>CM042685.1:213114397-217914397 GCA_023614405.1 Avena insularis | reverse complement strand
CCCGATCAAAACTCCACGAAACCATCTATAGCCGCCGCCACCGTCGTCCCTAGATCGAGGGGATCTGAAGTTCTTCCCGGCACCCTACCAGAGGGGAGATCATCTCGGAAGCCTTCTCTCCGGTATGATGCGTGAGTAGTTCCACCTTGGACTATGGGTCCATGTAGTAGCTAGATGGTTGTATCTCCTCCTTGTGCTTTCGTGTATAGATCTTGTGAGCTCCGTTCATGATCAAGATCTAATCTATTCGTAATCATGCATGTTGTGTTTGCATGGATCCGATGGATATTGAGGTTACTATGTCAGATTGATTAATGGTTTTTTCTATTTGATTCTATCATGTCTGTGCTGTGGATATTGAGATTACTATGTCAGATTGATTAATGGTTTTGTCTATTTGATTCTATCATGTCTGTGTTGTTTGTGATCTTGCATGCTATCCGTTGTTAGTAGCTATCTTGGCCAAGTAGTTGCTAGTGACTCCAAGAGGGGGTATTTATGCTCGATAGTGGGTTCATGCCTCTAGTTTCCAAGGGAAGTGACATAAATATATTCGGTTGTAGATGTGTTGTTTCTACTAGGGAGAAAACAACGGTCTCTTGTTCATGGAACAAGTGGATTGTTTACCTTAACACTTTGCTTAAAGCAGTTGTCTGTTGCTTGTAACTTAATACTGGAGGGGGTTCGGATGATAACCTAAAGGTGGACTTCTAGTCATAGATGCAGTTGGATGGCGGTCTATGTATATTGTTGTATTGCCCAATCGAATCTCATAGGATATTTTTGTCTAGTATTGCATCGTTATGCCTTGCTCAGTTCCTGTCAATTGCCATGCTGTAATTTGTTTACCCTTCATGCCCTGTTGGGGGCAAAGTCTTGAGTTTGTGTGTTGCAGGTCTCCGTGTTGCTTGCAACACCTGTGTGATGTTTCCTTCCTCCTACTAGTTCGATAACCTCGTTTTCTTACTGAGGGAAAACTTGTTGTTGTGATGCTTCACACCTTGCTCTTGGGGTTCCCAATGAAGCGCTCCTACATCAACTCAGCGTTGCATCAAGGATTTTCTGGCGCTGTTGCCGGGGAGGCTAAGGACGTCTTCATAAGGGGAGTCCTTCACTTCCTTTCTCTTTACTTTGTTTTTAGTTTGCTTTGTTCCTTTTGCTTGGTTTTGTTTGCCTCTTTTAAAAAAACCCCAAAAAAATAGTCTAGTTTGGTTTGCTTTCTTTATTCAAAAACACAAAAAAATTAGTTCCTGTTCTTGTTGCTACTGTTGTTTTTGGCTTGCCCACCTTTGCCAAAATGAACTCTGCTGAGAACACCAAGTTGTGTGACTTCACTAGCACCAACAACAATGATTTCCTAAGCACTCCTATTGCTCCACCTTCTCCTGATGCTACCTTTTATGAAATTAAGCCCGCTTTGTTGAATCTTGTGATGAGAGAGCAATTTTCTGGTGCTAGTTCTGATGCTATTGCTTCCCATCTCAATAACTTTGTTGAACTTTGTGAGATGCAAAAGTATAAGGATGTAGATGGAGATATTATTAAGCTCAAGTTGTTTCCTTTCTCCTTGAGAGGAAAAGCTAAAGAATGATTGTTATATTTGCCTAAAAATAGTATTGATTCTTGGACTAAGTGCAAAGATGCTTTTATTGGAAAGTACTACCCTCCTGCTAATATTATATCTATGATAAGTGACATTATGAAATTTAAAAAACTTGATAATGAACATGTTGCTTAAGCTTGGGAAATAATGAAGTCTTTGGTTAAGAATTGTCCCACTCATGGACTCACTGCTTGGATGATTATCCAGTCGTTTTATGCACTTTTGAACTTCTCCTCAAGAAACCTGTTGGATTCAGCTGCTAGAGGTACTTTTATGAGCATCACTTTGGGTGTTGCAACTATACTCCTTGATAATATGATGGTTAATTACTCTGAATGGCACACTGAGAGAGCTCCACATGGTAAGAAGGTAAATTTTGTTGAGGAAACCTCCTCTTTGAGTGATAAGATTTATGTTATCATGGTTATGCTTGTTAATGGCAAAGCTCCTATATATCCTAATAGTGTTCCCTTAGCCTCTTTGGTTGCTCAAGAAGAGCAAGTTGATGTGAACTTCATTAGAAACAACAATTTCAACAACAATGCCTATAGGAATAATTTTGGTAGCAACAACAATTATAGGCCTTATCCTCCTAATAATGGCAATTCATATGGAAACTCCTACAACAATGCTAGAAGTGCCCCCTCTGAACTTGAAGTCATGCTCAAAGACTTTATTAGTAAACAAACCACTTTCAATAAGGCTATAGAGGAAAAGCTTTTAAATGTCCAGAAAAGTATATCCTCTTTGTCTGAAGCTCAGTCTTCCTTGATTAATAAAATGGATGCTAAACCTGAAACTATGGAAAATACCTTTGCTACTGCTCATGCCATACAAGTTACTACTGATGAAAATGTTAGGCTGTTAGCTCAACTTCATGCTAAGTGGGAAAGGGAAGCTGAAATTGATAGAAACAATAGTGTGTGCACCATCACCACTAAACCACAAGTAGTCCATGTTCCTCCTACTACTATGCCTAAGCCTATTGAGCCTACTACTAGTGATGATAAGTTTGATTTTGATATTGATGGTTGCAATATTTCTGAAGTGATTATGTTCCTACAAAATCTTGCTAGAAGTCCTGATGCTAGTGATATGCATGTTGCTTTCACCAAACACATTACAGATGCTCTTGTTAAGATTAAGGAAGAGAAGCTAAAACACAAAGCTTCTATTCCTAGGAAAGTATAAGATAGTTGGGAACCCATTATTAATATGCAAGTGAAAGACTTTGATCTCAAAGCTTCATGTGATCTTGGTTCTAGTGTATCTATTATGCCTAGAAAGATTTATGAAATGCTTGATTTTCCACCTTTGGAAGATTGTTATTTGGATGTCCCACTTAATGATATTGCTAAAAAGAAACTAATGGGGAGTATTAATGATGTTCTCATCATGGTTAACTATGCTTATGTCCCTGTTGATTTCTATGTTTTGGATGTTGAATACAATGCTTCTTGTCCTATTACTTTGGGAAGACCTTTTCTTAGAACTGTTGGTGACATCATTGATATGAAAGAAGGCACCATTAAATATCATTTTCCATTCAAGAAAGGTATTGCACACTTCCCTATGAGGAGAGAGAATTTGCTTTTTGCTCCTCCTTTGAAAGCAAAGTTTGATGTTAATGCTTCCTCATTTGAAAATACTTGATTCTTCTTGCTTCTTGTGCCTAACTTAAAGGCGTTAAATAAAAGTACTTGTTGGGAGATAACCCAAGAGTTTCCTTGAGTCTTGGAAGTTATTACTTCAGTAATGACCTCTCCTTATCCTTTTTGTTTGCTTTTTGTGCCAAGAATGACCTCTAATGAGAGGGAAGTAAGATTTGGGGAGTTGTTATCCTGAAACAGATTTTTGTCCTCCACCAAAAACATTCGTGAGGAGTCTCTGTAACTAGGATTGAGATCAAAATTTATGAATAACTCCCCCAGTATGTTAGATAACTTTCGTTAGTTCAACACTTTTTGATTTGAGCAACAGAAGATGTTCTAAAAAATCGGTTTCTACCTACTGGTCTGTTTTGACATATTTCTGCCATTATTTGCATTTGCTTCTTATTGATTCCTTTTTGAGTTATCTTTAGGTGAATTGAGATTTTTGAAGGATTTGCTACAGTAGCTTGTGTTTTTAGTGAAATTGTTTGCTGTTCCAAAGCTTTTTCAGAGGTCTAATATCTTTTGAATACACTAATGTTGCTAATGAAGATTGTGTGAAGTTTTGTATGAAGGAAAAATTCATGTGTAGAGAGATAATGATGCAATGAGATGAAGAATGGACAAAAGCTCAAGCTTGGGGATGCCACCCCGGTGTCACCCCAAGAAATATCCAAGAGGTACAAGCGTCAAAGCTTGGGGATACCCAAGGCATCCCCTTCTTCATCAATAAAAAGCTCAGGTCTGTCTAGACACTTCGTTTTTATTGTTTCATGCACTCTTGTGTTGTTCTTGGAGCATCTTAGTTTTTGTTTGCTTTGCTTAGGTTATTTAGTTTGCTTGAATAAAGTAGTTTGGACCCCCATTTTCATTGTGTTGTGGCAAATAAGTTCCTTGGTGTTGGAAAGGAGTAGTAAGTTCTTGCTTGTAAGTGCAAGAGGAGCTTGATTGACTGTGACTTAGACTTTAGCATGGCATGCTAGGTGTTGTTTTGACCTGATGCTTAGTGATTATTGCTGTAGCATGTCTTGTTCCAAACAATTGGGATTTCTTAGTGTGCCTTGAAGAAATTATGCGTTGTTTTAGCATGCAAAAGCATAGTATTGTGGTATTCTCCTTTGATGCTTTGCTTGGGTTGACTTGGCACATGCTCATACCATGTTATGACTATGAACAAGTCACCATAGACTCTATGATCATTTAGTCCTTGACTTGTAGTACCACTCTATGCCTTGATTAGTAATGTTTTGTTATTCTGCATGATTATGGCCATTATTGCTCTCTTAGTTGGTTGCTCCCAGTCTTTTGCTAGCCTCCACTTGTATGAGTAAGCTCTACTCATGCTTCCAACTCCCAAGAAACCAAGTTTTTCCAAAGTGTCCACTATAAACTCCTATGCATGGTGTGTTACACCATTCCAAGTATATTCTTGTTTCCAGCTATCTTCCAATTAAAAACTATTTTGTTATGTGAAAACTTAGTGATTAAATCCCTCACAAACTTGATGGCACACTTTATATTCTTTGCCCCTAATAAATTTGAACCACTGTGTCTTCTATGTTGTATATGCTTGCACTTATACGTTGGAATTAGCAGAACCGTGCTGTCACGGGGAACGTTTTCAACATTGCACTTGTACTTTGTACTCAGTTGATACCATGCTCTTTTGTCTATGGATGTCACCGGTGTGAAATAAAGAGGGAACTTGTAAGTCCATGGCGTATGTATTTTGTGTTAGAGAAACGCCTGGGCCGCTAGCCTAAGCCATGCCTAATCACGGAGGAAACTTTCAGCATCTCCATAATGAGCTATCTATGAAGCATCCTCAATAAAAATCTATGCAAATAGTAAATAAAAGATCGCTGAGATGCTCATTGTCTGCTTGCCTTGTCATTTTGGTTATGGGATAGCTCATGTACCATGTGCAAGGGGTACCCCATTGGCGGTTCTCTATGATATGCAAATACTTACAATGACAAGAACTTGCAGGTGACTGAAGTTGAGTAGCATGAGGTGTGGCCCTCGTATTCAAGGGACTTGAGATTGCCAACTTATACTTTGTCAAGCATATACTCCATATTTGTTCACTTTAACCTTAATCACTTCAAGATGCTTATGATAGGGGCAATGAGGGCTGAAAGCTAACAAGTACCATAATTTTTGGAATCTCTTTTTGAAACTTGAAATCCCTGCTTCCTTTATGAAAGGCCTTTCTCCCACCATTATATTTAGTATTCAACTTCTAATTTTAGGCACCATTGAGAGAGCATAGTTGTCATTTTGTGTGTAGTGTTCTAAAACTTATTAATTGATGCATATTGTGATATTAATTGCTCTTGTGCTACGTGTTTCTAGTCACCCTTGTGAACTTTGAAGATGTCCTATGCATCTATTTGCTACTTTATGAGGGACAAGCTGAATGCCACTATTCCATGTTTTCTATATGTGAAACAAACAAACGTTTTTTAATGCATGTTATTCATGATCTTTGTTTGTAGCCTGTCATGTTGCATGCATAGTTACTATGTCTTATTGTTAGAACTCCACCTTTCATGCACATGTTTAGAGTTCTTTGATCCTAGCTTTCAATGCTTGCAAATGGTTTGATCTTGGTTTTGACGGTGCATGTCACCTAAAAAATTATTCTTTTTATCACTTACCTACTCGAGGACGAGCAGGGGTTAAGCTTGGGGATACTTGATTCGTCGGAAACGTATCTATAATTTTTTATGCTACATGCTTGTTTAGTATCTACTTTGCTTTGCTTTGTCTACACTTTGAGATGTTTTTATATATTTTCTAGAACTAACCTATTAACAAGTTGCCACAGTGCCAGTTGCCTGTTATCTTCTGTTTTTGGTTCCAGAAAGGCAGAAAATCAATATTGTCGGAATTGGACGGGACAAAAGCCATCAATATTTTACCGTGAGGGACACGAATCCAGAAGACAAGATGGAGACGCAAACCAGGGCGGCTAAACCCCCCTAGGCGTGGGTGGGCCCTGCCCCGCGCCTGAGCAGGGTGTGGCCCCCCTGGTCGCCTCCCGGCCTCGCCTCTTCGCCTATAAGAAGCCCCCGATGTAGAAACCCTAAGCACCCGATCAAAACTCCACGAAACCTTCTGTAGCCGCCACCACCGTCGTCCCTAGATCGGGGGGATCTGAAGTTCTTCCCGGCACCTTGCCGGAGGGGAGATCATCCCGGAGGCCTTCTCTCCGGTATGATGTGTGAGTAGTTCCACCTTGGACTATGGGTCCATGTAATAGCTAGATGGTTGTATGTCCTCCTTGTGCTTTCATGTATAGATCTTGTGAGCTCCGTTCATGATCAAGATCTAATCTATTTGTAATCATGCATGTTGTGTTTGCAGGGATCCAATGGATATTGAGATTACTATGTCAGATTGATTAATGGTTTTGTCTATTTGATTCTATCATGTCTGTGTTGTTTGTGATCTTGCATGCTCTCCATTGTTAGTAGCTATCTTGGCCAAGTAGTTGATAGTGACTCCAAGAGGGGGTATTTATGCTCGATAGTGGGTTCATGCCTCTAGTTTCCAAGGGAAGTGACAGAAACCTCTTCGGTTGTAGATGTGTTGTTGCTACTAGGGAGAAAACAATGGTATCTTGTTCATGGAACAAGTGGATTGTTTACCTTACACACTTTACTTAAAGCAGTTGTCTGTTGCTTGCAACTTAATACTGGAGGGGGTTCGGATGATAATCTGAAGGTGGACTTCTAGTCATAGATGCAGTTGGATGGCGGTCTATGTATATTGTTGTATTGCGCAATCGAATCTCATAGGATATTTTTGTCTAGTATTGCATTGTAATTCCTTGCTCAGTTCCTGTCAATTGCCCTACTGTAATTTGTTTACCCTTCATGCCATGTTGTTTATCTAAGGAGAGCACCTCTAGTGAACTATGGACCCCGGTCCAATCTTTACCATTGATACATCTTCCACTGTTACTTGTTTACTTGTTGCAAACCGTTACCTTCCATACCATAAGTTTAATCCTTTGTTACAGCAAACCGGTGAGATTGACAACCTCACTGATTCATTGGGGCA
This sequence comes from Avena insularis, assembly GCA_023614405.1. Classification (NCBI taxonomy): domain Eukaryota; kingdom Viridiplantae; phylum Streptophyta; class Magnoliopsida; order Poales; family Poaceae; genus Avena; species Avena insularis. Next base: position 217,907,074 of record CM042685.1, on the reverse strand, counting down.
AAGTCTTGAGTTTGTGTTGTGCAGGTCTCCGCGCTGCTTGCAACACCTGTGTGACGTTTCCTTCCTCCTAGTTCGATAACCTCGGTTTCTTATTGAGGGAAAACTTGTTGCCGTGTTGCTTCACACCTTGCTCTTGGGATTCCCAACGAAGCGCTCCTACATCAACCCAGCGCTGCATCAGTGATCTATAGTAAACTCATGAAGAGACAAGGGAGTATAACGCATATGCTCCAACCCGCGGGGTAGGATACTAGCAACCAGTACTGGTTATGATTTTGAGTGAAATCTATTTGCACCAAAGTTGTAATTCAAGGTTCGTCCATTGTTCAAGTTGCTGATAGACGTAGCTCAAGATTTTAGGCGGAAGTTCAACTTAATAGTCTCTACTAAAACACTGGTATATAAACAAGTATCAAGGTGATGAGTCCAAAACTAAAGCATATTTACCTTTTGTTTTGCATAAATAGAGTAGGGATCTTTATATTTCACTATGTCTCCACGCACCTTTTTGTCTTCATTTCAACAGGATCCCGAATCATTAAGTCCTAGATGAACATATCAATTAGAGTTGTCATATTATGCTATAATATGATATTTTTAAGTGATAAAAAACACGTTATGGATTTGCCTTCGCACCTGGGGAAAATGCCAACCGAGGGAAGCAACCAGTGCCGATAATGACCGGTGGTACGGGCGGAGCCCACCCATACCGTCTGCCTGTACCATGTGTCACCAGGTTCGCCTCGTCAAATACTTTCTCCTGGCAAAGACGGAACATAGATCCGACATTCACAGCCACCAGAAACCACGAAAAAACACATTTGAAAGGGATCTGAAGGAGGAACATGGCCGGGGTAAAATCCATGTTGTTTCATGGATCATTGCAGGACAACGCATTATCGCCTTCATCATCAACCGCTGAATCTACATCACCACCATTACCCCCATCTTTCATCTATTAGATCTTGTTGTCATTCCAGATTCAATTGTGGTTTGCACTAGATCTATTTTAGTACTTTTATCCATCCATTTGATTATGATGATGTTGTTGATTGCTTCCATGTGTGAGTAATTCCTTTGTTCTTGGGGAGATGGAGAAACCCTAACAGTATTATGAATTTGATAAATATGATCTATTCTTGTGTCCATATGACTTGCCGGTCTATGATAGATTTATGATTTGTGTTTGATCTCTCTCTTTAGATGGTATGTGTAGTCGACCACATACCATTTTCCCTTGGGACTAAAGGGGGGAGAAATCCTTTGGACGTACTTTGGGATCGTACCCGAAATGGCCCCGTGACAGATTGGCATCGGCTTGTGACCTACAAGGTCAAAGGAGGAATAAAGAGGGACTCCCTAAGCTAATTACGATGTCCATGGGGAAACCCTTAATTGTGGTGGTTTGTATGGGTGACTGCTCTCAGACATCGCAGTGGTTGTTTAGAGGTAACCTCATTCCTGGCTCAACAAAGTTGCGTCCTACGAGACTTGTAGTGAACATCTTATTGTGGAGCTCTCTCCACACATCTCATGACACAATAAGTATGTTATCTTAAATTATGAATAATAACAATGTCATGTTAGAGGTGTATCCTACATCCCCGAGAACGTTTTAGCCCTATTGAGTTCAACCACGCTTTCACGCAATCTTGTTACTTGCTTTCTTTAATCATTTTAATTACTTTTCTGTACACAACCAAAAACCTTTTAAACACTCTTTACTTGAGATCAAAGGCAGCTTACAAGTATTCTTTGGTAGATAGTGATGAGGGGCATTAAGACCTTTACCAATATCTCTCTGTGGGTTCGATATCTTTACTTAGAAACTAGCTACAATTGATCTGTGCACTTGCAGTCATCAAGCTATTTTCTGGCTCCGTTGTCGGTGAGCTAAGCGCTTTTGTTCTTTGTTTTACTAAAGTTGCTTACTTGTTTCAGGTAAGCACCATGACTGCACTCGGACTGATGAATCAGCTCGATGCTACTAAATACCTAGGGAAGTTTAATAGAGAACTTGTCAAGGAATTCCCGAGTGGGAGCGAACCAGAATACGAGGTCAATCCTCGCTTTATCGCTATCATTGAAGAAAATACTTTTGAAGGAGATGATCCAGATGAGGATCCTTATACTCAATTAATGAATTTTACCAAGCTATGTTGGACTCTTAAACTAAGAGGATATTCTAATGATGAATTGGAACTTAAACTGTTTAGTCAATCTCTAACCAACACTGCTTTGGCTTGGTATAGAATTTTCCCTGCAGAGAAAATTGATACTTGGGAAAAACTTAAAAGAGAATTTGTGTTTTGATTCTTTCCCAAGGTAAATACTGCTGAATTAAGAAGGGCAATTACAAACTTCAAGAACCACCTAGGTGAAGGCTTGGTACGGGCCTTCAAAAGGTATACGACTCTACTTTATAAATGTCCTCATCATGATTTACCCAAATGGAATGTTTTACACAATTTCTATGAAGGACTTAACCAAGAAATTAAACATGATCTTGACACCAATTCCAGAGGCTCCTTTATGGGGTTAACTATAGTTAAAAGTTTGGGAACTTTTAGAATGAATTCGACATAATAGAGAAACATGGGGATTTGATTTAGGCGGTGAAGGAGGTATAGAAATTGAATATGATTGTCTCAATGCTTATAAAGAGTCCGGTAAAGTAAATGAAACTGCTGATGAACTTCAACTTGATGATGATATTGTTTTGCAAATCATTCAGTCTTTTATAGAACATATTGAGGCTCACAAGAAGGACTAGCTTCATTACACAACGTCACCCGAGCAAGTTGTAGAAGATGATCCAATAATTGTAGCTCCTATTGAACCATTGAGGGAGGTATCCCCATATGTTTAACCCCTTACTTTCCCAAGGACGGCGAGGAAACATATGATGGCTCAGCAGTTAAAGGATCAACGTGAAGAAGAAGGGCTATTCCTCAAGAAGCTGGAGGAAGAGGCACAAGCAAGGGAAACTAAAGAGGTAAATGTACAAGAGACAGGGAATCAACGAAGGAAAATATTCTAACCATGTTTGCTCACTTAAACGTGATTGAGCTCGATACTGAAGCTTCACAATTCGTCAAAGGAAAGGTAAAAGCAAAAAAAGTTGGTAAGCCTATTCTCCCGTGTACCTTCGGAAGAACTTCCTATTATGACCTCTATGACATCGAGACAGCTGTTAATGTGATCCCTTTTAACTTTTATTTAAAAATTCAAAATGAACTAGCACCAGCCGAACTAGATGATACGGACATGACTATAATGCTTGCAGATAAAAGACTCAGGGTCCCTATGGGAATAATTAGAGATGTTACAATTTGTGTTGGACCATACAAATACCCCATTGATTTTGTGCTTATTGATATGCCTATTGATGTTTATTGTCCTATCATTTTTGGAAGAACTTTTCTAAATATCGCAGGAGAAAACATAGATTGTAAGAGACAAACTATGTCTCTCAAGTTTGGTGAAGAGAAAACGGATTTTCATTTCTCCAAATTTGACCATAAGTCGGCTATTGAAGAACTAGATGATGATGAGTATGAATGTGAGGAAGAAGGTAATATTGTTAATTTAGCCTTAGTGGTCATTAAGAATCCTGACAATGATTTAGCAAGAATATTATTCAATAATAATAATATCCTCCAGGACATAGAAAAAATAGAAATGGATGATTATATTGATTCCACACCCAATGTGGACACCGAGATTAATCAAGAATATGAAGAACCCATAAGAAAGGGAGATGAGGCTCCTCCCCCTCCTACTCTCAAAACTTTACCAAAAGAATTAAAATATAGGTTTCTTGATGATAAAAAATAGATTTATTGTTATTATAAGTTCTAACCTCACAGAAAAAGAGGAGGAGAATTTAATGAAGGTTCTTCAAATTCATAGAAATGCTCTTGGGTATTCGATGAGTGACTTGAAGGGGATCAGTCCTTCGATACCCACCCATAGAATATTCTTAGAAGAAGGAGCTTAGCCGGTCGCATACTTTCAGTGACGACTCAAATCTCACATGAAAGAGGAGGTCCGAAAATAAATAATACGTTTGCTAGATGCAGGAATCATCTTTCATGTAGAAGAGAGTGAATGGGTAAGTCATGTTCAGTGTGTTCCTAAGAAAGGTGGATTTACTGTTGTTGAAATGAACATAATGAGATGATACCTACAAGGACTATCGTTGGACACGGGATGTGCATTAACTACAGAAAACTTAATAAAGAAACCAGGAAAGATCACTATCCTTTACCGTTTATAGACCAAACATTGGAGAGGCTTGCTATGCATTCCCATTTTTGATACTTAGATGGTTATTCTGTTTTTTCTCAAATTGATGTTCATCCTGATGATCAACTTAATACTACTTTTATTTGCCCCTATGGTCTTTATGCTTATCGACATATGCCTTTTGGCCTCTGCAATGCTCCCTCTACTTTCCAGAGATGTATGACTACTATATTTGACGATTATGTTGAAAGTATTATGGAAGTCTTCATGGATGATTTCTCTGTTTATGCAACTTCCTTTAATTATTATCTCCATAATATTCATAAAGTTTTGCAGAGATGTGAAGACACTAACCTAGTATTGAACTGGGAGAAATGTTATTTTATGATTCAAGAAGGTATAGTGCTTGGTCATAAAATCTCAGGTAAGGGTATAGAAGTTGATAAAGCAAATATTGAAGCTATAGAAAGACTTCCCCCTCCTTGGGATGTGAAAGGTATAAGGATCTTCCTAGGGCATGCTAGATTTTATATAAGGTGCATTAAAAACTTTTCAAAAACTGCTAGACCTTTAACTAATCTTCTTCAAAAAGGATTGTCTTCAATTTTGATGAAAAATGTCTAACCGCTATCAACATATTAAAACGAGCTCTCCTTGAAGCTCCTACTATAAAACCAACTGATTGGAGGAGACCTTTTGAGCTATTTTGTGAGGCTAGTCATGAAGCTGTGGGAGCAATTCTTTGCCAGTATGATGGTGATGATCTTAAAATCATTCATCATGCTAGCCACACCTTAAACGGGGCCCAAAAGAATTACCCTATGGTAGAAAAGGAATTTTTTGTTGTGGTTTTCTCCTATGACAAATTTAGATTTTATATCAATAACTCAAAAGTAAGGGTGCATACTGATCGTATTGGCCTAAAGAAAATCCTAGAAAGGACTAACATTAAGCCAAGGATGATCCGTTGGACTGTACTTTTGCAAAAAATTGATTTGCAGATTCTACAAAGAAAAGAGGAGATGGAAGAGACATCCATGGACATTCAAGAAATTGCTCCACAAAAAGAAGTGTCCTCCATTTACATACCTATGGGAACCACACTGCCGCAAAGAAAATTCTCGATCTCTCCTTGCAATGGTTTTGGTGATTTTCTGCAACCAACTTTGTTTGAAGGGAAACATAAAAGGATGATCCAAAAAGGAGAAGGTACTCAATTAAACTTGTTCTCTCTAGATAATCTAGGTATGTGAAATATGAACATACCTTTGTTATGGACGATTTTCTGTTGTTTCTTTTTGCATTTATGTTTCTCTTTTGCTTTTATGAATTTACTGTTGGTTGCGAGGTCGGTACGGGTGGACGGTACGACCGGATCCGCTCATACCGCTGATCATTAAGCATACAATACCCTTTCTTCGTTTTTGGTGTTTTGGTACGACCGCGCAGTACGGGCACGTCCGCCCATACAGATGGTTGTCACCGATACAGTATCCATCGCATGTTCTTTGTTTTATTTATTCCATAAAAAACCAAAGTCGGTAAAGTCAGTACAGACGTACAGTACGGGCGGGACCCGCTTGTACTGCTTAGTCGGTTGACAGGATACCGCCTTCGAAAGCCGAGTTTACGTGGAAACGACCTAGTATGGTGTGATACCTTCGATCCAGATTACGGATGTAGTACACCTCTTTTTCCCTAGTAGACCTTGGTTTATCGAATCCTCGGAAAGCAGAAAGCAAAGTGAGATTACTTAAATGGACCTTCGAGAGTCTTAGAATTCCTATTACGTTTTCACCGGACCAAGAGTTTGCAATCTTGTTGTTGTTGTTAATGGAGATGGAGAGAGAGAGGGCCTAGGGTCTTCGGTTTTCACCAATAGCTATGCAAAACATCTGATGGAAATAATAGATAATAATAAAGTATGCATGTAATTGTTAGAGCAAGATAATTTTATGTGGGCAGTGCATCCATAATTTTTATCGCCTCCGCAACCGCTTATAGAATAACCTATTAGTCTCATCCATAGAAGAAAAAGAACTAATGATAAACATCGTGATGTCACCGTTAATCCTAAGTAAATTCCTCATATACAGCCGTACTACCCTTTCTATCACTGGGGTTCCTATCCTGCAGATCAGTCATTACTCACACTCCCTTTACCTGGATCAATCCTCCGGGTCTTGGGTACCTGAAAAGTCCTTAGATTGAGGCAAGATAGGGTACTACAATCATCATGTCATACAAACTAATACATGGTCCCATCTATGATAAATAACATGCACAAAGTCTACATGGCTAGGCCAAAGCCCTTAGCCTAAGAAGAATTACTCACACATAGAGATGAAATCAATAATCATAAACATTGTAATAGAGATCATAAGGTTGATATTAAATAGTCTTACAATGTCGCCAATTGGAGATGAGATCTACTATTACAAGTGGTGTAAGATAGCTATGGTGGTGGAGAAGGGTTTATAGGTTTAAATCTAGATCTATTTCTCCAGCGTCGCGACTTCTGGTGGCAGGGAGAGATGAGGTCGAAAAGAAGCTCTATTTTCCGTCGCCTAAAGCCTCTTTTTATAGGGGTCCCTTCATGAAAGTTGTTCTGTTTGACCTAATGAAGTCGGTGCAAACTATACGGCGGTGGCCCGTATAGTTAGTCGCTAAGCTTGCAGTAATATCTTCACGGCTCCTGGTTTCTTAGGCGTGTTGGAAATCTTGTATCTTCGGCATTTATGTAGTGATTCCCATCATAATACGTCATTATCTGCGCAGGAAAAAATAGCAAGAAAGGATTGTATACCACTTTGATCATTAGACATTAGTGGCGGGTTTTAGAGAGATATTTCATCAAATATATGAATAATATATAGTTTAAATACGGACGTGGATGGCTATATTTCACAGCCATCAGGGCCCACCGTATAGGCGTCCGCCTATACCAGGTGGTCGTTATGATTGTGATTTCTTCCTTTTCGCTTATTTCTTTCCATATTTATTGGGATTCTTTTCTTGGCCGACACTTTTCCTTCCAACACGAATTTCTTCTTATTTCTTACCCTTCATAAGCCTCCATGGAGGTCTTCCTTCGTCTCATATCAACATATCCAATCTACCTGATGCGCTACCATGTTCAAGGCAAAGGAAAGCCTCTAAACCTCATGGCTCCTTCATGGGATAGCTTCCAGACTTCCTCCACTGAATCCAACGACCGTGAAGCCCAAGGATTGAGCCCTAAGAACAAGCGGTATGCGTATGATTCTGATGATGAAGAGTACGAGGCCTTCATGGAGAAAACAAAGAGGGGGTGGCAACAACCACCCTACTTGGCTATGGTGACGCCTGAGGACGAAGTGGAAGCCAAAAAGCCTCATGGGAAGGGCTGCACAGAGTCATTCAAGCTCATCGTCATCGACTACTCCTCGCCAAAGCGTAAGAAGTCTAACCATCCCGATGCAGGAACTTACAAGGAGACCACAGAGCACACTTCAACAACAAAGAAGATAACCATGAACACACGTATGAGCGTGAAGCCTCAAGAGGACTGGGGGTTCAATATTATGGACATGCCCGTTCATGCACACGTATCAGACACTGAATGTCACCTTCATAAATTGGAGAAGTTTCAAAGGGAAGAACTCATCCATAAGGAGATTGTGCGCAAACGCCTCCTGGATCTTGAAGGCAAGAAGGAACTCAATGACCCGATAAATAAAGTCGTTGATGGGATGTTCCTCCTACGCTCGGATCTGCAGAAGTGCCTGTGACGCATATCTGCCTTGGAGGAAACAAACAAGAGGCTTAAGGCAACAATCTCCAGCAAGACCTCTGCAGACTAAAGGTGGAGCCACGATATCAAATAAACGCAAGGAATTATTTGATCTACCCGGTTTGATTCCAAGCTTGGGGGATCTGTGAGAGCCTTGTAATCTATCATACAGTTTTTAGCATGTTTACTTTCCTGCATGCATGTTAGACTTTAATTTCAGAGTTTTCTTTAGTTGCATCAACTTCGAGTTCCCTTTGTTCAAGAGAAGATTTATATCCATTGGATTGCGAGACTTTATGATATTTGAAGTTGTGTTATGATTCATGATTATTATATTAGATGATTGAACTAGGTTGAGTGTTATGATAATTGTACAACTGTCATGATTTTAGGGACTTCCACACCAATAAAAGTATTAATTAGGCTATGATAAGAAGAATTCTGGTAGCATATTATAATTAAGAGTTTTTGAAGCCATCAAATTAGTGAGCATGATCAAATAGATGTACTAAAAAAGTGAGAAAGGAAAGAAAGAGTAAAAATATATACATATATATGAAGATTGAAAAGATACGAGAAAGAACAACTATCAAAAGAGTCAAGTGTAGAAGAAAAAGAATGATCATGAATCTTCATTACTAAACTAAGTGCTCGATACCTCTAAACTCAATGATTATATGATATGTTGAATCACTAGAAGCTTCTTATAATTTCATTAATACTAGAAAAGGTATGGAAGCCTCTAAGTCATGTAATGTGTAAGGGTATGGTAATACCCCCGAAGATTCTTTACATCCGATGTTGTATTCCTGTTTCAATTTCTGCCTCATTTATTGTAATGACTCGTGTCTCATGAACATGATGATCTTGTCCATAAGCCACCATCTTGCTCGGGGACGAGAAAGAGCCTAGCTTGGGGGAGTTGATGAGTCCAAAATTGAAGCATAATTATCTTTTTTTGCATAAATAGAGTAGGGATCTTTGTATTTTACTGCATCTTCATGCACCTTTTTGTCTTTATTTCAACAGGATCCCGAATCATTAAGTCCTATATGAACATATCAATTAGAGTTGTCATATTATTCTATAATATGATAATTTTAAGTGATAAAAGTCATTTTATGGATTTGCCTTCGTACCTGGGGAAAATGCCAACCAAGGGAAGCAACCAGTGCCGATAACGACCGGTGGTATGGGCAGAGCCCGCCGTACCATCCGCCCTTACCATGTGTCACTGGGTTTGCCTTGTCAAATACTTTCTCCTGGTGAAGATGGAACAACGATCCAACATTCACAGCCACCAGAAACCACGAAAAACCACATCTGAAAGGGATCTGAAGGAGGAACATGGCCCGGGTAAAATCCCTATTTTTTCTCGGATCATTGGAGGACAAAAAAGCATCATCCCATTCATCATCAACCGCTCCATCTACATCACCACTATTACCCCCACCTTTCATCTATTAGATCTTCTTGTAATTCCAGATTCTATTGTGGTTTGCACTAGATCTATTTCAGTACTTTTATCCATCCATTTGATTATGATGATGTTGTTGATTGCTTCCATGTGTGAGTAGTTCCTTTGTTCTTGGGGATATGGAGAAACCCTAGCACTATTATGAATTTGCAATAAAGATGATCTATTCTTGTGTCCATATGGCTTGCCGGTTTATGATAGATTTATGATTTGTGTTTGATCTCTCTTTTTAGATGGCATGTGTAGTCGACCACATACCATTTTCCCTTGGGACTAAAGGGAGTGAAAAATCCTTTAGACGTGCTTTGGTATCGTACTCGGAATGACCCCATGTCAGATTGGCGTCGGCTCGTGACTTACACGGTCAAAGGAGGAATAAAGAGGGACTCCCTAAGCTAATTACTATATCCATGGGGAAACCCTTAATTGCGGTGGTTTGTATGGGTGACTACACTCAGACATCACAGTGGTTATTTAGAGGTGACCTCACTCCTGGCTCAACAAAGTTATCTCCTACGAGCCTTATAGTGAACATCTTAGTATGGAGCTCTCTCCACATATCTCATGACACAAGAAGTATGTTATCTTAAATTATTAATAATAACAATGCTATGCTAAAGGTGTATCCTACATCTCCGAGAAAGTTTTAGCCCTATTGAGTTCAACCAAGCTTTCCCACAATCTTGTTACTTGCTTTCTTTAATCATTTTAATTACTTTTCTGCACACAAACAAAAACCTTTCAAACATTCTTTCCTTGAGATCAAAGACAGCTTACAAGTATCCTTTGGTAGATAGTGACTAGGGGCATTAAGACCTTTACCAATAGCTCTTTGTTGGTTCGATATCTTTACTTTGAAACTAGCTACAATTGATCTGTACACTTGCATTCATCATGAGGATTGAATTTTTTTAAAATGGGCATTTGAGATCTGGTGGGGATTTGTTAGAAATAATGGGATAATATAAATAGGCCCATGTATATTTCAGATTTTTTCTAAATCTCAAATCCCATGTTTGTGGAATCTCACATGTGAAAGGATCGTATGGGCACCTAGAGGGGGGGGGTGAATAGGTGCTACTTCAAATTTTACTCTTTTTCAAATTAGGGTTTGACAAGAAAGGTAAATTCTCTAGAATATGCAACTATGGTGAATTTACCTATATGACAAGCAAGCACAAACTAACACAACACAAAGCAAGAACAAGTAAGTAAAGTGCGGTAAAGGATAGAAGTAACCAAGGGAGTGGACGCGGAGACACAAGGATTTGTTTCCCGTAGTTCCTTCCTTTTGAGGGGAAGTACGTCTACGTTTGGAGAGGGGGTGGTTTCAAACCACCAACGCCATGAGAGGCCTCCCTTGTTCTCCGATGAATCTCACCCCAACGGGATCAATCCACCTTCCACTATATCGGCAACCTTCGAGGTGGAAGCCGGCACCTTTACAACAAGTTCGGGGCACACATCCACAACTGAATTGGAGGCTCGCAAATACAAGCAAGCTGTCAAGACAAATCAAAGACAAGCTTGTAAGAACCAAATCAAAGTTAGGGTTTCCAAAGAAACACTAGAGCTTGGGGGCCCTCAAGTGAATGAGGGGGAAATGAAGATCTCTCTTGGTGAAGATGTGAAACAAGGCCTCCTCCTTCGATTCTCCAAAGATCAATGACTTTGGATGGTTGAATGAAGAGATCTTGTGGATTTGGTGGCTCCAATGGTGTTGGTGTTCTTGAGCAGCTCGAGCAACTGGAGGAAGAAGATAAGGGTCCTTATTTATAGACAGCCCCCTCCACGAACCGTTTTCTGACCGTTGAAGAAAAGTCAGACGGAGACTCCGGTCTACACCGGAGACTCCGGCCAATCTCCGGACCAGCCTCTAGACCGCCCATCTGAATGACCCAGAACAATCCTGACCCAGCAACACCGGAGACTCCGGTCTTCCAACACCGGAGACTCCGGTCCGACCAAAGTCTCCGGATAATCTCCGGACTAGTCTCGGACGCCATCTGGACCGACCAACAGCATTTCTTCACTAGCAACACCGGAGACTCCGGTCTTTAAACACCAGAGACTCCGGTCAGAACAAAGTCCGGAGACTCCGGCCAATCTCCGGACCAGTCTCGGACAGCTAATGTAATGACCAGCCAAGTCCTGGAGGCACCACCGGAGCCAAGACGAAACTCCGACCACAGGAGACTCGGTCTTGGCGGCCGGAGACTCCGGTCTGGAGTTTCTAGAATAGTGGCTAATGTATGTGGTCTTTTCCCAAGAGTGTGTGTCATGTTTATCTATGATAATACCAACCTGTGGACAATAACAAACTGTGAAATGATCTACTTGTTGTTAACGAACACCAAAAGTGATTATGACAATAAATGTCCTTTCAATCTCCCCCTTTTTGGTGTTCGATGACAACAAGTGATTTTGCATGGAATAACATAAGATGTAGCTCCCCCTGACTATGTGCAACAAGATAATGAAGTAAATCATGTAAAGAGAGACAAAAATACCAACGATGGTACGCATAGATCTCACATGAGTTACAATAGACGTTGCACACGAGCACATAGTCAGACACACATAAGAACAGTAGATAACACACAAAGTTCAAGCTCGAATATCCAAATAATAAAAAAGGAAAGGTAAATAACGGCAGATAGTCGCAAATCCCAAATCCCTAGCCCCATGCAAAGCGGATGAGAATGTCTTCTCCCCCTTTGGCATCGAAACGCCGAAAATGGAAAAGACCTATACTAACGCCCCAAAGACTCAGTAGTCATCGTCATCCTCGTCGTCCTCGGCATTCTCAACCTCCTCCTGGTCATCCTCATCCTGGTCATAGTCATCATCATCATCATCCTCAGGGATAGCAGGCCCTTTGCCGTGAGGGCGAGAGGAGGAAGTACCCTGGTATCCAAACCCAGAGGTGACATCAAGAAGCGTCTGCCACCACCAGACTATCACATTGGCGTTCCATGCCCCAAATGAGAGAGTGTGATCAGACTCTGTGGACTGCTGGGCACCATGCTCATCATTGTATTCATCTTCACCTTCCTCAGTATCAGCAGCTCCCTGGTCCTTGATCTCTTTGAGGAGCTTCTCCATGCGGCGGTTGCTTTGGTAAGATGCATCTTTGCGCTTCTAATGTCAACGTTCATGCAACAAAGAGTCCTCTCCCAGAAGCTGGCCTTCTTGACCTTCTCATGCACATAGGCTCTAGTCATGGAAGGCATAGGGACATTTGAGGAATTCTTCCTCCGAACTCTAGTTGGAGAGGGGGCCCTCTCCGTCTCAGTCTCCTCATCATCATTCCCATATCGGCGCCTTGGGGCTGGCCCCATGTGCCCCTTCTGCTGCAGAGAGACCAGAGTGTGCGCCGTGAGGTGTGGTGGAACGGCATTGGGAGAATCATGCGGCTGCGAGTTGATTAGTCTCATAACCAAGGGTGCATATGGAGGAGATTTCTTGAATAGAATTGCATGGAACATCTCCTTGAAAATGAAGTCCATCACATCAATGGGTGCAACCTCAGCATCAGGTCCAGCATTGAAGGTCCGGTGAGTATGGTACAGGAGGTTGACAAGTCCTCCCCTAAGAGCATCATCATTTCCAGCACTTGGAGCAATAGTGTGACGGAAAATCCTCAGCATAAGGTTGTAGAGGGGCTTGAGTCCCTTGGAGGCCCCCACAACACCATCATCATACAGAGGTGCCAGTTTTTGCTTGTTCTCACCCAATGATGCGGAATGCATGCGCAGCCCCACAGGAGTAGATATGCCGTGGAAAGTCTCAAAGATGACATTGGCAAAGTCATGGAAAGTAGCTGTGCAGCGAGTAGAGCCAGTCATCCACACCATAGTCCTAGCAAGATCAGTCCCAAATACCACAGTGGCATAGAACTCTTGAGCAGGTGCACTGTAGTCTTCATGCAGCTCCATCAAGTTGTAGAGACCCAGCTTCTCACAGATCCATAGGGCATCACTGAAATACGGGCTCTGGCGCATTTGCTCAATGTTCATGAACTTCTGAGGGCAAACCGGTGATTTGGTGAGTACACCATACACATCCTTCATGAACACACTCTGCTCTTTCCTCCAGAAACGAGGGTCATCACTAGTACGAGGTAGTGCATAGAAATCTGTCTTCCTCAGCTCACGGAACTCCACTTTAGACATCTTGTTTAGGGACTGGAGGTTGTCATACTTGGCTCTCTTTGCACGTTCCTCCCGTTCAGCCCTTTCTTGATCCCTCTTCATGTAAGCTGCATCACGTGCCTGCTGTTTCCGGTTGGATGGAGGCACGATAAACTGACCCTGAGCTTCATCATAGCGAGGAGTGCCCCTTTGGGACTTGGCCTTGGTACGACGAGGGCGACTAGAACCATCACCTATGAACAGCAGTGAGGGAGATAGCATGGATATGAGTATATATGTCCCAAAGATGCAGTACAGGAGCTTTGATGCATTTCTGGACTACTTTGACCCACCCAGCACTAGAGTCTCCGCACCAAACACCGGAGTCTCCGGTTCAGACCGGAGTCTCCGGTCCTGGGGACCGGATCTCCGGCCTAGACCGGAGTCTCCGGACCTAAGTCCGGAGTCTCCGGTCAGGAGGCTCGGGTATGCGATGGGGAGATGCTGGTGAGGGTAAATCTAGTAGATCGGGCAATGCAACAAGGCTAAAAAATCTTGGAGTTCAAGCAAACAAGTGATTCCTATGGACAAATACGCAACAATCCTCAAAAACACATCTAGGGATGAACCCTAGGAGGAAAAAGGTGAGGAGAGGTACCAGATCTGTCCATGGGATCGATTCCTTCGGTGGGAATGACCCAATGGAGGAGAGGAGAAGGTTGGCCGGCTGCACGGCGGATCCCGGGGGCTTCTTGACCTCCGGGGAGGATTTTTGGAGGAGGGCGGCCGGGTTTGGAGGTAGGGGCGGGGTGAAGAAAGAGGAACTGCTGTTCCATTCACCCCATGCCCCTTCTTTAAGTGATGAAACCGTCCAGACCGAGACTCCGGTCTACCGAGACTCCGGTCCTCCTCGACCAAAAAATTCCAGAAAGGTGTTTGGGGACATATATGAGAGATAGATGGTTTTTAAGATAGGGAAAGGGCTTGGGTTGAGACATCAAACTGTGAAGAACCAACAAGAGCCATAGAAGTTCGAAGATAAACAGAAAAACTCCAAGAGGCTAAAAACAAGCAAATGACAAACATGAGTGAGTGCCAACCTCTCAAGTAAGAGAGGGCGGTGGCCTTGGCCACCATATTTGAGTATACTTGGCTTGGCACCACGAAGATATATCTTGGGTCCATTACCAACACTCAACATTAAGCTCACATATCACTAAATGATATTAAGAGAAATGATTTTTATTGCTTTGGGCATCATGGGGGGGGGGGATGGTCCAATCAATTAGGACCGCACTCCCCCTATATCCATGCCTACACCTAGACCAAATATGAGATGAAACATAGGTGAGAGTGCAATAACATCAAGTCAAGCTCCTTGAATCCACGATATTTAGTTCATTCCTCAAGTAGCAAAATCTTGCTTCATCAAGTGGCTTTGTGAAGATATCGGCAAGTTGATCTTTGGTTGATACATAGGATAGATCAATATCACCTCTAGCAACATGATCTCTAATGAAGTGATGTCGAATCTCAATATGCTTTGTCCTTGTGTGATCCACTAGGTTGTATGCAATCTTGATGGCACTTTCATTGTCACATAGAAGAGGCACTTTGTCACAAAGGACACCGTATTCCTTTAAAGTTTGCCTCATCCATAGCAATTGGGTGCAAGCACTAGCAGCAGCAACATACTCGGCTTGGTGGTGGAGAGATATACAATTTTGCTTCTTAGAAGACCAACATACCAAGGACCTACCAAGGAATTGGCAAGCCCCGGATGTTGATATTCTATCATCCTTGTCTCCCGCCCAATCCGAGTCTGTGTATCCACAAAGAGCGAATGTTGAGCCTTGAGGGTACCAAAGACCATAAAATGGGGTATGAACTAAATATCGAAAGATTCTCTTGACCGCCATTAAATGGCTTTCCTTAGGGCCGCTTGATATCTTGCACACACCTACACTCAACACAATATCGGGTCTAGATGCACAAAGGTAAAGCAAAGAACCAATCATAGACCGGTATACCTTTTGATCCACATCTTTACCATTTGGATTTTGTTCAAGATGAGTCTTTGTTGCCATGGGAGTTGGGGCTCCATTCAAATCTTGCATTTTGAATCTCTTGAGCATATCTTGAGTATACTTGGCTTGATTGAAGAAAGTTCCTCCTCTTACTTGCTTGATCTCAAAGCCAAGGAATACCTTCAACTCCCCCATCAAGGACATCCGGAACCTACTAGTCATAAGCTTTGAGAATTCATCATTAAAAGCTTTGTTAGATGAGCCAAAGATAATATCATCAACATAGATTTGGCATACAAAAAGCTCCCCATTAACCCTCTTAGTAAAAAGAGTGGGATCGATTTTCCCAACCTCAAAGCCACGGTCAAACAATAACTCTCTAAGGTGCTCATACCACGTGCGTGGGGCTTGCTTGAGCCCATAGAGTGCCTTATCAAGTTTGTAGACATGGTTTGGGAAGTTGGGATCCTCGAAACCCGGGGGTTGCTTAACATATACCAATTCATTTAAGGGACCATAAAGGAATGCACTTTCAACATCCATTTGTTGCAACTTAAAGTTATGATGTGCCGCATAAGCAAGAAGGATACGGATGGACTCAAGGCGAGCCACGGGTGCATAAGTCTCTCCATAATCAATGCCTTCAATTTGGGAATAGCCTTGTGCAACCAATCTAGCCTTGTTCCTTACAATGATCCCATGCTCATCTTGCTTGTTCTTGAATATCCACTTTGTACCAATAACATTGCGGCAATCTTTAGGCTTCTCAACTAACTTCCACACTTTGTTTCTCTCAAAGTTGTTGAGTTCTTTGTGCATAGCTTCTAACCAATCCGAATCTTCAAGGGCTTCCCACACTTTCTTTGGTTCAATCATGGAGATGTGGGCTTGGTGTTCACTGAACCTCTTCAATTGAGCTCTTGTGGAAATTCCTTTCCTTAGATCTCCAACCACATTTTGGAGGGTGTGGTCTCTTAATTCCAACATTCTTTCTTTTCTAGCTTCGCGACGAGCGTGGATCTCCTCATTGTTTCTTGGGGGAACCTCTTCATCATTTTGATCCTCGTCTTGACCATCAACTTGACCTTGATCATCATTGGAGTCTTCCTCTGCATTGGGAGGCACGGATTGACCTTGGTCTTGATCAAGTGCTCTTCTAGCCTCGATTTGAGCTTGTCTCAAGACAGTTTGGATGGATCTTCCTTGACAAATTGACTTGGCACCACTTGACAAACCATCGAAGGACCAAGCTCCCTTTGGTTAGAGTTCACATTGATCACTATGTTGAGGGTTCACATCTTGTCTTTGGCTTGAGTCAATGTCCTCATCGGTAGATGGAGCATGTTGAGGTTGTGTAGATGAGGGCTCCACTTGAGTGGAGCATAGTTCTTCTCAATCCGCCATAAGGGGTTCCTCAACGGGGTGGATATAACCCACACCCATTCTTCCTATGGCATCCTGAGGCATTTCATCATCTGCATCACAAGCATCAACACGCCCCCCTTGGGGACCATCATATTCTTCGAAGGTCACACTACAAGATTCTATGACGGCTCCGGAGAGCTTGTCATAGATTCTATAAGTGTGAGATTCGAGACCATAGCCAACAAAAATACCCTCTAATGCTTTTGATTCGAATTTAGACAAACGAACACCTTTGATGAGATAGAAACACTTACAACCGAACACCCGGAAATAAGATATGTTGGGCTTGTTACCGGTAAGTATCTCATATGGAGTCTTGTTGATTTTCTTGCGGAGGTAGAGCCGGTTTGAAGCATGACAAGCAGTGGAGACGGCTTCGGCCCAGAAGTTGTATGGAGATTTAAACTCCGCCAACATGGTCCTAGCCATCTCAATAAGAGTCCGGTTCTTCCTTTCGGCTACACAATTTTGTTGAGGAGTGTAAGCAGCGGAATATTGATGTTTAATCCCCTCATCACTAAGAAAGTCATTCAAGGTGTAGTTCTTGAACTCGGTGCCATTGTCACTTCTTATAATCAACACGGGAACATTGTATTGCCGTTGAACCAAGGTTATGAAGTCGATAAAAGTCTCTTGAGTCTCACTTTTCAACTTGAAGAAATAAACCCAAGAGTATCTTGAGAAGTCGTCAACAATCACCAAACAATATTTCTTCCCACCAAGACTTGCATGAGATGGAGGACCAAATAGGTCCACATGAAGGAGTTCCAAGATCTTGTTAGACTTGATTTGGTTCGTGGGCTTATGAGGAGCGTCATGCATCTTCCCTAGAACACATGCCCTGCAAACACGATCTTTGGCAAAGGAAACATTTTCTTTTAGTCCAACAATATGGCCCTCTTTATGGAGACTTTGCAAAGTTCTCATATTGACATGGGCTAGTCGGCGATGCCATAGCCAACCCACATCGGCCTTTCCGTATAAGCACATCGGACCTACAGTGACTTGCCCCGAAAAGTCCACCACATACAAGTCATTTTCGACGTACCCAACGAAAGCGACCTTGAGCGACTTGCTCCACATGAGGACCACAATATCATTATCAATAAAGACGGCAAAACCAATCTTTCCAAGAGCACGGACAGAAAGTAAGTTGTAACCAAGGGTTTCAATAAGCATGACGTTCACGAGTGTAATGTCGTGAGCCACCACAACCTTGCCGAAACCCATTACCGTAGATTTTGACTTGTCGGCGTATGTGACGGTGATTTGATCTTCATTTGGCACCAAGTCCTTGACAATGGACGAGCTTCCGGTCATATGACTAGTGCAACCACTATCGATCACCCATTTTGAACCTCCGGAAGCATAGGTCTACAAAAGATCAAGCTAGTTTTTAGGTACCCATTTTTCAATGGGTCCTCTTTTGTTAGCAACAAGGGTCTTGGGAACCCAAATAGACCAAGCAATATAACCATCATAAGGACCAACATATTGTGCATACACATCACCATAGTAATCACGCATTAGAACATAGTGAGGGTTAGCACTACCCGCAAAGTCATCATGGGACATGGTTTTACCACTTGTGGTCTTACACTCCACAAGGGTCTTGTTGGTCACTTGTGCGGGTATGTCCTTCTTCTTCTTGTTGTTCTTCTTCTTTGTTTTGGAGACAAACCAATGCCCCCTTTATCACCACTACGCCTTTGCTTGCTCAATAGATCATCAATAGACTTGTTGCCTTGTGGAAATGTGGCATTCGAAAGCTCCCCCTTCAACCTAGCATTCTCTTCAAGGATAGTTGTGCTACTAGATGGAATGAAGTTACTAGGTGAAGGAATATTGGCCAATTGAGTTTGAAGTGTTTCATGGGACTTTGTGAGAGACAAGAGTTCACTCTCCAAGACCTTGTGGGCCTTGTTAAGCAAGCTAAAATCCTCGGCAAGTTTTTCATGAACCACACCAAACTCAATCTTGTCCTTTTTAGCACGTTTGTATTTAGCAATAGCATGATCACGTTCTTTGATGAGTTTGTTAAAAATGATGTCATTGGCCTCATCAAGCCCTTCAAGCTTTGACTCAAGAGACAACCAAGTCTCTTGTTCTTCTTCTAGAGCATTGCTCAAAGCCTCTAGTTCAATCATATGTTCATGCTCAAGTTTACATCTAACATCGAGAAGCTCTTGAGTATGGGAGAGTTGATCTAAGATGTTCCCAAAATGTAGCTTAGCATCACCTTCTAGGTTAGTCATGAACTCATCAAAGGCAATTAATTCCTTTTTAACATCAAGAGACATTTCATCATCACATTCATCATTATCTAGTTGAGTAGAGTGGGATGATGATGATACCTCCGTTCCTCTTGCCATAAGGCAAGTGACGTTCTTGGTGGAAGAGTTCTCATTTGGAGAATCGAAGAGTGAGAGTGTTGGAGAAGAGGTGGTGGCTAGAGCAGCCACACCATGCGAAGTTTTATCTTCCTCATCTTCATCATCTTCATTGTCGGAGGAGTATTCTTCATGAGTGATCAACACAATTTCTCCCGGCTTCTTGTTGACGGGATTCTTCTTGATGAAGGGTTTCTTGTAAGGTGCCTTGAGAGTCTTTTTCAACACAGGCTTACCACCGTAATCCTCTCTCTTCTCATAGGGACATCTTGCCACAAAGTGATAGCGGTCACCACAGTTAAAGCAAGTTCTCAACCTAGTGGTATTCTCTCTTTTCCCATTTGGATTGCTTCTTCGTTGCATTTCCATCTTGGCCTTGGCGGGTTCTTCCAAAAGTTCTTGGCATAGAAAGCCATGTATTGACTATGAGCAATCTTGGCGTCATCGGGATGGTCCAAGGGAGACCTTCATCACTATCATCTTCATCTTCAAAGTCCACAACTTTGGCCTTCAAAGCAACATTGACCACATTGCTCATACCGAGAGCACGAGCGCGGGCATCTTTGGCATTCTTGGCGGCGACCTTGAAAGCGGCCATCTCTTGCATAACTTCATTTGAGGTCATGAGATGATAGTTGTGTCTACCTTGTAAGCTCTTCAAGTCGGTGGTCTCAAAAGTCATGAGTGCACTCACATATTTCCTTTTATCCATGCATCATCCACATGTGAGGCACCCACATTTCTAAAAGCGGTGGCGGTGGTCTTGAGCCTTGATACATGTCTTCGTGATCTTCACCTTCTTTCATGTAGAAACCTTGACTTCATTGCTTAGAGCATCATATCTGTTCCTCCTCATACTCTCATTTCCAACAAACAACACAGTGAGAGCATCCCAAGCTTCCTTGGCAATGCTAAAATTCTCAATGTGAGGATAATCCTTTGTTCCCAATCCTTGTTGAATCATATGCAAAGCAGTGGCATTGAGTTGACTATTGACAACCTCTCTTCTTGTCAAGTTGTTTGGATCCCCAATAAAGAGTCCATGCTCGATGATGTTCCATAGTTCAATGCATGAGTCATGCATATGAGTTCTCATTAGTGATTGCCATTGAGCAAAAGTAGCAGACTCTTCTAGCTTAGGTGGGTCACCTCTATTGTACACATGAGGGTGAGGGATGGGAGGATCGGGAGAGTACCAAGAATCACGGTTCTCGCCTTTCCCCCCATCAATTCGTGTGGAGGAATGAGCATTGTCTAGTTTATCCCCTACCACCATACCTTCGGGGGATACTGGGGTATTCCCTTTAGGTGCGGATGGTAGTTCCTCTTGAGGGGATGGGGGTGATGAGCCATCTTTGTCTTTAAGAAGTTGCTCAAGCATCTTCTTGACTTCGTTAACCAAGGAAGAGCTCAATCTTGTTTCCAAGTTTGTGAGATCTTCCATGGTCACCGGAGTTGACTCACTACCACCATCCCCTTCTTGGCTACCCATATTCTCTTAGGCGGTAAAGCCCGAATAAAGAGCCGACGCTCTGATACCAATTGAAAGGATCGTATGTGCACCTAGAAGGGGGGGTGAATAGGTGCTACTTCAAATTTTACTCTTTTTCAAATTAGGGTTTGACAAGAAAGGTAAATTCTCTAGAATATGCAACTGTGGTGAATTTACCTATATGACAAGCAAGCACAGACTAACACAACACAAAGCAAGAACATGTAAGTAAAGTGCGGTAAAGGATAGAAGTAACCAAGGGAGTGGACACGGAGACACAAGGATTTGTTTCCCGTAGTTCCTTCCTTTTGAGGGGAAGTACGTCTACGTTTGGAGAGGGGGTGGTTTCAAACCACCAACGCCACGAGAGGCCTCCCTTGTTCTCCTATGAATCTCACCCCAACGGGATCGATCCACCTTCCACTATATCGGCAACCTTCGAGGTGGAAGCCGACACCTTTACAACAAGTTCGGGGCACACATCCACAACTGAATTGGAGGCTCCCAAATACAAGCAAGCCGTCAAGACAAATCAAAGACAAGCTTGTAAGAACCAAATCAAAGTTAGGGTTTCCAAAGAAACACTAGAGCTTGGGGGCCCTCAAGTGAATGAGGGGGAAATGAAGATCTCTCTTGGTGAAGATGTGAAACAAGGCCTCCTCCTTCGATTCTCCAAAGATCAATGACTTTGGATGGTTGAATGAAGAGATCTTGTGGATTTGGTGGCTCCAATGGTGTTGGTGTTCTTGAGCAGCTCGAGCAACTGGAGGAAGAAGATAAGGGTCCCTATTTATAGACAGCCCCCTCCACGAACCGTTTTCTGACCGTTGAAGAAAAGTCAGACCGGAGACTCGGTCAGAGACCGAGACTCCAGTGCACCGGAGACTCGGCCAATCTCCGGACCAGCCTCCGGACCGCCCATCCGAATGACCCGAACAATCTCGACCCAAAGAACAGGAGACTCCGGTCTTCCAACACCGGAGACTCCGGTCGACCAAAGTCTCCGGATAATCTCCGGACTAGTCTCTGGATCGCCATCCGATGACCCAGTATTTCTTCACCAGCAACACCGGAGACTCCGGTCTTTAAACACCGGAGACTCCGGTCAGAACAAAGTCCGGAGACTCCGGCCAATCTCCGGACCAGTCTCCGGACAGGCTAACAGAATGACCCAGCCAAGTCCTGGGAGGCACCACCGGAGCCAGCACCGGAAACTCCGGACCACACCGGAGACTCCGGTCTTGGCAGACCGGAGACTCCGGTCTGGAGTTTCCAGAACAGTGGCTAATGTATGTGGTCTTTTCCCAAGAGTGTGTGTCATGTTTATCTATGATAATACCAACCTGTGGATAATAACAAACTGTGAAATGATCTACTTGTTGTTAACGAACACCAAAAGTGATTATGACAATAAATGTCCTTTCAACATGTGTTTAGGCCTGTGTTTGGGGTAACTCACATGGGAGTGGAGTGGGAGATAAAGTTTAGTCCCACATAGAAAGTTGAAGGAGAGTTGCACCACCTTATAAGATGGAGTGTTGTACCACTTTGTAAGTAAGTGACAATAAGGGAGCTACACGCGTGCTCCTCCTCCTCTGACACCGCCGCTCGCACGCACCACCCGCCCGCCTGTCCTCTCATCACGACATGCGAGCGGGTTGCGGGAATCTCGTCGAGTCGAGCTTTATTTTGCTGCTCATGAAAATTGTGAGGTTTTGATAGACGTTTCAACAGTCAACCTATTCGGGTCGCTCCCGGATCATCGGCTACTGTAACGAACCTGAGCGTGCGCAACGTGAACTTGACCCACATTCGTCTCCGTTAGTGTTCCTGAGCCGCTCTATATAATGTCCCACGCGGCTACCGCCACAACACATCGAAACCAATTTAGGATTTTGCTAGCCTCTCTATTTGCGCCGCCACCATAGTATACTCCACCCCGGTTGCCGACGTGCACCGGCGGACGGGAGAGCAGGTCTCCGGAACCACTCGGCTTTGCGATCCTGTATGGAAGAGGGAGAATAAGGTTTTTGGGAAGCGCTCCGCACAACTTCTCAAGTTCGTCATCACGCCGCGTCTTCCTAGGCGATCTCCTGGTCCGCGGGCGACTCGTCTTGAACATTGTCTTCTTCGACAAGTTACGGTAACTGCTGCACCAACGAATTCATCGGCAACAGATCAGTACGTATATCATGATTCGATCTGTTGCTATACTATGGTTGTTATTGCGTACGCACTACTACTGCTCATGTTGATCGGTACCTCTAGTATGTTACAGTTTCACGTGATTATAGTTGTTGTTATCTTGATTTATATTCTAGAATTAATTATGGAAATTATGCCTAATAATCCAACAGAAAACACATAAAAATGCTATATTTATGAATATACTTTTTGTGACCAATCTGAGCATATGGTTTATAATATCTGAATTTAAATATTCTAAACACTATATGCAATCAAAATTTTAAAGTTTGACCTAAAAATATCCACAATGTCATGTATTCATGATATAGAGGGAGTATAGGTTTTTAATCATATATTTTTTCCATGGTTCTACCATTTCTATGTATTTCATGTACTTTCCTTCTTGATTATTGGTCTTTTTGAGTTGCACTAGTTAATAAAATTATGGTTGTGTGCATCCGTAGGTGTGAAGGGCGTTAGGTATAACTTACCCTTTTTAAAATAAGAATAATAAAAATACTAACACCTTCTATATTTGTTCCCTCAAGGAGGTTTGGACACACTTTTTTTGAGCTGGAAACTATAGGAAAGGCCCCGAGGATAGATTATATTAAAATGAACAATACTTACAAGATGAGAAATACAGAATGGCTTAGATCAGGGCATAGCCTAAATAAACTACATAGCGTCAAGCCAGCCAATGAGAGGGGATTTCAGATCGTCCTTTATCCTATATAAGAAAGAAGGAAGTGGTTCCTTTTAAACAAATAAGACCGAGCTCTAATCGAAGGTGTTGAAGAAAGGTCTTCCGAAGTTGCATCTTGCATCGGTGATCCTTTGAGAGAGATCCAAGTTAACATCAAGTGTGATACTGATTGATTGCCAACATAGCCTACTAAAGGTGCAGCTACATAAAAGATGATATCTAGTTTCTAGAGACCCATTATTTGGTAGAGGCCATTATCATTAAGATTGTAGCTTTTCCTTAAGAGCATGTCCTCCGTGTCTAGGCGATCATTAGTGAGGAGCTAGAAAAAGGATCACCGAAATAAAAGGTGACTGCAGGCCACATCCTCGGTTCTCGTGGGGAAATACCATACAAGAAAAACATACTCCCTCCTGTCCATATTAATGGCCTCAACTTTATCCATATTCGTATGTCTCTAGTTAAGTATTTGGATTAGGTGCATTCATATCTAAACAAAGTTAAGTCTATTAATATGAACCAGAGGGAGTAATAAAAAGTTGTGTAAGGGGGAAATGCTGGTGAATGTCACAAAATCCGAACAAATTAGGAATTTTAAAATCCTGTAAAAAGGGGATGTACCTTAAACAAAAAATCTAGTAACAAACTATACAAATAAAAACTATTAGAAAATCTAACAAACAAGTTGGGCTTTATCAACGTTGTTTTTAATTTTTAATTTTGATCTAACATAGCTATTTTCCCCCTTAACTATAATCTAGAATAACCATTTGTAAGAAAAAGATATATTCCGATTCTTTGGTTTGTACACATATATATACTACTTTCTCCGACCCATAATAAGTGTCGTTGATTCTCGAAGGGAATACCACTGTTCCGTAAAATAAAGCATACAATTTTTTCTTTCAAAAATCAAACAATGTGAACTATGGCCAAAACTTTAGAAAAAACTATCAGCATATACCATGCCAAATTAATGTCATTAGATGACCATGATATGCATTTTCATATTATATCTATATAGTATCCTAGTTCTCAACATACTTTTCTATACACCTTTTATGGGATGGAAGAAGTATGAAATTCTTGAAGGAACTTGGTGAGGTGATAGACACGTCGTAGTCACTACGACATACACGCAAACGCCTTTGTGTAGATCACTCTGGGATGGTCAAAACTAACTTCAAGATAATAGAAGTATATTACACTAAGAATTGAAGAGACCAATCAGCTTTACCTGAAGGACAAAAGACACATTTCTATAAAAATGGCAGCGGACGTAGCTACTAATTAATTTGTACATTTTATTTATACTGCCCACAAAAAAGGAGAACAGTATATATTGAAAAAAGGTTTTGCATTGGCACTCTTTTAAACAATATAGATTGCTTATATATATTAGATAAATAGAAGATATCATATGACCATATAAGCAATGAACTGTGACACACACGAATGACTTTGAACAGAAGTAAAATATAGCAAATACCACATGCATAAAAGTTGTCACCTAAGAAATATAGACGAAATTCTCATAGTTGTCAACCATAGTTCTTGTTGATGATGAAAAAAGTCAAGAAAAATTGTTGTGCCAAAGTACCTCCAAGGACCTAGAGGGGACCAAATCATTAGTGTCGTGTACTATGAAGATTGTGCAACATATCAGCAGGGAACACCATCCTAATCTTGGCAAGCAACTGCTCCAGCAAACATCCTTGGTTCTAGAGGCTCAAAGAAGGGGCCGTCTAAGAAGTTGATACTTTCACCAATGATAAATATGGAGCCATCTATAAACTTCCAAGCTTAGCACTAGATCAAGCTCCTTCGAGTCTAGATTGGAGCGAGGCGGGTATTATATGAGACGACACCTCACCCTCGTAGACAATCCTCTCCCCTATCCTCATCTGTGTCAGAACATTTGGCTATAATCTAGAGGGTGGAGTGAGCATGCGTGATTCCTCCTTTATTTGTTTTGCATAAGTGTCCATTTCAATTTGTGGTAAAATCATCTAAGTTGTTTATGTTCATTGAGGATTGTGTAACATTATACTAGAGCTAGATCTTAGAGCATGCACAATGGTCTTATCTCATCAATACCGAGTAGGATGATTGATGCGTTGCGAAGTGATAGATGGAAAAAAGAGCTTTGCTTTCTCTAAATTAAGAGATCATTTCTTAGCAAGAAAAGTTAATCCTTTTTTCTATTGTATGAGTTGTCTTTTCGTATTCACCTATATTTTAGTTTAATTCTATCCATGACATACTATTAGGAGCATGTAAACATTTATTATTGGAGATAACACTAATAAAATATTCATTGTATGTTTTTGTCTCTTCTCTAAGCAACCATGCAACACATAAGACGAGACTGTATCAACCATTGCACATTTTCTTACATGCAATCTAAATTTGGGATTAACCTTTTATGTTTGTTAAGTAGCATTTCACTCGACTTCGTTGGTAAGCCGCGTCGACAAAGACGAGCTCAAAATTACTACGAAATTTGGAATAAATTATTTTCTAATAATTCAAGTTTGAATCGGATATTTTTGGAGTGAATTTCAGGAACAATAGGGGTTGTTTTGCGAATTCAGTGAGCCTACTAACGGGTAGCTCAATCTAAGCCTCTTACGTAGTACCATCAAACACGGTGGGACCGAGCCAGGTCGAACAAATAAGATCAAAAAAATTTAAGGCACAAAAAAACTCTATGCAACAAAATAAATGATCCACACAGATTCAATTTTTATAATTCACACGAAGTATAACTAACAACAAAACGACATAACAACAACTTGTAAACTACTAATAGGGACTCCTAGCACTTTGCTCCATTGGGTGCTACAATATGATCTCAATATATCTACAACATGTAACAAATGTACGAGTCTAAATTTTAGAACAAGGGTTATAATAGTTCTAGCTTTTGATAAGATAGTACCGTACCCTCAAGCTGTGTTCATGCTCTTCTTGTGAATTCTTGACGACCCTTCTCTCTTTTCTTTTTCTTCCTCAGCTTGTGTTGCTTCTTCTTTCTCAGCCTGCTCTTCTAGTGTGACCATTCTGGTTCTTCCTCACCGTCCATCAATGGCGGTCTAGCAGCAGCGTTGTTCCTTTGCCCGGAGTCGGAGCTACACGGGCGGCGTGGCGAAGGGACCGCTGAGAGTGAAAGAGGAAGCGCTGCGGTGGCACAACGACGGCGAACTAGGTGAACGTGACTAGGGGAAGGCGCGATCGAGCAGGGGAATTAGGGATCGAGAGAGAGGTCGAGGGCCTGGGCGTTGGAAAAACTTATACACCGACCAAATCAGCGCCTACTACGCGCCGCACACCCCGCGCGTGGTATGGGCCAGCCTACTCCGACGCCCATTTCTCTTGTTTTGGTTTTTTATTTTTCCTTTTTATTATTTGTTTTTTCTACTTTACTTACGATTTATTTTTCTTCTTTTTCTACTTTTAAAATTATTTTTTAAAAATGTTTGATTTTAAATTGTTTAGATTCAGAAATATTTAAAATTTGAAAAAATTCAGATTCAAAAAATGTTGGATAAAAAATATTCAAATTTTGAAATTCTCAAAAGATGTTCAGATTTGTAAATTTTTGAACATTTTAAAAGATCCAGATTTGAAATTGTTCAAATTAGAAAATGTTAAAAATTGAAAATTGTTTAAATTTTAAAATTGAACTAATTTTAAAATATTCTGGTTTGAAAATTCTCAGATTTTGAAAAGAAGTCATTTTTACAAAATATTCGGATTAAAAATTGTTCAGTTTTTAAAAAATCAAATTTTGTAAAATAAACAAAAAGAAAAGGAAAAGAGAAAGAAAAAAGTGGTTCTGGGCCGGCCCAACAGCCCTGCCTGGGGTGTGCGGTGCCTGATAACCGCCGACCAGGTTGGCGGAGCTCCCCTGAGCGTCGGGGCATTCGTGAGCTTTTTTTCTTTTTTTTGAGGGAGCAAATTGGGCTGGGCAGTTTCAATTATCAAAGTAGGCCCATGGCCCAGCTACCGGTTCCACTTTTCCTGCTCAGAACAATTCGATCGATGCACGATCGCTGCAACAGCAACACCTGGGGGTAGGAATCGGTGGGCCGGGTCGGTCGACCCCCTGGTGGCGCCGCCAGGCATTTCCCCCTTAACCCTGAGTTCCCCACACTGATAGAAGAACTGCATCGGTCAGCTCTGAACACCGCCGCGAGAGAGAGAGGCATGGCGGCCGCACTGCTGCCGGAGACGGCGTCGCGGCTGCTGACTCCAGAGACCCTCCGCACGGCGGCCAAGCAGTCTCAGGGCATCCACCTCGTCCCCATCTCTCTCCGCCGAGCCATCAAGCGCTATATCCGCGGTAACGCCCCGTCTCACCCGTCTCTCCCGCCCACCACCTGCTCGACGAATTGCTCAGTACTAACAGGTTCAAGCCTAACGCGGTGCTCGAGCAGACCAGGACAAGACGCACATGCGCAGGAAGGTGCTGCTGCTCTCGTCCTCCTTCGAGCGCGCAAAGGGCACCGGTGTCGAGCTGGCTGCAGCGGCCACCCGTGGCGCGCTCATTGACGACCCCCACGCGCCTGTGGGGGCTGAGCAGCGGACCGCACGGTGGAAGGTTCGTTCTGCCTACGGTGATATCGGCCTCCAGTACCGTGCGGATGAAACGGTGGCGTATGTGGCCTCTCGCATGCCTGCAATCTATGCCGCATGCCACCGCGTGCTTCGTGAGGTCCAAGAACCACCAAGCCCCGTTTGTTGTTGTTGCTTACCTCCTCTGTGAGTTAAATTCGACTACTGGAATGTTGTGGTGGACTGAAGCGTGGCTTTGCAGGT
Source organism: Avena insularis (assembly GCA_023614405.1). Taxonomy (NCBI): domain Eukaryota; kingdom Viridiplantae; phylum Streptophyta; class Magnoliopsida; order Poales; family Poaceae; genus Avena; species Avena insularis. The sequence continues at coordinate 217,878,396 of CM042685.1, read as the reverse complement.
TCGTCGGCGGTCGCCAGATTTTGCACCTAAGAATGTGCTAGACTTCGGAGCAGGGCCAAGCTCTGCACTTTGGTGCGTAGACCTAGTTGATATTTATTACTAAGACTCTCAGTTTACACAATCTTAATGTTGCTTCAAGAATGCAGGGCAATGAGGGCAGTGTGGCCGAAGTCAATAGAGAGGGTTAATTTGATCGAGCCTTCCAAAGAAATGCAGAGAGCAGGACAGACCCTTCTTGATAGTAAGACGAGCTCTTTTTCCCGCTTCAATGATACAATGCATATCAGGATAATGCGATTGATTATTAGTGTTTTCAGGTAGCATCTGAGTTGCTAGTATGTTAGAAATTGCTTAAGAATTTGTTGTGGAATGGGAAGTAATATCATAACCTTATGATGATGGATCCACCAAGGCACCAACCATAGCTATATTGCCACAAAGTTTTTTTTTTAAATTTGAAATGTACATTTCATTATTGTGCTTTTATCTCGGTAACTTGGACTAGTAGTGATCTTTGCTTACCATTCCCATGGTCATGCTTTTAATGGCAAACACTCAGAGTTGCTGATTTCTTTTTTAGTGCCTTCTACTTTACATTTGTCTATGTGCTGATAAAGGTTGATTATATTGTTTTCTCTGCAAATGTTTATATGTTGAAGGGGTTGTCACTTTCTACAAACTTTACCGGTAAATTTATTTACACTGTCTACTCTGCAAACATGTATAGATTTGAAGGGATTGCCACTTATACACAGCTATGATAGCATCCAAGAGTTGAACCGCAGCATCGAAAAACATGAGAGAGGCCATGACCTTGTTATATCAGTAAGTGCTTCGACTTATTTCCTATGTAATGTTTCATGACGGTGGTTCAGTGGACATTACAATGGAAGAACTCCTCCAGATCATGCTGTATTGAATTGTTTTCTATTATGATTTCTTATGTTTCAATCTTCATTGAATATTTTCTCTCATTGTGTAGTCTTACGCACTTGGGGAGATTCCTTCGTTAAATGACCGTATAACAATTGTGAGGCAGCTTTGGGACCTAACAAAAGATGTTTTGGTATAATGACCCCTCTCTCATGTATGTGCGTGCTTATGAGGGATGTTCATGTGACTCTTGTAAACGTCATTCATTGTTAGGTTTTGTTAGAGCCTGGAACTCCTCAAGGGTCAAAGATTATAAGCCAAATGCGCTCATATATCCTTTGGATGGAAAAGAGAGTATGCACACACTGCATGATTCAATATTCAGATATTTGCATATTCCCTGACTATGTAGCATTTAATTTACTTAATATTTTTTGTGCTTCCTAGAAGTGCCGCAAAATCGAAAAATCCACAGGTGGTGCTCCAAGTGAAACTAAGAGCATTGTTGCCCAAGAAGCTTCGTTGAAAAATGGTGCCTTTGTGGTTGCCCCGGTTAGTTAAAATTAAAAGTATCCCAATCTTAGTTTGTGCTTGTGCATAGAACTAAATTCATACTCCATATCAGTGTCCTCATGATGGTCGGTGTCCATTGGAGAATTCAGATAAATACTGCCACTTTGTTCAGAGATTGGAGAGGACATCAACACAGCGTATCTACAAGGTTCCTTACCTTTTTCACCTGTTCTAGTACTTTTATGTCATGTTGTACTATATGTCTTTCTTAGAATACACTCATGTCAATCAGCTGAGAAGTTTTACATACCATACATCCGAATCACCAAGAGGTGTTCAACAATGTCACAAATTATTCTCTGATTAAAAAATGTTTGCTGAACATGAGTTGCATGATTGATATGCTTGGTAATTGCTTCATGTAGGATACGCTTCAGTGCTCTCCTAAAATGTAGGATAAGCTTCAGTGCTGATCTTAAATCAGTACATTTTGCACTGGATGACTGGAACTTACAAATCAAATCTTCATATGCTTTAATGATTGTGCTTTTCCCTTTTGAAGAGCTCAGTGAAGCACTTTAAAAAAAACTTTGTAAGATCTAGAAAAATCACTATAACACCTCTTAACAAATAGCTGAACTTTGTGGTTATTTTATATTTAAGTTCCCTATTTTTGATGCTTACTGCAGAGGTCAAAAGGTGTGCCTTTGCGCGGTTTTGAGGACGAGAAATTCTGTTATGTTGCTTTAAGAAGGGGCAAACGACCAGAGTAAGGGCTTGTGACTTTGAAGTCCAACTTTATGCAGTCACCAACTCTGTACACTCATTTGCATATTATCACCCTGTTTAGGTTCATTATGGTATGCTCCTGCAAGTATATGCTGGGCTTAATAGTAATTCCTCCTTATCTCTGAACTAGGGAAGCTTGGCCACTTGATGGCATGAAATTTGATACTCTTAAAGAACGCCATGCCAAGAGAAAACCAGAAGACCTTATCATTGACTATGGTGATTATCTATTCACGGTTATTCGTCTGGTCTTTTCATGTATGGGTGTTTTGAAAATCATGTACACTGTTATTTTTTGCTCAGACGAACAATTTCCAAGTGAGGAAGAGGGAGAGGCTCTTGCTGGCGACGAGGATAGTTTGGTCCCAGATGACAGTTTGGTCCAAGATGACAGTTTGGTCCCATATGCGTCTGATACACAAGAATTAAGTCTGTTCCATGAGAGTGGAGCAGAGGAGGAAGAGGAACCCATCCGTGCTGATCTTGGAGGAGGCTGGGGCCGAATTATATACAGCCCCATTCGAAGAGGAAAGCAAGTACATATGGATGTTTGCCGTTCTACCAAACGGGATGCATCCGAGGGCACGTTCGAGCGTGTCATTGTCACACAAAGCAAGAACCCCGCCTTGCATCTCCAGGCCCGGAAGTCACTTTGGGGTGACCTTTGGCCATTTTAAGCTACAGATTCTTCAAGCTTGGTTGTAGCCGTAGGAGCTCCAGATATGTTCAGCGTGCACTCGGTCGGTGAAAGTGGAATGTGGTGTCAGTGGTGTTGATGGCAGTGCTAACTTTTGCTTCATTGGTATATTTTCTGAAAGGTTTTGCCCCATCAGTATATTTATCTGCAACAGACCTAGTCAGCAAACGTCCGAGGTTGGAACTCTGAAGCATTGCAACACTCTTCAGCAACAATGTAACTGATCATTGTATAATAATTACAGCTAGTAGCCCGGCACCTCATAATAACGTTCATACCATTCTGTTTTTATGATTAGATTTGCGTGAGTATCTTGATAAATGCCCAGAAACTGAAATGAATGCTATTATATATTTATACCTCGAGTAATTATCATCGGGCTGTGGTTAGAAGCTCTGGGGGGTTGGGGTTGATCGCCTTCTCCACCACCAAGGCTCCAAGCAATCTACTCCCTCTGTTTCAAAATATAAATATAAGATTTTTTAGGTCTGTGAAGAAAATGAATCTAGACTTATTTTAGTGTTTAGATTCACCTCAAAATTGAGTGAACCTGTATACTAAAAGACGTCTAGATATATTTGCTTTGCAAAGCTAAAACATCTTATATTTTGAAACAGAGGGATTCCGTGTATAGCATGGCAGCCTGACGCACTTTATGTGAAGAGTTATGCGGCATTCTGAATTTATAGTTCGAGAATATCCAATTCATGTTCCCATGATCAGTGAGCTGTGAGCATAACCGACTAGTATCATTACAATATCCATAAAGTAACGAGTTCAAAACTTACAAAGTGGCCATTATGGCGATTACAACACAAGTAGCGAAAGTCTTTAGCGCAGAGCCCGGGCCTTAACCTACAGGCAACTGACTGGAAAGACAGCCTAGCTCGCATAGACGTTAGCACCTTCGTCACTTCTTAACATCTGCAATCTAGCCAAGTAAATAGCCAGGGACAATGCCGGTGAGTACTTTGAATGTACTCGCAAACCACCGAGACAAGGTAATAAGAATCATGCATAATGGGCTGTGGCGAGATAGCTCTACTCTATGGTTGTTTTCTGAACAAATCTAACAATGGCATCTCTATATCTTTGCTGAAAAAGAGATTTTGGAAAATATGCCTCCTTTTTGAAAATCCAAACATCTCCACATCCTTGTTAAAAAGATTTAAAACAGTTTTTGTAATAAAACTCTTTTTAAACGCCTTCGACCATCTCTGGTCAAAACCAAACCCGTTCTTATCTTTCCTCGTGACCAAGTCACATCATTTATTTCATCACAACATAACCGAAGGGTCCTCCTAGCACTTGCCATTCCAACCGTCCTTGACCGTGGACACGGCTATTCGAATAGATTAGACTCTGCAGAGTTTGTGCACTTTATCCACAAGAATCAATACATCCGTCGGGATAAAACCACGGCCTGCTACACACGGTAGACAGGGGTTCGGATAATCAAACCTAGACTTTTCATTTGTCCATCCCTAGCAACAGCGGCTTTTCCTTTTGGGTTGTTCTCTCAGTGCAGTATGGTACGACGGTACTGGTCCTTCCTCCAGATCGACCCTACCTCCAAACCGTAGTTTGACCGGTAGCAATTGTGACAATAACTTCCTCCCGTACTAGCCAAAAATCATACCGTCCGCGAGAGATCCAATTGTTGCACCGGTACCTTGCCCATGGCAGTCCGGATTTCAGGGGATTTCTCCCCTTTAGCGAGTACGAGCAGCCCCGGCTAAAGATCACAAACTACGAGCTAAGCCCCAGTGTCTTGGGTAATGTGGTTGCACGGATAAAATTGTTCCGGACATTGGCTTACAACATCCCTTCTCTTTCTCTTGCTTGACTTTCTCTTCATCCACCTCATATTTTCTTTAGTAAAACTTCCACTCGAAAATGATGCCTCTTTCCAAGGGTTTTATTTTGAAAACTTTGTAATAGGGTAAAACCCAAAATAGTTTTATCATTGAAAATCCGGGGGTTCCAAGAGGGAAGATGCTTATCATCTTAGCCTCGATCTAAAGGGGTAAAGTAGGTGTCAACAGTGTAGGTGTCCTAATGGACACTCATCCATAACTTGCAGGATCCAAGTTACTCACGCACTTTTATTTGAAATAAAACATACAATTTATATGTGCAGTTTATAAACGAGATATAAAACAATTGATAAACAGGAGTAGGTTAATATAGGAGTTCATGAATGGTGGCTTGCCTGTGACCAACGAGTTGTCCCTTGACTTCGTTAGAATACCAGAATACCAATAATAATAGTAATAAAAAAAACCCGATCCTTCTTTCTTCTTGGCGTCATGCAATCGCAACTATCGCCGTTACCGAGCAGACATGCAAACAAACGACACCACAATAAATACAAAGCATACAAGCATCAAATATACAACAACCAAGTATAATTACAATATAAACATCAGTAGGATGTTGGAGGTTTGATTTGATTGGATTGGAGAAAGATTTGGAGACATAGGAAAAAGGTGTTCCTTTTTGATTCAAAGTCTAGGAACTACCTAAGAGAGGTTTTTTGACCAAGGGCTTGATCTGTATGATACCATTGTACAAAAATAATACCATCAGATAGGTATTGATAAAATGAAGCCAATAAAAGTGGTTCCACTATTTTATCAATTTTCCTTGATTTATAATGGATTTTATAGTGGATAAAACCCTAGTTTTAGGAAATAATTTACCAGAACTGTTCTGGAGTTCCAAAAATTATTTCCTTGGATGATTAAGTAGAATTTGGTGGACTGATTCAAGAGGAGTTGGAATCACCTCAAAACAATTACGAGAATGCCCTTGAGAAATCCCCAAAGGCAGTACTAGATGGGATTTGTCTTTTTCACCAGATTTATTTTACAGAATGTTTTTAGGTGGTTCCAAGGACACATGTTAGGTACTGAGAATACCTTTCTGTAGAAATTGGAATCAACAATTTTGGAGTTGCAAAGCTATTGTAGTGATTTTATTAGTGAATAAACCATGCACATGAGAGTTTAATTCACTAAAATTCAATAGAGACTCATAAAATTATGAGCTACTGGATTCTACAAGTTAGGGTTGTGTGTGTTCAAGGGGAGTTGGATTTAGGTAAAAATCTCACTTGGTTTGACCTAGGGAATTTACTAAAGTCAGAAAAGGACTGATTTTGTTATTAGAAACTAGTAAAGTATTTGGTTGTGTCAAAGTCATCTTGGCTCAGGTTTTGGAAATGCCAGATCATTTGAGAATATGAAAGATGAGACAAGACATCTCATTTGTAAAATAGCCTTTTGTAAACTAGTGTTGAGATGCGAAGTATATTACCTAGTACTCCAACAGTTGCATGAGCACAAGCAACAAGCAAGCAAGCATGGCAAGAAAAAGTTTTTGTTTCACCTGATTTTTGCCTTTTAGACAACTAATCAGGGTTGCTGAAATTAGACTGTTACAAGTTACCTGAATAATGCATGGTTGCACGTTTGCTGAGCCAACCACGCAACACGTTTCATTTAATTAGTATAGGATTGCAGGGCCTGCTTGGTTTGCCTCAGTAAACTTCTGTATACTCTCTTCGTTTCAAAATATAAGATGTTTTAGGTTTGTGAAGAGAATATATCTAGACTTGTTTTAGTTTATAGATTTATTTTAAACATGAGTGAACCTATATACTAAAAGTAGTCTAGATACATTTTTTTCATAAAAGTAAAACATCTTATATTTTAAAATGGAGGGAATACATATTAAGGAACAAGATGACCAATGGTGTGGATACATTAGGAACCTGGCATCATCTTATTCCTGTTTAGATGCTGACCATACTTCGGTAGAACAATCTCAGCAGTCGAAGCGACGACTTCGTACAAATTTTTATTGCAACTGTAAAGATTCTTATTGAACAACATGTTAATCTTACTTTCCATGTCTTTCTCTCCAATGCAAAGTATCGTCTTGATTCTTATCGCTTATTATGATAATAATATACGGAAATGCACATTTAATTCCAGGTGTATATGCTCCCTTTATTAAAACACATATTTTATTTTTAAAAAATTACTTGCATGTGTATCTGCACATTCTTTTAAAACTGTCTTTCGTCTTGCTATATTAATATAGCAACCACAACTGCGAGATCACCGCTGGGGCAAACAAATCACAAGCAAGCCCAAAAGAAAAAAAAAGAGAAAAAATGATGACATCGGCGGTTTGACAAAAACGAAGAAGACACGCAACCGCTGTGCCCTCCGATGACTTCCCACCACGATCCTAGCACTCCGAATCGCCACGTACCAAACAAAACCTCTAAGAAGAAAAATGACGCCAATGACACTGTTGTCCGGATTGGTCCTAGGGTTTCCCCCGGTACGATCCGAGGTGTGAGGAGGAGCTACACCCTACGCCCTTTAGGAAGGAAGGGTGACACTCTCAAGCGTCACCGCGTCGATGCCAAAAAGACAGGGATTTCTCCCGACCCCCAAAAAAACCACATCCCGGACAATCTGTAGCGCTCCACCAATCTTGCCAGCCACCAACATATGCCACGACGGTCTTGTAGTCACCATCGTCGTCTTACCATGACAGATGTTGCGAGGCCGACCGACTCGAGACGAAACAGCCGTAGACATGGACAAGTAGTGTCACAACCATGCGAGAGGAAACAACCTCCACCGTCATAGAAGGTAGCCGACCGGACACCGCGACAAGAGAACACCAGGCCATTGGAGCCGAAGGGTGGGAGCAGCATCGCCACCTGTAGGGCATCCTCCAACGCCACCAGCGGGTGCCATTCGGATGCGACAGCAGGGACAAACCAGGCCGAGCAGGCCCGGGCAGGCCCCAGAGGGCTCGTAATGTCCCTGCCACCACACTTCTGCACGTAGGACAACACCATCGCCACCCTCTTGTTCGGCCACATTGGCTCGGCCGAACCCCGAGAGGTCCACGAAGCTCCAGTCGCCACGCGGCAGCAGGCATGGTGTCAACGCCGCCATCCATATCACGTGCCACTCATTTGGCTAGCCGGAGGCAGCGAGAACGAACCCAACCGAATCCGCCTTGACCCATATCGGGCCCGAAGGTCCCAGATCTGGGCCTACATGGCTCACCGTTGAAGCTCCACCTTAGATGCCCCTGCCACCAACGGCAACACCACCACCACGTCGACCATCCGCGCTGCTTCAGGGAAGCCCGTCTGAAGGGAATATGCCTGAGAGGCAATAATAAAGTGGCTATTATCTTATTCCTTGTTTATGATAAATGTTTATTTTGTATGCTATAATTGTATTAATTTAGAAACGTTAATATATGTGTGTTTAATAAACAAATATAAGGTTCCTAGTTATGCCTCTCTTATAAACTAGCTCGTTGATTAACAAGATGATCAAAGGTTTCCTGATCATGGATATTGGATGTTGTTAATAATAAGGTCACAACATTGTTGGAATGATGTGATGAACATTCATTCAAAGTATAGCATTACGATCAAAGTCATTGTATTTATATTTCTATAACATCATACGAAGTAATCCTAGTCCTTAGACCATGATATCATATCAATCACTAACACTAGAAGAGTATCTTGATAACATCAAACGTCACACCGTGACAGGGTGACTATAAAGGTGGGTTCAGTGCTACGAAGGTGTTATGTAGAGGATCATGGATCAAGAGTGGAATTTGTCCATACCGATGACGGATAGATATACTCTGGGCCCTTTCGATGATATCACATTAGTTAGCTTGCAAGCAAGTGATGTGATCACTAGAATGTTATATCACGGGAATGAGAAAAGAGTGCATGTCGATAACGAGATCAAACTAGGTATGGAGATACCCATGATCGAATCTTGGACATGTAATATATCACAAGACAAAGGGATTGAGCTACATAGGTAAAAGGTTCTCACAATCACAGAGTCATCATTGAATGTGTGGGAGTCAGTACGGATCTCTAGGTCCCGTTGCTGATTATTGATCGGAGAGGGGTCTCGATCATGCCTGCATTATTCACAAACCATAGGGTGACACATTTAAGGGATACCGGCACCATTTGGAGCAAATAATATGCCAGGAAAAGATTATGAAAGAACTGGAATTATTTCAATGGAAACCGGAATTATTTCGGGTGAAATTGCTGAAACTGATTCTGCATGTGATATTGAAATGTTGCAAGGGGTTTTATGTGAATGTTTGTTAATTAATGTAATTAACAAAATTCTTAATAAAATAAATAAAAGAGTTTTATTAAATGATATATTGCATTAAATTTGGTGGAAATTTATGAAGGTGAGTGGAATTTTGAGTGGAGCCTTTTTATTTTGAATGGGAGCTCCACCCACATGAATGTGGAAGAGGTGGGGGCAGACACCATGGCTGCCACACCATGACCTTTGGGTTGCCCCCTCTCCCTATAAAAGGCCCCCTCTCCTCCTCTCATCTCACACCTCCTCGCAAAGGATCTCTCTCCCCCTCTAGAATTTCCCCATGGTCTCCGATTAGCGAGATACATGTTCCCGGTGGCTTTTTTGGAAGGATTTTTTGCTTACGTTGCTTCATTGGAGCAAGAGTGTGGAGCTTGTCGGGTTACCCCAACATGTAAATATGTATGTGCATGTATTTGTTTTAAAATATTTTGACATTTCAAAAAAAATTGAAAGTCAAAATCATATAGATGGAGCATATGCATCCAAAGAAAAATAACCTTGTCTGATAATATAGCCTTATTCAGTGTTAGGAAACCGACATCGCCAGTCCATTAGGCTAGCCGTCGGCATTTAGGGTTTAGTCTTATGCCCTAAGTTAACTTGTAACCCAAGATGTACTCCATTTATGTGTATATGTATGACCAGGAACGAGGAGGGCCACTGAGTCACATGTGACCACATTATTACAAGGTATCAAAGTAGGTCATCCTGACCTAGCCGAGCCGCCGGCCTCCCCTCCTCTCCCTGTCCGCCGCCGAACCCTAAAACCCGAAAACCCTTCCTCCCTTCCTCCAACCTTCCACCATGACACCCGAAGAGATCGAAGCCAGGGAGATCAAGCTCGAAGACCACACCAAAGACCTCGATACACGAGAGGCCTCCATCACCTAGCAGCTAACCACTGCCAACATCGCCATTGCTCCACCCAGCACCACCGTTAACACCGATCTCATCGCCGCCGCTAAACCCAACAACCCAAACCCCAACACCTATGCCACGTCCATCAAACTCCATGTACCCATCACCCTCAGCCTCGATGACGGCAACTACACCAGCTGGCAGGAGCTCTTCCTCGTTGCTCTCGACCACTACGGCCTCACCGCCCACGTCACTGTTGATGGTGCTTGATGTGGAGCACTTCGTTGGAAACACCAAGAGCAAGGTGTGATGAGCACATCAGCAAGTCTTGCCTTAGTAGAGACCGAGGTTATCGAACCAGAAGGAGGAAGGAAATGTCACACAGGTGTTGCAAGCAACGCGGAGACCTGCACAACACAAACTCAAGACTTTGCCCCAACGAATCAGTGAGGTTGCCAAGCTCACCGGTTTGCTGTAACAAAGGATTAAACGTATGGTGTGGAAGATAATGGTTTGTAGCAAGTAAAAAAGTAACAGTGGAGGATGTATCAATGGTAAAGATTGGACTAGGGTCCCTAGTTCACTAGAGGTTCTCTCCTTAGATAAACAACATGGCATGAAGGGTAAACAAATTACATCAGGGCAATTGACAGAAACTGAGAAAGGCATAACAATGCAATTACTAGTCAGAAAGATCCTATGATATTCGATTGGGCAATACAACAAGATACATAGACGCCACCCAACTGCATCTATGACTAGAAGTCCACCTTCAGGTTATCATCCGAACCCCCTCCAGTATGAAGTTGCAAGCAACAGACAACTTCTTTAAGCAAAGTGTGTAAGGTAAACAGTCCACATGTTCCATGAACAAGAGACCGTTGTTTTCTCCCTAGTAGCAAAAACACATCTACAACTGAAGAGATTATTGTCACTTCCCTTGGAAACTAGAGGCATGAACCCACTATCGAGCATAAATACCCCCTCTTGGAGTCACTAGCAACTACTTGGCCAAGATAGCTACTAACAACGGAGAGCATGCAAGATCACAAACAACACATACATGATAAAATCATAAAGACAAAACCATTAATCAAACCAACATAATAATCTCAATATCAATCGGATCCCCGCAAACACAACATGCATGATTACAAATAGATTAGATCTTGATCATGAACGGAGCTCACAAGATCTATACATGAAAGCACAAAGGAGGAGATACAACCATCTAGCTACTACATGGACCCATAGTCCAAGGTGGAACTACTCACGCATCATACCGGAGAGAAGGCCTCCGGGATGATCTCCCCTCCGATAGGGTGCCGGGAAGAACTTCAGATCCCCCTGATCTAGGGAAGATGGTGGCGGCTATAGACGGTTTTGTAGATATTTCATTAGGTGCCTAGGGTTTCTGCATCGAGGGCTTCTTATAGGCGAAGGGGGAGGCTGAGGAGGCGACCAGGGGCCCTACACCCCTCCCAAGCGCGGGGCAGGTCCCACCCGCGCCTAGGGGGGTCTGGGCGCCCTGGCTTGCGTCTCCATCTCGTCTTCTGGATTCTTGTTCCCCACAGAAAGTAATTGACTTTGATGTTTATCCCGTCCAATTCCGATAATATTTCTTTACTAGCTTTTCTGAAACCAAAAACAGCAGAAAACAGGCAACTGGCACTGTGGCAACTTGTTAATAAGTTAGTACCAGAAAACATGTAAAAAGCACCTAAAAGTGTAGACAAAGCAAAGCAAAGTGGATACTAACAAGCATGGAACATCAAAAATTATAGATACATTTATGACATATCAAGCATCCCCAAGCTTAACTCCTGCTCATCCTCGAGTAGGTAAGTGATAAAAGAATAATTTTTGAGGTGACATGCACCCTCGCAATAAAGATCCAACCATTTGCAAGCATTGAAATCTGGGATCAAAGAACTCTAAACATGTGCATGAAAGATGGAGTTCTAACAATAGGACATAGTAACTATGCATGCAACATGAAAGGATACAAACAAAGATCATGAATAACATGCAATGAAAACGTTTGTTTCACATACAGAAAACATAGCATAGTGGCAATCAGCTTGTCCCTCATAGAGATGCAAATAGATGCATAGGACACCCTCAAAGTTCACAAGGGTGACTAGAAACAAATAGCACAAGAACAAGTAATATCACAATATGCATCAATCAATAAGCTTTGGGACACTGCACTCAAAATGACAACTATGCTCTCTTAATGGTGCCTAAAGGTAGAAGGTGGAGACTCAATAGTGGTGGAAGAAAGGCCTTTTTGTAAAGGAAGCAAGGATTTCAAGTTTCAAAAAGAGCTTCCAAAAATTATGGTACTTGTTAGCTTTCAACCCTCATTGCCCCTATCATAAGCATCTTGAAGTGATTAAGGTTAAAGTGACAAAGATGGAGTATATGCTTGACGAAGTATAAGTTGGCAATCTCAAGTCCCTTGAATACGAGGGAAACACCTCATGCATACTCAACTTCAGTCACAGGTAAGTTCTTGTCATTGTAAGTATTTGCATATCATTGAGAACCGCCAACGGGGTACCCCTTGCACATGGTACATGAGCATTCCCATAACCAAAATGACAAGGCAAGCAGACAATGAGCATCTCAACGATCTTTTTATTTACTATATGCATAGCTTTTTATTGAGGATGCTTCATAGATAGCTCACTATGGTGATGCTGCAAGTTTCCACCATGATTAGGCATGGCTTAGGCTAGCGGCCCAGGCGTTTCTATAACACAGAATACAAACTCCATGGACTTACAAGTTCCCTATTTATTTCACACTGGTGACATCCATAGACAAAAGAGCATGATATCAACTGAGTATAAAGTACAAGTGCAATATTGAAAACATTCCTCGTGACAGCACGGTTCTACTAATTCCAACGTATAAGTGCAAGCATATACAACATAGATGTCACAATGGTTCAAGTTTATTAGGGGCAAATAATATAAAGTGTGCCATCAACTTCGTGAGGGATTTAATCACTAAGTTTTCACATAACAAAATAGTTTTTAATTGGAAGATAGCTGAAAACAAGAATATACTTGGAATGGTGTAACACACCATGCATAGGAGTTTATAGTGGACACTTTGGAATAACTTGGTTTCTTGGTAGTTGGAAGCATGAGTAGAACTTACTCATACAAGTGGAGGCTAGCAAAAGACTGGGAGCAACCAACTAAGAGAGCATAATGGCCATAATCATGCAGAGCAACAAAGCATTACTAATCAAAGCATAAAGTGGTACTACAAGTCAAGGACTAAATGATCATAGAGGCTAATGGTGACTTGTGAGAGTCATAACATGGTGTGAGCATGTGCCAAGTCAACCCAAGCAAAGCATCAAAGGAGAATACCACAATACTATGCTTTTGCATGCTAAAACAACACATAATTTTTTCAAGGCACACTAAGCAATCCCAATTGTTTGGAACAAGACATGCTACAACAATAATTACTAAGCATAAGGTCAAAACAACACCTAGCATGTCATGCTAAAGTCTAAGTCACAGTCAATGGAAGCTCCTCTTGCACTTACAAGCAAGAACTTACTACTCCTTTCCAACACCAAGCAACTTATTTGCAAAACAACACATCGAGAACGGGGGTTCAAACTACTTTATTCAAGCAAACTAAACAACCTAAGCAAAGCAAACGAAAACTAAGACGCTCCAAGAACAACACAACTATGCATGAAACAATAAAAACAAAGTGTCTAGACAGACCTGAGCTTTTTATTGATGAAGAAGGGGATGCCTTGGGCATCCCCAAGCTTTGAAGCTTGTACCTCTTGGATATTTCTTGGGGTGACACCATGGTGGAATCACCAAGCTTGAGTTTTTTTCCATCCTTCATCTCATTGCATCATTCTTTCTCTACACCTGAAATTTTTCCTTCATACAAAACTTCACACAATCTTCATTAGCAACATTAGTTTATTCAAAAGATATTAGACCTCTGGCAAAGCTTTGTAACAGCAAGGATTTTCACTAAGAACACAAGCTACTGTATCAACTCCTTCAAAAAGCTCAATTTTCCAAAAAGAACTAAAAAAGGAATCAATAAGAAGCAAATGCAAATAATGGCAGAAATCTGTCAAAACAGACCAGCTGGTAGAACCGATTTTTTCAAACATCTTCTGTTGCTGAAATCAAAAAGTGTTGAACTAACGAAAGTTAGCTAACATACCGGGGGATTTATTCGTAAATTTTGAGCTCAATCCTAGTTACAGAGACTCCTCACGAATTTTTATGGTGGAGGACATAAATCTGTTTCGGGACAGCAACTCCCCAAATCTTACTTCCCTCTCATTAGAGGTCATTGTTGGCACAAAAAGCAAACAAAAAAGATAAGGTGAGGTCATTACTGAAGTAATAACTTCCAAGACTCAATTAAACTCTTGGGTTATCTCCCAACAAGTACTTTTCTTTAACGCCTTTAAGTTAGGCACAAGAAGAAAGAAGAATCAAGTATTTTCAAATGAAGAAGCATTAACATCAATACTTGCAAAGTCTTCAACTATGAAAGGTATCTCATCCAAATGGGTTTTGGAGGATCCCTTCTCATCTCTCTTTGGTCTACTACTTTCATGAAAATGATTTTCAGGAGCAATTCAATCAAAATTATTTTCAAAGGATTCATGCATTCCAACAAGCTTAAAGGGTATGGGTATCTTAAATTCTTATCTAGGCTTAGTTTTATCAAAAAGACACACAACATCTACACTTGATCCTAGCATATTGAAACACTCAAAGACCTTTTTGGCTTCCCTAGCAACATCATGAAAATTCTTTTGATAAAGTTTCAAGGATGAATTCTCTCTTTTCAGCATTCTTTTCTTCTTTTAGTTTTAGGAACAAGACCTAGACTCCAACATATGAACTAAAGAAGCTGCAACAACCTCATAATTAGGAGCAAGTTCTGCTATAGATTTATCCTCAATGTCCTCATGCTTGCTAATATGATTAAAAAATTCTTCAATATTATCTTTCCCAATTATGGAGCCACTACCTATTGCAAGATCTTTCAGCGCGAACTTGGGGAACAACATGGTGGGCTAGAGCAAGGTGGCAGCTAGAGCAGGAACTATTTTTTTTTGTTTTTGAATAAAGCAAGCAAACCAAACTAGACTATTTTTTTTTGGGTTTTCTAGAAAGAGGCAAACAAAACCAAGCAAAAGAAACAAAGCAAACTAAAAACAAAGTAAAGAGAAAGGAAGTGGAGGACTCCCCTTGTGAATACGTCCTTAGCCTCCCCGGCAACGGCACCAGAAAACTTGTGTTGGTTGCGCCTTGTTGACGAGGGAGCTTCTTTCTTTATTCCCCGGCAACGGCGCTAGAAAACTTGTTGATGGTGCTTGATGTGGAGCACTTCGTTGGAAACCCCAAGAGCAAGGTATGATGAGCACAACAGCAAGTCTTCCCTCAGTAGAGACCGAGGTTATCGAACCATAAGGAGGAAGGAAACATCACACAGGTGTTGCAAGCAACGCGGAGACCTACACAACACAAACTCAAGACTTTGTCCCAACGAATCAGTGAGGTTGTCAAGGTCACCGGTTTGCTGTAACAAAGGATTAAACGTATGGTGTGGAAGGTAATAGTTTGCAACAAGTAAACAAGTAAAAGTGGAGGATGTATCAATGATAAAGATTGGATCGGGGTCCATAGTTCACTAGAGGTGCTCTCCTTAGATAAACAACATGGCATGAAGAGTAAACAAATTACAGCAGGGCAATTGACAGGAACTGAGCAAGACATAACAATGCAATTACTAGTCAGAAAGATCCCATGAGATTCGATTGGGCAATACAACAAGATACATAGACCGCCATCCAACTGCATCTATGACTAGAAGTCCACCTTCAGGTTATCATCCGAACCCCCTCTAGTATTAAGTTGCAAGCAACAGACAACTGCTTTAAGCAAAGTGTGTAAGGTAAATAGTCCACATGTTCCATGAACAAGAGATCGTTGTTTTCTCCCTAGTAGCAACAGCACATCTACAACCGAAGAGATTATTGTCACTTCCCTTGGAAACTAGAGGCATGAACCCACTATCGAGCATAAATGACCCCTCTTGGAGTCACTAGCAACTACTTGGCCAAGATATCTAATAACAACGGAGAGCATGCAAGATCACAAACAACACAGACATGATAGAATCATAAATACAAAACCATTAATGAAACCAACATAATAATCTCAATATCCATCGGATCTCCGCAAACACAACATGCACGATTACAAATAGATTAGATCTTGATCATGAACGGAGCTCACAAGATCTATAAATGAAAGAACAAAGGAGGAGATACAACCATCTAGCTACTACATGGACCCATAGTCCAAGGTGGAACTACTCACGCATCATACCGGAGAGAAGGCCTCCAAGATGATCTCCCCTCCGGCAGGGTGCCGGGAAGAACTTCAGATCCCCCCAATCTAGGGACGATGGTGGCGGCGGCTACAGACAGTTTCGTGGATATTTGATTGGGTTCCTAGGGTTTCTGCATCGGGGGCTTCTTATAGGCGAAGGGGGGGCGAGGAGGCGACCAGGGGCCCCACACCCCTACCATGAGCAGCGCAGGGCCCACCCACGCCTAGGGGCGGTCTGGACGCCCTGGCTTGCGTCTCCGTCTCGTCTTCTGGATTCTTGTTCCCCATAGAAAGTAATTGAGTTTGACGTTTGTCCCATCCAATTCCGAGAATATTTCTTTACTAGCTTTTATGATACCAAAAATAGCAGAAAACAGGTAACTGACACTGTGGCAACTTGTTAATAGGTTAGTACCATAAAACATGTAAAAAGCACCTCAAAGTGTAGACAAAGCAAAGCAAAGTGGATACTAACAAGCATGGAACATCAAAAATTATAGATACATTTCCGACGTATTAGTCACTGGTGAGTCCACCCCCTCCGACACCTTCCCGAACTCCTACTGGAGCCACGACGACTACACCGTCCTCTCCTGGATCTACGGCTCTGTCTTGTCGACCTCCTCGGCATCGTCATGCGCCCAGGCGCCACGGCCCGCACCATATAGGACGCCATAAAGAACTTCTTCATCGACAACAAGAAGCACCGTGCCATTTAGTTGGAGGCCGATATCCGTAACACGCATAGGGGGCTCTCCATCAGCGATTACTGCGCCAAGCTGAAGGCCCTTGCTGACTCTCTTGGCAACGTCGGCCAACCAGTCTCAGATGTGGTCCTCGTCCTCACCCTCCTTCGTGGTCTTAACGAGACTATGCGCACCTCCGCTCGTTTCTTTCGTTCCAGGTTCCCTTCCCCATGTTCCTGCAAACGCGGTCCGCCCTCATCATCGAAGAGACGCTAAAGAAAGTCGATATCAAGAATGCCACGGGAATGACGCTCTGGGCTTGCGGGCAGAGCGTTCAACCTCCACCTGGTGCCCCCGCCCTCTACCTCCACCACCATCATTGTCTGGGGGCGCCAGGGGCACCGACCATGGCAACGACCAGCCCTCCGTCAGCCCCTACTACCGTGGAGGTCGCGGGCGCGGTGGCGGCCGTGGTGGTCGTGGACGCAGCCACAACAACTCCCTCTGGAAGTTCAACCCGTGGATGGGTGCCCCCATCCGCGCTCATCTTCAGCAGCAGTCGGAACCCTGGCAGCTGGCGACGTGGGCGCCTTAGCCGTGGACCTCCCCGGACCTAGGCGTCCTTGGTCTGCGCCCTGGATTTGCCCCTCCCCAGTCCTACACTGCATACGGGCAGCCCTCCAGCAGCTATGGGTCGCCGCTAACACTGCCACCAAGATACAACCAGTCGGCGCTGGACCCTACCCTTCTCAACGCCCTAAACAACATGCAGCTCTCGGGAGGTGACTAGTACATGGACTCCGGAGCATCGTCCCACATGGCATCCGACCCTAGTAACCTATCCTCTCTAAAACCTTCCTATTCTCAATCTATCACCGTCGGAAACGGCTCTTCTATTCTCATCACCCATACTGGTTCCAAAACCCTATGTTCTGCCTCCAAACCTCTCCATCTTAACATCATTCTTGTAGTTCCTAACATTATCAAAAATCTGATTTCTGTTTGTAAATTCACCATCGATAATTATTGCTCCATCCGATTTGATCCCTATGGTTTCTCTGTGAAGGATCTTCTTACCGAGAGGTTATTCTTTGATGCAATAGCTCCGGTCCATTGTACTCCATGTGCCAAGCTCTTCAACAAGCCACCTTCGTCCTCCAACAACACCCATACCTCTAGCACCGCCGCCTCGGCCACCCCGGCAACACCACCATGTCACGCCTTGCTCCACACACCTGCCACAATAAAACATGGTTGTACATGTGTCATGCCTATCAACTAGGGAAAAATGTTAGAAAATCATTTTATCCTTCGAGTTCTAGAACTTTTCGTCGTTTGAATGTTTGCATTGTGAATTGTGGACATCACCCATACCTAGTACTTCTGGTTATTGCTATTATCTTATCATTGTCGATGATTTTACTCAATATTTCTGGAGTTTTCCCCTACGCAAAAAATCTAAAGTGTATGCCACCTTTGTCGCTTTTCATGCCCTCATCACAACCCAAATTCAGCTTCCCATCCTCTCCCTACAATGAGACAATGGAAAAGAACTTGATAATTCTAATCTTAATACCTTCTACACCACCCGCATCATCTTACACCTCTTCTCATTCCCCTACACCTCTCAGCAAAACGGCGAGGCCGAACGAGCTATCCGTACAACCAACAATGTCAATTCGCACCCTCCTCATCCAAGCATCCATGCCGCCAACTCTATGGGACGAGGCACTACACACATCCACCTATCTCATAAACATTCGACCAACCTCCTACAACCCAAATACCACACCATAATTCTCGCTATTCGGGCACACACCACGCTACCAGGACCTGCATGTCTTTGGATGCCTATTATGTCAATACATTCTCCACAACCAAAACCAAACTATCTCCTCGTGACACCAAACGTGTTTTTTCTTGGCTATCCCTCTCAACACCATGGTTATCAGTGTCTAGATCTCCAAACACGAAAAATTCTCATCTCTCGTCATGTCACATTCGATGAAAACACTTTTCCATACTCCTCCACGTACACAGACACCACCCCTAAATCCATTGACGACATTCTTCAACATCACCTAAACCATACCCAACCCATACCCAACACCATCAAGATTTCCTCGCCACGGCAGAAAATTCCTCTGTCAGCACTTTTCCTGCCACGCCGTCAGCCCTTATCCCATTTATCTGCCACAAAGATCCTCTCCTGCCGTGGACTCTTGGCAGCCTGCCGCGGCTCCTGCCACGCTACGCCCTCCTACCACGGCACCCCCTCTCATCCACCACCCCTCCTCCTCATCGTACATGCAACACAACCGGCCATCTTCCACCCCCATTAAAAAACTAAATTCATCAACGATCCTCTGCTCCCCCATTCCCCACAACTATCTGATTGCACTATGAGACCCTGCTTGGCGTCAAGCTATGTAGGAGGAATACGATGCTCCCATACATAATAATACATGGTCCTTAGCTCCTCCTCCCCCAGTCACCAATATCATTTCTTCCAAATGGATATTTCGTCATAAGAATAATGCGGATGGCACCCTTGCCCGTCACAAGGCCCGTTGGGTCGTCCGGGGCTTCACCCAGCAACCGGGTATCAATTTTGATGAAACCTTCAGCCCTGTCGTTAAATCCGCCACCATACGAGTTGTCCTTTCTCTTGCCCTCTCTCAGCAATGGACAATTCACCCGCTCGACGTAAAATATTCTTTTCTTCATGGTGATCTCACCGAAGAGGTCTACAGCCAACAACCCTCTGGGTTCATCGACCCTCGCTTTCCCTCCCATGTTTGTCGCCTCCAAAAATATCTCTATGGGCTCAAGCAAGCCCCACGAGCTTGGTTTCAGCGGTTTGCCGCTCATGCTCGCACCATCAGGTTTGTTGCCTCAAAATCTGATACCTCCGTCTTCACCTATCATAAAGGGTACCAAACAACCCATCTACTTCTCTATGTATATGACATAATCCTCACCGCGTCATCTACACATCTACTCCAACATATAATTCAGACCCTCGGCTTCGCTTTTGCCATGAAAGACCTCGACACCCTACACCATTTTCTCGGCATTTCTGTCACTCGTACTCCCACCACTTTATACCTCTCTCAACATCAATACATTCTAGACATTCTCTCCTGGGCAGGCATGCGGGGCTGTCAACCCTCTTCCACTCCCATAGACACCAAACCTAAACTTGCAGCCTCCAGTGGTAACCCATATTATGACCCCTTCCACTATCGCAGTCTCGCAGGGCTCTCCAATATATCACACTCACTAGACCAGAGATTTCCTATGTCATTCAACAAATCTGCCTCCACTTGCACGATACTCGTGACTCTCATTACCAACTCATAAAACGCATTCTCCAAAACCTCAAGGGCACTCTCGACCTCGACCTTGTCCTCCACTCCACCTCCTCTTATAACATGGTTGCCTACTCGGATGCTAATTGGGTTGGTTGCCCGGATACACGACGGTCTACTTATGGGTTTGGTGTATACTTGGGCGATTACTTGGTGTCGTGGTCTTCTCCCTGGCAACCCACTTTCTTTCTCTCGAGTGCCGAGGCAGACTATCATGGTGTGGCTACTACAGTCGTTGAGACATGCTGGCTTCATCATCTCCTATAGGAACTACGGCGTCCCGTGTATACCACCACTATTGTCTATTGTGACCATGTCAGCGTCGTCTACCTATCGGCCAACCCTATTTAGCATCGACGGACGAAGCACATTGATCTCGACATTCACTTTGTTCATGAGAAGGTTGCCCTTGGAGTTTTTCCTCCTCTTCATGGGATTTCTGTATTTTGAGCTAGATCTACTCTTATTATTCATGTACGTCTGGTGTGCTAGGCCGTCGAGACGTTGTACGACTCCGATTATCACGGTTTAGTAGAGGGAGAGAGTCCTCCTTGTTGTGAAAACATGAGCTTGTGGCCACTAAATTTGTAGCATTCGAGGGATGCAACGCAGGCATGAGGTTTTTAGGGTGTCAAGGGCAGGGTGAAGTGTGGCCAACCAAAATTTGCGGTGTTGTCAAATGGGTAGATCCGGAGTGGACATTATCTATGCAGAAATTTCTAGATAAACTATGGGAGAAGAATATTGAGTTGAAATAAGCCTTAGTCAGCTCAGTTCTTGAGAGTGATGAGATGAGGTTAATGGGCCTTGATGACACACCAAAGCTTCACCGTGATATTAGTATGTTGCAAGACAAGGTTAACAAAGTAGTGAAGGAGAGGGACGTGGCGCTGGCCCTGAAGGCTAAAGCAGAGCAAGACCCAACTGCATCAAGGATTGAAATGCACGAGAAGAAAGTCCACTATGTCACAACTACTAATATGGAGGGGTTCCTGATGATTAAGGTAGAGAAAGAACTAACCAAGTGCAAGGAGGATGCCAAAAAAACGGCGCTGATGATTAAAACCTTGGACTGGCAGAATGAAGGTTAATTGCAAGGAAGATAATGGATATGTGTGAAAACTAGGTTTGTTTCGATTGAGCTCCGTACTGTTAATTGTAATAGTATTTGTTGACCAAGTGGTCTGTAGTCTGAACTAGTAGGATCCCAAGCTGAAGCATGTGTGTGGATTCTGAGTTGTGTCTGGGAATGCTCGGAACAAAATGTAATATTATTTGTCGACCAAGTTGTCTAAAGTCTGAACTAGTAGGTATGCTCAGAAAAAATTGGTCGTTTGTTCATCTATCTTATGCCTTCCTTTCTTCATTTTGTCCGATGGTTGTGATCTAACTTTGCTGGTTTGTTTAAACGAAATCTACGTGGATTCTGCCGCATGCAAAGGGCACAGACGCAATTTCTATTATGGAAGCACGAATACCTGTTATTGCGCTGAACATATCTGTTCATATTTCCCGTTCTAGCTTGCTAAACCCATTATAATAATTGTACTTGCACCAAACATAACCTAAATTGCAACTAACCTAAACAACATCTAGACCCAGATCACGCCACTATTGTCGGAATCCACCTCAATTGGTGAACCCGCCTTGCCCTTCCCAGCGACATCCACTCCCGCCTGTGGCTTGCCCTTCGCCAAGGAGGCTTCAATGGCATTCTACATTGCTTCGCCACCATCCTCCTCCTGGTCAGAATCAACAATGATGAAGGGGACGGGGTGGCAACGATATAGCCCCGACATGCCTGGCGGCTCCTTCTCAATATCGACGCCGCAACATTCCTTCTACAAATAGGAGGGGCCAATCTCGGAGACACAGCGTAGCCATTCGGCTCAAGAAACCAAGGCCATTTTATACTGCAACGGTAGGATCTCGGGGTGGATCCACCATGGCGAGGCCAACCGCGAGCGCTGGAGTGGATGGATCTACCGCCGCGAGCCATGAAAAGTTCAGGCATATTTTTCCGAATCCAGGGTGTACGGGAAGGGTAGCAAAATGTGGGGACAGACGTATCTGTCTACTCGGCAAGGCCTCCCAGCAATATGTAGGCGGGCATGAGGCCAATTTTTTTCGACCAATGCACGTGAAAAGGCCTTTGAACAACGAAGGCATGAGCTTTGGGTGACAAGCTAGCATGTTAGGCACCCCACTTGTCAGCCCAATGTGGACGGTAAGATTCTACTCGAGTTACTGGGTGGGATAAATCACGCTTCAGCGTTCCCCTGCTCTGACATCTAAGGATCCTTCATTGTCCCCTCTTTCCTCTGCCCTTGCCCCCCTATCCCATGGCTTGCAGCTCATGCAGTTCGTCTCGGACGGAATCAGGGTCTTCTCAACACCGCCAGGTAGGTGCCCCCATCAGGTACCAAAATACGCCCTACGATTACTACCCCGAGATGTTGTGTTTGTGAAGTGAGAATATGCCGAGATGGATTTCGTGGACCAACGAAAATACTGCAGGAAAATTTAGCAATTGCGGCATCAGAGCGGTAACCTCGTATGCTATGCGCAATTGGTAACCCCGATTCGGGAAGCGTGATGTAATTTTGTGTTTGTTTGCTTCGATTGTTCACAAGAAGGGAGGGGACTGGGATGTGACAATTTTGTGTGGATCGAAAATCCCCTTACATTTTCACAAAGAGCTTGTTCAGGATCTTCTTGATGCTGCGTGGGACAAAAAAGAGGAGATTCTTGCATTGGAGCGAGAGATCTAGGAGCTTTGCCAGATGAAGGGGAGGAAGGAGCATGGAGGAGGCGTGCATGCCAAGTTGCGGAAGCAAACTGGTGAGATAGATGAGCTCAAGATTAGGCTAAAAAGTGGAAACAATCTCCTCATTATCTAGGCATTAGATGTTGCCTTTGTTGTTTATGTTGCCATGGCATTTTCTAGCAGATGAAATAAATTGTTGCTTCATGGATTATAGCAGCTTAGAACTTGTTTTTCAGCTCAGGAACTTTTAATAAGTGTAATTCTAAAAACAGGAATTTAATACGACTGGCGTAACTAGTAAGCGCTTATGTAAATTATGTCTATGCCACTACCATCCATCGAATTGGAGAAGCAATCCCCCTCGGCTTCGGTGCTGCGATTGTATAGATAGTAGTGGCACATTCACAATTTCGTCTTCAACAAGTGACTTTAGCAGTAACCAAATCTCAAGTCATGGTACATTTCACTACGAGAGTGGGATCAGATAGTAAATGAACAGAGAACTACAAGAATGGGAAATAAATCCGATTGTGTTAGACACCACTACACACTTGTTTCGCCCGACAATTCCCACGAACACAGCTCCAGAATTTAACTGAAATACATAGACAAGTTCGAGTTCGACACATTATTAGTCTTCTTATTAGCCAGCCTCTTTACCCTTCCTAGGTGCCAACTTCTTTTCCTCGGTGTCCTTTGGCTTCTTCATTTCCGGCCTTCCACCTCTTTCTGGATGCCAGCTTTCTTACCTTCACGTATTCTGCATCTCCGAGTCAAGGGAAGTCAGGCCAATTAGCACCAGAATTGTGTTTAGCATCATCACTCTGATCATTTTGATTTTCTTCCTGCAGCAAAATCACTGAGTCCACGGTCATGTTTATCACCTTGCGCTTCCTATAAAAAAACAGGACACGGTTAAGTACCTAATATCTATAGACTACGACCAAAGATCTTTGTGTAGCTATCATCTCATACCTAGGTTTGGGAGCATTGAGAGGTCACCCCCGCTGCTCTATGGCCTATAAGACGGCAGGTCTTGCATCGGTTTTTGCCCTTCTTGCTACCACTAAAATCCGAACTTGCCCTCTCCAAAAAATTCTTAAACCTCTTCACATGTGGTCTTCCTCTGCCCTTTTTGTTATTGGCTAGCACAACTCAAAACTCAGTTGTACTTGAGGCCACTGAGATGGGTCTGATGGGCTCAGCCATACAGACACCTGACTCTAACTTTTCCAGAGAGAAGTAGTCAGACAAATATTGATCCAAATGTGGTAGAGTTCTTTTATTCACCAAGAATACCAATGCATGGTCGCATGGTCTCCCGGTATGCTGCCACTCTAAGAAGGTGCATTCCCTCCGCTCAATGTTCAAAATATCATTGTGGCTATTTTTGGACATATCCACCACCTCACAACTGCTGCTATTTGACGGGAGAACCCTAAGATTACTAAGTCCTCGACTTATCTTATGCAGTTGTTGTACAACATACGGTAGCATATGTGACATGGTTATACCCTACGGGTACACTATATTAGCATACCTGGTCTAGCCCAAGGAAAGCCCACAAAAATATATGCGGCCTGTGGATATTTTTGGGTGGCCCTCACATCCTTGGAGAGCAAGACTAGAGTAGATAGAATATTCAAAGGGGCCAACCCTAAACTTGTAAACGACTCGATCTATGCCTGGGACCTGCCTATCTCTATATAAAGGCTAGGAGGGCACGGCGAGGAAGGTATCTTACACCGCATACACACCTCCACGCCGGATTGCATCTGCGCACCCCTGTACTTTTCAGTTCCGCTGTAATCAAGAGCAGACAAGCAGGAGTAGGGTTTTCCCTCCGGGGTCCTGAACCTGGGTAAATCTCGTGTCCCCTGGTTGCTTGTCTGTTAACCATTCCGCGATCTCCAGCACCTCCATCTTCTCCAAAACCCAAGTCCATAACAATGGGCATTGACGAGATCAAACCTCATCAATTGGCGCCGTCTGTGGGAAACGGAGGCGCTGATTGTGCGATCGTGATGGTCCCGACCAAAGCGATCTAAAACTCCTCGGCGACGGAGAGCCATCTCCTCTTCGGCGCTTTCAACTTTACCGCCCACTTGCCAGCCACCATGAAGGACTTCGAGCCCATAGGCGACGGGCTTGAGATTCTGTTCGGGAGCTTCTTCTTCCAGGTGGGACAGACCGGCACTCTCCGCCTCCCAGAGCGGGTGCCACTGCCATCAACCAGGCCCGCCTCATGGGCCTCACATCCTAGTGTGCTATGCACTTCAACGCTAACAGATGAGTCATACGATAGTAGCAGCTGCAACTCAGATCTGTGCGGCCCCCCATCGGATGAGGGAACCTACGGTTCCAGATCCGAAAGCTGCGGCAGCAGCGATCCAATCCGTGGGCGCTATTAGTGTGCCGTGGTCATCCAAAGCAACGTGGAACAACAACCAACAGGTTCGGGTGCTCACGTACCGCCGCCCAACCCAGAGGGCAAAAACGGAGGAAACAGGAGGCAGCCATCCCTTCCACCCAACGAGGGTGACGCTGCCGCCTACAATCGGATCAACCTCAACGAGGACGGCTGGCGCCAGGCACGCGAAGCTGTGGCGAGCAACAAGATCATACCCGTGAACTCTTCACGGGACCTGCTGATGGCATACAACCTCCTCCTCATCGGCGAGCACAACAGGCAGGTGAAACTGCAGGAGGAGCTCGACAAACGCAAACAAGCAGCCTCAGAATCTAGCGTGCAGCGAGCTGCGCTCTCCGCCACTGGTGGCTCCAGCTCGTACGACAATCAAGCCAACAAGCATCGCTCTCGCACAGATAACATGGACCCCGCTGCATGTTGCGAGGTCGCCCGAACGCTCAACACGTCCTTCATGGAAATGGACGTCAACGGCAACGTCATACCCAAGACGTCGTAAGCTGCGATCATGGCAGCCACCACATATCTCGCGTCCCATCCACCTCTGGTGGGGGACCCGAAGAGGGCTATGCATAAGTTCGCACTATAGGGGTTCATAGCATGGAAAACAAAAAAATTCTACCGCATGCAAACAAACAAGCCAAGATCTATCTACTAGATTGTAGCAACGAGTCGATAGAGGAACTCACCCTCGAAGATTCCAAAGCGGTTAACGAGAGCAGATTCTCGTGGGTGATGTAGTCGTACTCTTGCTGATTTCAAGATCGTGTAGACGATCCTTCCGCGCCAAGTGCTCCGCAGCGCTTTCAATCGGTCACACGCTCGTACTGATGAAGACCTTGCTCTCCTTGTTCCAGCAGGCGGGGAGGTTGTATCACTCTCCTCGCGATTCCGCAAAGACGACGTGCAGTGTAAGTAGAGGGAGATCCCAGGCTTCGCTAAGCCGATGCGAGTATGGTGGACTATGAGAGAGGCCTTGGTGATCTAGGGTTTAGAGGGCACCAAGGGGAGGGTGTGGCCGGCGGCTAGGGCTTGGGGAAGCCCCAAGTCGCCGAGTTGGAGGGGAAACCCTAGGCGGCGATGGCGGCTGCACTTGGAGGTGGAGGCGCGCAGGAGCTAGGGTTTGAGGTGTGTGGGAGAGGGCCAGCCCTGCCCCTCCTTATATAGGTGGGAGGGTGCGGCTTGGGAGGAGGGAGTCCTCCCCCAAGTCGGCCTCCTTGGCCGGCGGGTGGAGGGAGGAGACTTCCTCCCCAAGTAGGTTTCCTACTCTCCCTCCACCAAACAAACTTGCCGTTTGACTTTTTCAAATTGGCGTTTGACTTTCAAACTAGGATTTGATTTCTCCCTTTATTTTGCCTAGCCAGTTGACCTAGTACATGATCCAACCATTCCATATTGTCATAACACATTCATGTACCCTTCCCCTCCGGAGTGCCGGACCTTCTAGACCCTTCTAGAACATTCCTGGTGAAAACACCGGAATCATTCTCGAACTCCGAAACAGGACTTTCCTTATATGAATCTTATTCTCCGGACCATTCTAGATTTCCTCGTGATATCCCGGATCCCATCCGAGACTCCAAACAACATTCGGTCTCTTTCTCATCATTCCATAACTACTCAACAACATCGAATCCTTAAGTGTGTCTCCCTACGGTTCGTGAATTATGCGTACATGATCGAGACACTTCTCCGATCAATAACCAATAGAGGAATCTGGAAATTTATATGGCTCCCACATATTTCTACGATTACTTTGCGATCGAATGAACCACTTACATACGATACCAATTTCCCTTTGTCTCACGATAGTTTACTTATCCGAGGTTTTGATCGTCGGTATCTCTGCATACCTAGTTCAACCTCGTTACTGATAAGTACTCTTGTCTCGTTCCCGTGATATGTGATCCCTTGTGAGCCAGTCACATGATTGCAAGCTAATTGGATGACATTCCACCGAGAGGGCCTAGAGTATATATATCCATCATATGGATGGACAAATCCCACTCTTGATTCATGTGTCTCAACCCATACTTTCCGAATACTCAATGCCACCTTTATAGCCACCCAGTTGCGGTGTGGTGTTTGGTGTCATCAAATCATCCTTCCGGTGATGGTGATAAGCATGATCTCATGGTCGAAGGAATTAGGTTACTATGTATCAGAAAGCTTATAGCAATTGAACTATTATAATGACTTGATCTTTATGCTACGCTTATCTATAGGAGTATGTCCATCATACCATTCTCCTAATGATATGAACTTGTTATTAACAACATCTCAAATGTTCATGATCAAGAAACCATGATCATCTATTAATCAACAAGCTAGTATTATAAAGAGGCTTTACCAGGGACTCTAATTTAGTTTACAAATCACACAAGTATTAATGTTTCTGGTTAATACTGTTATAGCTTGAATGTAAACATTTATCATAAACATAAAGATATAATAATAACTACATTTATTTTTCCTCTAGGGCATATCTCCAACAGTCTCCCACTTGCACTAGAGTCAACTAATCTAGATTACATGGTAATATACCGAACACCCATGGCAGTTTGGTGTTGGTCATGTTTTGCCCTCGGGAGAGGTTTAGTCAACGGATCCGCTACATTCAGATCTGTGTGTACTTTGCAAATCTTTATGTCACCATCTTGGACATGTTCTCGAATAGCATGAAAACGTAGCTTGATGTGCTTCAGCTTCTTGTGTGACCTTGGCTCTTGCGCATTGGCTATGGCGCCCATGTTATCACAGTAGATAAACATTAGGTCCAGCGCACATTGAACCACACCGAGCTCTGTAATGAACTCCTTCATCCATATCGCTTCTTGTGAAGCCTCCGAAGCAGCTATGTATTCCGATTCAGTTGAAGATCTCGCCACAACGCTTTGCTTTGCACTCCTCCAGCTAACTGCTGCACCATTCAAAGTAAATACGTATCCAGATTGAGATTTAGAATCATCCGGATCGGTGTTCCAACTAGCATCGGTGTAACCATTAACAACGAGCTGTTCATCACCTCCATAAGAAAGAACCATATCCTTAGTTCTTCTCAAGTACTTAAGGATGTTTTTGACCGCTGTCCAATGATCCACTCCTGGATCACTTTGATATCTGCTAGTCAAACTAACAGCATATGCAATGTCGGGTCTAGTACATAGCATGGCATACATTAGAGATCCTATGGCTGAGGCATAGGGAGTCTTGCTCATCCTTTCTCTATCTTCTGCCGTTGCTGGACTTTGAGTTTTACTCAAGGTCGTATTGGGCAACATGGGAAAGAACCCTTTCTTGCTATCTTCCATTCCAAACCTCTTTAGAACTTTGTCCAAATATTTACTCTATGACAATGATATTAGGCGTCTCGATCTATCTCTATAAATCTTTATGCCTAATATGTAAGCTACTTCGCCAAGATCTTTCATTGAAAAACTATTATTCAAATAATCCTGGACACTATTAAGAAGGTCTACATCATTCCCAATCAACAATATGTCATCTACATATAGTATTAAGAATGCTACAGAGCTCCCACTCACTTTCTTGTAAATACAAGCTTCTCCATAAGTTTGTATAAAACCAAAACTTTTGATTACCTTATCAAAACGTTGATTCCAACTTCGGGATGCTTGCTTCAATCCATATATGGACCGTTTAAGTTTTCACACCGTGTTAGCATCTTTAGGATCGACAAAACCTTTGGGTTGCATCATATACAACTCTTCATCAATGTATCCATTGAGGAACGCTGTTTTGACATCCATCTGCCATATCTCATAATCATAATATGCAGCGATTGCTAACATACTCCTCACAGACTTTAGCTTCGCTACTGGTGAGAAAGTCTCATCGTAGTCAACTCCTTGAATTTGTCGAAACCCTTTTGCGACAAGACGAGCTTTATAGACAGTAACATAACCATCAACATCTGTTTTCTTCTTGAAAATCCATTTGTTCTCGACAGCCTTCCGACCATCCGGTAAGTCCACCACAGTCCATACTTGGTTTTCGTACATGGATCCAATCTTGGATTTCATGGCATCTTTCCATTTATTGGAATCTGGGCTCATCATTGCTTCCTCATATGTCGCAGGGTCATCAGTGTTATCCACCAACATGACACTTATAACGGGATCATACCAATCAGGAGTGGTACGAGTTCTCGTTGACCTGCGAGGTTCTGTAGCAACTTCAACCGAAGTTTCATAATCATCATCATTAGCTTCCTCTCTTATTGGTGTAGGCGCCATAGGAACTACTTCCGGTGCTGCGCTACTCGCAAGTTCGAGAGAAGGTTCAACAACCTCGTCGAGTTCTACTTTCCTTCCAATCACTTCTTTCGAGAGAAATTCCTTCTCTAGAAAGGATCCATTCTTGGCAACGAATATTTTGCCCTCGGATCTATGATAGAAGATATACCCAATAGTTTCTTTAGGGTATCCTATGAAGACGCATTTTTCCGCTTTGGGTTCAAGCTTGTCTGGCTGTAACTTCTTTACATAGGCTTCGCTGAAGGGTTTCGCAGCATAGTAAATCAAAATTTTCTACGGAAGCGAACAGAAGGAAAGCCAAGATCTAATCTAGGAGATGCAAACAACGAGAGAGATTGGATTAGATCTTCATACCCTTGAAGATTCACACAGCGGAACGCTCATTTAACGTGGGTGATGTAGTCGACTCGCTTCTCCTCGCGATCCGATCTGATCTAGCACCACAAGTGGCGGTGCCTCCGTGAGATGCACACGCAGACCTCGACGTCTCCTCCTTCCTCGGACCAGCAAGTATGGTGGAGAGATGGATTGGATCTACAACACGACGGCGTGGTGTATATGGTGGAGAATTTCTGCCGCAGGGCTTCACCTACAAACAGTCGGAAGGGAGAGTGGAAGGGCAGCAGGGCAACTAGGGTTTGGAGGAAGGTGTAGGCTTGGGGGAAGGGGGCGCACCAGCCCTCTATATATAGAGGGGGGGTGCGGCCAGCCCTTGCCCATCCTCCAATCCTATCTCTAGTTTAAACGATTTAAACTATCCCTTCTAGAAACCCTATCTTATCTCTAGTTTAAACGATTTAAACTTATCTAGGATCGGCTGCCTATGGGCCTTGTGCCCTGGCCCAATGCGCCAGGACACTCCCTCATAGGCTCATGCCCTCCCCGGAAGGTGGGACCACGTTGGCCCCTTCCGAAGGTTCTAGAAGCTTCCTACAATACCGATTAATCCTAACAATTCAACTCCAAAACTGCAATCGCCTTATATGAATCTTATTCTCCGACCATTCCGAACCTCTCGTGATATCCCGGATCCCATCCGAGACCAACAAAAACTCATAAACCAATTATCCAATCTATCCTAGCGTCGAGACACGTTATGTGTGACCTCGGGTTCAAGAATATGCATATGATCTTCTATCAATAATCAACAGCGGGTCTGCACCCATATTGACTACACATTCATCGATGATCATATCGATGAACCACGATGCCAGATTCAATCAATCCCATATATATTCCCTTCGTCTCGCGATATTTTACTTGCCCGAGATCGATGCATCAGTCATACCTAGTTCAATCTCGTTCATAGCAAGTACTTTACTGGCTGTAATCCGATATCACTTTGTGATTAACTCCTTAACCACATGCTTGCAAGCGGTGTTGATATCGACACTGAGGGCCCAAGTATATCTCTCCGACTTGGGAGGGACAAATTCCATCTCGATACATACAACCCAATGATACTTTCCGATTACCGAGAGACACCTTTATGATCACCTCTCATAGGATGACGCTTGATGACCTCAAAGCTTTCTTCCGATACCAGTGGAGTTGTATCATCTCATGGTCTAAGGAATACAATATTTGACATAAGAAAAGCTTCGCAAAGACAAACACGATGACATCGATCTAATTGCTTCGCTTAGTTTGGTCTCCACCATATCATTCTCCCAATGATATGATCTCATTATCAATTGAGAACTCATGTCTATGGTTAGGAAACCTTAACCATCATTGATCAATGAGCTAGTCCATAGAGGCATACTAGGGACACGGTGTTGTTCACAAACCACACAAGTATTAATGTTTCCGCTTAATACAATTCTAGCATGGAATATAAACTTTATCATGGACAAGAATTATAATAATAACATCTTTATTATTGCCTCTAGGGCATAATTCCAATAGCCTCCCACTTGCACTAGAGTCAATAATCTAGTTTACATTTGGCAACAATCTCACACCCATGGCAATCGAGGTGCTGATCATGTTTTACACGTGGAAGAGGTTTAGTCAATGGATCTCGACATTCAGATCCGTATGTACTTTGCTGATCTTCGATCTCCATCCGCTATATAATCTCGGATTATATGAAACTTCGTTGATATGCTTGGTCTTGGATGATATCTTGGTTCCTTAGCGAGTCCTATGGCGCCAAGTGTTGTCACACAATATCTCCAAAGGGTCCAATGCACTTGGAACCATGCCAAGCTCAGTGATGAAGTTTCGATCCAAACTCCTTCACTTGACGCTCGCAGAGCCATGTATTCCGCTTCTCATCAGAGATCCCGCGATCACGCTTTGCTTGCAGCTTCTCCAGCTCACAGCTCCTCCATTCAAAATATACACGTATCCGTCTCGAGATTTAGAATCATCCTTGTCGGTGTCGAAACTAGCATCTACGTAACCTTTACGATTTAGATGTTCATCACCCCATAGACTAAGAACATTTCTTTAGTCCTCTTTAGGTACCTTAGGATGTTCTTCACTGTCCAAAGGTTCCACTCGGATCACTTTGATATCTCGTCACAAACTAAGAGCATTGGACACATCCGTCTGGTACACAAGATGGCATACATGATGGAACCTATGGCCGAGGCATAAGGCACTTTGCTCATAGCTTCCCTATCATTTCATCAGAATGGACACCGAGCCTTGCTCAATATCTTACTCGACAACATAGGCATCGAACCTTTCCCTGCCTTATCCATTCGAACCTTTTCAGAACTTTGTCTAGGTATGTACTCGCTTAAAGCTATCAAAGGCCTTTTGTCTATCTCTATAGATCTTGATGCCCAATATATAAGCAGCTTCACCTAGGTCTTTCATTGAAAACACTTGTTCAAATAACTCTTCACATCGTTAAGCATGTTGATGTCATTTCCAATAATCAATATGTCATCCACATATAGTACCGTAAACGCCACCGAGCTCCCACTCACTTTCTTGTAGATGCAAGCTTCAGAGCAATTTGGAACAAATCCAAAGCTCTTGATCACTTGATCAAAACGAAGGTTCCAACTCCGAGATGCTTGCTTCAGTCCATAAATGGAACGCTGAAGTTTGCATACTTTATCGCATCCTTAGGATCGATAAACCTTCGGTTGCATCATATACAACTCTTCATCAATGTTGCCATTGAGGAACGCAGTCTTGACATCCATCTGCCATATCTCCTAATCATGAAACGCAGCAATTGCTAATAAAATCCAAATGGACTTAAACATCGCTACGGGAGAGAAAGTCTCATCGTAGTCAACACCTTGAACTTGTCGAAAACCTTTCGCAACAAGCCGTGCTTTATAGACGGTAACATTACCATCCGCGTCCGTTTTCTTCTTGAAGATCCATTTGCACTCAACGGCCTTTCGGTCGCTAGGAGGGTCCACCAAAGTCCATACTTGGTTTTCGCTCATGGATCCCAATTCGGATTTCATGGCTTCTAGCCATTTCTCGAGTCCGGCTCATCATCGCTTCCTCATAGTTCGTAGGTTCACCGCCTTCTACTAACAAGACAATAAGACAGGTTGC
The DNA here is from genome assembly GCA_023614405.1 of Avena insularis. Lineage (NCBI taxonomy): Eukaryota > Viridiplantae > Streptophyta > Magnoliopsida > Poales > Poaceae > Avena > Avena insularis. Next base: position 217,845,005 of record CM042685.1, on the reverse strand, counting down.
CGTACCACTCAGAGGGGCACGCGACCTTGTCGACCTGCGACGTTCAGTAGCAGCATCGTCCGAAGCTTCATGATCCTTGTCATTAGCTTCCTCTATTGTTGGTGCAGGCGGCACTGGAACAATTTCAGGTGATGCGCTACTCTCCAATTCAAGAGAAGGTTCAATAACCTCGTCTAGCTCTACTTTCCTCCCACTCACTTCTTTCAAGAGAAACTCCTTCTCAAGAAAGGAACCGTTTACATAAACACTTTGCCTTCGGTTCTGTGATAGAAGGTATACCCAATAGTTTCCTTAGGGTATCCTATGAAGACGCATTCGCTTTGGGTTCGAGCTTGTCCGCATCAACTTCTTGACGAAGCTTCGCATCCCCAAACTTTAAGAAACGACAACTTAGGTTTAGCACCAAACCACATTTCATATGGTGTCGTCTCAACGGATTTAGATGGAGCCCTATTTAAAGTGAATGCAGTGGTTTCTAATGCATAACCCCAAAATGATAACGGCAAATCAGTAAGAGACATCATCGATCGGACCATATCTAATAGGGTTCGATTCATGCTCAGACACACCATTGCTACTGGTGTTCCGGTGGTGTGAGTTGTGAAACGATTCCACTTGCTTTGAGATGCGTGAGAAAATCATAACTCAAATATTCCCCACGATCGGATCGTAGAAACTTAATCTTTCTATTACGATGGTTCTCCACTTCATTCTGAAATTCTTTGAACTTTTCAAACGTTTCAGATTTATGTTTCATTAAATAGATATACCCATATCTACTTAAGTCATCGGTAAAAGTGAGAAAATAGCGATATCCACCGCCGAAACACTCATCGGTCCGCATACATCGGTATGTATGATTTCCAACAAGTCCGTTGCTCGCTTCCATCATACCGAGAACGGAGTTTTGATCATCTTGCCCATGAGGCATGGTTCGCATGTGTCAAATGATTCAAAATCAAGAGACTCCAAAAGTCCATCAGAATGGAGTTTCTTCATGCGCTTTACACCAATATGACCTAGACGACAAAGGCCACAAATAAGTAGTATTATCACTATCTACTTTGCATCTCTTAGCCTCAATGTTATGGATGTGTGTTTCATCCCTTTCGAGATTTAGAAGAAATAAACCATTTACAAGAGGTGCATGACCATAAAAGATGTTACTCATATAAATAGAACAACCATTATTCTCCGATTTAAATGAAAAACCGTCTTGCAATAAAAATGTTCCAGAAATAATGTTCATGCTCAACGCAGTACATAATAACATTTATTAAGGTTTAAAACTAATCCCGAAGGTAAAACTAAGGAGAGCGTGCTGACGCCATCACATCAACTCTTGATCCAAGGCTAACGCCAAGATCGTCACCTCATCCTCGCAAGCCGCCTATTCCGTAGCTCTGCTTCGAGTTACAAATATTAGCAACAACCAAGATCAAATACCCGTGCACTACAACGAGGGCTAGTAAGGAAAACATCAATAACATGTATATCAAATATACCTTTGATGGTGCCAGCCTTCTTGTCCGCTAAGTACTTGGACGATTCGCCCAAAGGACCCTTGTCCTTGCAATAGAAGCACTCAAAGGTCCGCTTAGGACCAGACTTGAGCTTCTTCTCAGCAGGGGCAACGCGCTTGCCGCCACCTTTCTTGAAGGGCTTCTTTGCACCTTTACCTTTCTTAAAGGAGGGCTTGTTGACCATCAACACATGATTATCCTTTTTGATGTCCACCTCCGCAGCCTTCAGTTTTGCGAAGAGCTCGTGATCGATCGATGGAACCAATCTGATTATGAGTCATTACAAAACTTTTGTAGCTGGGAGGAGTGATTGCAGAACCTGTCAATCTTGAGCTCCTCTGGAATCTTGCATCAGCTTGCTCATATGCGTTGAGTGTAGCCCGACATCTTAATGGCGTGCTCACTAACGGAACTCCCTTCCTCCATCTTGCGCTTAAAGAACTTCTCAGATCTCATATCTCTCGAACGGGCCTGAGTCCAAACATGGTTTTCAGCTCCTCGAGAATCTCAAAGGGCCCGGATAGTTTTCAAAACGATTTTGAAGTTCCGGTTCCATAGCAAACAACATGGTGCTCTTAATCACATCAGAATCATCTTTGCGCCGATCGATAGACAGCTTTCTCATCAGCCAAGTAGCTTGCGGTAGGGGGTTACCTAACGCTTTCTCAAGGACATAGTCCTTTGTCCGCATGTAATGATTCTTAGATTGCAGAACCAGTTGGTGAAGTTAGACCCATTGTTTCTAAGCTTTTCTTTCTCAGCAAAAACGTTGAAGTTGAAGTTGGACTTGGCCATGTGATCTATAGTATTTGCAAGTACAATTTAGACTATGTTCATGATAAATAGTTCAACTTAATCAAATTACTAGATGAACTCCCACTAAATGCAACATCCCTCAAGTTGTTTAGTGAACACGATCCAAATTCACCACACCTAATCCGATCTTCACGAGAAGAGATGTGGTTTCAATGGTGGACAACGAAGTGTCGATCATATCATTCATATGACTCATGCTTAACCTTTCGGTTCTTGTGTTCCGAGGCCATGTCCGTACATGCTAGGCTCGCCAAGCTAGACCCAAGTATTTCACAGTGCAAAACTGGCTTGCACCCGTTGTATGTGAGCATAGAGTCTATAGCACCCGATCATCACGTGATGCTTGGACACGACGAACTTTCGCAACAACGCATACTTGGGGAGAACACAGTTTTTATCTTGATCTTTAAGTGAGGAATCATCTTATAATGCTACCGTCGCGATCTAAGCATAATAAGATACATAAAAGGATAAACATCACATGCATATAACTTTATGTGACATGGTATAGCCAATCTTCAAGAATGATCTCCATCTTGTGCATTCCGGCATGATCTCCATCACTCCACCATGATTGCCTCCACCACGAATAGCAACTACAACTATTGCTAACTACTTAGCGATAAAGTAAAGCTATTACATGGCGTATAAGAAGTTGACTCGCAGGTCATACACAATTATAAAGACAACCATATATTCTCGCCGGTTGTGTACTCATCGACATGCAAGTCGTGAAACATTACAAAACATGATCATCGTATACATTATACACATCACATCTTGGGCCATACAAAATCACGAACACTCCCGCAAAAACAAGTTAGACGCCTCTACTTTGTTGTTGCATGTTTTACGTGGCTTATGGGAGTAGATGCTAAGAACGATTCTTACCTACGGAAAGCCACAACGGTGATATTATGGTTGCAAACTCCGTGTTAATCCCATGAACACTATAGTGAGAGAAACCGACATCCACCACCGCATGTGTGGAACAAGCCACACGTCAAGTGCGGAGTCGGTCTCGCTAACGACGTCGCGTAAGGTTGGCCTGGACCGCTTCAATCTCACTATGCCGTCATAAGAAGAACACAAACAAGAGGCTTGCAACAGAAACATCAACGCCTGCAACAACCATGTTATGCTCTACTCGTGAATCACATCTACGCAGATCTAGCTCGATACCATGAAGGGTTTCGCAGCATAGTAAATCAAAATTTTCTACGAAGCGAACACAAGGAAAGCCAAGATCTAATCTAGGAGATGCAAACAACGAGAGAGATTGGATTAGATCTTCATACCTTGAAGATTCGCGACAGCGAACGCTCGTCGGAACGTGGGTGATGTAGTCGTGCTCGCTTCTCCTCCTCGTGATCCGATCCGATCTAGCACCACAAGTGGCGGTGCCTCCGTGAGATGCACACGCAAAGACTCGACGTCTCCTCCTTCCTCGGACCAGCAAGTATGGTGGAGAGATGGATTGGATCTACAACACGACGGCGTGGTGTATATGGTGGAGAATTTCTGCCGCAGGGCTTCGCCTACAAATAGTCGGAAGGGAGAGTGGAAGGGCAGCAGGGCAACTAGGGTTTGGAGGAAGGTGTAGGGTTGGGGGAAGGGGGCACACCAGCCCTCTATATATAGAGGGGGGGGTGCGGCCAGCCCTTGCCCATCCTCCAAGCCTATCTCTAGTTTAAACGATTTAAACTATCCCTTCTAGAAACCCTATCTTATCTCTAGTTTAAACGATTTAAACTTATCTAGGATCGGCTGGGCCCTATGGGGCCTTGTGCCCTCGGCCCAATGCGCCAGGACACTCCCTCATAGGCCCATGCCCTCCCCGGAAGGTGGTACCACGTTGGCCCCTTCCGAAGGTTCTAGAAGCTTTCGGTACAATACCGATTAATCCTAACAATTCAACTCCAAAACTGCACCGCCTTATATGAATCTTATTCTCCTGACCATTCCTAACCTCTCGTGATATCCCGGATCCCATCCGAGACTCGAACAAAAACTCATAAACCAATTATCCAATCTATCCTAGCCGAGACACGTTAAGTGTGTGACCTATGGGTTCGAGAATATGCAGACATGATCTTCTATCACTAATCAACAGCGGGGTCTGGGCACCCATATTGACTCCCACACATTCATCGATGATCATATCGGATGAACCACTATGCCAGGATTCAATCAATCCCATATATATTCCCTACGTCTCGCGATATTTTACTTGCCCGAGATTCGATCGGTACCGTCATACCTAGTTCAATCTCGTTCATAGCAAGTACTTTACTCGTTCTGTAATCCGATATCACTTTGTGATTAACTCCTTAACCACATGCTTGCAAGCGGTGTTGATATCGACAAGTGGGCCCAAGTATATCTCTCCGACTTGGGAGGGATAAATTCCATCTCGATACATACAACCCAATGATACTTTCCGATTACACGAGAGACACCTTTATGATCACCCTCTCATAGGATGACGTTTGATGACCTCAAAGCTTTCTTCCGATACCAGGGAGTTGTATTATCTCATGGTCTAAGGAATACAATATTTGACATAAGAAAAGCTTCGCAAAGACGAACACGATGACACGATCTAATTGCTTCGCTTAGTTTGGTCATCCACCATATCATTCTCCCAATGATATGATCTCATTATCAATTGACAACTCATGTCTATGGTTAGGAAACCTTAACCATCATTGATCAATGAGCTAGTCCATAGAGGCGCATTTAGGGACACGGTGTTGTTCACAAACCACACAAGTATTAATGTTTCCGCTTAATACAATTCTAGCATGGAATATAAACTTTATCATGGACAAGAATTATAATAATAACATCTTTATTATTGCCTCTAGGGCATAATTCCAACATTCGCAACCCCAAACTTTAAGGAATGACAATCTAGGTTTCTTCCCAAACCATAATTCATACTGTGTCATTTCAACGGATTTAGATGGTGCCCTATTTAAAGTGAATGCGGCTGTTTCTAATGCATAACCCCAAAACGATAGCGGTAAATCTGTAAGTGACATCATAGAACGAACCATATCTAAGAGAGTTCGATTACGACGTTTGGACACACCATTACACTGTGGTGTTCCCGGCGGTGTCAATTGTGAAAGTATTCCGCATTTCTTCAAATGCTCGCCAAACTCGTAACTTAGATATGCACCTCCACGATCAGATCATAGAAATTTAATCTTCTTGTTACGTTGATTCTCTACCTCACCTTGAAATTCCTTAAACTTCTCAAAAGTTTCAGACTTATGTTTCATGAAATAGATATACCCATATCTACTCAAGTCATCCGTGAAGGTAAGAACATAACGATAACCACCGCGCGATGCTACACTCATTGGTCCACACACATCGGTATGTATGATTTCCAATAAGTCCGTAGCTCGCTCCATCATACCAGAAAATGGAGTCTTAGTCATTTTACCCATTAGACATGCTTCGCATCTTTCAAGTGATTCGAAATCAAGTGATTCAAGAAGTCCATCGGAATGGAGTTTCTTCATACGCTTCACTCCAATATGACCAAGACGACAGTGCCACATATAGGTCGAGTTATCACTCAATTTCAAATGTTTAGCTTCAATGTTATTAATATGTGTATTTCCACTATCGAGATTCAATAAGAATAGACCATCTATCAAAGGTGCATGTGCATAAAACATATTACTCATATAAATCGAACAACCATTATTCTCGGACTTAAACAAGTAACCGTCTCGCAATAAACATGATCCAGATATAATGTTCATGCTCAACGTAGGCACCAAATAACAATTATTTAAGTATAAAACTAATCCCGATGGTAGATGAAGAGGTAGCGTGCCGACCGCGATCACATCAACCTTTGATCCATTTCCAACACGCATCGTCACCTTGTTCTTCGCTAGCTTCCATTTATTCTGCAGCACCTGTTTCGAGTTACAAATATGGGAAACCGAACAAGTATCAAATACCCAGGCACTACTATGAGTACTAGTGAGATACACATCAATAACATGTATATCAGATATACCTTTCTTCTTGATGTTGCCGTTCTTCAAATCCGCCAAGTACTTTGGGAAATTCCGCTTCCAGTGACCCTCTCCCTTGAAGTAAAAGCACTCAGTATCAGGCTTAGGCCCAGCCTTGGTCTTCTTCGTCGGTGCAACAACTTTCTTACCGCCCTTCTTGAAGTTTACCTTTTGCTTAGACTTGCCTTTCTTGAATTTGGTGGTCTTATTGACCAACAACACTTGGTGCTCTTTCTTGATCTCCACTTCTGCAGATTTCAACATGGAGAAGAGTTCTGGCAACGTCTTGTTCATGTTTTGCATATTGTAGTTCATTACAAAGTTCTTGTAACTTGGTGGTAGTGATTGGAGGACACGATAAATCCCCAAAGCATTAGGAATCACTATACCCAAACTTTGGAGTTTGTTTGCGTGCCCAGACATCTTAAGCACATGCTCACTGATGGAGCTGCCCTCTTCCATCTTGCAGTTAAAGAACTTTTCAGAAGCCTCATAACTCTCAACTGCCGCGTGAGCCCCAAATATCATTTTGAGTTCACGGACAATATCATGTGGGTCATGGTTCTCAAACCTTTTCTGAAGCTCCGATTCCAAACCATACAAGATAGCACACTGAACTGTGGAGTACTAATTCTTCTGAGTGAGGTAAACATTCTTTACTTCATCGGTAGCAGTAGTTGCAGGCGGGTCACCCAGCGGTGCATCCAGCACATAGGTCAAATTACCAGCATTGAGGATAATCCTCAAATTGCGGAACCAATCCACGAAGTTGCTTCCATTGTTTTTCAACTTTTCTTTCTCTAGGAACACATTAAAATTGATGGTAGGGGCCGCCATTGATCTACAACATATTTGCAATAGTTTAGACTAAGTTTATGACAAATTGAGTTCTAATTAATAGTTAAATTAATCTAGGTGAACTCCCACTCAAAACAATATCCCTCACATTGTTTTAGTGATCACACGAACCAAATCCACCACATCAAAACCGATCATCACGAGAGTTGATGTAGCTTCAATGGCGAACAATCAACATGTTCATCATATCTACTATATGACTCATGTTTACCTTTCGGTGATCCGTGTTCCGAGACCATGTCTGTACATGCTAGGCTCGTCAAGATCAAACCTTAGCTTCCGCATGAGCAAATCTGGCTTGCTCACGTTGTATACACCCACAGAATCTAACACACCCGATCATCACGTGGTGCTTCGAAACAACGAGCTTTAGCAACGGTGCTTACTAAGGACGAACACTTTAAAACTTGAAATTTGTGTGCTTGAGGGATCATCTTATAATGCTACCGTCGTTAACTAAGCAATACAAGATGCATAAAGGATTAACATCACATGCAATTTATAATATGTGATTTGATATGGCCTTTCTTCTTGTTCTTCTGATCTCCATCTTCAAGCACGAACATGATCTTCATCATCACTGGTATAGCGTCAAGGTCAATGGCGCCATTTCATGGTTGTCGTCCACCAGCTTCGACTATTACAACTACTTTGAATAGACACGCAGCTCTTAACTGAATTTAAATACAATCATATGGCTCCTGCCGGTTGCCAACTTACAATAAGGGACATTGCATACATCATATATAATCACAATCATGGCCATATCTCATCATAGCACACCCCTGCAAAACAAAGTTAGACGCCTCTAATTTTCTTTGCATATTTTACGTGGTTTGGGGCTTTCAATAAGTGTCGATCTAACTTACGAACAAGAACCACAACGTTGATGTTTGAACTATCAAGTGCCCGTTGTAAATTGGATCTATACTATAATGGGAGAGAGACACCATGAAGCCACTTATGCAATACAAGTTGCATGTTGAGCGTGGAGCAAGTCTCATGAACGATGTCATGTAAGGTTAGCCCGGGCCGCTTCATCCCATCATACCGCAAGATGCAAAGTACACAAAAAGCAATTGATAATAAAAGCACCACCGCCCACAATGACCATTGTGTTCTACTCGTTCAACAGATCTACATATAGACACGACTCTGATACCACTGTAGGGGTTCATAGCATGGAAAACAAAAAAATTCTACCGCATGCAAACAAACAAGAAAAGATCTATCTACTAGATTGTAGCAACGAGTCGATAGAGGAACTCACCCTCGAAGATTCCAAAGCGGTTAACGAGAGCAGATTCTCGTGGGTGATGTAGTCGTACTCTTGCCGATCTCAAGATCGTGTAGACGATCCTTCCGCCATGCGTTTGGCGCTTCCAGAATCGGTCACACGTTCGTACTCGATGAAGACCTTCCTCTCCTTGTTCCAACAGCAGTGAGGTTGTAGCACTCTCTCGCGATTCCTAAGCTGACGGCAAGTGGTGTCGGAAGTAGAGGGGAGATCCCGCAGGGCTTCGCCTTAAGCCGGTGCGAGTATGGTGGACTATGAGAGAGGCCTTGGTGATCTAGGGTTTAGAGGGAACCAAGGGTAGGGTGTGGCCGGCGGATAGGGATTGGGGAAGCCCCAAGTCGCCTAGTTGGAGGGGAAACCTAGGCGGCGGATGCACTTTGAGGTGGAGGCGCGTATGAACTAGGGTTTGAGGTGTGTGGGAGAGGGGCAGCCCTGCCCCTCCTTATATAGGTGGGAGGGTGCGTCTTGGGAGGAGGGAGTCCTCCCCCAAGTCGGCCTCCTTGGCCGGCGGGTGGAGGGAGGAGACTTCCTCCCCAAGTAGGTTTCCTACTCTCCCTCCACCAAGCAAACTTGTCGTTTGACTTTTTCAAATTGGCGTTTGACTTTCAAACTAGGATTTGATTTCTCCCTTTATTTTTCCCAGCCAATTGACCTAGTACATGATGCAACCATTCCATATTGTCATAACACATTCATGTACCCTTCCCCTCCGGAGTGCCGGACCTTCCGGACCCTTCTAGAACATTCCTGGTGAAAACACCAAAATCGTTCCCGAACTCCGAAACAAGACTTTCCTTATATGAATCTTATTCTCCGGACCATTCCGGATTTCCTCGTGATATCCCGGATCCCATCCGAGACTCTGAACAACATTCAGTCTCTTTCTCATCATTCCATAACTGCTCAACAACATCAAATCCTTAAGTGTGTCTCCCTACGGTTCGTGAATTATGCGGACATGATCGAGACACTTCTCTGATCAATAACCAATAGAGGAATCTGGAAATTCATATGGCTCCCACATATTTCTACGATTACTTTGCGATCGAATGAACCACTTACATACGATACCAATTTCCCTTTGTCTCATGATAGTTTACTTATCCGAGGTTTTGATCGTCGGTATCTCTGCATACCTAGTTCAACCTCGTTACTGATAAGTACTCTTTTCTCGTTCCCGTGATATGTGATCCCTTGTGAGCCAGTCACATGCTTGCAAGCTAATTGGATGACATTCCACGGAGAGGGCCAGAGTATATCTATCTATCATATGGATGGACAAATCCCACTCTTGATTCATGTATCTCAACCCATACTTTCCGAATACTCAATGCCACCTTTATAGCCACCCAGTTACAGTGTGATGTTTGGTGTCATCAAAGCATCCTTCCGGTGATGGTGATAAGCATGATCTCATGGTCGAAGGAATTAGGTTACTATGTATCAGAAAGCTTATAGCAATTGAACTATTATAATGACTTGATCTTTATGCTACGCTTATACTCCCTCTGTTTCAAAATACTCCACGCGCACGCTTACATAGGTGGACTAGTACTCTCTCATTTTTCATCGAAAAATTTCTAGGATTTTTGGTATACGTAGTACATATTTCATACTATCTATTTCAAAAATCACAGGATTTTTTTTAATGAAAAATGAGGGAGTACTAGCCCACCTACATAAGCGCGCCGGCGGAGTAATTTGAAACAGAGGGAGTATATAGGAGTATGTCCATCATACCATTCTCCTAATGATATGACCTTGTTATTAACAACATCTCAAATGTTCATGATCAAGAAACCATGATCATCTATTAATCAACAAGCTAGTATTATAAGAGGCTTTACCAGGGACTCTAATTTAGTTTACAAATCACATAAATATTAATGTTTCTAGTTAATACTGTTATAGCATGAATGTAAACATTTATCATAAACACAAAGATATAATAATAACTACATTTATTATTGCCTCTAGGGTATATCTCCAACGCGCACTAGCTGGACTCGAACTCATCGGAGCTGCGCTCCACAATAAGGCTCCTGCGGAGACAAAAAAGAAAGCTACGGTCAGATTCAACCGCAGCCCCACGCCCTCAGACAAAGAGGAAGAAGACGAGCACGATCTACCTCGACGACGCAAGAGTCTGAGACATCACAGCCGCGACTACGATGCTCGAAGCGACCTTGCTCAACGCAAGGTCGACAAAGCACGCGCCAAACGTGCGTGCTCATCCGAATCCGAGGAGGATGACGGCGGAGAACTCTGCGGAGCTTGATGCTTCAGCAGATCTGTTCGGCAAACACGAATGCCGAGAAAGTTCAAGCTTCCTTCAGACACTCCGAAGTTCGATGGCACGCAGGACCCGAAGGCGTGGCTCAGCGACCACCTGTCGTCTGTCAACCTGCACGGCAGAAACAAAAACACCGCCTTACAATGCCTTTAGCTGCAGCTGACAGGCGCAGCCCGAATCTGGCTCAGCAGCCTATCTTCAGGCTCAATCCAAAACTGGGAGGAGCTGGTATACAGCTTCATCCGAAACTTCAAGGGCACTAGCAAGAGACCATCCTCGATCGAGGAGCTGTGGACCTGCACCCAACAAACGGGCGAATCCATTTGCTCGTACATATTATGATGGTCCAACATCAAGAACTCCACGGCGCACATATCCGAGGAGAGAACGATCGACGCCTTCAAGGACGGCGTCAAGCGCCCTGACTTCAAGGAGGAACTTGGGCCCGTCAAGCCCAAGACACTCGACCACCTCATGGACATCGCCAACAGGTGGGCAGATGGCGAGGACTCCCTCCATCGAGCGCATTCGGATGAGGAGAACGAATATGGCCGTAGACACGAACGCCGTAGCAAGCGAATATCGCGTGTCTACGACGATCACGACAGACCTGACATGGTTGCGGCTGGCTACACTAAACGCTGCAACGAAAGAAACCGCAACAGCGGAGGATACCGTGGAGGAAATTTTCGTGATGGAGGACGCCCCACACAGACGTGGCAACTTTGCAACCGCGAAGACGAGCCTTCGGCATACGACAATTTGTCGGGCCCTTGCACCATCCACTTCTACATCGACAAACAGGATGGAAAAAACAAGGCAAGCCACATGCTGAAGGATTTCCGCGAGTTCCAAAAACTCAGCAAAGGTTTCACCCAGATGCGGCGTCAGATCCTGAACCCCGGGTTCGGGACCGCACCCGCACCAGGTGACATCGCCCACGGAGCCCCTCCACCACCACCCGTGGGACCTTCGAATCAAGAAATCGCACCCGTGCAAAACAACAGCGTAAACGGGTACCCCGTGCCAAAAGGGTCCCTGATGATCCAAAAAGGGCGTCCAACAAACAGGGTGCAAAAGAAGATCACCCGCCAAGTTATCCTGGCTGTGACCGCTCCACCCGCCATCCCTGAGTACCTCAGCGGCTCAGAGTCCTGCTTCACATTCAGCTGTTCGGATCACCCCCGCCAGATCCCTCGCCCAGGTCATGCCGCCCTGGTTCTTGAGGCGCAGATCGGAGGGTTCGAGATGAGCCGCGTCTTCATGGATGGCGGTAGCGGCATCAACCTGATGTTCGCTAGCACTCTAGAAGCAATGCGGATCCCGCTGTGCAGCCTGGAATAGTTTGACACAATGTTCCACGGCATCGTCCCAGGGAAGGGAATATTTCCCCTGGGAAAAATATGGCTCGACGTCATCTTCGGCAAACCCGACAACTTCCGATGCAAATGATTGGAATTCAAAGTGGTGGATTGGCCATCACAATACCACGCCATCCTTGGGCGTGCGGCATTTGCAAGGTTCCTGGTAGTACCGCACTATGCATACCTGCTACTCAAGATTCCAAGACCCAGGGGCGTCATCACGGTCCAGGGTAGCTTCACCCGATCGGACCACTGCGACAGAGACTTCAACAGAATCTCCCAGTCGTTCGGTATACAAGAAGAGCTCACGAGGCTTCGAGAAGAGATAGACAATGGGGCACCCCCAGTCTCCAGGCAAAACACACCCGACATGTCGTTCGACTCAACAGTCAACATGAAAAAGGTGCAGATCCATCCAATGGACACCTCCAAGACGGCGCTGATCGCCAACGACCTCATCCCCGCATAGGAAAGCGCGCTCGTCGAATTCCTCCGTGAGCGCTGGGAAATCTTCGCCTGGTGTCCTGCGGACATGCCAGGAGTTCCCAGGGAATTCGCCGAGCATGCACTCAATGTATTTCTAGACGCCAAGCCCGTCAAACAGTCCATCCGACGATTGTACGAGCCACGAGCCAAGGCCGTCGGAGTCGAGGTCAACAGACTGCTCGACGCCGACTTCATCCGGGAGATCAAGGAGAGTGAGTGGCTAGCCAACATTGTGTTGGTCCCCAAAAAAGACACGGACATCCTGCGGATGTGCGTGGACTTAACGTCGCTAAACAAGCACTGCCTGAAGGACCACTTACCTCTCCGTCAGATCGACCAGATCATCGATTCGACTGCAGTATGCGAGAAACTCTCCTTCCTCGATGCCTACTCAGGCTACAATCAGATTCGGCTGAAGGTCAAAGATCAGGAGAAAACGGCATTCATCACACCGTTCGGAGTATTCTGCTACAACACAATGCCTTTCGGGCTGAAGAACGCATGTGACATGTACTAGCGATGCATGCAAGCATGCCTGAAGAGCCAGATCGGCCGCAACATACATGTCTACGTCGACGACATAGTCATAAAGACAAGCGAGGCCAAGACGTTGATCGACGATCTTCGCGAGACGTTCAACAACCTCAACCACTACAGGATCAAGTTGAACCCAGAAAAGTGCGCCTTCAACATCCCATCTGGCCAACTACTTGGCTACTTCATCTCCCAGCGAGGGATCGAAGCGAACCCGAAGAAAATCCGGGCCATACTGGCAATGGAGAAGCCGAAGAATCTCCAGGGCGTCCAACAGCTAGCTGGGCGCATCGCGGCGCTGAGTAGATTCATCAGCCGCATGGGCGAGAAGGCCCTACCTTTCTACCAGCTGCTACGCAAAGCAAACAAATTCGAATGGACACCTGAAGCAGACGACACATTCGAAGATCTGAAGCGACTGCTCTCCACCTCGCCCATCCTGGTCACGCCAAAGAAACGCAAGCCTCTGTTACTGTACATAGCAGCCACGCATCAGGTGGTAAGCATCGTACTCATGGTCAAACAACCCGAAGAAGGCAAGACTGAAGGGAATATGCCCTAAGAGGCAATAATAAAATGTTTATTATGTGTATTCCAAGTATATGATAGATGTTTATTTTGCATGCTATAATTGTATTAATACGGAAACGTTAATACATGTGTGTTTAATAAACAAACAGAAAGTTCCTAGTTATGCCTCTCTCATAAACTAGTTCGTTGATTAACAAGATGATCACAGTTTCCTGATCATAGACATTGGATGTTGTTAATAACGAGATCACAACATTAGTGTAATGGTGTGATGAACATTCATCCGAAGTATAGCATTACGATCAAAGTCATTGAGTTTATATTGCTATAAACAACTTACGAAGTAGTCCTAATCCTTAGACCATGAGATCATGCCAATCACTAACACCGGAAGAGTTTCTTGTTTACATCAAACGTCACATCGTAACTGGGTGATTATAAAGATGGCTTCAAAGCTACTAAAGTGTTATGTTGAGAATCATGGATCAAGAGTGGAATTTTCTCATCCCGATGACGGATAGATATACTCTGGGCCCTCTCGGTGATATCACATTGGTTAGCTTGCAAGCAAGTGATTTGATCACTAGAATGTTATATCACGGGAACGATAAAAGAGTGCATGTCACTAACGAGATCAAACTAGGTATGGAGATACCGATGATCGAATCTCGGACATGTAATATATCGTGAAACAAAGGGATTAATATACAAGCGTAAAAGGTTCCGACGATCACAGGAAAAGTCATCGTTGAATGTGTGGGAGTCAGTATGGATCTCCAGGTCCCGCTACTGATTATTGATCTGAGAAGGGTCTCGATCATGTCCGCATTATTTGTGAACCGTAGGGTGACACACTTAAGGGACACTGACATCCAATTTGAGCAAATGTTTCATGCCGAAAGAAAAAACAAGCGCAGGAATTTATTTCACTAGATACCGAAACAGGTTTTGGGGCGAAATTGCATAAAGTGGTTATGCATGTGAAATAGAATTCTAGCAAGGGGTTATTTGTGAATGTTTGTCATTAAAGTAATTGACAAAATTATGAATAAAATAAAAGAGTTTTATTTAATGAGAGTTTGCATTAAATTTGGTGGAAATTTAATGGGAATTTGAGTGGGTTTTTGAGTGGAGAAAATTGAAGGGCCATTTTGTGAGTGGAGTGTCCACCCACATGAATGAAGGAGGGAGGGCAGCCCCATGGCGTGCCACCCCCTTGGGTGCCCCCCTCCTCCTATAAAAGGCACCCCCTCTCCTCTCTCTCACTCACACCTCCTCGTGAAGGATCTCTCTCCCCCTCTAGAATTTATCACCCATGGTCTCGGACTAGCGAGATACATGTTCCCGGTGGCTATTCGGTAAGAAAGGGTTGTGCTTCCGCTGCATTGCTGGAGCGAGGAGGCGGAGGTTGCTCGGTGTCTTGTACGTGTGTGCGAGAACGGATGCGCTGCTGCTTTGCGGCGCTAGGACTTCCTCTCGATCTTGAGATCGGCAAGAGATCGTCTACATCAATCACGAGTTAAACTCGTTAAGCTTTGTCGGTCTTCAAGGGTATGTTCTCTACGGATATACATCCGCCCGTTGTTTGTATCTAGTAGATAGATCTTGGTACATAGTTGTTCCCATCATAGGAAATTTTTTGTTTTCTATGCTGCGAACCCTACAGTGGTATCAGAGCCGGATCTATGCGTAGATGCTTTACACGGGTAGTACACATATGAGTATGTGGGCGATGATTATCATGTTTTTGCTCCTTAGTTGTAATTTTGGATATTGGTGGCATAGTGGGATGAAGCGGCCCGGACAAACTTTACATGTCCTCGCACATGAGACCTGTTCCACGCTTGACATGCAACTAGTTTGCATAAGTGGCTAGCGAGTGTCTGTCTCTCCTACTATAGTCAATATCTATTTTGCAACGAGTTGTCAACAATTTGGTTATCCTCGTTGTGGTTCATGTTCGTAGGTAAGAACGGTTCTATCTCGAAAGCCCTAAGCCACGTAAAACTTGCAATGGATAAATTAGAGGCGTCTAGTTTAGATTGTTGCTGGGCTAGTGTTATGATATGGTGATGTTGTAAGTAGAAGTATGAGATGATACTCTTACAACATACATAACGTGTAATCTCCATATACCTTGGACTTACACATGTAGGTATGATAGTGATCATACCACGGTGCACATGATAGAGATCATATGTGGGAACCATATTATTCCACTAATAAACATGTGATGTTTGATAGCATCTTATATTGCTTGTTTAGCGTTTTGTTAGCATAATAAGATGATCCCTCTTTTAAATATCAAGATAAGAATGTGTTCTTCCTTTAGTATGCACCGATTATGTTTTCGTCGCTCCAAGACATCACGTGATGATCGGGTGTTCTTGGATCCACGACCATATATCGGGTGTAAAACAGTTACACACGCGAATACTAAGGTTCTAACTTGGCGAGACTAGCATGTACAGACATGGCCTCGGAACACGGACCGAAAGGTTAAGCATGAGTCATATAGTAGATATGATGCTCATTTGATGCTCGCCTTTGAAGCTATACTGATTCACGTGATGATTGGACTTGGTGTAGTGGATTTGGTTCATGTAATCACCAAAAAGGCACGAGGGATGTCGTTTTTGAGTGGGAGTTCATTCGTAATATGGATTAGTTGAACTCAATCTATCATAAACTTAGTCTAAAATTTACAAATTCTGTTGTAGATGGCACCACCTGCTTTTAATTTCAATGTGTTCATGGAGAAAGAGAAACTTGCAACGAACGATAACAAATTTACCGAATGGGCCATGAATTTGAGGATTCTCCTCTCTGCTTCACAAAAGCAATATGTGCTAGAAGCGCCGCTAGGCCCCCCACCTTTTGAGGATGCCCCTGACAAGGAGAAGAATGTCTATCAGACTCATCAGGAGGACCACAACTTAGTTCATTGCGGCATATTGTATGGGCTAGAGCCGGAACTTCGAAAATGTTTCAAAAACGGCAATGCATTTGATACAATGGGTGAGTTGAAAATGATTTTCTACACACATGCTGCTGTAGAGAGCTACAACACTTCAGAAAAGTTCTTTAGCTGCATGATGGAAGAGCACAACTCCGTTAGTGAGCATGTACTCAAGATGTCAAGTTACGCCGATAAGCTTGTGTCCTTGGGATTAACTATTCCCGTTGACTTAGGCATCCATCGTGTTCTGCAGTCTCTGCCACCTAGCTATAAGAGCTTCGTGATGAACTATAATATGAAAGGCATGAAGAAGTCTCTCCCCGAGCTTCTGTCAATGCTTAAAACTGCAGAAATGGAGATCAAAAAGGAACATCAAGTGTTGATGATCAATAGGAACACTGGTTTCAAGAAAGACAAGAAGGGAAAATGGAAGGGAAGTAAGGGCGGCAAGCCGGTTGCCGTGCTTGAAACGAAACCCCGAGTTGGACCTAAGTCTGATACCGAGTGCTACTATTGTAAGGGGATGCCATCGAAGCTTAATCGCCCCAAGTATTTGGCAGACAAGAAGGCCGGCAAGGCAAACAAAGGTATATATGATATACATGTTATTGATGTGTACTTGACTAGTGCTCGCAGTAGCATCTGGGTATTTGATACTGGTTTAGTTGCTAATATTTGTAACTCGAATCAGGGGCTGCGGAACAAGCGACCGCTAGCAAGGGTGAGGTCAAGATGCGTGTCGGCAATGGATCAAGCGTTGATGTGATCACCGTCAGAACGCTACCTCTCCACTTGCCATCGGGATTAGTAATAAACTTGAATAATTGTTATCTGGTGCCAGCACTTAGCATGAACATTGTATCAGGATCGTGTTTAATGTGAAGTGGTTATTCATTTAAATCCGAGAACAATGGTTGTTCCATTTATATGAATGAAATCTTTTATGGTCATGCACCGATGATGAATGGTTTATTTCTATTGGATCTCGATAATAATGTTACACATATTCATAATGTTGATGCTAAAAGGATTAAACTAAATGATGATATATCCGCATATATGTGGCACTACCGTCTAGGTCATATTAGCGTTAAACGCATGAAGAAGCTCCATTCGGATGGACTTTTGGAATCACTTTATTTTGAATCATTTGATACATGTGAGCCATGCCTTATGGGCAAGATGACTAGAACGCTGTTTTCCGGTTCAATGGAACGAGCGACAGATTTATTGGAAATTATACATTTTCTGATGTATGTGGTCCAATGAGTGTGTCGGCGCGAGGTGGATATCGTTATTTTGTTACTTTCACAGATGATTTGAGTAGATACGGTTATATCTACTTGATGAAACACAAGTCTGAAACCTTTGAAAAGTTCAAGGAATTTCAGAATGAATTGGAAAATCATCATAATAGAAAGATCAAATTTCTACGGTCCGACCGTGGAGGTGAGTATCTAAGTTACGAGTTTAGCACTCACATGAAAGAGTGTGGAATTGTTTCACAACTCACACCTGCCGGAACACCACGTAGAAATGGTGTGTCGAACGTAATCGTTCTTTATTAGATATGGTTCGATCTATGATGTCTCTGACGGACTTGCCGTTGTCATTTTGGGGTTATGCACTAGAAACTGCTGCATTCACTTTAAATCGGGCACCATCTAAATCCGTTGAAAAGACACCGTATGAATTGTGGTTTGGAAACAAACCTAAGCTGTCATTTCTTAAAGTTTGGGGGATGCGATGTTTATGTGAAGAAACTTCAACCGGATAAACTCGAACCCAAAGCAGAAAAATGCGTCTTCATAGGATACCCTAAGGAAACTATTGGGTATTCCTTCTATCATAGATCCAAGGGCAAGGTTTTTGTTGCCAAGAATGGATCCTTTCTAGAGAAAGAGTTTCTCGCGAAAGGTGTGAGTAGTCGGAAGGTAGAACTCGAAGAGGTTATTAAACCTTCTCTTCAAAGTATGGCGAGTAGCGCAGCGCCGGAAGTTGTTCTGGAGTTGGCTTCACCTGTTGAAGAAGTAACTAATGATAATGATCATGGAACTCCGAAAGAGAGTACTACTGAACCTCGCAGGTCTAGCAGGACGCGTGCAGCTCCTGAGCTGTACGGAAATCCTTTCATGAATTTCATGGTTGATGAAAATGATGACCCTGTGACGTATGAAGAAGCGATGATGAGCCCGGATTCCAACAAATGGTTAGAAGCCATGAAATCCGAGATGGAATCCATGTATGAAAATCAAGTTTGGAACTTGGTGGACTTACCTCATGACCAAAAGGCCGTGGAGAACAAATGGATTTTCAAAAGGAAAACTGATGCTGATGGTAATGTAACCGTCTATAAAGCTCGACTTGTCGCAAAGGGGTTTTGACAAATTCAAGGAGTTGACTACGATGAGACATTCTCTCCCATAGCGATGCTAAAGTCAGTTAGGATTATGTTAGCAATTGCTGCATATTTCGATTATGAGATATGGCAGATGGATGTCAAAACCGCGTTTCTCAATGGTAATATTGAAGAAGAGTTGTATATGATACAACCAAAGGGTTTTGTCGATCCTAAGGATGCTAACAAGGTGTGCAAGCTTCAGCGATCCATCTATGGATTGAAGCAAGCATCACGAAGTTGGAATCTCCGCTTTGATGAGGTGATCAAAGAGTTTGGATTTGTCCAAACTTATGGAGAAGCTTGTATTTACAAGAAAGTGAGTGGGAGGAATGTGGCATTTCTGATATTATATGTGGATGACATATTATTGATCGGAAATGATATAGATCTTTTAAACAGTGTTAAAATTTATCTAAACAACAAATTTTCAATGAAGGACCTGGGTGAAGCGTCATACATATTAGGCATAAAGATCTATAGAAATAGATCTAGGCGCCTAATAGGGCTATCGCAAAGTACATACCTTGATAAGATTTTAAAGAAGTTTAAAATGGAAGATAGTAAGAAGGGGTTCTTACCTATGACACAAGGCACGACATTGAGTAAGACTCAAAGTCCCAAGCTACGGAAGAAAGAGAGAAAATGGACAAAGTCCCCTATGCTTCAGCCATAGGCTCTATAATGTACGCCATGCTATGTACAAGACCGGATGTGGCACATGCTATTAGTTTGACTAGTAGGTACCAATCGGATCCAGGTTCGAAACACTGGAAAGTGGTCAAGAATATCCTTAAGTACTTGCGAAGAACTAAGGATATGTTTCTTGTATACGGAGGTGAAGAAGAGCTCGTCCCTAAGTGTTATGTCAACGCTAGCTTTGACACCGATCCGGGTGACTCTAAGTCTCAATCCGGATACATATTTCTCATGAATGGCGGAGCGGTTAGTTGGAGGAGCTCCAAACAACCTGTGGTGGCGGGATCAACAACAGAGGCCGAATATGTTGCTGCTTCAGAAGCGGCTCAGGAAGCAGTTTGGATGAAGGAGTTCATATCCGAACTAGGTGTGGTTACAAACGCGTTGGACCGAATGGTGATCTATTGTGACAAAAATGGTGCCATTGCCAATGCCAAAGAGCCAAGGTCTCACAAGCATTCCAAGCATATTAAGCGCCGGTTTTACTCCATCCGCGAGCATGTCAAGGATGGAGATATAAAGATTTGTAAAGTACATACGAATCACAATGTAGAAGATCCGTTGACTAAAACTCTCCCTAGAGCAAAACATGATCTACACCGGAACTCCATGGGTGTTAGATCCATCACTATGTAACTAGATTATTGTCTCTAGTGCAAGTGGGAGACTGAAGGGAATATGCCCTGAGAGGCAATAATAAAATGTTTATTATGTGTATTCCAAGTATATGATAGATGTTTATTTTGCATGCTATAATTGTATTAATACGGAAACGTTAATACATGTGTGTTTAATAAACAAACAGAAAGTTCCTAGTTATGCCTCTCTCATAAACTATTTCGTTGATTAACAAGATGATCACAATTTCCTGATCATAGACATTGGATGTTGTTAATAAAGAGATCACAACATTAGTGTAATGGTGTGATGAACATTCATCCGAAGTATAGCATTATGATCAAAGTCATTGAGTTTATATTGCTATAAACAACTTACGAAGTAGTCCTAATCCTTAGACCATGAGATCATGCCAATCACTAACACCGGAAGAGTTTCTTGTTGACCATCAAACGTCACACCGTAACTGGGTGATTATAAAGATGGCTTCAAAGCTACTAAAGTGTTATGTTGAGAAGCATGGATCAAGAGTGGAATTTGTTCATCCCGATGACGGATAGATATACTCTGGGCCCTCTCGGTGATATCGCATTGGTTAGCTTCCAAGCAAGTGATTTGATCACTAGAATGTTATATCACGGGAACGAGAAAAGAGTGCATGTCAGTAACGAGATCAAACTAGGTATGGAGATACCGATGATCGAATCTCGGACATGTAATATATCGCGAAACAAAGGGATTAAGATACAAGCGTAAAAGGTTCCAACGATCATAGGAAAAGTCATCGTTGAATGTGTGGGAGTCACTATGGATCTCCAGGTCCCGCTACTGATTATTGATCTGAGAAGGGTCTCGATCATGTCTGCATTATTCGCGAACCGTAGGGTGACACACTTAAGGGACACTGACATCCAATTGGAGCAAATGTTTCATGCCGAAAGAATAAACAAGCGCAGGAATTTATTTCACTAGATACCGAAACAGGTTTTCAGGTGAAATTGCATAAAGTGGTTATGCATGTGAAATAGAATTCTAGCAAGGGGTTATTTGTGAATGTTTGTCATTAAAGTAATTGACAAAATCCTGAATAAAATAAAAGAGTTTTATTTAATGAGAGTTTGCATTAAATTTGGTGGAAATTTAATGGGAATTTGAGTGGGTTTTTGAGTGGAGAAAATTGAAGGGTCATTTTGTGAGTGGAGTGTCCACCCACATGAATGAAGGAGGGGAGGGGGCAGCCCCCATGGCCGGCGGCCACCCCCTTGGGTGCCCCCCTCCTCCTATAAAAGGCACCCCCTCTCCTCTCTCTCACTCACACCTCCTCATGAAGGATCTCTCTCCCCCTCTACAATTTATACCCAATGGTCTCGGACTAGCGAGATACATGTTCCTGGTGGCTATTCGGCAAGAAAGGGTTGTGCTTCCGCTGCATCGCTGGAGCAAGGAGGCGGAGGTTGCTTGGTGTCTTGTACGTGTGTTCGAGCATGGATGCGCTGCTGCTTTGCGGTGCTAGGACTTCCTCTCGATCTTGAGATCGGCAAGAGATCGTCTACATCAATCACGAGTTGAACTCGTTAAGCTTTGTCGGTCTTCAAGGGTATGTTCTCTACGGATATACATCCGCCCGTTGTTTGTATCTAGTAGATAGATCTTGGTACATAGTTGTTCCATCATAGGAAACTTTTTGTTTTCTATGTTGCAAACCCTACAAAGACCCTCGGGGTCCAACGCCCAATCTACTACCTCAGCAAGGTATTGACGCCAACAAAACAGAGGTACCCTCACTACCAGAAAATCGCCTACGGCGTGTTCATGATGGCTCGTCGGCTGAGCCATTACTTCCAGGAGAATCAGATAATGGTGGTCAATGAGGCGCCACTGTCTAACATACTAAACAACCCCGAAGCTACATGACGCGTAGCCCTGTGGGGCATCGAGCTATCTCCTCTAGACATCGTCTATGAGTGGTGCCACGCGATCAAATCCCAGGTCCTCCCTGACTTCCTCGTCCACTGGAGGGAGCTCCAGCTGTCGGACACCCCAGACATGACACAGTCATGGAAACTGCACTTCGACGGCTCCAAGCGCGAGGCCGGAGCAGGAGATGGCATCATACTGGCGTCCCCGCAGGGCGATAAGATGAAATACATCCTTCGGATGAAATTTCGTGCCTCCGACAATGATGCCATATACGAAGCCCTCATCCATGGCATGAGGATGGCCAAGATCTGCGGCGCAACACACCTAGTC
Organism: Avena insularis; assembly: GCA_023614405.1. Lineage (NCBI taxonomy): Eukaryota > Viridiplantae > Streptophyta > Magnoliopsida > Poales > Poaceae > Avena > Avena insularis. Next base: position 217,822,339 of record CM042685.1, on the reverse strand, counting down.
ATCTACGGTGACTCAAACCTCGTAGTCCAGCAGACGATGAACGAGTGCGACGCGTACGCCACTAACATGATCGCGTACCGCGCGCTCTACAACTCACTTGAAGGAGACTTTGATGGCTGCGAGCTTCGCCATGTTGGAAGGGAAAGCAACGAGGAGGCCGACAGACTCGCCAACATCAGATCCACCTGCGTGCAGGTGCCACCAGGTGTGTTCCTCGAACAAATCTGTGTGCCTTCCATTAAAAGGAAATTCCCCAAGGGATCACCCGAAGTAGCAGAGCACTCGGGGGCTGCACTGCTCGAAGTACAAGAAGGACCTAGAAAGCTCGACACAGAGGTCGCACTGGTCAACCTGATGCAGGTCATGTCAATCGAAGAAACATGGACGCAGCCGTACCTTCGGTACCTGATAAACAGAGAATTGCCTGATGATCTGACAGATGCCCGACACATATCTCGCTGGTCCAAAGCCTTCACCATCATGAATGGCGAGCTGTACAAGCGTAGCATTTCGGGTGTACTCCAAAGGTGCGTCACCATCGGTGACGGTAAAACCATCCTCCAAGACATCCACGAAGGCATCTGCGGCCATCACGCGGGCAGCCGCGCCCTCGTCGCCAAAGCTCTACGAGCTGGATTCTGCTGGCCAACAGCCATGAACGATGCCAAGGACATCGTCCAGAGGTGCAACGGCTGCCAGAGGTTTGCGGATAAACCACACACACATGGGTCGGAGCTCAGGCCCATACCCTTGGCCTGGCCCTTCACACAATGGGGCCTCGACATGATAGGCAAACTGCCCAAATCTTCGAAAGGAGTCCACGTCTACCTCCTGGTCACAGTTGACAAGTTCACCAAGTGGATCGAAACTATGCCCGTCACCAACCAAAAGGGCAAAACGGCTGTCAAGTTTTTCGAGTCCATAGTCTACAGGTTCGACATGCCGCACAACATCATCACGTACAACGGGTCGAAGTTCATCTCCAAAGAATTCCAGGACTTCTGCGAAGGCCTTGGCATCAACATATCATACTCCTTCTTGGCGCACCCGCAAACCAACGGGCAGGTCAAAAAGGCCAACGGTCTCGTAGGCGGCGGCATCAAGAAACGCCTACTCAACCCACTCGAACGGCTTGCGGGAGCCTGGGAGAAGAGCTACCCTCCGTCCTCTGGAGCTTGCGCACAACGCCAAATAGCTCAACCGGCTACACGCCATTCTTCATGATACACGGAGCCGAAGCCGTGTTACCTGCGGAAGTACGCCATAAGGCCCCACGAGTCGTTGCCTACAGCGAAGCCGAATCAACGGGAGCACTCGAAGACGCCGTCGACACACTCGACGAGGCACGCGACATCACCGCGGCTTGCTCAGCGGTCTACCAGCAGAGCCTCCGCAACTATCATAGTCGTCGGCTGCGCCCAAGGTCCTTCGTCGAAGGAGACCTTGTCCTACGACTCAAGCAAGAGCAGCCGAAAAAGCTCGAGTCACCCTGGGAAGGACCCTACATCGTCACCGAAGTCATCCCAGGTGGTGCCTACTGCCTCAAGGACGTCAAGTCAGGAGTCGCATACTCCAACCCATGGAACGTCGCACAATTGCGATGCTTCTACCCCTAGCTATCCCTCTTTAATTTCAATAAGGCTACTCAACCAAGGCTACTCAGCCGAACAATGTACCTCCTCGTTATGATATGAATAAAAGCTAAGTGTATCGCCCGAAAATTTATACTTTTTCTTACATTACTTTATGTTACAACACACTCGGGGGCTCCGCATGTAAACCTGAGTAGCTAACCACGTCAGGCTAACGAAAAGGGAATGTATAAAACCAAGCACCACGTGCTAATACAAATAACCTTTACAACAAAGGGCACAACAAGCTCACTCTAAATATATACAAGTTTTACATCTATCTTTTTACAGGGCCTACCTATTCTGAAGGATCACACACGCTCGATGCTCAAAAAGATCTACAATCTCTTCGGCATACTGCCTAACAGTCGCGTAATGTGGGCGCATGTCCCATAGGACACCATCTGGTTGAGGGGGCGGCCCAGCCGCCACATCCGCAAGATCAACATTAGGGCGATGCAGCCAAACAAGCGAAAGGGTGGCCTTCACCCCTGCAACCAGCTGGTGCCGCACCAACTCCCTAACGTGACATACGTCTCGAAACTTCGCCAGCAAACCCCATAGAGTCGAAGGCGCCTCATCAAGAGGGAACATGACGTACATAATCGATGCCAAGGAAGTCTTCACCTGCCTTAGCACCCGTGGCACCTGATGAGCACGATCCTGCACAGTCGCAAGGATAGTGGCCCGGTCGCGGTCCATCCAGAAAAAGCCTCCGGCTTCCATATCCTGTTGAGTGAGGCAATTGATCTGAACTTCAACGTGCTCCTTCTCCTCCCTCGGAACAAAGTTGGCACCTGCAGAACATACAGAGTAAGATGACACGCAAGAAAGGCGCATCCGAAAATGAGCAGCAGCTCAAGGAAACTTACACTGTAGCTACTCGGCCAACTACCACAGCTCCCCCATCAGATACTCCTCCCTGACGGCAGCCCGCTCAGCCTTCGATTTCCACACGTCTGCGTGGCCTCGGACGCCAAGTATCTCCTTCTCAAGGCTGCGGAAGCAGTCACGAAGGAAAACAAGCCGCGGCGCATCATCCAAAGATGGTTGCAGCTGAGGAACAGTCGGAGTATTCACGGGAGCCTCACCCGAAGGTCCCTAAAGGAAAACAAGCAAGAATATGAACAACACATTTCTTGGGCAACAACTTGAAGCATCATTTATATACATCAAAAGCCACAGCGTGGCACAAGGAGAAATTGTTCATCACCAAAAACAAACATTACAAAATAAGGTAAACTATCCTAGAGCTACAACGACAAAGCCTAAGCAGCCGCATCCAGAGTGGCCTCGGAGCCAGAGTGCCTGCCCCTGGCTTCTCCCTGGTGCCTCGCCGCATAGTCCGCCAGCAGGTCGATAAGCTTTAGACCATATCGCTTACAACATGAAGCAAAGAGAGCAAAGGCTACCTCGGCGTCGAGAGCTGTTGGCATCTGCGAAGTGACCTGATGAAGATCCAACTTCACTTCGGACGCCATAGCCATGGCCAGCCCCATGGAAGCACCAATGCCCTTCTGCTTGCGCTTGTAGGCCGCAGGGGCATCCTCTGACAGTGCATCAGCTAGAGAATCAACATCCTCAAGTGCTGGAGAACCTTCGTGGCCTTGGCAAGGGAGCCAGCAGCAGTGTCGCAGCGCTCTTCGACCGCTGCGGTGGCATCATCCAAACCACTCCCGTGCTCCAAGACATTGCGGTCAAACGCAATTCCCGAAGCATCTTACGCAAAAGAAGAACAAGAAGGAGCCAAATAAGGACATGGTGAAAAATGCAGTCGAAAAATCGAGCAGACCAATTACAAGAGAAACACATACTGGAGAAGGCCTTGGACACAGCCATCAGCTTCTCGGCCACCTCCTTCTCGCGTGCAGCTGCAATAGTTGCGAGCTGCTCTTCGCGATCCGAAGCTTCTCGATGCAGGTGCTCCTTGGCCGCGGCGGCATCAGCCAACTCTTGCTGCAGGCGCTCCTTCGCCTCCACGGCATCCGCAGCCTGCTTCTCTGCACGACGGAGGCTCTTTTCGAGAGCGTGCAGCCGATGAAGGGCCGCATTATTCTCATCTACCAAGTGTCAAGGACGCACATGAACAACACAAGCTGCATTCAGGCAACAAGTAACAAAGATAAGAGCGAGAAATACACGTACCTTGGAGCTGCTTCATGCTGGCTTCCAGCACCAGATGCTGCTGAATAAGCAGATTCGCACTGCGCACAAAGGGCTGTGGAAAAATGCGGAAGCAAAACAATCAAGAGAGAATCAAGAACAAGTCTCGGGGGATACGCCCCGAAACAAGAAAAAACGTCGAACATAACGACCCGAAACAGGCTCGGGGGATCCCCCAGAAAAAAGAGGTAGAAACAACTTACATGCTCAGACGGGGACTCCGAAGGTCCAGGTGCAGTCTTTTGAGTGACGACCACTCGAGCCTCCTACGGAGAGGGCAAGGCCTAAGTTTTGCCCGTCCACCATGGAGTCACGGATATAAAACCACTTCCTCCGCCAGTATTGGACGGACACAGACATTGAGAAGGAGAAGAAGAGAACAGAAGATCGAAGGGAAATAACGCAGCCGCCAAGCGGGTAGATCCTGTCGGTGCCAGACTGCCTCTTCACGGAATAGAGCTTCCGGAAGAGGCCAAAGTGTGGCTCGATACCGAGCCAGCACTCGCAAAAAGTAACGAAGCAGGTGATGTGGAGAAGAGAATTGGGCGGAAGATGGTGGAGTTGGATGCCATAGAAGAACAAAAGTCCACGAAGAAAATCGTGGACTGGGAAACAAAGACCGCGAAGAACAAAGGCGACAAACATCACCCAAAAACCTATGGGTGGACGGGGAGTTACCTCATCGTCGGGGATTTTGACGGCCTCCTTATCGTGCGGGATTAAACCCGCATCACGCAACTTGCGCAGGTCGCCCTTGCGCGTCTCCGTGCGCTGCCACCCACCATCGGTGATGCGAGCGGCGGTGGTGCTTTTCTTGCCGCCGGCAGCAGCACTTGTGCCTGCTCCGGCGGAGGCTGTCTTCGACTTCACCATTTTCACGACCCGGGATCAGGGCTAGACAAATACCAGATCCTCGTCTGATATAAGCCTAACCTAAATTCCGAAACATGCAGTAAAGATCGATAACATTACAGAACATACAAACCATACATTAATAAGGTAAACTCTTAAGAGAGTTACAAACCAGTCATACAAGCCAGGGGTCATAGACCCATCATTACATCAAACAACGGAAGCAAACAAGTTGTTCTAAACAACAAACTTAGCAAAGGGCCTAAGAGCCCTTAAACAGAAGTAGCGACCCTTCCATAGATCCTAGGCTGCTGCCCAGGAACCCCGACTACTCATCGACTTCGACGTAGAAACCACCTTCAGTTGGAGTATCATCATCTGTAGAAAAACATCAACGAAGCAAGGCTGAGTACAGGGTGTACTCCGCAAGACTTATGGCTAGTGGAGTTATTTTGCATAAAGCCATCTTTTGTTTTCAAAACAAGAGGGAGAAGAAACTTGTCTAGTCAGATAATTTTCAAAAGGGGATAAGAAGACTACAACTCTAGCTCTTAAAATCATCTTTGATATCCACCAAGTATCATCATCAACTGAACCTCTCTTCCCGGACTACCCCCTCAACAACCCCGAGGAAGTATCTCCGGATCTCACTTTAGTTGGCAAGTTTTATCATTCGGTTATAGTTCTCTATGATCACAGAATCCGTTCCCAAGTCGTCCTTAACCGTGGACACGGATTTTCGAAAAGATTAATAACCCTGCAGGGGTGCACAACTTTACCCACACGTACCAACCGATTCTTAATGCCAAATTATTAGCCCTCTTCCTTGGAAGGCCGGCAGAGAGTGGTTGACCATGACCTTTACCTTGCTTTCGCCGAGACCATGAGTCACGCACTAAGGAGATGCCGTCGTAATGGGTCAAGTCCCGAAGTCTGTCCCTAGCGATGTGAACATGGTTTGAGATTACGGATGCCGGGCATCTCCCATTCCCTACCACGCTTACCTACCTGTATGAATGCACCTCCTTCACCTCCATTCAAGAGCAACCAATATGCGTATGTCGAATGGAAAGCCCAAACTATGTGACTCATGGAATCTACTAGGCAAGTTAATGAGTCGAGGGGGTTTCCAGGCCCCTGTGTGGTTGTACGCTCGTCTTGGTTCAAGAGGCGAGAACATCAGGTCCTAAGGGTGGCAAGTATGGGACTACGAAAACCACAACCCACGTGGCCTCCCATACAAGCCTTAGCATGTTTATCATTCATATCTGATCACATCACAACATCCTACCATACTAGATTCGTTCGCATCTCCGGTGCATCACATGAATGATCAGCATCAGACCACTAAGCATGGCTAAGCTTGACTGAACTGTGGCACTAGCGATGCTCATAAGCCAAACCCTAGTTATGCTAGGAGCGGTGGATCAGGTAATATAGTTCACAAAGGAAAACATGCATCAGATAGGATTACTCTGTCTACTGATAAAAGACTGTTGAACCGAATGCATATGGCGAGAATGAAATACTTTGTAATCATAGGATTTATATGTATGAGTGGGGCTTCGCTTGCCTTGTCCATTGTTGGACTGATACTGCTCTTCGGTGGCATTGACTTCAGCTTCGGGTTTGGTTCCTATTCGCGAGAACCAATCACCAGAAAAGAGAAAGCAACACTCAACACATGGCATGTGCAATGCTCATACAATATGGATGATATGACAAGTTGAATAGTGTTGAATTGAACCCTAAAACATGCTTGGTCACTTTAAAGGGGGTTCCGAAGGTCCAAACCCTAAAACAGGGGAATCATCGGAATCACCTATGGGGTTCAATTAGTTCTTCTAATTAAACTTGCTATCAAAGTTGATTAACAATGTATGATTATAGCTTAGTTAGATAGGTTTCATTTTTCTGAACATTTTGGTATATTATTTATATTTTTGTGATTTAAAATGAATTAGTTATGAATTTCCCAAATTTTAATTCATTTTAAATCATTTTTGGAATATTTGAAATAATTTCCATACTTGGGCCCACATGTCAGACTTTTATTAATTTCAGAAAACATTTACAGAAATGATTAAAACCCTGACAGGCAGGGCCCACCTGTCATACATTTTCCATTTAATAAAACAATTACAGAAAACATTAAAAGAAATAAAAAGGAAATATGACATCATGATGATGTCATGCTGACATCATCAATGGCTTTGCTTGCAGATCGACGATGGAGCTAGCGGTTGGGGAGACGCGGGCGAGCGAGAGCGGGTGCATTCGAGAGAGGGCGACACAGGCAACCGGAAAGTGGCGGCGCCGCTTGCAGGAGGTCACCGGAGAGGGGACCGCGACGGCAGCGAGCGGCAGCAGAGGCAGGTGGTCGACGGTGAGGGTGAACCAGAGCGAGAGGAGGCGAGGGAGAGGGTCCATGAGGACCAGTAGCTCACCCTGAGAGCAATGGTGGTGACGGTGACGCCGGGGGTGGTCTGGAACGGCCGGAATCGACGAAGAATGCGGTGGTCTGAGCTCGGGAAGGTGAAGTCGATGGCGACGATTCCGTGCGTCTCCGGTCGATTCCTTTCGCAGGAATGATCAGCGTGGCGAGGCGAAGCCGGCGGCGGTCTCAGATGGCAAGGGGTGGTCGTAATGACAGGGCACGGCAGAGCCCGAGACTTAGGGTTCCGTCGAGTTTGGGTAAAAGCCACAGAGGCCACGGGAGAGAGTGAGACGGGTATGCGGAGGAAGAGCTCGACGCGGCGATCCTTATCCCCATCCTCGCAGGCGGCGGCACGCATCGCAGTGTTGGCGAGATCGACGACGAGGGTGCTGCTAGGCATCTGCTTCGTCGGCAGCTCGGGAAAGAAGAAAAGAAGAAGACGGTGAAGGGGTACGGGCCAGTTGGGCTGGGATGGGCCGGCTGCTGGCGGCAGTAAGAGAGAGAGGGAAGTGGGATCGGCCTAGAGAGGGTTAGAAACCTGTTTTATTTCCAGAAAACCTTTTTCTTTTCTGTTTTTCTGATTTCCTTTATATTTTGAATTTTAAATCTGTTTTGAACAATTTCAAATCACAGAAACTTTTATAATACAACTGAAAACACTAATGGCCCTTGGTACTGATTTGTCTCCATTTGTTTTGAGAATTTTCAAAGTATACAAACCATTTGAATTGATTCGGAGAGAGAGGGGAAGCTATTAGGGTTTAGAGTTTTGTTTGTTCTTATTTGGTTGAATCAAAGTGCAAGTATTATGCATGCATGCAATGCTCAAACATATCTTATTTATATTACACAAAAGGTGGTATGTTACATCTCTGCCCCACTTACAAGAATCTCGACCCGAGATTCCTAGGTTTTAGAAAAGAAGGCAGGGTACTCAGATCGAAGACGATCTTTGCGTTCCCAGGTTGCTTCTGACTCGGAGTGATGAGACCATTGAACTTTCAGGAACTTGATGGTTTGGCGACATGTCTTGCGCTCGATTTCATCAAGAATACGAACAGGGTATTCTCGGTAGGTTAGATCATCTTGGAGATCCAAAGTTTCTTGGTCCACACCATGAATGGGATCCTTGAAGCAACGCTTGAGTTGAGACACATGGAAAACATCATGTACCTCTGGAAAAGTTGAAGGTAGATCCAATTGGTAGGCAAGCTCACCCCGCTTGGATAGAATGCGAAAGGGACCAACATAGCGAGGAGCCAATTTGCCCTTGATACCGAATCGATGGACACCCTTCAGAGGAGTGACCCGGAGGTAAAATTGATCACCAACTTCATAATGGACATCAAGATGATGACGATCGTAGTTGGTCTTCCGACGGGATTGAGTGGCCTTCAGACGCTCTCGTATTATGCGAACTTGATCTTCTGCTTCTTGGATCATGTCCGGACCAAAGAATTGTATTTCACCGGTTTCTGTCCAGTTCAGCGGTGTTCGACATGTTCTCCGATATAGGAATTAGAAAGGTGCCATGCCCAAACTGGATTGAAAACTGTTGTTATAAGAGAACTCCGCAAAAGGAAGACATTTCTCCCAGTTCTTTCCAAAGGATATGACACACGCTCTGAGCATGTCTTCAAGAATTTGATTCACTCTTTCAGTTTGACCACCGATTTTAGGATGATAAGCTGTACTGAAGGAAACTTGAGTTCCCATTGCTTGTTGGATACTAGCCCAGAATTTGGAAATGAAAAAGCTTCCACGATTAGATATGATCTTCTTGGGAACACCATGAAGAACGACGATCCGGGATACATATAGCTTTGCCAACTGGCTTGCAGTAATGCTTTCTCGAACAGCAAGGAAGTGAGAAACTTTGGATAGTCGATCAATAACTACCCATATGGCATCATGTCCACATTGTGTCCTTGGGAGTCCAGTAATAAAATCCATACCAATTTCATCCCACTTCCACTCAGGAATTTTCAACGGCTGCAGAAGTCCAGCAGGCCTTTGGTGTTCAGCCTTCACACGATGGCAAACGTCGCACTCTGCAACAAAGCGAGCGATTTCTGGTTTCATTCCACTCCACCAGAATCTTTGACGGAGATCTCGGTACATCTTGGTACCACCAGGATGGATAGACAAAGGGGATTCATGAGCTTCCAAAAGGATTAGATCTTTGATTTTCCGACTGTTTGGAACCACGAGCCGGTTACTAAAGTATAGAATACCTTGATCATTGACGGAGAAACATTTAGCTTCACTACTTGCAACACTTCTTTGATCTTGTTAACTTCATCATCTTGCTTTTGAGCTTCCTTGATTTGGTCCTCGAGAGAAGATTTTATTTCAAGGTTAGCAAGGAATCCACAAGGAACTACTTCAAGGTTAAGACGCTTGATTTCCTCGTAGAGAGCAGGTTAGGCTTGTGAAATCATCAGGTTATTGCAATAAGACTTCCGACTTAGCGCATCAGCTACGACATTGGCTTTGCCGGGTTGATAGTTGAGACCCAAATCATACTTTGATGAGTTCCAACCATCGTCTTTGCCTGAGATTCAGATCTGGATGGGTGAAGAGATACTTCAGTCTTTGATGATCCGAGTAAAGTTTGCAACGGTTACCGATGAGGTAATGTCGCCATTGCTTAAGAGCATGAACAACAGCAGCGAGCTCGAGATCATGGGTTGGATAATTGTTCTCATGTGGCTTCAACTGCCGAGAAGCATAGGCCACTACATGACCATCTTGCATCAATACACAACCGAGCCCTTGGAGAGAAGCGTCACAGTAGATGACGAAGTACTTGCTTGTGTCTGGAAGTACGAGCACAGGGGCGGTGGTTAGCTTAGTTTTCAAAGCTTGGAAGCTTTCTTCTGCCTTTTCTGACCATTCAAACTTCTTATCTTTCTTAAGAAGATCGGTCATAGTCTTGGCTATCTTGGACAAGTTCTCGATGAATCGACGGTAATATACTGCCATTCCAAGAAAACTTTGGACTTCCTTGACTGAAGTAGGTGACTTCCATTCCAGAATGGTCTGAACCTTATCCGGTATGACAGCAACACCACTTGTAGACACAACATGACCAAGGAAAACGAGCTCTTGTAACCAGAACTCACATTTGGAAAACTTGGCATAGAGACGATGTTCACGAAGTTTAGTCAATACCAAACGTAGATGTTCGGCATGCTCTTCTTCGGTCTTGGAGTAGATTAGAATGTCATCAATGTATACCACGACGAACTTGTCGAGATACTCCATGAAGACGGAGTTCATGAGCCTCATAAATGTGGCAGGGGCATTGGTTAACCCAAAGGACATCACTGTATACTCGTAAAGACCATAACGAGTTGTGAATGTTGTCTTTGGGATATCCTCCTTTCTGATCTTGATTTGATGATACCATGATCTTAAGTCCATTTTGGATAAGACGGTGGCACCACTTAATTGATCAAAGAGGTCATTTATCCAAGGAAGTGGGTACTTATTCTTGATTGTCACCGCGTTGAGTGGACGGTAATCAACAACCAATCTTGGAATATTTGTATCCCGCTTCTTAACAAAGATAGTAGGGCAACCCCAAGAGGATGTACTAGGTTGGATGTATCCTAGACCCTCTAACTCTTCAATTTGCTTCTTCAACTCAACCAACTCATGAGGAGGCATGCGGTAAGGTCTTTTGGAGATAGGAGCAGTTCCAGGAACTAGCTCTATGACAAACTCCACACTTCTATCAGGTGGCATGCCAGGCAACTCTTCAGGGAAAACATCCGGGAAATCACAGACTACATGGACATCTTGGATCTTGAGAATAGGTAGGACATCCATGGCATACAACTCTGAGAAAGATTTAAGGACTGCTGACGGAGACTTTGCACAATCAGTCCAATACTTGACGGTTATGCCAGCAGGAGAGGTCACAGAAACTGTTCTGAGTGCACAATCAATGACGACTTGATACTTGGTTAACCAGTCCATGCCCAGAATGACATCAATGCCACATGACTTGAGTGCAATGAAAGAAGTGGGGAACTTCTGGTAGGCTATGTCAATCTCATTCCCGTGACTAACCATAGTGGTGAACCAGCTAGAACCCGGGGAATGGATGGTCAAAGGGGTGGACAGGGGTTCAAAATTTATCCCATGCTCTTGAGCAAACAAGTTTGACATGAATGTATGCGATGCTCCAGAATCAAACAAGACTGTTGCGAGAATTGAATTGACATGGAGCATACCCAGAAGGACGCGTGGATCTTCCTGAGCTTCCTCAACAGTGACATGGGTTAGACGACCACGTCCAGCACCTTGAGATTTATCATTCTTCTTTGCTTGCTGATCATTGCGTCCGGCAGCCCTTTGGGAACACTCCCTTGAGTAGTGACCAGGCTTACCATAGGAATAACAGGTAACTCCGGTGTGAGAACCAGCAGGAGAACGAGAATTTGTTCCACCGGTATTTTGCTGTGACTGACGAGAATTATTGCTAGAGGACTTGGGTGCATAAGGAGCACGAGGCACAACACTGTATGGAACAAAGACACGGCGCTTCTTGTTACCAGAGGAAGAAGCACGAGAATTTCCTTCTTCACGCTTCTGAGATACTTCCATATCCTTCCTTCCATGCTCTAAGGTAAGATCCTGATTGTGCAAGTCCTGGAAAGACTGGAACTTGAAGGGCAACAACTCATAGCGAAGTGCAGGGTTAAGTCCCTTACGGAACAACTCTTGCTTATCTTCATCATTGGTCACATCCCTGGTTGCATAACAAGCCAGGCGAGTAAACTCATGCCCATAGGTTTCAATATCATTGCGCCCCTGAGTCAGATCCAGAAACTCCCTCCTTTTGAGGTCCATGATGGGATTAGGGATATAAGAGGCACGAAATGCTGCAACAAACTCCTCCCAGGTAACGACATGTCCCTGAGCTTGCAGATTCTGAAAACCTTCCCACCAAACACCAGCCTCACCTTCCAGTTGATAGGTGGCGAAGTTGACACGGTCAGCGGGACAGACTCGAAGAGCTGAACTTGCGCTCTATGGTGCGGAGCCAATCATCAGCTTCAAGGGGCTCCTTGGAGTGGGTGAAGATTGGAGGAAAAGAGCGGATGAAATCTCCAAGTGTGACACAGTCGTCAGGACGATGTTCAGTGTTCTGCGCCACATGCTCCAGAAGGCGTCCATTCCTCAGAAGGTTGGTCTCAATGTTGTTGAGAACCTCGGCCATTGTGGGAGGTGGCGGAAGTCCCTGATCAACATTGTTGTTTCCTCGACGGCCAACAGAACCACGAGTACCAGATGGCATCCTGAGGAGAATACAGAAACCATGAGAATGGATTCACCAAAAAGGGTACAATAAAGGATGGCAAAACCATATCAAAATATCATGGTAGAGGTGAACATGTGGATGAAAACTATATCAATGCATTAAGTATGGCAGTAGAACAAGCATATGAAATGTATACGCTACCAACTTAGATACAAACCATAACAATGGAATGCAAGCATGATATGATACCAACAAGTCACAAAGGAATAAAGAGCGGGATTGGAGGCATCCTTAGAAAAGTTGAAAAACAATGCTTCAGTTGCACAAATATATCTTAGAAACTCTGAGCCTTGCAACCAAGTACGGAGTACTAAGTAAAAACAACCCAAACCCGTATATCCTAAGAGTTTGAAATGATAGACGAGAAGTGAAAACTTTGCAAAGCAAACGAGGTAAGATAACTCAGCAATAGAACAACCTTGGATAAGGAGTAAAAAGAGTCCTATTCAGAGTTTTGCAAATAGTTTTTAGCTTTAAAATAGTTTTCTCAAACTCTAGACTCAACATCGACCAGCTAGAAGGGTTTCCTACAGGCAGTCCTGCTCTGATACCAAAATATGTCATGACCCGGGATCAGGGCTAGACAAATACCAGATCCTCATCTGATATAAGCCTAACCTAAATTCCGAAACGCGCAGGGAAGATCGGTAACATTACAGAACATACAAACCATACATTAATAAGGTAAACTCTTAAGAGAGTTACAAACCAGTCATACAAGCTAGGGGTCACAGACCCATCATTACATCAAACAACAGAAGCAAACAAGTTGTTCTAAACAACAAACTTAGCAAAGGGCCTAAGAGGCCTTAAACAGAAGTAGCGACCCTTCCATAGATCCTAGGCTGCTGCCCGGGAACCCCGACTACTCGTCGACTTTGATGTAGAAACCACCTTCAGTTGGAGTAGCATCATCTGTAGAAAAACATCAACGAAGCAAGGCTGAGTACAGGGTGTACTCCGCAAGACTTATGGCTAGTTGAGTTATTTTGCATAAAGCCATCTTTTGTTTTAAAAACAAGAGGGAGAAGAAACTTGTCTAGTCATATCATTTTCAAAAGGGGATAAGAAGACTACAACTCTAGCTCTTAAAATCATCTTTGATATCCACCAAGTATCATCATCAACTAAACCTCTCTTCCCGGACTACCCCCTCAACAACCCCGAGGAAGTATCTTCGGATCTCACTTTAGTTGGCAAGTTTTATCATTCGGTTATAGTTCTCTATGATCACAGAATCCGTTCCCAAGTCGTCCTTAACCGTGGACACGGCTTTTCGAAAAGATTAATAACCCTGCAGGGGTGCACAACTTTACCCACACGTACCAACCGATTCTTAATGCCAAATTATTAGCCCTCTTCCTTGGAAGGCCGGCAGAGAGTGGTTGACCACGATCTTTACCTTGCTTTCGTCGAGACCATGAGTCACGCACTAAGGAGATGCCGCCGTAACGGGTCGAGTCCCGAAGTCGGTCCCTAGCGATGTGAACAGGGTTTGAGATTACGGATGCCGGGCATCTCCCATTCCCTGCCACGCTTACCTACCTGTATGAATGCACCTCCTTCACCTCCATTCAAGAGCAACCAATATGCGTATGTCGAATGGAAAGCTCGAACTATGTGACTCATGGAATCTACTAGGCAAGTTAATGAGTCGAGGGGGTTTCCAGGCCCCCGTGTGGTTGTACGCTCGTCTTGGTTCAAGAGGCGAGAACATCAGGTCATAAGGGTGGCAAGTATGGGACTACGAAAACCACAACCCACGTGGCCTCCCATACAAGCCTTAGCATGTTTATCATTCATATCTGATCACATCACAACATCCTACCATACTAGATTCGTTCGCATCTCCGGTGCATCACATGAATGATCAACATCGGACCACTAAGCATGGATAAGCTTGACTGAACTATGGCACTAGCTATGCTCATAGGCCAAACCCTATTTATGCTAGGAGCGGTGGATCAGGTAATATAGTTCACAAAGGAAAACATGCATCATATAGGATTACTCTGTCTACTGATAAAAGACTATTGAACCGAATGCATATGGCGAGAATGAAATACTTTGTAATGATAGGATTTATATGTATGAGTGGGGCTTCGCTTGCCTTGTCCGTTGTTGGACTGATACTGCTCTTCGGTGGCGTTGACTTCAGCTTCGGGTTCGGTTCCTATTCGCGAGAACCAATCACCGAAAAATAGAAAGCAACACTCAACACATGGCATGTGCAATGCTCATACAATATGGATGATATGACAAGTTGAATAGTGTTGAATTGAACCCTAAAACATGCTTGGTCACTTTAAAGGGGGTTCCGAAGGTCCAAACCCTAAAACAGGGGAATCATCGGAATCACCTATGGGGTTCAATTAGTTCTTCTAATTAAACTTGCTATCAAAGTTGATTAACAATGTATGATTATAGCTTAGTTAGATAGGTTTCATTTTTCTGAACATTTTTGTATATTATTTATATTTTTCTGATTTAAAATGAATTAGTTATGAATTTCCCAAATTTTAATTCATTTTAAATCATTTTTGGAATATTTGAAATAATTTCCATACTTGGGCCCACATGTCAGACTTTTATTAATTTCAGAAAACATTTACAGAAATGATTAAAACCCTGACAGGCAGGGCCCACCTGTCATACATTTTCCATTTAATAAAACAATTACAGAAACATTAAAAGAAATAAAAAGGAAATATGACATCATGATGATGTCATGCTGACATCATCAATGGCTTTGCTTGCAGATCGACGATGGAGCTGGCGGTTGGGGACGCGCGGGCGAGCGAGAGCGGGCGCGTTCGAGAGAGGGCGACACAGGCAACCAGAAAATGGCGGCGCCGCTTGTAGGAGGTCACCGGAGAGGGGAGCACGACGGCGGCGAGCGACAACAGAGGCAGGTGGTCGACGGGGAGGGTGAACCAGAGTGAGAGGAGGTGAGGGAGAGGGTCCACGAGGACCAGTAGCTCACCCTGAGCACGATGGTGGTGACGGCGACGCCGGGGGCGGTCTGGAACGGCCGGAATCGACAAAGAAGGCGGTGGCCGGAGCTCGGGAAGGTGAAGTCGATGGCGACGATTCCGTGCGTCTTCGGTCGATTCCTTTGGCAGGAATGATCAGCGTGGCAAGGCAAAGCCGGCGGCGGTCTCAGATGGAAAGGGGGTGGTCGGAATGGCGGGGCATGGCGGAGCCCGAGACTTAGGGTTCCGTCGAGTTTGGGGAAAAGCCACAGAGGCCACGGGAGAGAGTGAGACGGGTATGGGGAGGAAGAGCTCGTCGCGGCGATCCTTATCCCCATCCTCATATCCTCATAAGCGGCGCCATCGCGCCTTGGCGTCGAATCGGGGCGTGAGCCATGCCGGCTCGAGGAAAGAAGAAGAAAAGAAGAAGACGGCGAAGGGGTACGGGCCAGGTGGGTTGGGGTGGGCTGGCTGCTGGCGGCGGAAAGAGAGAGAGGGAAGTGGGCTCGGCCCAGAGAGGGTTAGAAACCTGTTTTATTTCCAGAAAACCTTTTTCTTTTCTGTTTTTCTGATTTCCTTTATATTTTGAATTTTAAATCTATTTTGAACAATTTCAAATCACAGAAACTTTTATAATACAACTGAAAACACTAAGGGACCTTGGTACTGATTTGGCTCCATTTGTTTTGAGAATTTTCAAAGTATAGAAACCATTTGAATTGATTCGGAGAGAGAGGGGAAGCTATTAGGGTTTAGACTTTTGTTTATTCTTCTTTGGTTGAATCAAAGTGCAAGTATTATGCATGCATGCAATTCTCAAACATATCTTATTTATATTACACAAAAGGTGGTATGTTACAACCATCGTGGCGCGTTGACGGTGGCGGTGTGCGCGCAAGAACGAAGAAGGGAAAGGTCGAAGAGCGTCCAGTGCGCGTGAAGATGAGCTCATGGAAATGGAGGCAGTGAAAGCAAATGGCAAAGGGTGAAAACAAACTACTGTTTCCCCACAGTTATAAGGACGAAGACGACGAACAAGAACCATTCATCCAGAAGCCCTAACGCCAGGGTCAGATCTAACCGTCGACGTGTCAACACAGCAGCTAACCATCGCCCGCACACCATCCACTACGCACAGAAACCGAGGAGACGCCGTAATTCTCGCCACGTCGCGCATGACCAGTCAAATCCAAGTCATAAAGTGGGACCCACGTTCGTCCAGTCATGTCACCTCTGGCGCCACAGACGGTTGAGGTCACCGATCGTCAGCACTGACGTCAATAAACCCGCGATGGCAACGGTTAGAAATCTTTGGCTGATAACTAAAAGTACTCACTCGAATCTACGATTCAAGCAACTACTTGGGGGCTACTCCTATCAGGAGTGCTGGCCGCGCACCTAAGGCACGATTAAGGTACTACACCAATGTTGATTCTTCGAGTCCTACGTCGAGTCTACGACTCCACTATGGACTCGGGGGCTACTCCCATATGGAGAATTGATTCAAGCACCTGAAAAAATTGTGTCCTACGGACTTGAAGCTAACAATGATTGAAGTAAAAGTCTCTACTCGAGTCTACGACTCGAACAGACACTCGGGGGCTACTCCCATAGGGAGCACTAATCGCGCACCCTATGAATTTTTCGACTGTGATCCTTCAGATCGAAATGCAAAAACTTTTTGCAACTTTGCCCCAACCAACGCTAACTGAGCAACATCCTCCTTGGCCACCTGAAACACCTCCGCAGTGATCAAATTTCGGATCTTGTGTCTGTGACACAAAGATAAGACATACAGATACCGTCTGATGTCCTGGTAATGCACCTGACTGCGCTCTGCTAGTAAAAATCCATGCCAACAGGCGCGATGAAAATCCCGACGGACGCGTTGGGTACATCATTCGAAAACTACTAGGATTCGACTCCTATAAGACCTCAACAGCCTGAGTCGAATTACGACATACATTCGAGTTGAGTCTAGGGACTCGAGTCTGAAGAAGATCATGTTGTTTTGTCCTAAGACAGTTAACTGACCCTGATCCGTCAGGAGAGTCAGGCACACGCATTAACAATACCTACACACTAAAATCATTCTTTTCTCTCATGAACATAAACAACTTCACCCAAAAGATTGAAGAGTCCTCAGCCGAATCTACGATTCGACTAAACACTCTGGGGCTACTGACATGGTTATACCCTACGGGTACACTAGATTAGCATGCCTGGTCCAGTCCAAGGAAGGCCCACAAGAATATACGCGGCCTGTGGAGATTTTTGGGTGGCCCAAGCCCATGACGTCTTCGGATCCTTGGAGAGAAAGACTAGAGTAGATAGAATATTCAAAGGGGCAAACCCTAAACTTGTAACCGACTTGATCTATGCCTGGGACCTGCCTATCTCTATGTAGAGGCTAGGAGGGCACGACGAGGAAGGTATCTTACACCGCATACACACCTCCACGCCAGATTGCATCTGCACACCCCTGTACTTTTCGGTTCCGCCGTAATCAAGAGCAGACAAGAAGGAGTAGGGTTTTCCCTCCGGGGGCCTGAACCTGGGTACATCTCGTGTCACCTAGTTGCTTGTCTGTTAACCGTTCCGCGATCTCCAGCACCTCCATCTTCTCCAAAACCCAATTCCATAACAATGGGCGTTGACGAGATCAAACCTCGTCAATATGGCCTCCAAGTCTCTGACCGATCTCTTTCCTTATATTTAACAGCTCCATGATCAAACCCCGTATGTCGTCCATCAACATATGAACATGAGGAACTTTTATGTCCTTCACCAGTTATTCAGGCATTCAGCTAGGTTGTTATTTATGTAATCAACTTTGATGTCAGGGTTGAACTGACTCCTCTTCCATAGCTGCGAATGATGTGCGGCCAAGTACTGCGAAAGATCTGGGGCTTCCGCAAAAATCTTGCTCATTAAATATTCGCAGCGCCCAGCTCAATAAGCTCTAGCAGCAGCAAACATGTAACCAAATACGCTGCCTGCATAGTGCCTGTATAGGTTGAGCATCAGGTGGGCATGGCATTCTCTACCCTCATCTGACGGGAAGACCTCCTTCACTGCATTCGTCAGCCATTTGCATGCATATGTGGATATAGCCAATGGATCCATTTGTCCTATTGATCTCCTGAGCTGCCTCATAAACCAGACCCAGTTTTCCTCTATCTTTGTATCGAACATCCCAAATTCCATTGGGAACATCCAGTGTTGTCGCAGATGCTAGGAAGCCTTTCCATTTTTCAGTTAGGACAGTACTGTCTACACCCAGATATGGCCTACAGCCATCCTTGAATCCCTGGATGCAAGGTTTAAGCGCCATGAAAAATCTATTGAAATAAATGTTACCACCTTCTGATTTAGTGTTGATCCCCATAACACTCCCTGGACACCTAACCTATACCTCATCCTTGAAGTTGTACAACATTGTAACACCCCCGGTCACTCCGGACCGACGGCTGTCACTTCTGGCAGCTCAATAGGATCTCTAGACTAGCCCCACAGACCAACACTAGTCTTTTCTGTGCACTTTGTCCTCACTCATGCGCACCCGGTTACCCACTTCCTGGTTGGTCACCCATCCTAGAATTGCTCTAGGCCAAGCATGCTTAACCTTAGAGTTCTTTTCGAATGAGCTTCCGAAAAAGAAGTTGCAACTTGTTGGTATGGGTTTCCTATCAATCCTATTGAGCCATGCGCCAGGGTCTCACATACACCCACCCTTAGAAGATCGACGTCCTTGTCGATCAACCATAAGCCAGGAACGTCCCCTCTTGGCACACATCTGTGCGTCCAGTGCCGACACATGTGCCATGTCGTGTCCACTCAGGCCACACGCCATCATCGCCACATGTCACTTGACCCGCTGCTTGGTTTACCGCGGTCGGCTCTGGTACCAATTTGTAACACCCCCGGTCACTCCGGACCGACGGCTGTCACTTCTAGCAGCTCAATAGAATCTCTAGACTAGCCCCACAGACCAACACTAGTCTTTTCTGCGCATTTTGTCCTCACTCATGCGCACCCAGTTACCCACTTCCCGGTCGGTCACCCATCCTAGAATTGCTCTAGGCCAAGGACGCTTAACCTTAGAGTTCTTTTCGAATGAGCTTCTGGAAAAGAAGTTGCAACTTGTTGGTATCGGTTTCCTATCAATCCTATTGAGCCATGCGCCAGGGTCTCACAAACATCCTAAAGCTATTAGTCCAATCCCCATGCAAGATTTTCAGAGCTTTCTCTTTACCTTTCCAAACCATGTAATACAGTAGGACAATGTTATACTTATCAACGAGTTTATTCTGAATATTCTTCGCGGTATCCTTAGGGTTATCCTTTAATATGGACATAGCTTGTAAATCCACCCACTCCATATCAGCCATCGAGGATTTTAGCATCCTCCTTGTCTCACACATGTGGAGAGGGCCTGATGGCAACAATTGTGACCACTTTTCATTGGGACTCCAAGTGCAGAGTGTTGTAGCAAGCTTCTTTCGAGGGTTCATATTGAACTCTCGGGAAATTGGTTGTGGAAGTTTTATTCGTCTTCTACTCTTCAAGCAACCTGTAAAGTAAAATAATTTGTCTTGTATCCCCAACTCTACCAAGTGGTTGTCAAGCATAAGGTTTCGTATTAGTAATATGAAATATAATATAAAGTAAACTGAAATAAATAAAGTAAAGTAATGCAAACTAGATGATATGGAAGATAATAGAGTTGTTTTGGGGTTTTTTATGAGTGATTGCAAGTAGGGAAAGTATTTTTATATTTTCGAAATAATAAATTGAATAAAATATAAAAGGTAGTAGTTGTAGTGGAAAGTTTCTTATGATTAAAATTGGACCGGGGTTCATGGATCCACTTGTCTACTCTCTTTTTAAGTTGTAGTGATCATAAAACAATTCATCAATGATAAATATTCATTGAACTTCTGTGTGTATGATAAGCATTCATATGGGCATCATGTTCTAACACATCTCTCATACCCCTCAAGAAAGGGAAACTCCATGCAATCTTGAATTAAGAACAAATCAGAGTATAACTTTAAGTAATATAACATGATGTTTGAAATGCAAATATGCTACCTTGATCTAACAAGATTATCTCACTGTCATGTGATAATTATATCACATGATTTCACTTTATCCCTAGTGAGGCAGCAAAAGAAAGGTAAAAATCAAAGTAGATCTTGAATATTTTTGTCACAATTCAATCACTACCACCATGCTACTCCATCTAATACACACTTCTCCCCATACAAGTTCTTGCATACAAGTTGAATCAAAACAAGCAATTAAGAATGGGGTACATGATATGCATCTACCAATACATCTTATACAAAATAGGTTCCAATCTCATATATCAAATCATAGAATAAAGATCCACCACATAGGAATTACATATATGACGATAATCATGTTGGGCAGCTCATATGGTACTAGATCTATGAAGAACAAGAGAGAAATATAGCAAGCTACTACCACAAACCCATAGTAAGGAGGTGGAATACTCCCTCTTCATCATGGTGACGATGCCGAAGATGTTGGAGAGGGTGGAGATCCCCCTAAGGCGTCTTCGATGGAGTTTCACCCTCCAATCTTTTGTTGGATCTGACTCTGTTTGGTGGTGTTTTCGCTTTTGGTGTGCTCCGTGTCGAGGACTCCCCAGTGGATCCTTATATAATGGTTTTAAGTTCAAGATAACTCCATGAGCGAAAGAATCAAGGTGATCGGACGACCGAGGAGGAAAAGAGGGTAGGTGGTGCGCCTACCTAGGCTGGGCACGCCACCCAATCTATTTTGGGCCTCCTGGCCCTCCAGGTGAGGTTCTTGCACTCCAGATGCTTCTCGTGGATAAATATTGACATCCCCAAAAGCTCAGGTCCTTCGTATAGGTCCTGAAACATCAAAAACTGGGTTTTTCTGCCTTGTCGGATTATAGCCAAAATAAAGGGGATCATTGGTAAATCTCTAAAAATCAATGTAAAACATGGATATAACATTATATATGATGCAAACATGTGTATAAACATGTTAACAAACTACAAAGTTCATGTATGCATTTTACATGCATCAACATCCCCAAGCTTAACCTATGCTCGTCCTCGAGCATGAAGGTGATAAAAATACACATGGACTTTGGAGTTTGTTACTTTTTCTTCTTTCATTATTATGTAAAGTTCATAGGTTCAAATC
The DNA here is from genome assembly GCA_023614405.1 of Avena insularis. Taxonomy (NCBI): domain Eukaryota; kingdom Viridiplantae; phylum Streptophyta; class Magnoliopsida; order Poales; family Poaceae; genus Avena; species Avena insularis. The sequence goes on along the minus strand of CM042685.1, from coordinate 217,800,748 downwards.
CTTTCAATGAAACATAATATGCAAGTGTACTATAAAGCTGTATCTTTTACACATCTATAAACATGTTAAACAATAAGTAATTGTGTGATGAAACAAATGAGGAACAAAACAAACCTTCAAGCACACTTTGATGAACCTATAGATTAAGAGGCTCTTTCCTATAATTGGCATTGGTGTTTTATGCCTCTACTTTTATTTTTGGGCTACTTCTTAGTTTAATGCCCGACTAGAATAATCACTTCTTAGTTTCATGTATTCCCTTGAGATGTTTTGCATCCCATACCGAAAGTAAGAATTGAATACATATGTTAATCCTCCATAAAGAAAGTAAAAATACGGTTTGAGCTATGTAGTTCATGTCAACAATACTAATAAGGATGGGGTTCCAAGTATATTTTATTTCAAAGATCCATATGGTTTATGTGTTAAAAATCTTACAAGTGGATTGTCTCATGCACCTTACCTATGATCTTGCACTCCTAATGCTACTCGATTTAGGCCTATCATTGTACGATACATATTTATCATTGAAACGACATCACCGAAGTACCTCTTGATCCATGTATAGCTATATATATGCCCCTTATGTTTCTTTAGCATAGGATTTAATATAATTCCTTGGTCATGTTCATGGGGGAGCAATATCTCTACTCCAGAATAACAAGAAAAATAGACATATGAATCATCTCAACAGGGATCATCATGCTATAAGTTTACACCATGTGTGTCGCATGGCGCATGGATTTGACTAGCGGTTCAGGAGCATTTTCTCTAAACATGCCTACTCCAGTATGCACACTTTATTTCACATTGATGTAAGTCATTGGCAGAACTAACATGATTCTATCAACACTCAATATCAAAATATCGGGCCATGACAGCATGGTTTGGCCAACAACAACTTATAAGATGTAAATCACATAAAGTTCCATAGTGGTGTCACCCCAAACCTTACTTTCATATGAGCTTTAAATTATACAAAAGGGATGTTTTAAGAATGTTTGGAGAATTACCACACATATTATACTTGAAAGTAGCTTTTGCCACTAATTGGTGGATGTGTCTAATCTAGTTTTAGGGGGTTTGGAACAAGTCTTAGCTTGCATTTTAAAGGATTAGCAAAAAAAGATCTAAAGAGTGTGCCATCTAGTACATAATACCAAAATTTATTTTCTCACCTTGATAGCTTGATCATAAACATTCATAATAATAGTTATCGTGGTCCTTTTATTGCAAACAAAAGTAAAATAAACAAAACAAACGCTCCAAGTTTCTATGATAGTTTTATGTTGCTCGAAAAACAAAGTTTAGAGGTTTGCAAACTGAGAGTTTAATAAGTCTAGTGGGGTGCATTGGGAATCCCCAAGCTTATGGATTTCACCATCCTTGGATTGCTCTTGGAGTGATGTTCCTCTATTCCCTGTCAAAAAACATCAACACAAAACTTTTTCTCCCATCTCTTTTCTGAGTGGTGACATTAGTGGCACAAAAGCATATAGTTGTTGCATATATATCAAAGACAAAATTAGTTCTAAATGTTCCAGCAATCATATAATGTTTCTACATGTCCCTGTCATATAATATGACTCATAATGATCATTTTAGGACACTTGGGAATGGTTAAAACAAAACATAGCAGAACCTGTCCAAATTTTCAGAAACACCAAAACGAATTTTTTACGCCCGCTTAAACATGTCAGGAATTTTAGCCAATTTTTGTGTATACATAGGATGAAAATTTTAAATGCTGTGTCAATATAAGAGCAATCAGAGTTACATAGAAAATTAGTAAATTCTTGCATAAAAACTGTTCTGCCGAAATTTGCTACTCCATATGTTTAACAACTTTATAACATCCAAAATGGGTTCCACTTGGTACTTTATTAAAAATTACAGATAATAAAACCAAAATAAAACTCTCTTGATAATAGATATTTCAAAGCAAAATATACAAATAAAATAACCAGGTTGCCTCCCGCAAAGCGCTTTCTTTATAGCCATATAGCTAGGCTTTACTTACTTGGTTTAAGTGATATAGAATTCATGGGATAGCTTGTGTTTCTTTGCTACCTCCTTCTTACTTGGAAAGTGTTCCATACACTATAATAGGGTCCCATGGTGTGCTCATGCCAATCAAAATAATGTTCAAGTTAAAACATGGTAAGAAACAACACAAGATATGGAAACAATAAAAACAAAGTCTCACCTTTTTCCTATGCATTGGTATTTTATATATGACTAAATAACAGCAAGTAGAAGCATACCTTTGCATATCATCAGTAGTTTGACACAACATATAATAAATATAAACATAATGAGGGAACCTATCACCTCCTCTTTCATAGTAGTTGCATTCACTAGAAGCAATTCTAGCATTGAAATCATCCAAAGCAAGCAAGTTCATATAATTTTTCATATGAAGAGGATCATTATAATTATCATGGTATTTATTAGCATGTTTTCCTATTTGAAAATAGTTTCTGGTGCTATTTAATTTTTAAGATCATGGTTGCAATGATGATTTTCAACATAAGATAATTGCAAACCACGTATATAGTTTCTAGAAAGTGCATATTTATCCTCTATGGTTAACAAAGGAGAGTTCAAGAATATTATAGGACTCCTAATAATAAGATTATCATCATGGTTAACAAGTATTTCATGTTTATCCTCATGTATTATACATGGAAGGTTATTAAGAGACATTGGGCCATCATCTAAAGCATTATCATATAGTATATCTAAAACACAATCTCATAACATCAATTGTTTCACTAGTGGCATTACTAGCAGGTAAAGGTGCATCATTAGTTTCATCATAATAGTAAGGGTTCTCATAGATGGAAAATGAGTTTTGAGTTTGGGTGTTACTATCATTTGTTGATGGTGAAGGTGGAAGTTCCCACTCTTCCCCAAGCTTAGCTTGGATTATCTCTACTTCATTTTCTTCTTCACTCACTTGTTCCACCAAGCTTATGTTTTCATCATCTTTTTCTTGCAATATATTAGTACTTTCCATGGCAGCAAGAGTTCTTTCTTTATATTTAATAACATAAGCATTATCACTAAATTCTTCGTTGCAAATTTGGAGGATAATAGACATGTGTCCTTTCATTACACGAGCATCATGACTAGTTTCAAGTATTTCATTCATAAGAGAGTCTATCTCATGGAATCCAACATAGGCAATATGTTTATCAACTTGTTCAATATCATGGCATAAAAATTTACACTCATGATAAGAAGTAATAATAGGATCACTATTATGCTTACATTGATAGTGAGAATGTTTATAATCTTTTTTAGTGCAACAAGTTATATCATGTGATTCACAAAAGTCAATAGCAAGTTGATTGAGATGTGTAAGCAATTCATCTATTCTATTTCCTTCTTTGGTTGATCTATATTCATACTAGGATTCCAACATTTTGACATGACCTTTAGGTATGTGGATTCCAAGTTTCTCAATATTTTAGCATGCATATTTAGAGTTTGTACTAATTTTTATGTGTTTTTGTGTTTAAAGGAAAACTTAAAAAGACTAAAAACAAGACAAAGTAAAATACTTTAAAAATCTAAAAGGAGAAGAAAAAGCTCATGGTGGTGCAACCTCCCCAAGCTTGGGTTGTTACACAAGTTGATGAAGATGACGGCGCCAGAAAATACTTGCAAGTGTTGTGGGAACTACCTTGCTCTTCAAACTTGATAAGGATGCAGTTGTGAAGTAACTTCGCCAATTCCCTAGCAATGGCGCTAGAAAATACTTCTTGATGGCAACAATCATGTCCACTTTTTGTTAGGACTCCAAGTGTAAAGTGTTGTAGCAAGCTTCTTTTTTCCCACAAGGGTGACTTGAGGGTTTATATCAAACTCTCAAGGAATTGGCTATGGAAGTTTTATTCGTCTTCTCCTCTTCAAGCAACCTGTAAAGTAAAATAATTTGTCTTGTATCCCCAACTCCACCAAGTGGTGATTGGAGATTTTAATTTCATCAGATCTCAAGAGAATAGAAATAGACCCGGTGGCAGTGTGAATGACATGTTCCTATTTAATGATATGATTGGCCATTTAGGACTACTAGAGCTACCTTTAAAAGGACGATCATATACCTGGTCGAATATGCAGAGTACGCCTCTCCTCGAATAGTTGGACTGGTTTTTTACAAGTTCAAATTGGATATCGGATTATCCAAACTCTATTGTACTACCACTTGCTAAAACAGCCTCAGACCATGTGCCGTGTGTGGTGAATATAGACACAAACATTCCCAAGTCAAAGATTTTTCATTTCGAGAATTTTTGGGTGGATCTCCCAGGATTTAATGAATGTGTTCAGACATCTTGGTTGAAGCCTTCTAATAAAACGTATAGTTCAGCTACAATTGCAAACAAGTTAAAGAGATTGCGCTATGATTTTAAATAAGTGTCATATCAGCATATCGAGACTAAAATGGTTGATTCAAAAATGCAATAAGGTGATATTATTTTTGGATACATTGGAGGAGAATATACCGTTATTCGTTACCGAGTTTAACTTCCTCAAGATTGTCAAGGTCCATCTTGATGAATTATTGCTAGCGGAATGTAAGTATTAGCATAAACATTGTACTATAAGGTGGATTGAGCAAGGGGAGGATAATACCAATTTTTTTCATGCAATGGCGTCTGAGAGGTTTCGGCGTAACTCCATTGCTATGTTATAGGATGAAAATGGCAATGAATTCACTGATCATCAGTTGATGGCTGGGCTATTATGGAGAAGGTATAAAGATAAAATGGGGAAGTCTGATGGTATTTCAATGCAGTTCGATCTGGCCAATTTACTTCCGAGGGTTGATGGACTTTATGATTTAACAAAGCCGTTTGAAAAAAAGGAAATGGATGAGGTGATTAAACATATGCCATCAGATCGAGCACTGGGACCTGACGGATTTAACGGACTTTTTCTCAAAAAGTGTTGGCCTATTTTACAAAATGAGTTCTATTGTTTGGCGGCTGATTTCCATAAGGGGAGTCTGAATTTGGAGAATATAAATGGATCGTTTATCACTTTAGTTCCTAAGAAAGCAGCTGCTTTGGAAGTAAATAATTTTCGGCCAATTTCCTTGACAAATGTGTGCTTAATAGGTTACAGGAGAAGATATTTGGTTGCATACACAAAAACCAGTATGGGTACTTGAGGACACGGTCCATCCAAGATTGCCTAACATGGTCGTTCGAATATTTATTTTTATGTCAAGCCTCAAAGAAACCTATTGTCATTATAAAGTTAGATTTTGCTAAGGCATTTGACACGATAGAGCATGAAGCCATTATACAGGTGATGAAACACAAGGGTTTGAATAGTAAGTGGCTTGGATGGGTGCAGAATATTTTGCCATCTGGAACATCTGCAGTTTTGCTAAATGTAATTCCCGGTAAGCAGTTTGTGTGCAAGAGAGGAGTACGCCGAGGAGATCCTTTGTCTCCTCTTCTATACACCTTTTGCTCAGATCGGAAAGGAGGAATATGCAGGCCCATAATTATAAATGATGAAGAATTTCCAATCATTCAATACGCAGATGACATGTTGCTAATCATGTCGGCTGATTTGGATCAAATATGGGCTCTTAAAGAGCTGCTACTTCAATTCTCATTGTCTACTGGCCTCAAAATTAATTTCAGTAAATCACATATGATCCCTATCAACGTTTCAGAGGAATTAATGTAGGCTCTATCGGAGGAGTTTGGATGCCAAATTGGATCGATGCCCTTTACCTATTTGGGGCTGCCGCTGGGAACAACCAGACCGACGATTGTTGAGTTAATGGTGTTGGTGCGTATGCTGGAAAGAAAGCTCACCTGTAGCTCAAGTTTCCTGTCACAAGGTGCTTGACTATAGTTAATTAATTCGATTTTGGCGTCAATGCCCTTGCATTTTCTGTGCTCATTGCAGTTACCCCAGGGACTTCCTAAGCAATTGGACCGTATTCTCCGTCAGTGTCTTTGTCATGATAAATATGATGAACCTAAGCAGTCTATAGCAGCATGGGAGTTAATATGTCAGCCAAAGGAGAATGGTGGGCTTGGTGTGCTAGACTTTCAGAAGAAGAAAGCAGCGTTGCTAATCAAGTATTTTGATAAATTCTACAACCACAAAGACGTCCCTTGGGTGCAATTAATTTGGGATGCACACTATACGCATAAAATACCGCATGCAGAAAACTTGTGTGGTTCTTTTTGGTGACGACGAAACAGGTCGATAATTTCAGAGGAGTGGATGCTGTTACACTCGGTCGAGGGGATACTTTCCTTTTCTAGTCAGATAATTGGTCGTTGCAGGCGAGTGTTATACCGTTCAATGATTATTTTCCAACACTATTTTCTATGTCTTGGATGACAACATGTCAGCGGCACAGGTTTATTCAACACCAGATATTACAGAACTATTTTTTTGCCTCTATCTAAAGCTACTTTTCAAGAGCTAGGAGAAATGCAATCGTTGATGTTGAATAATCATTTGATTGATCAGAAGAATGTGTGTGGACATACTATCGGGGGAGGACTATGCACCTTCTAAATTCTACAAGCTCACGTTCCAACACACATAGGTTCCTAAGGTTTATTCTTGGATTTGGAAATCGTGTTGTGTCGTGAAGACTGATACATCGTAAACGTATTTATAATTTTTGATGCTCCATACTTGTTTTATATCATTTGTCTTATGTTTTGTCTGCACTTTGAGGATTTTTATACATTTTCCTACAAGATGCCGCAGTGCCAGTTGCATATTTTCTACTGTTTTTTGTTTCAGAAAATCTAGTAAGGAAATATTCTTAAAATTGGACGGAACAAAAGCCAAAGTTTCTATTTTTTCAAACGCAACACGGAGCCCGAAGGAGAGACGAAGGGGAGCCACGAGGCGGCCACACCATAGGGTGGCGCGGGCCCACCCTAGGGCCCACCACCAGGTGGTGTGGGCCCCTCGAGGCTCCACCAACCTTGCCCTTTCGCCCCTATATACGTCTCCCTGAGACATAAATCCTACGCGGATCAGATCTCCACAAAAAGTTTCGTAGCGCCGCCGCCACCGAAGAGGAGATTCGGGGTACAAAAGTCTCTGTTCCAGCACCCTGCCGGGATGGGGAATTGCCCCCAGAGCCATCTCTATCGATCTCCACCACCATCTTCATCAGCGTTGCTAACTCCCATGATGAGGAGGGAGTAGTTCTCCCTCGAGGCTAAGGGCTCTACCGGTAGCCATGTGTTCATATATCTCTCTATGCGTGATCTTATTGTGGTCATGAGCTCTGTAATCAAGTAGATCTACTCTGCTACTCAAGTGTTTTAATTGTAATCTCCAGTTATCCCCACATGTGTGAAGTTGACAGTGTGCACACCATGTGGCACTTAGGCTAAATATTACAGAAATACTCATTGACGAGGTTTAATCTCGTCAATGCCCATTGTTATGGACTTGGGTTTTGGAGAAGATGGGGATGCTAGAGATCGCGAAACGGTTAGCAAACAAGCAACAAGGGGACACGAGGTTTACCCAGGTTTAGGCCCCCGGAGGGAAAACCCTACTCCTGCTTGTCTGCTCTGATTATGGCGGAACCAAAGGTTACAGGGTGCAAAGATGCAATCTGGCGTGGAGGTGTGTATGCGGTGGTGTGCGAGAGATTGTAAGAGAGCCTCCTCGTCGTGCCCTCCTGGCCTTTATATAGAGATAGGCAGGTCCCAGGCACATATCGAGTCGGTTACAGGTTTTAGGGTTTACCCCTTTGAATATTCTATCTATTCTAGTCTTGCTCTCCAAGGATCCGAAGGCGTCATGGGCCTTGGCCACCCGAAAATCTTCATAGGCTCGCGCATATTTGTCTTGGGCCTTCCTTGGGCTGGACCAGGTATGCTAAGATCGTGTACCCGCAGGGTATAACCATGTCACTCATCATGAGTTATATTTTGAGTTGGATGTCTCTATGAAATTGTAGTGTTTGTTGGAACCATCTAGCGCTCAAGGTGACAGTATGAGGTTACCTAGATGGGGAATGTGAGCTTTAAGGAGAGATTTTGTAGCCCTACTATGGATTGGAGTTATCCAACCGGAGAGTAGTTCAGAGTAGCATTATAAATAGAAGATATTTATATGAGAGTGTCCACTAGTGAAAGTATGATCCCTATGTCTTGTTTCTAAGCATTAAAACACCGTTTACAATTAGTCATGTTACATGTTTGCTTGCTGCCATCTTTATTTCAGATTGCAATTACCACTTATAATCATCTATACTACTTGTATTTCACTATCTCTTCGCCGAACTAGTGCACCTATACACCTGACAAGTGTATTGAGTGTGTTGGGGACACAAGAGACATCTTGTATCTTGATTGCAGGGTTGCTTGATAGGGATACCTTTGACCACTTCCTCCCTGAGTTCGATAAACCTTGGGTGATCTACTTAAGAGAAAATTGCTACTGTTCTACAAACCTCTACACTTGGAGGCCCAACACTGTCTACAAGAATAGAAGCGTGCGTAGACATCAAAGACCAAGGTTTTTTCTTGGTTATTATTGAGGGACAGATTGAACACTCGTGACATGTTACAAAGGCGACATTGGCATGTTACTAATGACACTCATTGTGAATTATGTCCAGCTAGGATGTATGAAGACAGAATGCATCTATTCTTTCATTGCAATTTCAGCATAGGAGTCTGAAATTATCTCCAAATTGAGTTGCAGTCACGTGATGATATTCAAATAGTTGTCTCCATGGCAAGAAGGAATTTCAAAAAACCATTTTTATGGAAGTATTAATCACGGCGTGTTGTAATATATGGTTACTCGGGAATGGAAAGATTTTTAATCATGAGAGATCTACTTTTGGCAAATGTAAATCACGGTTTGTACACGACATGAGCTTACTACAATACAGGATCAAGGATAAATTCAGACCAAGACTCTTAGCTTGGATAGCAGCACTACCTTAGTGGCTTGATGGCTTGCTACCCTCCTCTTTGTATTTTGTATTTTCATTTTTCTTGTATATAAGACTTCTGTTGACTATTTTTCTAATTTAATAAATTAGATGTGGGGCTTTTGCCTCATAGTTCCCGGTAAAAAAATAACAAGATTTCGTATTAGTAATATGAAATATAATATAAAATAAAGTAATGCAAACTAGATGATATGGAAGATAATAAAGTTGTTTTGGGGTTTTATGAGTGATTGCAAGTAGGAAAAGTATTTTTGTATTTTCAAAATAATAAATTGCAGAAAATATAAATGGTAGTAGTTGCAATGGAAAGGTGTTTCTTATGATTAAAATTGGACCGGGGTTCATGTGTTCACTTGTATATTCTCTTTTTAAGTTGTAGTGATCATAAAACAATTCATCAATGATAAATATTCATTGACCTTCTATATATGTATGATAAGCATTCATATGGGCATCACGTTCTAAAATAGAGATGAAACATATCTCTCTTATACTCCTCAAGAAAGGGAAACTCCATGTAATCTTGAATTAAAAACAAATCAGAGTATAGCTTTAAATAATATAACATGATGTTTGAAATACAAATATGCTACCTTGATCAAAAAAGATTATCTCACTGTCACATCATAATTGTAGCACATGATTTCACTTTATCCCTAGTTAGGCAGCAAAATAAAGGTAAAAACCAAAGTAGATCTTGAATATTGTTGTCGCAATTCAATCACTACCACCATGCTACTCCATCTACTACACACTTCTCCCCATACAAGTTCTTACATACAAGTTGGATCAAAACATGCAATTAATAACGGGGTACATGATATGCATCTACCTATACATCTTACACAAAATAGGTTCGAATCTCATATATCAAAACATAGAATAAAGATCCACCACATAGGAATTATATATATAACCATAATCATGTTGGGCAGCTCATATGGTACTAGATCTATAAAGAACAAGAGATAAATTGTAGCATCCCAATTGTCTAACAATTGTAATGCTACTTGCCTAGTATATATTTTGCTACTTCCTACATATCATCCTTGCATTGCATCATCATTATATCATGCTCATGTCACCATACCACATTGCATTTGAGCATCATATTAAAATCTATTCCATTTGGTTTTTCTCCTCATATTGCATTGTCTAGCATATCATTTTGCTTCTTGATATATTGTATTTGCTTCTTAATAAAATGTTTGATGCCCAATTTGAGTTGAGGGCATATCTCTTCATTTCCTTTTGCATCACTAACAAGCCACTATTCATTGGTCCATTTAATCTACTCTCTTTTCTACCACATCATGGCCATATGGGTTCTTCTATTTTTGAATTATGTTGAATAATGCCCATAATCCCTTGCGTGGATCATCCACCCTTCTAAACATTTCCATAATAATCTTGCTTTCACTCTACCATACCTATGTATGTGGGCTTTGTATTTTCCTTTTGGGTATTTAATTCCAGCCCACACATATCTAGTATGGATCCAATATTGATCCATGCATGCATGCATGCAAGTGTACGTGTACTTGCATATATGCCATGAACCCATACATCCATGCAAGTGTATGTGTACTTGCATATATGCCATGCATTCGATGTGGTACCTAGCTAAATCTCTCTCTATATACCAAATCATGTGTACACTCTCCACCTATACACACACCAAGACCATCTATTCAAAAGCAAGCTACCGGTTCCACCAATCATTCAACCTTCCTGTGTCCAGACCAAACATCGATCGATCCAGCTGACCAAGCGACACCTCCTTTTATGTTTCTTGCTGGTCCTTCTTCCTTCCTGGTCTAGTCTGGCCAACAACACCAGGCCGCTTGAACCGACCCCTCTTCCCACTTGGTCCGATTTAGCGAGCAAGACCGCTCCCATTTCTCTTCCTAGAAGCGCCTCACGTGCCCAACGCTAGGACACCACCCTGTGCCCCTCGCGTGCCTTCCTCTCCTCATAAAGCAACATATATGGCTCGCATCTCTATCCTCTCCCATCCTGATCCTCCCCATCTCGATCCACTTTTCCTCCTCTCCTTCTCCACCGAAAAACCCTAGCGCTATCGTTCCTAGCTTCGGCGTTCGTCGCTATTAGCGTTGGCCGGACCTGAAACTCAGAAGAACACAAGTACAGGCAAGAGGAACGACAGAGGACACTGGGTGTTTGCGTTTCAAACGCCTTGCAACTTTTCTCATTTATCTTCTCTCGCTATTTATTTAGGTTACAAGAAAACTGTGGCCGCTAGCGATCCTACCAATGCGCCGCGATCCGGCTAAAGCGCTCACGCCGTCCCACGAGCACCGGAGCGGACACGAAGCCACGACTACAGGAACGGCACATCTAATAGAACGTGCGCGCGTGCCTAACAGCTAACTGAACTTTTAGAAAACAAACTAAGCTAACTGAGGAAAAAACCAACGACTAGATTAAAACAGCTAACAAATCACCCCCTTAATCTTGTCGTCGGCGTTTTATTTCTGACATGCCGATCCTCCTCCTGAGCTCCCGGAACATGATGCACCCAAGTTCCTTTGTCAGAACATCGCAAGTTGATCGCTGATTCGGACATAGTCGATGTCGATCTTCCCCTGCTCCACAATTCACGTATGAAGTGGTATCTGGTCTCGATGTGCTTGCTTCGCTCGTGGAAGACAGGTTTCTTCGACAGCAAGATCGCTTACTTGTTATCGACGAGCAGCTTTGGCTGTACGGGATCCTCATTCAGCATCCCACTGAGCATCCGTGCCAGCCATATGCCCTGGCAGGTAGCAGTGGTGGCGGCCATATACTCGGCCTCATAGCTTGAAATCACCACCACTCATTGCTTTTGTGACTACCAGCTTACCGGACTTTCGCCGAGGAAGAATATTACACCCGTGGTGCTCTTCTGATTGTCCGTGTCCCCAACGTGGTCGGAGTCACTCTACTCGACTAGTTCTAGTGCTCCTTTGCCGCGCTTGTACACGCAGTTGTGCTCCGGTGTCCCTGCGATGTACCTCGGCAGGTGCTTCACCGCAGCGTAATGTTCAGATGTTAGAGCTTCCATGAACCTGATCAAATAACTGACAATGAATGTGATGTCAGGCCTGGTGTGCGTCAGGTACCACAGTCCACCGATGATGCTCCTGTACTTCGTCACGTTGAACGGCTCACCGATGCCTTGCTTGCTCAGCTTGAGCCGTGCTTCCATCGGCGTGGCACGGGGGTTGCGCTCCTCCATCCCTGCTTGTTCGAGCAGTTTCTTGGCATACACAGCTTGACGAAGTGTGGTGCGGTCGCGCTCGTGAGACACCTCGATGCCAAGGTAGAAACTGAGCAACCCCAGGTCACTCATGCGTAAGAGCTCGGTCATCTAGTGCTTGAAGTGGTCGATTTCCTTCGTGTCCATGCCGGTGATGACGAGGTTGTCCACATAGACGCCCACTAGCAGTAGCGAGTTTCCCGTCCCACGGCGGTACACCGCATGCTCTGATGGGCAACGCTCGAAGCCGAGGGAGTTCAGGATGGTGTCGAGCTTGGCATTCCAGGCGCGCGGCGCCTGGCGCGGTCCATACAGCGCCTTGCATAGGCGCAGCACCTTATTCTCCTCGTCGGTCTTCACGTATCCTGGCGGCTGCTGAACATAAACCTCCTCGAGCAGGTCACCATTCAAGAACGCGGACTTAACGTCCATATGGTGCACCTGCCGGCCGCGATGCGCGGCAAGAGCGGCCAGGACATGCACCGAGTCCATGCGTACGACCGGCGCGAAAACATCGTCGAAGTCCACTCCCTGTCGCTGGACGTAGCCCTTCGCCACCAGCCTCGCCTTGCGTTTCACCACCACGCCATGAGCATCCTTCTTGAGTTTATAGACCCATTTGAGTCTGATCGCTCGATGCCCTGGGGGGATCTCGCTTAGCTCCCAGGTCCGATTGTCCTTGATGCTCTGCATCTCCTCGTCCATGGCCTGACACCACCCCTTCTCCGTTTCGGCCTCGTTGAACGAAGTTGGTTCCTCTCCTGAAAACAGACAGAGGTCATCGCCTCCTGCTTCTACCTCTTCCGTGGCGTCCCACAGGCTCTCCAAGGTGCGATATCAGCGAGGTGCCTCCTCGCCAGGGGATGCTACCGACGTGCCTGTTGGTGGCAAGACGAATTCGACACCGGGCGAATCTTGGGGCCGCGTGGCATGCGCTTGTGGAGACCTTGGTGTCATGGGAGACGGTGTGGAGTAGAAAGAGGTAGTGTCCTGGTGCGCAGCTGCAGGTGATGGCGATGTCGCTGGAGTCGTGGGCGTGGTGTTCGTCATGCATGGAGTGCTGGCTGAGGACCAGAGCGTCTGCTCCACTGTGAATGTGTCGGGGGTAGGCTGGTGCTCAGTTGGTGCGCTTGCGTCGCCCCAGCTCCATGCGGCGCCCTCGTCGAACACCACGTCCCTCGAGACATGGGCGTGGCCAGAAGGTGGATGGAACAAGTGGTAAGCTGTCGAGCCCGGCTTGTAGCCGAGCAGCACCATGGGTACACTCCTGTCATAAAGCTTCTTTACGTCAGGCCGCGTCACTTTGGTGTGTGCCACGCACCCAAAGACACGGAGATGGCTGACGCTGGGTCGCCTGCCTAACCAAGACTCGAGTGGCGTCATCTTTGGTATGCTCTTCATCGTCGCTTGGTTCAGCAGGTACACTGCCGTGGTTACGGCCTCGCCCCAGAAACGTGATGGAACGCCCCTTGCCTTCATCAAGCTCCGTGCCATCCGAGGATGGTCTGGTTTCGGCGTTCCACTACACCGTTTTGTTATGGCGTGTAGGGGGCTGTGAGCTGCCGTTGCACCCCCTGATCGGCGAAGTACTCGCCGAGGCTCGTGGAGTTGAACTCCCCTCCGCGATCGGTGCGCAGCGCCTTGAGCCGCTCTCCTGACTCCAGCTCTGCACTTGCCTGAAATTTCTTCAGTTCTGCTTGCACTTCGTCCTTCGTTGCTATCAGGGACAGCCACATGTACCTGCTCTTGTTGTCGACCAACAGGAGGAAATATCGTTTCCCTCCTGGCATTGCCGGGGAGATCGGCCCGCACAGATTTGCGTGCACAAGCTCGAGCACCTTGTTCGCCTTGTTGATTGCCCGTTGCGGGAATGGCGCCCGCCGATGTTTCCCGGCGAGGCACGCCTCGCACACGCGGTCCACCTCGTCAAGGAGAGGCAGACCACGCACCATCTCCAGCCGGGCGAGCCGCCGCAGCGCTTGGAAGCCGATGTGCTCGTAGCGGGCATACCAGCGCCACGTCTCATCGTCTCCATGCACGGCGAGGCACACAAGCCGCGCCACCTCCATGCGCAGCACGTACAGGCATCCACTCGTCCGCGGCACCCGTGCGAGCAGTCGTCTGACTGGATCACGCAGCTGCATCATGTCGTGGCGGACGCGAGTCTCGTACTCGATCTCGTCAAGTTGGCCGATACTGACAATGTTGCTCTGCAGACGTGGGATAAAATACACCTCTGAGAGGACTAGGTGCTCACTGTTGTGGCAGTTGAATAGGATCGTGCCTCTCCCCTCAATCTGGATGGTGGAGCCATTGCCGAGCCTGACTGTGCCACGGACGCTGGTGTCAAGGTCGAAGAAGATATCCCGGCGCCCTAACATATGGTTGCTCGCACCCGTATCCAGGAACCACGACGTGTCGCAGCTGCTCCCCTCAGGCGCGGGCGTGCCTGAGATCGTTCCTCGTTGAGAAGTACGTGCTCGTCCGTCTGCTCTGTGATTGCGCTGAGAGCGCACACGGTGGCGAGCAGGAGCGTCGGTTCGTTAGCTTGGCCTTGCACCAGATTGGCTCGCTCCTTGCACTCGGCGAGGCTCGGGGCAGTCCCTGGAGAAGTGATTGGCAAACTTGTTGCAGTTATAGCACTTCACCTTGCTCATGTCACGATCGTTGCTCTGCTGGCCGTCGCGTGCTTGGGGTTGCTTCCTTCCTTTGCCCTTGTTCAGGCCCTTTGTGTCGTGCGAGCCGGAGCCCTACTCTCGCGTCTTGCGGCGCGCGTTCCACTCCTCCTCCGTGAGGAGCAGAGCGCCGCTAGCTCCTGACGCCGGGGTCGTTGTCCCGCGGCGTTCCTCCGATGACCGCAGGCGACCGAGCAGTTCCTCAACCAAAACGGTGCTCATATCAAGGAGCGTTTCGATGGAGCATCCATCTGTGCGTACTGCTCGTGTACTTCGCGAAGGATTTTCTGCATGATTTTTACCTCATCCACGGTGTCGCCGATGGATCAGAGATTGTTGACGAGGGTCGTGATGCGCATGCCGAAGGCGTCCAGCGTTTCACCGTCCCGGAACGCGATCTCCTCGAACTCCTTGCGGGGTTGTTGTGCCGTGGCTTCACGGACGCGATTGACTCCGATCCGCATCAGCTTGATGGTGTCTCATGCCTCCTTCGTTGTTTTCTTTACAACGAGCGTGCCCACCATCTCTGGCGGCACTGCTCGTATGATCGCCGCCAGCGCGTCCTTGTCCGTTGGTACGTTGGGCGGGTTGCCCTCCACCGCATCCCAGAGGACGCAGGCCTCCATGTTGATCTGCATCATGAGAGCCCACTCGACGTAGTTCGTGGTGGTGAGAGTTGGTCAAACCAGCGACCTGCACCGTGCGTTCGTGCACGATGACCTCCTTTCCGTGCCTGCGCGTGCGGCTCCAGCCACGGCTCGGCGAGCGACTCCCTGACGAGCCACCACCGCTTGGTGAGCGCTCCGGCGTCCTAGACTCGACCGACCGTGGCGTGTCATCTGGCTTCGACGGGTCCGTCATGATCCCTGTCACGAACGCGGCTCTGATGCCACTTGTTAGCGTTGGCCAGACATGGAACTCGGAAGAACACATGTAGAGGCAAGAGGAACGACAGAGCACAGCAGGTTTTTGCGTGGCGAACGTCTTGCAACTTTTCTCATTTATCTTCTCTCCCTATTTATTCAGGTTACAAGCAAACTGTGGCTGGTAGCGATCCTACCAATGCGCCACAATCCGGCTGAAGCGCTCACGCCATCCCACGAGCACTGGAGCGAACACGAAGCCATGACTACAGGCACGGCACATCTAACAGAACGTGCGCGCGTGCTTAACAGCTAACTGAACTTTCAGAAAAACTGAGGAAAAAACCAACGACTAGATTAAAACAGCTAACAGTCGCCACCTCCGGCGTCGCAGCAGAGAACCAAGGAGCTGTCTTCGTCTTCCTCAGCGCGTGCCGTGCCAGGAGCGAGGAGGAGACAGCGACCGCGCCGCTCCCTCGTTGTACCTGCGCGCACCGACGCCGCCTTGATCGCCGCGGCCGAACCAGCACCCCGTCGTCCCGCCGCTCGCCGTCGTCCCTGTCGCACCTCTGGCCAGCAACCTCCGTCACCAACCCCTCGCTGTAAGCCCAACACACCCCCACATCTCTGGCCTGGATCGCTGCACCATGTTCCGCCGCCTCGCCGTAGCCGCCCAGCAGCAGTGCTGCGCGCAAGCCGCAGCAGCGCACGCAGCGCACAACAGCAGACACCGCCGCACCCCTCGGTTATTTTGTTTTTTACCGACGTCCTCTTTGATGCTTCGCGAGAACTCAAAAAACTAAAAAATTTCTCCTATAACCAAGATTACCAACGCATCAAACCGCACCCAAATCTAAGACCGGAGTCGCTGGCAATATTCCTGCAAAGTCGGACGATTCTCATCAGTAACTCTGACAGTAAACGCATGCGCAGACATTCTCCTGCAACACCTCAGTTCCCGTATTTTTTTCCGGTCCTCTACAGTTCATATTCGACGGCAATCTTCACACTTCTACGATCTAGGTATTTGCCTATTTCCAACGCCGCAAACCACACTCGATTCCGAGGTCCGGATCTCTCGGAAACGTCCTCCCAAGATGGCTCGACTTTACTGCTGTTACTGTCATTTTTTTCAGTTCATCTCCGTCAGTCCGCAACGGTGATTTTCCTCTCTGTTACCGTCTAGTTTATAGTCTCCCCATCTCATAATATGAGATTTTATTCACCCTAAGATTATCTAGGTGCAACCAGGTTCACGTAGAAACAAACAGAACAAATTTTGGAGGCCTGAATCGCTAGGAATCTTCTCGAGAAGTTTGGGCCGAGCTAGCAGTTTTTGCCTCTGAAACTTTCAGTTCGTCAGAACTGCTCCCGACATGTTCTTGGGTAAATTGCAAACAGCTCCCCTGGCATTTCTTCCTTCTTCACCCGCATGTCCCACTCTCTGCCGCTTAGTTGGGCCAGCCCGTTTCCTTTCCGTCGCCAGCCCACGGCAGCTACTTCGCTCCGGCCTGTTTCTTTTCTTACGCCCCACGCGGTGCATAACACCGTTAGGCCCAGCGCTAACCCACAGGCATTTAAGTACATTTTCCCCTTTTCTGTTTTCTTTAATAATTCAAATTCCAAATCAAATACAAATAAATCTATATCTGATAAATAGTTTGGAATTTAAGAAAACTTATAATATGATATATGAATGGTTTTCAAATGTGAATTCAATCTGTTTTCAAATTTGTCCAGAATTGTTTCAGACTAGTCAAACCTTTGACTTTGACCCTTTTTAATATAATTGACTTTAATATTGTTTTAAATTCATATATCTAAATAATTTGAGTAATATATGTTTTTGAATCAGAAAAACATGAGGAACATGTTTATTCTATTTATAATATCATTTGATAAATTTAAAATTTCTAAATAATTTAATTATTAATAAATGTCCTTGCTTAAATATTGCATAACTTTAAAACCGTAATTTCAAATTCGACAAATGATATGTCCAAATCGATTATCTCGACGAGCCCGTTCTAACTATGCATTCCATGATATAAACTGAAGCATGTATCATATAATTACTAATGGGGCAGCAATGTTATGGGAGCAAAATATGACTAAAAACTTAATAAAATGATTTATTCTTGTACCCACACCTCACTCATGCCATGTTATGCCATGTAAATTATGCATCATTCTATCATGGCATACTTGTTTGCTTGTTGCATATGATTTATATGACTACGCAATGTATTTATTTTGGCCCTTTGTGTGTTTGGTTTTTATCCGGATAGACGCTGAGCAAGGAGAATATCAGGAGCCTCAGGAGTATTACCCGGATCTATCTTATTCTGCAACTGAACGACTAGGCAAGCATTTCCCCATGCTTGCACTACATATAGTACCTATTGCATCTATCTTATTCTTGCATCATAATCGCGTCACGAATAAAATTGAATCCCAAGTATTACATAGTCTTTACTTTTAAACCCCATCGAAGCTTGTTCCCACAATCCTATGAGCCATTACCACAGGAGTTATTTGAGCCATGTGAGTCGTAGAATTTCATGTGTAGGGTTAGTGAGTTTCTTTGAATATTGAGGTACCTAAAAACTATATTGAATAGTAATGGGATAACTAAAGAAAGAGGCACCGGTGGAATAGTTGAGATCTGGTTTTTATCCGCCCACTTGTGTCTCGTAGGACCCCGAGTACTTAATTCCTGTTCCTTGACTATCGCACTATCCGCATGTGGGACCATGAATACCCTTAGTCCTAGCTTGAGTCATATTTAATTTCTTGGGGCCACAAGTAGTTTAGGGTGTTATTACTATCTTGTACTTATGTCATGCTTTACTGTTTTATTTACTGTTGCGTGTGGAGCGCCTGTACTGTTTTGGAACAAATGCGGAATGTTTATGTGGTATGGACAAGCCTAGTCACACTTTCGAATGCTTTGTCGTGGTGTCCCCTGAAATCAAATATGAACCTTGCGAATGCTTTGCCGTGATGCCTCGTTGGGTTTTCATTTGATTTTTTCGGGGTTGATCGTGCGTGTGTTGCTATTTGTGCACCCCTACAGGGTAAATGTTTCTAAAAACCGTGTCCGCGGTTATGGACGACTTAGAGCATAATTTATCGATCATAGACAAGTATAACTAAAGTACCGCTTTTAAATTGACTAAAACATGACTAGTAATAGGGCAATATTCATGGAATGATTAATAAAACTGCCAACAGATGGGATGTTCTTCTGCCTTCTCGTTCGAGAACGGGGAGGTGGGCGAGCGATGTTTACTTATGTTGATATATATCTGTTGGGTAATTTACTATTATTTATTTAACGAGCGTCCGTCTATCATTGGTTAGACGGATGTTGTAGCGTGTCTCTATAGAACTGCTAGGCTTTATTTTCGCTGCAATTGCGTCACCCTCAGGTTGTTCTCTTTAGATGCATAAAGACTTGTTGAGTCCCTTAGGGTCTCACACAATAAAATATTGGTTTAGATGGACAGGTATACTCTGAGGAAGGTTACTCGTTCGAAGAGACATATGATGGTGGCGATGACTGTTGGGGATATACTTTCCGAGTATACCCACAGGACTCGCTAACCAGGGTGGCCCACCAACGGGTTAGAGCTTTGCTTCACGGGCGGCCCAGTCAGAGAAAGAGAAGTCAGTTCCGGCTACGACAAGGCCCAGAAGAGTTGCCGACTTAGGCATGTAGTATTACTTGTAGTCCAAGCTGTACATGTAACATCCCAAAAATACTAAACTTGGATCATCAAACTCTAATAATCAAAATTAGGGTTAACAAAAACTTTGCTAAATAAAAATATGAAAGCATGCATGGTGTATGCATTCTAATTTTGATTTCTTTTGAACCACCTTGTTTGTGTGTTCCTTTGCTTGTAAATGGATGCTTAGGTGAAATAAACATCATATAAACAATTCCCAAACTCTTCTCAAAGACAAATAAATCAAAATAAAGCTAAATGAGTGAATGGTCATTTTGACCAATTTAACTCCCATGCCTAATTTGGCTATCTCAAACTTTCAGAACCTAACACAAACTCTTCTGGATCTTTGCAACCCTTGATTGTACTCATAACAAAGTATCAAGGCCCACTTTGTGATCATCCAAAAACATTTAAATGCCTAGTTTAAATGACAGTTCAAAATTGAATCTTTATCATATGGGAAGATCCCACTTTTTCAAAAACCACTCAAACAAGCTCAACTTTCAAAACCCAAGCATCTGCAGACTCACCATCACCAACCTAGCATACCCACCAAAAATCTTTTCAAAATTCAAAACTTGAATTCATGCGGCCATTTCATCAAACACCTTGTAGATACAAATCAAACAAAATCCAAACACTATTGTGAGCAGTGATTGAACCCTAACTTGTTCCCTCTCTGGTTGCAACTAAGCTTTAGTAGATCATCTAGCTCAACTGCAAACCTCTAGCATCACTGTAAGCTTGGCAATGCCATCAATAGTGAGCAGGCCGAGTGCACACTTGTCACCCCCATGTCGACAGCAAGCTAGGAGAAGAACCAAGCCTAGCCAACATGTCTGGGAGCAAGCCAACACCCCACTGCCGATCCCTATCCACCGCTCGAACCACCGACCCCTTTGGACCACCACACGCGAACCATGCCAACCTCGCCAACCATGCGAGGCGCGCCCGTCGCCACGCTCGTCGGCATACGCGCCGTAGCGCCGCCCTCGCCACGTGCATACTGATCCCCACCGTCCCAGTAACCCCACAGACACGCTTGTTCGCCGCCGCACGGACCACGCGCGTTGTGCGCCATTAAATCTTCCGTCGGGCACGCGCAGAGCACCGCCGCGTTCCGACCAAACCACACCGCGCCACGTCTCGCCACCGTGTCGTTGAGCATCGCCAGGGAGCACCGCACCACCCCCTACCGTCGCCCACGCTGATAGCCGTCTGTACCGTCGACCCCGACGAGCTCACCTTGCACCCTGTCGGTCCCCTCGCTCCACTATAAATAGAGGCCACCCCAGCCGAATTGAACACACCATCTCACTCCCCTCTCCTCACTAACCGTGCCATCCCGTTCCCGGAGCAAGGCGAGCAGCACTTCGCCAGAATTTCACCGGAGCCCGCCGCTACTAGAGAAGAAGGGAGCCAACGATTGGAGCCGCCCCAGGAGAAGCTGCCGGTACCAGGAGGTTCGCCGTCGTCGACTTCGTCGTTCGCCCGCCTCGCCGACCCTCGCCTGAACCCCGGTGAGCCCCCAACGACCCCCACAGGAGGCACGGTTTCTGTCTCGCCGGCGTTGCCCAACATCGACGATGACTCTTAGCCATTGGATTAGAACCAGATCGAACGCACCACATCGCCCCATACCGCTTCGCACCCCCTCGTCTCAGCGGCGTGGGGCCACCATAACCAGCCAGCGTGGCGTTGTGCTTAGCAGGCGGCCCGATGTCGCTTCCAAGCAACCTAGCTATTTGAATTTAACCTTTTCCATTTTATTTCAAACACACTTCTGTACCCAGTTTCAAAAATCAACCCAGGTCGATTCAGTGCACCAAATCGAATGAAAAACTAATTTTTTTAGAAAGGTCTGGAAGTGCTGAATCCAAGCCCATTGGATTCAAGTCATTTGGATCTATAGATCATCCATGGTAAAAATAACAAGGCAGAAGCTTTTCTGCATTCAAACATTTTTCAAATTTAAACCATAATAGCTTTTGAGTTGATTCCAACTCTCAAAAATCACATTTAACCATACCTTTCAGAATATATAAAAATATATAGGTTTACTTACAGAAATAATGTTCAAGTAATAAAAGAATGCCACATAGGCATTTCTAGTCACTTTATTTAATTAAAATAAAAGGGTAAAACCTTATTAAATTGTGACACCACTTTAAATCACATTCTCATGGACTAAAATATGTGGTGATGACATGTGTCAACATGATCCCATGTTTGGTTTGGAGAATATTAAATCTTAAGTAGTTTTTCAATGAGTAGAAATTACTTTTCTAAAAATAAAAGGAATTAAACCAAGCCTTAATCTTGTAATGTTAGAGATGATGTTAGATCATCTATAGGACCCTTTTTGTGTGATGATTGCAAGTAGTTAAGTATTGTTTGGTGATTGTGTACCTCGTATTTATTCATAGACGCTAGTACCGACCAAGGATACGAGGAGGAAGGAGGATTCTACGAAGAAGAAGCCGAGGAGAACTTCAACCACTGCTCTGCACAAGGCAAGCTAACACTTGCAAGATACCCTACTAATGCAAGCTTATACTGATACTTATGCAAGCTAATACTTGCTTATTACCATGACCACTATATGCCTTAAGCATATGTGATCATATCCACTTGATAAACCAATCCTAGTTTTACCTACAAGCTTTATACTTTATTTCTTTATCAAAGCTCTTACCTAGATTTTACCTAAGTGAATGGTAGAGATTAGAAAGATATGTGAAGGTTGCATAAAGAGCATAAAATTTGGCCTAAGCTAGATAATCTTGATGTCATCCTAAGGCATGAGATTGAACTTAGTTAAAACTCCACTAGTTTACCACCCCTCATTAGTGCTTACCCCCACTTGTAGATGCTAGTGCTAAGCATAAAACTTGATCAACTTTAGATGGGAATACTTGGTGGAAAAATGGTTATGAAAACCTTAGTATGATGGATCATTCTATTGAAATGTTTTGGACATGTGTTTCCGAACACCTGATGATTTTGGTGATGAAAATGATGAGGCATGAGCCTTAGCCCTTTTTAAAACTGATGGTTGTCTGGATGCGATACCATTCCAATTTTATCGTACAACCACAATACCTGAAGATTGGGTAGGGCTTGACTGGAAACTTATATACCTTAGTATTAGTTCCCTCACGGCCAAGGTCTGAGCTGAGGCTATCTTGTGAAGATTGTCCACATGCAAGTGCAAGATGAAAGTTGGTCATGGTTGGGAGGCCAAACTCACAGGAGAGGTGCTTATACTAGGGCGTGTAATTGAAATGTTAGGATTGATTATCCGCATACTGAGTATGGTGAATTCGGGATTTATTCCTGACGGATGTATTGAATGTTATGGTGAAAGTGTACAATCTCTGCAGAGTGTCAAACTATTCGAATAGCCGCGTCCGCGGTTATAGACAGTGGGAGTGGCCATACCGTTCCCCCGTCAGATGTTTTCAAAAGACTTGTGAAATGAATTGAGACTTTAACTTGACCACAACAGGGTTGTGATATGAAATACAAGTTCCCACTTAGGTGTTATAAAACTTCAACTAGCATTCGTTGCTTCTAAACTTAGTAGAGATAAATCTGGCTTTTGCAAAAACAACCCTAGAGCCGAGTGTCCTATTATCAAAAACCCCTTTCACTTGTTAGCATTAGTTTGCGAGTACTTAAAGAGTACTCATGGCTTTGTCCCTGGCTATTCCCGTGGCTAGACTATGAAGAGGAGTACCTGGAGGATGGACCCCAGGAAGGTTACGACAACTAGGATCATCTCCCATCGTCAGCATTGCCTGTGACCCCGAAGATGGAGCTTCGGCTACGTTACCGTTATTATTACGTATTCCGCTGCTTGAAGTTGTATTAAGAACGGGATCATGAGATCCCTATTTGTGTAAGACCGTATGTATGGTTTGTAATAGATGATGTACTGTGGTATCCAATTCTGTTATGTCTCGCAAAAATGGTAATCCTGGGATTGCGATGTATGGCATAACAGGCATCTGGGATTAAAAATCCGGGTGTTGACAAGTTGGTATCAGAGCCATCCTGACCATAGGAGACCCTAGTTAGACTGGACGTTTGAATCAAAAACTTAGTTTCAAAACTAAAGAAAACAAATATTTACAAAAACTCATTCCCATTCTTATCCCTTTGATTATTTCATGAAGATTCATGTTCCTCAAAAGCTCTTACAAAATACATAAAATTTTGACACACTTGATCACTCTACTAACTTACTCATCCTATATTCTTATAGATGGACGTGAAGTACAGCAAGTTTTATCAGTTGGGGAATGGAGGAGACCTTATCTTTGAGAGGGATTTGGACCAGCTTTGAACTTTGGGCGTCACTTTTGAGTTCTTTGGAGCTCAGCTCAATGATCAAGGAGGAGAAGATCTGCAGTGGCTAATTGTTGCAAGTCTTCGAGGAAAGATTGAACCTCCCACTGCGGAAGGAATTCAGTTTACCTTAAGAGAGAACAACTGGCTCGATGGACTTGCCAGGGCCATGCAGGAAGCTCTTTCCGTCTGTGGGCGGTATCAACCAGATCAAGGGTACTCGCTTTGAGTTTTGCCCAAGGCGTGATGCTAATGGACAACCACTGGAAGCCCCATACCACCCTGAGCTGAATACCCAAGTGGACCACCTTAGATTCATGATGTACGATCGTCAGCAGGAGTTGGATAACTGTCGTTACTACTCCAACCACAAGTCTGCCATCATCAAGACGAAGGACCAAACCATCGCCATGCTAGCAAAGGATCGGAAGTCTCGCCGCCGTCAGCTCGACAAGAAGGAGCGCATTATTGCCCGTCTTCGCCACCGTATCTCATCTTTGGAGGAGACCATCCATGAGAGAGACATGCGGTTGGAAGAAAGGGAGAATGCAGGAGAAGATCTTCGTGGAGACCCCTACTCCTATCTCATCGATGATGATGATGATGATTTTCTGGAGGATCAGGCCATGGATTTCTTCACCGATGAGGATGATTTTGCCTTCATCGATGATGATGAGGATGATGAAGCCACAGATTCCGAGGAGTAGTAGCACTTGAGCACTAGCGTAGTGAGTAGTATTCGGTCCCACTGTATCGTAGTTTTCAGAATGGTTCTTAAAACCATCTGTTTTTCTTTGTTATGGTGTGTGTTGTATCGTGTGCTATGAATGAATGAATGAATGAAAAAGCAAGTTGCTAGAAAAATCTAAGTCAAACTTTAAAAACTTTTCAAAGACCCAAAACCTTAGAAATTTCCCTCTTTTCTCATGATCTATCTCAATCTTCAGATGCCACGTGGAGGAAGTGGTTCATCCCCGGACCCGATGTTGCAGTTACGCAAATGTTGACTTCGACCATGAAGCTGAAGAGCGAACGCCAAGCCAACCTAGCCACAAGGCAACAGATAGCCCAGCTTGCCCACAACAACCAAGGCCACGGAAATCAGGACAACCATGGATCTAAGCTCAAGAATTTCCAGAATACCAACCCACCTGTTTTCACTAAGTCGGAAGAGCCCCTAGACGCTGATGATTGGCTGCAAACCATGGAAAATAACCTAGAAGTCGCCGGAGTGGAAGCCAACGAGAAAGTTCTGTTCGCCACCCACTATCTAGCCGGAGATGCCAGGGCATGGTGGAACAGTGTTCGCGCAATGACCGGAGGCCAGATGATGACCTGGGAGGAATTCAAGGTCAAGTTTAGCAGAACCCATGTGCCACCGGGTTTGATCAAGAGAATGAGAGACCAGTTCAGAGAACTGAAGCAAGGACGGATAACTGTAGTGGAATACCGTGACAAATTCTTGTCACTAGCTAGGTATGCCCCGGATGAGATCGACACCGAAGCCAAGAAGAAAGAAAGATTCCTGAATGGTCTACACGATGAGATGCAGACGGTATTAGTCAATATCCCCTTTGCTGATATTGAAGCCCTTGTCGACTCAGCTATCCAGATGGAAGGAAAGATCAACCAAGCCAATGAGAACCGCAAGAGTCGCATGATGCATCAACCAGGAACACATCAGACCCCAAAGTACCTCCCCAACCCATCTCCCGGATTTGCCCCAAGAACCAACCGACCCCCGATGAACCGTCCGACCTATCCCAACCGTGGAAACCCTAGGCCCGGAGGAAATCACAACAACCCCGGCAACTCTAGCAATTTCAACCGTGCCCCACCCAATTTCAACAACAACAATGCTACCGCCAACACCAACACTGCCCCGAGAACTGGAAGCAATGTTGTGCCTATAGCAGCAAAGGACAAGTCGCAAGTGACTTGTTATGACTGTGGAAATAAAGGCCACTATTCCAATGAGTGCCCCAACAAGAAGAATGCCGCAGCACCCAATGCCAATGCCCCAGCTCAGCAACAACGTCGTGTTCAGCCAGGAAGGAGATTTGCCCCAGGGAACTCGCTTAACCGCAATGGCTGTCTTTTCCCCATGCATGCTGAAGAAGCTCAGGAAGTGCCAGACGTCGTGCTGGGTATGTTTTCTGTTAATTCAGTACTTGCACGAGTGTTGTTTGATTCTGGTGCATCGCACTCATTTTTCACTGAAGAATTTGCATGCACTAGTAAAATTCAACCAACCAAACTGAAGCATGTTATGATTGTTCAAATTCCCGAATCAACCACCAAGGCTAGACAAATTTGCAAAGCCGTCCCTATCCGAATCCATGGCATAGATTTTTATGCAAATCTGATTGTACTCAGAACTAAAGGTTTGGAAGTAGTACTAGGAATGGATTGGATGTCCAAACATAAAGGATTGATTAACTGTGCCAAGAAAGCCATAACCATGACCAGTACCGCCGGAATATCAGTCGAGCATATATCTGAAACCTTACCTCGTCAATTCAAATGCAACAAGAGTATAGCCCAACCTACCATTGACCAAGTCCGGATAGTCTGTGAATACCCCGATGTATTTCCAGATGTTTGGCCCGGTATGCCCCGAGATTAGGATATCGAGTTTATCATCGAATTAATCCCTGGAACCGGACTCATAGCCCAGAGACCCTATAGTATGAACCCGTATGAGCTAGCAGAACTTAAGAAGCAACTAGATGCCATGCTGGAAATTGGATTGATTCAACCAAGTGCGTCACCATGGAGGTCACCTGTCTTGTTTGTGGACAAGAAGGATGGAGGTAACCGTTTGTGTACGGATTATCGGAAGTTGAATGATGTCACTATCAAGAACAAATACCCCTTGCCCAAGATAGAAGATTTGTTTGATCAGTTGACCGGTGCCAAAGTGTTTTCTAAGATTGATCTTAGGAGCTATCATCAACTCAAGATTAGATGCAGAAGATATTCCCAAAGGCGCCTTTACCACGGATATGGATTATGCAGTATACTGATCATGTCTTTTGGATTAACCAATGCCCTCTTATTTCATGAATCTCATGAATAAGATTTTTATGGACTTCTGGATAAGTTTGTCGTTGTTTTCATCGATGACATTCTGATTTATTCAAATCGGAAGAAGAACATGAGCTACACCTAAGGACCATTCTTGGAACCCTTAGAGCATCCGTATGCCAAGTTTAGCATGTGAATTCTGGTTACGGAGGTAGGATTCCTCGGTCACATTGTATCAGGGAGGAATTGCGTTGACCACAAAAGTGAAAGATGTAGAAGATTGGCAAGCCCCAACCAGTCAAACCCAAGTTCGTGCATTTCTCGGATTGGCGGGATACTACCGCAAATTCGTAGAAGGATTCTCGAGTATCGCCAGACCCATGACCCAATTGCTGAAGAAGGACAAGAAGTTTGAATGGACCGACAAATGTGAAGCGAGTTTTCAAGAACTCAAGAGAAGATTAATTTCAGCCCCAATCTTGATCATGCCGGATATCACGAAGCCCTTCGATGTGTATTGTGATGCATCCAAGATCGGTCTCGGATGTGTGCTAATGCAAGAAGGCAAAGTTATATCTTATCTATCTCGACAATTGAAGCAACATGAGCAAAATTACCCAACCCATGACCTCGAACTCGCAGCCGTAGTTCTAGCCCTGAAGACATGGAGGCATTACCTGATGGGAAACCGTTGTGAGATCTATACGGATCACAAGAGTCTGAAGTATATATTCACTCAAAAGGAGCTGAATATGAGGCAGAGAAGATGGATTGAGCTAATCAAGGATTACGATCTGGACATTCACTATCACCCCGGTAAAGCCAACGTGGTAGCAGATGCCCTTAGTAGATTGTCGTGTCGCTTGAACTCCATGATTTTGAAGGAGCAACCAAGCTTGCACAAAGAGATGGAAGATTTTCGAATGGAATTAGTAAGGAAAGGATTTTTGGCTAGCATAGAACTCCAGCCCACTTTGATCAGTCGGATTAAAGAGGTGCAGAAAGTAAATGCTAGTATTGACGGAATCAAGCGTCGTATCGGTACAGGCAAAGTACCCGGATTCACCGAAGACGAAGAAGGAGTTCTGTGGTACAAAGGACGCCTTTGTGTACCAGCAGATTCTTAGTTGAAAGAAGTTATTCTAAAGGAGGCTCATGATACTCTTTATTCTATCCATCCCGGAGGAACTAAGATGTATCAAGATTTAAAAGAGCAATTTTGGTGGCATAAGATGAAGAGAGAAATCGGAAGCTATATCGCCAAGTGTGATATATGTCGTGAGTCAAGGCGGGACATCAAAGACCCATTGGATTGTTGCAACCATTGCAGATTCTGGAATGGAAATGGGATTCGTTGGAATGGACTTTATCCTTTGGATGCCTACTTCTAGTAGGGGAAATGACTCTATATGGGTCATAGTGGACCGATTGTCCAAAGTCGCCCATTTCTTGCCCGTCAAGACCACATATCAGAGTTCGAAGCTAGCAGAGTTGTACATCGCTAGAATAGTTAGTTTGCATGGAGACCCCAAGAACATTGTATGGGATCGAGAAACTCAGTTTACCTCGAGATTCTGGAAGAAAGTCCAAGAAGGTTTAGGAACCCGCCTAGATTTCAGCACCGCGTATCACCCTCGGACCGATGGACAAACGGAGCGAGTAAACCAAATACTCGAAGATATGCTGAGAGCATGTGTGTTAGAATATGGATCCAAGTGGGAAGACTGACTGCCGTTTGCAGAATTTTCATACAATAACAGTTCTCAAGCCAGTTTGCAATTGGCCCCATTTGAATTCATGTACGGAAGAAAGTGTCGCACCCCTTTGAACTGGTCGGAAGTAGGAGAGAGTCAGATTTTCGGACCCGACATCCTACGAGAAGCAGAAGAGAAGGTTCACAAGATTTGTGAGCACCTCAAGACCGCGCAGTCCAGAAAAAAGAGTTACGCCGACAAGAGACGTAGAGACCTCGCCTTCAACATAGGAGATTTTGTTTATCTGAAGGTGTCGCCATTGAAGGGAATGCAGCGTTTCCAACTCAAAGGGAAGTTAGCTCCCAGATATATCGGACCCTTCAAGATCTTGAACCGTCGAGGAGAAGTGTCGTATCAATTGGAACTACCTGAAGAGATGTCAGCCGTGCACAATGTGTTCCATATCTCATTACTTCGCAAGTGTCTCGAAGTCCCCGAGAAGACCGAAGTGTTCAAGAATATCGATCACCAGACCATAGAGATCAACGATGACCTGACCTATCCTGAAGTACCCATCCGTATTTTGGAAGAAGCTTTTCAAACTACCCGAACCCGAAGCATCAAGTTTCTCAAGATTCAGTGGAGCAACCACACAGAAGAGGAAGCTACACAGGGCCTTGAAGATCACATCAGGGCAGAGTTTCCCGATCTCTTCAAATCCTAGGTAATCTTTTTCATCCTTTTTCAAATCTCGGGACGAGATTTTGTTTAAGGGGGGAAGATTTGTAACATCCCAAAAATACTAAACTTGGATCATCAAACTCTAATCATCAAAATTAGGGTCAACAAAAACTTTGCTAAATAAAAATATGAAAGCATGCATGGTGTGTGCATTCCAATTTTGATTTCTTTTGAACCACCTTGTTTGTGTGTTCATTTGCTTGTAAATGGATGCTTAGGTGAAATAAACATCATCTAAACAATTCCCAAACTCTTCTCAAAGACAAATAAATCAAAACAAAGCTAAATGAGTGAATGGTCATTTTGACCAATTTAACTCCCATGCCTATTTTGGCTGTCTCAAACTTTCAAAATTGAATCTTTATCATATGGGAAGATCCCACTTTTTCAAAAACCACTCAAACAAGCTCAACTTTCAAAACCCAAGCATCTGCAGACTCACCAGCACCAACCTAGCACACCCACCAAAAATCTTTTCAAAATTCAAAACTTGAATTCATGCGGCCATTTCATCAAACACCTTGTAGATACAAATCAAAAAAATCTAAACACTATTGTGAGCAGTGATTGAAGCCTAACTTGTTCCCTCTCTGGTTGCAACTAGGCTTTAGTAGATCATCTAGCTCAAGTGCAAACCTCTAGCATCACTGTAAGCTTGGCAATGCCATCAATGGTGAGCAGGCCGAGTGCACACTTGTCACCCCCATGTCGACAGCAAGCTAGGAGAAGAACCAAGCCTAGCCAACATGTCTGGGAGCAAGACAACACCCCACCGCCACTCCCTATCCACCGCTCGAACCCTGCCAGCCACTGGACCACACGCACGAACCATGCCAACCTCGCCAGCAACCATGCCGAGAGCACGCCCGTCGCCACGCTCGTCGGCAGCCCACAGACCGCGCTTCGCCCTGGCGTGCATACTGATCCCCACCGTCCCAGTAACCCTGCAGACATGCTCGTTCGCCGCCGCACGGACCACGCGCACTGTGCGCCATTAAATCTTCCATCGGGCACGCGCAGAGCACCGTCGCGTTTCGACCAAACCACACTGCCCCACGTCTCGCCACCGTGTCGTTGAGCATCGCCAGGGAGCACCGCACCTCCCTCGCTCCACTATAAATAGAGGCCACCCCCAGTCGAATTGAGTACACCATCTCACTCCCCTCTCCTCACTGACCGTGCCACCCCGTTCCCGGAGCAAGGCGAGCAGCACTTTGCCAGAATTTCACCGGAGCCCACCGCTACTGGAGAAGAAGGGAGCCAGCGATTGGAGCCGCCCCAGGAGAAGCTGCCGGTACCAGGAGGTTCGCCGTCGTCGACTTTGTCGTTCGCCCGCCTCGCTGACCCTTGCCTGAACCCCGGTGAGCCCCCAACGACCCCCACTGGCCACGCTAGGTTTCTGTCTCGCCGGCGTTGCCCAGCGTCGACGATGACTCTCAGTCGTTGGATTAGAACCAGATCGAACGCACCACATCGCCCCATACCGCTTCGCACCCCCTCGTCTCAGCGGCGCGTGGGGACAACCATAACCAGCCAGCGTGGCCATTGTTTTAGCAGGCCGACGCCCATGTCGCTTCAGCCATGACCAACTATTTGAATTTAACCTTTTCCATTTTATTTCAAACACACTTCTGTACCCAGTTTCAAAAATCAACCCAGGTCAATTCAGTGCACCAAATCGAATGAAAAACTAATTTTTTTAGAAAGGTCTAGAAGTGCTGAATCCAAGCCCGTTGGATTCAAGTCATTTGGATCTATAGATCATCCATGGTAAAAATAACAAGGCAGAAGCTTTTCTGCATTCAAACATTTTTCAAATTTAAACCATAATAGCTTTTGAGTTGATTCCAACTCTCAAAAATCACATTTAACCATACCTTTCAGAATATATAAAAATATATAGGTTTACTTATAGAAATAATGTTCAAGTAATAAAAGAATGCCACATAGGCATTTGTAGTCACTTTATTTAATTAAAATAAAAGGGTAAAACCTTATTAAATTGTGACACCACTTTAAATCACATTCCCATGGACTAAAATATGTGGTGATGACATGTGTCAACATGATCCCATGTTTGGTTTGGAGAATATTAAATCTTAAGTAGTTTTTCAATGAGTAGAAATTACTTTTCTAAAAATAAAAGGAATTAAACCAAGCCTTAATCTTGTAATGTTAGAGATGATGTTAGATCATCTATAGGACCCTTTTTGTGTGATGATTGCAAGTAGTTAAGTATTGTTTGGTGATTGTGTACCTCGTATTTATTCATAGATGCTAGTACCGACCAAGGATACGAGGAGGAAGGAGGATTCTACGAAGAAGAAGCCGAGGAGAACTTCAACCACTGCTCTGCACAAGGCAAGCTAACACTTGCAAGATACCCTACTAATGCAAGATTATACTGATACTTATGCAAGCTAATACTTGCTTGTTACCATGACCACTATATGCCTTAAGCATATGTGATCATATCCACTTGATAAACCATTCCTAGTTTTACTTACAAGCTTTATACTTTATTTCTTTATCAAAGCTAGTACTTAGAGCTTACCTAAGTAAATTGTAGATATTAGAAAGATAAGTGAAGGTTGCATAAAGAGCATAAAATTTGGCCTAAGCTAGATAATCTTGATGTCATCCTAAGGCATAAAATTTAACTTAGTTAAACTCCACTAGTTTACCACCCCTCATTAGTGCTTACCCCCACTTTTAGATGCTAGTGCTAAGCATAAAACTTGATCAACTTTAGATGGGAATACTTGGTGGAAAAATGGTTATGAAAACCTTGAATGATGGATCATTATATTGAAATGTTTTGGACATGTGTTTCCGAACACCTGATGATTTTGGTGATGAAAATGATGAGGCATGAGCCTTAGCCCTTTTTAAAACTGATGGTTGTCTGGATGCGATACCATTCCAATTTTATCGTACAACCACAATACCCGAAGATTGGGTAGGGCTTGACTGGAAACTTATATACCTTAGTATTAGTTCCCTCACGGCCAAGGTCTGAGCTGAGGCTACCTTGTGAAGATTGTCCACCTGTGTAGTACCCAAGATGACAGTTGGTCATGGTTGGGAGGCCAAACTCACAGGAGAGGTGCTTATACTAGGGCGTGTAATTGAAAGGTTAGGATTGATTATCCGCATACTGAGTATGGTGAATTCAGGATTTATTCCTGACGGATGTATCGAATGTTGTGGTGATAATGTACAATCTCTACAGAGTGTCAAACTATTCGAATAGCCGCGTCTACGGTTATGGACAGTTGGAGTGGCCATACTGTTCCCCCAGATGTTTTCAAAAGACTTGTGAAATGAATTGAGACTTTGACTTGACCACAACAGGGTTGTGATATGAAATACAAGTTCCCACTTAGGTGTTATAAAACTTCAACTAGCATTCGTTGCTTCTAAACTTAGTAGAGATAAATCTGGCTTTTGCAAAAACAACCCTAGAGCCGAGTGTCCTATTATCAAAAACTCCTTTCACTTGTTATCATTAGTTTGCGAGTACTTAAAGAGTACTCATGGCTTTGTCCCTGGCTATTCCCATGGCCAGACTATGAAGAGGAGTACCTGGAGGATGGACCCCAGGAAGGTTACGACAACTAGGATCATCTCCCATCGTCAGCATTGCCTGTGACCCCGAAGATGGAGCTTTGCCTACGCTACCGTTATTATTACGTATTCCGCTGCTTGAAGTTGTATTAAGAACTGGATCATGAGATCCCTATTTGTATAAGACCTTATGTATGGTTTGTAATGGATGATGTACTATGGTATCCAATTCTGTTATGTCTCGCAAAAATGGCAATCCTGGTTTTGCGATGTATGGCATAACAGGCATCTGGGATTAAAAATCCGGGTGTTGACAGTACATAGTTACCGACTCTGTAACGTAGCCGGATATGTCTCTCCCTATAACCCTAGGCCCAAGTGACTATATAAACCGCCCCTATGGGAGCCTTTAGGGCCTAACTCGATAGATAACCACAACCAACTCGCACAGGCGAACCTCTCTTGTAATCCGTTGTAACATCCGGCTTACGCTGATATATTACTGGGTTGCTAGTAGGAGTAGGATCCAATCACCGCAGTTGGATCTAAACCTGGGTAAACTTGTGCTCATCGCTCCTAGAACATCCAACATCTCACAACCCATCCTTCCAACGCCACTAGGACCCCCTATGGCATACTTGTCGACAATCCGACGACAGTTGGCACTCACTGTGGGGCAGGTGACCTTTGGAGCATCGTTCTAGGCAGAATCTGCGCGTGTAGGAATCGGCGAAACAATCGCCATGGGTTGCATGGTCTACGCTAGTGACGTACCTCTCATCCTCCTAGATGAGACTTGGATTCCGGCTTCCAGGCCCGTGACGACCTACACAATCATCTCAATCGGTGAGATCGATATTTATCTCGGTTTCGTTGAACCCGCCCAACCCACCCTAGAGGTGATGACCATGGCGGAAGAAAAATCCGGATCTACTTTGTCCGCAGAGGCGGAAGAGTTCAAGGTCTCGAAGAAAATCAAACCCGCCCAACCCACTCCCATAGTGGAAGAAGAAGTCAGATCCGATCTCTCCAGCGAGATCGGATACACAGACGAGGAGTACATCCGCTATGGATCCAGCTTTGCTGATGTCGAAGCGGAAACCAAGTTATACAAGTACCTCAAGAACATGTATAATAACAAGCATTGTTTCGTGTACCACATAAGCACTAGATCCGAATCTGTCGATGCTGGAGCTGGTAGCGACTCGATCCTAGACGCAATCGAAGAAAACGCCGACTTACTCGGCTCCCCAACAGAGTAAATCACGTCGCAGGAACTTCAAGACTTCAACAAGGAGATAGAGGAGTACGAGCAACAGCACGTCTCCAGACAAACGCCAGGTGAGCTGGAAACTCCTCCTAGTCCATATGATAGCATGGATTAAAGCTACACCTCGTAGGACGACATGGACACCGGAGATTCCTCCGAGGTCTACAAGCCAACCATGACGGAAGTACCGACGGAAGTTTATTCCCCGATACCAGACCAAAAGCCGTCTTTGCCACTGGTACGCACGTTAAGGCTATTGGGCGGTCAAATAAGAAAAAGAAGAACAAGAATCCGACTCCAGTAGAGCCAGATGTCAACCAACAAAGAAAAATTTGATGAAGAGATCGAGATGGAGAATCAGGACGGAGATCCGATTAATCCCACCCCGATCGATCCTCCTGTGGATGGACATGTTTTCACCAAGGGTGTGCGCGAAATCTACGGAGACGCTCTCACAATTCCAATCCCAACGGCTTCGGATCTTACGCCGGAGGCGCTGGAGAAAGGGATGAGGACCTGAAAAAGCACCGCTTGTTTCTACTTGAAGAGGCCGCGCGCCTCGTCGAGATGAGACAGAAGTTAGACAGTGATCCTGCCAGATATCAGTCAGATTTCAAGCGACATCCAAACAAAACTAGGGGTGGTCCGTTTCTTGCGAACAAGAATCCGGATATCCACAAAGATCTATTCTACGGAGATGGAGAGAAGATCCGAGTGTATAGCACGCCGGTGGAAAACGCTGCTGCAGCTCGAGCCATCCTCGCCAACAATCCATCTCCACAGCAGGTCCAGTAGTGCGTGGTGTTGCTGGACAAAGGATTAAAGCAGCAGAAGACGGACACGTCATTCAGTGGCAAGCTGGCCTCAAAATCCGAGTTTTGCCACACTGGGGCTGACCAAAGCGCTGACGTAAGGCTCCACAGGGATACGGCTCAGCGCTATCGTCCCCGTGGAGAAGAAGAAAATTCCAAGACCGGCTCCAACAGTCACTCTCACCGGCCGGCGCGTGACTGGGCAATAGTTATTCCGGCTGCGGCCGAAGATCCCATTAGGGCAATGGTTCCTCATCAGGACCATCGTCGGCAAAATAATCGCTATAAAGAAGACCCGGAAATACGCCACCAGCGAGAGGAGAAAGATCGGCTAAGGATGCCACCACCGAACCGTCCGGCTGGCAACGCTGGACGAAGAGACGATCCGGACCATCCTGAATCTAGTAGGGATGGTGCCCGAAGAAACATGCATCAGAGTCAGCATAATGAGGCTCCACCGCCACCACCAAGAAACCCAGCCGGAAATAATCCACCAGGGCCACCATCGCCTCCTAGCAGCGACCATGAAGGATCACGTCGTAGCCATGGAAGCCGCAGGGGCGGAGGCGGCAATGGTGAGAGAAGAAGCATAAATCCGACTCTGTCGCGCAGAAGCCACGAGCCTCCAAGGCGCAGATCACTCCCGCCAAACGATGCTCGCCATCGCATCAAATCAAACATAGAAGCGCGTAGGTACGAGGAAGAAGATGTGTATGTGGGACCCAAGTGCTTTGGTCCACATATATGCCAGACAAAATTTTCGGTTGACTTTCGCATCGCCAAGCACATTCAGCCCTATGACGCCGCAGCTCGGCCAGATACTTGGATCCAAGATTTTTTCCAGGCTTGCTGCATCGCCAAAGGAGGAAACAGCCTGGTTGCAGTCTGATATCTCCCACTGATGTTGAGGAAGACGGCTCGATCATGGCTCAATGAACTGCCAGAGAATTCAATTCATAACTGGTATGATATGTAAAGTGCGTTCTTTTCAAACTTCAAGGGAACATATAGGAGGCCCTGCACTGTCGGAGACTTGCAGCGTTGCACCCAAAGACCCGGAGAAACTTGACGGGATTACCTCAGATGATGGATCGATACGAAGAACTCCTGCGAAGGAGTAAATGAGCAAACTGTGATAGAAGCTTTTATTGCAGGACTTCCAGTCGGACTTTTATGTCACAGGCTGAAGCGTGACCATGTCACAGATTTGGGTGAAATGATAGAGATGGAAAGCAAGTATGCTGACGCCGACGATGATTCAGAAGGGCTGCTAAATATTCTGGCCAATCCCAATGCGGCCAAACAGCCAAAGCAAACTCAGAAGCGTAAGACACCTCAGACGAAAAGCCGGTTCTGGACAACACAACTGTCAACGCAACATTCGGATCTGGAGGACGAGGAGGGCACAGAGGCGGCCACGGTAGAGGTCGAGGAACTTCCCGAATCCAGGGCAGAGGAGACCAACAACCTGGAAAAACCTATACCTGGGCTGACATTGCTAATAATCCCTGTATCCACCACTTGGATAGTAACGGAGGAACTACCCATACAAATGCCGAATATCGTTTCAATGACGACATCAAGAAAGATGAATCCGCTAGCTACAGAGCCAAGCGACAAAAAGGAAAGAAAATTCCGAGAAAGAAAAGGAGCCCAAGGAAGATTCCGACATGGAAGAGACGGAAGCCTCCGCAAATCCCAAGCTGGATGGAAATAAGACTTTTCCGACTAAGAAAAATGCATACGCCTGCTTCCTTGGATCCCAACCAGCTAAGGACAAAAAGGCGGTTATTCCTGAGCTCAATGCCACGGTTCCGGCTGTCCCCCAATTCCTGGACTGGTCAGAGGTGACTATCACCTTTGATCGTTCAGATCATCCGAGGAAAACACATCGTCGAGGAAAGTACCCTCTGGTTGTCAATCCTCTTATTGATGGCTATGAGTTCTCAAAAACACTCATGGACGGTGGGAGCAGTATCAGTATCCTCTACATCGAGACACTTCACCGCATGAAGCTACACGAGAGCCAGTTGATTTACAACAGTGTAACTTTCCATGGCATTGTACCAGTGAGACAGGAAAATTCACTGGGTGAGATTACTCTGGACGTGACATTCGGAACCCGAGAAAATTACTGGACCTAGCAACTCTCCTTCGAGGTGGTACCATTCAAAAGTGCTTACCACGCCATCTTCGGGTGTCCGGCTTACTGGGCGTTTATTGACCGTCCCTGTTACATCTACAACATGATTAAACTTCCAGGTCCAAAGGGCATAATCACCGTACGAGGAAATCCGAGGAAGGCGCGAGAGTGCGGCGAAGGATTTGCTGCCTTCGCCGAAGCCGTGCTGCACGCCCAGGAGTACCAAGAGATCAAGAAGACCATCAATCCGTCTGAGATGCCCGCTATGAAGAACGAGGTGTTGAAGCCAAGTTTGCAGTTCAAGGCGTCGGAAGAGACGAAGAAGACATCGCTGCAGGAAGATGATCCATCCAAGACGACGAACATAGGGGTAGGCTTAGGCCATGCATAGGAAAGCGCGTTCGTCAAGTTTCTCAAAGCTAATGGTGATATCTTCGCATGGCAGCTATAACACCCTCGAATCGGCCCTATGCAAGTTTTAGCGCTTCCCGCCAAACCCGCATAGAAACGATTCAAGGACGCCCACCAGGCACTTTCGTGCGGGTGGAAAACGAAGTAATAACATTACACAACAGTCCTCGATGGGACCCACAGAACAGATATATATACAACAGCAACTCAATGAGTCAAGAATACAGATATAATATACAAAGATCCAAATCACCTTGAAAATGATAGAGCGTCCGACTACGGACAAGATGCAAATGGGGCTAAGAGCCCTGAAGAATAACCAATGGCGTCCATAACCCTGCCGAGCCAAGCGGAAGGGTAACCACCTAATGACGGCGATCTCAAACCTGCTAAACAAAAGGTGCCGACAAAGGGCAAAGGAAAAGAGGAGCGTCGATCGAGGCCGATACGGCGAGACTAGAATTCGGCGGTCCTCGCCTACATAGGTATGGTGGG
Organism: Avena insularis; assembly: GCA_023614405.1. Classification (NCBI taxonomy): domain Eukaryota; kingdom Viridiplantae; phylum Streptophyta; class Magnoliopsida; order Poales; family Poaceae; genus Avena; species Avena insularis. The sequence continues at coordinate 217,762,730 of CM042685.1, read as the reverse complement.
ATCAAGCGGCAAAGATGCACTAAACAACCTATAGAGACTCGATATAACTGTCGGCTATCAAAGAGGGATAAGAAAGACCTATTCGGAACCAACCTGATGCTACCACCAAACATACCCATCCTGGTATTTCCCCCTCGCGACCACACGAGGAAGTCAACCGAGGAACTCACACAGTTGGCAGTTTTATTTATTCCGTTATAGTTGCGGCAATTACTAGTCAAATATAGATAGCATGAGTCATCCTGATATAATAAGCAGTGGGCAGTTTTAGTTAACCATTCCGTTGTAGTTGCAACACTTACTAGTCAGATGCAATTGGCATGAGATATCCCAAAACCCAGCAGTTGTTGGTTCTTTTATTTAGCCATTCCGTTGTAGTGGAGCTGATTACTAGTCATATCGGATACAAGTCAATTTATAACAGTAAACTTTAGTTATAGTTGTCTATGATCGAGAACTGTGCTCCAAGTCGTCCATAACCGCGGACACGGCTTTTCGAAAAGATTTAACCTAGGGTGCACCAAAGTATCCACGCACTTGACCCTTTTGCGGATCAATTAACATACACCCATCGGTATGTCGGCGGGGCCTAAGTCATGACGTTTCCCAGACCCAAAGCAAGTACATGGGGGCCACCCCACTAAGTCTACCCGCAACGAAGTCGGCCGGGCTCCAAGACGGACTCAGGGTTTGTGGAGCCGGCTGTAAACGACTGGGAACCCGAAACTCTCGGGCTTGTCGATCTGATGAAAAGCAGGTCACGATCCTAAGCAGATCTGATGTGCTATCCATCGCACAATTTAAATAAAGCGATAAAACATGGCATAAGTACAGAATAGTAATAAAACCTCAAACTAGTTGTGGCCCCAGATACAATACTTGGAATCGGTACTAAATCGATGGGGTGCCCACACATCCCACATGTGGTTAGCGCTCGATCTCGAACAGTGTCAAGAACTCGGGGTCCTCAGGACACCGGTGTGATCGGAAACCAAATATTGTCTATCACCCACGGTGCCTCTGCATTACCTACTTCCATTTTAGTTATTAAACAATAATTAAAGTTATAACCATCTCCAACATAAAGCTTATGGCAGCCTTCCAACAAGCGTGGTACTTGACGACCGCATAGCGACACTTGAGCAAGCGACTACGGCGCAAGTCCAACTATCTACCAAACAACAGGTAATAGGATGTGTCCAAGGCAATATAAGGCTGCAAGGGATATCAATGCGAAAACTAGAGCATCGCAACACGAGACAATAGATCAACAGAGGAATAAATACTATAAAAGTAAGATAGGTAGAAAGGGAGATGCTACTTTGAAAACATTGCCGAAGGTTCATCCGAAGATCGGGTCGACACTCGCATCAACTCATCGGCCTAATCCGTGAAGAAGCAAAGCACTAGAAGAAAACACCGAATGCACTATTTAATACTACGGCCAAAGATCGGGCATGATGCATGTATGATGTATGACATGGCAAAGGTGCAATGCAATTAGGCAATATTAAGCGGAACCGGGGTCCCGACAATTAAATATATGGTTCTAGTTGTGTAACTACCCCGCAATTTAATTGTTGTCTTAACATGGCAAAAGATAGCACCGGTTCGCTACACAAATTTAAATGGGGCCAATATAAGACTAGATCTGCCCGCATATGGACCCCATATTTAATTATGAGGTGAATCGGCATAAGGTCCCCAAACCACAGACAAGTATGCATGCAACATGGCAATTTTATATGCAACAAGTAATATTATTTATAAAATATAGGTCACGGAAAAGAGGTCACACTTTGGGGTTCGGCGAACTCGGGCTCCGAGGGGTTCGGGGTCGGGTCTCAGGGTTTGACGGGATAATGGCTCGACGAGATCGGTCTCGGACAACGGAAGTCGATCTTGTCGTCGATGGCGAACTTGAGTGGATCGGGTACCGGGGTCTCGGACAACGGCCTTCGGCCTCTGTGAAGAAGAGCTTGGAGTGTCAGGGTTCGGACTTCGCCTCCGGGAACAGGGTCTTCAACGTCTCGGCCCACGGGTTCGCGATGGCATCATCGCCGTGTCGAAGGCATCGGGGTTTCCGTGACGAAGATCTTGGGGGTGGACATCGCCGTCTTCGGGTGTCGTGTCGAAGATCTTGTCGCCCGTGATGTACACATGCCGGATCCCTCTTTGATTGACGGCGACGCACTTGGATCAGGCATTGGTGGTCTTGGCTTCCGCTTGAGCACCAGCGGGCACACACTCGCGAAACGGGTTCAACAGCAGCATGACAAGGTGCACCGTTAGCTGGCCGGGTTGGAGAAGGGCCGATGGGCGGCGCTGCAAGTCACAGCAAGCCCGGGCGCGGGCGAGGTGGTGCTCGGGCCGTACTGCAGCGGAACAGCGATGCCGAGGCGAGGAAGGGGGGCCGGTCGGAGGAAGCTTGACGGAGGAGGGGCGGCGGCCGGCCGGAGGAGAGGAGGTCCAGGGGCGGCTCGAGCGGGGCAGGCTCAGGAGCACGCCTTGGAGGCGCCTGATGGCGGCTGTGGAGGAGGCGCGGGCAAGGGAGGAGAGGGAGGAAGGCCGAGGCCTTGCGGGTCCGGCCGGAGGGGAGGGGTGGTCGGCGACAAGGAGGGGGCTGGCGGCGGAGAGGAGGAGGAGACGGGCGGGCGAAGCGGCGGTCCGGGGACGGAGGAAACGGAGGAGGTCGTGGCAGCAAGCTCGGGAGGAGGTCGGCGCGGCAAGCTCGGGAGGAGACGGCCGTGAGGCGGAAGCGGTCAGCCGTGAGGCGGCCGGGAGAGGAGAAGGCTCGTGGGGTGGGCCGGGAAGGAGAGAGAGGCGGCGAGGGCCGTGGGTGGAGACGAGAGAGGGGAGGGGGGAGAAGGCGGGCTCACGCGTGGGAGAGAGGAAGTGGTGGGGCCAGGAGGTGGGCCAGGAGGAGAGAGGGAGGTGGGGGCAGGGGAGACGTGGGGCTGGGGTGGGTCCCATGGACAGGGGGTGTGTGGCCGCATGGGAGAGGTGGGACCAGTGGTGGGGTCAGGGTGTAAGGGAGAGGGGGTAGAAGGGGCGGTGTGAGAGAGGGAGAGGGGCTGGTGGATTGATGAGGTGGCGGTGGCTGTGATGAGGTGGAGGGAAGGTGAGGTGGAGGGAGGGGATTGGTGGGTAGACTAGGATTGGGTGGGAATAGAATTTAGAGTTTGGGTGGACCGATTTTATTCTGGGGGTGGTCGACTGGGTCGAATCGGCCCGTTCGACTGCCCCCCTAAAAATAATTAAATATTTTATTTATTTCAAACAGGGCTTTTGCAAACCGATAGCAGACAAAACAAAATAATCCGGAGACCCGGGTTTTGTGTTTGAACAAAGACGGGGCGTTTAGAAAACAAGAACAGGTTTTTCGAAAATAGTTTTATGCGAACAAATGCAAGATGACATGACGATGCTCAAATGCAATGCGGCATGATGACATGAGCATGCGGTCATGATGATGCAATGCACAAAAACAACGCGATTTTCTAGTAGTGGTTTTTTTTTTGCGGGATGCCACAACAGCCATCTGACATGACCGAAGTACCTAGGAAACTTGCCGAGCACTCTCTTAATGTGTACCCAGACACTAAACCCATCAAACAGTCCTTACGAAGGTTTGGTGATGAAAAGCGCAAAGCAATAGCCAAGGAATTAGCCCGCTTAGAGTTAGCGGATTTCATAATAGAGGTCATCCATACAGATTGGGTGGCAAATCCTGTACTCGTCCCAAAAAAGGACACCATTGATTTAAGAATGTGTGTTGATTATACCGCTTTGAACAAGGCATGCCCAAAAGATCTGTTTCCTTTGCCAGGAATCAACCAAGTTATCGACTCAACGGCAGGATCGGAATTACTCTGTTTTCTCGACGCATATTACGGATATCACCAAATACCGATGAAAAAGTCAGACCAAATCAAGATGTCTTTCGTCACTCCTTTCGGAACCTTCTGCTACAAAACTATGCCTTTTGGCTTAAAGAACGCAGGAGCAACATATCAACGTACCATGCAACGTTGTCTCAACGACCAAATCGGATGCAACGTCCATGTATACATAGACGACATAGCAGTTATGTCCAAAAAGAAGGAAACTTTAATTTCCGACTTGGATGAAATGTTTGCTAGACTACAAAAATTTAACATGATGCTAAATCCGAAGAAGTGTTTCTTTGGAGTTCTAGCCGGAAAATTGTTAGGTTCCATCGTATCTGAGCGAGGCATTGAGGTGAACCGGGACAAAATCAAGGCTATCTTAAACATTACCAGGCCAACTCGCCTGAATGACGTACAACGCCTCACTGGTTGCATTGCAGCGGTGAGTCGGTTCGTCAGGCGGCTCGGTGAAAGAGCCGCACCTTTATATAAACTCTTGAAGAAAACCGACAAATTTGTTTGGACCCCAGAAGCTGAAACTGCACTTCAAAGTTTAAAAGATTTGCTTTCAAATCCACCAGTTCTCGCAGCGCCAGAACCTCAGGAACCTATGTTACTTTACATCACAGCGACCAACAAGGTCATAAGCGTGGTAACAGTAGTTGAGCGCGAGGAAGAAGGCCACGAGCATAAGGTGCAGCGGCCAACTTATTATTTAAGTGAGGTCCTGATATAATCAAAGCAACGGTATCCACATCATCAAAAGCTAGCTTATAGAGTGTTTTTTACATCCATAAAGCTACGCCACTATTTTTAAGAGCACAAAATCACAGTAGTGAGCACAGCTCCTCTGCGAGATATAATCAATAATCGCGACGCCACATGACGTGTCACAAAGTGGGAAATAGAGCTTGCAGCTTTCGACATTGAGTGCAAACCACGTATAGCAATCAAGTCTCAAATTCTCGCCGACTTTGTCGTTGATTGGACAGAAACGGCAGAAAACACAGGTCCTCCAGACTCGGAATTTTGTACCCTTCACTTTGACGGATCAAAATCACGAGGAGGCTCGGGGGCTGGCATGGTGCTCAAATCACCCCAAGGAGATAAGTCGTTCTATGTGTTGCAAATACACTTCACGACAACCAATAATATTGCCGAGTACGAAGCACTACTGCATGGAATACGCATGGCCAAAAACATTGGCATATCAAGACTCATGTGTTACGGAGACTCGGATTTAGTTGCTCAGCAAGTATCCGACATTTGTAACGCAAACAAACACATGGCAGCATACAAAGCTGTTGTGGATGAATTATCCAAATCGTTTGAGGGTTTTGAGGTTCAACACATCCCTCGAGTAGAAAAATAGGAAGCATATGCTTTATCAAGGATAGGCTCTACACGGAAACAAGTACCGGATGGAGCTTTTCTAGAGCATTTAAGGGTCCCCTCCATGGAGTTGATGAGGACTATCCGACGAAATCCGACTCACCTTTAATAGCAGTTTTGGCTGCAATTCCCAGCTGGACAAAACCCTATCTGGATTTCCTGATAGACGGAAAATTATCCGAAGACGAAGTCTTGAGCCGGCAGATTGTCCGACGAGCAAAAGCATACACTATAATAAATGGTGAGCTCTATAAGCGCAGTGTTTCTGGCGTGTTTCAGAGATGTATTTCTTCGGAAGGAGTGGAAATCCTAAGAGAAATCCACGAAGACGAGTGTGGTCACCATGCTGCAGCCAGATCCTTAGTGGCAAAAGCTTTTCGACACGGATTCTTTTGGCTTACAGCTAAGGTAGATGCCGATAAACTGGTCAAAACGTGCAAGGGCTGCCAAAAGTACGCTCATTAGGCACACATTACGGCTGAACAGTTGCAAACAATCCCTATTACATGGCCGTTCGTGGTCTGGAGGCTTGATATGGTAGGGCCGTTTCGCACGACAAAATGTGGATTTACTCACCTACTAGTGATGGTGGATAAATTTACAAAATGGATTGAGCCTAAACCCGTAACAAGTTGCGATAGAGCCACAACCAGAAGATTCATCAAAGACGTAATCATCAGATTCAGATATCCGCATAGTATAAGTACTGACAACGGGAGCAACTTTTCCATGGGGGAACTTGCCGAATTCTGTGAAGAGCAAGGGATCCGACTTGATATTGCATCAGTCGCACATCCACAAGCCAATGGACAAGTCGAAAGAACTAATAGCCTTATTCTACAAGGAATTCGACCTCGCCTCGAGGCACCGCTTTGTTGGGATGCGGGGGCTTGGGCGGAAGAATTACCGGCTGTGATTTGGAGCTTACGTACAACTCCTAACAGATCAACCGGCTATACTCCTTTCTTCTTGGTCTACGATGTAGAAGCAGTTCTTCCGAGTGATCTTATCCATCAAGCTCCACGGGTCAAAGCATATATCGAAGAAGATGCAGAAGTTTCTCGGCAAGATGATCTCGATATAATTGAAGAAGTACGCGTCGTTGCTGAACAGAGAACTACAGCCTATCAACAGAAGTTACGCAAGTATCATAGTCAGAGAGTGCAAAACCATTTTTTCAGAAAAGGCTATTTAGTTCTCTGACTTGTGCAAAAGAGAAAGCACAAAATTTCTCCAATTTGGAAAGGACCTTTTACGGTTAGCAGAGTTCTGCATAATGGGTCATATTATTTAACCGACATGAGACAAGTCAAGGAAAGACCTGATACTCGGAAAAGGAAGAGAGCCGGTGGCAGCACAGACCCAGATGAAATAGACCGTCCATGGAATATTGCACAGCTACATCCCTTCTATTCTTAGTTATATTTTCTTGTAATCATATATGTACATGTTCAAAGTGAAATAAAGTATTGGTTCCCTCATATTGTTATTTTTGAGACGTTTTTGCCATCTTATTTCCAAAAGAGCATGAAATTTTTTCAAAAATCTCAGAATACTTGAAAGTACTTTATGCTCATATTTGTTCTAGTTACGATTTTTGAACAATCTAAAAAATGTTACCTTGAGGTACAAAATTTAAATTATTATCTATACTTTGATTCTTTATCTGATTGCTTAGACGCGGGCATTTTCCGAGTAATGAGTTGTTGGTACTAGAGTCCGGCTTTGTTTCCGAGTTTAAACTGGTTTAGCAATTGTGCTCCGTTGCTTGGCAAAGTTTCCATGCTGAAGGTTAGCCGACCCATGAAAGGGACGAGGCAGAGAGCCAGATAAACCGATAAGTATAGCCATAAAAAAGCAGTGCTTCAGAAATTTTCAAGCACAAAGCATAAAAATATATAAACAAAAGTGCTAAGATAGTAAAAGCATCAGTTTTTACAGACCAGCACAAAATAAATATTATAGCCATCATTACATTGCCATAAGTTTAAGATAATACATAGAAATTGTTTATGCTGCAGGCGGTGGTGATGAAGCAGGTGGAACACTGGAACCAACATCAGTGTCACCCTCGATCTCAGACTCGGAAGCATTGCTAATTTCTGGCTCTTGAGGCAAAGGAGGCACGATGACGGATTCGAAGAATGGCGTCGTGTAGTTGGTCATCTCCACCACCTGACAAGCATAACCCGCACAAGATTCTTGGATAGCCTTGATATCTTGCGGGTTACCCTCATCATCCTCCTCGGCAATGCCCTTGGTGACGTGCAAGATTTCAATCTTGCTATGGTGGCTCATCACCATGGTCAGGGCTGTTTGCGTAGCAGTCCGAGCATAGGAGATCTTACAGCCCTCAATCAACTTCGGAAACTCCTTCACTTTGTCCCTCACCTCGTACACTAACATTTTGTGCAACTCGGAAAGCTTGACGGCTTTGCCAGACTCTTCTAGAGTTTGGCGGAAGTCGAACAAGACATCTCCGACGAGCTTAATGCGCTCGAGGCGAGGTTCAGAAGTGGAAGAGTCAGAAAGATTCAGGAGGGCTGGGAAAGAACCAAAAGTCAAAATTCCGACTAAAACGAAATTCGAAAAATGAACAACACAAAGAAAAAATTCAGAAATCTTACCAAGCACAGAGTGATTCCATTCAGCATGCTCCTTGGGAGGTTGTCTAGTTCACTTGTTGAGGCTTGGGCAAGATACTTCTGGATATCAAACTCCTTCTTAATATCAGCAAGTTGTTTATCTCGGAGGGCTAGGAGCTTCTCTAGCCTCACGGTCTCGTGGTTGCTTGATTCCAAAACTGCAGCTACGGATTTCTCCGACTCCACAATTAGGGTCTCAAGATTTTCCCAGAGTTCAGTATTCTTTGCCTCCAAGACCTTGAAGTTTTCGGCCTACTCCACCATCTTGCTGGATTGGCACAACAATTCTGCAAAGACAAAAATATCAGTCGGATAAAGCACATACGACTATGACAAAAACATTTAACTAACAAAGAGGAAGCCGGAAAAGTTTACCTTCTGCTTCATCTTTTTCAACTTTTAACTTTGAATTTTCAAAGCGCAAAGCTTTGATTTCTTTGCATTTGTTGGAAATATTCTTGAGCAATTCCTGGTTGGAAGATGCAATTTTTTATAAGTTTAGAGACGGAATACCGTCAGACGGCTACTATGACTCGGGCTGTAAATTTAACTAAGTAAAATTACAGCACGGGCCTTGGGGGCTACACTACATCGTTCTTTTGCAACCTAAAAGCATCAACCCGGATCTAATGATGTTTATCCGACTTTATGCTTGGGGGCTAGAGGATATGATAATAAATGCAAATAAGAATCGGAAACTTACATTGTGTTCCAGGTGCAACTTTTCAAATCCGAGCATGGTGCTGTGAATCACCTTCTCGGTAAGGGTGAGGAACAGAACATTCGTCGCTGGAAGTGCGCCAGATGCGATTTTAGCATCCCGGACCAAAATTTGCTCCAGGAGGCTAACCATCTTGACGTCTTCCTCCTCTTGGATCGCTGCCTCTGGAGTCAAGGTTTGCTTATCAAGACTGGTTTTAGCCAGTCTGAGGATCTCTTCCTTCTCTTTCCTCTTGAGGCCAGGGACAGCTGAGTCATTCACCTTATCCACAGTACATGTGGACATAACCATGGGATCATTACCCTTTACGGGTTCACCCTTGTCAGTTGCCTGGTCATCAACGATGACCAGGGCTTTCGAGATTTTACCAGCGTTAGGGGATACAGAAGCTCCCTGCACTGATGGAGCAGTGGATGGGGTCAACGGTGGCACAACTGCAGAAACAACAAGCTTCTGCTGACGCAGCAGCTTGCCTGGCTTGCTTTCCGGCTTAATCTTGGTCTTTAACGATGATTTAACTCTAGAAAATAGAAATCCTAAATATTAGGTGTGCTCTGTAAAGATAACAAAGATACAAGAGTACTAAAAACTAAAGGTGAGATGCTTACTTTTTAACTACTGGCAGCACTTGGCTACCAGTAGCGACAACTTCCTTCACCTTACGCTTTTTGGAGGCGGAGGCGGCAACTTCTTGCACCTCATCATCCTCCGCCGCCTCCGGTTCGTCTGAAGCATAGCCCTCTAGTGGAGCTAGCTCAGACTCGGAGAGTTTCTCGAGATGACAGAATCGGAAAAGCATCAATGAAAATAGAGTCAGAGAAAGAACCAAAGAAAACGACGAAACGCGAAAGCAGAGTCGAAATATTTACCGGAGTCAGAGGGCAGCTGGATGTATACATCTTCATGGAAACTTTCGGAACTTTTCGTTCCACTCTTTCCTTGACCAAATATTGCATGAGGGTCCTATAGTCCTTCGGTGAGAGCCAGTTCGGGCTAACCTTCATGCTGTCCTTTTTGTCGCCGGTGATTTGGTGCATGAGGCGGTCTCCGTGGTGCTGGAGAGGCTGAATTCGGCTCTCCAGTCAGCAGTGGATCAAGTCGGATCCACGAAGCCCCTCATGCTTCATCAGAAATTCGATCCGCCTCTTGGCAAAGATCAAAATATCCAACAGCTCCGGCGCCTCTGCGTCCCATGAGTCTTGGTGGGGAGCAGCGCCATTGGCAAACGCAGGAAGACCTTCCGCCTTACCCGGAGCCAGAATATCCTTATGATAGAAGAAAGTTCTGGCCCAATGTTTGACGGACTCACTAGCATTAATCCTTGGATAGATCCGATTCCTCCTAAGGACTAAGCTAAGAGTGCCGGTGACATAAGTCACACCAGCACTGATGGAATTCTTCCGAGTACCATAATAGTACCGGAAAAGGGTGAGACTTGGCCTAATGCCAAGAAACCCCTCGCACAGAGCTACATGAGCACTAAGATCAAGCAGAGAGTTGGGAGGAAGATTGTGGAGTTGCACACCGTAATGGTTGAGGACCTCGACGAAGAAGTCCGACGGTGGCAAACTGAGGCCACGGTCGACGTGAGTGCTGAACAGCACCCTCTCGTCGTCTTTCGGCGCGGGGATGGCGTGTCCAGCAGCGCTCCGCCACGCGCCGGCAGCGATGAACCCCTCATCCTCCATGACTTGGAGCTCCGCAGTGTCCATGGCACTGGGATCCATAGACCCCGTATCTTCTTCTCGTCCGCCGCCGACGAACCCGCCGCCGCTCCCGAGGACGAGGCAGACGCCATAGTTTTTTGGAGGAAGATGGGCTAGTGGGGGAAGGAGAGATTTTTTCTCAACGGAGGGCAGATGGGAACTAGTGCGGAGAGCTCGAGGAGTACGAGGAAGCAATGAATGAATCGACGGAGAAGTGAATCTGAGAAGAAGGGTTTTCTCTCCTCTTATTTACCTCTGTGTTAAGATTCGTGCGGTGAGACGCGCGATTATCGCCACACGTATAGGAAAGGGGGAGTTAGCTTCCTCGCGACTCTTCCGCCCCCTCGATTTTCGTGCAGGCATTGAAACAGCGTTTCGTTCCGTAAGGAACGAACCCACCAATGGTCGTGCTGATGGAAATCCTGTCAGTGATGGGACCTGGCCTGTAAAGTTGTCAGTCGGCACGCCGCTGTAAAATCCGGATTATGTTTCAAATCAAGCAACAGAAAAATCAAGGTCAGAGCAGAATATATCCGACTCAACTGACTCGGAATCCTACATCAATGAAAGAAGTTTTTGGGAACCCTTCAATTCTCAAGACGAAGAACCCATCAAGCTAGACGATTTATCCGACTTCAGATCTTGGAGACTTCCGGGGGCTACTGTTGGGGATATACTTTCCGGGTATACCCACAGGACTCGCTGACCAGGGTGGCCCACCAACGGGTTAGAGCTTTGCTTCACGGGCGGCCCAGTCAGAGAAAGAGGAGGAGTCAGTTCCGGCTACGACAAGTCCCAGAAGAGTTACCGACTTAGGCATGTAGTATTACTTGTAGTCCAAGCTGTACATAGTTACCAACTCTGTAACGTAGCCGGATATGTCTCTCCCTATAACCCTAGGCCCCGGTGAATATATAGACCGGCCCTATGGGAGCCTTTAGGGCATAACTCGATAGATAGCCACAACCAACTCGCACAAGCGAACCTCTCTTGTAATCCGTTGTAACATCCGACTTATGCTGATATATTACTGGGTTGCTAGCAGGAGTAGGATACGATCACTGCAGTCGGATCTGAACCTGGATAAACTTGTTCTCACCGCTCCTGGAACATCCGATGTCTCACGCCCCATCCTCCCAACGCCACTAGGACCCCTATGGCGTACTTGTCAACAATCCGACGACAATGACCGTCTGGTGTAGAGATTCCGGGGATGGAGATCCGTGAGATCTGTGGGCGGGATGTGCTTATTTTTAGGGCATATTATGCCAATTTGCCTCTTATCCATACTTGAATCTTGTCTTCCGCTTTCGCTTGATACTTTGATGTGTGACGTATGAGGATGTATCCTAACTATTAGCTATCTAGTATTTTGAAGCTTGCCGTATGGCATTGAATATTTTTATTTTTTTAGATGGTTTGGCTCTGATCTCTTATATGTCCCTGGCATACACACTTGTGTATGTTATGTTGTCGCATGCCTGTCGACTACGCCGCTCGTACTTGTCTCGATGTTCTTGCAAAGTGGATGGGGTGTTGGCCGGTACCATGCCCTGTTCCGCTCAGACGGTACCTACCCGTGGGTGGCCCCGGGCCTCCTCGGTAGGACACCTCATGCACTTGGGTTCATTCGAGGCTTGTTACTTAGAGCGTAGTATCCAAGGTATTACATAAATAGATCAAGCTACTACCACAAACCCATAGTGAGTAGGTGGACTACTCCTTCTTCATCATGGTGATGATGCCGGAGATGTTGGAGAGGGTGGAGATCCTCCTGAAGGCAGCTCCGGCGGAGTTTCCCCCTCCATTTTTTGCTGGATCTGACTCTATTTGGTGGTGTTTTCGTTTCTAGTGTGCTCCTTCTAGAGGACTCCCCTGGGGATCCTTATATAGGGTTTTTTAAGTCAAGAGAACTCCATGACAAAAGAATCAAGGCAATCAGACGTTCGAGGAGGAAAAGAGGGTAGGTGGCGCGCCCACCTGGGCTAGGCATGCCACCCTGTCTATTTTGGGCATCCTAGCCCTCTAGGTGAGGTTCTTGCGCTGCATATGCTTCTCGTGGATAAATATCGATATCCTCAAAAGTTCAGGTCCAGTTGACTTCGTATAGGTCCTAAAACATCAAAAACATTGAAAACATGGTTTTCCTGCCCTGCCGGGTTATAGCCAAAATAAAGGGGATCATTGGTAAATTCCCAAAAAATCAATGTAAAACATGGATATAACATTACATATGATGCAAATATGTGGATAAACATGTTAACAAACTATAAAGTTCATGTATGCATTTTACATGCATCAGTAGTACCATCTCAGTTTGGCTACCTAAACCTAAGCCTTTCTCCCTCCCCGAGACATCTATCTTGCACACAAGTCCGTTGTTGAAACTTGCGAGGGTGTTGTTCGGGGTGTGCTGGCCTAAAACCTGTGTAAAACATAATTTCAAGTGAGGGGCGGATAATCCGGCCCGAGCGGTTTCGCTCTATTAGGGTTGGGCGTCAAGCAGCCACTTGATACGTCTATAACGTATCTATAATTTTTGATGGTTTATGCAATTATTATGCTTTTGACACATCTTTTTATATAAAGATCATGAGTTATTTGGACTAACCTACTAATAGTTGTAAAAGTGCACACTGTTCTTGTTTTACACTTGATGTGTAGAAAATATCAAGAATACAAGTGGAACCCTTGTTGGAGTCAAATTGGAATTTCCAGAAATCTGTCTTAGAACTTTTTTTGAAGATGGTCACATTTCGGGTCGAAGACGGCGTCCAACGGAAAACTCTTCAACTATAAAGTTGTAGGAAATTTCACAACAATCGTTCTAGACTTAAAATTTAGCTGATTCCGAGTCCGGACGGTCCTGCTAGGCCCGATTTACTATAACTCAAAATGGGGTGACGGGAATCCGAGAAGCTATATAAAGGGAGGAAACCTAATTCGTGGAAGACACCTCCACCCACGAATTTGCAGACACCAAAGCCACGTTTTTGCCTCCCCCATGGATCCCATCTTCATGGGGAGGGCTCCCAAGAAGCCATGAAGGAAGGGGGCTAAGGGGCGGTGCTCCCCCACGATACCGGTGGCGGGGAAGGAGTCCCCCGCGCCGCCGCCGGTGCCGCCACCATCCTCTTCACCATCTTCACCGCCTTATCCATTACCTAATCCTCCTAGTATGCAGTGGTTCATCCTCCCACACACCTCTATACCGTCCTATGTAAACATGGTGTTTGATGCTATAAGTTATAATCCTATGATCTATGTCATGTTTGTGTAGTTTCTTTGTTCTTAGATTGAATGGTTGAACGCCTTTGGTTCATTAGAATTGTATGTTGGTATGGTACAGTCCTTTGGTATCCATTATATTTGTGTGCACATGGATTCAACATCATAAGGTTTGTAGTATGTGTAAGAGGAAGGGGGAAGTTCTTTCACAGTGATAAAAACCTAAGGACACGAACCGAAACGTTGTACGTATGGGAGTAAGAGGAACATTAACTTAAGGCTATGGTCGGAGAAACCTTAATACATTGTGAGTAGTTACAGATGTTTGCTAACAATCCAATCATATAGTACATGTAATTCCGAGTAGTGAAGTGCATGTATATTTAGCCTCTCCCATATAGAAAACTGCATCGAAGACAATGAACCCGATTTATTCGCTAATTAAATTTGGACAAAGACACCACAATTACCACCACTATTATACACTTATGGTCCTATTAGTTTAGTGTATTTTATTGCTGCAGCAACTAGCTTTACTTTCTTATTTTTATTATCTTGCAAAGCTTTCTCTAGTACTCGTTTTGTTGCTCTAGTTTTATTTCCTAGATAATACAAACGTTTAGTGTGCGTAGAGTTGTATCAGTGGTTGATATAACTTGAGAGAATATTTATCCTACCTTTAGCTTCTCGTTGGGTTCGACACTCTTACTTATCAAAAAGGCTACACACGATCCCCTATACTTGTGGGATATCAAGACCTTTTCTGGAGCCGTTGCCAGGGAGAAATAGCGTGTGGGTGAATATTCTTGTGTGCACTTGTTTGCTTTATCTCTAAGTAGTTTTTACTTTTAGTTTTAAGTTGGTCTCTATCTTAGTATGGATAGGGATTGCAAATTACAAAAAAATAGTTGTACTTGTTACCTAAAAACGTTTTTAAAAAGGAAAATGATTGGAAAGATGAGTAATGGTTAAGTGGGGGTCGACCTTGAACACTTGTGTTCATGCCTATGAAACCAAAACAAATCTTCCTATGGAAGCTTTTAAACTGAATGAAGGCACCATTAAATATCAATTCTCATTCAAGAAAGGTATAAAATACCTTTTGCCTCTCCTATTAAAACAAAAGTTGCTGTTAATGCTTCTTTATTTAAAAATATTTGAATCATGCTTTTTGTGCCTAACTTAAAGGCGTTAAAGAAAAGTACTTCTTGGGAGGTAACCCAATAGTTTTCTTAAGTCTTGGAAGTTATTACTTCTGTAATAACCTCTCCTTATTCTTTTTATTTGATTTGTGTGCCAAGAATAACCTCTAATGAGAGGGAGGTAAGATTTGGCGAGTTGCTGTCCCGAAACAGATTTTTACGCTCCACTGTAAAAATTCTTGAAAAATCTCTATAAGTCAGATTGAGCTGTAATTTTCTGAATAAATCCCCTAGGTTGTTAGCTAACTTCCTTTACATCAACACTTTGATTTGAGCAACAGAAGGTCTTCGAAAAAATCGGTTTCTACCTGTTGGTCTGTTTTGACAGATTTTTCACATTATTTGCATTTGCTTCTTATTGATTCCTTTTTGTTTTTTTGGGAAATTGAGCTTTTTGAGGGAATTGCTACAGTAGATTGTGTCTTTAGTGAAAGTTTTGTTGTTTTGAAACTAAATCCAAAGGTCTATTATCTTTTGAATACACTAATGTTGCTAATGAAGATTATGTGAAGTTTTGTATGAAGGAAAATTTCCAGGTGTAAGGAAAGAATGATGTAATGAGATGAAGAATGGACAAAATCTCAAGCTTGGGGATGCCACCCTGTGTCACCCCAAGAAATATTCAAGAGGTACAAGCGTCAAAGCTTGGGGATGCCCAAGGCAATCCTTTCTTCATCAATAAAAATCTCAGGTCATTCTAGACACTTCGTTTTTATTGTTTCATGCACTGAGGGAATTGCAGCTAACAAAGCCACATTTTTGCCTCCCTCATGGATCCCATCTCCATGGGGAGGGCTCCCAAGAAGCCATGAAGGAAGGGGACTAATGGGCGGTGCTCCCCCATGATACCGGAGGCGGGGAAGGAGTTCCCCGCGCTGTCGCCGGCGTCGCCACCGTCCTCTTCACCATCTTCACCGCCATATCCATTACCTAATCCTCCCAGTATGCGGTAGTTCATCCTCCCACACACCTCTATACCGTCCTATGTAAACATGGTGTTTGATGCTATAAGTTATAATCCTATGATCTATGTCATGTTTGTGTAGTTTCATTGTTCTTAGATTGAATGGTTGAACGTCTTTGGTTCATTGGAGTTGTATGTTGGTATGGTATAGTCCTTTGGTGTCCATTATATTTGTGTGCACATGGATTAAATATCATGGGGTTTGTAGTATGTGTAAGAGGAAGGGGGAAGTTATGCCGGAGTGGCAGAAACCTAAGGACGCGAAGCGGAACGTTGCACATATGGGAGTAAGAGGACCATTAACTTAAGGCTATGGTTGGGGAAACCTTAATACATTGTTAGTAGTTACAGATGTTTGCTAACAATCCAATCATATAGTACATGTAATTCCAAGTAGTGAAGCGCATGTATATTTAGCCTCTCCCACATAGAAAACTGGATCGAAGACAATGAACCCGATTTATTCGCTAATTAAACTTGGACAAATCCACCACAATTACCACCATTATTCCACACTCATGGTTCTGTTAGTTTAGTGTATTTTATTGCTGCAGCAACTAGCTTTACTTTCTTGTTTTTTATTATCTTGCAAAGCTTTCTCTAGTACTCGTTTTGTTGCTCTAGTTTTATTTCCTGGATAATGCAAATGTTTAGTGTGCGTAGAGTTGTATCAGTGGTTGATAGAACTTGAGAGAATATTTATCCTACCTTTAGATCCTCGTTGGGTTCGACACTCTTACTTATCGAAAAGGTTACACACGATCCCCTATACTTGTGGGATATCACCACTCTCACCCCGACCCCCTCCTCTCTCTCAGCCACCGCCGGATTCCCCAACCCTCCCGGTGACGTTTCGGTCACCGGATTCTCCAGGCCTCCCCCAGATCTTCTTTGCAACTCCTTCGGGTACCTTCTCCTCCGATTAGTGCTTCCAATGAGTGAGGGTAACTCCCCCATTCTTATCTTTTGTATGGAAGTTGTGTTTTGTTGTTGAAACTCAGTTTGGTGGTTTCCTTTGTTCCATATGTATGTTAGAAATTGTAGACTATAAATCCCTATGCCCGATCTATTGTCGTACCATCAATCTGAGTTGCTCTAAAAAAATCGCTAGGGTCAGATTATCTGGCCTAGAAGGTTTGCACCTGCTTCAGTTTGTCTCAGATTGTAGTGTGATATATATTTGGCTTGTGGTTGTTTTTCTGCTGTTTTTTAGAAATTCTCATGGACTTGTGTGTGCTTATCTTTTGCTATCTACCTCATTTGCTTCATAGGTGATTCCCGTGCTATTCTTCATACATACAAGCTCCATCCTCGTGCTCGCTATTTCAGGCCAAATGAAGAGGGTGTTATAGTGGACGAGGTTGAGTTGAGGAGGCAGAAAAGAGAGGCTAAAAGGATGGTTGAACGTGCAAAGAAAGAGAAGAAGTCTCAGGCTAGTTCCAAGAGGAAGGGCAAGAAGACTAGTTTCAACTACAAGGAGATGGATATTATTGAGTATTCCTCTATCCGGTAGCGTGATTTGTATGAGGAGGCTGGTATTGATGAGGATATTGGGGATTGTAACTTTTGGTGTGCTCATCACAAGTACATCTTTGATGTCGTATACTCCACTTTGAAGATTTGCCCCATGTGTCCTATGGATATGACTGAAGCAGGGCATAAGCCTCAATTTGTTGATGCTCTGGCTGTGATTGAACGGATGGGGATGCATCATCTCATGACACTCCAATGCTCCTTTGATACTTCCTTGGTGAAGCATTTCTTCTCCACTCTCTTACTGTGTGGCGATGAGCGTCGCACTATGAAGTGGATGACAGGCGACAATTTTTTCCAAGCTAATTTCCGCATATTTTCTTAGGTACTTGGCTATCCTATCAATGGTCGAGATAATTTTTGTGGGCATCGCATCATCACTTCCCTCAAGCCCAACAAGGAGACTTTGCTCTCACCCTATTGTGGAACCAATGGTGTAGTTGGCAAGGTTGTAGGCTTCTCCCCACTCTATGCTTAGCTGGTTAGCATTTTTTGTGATTGCATCGCTCTAAGTGGGGGAAATTACAATATCCATGGCAATATCGTTCAAATGCTTGCCTTTTCTCATGAATGCGCCTCTACTGAAGACCAAACTGTGAGTTACAGGTTGGATGTGATGGATTTCATCTTCCATGAGTTGACCAATGCTATGTACAATAGGCTATCCATTCCTTATGCTCCTTTTATCATGATGCTCATGAAGCATATTCTTCCCCATGAAGATTTTCGTGGGAAACTTGATGGTGAACACAAAGTCAAGAAGATCTACAACAAGTCTAGGAAGACCTCTCACCCGTCTATAGCTTTTGAGTCCTTTATGTGTGATGCGGAGTGCGAGAAGGCCTTCTGTGTCATTTGTTTCCCATGAGGTGAAGCAACTCAACTGGTTCCATCACAACATCCTATGCATGTGTGTCGATACTCACAAGCGGCAGTACGAGGCATACCGACAGCGCAATGACATGGCTCACACCCAGCAGGTTATCCTTCGCCATGTCTCCGGGGCATCAGGACACCCTCCTACTCCCTCCGCTCATACCATATGCTCAGTGGAACACTTCAGGCATCAACTATGGTGAGATCGAGCGTCACTTGTTCCCTGCCCCAGTGAGGTAACCTACTCCACCGGCTGCCGATGATGAGGACAAGGATGAGGAGTATGATGATGAGGATGCCTATGACGCAGACGAGGACGAGCACGAGGAGTGATCTCTCGGGCCGCTAGCATCACCCTTTTCCCTTTTTGGTGTTTCGATGCCAAAGGGGGATAAATAGTTCTATTAGGTTGCCGAGGGGATTTGCATGGGTCGGGCACAAGCACATTTGCCATTTTATCGTTTTCCTTATCCTTGCTTGTGCCCATCTAGCATTGAACTTTTAAATTTTCTATTTGGTTTGTGGCTGTGTGAGACTATGTTTGTGTGATACTAGTTGATGGATCTATCCTGGTTATCGTTGGAATTATCAGTATGGATTTCTCTCTATGGAATTATGGATTCAGCCCTATGGAATTCCGGTATTATCTTTATGGATGCATCACAATGGTATTATTCTCGGAAGTCTCAATAAGGGATTATTATAGTTTCTATCTTTATATTATTGAGGACTTCTTTTCAGGTGGTATGATACACTTCTCCCTAACACATCATTTGATATTAGTTTCCAATTCATGAAAAGTCTTGTACATATATATGTGCATTTGTATTCAAATGAAAACTTGTTCTATGCACACATTTTTAGGGGGAGTCTTTTTATACTTGGAATGATGTTGTTAGTAGGGCTATATTGCAAATCCTAGTATTGCCATCTAACACCAAAAAGGGAGAGATTGAAAGAACATTTCATAATTCCTAGTGTTTTGTGTGTTATATAACAATACCAAGGATTATTTAATGTGTGTTTAGTGTTGCAGTTTATTGTTCACTCAAAAATAACCTAAACTAGAGTTTTTTTTGGGGGGAGGGGGGCAGATTATCCGCCCTTGGCTCGATCGACAAAGGAGGACAAGGCGCGTCACACAATATGGGGGGCGTATTTTCCCATGGATTGTCCGTCTAGGGCCAGAGTTTTTGCCCGGGACCGGTAATCCACCCCACTAGGGGCCGGATAATCCGGCTCCCCTGGAATTTTTGTCAAGGGATTTCTACTTTCGTGCCCCTGGTTTGTTAGTTGTACTCACTTTTCCCCAGCCTCTTAACTTTTCCTCACTTTTGTCCAAGCTCCTTGTCCAAAACTCTCACACCGGTATGAAACTCGCTCTCCGTCGGGTCCCTTTAGTGGACCCTCGTCGTTACGTGCTGACAAGTGAGGTCGTATTCACGTGGGTCCCGTAGTAGACCCTCGCCGTTATGTGCTGACAAGTAGGACCCCCCCCCCCCCCGTTACATGCTCACAGGTGGAGCCACGTTCAGTCGGGTCCCGTAGTAGGACCCCCCCCATGTTGGACTGCGTGGGGCTGGCTTGTTGGGAACATGTTTTGGGGGATGTGGTGTGGGACCATGTGGGGCGCGTTTCGTAGTTACGTGTTCCCTGTCTCCTAAATTGGAAGATTTATTTTTTGTTATTTTATGATTGGCCTTTTTAAGAGCGCATTTTCCCCTTTATGTCGCTAATAGTTGTTATTTTTGCCCAAAAAGGCAGCAAATCTAGAGCATCTTATCTCTTTATTCATGGTTCCTTTTGGCCCTCGTATTTTCCCAATCTGGCAGCAAATCTAATCAGCACCATAAATATGTAGATAAACAGAGTAGATGTAGATAAAACAGCTAATAAAGGATTATATAGTACGATACTTAAATCGGGTTCGACAATTAGGCTGCTCAGCAGCAGTTTACAAGTTCAACATAGACAACAAAACAAAATAAGCTGCTTTACAGCAGCAACATCAGCACAAGATCAGTGGCCCCTCATGGCCTCCGCTAGGAGGGCCTCCTCCTCCCTCTAGCACTTCCTCCACTTCCTGTTGCCCAGTCCCTTGACCTTGGGCGCCTTGGACTTGATCGAGGGCATGCGGCCCTCCTTGATGGCCACCTCTTGGAGGTTGCAGAGGTGAAAACTGAGCACCTAGTGCTCGGCTCTGAAGGCGTTGATGTTCTTTGACAGGCCGCAGGTCTTCATGTCCTCGGCATGCCTCATGAGGGAGTTGAAGTCGGTGGTGAGGCCCCTGGTGCAGAAGGGGCACCTATAGACGTCGCCGGCAAAGAAGGCGTTGAACTTGCCAGACTTCAGCTTCCTAAGCACCTGACGAGTCTTGGTGTCCGTTGACTCGTCGTCTCTGCAGACGTCGCTGCTATCCACCTATTACAAAAAACAGTAGCGTGCAATAAGGACATGATTGAGATACCATGATTATCAGGATTGATTAATTGCATAAATTAACCGATTGACATCCCCTGATTATTCCCCAATCCCCAAATCTCAAACCAAATTGAATATTGATCCCAACTACAGATCAGTGCTAGTACTGATCCCAACTACAGATCGGTGCTAGTACTGATCCCAACTACATATCGGTGCTAGTACTGATCCCACCTAGGGACATTCATCGAAATACGAGATCTAACACAAGAGGATTAGCTACTATAAAAATACCTAGCATCCAACGATTGAAAATACGAATAGTCGAGCCCTAATAACACACGATCTAGCATCCAACGATGGGAATGGGGGAAGAACAAAGGAAGGGGAGAAAACCCTAGTTACCTCTGACCATGGGTCAGCTAATGTGGTGTCGAAGGGGTTCTCCGGCCTGATGTAATCGTTGTCCCCGTAGGGGTATCAGCCCTGAGGGATCTGCAGGAGAACGGTGGGGGCCTGTACGGGGACGGGGGCCTCCTCACCGGGGGCTACGGCATAAGCGGGGACAGGGGTCTGGACGGGGATGGCGGCTTCCTTCAATGCCTCGACGGGGGCCTCCTCGTCGGCCGCCTTGAAGGCGATGATGGCCACTGTGCCGTTCTTATCCATCACCGGCGTGGTTAGGGTTTTCTTGGGGGTTAGCAGAAGGTGATGGGATAGTGGAGATGGTTGCGTGAGTGAGTGAGCGAGTGAGTGATGAGTGAGAGTGATGAGGCCTCTATACAGGTGAAGGGAGGAGACATTTCGTTGCACCAACGTGCACCACGTAACCGTATCGCACGCCATCTTGCCTGCACCGTGCCGCATGCGTCTGCATCACGTTTCCCCCCTCATGTCTAACCTTTTCCACTTAGTTGTGCTCAGTTATACCCTCGAGCGTAGCACTGGTAGTTTGGTTGTACTCAGTTTTAACCTCCAGTACTAACACTACCGTGTGCAACATACTCACTTTGACCCTCCGGTGGCTGGTCAACGAAGAGTCAACGAATGCGTTTTAGCTAGCTAATTGAGTCATTTTATGCACAATAAATTCAAAAAGATCAAAACATAGTGGCATCTACCCAGGGAGTCTTATTATGTGACCTATCACCATAAGAAATGTATATAAATCAAGTTTTAACCTAAATCACCACTTCTCAAATCACCTACTATCTATGAAGGTTCATGGCTTTCTACTCAAGCCTCTCCCCAAAACATCCCTCCCCAAAACATAATTTGTCTGAATGAGGCAATAATTGTCAAACTGATATATATTTGAATTACAAATAGTTTGATGTATGCCAATATGTATTTAATTGTATAAAAGAAGCATTTTCCATTTTTTAAATCTCTTTTTGTTTTCTATTTGAATCCCCTTGTCAGTTTTGCCCTTGGTTTTAAAGTTCTACACAATTTTGCCCTTGGTTTTTAAGTTCTACTCAGTTTTCCCTTCCCTCTTAGTCACAAACTCTCACACATGTGCTCATCTTGGCTGCTACGTTCTGATTGGTCGAGACAGCTGTCACGCGGATCGTACCCACCAACTGTTGATCCCCTGATTGATCCTCTGCGATCTAGCGGACAAGATAACCCCTGTATGTGTCGGGGGGTACCCTCTATCGATGCAAAATAACGAGTTTGCCACAGATGCTTTAACTCCATAAAAAATGATTTTGAATATAATTTGAAGGGAAAGTGTTCAAAGGTGTATAATTTTTGCATTATATTTTACTTCATGTCCTAAGTGCGATTTTAAAGAGTTCAAAGGTGTATAATTTTTACCATATGCAAGTTTATGCATTACATTCTATGAAAATGATAATCTCTCAAGATTTTCTTAGCACATCATTATCACGTATTAAGTGCGATTTCACAGTGTTCAAAGGTTTATAATTTTCGTATACGCAAGTTTAGGGATCACTTTTCACACTATAAAAATGGTAAACACCCTTTTACATTAAGAATTGTATAATTTTTCAATTTGAAAGTGTTCAAGAGTTATGTCAATTATAAACACTCTTTTACATCAATAGTTGTATGATTTTTTAATTTGAAAGTGTTCAAGAGTAGTGTCAATTATAAACACTCTTTTACATTAAAAGTTGTATATTTTTTTAAATTGAAAGTGTTCAAGAGTAGTGTCAATTATAAACACTCTTTTACATTAAGAGTTGTATAATGTTTTTCAATTTGAAAGTGTTCAAGAGTTGTGCAATTATAAACACTCTTTTACATTAAGAGTTGTATGATATTTTTTAATTTGAAAGTGTTCAAGAGTAGTGTCAATTATAAACACTCTTTTACATTAAGAGTTGTATAATTTCAATTTGAAAGTGTTCAAGAGTTGTGTCAATTATAAACACTCTTTTACATTAAGAGTTGTATGATTTTCTTAATTTGAAAGTGTTCAAGAGTTGTGTCAATTATAAACACTCTTTTACATTAAGAGTTGTATATATTTTTTAATTTAAAAGTGTTCAAGAGTTGTGTCAATTATAAACACTCTTTTACATTAAGAGTTGTATAATTTTTTAAAATTTAAAAGTGTTCAAGAGTTGTTTCAATTATAAACACTCTTTTACATTAAGAGTTATATAATTTTTTTAATTTGAAAGTGTTCAAGAGTTGTGTCATTTATAAACACTTTTATACATTAAGAGTTGTATAATTTTTTTAATTTGAAAGTGTTCAAGAGTTGTGTTATTTTCTTATTTATTATACACCCATGTCCCTAATTTTTAATTATAAACACTCTTTCAATTGATTGCAGCCGAGACATTAACTCAATAAACCAATTAAATCATCGGAACGGCTCGCCGGCCGCATTCTCCACAGCAAGCGCCCCGGTTGCCATTTTGGTGCGAGATTTTGGTGCATTTTGGTGCGAGATCTAACATTCTCTGCACACGGTTGCCATTGTGATCCTTCGTACAACAGGACGGCACCATACTGCGGCCAGGACGAACGGGAGGACGAAGTGAAGCTCAACAAAGGGTCGCCGTCACCGGAGAAGGGCCACCGTCGCCTAATAAGAAGAAGAAAAGGGGCAACGGCATGGCGTGGGCACGGGGCTGGCTCACATGGATAAGTTGTGGGTCCGACGCTCACGTGAATAAGCTGTGGGTCCCATGCTAATCTGGATAAGTGGAGAGAGGTGTCCACTATGGGAACCAACTAAACACGGCTCCACTTGTTAGCATGTAACAGCAAGGGTCCACTATGGGACCTGACAGACTGCAGCCCCACTTGTCAGCACGTAACGGTGAGGGTCTACTACGGGACACGGCTGAATGCGGCTCCACTTGTCAGCATCTAATGGCAAGGCTGACGGAAAGCGAGTTTCAGACCGTGCGAGAGTTCCATAATAGGAGCTGGGCAAAAGTGAGGAAAAACTAAGCGACTGGGGCAAAGTGAGTACAACTAAGGAACCAAGGGCACAAAAATAGAAATCCCTTTTGCCAAAGGTAGCCAAGGCGCATCACGCAGTATGGGGGCGGATTTTTGGCCCAAAAAATACGATTCCGGGCCGGATGTTTGTCCCAGCCGGATAAGCCGGCCCCCTTTTTTCTCCAACTACTGGCTTTTAACAGGGGGTATAAATACCCCAGTTGATCATCCTGTCAGAACTCTTGATTCATTTGAAAAAGTGTTGTGTTGTTCATCTGATTCCAATCTGAGATCTCCACATTCAACCACCTGAAGGCTTCGATCTTTGGGAAATCGAAGGAGGAGGCTTCGATCTACATCAACACCAATCAAGCTCTTCAATTTCCCTCCATTCACTTGGAGGATTCTTGATCTAATATTTCTTGCAAATATCAAGATCTCCATTTTGGTTATTGAGTAACTTGTTCTTGTGGCAGCTTGTTATCATCATGAGATCCTCCAATTCAGTTGTGGATGTGTGCCCTGCTAGTGTTGTAAAGGCACCGGTTCTCGCCTCGAAGGGTACCAAATAGTGGAAAGGTGGATCAGGCCTTTGGTGGCGAGATCCATCGGATAATAGGGTGAGGCCTATTGTGACGTGGTGTTCTTAGTACCGCCCATCCCTCCAACGCAGACATACTTCCCTTAACAAGGAAGGAACTACGGTCAAACAAGTCTCGTGTCTCCGCGTGATGCACTATGGTTACCTTGTTCTCCGCCTTTACTCGCTTAGTAGATAGGTTTGCATATAGGGAAATTCTCCATAGTTGCATATCTAGAGAATTTACCTTTATGTCAAGCCTAAAATCTGAAAATGAATTAAAATTTGGAGTATCACCTATTCACCCCCCCCCCTCTAGGTGTCCATACGATCCATTTCACATGTATCCCAAAGTTCACACGCTTACGGGTGCTACTATCCGTTGGAGCAGTCTGGAGACTCAAGAATCCATGAATGTCATAATGGCTTACCATATTCTTCTCGAGCCCTCCCACCAAAAGGGAAGTCCTCGATCTATTATGTTACCCTTGAAGATTGTCATCAAACCTGTACAAGCTTGGAAAAATCTTCACAACTCAATTGGAAGCTCCCAATAAATCGCCGCCAAGGCCTTAAACTTGGAGAAATCTCCATAAATCAGTTGGAGGCTCCCAAGAAATCGCCAGCTAGGCCTTAAGCTTGGGAGGAATATCCACAACTCAATTAGAGACTCCCAAGAAATCTCCACCAAGGTCTTAATCTTGAGGAATATTCACAACTTAATTAGAGGCCCCAAGAATCCACCAAGCTAGTAAGTCATCTGTGGTTCCAAGAAACCAAGAGTAACAAGCTCCGGGTTCCAAGATCCCAAGAGTAACAAGCTCCGGGTTCCAAGAGCCCAAGAGTAATAAACTTATTGCTTTCAACCAATTCTTCGAAGAGAACTCAAAAAATGCACCTAATGCAATGGCAAGAACACAAGTGCTCAGTCCCTCACTACCAAATTTCACCAAAACTACTAAACCTATTGGGGAATAATAGAGGAATAACACAAGAGGAAATCCATAAAAGAAACCCAAAAATCTATATCCAATATGTTCTCCTCACTTAGAGGAGAGATTGATTGGTGGAGATGTAGATCTAGATGTCCTCTCTCTTTTCCCTCAAAAAGATGCAAGAATCATGGAAGGGAGAGGTAGGTAGGACAATCTATTCAAAGACAACAAATGGGATAGAAAAATTAGAAGAACCAACCTCTAGGTGAGGAAGAAGGGGCCTTTTATAGGTTCTCCATGAAGTTTGACTGTTACACCATTTTACCCCGGAAATTCCGCCCCCCTAAATTTTGTCTCGGGGAAAAATTATGTCCCCCATACAATGAGTTGCACCACTTGGTCCTTAACCAAATTTCAAGGGGACGGAAATCCCCCCCCCCCCCCCCCCAAACTTAGCAGAAACAACAAAAAAACGATAATAACTTTAACATACAAAGTCTTCTTTTCATGAACTTGGGTTTAAAAATTTTCCAAGCTAACAACAAGATTTACAAGTTAATTAAGAGATAGTATGATAAGTTAGGATAAAACCATACGATGAAAGAGTTGACATTTCTATAAAAGATGAACTAGTAAACCTTTAAAATCAAAAGCACAATAAGATATTCGTTTGAAAACCATTTTTGATGAACTTGAGCTTATCTTGAAGATAAACACAAATAGCAAATCCAAATAAGAACTAAGAAATAGGATGTCAAATATGCAATTATTTGAGCTATCTATGAATGATACGATCAAGTTAGTCACTCGAGAGCCCTTCTTTATATTACGACTATATATCTTATAACCCGGTCTCCCAACTAGCAACACGAGACCAGTAAAAGATAAAACCAATCAAGATCATACCTTTGTCTTGCGCATTCCACTTGACCTTGATGATGACAATCTTGTCCTTCTTGGTTTGGAACACCTTTCTTGATTGATCTCGCTCACACTTGCTTGTTGAAGACTTGTGAATTGCTCCCTCATACTCACTATGGTAGAGCCTCTTATTTGGGCATGTAATCAAATATACATGAACAACATAAATGTGGCAAGCTTCAAGCATATGATCTTCTCGAGATTGTTGATCTTTAGCTCGCACTTCATATTTTTGTGTGTGTAGATCCACTTGAATCCACTATTTGCACTTTGTCTTCATCATCCCTGTATCTTCTTATCTCTTCAATATGATGTCTTGAAGTATTGAAGTAATGCATAAATGCTCACACTATTTTCTTCTTTAAGACATGCTTCCAAAAGTCTCAACTCTCACATGACCATTCTTTGGATCTTCTCTTAAATATCACCTTGGTCATCGCTTGATCTTATTTGCTTTCTTCTTCTTCTTCTTTCAACCTTGAAGCCAACACATGATTTGAGCAATGCGTATGAACAATCACTACAAGTATAACTCAATTAAATATTAGTTTGTAGAGATTGTCATTAATTACCAAAACCACACATGAGGGCACACATGCTCTTTCACCAACCCTGTCATAAAGACGAAGGAGTGTCGAACCTTGATTATTTTTTTGCCACCGTCCAACTATCTTTGAAACTATGACTCGTCGGTTCCCTAGGTGGACGTATATACACGTCCCATCATCTCTTTGACGGTGTAAATGCGACGCACCGGCCGCTCGTCTACTCTGGCGAGAAATATAGCCCCGACGTGTATCCTCAAAGCATATCTCATCACATTCACCTTCTCCACCACCCAACCTATCCATCTATTCGCCGTCCGCCCCACAACATGCCTCGCTGCCTATCCACTTGCTAGCCCAAGCTCCCTATACGCCCTGCAAAAGTGTCCCAACGATGGAACAAACGCCTCCCTCTAGTTCAAATGACGAAGGCGATGTGTGGTCTTTCTCCTTGACGGACGACAAGGAGGAGTTGTCGGCAAAGGTGTTGTACGGTCTGCTACAACGAGCACTCCTCGAATCCTTCGAGAGTGCTCCCGAGAAGACGAACAAGGCCTAAACCTCGAGGAGATAAACACGACCTTAGAGGCCGGCATCATGGAGATCTCCCGAGAGAGAGGCGGCAGAGGGGAACGATCGCCTCCTCATGGAGACCGAGTTGCATGCCATTCTGCGCATCAACACGCAAAACGAGGCAGGTATCGCTGCTCACAAGTCTGTCCGGCTTGCTTTGAACGAGCGGTACCGCTAGACGTGCAAAGCAGCGGAGGCGGCAAGGAACGACTGGCGACGAGCAGAAGCATATGTAGTTCAGCTGCAACCGCACATCGACGGAGAATGAAGGAGGAGTGTGAGGCCAAGAAGTGTGTAGGCAAGATCGACGACGAGGCCGGTCCATCTCGTCGGAACAAAGGTGACACAGATCTAGGTTTAGGTTTAAATTTAGTTAAATTTCATCTAGTTTGTAAGAGCTCGTTCTAAATATGTATGAATTTTAAATTTCCTTGTCCGATGGGACGCCGTCCGGGACGCGGCCGGAGATCTCTCTAACCAAGCCCTTGCCCATATCCTCTTTGTTCCGTTTTCCACTTTGTCTCTCCAGTTCTCCATAGGTCCACTAGTATCGACGGCCACGGCGGCGCACCACCAAGTGACGGCTCGAAGCCTACTTCCCCCCGGCTCCCAAATTCTCACGCATCATCGTCGCACACTCACCGCCGTACACTTCTCCGGCCCCTCCCATCCAGCACGCCACTTCCGAAGGTATTCCTCTCCCACTGTCCTCCCCCTTCCCTTCCGCTCTCTACTGGACTGGAGTGGAGATCCATCCCGGCCTGGGTTGATTCCTGCTGCTAGTAGCGAACCCTAACTTGCTTGGATCATTCCAGGAGTTCTGTTTTACTCTTCTCCTCCGCTGTGAGCAATCTTATCTTAATCGCTCTATCTGGGATGAGATGCTCGAGTTCATCGAGTTAGCTGCGGATTACTAGCCTGCTTCGTTGCGGAGTGCTGGTAGCTACTAGTGGCAAATTATAACGACCCTGCCTGTTGTTTGATGCTTGCAGGGAACACGCCTGCTGATCGCTGGAGGAGGGAGGGGAGGATGGGCAGCGTGGGCAAGTTCAGGTTCTGCATTGATCGGGGCGGCACCTTCACCGACATCTACGCCGAGGTCCCCGGGCGGCCCGAAGGCTACGTCATGAAGCTTCTCTCCGTCGACCCGTCCAACTACGACGACGCCCCCATCGAAGGGATCAGGAGGATCCTGGAGGAGTTCTCGGGCGAGAAGATCCCCCGGTCGGCGAAGATTCCGGCTGGCATGATCGATTGGATCCGGATGGGCACCACGGTCGCCACGAACGCCCTGCTTGAGAGAAAGGGTGAGAGGATCGCACTCTGTGTCACCCGGGGCTTCAGGGACTTGCTTCAGATTGGTAACCAGGCCCGTCCAAACATATTTGACCTCAAGGTCCTGAAGTCCTCGAATCTGTATGAGGAGGTCGTTGAGGTCGATGAGAGGATTGAACTTGTTCCTGATGGTGAGAGAGATGATTCATGTGTTGAAGGGATCTCAGGGGAATTGGTCAGGGTGGGTAAGCCGGTTGATGTGGAATCGTTGAAGCCTGCACTGAAAAGTTTGCTTGACAAGGGGATTCGATGTTTGGCTGTGGTGCTGATGCATTCGTATACGTATCCCCATAATGAGCTCCTCATTGAGAAACTGGCCCTGGAAATGGGATTCAAGCATGTGTCTCTGTCTTCGTCATTGACACCGATGGTGCGTGCAGTGCCTCGGGGCCTTACAGCCAGTGTGGATGCTTATCTAACACCAGTCATCAAAGAGTACCTATCAGCATTCATGTCAAGATTTGATGGGGGAGCTGAACCAGTGAATGTGCTATTTATGCAGTCAGATGGTGGTCTTGCTCCGGAGAGCAGATTCTCTGGGCACAAAGCAGTATTATCAGGTCCTGCAGGTGGTGTTGTTGGCTACTCGCAGACCTTGTTTGAACTTGAGACGTCCAAGCCACTCATTGGGTTTGACATGGGAGGTACATCCACCGACGTGAGCCGCTATGATGGAAGCTATGAACAAGTTCTTGAAACCCAAATTGCTGGGGCAATCATCCAAGCTCCCCAGCTTGACATAAACACAGTGGCCGCTGGTGGTGGATCGAAGCTTAAGTTTCAGTTTGGGGCTTTCAAGGTTGGGCCAGAATCTGTCGGAGCACACCCTGGTCCAGTTTGCTACAGGAAAGGCGGTGAGCTGGCAATTACTGATGCTAACTTGATCTTGGGAATTGTCATTCCTGAGTACTTCCCATCCATATTTGGTCCTAATGAAAACTTGCCCCTTGATTATGAGGCTACAAGAAAGGCATTTGAGGAACTTGCTGTTGAGATCAACTCTTACCGAAAGAGTCAGGATCCATTAGTAAAGGGCATGACAGTTGAGGAGATTGCTCTTGGGTTTGTGAATGTTGCAAATGAGGCAATGTGCCGACCTATTCGCCAATTGACAGAAATGAAGGGGCATGATACTAAGAACCATGCACTAGCGTGCTTTGGTGGTGCAGGTCCTCAACATGCATGCGCTATGGCCAGGTCATTAGGCATGTCTGAGTTACTTATTCATCGTTATTGTGGTATACTGAGTGCATACGGGATGGGCCTTGCTGATGTTATTGAAGATTTGCAAGAACCATACTCTGCTGTTTATAATGCAGATTCTGCCGCAGAGGCATCTCGGAGAGCAGCTCTTTTGGTAAAGCAGGTGAAAGATAAACTAATAGAGCAGGGATTTGGAGAGGAGAACATCAGGACAGGTTCATACTTGAACTTGAGGTATGAGGGAACTGATACAGCAATCATGGTTAAACAGCCTGAGAAAGAATCTGGATGTGATTATGCTGATGAGTTTGTTAATCTGTTTCAACAAGAGTATGGCTTCAAACTGTTACACAGAAAAATACTCATCTGTGATGTGAGAGTCCAGGGTGTTGGTGCCACGAACATTTTACAACCTCGTGAACTGACACCAATATCAACCAAGCCTTTGCAAGAAAGTTCATGCAAAATTTACTTTTCATACGGATGGCAAGAAACTCCACTATACAAGCTCGAGCATTTGGGTTATGGCCATGTCTTGGAAGGCCCCGTGGTAATTATGAATGGGAATAGTACAGTGATAGTAGAAAAGGACTGCAAGGCTATCATCACTAAGTATGGTAACATAAAAATTGAGATCAGCGCATCTCTGAGCACTGTAGAGATCTCAGAAAAAGTAGCTGATGTAGTTCAACTTTCTATCTTTAATCACCGGTTCATGGGTATTGCTGAACAGATGGGTCGGACGCTTCAAAGAACTTCCATTTCTACAAACATAAAGGAACGGCTGGACTTCTCTTGTGCTTTGTTTGGTTCAGATGGTGGCCTTGTTGCAAATGCCCCGCACGTTCCTGTGCATTTAGGAGCCATGTCTAGCACTGTATGCTGGCAGCTTAGTTATTGGGGTGATAACCTGCATGAGGGTGATGTTCTTGTAACAAACCATCCATGCTCTGGTGGTAGCCATCTGCCAGATATCACAGTTGTCACACCAGTGTTTAATGAGGGTAAACTGATATTTTTTGTCGCCAGTAGAGGTCACCATGCAGAGATCGGTGGCATCACACCAGGAAGCATGCCTCCTTTCTCTAAATCCATCTGGGAGGAAGGTGCTGCCATCAAAGCGTTTAAACTTGTGGAAAGAGGTGTTTTTCAAGAGGAAGGAATAGTTCAGTTGCTGCAGTCACCCTGCTCTGATGAATTTACCAATCATAAGATTCCAGGAACACGCAAGATTGAAGATAATCTTTCTGACCTCCGTGCTCAGGTGGCAGCAAACCAACGGGGAATAACACTTATCAAAGAACTGATAAATCAGTATGGCCTGATCACTGTGCAATCTTATATGAATCACGTCCAGAAGAATGCTGAGGTAGCTGTGAGAGAGATGCTCAAGGTAGTCGCATCTAGAGTTGAAAAGGAGACGGGTTCTTGTATTATTGAAGATGAAGATTATATGGATGATGGCTCTGTGCTCCATTTGAAGCTGACCCTTGATTCTCTTCGAGGTGAAGCCACCTTTGATTTTGAGGGCACCAGTCCTGAGGTGTATGGTAACTGGAATGCTCCTGAAGCGGTAACAGCAGCTGCTGTCATATACTGCCTGCGGTGCTTGGTGGATGTAGATATACCCTTAAATCAAGGTTGCCTAGCTCCTGTGAAGATCATCATTCCTAAAGGCTCATTTCTTTCACCAAGTGATAAGGCTGCAGTGGTCGGCGGAAATGTGTTAACCTCTCAGAGAGTTACAGATGTTGTCCTAATGGCGTTCCAAGCCTGTGCCTGCTCTCAGGGCTGCATGAATAATCTGACATTTGGAGATGACACATTTGGCTACTACGAGACCATCGGAGGTGGCTGTGGAGCCGGGCCCAGCTGGGGTGGTACAAGTGGTGTTCAGTGCCACATGACGAACACAAGGATGACTGACCCGGAGATCTTTGAGCAGCGGTACCCTGTTCTTTTGCACAGGTTTAGCATCAGAGAGAACAGCGGAGGTTCTGGCGTCCACAGAGGTGGTGACGGCCTTGTAAGGGAGATTGAGTTCCGCCGGCCTGTCGTTGTGAGCATTCTTTCCGAGAGACGGGTGCACGCTCCCAGGGGACTGAAGGGAGGGGAAAACGGAGCTCGTGGTGCAAACTATTTGGTCAGGACAGATGGTCGCAGAGTTTACCTTGGAGGGAAGAACACTGTCACGGTTAATGCTGGTGAGATTCTTCAGATATTCACTCCTGGTGGTGGCGGTTTTGGCTCTCCTCGATGATGTTCTTGTGGACACTCATCTCCCTTCCTTTTTTGTATTTCTGTTAAATAGAATAAAAACTCGCACAAACATTATCTGGTACAGATCCCAGCTGTTATTGATGCTTCCGAGGCTGAATAAATATGGCCATTGCTTACTTTGCCCAAATTTTCTTTTCTTTTTGGCACTAAAGCAGTACTATCTAATCATACTGTCGTGTGTTGACAGTGAACTGTTGTTGCTTGTTTCCTTTTGCTATCTAGGATATCATGTTAGCTGTCAATGAGCACACATCAGTAAGAGCAATCGAATTTGTTGACATTCATTACCTCTGATACCTTAAATCGTTTTCTGTTTGTCACACTATGTTCATTGTTCGATGTTTGGGATGGGAGAACTGGGCGGCCTATAGCCCATGCCAAGCAGGATTTGACTCCTGTGAAGAGTGAATTACTTAACTGGGTAGTAGAGTACATCTACATCAGGTCAGATCGAAGAAGGTAACACCAACATGAACAATAATACTCTTGAGTAAACTAAAAGTTACATTAGAATTCTCCAAAGCCATCTTCTCTAACATCTGAAGTTCTTTGAAGCCGTCATTTCTTCTGAACCTGACATTCTTTTATACCTATGGTGAAAAATCCACACCTGACAGACCTGCAAAAAGCTAGACAAACCCAGATTTTCAAGATCCACGTAAGCTGCCGGTCTGCTGCTCACAGTGGCTGGAAACACACACCTTGCAAGACAGGGCATCGAATAGCTTATCAAACAACTTCCGTCGGTGTATATTGTCAAGAAAGAAGACCAAAAACACAAAAGAGCAAAACTGAAAAACTACTTAGCAAAACAAAATCGACGCAAGTACCGCGGCCACGCCAGCCACACCAGAATGAGGACAGAGCCGTGGTGGTCACAAATTCCGAACGACGCCACCTTCATCGTCAAGAGACCGCCGCCAAATCTAAAATAGAAAGACCTCATCGCTCCAATACGATGGTTCGTGGTTTCCCCGCCTTCTGGCACCGAAGTAAAATAATGGAAACTCAACATCTTAGGTTATGTTTGGTTAAATTCCTTTCCAAAAATGTTTGGTTAAATGCCCAAATCTGATATTTTTGGCTTTTGCTTAGTGGGTTGCCAATACTTCTTTGTGGCCTATGGAATCTTGACAATTGTTCTCGCCTTTTTTTTCATAAATCTTGTCAACTCTTTGCAGTGGCGGCTCTAGACATCGAGCCGATGTGATGTCAAAGCTATGTATATACAGTACATGTGCCAAACGGAAGCACTATGCACATGACATTTGCTTAGAAGATTCCTGTACGATGCAAATCCAACGGAGTCACTAATTTTGGCCCGCTAAATGGAATGCTCATAAGAAAAATTGTACATGTATAGTCGTGTGCATAGCAGGACTCTATGCCAAGAACATACACTTGAAAAACACAAGCATATACATGTAGTTGATTTGAATTAATTGATATTATGTTTGGCCAACATGGATGAAGAAATCTTCAGCCAAGTAGCCAATATTTTAGCTAGCCAAACTTTGAAGGAGCATAGTAGCATGAACAATATTAAATAGGGGCAGTAAAATGAGGGGTAAAAAATAAAGCCCAAAGTAAAGAGGGTAACGGTCTTTTTGGATTGTAGGATTGAAAAAAGCAGGAATGTGAAACACATAGGAATTTTATAGGTTTGCATGTGCAAAACGGATGATCCTAAAACATAGGAAAACTAGAAAAATGATTGTTTGGATGAAACACATGAAAAACAGAAAAAAAGTGTCTCGATCCTACACACTTGAGTCTAAAGATAAGATTGGTGTGGTTCCCTAAAAAAAGGTTGGTGTGGATGTTCAATTTTTCATGGAATTGAGGCAAATGGATTCAATCCATAGAAGTTTGGGTAGCACCTTCTTTGATTCAAAAACAATCCATAGAAGTTTGAGTATCAGGGCGACCCGAGGCGATCTAGGTTTTCCTCTACTCCGGTGGCGCCGTCTCCGTCGTGAGTTCCTTATCGTTCCTGCTGCGATTGTTCCTTCCCTACCGGCCCGACATCTGGTGCGCTCGGGCTGATAAAGGGGGCAGCTAGTCTGCCTTCCTGGCCTTGGTGTCCCCGGAGTTTGGGGTTTTGGAGCTTTTGTGCTGGGAGATTGGATCCATGGCGACGGTATCAGAAGAGACGTCTAGCGCGGGGTTGCGGGATGACGGTGACGAGGCTCTGGCACGTGCTATGCAGCACATATAGATGATGGTGGTGAACTCGACGACGTGGTGGTCGGGGAACGGGACCTGGAAGAGATGAAGAAGAGTGCTCGTTGGCTCGCGGTTGCTCGTGATCACACCTCGAAGAGCTTCAGTGCCGATGTGTTATTCCAAACTTTCCGCTATATGTGGAGCCTAGCGATCGATCCAGAGTTACGGGAGGTTGATGAAAATATCTTTACCTGCAAATTTTTCTGTTTAGGGGATTGGAATAAGGTGATGCACCAGGGCCCCTGGCTGTTCCGCAAGTTGGTTGCCATGATGGCGGAGTACGATGGCATGGTAGATCCAGCGTCGATTGACCTTAACCGTACTGCTATTTCGGCTTAGATTCATTCGATCCTCGAGTTGTATCGAACGAAGGACATTGTTGATCAGTTGGCCAGAAGGATTGTACAGGTTAACAGCGTAGAGTTGCAGCACCATCGCTGGTTTGAAGGAGATTATGTCAGAGTTTGTGCTATAATTGATGTTAATAAGCCACTAATCTCCTGGACCCCTCTGAATATAGCTGGTAAAGGGCGTACTCTGCTGCATGTTAAGTATGAGAAGATCGGATATTTTTGCGATGTTTGTGGCATTATGGGACATGATCTAGAGGAGTGTGGAGATGGTGTTCATAAACCAGAGGATATGCAGTACGAGAAGTGGATGCTGGCTAAAAGGAGGACCCAAACGAACGCCATTCCAAGATTCCGAGGTTCCTTTCCTACAAGGGGGGTCGTGGCCGTGGTGATAACACGTTTGCTAGACCTCGGAAGAGGTCATTAGGGGATGCAAACCTAGACAGGGAGGATGATCTGAAGGATACATCCTCGAGTCCTATGAAAATCAGTGCGGAGGTGACAGGAGAGGATAATGAGCCTGGCAACAAGGGGGGTCCCAGTGCTAGGAGGAACCTAGGGTTTGAGAATATGGAGGAGGACCTGGCGAACGCAACAAACACAATAGTGTCAGAGGGTACTGATCATGTTGTGCCCCTTTTGCCCTCTACTTATGTGAAAATCAAGGACAGAACGAAACATAGAAGAACTGACTCATCTGAAAACTCTTTGGCATCATCGGCGTCCTCTTTCGAGGAGAACCGCCGGGCCCAATGAGTATTATAGGCTGGAACGGCCTGGGACTAGGGAAACCCGCGACCATTCAAGAGTTGGACTGCCTAGTGCAGACCTACAAGCCCTTCCTAGTCTTCATTTGTAAAACTAGGAAATCCGAGGAGAGGGTGAAAAAATTACGTTTTCGGATTGGTATGAAGCATTGATTCCATGTTAAAGGAGATGGCTTAGGTGGTGGGCTGGCCCTCTATTATCAAGAGGATATTACAGTGGAGTTACTTTCTTTCAGCATATGCCACATTGATGTGCATATCAGCGGTGGCCCGTTTGAGTTTAAATGGAGAGGGACCTTTGTCTATGGGGAACCTCGAGCTTGTGATCTTTGATGGCTCAGATGATGTAGATCTCATTGGGAACCCCAAGAGAAAGGTATGATGAGAAGAGCGGCAAGTTTCCCTCAGTTATAGAACCAAGGTTATCGAACCAGTAGGAGAAAGGAAACAACTCCCAAGGTGTTGCTAGCAACTTGGAACCTTCACAACACAACCACAATACTTTGCCCCAACTTACAGTGAGGTTGTCAATCTCACCAGTTTTGCTGAAAACAAAGGATTAAACGTATAGTGTGGAAGATAGTATTTGCTTGTGGTAATTGCAGAAAGTAAACAGTAAACAGTAGATGGTATATCAATGGGAAGGAATGGACCGGGGTCCATGATACGTCCATTTTGCATCACTATTTTATATCATAATTTACTGTTATTCATTGATATATTTCATATTAAGAGACGATACTTATGTTATTTCATCTATTTTGCATGTTTGATGACTTTTGGAGGATGAACCGCTGGAGTCAGGATTCTGATGGAAAAAACGCTGTCTAGATGCAATATTCGCGAAGATCGGAAAATCCCAGAAAATATACGAAAGTTCCTATTTTCCTAGAAGACGGAGGAAGCCAGAAGGAGAAGTGGAGATGGGCCACAGGGGGCCCACACCACCCCTTGATACGTCCAAAACGTATCTACTTTCTCGAACACTTTTGCTATTGTTTCTCCTCTAATTTGTGTGATTTGGATACAACACGACGATTGCCTGTTTTCAGCGGAATTGCTTTGGTGTCTAGTTTTTGTGCGGGAAATCAACTTTTAGGAAAAATCCCGGAAAATATCGCAAAACTCCTATTTTACCAGAAGACTCACGGAGCTAGAAGACGAGACGGAGAAGCGCCACGAGGGGCCCACACCACCTGGTGGTGCGGGCCAGTCCAGGCCACGCCAGGGGGTGGTGTGGCCACCTCGGGCACCCCCTCGGTCTCCCCCTTCGCCTACATAAGCCCTCTGACCTAAAAATAGAGGGGGGTTCGACGTTTTTCCAGATAGAGTTCCGCTGCGCCGCCACCACCAGAAACCGCGATTTGGAACCAGAAACTCCGTTCTGGCACCCTGCCAAGACGGGGAATTGGAGGATATCATCCCCATCATCATCACCAATGCCTCTCCATCAACCATCCATGTTTCCCCCATCCATGAGTGACTAATCCCCCGCTGTAGGCTATGGGGATGGTAGGAATTGGATGAGATCTATCATGTAATCGAATAAGATTGTTAGGGCATGGTGCCTAGTATCTTTGTTAGTGCTTTTTAACATTGTTGCAACTTGTTATGCTTAATGCTTGTCACTAGGGCCCGAGTGCCATGATCTCAGATCTGAACATGTTATTGATTCATGATGATATTATTGTTTATGGTCTTATATGCAAGCTGTATACACATATTATTGTCCGGAACCCGAGGCCCCAAAGTGACAGAAATTGGGATAACCGGAGGGGGTGGATTGATATGAGGATCATGTGTGTTCATGAAGTGTTAATGCTTTGCTCTGATACTCTATTAAAAGGAGTACCTTGCTTGCCAGTAGATTCCCTTGAGGCCCAGCAATTTGGCAAGGTGACAAAAGATGTTGTGCAAGTTCTCATTGCGAGCACGTATGACTATATATGGAACACATGCCTATGATTGTTTAGTACTTGGATGCTTTATCTTATTTATCTGCAAATGCCCTAGATCTTGATATTACATGTTTAGTCTTGTCCATGCAACGCCCGTCCATCCATCCCTATGCGTACCGCACTCAAATCCTGATGTTTGCTACTATTGTTACTATTGCCTTTATTTTACTACTGCTCTTACTTTGCTATTGCTACTACAAAAGTATTGCTACTGATAAAATACTGTGAGCAATACTATTTTCAGGTGCAGCTGAATTAACAACTCAGTTGTTAAGGCTTATAAGTATTCTTTGGCTCCCGTTGTGTCGAATCAATAAATTGGATTATACTACCCTCGAAGACTGTTGCGATCCCCTACACTTGTGGGTCATAAAGACTATTTTCTAGCGCTATTGCCCCGGGGAGCATAGCTTTATTTGTAAGTTCACTTGGATTTATTATTGTTCGCTTCAATCCTTCTCATCATGGGGAAATCTCGTGATGGAAAATTTCCTATATTTCCATCCACTACAAGAAGAGGTATAGTTCTAAACACCTCTGTTGCTCTTGATTCACCATTTGTTATAAGTAAGCTTGTTACACCACCACCACATACACATGCTACACACACTTCTACTACTGCTAAATCTGAAATTTCTTCTGATGCTCATGATGTTACTTCTACTGTGCTCGATGAGAGTGGTTCATTAGGTCCTTTCCTAGATGCTACAATTGCTAGAACTATATTGGGAAACAATGAAACTCCTAATGAAGATACTATTACACCTGTTAGCTCACCCGAGTCTAGAGGGAGTTATGATATTAATGATGGTTATATTGAAATGACTGATGAATTTATTGAATAATATCGAAACACACGTGGTGCTGGTGCTATTAAGAGTTTTCTTGAAAAGCATACTATTATACCTAAACTATCTCCTGATGCTAAGTTTGCCACATCTCCCATAAACATTAAAGATAAAGATTATGATATCTCTCTTGATTTATCCTATATAAACATTGTTGAGAAAGAACCTTTTTGTGGGACTGAGAATGAAAGGGCCGTGGCACATATGACTGAGCTTTCTACTATGAGTGCCTTATTTTCTAATGATATTAAGATGCGCACCTACTTTGTTGCTAAATTTTTCCCTTTTTCACTAAAAGGAGAAGCTAAAGCTTGGTTTAATAATTTATCACTTGGATCCATTGATAGCCCTAATTGCTTGATTGCTACTTTCTTTCAGAAATATTTCCCTCCTAGTGCTCGACATGCTGTTTTGCAGAAATTTTTTGATTTCAAACAGGGAGAAGAGGAGAAATTGCCTGAGTCATGGGCAAGGTTCTGTGCTTTGATTCATGCACATCCTGGATTTCCATTACCTAAAAATGAGCTTCTTGATATATATTATAATGGACTAACTGATGAATCTAGGAAATATTTGGATAGTTTTTTTGATTATGTTTTCAGGAAAAGAACTCCCGCAGAAGCTGAGAAATTAATGGCTTAAAATAAGCAAAAATTATGATGATTGGACTACAACTGAGCCAATTACACCTGAGTCAACTACACCTGAACCAATTAAATCTGAAGATGTGAAGAATTTACCTCCTATAGAAGAATTATGTAAGCCAATTTCTCACTCATATACTATTGAGGTACACTCTCTCCAACATTTTTATGAAGGTGATATTCCTTATGGTAAACCTCTTGATCAATGCTTAGAGGAAC
Organism: Avena insularis; assembly: GCA_023614405.1. NCBI lineage: Eukaryota > Viridiplantae > Streptophyta > Magnoliopsida > Poales > Poaceae > Avena > Avena insularis. Next base: position 217,723,339 of record CM042685.1, on the reverse strand, counting down.
TTGATATCTTTATTGTTAATCAAGGTAATAGTATATTTGTCTCTGATGCTGTAACTGAAAGTGGTAATGATAAAAATGATGCTACTGATAGGGAAGAAATTGAAGAAGATCCTGAGAGGCACACTAAGAACACTAAGTAAGATTTTATTGCTAATAAACATGTAAGTGAAAGAGAACCTTGGGTGCAAAAACCAATGCCTTTTCCTAATAAGAAACACAAGTCAAAGGAAGAAGAACACTATAAAAAGTTTTGTGAGTGAATGAAACCTTTATTTTTGCAAATTCCTTTGACTGATGCTATTAAGTTGCCTCCTTATTCAAAGTATATGAAGGATATTGTCTCTAATAAAAGGAAGATTCCTAATGAGGAAATTTCCACTTTGCTTGCTAATTATTCTTTCAATGGTAAGGTTCCAAAGAAACTTGGGGATCCAAGGATTCCAACTATTCCTTGCTCTATTAAAAATAATTATGTTAGAACTGCTTTGTGTGATTTGGGAGCTAGAGTTAGTGTTATGAATTTTGTCTCTACAAGAGACTTCAACTAGAAAAATTGATACCAACTGATATATCTTTGCAAATGGCTGATAAATCTACTACTATTCCTGTTGGTATATGTGAGGATGTTCCTGTTCAAGTGGATCATAATTGCTTGGTATTAACTGATTTTGTTGTGCTTGAGATGTCTGAAGATGATAATATGTCTATTATTCTTGGGAGACCTTTTCTTAATACTGCAGGTGCTGTCATCAATTGTAATCAAGGAAAAGTAACTTTTAATATTAATGACAAAGAGCATACTGTCTATTTCCCCAAGAAGATTGATAAGAGTTATGGCCTAAATTCAATTGAAAATATTGAGGGCATCAAAGTTGGAGAAATATATTGTCCCATTCCCAAAAAAATGAAACTATTATGATTGGGACAATTGCTATCAAGATTGAGGTAACATAATCATTTAGTGAAATGCAAAGTTTTGTTTCATATAAAATTGTTTTGGTAACAAGACTTGATCAACCTTGTTAACAAAGGGATTTTAATGAACAAAACAATGTTTTCACAATGATTATCCTTGCTCACTTTTATTTTTCTCCATTCCAATCTTTGCTTTTTCGTCTTGTTCGTTTTAGTTTTGCTAGTTGCTTGCTTATTAGAGTGTCTTAGAACTTCTGTAGTTTTAGTTTGGTTTGATTTTGCATCTTTCCAAAAATCTTTTTCTGCGAGAAAACCAATTTTCATTACCTGAAAATTGCCCAAAAATAAAGTTTCCCGAAAAATTCCAGAAAATTCATATTAAATTTTTACGCGAAAAAGGGGCAGAAGAGTACCTAGAGTTACCTAGGGGGACCCACCAGGCAGGCACACCCCCTGGTGGCGCGACCAGACCAGGGGCACGCCTGGCCACGGTGTGCGCCACCCCTGGCACTCCACTTGGTCTCCTTCCTGCCACTTCTTTCTCTCTCCCGAAAAACACCGGAAAACTTCTCATAGCTTGAGTTCCTGCTATTCTTGCTCCCGATTTTCGATCTCCTTGCTCAGCCCATCTTTGCTGCTGATTTTTGGAGGGATTGCTCTCCGGTATGTGCCTCCTCTGCTTGTCTAATTAGATTTTTGATTGGTGGATAATATCTTGAGTATTTTTCTACTATAGGTGACAGTTTATGTGGGTTTGCATGCTTGTTCTATGCTTAGAGAATTCATTTTGATGCATGTTTAGCACCCTTGCAAGTTCCTATAGTAGTCTCCCAAGTGTCTAAAAAAATTCAGAAAAGAAGATGGGTAAATACCAGTTGAATCAACATGAATTAAGGGTACCTGAGATTATGAAAGTCCACCGCGAGGAGGAAGTTTTCTCTTCTATTTATCCTTGCCCAGAATTCATGAGAGCTACAGGGATATTCTAGGATTTCCAAACTCTAATTTCTAATGCAGGGTTGGATCATTTTGTTGGAGAAGAACCTTACCAATATGTGAAACTAACTATGTCTGTGGTGTAGGATTTTCGATTTAGTTGGTCTTTGCCTAACCCCATGGTTCACTACAAAATTTACAATATAACTGTCAACCTCCCTTTTGATGATTTTTGTGCAGCTATCAGAATACCACAATGGGGTTCACGTGAGAAGATTAGGGAGTGGCCCATGCAACTAATGGACTTATATGCGGAGATTTGCCAAGGAAGCAGCTTCTCGAAGGAGAGTGGTAAAATTCGGAATATTCATCTCCCTTCTATTCGTTATTTTGCCTATTTCATTTCCAAGTGTGTTCTTGCTAGGAAGACTGCTAATAAATTATCTTCATTTGATCTAGCTTTTATCTCAGCCGCCTTGAAATGAGATAGGACTTATAATTTGGGTGCTTTGATAGCTTTCCGTCTTGCTGCTAACCGTGAGAAAGGTGGAATTTGTGGAGGCCTCATTGCCTCTCGTTTATTAGCTTTGCATGGTTTAGCACCTCATCATTCAGACTTGCAGTTTCCCATAGAGAGGCTTGATCTTAATTCCATGATACAGCATAAATTTGTTTCTTCTTGAGCTATTTTGAGCGATTTATCTTATGAAATAACCTTTCTCAAGAGTGGTTAGAGAGGGGGTAAATCTGAGAAAGTAGTCCCTTTGCCTGCTCCTGCTTTGTTTAACCTTGATACCAGGAAAGGATGGTCACTCACTGAGGAAGAATTTGACACATACATGGCAGAGCTCTCCCAGCAAGAGGAGAATGTTGGAGAGGAGGACAAAGATAATTCGGTTCAGCCCTCCAACATGGGAGAGTCTTCATACTAGCAGCCCTCCTATGATTGGGGCACTTCTTCTTCTTCATCACGAGGGACTGATTATGATCATTCCTATGATGACCCACCGGCTTGGGGTTACTACTCACATTTTGATTGATCTCCACTTAGTCCAAAAGCCTAAGATTAGGGGGAGGTATACCGACATCACACTCATCTACATATCATGTTCAGTCGGTACTTTGTATATCCATGTTTCGCTTTCTTTTTAGTTTTTGTTTATGCTTTCCAAAACACAAAAAGACCAAAAATATTTTTGTTGTTTCTCTCTGTTTGTTTTTTTAGCTTTTAGCTTTGGTTTTCTATAAGAAAAAAATCCAAAAATATTTTGCTTTGTTTGCTTTTTCCTTCAGTTCTTGTTTTACAAATATCAAAACCCAAAAATATTTGTTGTTCTTCTCTGGTTTTGTAAAGTTCGTTGCAGGGTTCAGCGGTCCTCAGTGACTCCTTTGGAGTTTGGTTTTATATTATTATTCAAGTCACACAAGTGAAAGGCAACAATGATGATTTATGACAACTCGAGGTGTGGTAAGAGGATGGTAATGAACTCTATTTGTTTTCATTTTTGTACATATACTCATCATTGTGGGCATGCTTAGTCTGTTCATGTAAGGTGTATGTATTAATGGATGCTTAGTAGTTCTTGCTCTCTTATGATTAGCTCCAACTTGCTAATAGTCTATAGCATGTCATATGAATGTTTGCTTGCATTGTTCTATTCATAACTTGGTATGACATGGTGGTATCCTCATCTAAATGCTTCATTTCAATCGACTTGGCACATCCTCACGCATGCATATGACTGCACAATAGTCACTTAATCCTCGATGATTTATTTTGCCTCGGAGTTCTTGTATCACTTTTATGCCATAATTAATTTTGTTTTGTTGCAAACATGATTATGACAGTTACTGCTCTCTCGATTGTCGCTCCCTTTTTATTTCTAGCCTTCACTTGCACTGAGTATGAGCTCTACTCGTGTTTCCAACTCCCCAAAACCAAAATTGTCAAAAAGTGTCCACCATATCTACCTACTAGCATCATTGCTATTCTAAGCATATTTATTATGCCTTGTTTTCTTCCAAATAAAATGTTTGCTTGTTATGAGAAAATTAGTTAGTAAAGCTCTCACGAACTTGATGGCACACTTTATTTTCTTGCACATAATAAACCTGAACCATTATCACTGTCCATGAAAGTCATATGCTTGCAAATTATAGGCTGGGAGTTAGCAGAACCGTGTTGTCATGGGGAACACTTTCAACACCTATAAATATTATCCAGTTGATATCATGCTCTTTTCTTTACGGATGTAGGCGGTGTGAAATAAAAGGGGAGCTTGTAAGTCCATGGAGTTATGTATATGTGTTAGAGAAACACCTGGGCGGCTAGCCTAAGCCATGCCTAATCATGGTGGAAACTTGCAGGATAACCATAGTGAGAAATCTATGAAGAATCCTCAGAAAAAAATATAATAGAAAAAAGAGAAGAGAAAAAATATATGCACCATGCTCATGGTAAATAAAAGGATCGCTGAGATGCTCACTGTCTGTTGCCTTGTCATTTTGATATGGGATAGCTCATGTGTCATGGGGCAAGGGGTACCCCGTTGGCGGTTCTCTATGATACACATGTATTTACAATGACAAGAACTTACTAATGACCCACAAGTATAGGGGGTGTATCGTATTACTTTCGATAAATAGGAGTGTCGATCCCAACAAGGCGCAGAAGGTGTTGACTAGTGGTTTGGAGCAGGAATTCTCTCTAAATACTTAGCAAACGGATTTTTAGAGTTTTTTGATAATGCAAGGAAATAAAGTGCAAGTAAATAAATACAGCAATAATAATTGCAACAAGTGGCCCAATCCTTTCTTAGCAAAGGACAAGCCGGTTGTATTACTTATGAGGACCAAATGTTCTCGAGGACACATGGGAATACTGCCAAGTGCTTTTGCTTCATATAGTTGATTAATCTTCTTTGGTTGGATAAGTGTTGTGTCCCCAACACACCCAATACACTTGTTAGGTGTATAGGCGCACTAGTTTGGCGAAGAGATAGTGAAGATACCAGTGATATGGATATAAGACAACAGTGCCAGAAAAGATCTTTTGACGGGGAGGAACAGGTTGAAGTGTCCTGTAGATCCCCGGCAACGACCACAGAAAATACTTTGATGGCATGGAAGAGACTAAAGGCAAACTGAAATAAAGATGGAAGCAAGCAAACATGCAACAAATTTAGTTATAAACGATGTTTCAATACTTAGAAACAAGGCCGAGGGATCATACTTTCACTAGTGAACACTCAATAAATATATTCTCTTCATGATGCTACCCTGAACTACTCTCCGGTTGGACACTCTAATCCATGGTAGGGCTATAACAACACTCCTCAAAGTACGCCTTCCCATCCAGATAACCCCACACTGTCACCTTGAGCGCTAGATGGTTCCTTCAAACACCACAATTTCATAAAGACATCCAACTCCAAATATAACTCATGACAAGTATTTATGAACTCTAGCCTAAGTGCCACCACGGCGTGCACGCTGTCACTTTCACAAACGTGGGGAGAGAAAAGATCTATTGAAGCACTTGAGTATTTATGTAAACTCTAGCCTAAGTGCCACCACGGCGTGCACGCTATCACTTTCACACACGTGGTGAGAGCCGGAGATCTATTAAAGCACTTGAGTAGCAAAATAGATCTACTTGATTACAAAGCTCATGACCACAACAAGATCATGCATAGAGAGAGAGATGAACACATAGCTACCGGTAGAGCCCTTAGCCTTGAGGAAGAACTACTCCCTCCTCATCATGGGAATCAGCAATGGCAATGGAGATGGTGGTGGAGATCGAAGGAGATGGCTCCGAGGGCACTTCCCGTCGGCGAGGTCTTGGAGCAGATACTTTGTCTCCGAATCTCTCCTTCGGTCTTTGGCTTCTGGAGGTTTTCGCGGATGTATGATGGATTTCTTAGGGTTTTCTCCTCGGGGGCTTATTATAGGCGAAGATGCAAGGCAAGGAGGCAGCCAGGGAGGCCACACCCCCTGGTGGCGCGACCTAGGTGGCCCGCGCCACCCTAGGGTGTGCCCACCCTGGTGCCCTACTCCGTATTGCTCCGGGAAAATAGTAACTTTGGATTTTGTCCCGTCCAATTCCGAGAATATTCATTTTTAGCTTTTCTAAAACCAAAAGCAACAGAAAACAGGCAACTAGCACTGTAGCATCTTGTTAATAGGTTAGTTCCAGAAAGTGTATAAAAATACCTCAAAGTGTAGACAAAACATAAGATAGTTGGCACAAAACAAGCATGGAGCATAAAAAATTATAGATACGTTTACGACGTATCACATACTTTGATGACGATGGTGCTGGTGGAGATGGTGGTAAGGATGATGATGATGATGATGATCCCGATGAAGTCTAGCTTGATGACGGTGTTGATGGCGACGATCTCCCCTCTCTAGGAAGGAATTTCCCCAACAGAAATCTGCCTGCCGGAGAGCTCTTTCTCTCTCTATAGTTTCCACCCCGTAGGGGCGGGGGAATCTTTCTATGGTCGGCCCCTCGTATTAGGGTTTAGAGGAGAAGATATAGGCAAACTGGTGAAGCAGGAGGTGGGTCAGGGTGGCTACACCCCCTGGTGGCGCAGCCCAGGGTGGGCCTGCGCCTAGGGGTGGTGTGGCCCCCTATGGTCCATCTCCGCCTCCCCTTCTGGCTTCCTTCGTCTTCTGGAAAAATAGGATTTTCCATATATTTTCTAGAATTTTCTGATCTTCGCGAATATTGCATCCGACACGCTTTTTCCATCATAATCGACTCGTGGTTCATCCTCCAAAAGTCATCCAACATGCAAAATAGATGAAATAACATAAGTATCACCTCTTAATATGAAATATATCAATGAATAGCAGTAAATTATGATATAAAATAGTGATGCAAAATGGACGTATCAACTCCCCCCAAGCTTAGACCTCGCTTGGCCCCTAGCGAAAACCGAGCTCAGTATACATGACCACAGGTTTATGGAGTGAAATGTCGATAAAAAGAATATGGACAAGAAGCATCAAATCTTGTTGGCATATTATTAAATCTGATATTATGTCTATGTTTTATGATTTGCATTCTGGTAATTTGGACTTGTTTAGAATTAACTTTGGCATGATAATCCTTCTTAAAAAAACCTGATGCTGATGTTATTTCCAAGTACCGACCTATTTGCTTACTCCAGGTTTTGTATAAGTGGATCACAAAGTCATTACTGTTAGAGTTGAACCGTTTATGAATAAGTTGATTTCTGGGTGCTAAACCACTTTTTCTAAAGGTAGGAACATTATGGATGGGGTAATGTCTCTACATGAATCTCGTAGGAGTAAAAAACAGGGGGTGGTTTTGAAATTAGATTTTGAAAAGGCTTATGATAAAGTTGATTGGAATTATTTGCTTAAATGTGTTTCTTAGAAGGGGTTTAGTGATCTTTGGTGTAAAATGATTAGTACGATTTTGAAAGATGGTACCTTGTGTGTTAAGATTAATGAAAAGAGAGCGCGTGACTTTGGAAGCCATAGAGGGGCGAGGTAGGGTGATCCCTTCTCACCCTTCCTTTTCAATTTATCCGTGGAAAGTTTGGCTAAAATGATTAATAGGCATAAAACATGGGTTTGTGACAGGTTTGATTCCTCATCTTATAAATCATGGGGTAGCTATTATGCAATACGTAGATGACACTATTTGTTGATTCAGGATGATTTGAATCAGTTGATTCATTTGAAATTGATCCTTTATATGTTTGAGGCAATGTCTAGTTTAAAAATAAACTTTGCCAAGAGTAATATTTTGATGGTTTTGGAAGATAGTGTTAAAGGTGTGTTATATGCTGATATGTTTGGTTGTCAACTTGGGCACTGGCCCATTAAATATCTCGATGTCCCTGTTTGTGGCACTAGACTTCATGTGGCAGATCTTCGGCCTTTAGCTAATAAACTTCGGAAAAAGCTTGATGGTTGGGTTGGCAACTCCTCATTGATGACCCACAAGTATAGGGGGTGTATCGTAGTACTTTCGATAAATAGGAGTGTCGATACCAACGAGGAGCAGAAGGTGTTGACTAGTGGTATGGAGCAGAAAATCTCTGTAAATACTTAGCAAACGTATTTTTAGGGGTTTCTGATAAAGCAAAGAAACATAGTGCAAGTAATAAACACAACGAACAAATGCAGCAATGTGGCCCAATCCTTTCTTAGCAAATTACAATCCGGTGGAAATACTTATAAGGACCAAACATTCTCGAGGACACATGGGAATTCTGTCAAGTGCTTTCGCTTCAAATAGCTGAGTACTCTTATTTGGTGTTGTAAGTGTTGTGTGGATGAACCTGTGCTAATGTACCGACCTTACTTGGACTAATACATACTTATGATTAAATCCCCTGCAAGCATCCGCAACTACAGGAAAGCAATTAAGATAAAAATCTAACCATAGCCTTCAACTCTAAGATCCTACACTCCCTTGTGCAAAGGTGTCCTAACGGGGGTTCAGGTTTCTGTCACTCTGGCAACCCCATGATTAGTATCCAAATACACAATGAATTCCCCTAGGCCCATAAATGGCGAAGTATCATGTAGTCGGCGTTCACATGACACCACTAGAAGAATAGCACTGCACCTTAAATACTAAACCATTGAATAATATCTCAACACAAATCCACTACTAACAACATGACTTCTCCCATGTCCTCAAGAACTAAACAAACTACTCACAAGACATCATATGGATCAAGATCAAAGATGATATGGTAATCAATAACAATCTGAACATAAACAATAATCCAATGGTTCCACTCACAAGCATCAACTACAATAGTAATCAACACCGGGAAAGTTTCCCCTAAGATCTATGCAAGTATTCAACACGATTGTTACAGCGGGACGGAGTGGTGGTGATGGTGCTAGGTAAGATGATGGTGTGGATGATGATGATCCCGATGAATCCTAGCTTGACGATGGTGTTGATGGCGACGATCTCCCCTCTCCGGGAAGGAATTTCCTCGGTAGAAATCTGTTTGCCGGAGAGCTCTTTCTCTTTCGGTATTTTCCACCCCGCAGAGGCGGCGGAAATATTTCTGTGGTCTCCCCCTGGTATTAGGGTTCCAAGAGGACGATATAGGCGAGAGGGAGGAGTCGGAGGCCGGCTAGGTGGGCCACACCTCCCCTAGGCGCGACCTAGGGGGGACCGTGCTTGGGGGGTGTGGGCTCCCTGTGGCCCAGCTACGCCTCCCTTCGGGCTTCCTTCATCTTCTGGGAAAATATAATTTTCCACTATTTTTCTGGTATTTTTCTGATCTTCACGAAATTGCATCAAAACACCTCTTTTTCCATCAGAATCCTGCCTCCGGCAGTTCATCCTCCAAGAATCATCCAACATGCAAAAATAGAGGAAAATACATAAGTAACACCTCATAATAAGACATATATCAGTGAATATAGGCAAATTATGATATATAATGGTGGTGAAAATTGGACGTATCAACTCCCCCAAGCTTAGACCTTCGCTTGTCCCCAAGAGAAAACTGAGCTCAGTAAACATGTCCACAGGTTTATGGAGTGAAGTGTCGATAAAAGAATACGGACAAGAAGCATCCCACTTACCATTACACAACTCATAGAAGAAAGCAACTCACCATTATATAACTTATCTTGCAACAAGTACATGAGTCACAATAGAGATGCATAAAGATAAATCATAATTGGAATTGGCAAACTTCGTTCTTGGTCAGAGAACAGCTGGCAAACAGTTTCACAAAAAGCTTTTGTAGAAGTTTTCACAACAAGAGCACTCTTTTCTCAAAAAGGTTTTTCACAATGATGGCTTTTAAAGTAATACTCAATAGATAAGAATTTTGTGCAAACAAGGAAGATAAAGGACATGATTGAATAAATCACCATATGAATGCTTGAAACACAACAACTCAAATGCTTGCTGGAGACAGAGATGAAGTAGGTTTACTGACTCAACTTAGAAATAGGAGAAAGGTCCCTTCATATAGGGAAGCATGGATTTCAAATTCATAAAGAGCTTCCAAAAGATTATGGTACTTACTAGCTTTGAGTCCTCATTGCCCCTATCATAAGCATATTGAGGTGATTAAGGTTAAAGTGAACAACGATGGAGTATATGCTTGACGAAATATAAGTTGGCAATCTCATGTCCCTTGAGTACGAGGGCCGCTCCTCATGCTACTCAACTTTAGTCACCGGTAAGTTCTTGTCATTGTAAGTACATGTGTACCATAAAGAACCGCCAACGGGGTACCCCTTGCACATGATACAGGATCTATCCCATAATCAAAATGACAAGGCAAGCAGACAGTGAGCATCTCAGTGATATTTTTATTTACTATTTGCATAGCTTTTTATTAAGGATGCTTCACAGATTGCTCACTATGGTGATGTTGCAAGTTTCCACCATGATTAGGCATGGCTTAGCCTAGCATCCCAGGTGTTTCTCTAACACACATAACTCCATGGACTTACAAGCTCCCTTTTTATTTCACACCGACGACATCCGCAAACAAAAGAGCATGATATCAACTGGATATGTGTCCATAAGTGTTGAAAGCGTTCCCCGTGATAGCACGGTTCTGCTAATCCCAACGTATAGATGCAAGCATATACAACTTCGATGACACAATGGTTCAAGTCTATTAGGGGCAAGAAAATAAGGTGTGCCATCAAGTTCGTGAGAGTTTTACTAACTAGTTTTCACATAACAAAATACTTTTTAATTTGAAAGATAGATGAAGCTTGAGAATTTGCTTGGAATAGCAATGATGCTAATAGGTAGATATGGTGGACACAAATGGAACATGTTTTGGTTCGAAGGGGTTGGAAACATGAGAAGTATGCCTTCTCAAAACAGGTTTTTGGATAGCAAGGCTGGGTAGCAAGAAAAAGAGTTGAAAGAAACAAGCAAACATACAAGTGATAAAGCCAAACATGCAATCTTCCTTGAAGACACAAAAGATTTTAAATAAATAATACTAAGCTTATGAGCCAATGAAGAAAGAAAATAAATGATAAAAAAATACCTGTAAGCTTTTTCTATTTTCCTTTCAAACCTCAAAAAGTGTTGCTACTGACCAGAGCTCGGTTTGCCAAAACCAATTTAGATATACTTGATGCTCCCAAAGTGATGCCAATACTGATCAAACAGATCAATCATATAATAGAGATTGCAAACTAAAATAAGAAGTGCAAAAAGTAAAAGATTAAACTTCTCATTAATATTCCATAAAAGCACTCACACCAAGGGATACATAGATAACCAACTAAAGGAGAGATACTTCCGCAATGAAAACCAACCTATAAGATAACTTCTCTATGAAAGATATGAATCTAAAAAGGTAAAAGATAAAAGATAATGATATGATACCATGGCACTCCCCCAAGCTTGGAACAAGCCAAGGGGATGCCAAACCTGATGACGAATTACTCCCTTGGTGGTGGTGGTGTTCTCTTGATAAACTCTTCAATCAACTTACTCAAATCCTCAATCTCGAAGGTCAGAGTACGAATCAACTCCGAATTTTCTCAATGCGGTTCATGATCATATCGGACCGAGAGTCCCAGTCCTTGATATTCTTTCCCCCACTCTTCCTTCTTAGTGTGTTCCTCCCCTGAATGGTTAGAATGAGGCATATCCCAAACCGAGGGCAAGTTCCCTCGTGGAACGAATATAAGATGTGGAGGTTTACCTCCTATAGACATCTGTGCTGTCCTCCTAAGCTTGGTAGGATTTGCCACCACTCCAATGCTTGCGACGGTAGCGCGGGTGTCCGGATGCTCGTCGTCCTCCATGTCTTCTTCATCCCCTACCAAAATGTCCTCCTCCTTGGGGTTTTGAGGATCATCTTCCTCGGGCTTCTTGCCTTTGTCGTTGGCGGAGACCATGGTGCTCTAAACTTGAGAAGATTTCCTGACAAAAACAGATCGAAACGAAAACATAATGAGAACACGATGCACGAACCTCGGGGGATCCGGGGGGTATATATTACAAAGTTTCAATACATAAGGAAGGTGCTGGTACGAAAATGAGGCGGAGACGGAGCTCGGGGGGCTCACACCCCCTCCAGGCGCGGCCAGCTGGGGCCTGCGCCTAGGGTGGGTTTGGACACCTCGGCCTCCGTTTCCTCCTCTGTTCCGTCTCGTAACCTTCCTTATGTAATAAAAACATCAAAAATATAAAAAGATTGGGTTTTCATGAACCTTCTATTTTCACCACTTTTACATATTCAAAGACGAACTCTGTAGACTCCTTTTCTCCTTCTCCAGGAAATTCCTTTCCTACAAGATCTCACACAAAACCTCAATGGCAACATTAGTGTAAGCAAAAACAATAAACCTTTAGGTTCACATTTCAACTGAAATTCATCAAAACAAAAGCTACTGTAGCAACTCCTTTCCAAATACCCAAAAGAATCTGGAAGGGAATCAATATAAGAGGCAAATGCAAATGATGGCAGAAATCTGTCAAAACAGACCAGCGGGCAAAGATAGATTTTTTTTGAAAACCTTCTGTTTCTCAAATCAAAAAGTGCAAAACTAATGAAAGTTGGGTAACAACTTGGAGAACAAGCACAGAAAAATACAGATCCATCCGAAGTACTAAGCTCCCTCACGAATTTTTACAATTCAGCACAAAAATCTGTCCCAAGACAGCCACTTTTCACAACTCCTCTACTTCTGAAAAGTAGTTGAACTTGACACAAAAAACCAAAACAAAAAGGATAAGGAGTGGTTATTACTAAGGTAATAACTGCCAAGACTTGACAAAACTATTGGGTTATCTCCCAAGAAGTACTTTTCTTTAATGCCTTTAAGTTAGGCTTGATGGTTTCAAAGATGCTCACATAGGAGATAAATATTTGAAGTGAAAGAGAGCATCAAGAAGCAAATAACCAACACATTTGAGTCTAACCCACTTCCTATGCATGGGGATATCATGAGAAAACAAATTGTTGAAACAAAAAGCCACTAGCATAGGAAGACAAAACAGATGCAACTTCAAAGCTTTCAACATAAAACGAGGAAACTTAACATTATTGAGATGCATAAAACCATGTTTCCCTCTCTCATAAACTTTCAGTAGCACTTTGAATAAAGTTGACAATATAACTGTCACAGTAAACAACTTTATCATCAGAATGAGCATACTTACAATCACCAAAAAGAGGTCCAAGGTCATAAACAGGATCAATAGAAGCAAGTTGTTCCATCCTGAAATCTTTATTAGGCAAGCTATTTTCACAAGGAGCTTTAGCAAATTTGGAAAAGTTAAACACAGAAGACTCTCCATCAAATTTAGTTAAAACTTTTTCCTTCTTACAATCTATAATATCTCCACAAGTGTTAAAGAAAGGTCTACCAAAAGTGATAGGGCAAGTTCTGCTAGCTGCTGAATTAAGCACTAGAAAATCAGCATGGTACTTAATCTTACCGCAGAGAACTTCCACATCTCTTACAATACCAATAGGACAAATGGTTTCCTTATTAGCAAGGTGAATAACCACATCAATGTACTCAAGCTCACAAGGACCAATTTCATGCATAATTTCCCTGTAAAGCTCATAAGGAATAGCACTATAACTAGCACCAATATCACATAAACCATAATAGCAATGATCACCAATTCTAACAGAAAGAACAGGGACACTAGCTTTTCTAGCCTTACTAGGATGAGAGATAATATTAGAAGCGTCTTCACGGAAGACAATGTGCTCATCCTCTATATTTCCAGTGACAGGGTCTTTCACAATAGCTACCACGGGTTCATCATTCATTTGCTCATCAGGTTCCACAGTTATCTTAGTACCTTTATTATTCGCACTAATAATCATATAATACTCCTTTACCTTAGTTGGGAAAGGGATTTTGTCATCATAAGGTTCAGACACAATATGATTAGTAATACAAACTTCAGTGCTTCTAACAGGAACATGACTAACAACATCTTTATAAGGTGCATGGTACTTATTCCACTTCTTTTGGGGAATTTCTATGTAAGAGGCAGAGGCCTTAAATCAATTGGCAATACTTTGGGAGTCAAGACCAAACTCATTACTAATATCACGGAATTCATCAGTTCACATAAAAGATTTAATGCATTCATAATCATAGTTTATACCTGACTTTCTTCCTTTGTCATTCTCCCAAAGCTTCAGTGTTCTCTTGAATACGGTCTAGGAGATCCCATTTAGCTTCTTCCTTAATACGTGTGAATGATCCAGCACAAGAAGCATCTAGTAAATCTTTATCATGAAGAGAAAGCCTAGCATAAAATTTATTGATAATAATATTGTTAGGGAGTTCATGAATAGGACATTTAAGAATTAGTAACTTCAATCTCCCCCAAGCTTGAGCTTTACTCTCTCCATCACGAGGCCAAAAGTTATATATCAGATTTCTATCCTTATGGATCTCACTGGGAGGATAAAATTTAGAATAAAAGAGAGATGCTATTTCCTCCCATTCCATGTATTGTCCATTCTTCAGCAGCTTATACCATTCTTCAGCTCTCCCTTTCAAGGATATAGAGAGTAACTTCTTTTTCACATGTTTAGTTGTGATACCTGCACACTTAAACAACCCGCATAATTCATGGATAAAAAGCAAATGATCACCAGGGTGGACAGTTCCATCCCCTAAATAATAATTATCCATAATACGATCAACAATACTTGTAGGTATCTTAAAAGGATCTATCTCAACAGGTGGTGGTTCATATACTACCCTTACAGTGGTAGTAGTTTTACCAAATAGAAAACCAAGTGGGTTATCTATATTGGAAACAAAGTAACAAACAGAAATAAAAAGCAATAATCACAGATTCATAGTAGAAGTTTCCGTTACCAGTTCCACTCTTCAATAGCGCTTCACTCCCCGGCAACGGTGCCAGAAAATAGTCTTGATGACCCACAAGTAAAGGGGGGTGTATCGTAGTACTTTTGATAAATAGGAGTGTCGATCCCAACGAGGAGAAAAAGGTGTTGACTAGTGGTATGTAGCAGGATATCTCTGTAAATACTTAGCAAACGCATTTTTAGGTTTTTTTTGATAAAGCAAAGAAGCAAAGTGCAAGTAATAAAGACAACAAACAAACGCAGCAAGTGGCCCAATCTTTTCTTAGCAAAGGACAAGCTGGTGGAAATACTTATAAGGACCAAACATTCTCGAGGACACATGGGAATTCTGTCAAGTGCTTTCGCTTCAAATAGTTGAGTACTCTTCTTTGGTGTTATAAGTGTTGTGTGGGTGAACCTGTGCTAATGTACCGACCTTACTTGGACTAATACATACTTGTGATTAAACCCCATGTAAGCATCCGTAATTACAGTAAAGCAATTAAGATAAAAACCTAACCACAGCCTTAAACTCTGAGATCCTACACTCCCTTGTGCAAAGGTGTCCTAACGGGGGTTCAGGTTTCTGTCACTCCGGCAACCCCACGATTAGTAGCCAAATACACAATGCATTCCCCTAGGCCCATAAATGGTGAAGTATCATGTAGTCGACGTTCACATGACACCACTAGAAGAATAGCACCACAACTTAAATACTAAACCATTGAATAATATGTCAACACAAATCCACTACTAACAACATGCCTTCTCCCATGTCCTCAAGAACTAAACAAACTACTCATGAGACATCATATGGATAAAGATCAAAGATGATATGGTAATGAATAACAATATGAACATAAACAATAATCCAATGGTTCCACTCACAAGCATCAACTACAATAGTACTCAACACCAGGAAAGTTTCTCCTAAGATCTATGCAAGTATTCAACACGATTGTTATAGCGGGATGGAGTGGTGATGATGGTGTAGGGTGAGATGATGGTGTGTATGATGATGATGATCTCGAGGAATCCTATCTTGACGATGGTGTTGATGGCGATGATCTCCCCTCTCCGGGAAGGAATTTCCCCGGCAGAAATCTATCTGCCGGAGAGCTCTTTCTCTTTCAGTATTTTCCGCCCCGCAGAGGTGGCGGAAATCTTTCTGTGGTCGCCCCCTGGTATTAGGGTTCTGAGAGGAAGATATAGGCGATAGGGCGGAGTCGGAGGACGGCCAGGTGGGCCACACCTCCCCTAGGCGCGACCCATTAGGGACCCGCGCCTGGGGGGTGTGGGCCCCCTGTGGCCCATCTAAGCCTCCCATTCGGGCTTCCTTCGTCTTCTGGGAAAATATAATTTTCCAATATTTTTCTGGTATTTTTCCGATCTTCACGAAATTGCATCAAAACACCTCTTTTCCATCGAATCCGACTCGTGATTCATCCTCCAAGAATCATCCAACATGCAAAAACAGAGGAAAAGACATAAGTAACACCTCATAATAAGACATATATCAATGAATAGAGGCAAATTATGATACAGAATGGTGATGCAAATTGGATGTATCACTCATTAATTGGGGGTAGACTAACTCTTATTCAGTCTTCTCTTAGCAGTCTACTTATCTATCATATGCCCATGTATCTTATGGCAGATACTAACCTGGAAGAGTACACTAAGATCATTAGGAAGTTCTTCTGGGAGGGTTCAAGTGATAAAAAGAAGTATCATATGGTTAGATGGTCCTTGGTGTGTAGACCAAAGAAGAAAGGGGGTTTGGGAATTAAAAACCTGAAGTTGTTCGATATTTGTTTAATGTGTAAATGGTGGTGGAAATTGGAAGCAGGAGATGTTTTATGGCAAAAAATTTGTTAAGGCAAAATATGGAATTTCACATGGTATTTGGAGAATTAAAGTTAAACAAAATGATTCTGCTGCTTGGAAGGATATGATGAAGATTAGGCAGATTTATCTGTCTGGTAGGAAAATGGAAGTGTGTGGGGGGAAGGGAAACTGATTTTTGGCATGTTCAATGGCTTGGTGATTTCTCCCTTTGTGAGAAATTTCCTGAGTTATTTGATGTGTGCAATCAATAGATTGGTACAGTTAGAGAGATGAGTGATCTGAGTTGGTTTTTCACTATTAGGAGATGGTTATCCCCCAGACTGTCTAATCAATGGCAAGAATTAAGAAGTTTGTTGGGTAGCCTCAGACTTAATGATGAGATTGACAAGCTTAAGTGGAGATATTGTAAATCTGGGGTGTTCTCTGTAAAATCCTTGTATAATAAGCTGTCTGATGTAGCTCCTGATAGATCCTTGCGACATCCTTGGAAAGCTAAACTCCCCCTGAAAATTAAAATATGGTTGTGGTTAATATGACATAATGGGAAGGGCAGCAAGACTGCTAATGTTGTCATGAGAAACATTGAGATGAAAGATGTTGGGTATGGTATATTACCTACTCTTCTTTCATTATGCCATTCTCCTGACTGGTGGATTGACATGGGCGCTAATGTACATGCCTGTTCTGATATTTCCATATTTTTTCATATCAGCTTAGAGGGACTCAAACCATGCTGATGGGGAACGGCTCGCATGCTTCTGTTCATGGTGTTCGTACGGTCGATCTAAAGTTCACTTTAGGAAAGACTGTGCGCCTAAAGAACATGCATCATGTTCCCTCAATAAATAAAAATCTTGTTAGCGGATCTCTTATGTGTCGAGACGGTTACAAGATTGTATTCGAGACCAATAAATTTGTAATTTTGAAGTATGGAACCATTATTGGTAAAGGTTGTGAGTGCGGAGTATTGTTCTGCTTATCTCTGTGAGACGTTTGTAAATTTTTTTAATCATATTTACACAATTTTTCAATCAAATGTATGGCATTCTCGTCTTTGCCATATTAATTTTGGTTATATGACTGATGACTGCAAGTGCATAGATTAATTGTAGCTAGTTTCTATGGAATGGCGATTCCTATGGTTTTCCTGTGAGAATCTTCCGTCCGAAACGGGGCCTAAGAGCAACTCTAGCAGAACCCCCAAACCGCAAACCCCAAATCGGCGTATCCAGGCCACCCCAGACGCCTTTTGTGGGCTAAAAAAGGCCGTGTAGTCCAAACACGCCAAACTGCAGGCCGCGTTTGGCGCGTTTGGACTGAGCAGCCGTTTTCCAGCCCGCAACCAAAAACCGCAAACATAGGGTTTATGAAAATCATCCGCTAATTCTCAATGCAGCAACATAATCATGCAAAATAGATTGTTCAAAGTACTCAATCATACATGAAACACGACACCAAAAGAAGATTGAACATCACATTAGCAAAGAGGGAAGTAATCACGGGTCACCATCGGTTGCCGGCGCATTCATTGTGGTAGCCGTGGCAGCTTCCCTCCTTCGTGCCAAGATTTGCGTCTTCGTAAGCTTCCACCACTCAAGGCTAGCCTTATCCATGCCAACTGGGTTCATCATCATAGTGGCATTCTTCGCTGCGATGAGCTCTTCCATGGCCCAGTTCTCCTACGCGTGTGCTCTCCTCTCGTTGATGTTATCCTTGCACTTTGCATCCTCCCGAAGCGTGATCCATCTTGCCTCCTTCTCCTTTGTCATCATCTCCTTCTTTGCCTCCAAAGCTTTCATAACCAACAACTCTTTGGATTTGACCATCACATCGATCTTGAGAGACAATGATGTGACCTATCCTTGTTTCTTGATCTTGTCCTTGGTCGTCTTTGCTCCATCCGGCCTCTTCTTGTTCTTCTTGGTCTCAAGCACATCATCCTCCTCCACATCATCCTCCAACTCGACAAGCTTATGCCTCAACGGTCGACGGTGGCGCCTCTTGCTCCCTTAACTTCCATTTCGGATTGTTCTCAAGAAGGATATAGCAATGAAGGAATGTAAATGGCTTTCCCTTCAACCATGGCATTTACCGATACCTTATTTGCGTGATAGAATCCCAATCGCCGGCGTTGGTGCCGCTCGGTGGCGAGTTCCTCACGCCCTCAATGCAACCGGCCCACCGGCTTCACGCCGACTTGATGGTATCCCATCGGCCTTAGAGTGAACGGTAGGAGCGGGTTGGAGTATAAGAGAGAGGTGGCATCAATTGGAAGAACTTGTCCTCAATGCATTGCCAAGACCTCTTGTTGGTTTGATCGGTGCCAGTCACGGCATCCATCGAAACCGCCTCCCAAGCCCGGATCAAGATCACGTCCTCAAATTCGGTGTAGTTGTCGGACCAGATCGCTCTCTCCTTCGCCTTGGCCACCGCACCATCGAACGCCCCCTCTTCTATCTCTTCCAACTCATCTTCGTCATCGTCGTCGGTGTCTTCTTTTTCCTCAAACTCTTCGCCCTCTAGCCCCTTGATACGTCCAAAACGTATCTACTTTCCCGAACACTTTTGCTATTGTTTCTCCTCTAAACTTGTGTGATTTGGATACAACTAACATGGACTGACGCTGTTTCAGCAGAATTACCTTGGTGTCTACTTTTTGTCCAGAAAATCAACTATCAGGAAAAATCCTAGAAAATATGCCAAAAATCCTATTTCACCAGAAGATCCACGGAGCCAGAGTACGAGATGGAGTGGAGGCCTGAGGGGCCCACACACCCCCTGTCGTGCGGGTGGGCCCAGCCCGCACCTAGGGGTGCGGCCGCCTCAGCACCCCCTCGGCCTCCCTCTTCGCCTATAAGAAGCCTCCTGACCTAAAAACCACGAGGGGTTCGTTGTTTTTCCAAAAAGAGTTCTCCTGCGCCGCCACCACCAGAAGCCGCGATTCGGAAACAGAAACTCCGTTCTGGCACCCTGCCGGGACGGTGAATTTGGGGAGGATCATCGCCATCGTCATCACCAACACCTCTCCATCAACCATCAATGTTTCCCTCATCCATGAGTAAGTAATCCCCCGCTGTAGGCTATGGGGATGATAGGGATTGGACAAGTTCTATCATGTAATCGAATAAGATTGTTAGGGCATGGTGCCTAGTACCTCTATTAGTGCTATTTGACTTTGTTGCAACTTGTTGTGCTTAATGCTTGTCACTAGGGCCCGAGTGCCATGATCTCAAATCTGAACTTATTATTGAATCATTATGATAGTATTGTTTGTGATCTTATCTGCAAGTTATGTACACATATCATTGTCCGGATCCAAAGGCCCCAAACTGATAGAAATTGGGAAAACCAGAGGGGATGGCTGTGATGTGAGGATCACATGTGTTCACAAAGTGTTAATGCTTTGCTCCGGTGCTCTATTAAAAGGAGAACCTTAATTGCCAGTAATTTCCTTGAGGCCCCGCTACAATGGGCTGGCAGGACAAAAGATGTTGTGCAAGTTCTCATTGCGAGCACGCATGACTATATATGGAGCACATGCCTATGATTGTTTAGTACTTGGATGCTTATTCTTATTTATCTGCAATTTCCCTAGATCTTGAAGTTACATGTTTAGACTCATCCATGCAACGCCCATCCATCCATCCCTATGCGTACCGCACTCAAATCCTGATGTTCACTACTATTGTTACTACTGCCTTTATTTTACTGCTGCTCTTACTTTGCTATTGCTACTACAAAACTGTTGCTACTGATAAACTTTTGTGAGCAAGAACTATTTTCAGGTGCAGCTGAATTGACAACTCAGTTGTTAAGGCTTGCAAGTATTCTTTGGCTCCCCTTGTGTCGAATCAATAAATTGGGTAATACTACCCTCGAAGACTGTTGTGATCCCCTATACTTGTGGGTCATTAAGACTATTTTCTGGTGCCGTTGCGAGGGAGCATAACTTTATTTGTAAGTTCACTTGGATCTACTATTATTCACTGCTGCTCCTTTCATCATGGGGAAGTCTCGTGGTGGAAAGTTTCCTATTTTGCCATCCACTACAAGAAGATGTATAGTCCTAAACACCTATGTTGCTCTTGATTCACCGTCTGTTATAAGTAAGCTTGTTACACCACCACCACATACTCATGCTACACACACTGCTACTATTGCTGAATTTGAAACTGCTTTTGATACTCATGATGTTACTTCTACTGTGCTTGATGCGAGTGGTTCACTAGGTCCTTTCCTAGATGCTACTATGGCTAGTCTAGGAAATACTGAAACTCCTAGTGAAGACACTGTTACACCTATTAGCTCACCTGAGTCTAGAGAGAGATATGATATTAATGATGGCTACATTGAGTTTACTGATGATTTTATTGAAGAGTGCCAAAACACACATGGTGCTAGTGCTATTAAGAGTCTCCTTGAAACACGTACTATTATTCCTAAACTGTTCTCTGATCCTAAGTTTGCCACCTCTCCCATAGATATTAAAGATCAAGATTATGATTTCTCTCTTGATTTATCCTATTTAGACATTGTTGAGAAAGAACCTTTTTGTGGGACTGAAAATGAGAGTGTTGTAGCTCATATGAATGAGCTTTCCACTATGAGTGCTTTATTCTCTGATGATTTTAAGATGCGCAAGTAATTTGTTACAAAGATCTTCCCCTTTTCACTAAAAAGAAAAGCCAAAGCTTGGTTTAATAGATTACCTCCTGGTTGTAGGGGTTCGTAGCATGGAAAAACAAAAAAAATTATACCGCATACAAACAAACAAGCCAAGATCTATCTACTAGATTGTAGCAACGAGTCGATAGAATAACTCACCCTCGAAGATTCCAAAGTGTTTAACGAGAGCGGATTCTCGTGGGTGATGTAGTCGTACTCTTCCCGATCTCAAGATCGCGTAGACGATCCTTCCGGCGCTGCGTTAAATGGCGCTTCTGCAATCGGTCACACGTTATTTTCGGCGAAGACCTTCCTCTCCTTGTTCCAAAGCAGCGGAGGTTGTAGCACTCTCCTCGCGCGATTCCTGACGGCGTGGTACCGAAGTAGAGGGAGATCTCATGAGGCTTCTCCTTAAGCCGGAGCGAGTATGGTGGACTATGAGAGAGCCTCAGTGATCTAGGGTTTAGACACACCAAGTAGAAGGGGCTAGGCCGGCGTCTAGAGCAACTAGAAGCCCCAACTCGGCGGCTTGGGAGAAACCCTAGGGCGACGGCGGCTATGGTGGGCGGTGGCTAGGGTTAGGGTTTAGAGGGGCTAGGTGTGTGTCTTGGAGGGGCAGCCCTGCCCCTCCTTATATAGGTGGAGGGGGCGCGCCAAGGGGAGGGGAGTCCCTCCCCAACTCGGCTTCCAAGGCCGGCGGTGGAGGGAGAGGGACTTCCTCCCCAAGTAGGTTTCCTACTTTCCCTCCACCAAACAAAATAGCCGTTTGACTTTTCAAATTGGCATTTGACTTTTCAAACTAGGATTTGATTTAACCCTTTATTTTGTTCAGCGATGACACCTAGTACATGATGCAACCATTCTAACTTGTTATGACACATTTATGTACCGTTCCTCTCCGGAGTGCCGGACATTCCGGAACCTTCTAGAACATTCCCGATGAAAACACCAGAACCATTCTCCAACCCCGAAACAGGACTTTCCTTATATGAATCTTATTCTCCGGACCATTTCGGATCTCCTCGTGATATCCCGGATCCCATCCGAGACTCCGAACAACATTCGGTCTCTTACTCATCATTCCATAACTACTCAACAACTTCGAATCCTTAAGTGTGTCTCCCTATGGTTCGTGAATTATGCGGACATGATCGAGACACTTCTCCGAACAATAACCAGTAGAGGAATCTGGAAATTCATATGGCTCCTACAGATTTCTACGATTACTTTGCGATAGAATGAACCACTTACATACGATACCAATTTCCCTTTGTATGTCTACATCATTCCCAATCAACTCTTCATCATTCCCAATCAACAATATGTCGTCTACATATAGTATTAAGAATGCTACAGAGCTCCCACTCACTTTCTTGTAAATACAAGCTTCTCCATAAGTTTGTATAAAACCAAAACTTTTGATCACCTTATCAAAACGTTGATTCCAACTTCGAGATGCTTGCTTCAATCCATATATGGACCGTTGAAGTTTGCATACCTTGTTAGCATCTTTAGGATCGACAAAACCTTTGGGTTGCATCATATACAACTCTTCATCAATGTCTCCATTGAGGAACGTTGTTTTGACATCCATCTGCCATATCTCATAATCATAATATGCAGCGATTGCTAACATAATCCTCACAGACTTTAGCTTCGCTACAGGTGAGAAAGTCTCATCATAGTCAACTCCTTGAATTTGTCAAAACCCTTTTGGGACAAGTCGAGCTTTATAGACAGTAACATTACCATCAGCATCTGTTTTCTTCTTGAAAATCCATTTATTCTCAACAGCCTTCCGGCCATCCGGTAAGTCCACCAAAGTCCATACTTGGTTTTCGTACATGGATCCAATCTCGGATTTCATGGCTTCTTGCCATTTCTTGGAATCTGGGCTCATCATCGCTTCCTCATATGTCGCAGGGTCATTAGTGTTGTCCACCAACATGACACTCATAACGGGATCATACCAATCAGGAGTGGTACGAGTTCTCGTTGACCTGTGAGGCTCTGTAGCAACTACAACCGAAGTTTCATGATCATCATCATTAGCTTCCTCTCTTATTGGTGCAGGCACCACAGGAACTTCTTCCGGTGCTGCGCTACTCGCAAGTTCGAGAGAAGGTTCGACAACCTCGTCGAGTTCTACTTTCCTTCCAGTCACTTCTTTCGAGAGAAATTCCTTCTCTAGAAAGGATCCATTCTTGGCAACGAAGATTTTTCCTTCAGATCTATGATAGAAGGTATACCCAATAGTTTCCTTTGGGTATCCTATGAAGATGCATTTTTCCGCTTTGGGTTCAAGCTTGTCCGGCTGTAACTTCTTTACATAGGCTTCGCAACCCCAAACTTTAAGGAACGACAATTTAGGTTTCTTCCCAAACCATAATTCATACGGTGTCGTTTCAACGGATTTAGATGATGCCCTATTTAAAGTGAATGCGGCTGTTTCTAATGCATAACCCCAAAATGATAGCGATAAATCTATAAGTGACATCATAGAACGAACCATATCTAAGAGAGTTCGATTACGACGTTCGGACACACCATTACGCTGTGGTGTTCCCGGCGGTGTCAATTGTGAAAGTATTCCGCATTTCTTCAAATGCTCGCTTAACTCGTAACTTAGATATTCACCTCCACGATCAGAACGTAGAAATTTAATCTTCTTATTACGTTGATTCTCAACCTCACTTTGAAATTCCTTAAACTTCTCGAAAGTTTCGGACTTATGTTTCATGAAATAGATATACCCATATCTACTCAAGTCATCTGTGAAGGTAAGAACATAACGATAACCACCGCGCGATGCTACACTCATTGGACCACACACATCGGTATGTATGATTTCCAATAAGTCCGTAGCTCGCTCCATCATACCAGAAAATGGAGTCTTAGTCATTTTACCCATAAGACATGCTTCGCATCTTTCAAGTGATTCAAAATCAAGTGATTCAAGAAGTCCATCAGAATGGAGTTTCTTCATACGCTTCACTCCAATGTGACCAAGACGACAGTGCCACATATAGGTCGAGTTATCGCTCGATTTCAAACGTTTAGCTTCAATGTTATTAATATATGTATTTCCACTATCGAGATTCAATAAGAATAGACCATCTATCAAAGGTTCATGTGCATAAGACATATTACTCATATAAATCGAACAACCATTATTCTCGGACTTAAACAAGTTACCGTCTCGCAATAAACAAGATCCCAATATAATGTTCATGCTTAAGGCAGGCACCAAATAACAATTATTTAAGAAACTAATCCTGATGGTAGATGAAGAGGTAGCGTGCCGACCGCGATCACATCAACCTTTGATCCGTTTCCCACGCGCATCGTCACCTTGTTCTTCGCTAGCTTATGCTTATTCGCAAAGACTTGTTTCGAGTTACAAATATGAGCAACCGAACCAGTATCAAATACCCAGGCACTACTACGAGTACTAGTGAGATACACATCAATAACATGTATATCGGATATACCTTTCTTCTTGATGTTGCCGTTCTTTAAATCCTCCAAGTACTTTGGGCAATTCCGCTTCCAGTGACCTTCTCCCTTGCAGTAAAAGCACTCTGTATAAGGCTTAGGTCCAGCCTTGGTCTTCTTCGTCGGTGCGGTAACTTTCTTACCACCCTTCTTGAAGTGTCCCTTTTGCTTAGACTTGCCTTTCTTGAATTTGGTGGTCTTATTGACCATCAACACTTGGTGCTCTTTCTTGATCTCCACTTCTGCAGATTTTAACATGGAGAAGAGTTCCGGCAACTGCTTGTTCATGCTTTGCATATTGTAGTTCATCACAAAGTTCTTGTAACTTGGTGGTAGTGATTGGAGGACACGGTAAATCCCCAAAGCATTAGGAATCACTATACCCAAGCTTTGAAGTTTGTTTATGCGTCTGCACATCTTAAGCACATGCTCACTGACGGAGCTGCCCTCTTCCATCTTGCAGTTAAAGAACTTTTCAGAAGCCTCATAGCTCTCAACTACCGCGTGAGTCTCAAAAATCAGGTTGAGTTCACGGACAATATCATGTGGGTCTGAATTCTCAAACCTTTTCTGAAGCTCCGATTCTAAACCATACAAGATAGCACACTGAACTGTGGAGTACTGATTCTTCCGAGCAAGGTAAACATTCTTTACTTCATCGGTAGCATCAGCTGCAGGCGGGTCAACCAGTGGTGCATCCAGCACATAGGTCAAATTACCAGGATTGAGGACAATCCTCAAATTGCGGAACCAATCCGCGAAGTTGCTTCCATTGTTTTTCAACTTTTCTTTCTCTAGGAACGCATTAAAATTGATGGTAGGGGCCGCCATTGATCAACAACATATTTGCAATAGTTTAGACTAAGTTTATGACAAATTGAGTTCTAATTAATAGTTAAATTAATCTAGGCGAACTCCCACTCAAAACAATATCCCTCACATTGTTTTAGTGATCACACGAACCAAATCCACCACATCAACACCGATCATCACGAGAGTTGATGTAGCTTCAATGGCGAACAATCGACATGTTCATCATATGTACTATATGATTCATGCTTTACCTTTCGGTAATCCGTGTTCCGAAACCATGTCTGTACATGCTAGGCTCGTCAAGATCAAACCTTAGCTTCCGCATGAGCAAATCTGGCTTGCTCACGTTGTATACTCTTGCAGAATCTAACACACCCGATCATCACGTGGTGCTTCGAAACAACAAGCTTTAGCAATGGTGCTCGCTAAGGATGAACACTATAGAACTTGAAATTCATGTGCATGAGGGATCATCTTATAATGCTACCGTCGTTAACTAAGCAATACAAGATGCATAAAGGATTAACATCACATGCAATTCATAATATGTGATATGATATGGCCTTTCTTCTTTGTGCTTCCAATCTCCATCTTCAAGCACGAACATGATCTCCATCATCACCGGCATTGTATCAAGGTCAATGACGCTGCTTCATGGTTGTCGTCCACCAGCTTCAACTATTACAACTACTTTGAATAGACATGCGGGTCTTAACAGAAATTAAAGACAACCATATATTCTCGCCGGTTGCCAACTTACAATAAGGAACATTGCATACATCAAATATAATCACAATCATGGCCATATCACATCACAGCACACCCCATCAAAACAAAGTTAGACGCCTCTAATTTCTTTGCATGCTTTACGTGGTTTGGGGCTTTCAATAAGTGTCGATCTAACTTACGAACAAGAACCACAACGTTGATGTTTGAACTATCAAGTGCCTGTTGTAAATTGGATCTATACTATAATGGGAGAGACAGACACCAAGAAGCCACTTATGCAATACAAGTTGCATGTTGAGCGTGGAGCAAGTCTCATGAACGATGTCATGTAAGGTTAGCCCGGGCCGCTTCATCCCATCATACCGCAAGATGAAAAGTACACAAGAAGCAATTGATAATAAAAACACCACCGCCCACAATTACCATTGTGTTCTACTCGTGCAACAGATCTACATATAGACACGGCTATGATACCACTATAGGGGTTCGTAGCATGGAAAAACAAAAAATTTCTACAACATTCAAACAAACAAGCCAAGATCTATCTACTAGATTGTAGCAACGAGTCGATAGAGTAACTCACCCTCGAAGATTCCAAAGTGTTTAACGAGAGCGGATTCTCGTGGGTGATGTAGTCGTACTCTTCCCGATCTCAAGATCGCGTAGACGATCCTTCCGTAGCCATGCTCCGGCAGCGCTCAGCTCGGTCACATCGTTAAATTGACGAAGACCTTCCTCTCCCTTGTTCCAGCAGGCAGCGGAGATTGTAGCACTCTCCTCACGATTCCGGCAGCACGACAGTGTGGTACCGGAAGTAGAGGGGAGATCTCGCAGGGCTTCGCCTTAAGCCGGAGCGAGTATGGTGGACTATGAGAGAGCCTCAGTGATCTAGGGTTTAGACACACCAAGTAGAAGGGGCTAGGCCGGCGGCTAGGGAAACTAGAAGCCCCAACTCAGCGGCTTGGGAGAAACCCTAGGGCGACGGCGGCTATGGTGGGCGGCGGCTAGGGTTAGAGTTTAGAGGGGCTAGGTGTGTGTCTTGGAGGGGCAGCCCTGCCCCTCCTTATATAGGTGGAGGGGGCGCGCCAAGGGGAGGGGAGTCCCTCCCCAACTCGGCTTCCAAGGCCGGCGGTGGAGGGAGAGGGACTTCCTCCCCAAGTAGGTTTCCTACTCTCCACCAAACAAAATAGCCGTTTGACTTTTCAAATTGGCGTTTGACTTTTCAAACTAGGATTTGATTTAACCCTTTATTTTGTTCAGCGATGACACCTAGTACATGATGCAACCATTCTAACTTGTTATGACACATTTATGTACCCTTCCTCTCCGGAGTGCCGGACATTCCGGAACCTTCTAGAACATTCCCGATGAAAACACCGGAACCATTCTCCAACCCCGAAACAGGACTTTCCTTATATGAATCTTATTCTCCGGACCATTCCGGATCTCCTCGTGATATCCCAGATCCCATCCGAGACTCCGAACAACATTCAGTCTCTTACTCATCATTCCATAACTACTCAACAACTTCGAATCCTTAAGTGTGTCTCCCTACGGTTCGTGAATTATGCGGACATGATCGAGACACTTCTCCGAACAATAACCAATAGAGGAATCTGGAAATTCATACGGCTTCCACATATTTCTACGATTACTTTGCGATCTAATGAACCACTTACATACGATACCAATTTCCCTTTGTCTCACGATAGTTTACTTATCCGAGGTTTTGATCGTCGGTATCTCTGCATACCTAGTTCAACCTCGTTACTGATAAGTACTCTTTTCTCGTTCCTGTGACATGTGATCCCTTGTGAGCCAGTCACATGCTTGCAAGCCAATTGGATGACATTCCACCGAGAGGGCCTAGAGTATATCTATCCGTCATATGGATGGACAAATCCCACTCTTGATCCATGTGTCTCAACCAATACTTTCCGAACACTCAATGCCACCTTTATAGCCACCCAGTTACGGTGTGGTGTTTGATGTCATCAAAGCATCCTTCCGGTGATGGTGATATGCATGATCTCATGGTCGAAGGAATTAGGTTACTATGTATCAGAAAGCATATAGCAATTGAACTATTAAAATGACTTGATCTTTATGCTACGCTTATCTATAGGAGTATGTCCATCATATCATTCTCCTAACGATATGATCTTGTTGTTAATAAAATCTCAATGTTCATGATAGGGAAACCACAATCATTTATTAATCAACAAGCTAGTATTATGAAGAGACTTTACTAGGGACTTCAAATTAGGTTTACAAATCACACAAGTATTAATGTTCCCTTGTTAATACTATTATTAGCATGAATGTAAACATTTATCATAAACACAAAGATATAATAATAACTATATTTATTATTGCCTCTAGGGCATATCTCCAACACTGGTTGGGCATATCTCCAACACTGGTTGGGCATAATAATAACAAGCTAGTATTATGGAGATGCAATCAACGTAACAAGAAGAATAAATTTCTATGTTCTGATCGTGGAGGTGAATATCTAAGTTACGAGTTTGGCGAGCATTTTAAGAAATACGGAATACTTTCACAATTGACACCGCCGGGAACACCACAGCGAAATGGTGTGTCCGAACGTCGTAATCGAACTCTCTTAGATATGGTTCGTTCTATGATGTCACTTACAGATTTACCGCTATCATTTTGGAGTTATGCATTAGAAACAGCCGCATTCACTTTAAATAGGGCACCATCTAAATCCGTTGAAACAACACCATATGAATTATGGTTTGGGAAGAAACCTAAATTGTCGTTTCTTAAAGTTTGGGGTTGCGAAGCCTATGTAAAGAAGTTACAGCCGGACAAGCTTGAACCCAAAGCGGAAAAATACGTCTTCATAGGATACCCGAAGGAAACTATTGGGTATACCTTCTATCATAGATCCGAGGGCAAAATCTTTGTTGCCAAAAATGGATCCTTTCTGGAGAAGGAATTTCTCTCGAAATAAGTGACTGGAAGGAAAGTAGAACTCCACGAGGTTGTTGAACCTTCTCTCGAACTTGCGAGTAGCGCATCACCGGAAGTAGTTCCTGTGGCACCTACACCAATAAGAGAGGAAGCTAATGACAATGATCATGAAACTTCGGTTGAAGTTGCTACAGAACCTCACAGGTCAACAAGGACTCGTACCACTCCTGATTGGTATGATCCCGTTATGAGTGTCATGTTGGTGGACAACACCGATGACCCTGCGACATATGATGAAGCAATGATGAGCCCAGATTCCAATAAATGGCAAGATGACATGAAATCCGAGATTGGATCCATGTACAAAAACCAAGTATGGACTTTGGTGGACTTACCGGATGGCCGGAAGTCTGTCGAGAATAAATAGATTTTCAAGAAGAAAACAGATGCAGATGGTAATGTTACTGTCTATAAAGCTCGACTTGTCGCAAAAGGGTTTCAACAAATTCAAGGAGTTGACTACGATGAGACTTTCTCATCGGTAGCAAAGCTAAAGTCTGTGAGGATTATGTTAGCAATCGCTGCATATTAGGATTATGAGATATGGCAGATGGATGTCAAAACGGCGTTCCTCAATGGAGACATTGATGAAGAGTTGTATATGATGCAAGCCAAAGGTTTTGTCGATCCTAAAGATGCTAACAAGGTGTGCAAACTTCAACGGTCCATATATGGATTGAAGCAAGCATCCCGAAGTTGGAATCAACGTTCTGATAAGGTAATCAAAAGTTTTGGTTTTATACAAACTTATGGAGAAGCTTGTATTTACAAGAAAGTGAGTGGGAGCTCTATAGCATTCTTAATACTATATGTAGATGACATATTGTTGATTGGGAATGATGTAGACCTTCTTAATAGTGTCAAAGAATATTTGAATAATAGTTTTTCAATGAAAGATCTTGGCGAAGCAGCTTACATATTAGGCATATAGATTTATAGAGATAGATCGAGACGCCTAATATCATTGTCACAAAGTACATATTTGGACAAAGTTCTAAAGAGGTTTGGAATGGAAGATAGCAAGAAAGGGTTCTTGCCCATGTTGCCCAATACGACCTTGAGTAAAACTCAAAGTCCAGCAACGGTGGAAGATAGAGAAAGGATGAGTAAGACTCCCTATGCCTTAGCCATAGGATCTCTAATGTATGCCATGCTATGTACTAGACCCGACATTGCATATGCTATTAGTTTGACTAGAAGATATCAAAGTGATCCAGGAGTGGATCATTGGACAGCGGTCAAAAACATCCTTAAGTACTTGAGAAGAACTAAGGATATGGTTCTTTCTTATGGAGGTGAGGAACAGCTCGTTGTTAATGGTTACACCGATGCTAGTTGGAACACCGATCCGGTTGATTCTAAATCACAATCTGGATACGTATTTACTTTGAATGGTGCAGCAGTTAGCTGGAAGTGTGCAAAGCAAAGCGTTGTGGCAAGATCTTCAACTAAATCGGAATACATAGCTGCTTCGGAGGCTTCACAAGAAGCGATATAGATGAAGGAGTTCATTACAGAGCTCGGTGTGGTTCCAAGTGCGCTGGACCCAATGTCTATCTATTGTGATAACATGGGCGCCATAGCCAATACACAAGAGCAAGGTCACACAAGAAGCTGAAGCACATCAAGCTACGTTTTCACACTATTCGAGAACATGTCCAAGATGGTGACATAAAGATTTGCAAAGTACACACAGATCTGAATGTGGCGGATCCGTTGACTAAACCTCTCCCGAGGGCAAAACATGACCAACACCAAACTGCCATGGGTGTTCGGTATATTACCATATAATCTAGATTAGTTGACTCTAGTGCAAGTGGGAGACTATTGGATTATGCCCTAGAGGCAATAATAAATGTAGTTATTATTATATCTTTGTGTTTATGATAAATGTTTACATTCATGCTATAATAGTATTGACCAGAAACATTAATACTTGTGTGATTTGTAAACTAAGTTAGAGTCCCTAGTAAAGCCTCTTCATAATACTAGCTTGTCGATTAATAGATGATCATGGTTTCTTGATCATGAACATTTGATATGTTGTTAATAACAAGATAATATCATTAGGAGAATGGTATGGTGGACATACTCCTATAGATAAGCATAGCATAAAGATCAAGTCATTTTAATAGTTCAATTGCTATAAGCGTTCTGATACATAGTAACCTAATTCCTTCGACCATGAGATCATGCTTATCACCATCATCGGAAGGATGCTTTGATGACATCAAACACCACACCATAACTGGGTGGCTATAAAGGTGGCATTGAGTGTTCGGAAAGTATGGGTTGAGACACATGGATCAAGAGTGGGATTTGTCCATCCATATGATGGATAGATATACTCTGGGCCCTCTCGGTGGAATGTCATCCAATTAGCTTGCAAGCATGTGACTGGCTCATAAGGGATCACATATCACGGGAACGAGAAAAGAGTACTTATCGATGCGAGGTTGAACTAGGTATGCAGAGATACCGACGATCAAAACCTCGGATAAGTAAACTATCGTGAGACAAATGGAAATTGGTATCGTATGTAAGTGGTTCATTCGATCGCAAAGTAATCGTAGAAATATGTGGGAGCCATATGAATTTCTAGATTCCTCTATTGGTTATTGATCGGAGAAGTGTCTTGATCATGTCCGCATAATTCACGAACCGTAGGGAGACACACTTAAGGATTCGATGTTGTTGAGTAGTTATGGAATGATGAGAAAGAGACTAAATGTTGTTTGGAGTCTCGGGTGGGATCCAGGATATCACGAGGAGATCCGGAATGGTCCGAAGAATAAGATTCATATGAGGAAAGTCCTGTTTCGAAGTTGGGGAATGATTCCGGTGTTTTCATCGGGAATGTTCTAGAAGGTTCCGAAAGGTCCGGCACTCCGGAGGGGAAGGGTACATGAATGTGTCATGACAATATGGAATGGTTGCATCATTTACTAGGTAACATGGCTGGCCAAAATAAAGGGAGAAATCAAATCCTAGTTTGAAAGTCAAACGGCAAGTTTGCTTGGTGGAGGGAGAGTAGGAAACCTACTTGGGGAGGAGTTCCTCTCCCTCCACCCGCCGGCCAAGGAGTCCGACTTGGGGAAGGACTCCCTCCTCCCAAGCCGTGCCCTCCCACCTATAAAAAGGAGGGGCAGGGATGCCCCTCTCCCCTACACCCAACACCACCTAAACCCTAGCCCTAGCCGCCGGCCTCCACCAAGTCGCCGCCGCCCCCTAGGGTTTCTCCTAGCCGCCGAGTTGGGGCTTCTCCAAGCCCTAGTCACCGGCCAAGCTCCGCCCCTTGGTGCCCTCTAAACCCTAGATCGCCAAGGCCTCTCTCATAGTCCAACATACTCGCTCTGGCTTAAGGCGAAGCCCTGCGAAATCTCCCCTCTACTTTCGGTACCACGCCGTCGTGCTGCCGGAATCACGAGGAGAGTGCTACAACCTCTGCTGCCTGCTGGAACAAGGGAGAGGAAGGTCTTCATCGAGTACCGAACGTGTGACCGATTACGGAAGCGCTGCCAGAACGCGGCACCGGAAGGATCACCTACGCGATCTTGAGATCGGCAAGAGTACGACTACATCACCCACGAGAATCTGCTCTCGTTAAACACTTTGGAATCTTCGAGGGTGAGTTCCTCTATCGACTCGTTGCTACAATCTAGTAGATAGATCTTGGCTTGTTTGTTTGTATGCGGTAGAAAATTTTTGTTTTCCATGCTACGAACCCCTACAACTATGCCGCGCCATAAGAGATACACAACAAGAGGCTTGAAACAGAAAACATCAACGCCCGCAACAAGCATGTTGCGTCCTACTCGTGAAGCACATCTACGCATAGATCTAGCTCTGATACCACTGAAGGGTTTCGCAGCATAGTAAATCAAAAAAATTCTACGGATGCGAACGAGAAAGCCAAGATATAATATAGGAGATGCAATCAACAAGAGAGATAGATGAGATCTTCATACCCTTGAAGAAATCGCACAGCGGAAACGTTCAACAGAACGTGGGTGATGTAGTCGAACTAGCCTTCTCCTCCTCGCTATCCGATCTGATCCAACGCCGCAAGTGACGGCGCCTCCGAGAGATGCACACGTACGGTGCCACGACGTCTCCTCCTTCCTTGGTCCAGCAAGTGGGGTGGAGAAATAGATTGGATCTACAACACGACGGTGTGGTGCTCATGGTGGAGAATTTCTGCAGCAGGGCTTCGCCTACACGCAGTCGGGAGAGAGAGAGGTGGAGGGCAGCAGTAGGACGGCTAGGGTTGGAGGAGTAGGGGGAGGGGTGCGCCCCTGCCCACCTTATATAGGGGGCTGGCTGGCCCCCTTGGCCCCTCCTCCAAGCCCTAGGGCGGCGGCCCCAAGGGTTGGAGTGGGGGGCAAGTTTCCCCCCTCCTTCTAGAAGATCTCCCCTAGGGTTTCCCCTAGGCTGGCCGGCTGGGCCTTTGGGGCCTTGTGCCCCTGGCCCAATGCGGCCAGGGCACTTCCCCTTAGGCCCACACAGGCCCCGACAAGTGGGCCCACGTTGGTCCCACTCCGGAACCTTCTAGAACCTTCCGGTACAATACCGAATACTCCGAAACGATTCCGAAATCCAAAAACTGCTTTCCCTTATATGAATCTTATTCTCCGGACCATTCCGGAACCTCTCATGATGTCCTGGATCTCATCCGAGACTCCGAACAAAAACTCATTAACCAATTATCCATTCTATCCTAGAGTTGAAGCACGTTAAGTGTGTGACCCTACGGGTTCGAGAATATACAGACATGACCTTCTATAAATAATCAACAGCGGGGTCTGGAAACCCATATTGACTCCCACATATTCATCGATGATCATATCGGATGAACCACGATGCCAGGATTCAATTAATCCCATATATGTATTCCCTTCGTCTCGCGATATTTTACTTGCCCGAGATTCGATCGTTGGTATCGGCATACCTAGTTCAATCTCGTTCATAGCAAGTACTTTCCTCGTTCCGTAATCCGATATCACTTTGTGATTAACTCCTTAACCACGTGCTTACAAGCGGTGTTGATATCGATTACCGAGTGGGCCCGAAGTATATCTCTCCGACTCGGGAGGGACAAATTCCATCTCGATACATACAACCCAACAAGTACTTTCCGATCACCTGAGAGACACCTTTATGATCACCCTCACATAGGATGACGTTTGATGACCTCAAAGCTTTCTTCCGATACCAGGGAGTTGTATTATCTCATGGTCTAAGGAATACAATACTTGACATAGGAAAAAGCTTTGCAAAGATGAACACGATGAAACTATCTAATTGCTCTGCTTAATTTGGGTATGTCCATCATATCATTCTCCTAAGGACATGATCTCATTATTAATCGACAACTCATGTCTATGGTTAGGAAACCTTAACCATCATTAATCAATGAGCTAGTCCATAGAGGCGTACTAGGGACACGGTGTTGTTCATAAACCACACAAGTATCAAAGTTTCCGCTTAATACAATTCTAGCATGGAATATAAACTTTATCATGAACAAGAATTATAATAATAACATCTTTATTATTGCCTCTAGGGCATAATTCCAACAGTCTCCCACTTGCACTAGAGTCAATAATCTAGTTTACATCTGGCAACAATCTAACACGCATGGCATTAAGGTGTTGATCATGTTTTGCTCGTAGAAGAGGTTTAGTCAACGGATCTACGACATTCAGATCCGTATGTACTTTGCTAATCTTCAGATCTCCATCTGCTATATAATCTCGAATTATATGAAAACGGCGGTTGATGTGCTTGGTCTTTGGATGATATCTTGGTTCCTTAGCCAGTGCTATGGCGCCAGTGTTGTCGCACAATATCTCCAGTGGGTCCAAGGCACTTGGAACCACACCAAGCTCAGTGATGAAGTTCCTGATCCAAACTCCTTCACTTGACGCTTCTAAAGCAGCCATGTATTCCGCTTCTGTTGTATATCCCGCGATCATGCTTTGCTTGCAGCTTCTCCAGCTCACAGCTCCTCCATTCAAAATATAAACGTATCCTGGATGAGATTTAGAATCATCCGGGTCGGTGTCGAAACTAGCGTCGACGTAACCTTTTACGACGAGCTGCTCATCACCTCCATAGACCAAGAACATTTCTTTAGTCCTATTTAAATACTTTAGGATGTTCTTTACGGCTGTCCAGTGTTCCACTCCTGGATCACTTTGGTATCTGCTCGTCAAACTAAGAGCATTGGACACATCCGTTCTAGTACATAGCATGGCATACATGATAGAACCTATGGCCGAGGCATATGGCACTTTGCTCATAGTATCTCTATCGTTTACCGTAGCTGGACACTGAGCCTTGCTCAATATCTTACCTGACAACATGGGCAATGAACCTTTCTTTGCTTTATCCATTCTGAACCTTTTCAGAACTTTGTCTAGGTATGTACTTTGGCTTAAAGCTATTAGGCGTATTTGTCTATCTCTATAGATTTTGATGCCTAATATATAAGCAGCTTCTCCTAGGTCTTTCATTGAAAAACATTTATTCAAATAACTCTTCACATCGTTAAGCATACCAATGTCATTTCCAATAATCAATATGTCATCCACATATAGTACTAAAAATGTCACCGAGCTCCCACTCACTTTATTGTAGATACAAGCTTCGTAGCAATTTGGAACAAATCCAAAACTCTTGATCACTTGATCAAAACGAAGGTTCCAACTCCGAGATGCTTGCTTCAGTCCATAAATGGAACGCTGAAGTTTGCACACCTTATTAGCATCCTTAGGATCGACAAAACCTTCGGGCTGCATCATATACAACTCTTCATCAATGTTGCCGTTGAGGAACGCAGTCTTGACATCCATCTGCCATATTTCATAATCATGAAATGCAGCAATTGCTAATAAAATCCGAATGGACCTAAACATCGCTACGGGAGAGAAAGTCTCATCGTAGTTAACACCTTGAACTTGTCGAAACCCTTTTGCGACAAGCCGAGCTTTATAGACAGTAACATTACCATCCGCGTCCGTTTTCTTCTTGAAAATCCATTTGCACTCAACGGCCTTACGGTCGCTAGGAGGGTCCACCAAAGTCCATACTTGGTTTTCGCTCATGGATCCCAATTCGGATTTCATGGCCTCTAGCCATTTCTTAGAGTCTGGGCTCATCATTGCTTCCTCATAGTTCGCAGGTTCACTGTTGTCTAACAACAAGACGGGTAAGACAGGGTTGCCGTACCATTCAGGAGTGGCATGTGACCTTGTCGACCTGCGAAGTTCAGTAGTAGCATCGTTTGAAGTTTCATGATCCTCGTCATTAGCTTCCTCTCTTGTTGGTGCATACGGCACTGGAACAATTTCAGGTGCTGCGCTACTCTCCAACTCGAGAGAAGGTTCAATAACCTCATCTAGCTCTACCTTCCTCCCACTCACTTCTTTTGAGAGAAACTCCTTCTCAAGAAAGGATCCATTCTTTGCAACAAACACTTTGCCTTCGGATCTGTGGTAGAAGGTATACCCAATCGTTTCCTTAGGGTATCCTATGAAGACGCATTTCTTCGCTTTAGGTTCGAGCTTGTTCGGCATCAACTTCTTGACGTAAGCTTCGCATCCCCAAACTTTAAGAAACGACAACTTAGGTTTAGCACCAAACCACAGTTCATACGGTGTCGTCTCAACGGATTTCGATGGTGCCCTATTTAAAGTGAATGCAGCGGTTTCTAATGCATAACCCCAAAATGATAACGGCAAATCTGTAAGAGACATCATTGATCGCACCATATCTAATAGAGTTCGATTCCGGCGTTCAGACACACCATTGCGCTGTGGTGTTCCGGGTGGCGTGAGTTGCAAAACGATTCCGCTTGCTTTAAGATGCGTGAGAAAATCATAACTCAAATATTCACCTCCACGATCGAATCGTAGAAATTTAATTTTCTTGTTACGATGGTTTTCCACTTCGTTCTGAAATTCTTTGAACTTTTCAAACGTTTCAGATTTATGTTTCATTAAATAGATATACCCATATCTACTTAAGTCATCAGTAAAAGTGAGAAAATAGCGATATCCACCGCGCGTCGAAACACTCATTGGTCCGCATACATCGGTATGTATGATTTCCAATAAGTCCGTTGCTCGCTCCATTATACCGGAGAACGGGGTTTTGATCATCTTGCCCATGAGGCACGACTCGCATGTGTCAAATGATTCAAAATCAAGAGACTCCAAAAGTCCATCAGAATGGAGTTTCTTCATGCGTTTTATACCAATATGACCTAGACGGCAGTGCCACAAATAAGTTGGATTATTACTATCTACTTTGCATCTATTAACCTTAATGTTATGGATGTGCGTTTCATTGCTTTCGAGATTTAGAATAAATAAACCATTCACAACAGGTGCATGACCATAAAAGATGTTATTCATATAAATAGAACAACCATTATTCTCCGATTTAAATGAATAACCATCTTGCAATAAACATGATCTAGATATAATGTTCATGCTCAACGCGGGCACATAATAACACTTATTAAGGTTTAAAACTAATCCTGAAGGTAAAACTAAGGAGAGCGTGCCGACGGCCGTCACATCAACTTTTGATACATTGCCAACGCGCATCGTCACCTCATCCCTTGCTAGCCGCCGTCTATTCTGTAGCTCCTATTTCGAGTTACAAATATTAGCAACTGAACCAGTATCATATACCCAGGCACTACAACGAGCGCTAGTAAGGTAAACATCAATAACATGTATATCAAATATACCTTTAATGGTGCCAGCCTTCTTGTCTGATAAGTACTTCGGACAGTTGCGCTTCCAGTGACCCTTGTCCTTGCAATAGAAGCACTCAGTGTTCGGCTTAGGTCCAGACTTGAGCTTCTTCTCGGCAGGGGCAACGCGCTTGCCGCTGCCTTTCTTGAAGGATTTCCTTGCACCCTTACCTTTCTTAAAGCTAGGGGCCTTGTTGACCATCAACACATGATTATCTTTCTTGATATCCACCTCCGCAACTTTCAGCTTAGCGAAGAGCTCAGTGATCATATCAGTGGAACCAATCTGATTGTGAGTAACTACAAAACCTTTGTAGCTAGGAGGGAGTGATTGCAGAACTCTGTCAATCTTGAGCTCTTCTGGAATCTTGCAGTCCAGTTGCTCAAGACGTTGAGTGTAGCCCGACATCTTAATGGCGTGCTCACTAACGGAACTCCCTTCCTCCATCTTGCAGTTAAAGAACTTCTCAGAGATCTTATATCTCTTAGAACGGGCCTGAGTCTGAAACATGGTTTTTAGTTCCTCAAGAATCTCAAAGGGCCCAGCGAACTCCTCAAAACGATTTTGAAGGTCCGGTTCCATAGAAAACAACATGGTACCCTTAATCACTCCATAATCATCTTTGCGCGACTGATAAATAGCTTTTTTATCAGCTGGCGCATCAATAGCAGGGGCGTCACCTAGCGCTTTCTCTAGTACATAGTCCTTTTGTCCGCCAGCGAGAATGATTCTCAGATTGCAGAACCAATTGGTGAAGTTAGACCCATTGTTATTAAGCTTTTCTTTCTCAGCAAAAACGTTGAAGTTGAAGTTGGACTTAGCCATTTGATCTACAAAATTTGCAAGTACAATTTAGACTATGTTCATGATAACTAGTTCAACTTAATCAAATTACTAGATGAACTCCCACTAAATTCAACATCCCTCAAGTTGTTTAGTGAACATGATCCAAATTCACCACACCTAATCTGATCTTCATGAGAAGAGATGTGGTTTCAATGGTGGACAACAAAGTGTCAATCATATCATTCATATGACTCATGTTTAACCTTTCGGTTCGTGTGTTCCGAGGCCATGTCTGTACATGCTAGGCTCGTCAAGTCAAACCCAAGTATTTCCGCATGTGCAAAACTGGCTTGCACCCGTTGTATGTGAACGTAGAGTTTATAGCACCCGATCATCACGAGGTGCTTGAACATGACGAACTTTCACAGCGGTGCATACATGGGGATAACACAATTTTATCTTGATCTTTAAGTGAGGAATCATCTTATAATGCTACCGTCGCGATCTAAGCATAATAAGATACATAAAAGGATAAACATCGCATGCATATAATTTTATGTGACATGGTATAGCCAATCTCCGCGCAATGATCTCCATCTTGTGCGCTCCATCATGATCTCCATCACTCCATCATGATTGCCTCCACCACGAATAGCAACTACAACTATTTCTAACTACTTAGCGATAAAGTAAAGCTATTACATGGCGTATAAGAAGTTGACACACAGGTCATACACAATTATAAAGATAACCATATGGCTCCTGCCGGTTGTGAACTCATCGACATGCAAGTCGTGAACTATTACAAAACATGATCATTGCATACATCATACACATCATATCTTGAGCCATACCATATCACAAAACACTCCCTGCAAAAACAAGTTAGACGCCTCTACTTTGTTGTTGCATGTTTTACGTGGCTTATGGGAGTAACAAGCTAAGAACGATTCTTACCTACGGAAAGCCACAACGGTGATATTATGGTTGCTAACATCCGGTGTAAATCCCATGACTACTATAGTGAGAGAAACTGGCATCCACCAGCCGCATGTGTGGAACAAGCCACACGTCAAGTGCGGAGCCGGTCTCGCGAACGAGGTCGCGTAAAGTTGGCCTGGACCGCTTCGATCTCACTATTGTTGGAGATATGCCCTAGAGGCAATAATAAATGTAGTTATTATTATATCTTTGTGTTTATGATAAATGTTTACATTCATTCTATAATAGTATTGACCAGAAACATTAATACTTGTGTGATTTGTAAACTAAATTAGAGTCCCTAGTAAAGCCTCTTCATAATACTAGCTTGTTGATTAATAGATGATCATGGTTTCTTGATCATGAACATTTTAGATGTTGTTAATAACAAGATCATATCATTAGGAGAATGGTATGGTGGACATACTCCTATAGATAAGCGTAGCATAAATATCAAGTCATTTTAATAGTTCAATTGCTATAAGCTTTCTGATACATAGTAACATAATTCCTTCGACCATGAGGTCATGCTTATCACCATCACCGGAAGGATGCTTTGATGACATCAAACACCACACCGTAACTGGGTGGCTATAAAGGTGGCATTGAGTGTTCGGAAAGTATGGGTTGAGACACATGGATCAAGAGTGGGATTTGTCCATCCATATGACGGATAGATATACTCTGGGCCCTCTCGGTGGAATGTCATCCAATTAGCTTGCAATCATGTGACTGGCTCACAAGGGATAACATATCACGGGAACGAGAAAAGAGTACTTATCAGTAACGAGGTTGAACTAGGTATGTAGAGATACCGACGATCAAAACCTCGGATAAGTAAACTATCGTGAGACAAATGGAAATTGGTATCGTATGTAAGTGGTTCATTCGATCGCAAAGTAATCGTAGAAATATGTGGGAGCCATATGAATTTCCATATTCCTCTATTGGTTATTGATCAGAGAAGTGCCTTGATCATGTTTGCATAATTCACGAACCGTAGGGAGACACACTTAAGGATTCAATGTTGTTGAGTAGTTATGGAATGATGAGAAAGAGACCGAATGTTGTTCCTAGTCTCAGATGGGATCCGGGATATCACGAGGAGATCCATAATGGTCCGGAGAATAAGATTCATATAAGGAAAGTCCTATTTCGGAGTTGGGGAATGATTCCGGTGTTTTCATCGGGAATGTTCTAGAAGGTTCCGGAAGGTCCGGCACTCCGGAGGGGAAGGGTACTGTAGGGATCCCAACCTTGTTAAAATATAAGGTAAGGTAGAATCCCCTGTGTTTACAATGCTAGTCCCTGGATCAATAGCTAGCATCCACAGTTAAGATGTAATATCAAGAAACAAAGGTCAAAACATAACTTTATACCAGGAATAACATAATTTTATTACATCATACATAGCTCATTTGGCTATTACATTACATTGCAGAGGAATAACTATAGTCATGGGGTCCTTCATCTTCAAAGTGCCACAGGCAGATGTTGGTTGTAGACTTTGTAATCCTAATCAATCAATCTTCACTAAAAACAATCAAACCTGCAACATTACAAGTTACAGCCACAAGGGTCAATACATTTGAATTGTATTGGCAAGTTTCACTAATAAGTATAATATAAGTGGATCCTATCATTACATGCATATTTGGCTAAGTAGAGTTTTAGGCTTATTTGCATAAAGCAATGTTTTATCCTATCTTTCAAAATGGTTTTGGTCCTTTGTCAAATCTCCTTTCAAAAATCTCTTGAACTCCTTGGTAAAAACTCAAGTGTTCAAGTCCTTGTCAAAATCTCTTGAGCACCTTGGTAAACCCCAAGTGCATCAAGTTTTAAAAGTTTTCTTTTAGAAATTAGAGTGTCGAGATCTTCCATAGCTTCAGGCCTTAGTTGCTCAGTATTGTCCATAACCGGGGACACGGCTAAGTACTTAGATTTTATTATCTTCTGCAGAAGTTGTACACTTTACCCACATGACACAATCTCGTCTTGACGCCACCAGTGGCCGCTGGATAAGTACTCACCAAAATGGAGTACCGGCAGATCGAGAATGTGACGAAGTCTTTCCAAAAGGTCCTCCCATACACCATTGCTAGCTTGTCTTCAGTACCCATGAAGCATTCCAGATCCCCATGTCCAGTAAACTGAAGACAATGCATGGGTCTTCCCAATGTAGTTGACTAAGCCAGAGCCATAATAGCATGTGGTTGCACACGGAAGCCACTGTACGAGAAACATGTTCAATCTCTAAGTTTCCTGGGTGGTTTTCCTTTGGAGCACAACTCAAAGAGATTGCCATAAACATGGTTCCTTTTGTTGCCACCTTCTCCAAAACTCAAAGTATCCTTGGCCACCCAGGTGGTTCATTGAGTCCTTGTTTTATTATATAAAACATAAGTCTTTTCTCAATCCCATAAAATCTCAACATGTAACTCTTTTCAAAATATAGCATGGCTAAGCATGTACAACTACAAGGTTTTCACTAAGTAATGTATAGGGAATCCTATTAGGATTTAGCATAGCATAAGTATAAAATTGTTTTCATGCATGTTTTCAAAATCCACTAAGTATAATGAAAATAGTAGGACTTTTGTATGATAGTGTAACTTGCCTTTTTGGTAGGGAATGGTGGTTCACTTCTTGATCTTGCTAGTCTCACACTTTGCTAATTTCACTACAATCAATCAAGCAAACACCAAATCAACTAGCATTCCAAATAATCAATCAAACATCATTTCACACACATAAAACTATGAAAACTAAGTCATGCATGTGAGCATGCAAGAGGTGGTTCTAATTGCAATGGTGGTCTCCACTAGGCTTCTAAACTTTGTAAAGTCCAAAGTGGTCATTTACCAAAATGGCAAAGTCATTTGCAAAAAGGGTTTTGCCCATAACCATTTTCAAAACAAAGTATCATTTTATGTGGTGTAGAAATATTTTTTTTACTAAGGCATTAACCTATAGGGTTCACCAAATATGTTTTCAAACTATAAAACTTGGTGTTAGGGGTCAGAGAGTCTAAAACAAAACATTTTCCAAAGGTTTTCTTCCAAAATCATTTTTAATAAATAAACCACATTTCTATTTGACTAGAAATGGTTTTAAACCAAAGAATCATTATTTTGTTTCACCAAAAACATTTTTGAGTCCACAAAGTGTTTCCTATGGTCAGTAGGTTTGGTCTAAACCATTTTCCCAAAGTTTTTACTCAAAATCATTTTCATAACAAAAATCTTTATTTTCATTTGGCTAGAAATGGGCTAAATCAAGTTTTCCATCCTAAACTTTACCAAATCCATTTTCCAAACTATGGGTTGGTTCCTAGGGTCAGTAAGGTCACAACAAACCATTTTTCAAAGGTTTTAACCCTAAAAGCATTTTTAAACAATTTTTATACTCTAAACAAGCTCACAAAAGAATCTGCAAAAAAAGCAATCTAACAGATACTATTTGCTAAACTAAGGGCAGGGTTGGTTAGGTCTTGCTCTCCTGAATCCAACGACATAAAATTTGTAAAATTTGGACGTGTGGTTTGAAAGTTATGGATTTTACAAAACTGAACATCAATTAGATCAATTCTGTTTTAAATCAAACCAGCAGGGACACGTGTCTTGATTTTATTCGCTGGTACCGGTTCGTCTGGATCGAGTGACACAAACCACTGGATTTAAAGGGGCAGGTGTGGCTCAGATCAACGCGTACCCCTTCGTTTAAGTGAACTATTCTATCCATCAGATCGGGATCGAACGGCTGTAGGGTGCTCGACCTTAAACCAAATAGGCCATGGCGGTGGGTGGCGGGCGGCAGAGACCGATGACGGCGTCGGCGGTACAGGAAGCAAAGGAGGGTGGGGAGATGCTCACAGTGATCGCCGTGGAATGCTGGTGCTCAACGTGGTCGTTTCTGTCGATGGGGCGCTCGGGGTGGACGACAATCGCTCGCCGGAGATGAGCTGGGCTTCGGGCGGTTCAGGAGGTCATCGTGGGCGAGGATAGGGGGCGCCCTAAGACAAACGGAAAGTGCTGTTAGGTTCGTATGAGCTTGGAGATCATCATCGTGTCCACGGGGAGGAGAGGGGAGGTCGGGTACTACCTGGGAACGTCGTCGGAGAAGAAGGCAGACAGCGGTGCTGCAGGTCGTCGTCGAAGGCGAGGTTACAGGGCACCCGCGGATGAATGACTGGCACAGGAAGATGCGCCAGGATGCGGTGAGCGTGCTCGTGTGTTCGGGGAGGCAGGAGGTGGTGTGGCTCGGCCGGAATCGAGAGATAAGCTCGTCGGAGACAGAGGAGCTCGGGGAGGAATTGGGGCGGCCTGGTGGCGTTCTTTGGTTAGGAGACAGAGGGGAACGAGAGAGGAGGGAGAGGCGGTTAAGAGGGAGTGGTCACCGATGGGGGTTACTCGGTCAATAAAGCGGATTCACGCCGGCATTCAATGGCAGTAATGGCCAGAGAGGGGGGGGCTCGGTCAGTGGCGGGTGAGGAGGATGAACAGTGAAGCGGGGTCTACCTGGCAGTGGGAAATGAAAGGAGGGGGAGGGTCCACTGGTCATTGACTTAGCGGGTTAGTTA
Source organism: Avena insularis (assembly GCA_023614405.1). Taxonomy (NCBI): domain Eukaryota; kingdom Viridiplantae; phylum Streptophyta; class Magnoliopsida; order Poales; family Poaceae; genus Avena; species Avena insularis. The sequence goes on along the minus strand of CM042685.1, from coordinate 217,678,982 downwards.
ATTGGTGCCAACCATTTTTTTTTCGGGAGGGAGAGAAACTGGGCTGCTTCTGGGCCTTAGTGGGCTTGGCCAGTTGGGTCAGGTCCTAAATCTATTTTTTTCTTCCTGTAAACCTTTTCTTTTTCTGGATCTAATTTCTGTTTTAATTTCAAACAATCAAACAACATTCAATTTGATTCAAACAATCACCAAACAACACAACTTTGAACTTGGTTCTGTTTATCAACATAAACCAAATTCCATAATAAAATAATATTTTTATTCATTTTTAGGATCTATTTAATATTTAAATAAAATAGCCCTTTAGTTATTTAATCAAATAGGGTTTGATTTATTTAATAAAATTTTCATTTGAAATCCAAATATTTTCAAAACCAAATCAGTAGGTTTTATTTGAAAATAAAATATATTTGGAAATCTTGTTTAAAACAAAATAACATTTTTATTTTAGGTTCCATTAATAATTAAATAAATGGACCTTAGTTAATAAATCAAATAGGGTTTGTTTTATTTAAAAACTTTATTTTGAAATCTAAAATAAAACCAAAACACTTCAGTAGGTTTTATTTGAGAATATAAAATACTTGGAAAACTTATTTTAAATAAATAAATAAGTTTTGATGTTTTGGAAATAGTAAAACCTTTATTAATAAAACTTGGATATTTAAATCCTTATTATTTTATTTTAAATAAACCTCTACTATTTTTAATCAAAGCAAAACCTTTTTGTTTCAAAAACTTGGCCAAGGTTTAATTTGGCTTTATAAAATAATCTTTATTTATAAATCCACCTTTTCATTTGAAAACAAAATCTTTTATTAAAAGATTCCAAAATAGTAATTCCAATTATAAAAACTTTCTTTATTAATTGTTTATCTTTTTAAATACCTTTAGGATTATTTGATTCAAATTGGTTTGAGGTTCCAATTGAATTCAAAAAGTTTCTTCTGGCCCTGAAAATCAACAAAGTTTTATTTTATTCATTTTATTTTTCACATTACAAGATTTGGAAAATATTGGGATGTGACAAGACTACCACCCTTAAAATAAATCTCGTCCCGAGATTTGGGGAGGCTAGGGGTTACAAGTTGGCTCAAAGCAACTAGGGTACTACCACCCTTAAAAAATTTCCAACTAAACTAGATGTTGGCCTTCTTGGGGCCCTGGGAAAACTTCTCTGGGCAACCATTTGCATTGAGTCCTTTGTTTCCATGCTTGACTCATGGGCCAAGGTTGAGTTTCTCCATAGGCTTGTTCAACTTGTTCTTCATCTTCTCTGGACAGTTGCTTGCATAGTGTCCTGGGTTCTTGCAATTGAAACAGTGGATATCTTGGAGTTCTTTACGTTGCTCTTGTGGACAAGTTGCTACATAATGGCCTGGTTCCTTGCAGTTGTTGCACACTACTTGGCCAATTTCCTTATCTTTCTTGTTCTCTGGGCACTCACTGGAGTAGTGTCCCATTTCCTTACATTTGCGACATTGCACAAGGTGCATGTCCGGTCTTGGTTTCTTGGGTTTCTTTGATCCTTTGAATTGGGTTGTCTTGTTTGGAGGTATAAGTGGTCCTTTTCCTTTGGTAGACTTGGATCCTTCTTGTTTTATTTGTTCCACCATGGAGTAGATAGGGCATTGGATAGGGACATGGTCGTTTCCTTCACAAGGGTAACAGGTAGTTTGAGAGGTGGGACATTGTCCAACAGGATGATTTTCTTCACAGTTAGGGCATTGATCTTCATGATCCTTGAAAGTATGATCCTTGTCTCCACAATTAATGCAAGCTGGTGCTCCATCTAGAATAATATTTCTGTCATCCTTGTTGTCAAAGACTCTTTTGGGATAGCTTTCTTCCATGTTGATCATTTGATTAGTCACCTTAAGCATCAGTTGGGATTGTTCTTCCAAAAACTTTTGCAAGGTAGGGTCTTTATCACTATTGTTGGCTATGAACTGAGCTGTCAGTTGGTTTAACTGGTGTTGGGTTGCTATGAGTTCCTTCATGCTGTCAGCTTGGTTGGTGTTGATGTCATCAACCTTGATGTTGGAGTCTCTTGGAGTAGTCATCTGTTTGGGTTGGGTAAGGATTAGAATAGGCAAAATATTTCTAAGGGAATATTTCTAATCACACACATCACAATTTACATAAGCAATGTGCAAGCAATCACAAACAAACATTTCACTCAAACAACAAAGTTTCAAGCACATTTTTAGGCAACAAAATATTTTTGTTACACCACATAGGTTGGTGTGTTAGACTTAACTATAATATGGTGGTCCATCTATATGGTTCAGTTGAGATCTTTCCATCCTTCTTGGTTGATTCTTCTTGAATGATATCATGGTTTCCTTGGGAAACCTCTTGGTCACAAAAAAAACTTCAAAGGTGATGATGGCTTCTTCTAAGTTGTGTTTCCTTAGTCTTCAAGTCTTGAGTAACATTTCTTGTCTCACATGTAGTCTTTAATGATATCCAAGGTTGAAGATGTTGAAGTCATTAGAGTTGATGAAGTCCTTTGCACATGGTGAAGTCTTTGGCCATGGGGTAGGCTTTTCTATCAAGTTGAAATAGATGAGGTGTAGAGTTGAAACCAAAATGGTTGAGGAAAGAGTTTACAAGTGTTTTTGTAAATAGTTTTTGGAACAAAATGCAACTCCTATTTTTCTAAGGGTTTTTGTCCAATCCTAGGTTTACAAATCCTACAGGCAACACAATGCTCTGATACCATCTGTAGGGATCCCAACCTTGTTAAAATATAAGGTAAGGTAGAATCCCCTGTGTTTACAATGCTAGTCCCTGGATCAATAGCTAGCATCCACAGTTAAGATGTAATATCAAGAAACAAAGGTCAAAACATAACTTTATAACCAGGAATAACATAATTTTATTACATCATACATAGCTCATTTGGCTATTACATTACATTGCAGCGGAATAACTATAATCATGGGGTCCTTCATCTTCAAAGTGCCACAGGCAGATGTTGGTTGTAGACTTTGTAATCCTAATCAATCAATCTTCACTAAAAACAATCAAACCTGCAACATTACAAGTTACAGCCACAAGGGTCAATACATTTGAATTGTATTGGCAAGTTTCACTAATAAGTATAATATAAGTGGATCCTATCATTACATGCATATTTGGCTAAGTAGAGTTTTAGGCTTATTTGCATAAAGCAATGTTTTATCCTATCTTTCAAAATGGTTTTGGTCCTTTGTCAAATCTCCTTTCAAAAATCTCTTGAACTCCTTGGTAAAAACTCAAGTGTTCAAGTCCTTGTCAAAATCTCTTGAGCACCTTGGTAAACCCCAAGTGCATCAAGTTTTAAAAGTTTTCTTTTAGAAATTAGAGTGTCGAGATCTTCCATAGCTTCAGGCCTTAGTTGCTCAGTATTGTCCATAACCGGGGACACGGCTAAGTACTTAGATTTTATTATCTTCTGCAGAAGTTGTACACTTTACCCACATGACACAATCTGCCTTGACGCCACCAGTGGCCGCTGGATAAGTACTCACCAAAATGGAGTACCGGCAGATCGAGAATGTGACGAAGTCTTTCCAAAAGGTCCTCCCATACACCATTGCTAGCTTGTCTTCAGTACCCATGAAGCATTCCAGATCCCCATGTCCAGTAAACTGAAGACAATGCATGGGTCTTCCCAATGTAGTTGACTAAGCCAGAGCCATAATAGCATGTGGTTGCACACGGAAGCCACTGTACGAGAAACATGTTCAATCTCTAAGTTTCCTGGGTGGTTTTCCTTTGGAGCACAACTCAAAGAGATTGCCATAAACATGGTTCCTTTTGTTGCCACCTTCTCCAAAACTCAAAGTATCCTTGGCCACCCAGGTGGTTCATTGAGTCCTTGTTTTATTATATAAAACATAAGTCTTTTCTCAATCCCATAAAATCTCAACATGTAACTCTTTTCAAAATATAGCATGGCTAAGCATGTACAACTACAAGGTTTTCACTAAGTAATGTATAGGGAATCCTATTAGGATTTAGCATAGCATAAGTATAAAATTGTTTTCATGCATGTTTTCAAAATCCACTAAGTATAATGAAAATAGTAGGACTTTTGTATGATAGTGTAACTTGCCTTTTTGGTAGGGAATGGTGGTTCACTTCTTGATCTTGCTAGTCTCACACTTTGCTAATTTCACTACAATCAATCAAGCAAACACCAAATCAACTAGCATTCCAAATAATCAATCAAACATCATTTCACACACATAAAACTATGAAAACTAAGTCATGCATGTGAGCATGCAAGAGGTGGTTCTAATTGCAATGGTGGTCTCCACTAGGCTTCTAAACTTTGTAAAGTCCAAAGTGGTCATTTACCAAAATGGCAAAGTCATTTGCAAAAAGGGTTTTGCCCATAACCATTTTCAAAACAAAGTATCATTTTATGTGGTGTAGAAATATTTTTTTTACTAAGGCATTAACCTATAGGGTTCACCAAATATGTTTTCAAACTATAAAACTTGGTGTTAGGGGTCAGAGAGTCTAAAACAAAACATTTTCCAAAGGTTTTCTTCCAAAATCATTTTTAATAAATAAACCACATTTCTATTTGACTAGAAATGGTTTTAAACCAAAGAATCATTATTTTGTTTCACCAAAAACATTTTTGAGTCCACAAAGTGTTTCCTATGGTCAGTAGGTTTGGTCTAAACCATTTTCCCAAAGTTTTTACTCAAAATCATTTTCATAACAAAAATCTTTATTTTCATTTGGCTAGAAATGGGCTAAATCAAGTTTTCCATCCTAAACTTTACCAAATCCATTTTCCAAACTATGGGTTGGTTCCTAGGGTCAGTAAGGTCACAACAAACCATTTTGCAAAGGTTTTAACCCTAAAAGCATTTTTAAACAATTTTTATACTCTAAACAAGCTCACAAAAGAATCTGCAAAAACAAGCAATCTAACAGATACTATTTGCTAAACTAAGGGCAGGGTTGGTTAGGTCTTGCTCTCCTGAATCCAACGACATAAAATTTGTAAAATTTGGACGTGTGGTTTGAAAGTTATGGATTTTACAAAACTGAACATCAATTAGATCAATTCTGTTTTAAATCAAACCAGCAGGGACACGTGTCTTGATTTTATTCGCTGGTACCGGTTCGTCTGGATCGAGTGACACAGACCACTGGATTTAAAGGGGCAGGTGCGGCTCAGATCAACGCGTACCCCTTCGTTTAAGTGAACTATTCTATCCATCAGATCGGGATCGAACGGCTGTAGGGTGCTCGACCTTAAACCAGCAGCGCTGCAGCGGTGGCTGGCGGCAGAGCGGCCAGTCGATGACGGCGTCGGCGGTACAGGAAGCAAAGGAGGGTGGGGAGATGCTCACAGTGATCGCCGTGGAATGCTGGTGCTCAACGTGGTCGTTTTACCGATGGGGCGCCGGGGTGGGGTCCTCGCTCAGGAGATGAGCTGGGCTTCGGGCGGTTCAGGAGGTCATCGTGGGCGAGGATAGGGGGCGCCCTAAGACAAACGGAAAGTGCTGTTAGGTTCGTATGAGCTTGGAGATCATCATCGTGTCCACGGGGAGGAGAGGGGAGGTCGGGTACTACCTGGGAACGTCGTCGGAGAAGAAGGCAGCAATGTCTTGCAGGTCGTCGTCGGCCGAGGCTGAGTGGCACCCATGATGAATGATCGCACAGGAAGATGCGCCAGGATGCGGTGAGCGTGCTCGTGTGTTCGGGGAGGCAGGAGGTGGTGTGGCTCGGCCGGAATCGAGAGATAAGCTCGTCGGAGACAGAGGAGCTCGGGGAGGAATTGGGGCGGCCTGGTGGCGTGCTTTGGTTAGGAGACAGAGGGGAACGAGAGAGGAGGGAGAGGCGGTTAAGAGGGAGTGGTCACCGATGGGGGTTACTCGGTCAATAAAGTGGATTCACGCCGGCATTCAACGGCAGTAATGGCCAGAGAGGGGGGGCTCGGTCAGTGGCGGGTGAGGAGGATGAACAGTGAAGCGGGGTCTACCTGGCAGTGGGAAATGAAAGGAGGGGAGGGTCCACTGGTCATTGACTTAGCGGGTCAGTTAATTGGTGTCAACCGTTTTTTTCGGGAGGGAGAGAAACTGGGCTACTTCTGGGCCTTAGTGGGCTTGGCCAGTTGGGTCAGGTCCTGAATCTATTTTTTTTCTTCCTGTAAACCTTTTTCTTTTTCTGGATCTAATTTCTGTTTTAATTTCAAACAATCAAACAACATTCAATTTGATTCAAACAATCACCAAACAACACAACTTTGAACTTGGTTCTCTTTATCAACATAAACCAAATTCCATAATAAAATAATATTTTTATTCATTTTTAGGATCTATTTAATATTTAAATAAAATAGCCCTTTAGTTATTTAATCAAATAGGGTTTGATTTATTTAATAAAATTTCCATTTGAAATCCAAATATTTTCAAAACCAAATCAGTACGTTTTATTTGAAAATAAAAGATATTTGGAAATCTTGTTTAAAACAAAATAACATTTTTATTTTAGGTTCCATTAATAATTAAATAAATGGACCTTAGTTAATAAATCAAATAGGGTTTGTTTTATTTAAAAACTTTATTTTGAAATCTAAAATAAAACCAAAACACTTCAGTAGGTTTTATTTGAGAATATAAAATACTTTGAAAACTTATTTTAAATAAATAAATAAGTTTTGATGTTTTGGAAATAGTAAAACCTTTATTAATAAAACTTGGATATTTAAATCCTTATTATTTTATTTTAAATAAACCTCTACTATTTTTAATCAAAGCAAAACCTTTTTGTTTCAAAAACTTGGCCAAGGTTTAATTTGGCTTTATAAAATAATCTTTATTTATAAATCCACCTTTTCATTTGAAAACAAAATCTTTTATTAAAAGATTCCAAAATAGTAATTCCAATTATAAAAACTTTCTTTATTAATTGTTTATCTTTTTAAATACCTTTAGGATTATTTGATTCAAATTGGTTTGAGGTTCCAATTGAATTCAAAAAGTTTCTTCTGGCCCTAAAAATCAACAAAGTTTTATTTTATTCATTTTATTTTTCACATTACAAGATTTGGAAAATCTTGGGATGTGACAGGTACATGAATGTGTCATGACAATATGGAATGGTTGCATCATGTACTAGGTAACATGGCTGGGAAAAATAAAGGGAGAAATCAAATCCTAGTTTGAAAGTCAAACGCCAGTTTGAAAAAGTCAAACGGCAAGTTTGCTTGGTGGAGGGAGAGTAGGAAACCTACTTGGGGAGGAGTTCCTCCACCACGGGCCAAGGAGTCCGACTTGGAGGAGGACTCCCTCCTCCCAAGCCGTGCCCTCCCACCTATAAAAAGGAGGGGCAGGGCTGCCCCTCTCCCCTACACCCAACACCACCTAAACCCTAGCCCTAGCTGCCGGCGTCCACCAAGTCGCCGCCGCCCCCTAGGGTTTATCCTAGCCGTCGAGTTGGGGCTTCTCCAAGCCCTAGCCGCCGGCCAAGCTCCGCCCCTTGGTGCCCTCTAAACCCTAGATCGCCAAGGCCTCTCTCATAGTCCACCATACTCGCTCCGGCTTAAGGCGAAGCCCTGCGAAATCTCCCCTCTACTTCCGGTACCATGCCGTCGTGCTGCCGGAATCACGAGGAGAGTGCTACAACCTCCATTGCCTACTGGAACAAGGGAGAGGAAGGTCTTCATCGAGTAATCGAGCAGTGACCGAAGCTGAGCGCTGCCGAGCAATGGCCGGAAGGATCGTCTACGCGATCTTGAGATCGGCAAGAGTACGACTACATCACCCAGGAGAATCTTCGAGGGTGAGTTCCTCTATCGACTCGTTGCTACAATCTAGTAGATAAATCCTTGCTTGTTTGTTTGTATGCGGTAGAAAAATTTTGTTTTCCATGCTACGAACCCCTACAGTGGTATCAGAGCCGTGTCTATATGTAGATCTGTTGCACGAGTAGAACACAATGGTCATTGTGGGCAGTGGTGCTTTTATTATCAATTGCTTTTTGTGTACTTTGCATCTTGCGGTATGATGGGATGAAGCGGCCTGGGCTAACCTTACATGACATCGTTCATGAGACTTGCTCCACGCTCAACATGCAACTTGTATTGCATAAGTGGCTTTGCGGGTGTCTGTCTCTCCCATTATAGTATAGATCCAATTTACAACGGGCACTTGATAGTTCAAACATCAACGTTGTGGTTCTTGTTCGTAAGTTATATCGATGCTTATTGAAAGCCCCAAACCACGTAAAATATGCAAAGAAAATTAGAGGCATCTAACTTTGTTTTGCAGGGGTGTGCTGTGATGTGATATGGCCATCGTTCCTTATTGTAAGTTAGCAACTGGCAGGAGCCATATGGTTGTCTTTAAATTTTGTTAAGACCCGCATGTCTATTCAAAGTAGTTGCAATAGTTGAAGCTGGTGGACGACAACCGTGGAACAACGCCATTGACCTTGACGCAATGCCGGTGATGATGGAGATCATGTTCGTGCTTGAAGATGGAGATCAGAAGCATAAGAAGAAAGGCCATATCATATCACATATTATGAATTGCATGTGATGTTAATCCTTTATGCATCTTGTATTGCTTAGTTAACGACGGTAGCATTATAAGATGATCCCTCAAACACATAAATTTCAAGTTTTAAAGTGTTCATCCTTAGTAAGCACCGTTGCTAAAGCTCGTTGTTTCGAAGCACCACGTGATGATCGGGTGTGTTAGATTCTGCGAGTGTATACAACGTGAGCAAGCCAGATTTTCTCATGCGGAAGCTAAGGTTTAATCTTGACGATCCTAGCATGTACAGACATGGTCTCGGAACACGGATCACCGAAAGGTAAAGCATGAGTCATATAGTAGATATGATGAACATGTTGATTGTTCTCCATTGAAGCTACATCAACTCTCGTGACGATCGGTTTTGATGTGGTGTATTTGGTTCGTGTGATCACTAAAACAATGTGAGGGATATTGTTTTGAGTGGGAGTTCACCTAGATTAATTTAACTATTAATTAGAACTCAATTTGTCATAAACTTAGTCTAAACTATTGCAAATATGTTGTTGATCAATGGCGGCCCCTACCATCAATTTTAATGCGTTCCTAGAGAAAGAAAAGTTGAAAAACAATGGAAGCAACTTCGCGGATTGGTTCCGTAATTTGAGGATTGTCCTCAATGCTGGTAATTTGACCTATGTGCTGGATGCACCACTGGGTGACCCGCCTGCAGCTGATGCTACCGATGAAGTAAAGAATGTTTACCTCACTCGAAAGAATCAGTACTCCACAGTTCAGTGTGCTATCTTGTATGGTTTGGAATCGGAGCTTTACAAAAGGTTTGAGAACCATGACCCACATGATATTGTCCGTGAACTCAAATTGATATTTGAGACTCATGCGGCAGTTGAGAGTTATGAGGCTTCTGAAAAGTTCTTTAACTGCAAGATGGAAGACGACAGCTCCGTTAGTGAGCACGTGCTTAAGATGTCTGGGCACGCTAACAAACTCCAAACCTTGGGTATAGTGATTCCTAATGCTTTGGGGATTTACCGTGTCCTCCACTACCACCAAGTTACAAGAACTTTGTGATGAACTACAATATGCAAAGCATGAACAGGACGTTGCCAGAACTCTTCTCCATGTTGAAATCTGCAGAAGTGGAGATCAAGAAAGAGCATCAAGTGTTGTTGGTCAATAAGACCACCAAATCCAAGAAAGGCAAGTCTAAGCAAAAGGGAAACTTCAAGAAGGGTGGTAAGAAAGTTGCTGCACCGGTGAAGAAGACCAAGGCTGGACCTAAGCCTGATACTGAATGCTTTTACTACAAGGGAGAGGGTCATTGGAAGCGGAATTGCCCAAAGTACTTGGCGGATTTGAAGAACGGCAACATCAAGAAGAAAGGTATATTCGATATACATGTTATTGGTGTGTATCTCACTAGTACTCGTAGTAGTGCCTAGGTATTTTATACTGGTTCGATTGCTCATATTTGTAACTCGAAACAGGTACTGCAGAATAAACGGAAGCTAGCGAAGAACAAGGTGACGACGCGTGTTGGAAATGGATCAAATGTTGATGTGATCGCGGTCGGCACGCTACCTGTTCATATACCATCGGGATTAGTTTTATACTTAAATAATTGTTATTTGGTGCCTGCGTTGAGCTTGAACATTATATCGGGATCATGTTTATTGCGAGACGGTTACTTGTTTAAGTCCGAGAATAATGGTTGTTCGATTTATATGAGTAATATGTTTTATGCACATGCACCTTTGATAGATGGTCTATTCTTATTGAATCTCGATAGTGGAAATACACATATTAATAACATTGAAGCTAAACGTTTGAAATTGAGGGATAACACGACCTATATGTGGCACTGTTTTCTTGGTCACATTGGAGTGAAGCGTATGAAGAAACTCCATTCCGATGGACTTCTTGAATCACTTGATTTTGAATCACTTGAAAGATGCGAAGCATGTCTGATGGGTAAAATGACTAAGACTCCATTTTCTGGTATGATGGAGCGAGCTACGGACTTGTTGGAAATCATACATACCGATGTGTGTGGTCCAATGAGTGTAGCATCGCGCGGTGGTTATCGTTATGTTCTTACCTTCACCGATGACTTGAGTAGATATGGGTATATCTATTTCATGAAACATAAGTCCGAAACTTTCGAGAAGTTTAAGGAATTTCAAAGTGAGGTAGAAAATCAACGTAACAAGAAGAATAAATTTCTATGTTCTAATCGTGGAGGTGAATATCTAAGTTACGAGTTTGGCGAGCATTTTAAGAAATACGGAATACTTTCACAATTGACACCGCCGGGAACACCACAGCGAAATGGTGTGTCCGAACGTCGTAATCGAACTCTCTTAGATATGGTTCGTTCTATGATGGCACTTACAGATTTACCGCTATCATTTTGGAGTTATGGATTAGAAACAGCCGCATTCACTTTAAATAGGGCACCATCTAAATCCGTTGAAATGACACCATATGAATTATGGTTTGGGAAGAAACCTAAATTGTCATTCCTTAAAGTTTGGGGTTGCGAAGCCTATGTAAAGAAGTTACAGCCGGACAAGCTTGAACCCAAAGCGGAAAAATGCGTCTTCATAGGATACCCGAAGAAACTATTGGGTATACCTTCTATCATAGATCCGAGGGCAAAATCTTTGTTGCCAAAAATGGATCCTTTCTGGAGAAGGAACTTCTCTCGAAAGAAGTGACTGGAAGGAAAGTAGAACTCGACGAGGTTGTTAAACCTTCTCTCGAACTTGCGAGTAGCGCATCACCGGAAGTAGTTCCTGTGGCACCTACACCAATAAGAGAGGAAGCTAATGACAATGATCATGAAACTTCGGTTGAAGTTGCTACAGAACCTCACAGGTCAACAAGGACTCGTACCACTCCTGATTGGTATGATCCCGTTATGAGTGTCATGTTGGTGGACAACACCGATGACCCTGCGACATATGATGAAGCAATGATGAGCCTAGATTCCAATAAATAGCAAGATGCCATGAAATCCGAGATTGGATCCATGTACGAAAACCAAGTATGGACTTTGGTGGACTTACCGGATGGACGGAAGGCTGTCGAGAATAAATGGATTTTCAAGAAGAAAACAGATGCTGATGGTAATGTTACTGTCTATAAAGCTCGACTTGTCGCAAAAGGGTTTCGACAAATTCAAGGAGTTGACTACGATGAGACTTTCTCACCGGTAGCAAAGCTAAAGTCTGTGAGGATTATGTTAGCAATCGCTACATTTTACGATTATGAGGTATGGCAGATGGATGTCAAAACGGCGTTCCTCAATGGAGACATTGATGAAGAGTTGTATATGATGCAAGCCAAAGGTTTTGTCGATCCTAAAGATGCTAACAAGGTGTGCAAACTTCAACGGTCCATATATGGATTGAAGCAAGCATCCCGAAGTTGGAATCAACGTTCTGATAAGGTAATCAAAAGTTTTGGTTTTATACAAACTTATGGAGAAGCTTGTATTTACAAGAAAGTGAGTGGGAGCTCTATAGCATTCTTAATACTATATGTAGATGACATATTGTTGATTGGGAATGATGTAGACCTTCTTAATAGTATCAAAGAATATTTGAATAATAGTTTTTCAATGAAAGATCTTGGCGAAGCAGCTTACATATTAGGCATAAAGATTTATAGACATAGATCGAGACGCCTAATATCATTGTCACAAAGTACATATTTGGACAAAGTTCTAAAGAGGTTTGGAATGGAAGATAGCAAGAAAGGGTTCTTGCCCATGTTGCCCAATACGACCTTGAGTAAAACTCAAAGTCCAACAACGGCGGAAGATAGAGAAAGGATGAGTAAGACTCCCTATGCCTCAGCCATAGGATCTCTAATGTATGCCATGCTATGTACTAGACCCGACATTGCATATGCTGTTAGTTTGACTAGAAGATATCAAAGTGATCCAGGAGTGGATCATTGGACAGCGGTCAAAAACATCCTTAAGTACTTGAGAAGAACTAAGGATATGGTTCTTTCTTATGGAGGTGATGAACAGCTCGTTGTTAATGGTTACACCGATGCTAGTTGGAACACCGATCCGGATGATTCTAAATCACAATCTGGATACGTATTTACTTTGAATGGTGCAGCAGTTAGCTAGAAGTGTGCAAAGCAAAGCGTTGTGGCGAGATCTTCAACTAAATCGGAATACATAGCTGCTTCGGAGGCTTCACAAGAAGCGATATGGATGAATGAGTTCATTACAGAGCTCGGTGTGGTTCCAAGTGCGCTGGACCCAATGTCTATCTATTGTGATAACATGGGCGCCATAGCCAATACGCAAGAGCAAGGTCACACAAGAAGCTGAAGCACATCAAGCTACGTTTTCACACTATTCGAGAACATGTCCAAGATGGTGACATGAAGATTTGCAAAGTACACACAGATCTGAATGTGGCGGATCCGTTGACTAAACCTCTCCCGAGGGCAAAACATGACCAACACCAAACTGCCATGGGTGTTCGGTATATTACCATGTAATCTAGATCAGTTGACTCTAGTGCAAGTGGGAGACTGTTGAATTATGCCCTAGAGGCAATAATAAATGTAGTTATTATTATATCTTTGTGTTTATGATAAATGTTTACATTCATGCTATAATAGTATTGACCAGAAACATTAATACTTGTGTGATTTGTAAACTAAATTAGAGTCCCTAGTAAAGCCTCTTCATAATACTAGCTTGTTGATTAATAGATGATCATGGTTTCTTGATCATGAACATTTTAGATGTTGTTAATAACAAGATCATATCATTAGGAGAATGGTATGGTGGACATACTCCTATAGATAAGCGTAGCATAAAGATCAAGTTATTTTAATAGTTCAATTGCTATAAGCTTTCTGATCATGCTTATCACCATCACCGGAAGGATGCTTTGATGACATCAAACACCACACCGTAACTGGGTGGCTATAAAGGTGGCATTGAGTGTTCGGAAAGTATGGGTTGAGACACATGGATCAAGAGTGGGATTTGTCCATCCATATGACGGATAGATATACTCTGGGCCCTCTCGGTGGAATGTCATCCAATTAGCTTGCAAGCATTCGACTGTATCACAAGGGATCACATATCACGGGAACGAGAAAAGAGTACTTATCAGTAACGAGGTTGAACTAGGTATGCAGAGATACCGACGATCAAAACCTCGGATAAGTAAACTATCGTGAGACAAATGGAAATTGGTATCGTATGTAAGTGGTTCATTTGATTGCAAAGTAATCGTAGAAATATGTGGGAGCCATATGAATTTCCAGATTCCTCTATTGGTTATTGATCGGAGAAGTGTCTTGATCATGTCCGCATAATTCACGAACCGTAGGGAGACACACTTAAGGATTCGATGTTGTTGAGTAGTTATGGAATGATGAGAAAGAGACTGAATGTTGTTCAGAGTCTCGGGTGGGATCCGAGATATCACGAGGAGATCCGGAATGGTCCGGAGAATAAGATTCATATAAGGAAATTCATGTTTCGGAGTTGGGGAATGATTCCGGTGTTTTCATCGGGAATGTTCTAGAAGGTTTCGGAAGGTCCGGCACTCCGGAGGGGAAGGGTACATGAATGTGTCATGACAATATGGAATGGTTGCATCATGTACTAGGTAACATGGCTGGCCAAAATAAAGGGAGAAATCAAATCCTAGTTTGAAAGTCAAACGCCAGTTTGAAAAAGTCAAACGGCAAGTTTGCTTGGTGGAGGGAGAGGAGGAAACCTACTTGGGGAGGAGTTCCTCTCCCTCCACCCGCCGACCAAGGAGTCCGACGTGGGGGAGGACTCCCTCCTCCCAAGCCGTGCCCTCCCACCTATAAAAAGGAGGGGCAGGGCTGCCCCTCTCCCCTACACCCAACACCACCTAAACCCTAGCCCTAGCCGCCGGCCTCCACCAAGTCGCCGCCGCCCCCTAGGGTTTCTCCTGGCCGCCGAGTTGGGGCTTCTCCAAGCCCTAGCCGCCGGCCAAGCTCTGCCCCTTGGTGCCCTCTAAACCCTAGATCGCCAAGGCCTCTCTCATAGTCCACCATACTCGCTCCGGCTTAAGGCGAAGCCCTGCGAAATCTCCCCTCTACTTTCGGTACCACGCCGTCGTGCTACCGTAATCATGAGGAGAGCGCTACAACCTCTGCTGCCTGCTGGAACAAGGGAGAGGAAGGTCTTCATCGAGTACCGAACATGTGACCGACTGCGGAAGCGCTGCCGGAACGCAGCACCGGAAGGATCATCTACGCGATCTTGAGATCGGCAAGAGTACGACTACATCACCCATGAGAATCTGCTCTCGTTTAAACGCTTTGGAATCTCCGATGGTGAGTTCCTCTATCGACTCATTGCTACAATCTAGTAGATAGATCTTGGCTTGTTTGTTTGTATGCAGTAGAAATTTTTTGTTTTCCATGCTACGAACCCCTACAACTATGCCGCGCCATAAGAGATACACAACAAGAGGCTTGAAACAGAAAACATCAACGCCCGCAACAAGTATGTTGCGTTCTACTCGTGAAACACATCTACGCATAGATCTAGCTCTGATACCACTGAAGGGTTTCGCAGCATAGTAAATCAAAAAATTCTACGGATGCGAACGAGAAAGCCAAGATCTAATCTAGGAGATGCAATCAACGAGAGAGATAGATGAGATCTTCATACCCTTGAAGAAATCGCACAGCAGAAATGTTCAACAGAACGTGGGTGATGTAGTCGAACTAGCCTTCTCCTCCTCGCGACATCTCCTTCTTCCTTGGTCCAGCAAGTGGGGTGGATAAATAGATTGTATCTACAACACGACGGCATGGTGCTCATGGTGGAGAATTTCTGCAGCAGGGCTTCGCCTACACGCAGTCGGGAGAGAGAGAGGTGGAGGGCAGCAGTAGGACGGCTAGGGTTGGAGGAGTAGGGGGAGGGGTGCGCCCCTGCCCACCTTATATAGGGGGATGGCCGGCCCCCTTGGCCCCTCCTCCAAGCCCTAGGGCAGCGGCCCCAAGGGTTGGAGTGGGGGGCAAGTTTCCCCCCTCCTTCTAGAAGATCTCCCCTAGGGTTTCCCCTAGGCTGGCCGGCTGGGCCTTTGGGGCCTTGTGCCCCTAGCCCAATGCGGCCAGGGCACTTCCCCTTAGGCCCACGCAGGCCCCCGACAAGTGGGCCCACGTTGGTCCCACTCTGGAACCTTCTAGAACCTTCCGGTACAATACTGAATACTCTGAAACGATTCCGAAATCCAAAAACTGCTTCCCCTTATATGAATCTTATTCTCCGGACCATTCCGGAACCTCTCATGATGTCCTGGATCTCATCCGAGACTCCGAACAAAAACTCATTAACCAATTATCCATTCTATCCTAGAGTTGAAGCACGTTAAGTGTGTGACCCTACGGGTTCGAGAATATGCAGACATGATCTTCTATCAATAATCAACAGCGGGGTCTGGAAACCCATATTGAATCCCACATATTCATCGATGATCATATCAAATGAACCATGATGCCAGGATTCAATTAATCCCGTATATGTATTCCCTTCGTCTCGCGATATTTTACTTGCCCGAGATTCGATCGTTGGTATCAGCATACCTAGTTCAATCTCGTTCATAGCAAGTACTTTACTCATTCCATAATCCGATATCACTTTGTGATTAACTCCTTAACCACGTGCTTACAAGCGGTGTTGATATCGATTACCGAGTGGGCCCGAAGTATATCTCTCCGACTCGGGAGGGACAAATTCCATCTCGATACATACAACCCAACAAGTACTTTCCGATCACCTGAGAGACACCTTTATGATCACCCTCACATAGGATGACGTTTGATGACCTCAAAGCTTTCTTCCGATACCAGGGAGTTTTATTATCTCATGGTCTAAGGAATACAATACTTGACATAGGAAAAAGCTTCGCAAAGATGAACACGATGACACAATCTAATTGCTCTGCTTAATTTGGGTCTGTCCATCATATCATTCTCCTAATGACATGATCTCATTATTAATCGAAAACTCATGTCTATGGTTAGGAAACCTTAACCATCATTAATCAATGAGCTAGTCCATAGAGGCGTACTAGGGACACGGTGTTGTTCATAAACCACACAAGTATCAAAGTTTCCGCTTAATACAATTCTAGCATGGAATATAAACTTTATCATGAACAAGAATTATAATAATAACATCTTTATTATTGCCTCTAGGGCATAATTCCAACATCCCGATCATGAACATCGAGATGTTATTAACAACGAGATCATATCATTGGGAGAATGGTGTGATGGACATACTCCTATAGATAAGCGTAACATTAAGATCAAGTCATTTCAATAGTTCGTTTGCTATAAGCTTTCTGATACATAGTAACCTAATTCCTTCGACCATGAGATCATGTTAATCACCATCACCGGAAGGATGCTTTGATGACATCAAAAACCACACCGTAACTGGGTGGCTATAAAGGTGGCATTGAGTATTCAGAAAGTATGGGTTGAGGCACATGGATCAAGAATGGGATTTGTCCATCCATATGACGGATAGATATACTCTGGGCCCTCTCGGTGGAATGTCGTCCAGTTAGCTTGCAAGCATGTGACTGGCTCACAAGGGATCACATATCATGGGAACGAGAAAAGAGTACTTATCGGTAACAAGGTTGAATTAGGTATGCAGAGATACCGACGATCAAAACCTCGGATAAGTAAACTATCATGAGACAAAGGGAAATTGGTATCGTATGTAAGTGGTTCATTCGATCGGAAAATCATAGACATATGTGGGAACCATATGAATTTCCAGATTCCTCTATTGGTTATTGATCGGAGAAGTGTCTCGGTCATGTCCGCGTAATTCACAAACCGTAGGGAGACACACTTAAGGATTCGATGTTGTTTAGTAGATATGGAATGTTAATAGGGATACAGAATGTTGTTCAGAGTCTCGGATGGGATCCGGGATATCACGTGGAGATTCGTAATGGTCCGGAGAATAAGATTCATATAAGGAAAGTCCTATTTCGGAGTTCGGGAAAGTTTCCGATGTTTTCATCGGAGAGGTTCTAGAAGGGTCTAGAAGGTTCACCGGTCCGGAAGGAGAATGGTCCATGAATGTGTCATGGGTAAGTGGAATGATTGGATCATGTCCTAGGTCACATGGTGTATGCATTTGTAAGAGAGAATTAAAACTCTAAATTGAAAGTCAAACGGGAAGTTTGAAAAGTCAAACTGGAACAATGGTTTCCTAGTGGGAGAGGAAACAAGTCCTTCTCTCAATCCAACTTGGGTTTGGGTTTGGATTCAAACCCACTCCTCCCAAGGCTGCCCCTCCCTCTCATAAATAGAAGGGGAGGGCTGCCCCAACACCACAAGCCCTAGCCCCTCTCCACCCGAGCCTCCTTGTACGCCTTGCCGCCGCCTTGCCTTGCGCCGCTTCTGTCGCCGCCACCGAAACCTCCTCCTCCTCCCGGACTTCTAAACTCTAGATCTCCGGGTAACCCTAATCCACCATAACTCGCACCGGCTTAGGCGAAGCCCTGCGGGATCCTCTCTCTACTTCCGACACCACGCTGTCGTGCTGCCGGAATCACGAGGGGGGGACTACAACCTCCGTTGCATGCTGGAACAAGGGAGAGGAAGGTCTTCATCGATTACCGAACATGTGACCGACTACGGAAGCGCTGCCGGAACGCAGCGCCGGAAGGATCATCTACGCGATCTTGAGATCGACAAGTGTACGACTACATCACCCACGAGAATCTGATCTCGTTAACCGCTTTGGAATCTTCGAGGGTGAGTGCTTCTATCGACTTGTTGCTATAATCTAGTAGATAGATCTTGGCTTGTTTGTGTGCATGCGGTAGAATTTTTTTGTTTTCCATGCTACGAACCCCTACAGTGGTATCAGAGCCGTGTCTATATGTAGATCTGTTGCACGAGTAGAACACAATGGTCATTATGGGCGGTGGTGCTTTTATTATCAATTTCTTTTTGTGTACTGCATCTTGCGGTATGATGGGATGAAGCGGCCCGGGATAACATTACATGACATCGTTCATGAGACCTGCTCCATGCTCAACATGCAACTTGTATTGCATAAGTGGCTTTGCGGGTGTCTGTCTCGCCCATCATAGTATAGATTCAATTTACAACGGGCACATGATAGTTTAAACATCATCGTTCATGAGCCATATGGTTGTCTTTTAAATTCCGTTAAGACCTGCGTGTCTATTCAAAGTAGTTGTAATAGTTGAAGCTGGTGTACGACAACCATGAAACGGCGCCATTGACCTTGCCGCCATACCGGTGATGATGGAGATCATGTTCGTGCTTGAAGATGGAGATCGGAAGCACAAGAAGAAAGGCCATATCATATCACATATTATGAATTGCATGTGATGTTAATCCCTTATGCATCTTGTATTGCTTAGTTTGCGACGGTAGCATTATAAGATGATCCCTCAAGCATATAAATTTCAAGTTTGAAAGTGTTCACCCTTAGTAAGCACCGTCGCTAAAGCTCGTTGTTTCGAAGCACCACGTGATGATCGGGTGTGTTAGATTCTGCGAGTGTATACAACGTGAGCAAGCCAGATTTGCTCATGCGGAAGCTAAGGTTTGATCTTGACGAGCCTAGCATGTACAGACATGGTCTTGGAACACGGATCACCGAAAGGTAAAGCATGAGTCATATAGTAGATATGATGAACATGTTGATTGTTTGCCATTGAAGCTACATCAACTCTCGTGATGATCGGTTTTGATGTGGTGGATTTGGTTTGTGTGATCACTAACAGTGCGAGGGATATTGTTTTGAGTGGGAGTTCACCTATATTAATTTAACTATTAATCAGAACTCAATTTGTCATAAACTTAGTCTAAACTATTGAAATTATGTTGTAGATCAATGGCGGCCCCTACCATCAATTTTAATGCGTTCCTAGAGAAAGAAAAGTTGAAAAACAATGGAAGCAACTTCGCAGATTGGTTCCGCAATTTGAGGATTGTCCTCAATGCTGGTAATTTGACCTATGCTGGATGCACCGCTGGGTGACCCGCCTGCAGCTAATGCTACCGATGAGGTAAAGAATGTTTTCCTCGCTCGGAAGAATCAGTACTCCACAGTTCAGTGTGCTTCTTGTATGGTTTGGAATCGGAGCTTCAGAAAAGGTTTGAGAACCATTACCCACATGATATTGTCCATGAACTCAAAATGATATTTGAGGCTCACGCGGCAGTTGAGAGTTATGAGGCTTCTGAAAAGTTCTTTAACTGCAAGATGGAAGAGGGCAGCTCCGTCAGTGAGCACGTGCTTAAGATGTTTGGGCACGCGAGCAAGCTTCAAAGCTTGGGTATAGTGATTCCTAATGCTTTGGGGATTCATCGTGTCCTCCAATCACTCACCAAGTTACAAGAACTTTGTGATGAACTACAATATGCAAAACATGGAGAAGTCGTTGCCAGAATTCTTCTCCATGTTAAAATATGTAGAAGTGGAGATCAAGAAAGAGCACCAAGTGTTGTTGGTCAATAAGACCACCAAATTCAAGAAGCAAGGCAAGTCTAAGAAAAAGGGAAACTTCAAGAAGGGCGGTAAGAAAGTTACCGCGCCAGCGAAGAATACCAAGGCTGGGCCTAAGCCTGATACTAAGTGCTTTTACTGCAAGGGAGAAGGTCACTGGAAGCGAAATTGCCCAAAGTACTTGGCGGATTTGAAGAACGGCAACATCAATAAGAAAGGTGTATCCGATATACATGTTATTGATGTGTATCTCACTAGTACTCGTAGTAGTGCCTGGGTATTTGATACTGGTTCGGTTGCTCATATTTGTAACTCGAAACAGGTGCTGCAGAATAAATGAAAGCTAGTGAAGAACGAGGTGACGATGCGCGTTGGAAATGGATCAAAGGTTGATGTGATCGCGGTCGACACGCTACCTCTTCATCTACCATCGGGATTAGTTTTATACTTAAATAATTGTTATTTGGTGCCTGCGTTGAGCATGAACATTATATCCGGATCATGTTTATTGCGATACGGTTACTTGTTTAAGTCCGAGAATAATGGTTGTTCGATCTATATGAGTAATATGTTTTATGCACATGCACCTTTGATAGATGGCATATTCTTATTGAATCTCGATTGTGGTAATACACACATTAATAACATTGAAGCTAAACGTTTGAAATTGAGTGATAACTCGACCTATATGTGGCACTGTCGTCTTGGTCATATTGGAGTGAAGCGCATGAAGAAACTCCATTCCGATGGACTTCTTGAATCACTTGATTTCGAATCACTTGAAAGATGCGAAGCATGTCTGATGGGTAAAATGACTAAGACTCCATTTTCTGGTATGATGGAGCGAGCTACGGACTTATTGGAAATCGTACATACCGATATGTGTGGCCCAATGAGTGTAGCATCACGCGGTGGTTATCGTTATGTTCTTACCTTCACGGATGACTTGAGTAGATATGGGTATATCTATTTCATGAAACATAAGTCTGAAACTTTCGAGAAGTTTAAGGAATTTCAAAGTGAGGTAGAGAATCAACGTAACAAGAAGATTAAATTTCTATGATCTGATCGTGGAGGTGAATATCTAAGTTACGATTTTGGCGAGCATTTAAAGAAATGCGGAATACTTTCACAATTGACACCACGGGAACACCACAGCATAATGGTGTGTCCGAACGTCGTAATCGAACTCTCTTAGATATGGTTCGTTATATGATGTCACTTACAGATTTACCGCTATCGTTTTGGGGTTATGCATTAGAAACAGCCGCATTCACTTTAAATAGGGCACCATCTAAATCCGTTGAAACGACACCGTATGAATTATGGTTCAAAAAGAAACCTAAATTGTCGTTCCTTAAAGTTTGGGGTTGCGAAGCCTATGTAAAGAAGTTACAGCCGGACAAGCTTGAACCCAAAGCGGAAAAATGCGTCTTCATAGGATACCCGAAGGGAACTATTGGGTATACCTTCTATCATAGATCCGAGGGCAAAATCTTCGTTGCCAAGAATGGATCCTTTCTAGAGAAGGAGTTTCTCTCGAAAGAAGTGACTGGAAGGAAAGTAGAACTCGACGAGGTTGTTCAACCTTCTCTCGAACTTGCGAGTAGCGCAGCACCAGAAGTAGTTCCTGTGGCGCCTACACCAATAAGAGAGGAAGCTAATGATGTTGATCATGAAACTTCGGTTGAAGTTACTACGGAACCTCGCAGGTCAACGAGAACTTGTACCACTCCTGATTGGTATGATCCCGTTATGAGTGTCATGTTGGTGGACAACCCCGATGACCCTGCGACATATGAGGAAGCGATGATGAGCCCAGATTCCAATAAATGGCAAGAAGCCATGAAATCCGAGATTGGATCCATGTACGAGAACCAAGTATGGACTTTGGTGGACTTACCGGATGGCCAGAAGGCTGTCGAGAATAAATGGATTTTCAAGAAGAAAACATATGTTGATGGTAATGTTACTGTCTATAAAGCTCGACTTGTCGCAAAAGGGTTTCGACAAATTCAAGGAGTTGACTACGATGAGACTTTCTCACCAGTAGCAAAGCTAAAGTCTATGAGGATTATGTTAGCAATCGCTGCATATTATGATTATGAGATATGGCAGATGGATGTCAAAACGACGTTCCTCAATGGATACATTGATGAAGAGTTGTATATGATGCAACCCAAAGGTTTTGTCGATCCTAAAGATGCTAACAAGGTATGCAAACTTAAACGGTCCCTATATGGATTGAAGCAAGCATCCCGAAGTTGGAATCAACGTTTTGATAAGGTAATCAAAAGCTTTGGTTTTATACAAACTTATGGAGAAGCTTGTATTTACAAGAAAGTGAGTGGGAGCTCTGTAACATTCTTAATACTATATGTAGATGACATATTGTTGATTGGGAATGATGTAGACCTTCTTAATAGTGTCAAGGATTATTTGAATAATAGTTTTTCAATGAAAGATCTTGGCGAAGCAGCTTACATATTAGGCATAAAGATTTATAGACATAGATCGAGACGCCTAATATCACTGTCACAGAGTACATACTTGGACAACGTTCTAAAGAGGTTTGGAATGGAAGATAGCAAGAAAGGGTTCTTGCCCATGTTGCCCAATACGACCTTGAATAAAACTCAAAGTCCTGCAACGGCGGAAGATAGAGAAAGGATGAGTAAGACTCCCTATGCCTCAGCCATAGGATCTCTTATGTATGCCATGCTATGTACTAGACCCGACATTGCATATGTTGTTAGTTTGACTAGCAGATATCAAAGTGATCCAGGAGTGGATCATTGGACAGCGGTCAAAAACATCCTTAAGTACTTGAGAAGAACTAAGGATATGGTTCTTTCTTATGGAGGTGATGAACATCTCATTGTTAATGGTTACACCGATGCTAGTTGGAACACTGATCCGGATGATTATAAATCTTGAATGGTGCAACAGTTAGCTGGAGGAGTGCAAAGCAAAGCGTTGTGGCGAGATCTTCAACTGAATCGGAATACATAGCTGCTTTGGAGGCTTCACAAGAGGCGATATGGATGAAGGAGTTCATTATAGAGCTTGGTGTGGTTCCAAGTGCGCTGGACCCAATGTCTATCTATTGTGATAACATGGGCGCCATAGCCAATGCGCAAGAACCAAGGTCACACAAGAAGATGAAGCACATCAAGCAACGTTTTCACGCTATTCGAGAGCATGTCCAAGATGGAGACATAAAGATTTGCAAAGTACACACAGATCTGAATGTGGCGGATCCATTGACTAAACCTCTCCCGAGGGCAAAACATGACCAGCACCAAACTGCCATGGGTGTTCGGTATATTACCATGTAATCTAGATTAGTTAACTCTAGTGCAAGTGGGAGACTGTTGGATTATGCCCTAGAGGCAATAATAAAAGTGGTTATTATTATATCTTTGTGTTTATGATAAATGTTTACATTCATGCTATAACAATATTAAACATGAAACATTAATACTTGTGTGATTTGTAAACTAAATTAGAGTCCCTAGTAAAGCCTTTTTATAATACTAGCTTGTTGGTTAATAGATGATCGTGGTTTCCCGATCATGAACATCGAGATGTTATTAACAACAAGATCATATCATTGGGAGAATGGTGTGATGTACATACTCCTATAGATAAGCGTAGCATTAAGATCAAGTCATTTCAATAGTTCGTTTGCTATAAGCTTTCTGATACATAGTAACCTAATTCCTTCGACCATGAGATCATGTTAATCACCATCACCGTAAGGATGCTTTGATGACATCAAACACCACACCGTAACTGGGTGGCTATAAAGGTGGCATTGAGTATTCGGAAAGTATGGGTTGAGGCACATGGATCAAGAATGGGATTTGTCCATCCATATGACGGATAGATATACTCTAGGACCTCTCGGTGGAATGTCATCCAATTAGCTTGGAAGCATGTGACTGGATCACAAGGGATCACATATCATGGGAACGAGAAAAGAGTACTTATCGGTAATGAGGTTGAACTAGGTATGCAGAGATACTGACGATCAAAACCTCGGATAAGTAAACTATCATGAGACAAAGGGAAATTGGTATCGTATGTAAGTGGTTCATTTGATCGCAAAATCGTAGAAATATGTGGGAACCATATGAATTTCCAGATTCCTCTATTGGTTATTGATCGGAGAAGTGTCTCGGTCATGTCCGCGTAATTCACGAACCGTAGGGAGGGACACTTAAGGATTTGATTTTGTTTAGTAGATATGGAATGTTAATAGGGATACCGAATGTTGTTCGGAGTCTCGGATGGAATCCGGGATATCACGAGGAGATCCGGAATGGTCCGGAGAATAAGATTCCTATTTCGGAGTTCAGGAAAGTTTCCGATGTTTTCATCGGAGAGGTTCTAGAAGGGTCTAGAAGGTTCACCGGTCCGGAAGGAGAATGGTCCATGAATGTGTCATGGGTAAGTGGAATGATTGGATCATATCCTAGGTCACATGGTGTGTGCATTTGTAAGAGGGAATTAAAACTCTAAATTGAAAGTCAAACGGGAAGTTTGAAAAGTCAAACTGGAACAATGGTTTCCTAGTGGGAGAAGAAACAAGTCCTTCTCTCAATCCAACTTGGGTTTGGGTTTGGATTCAAACCCACCCCTCCCAAGCCTGCCCCTCCCTCTCATAAATAGAAGGGGAGGGCTGCCCCAACACCACAAGCCCTAGCCCCTCTCCAACCGAGCCGCCGCCGCCGCGCCGCCGCCAGCGTCGTCGTCGGTCCATCACCGTCGCCCTAGACGCCACCGACACCTCCTCCTCCTCCCGGACTTCTAAACCCTAGATCTCCGGGAAACCCTAATCCACCATAACTCGCACCGACTTAGGCGAAGCCCTGCGGGGTCTTCCCTCTACTTCCGACACCACGCCATCGTGCTGCCGGAATCACGAGGGGGGAACTACAACCTCCGTTGCCTGCTGGAACAAGGGAGAGGAAGGTATTCATCGAGTATCGAACGTGTGATCCATTGACCGAGCTTAACGCAGCATGGAAGGATCGTCTACGCGATCTTGAGATCGGCAAGTGTACGACTACATCACCCACGAGAATCTGATCTCGTTAACCGCTTTGGAATCTTCGAGGGTGAGTGCTTCTATCGACTCGTTGCTACAATCTAGTAGATAGATCTTGGCTTGTTTGTGTGCATGTGGTAGAATTTTTTTGTTTTCCATGCTACGAACCCCTACACTCCCCTCATCTCCTTCCTTGAGAGTCGCTCCAGCGTCGCCGGCTCCCCTCCCCTTCTTCTTTGGCTCCGGATGGAGAGGATGGGGTGGGAGATGCTGGCCGTTGTATAGTACTCCCTCCGTTTCAAAATATAAGATGTTTTAGGTTTGTGAAGAAAATGAATCTAGACTTCTTTTAGTGTATAGATTCATCCCAAAGTTGAGTCAACCTACATACTAAAACAAGTCTAGATTCATCTTCTTCACAAACCTAAAACATCTTATATTTTGAAACGGAGGGAGTAGTAGCTATAGGTGGTATGGCCTCGTGCCAGTTTTGGGTAGGATGCTCGTAGCCGGAGGCGGCGCTAAGGCTTTGTGCAGCCAGATCCTTAGCTTCTTAGGGTTCCTCGTTGTTCTCTTCCTCGTCCATGGTGGATGGATGGAGATGGCGGCGACCTTCACGCTACTCAATAAAGCTGCACTGGATGCGGGTGTTGAGCGGAAGCGCGCAGATCTGAGGCCCTCTCTGGCCGGCCGTGGCGGCGGGGGGAGACGACCTGGTTGTGGGTGGCGGCCGTGATTCTCCACGTATTCGAGCTACTCTCTAGCGCTGCCGAGCGGCGCCAGGAGGTTGCTAGTCTTCCCTCTCTATGTCGCTGCAATGGTTGCAGTTGCCGGCGGGTGGATAAGGCTTGGCGGATCGTCCATAAAGATCGGAGGCTTCTTCGCGGTGTCGATGGCGTCCAACTGCCAATCCAAATCTTGGCCTGTCGTGGTGGCGACAGAAAGAAGGAAGGTGGGCCTAATGCTGTTGATGCTGGCGAAGGATGGGTCTGCCTGCTGTTCTCAGGCGGCGATGCTGCGACAACTCTGGCATTCTCCAAGCAGAAGCAATGTGCCAACTGCTACCCTTGGCCAACAAGATGGCCACGCCGAGCTTGAGAGGCCTCTATGCCTGAGCTTCTCAAACCGCCACCAACGGCCTTTTCTCTCCTTCCTCGTGGCTCCCTGCGTTGATGTTGGGCCAAGTGGTCCGTCCCCGGTTTTGATGATGGCAGTCGCGACCGGAGGCGAGCTTGAAGCAGAGTGCAGGACTCGATTGTGTTTGTAGCTTTCCTAAAGGGTGCAATGTGCAAAGTTGAGGGCCCCCTCTCTATAAAATATACCGAAGAAATTGCACAAACCACCAACTATTGCTGTCGTTATTGCGCAAAACACCAAGTTTACATTTTTTTTTGCATAAACCACCAACTATTGGTGTAACATGTTGTACACAAGTCCAAACATCATATTAAGTGAATTAACTATAAACCTAACGACCAGGCCCCATGGTGTGATGATGTGGCATCCATGTGCCATTATCTAGTATGTTTTTCAAACTTTATACAAAAAATATGAAAAATTGCAACAATTAAAAAAATCTTTCAATCATTTCTAGATTAGTTAGTTATAGGGTAGTTTATACTGTTGAGTAACATATTGTACTAGGTATAGGTCCCCGTGTTTTGTCAGGGTTGTACCTGTAATTGTACATGTGTCCGTCTATATATACATGAGCAGTCGGCCCAATTGGCGCTGTGCAATCTCCAATTCCCTTCTACATGGTATCAGAGACCCTCTGGTCCCTGACCTAGCCGCCGCCCCCTCTCTACCCTAGGGCTCCGCCGGCCCCTCCCTCAAGCCGCCGCCCCCCTCCCTTCCCTAGGGCGCCGCCGGCCCCTCCCTCTAGCCGCCGCCCCTCCCTCCCCTAGGGCGCCGCCGGCTCCTCCTCTCCCAAACCCTAGCCACCACCCACCACCACTGCCGCTTACGCCATGGCCGGGTTCTCCTCCTCCGTCCCCTCCGATCCCTTCAACTCCTCCCGCTCCGGCAGCAGCAACCCCTTCGCCGGTCCCTCCGTCGCTGTCGTCCGCGACATCCCCATCGCCGAGCGCGTGCCGGTGAAGCTCTCCACCACCGCTGCCAACTTCTTCCTGTGGAAGACGTACTTCGGGATGCTCTTCCGCGAGTATGATCTCCTCAACCACGTCGATGGCACCATCGACCTCCTCGCCATGCCGCACGACTCCGAGTGGCTCGCGGTTGACGCCACCATCATCCGCTGGTTCTACCAGACCGTCTCCAACGACATCTTCCGCACCGTTGTCTGGGACGGCGACACCGCGCACACGGTGTGGGAGAAAATCACCGGCCTCTTCACCGACAACAAGATCCAGTGGGTCATCTTCCTCCAGCAGGAGTTCTTCGACACCCACCAGAACGACCACTCTCTCGACGAGTACGTTCTCAAGCTGAAGAGCCTCTCCGACGAGCTTCGCGACTTGGAGTTTCCGATCGACGACAAGATCATGCTCTCCACCCTGTCGGCAGGTCTCGGCGAGGATCTCAGCAACGCTGCCTCCAATCTCACGCTACTCACCACGCCCTCCTTCGAGCAGGCCGTTGCCTACCTGCGCCTTGAGGAGCGCCACCTCAAGCATCTCCGGGCTCGGGCGGCTCACACCGCCTTCGTCGCTGGCCTCTCACGCGACGCCCCGGCACCCGCGCCTCATGCCCCCGCTCCCGCCTCCGCGCCTCGCCCTATGGGTCCGCCTCCGGGCTTCTACACCCAGCTGCCCCCGCCCCTCCCCCCGCCACCGGCGGTGGTGGTACCGGCGGTGGTCGCCGCGGGCGTTGTCGCCGTGGCGGTGGTGGCAACGGTGGCGGCTATGGTGGCGCCAACGCCACCGCCCCCGTGCCTCGTCCACCTCAGCACGCCGCCCCCACTCCGCCGTGGCTCGCGGGTCACAACCCGTGGACCGGGGTCGTCCATGCGTACTCCATGACCCCGCGGCGCGCTCCCTACCCGGGCATCATGGGGCCGCGTCCGGCCACCCACCAGGCCTTCTACGCGGCGCCCCAACCCGCCGTCACGCAAGCTACGACACCGCCCTAGGCTACGGTGCCGCGCCCTACTCCGCCCAGCCTACCCGCCCCGAAGCTCGGCCCGTGGACCCAGCGCTCGACCGCCCTCCAGAGCGCCTACATTGGGCGTATGGTGGCGATCGTTCATGGACACGCGCCTCACGCGCATATGGTCACCCGATACCCTCTCTTATTCTACACCCTCCTCCACCTCCTCTCGCATCATCGTTGGCAACGGTCATGCGCTTCCCATTACTCACACCGGTTCCGTCTCTTTTCCCTCCACTTCCACTCCTCTCTCTCTAAATAACGTTCTTGTTTCTCCTGCCTTGATTAAAAATCTTGTTTCCGTTAAATCTTTCTGTCGTGATAATCCTGTGACTGTGGAATTTGACGCCTTTGGTTTCTCTGTCAAGGATGGTCGTACTCGGATGCTCCTCCACCGATGTGACAGCCCCGGCGATCTGTACCCTGTTGGTCCGGCCTCCACCACCGCCAGCAGCTCACTCGCCCTCTCCACCGGTGTCGATCTCTGGCATGCTCGCCTCGGCCATCCTAGATCCGTCGCTCTGCGTCAAATAATGCAAGGCTTTTCCTTTACCTGTAATAAAATGGATGCCCACTCTTGTGAAGCATGTCGTCTAGGCAAACATGTTCGCCTCCCGTTTAGTTCCTCCTCCACAGTCGCGTCTTTTCCGTTTCAACTTATTCATAGTGATGTTTGGACCTCGCCTGTTTCCAGTAATTCTGGCTATAATTATTATCTCGTGATTTTGGATGATCACTCTCATTTTGTCTGGACGTTTCCTCTTTGTCGCAAATCCGACGTTGCCGCCACTCTCACCGCGTTTTTCGCCTTCGTTTCCACTCAGTTCGGTCGCCCTATTCACGCCTTACAAACTGACAACGACAAAGAGTTCGACAACATCACTATTCGCTCACTTCTCGCCGCCCATGGCGCCATATTTCGCCTCACGTGTCCCTACACTTCCCCACAGAACGGTCGTGCTGAACGGATGCCAGACTCTCGATCGTGTCCGAACCCTTCTGTTCCACGCCCACATGCCCCCACGGTTCTGGCCGGATGCTCTTGCCATGGTGACTCTCCTCGTCAACATCCGCCCGTGTCGTGTCCGTTGGTCTTACACGCCGCATCACCTCCTCTACGGTGCGCCGCCCACCTATGATGACCTCCGCGTCTTCGGCTGCAAGTGTTATCCTAACACTGCTGCTACTGCCGCGCACAAGCTTGCGCCTCGCTCTCTCCCTTGTGTGTTTCTAGGCTACCCCGCCAACACCAAGGGCTACCGCTGCTACGACCCGGTCTCACATCGCGTCCTCACCTCCCGGCACGTGTACTTTGACGAGTTGTCTTTTCCGTTTCAGCAGGGACTCTTGGCGATGCCTCCGATGACGCCCCCGGCGCCCGCTGGCCCCTCTGTGGCCAGACCAAGCTGCCGATCACATGCGCCGGCTCAACCCCCTGCGCGGCCCGCTTGGTCTCGCGGCGCGTCACCGTCGGCGCCGCCTGGCGCTTGCGCCCGTCGCCAGCGCTTGCCCCCTCCTGCGACGCCTCCGGCGTCGTCGACCAGCTCGAGCGCCTCCTCGTCACCTGCTTCATCGGCCGCCTCGGTCCCCGCCTCGCCGCCCGTCACTGCGGCTCCTGCGCCCATGCTCACCCGAGCACGTGCGGGAGTGCGGCGGCCGTCTACGCGCTACCCCGCCGACCAGTGGGCCTTCTGGGCCAGCGGGAACAGTGTCCTGCCGCATGACGGCGGGGTGCCGTCGTCCCGCGAGGGGGAGGCGCCCTCCCCGCTGCCGAGTGCGCCGTCCACCTCCGCTCTCTCGCCGGTGCCCACCTCGGCTCGCGCCGCTTTGCGCGACCCGCACTGGCGCGCCGCCATGCAGGAGGAGTATGACGCGCTACAGCGTAACCGGACTTGGGAGCTGGTTCCCTGGCCCCCTCGTGCCAACGTCATCACCGGCAAATGGGTCTTCAAGCACTTGCTCGGCTCCGATGGTACTCTCGAGCGCTACAAGGTGCGCTGGGTCGTACGCGGCTTTCGGCAACACGCGGGTGTCGACTTCACGGATACGTTTGCCCCGGTTGTCAAACCAGGCACGATCCGCACGGTGCTACACCTCGACGCTTCTCGCGCGTGGCCGGTGCATCAGATGGACGTCTCCAACGCCTTCCTCCATGGCCACCTGTCGGAGAAGGTCTACTGTCAGCAGCCCATTGGCTTCGTCGATGCCGAGTGCCCCGATGACGTGTGCTTGCTCTCTCGGTCCTTGTATGGACTGAAGCAGGCGCCCCGTGCCTGGTACCAGCGCATCGCCGCGTTTCTGCATCAGCTCGGCTTCCGCTCCACGCGTTCCGATGCATCATTGTTCGTCTACCAGACCGGCAACGACATGGCCTACCTGCTGCTGTACGTCGACGACATCATCTTGACGGCATCCACCGCTGGTCTTCTTCGACAGCTCACCGACAGTCTCCGTGCTGAGTTCGCGTTGAAGGACCTCGGCCCGCTCCACTACTTCCTCGGCATCGAGGTTGTCCGGCGTGCGGACGGGTTCTTTCTTCATCAGCAGAAGTATGCCCGCGAGCTTCTCGAGCGTGCATGGATGCTTAATCGCAATCCGCCGCTACTACCCGCCGACACGAAGGCCAAGCTTTCAGCCGCTGATGGGTCGCTGGCCTCCGACGCCCGTTCTACCGCTCCATCGTGGCGCCCTCCGGATTGACGCGTTGACACGTCCGGAGCTCCAGTACGCTATGCAGCAGGTGTGCTTGCACATGCATGCTCCTCGGGATGCCCATTGGACCGCGGTGAAGCGGATTCTCCGCTACATCTGTGGCACCCTGGGCTACGGCCTGTCGCTGCATGCCTCGCCCTCGACATCGACCGACCTCGTCGCCTACTCGGACGCGGACTGGGCGGGCTGCCCGGACACGCGGCGCTCCACCAGCGGCTACTGCGTCTACCTTGGCTCGTCGCTCGTATCTTGGTCCTCCAAGAGGCAGCCCACCGTGTCTCGCTCCAGTGCCGAGGCCGAGTACCGCGCCATGGCTAATGTTGTGGCTGAGTGCACGTGGCTTCACCAGCTTCTCTCCGAGCTCTCTTGTCCCGTTGACAAGGCTACGGTGGTCTTCTGCGACAACGTGTCGGCTTTCTACCTCTCCGCCAACCCCGTTCATCATCGGCGCACCAAGCACATCGAGTTGGACATCCACTTTGTTCGTGAGCAAGTTGCCCTCGGTCACGTTCGAGTTCTTCACGTACCGACGTCTCAGCAGTTTGCCGATATCATGACGAAGGGATTGCCGTCCACGACTTTTCCTGAGTTTCGCTCTAGTCTATGTGTCGGTGCCGACCCTTCGACTGCGGGGGGGAGGGGGGTGTGTTGAGTAACATATTGTACTAGGTATAGATCCCCGTGTTTTGTTAGGATTGTACCTGTAATTGTACATGTGTCCGTCTATATATACATGAGCAGCCGGCCCAATTGGTGCCGTGCAATCTCCAATTCCCTTCTACATATACTGTTTTAATTACTAAAAGTTATTCATTTTCCTAATTTTTTGAAACGACACATTGGAGAAAGACACGGTGACCGCCACATCATCACTACCTCGTGGACCCCGGTCGTTATATTTGCAATTAATCAATCTAATATGTGATTTGGACCTACGTGCAAGTAAATAGTTGGTGGCCTATGCAAAAAACATGTAAAGTTGATGTTTTGCATAACGAAGATGGTAATAGTTGGTGGTTTGTGCAATTTAGTCAAGTATACCCACCGTTTTGACTAATCGAAGTATCTGGATCCTTTGAGATCTATCCTGGTTAAAAAAAAGCGAGCCGCATGAAGGATTTAGGCACAAACGCAGAGACCGCAGCGAAGCGAAATCTGTGGCAGTAGTGTTGTAGCACATCTAGCCCCTCGATTCAAAATTCAACGGCTCTGATTGATCGGTGTGCCGAGCGGAGTAGCCCCTACGTTTCGTCCCTGCCATTCGCCAGGGCAGGCAGTCCGTGCGGCAGCTTTCCTCTTTTCTGTATGGCAAAAGTCTGAAACAAACCTTAATGTCGTAGGTGAAGTCTGAATCGAACCCTCATCTCAAAATCCCTGATTTTCGAACCCTGAGCTCTTCGATCCCTGTCTTCCTAGGCGCTTTCTCGCCTAACCTTGTTTGTTCCTGGGATTAGCTGACGTGCCAGGGATTAGGGGGCAGAGCTGAGTCAAGTGGGGTGCCATGGTGGTCTGGTCCTGCGAAATAAACAGACCTTCTCGTTTCGGCCCATATCCCACGAGCCAAACCATCTTCGTCCCTCACGCAATTCCCGCGGATGCGCGACAATTCAGTTCATGTCTACTCCTCCCCTTCCACTTTAGACGCGGCGGCCATGGTGGCTGGCAGGTGATCGCGACGGGAGAGGGCGATCAAGAGGAGAAATTCGCGCCAACGCCATACCTTCTACATCGACGTCTCCAGGAGGTTCCGCAAGTACTCCGCCACTTACTCTCGACGACGGAGGCGACTTTCACGGCGGAAGAGAGTGTTTACAGACTGGTAAAAGGTGCGATTCATCCGCTTAGAAGATTGATGCTATTTTTGTTCTTTCTGGTAGTCATATATTTATTTAGGAATAATATTTCCAATGTATTTATCGTTCTATAATGTAGGTAGTTTTTGTGCGAAGGAAATCATGGATCCATGTGACCGTTTGAATGTGCGTTTTCACTTTGGTGGTGAGTTCATCCGAGTTGGTCCTAAGCTCCAGTATGTGGGGGGTGATGAGGCAATGGCAGAAATTGAGCGTGCTAGTTTATCTCTCCTAAAGTTGAAAGCGCATTTGAGTGAACACATGAATGTAAAGGCATCGATGAAGTACTATTATCTGCTTCCTGGTAAAGAACTAGTCGATGGTCTGTTGGTTATGTACTATGAGCTTGGCTGCAAGAAAATGTCAGATAACACAACCAATGGTGGAGTGGCAGAAGTGTTTGTCAAGTACCATGGCGAGGACAATCGAGAAGAAGACATCGAGGAAAGTGATAGTGACTTTGAAGATGAAATAGGAACTGAAGAAGATAAGTAAGATACTGATATTTCGGAGCCTGAAGTTGTGCTTACAGCTGATAGTAGCATTATTTTCAGCGGGAACAATGCTATTGCAGAAGATAACACTTTTGTGCATGGTAAAACAGGAGTTATCAAGACAGTCATCTGTAGTCCATCAAAGCAGAACATGAAAAGAAGATCAACATCAAACAAATTTCAGAGAAGTGACAGGTTTGAAGAGGGACAAAGCTCACAAGGTGTTATGACTGGGAGCTCTCAAGTGTTAAATCCAAACTCACAATGGGCCAGCCAAAGATATGTTCAAACAAGAATTCCTAGGGCTGTTGTGGAAAATCAGAATGAAAGGGTTGTAGTTGCATAGGATGATGAATTTGACAGTGACTCTGAAGATTCAGATTATGTGCCATGTTCTGATGATAGTGGTGAAGATGAGGAAACAGTGCAGCTCAGAAATTTGCAAAGACGTACAAGAAAAGGCTAAGAGATTCTCAGAGGTTTGTGGAAAGTGAAGCAATAGGCGCAGTCCCAATTGATCTAATAAAAAATCTTGAAGAAGTCATAGAACTACAAAACATAGAGGCGGAATATGACTCGGGTCAGAAATTTTTTCTTATGACGAAGCTAGTGGTGAAGAAGGGAAATTTATTAGAAAGAGGACCAAGTTTGCAAGATATGATTCAAAGACTGAAATTCCACACTTTGGTCTTGGAATGGTGCTCAAAAGCAAGACTGAATTTAGGAAGGCGGTGATCAAATATGGGCTAAAGACTTATAGAAACATTAAATTAATGAAGTCTGAAGATGACAGAGTGAGGGAAGGTGTGCATGGCCAGGTTGTCCTTGGCTCATATATGGTGCCGTTTCCAGCAGATGTTCAAGGTTTCAAATAATAACATATGAAAATGACCAGCATTGTGCTCCAAATAGAGTCAACAATCTTGTATCTGCCAAGGTGATAGCAAAGAGATATGAACATTTCATATTAGCCAATCCTACTTGGAAAATTAGTAGCATGCAATGCACTATATTGAAGGATTTCTTTGTTGATGTCTCTATATCAAAGTGCAAGGCAGCCAAAAAACTTGTTATGGACAAACTGTTGTCAGGTTTGAAAGAGGAATACACAAAGGTGTTTGACTACCAACTTGAATTGTTAAGGAGCAACCCTGGCAGTATTGTTTCTGTTTGCTTGGACCCAACAATAATGGAACAACATATTTTTCAAAGATTTTATGTTTGCTTTGATGCCTTGAAGAAGGGATTTAAAGCTGGTTGTAGAAAAGTTATTAGGCTTGATGGATGCTTTTTCGAAGGGGCATGTCAAGGTGAGCTCTTATGTGCAATTGGTAGGGATGCTAATAATCATATGTACCCTATTGCTTGGGCAGTTGTAGAGCAGGAAACAAAAGAGAATTGGGAGTGGTTCCTTGGCCTTTTAATCAAAGACTTGGGTATAAATGATAATGGTGATGGCTGGGTTTTTATTTCTGACCAGCAAAAGGTAATTCAGCTAGCATTTTTATTTATTCAACCAACATTTATATTTCTTCAGCTAGCTTTCTTACTTTTTCATGATCCGTATGTGTAGGGATTGATAGCTAGCATGTAGATTTTTTTGCCAAAGGCACAACACAAAATGTGTGCAAGGCACATCTATGCCAACTGGAAAAAGAAGCATACAGATCATGAATTGCAGAAAAAAAAATTGGGCTATTGTGAAATCTGCAAATAGAGACGATTTCAACTACCACAAGGCCAAGCTAGCACAAAAAACTCCTGATGGTGCCAAAGATATCATGAACATCGAGCCTAAGCACTGGGCAAGAGCTTTTTTACCAGTTGGATCCAATTGTGAGTCTGTGGACAACAACTTGTGTGAGGCCTTCAATCATGCTATCATTGAATCTAGATTCTATCCAATTATTTCTATGATGGCGAAGATCAGATATAAAGTAACTCTCAGAGTTCAAGAAAATATAAGTAAAAGTGATAAGTGGACTCGGACGACTTGCCCCAATATTTTTAAGAAGTTGAAGGTGAATATCCAGAGAACACAGTTCTTGGATGTGCTTTGGAATGGGAAGGATGGATTTGAGGTCAAGCATATGTATGGAAGAGGAAGGAAATACACCGTTAACTTGGAGAAAAGAACATGTTCATGTGGGTACTTCCAGCTTGCAGGGCTTCCTTGTTGCCATGATATTACTTCTATATATAAGTGTGGTGAAGTTGTCGATGATTTCATCGATAAGTGTTAATCTATTGAGCAATTCAAGAAAATTTATGCACATTGCTTAGAACCGGTTGAAGGAGAAGAAAAGTGGCCCGCCTCTGCAAATCCGCGACCTCAAGCTCCTGGATATGTAAGAATGCCAGGAAGGCCAAAGAAAAACCACAGAAGGAGAGAAGTGGGAGAAGCGCCAAGAGGGAAGAAACTTAGCAAACATGGAGTTCAGATAAAATGTGGCCTTTGTGGGAATACTGGCCACAATAAGTCATCATGCAAAAAGAATCCTAAAATAGGAAAGAAAAAATGCTTTCCTTCAAAAGGGTAGGAAGAAAATGAAAGCCAGTGAGGTAAACTTTACTAAATTGTGCTAATTTTTTATATTTTACACACAGTAGTGTTGCACAAAGTGTACTAAATACTGTTGTTTTCTATTTTGTATAATAGCTTAGTGAAATTTTGTAGTAAGTCATACTATTTTTTATTATGTATAGTGCATGCACTAGTTTAGTGGAAAATGTGCTAAATATTTCCATTTTCCGTTTTATATAGTGCATATAGTGGCTTAGTGCAAAACTATATCAAATCATACTATTTTCTATTCTATATAGTGCACGCAGTAGATAAGTGTGAAACTGTAATCAGTTCTGCAATTACCTGTTAGGTATGTCATCATACGGTACCTAACTGGTACTTTCGTCATGTCGCACCAATGTCCAGCAATCACAAACTGATGCGCAGGTCAGGGCAAGCCAGACACAGACGAAAGGGAAAGAAGCCTCTCGCTCCAATTCAGGAAAGAGGAAGGGAAGCAAAGATGGTAATGCAGCAGGCAAGGAGCAAAAGAAGGCCAGGAAATGATCATGAATATGCATCATCTGATGTTATGTTTAGTTGGTTCCTGTACTGGATGTAATTTCCTTATGGTTCATCACCTAAAATTATGTCATTTTCTTTAATGTTCTGAAGTTATGTCATTTTCGTCTGTGTCCTGGTTGTGACGTATTAAACCTAGTGTAGTGAACAATATGATCATTTTAGATTATGTACTGAACATATTTATCTGGTCTGCACTGTTCTAATTTATAATTAGAATGCCATGTACTGAACATATTTCAACGAACTGAAGTGTGCAATTAGTAAGCTGTACAGACAATAAGGAGGCCACTGGTATGTACTAGATTTCTATATAGAAGCACCCTTAGCTAAGATACTTGAGAAAGGAAAATAAGAGCAACATCATGATATCGTAAGGCACAATGGATTGCATTCAGAGATGACACGGTTGCATGAGTACATTGTCTGCAAATACATTCAGAGATGACACGGCATAGAGAACATAGTTAAAAAATCAGGGACCTGGAGGTTACATTTCAGAGATTTCAGAGACGAGGCACACACAACATTCAAAGACTACAGCCATCAGGTTCCAAAGAGGTAGCAGCTCCTGTCGGGATCATACGGCATCGGGTTTTCTGATAGCGCACCCGCAAGTGCCATGCTACAATGACCGCCGCCTCCGCGTGAGTGTGCAAACAGATGAGCCCCGCCGGCCGCCTCTCCTCATACCGCCGCCTCCGCTTGTCAAGGGTGCACCAGACGAGCCCTCGCCGACAACCTCTCCTCCGTCCGCCGGCTCCGCTTGATGAGGGTGCACTTGGACAACCCCCCGTGGATGACTCTTCTCACTTCTCACCCCGGCAGCCTCTCTCGATCTTGTTCCCCATCCAGAGGCCTTCGTACGGGACTGGGAGGCGTCAGGGAGGAAGACGGTTTGGCTCGTGGGATATGGGCCAAAACGATCAGGTCTGTTTACTTTGCTGGACCAACCCACG
Organism: Avena insularis; assembly: GCA_023614405.1. Lineage (NCBI taxonomy): Eukaryota > Viridiplantae > Streptophyta > Magnoliopsida > Poales > Poaceae > Avena > Avena insularis. The sequence continues at coordinate 217,641,669 of CM042685.1, read as the reverse complement.
GTGGCGTCACAATTGACCCAGCTCTGTCCCCCTAATCCCTGCCACGTCAGCTTATCCAGGAACAAACAAGGTTACGCAAGAAAACGCCCAGGAAGACCGGGATCGAATAGCTCAGGGTTCGAAAATCAGGGATTTTGAGGTGAGGGTTCGATTCAGACTTCGCCTACAATATCAAGGTTCATTTCAGACTTTTGCCTTTCTGTATACACGTTTCAACGGGTGATAGGTGTGCTGTACACATGCCCGCCAGTAAAAGAGCTATGTTCCGCACCTGCTACTGATACTGGTCTTTACCCGCTAGGCCGCTACCCATTTCCCCGAATCTCTCTTGCCCGTGGCCCTAAGCTGTCATTCAGTATTCCCATCAAGTGGGTGACCCTGACAAGAGTCATTTTGCGTTGCCTGAGCCGGCTGAGCGAGGAGTCCGGCTGGACCAGGTCTTCGTACACAGACGCTCGATTCACGAGCCAGTCACCAGACTCCGGTGCACAAACACCACGCTCTGCCATTCTACAGCGCGCTTGCCCTCCTCGCCAAAGCGCGGCAAGCCAAAACCCCCACCTCCTCCGCGGCGTGCACAGGTTCCTTCTCCTCGCCGAGAAGCTTCTAGTGAGATCCCGGGGTACCGGGCCATGGCTCCGCCGTCCTCCTCCTGCCGCTCCTCCTCCTCCTCGTCCTCCTCCTCCTCCTCCTCCTCCTCCCCCTCCTCGGGAAGCACCGGTACATGCGTCGAGACCTCCCGATTACTCCCCTCCCCCTCCCCACCCCCTTTCTCTGGCCGCTGCCTGCGTTTCTAACTAATAGCGCTCATGCGCCCGTGTGTGCAGGTGAAAAGGCTCTCTTGGAGGCCACCCTCGACGGCAATCTCCACCGCATCAGAGGTACAATCTCTTACTCCTCTTCCCCATCGCATCGGTCCCACACATGGATTGTAGGCCCCGTTTCATGTTGCCGTTCCATCTTTGGTATACCGACGCTTCTTAGTTTGGCATGTGCTGTTTAGAACCATGGGTGCTGTATTAGCAGTGACGCCACATATGTTCAGCAGTTGCAAGATCTTATCTCTATCTCCTGAAATTTGGATGAGAATTCCAGATCAAACAAAAGTCTTAACAATTTATGGTATAGATGTGAATACTTTTGATGATGGGATTCGATTCTTTTACATCTAAATATGCAATGTAGTCAAGTACTCGAATTATATGGTGTCAGGGCTTTCACTATGAACTGCCTCCATAATGTGTTAGATTGGTTCCATTGATGCACACATATTTCTTTCTTTATTTTGGTTTTCCATTTATTAATTTGGCTATTCATTGTGTAATGTGTTATCGTGCTTCTTTGGGGAAAGGTATTGTAAAGAGTCTTACCAAAGAAAAAGGGGACCCCTCGGCGTCTTTTCCTTTCACCATTCATGGAGTTAGTCTACTGCATGCCGCTGCATGCCAAGGCCATCTGAAAATTTGCAAGTATTTTGTGGAGGAGCTTGGAATAGATGTAAATATTCCAGGATGTAGAGCTGGAGCATTAGGTAGTTCTCTATCTCTTCAATCTAAAATTGGTGGCTGCCATTTCAATGTTTACCAGCATGAGATCTTAGATTGTGTTGCTATTGTGTGTTTTATCACAGGGGTGACTCCGTTTATGTTGGCTGCACAGTTGGGTGAACTCACAATAGTCAAATATTTCTTTAATCATGGTGGTGACTTATTGAAAGGAGATAGCAATGGACAAACAGTTCTCCACCATGCTGCAGCCAGTGGTGCTTCCCCTGATACCCTCATGCTAATTTCTGCAAATGTGTCAATTATAGTAGCAGTTATTTACTCTGCTAAGCTCAGTTTGTTCAATGTTTGTGACTATATTACTTATGGAATCCTCTCATCCACCACAGGATCGTACAAGGTAACAGAGTTCCTCCTTTCAAAAGGAGTGCCAGTCAACATAGACTGTGGCCATGGAACCCCGCTACTTACGGCTGCTATAAATGAGGAAGATAAGATATTGAAGATATTACTGAACCACCACGCAGATGTATATGACCGCCACTCTCATTTCTTTTGATTAAGACTTCCTTTGGACATCTAGTTTTTAGTTTGCAAACTAGTTGACACATGTTTTAATCTGAGGTGTATTAATTGCTTGTATTGAAGATATCACACTGCATAGTCTTTACTACTTCATGATGGACATTCAAGAGATATCTTGAACTGTGTTTGATTGGATGGAGCAAACCATTCCAATTCATCCTGTTATGTGAGGATTAGGATTTGATGGTCCAATTACCATCAGATCCCTCGAACCACAAACCACACCAATAATAGTAGATTATATGGTGGCATGCATTTTCATCAGTATATCCTTCTTTGTCTCAAAACAAATTCTTGAGTTCGTCATGCCACATGAGTTTATAATATATAAAATAATACTTTGCTTTCAGCCTAACATCATAATTAGTTGTGTTGGAGCCCCCCTGCCAAGCGCTCTTATTCACTGCTCATTGAAATGCATGAAGCTACTCCTTAAGGTGAGCATTATCCTGATTCTTACTCATTGTTATTTGATGATTTTGTCTACTCTATATGTCTGTCATTTCTGCAATACGTATGTTGATTTGCATTGAGACAGAACCGTGAACATTCTATGGCATTATCTTTTTACAGGCCAATGCCCATGTTAACTACAAGGGTTCCATCTTGACTCTGTTGGTATTTGCTGCAATGCAAGGAGGTTATACTAACTTTATCAAGTTGCTATTGAAGGCTGGAGCAGATCCTAATATCCCCGATGATGTATGGTTTCTATATTTTCTATATGTTGCAGATCCTAATTTCACTATAATTTCACAGTATCCAACGTATATCAATATTTTTCATGTTTGAAATAATATGTTATTGGTGCTTAACTTAACATTTTGTGAGATGCTGAGATCTCATCATTTACCGTTCTGGGTATGTAGAAGAATTTATCAAATGTACTCATGCAGTAAACACTGAAATAAATACATTTTTGAGCTTATTTTTTAATGTTCTTCATACCGTTACTATTCTGTCTTCATTCTTTTACTCCAAGAACCTGTTTATATTGATGCTACCATCGGCAAAGGATGAACCTTTTACTCCTGGAACCTGTTTATATTGATGCTACCATCAGCAAAGGAAGAACTAAAACAAATCATATATAGAACTACTTTTTTATGTATATAGATTTACATGGGGACTCAAGTGTGATGCCACTACAACTTGAGGTGTCTCAGTCTCAACTTCTGCTGAAATGCCTCTCTTCGAAACCTTGTGTCTTGGCAGTTTAAATTGCTTAGCAAATATTCAAATGTCTGCTGGCTACATCTTCGTTGAATCATTTATAAAAAAACATTTCGTAGCTCCTGGTCCTCTCTTGCAATGTGATAATTTTCTGCATACATTACATAATGTTCGAGTTCTCTTGCTATTATGCTAAACAGTTGGTGTGAGACTGGGAGTTGATGAGATACTGACATCACTGTGTAGTTTGTACCATTCTTGGTAGCACCATTTCTCTATGTAATCATGAAATAAAAGATGGAATAAATTTTCTCTTTCTAGCTTAATTGATGTGGTTCTTCATCCCAATTATTGCTATTCTTGTTGAAATATTTGATAAATATGGTGATTCTAGTTTTTTCCTGAAAATATTATAATTTTCACAATGAGTGTCGTAGTGATCAGGTTCCATGCTCTACTCTCTATGGTTTCCTTTAATGAACCTTTAGTTCTTAACAGAAATGACATTTCATTTTTTTCCTTTTATTGCCAGTTGGGTAGGTTGCCAATAGAGGTTGCTGCAATTCGCGACTGCAAGGAAGAGGTTGAAATGTTGTTTCCTTTGACTGCGCCAATTCCAAATCTCCCAGACTGGAGTATTGAGGGAGTAATTTCTCATGTGAAAATTAAAGATAAACAACCAATGGTATACTATTTTCTGTTCTTATGATGTTCTCATACTAAATATTGCTTCGGACCCATTCAATGTAGCTGTAAGCTGTTTTTAGACACGTATTACCATGCATGACACCATATCTACAATGATAGTGTTATGACTTACTGGTAACAGTTTTCGTAGGTGTCTATGTTGTGAAGTCTTTTAATAAGTTTTCTAAGTGCTGACTAGATGTGAACAAACTACGAACTGTACTTTAGAAGAGCAATATGATGGATGAGAGTTAATATCGGTCCCTGACCTAATAGCAAGGCTGCCCAACAATATACATTGTGAAGACATGAACCCATGTGTGGTATGCAATATAAATTTGGTAACATAATTATAATATGATGCTGGGTAGTAGTAGAGATCATTGAGGAAGTCCTGCTGCTTACAAGGTTGACACCTTTACACCTGATAAGATAGATAATTAAGACAAGTGAATTGATGTACTCTTTGCGAAACGATATTTGCATGTAGATTGTACGGCAGTCTCAGTTCTATTAAATTTAACTTATAATTTTGTAGAGCATGACTTAAATCTCATAATGCTATAGAATAGTTAGATGCTCTCTGGTACATAAATTTTATCTCATAGAGTGAGCTGGCTCTTTAGTAATATTAATGTCTACTGAAAAATATGTTTTAGTTGAGTGGCATACTAGTTCTCACTCATTTTGCACTATTTTCTCTTGTGACCAAATTCTTGTTGCCTGGACAAGTGTTATCTATGATGTACAAGTATATATTAGTCCTTATATCCTCCATGTAGTACCTAACTAGCGAGCACCTGTTCAATGTGTTGTCATTGGTTGCTTTTGTTAAAAATAATATCTTTCTTATTTTGCGACAGCATTCAGTGATACAGAGAAATATAATTCTGCACACCAAGTCTGAGGAGAATAAGTTTGCTCAGGGCCTGGAAATTAGTGCCTGCAGTGATTTGGTTCCTACGATGGTTCCTTCCCTGGCAACTATTCATCACCTAGAATATGACAACAATGAAAGGTCAATTTTCTTCCAAGTTAGGTTCACTTTTCCTTGTAACTAGCAAGCTATTTCTCTACTTAGCTTTTGTTGATTTGCAGGGAGAAAATGGATGAATTTCAACTTTACGTCAAAATTGGGGGGATGAAAATCCCTGTTTTTATTCCCTCTGAAGCAACTGTACGTGAAGCAATTTATGATGCAGCAAAGAAAGTAGGCATGTGTTTTAATGACTACTACATTGTACATGACTTGAAGTGCTTGAAGTTGGATGTTTCCATAATTTCACAAGATCTCATTCCTGGTACTGTTCTGAGTCCAAGATTCCGTCTCCGCGGCGGTGTAATTCCAAGGTACATACATTCGTCACTGCTTGCTATTTTTTATGCTTATAATGTATCTAGTCATTTATTTGCAACTACTATTTTGCGCATTGTAGGATAACAAGGACGGAGACTTTTGTGCTTTACACCAATCAATTTGGTGATGAGTTGTTTGATCTTTGTCATATTCCTGGTCATGGTATTGGAGTTTCTTTGAGTGACATTGGAGCTAACATAACTTCTCATCTGTTTGATATGGTGGATAGACTGTTTCAAAACGGACAGTCCGCCCCTGTGTTTACATCCGCAGACATCATCTTCGATTACAATTGTGGATGCTTCCGATTTGCAGAGAGTTTTGTACGTTATTGGCCTTTAACTACTCATCGACTTTCCACTGCCTTGAGATGTTTGGGTTTGGTCATTCGGAGAACTTTTCACTACGATCCAGTAAGGCTTAGTGAAGGACAAGCTAACTTCCGTGTCTTGGCTACTGGTGCTGATGCTGATCAAGTGGATGGAGTGATTCCCCAATATCTGGGATGTCTTGTAGGAGATCTGGCCCATGCACTAACAATAGTTCATGGTGCTTCAAGGGATGAAATTATGAGCTTCTTTAGATCTCATATTGGCAAGAAGACTGTTGCCGGAAGAATTGGTTTTCAGCTCTGTGCTTCTCTACAGTTCTTTTACTATCCTGGTGGCTTTACTGCAGCTGATTTGTTCATGAACGCATCTCAACATTCCTGGGTTCGTGCCATGGTTCCTCCACTAACTCGGGTGCGGGGATTCCGTTCTCTCCATCCAGCTTGCGCATTTTCGCTACCAAGCTTTTGTTCTCACATAAGGAATTTCATTTCACATCCAGATGTACATCAGGTACATTTTACAACCCTTGTAAATGAGTGATATTTGAGCAACGCTTTTATGCAGATAACTGAACATTTTGTTTCATCTGTTGCTCAATAGCTGACAGAGAAACAGGCCGAAGCTATAATCATGATGTACGCAGCCCAATTTGTCCATCAAGTCACTATCGAATTGATGCTAAGGATTCCGTTAAACGCTCGTCTTGGAGGAGCAGTGCCATATCCCCCTCCCACGTTTAGTCCTGAGCCTGGTCGCCACATTACAATTGTGAATGGCTGTACATGGTCTGAGGTCTGTCACATGTGAGTGACAAAAGGTAACATTCTTGCCCTTATTCTTAATAATAGAGTTAATTGTAACCAACTTTATGGCCTGGGCAGTTTTCTGTTTTCTCCTTTTCGAAATTGTTCACAAACATTGCTCTACTATCTCAGTGGTTGGTGTAGCCCCGGCAAAGAATACTGAAGATTTGGAGCTCGTTGGTGAAAAGGTGTGTCGCCACTCGCCAGGGAGTGTAGTATTTTGGGTGCTGGTTTCAATGTGTTGCACTTGCGTGTCAGGGTGTGCTATGTGCTGGTTGCACGTGGTCGTGCTGGGGAAAACTAGTTCGCAACCTGCGTGTGTCACACTTTTGCTCATAACCTGAGCCGTTCCTGTTTTGAACTGTAACGTTAGCTGGGATTGGCACATCCCAGACTGACTCTTTCTGCTAGTATGTAAATCGGTAGCTTATCTGGACATAAATCTCCCGCATCTCTATTGTTTTCCGGTCCGTATGCTTGGTATATTCCATCTGTAAACCTGTGACTGGGGTCCACAGCCATATGTGCCACGTCGGCCAAGATACCAAACTCGCAGTTCCAGTCCTGCAGTGAACCGTAGTCAAACATGTACGGCCAATTGGAGCTGCTGCCTTGTCCCTCGACGGTTTGTTGTACCAGTACATCTGGCTTGGTACAAAATTGTGCTGCAATGGAAATGCCATTGTCACGCCTGACAGCTAAGCAGGAGCTCCAACACAAAGAATACGATGGTGACAAGGGCCGAGCCAGCGCCAGCGGCGGCATGATCTCCCTCCTCCAGCATCCTCTTTGGACACCGCAGCGGCAGTGATCGGATTTGTTTCCGTCGCAATTTTGCTCACCACCCGTCCAAAATCGACTCCTATTAGGTGAGTTTATGCCACCGCTGAAATCAAATCCAACATTCCCCTTTTCAAGCTCCTCCCTACTTTGATTTCCATGGAGAGCGTCGACGGCATTGCTGGCTTCCCCATCCTCCCCGACCTATGTGCTAGATGTTGTTCCGCTGGCTATAAGAATCTCGAACCCTCGATGTAGCTTGGATCTGTAAGAATATGCTAGATGTGGCTAGTGTTGAATAAAAGAGCAATTTTCTAAGAGTTTCAACCATAATAAAAAGTAGATAAAAGACATGCAGAATAAGATAAAAAGATTGAGAAAGATGATGTAGATCATAGTAGAGGAACCGCCGGTGTTGGCGTTGGCATCTTCGTCAGCCATGTCGTCGAGGAAGAGGTTGCTTATGTCGAGGAAGAATTCGTCGTTGGGAAAGACGTCAGTGCAGTCGCTATCCGTGAAGAAGTCCGTGATGAAGCCAGTAGTCGCACCAATAGCGCTCTCTAAAAACCTTATCGTCCTTCTCCCGTACAGAACTCGAAGCAGCGGGGTCTCGGAGGCCTACTGTCCCGACTCGTTGTGCACACCGTAAGACGGGATGGAGAAGATCTAGATAGCGCAGTGCTCTAGAACTGGAAGTGATGTATTGAAGCGTGTCTGAGAAGGGGAGCGACCTCTCACTCTTATAGGAGAACAGGCAATGTCGGGAGAGGAAATGAACATGCAACGACCGGAGCCGAACAACCTCCACTAAGTTCAAATTAAATCTCCACTTAGTTTATATTAAACACCCACTTATGCAGACTGTTCAGATTGTTAGTCCATTCATGGGTGGCAAAAAGAAAGAGAAGTTATCGGCTCAAGGCATTCCTGCAACCCACGCGTCGCTTCACGTCGTGATGAGGCGAGCGAGGAGGAGGAGGAGCGCACGCGTATATGTCTTCTCTTCTCAAGCTCGTACAAGTGGTGGAAGGGCACTCCTTATAAGCTGGTCCAACTTCTACTCAACTAGCAATGTGAGACTAGACTTTTGTCCTACCTCTTGCCTTGCATGAATGGGCCAAATGGGGCTCTAAGATTTCAGGAATTTATTGACATATAATAAATGGGATGGGCCTAGTTAGGCAAAAATTCTAGGGATTTCTATTTTCGTGCTCTTGGTTCCTTAGTTGTACTCACTTTTTCCCAGCCGCTTAGCTTTTCCTCACTTTTGCCCATCTTCTATTATGAAACTCTCGCACAGTCTGAAACTCGCTGTCCGTCAGCCTTGCTCTTAGATGCTGACAAGTGGGCCGCATTCAGTCATGTCTCATAGTGGACCCTCGCCATTATGTGCTGACAAGTGGGGTTGCGGTCTGTCAGATCCCGTAGTGGATCCTTGCCCTTGTATGCTGACAAGTGGGGCCGCGTTAAGTTGGTTCCTGTAGTGGACACCTCTCTCTACTTATCCAGATCAGCATGGGACCCACAGCTTATCCACGTGAGCGTCGGACCCACAGCTTATCCACGTGAGCCATCCCCGCGCCCGTGCCGTTGCCTGTCCTTTCTTCTTCTTCTCCGACGACGACAACCCTTCTCCAGCGACGACGACCCTTCTCCAGTGACGACATCCCTTCTCCGGCGATGGCGGCCCTTTGTTGAGCTTCACTTCGGCCTTCAGTTCGTCCTGGCCGCAGTATGGTGTCGTCCCTTTGTATACAACTCTTAATGTAAAAGAGTGTTTATAATTGACACAACTATTGAACACTTTCAAATTTAAAAAATTATACAACTTCTAATGTAAAAGAGTGTTTAGAATTGACACAACTCTTGAACACTTCCAAATTGAATTTTTTTACAACTCTTAATGTAAAAGAGTGTTTATAATTGGCACAAATCTTGAACACTTTCAAATTTTTAAAAAATTATACAACTCTTAATGTAAAAGAGTGTTTATAATTGACACAACTCTTGAACACTTTCAAATTGAAAAAATTATACAACTCTTAATGTAAAAGAGTGTTTATAATTGACGCAACTCTTGAACACTTTCAAATTATAGCGTCCTAAGAAAATCTTGAGAGTTTACCATTTTTAGAGCGTGAAAAGTGATCCATAAACTTGCGTATACGAAAATTATAAACCTTTGAACACTAAGAAATCGCACTTAATACGTGATAATGATGTGCTAAGAAAATCTTGAAAGATTATCATTTTCATAGAATGTAATGCATAAACTTGGGTATGGCAAAAATCCTAATCATTTGTCATTTTCATGGAGTGAAATATAATGCAAAAGTTATACACCTTTGAACACTTTTCCTTTAAATTATATTCAAAATAATTTGTTTATGGAGTTAAAGAATCGGTGGCAAACTCGTTATTTTGCATGGATAGAGGGTTCCCCCCGATACATGGGTTATCCTGTCCGCTAGATCACAGAGGATCAATCATAGGATTAACGGTTAGTGGGTACGATCCGCATGACAACTGTCTCGACCAATTAGAGCATAGCAGCCAAGGTAAGCACATGTGTGAGAGTTTGTGACTAAGAGAGAGGGGAAAACTGAGTAGAACTTAAAAAACCAAGGGCAAAACTGACAAGGGGGTTTAAATAGAAAACAGAAAGATATTTAAAAAATAGAAAATGCTTTTTTATACAATAAAATACATATTGGCATACATCAAACTATTTGCAATTCAAATATATATTAGTTTGACAATTATTGCCTCATTCAGACAAATTATATTTTGGGGAGAGATGTTTTGGGAAGAGGCTTGAGTAGAAAGCCATGAACCTTCATAGATAGTAGGTGATTTGAGAAATGGTAATTTAGGTTAAACTTGGTTTATATACATTTCTTATGGTAGCATGTCACATAATAAGACTCCCTGGATAGATGACACTATGTTTTGATCTTTTTGAATTTGTTGTGCATAAAATGACTCAATTAGCTAGCTAAAACCCATTCGTTGACTCTCTGTTGACCAGCCACCGGAGATAAAAGTGAGTATATTGCACACAGTAGTGTTAGTACTGTAGGACAAAACTGAGTACAACCAAACTGCCAGTGCTACACTCGAGGGTATAACTGAGCATAACTAAGTGGCCAAGGTTAGACATGAGGGGGAAAACGTGACGCACATTACGCGTGTTGCGGTGCACGGGGCGGTAGCGGATGCGTGTGGCCATGCACGGTGCAGTAGTGTGCGTGGTTACGTGGTGCACGGTGGTGCAATAAAACGTCTCCTCCCTTCACATTTATAGAGGCCTCCCCACTCTCACTCATCACTCGCTCACTCACTCACGCAACCATCTCCACTGTCCCATCACCTTCTGCAAACCCCCAAGAAAACCCCAACCACACCGGCGATGGAGAAGAACGGCATGGTGGCCATCATCGCCTCCAAGGCTGCCAACGAGGAGGCCCACATCCCCGTGCAGGCCCCCGTCAAGGCATCGAAGGCAGCCTCCATCCCCGTCTAGACCCTCGTCCCCGCTTCCGCCGTAGCCACCGGCGAGGAGGCCCCCGTCCCCGTATAGGCCCCCGTGGAGGAGGCCCCCGCTGTTCTCCGGCAGATCCCGCACGGTTGGGACCCCTACGGGGACAACGATTACATCAGGCCGGAGAACCCCTACGACACCAACTTAGCCGACCCATGTTCGGAGGTAACTAGGGTTTTCTCCCCTTCCTTTGTTCTTCCCCCATTTCCATCATTGGATGCTAGATTGTGTGTTATTAGGGCTCAGATGTTCGTATTTTCAATCGTTGAATGCTAGGTATTTTTACAGTAGCTAATCCTCTTGTATTAGATCTCGTATTTCAATAAATGCCCCTAGTTGGGATCAGTACTAGCACCGATCTGTAGTTGGGACCAGTACTAGCACCGATATGTAGTTGAGATCAGTATTTGATTTGGTTTGAGATTTGTGGATTGAGGAATAATCAGGGGATCTCAATCGGTTAATTTATGCAAACAATCAATCCCGATAATCGAGGTATCTTAATCATGTCCTTATTGCATGTTACTGTTTTTTTGTAATAGGTGGATAGCAGCGACGACGAGTCCAAGGACACCAAGACTCGTCAAGTGCTGAGGAAGCTGAAGTCCGGCCAGTTTAACAACTTCTTCGCTAGCGATGTCTACGGGTGCCCCTTCTGCACCAGGGGCCTCACCACCGACTTTAACTCCCTCGTGAGGCATGCCGAGGACGTGAAGACCTGCAGCCTGTCAAAGAACGTCCACGCCTTTAGAGCCAAGCACTAGACGCTCAGTTTTCACCTCCGCAACCTCCAGAAGGTGGCCATCGAGGAGAGTCGCATGCCCCCGATCAATCCCAAGGCGCCCAAGGTCAAGGGACTGGACAGCAAGAAGTGGAGGAAGTGCCAGAGGGAGGAGGCGGAGGCCCTCCTAGCGGAGGCCATTAGGGGCCACTGATCTTGTGCTGATGCTGCTGCTGTAAAGCATCTTATTTTGTTTTGTTGTCTGTGTTGAACTTGTCCGCTGCTGCTACTGAGCAGCCTAATTGTCGAACCTCGTTTAAATACCGTACTATATAATCCTATATTAGCTGATTTATCTGCATCTGCATCTGCTCTGTTTATCTACATATTTATGGTGCTGGTTAGATTTGCTGCTCTAGATTTGCTATCAGATTGGAAAGATACGAGGGCCAAAAGGAACCATGAATGAGAAGAGAAGCCGCTCTAGATTCGCTGCCTTTTTGGGCAAAAATTAACACAACCAGCGACATAAAGGGAAAAAGAAGCTCTTAAAAAGGTCAATCATAAAAATAACAAAAAATAAATCTTTCAATTTAGACGACAAGACGCACGTAACTACCAAACACGCCCCACATGGTCCTACACCACATTTTCCAAAACATGTTCGCAACAAGCCGGTCCCATGCAGTCCAACATGGGGGTCCTACTACGAGACCTGACTGAACGTGGCCCCACTTGTCAGCATGTAATGAGGGGTCCTACTTGTCAGCACGTAACGGCGAGGGTCCACTATGGGACCCACCTGAATACGGCTCCACTTGTCAGCACGTAACGGCGAGGGTCCTGCGATTTTCAGACGGATGCTAGAGTTTCGAACAAGAAGCTGAGCAAAAGTGAAAAAAAGTTAAGCGGCTAGAGAAAAATAGTACAGCTAACGAATCAGGGCACGAAAATAGAAATCCTAAAATTCTAACAACTAGACGTATGGGTCTGCAACCATACTCCATGTTCGTCATGCTCGACTATAGGTCACTCCGCCATCTCCCTTGAGCACGGCGATGATGGTCCTGCCGGCTTCCCCCTCAAGCGCGGTGACGGTCACTCCACCATCTCCCTCGAGCATGGCGACGATGGTCCTACCAGCTTCCCCCACTTCTTGATCTCTGTGCTGAAGCCTACTCTTGTGGTAAGAAAAACTGCTAACCCTTGATGTTGTAGCTCTACTGTGTATTTGTTGGTCATGTGCTTGTGCTAAGCAAGCATCCGTGGTTGTGGTTCGGTCTAACGCAGCTAGCTCATGGATAATTGAAGAACCAAAGATATAAATTGGTTTAGTACCTCGCTAGAACTCATTATGTGGCTTTGTTATGTTTTATAGTATTTCATTCGATCCAAATTAATTGACTTGAATTTATTTAAATTCAGATATATAAATATCCGAGAGAGTATTTTATTTCTCTTCGAACATTTCTAGAGATATGTTAAATCTATACGCATAGTGCAGCCTTTTCAGATTACTGAAATTAAGATCTTTAGCAGATTGCTTCATGTTTTACTTGTACCAGAAAAGGTGGCTCGGCGACATGTGGCGCCCGTGATGGTGACCTTTTTATTTAAATATGACTTATATTTGTTAGACGTGAGATACTGCCGGCAATGTAAGGTAGCTAGTAGGTATTTCTTTACTATTAAAAGAATGTTAGTGATCGTAGGTCGTCCTCAAACATCAAACACCAGAGCAATCTGGACCATCCAATTTACACCAGACAGTACCTGATACATCGTCTCAATGGTTGACTTATGGTAATTACCCTTCTCTGCCACCAACAAGTTCAACGTAGGGTACCCATTAAAAAGAAAAGGTAAGCAACCAGGTCATAGAAAAGGCAAGCAACGCCCTTACCCATCGTCCCTGACCTCCTCTTATGAAAGGCACATGCACATTAAACGGAAAGCTAAAATCAAGAAAATCAAAAAAAAACTTTACAATTAATCTCATAATTACGGAAAGGCTAATTAAATGGAAAGCTACAATCAAGAAAATTCAAAAAATAAAACCACACATCCTCCTTCTGACCTCAGGTCGCCATTGTTGGTCTTCTGACCTAAAATCACCATACCTGGAATTTATCAAGCTTGATCTGCGGCGCCGTCGTTTCTATCATCGTGACACCTGACGCCGCTGGTAATCCATAACATCTGTTCCCGCTGGTAATCCAGCTTCACTTTACATAATCTGCCTTTCACCATCTTTCTCTTGTTGGATACTACCAGTGGGAGAGCAGGCGCCGCTGGTGCCAGTTGTGGTAGCAACGAGGGTCTCATCGAAGGCTGCAACGTCTGCACGACATGTTTCATCGCCCAGTTCTTCGATGGCACTGTGCCTGCGGCTGTGCTGAGGATCAGTGCCGAATCAGGCCTACAGGCGATGGGGACGCGTGGGAGTAGGTGTATGGGGCGCGTGATCATAAGATTTTGGTGCCGCCTGGCGCCGGGCCGACGGCTGGAGTCCTGTAGTCAGGCCGTCGGAGACGAGGCGGCGAGATGCTAGACAAGGCCATAGTCGAGGTGTTGCGGCTATGGGAGACGAGGCAGAGGGGTGAGCAGTGGGAGGGGAGAGCAGGCGGCTCGGCGGGACTGGGGGCGTGTGACGGGGGTGATGGACCGTGGAAGTGGAAGAAGACCGTGGGAGCAGCCAGCTTACTGGGAATTGGGGATCGGGTCTGTACTAGCTATTAATCTTACCGCTCCAAAAAAATCTAAGCTATTGAGTTAAGTCGTTTTAGCTAGAGCCCATTTTATTATTCTATAAGTATATGCCAAATTCTGTTTTTTATATTTCTTCCATTTTATTAAGACATTTCTATGAATATTTTCTTCCATTTTATTATTTTAACTATATGCCAATTCTGTTTTATTTTATGATGTATTTTTAGATCAAGTAAATCTAAGGAGACAATATGCCCCGACACGACGATGTTAGAAGAGAACAAAAATTCAGCGAGTTTGACGGAATCAAAGGAGGTGCAGCGAGATAATTTTTCCATCTTTAATTTAGCTGCATGATATATATATTACAATATTTAAATTTCTATATTTGATACATGTTTCATGTTTGTAGATCATGGTCATAACGGAAACATACATTGCCAATGCTTCAAGTGAACCCACCGACATAGGCGATGATGTGATGCTGGTGGTAGAGATAGACGAGTTTTCATGAGCAAAGGAGGTGATTGTCTTTTTATTGCTACACATGTTATGATATGACACACTTTCAAATTTTTATTTAATTTTTTATGCTATAAAAAGGTTCCGTGTTTGTAGATCAAGGGAGGGACGAAAAGAGGTATAGGTATTGCCTACACTATGAAAGAAACTACTGACATAGGCGACGATGCGATGTTGGTCGAAGAGATAGAGAATTCACCGAGTTTTACAAAGTCGAACGCGATAATTGTCTCTTTTTTCTACTCATGTACCTATGACACATTTTTAGTCCGTATTTTTTTGATAAATGTTGTGCTTTTGCAAGGTCATGGACAATATAGAAATGGATTTTGTCGATGTTACAAAAGAATCCACCACCGTAACCCCTGAGGTGTGACATAATAAACCAAAGAAAGTGAATACAAATGTTATCCCTAAAGGTAATTAGTTCTGCTCCGGTCTTTTTTCTTTTGCTGGATTATTTTTTACTAAGTGATCTTGCACAATTATATATCGTGCCAGACTATGTCTGCAACACTGAAGATATTACTGTTATTGAATCAAACGTGTTCCCACCTAAAAAAACTATGTCTATAGACATCGGTGATGCAGAACTATCTAATCACGACTTGTGTGTCTTACACGTGACGATGGTCTCTTGCCTGACGTTGTAAGCCAACATCACAAGTACCATTACTTATATACCAATGTCCAAAAAATTATACTGAATTTAAATTTATTCTAAATATTATGTTTAATTATAGGTGGTAAATGCGTACATATATTGCATGAGTGCATGCGATCATCTGTTAGATAAAGCGGATGGAAAGGTCTATCTAGACAACATATTTGTCTCTGCAGTCATGAAACGAGACAAACCAAAACATCACTGTTTCATAAAACGGTTGCATCTTTATCTGAAGCATGATATGATCAAAGTTAACTCACTAAATATGCATCTCATTCAATAGGTTTTGAACCCGTGTGTTGCTTAGTTTTAATACAATATTTACTGTCGGTCTCCCTTCCCATAAACATTAGTAAGAGCCACTAGTACACCTCACTCTCGTGGTAAGTGTGTATTGTTTTTTCTCTTGACATTGTCTTTGCCATGGTATCTAGAAGATCGCATCTCAAATGAAAGATTTTTATAAAGGTGAAAAGTGGCAAGATCTCAATTTCACAACATGGCCAGTAGTAGAATGTTTCCAAAAACGTGTCTAAACCAATGAATATATCGAACACTCCTTAGAATCTCAAATTTACTTTTTAAATTTGGTGTATTTATGTGTGTAAAAGTAGAAAACAATTGGATTAGCTCCAGTATACATGTTCACATAGTTCATTTACGTTGGTTTGTCTATATGAAAGACTAAACAATTACCTGGTAATTTTGTAACGCATCGTGCGGCTATTTATGATTAATTTTATGGAATACTGGACAGACGATATGTTGTATGATCGTGTCACCCAGGTATGTCGTTTTTGTTAATGATAACACATTAGTATTCGCTTAAATCTTATTTAATTTTTTTTACTATTTTGTAGGAGGACATGAAATATTTTCGTAAAAAAATAATCGTTATATTGATAGATCCAGAATTGAATAAGATAAAAGAAAAGCCAATATAATAGCATCCCTAGCGATGAAAATAATGTGGACGATTCTGATTGTATGATCGTGGAGGGGCCGTATGATCGTGGAGGGGCCAAAGCGACTAAATTTGTCTGATGGAGCTAAAAACAAACATGCTTTTCTCGTCCATAGCATGCACACATACCCACGCAAATTAGTTGACAAGCTTTGCAAACACATCATGTCTATTCAAGATGCCAAGCGTTTGGAGTAAGCAACATGTTAAGTTTTTTTGCTAATAGACATTGTTATGATTTTATCATTCTTAATATTTTCCAAACCGTATCCAATAGGCTTGAGTCTCAAAAAAATTCAAGACATACTCACGATGGACAAGTCTATGGAAAATGAATGTTTCAGCTTGGCCATAGGCATAGTGGCATGCGACGAGATCATACAACTGGTAAGACAGATGTGCGCTACATAGATTTGTATTTTTGTGTAAGTTATTATAATCTCGTAATTTTATTGTTATCACTATGTTTCTAAATTGTTTTTTTCTAGACTGCGATGGTCGATTCAACACGAGGCCACAAGTGGCGCAAAAATCAAAATATCTAGTCCCTCGCAACATTGTTTGATAGTTGGCCTAGGATACAAAATCTTTTCACGCAAATTGGTAAAGATATTTCATTTGTCCATATTTTTCCAGTTATGTTTATTTCTAATGGTTGTCCATTTGAAGGTTTTGCTTACTTATGTATCCATGGGCCATTTTAATTTGTTCTCCATCGACGAGCATGCATTTTCTATATCTGTTTTTGATCCTCCCTCCATATTACCATCCGCGGAGAGTAAAATACGTCGATCTCACAACATGGAATTAAAGTTACAAAGAACTAGAATCTACCCAGGTGAAGCACTCAGATTAGCACAACCCAGTTGGGATGGTGATATATTTTCCTGGCCACATACAACACCAGTTGGTGTTCGAGAAACTCCAGACATGTGAACATATCTAAAACTAAATTCATGTGTTTTCTTTGCCTTATACTATTCAATAACATAATACTTAGGCATTCATATACACGAATGCATCTGGTTATTTTACTTTTTACATTATACTCTCGTGGAATGGTAAAGAATTTGGTTCATCCAATATGCATGGTGGGTATTATACCTTGCACCTATTTATATTTTCCACATAAAAAGACTCAGGCTAATGACACATATTGTTTATGCAGAATGTTTGAGTTGAGAAAGAAATTTTTGGTTCATTTGCTCAAATACCATGAAAATGAAGCAGAAGAGAATATCTCTAACATTGCGCGACAATATCTAAGGAACATCAAGAAGTAGATATTTATAATTAGTTAATTAGTCTAAGTGCTTATTTCATATTTGAATCATGTAAAATTATATCGCGTATCGAAATATACTTCAAACATGTGGAATACTATGGGTTTGGAATATCTTGTGGTTGTTTTTTCATACATGTGAATTTTTGCATGTAAATATTGATATATGTGCAAGACTAATTGTGGAGCCGTAGCAACGTACGGACATTCAACTAGTACATTTGATTAGAATACAGATTGCGGAACACAAACGCCCATACATGAGCAATATGGGACACCTAGGCAGGAACATTACAGTTTTCAAACTTTTTATCACAAAATCTCACAGACGAGCAAACTCCACGATATAAGTAAAAGATGCAAACATCAAACATCAGTTCTCTGTACACTGCCATCACAAACTTGGAGATTCCTAACCAAACAGAGCAACTTCTCTACCCCAGCATCCAGGATTCCTCTATGCTTCTCCGGCAACATGATTGTCTGACTGCAATAAGAAGGCCACAACTCTGAAAGCATTAGTATATGGTGAATTGATACTCTTTTCCTAAAAACAACGGCATCCCCCTAAGTGCCTAAGAAATTACCCCAAAAGTTAATGTTTGTTCCGCGGAGAAATCTGCTTGGAGGGCTCATCCCGAAAGCAACTCGCAACCCCGTCCCGCCTCCTATACGACCCGGGAGCGCGATACCCGGGTATTTTCCCGGAAGCAAAGTTGCCCGAAAAATACCCCCCATGCCAGGGACGGCAGGGCTACCTCTGACCCATGACTCAGGCTACCCTACTAGAGTCTATCATGACACACAAAGGCAACATCGCATGCTCGCCACGTTGATGCCATCCGCAATGTGGCCAGCTGCGTGGCAAGACCGCACCGCCACGTGTACATCAACACTTGTGGTGTCCCCTTTCCATATAAAAGAGACCCATGTCGAGCTAGAAAGGGCAGGATAGTTGGCTTAGAGTGTAGTTCCTTCCCGGGAGAAGGAACCCATTGTAATCCAGTGACAATCAGATAGTAAACAGTTGCAGGACGTAGGGATCCGCTCACGGCGGACCTAAACCTGGGTAAAAACCTCATATCTCTCTGTGATTGTGTTCGTCTAACTCTTCGATTGGACTCGCCGGACGTTGCGCCCCTGGCCGAACAACAAAGGGACACTCATACCCTTGGTGTCGAAAACCAAGACATGACATCCGGCACGCCAGGTAGGGGGTGCACCTCCGGCAGCACGAGACGACGACTCCTGCCACCATGCCTCGGATCTCAGGAGGGGCCGTCCGAGGCACGGTGGAGGCTACTACTTGCACTAGCGCTGCCTGGCGCCGAGCGGAGCGACAATGTTAGAAAGAAGAAGCCGCTAGCCAGCCCGTTTCTAACGAAGGGTCCGCTCAGACCGTCGTGCCCTCGAGGGGCGCATCGTCAGAACCACGACCCAGCAGAGAGGTTCTCTCAGCGGAGCTCTCATGTGCATCGGTGATGCCAGAAGGAGAAGGCGGCAATCTTGCAAGGTAGAAAGCGCGTGATATTCCCGTCCCATGTCCCCACGAAGAAGCACCCCGGCCTCAGGGGGCTCTAAAAGTAATATGCCCGAGAGGCAATAATAAAGTGGTTATTATCTTATTCCAATGTTTATTTTCATGCTATAATTGTGTTAAGAGGAAACATTAATACATGTGTGATTTATAAACAGAAAAGGTTCCTAGTAATACCTCTCTTCATACTAGCTTATTGATTAACCGATGATCAAGGTTTCCTGATTATGAACATTGGATGTTGTAAATAACATGGTCATATCATTAGAGAATGATGTGATAAACAGTCACCTCCAGTTTATATTGCTATCACATTCGTAGTAACTCAATATCCTTAGACCATGAAATCACGTCAATCACTTTCACCGAAAAATTACTTTGATTCCATCAAACGTCACACCGTAACAGGGTGATTATAAATGCGCCGTCGGGTACTTGGGAAGTGTTAGTTGAGGATCATGGATCAAGAGTGGGATTTGTCTATCCAGATGACGGAGATATATACTCAAGGCCCTCTCAGTGATATCACATTGCTATAGCTTGCAAGCAAGTGATTTGATCACTAGAGTTTTATATCACGAGAACAAGAAAAAGAGTACTTGTCGGGAACGAGATTAAACAAGGTATGGATGGTATCAAATGATCGGATCTCAGACAAGTAAAATATCGCAAGACAAAAGGAATTTGATTACATCGAAAAAGGTTCAGACAATCATTGGATTTTCGTGGAGCTAGAGGGAGTCATTATGTATCTCCAGGTCCTGCTAATGATTATTGATCGGAGAGAGTCTCGATCATGTATAAATAGTTCTCAAACCCGTAGGGAGACACACTTAATAGAAGTCTATGCAATTGAGTGGATAGGGAACACATGAGAAGATAATGGACATTGTAGGAATTTGTTCTGTCAAATCTACCGAAATGGTTTCGGGGACGAAACAAAGCAAGGAAATAAAATGTTAATGTTTTTATTAAATGAAGTGTTCATTAAATGAAGTACTCATTAAATGAAGTGTTCATTAAATTAAGTTGCATTAAACTGAGAGAATTAAAGTGCTTTAATTGAAAGACCTTTGGTTTTTGAGTGGAGATTAAATGGAAGAAAGTGGAGAATCAATTTTGTGAGAGGAGTGTCCACCCACATGAATGAGGGAGGATAAGGGGCACCCTCTTTGGCCGCCGGCCATGGGTGGCGGTTTCCCTCCTCCCCCTATAAATGGAGGTGGAGACCTCCTCTCACACAGACTCTCCCTCTCCTCTCATATGCCTTTGGATGGCATCTTCTCCCTCTTGCTAGCCTTGTCCATTGCCATAAGAAAAGATTCTTAGGCGAAGCCCTGCTCGAGAGCTTCCCCTCCACCACATCTACCATGCCGTAGTGCTGTTGGAGTTCCAGGGGATCCACTACTTCTGCTGCCTGGCTAGAGTGAGGGACGGAAGTCATCGACACACCGTATGTGTGACCGATTACGGAGGTGCTGCCCTCTTGTGGCATTGATCGTCCGCATGTCCTTCAGGACAGTCATGTACACTCTACATCAACCACGTTTATTTGCAGGAAATTTATCCCGCTTACAGTCTTCAAGGGCGAGTCCTTCAAAAACCGTTGCATAGTATCGCCTTGATTCGATCTTATCAGTTGCAACCGTAGGATTTTTTTGTTTTCTATGCAACGAACCCCATCAGTGATAGCAGAGCTATGTCTATGCATAGATGATTTGTATGGTTAGAACACATGGAGATGTGTGCATTGATGATCATGTTATTGCAAACTTTCATGTACTTTGGATATTAGTGGCATAGTGGGATGACGTGGCCCGGACAAACTTTACATGTCCTCGCATATGAGACTTGTTCCACGCTTGACATGCAACTAGTTTTGCATAAGTGGCTAGCGGGTGTCTGTCTCTCCCACTATAGTTAATATCTGATTTGCAACGGTTTGCTAATAACTTGATTATCCATATTGTGGTTGAAGTTTGCAGGTAGAATGGTTATTTCCTAGAAAGCCCATGATACGTTGCAAATGTATCTATAATTTTTCATGCTCCATGCTTGTTTTGCACCAATTGCTTTATGTTTTCTCTACACTTTGTGGCATTTTTATGCATTTTATGGAAATAACCTATTAACAAGATGCCATAGTGCCAGTTCCTGTTTTCTTCTGTTTTTGTTTTTAGAAAAACTTGTAAAGAAATATTCTAGGAATTGGACGAACCAAAAGCCAAAGTTCCTATATTTCCCGACACGACACGAAGTCCGAAGGAGAGATGAAGAGGTGCCACGAGGCATTGAAAGAACATTTCTTAATCCCTAGTGTTTTGTGTGTTAGATAACAATACCAAGGATCATTTAATGTGTGTTGAAGTGTTGCAGCTCTATTTGAGAATAAAGGGAAAAGGACTCTGCCTTTGGGGGCGGATAATCCGCCCCTCCCTTTGCCCAAGCAGGCGCAAGCCCCAGAAGGGGGGCGGAATTTTGGCTGGATTTTCCGGCCCCGCCGGATAATCCGCCCCTCAGGGGGGCCGGATAATCCGCCCCCTGCTCATCGCCAAGGCGCAAGCTCCAGAGAGGGGGCGGAGTTTTGGCCGGACTTTCCGGCCTGGCCGGATAATCCGCCCCTCAGGGGGGCCGGATTATCCGCCCCCCAAGATCTTCACCAAGCTTCACCAAGGCGCAAGCCCCAGAGAGGGGGCGGAGTTTTCCCCGGAGAATCCTCCCTTGGGGCGGAGTTTTCCCAGGGGGCGGATAATCCGCCCCAAGTGGAGGGCGGATAATCCGCCCCCAAAGTTGTGCAACGGCCAGATCTAGGGAGGGGGTATTTAAGCCAGCCTTCCCCGTCCTGACAGAACTCTTGATTCATCTCGAAAAGACCAGATCAGATCTGAAAGCTTCATCCAAGAGTGCTCCACCTAGATCCACCCAAAGGCCCCATCCCTTGGGGAATCGAAGGAGGAGAACTCGATCTTCATCATCAGCAATCAAGCGCTTCATCTCCTCTCCATTCATTTGGAGAACCTCCGATCTAGTATTTCTTGCAAATATCTAGATCCTCGTTTTTGTTTATATTGATAAACCTTGTTCTTGTGGCAGCTTGTTGTCATCTCGGGAGCCCCCAATTCAGTTGTGGGTGTGTGCCCCGATAGTGTTGTAAAAGGCACCGTTCCTCAAGGGATCCAATAGTGGAGAAGGTGGATCAGGCCTATCGTGGAGAGATCCATCGGAGAATAGGGTGAGGCCTATTGTGGCGTGGTGGTCTTAGAACCGCCCACCCCTCCAACGCAGATGTACTTCCCTTAACAAGGAAGGAACTGCGGTAAAACAAATCCCTGTGTCTCCGCGTGCTCCACTACGGTTTCCTCGCTCCTCTTTTACGTGCTTAGTATTTAGGGTTACATATAGGGAAATTCTCGTAGTTGCATATCTAGAGAATTTACTTTGTGTCAAGCCTAAAATTGAAAAAATATTAAAAATTGGTTAGCACCTATTCACCCCCCTCTAGGTGCCCATACGATCCATTTCAATTGGTATCGAGCTCTTATTTCGGGCTTAACCGCCTAAGAGAAGTATGGGTTCCAAGGGAGATGGGAGTGATGCTCCGGAGGTAGTCACCATGAACGATCTCAAGATGTTGGAAACAACCTTGGTGAGTTAAATGGAGGCTAAGATGGAAGAGATGCGTCAATTGATAATGCGTCTCTCCACATCCCCATCATCACCTCCATCTAACTCTAAGGATACCACTCCGCAATCCAAGGAAACAGGTAAAACTGTTTCCAAAGATAACGAAGTGGTAGGTGATGATACTAGCAAGAGCTCCTCCTCGAAAAAGGATAGCGGTAAGGATGGATACAATGAGGTTTCTCATGTGTATTCCCCTGATCCGCCTATTCCTCACCCACATATACATAATAGGGGTGATCCACCCAAACTTTCAGCATCTACTTTCTCTCAATGGCAATTTTTGATGAAATCTCATGTGTGCAGTTCCTCCATAGAGTTGTGGAAGATCATCGAAAATGGTCTTGATGTTGGAAATCCTAACAATCTCACAAGAAGAGAAGTGGTCGATAGCCAACTCAATGCTACAGCTCTACACATGATACAGCTTGGTGTGGGTGACAAAGACATGCCACACATTCAGCATCTTAGCACAACTAAAGAAGCTTGGGATTCTCTCACCGAGCTCTTCATCGGAAATGAAAGTATGAGAAGGAATAGATATGATGCCTTGAGCAATGAAGCTGAAGGATTTTATATACTGGATGGAGAAGACCACGAGGACATGTATAGGAGGCTCAAGGCAATAGCCACAACCTTCAGAAACCACGGTGCATCTCATGTTGATGATGCTTGGACAAGCGCAAGTATGTCAGTGCTCTTATGCCATTTGAACCCACAGATTTGAAAAGTCTCCAAGGTAGGCATAACTATCACCTCATGTCATCCAATGAGGTAATGCAAGAAATGTCCGCCTTCAAAGTGGCAGCCAAGAATGCCGAAGATGCTCGTGCTCGAGCTATGGGGATGCAAAAGGGGGTCAACATGGCCTTGAAGACTAGTGTGATTGATCATGGTGAATATGCGGTAGAAGGTCTGGACTGTCCCGAAGATATAAAAAGGATCCACGGACAATACTTGGCTCTTTATGCAAGAAACTTTTGGAAAGATCCAGCCAAGGCTAAAGCTGAACTAGATCGCAAGAGTGGAGCCTATGGAAGAAAAGAAAATGGTCCCAAGCTGAGAACATGCTTTAATTGTGGTGACCGGCTGCACTTTGTAGCTGAGTGTCCATATCAAAGTAGAGAGGATAATGGAGGAAGACTCATTTTCAAGGACAAATCAAAAGCTCCACGTAAGAAACAGTTTGTAAAGAAGAATGCTCCTTTCAAGAAGCAACCAAAGATTGTTCTAGTGGCTCAAGAAGAATATTCATCGGGGAGTGAAGATGAGGACGAGGACGATAGCTCTCAAGAGGTGGCTGCTATAGCCACCACATCTACATCAACATCTCTCTTCGACTCTCCGAACGAAAACATCATCAACAAGAATGCTACTTGCCTCATGGCAAGAAGCTCAGGTAATCTTCTAACTCTTCTTTTCCCAAGGCTATGATAGACATGGATGATCTTGCTAGTCTTAAGGTTAAAGAAGAGATTATTGCTTTGGATTATTTCTATACTAACTTGCAAGGTGAGCACAAAGTTCGTTTTGAGGCTCTTATGGATCAGCTGGCCCAAAACGAAGCACTCCTTGAAGAAAAGGGTAGAATTGAAAGGGAGGATGCAATGGAAATTGCATCCCTAAAAAATGCTCTTGAAGAAGAAGAAGAAGCTCGGGTCTCTCTTGAAGAGAGGCTTGAGTCTACGGAAGAATCACATGAAGAAATTGTGACTAAACTCATATGAACGTGACAATGTGTCACCAAGGCAAAGAGGTTAAAGAAGGAAAGGATTGACTTTGGGGCTGCTCATGATAGACTCTCAGGAATTGGAGAAACTTGACAATGCTCACAAGGCGTTGAAAACGAGTTCTCTATTCTCAATGAGTCACATGATCAGCTTCAAAGTCGATTAATAAATATGATACTCCTAGCTCGTCCAACTCAACATATAGTAACAAGAAAAATGCTAGAGTGGAAAAATAAGTGATCAAGGACATCACTACAAAGGACAAAGGTGTGCTTGATGAAGTCCTTGGCAAGCAAAGGTCAAATCATGGTAAAGAGGGACTTGGGTATGTCACCAAGTCCAAGAAGAAGAAAACCAAGAAGAACAAGACCAAGAATGTGCAATTAAAGACAAGCACTGCTGAGAAGGTTGTCACAAAAGACAAGACTAATAATATTGGTTTTGCAGAGTCTCACAATCCGAATTATGAACTCTTTTGTGATGACTATGGTGATGTTTATGCTTATTATGTTGGTCCTTTTGATGAATATATTGCTTGGTCTATTTGGGTCCCAAAGACCCTTGTTACTAACATTAAAGGACCCATTGAAAAATGGGTACCTAAAACCAAGAAGTAATTTTTCAGTGGCTATGCTTCCGTGGGTCAAAATGGGTGCTGGATAGTGGTCGCACTAGTCATATGACCGAAGCAAGGAGATCATCACGAGATGCGCCCAAATCATGATAATATCACAGTCTCCTATGGTGATAAGTCTAAATCTCAGGTATTGGGTCTTGGGTTGTGGTTGCCCACGATATCTCTCTCGTGGACGTCATGCTTGTTGAGACCCTTGGCTACAACCTTCTTTCTGTTCGTGCCCTTGGCAAGATGGGTTTTGCTGTTTTTATCGATGATGATTTGGTGGTGCTCTTATGGAGCAAGTCTCTAAAGGTCGCTTTCGTTGGATACGTCGAAAATGACCTGTATGTGGTGGACTTCTCGGGGAAAACCACTTCGGGTCCGATGTGTCTATTCGAAAGGCCGACGTAATGGCTATGGCATCGCCATTAGCCCATGTCAACATGAGAACTTTGCAAAGTCTCCAAAAGGGTGGCCACATCCTTGGACTAAAAGACAATGTCTCTTTTGCCAAAGATCGTGTTTGCAGGGCTTGTGTTGAAGGAAAAATGCATGATTCTCCCCACAAGAGAAAGACTATTGTGTCATCAAAGAGGATCTTGGAATTACTTCATGTGGATTTATTTGGTCCTCCTTCTCATGCAAGTCTTGGTGGGAAGAAATATTGCTTGGTCATTGTCGATGACTACTCAAGATATACATGGGTATATTTCTTCAAGCTGAAAAGTGAGACTCAACAAACTGTCATCGACTTTGCCAATGAAGTTCAACATCAACACAATGTTCCCATCTTGGCAATTAGAAGTGACAACGGCTCAGAATTCAAGAACTACACTTTAAACGAGTTTCTAAGCGAAGAGGGGATTAGACACCAATATTCCGCTGCGTACACCCCTCAACAAAATGGTGTAGCCGAGAGGAAGAAACGGACTTTGATGGATATGGCAAGATCTATGCTAGCTGAATTCAAGTCTCCTTATAATTTTTGGGCTGAAGCCATATCCAATGCTTGTCACTCATCAAACCGGCTCTACCTTCGGAAGATCTTGGACAAGACCCCATATGAAATACTTACCGGTAACAAACCCAACATCTCATACTTCAGGGTATTCGGGTGTAAGTGTTTCTTTCTTATTAAAGGTGTCCATTTGTCAAAATTTGAATCCAAGACTTTAGAAGGTATTTTTGTTGGTTACGATGCCGAATCCCACACTTATAGAGTCTACAACAAGCTCACTGGGATTGTTGTAGAATCTTGTAGTGTGGAGTTCGATGAAAATAACGGCTCCTTTGTAGGGAAAGTTGATGTTTGTGATGCAGATGTTGAAATACCCCAAGATGCCATAAGAAGAATGGGCGTGGGATTTTTCCGCCCCATTGAGGAACCCCTTGTGGCGGATCGGGAAGGACAATGCTCCACACATGTGGAGCCCTCATCTACACAAGATCAACAAGCTCCTACTGTTGGAGACAATCCTGCACCAACACCACAATCTGCTGAAGACCATCTGTCCCCTGGACATGTTGGTAGTCCCAGGCCGGACTATCCGCCCCCTCCAAGGGGCGGACAATCCGCCCCTGGCACTCCAACTGGTTCCAGAGGAGCCGAAGGAGAAGTCAACGGCCCTGGGTCTTCAACTCCAGTCAGGCTTTCTCAGGAAGATGGTTCTGGTACTTCACCTCCCAGGCCGGATAGTCCGGCCCCTCCAAGGGGCGGATTATCCGGGCCTGAAGAAAATGTTCAGCAACAATCTTCTGGCAGTAACGGTGACCAAGATCAAGGGCAGGGCAGTAATCAAGACAAGGATACAACTATCAAATCCACTCCTCCTAGAATCAATAAGGACATTGAGGCTCGTCGCAAGGCTCGTGCTGATCGGAACCTTGAACTAAGAGGTCACACTCTTGACAAGGTTGTTGGTGATCTACGACGAAGGGTATCCACTAGAAGAGAGCTTGCACGCTTCTGTGATCATCAAGCTCACATTTCCATGGTTGAATCGAAGAAGGTTTTTGATGCTCTTGAAGACCCCGATTGGGTTGTTGCAATGCATGAAGAATTAAATAACTTCGAACGCAACAAAGTTTGGAAGCTCGTAGAAAAACCAAAGGATTGCCGCAATGTTATCGGCACCAAGTGGATCTTCAAGAACAAACAGGATGAAAATGGCATTGTTGTGAGGAATAAAGCACGACTCGTGGCTCAAGGATTCTCTCAAGTGGAAGGAATTGATTTTGGCGAGACCTACACTCCTGTGGCTCGCCTTGAGTCCATCCGTATCCTTCTTGCATATGCATCCCATCATAATTTTAAATTACAACAAATGGATGTTAAGAGCGCTTTCCTTAATGGTCCTCTACATGAGTTAGTATCGCCAGCAGCCCCGTGGTTTGAGGACCCCAAATTTCCGAACCATGTCTACAAACTCGATAAGGCGCTCTATGGCCTTAAACAAGCCCCACGTGCGTGGTATGAGCACCTTAATTAGCTTTTGCTAGACCGTGGATTCGAAGTTGGGCAAATCGATCCCACTCTTTTTACTAAGAAGGTTAATGGGGAGCTTTTTGTATGCCAACTTTATGTAGATGACATTATTTTTGGCTCTACTAACCAAGCTTTTAACGATGAATTTTCAAAGCTTATGACTGACAGGTTTGAGATGTCCATGATGGGTGAGCTCAGGTTCTTTCTTGGATTTGAGATCAAACAACTTAGAGAGGGAACCTTTATTAATCAAGCTAAGTACATCCAAGACATGCTCAAAAGGTTCAAGATGACGGATCTCAATGGCGTTGCTACCCCAATGCAAACAAAGTGTCATCTTGAGCTCAATCCCAAGGGTAAAGACGTGGATCAAAAGGTATACCGATCCATGATCGGCTCTCTCCTTTACCTTTGTGCATCTAGGCCCGATATCGTGTTAAGTGTAGGAGTGTGTGCAAGGTACAAAGCCGCTCCTAAAGAAAGCCACTTAGTGGCGCTGCTTAATCTTCCGATATTTGGTTCATTCCCCAAATTTTGGGCTATGGTATCCCAAGGGTTCAAGTTTCTCTCTATGTGGTTACACTGATTCAGATTGGGCTGGTGACAAAGATGATAGGAAATCAACCTCTGGTGCATGCCAATTCTTGGGCAGGTCTCTAGTGTGTTGGTCATCAAAGAAACAGAATTGTATTTCACTCTCAACCGCCGAAGCTGAATATGTTGCTGCTGCAAGCGCTTGTACTCAATTGTTATGGATGAGGCAAACTTTAAAGGAATATGGTGTAAATTGTGACAAAGTGCCTCTTTTATGCGACAATGAAAGTGCTATCAAAATTGCTTACAATCCCGTGCAGCACACAAGAACAAAACATATAGAGATCCGCAACCACTTTATTCGGGATCATGTTGCTCGTGGAGATATTGCTCTATCCTTTGTGAGCACGAAGAACCAACTTGCTGATATTTTCACGAAGCCTCTTGATGAAGCAAGATTTTGTTATTTGAGGAATGAGCTAAATATCATAGATTCAAGGAGCTTGGCTTGACTACCCTTGCACACTCACTTGCGCTTATTCATGTATTTGGTTTAGATGCGGGCATAGACATAGGGGGAGTGTGGTCCTAATTTATTGGGCCAACCCTCCCCCCATAATGCCGAAAGCAAGTCAAATCATTTCCCTTAATATCATTTTGTGATATGTGGGTCATCGATGAGCATTGGTTTTGAACTCAAGATACATCTTCGCGGTGTCATGCCATGCGCTTTAACATGGTGGCTTCGGCCACCGCCCTCTTCCTTGAGAAGAGTTGGTTTTTCATGGGTCTCATTGGATTTTCTTGCATATCTCATGTTCTTATGAAAAACACTCAAATTTGGCTTTTGATTGATTTGATTCTTGCAAATTCGAGTGATCTCCAGGGGCGTTAGCATCGCTCTTCTTCCTTTTTGGCGTTTCGATGCCAAAGGGGGAGAAGTAGTTCTATTAGGTCTCGTGGATTTGCAAGGGTCAGGCAGGTCTCGTGGATCTCCAAGGGTCGGGCACAAGCTTTTCGATTTTAGTCGTTTTTATTTGCTTTCTCATTCCGGTGGTATGACATGTTTTCCCAAACCTTAAAGTAATGTTCTCCCTAGTGTGTGTATTTGTATTCAAATGCAAATCTTGAATATGCACACATCTAGGGGGAGCGTCTTTCTTTATTTAAGGTGGCATTTGCCGGTTTTATTGCAAATCCTAGTATTGTCATCTAACACCAAAAAGGGGGAGATTGAAAGAACATTTCTTAATCCCTAGTGTTTTGTGTGTTAGATAACAATACCAAGGATCATTTAATGTGTGTTGAAGTGTTGCAGCTCTATTTGAGAATAAAGGGAAAAGGACTCTGCCTTTGGGGGCGGATAATCCGGCCCCACCAGGGGTGGATAATCCGCCCCTACCTTTGCCCAAGCAGGCGCAAGCCCCAGAAGGGGGGCGGAATTTTGGCCGGATTTTCTGGCCCTGCCGGATAATCCACCCCTCAGGGGGGGCGAATAATCCGCCCCCTGCTCATCGCCAAGGCGCAAGCCCCAGAGAGGGGGCGGAGTTTTGGCCGGACTTTCCGGCCTGGCCGGATAATCCGCCCCTCAGGGGGGCCGGATTATCCGCCCCCCAAGATCTTCACCAAGCTTCACCAAGGCGCAAGTCCCAGAGAGGGGGCGGAGTTTTCCCCGAAGAATCCGCCCTTGGGGCGGAGTTTTCCCAGGGGGCGGATAATCCGCCCCCAAAGTTGTGCAACGGCCAGATCTGGGGAGGGGGTATTTAAGCCAGCCTTCCCCCTCCTGCCAGAACTCTTGATTCATCTCGAAAAGACTAGATCAGATCTGAAAGCTTCATCCAAGAGTGCTCCACCTAGATCCACCCAAAGGCCCCATCCCTTGGGGAATCGAAGGAGGAGAACTCGATCTTCATCATCAGCAATCAAGCGCTTTATCTCTTCTCCATTCATTTGGAGAACCTACGATCTAGTATTTCTTGCAAATATCTAGATCCTCGTTTTTGTTTATATTGATAAACCTTGTTCTTGTGGCAACTTGTTGTCATCTCGGGAGCCCCCAATTCAGTTGTGGGTGTGTGCCCCGATAGTGTTGTAAAAGGCACCGGTTCCCGCCTCGAAGGGATCCAATAGTGGAGAAGGTGGATCAGGCCTCTCGTGGCGAGATCCATCGGAGAATAGGGTGAGGCCTATTGTGGCGTGGTGGTCTTAGAACCGCCCACCCCTCCAACGCAGATGTACTTCCCTTAACAAGGAAGGAACTGCGGTAAAACAAATCCCTGTGTCTCCGCTTGCTCCACTACGGTTTCCTCGCTTCTCTTTTACGTTCTTAGTAGTTAGGGTTACATATAGGGAAATTCTCGTAGTTGCATATCTAGAGAATTTACTTTGTGTCAAGCCTAAAATTGAAAAAGTATTAAAAATTGGTTAGCACCTATTCACCCCCCTCTAGGTGCCCATACGATCCATTTCAGGCATCCACACCTGGTGGCCGCACGGCCCCCTGGCCGCGCCACCATAGGGTGTGGGCCCCTCAGGCGTCCACCGACCTTGTCCCTTCGCCTATATATTCCCCCCGAGGCAAAAAATCCTAAACACCAGATCAGAAATCCACGAAAAGTTCCGCAGCGCCGCCGACACCGAAGACAAGATTCGAGGGACAGAAGTCTCTGTTCCGGCACCCTGCCGGGATGGAGAATTCCCCCGGAGCCATCTCCATCGACTCCACCGCCATCTCCATCGCCGTTGCTGACTCCCATGATGAGGAGGGTGTGGTTCTCCCCGAGGCTAAGGGCTCTACTGGTAGCTATGTGTTCATCTCTCTCTCTCTCTATGCGTGATCTTATTGTGGTCATGAGCTTTGTAATCTAGTTGAATAAGTAGATGCTAATCTCCTACTCAAGTTCTTTAATTAATGTAATCTCTGCTTATCCCCATGTGTGTGAAGGATGACAGATTGCACACTGTGCGTGGCACTTAGGCTAAAGGTTGCAGAAATACTTATCATGAGTATAATTTGAGTTGGATGCCTCTATGAAATTGTGGTGTTTGTTGGAATCATCTAGCGCTCAAGGTGACAGTTAGGGGTTATTTAGATGGGGAATGCGGACTTTAAGGTGTGCTGTTATAGCCCTACACCGTCCAATGGGAGAGTAGTTCAGGGTATCATAGTGAAAACTGTAGGGGTTCGTAGCATGGAAAACAAAAAAATTCTACCGCATGCACACAAACAAGCTAAGATCTATCTACTAGATTGTAGCAACGAGTCGATAGAAGTACTCACCCTTGAAGATTCCAAAGCGGTTAACGAGAGAAGATTCTCGTGGGTGATGTAGTCGTACACTTGCCGATCTCAAGATCGCGTAGACAATCCTTCCGGTGCTGCGTTCCGGCAGCGCTTCCGCAGTCGGTCACACGTTCGGTACTCGATGAAGACCTTCCTCTCCCTTGTTCCAGCAGGCAGCGAAGGTTGTAGTTCTCCCTCATGATTCGGCGCACGACGGCATGGTGTCAGTAGAGGAAGATCCCAGGGCCGCCCTAAGCCGGATGCGAGTTATGGTGGATTAGGGTTTCCCGGAGGTCTAGGGTTTAGATGACCGGGAGGAGGAGGAGGTGTCGGCGGCGGAGGCTCGGGTGGAGAGGGGCTAGGGCTTGTGTGCTTTGGGGCAGCCCTCCCCTATATTTATGAGAGGGGGGCAGCCTTGGGAGGGGTGGGTTTGAATCCAAACCCAAACCCAAGTTGGATTGAGAGAAGGACTTGTTTCTTCTCCCACTAGAAAACCATTGTTCCAGTTTGACTTTTCAAAATCCTATTTGACTTTCAATTTTAGAGCTTTAATTCTCTCTTGCAAATGCACACACCAAGTGACCTAGGATATGATCCAATCATTCCACTTACCCATGACACATTCATGGACCATTTTCCTTCCGGACCGGAGAACCTTCTAGACCCTTCTAGAACCTCTCTGATGAAACCATCGGAAACTTTCCCGAACTCTGAAATTGGACTTTCCTTATATGAATCTTATTCTCCGGACCATTCCGGATCTCCTCGTGATATCCCGGATCCAATCCGAGACTCCGAACAACATTCGGTATCCCTACTAACATTCCATATCTACTAAACAACATCGAATCCTTAAGTGTGTCTCCCTACGGTTCGTGAATTATGCGGACATGATCGAGACACTTCTCCGATCAATAACCAATAGAGGAATCTGGAAATTCATATGGCTCCCACATATTTCTACGATTACTTTGTGATCGAATGAACCACTTACATACTATACCAATTTCCCTTTGTGTCACGATAGTTTACTTATCCGAGGTTTTGATCGTTGGTATCTCTGCATACCTAGTTCAACCTCGTTACCGATAAGTACTCTTTTCTCATTCCCGTGATATGTGATCCCTTGTGAGCCAGTCACATGCTTGCAAGTTAATTGGATGACATTCCACCGAGAGGGCCCAGAGTATATCTATCCGTCATATAGATGGACAAATCCCACTCTTGATCCATGTGCCTCAACACATACTTTCCGAACACTCAATGCCACCTTTATAGCCACCCAGTTACGGTGTGGTGTTTAATATCATCAAAGCATCCTTCTAGTGATGGTGATTAGCATGATCTCATGGTCGAAGGAATTAGGTTACTATGTATCAGAAAGCTTATAGCAAACGAACTATTGAAATGACTTGATATTAATGCTACGCTTATCTATAGGAGTATGTCCATCATACCATTCTCCTAATGATATGATCTCGTTGTTAACAACATCTCAATGTTCATGACCAGGATACCATGATCATCTATTAACCAACAAGCTAGTATTACAAAGAGGCTTTAATAGGGACTCTAATTTAGTTTACAAATCACACAAGTATTAATGTTTCCGGTTAATACTATTATAGCATGAATGTAAACATTTATCATAAACACAAAGATATAATAATAACCACTTTTATTATTGCCTCTAGGGCATATCTCCAACAAAAAGAAGATATTATATGTTTATTGAGAGTGTCCACTAGTGAAAGTATGATCCCTAGGCCTTGTTTCTAAGCATTAAAACACTGTCTACAATCAGTCCTGCTACATGTTTGCTTGCTGCCCTTTTTATTTCAGATTTCAGTTACCACTTATAATCATCCATATTACTTGTATTTCACTATCACTTCGCCGGACTAGTGCACCTATACACCTGACAAGTGTATTGGGTGTGTTGGGGACACAAGAGACTTTTTGTATCTTGATTGCAGGGTTGCTTGAGAGGGATTCCTTTGACCTCTTTCTTGAAAGAACATTTCATAATACCTAGTGTTTTGTGTGTTAGATAACAATATAAAGGAATATTTAATGTGTGTTGAAGTGTTGCAGTTCTCTCTAAGGAAAAAGGAAAAGGAATCTGCCATTGGGGGGCAGATAATCCACCCCTACCAGAGGCGGATATTCCGCCCACCCTTTTCCCAGATAGACGCAAGCCCTAGAAGGGGGGCAGAGTTTCGGCCGGATTTTCCGGCCTCGCCGGATAATCCGCCCCTCAAAGGGGTCAGATAATCCTCCCCTCATGCTTAGCTTGAAGATTGGCAAGGCGCAAGCCCTAGAGGGGGGGCGGAGTTTCGGCCGGATTTTCTGGCCCCACCGGATAATCCTCCCCTGGAGGGGGCCGGATAATCCGCCCCAAGATCTTCATCAAGTTCTTCAAGGTGACATCCCTAGAGAGGGGGCGGATTTTCACCCCGGAATATCCGCCCTAGGGGCGGAGTTTTCCCTGGGGCGGATAGTGTGCCCCTAGTGGGGGCAGATAATCTGCCCCCAAACGTGTTCAACGGACAGATCTGGGCAGGGGGTATTTAAGCCAGCCTCCCCTCCTTCCAGATCTCTTGGTTCATTCAAAAAAGTCAAGATCTGATCCGCAACCTTCATCCAAGAGAGCTCCACCTAGATCCACCCAAAAGGCCACGTCCCTTGGGGAATCCAAGGATGAGAACTTGATCTTCAACAACTGCAATCAAGCGCTTCATCTCCTCTCCATTCATTTGGAGAATATCTGATCTAGTATTTCTTACAAATATCTAGATCCTTGCTTTTCATTATATTGATAATCCTTGTTCTTCTGATAGCTTGTTGTCATTACGGGAGCCCCCAATTCAGTTGTGGGTGTGTGCCCCGGTAGAGTTGTAAAGGCACCGGTTCCCGCCTCGAAGGGTACCAATAGTGGAGAAGGTGGATCAGGAATCTCGTGGCAAGATCCATCGGAGAATAGGGTGAGGCCTATTGTGGCGTGGTGGTCTTTGAACCGCCCATCCCTCCAACGCAGATGTACTTCCCTTAACAAGGAAGGAACTGTGGTAAAACAAATCCCTGTGTCTCCGCGTGCTCCACTACGGTTCCCTTGATCCTCTCTTTACGTGCTTAGTATCTAGGGTTGCATATAGGGAAATTCTCGTAGTTGCATATCTTGAGAATTTACTTTATGCCAAGCCTAAAATTGAAAAAGAACTAAAAATTGAGTAGCACCTATTCACCCCCCCTCTAGATGCCCATACGATCCATTTCAATTGGTATCAGAGCCCCGTCTCTTTATTCGGGCTTAACCGCCTAAGAGAAGTATGGGTTCCAAGGGAGATGGGAGTGATGCTCCGGAAGTAGTCACCATGAACGATCTCAAGACGTTGGAAACAACCTTGGTGAGTTCAATGGAGGCTAAGATGGAAGAGATGCGTCAATTGATAATGCGTCTCTCCATATCTGCAGCATCACCTCCATCTAAATCTGAGGCTACCACTCCACAATCCAAGGAAACAGGTAAAACCGATTCCAAAGATAATGAAGTGGTTGGTGATGACAGTAGCAAGAGCTCCTCCTTGAAAAAGTATAGTGGTAAGGAAGGATACAATGAGGTTTCCCATGTGTATTCTCTGGATCCACCTATCCCTCATACACATATACATAATAGGGGTGATCCACCCAAACTTTCAGCATCTACTTTCATTCAATGGCAATTTTTGATGAAGTTTCATGTGTGCAGTTCCTCCATTGAGTTGTGGAAAATTATCGAGAATGGTCTTCATGTTGGATATCCCAACAATCTAACAAGAAGAGAGGTTGTTGATAGTCAACTCAACGCTACAACTCTACACATGATACAACTTGGTGTGGGTGACAAAGACATGCCACACATTCAGCATCTTAGTACAGCTAAGGAAGCTTGGGGTGCTCTCACCGAGCTCTTCATCGGAAATGAAAGTATGAGAAGGAATAGATATGATTCTTTGGGCAATGAAGCTGAAGGATTTTATATGTTGGATGGAGAAAACCACGAGGACATTTATAGGAGGCTCAAGGCAATAGCCACCACTTTCCGGAATCATGGTGCCTCTCACGTTGATGATGCATGGATCAAGTGCAAGTATGTCAGTGCTCTTATGCCATTTGAGCCCAAAAATTTGAAAAGTCTCCAAGGTAGGCATAACTACCACATCCAATGAGGTAATGCAAGAAATGTCCGCTTTCAAAGTGGCTTCCAAGAATGCCGAAGATGCTCGTGCACGAGCTATGGGGATGCAAAAGGGGGTCAACATGGCCTTGAAGACTAGTGTGATTGATCATGATGAATATGCCATAGAAGGTATGGACTGTCCCGAGGATATAAAAAGGATCCACAGACAATACCTGGCTCTTTATGCTAGAAACTTTTGGAAAGACCCGGCCAAGGCTAAAGCTGAACTAGAACGCAAGAGTGGAGCATATGGAAGAAAGGAAAATGGTCCCAAGCTAAGAACATGTTTCATTTATGGAGACCGGCTACACTTTGTAGCTGAGTGTCCATATCAAAGTAGGGAAGATAATGGAGGAAGACTTATTTTCAAAGACTAGTCAAAGGCTCCACGCAAGAAACAGTTTGTAAAGAAGAATGCTTCTTTCAATAAGCAACCAAAGATTGTTCTAGTGGCTCAAGAATAATATTCTTCGGGAAGTGAAGATGAGGACGAGGATGATAGCTCTGAAGAGGTGGCTGCTATAGTCACCACATCTACATCAACATCTCTCTTCGACTCTCTGAACGAAAATGTCATCAACAAGAATGCTACTTGTCTCATGGCAAGAAGTTTCGAGGTAACTACTTCTAACTCTTCTTTTCCTAAGGCTATGATTGACATGGATGATCCTACTAGTCTTAAGGTTAAAGAAGAGATTATTGCTTTGGACTATTTCTTCACTAACTTGCAAGGTGAGCACAAAATACGTTTTGAGGCTCTTATGGACCAGCTGGCCCAAAATGAAGCTCTCCTTGAAGAAAAGGGCATAATTGAAAGGGAGGATGCAATGGAAATTGCATCCTTAAAAAATGCTCTAGAAGAAGAAGAGGCTCGGGTTTATCTTGAAGAGAGGCTTGAGTCCATTGAGGAGTCACATGAAGAAATAGTGGCTAAGCTTGTTAAGGAACGTGACAATGCAGTCGCCAAAGCAAAGAAGTTAAAGAAGGAAAAGATTGACTTTGGGGCTGCTCATGATAGACTCTCCGAGGAATTGGAGAAACTTGACATCGCTCACAAGGTGTTGAAAAGCGATTTCTCCATTATCAATGAGTCACATGATCATCTCCAAATTCGATTGGCCAAGTATGATGTTCCTAGCACATCCAATTCAACATATAGTCACAAGGAAAATACTAGTGTGGAAGAAGAATTTGTCAAGGACATCACTCCCAAAGATAAGGGTGTTCTTGATGATGTTCTTGCCAAGCAAAAGTCAAATCATGGTAAAGAGGGACTTGGGTATGTCACCAAGTCCAAGAATAAGAAAAACAAGAAGAACAAGACCAAGAATGTACAATCAAAGACAAACACCGCTGAGAAGAATTTCACAAAAGACAAAACTAACAATACTGGTTTTGCAGGGTCTCACAATCCAAATTATGAACTCTTTTGTGATTATTATGGCGATATTTATGCTTATTATGTCGGTCCTTTTGATGAATATGTTGCTTGGTCTATTTGGGTTCCAAAGACCCTTGTCACTAACTTGAGAGGACCCATTGAAAAATGGGTACCTAAAACCAAGAAGTAATTCTCTTGCAGGGCTATGCTTTCGGTGGGTCAAAATGGGTGCTGGATAGTGGATGCACTAGTCATATGACCAGAAGCAAGGATATCATCACGGAGATGCGGCCCAATCATGATAATATTACAGTCTCCTATGGTGATAATTCTAAATCTCAGGTATTGGGTCTTGGCAAGGTTGTGGTTGCCCACGATATCTCTCTCGTGGACGTCATGCTTGTTGAGACCCTCGGTTACAACCTTCTCTCTGTTCGTGCCCTTGGCAAGATGGGTTTTGCTGTTTTCATTGATGATGATTTGGTGGTACTCTTGTGGAGCAAGTCTCTAAAGGTCGCTTTCGTTGGGTACGTCGAAAATGACCTGTATGTGGTGGACTTTTTGGGGAAAACCACTTCGGGTCCGATGTGCCTATTCGGAAAGGCCGACGTGGGCTGGTTATGGCATCGCCGTTTAGCCCATGTCAACATGAGAACTTTGCAAAGTCTCCACAAGGGTGGCCACATCCTTGGACTAAAAGACAATCTCTTCTTTGCCAAAGATCGTGTTTGCAGGGCTTGTGTTGAAGGCGAAATGCATGACTCTCCACACAAGAGGAAGACTATTGTGTCTTCAAAGAGAATCTTGGAATTACTTCATGTGGATTTATTTGGTCCTCCATCTCATGCCAGTATCGGTGGGAAGAAATATTGCTTGGTCATTGTCGATGATTACTCAAGATGTACATGGGTCTATTTCTTCAAGCTAAAGAGTGAGACTCAACAAACGGTCTTTGACTTTTCCAATGAAGTTCAACGTCAACACAATGTTCCTATCTTGGCAATAAGAAGTGACAACGGCTCCGAAATCAAGAACTACACTTTGAATGAGTTTCTAAGTGAAGAGGGGATAAGAAATCAATATTCCGCTGCGTACACCCCTCAACAAAATGGTGTAGCCGAGATGAAGAACCGCACCTTGATGGATATGACAAGATCAATGTTGGATGAATTCAAGTCTCCTTACAATTTTTGGGCTAAAACCATTTCCACCGCTTGTCACTCGTCTAACCGGCTCTACCTTCGGAAAATCTTGGACAAGACTCCATATGAAATACTTACCGGTAACAAGCCTAACATCTCATACTTCAGGGTATTCGGGTGTAAGTGTTTCTTTCTTATCAAAGGTGTCCGCTTGTCTAAATTTGAGTCCAAGGCTTTAGAAGGTATTTTTGTTGGTTATGGTGCCGAATCCCACACTTATAGAGTCTACAACAAGCTCACAAGGACTGTTGTAGAATCTTGTAGTGTGGAGTTTGATGAAAATAACGGCTCCTATGTGGGGCAAGTTGATGTTTGTGATGCAGATGTTGAAATACCCCAAGATGCCATAAGAAGAATGTGCGTGGGATTTTTCCGCCCCATTGAGGAACCCATTGTGGCGGATCAGGAAGGACAATGCTCTACTCAAGTGGAGCCCTCATCTACACAAGATCAACAAGCTCCAACTGCTGGAGAAAACTTTGCACCAACACCACAACTTTCTGAAGCTCATCAGTCTCCTGGACAAAATGGTAGTCCCAGGCCGGACTATCTGCCCCTTCCAAGGGGCAGACAGTCCGCCCCTGGCACTCTGTCACATCCCAAATTTTTCCTAATTTTGGAATGTGAAATAATTAAAATAAGTTTGATTGATTGTTGACCTTGTTGAAAATTCTCAAAGAAAAGAAACTTTTTGAATTGAATTTCCTCTCAACCTTGAATTCAAAACATTATATTATTTTGTTATGACCTAAGTAGACATATAGGCTAAAGGGCATGGATTTTAGAATTGGTGTGTAAGATTTCAAAAATTCAAAATCATGAAGCATGCATGAACATCATTTCATATAAACCCTAAGGAGGAAATAGTGTTGCCCAAAAATAAATTCAAAACCCTAAATGGGATTTCCCCATTATAAGTACAACCCTTGAGTTATGGATTTGTCCATGGTAAAAATTAAGAAATAGAATTCATGAATGGATATATTGATAGAGTGCATATTTATAAAACAATAGGAAGTGGTTTGAGTGATTTTGGAGCTCAAATTCAAAAGATATGAATTATATAAAAAAATAAGAGAAATAAAGTAAAAGCCCTATAAACCAAACTCAACTTTAAATAGTTGAAGTATTTGAAATATATGAAAAATAGATTAATTATTGTCCTAAAATAAACCTTGTCAAATTACAAATTGTTAGAAATTTGTTTGACCTAAATTGGATGCCTAAAACAAAAGCTAGAAAAGAAAATAGAAAAGAAAATAAAATGAACTAGACCTAATCTACCGGCCGAGCCACCCCAGCCACCTCTCATGACTTACCTACCGCAAGAGTAGCTTGTGCCAGCGCCCATCGCCACCCATAGCCTTGACCTGGCGGCGCCTCCCTCTCTCCCTGAAGAGTGGAGCCCACCCCACCTTCTCCTTCCTCTCGATCAGAGACCGAGAAGAACGCCGGCTTCGATCCCGAACCGACCCTCCCCTCAAATTTGGACGGATTCGCTCGTCGTTTGCCGTCATCTGCATGCCACCCCCACTATATATTATCCCTCCTCCACCTCGTTCTGTTTTTTTCGCTCTAATCGAAACCCTAGCCACCAGATTTGAGGCCCTCTGCACCGTCGCCATCGGAAGCTCGAGATCGAGCTTCAATCCGACGATTCCCGAGAACCCCTCTTCCTTCTATCCCTCTAATCCTATTCTCCATAAAGTTCCGCATTGTTTTACCCCCTCCTCTCTTCCTACACTGCAGCAAACCCAACACCCGAGGCCGCTAGAGCTTGGACAGAGCCAAAAGGCTCCAGCCGCCCACGGCAGTCTCCAGGGGAACAAAGCAGCCACTCCGCTGACACGAGGGAGCCCAGAGTCTTGCGCCGCATCTCGTCATCCACATCACCGCTTCCAGGGTCCATCGGTGCACTCGCCATCGTCGTCGTCTACACCGTCCGACGCCGCCCCTGCCGAGTCGCCGGTGAGCATCAGAAGCAATGCTTCCCAACCGTTAGATCTTAGATCAATGTGTGAGATTAGAACAAGCATTGAAGAGGTACCAGTCAATGAGACGCCACCACCTCGTGCCAGTCAGCGCTACGCGCTGAGTCAACTGCTACGTCAGAGGAATAATCCCTGTTAATTTGGAAATAGAAGAAATAGACAGA
The DNA here is from genome assembly GCA_023614405.1 of Avena insularis. Classification (NCBI taxonomy): domain Eukaryota; kingdom Viridiplantae; phylum Streptophyta; class Magnoliopsida; order Poales; family Poaceae; genus Avena; species Avena insularis. The sequence continues at coordinate 217,601,215 of CM042685.1, read as the reverse complement.
AAAACATATAAAGTTGTAAAATTCATAGAAAAAGATTTACATATCCAAAAATTGTAAGTAATATATCGTTGGATTCAGAAACTTGTAAAGATTATTAACGTACCTTTATATCTAACTTTTACAGTATATATTTACTATAGTAATTTAAATGATTTAATGGCCTATTTGGAGTTAATAAATCATAGTAAATTATTTGTAGATCCTAAAAATACAAATAAGATGTGTCTGGATTCCTAATGTCTTATACAACATTAATATACTGCTAGACCCAACTTTTGCAGTGTAGAATTACTATAGTAATTTAAATAGTTTTAATGAATTTTTAGAGTATTAAATCCATAGTAAATAAGGTATAGATCAGAAAAATATGAATAATATGTCCCTGGAATCACAATCTCGTGTAGATTATAGATATGGTTTTAGTTCCAATTTTAGACAAAGAAAACTATTTAAGTGAATTAAATTATATTAAACACTATTTAAATCATAAGAAAATAAATACAACTCTGATTAAGGTGAGTCCAATTGCTGCTGGTTTGTATTGTCATCCCCTATCCAGTACACCCAAGAACCAAATTTAATACGACAACTAGAGCAGAAGTTTTAACAAAACTATTAAAACCTCTATATTGGCAATCAAGAATTAATAATAACTACCCTATTGCATCAAATGATCTCCTGCATGCATCATCTATTCTAATATTGTTTAGAGAACTAACTACAACCATTGTGACATATTAAATCGTCATGCATGCATTTGTTCATCATTGTTTTGTTGTATTGTGCATAATTGCATTGTTTTGAATGGTGTATTTGTTGCGCACTTGTTTTGATCGATAGATTGCGAGGAGTGCAACGTTTGTGATTGTGACGAGTGCAATCTTCTTTATTGTGAGGATTTTCTAAACAACTACATCATCTTCAACAAAGGCAAGTATAGCTATCATAAATGTCCTATTATTTTTCCTATGCATGTAGTATGATTTTCAGTAGTAATGCATGTGTAGGTGTTTTTACTACTATGCTATGGTATGACACCCAGGCATGATTTCCATATCTCCATGACTTGATTCCTTTGAGCCATCGTATTGTAGTTTCTTAGCCATGCTTATTAGATGCACAAAAAGGGAATTCATGATCGATTATGTTATGGAAAAGTTATGTTTTGTTATAATGAAAACAACTGGAATTCAATGAATCTCCTGGGTGTGAGGATTGATGTTTTTGGATGGTTTATTGCGGAAAAAACACCTAGGCTTCAGAGATTGGACAGGTTTCTTGTGTAGTAGCTTCCAGTACAGCCGCATGTCATTATTTGTCTTGACTAAGTAGGTTGTGGAAACCTGACCCGACGTGACTAGAAGATGTAGGGGATATAGGTTGGTATGGGTCAGTCCTAAGGGCTCAGGGTTCTGCTTCTGAAAGGTTTCGTCTTGGTTTTCTCCCTATCATGGCACAAAATGAGTGTAATGGTAAGAGCGGGTTGACTGGGTCGTGCGGGTAAAGTGTACAACCCCTGCAGGATGTGTCTAAACTAAGTACTTAGCCGTGTCCCCGGTTATGGACAACTATGAGCAACTAGGCCTGGAACTGTTTGGAAGATCTCACTCATCCCAATTTCTTAATTACTAAAACTTGATGGGTGAACATGGGTTTAGGAGCATACGAAAGCTGAACTGTCTTGTTTCTACATGGGTTTATGCTGGTATGTCCTTAGAAGATTGTTTTGAAGAAAGAAAAGTATTTTGAAAGTAGGAAAAAGTTAAATTGCTTTTAGCAAACGAGCCTGAACTCCACCTAGCCAAATATGCATGTAGTTGCTAGATCCTTTGTACTCATTAGTTATACTTGCCAATACATTCAAAGTATTGACCATTCGTGGCTGCAACGTTTCATGTTGCAGGTTGTTCCATTTTTGAGTGATCGCTATAGGTTGCGAGACTCCACTCAACGATTGTTCACCTGTGGCACATTTGAAGAATAGAGATCTACCTTGTTATTGTTTCCGCTATGTACTTGAATAAATAATGTAAATTCTAGATCATATTCGTTGTATTTATGATGCACAGTTATATTTGTTATCATTTTGTAATGTGTGTGCCAGTGAACCGATCCAGGGACAGGCACTATACACATGAACTCAGCCTTATCAGGCAAGGGTGTTACACACTCCAACTCGTCCCAGGGGATCAGAAGAAGAAGAGAACAACCAAGAAGACTCCAGGCCGGATTCTCTCGCCCCCAAGGGCGGATTATCCGGCCCTGGATCTCCTAGCTCTGTCAGGCACTCTTAGGAAGAGGAAGTTGTAGCCACATCTCCCAAGCCGGATATTCCGGCCCCACCAAGGGGCGGATTATCCGTCCCTAAAGAACATGTTCAGCAGCAAGCTCCTGTCATCAACTCAGATCAATATCAAGGGCAAGGTAGTGGACAAGACACAGATACAAATGTTGAATCAACTCCTTCTAGAAACAATAAGGACATTGAGGCTTGTCGCAAGGCTCGTGCTGATCAGAACCTTGAGCTAAGGGGTCACACTCTTGACAAGGTTGTCGGTGATCTACGAAGAAGGGTGTCTACTAGAAGAGAACTTGCAAGCTTCTATGATCATCAAGCTCACATTTCTATGGTTGAACCAAAGAAGGTCTTTGATGCTCTTGAAGATCCTGATTGGGTAGTTGCAATGCATGAAGAATTAAATAACTTCGAGCGCAACAAAGTTTGGAAGCTTGTTGAGAAACCAAAAGATTGCCGCAATGTTATCGACACCAAGTGGATTTTCAAGAACAAACAAGATGAAAATGGCTTTGTTGTGAGGAACAAAGCAAGACTCGTGGCTCAAGGATTCTCTCAAATGGAAGGAATTGATTTTGGCGAGACTTATGCTCCTGTGGCACGTATTGAGTCAATCCGTATCCTTCTTGCTTATGCCGCTCATCATAATTTTAAATTACAACAAATGGATGTTAAGAGTGCATTTCTTAATGGTCCACTACATGAGTTGGTATACGTCAAGCAACCCCCGGGTTTTGAGGACCCCAAATTTCCGAACCATGTCTACAAACTCGATAAGGTGCTCTATGGCCTTAAACAAGCCCCACGTGCGTGGTATGAGCACCTTAAAGAGCTTTTGTTAGACCATGGATTCGAAGTTGGGAAAATCGATCCCACTCTTTTTACTAAGAAGGTTAATGGGGAGCTTTTTGTATGCCAACTATATGTAGTCGACATTATTTTTGGCTCTACTAACCAAGCTTTTAATGATGAATTTTCAAATCTTATGACTGACAGGTTTGAGATGTCTATGATGGGTGAGTTGAGGTTCTTTCTTGGATTCGAAATGAAACAACTTAGAGAGGGAACTTTTATTAATCAAGCTAAGTACATCCAAGACATGGTCAAGATGTTCAAGATGACGGATCTCAATGGCATTGCTACTCCAATGCAAACAAAGTGTCATCTTGAGCTTAATCCCAAGGGTAAAGACGTGGACCAAAAGGTATACCGATCCATGATTGGCTCTCTTCTTTACCTTTGCGCATCTAGGCCCGATATCGTGTTAAGTGTAGGAGTGTGTGCAAGGTACCAAGCCGCTCCTAAAGAAAGCCACTTAGTGGCGGTCAAACGAATCTTCCGATATTTGGTTCATTCACCAAATTTTGGATTATGGTATCCCAAAGGTTCAAGTTTCTCTCTATGTGGTTACACTGATTTAGATTGGGATGGTGACAAAGATGATCGAAAATCAACTTCTGGTGCATGTCAATTCTTGGGCAGGTCTCTAGTGTGTTGGTCTTCAAAGAAACAGAATTGCATATCACTCTCAACCGCCGAAGCTGAATATTTTGCTGCTGCAAGTCCTTGTACACAGTTATTATGGATGAGGCAAACTTTAAAGGAATATGGTGTCATTTGTGACAAAGTGCCTCTTTATGTGACAATGAAAGTGCTATCAAAATTGCTTACAATCATGTGCAGCATACAAGAACAAAACATATTGAGATTCGCAACCATTTCATTCGGGATCATGTTGCTCGTGGCGATATTGTCCTATCCTTTGTGAGCACGAAGAACCAACTTGCTGATATTTTCACGAAGCCTCTTGATGAAGCAAGATTTTGTTATTTGAGGAATGAGCTAAATATCATAGATTCAAGGAGCTTGGCTTGACTACCCTTGCACACTCACTTACTCTTTTTCATGTATTTGGTTTAGATGCGGGCATAGACATAGGGGGAGTGTGGTCCTAATTGATTGGGCTAACCCTCCCCCGCCGAAAGCAAGGCAAAATCATTTCCCTTAATATCATTTTGTGATATGTGGGTTATTGATGAGCATTGGTTTTGAACTCAAGATACATCTTCGCGGTGTCATGCCATGCGCTCCAACATGATGTCTTCGGCCACCGCACTCTTCCTTGAGAAGAGTTGGTTTCTAATGGCTCTCTTTGGATTTTCTTGCATATCTCTTGTTCTTATGGAAAACAAACTCAACTTTGGCTTTTGTTAGATTTGTTCTTGCAACTTTGGATGTGTAGTACCATCTCAGTTTGTTGCTCTAAACCCAAGCCTTCTTTCCCTCCTTGAACCATATATTCTTGCACACAAGTCCTCTATACACCATCGAGGGGTTTTTGCAAGGATGCTCCGGCCTGAATCTGTCTTTACAGAAAATTCAGAGGGGTGGGGGGTGGGGGGTGGGGGGTGGGGGGTGGGGGGCGGATTATCCGCCCCAAGTGCAGCCAGCCCTTCCCCAACCCTAGCTCTGCCCCCAGCCGCCGCCGGAGCTTCCGCCCCTCCCCGGAGTCGATTTGACCACCAGATTCTCAGGTTCCTCCCCGGATCTTCTTCACCTCACCTCCGGGTATGTTCTCCTCCGCGATTTTGCTCCAATGAGTGAGGGTAACTCCCTCATCTCTCTCCTTTTGTATGGGATTCATTATTTTTGGTGAAAATATCGTTGTAGAAGATCCTATGTGGTTACCTTGCTTGTTAGAATCAGTGGTATTGCAATCCTAGTGCCCGATTTATTTTGCTTTGGTAAATCTGGGCCATTCCAAAAAAATTCTGCGGGGGGCGGATTATCCGCCCCTGCCAGGGCCGGATAATCTGGCCTGGAGCTTAAAAACTGGTCTGGTTTGGCTCTAATTTCCGAAATGCACACCCTTGGCTCCTGGATTGCCTTTATACTATTTCTAACATTTCTCCTAGACTTGTGTGTGTGTGCTTATCTCCATGCTATCCCTCTCATGCTTTTGACAGGTGGTTCCAAGGCTACTAAGACCTTCTCTCATCGTCCCCATGCCCGTTATCTCAAGCCCACTGCAGAAGGAACGTTCATTGATGAAATAGAAGTTAGCAGAGCAGCAAGAGAGGCTGAACGGATGGCAGAGGCAGCAAAGAAAACCAAGAGGACTGCCTCTTGCAAGGGAAAACAGTCGCGACCCAATTACAAGGCTGTGGACAATATTCAGTATGCCTCCATTCGCCAAACTGATTACTATGATGAGGCTAATAGTGATGGTCCCCGAGGAATCTAGGTTTTGGAATGCACACTTTCGAGCTATTCATGATGATGTGTATGCCACTCTCAAGCTTCGCCCCATGAACCCCATCAATATGACTGAGGCCCAATCCAAGGCAAGGCTCCTTGAAGCATTGGATGTGACTAACAAGATGGGGCTTCACCACCTTATGACTCTCCAATGCAACTATGATTCCTCCGTGGTGAGGCAGTTTTTCTCGACACTTGTGATTTGCGGTGATGAGCGCCGTACCATGAAGTGGATGACCGGGACAACAATGATTCATTCGGACTTCCGCATTTTGGACAGGTTCTTGGATATGCTTTCCATGGCCGTGACACTCCTTCTGGCCACCGCATTATTTCTCCACTCAAGCCATCCAAGGACACTGTGCTCGCTCCATGTCTATCATCTGATGGTATTGCTGGCACTTTCTCTGGCCTCTTCCCTTTGTATGCCTCCCTCGTTGGTATTTTTAGGGACAACATATCTCCCAGTGGGGGCAATAATGACAAGATCCGTGGTCACTTGGTTCCTCTCCTTGCATTTGCTCACGAGTGTGCCACTAATTCTGAAGGGAATATGCCCGAGAGGCAATAATAAAGTGGTTATTATCGTATTCCTTATTTATGATAAATGTTTATTTTACATGCTATAATTGTATTAATACGGAAGCGTTAATACATGTGTGTTTAATAAACAAAAAGGAAGTTCCTAGTTATGCCTCTCTTATAAACTAGCTCGTTGATTAACATGATGATCAAAGTTTCCTGATCATGGACATTGGATGTTGTTAATAACGAGGTCACAACATTAGTGTAATGATGTGATGAACATTCATCCGAAGTATAGCATTACGATCAAAGTCATTGAGTTTATATTGCTATAACAACTTACGAAGTGATCCTAATCCTTAGACCATGAGATCATGTCAATCACTAACACCGGAAGAGTTTCTCGATGACATCAAACATCACACCGTGAATCGGGTGATTATAAATATGGCTTCGTAACTACTAAAGTGTTATGTTGAGACCCATGGATCGAGAGTGGAATTTGTTCATCCCGATGACGGATAGATATACTCTGGGCCCTCTCGGTGATATCACATTGATTAGCTTGCAAGCAAGTGATTTGATCTCTAGAATGTTATATCACGGGAACGAGAAAAGAGTGCATGTCGGTGCGAGATCAAACTAGGTATGGAGATACCGATGATCGAATCTCGGACATGTAATATATCGTGAAACAAAGGGATTAAGATACTAGCGTAAAGGTTCACCACGATCACGAAGTCATCGTTGAATGTGTGGAGTCGATATGGATCTCCGTGTCCGCTTCGATTATTGATCGGAGAAGGGTCTCGATTATGTCCGCATTATTCGTGAACCGTAGGGTGACACACTTAAGGGATACCGACACCATTGAACAAATGATATGCCATAAAAAGAAAAGGAAAGCGGAATTTATTTCACTAGAGACCAAAAGCAGTTTGGTTGAAATTGATGATACGTGTTCTGCATGTGAAATTGTATTGTTGTTAGGGGTTTTATGTGAATGTTTGTTAATTAAAGTAATTAACAAAATTATGAATAAATAAATAAAAGAGTTTTATTTAATGAGAGCTTGCATTAAATTTGGTGGAAATTTAATGCATGTGAGTGGATTTTTGAGTGGAGGCTTTTTAATGGGAGTGGAGGCTTTTCATTTTGAGTGGGAGCTCCACCCACATGAATGTGGAATAGGTGGGGGCAGCCCCCATGGCTGGGCGCCATGCCCCTTGGGTGCCCCCTCTCCCCGATAAAAGGCCCCCCTCTCCTCCGCTCAAAGCACACCTCCTCATGAGGATCTCTCTCCCCTTTAGAATTCCCCCATGGTCTCGGATCAGCGAGATACATGTTCCCGTGGCTTTTCTAGAAGGATTTGTTGCTTCACTGCTTCGCTGGAGCGAGGCGCGGAGGTTGTCGGGTACCCGTGCGTGTGTGCGATCACGGATGCACCACGCTTTGAGGTGCTGGACTTGATCGTGCTGGACCGGCTGGACCAGATGGACTTCATCACGATCTTGAGATCGCTCAGCGTTAAATCACATCATCCACGAGTACAACCTCGTTAACGCTATTCGGTCTTCGAGGGTATGTATTCTATGGATGTATATCCACCTGTTGCTTGTATCTAGTAGATAGATCTTGGTACTTAGATGTTCCCATCGTAGGAATTTTTTGTTTTCTATGTTGCGAACCCTACAAATTCTGGTTCAGCTACATGTTACAAACTGGATGTCATGGACTACATATATCATGAGATGTCGGATGCTATGATCAACAGGCTCTCTATCCCATATGCCCCTTTCATTATGATGCTCATCAAGCATATGTTGCCCCTTGAGGACTTTGGCACTAATTTGGATGGTGTTCACAAGCCCAAGAAAATCTACAACAAGGCTCATAAGACCCATCACCCTTCCACTGCCCCTGGGTCCTTCATGCGTGATGCACGAGCTAGTGGTCGTCGTTCCGCGGTGTCCCCAATGGTACGCGAGGTTAAGCAGCTCAATTGGTTCCAGCGGAACATCCTTTGCATGGGCATTGACACTCACAAGGGCCAGTATGAGGAATACCGGAGGAGCCATGAGATGGCTCACACTCAGCAGCTTATTCTTCACCATGTATCAGGTGCCACTGGCCATCCACCTCCCCCCACTGCTTCGGAACCATATGCTCAGTGGAACACTTCAGGGATCAACTATGGTGAGCTTGAGAGTTGCATGTTTCCTCCACCTCCCAGGGCATCTACTCCTCTAGTTGATCGCGATGATGATGAGTATGATGAAGAGGAAGGGGACGGGGATGACTACGACGAGGATGAGGAGGCGTGATCTTCTGGGGCGTTAGCATCGCTCTTCTTCCTTTTTGGCGTTTCGATGCCAAAGGGGGAGAAGTAGTTCTATTAGGTCTCGTGGATTTGCATGGGTCGGGAGCAAGCACTTGTCTTTCAGTCGTTTATTTTCTTGCTTGTGCCCCTTTTAGTGTGAACTTATTTGTTTTTGTGCTTGGTTTATGTAATACTATGTCGTGCTTTACTCTGTATGGTCTTCTGGAACTCCAGATTTATATTGTGGATCTACTCTCATGGAATTCTGGATTTATTTATGGAGTCTATTTGATGGCATATGGAATCATGGGATTATCTAATGTATGCATCAATATTGTGGGATGTGCTTGGAGCCTGACAATCTCATTATTTTCTTTGGCTATAATCACATCCCGGTGGTATGACCTTGTTTCCTAACTCACCTTGTTTTAATTGTCTTTGCTATGAAAGTTGCGTTCTCTCTAGTGTGTGTATTTGTATTCAAATGCAAATTTTAAATATGCACACATCTAGGGGGCCTCTTTAATTTTTTAAGGTGTCGTTAGTAGGTTTCATTGCAAATCCTAGTATTGTCATCTAACACCAAAAAGGGGGAGATTGAAAGAACATTTCATAATCCCTAGTGTTTTATGTGTTAGATAACAATATCAAGGATTATTTAATGTGTGTTGAAGTGTTGCAGTTCTCTCTAAGGAAAAAGGAAAAGGAATCTGCCTTTGGGGGGCGGATAATCCACCCCACCCTTTTCCCAGATAGGCGCAAGCCCCAGAAGGGGGGGCGAAGTTTTGGCCAGATTTTCCGGCCCCGCCGGATAATCCGCCCCTCAAAGGGGCCGGATAATCCTCCCCTCATGCTCAGCTTAAAGTTTGGCAAGGCGCAAGCCCCAGAGGGGGGGGCAGAGTTTCAGCCAGATTTTCCGGCCCCACCGGATAATCCGCCCCTGGAGGGGGCCAGATAATCCGCCCCCCAAGATCTTCATCAAGTTCTTCAAGGCGCCATCCCTAGAGAGGGGGCGGATTTTCAACCCAGAATATCCGCCCTGGGGGCGGAGTTTTCCCTGGGGCGAATAGTCCGCCCCTAGTGGGGGCGGATAATCTGCCCCCAAACATGTTCAACGGGCAGATCTAGGCAGGGGGTATTTAAGCCAGCCTTCCCCCTCCTGCCAGATCTCTTGGTTCATTCGAAAAAGTCAAGATTTGATCTGCAACCTTCATCCAAGAGAGCTCCACCTAGATCCACCCAAAAGGCCACGTCCCTTGGGGAATCGAAGGAGGAGAACTCGATCTTCAACAACTGCAATCAAGCGCTTCATCTCCTCTCCATTCGTTTGGAGAATATCTGATCTAGTATTTCTTACAAATATCTAGATCCTTGCTTTTGATTATATTGATAATCCTTGTTCTTGTGACAGCTTGTTGTCATTACGGGAGCCCCCAATTCAGTTGTGGGTGTGTGTCCCGGTAGAGTTGTAAAGACACCGGTTACCGCCTTGAAGGGTACCAATAGTGGAGAAGGTGGATCAGGCCTCTCGTGGCGAGATCCATCGGAGAATAGGGCGAGGCCTATTGTGGCATGGTGGTCTCAGAACCGCCCACCCCTCCAACGCAGATGTACTTCCCTTAACAAGGAAGGAACTATGGTAAAAGAAATCACTGTGTCTCCGCGTGCTCCACTACGGTTCCCTCGATCCTCTCTTTACGTGCTTAGTAGCTAGGGTTGCATATAGGGAAATTCTCGTAGTTGCATATCTAGAGAATTTACTTTATGCCAAGCCTAAAATTGAAAAAGAACTAAAAATTGAGTAGCACCTATTCACCCCCCTCTAGGTTCCCATACGATCCATTTCATTCCTCTCTGAGTTCGATAAACCTTGGGTGATCCGCTTAAGGGAAACTTGTTGTTGTTCTACAAACCTCTGCACTTGGAGGCCCAACACTATATACAAGAATAGAAGCGTGCATAGACATCAAGCTCTTCTCTAGCGTCGTTGCCAGGGAGGTAAGGTAAAAGGTACTCACATCCTCTTGCTACTAAGCTATCTTCTAGTACTGTTGCTGGTGTGTGAGTGCTCGAAGTTATTTCCTTTAGATTCTAGAATTATATCTTTTTGTTTCTTCTTTTTATTTTCACTAGTTAGGCTTAATGGAAAACAACAAAAAAATTAGAGATCTTTTTCGTATTATTCCTGAGTTAGAACATGAATGGTTTGAAAATAAAATTAAAAAACCTATGGAACTTTCTTTGCATGCTAATAGCAGTGTTATTAGTATGATTTTTTTGAACACCATTGTTACTAATGAGATGGAAACGTCTAAGCTTGGGGAAGCTAGTGTTAATCAAAATGATCTTTTTTGTTCCCCAGCTTTAGAGGAGAAATTTGCTCTGATGATACTTTATCTCCCATATGTGGTAATTCTGATGATGCTTGTGATATTTTAAATCCACATACTGAAAGTGTCCCTTTTAAAATACCTATGGAAATTGTTGAACGTGTTATGAATAACTGCTATTTTGGAGATGGAACAGTCCATCCTGGTGATCATTTACTCTTTATACATGAATTATGCGAGTTGTTCAAGTGTGCAATTATTTCAATGGACTAAGTTAAGTGGAAGATATTCTCTTTATCACTTAAGGACAAAGCAATGGAGTGCTATGAGCTACTAGATGATCCCCATCATTTAGAGTTGAAGGAACTTGAATCTCTCTTTTAATCAAAATTTTATCATCCTCATGAAATTCATAAAGATAGGAATTATATTTACAATTTTCATCCTCATAATGGAGAAACTATTGCCAAGCATGGGGGATATTGAAGTCACTAATGCTCAAATGTCCCATTCATGAACTCCCCAGTAATATTGTTATTGATAATTTTTATGCAAGGTTTTCAGGACATTACAAGGACTATCTAGATACCTGTTTAAAGGGATCCTTCACAAGTAAGGAGGTCAAAGATAAGTGGGATATTCTTGAAACAATTCAAAGCAATACCGAAGATTGGGATAACGACAAAGGTAAAGAACCAGGTATAAACTATGAGTATGATTGCATTAAGTCTTTCGCTGAAATTGCTGGTTTTCAAGAGCTTAGTGGTAAATATGGTATTGATCCTCAAATTCATGTTAATTATTGTAGAACCTTTGCTTCTCATATTAATTTTCCTAAATAAAATTGGACATGTATCATGAACCTTTTAAAGACACTTGCATGAAAAATGAAATTGTTATTAATGATTGCAATAAACATGCTCAAACTTTTGAAAGTACTATTTATTATAAGCATGTTAATTTTTGTGGAGCACTTAGACCTTGTGAAAAGAATCAAAATCGAAGAATAATATTATATCCACCACGGGAATGAGAAAACTAGAACGTGGGATAGGGCTCTAAATGATCTTGGTAAAAAAGTTTGTGCCCTCTATCCTTTTATTTGTGAACTTTGCTATAAAGTGGGTCATTTCAATTTTCAATGCTCAGGCTATGATAATAGCCTTTCTAATCCAATGAGTAGTGCAAGTTTGTGTTGGGATAACATGATCACTCTTCATCAGCATGATGAACTTACATTATTTTTGGGGTGTGAAGAGCTATCAAGAAAAACTTCCTTGTTAGATATGAGTGCATTTGATATGAATAGCGTCCTTCATGGTTGTCATCCTTACTGTGTTGATAATTTCCACGCAAATACTTATATACAAAATATTATAAAAGATGATATTTTACCAAAATATGACAGGACTAATATGTGTTTTGTTCTTATTAATGAAAAGGAGGAATCCTCCAAAGTTTCTTCTATTGTCTCTAACAATAAACCAGGGTATGTGGAGAAGCTTCCTTTCAATCCCGTCCCTCCTAAAGAGAAGAAGAAGAAGAGGATGAGTAAAAGGAGAGAGGAAACGGTATTTTCCCCTAAGCATGTTGCTCATATTATAGTTTTTGCTGATGAGTCTAAACTCGATGATGTTCCTATGCCTGTTCCCTATAGTAGTGATCATGATTGGGAAAAGCACACTACTTTTGATATTGAAAATCTCTCGGTACCAATTCTGAAAATGATGATGTTAATAATTGTTGTACTATTAGTACTATCCATGTCCCTTCCAATGATGATATGTTTACAAATGAACACACTTTGGAAGATAACTATTCTATTACTTATGATGATACTATACCTTCAATATATGATGATTACAATGATGAATATGATAATTTTAGTCCACCTACTATTGAGGGAAAATTAATTATGGTTACAATATGCCTCCTATATTTGATGATTATGGCGATGAGAATAATAATGATAGCTATTTTGTTGAATTTGCTCCCACTACAATTAATAAGAGTGACTATGCTTATGTGGAGAGTAATAATTATTATATGCATGTGGATCATGATAAGAATGTTTTATGTGATAGCTATATTGTTAATTTTATTCATGATGCTACTAAAAGTTATTATGAGAGAGGGAAACGTGGTTTTATGTATCTCAACAATATTAAGTTTCCCCTCTTTAAGTTGAAAATTTTGAAGTTACACTTGTTTTGCTTTCCTATGCTTGTTTCTTTGTGATTTCATGTCTTGTTTATTTACAAGATTATTTTTCATGGGAAGTGGGTTAGACTTAAATTTATTTTATATTTTCTTCTTGATGCTCTCTTTCACTTCAATTCATATTTCTTATGTGAGCATCATCGAAATTATCATGCCTATCTTAATGGCTATAAAGAAAGAGCTTTTGGGAGACAACCTATTATATTTTGCTTTCAGTAAGTTTTTTTGTTTATTTGAGTCTTGGAAGTTGTTACCTATGTAATAACCTCTCCTTATACTTTTTATTTGGTTTTTGTTCCAATAATAGCCTCCAATCAGAGGGAAGTAAGATTTGAGGAAGTTGCTGTCCCGAAACAGAGTTTTGTGCTTTGCTGTAAAAAATCGTGAAAAATCCCAGAACGTCATATTGATCTATAATTGTTGCATGACCCAGGTTATTATCTAACTTTCATTAGTTTTTCACTTCTCAATTTGAGCAACGAAAGATTTTCGAAAAAATCGATCTTTACCTGCTGTTCCGTTTTGACAGATTTCTGCCATTATTTGCATTTGCCTCTTAAATCAATTTCTTTTGAGTTCTTTTGATCACTTGAGCTTTTAAAAGGAGTTGCTACAGTAGATTATGTTTTAATGGATGATTTACTTGAGTTGAAACTGAACCCAAAGGTTTATTATCTTGCATACACTAATGTTGCTAATGAAGATTGTGTGAAGTTTTGTATGAAGGAAGTTTTCAAGTGTAGGAAAAGAATGATGTGATGAGATGAAGTATGGAAAAAGCTCAATATTGGGGATGCCACCCGTGTCACCCCAAGAAATATTCAATAAGTACAAGTGTCAAATCTTGGGGATTCCCAAGGCATCCCCCTCTTCATCAACAAAGAATCCCAGGTCTTCTTTCAAGACACTTTATTTTAATTGCTTCAGGCACTATATGTTGTTCTTGGAGCTTCTTTGTTTTTGTGTTTAGTTTTCTTTTGTTTTTCTTGCTGAAATAAGTTTGTTGGACCCCAACACACTTCATTTGGAGAGAGACACGCTCAGTTTTCATTGTTTAGAACACTCTAGTTTTCATTCTTAATGTTCTGTGAGTGTTCTCTTTTGCTAGCACTGCATTTAGCTTTAGTTTTCTTCTTCTTTTTTCTTAGAAATTTTAAGTTCTTCTTTGTAGTTAGGTGATACAAGATCTCTGGTATTTATTGATTATTATCTTTGTGAGTTGTTTCAAATAAGTTGATTGGTGTTGGAAAAGAGTAGAATGTTTCATGCTTATGGTGGTACAAAAAGAAGCTTGTTTTCACTGTGACTTAGACTTTATCATGTCATGTTAGATGTTGCTTTGACCATATGCTTAGTAGTTATTGTTGTAGCATGATATGCTTCAAACAATTGAGATTGCTTAATGTTCCATGAAAGCATCATGCGTTGTTTTAGCATACAAAATCATAATATTGTGGTATTCTCCTTTGATGCTTTATTTGGGTTGACTTGGCACATGATTACACCATTTTATGACTATGAAACAATCACCTTAGCCTCTATGACCATTTAGTTTTCTACTTGTAATATAACTTTATACTTTGATTAATAATGTTTTGTCGCTCTACATGATTATGGCCATTATTGCTCTCTTAGTTGGTCGCTCGCAGTCTTTTGCTTGCCTCCACCTATAGTGAGTATGAGCTCTACTCGTGCATCCAACTCCCAAGAAACCAAGTTATTCCAAAGAGTCCACTATAAATTCCTATGCATGGTGTGTTACACCATTCCAAGTATATTCATGTGTTTATTTATTTTCCAAATTAATTTTTTTATGTGAAAATTAGTGACTAAAGCTCTCACGAACTTGAAGGCACAATTTATTTCTTGCACTTAATAAAATTGAACCATTGTGACGGTCTTATATGCTTATATGCTTGCAAATTATAAGTTGGGAATTAGCAGAACCATGCTGTCATGGGGAACGCTTTCGACATTGCACTTATTCTATTTAATTGATATCATGTTCTTTTGTTTATGAATCCCGGCGGTGTGAAATAAAATGGGAGATTTTAAGTCCATGGAGTATGTATATGTGTTAGAGAAACGCCTGGGCGGCTAGCCTAAGCCATGCCTAATCATGGTGGAAACTTGCAGCGAAACCATAGTGGCATTCTATGAAGCATCCTCAATAAAAACCTATGAAAATAGCAAATAAAAAGATCGCTGAGATGCTCACTGTCTGTTGCCTTGTCATTTTGATATGGGAGATCTCTTGTGTCATGGGGCAAGGGGTACCCCGTTGGCGGTTCTCTATGATACACATATACTTACGATGACAAGAACATGCCTATGACCAAAGTTGAGTAGCATGAGGTTCGGTACTCATACTCAAGGGGCATGAGATTTTCAACTTGTGATTTGTCAAGCAAATAACTCATATTTTCACTCACTTTAACGTTAATCACTTCAATATGCTTATGATAGGGGAAATGAGAGCTCAAAGCTAATAAGTACCATAATTTTTGGAAGCTTTATAAAACCATTTAATCCCTATTTCCCTCTGCGAAAGGCCTTTCTTTTTTACTTTTATGTTGAGTCTCCATCTTCTATCTTTATGCACCAGTTAAGAGAGCATAGTTGTCATTCTGCGTTCAATGTGCATTGTCCCAAAACTTTTTGATTGATTCATAATTATGGTATTGCTTGTTATTGAATTATTTGTATCTAGTCACCCTTATGAACTTTGAAGGTGGCCAATGCATTTATGTTTTGCTATTCCATGAAGGACAAGATGAATACCACTCTTACTATGTTTTCTATATGTGAAACAAACAAATGCCTTTCATGTTGCAACATAGTTGCCATGTCCCTGTAACACCCTCGGATCGGCCCTATGCAAGTTTTAGCGATTCCCGCCAAACCCGCATAGAAACGATTCAAAGGTGCCCACCAGGAACTTTCGTGCAGGTGGAAAACGAAGTAATATCATTACATAATAGTCCACGATAGAACCCACAGAACAGATATATATATATACAACAGCGACTCCATGAGTCAAGAATACATATGTATAATACAAAGATCCAAATCACCTTGAAAATGATACACATCCGAGTACAGGTAAGATGCAAATTGAGCTAAGAGGCCTGAAGAATAACCAATGACATCCATAACCCTGCCCAGGCCAAGCCGGAAGGGTAACCCTGCTAACGACGTTGATCTCAAACCTTTCAAACACAAATGGGTGCTAGCAACGAGCAAAAGAAAAAGGGAGCAGTCAGTACTGAGGCCAGTACACAGCGAGTCTTAGAATTCGGTGGATCTCACCTACATAGGTATGGTGGACTGAAGCGGCAGCGCAGCATGCACTAAACAACCTATAGAGACACGATACAACTGTTGGCTATCAGAGTAGGATAATAAATACCTATTCGGAACCAAGCTGATACTACCACCAAACATACCCATCCTGGTATTTCCCCCTCGAGACCAAAAGGAGGAAGTCATGCCGAGGAAACTCACATAGTTGGAAATTTTATCCATTCATTCCATGGTGGTTATCCAACTTACTAGTCATATCGGATACAAGTCATATTATAAAAGTAAACTTTAGTTATAGTTGTCTATGATCGAGTATTGTGCTCCAAGTCGTCCATAAACACGGACACGGCTTTTCGAAAAGATTTAACCCTGCAGGGGTGCACCAAAGTTTCCACACGCACCTACACCCTTGTTGTCAGATCAGGTAGGTACAAGATCACAAAACATACACCCAACGGTATGTCGACGGGGTTTCAGACACGACGTTTCCCAGACCCAAAGCAAGCACATGGGGGCCACCCCACTAAGCTACCCGTAACAAAGTCGGTTGGTCTTCGAGACGGACCTAGGGTTTGTGTCGACGGCTGTAAATGATTGGGAACCCGAAAGTGTGACTGGGCTTGTCGATATGACGAAAACGTATCACGGGGTTCCTAAACAGTACAGGCGCTATACGTGCAATAGTAAATAAAGCAGTAAAGCATGGCATAATTACATGATATTAATAAAGCCCCAAACTAGTTTGTGGCCCCCAGTACAGTACTTTGAAATCAGGTACTAAATCGACGGGGGTGCCCACACACCCCACCTGTGGTTAGCGTGCTCGATCCCGGAACATGTGTCAAGAACTCGGGTTCCTACAGGACACTAGTGTGCGGTTAAAAACCAAATATTGTCTATTACCCACTGATGCCTCTACATTATTTACCTACTTTCAATATTAGTCATTAAACGGTAATTAAAGCCATGATCATCTCCACCATTAAGCATGTGCCAACCACCCAACAACGATGGAAACCGACGACACGAAGCAGCACCTAAGAAAGCAACTACGGCTCACAAGGTCGACTGTCTATCAATCAATAGGCAATAGGAGGTGTCCAAGGCAATATAGAGGCTACAAGAAATATAACTGGTGCATGGAATCTAAAGCATCACAACCCGAATAGCAATAGATCAATAGGAGGAAGTAAAGACTATAAATGCAAAATAGGTAGAAAGGGGAAGAATGCTCGCCTAAAAAAATTGTCGAAGGTTCATCAGAAGATCAGGATGGCACTCGCATCAACTCATCGGCATAATCCGTGAAGAAGCAAAGCACTAGAAGAAACACCAGATGCATAATTTAATACTATGGCAGAAGATCGAGGATGATTCATGTATGATGCATGACATGGCAAATATGTGGTGTAATTACCAATATTAAGCGGAACCGGGGTCCCGAAAATTACTTATATGGTTTATGTTATTTAGTTACCCCGCAATTTAAGTGGTCTTAACAAAGCAAAATATAACATCGGTTCGCTACACAAATTTAAATGGGGACAATATAAGGCTAGATTTGCTCGCATATGGTCTCCATATTTAATTATTAGGTGAATCGACTATACAACCCAAACCCGAAAATATGTATGCAAGCATGTACAATTCGATATGCAACAATTTATAATGATGTCAATTTATAAAATAGGGCTCGGAAAGGGTCACACATGGGTGATGATGCTCGACGCGACACTTCGTTGGTAACCCCAAGCGTAGGGTGTGAAGAGCAAGCAACAAGTTTTCCCTCAGTTGAGACCGAGGTTATCGAACCATAAGGAGGAAGGAAACGTCACACAGGTGTTGCAAGCAACGCGGAGACCTGCACAACACAAACTCAAGACTTTGTCCCAACGAATCAGTGAGGTTGTCAAGCTCACCGGTTTGCTGTAACAAAGGATTAAATGTACGTGGAAGGTAGTTTGCAGCAAGTAAACAAGTAACAGTGGAAGATGTATCAATGGTAAAGGTTGGACCGGGGTCCATAGTTCACTAGAGGTGCTCTCCTTAGATAAACAACATGGCATGCAGGGTAAACAAATTACAACAGGGCAATTGACTGTAACTGAGCAAGGCATAACAATGCAATTACTAGTCAGAAAGATCCTATGATATTCGATTGGGAAATACAACAAGAAACATAGACCGCCATCCAACTGTATCTATGACTAGAAGTCCACCTTCAGGTTATCATACGAACCCCCTCCAGTATTAAGTTGCAAGCAATAGACAACTGCTTTAAGCAAAGTGTGTAAAGTAAACAGTCCACATGTTCCATGAACAAGAGACCATTGTTTTCTCCCTAGTAGCAACAACACATCTACAACCGAAGAGATTATTGTCACTTACCTTGGAAACTAGAGGCATGAACCCACTATCGAGCATAAATACCCCCTCTTGGAGTCACTAGCAACTACTTGGCCAAGATAGCTACTAACAACGGAGAGCATGCAAGATCACAAACAACACATACATCATAGAATCATAAAGACAAAACCATTAATCAAACCAACATAATAATCTCAATATCCATCGGATCCCCGCAAACACAACACGCATGATTACAAATAGATTAGAGCTTGATCATGAACGGAGCTCACAAGATCTATACATGAAAGCACAAAGGAGGAGATACAACCATCTAGCTACTACATGGACCCATAGTCCAAGATGGAACTACTCATGTATCATACCGAAGAGAAGGCCTCCTGGATGATCTCCCCTCCAGCAGGGTGCCGGGAAGAACTTCAGATCCCCCCGATCTAGGGATGATCGTGGCGGCGGCTACAGACGGTTTTGTGGATATTTGATTGGGTGTTTAGGGTTTCTGCATCGGGGGCTTCTTATAGGCGAAGGGGGAGGCCGAGGATGCGACCAAGGGGGGCAAACCCTAGCCAGGTGCGGGCCCTCCCCTGGCCACGCCTTGGGGGGTCTGGCTACCCTGGCCCGCTTCCTCGTCTCCCCTCTGGACTTCTTGTTCCCCACATAAAGTAAATGACTTTGACGTTTGTCCCGTCAAATTCTGAGAATATTTATTTACTTACTTTTCTGCAACCAAAAACAGCAGGAAACAGGCATCTGGCACTGTTGCAACTTGTTAATAGGTTAGTACCAGAAAACATGTAAAAAGCACCTCAAAGTGTAGACAAGTAAAGCAAACTAGATAGTAAACAAGCATGTAGCATCAAAAATTATAGATACGTATCCGACGTATCAACATCCCCAAGCTTAACTCTTGCTCGTCCTCGAGTAGGTAAGTGATAAAAAGAATAATTTTTGAGGTGACATGCACCCTCACAATAAAGATCCAACCATTTGCAAGCATTGAAAGCTGGGATCAAAGAACTCTAAACATGTGCATAAAAGATGGAGTTCTAAAAATAGGACATAGTAACTATGCATGCAACATGAATGGCTACAAACAAAGATCATGAATAACATGCTTTGAAAAAAGTTTGTTTGTTTCACATACAGAAAATATAGCATAGTGGCAATCAGATGCATACGACACCTTCAAAGTTCACAAGGGTGACTAGAAACAAATAGCACAAAAACAAGTAATATCACAATATGCATCAATTAATAAGCTTTGGAACACTGCACACAAAATGACAACTATGCTCTCTTAATGGTGCCTAAAGGTAGAAGGTGGAGACTCAATAATGGTGGAAGAAAGGCCTTTTTGTAAAGGAAGCAGGGATTACAAGTTTCAAAAAGATCTTCCAAAAATTATGGTACTTGTTAGCTTTCAGCCCTCATTGCCCCTATCATAAGCATCTTGAAGTGGTTAAGGTTAAAGTGGAAAAGGTGGAGTATATGCTTGACGAAGTAAAAGTTGGCAATCTCAAGTCCCTTGAATATGACGGCCACACCTCATGCATACTCAACTTTGGGCACAGGTAAGTTCTTGTCATTGTAAGTATTTGCATATCATTAAGAACCGCCAACGGGGTACCCCTTCCACATGGTTCAGGAGCTTTCCCATAACCAAAATGACAAGGCAAGCATACAATGAGCATCTCAGCGATCTTTTTATTTACTATATGCATAGCTTTTTATTGAGGATGCTTCATAGATAGCTCACTATGGTGATGCTGCAAGTTTCCACCATGATTAGGCATGGCTTAGGCTAGCGGCCCAGGCGTTTCTCTAACACAGAATACAAACTCCATGGACTTAGAAGTTCCCTCTTTATTTCACACTGGTGACATCCATAGACAAAATATCATGATATCAACTGAGTACAAAGTACAAGTGCAATGTTGAAAACGTTCCCCGTGACAGCACGGTTCTGCTAATTCCAACTTATAAGTGCAAGCATATATAACAAAGTTGT
Source organism: Avena insularis (assembly GCA_023614405.1). Taxonomy (NCBI): domain Eukaryota; kingdom Viridiplantae; phylum Streptophyta; class Magnoliopsida; order Poales; family Poaceae; genus Avena; species Avena insularis. The sequence goes on along the minus strand of CM042685.1, from coordinate 217,580,588 downwards.
CACAATGGTACAAGTTTATTAGGGGCAAAGAATATAAAGTGTGCCATCAAGTTCGTGAGGGCTTTAATCACTAAGTTTTTACATAACAAAATAGTTTTTAATTGGAAGATAGCTGAAAACAAGAATATACTTGGAATGGTGTAACACACCATGCATAGGAGTTTATAGTGGAGACTTTGGAATAACCTGGTTTCTTGGGAGTTGGAGGCATGAGTAAAACTTACTCATACAAGTGGAGGCTAGCAAAAGACTGGGAGCAACCAACTAAGAGAGCATAATGGCCATAATCATGCAGAGCAACAAAGCATACTAATCAAAGCAAAGAGTGGTACTACAATTCAAGGACTAAATGATCATAGAGGCTAATAGTGACTTGTCATAGCCATAACATGGTATAAGCATGTGCCAAGTCAACCCAAGCAAAGCATCAAAGGAGAATACCATAATACTATGCTTTTGCATGCTAAAACAACGCATAATTTCTTCAAGGCACACTAAGCAATCCCAATTGTTTGGAACAAGACATTCTATAGCAATAATCACTAAGCATAATGCTAAAACAACACCTAGCATGTCATGCTAAAGTCTAAGTCACAGTCAATGCAAGCTCCTCTTGCACTTCAAGCAAGAACTTACTACTCCTTTCCAACACCAAGGAAACTTATTTGCAAAACAACACAGCGAGAACAGGGGTCCAAACTACTTTATTCAAGCAAACTAAACAACCTAAGCAAATAAAATGAAAACTAATACGCTCCAAGGACAACACAACTGTGCATGAAACAATAAAAACGAAGTGTCCAGACAGACTTGAGCTTTTTATTGATGAAGAAGGGGATGCCTTGGGCATCCCCAAGCTTTGACGCTTGTACCTCTTTGATATTTCTTGGGGTGACACCATGGTGGAATCCCCAAGCTTGAGCTTCTGTCCATTCTTCATCTCATTACATCATTCTCTCTTTACACCTAAATTTTTTCCTTCAAACAAAACTCCACACAATCTTCATTAGCAACATTAGTTTATTCAAAAGATATTAGACCTCTTGGCAAAGCTTTGGAACAGCAAGACTTTTCACTAAAAACACAATCTACTGTAGCAACTCCTTCAAAAAGCTCAATTTACCCAAAGATAACTCAAAAAAGAATCAATAAGAAGCAAATGCAAATAATGGCAGAAATCTGTCAAAACAGACCAGCAGGTAGAAACCGATTTTTTCGAACATCTTCTGTTGCTCAAATCAAAGAGTGCTGAACTAACGAAAGTTAGATAACATTCTGGGGGATTTATTCGTAAATTTTGAGCTCAATACGAGTTACAAAGACTCCTCACGAATTTTATGGTTGATGACAGAAATCTGTTTCGGGACAACAACTCCCCAAATCTTACTTCCCTCTTATTAGCGGTCATTCTTGTCACAATAAGCAAACAAAAAGGATAAGGAGAGGTCATTACTGAAGTAATAACTTCCAAGACTCAAGGAAACTCTTGGGTTATCTCCCAACAAGTACTTTTCTTTAACGCCTTTAAGTTAGGCACAAGAAGCAAGAAGAATCAAGTATTTTCAAATGAAGAAGCAACCTTCTTGTTTTTCCTTTCTTACCTTTCTTATTTTCCTTAGGAAAGATATGATTGCTTACTAGAGGAGCAAAATGCATGATGCCTTTTCCCACATCTATCACTGCCCCAAGGTGTTTTAGTAGAGACCTTCCAAGTGTGATTTGTCCCTAGCCTACATATTCAATAACAAGATAATCAGTAGTCACCATTTTTCTTGAGATTTTTGTAAACACACCTTCAACTATTCCACTGGGTAATATAGTGGCATTGTTGGTAAGAGAGATTTCCTCTCCTCCTTCAATAATCCCCCAAAGACTCAAGGAATCATAAATATCTTTAGACATGAGATAAAATTTAGACATGATATCACAACGAGCATCAGAAAGTGTAGTGTTTATTGAGACTTTGATTGTGGGAAACCACTTTGAAGGCTCAAAATTTATGGGAACATAATCATGGTATGTCACATCCCAAAAATTTCCAAATTTTGTAATGTGAAAAATAAATAAACAAAATAAATAATTGTTGAAATTTAGGGTGAATTTTTTTATTCCAAATGGAAACATCAAAACCCATCTTGAACAAACTTTGAATAAAATGGAATCCAACAAATTTCAATCAAGTGAAATAAATTCATCAATGAAGGTATCTTGAAATTTAAACACTTGGAAAATAAACCAAAACCCTAAAACCCTAATGGAAGAAAATCATTTCCAAGATTACTCTATAACCATGGATTTGATCCATGTAAAAAAATTTAGCAACAAGCATTTATAAATGATCAAGAATTACAAATAGAAATATTATAAAACCATAAAAATTGATTCTATTCAATTTGGAACCATGGATAAAAACTTATGAACTTAATAAGTTAAAGGAAATAAATTTCTAAAGCTAATAGAGCTTCTATCTAAAATCCATACCAAAATAATGAACAAGTAGTCCTAAAAGGATTTAAAAGGATAAACAAATATTAAATAAGATTTTACAAATAGGAATCACCAATTTTGGATTTATAAATAAAAAGATATGAATTTTTTTGACAAAGAAATAGATAAGGAATATTTAAAAGCCAAATTAAAACTTGGCCTAATCCATAAGCAAATGGAATAAAGATGTCCAAATCCAAATAAAATAAAGGGATAAAGAATATTCAAATAAAATAAAATGGCCTCAACCAAATTCTATTCCATTTGATTAAAGACAAAATCCCTAATAAGAATGATTAATTAAATCATCGAAAAATAATAATTGGAATTTACCCAAGTGGAATAAAAGTTATTTAATTAACTTAAATGGAATCAAAGAAATCATCTAAATAAAATTTATGGAATTAAAACCATATTTGATTTCATTGAAATAAAGACATTTGCCCAAATTAAATGATTAATAATCATAGTAAGATACTTTAAATAATTCAAAGTGAATTATTTAACACCCTATTAAATAAATAAAACCTACTAAAAAGGTTTAGTGAAAATTAGAATTCAAATAAAGAGTTTGAAAATATATTTAATCTTATTTGAATAAAGGCAAGTACTTATTTTAATAAAGAATAAAACCATAAAAAGAATAAAGAAATTATTCTAAAAATGGTCTTAAAAATACATGTTTAAACAGAATAAAAAATTTCTGAAAGATTGGTAAAGATTTGAATTCATATGTTTGTTTGAAATTTTTAAACAAATTCAAAATAGAAAATGAATATGGAAAATAAATGAAACAGAACAAAAAAAGGAATCAACCCAGCCCAGCAAAGCCCACCAGGCCCAGCAACCCACGTCTCTCCCCCTTAAATCATTTTCAGTCAATCGCAAACGAACCCGCAGAGACACTAGCCGCTGGAACCCACCCTTTCTCTCTCTCTTACACCGACGAAGCAGCCCCACTAGTCAGTCGTCTTGCTCAGCCACGCGAAGACCACGCCGGCCGATTCTGCCGATGATAAATTCTCGTTAATTCGCGTTACTGGCCGAGTAACTCCCGCCCGCGACCTCTCCCACTTAATCGCCTTCTCCCCCTCTTTGTTTCCCCCCATTCACCCGCACACAAACGCCCCCAGGGTGCGTCAATTGCTTGCTGCAAGACACTGTCTCCGTCGACCTTCCAGCGACGATTCCGGCTAGCCTACGCCTCCCCTTGCTCACAGGAGCAAACGAGCGTGCTCCCCATCGTTCCCTGCACCTCCCAGTATCGCCCGCTTGGCCACGCGTGCCCCAAAACATCGGCTTCTTCCATGACTGAGCGCCGCCGTAGTCTGCCATTTCTCCGACGAGCATCCGAGGTAAATTCCGACCGCGCCTCTCCCTCTCTTTCACACACGTGCACTCACTGCGATCTTGTGCATATGACTGCATCCTTTACTTGCCCTGGTGTGCACCGTAGCGTCGCTTCCGTCTTCAATAGAGAGCAACCATTGCCAGGAGCTTCTCCCGCGAGCAATACCCGTCGACCCCGAGCGCCCCTTCGACAACCGCAGCATCGTTGAGCATCAGCACGCCACCACGAACTCGGTGAGCATCTTCCCTTGCCCTCTCGCTTCCTGTATCGCCGGCACTATCCTCGTCTGAGCGCACCGCCGCCACTCGCCGCCGCCAGCGCTGCCCGAATCTGGTCAATGCGATTTGAGCCGTTATATCTAGATCCTATGCTCGCGATTGAAACTTAACCCGAAGGGGTATGAACTCATCTGTGCCACATGATCCACTTTAAATCCAACACACCGCGTAGGCCGATCCGTGCTAACCGGTACCAACAAATGGAAACACGACGCGTGGCACATGTTTAGATTTAAAAACAGAAACATTCTATTAGATGTTAGATTTTGCAAAAATCATAACTTTAAATCTACATGTACAAATTTTGCAAATTTTATATCAATGGAATCATCAAAAAGAATTCTATCCAACCATGTGCTTTGTTTAGTGATTTGCATCTGTAAACTTAGTTGTTTTTACAGAAACTTGTGTAGGCATATCTTGAATATAAAATTCATTCTAAAATTATTTTTGTGATAAAATCTTTGGTAGATGGATTATTTTAAACCTACTGACCATAGAAACCAACTTGTAAATTTAAAAGTGTATTTTGTGAAGCTAAAGAATAAATCCTTGAATAAAAGCATTTCTAGGTAAATAAAAATATTGTTTATGTGTTAAAAATGCTTTTTGAATAAAACCTTTGGAAAATGATTTGAATTAAACTGACTCTAAACACCAAGTTTTTGGATTTAAAAATATATTTGGTGAACCCTATAAAATTATTACTTTGCTAAAAGGCATTTCCAACAAAATAAAATATTGCTTTGGTATAAAAATAGTTTATAGGTAAAACCTTTTACAAATGGTTTTAATATTAAACACTTGACCTTAAAACACTAACATTTGTGTTTAATAATATATTTGTCAAACACTAGGAATTATTACCTTGATTTAAATCATTTCTAACAAAACAAAAATGATTTAAAGTAGCCATTTTGCTAACTTGTTTCCAAATGGCTTTACCACTTTTATAAATGACCAATAGGTGTTTTATAATGTTTATAACCTCTTAGAAACCACTTTTCCAAATAAAAAAATCTTTGGCATGCTTGCATGCATTGCTTTGTTTTTATTATTCTAAGTGATGAAATTGCTTGAATGGTAGATTGAATTTGTGCCTTGATTGAATTGTAGTGGAATTTGAAGTGTGAATATTACAATATCAAGGAGTGAACTTATATTCTCTACCAAAAAGGCAAGTGGTGCTTCATACTTTTGTCCTATTATTTTCACTATGCATTAGTGATATTTCTAAGTAGGACTTGCATGGCATTTTTGCTAGGTATAAACTATGCCATGGGAAATCCTAGTAGATAAAACCTTAGTAGAATTTTCCTAAGTTAAGATTCCTACTACTATCATGCTTAGCCTAGCTAGTAGCAACCAAGGGTGGATTATATACACATGCTATGGAAAATATTTTTAAGTCTTTGACTTATGTTTTGCTTAATAAAACAACTAAGTGAATGAAACACCTGGGTGGAATGGTGGATTGGTTTGTGATGAGTGGTTACACAAGGCCCATTTCTATGGTTTACCTTGTGTATCACACTTGTGGAATGCCACCAAGGAACAAAGAGATTTGAGATGTCAAATGTTGAGAAGCTTCAAGTGCAGCCACTTGGCATTATGGGATCTGCCTGGATCATATAGGTTGCAATAACTTAGCCAAATGGACAGTTGGTGGTAGGGGATGATAGGTTGGAACGCGTCCATTCTGGTCTAAGGGAAGGCTTCTGAAAGGTCCTGTCTTGGTGAAAATCAAGTCTTGTGGGGAAAGTGCACCACCTCTGCAGAGTGAAAAATCTAAGTACTTAGCCGTGTCCCCGACAATGGACAATTTGAGCATCAAGACATGGAAGCTATCAAGAATCTCCTCATCCCAATTTCTAAGTTAAAAACTTATGGTTGAACAAGGGTTAAAGGATCTTCAATCAATGGTTGGTAGATGCCTTGGGTGTTTTTGACAAAGAAAAACTTAGTGTTTTCAAATGATAAGGAAAAACTATTTTGAGCAAAGCAAGCATAAGCTCCACTTAGCCAAATGCATATAGATGCTAGATACCACCATACTACCATAGTATCACTTTCCAATACAATTCAAATGTATTGACCCTTGTGGCTGTAACTTATTATGTTGCAGGTTTATTTGATGTTAGTCAAGTGTGTTGATTAGGATTACAAGTCTACAACCAACATGATTGCCTGTGGCACTTTGAAGATGAAGGACTCCATTCTATATATTTTTTTCTGTTGCATTGTAATGAGATAGCCAAATGAGCTATGTAAGATGTAATGAATTATTTTATTCCTGGTTATAAAGTTGTACTATGACCTTTGTTTCTTGATGTTACATCTTAACTGTGGATGCTAGCTATTGATCCAGGGACTAGCATTGTAACACAGGGATCTCTACCTTATTAAAGGTTGGGACCTCTTACAGATGGTATCAGAGCACTGTGTTGCCTGTAGGATTGTAACCCTAGGATTGTACAAAACCCCTTAGAAAAATAGGAGATGTATTTGTTCCAAAACTTATTTACAAATAATCTTGTAAACTCTTTCCTCAACCTTTTTGGTTTTGATTCCACATCTCTTCTATTTCAACTTGATGGACAAAACCTCAACCATGAGCAAAGGACTTCACCAACTCAAATGACTTCAACTTCAACATCATCAAAGACTTCAACTTTATTTTCCCCAAGGACTTCAACTTGAATATCATTAAGGACTAGAAGTGAGACAAGAAATATTACTCAAGACTTGAAGAATAAAGAAACACAACCTAGAAGGAACCATCATCACTTTTGAAGCTTTTTGACCAAGATACAAGAATTTTTCCAAGGAAGCCATGATCTCAAGAATCAACTAAGAAGGATGGAATGATCTCAAGTGAACCATATAGTTGGACCACCATGTTTAGTTTAGACCAAACCACCAACTTATGTGGTGTAGCAAAAATATTTTGTTGCCTAAAAATGTGCTTGAAACTTGTTGTTTGAGTGGAATGATTGTTTGTGATTGCTTGCACATTGCTTGTGTGAATTGGGATGTGTGTGATTAGAATTCCTCCTATAGAAATCTTTTGCCTATCCTAATTCCAATCCAACCCAAACAGATGACTTCTCCAAGAAACTCCAACATCAAGAATGCTGACAACAACAACCAAGAGATGTACATGAGAGAACGACTACTAGTAAACCAAACCCATTTGAATCAGATGACAACTCAGTTTTCAGCCAACAACAATAAGTTAGACCCAACCATGCAAAAGATTTTGGAAATCCAGTCCCAATTGTTGCAAGGGATGACCAATCAAATGATCAACATGAGAGACAACCTTTCCCAAGGAGATTGTGACAACAATGATGTCAAGGATGATATTATAGAAGGAACTCAAGCTTGTAATATTTATAGAGACATGGACCACACTTCCAAAGAGCATGAGGATCAATGCCCTAATTGTGAAGAGAAACATCCAACTAAACAATGCCCCACATCTCAAGTGACTTGTTTCTTATGTGAAGGAAGTAATCATGTCCCTATCCAATGCCCCATCTATTCTATAGTTCAACAAAGGAAACAAGGTGGAGTGCATCAAAAGTTTGGAAATCCACATGAGGAAACAACTTCTACGAAGAAGGATGAAGACAAAGGAAAATCTCATCTTGCACCTCCATACACTAGGAATCACCTTGATGGACAAAAGAGGAAACATATGTATTACCCAAGGAAACGATTAAGGAACCAAGGAGACTTTCCCACCTTTGAGGTGAGATATGAAGAGCATGAACTAGAAGAACTCATAGATTTGGAGAAACCCAAGAAGAAGAAGAATAAGGAAATTAGCTAAGTATGGTGCAACAACTGCAAAGATCTAGGCCATTATATATCAACTTGTCCACAAAAGATACATGAAGAACTCAACCTTGTCACATGTTACAATTGTGGTGACCAAGGACATTATGCAAGCAATTGTCCATAAAAGATGAGGTACAAGACAAGCAAGTCTATGAGAGATCTCAGCCTTGTCACATGTTTCAAGTGTGGAAACAAAGGACACTATGCAGATGTCTGTCCAGACAAGTTTCCTCAAGATCCCAAGCAAGCCAAGATGTAATCTAGTGGAAAACTTTTTAAGGGTGGTAGTACCCTAGTTGCTTTGAAGCAAACTTGTAACCTCTAGCCTCCCCAAATCTCGGGACGAGATTTAATTTAAGGGTGGTAGCCTGTCACATCCCAAAATTTTCCAAATTTTGTAATGTGAAAAATAAATAAACAAAATAAATAATTTTTGAAATTTAGGGTGAATTTTTTTTTGATTCCAAATGGAAACATCAAAACCCATCTTGAACAAACTTTGAATAAAATGGAATCCAACAAATTTCAATCAAGTGAAATACATTCATCAATGAAGGTATCTTGAAATTTAAAACACTTGGAAAATAAACCAAAACCCTAAAACCCTAATGGAAGAAAATCATTTCCAAGATTACTCTAAGACCATGAATTTGATCCATGTAAAAAAATTGAGCAACAAGCATTTATAAATGATCAAGAATGACAAATAGAAATATTATAAAACCATAGAAATTGATTCTATTCAATTTGGAACCATGGATAAAAACTTATGAACTTAATAAGTTAAAGGAAATAAATTTCTAAAGCTAATATAGCTTCTATCTAAAATCCATACCAAAATTATGAACAAGTAGTCCTAAAAGGATTTAAAAGGATAAACAAATATTAAATAAGATTTTACAAATTGGAATCACCAATTTTGGATCTATAAATAAAAAGATATGGATTTTATAAGACAAAGAAATAAATAAGGAATATTTAAAAGCCAAATTAAAACTTGGCCTAATCCATAAGCAAATGGAATAAAGATAGTCCAAATCCAAATAAAATAAAGGGATAAAGAATATTCAAATAAAATAAAATGGCCTCAACCAAATTCTATTCCATTTGATTAAAGACAAAATCCCTAATAAGAATGATTAATTAAATCATCGGAAAATAATAATTGGAATTTACCCAAGTGGAATAAAATTTATTTAATTCTTAAATGGAATCAAAGAAATCATCTAAATAAAATTTATGGAATTAAAACCATATTTGATTTTCATTGGAATAAAGACATTTGCCCAAATTAAATGATTAATAATCATATTAAAATACTTTAAATAATTCAAAGTGAATTATTTAACACCCTATTAAATAAATAAAACCTACTGAAAAGGTTTAGTGAAAATTAGAATTCAAATAAAGAGTTTGAAAATATATTTAATCTTATTTGAATAAAGGCAAGTGCTTATTTTAATAAAGAATAAAACCATAAAAAGAATAAAGAAATCATTCTAAAAATGGTCTTAAAAATACATGTTTGAACAGAATACAAAATTTCTGAAAGATTGGTAAAGATTTGAATTCATATGGTTGTTTGAAATGTTTAAACAAATTCAAAACAGAAAATTTATATGATAAAAGAAAAATGAAACAGAACAAAAAAAAGAAATCAACCCAGCCCTGCAAAGCCCACCAGGCCCAGCAGCCCACCTCTCTCCCCCTCGAATCGTTTTCAGTCACTCGCAAACGAACCCGCAGAGACACTGACCGCTGGACCCCACCCTCTCTCTCTCTCTCTCTCTCTCTCTCTCTCTTACGCTGACGAAGCAGCCCCACTCGTCAGTCGTCTTCCTCACCCACGCGAAGACCACGCCGACCGTTTCTGCCGATGATCAATTCTCATTAATTCGCGTTACTGGCCGAGTAACTCCTGTCCGCGACCTCTCCCACTTAATCGCCTGCTCCCCCTCTCCGTTTCCCCCCATTCACCCGCACACAACCGCCCCCAGGCTGCGTCAATTCCTCGTTACAAGCCACTGTCTCCGTCGACCTTCCAGCGACGATTTCGGCTAGCCTACGCCTCCCCTTGTTCACTGGAGCAAACGAGCGTGCTCCCCATCGTTCCTTGCACCTCCCAATATCGCCCACTTGGCCATGCGCGCCCCAAAACGTCGGCTTCTTCCACAACTGAGTGTCGCTGTAGTCTGCCATTTCTCCAACGAGCATCCGAGGTAAATTCCAACCGCGCCTCTCCCTCTCTTTCACACACATGCACTCACTGCAATCTTGCGCATCTGACTGCATCCTTTACTTGCCCTGGTGTGCACCGTAGCGTCGCCTATGTTTTCAACAGAGAGCAACCATCGCCAGGAGATTCTCCAGCGAGCAATACCCGTTGACCCCGAGCGCCCCTTCGACAACCGCAGCATCGTTGAGCATCAGCACTCCACGACGAACTCGGTAAGAATCTTCCCTTGCCCTCTTGCTTCCTGTATCGCCGGCACCATCCTCGTGTGAGCGCGCCGCCGCCACTCGCCGCCACCAGCGTCGGCCGAATCTGGTCAATGAGATTTGAGCCGTTAGATCTAGATCATATTCTCGCGATTGAAACTTAACCCGAAGGGGTATGAACTCATCTGTGCCACACGATCCACTTTAAATCCAATGCACCGCGTAGGCCAATCTGTGCGAACTGGTACCAACGAATGGAAACACGACGCGTGGCACATGTTTAGATTTAAAAACAGAAACATTCTATTAGATGTTAGATTTTGCAAAAATCATAACTTTAAATCTACACGTCCAAATTTTGCAAATTTTATATCAATAGAATCAACAAAAAGAATTATATCCAACCATGTGCTTCGTTTAGTTATTTGATTATGTAAACTTAGTTGTGTAGGCATATCTTGAATATAAAATTTATTCTAAAATTATTTTTGTGATAAAATCTTTGGTAGATAGATTATTTTGAACCTACTGACCATAGAAACCAACTTGTAGATTTAAAAGTGTATTTTGTGAATGTAAAGAATAAATCCTTGAATAAAAGCATTTCTAGTTAAATAAAAATATTGTTTATGTGTTAAAAATGCTTTTTGAGTAAAACCTTTGGAAAATGATTTGAATTAAACTCTCTGACGCTAAACACCAAGTTTTTGGATTTAAAAATATATTTGGTGAACCCTATAAAATTATTACTTTGGTAAAAGGCATTTCCAACAAAATAAAATATTGCTTTGGTATAAAAATGGTTTATAGTTAAAACCTTTTGCAAATGGTTTTAATATTAAACACTTGACCTTAAAACACTAACACTTGTGTTTAATAATATATTTGTTAAACACCAGGAATTATTACCTTGATTTAAATCATTTCTAACAAAACAAAAATGATTTAAAGTAGCCTATTTACGAACTTGTTTCCAAATGGCTTTACCACTTTTATAAATGACCAATAGGTGTTTTATAATGTTTATAACCTCTTACAAACCACTTTTCCAAATAAAACAATCTTTGGCATGCTTGCATGCATTGCTTTGTTTTTATTATTCTAAGTGATGAAATTGCTTGAATGGTATATTGAATTTGTGCCTTGATTGAATTGTAGTGGAATTTGAAGAGTGTGACTATTACAAGATCAAGGAGTGAACTTATATTCTCTACCAAAAAGGCAAGTGGTGCTTCATACTTTTGTCCTATTATTTTCACTATGCATTAGTGATATTTCTAAGTAGGACTTGCATGGAATTTTTGCTAGGTATAAACTATGCCATGGGAAATCCTAGTAGATAAAACCTTAGTAGAATTTTCCTAAGTTAAGATTCCTACTACTATCATGCTTAGCCTTGCTAGTAGCAACCAAGGGTGGATTATATACACATGCTATGGAAAATATTTCTAAGTCTTTGACTTATGTTTTGCTTAATAAAACAACTAAGTGAATGAAACACCTGGGTGGAATGGTGGATTGGTTTGTGTTGAGTGGTTACACAAGGCCCATTTCTATGGTTTACCTTGTGTATCACACTTGTGGAATGCCACCAAGGAACAAAGAGATTTGAGATGTCAAATGTTGAGAAGCTTCAAGTGCAGCCACTTGGCATTATGGGATCTGCCTGGATCATATAGGTTGCAATAACTTAGCCAAATGGATAGTTGGTGGTAGGGGATGATAGGTTGGAACGCGTCCATTCTGGTCTAAGGGAAGGCTTCTGAAAGGTCCTGTCTTGGTGAAAATCAAGTCTTGTGGGGAAAGTGCACCACCTCTGCAGAGTGAAAAATCTAAGTACTTAGCCGTGTCCCCGACAATGGACAATTTGAGCATCAAGACATGGAAGCTATCAAGAATCTCCTCATCCCAATTTCTAAGTTAAAAACTTATGGTTGAACAAGGGTTAAAGGATCTTCAATCAATGATTGTTAGATGCCTTGGGTGTTTTTGACAAACAAAAACTTAGTGTTTTCAAATGATAAGGAAAAACTATTTTGAGCAAAGCAAGCCTAAGCTCCACTTAGCCAAATGCATATAGATGCTAGATACCACCATACTACCATAGTATCACTTGCCAATACAATTCAAATGTATTGACCCTTGTGGCTGTAACTTATTATGTTGCAGGTTTATTTGATGTTAGTGAAGTAAGTTGATTAGGATTACAAGTCTACAACCAACATGATTGCCTGTGGCACTTTGAAGATGAAGGACTCCATGCTATATATTTATTTCTGCTGCATTGTAATGAGATAGCCAAATGAGCTATGTAAGATGTAATGAATTATTTTATTCCTGGTTATAAAGTTGTACTATGACCTTTGTTTCTTGATATTACATCTTAATTATGGATGCTAGCTATTGATCTAGGGACTAGCATTGTAAATACATGGATCTCTACCTTATTAAAGGTTGGGACCTCTTACATGGTAAGCCCTAATCGTGTGATAGCAACTATTCATAGCAGCAACACCGGTATCAAGAGTGTTCAACCTAGCAAAAATATTTGTGAAAGAGGAATCAGACTTGCCAGGTGTACCATAAATCATGATTAATTTCCTTATGGCATCAAAAGCTTCATCCTCAGTGCATAGCAAAATATCTTTCTCAGCCACAGCATCCAAAGCATATCTATAACGAAGAGCAATACCGCGGTAGAAACTATCAATAACCAAGCTAAGGCTTACCTCAGGCTCAGTTTTTCTCTGGAAAGCAGAGATTCTAGACCAAGCTTCCTTAAAACTTTCTTCACTTTTTTGCTTAAAAGTGGATATTTCTACCATAGGGGAAATAGAGGTTGATCCAAAACCATACATGGTAGCAACTAGAGCAGGAACTAATTTTTTTGTGTTTTTGAATAAAGAAAGCAAACCAAACTAGACTATTTTTTTTTGGGTTTTTTGGAAAGAGGCAAACAAAACCAAGCAAAAGAAACAAAGCAAACTAAAAATAAAGTGAAGAGAAAGGAAGTGATGGACTCCCCTTGTGAAGACGTCCTTAGCCTCCCCGGCAACGGCGCCAGAAAAGTCTTGATGATGCTCGACGCGGCACTTCGTTGGTAACCCCAAGCGTAGGGTGTGAAGAGAAAGCAGCAAGTTTTTCCTCAGTTGAGACCGAGGTTATCAAACCAGAAGGAGGAAGAAAACGTCACACATGTGTTGCAACCAACGCGGAGACCTGCACAACACAAACTTAAGTCTTTGTCCCAACAAATCAGTGAGGTTGTCAAACTCATCGGTTTGCTGTAACAAAGGATTAAACGTATGGTGTGGAAGGTAATGATTTGCAGCAAGTAAACAAGTAACAGTGGAAGATGTATCAATGGTAAAGATTGGACCGGGGTCCATAGTTCACTAGAGGTGCTCTCCTTAGATAAACAACATGGCATGCAGGGTAAACAAATTACAACAGGGCAATTGACAAGAACTGAGAAAGGCATAACAATGCAATTACTAGTCAGAAAGATCCTATGAGATGCGATTGGGAAATACAACAAGATACATAGACCGCCATCCAACTGCATTTATGACTAGAAGTCCACCTTCAGGTTATCATCCGAACCCCTTATAGTATTAAGTTGCAAGCAACCGACAACTTCTTTAAGCAAAGTGTGTAAGGTAAACAGTCCACATGTTTTATGAACAAGAGACCGTTGTTTTCTCCCTAGTAGCAACAACACATCTACAACCGAAGAGATTATTGTCACTTCCCTTGGAAACTAGAGGCATGAACCCACTATCGAGCATAAATACCCCCTTTTGAAGACACTAGCAACTACTTGGCAAAGATAGCTACTAACAACGAAGAGCATGCAAGATCACAAATAACACAGACATGATATAATCATAAAGACAAAACCATTAATCAAACCAACATAATAATCTTAATATCCATCGGATCCCCGCAAACACAACATGCATGATTACAAATAGATTAGATCTTGATCATGAACGGAGCTCACAAGATCTATACATGAAAGCACAAAGGAGGAGATACAACCATCTAGCTACTACATGGACCCATAGTCCAAGGTGGAACTACTCACGTATCATACCGGAGAGAAGACCTCCGGGATGATCTCCCCTCCACCAGGGTGCCGGGAAGAACTTCACATCCCCCCGATCTAGGGACGATGGTGGCGGCGGCTACAGACGGTTTTGTGGATATTTGATCGGGTGCTTAGGGTTTCTGCATCGAGGGCTTTTTATAGGCGAAGGGGAGGCCGAGGAGGCGACTAGGGGGGCCAAACCCTAGCCAGGCGCGGGCCCACGAAAAGTAATTGACTTTGACGTTTGTCCCGTCCAATTCCGAAAATATTTATTTACTAATTTTTCTAAAACCAAAAACAGCAGAAAACATGCATCTGACAGTGTTTTAACTTGTTAATAAGTTAGTACCAGAAAACATGTAAAAAGCACCTCAAAGTGTAGAGAAGTAAAGCAAAATAGATACTAAACAAGCATGGAGCATTAAAAATTATAAATACGTTTCTGACGTATCAATGGGTATTGGCGATTTTGGGGGTCGTCGAGGGGGCTCAGGTACGGTTTTCGGATCTTCGGTTCAGGGATCGGGATCTCGGCCATCCGATCCGTGAAGGCAGTCATGGCGTCCGGGAAGGGGATCTTGTCATTCTGGCGTCCTGCGTCGACCATCCGAAGGTCTTGGCATATCATCTCGGGTTCCATGTCAAAGTACCTGTCGATGGTCCATCGAGCGTCGCCATGCTCATTTTTCTAATGTACCAGGCCGACGCGAAGATCCTGTTGTATTTTGTCACCTCACGAGTACACGACTACCATGAAGATCTTGTCGAGACGATCTTGACGAGGCTGGTCTTGAACACCGGGGATCGGATGCGGTATGTTCGGGTGGACCATGATAGCACAATTACACGATCAACTGCACACGCACGGCAACGACAGAGCAAAACATGCCAAACCATGAGAGACAAGGCGGCACAGGGCGACGATGGTGCAGGACGTGGCTCACGCGCAGGAGGATGTGTCGACGGGGATCACGGCTCGAGCTGCTGCAGAGGAGGACCGGGCTCAGGGCGCCCGACGGAAATCAAGGGGTCGCACGCGGCGGCGCTAGGCGAGGAGGAGGGCGGCGCTGGCGGGGACCTGCAGAGGCTCGTGCATGGACAGGACTGACGGGCGGTCGGATCGGAACGACGGGGGCGAGGCTGAGGTCAACGGCGAGGTTGACCGGGGCGAATCAGAGGTGTGCGTGGCCGTCGTCCGACACAAAGGTGGCCGGGCCTGGTTGCCGCGAGGAGGAGAGAGACTCGGGTGCCAGAGAGCTCGGCATGCAAGGGAGCAGGGAGGCCCGACGGCGAGGCGGACGAGGCCAAACGGAGGAGCTTCGCTACGGCGTTGGGGATCAATCATGGCGGTGGGGTCCGGGCATGCTCACGAAGGACATAGAGAGGGAGGGAGGTCGGGGAGATGAGGGAGGCGTTGGCAACAATCGGAGGCGCGAGGCTGGAGCTGAGGAGGGAGACGGAGAGGCGGGCACGGGCTCAGAGCCGCGGCGGCCTGCGGGCGAGAGGAGGGGAGAGGGTCGAGCGAGGCGCAGGGTGGAGGCTTATGCTGGCGGCGGCGGCGCAGGTGGTTGGTGCGGAAGGGGAAGGTCGTGAGGCAGGAGACGGGGCCAGGGAGCGCTTGCGTGAAAATGACGAGAGGGAGGGGGAGAGTGGTGGGGCCGGTTACGTGAGGTGGGCCACGGGGTGCGACCGGTATTGTGAGATCGACACGAGGGGCAGTATGGACAAAATTAATCTAAGTTGGAAAAGAATTCACAAACTGAACCTGTGTCAAAACTATTTTACTCCACTAATCCTTTTGTGTAGCGCCTAACGTAAAGGTTTTACACTATACAGTGTAGCGCCTATGGCAAATACGCTACATCCCTTGCCAGCGTGGCACGCCAGTCCCCTGAACCGATCCGGTAGCACCTCGGCGTAAGGCGTTACAGCACAAAGTGTAGCGCCTAACAGATATGCGTTATATACTGCATATATATTGTTTGCATCTATACTAGACAAAAGATTATCTTAGCCTAGATGGTTGAGCCCTTTAGTCTTATGCAACAAATCTTAGGATTGACTCCCACTTCTCACTATATTTTTATTTTATTTTTTTCAAGTCCATATCTCTGCTGTTTTTTATTTTCAATTTTTCGAAGTTAATAACTCTACTGTTTTACTTTTTCTAAGTCCATAACTCTGCTATGCTCGTCAGCCATGGTCGCCTCCTTGATGATGATGCTCTGCTGATCCCTCTTGGGTGGGCTCGAAACGTACAGCACGAACACGATGGCTCCATCTCCATGCATGTCAATGACCATGGAGCTAGCCAGGCTAGCCTCCTTGTTCTTTTTATTTGTTTCTATTACGACAAATGCCAACACAAGTTCGATCCATGATAGCTAATTGAGATGCCTTGAAACGGCATGAGTATTACAGCTTTTCTGCAGTGTTAGCGTTAGGTGTCCGTACATTATATTATATATACAGTAGTAACTCGTACTCTCTCTGTCCATAAAAAATAAATGTACTTCTAGATTTTGTCTAACTCAAATTTTATTAAATTTGATCAACCTAAAAGATAAATATATTAACATATATTACATGAAATTGTTATATTATAAAACTAAATTTGAAAACAAATCCAGTGGTACCAATTTAGTGGAATAAATATTGTTATATTTTTTATAAAATTAGTCAAAGTTTATTTAGTTTGACTTAGTATAAGACTAGAAGTATAGTTATTTGCGGATGAAGAAAGTAACTAATAAAGTTTGTAAGTATAGTTATTTGCGGATGAAGGGAGTAACTAATTAAGTTTGTAATTAACACCCAGTGAGATGTTACAAGCACATACCAGCTTAGAAAAATTAAAATTAAAATAATGAGAAGTCAGAGTCAAACCCAGGATCTGTTGCATAAGACTAAATGGTTCAACCATCTAGGCTAAGACAATCTTTTGTCTAGTATAGATGCACGGAGTATATATTCAGTAGTATAGCGCCTATCTGTTAGGCGCTACACTTTGTACTCTAACACCTTACGCTGAGGTGCTACCGGATCGGTTCATGGGACTGGCGTGCTACGCTGGCAAGGGATGTAACGCCTTTGACATAGGCGCTACACCGTGTAGTGTGAAGCCTTTCCGTTAGACGCTACACAAAAGGGTTAGTGGAGTAAAATAGTTTCAGCGCAAGTTTAGTTTGTGAATTCCTTTTCAACTTAGGTCAAATTTGTCTATACTGCCGGCACAAGGAGGGAAAACGGGTACCATTAGCGCATAGTTAATAGTTCACGGCGGAGTTTTGGCGTGGGATATCTTGATGGTATGGTGGCGGTTAGCGACGGGGTGGGGACCAGGCTCACGCGAGGGTGGGGTTGTGTCAGCGTGCTGCGTGTTGCGTGCGGTCGGTGCGGCGCAACGCTGGTTGCTGGCGGCGGGGAGAGGGAGTGGGTAGACTAGGGTTTGGTTGAGGGGTCTTAGGGTTAGGGTTTGGGTTTGGACTAGGGGTGGTAGATCTAGGGTTTAGATTAGGTAGGCCGGGTGGTAGATAGTCTGGTATGGTTTGGCCTCTGGTCTGACCGGTTTAAACTGTCTTCCCGGGCAAAATAGTTTTATTATTTTATTTACTTTTAAAATATCCGTTTGATAAAATACTTTAGACAAACAAAAGATCCAGGCAGACCAAGGGTTTTACATTTGAAATAGAGAGGGGACATTTTAGAAAACAAAAACAGGCTTTTAGCAAAATACTTTTAGGAAAACAAATGCATGATGATGTCATGATGATACAAGAGATAAGACATGGGATTTTTTAGTAGTGGTTTTACCCGAGGTGCATATATCTTTCATGATTATGTTATAGTACTTTGATCCTAACTCTCAATGCTTTACAATACGTTGATCAAGATTGTGATGGTGCATGTCACCTCAAAAATTATTTTTTTATCACTTACTTACTCAAGGACGAGAAGGAGTTAAACTTGGGGTTGCTGATACGTTGCAAACGTATATATAAATTTATGCTCCATGCTTGTTTTGCACCAATTACTTTATGTTTTATCTACACTTTGTGGCATTTTTATGCATTTTATGGAACTAACTTATTAACAAGATGCCACAGTGTTAGTTCCTGTTTTCTGCTGTTTTCGGTTTTAGAAAAACTAGTAAAGAAATATTCTCGAAATTGGATAAAAAAATCCAAAGTTCCTATTTTTTCCAACACGACACGAAGTCCGAAGGAGAGACGAAGAGGTGCCACGAGACAACCACACCTGGTGGCCACGCGGCCCCCCTGGCTGCTCCGCCATAGGGTGTGGGCCCCTCGGGTGTCCACGACCTTGCCCCTTCGCATATATATTCCCCTAAGGCAAAACCCTAAATACCAAATCAGAAATCCATGAAAATTTCCATAGCGCCGCCGCCACCAAAGACAAGATTCGGGAAGTCTCTGTTCCGGCACCCTCCCGGGACAGGGAATTGCCCTCGGAGCCATCTCCATCGACTCCACTGCCATCTCCATCGCCGTTGCTGACTCCCATGATGAGGAGGGAGTAGTTCTCCGCCGGGGCTAAGGGATCTACCGGTAGCTATGTGTTCATCTCTCTCTATGCGTGATCTTATTATGGTCATGAGCTTTTTAATCTAGTTGAATAAGTAGATTCTACTCTGCTACTCAAGTGCTTTAATTAATGTAAACTCCGCTTATCCCCATGTTTGTGAAGGATGTCAGTAGGCACACCGTGCGTGGAACTTAGGCTAAAGGTTGCAGAAATACTTATCATGAGTATAATTTGAGTTGGATGCCTCTATGAAATTGTGGTGTTTGTTGGAATTATCTAGCACTCAAGGTGATAGTTAGGGGTTATCTAGATGGGGAATGTGAACTTTAAGGTGTGCTGTTATAGCCCTACACCGTCCAACCGGAGAGTAGTTTAGGGTAGCATAGTGAAGAGAAGATATTATATGTTTATTGAGAGTGTCCACTAGTGAAAGTATGAACCCTAGGCCTCGTTTCTAAGCATTAAAACACTGTTTACAATCAGTCCTGCTATATGTTTGCTTGCTTCCCTTTTTATTTCAGATTTCAATTACAACTTATAATCACCCATATTACTTTTATTTCACTATCTCTTCGCCGAACTAGTGCACCTATACACCTGACAAGTGTATTGGGTGTGTTGGGGACATAAGAGACTTCTTGTATCTTGATTGCAGGGTTGCTTGAGAGGGATACCTTTGACCTCTTCCTTCCTGAGTTCGATAAACCTTGGGTGATCCACTTAAGGGAAACTTGCTGCTGTTCTACAAACCTCTGCACTTGGAGGCCCAACACTGTCTACAAGAATAGAAGTGTGCGTAGACATCAGCCCACAGCCACGTAAAACTTGCAAAAGATAAATTAGAGGCATCTAGATATTTTTTGGGCATGAGTCATGATATGGTAAATGTTATAATTTTAGTATGGTAAGATACTCTCAGGAATTATAACAAATAAGTGGGAGCGCTATAGATCTTCGCGTGACACAAATGGAATGATAGAGATCATACCATGATGCACAAGATAGTGATCAAGTGCAAGAACCATATCATGTCACTTTTTCATATGCTGTTTGTTTGCATCTTATTTATGCTTATGTCTAGCTTAGAACTTGGCGGTAGCATTATAAAGTGATCCCCTCACTAAATATCAAGATAATAATATGTTCTTCCTTAGTATGCACCATTAAGAAAGTTTGTCGTTTCGAAGCACCACATGATGATCGGGTGTGATAGACTCTACATTCGCATCAACGGGTGTTAGACAGTTCTACACACGCGAATACTAAGGTTATTACTTGGAGAGCCTAGCATGTACAAACATGTCCTCGGAACATGAACCGAAAGGTAAAGCACGAGTTATATGGATGATATGATGTCCATACGATGCTCGTTGGAGCTACTCCACCACTCATGATGATCGGTCATGGCGTAGTGAATTTGGTTCGTGTAATCACTAAAAATGACTAGAGGGATGTTGTTTTTGAGTGGGAGTCCACATAGTAATATGATTAAAGTTGAATTCAATTTATCATAAACTGAATCGGAGTTGCACAGTTCGTTGTAGTCACTCGCATTCGTTTACTACCTAGTGTTTAGCTATAATTGAGATAATATAACTATAGGATTCTGGAATTTTTACTTTACGAACCGGTATCATATTTTTTTATGAGTGTCAATCCGAAGATAAAGTACCATTGCAAACTTTCAGAAATACCTCACTTACTCCGTGAAATTCAATAAGTTGTATTGAATCAAGAGTAACAGTTCCAATGTTAGTATCTAAATATCATGCTTGCCTCCATGATCTTTGATATTCAAAAGTTGTTTCAGTATCAAGGTTATCTAGGAGCTGAAAAAATTGTTTCAAAAACCATCATGCGTGAAATATATTGTGATATCTGAAATAATGTTTGGTTGTAATATGATAGAAAATAATTTTAGTAAGATACGTGTTCTCATATTGTATGAGAATTTGCAAAGGATGGAGACACTAAGCGTCCTGATCTCCCAAAAGGTTTTGGGAACTAACAATATATTCGCGATTCGTCCTTATGAGCTATTGTAGCTTGATCATGAAAGTTGTCATGATAATGATGGATAGAAGATGTAGGTAACATGTTTACTACATTAAAATGATTACTAAAAGGGCTGAAACTTGAAAGAACACCAAACATTTCATGATGGTGATCCACTTCAAAGTGCAAGTCCAAATGTATTAGTATTTGACTATACACACTTTGGACCATGTGTCATATATATGCCACCACTATTAATGTTGATATATTCTTTTAAAAAGGAAAGGTAATTCTGAAAGAGAATCTGGTAAATATTTGGCAGAAAGGAAAAAGACTGGAAAAGTCTAGCTTAGGTATATAGATGATATACACATTATGGATGTATTCTTTGCTTGTTAAACAATGTGGTTCTTAGGTATTGGATATCAAATTTGTTGGTATAAAGTGTCATATAGAATAACACAATTCATGAACTGCAATGGCCTAAGTAACTAGCAAAAGAATATGTGATGATGTTCATCAAAAACAAATAAAGTGTTATTGTGTTTCTCGTTTACATCAAAGCTTGCCTTCAAGATTTGTATTAATAATTTTTATTTCGTTCTAGTATTATGAGAATAATCGTTATTTAAATAATTACTGTATTCCATAGAGGATGGATGAACTTTTACAAATCTAGTTGGATATATCTTGTCCATAAACACTGATGCTAAAAATTTGCAAGACGAATGATTGGAATATGAATTTTTGAGTGATATCGCCATTTAAATTATATTGGAAAGAAAATAAGAAGAAAACTCCATGTTAATGGATTTTTGGAGTCTTTTGATTTTGATAAATTGACGCTTGTGAAACTTTTCTGGAGATAAATAAAACCTCGTTTATGGGCCTGAGAAGAACGAATGACTAACCTATTGGACATAGTGTATGTTGAAGTATATTGTCCATTATGTGTAGTCTTGAGCGATGGATTTAAACTTCATATGCTTTCTCCGAAATTTGAGTAAATACATGTGTATATTTACTTAATAAGGGAGAAGTAGAAAAATTGAAATTTTTCAAATGGTTTCAAGATGAAGTGGAAAATCATTATAACAAAAAAATAAAGAATATATGATTGGATAATAAAGGAAGATATTTGAGTTACAAGTTTGGCAAATCACCTAAGATTTGAGTAATCGTTCCATTGACTTGCGTTTTCCGAAACACCATAGGAATATGGAGTTATTTATTTTACAATTAGCATTATATTTTAAAGATTAATCTTTAGTGAATACCGCTTTTACACTGAAAAAAGCTCCATCATGATCCATTGAAATGACACCATATGAGTTATGATTTCGGATAAAACCCAAGTTGTTTTTTCTTAAATTTTGGTATGCTAGGCATAAGTAAAATGTTTACAACCAAATTCGGATGATCATGTCTGTAACACCCTCGAATCGGCCCTATGCAAATTTCAACGATTCCCGTCAAACCCTCATAGAAACGATTCAAAGATGTCCACCAGGCACATGCATGCGGGTGGAAAACGAAGTAATATTATTACACAATAGTCCACGATGGAACCCATAGAACATATATATACAACAACGACTCGAAGAGTCAAGAATACATATATACAATACAAAGATCTAAATCACCTTCAAAAAGATACAACATCCGAGTACATATAAGATAAAAATGGAGCTAAGAGCCCTGAAGAAAAACCAATGGATTCCAAAACCCTGCCTAGGACAATCCAGAAGGATCACCCTTCTAACGACGTCGATTTCAAACCTGCTAAACAAAAGGGGTGCCGACAAGGGGCAAAGGAAAAGGAGAGCGGTCAGTACTGAGGCTAGTACATGACGATGCTTAGAATTCCGCGACTCTCGCCTACATAGGTATGGTGGACTGAAGCGGCAGCACAAAGTGCACTATATAACCTATAGAGACTCGATACAACTGTCGGCTATCAGAGATGGATAAGAAAGACCAATGCGGAACCAACCTGTTACTACGACCAAACATACCTATCCTGGTATTTCCCTCCTCGAGACCAAACAAGGAAGTCATTTCAACAAAACTCACACGGTTGGTAGTTTTATTCTTTCTTTCCATGGTGGTTATCCAACTTACTAGTCATATCAGATACAATTCAAATTATAACAGTAAACTTTAGTTATAGTTGTCTATGATCAAGATACTGTGCTCCAAGTCATCCATAACCGTGGACATGGATTTTCTAAAATATTTAACCCTACATGGGTGCACAAAGTTTCCACACGCACTTCAACCCTTGTTGCCAAATCAATTAAAATACACCGATCAGTTTGTCGGTGGGCCTCGGACACGAAGCTTTCCTAGACCCAAAGCAAGTACATGGGGCCCACCCGAAATAGCTACCCATACGAGGTATAGCTAATCCACGTACGGACCCTGAGGTTGTGTGCACTTGTCACGCGAGCAGAGGCCATAGACAATATATTCCTGTGACAGAGTGTCACATCTACGCAATAGTAATAAACCCTCATCGAGTAACCTGTAATAAACATCTCATACATGGAATAAGTACAACAGGTAACGTATAAATACAGAACTAGTTTGTGCCCCCCAAAATAGTACTTTGAAATCAGGTACTAAGCCGATAGGGGTGCCCATACATCCCACATGTGGTTAGCGCGCTCAGTCTCGTAACAAGTGTCAAGAACTCGGGTCCTAGGTGGACACAGGGGGCGGGATAATAACCAGATCTCAACTATTACCCCTTTTTGCCTCTGCATTAATTATATCTACTCCCAACATTTAATTAACAAGTTGTATTTAAAGCCATGATGATCTCCACCAATAAGCATGTGCCAACCCCCAACAATGGTGGAATATCGACGACGCGAAGCAGCACCCGAACAAGCAACTACGACTCGCAATGCCCAACTATATACCAAACAACAGGTAATAGAGGTGTCCAAAGCAATATAGGCTACATGGGATATCAATGGTACGAAAACTAAAGAATCGCAACACAAATAGCAATAGATCAATAAAAGAAAGTAAAGATTGTAAATGCAAAATAGGTATAAAGGGGGAGAATTCTCGCCTAGGAAAACTACCGAAGGTTCATCCGAAGATCGAGTCGGCCCGCATCAACTCATCGTCCTAATACATTAATAAGCAAAGCACTAGAAGACAAAAGATCAGGCATGATGCATGTCTTTATAGGTTATTCCGAATAACCGTTGGGCATTCCTCCATAGCACCGAGGACAAAAGTGTTTGTCTCTTAGAACATCAAGCTTCTTGAAAAGGAATTTTTCGCGAAAATTTAAGTGGGAGGACAATAGAACTTTGATAAGGTTATTAAACCTTGGATATAGGTGTTGAGTTGCGCAGCACCGAAAAGTGTCCCCGAGGCAGCCACAATGCTCATGGCTCACTTGCCTCAAAGGTTGTGGTCATGGAGATCTGAGTTCCTATTGAACTGCGTAGGTCGGATAAACAATCAAATACTAAGATTTGAGATTAAATCATTATTGTTTGATAATGATAAACCAACTACATGCAAAGAAGCGATGATGGGCCCTGACTCCGTAAAATGGTTGAACCATAAAATCCACGATAGTTCTATACACGAGAAACCAAGTTACTGAACTTGGAAGACCCTCTAGAAGGCATGAAGCCCATAGGTTGTATTTGGATCTATAAAGAAACATACATGGATGCTTGACATCTATAAAAATAGTCGACATGTCGGTAAAGAGTTTATGACAATATTCAAGGGGTTGAAATACGATAAGATTCGATCTCTCATAGCGATACTTAGTCTGGATAGATTAGTGTAGTAACCAATACATATGTCAATTGTTGTATATGGTAGTTAAACAAACAAAAAAATTCTTCTAATAGAATGGTCACCTAGGACATGTACGTGACATGGTCCAAGGGGTTTTGTTAAATTAAAAGTTGCTAAAAAGGCATGCAAACTTCTATGGTAGCATCGCGCATTTGGAATCGTCACCGTGATGAAATTGTTAAAATGTTTAATTTCTTCAGAAACAATGAAGATGCTTGTATTTGCAAGAAATTAAGTGGGAGCGCTGAGACATATTTTTAATACATTGTGTATAAGACATATTGTTGATTGGAAATGATGTATCTTTTATTTGACACAAGTTAAGAATTTCATCCAAATTAGATTTGGATGGAAGACTTAGGCAAAACCTGAATATTAGGCAGCAATGTCTCTTTGGATAGATCGAGATGATAATATGGTTATGCCAAATGTACATAGATAAAATATTGAATGAGTTCAATATAGAAACGACAAGAAGGGTTCTTGCCACATGGAAAAGGTTGAATCAAGATTCAAGTGTTTTTACACTGGGTGAGTAAAATCATATGGATATCTTAATAAATGAGATTCAAGTGTTTTGACACTTGGTGAGTGAAATCACATGAATATCTTAATAAATCATTCCATGAAATTTACATATTCAGATATGTCCTATGCTCTAAATGTTATGAGCATATACCAGTGTGACTCATAAGATGATTATTGGACGATAGTAAGGATATTATTATGATCTTTGGAAGAACTACGAATATATTTTGTATATAGAAGTGACAAATAGTTCATTGTAAAGTGTTACATTGACACTATACAGATAGTTCATTGTAAAGTGTTATATTGACACTATACAGATAGTTCATTGTAAAGTGTTACATTGACACTATACAGATAGTTCATTGTAAGGTGTTACATTGGCACTATACAAATAGTTCATTGTAAAGAGTTATATTGGTACTAGTTTTGTCACATGGTACAAACTAAGTTTATACCAATTTAAGCTATAGGTTAAGGGTAGCACAATGTAATTGAAGAAAGTTCCATGATGGATTTGGATGAGTTCCAAAGTAGTGGACATTGTGCTAGATACTACAACAAAAGGCTAAGTATAAGACTGCTATGGTAGCAACAAAGGAACTACGCATGGTTCGATGGGCTAGTACTATGAAGATATATTGTATGAAAATTATATCAACATGTTTTAAACCCCAAGGGAATAAGGTCTCGCCAAATTTATACAAAGCCACCTCATTTGAGAATAAGTGATGCGTAGAGACTCAAAGACATGCAAATACACACAAATCTAAAAGTGTCAGATCTGGGGATTACGTTTACCTTTAGCAAACACATATATCTATAACACCAAAGTTCCATAAGTGTTGAATGCACAATGTTTTTCGAACTAGATTATTGACTCTAGTGCAAGTGGGAGACTGAAAGGAATATGCCCGAGAGGCAATAATAAAGTGGTTATTATCTTATTCTATATTTATGACAAATGTTTATTTTTCATGCTATAATTGTGTCAGGAGGAAACATTAATACATGTGTGATTTATAAATAGAAAAGGTTTCTGGTAATGCCTCTCTTCATACTATCTTGTTGATTAACTGATGATCAATGTTTCTTGATTATGAACATTGGATGTTGTTAATATTAGGGCCATATCATTGGAGAATGATATGATAAACAGTCACCCGCAGTAGATTTAGAAATATGATCTAGTACTCAAGTTTATATTACTATCACATTCGTAGTAACTCAATGTTCTTAGACCATTAGATCACGTCAATCATTTCCACTAGAAAAGTACTTTGATTCCATCAAATGTCACACCATAACAGGGTGATTATAAAGGTGTCGTTAGTTACTTGGAAAGTGTTAGTTGAGGATCATGGATCAAGAGTGAGATTTTTCCATCCAGATGACAGAGAGATATACTCAGGGCCCTCTCAGTTATATCACATTGACATAGCTTGCAAGAAAGTGATTTAATCACTGGAATGTTATATGATGGGAATGATAAAACGAGTACTTGTCGGGAACAAGATTAAACAAGGTATGGATGATACGAAATGATAGAATCTCGAACAAATAAAATATCATGAGACAAAAGGAATTTTATTACAATGAAAAAGGTTCAAATGATCATTGGATTTACTTGGAGCTAGTGGGAGTCATTATGGATATCCAGGTCCCGCTAATAATTATGAGAGAATTCCTTATTTGATATTTGTTCCCAATATGATTCCTTACTTGACACTAAAGGTTTTTAATTCCCTATTGACTCCTAGTGTAAATATTTTGCCTTATATGACACTAGTGCATTTTGAGGCTAACGGTGTTAACTGAGGACCTACAGAGATGATTTTTCTCTTGGTGCATAATGTGACAAAAAATGACAAAACAAATGTTATTGTACTGTGATATATCTGCTAATCATTAATTTACCAAATGAGACCCAAACCAATATAGTCATGGAACTGATTTTTGCATGGTAAAGAAAGCAACATTGTGCTAAAACAGAAGTAACCATAAATCAATCAAATACTTGGTCATTGGTGTTAGCAGAACGAGTTCATGTGCTGCCATCCTTGAGCTTGGGCTCCGCATGCACTACCGGCTCCGGCCGCACTCATGCACCTGCACCAAGTCCACTATGAAGGCCACATTGTGTGTAGATATTTTTCTTCCTAAGATTTCAACTGTCATGGATGGATCTCGCGTTAGCCAAACATGCGTGGAGTTGGGCCGACTTGGCTGCGTCCGGGTCAATCCATCAATACGCAGGCAGAGGAGCACCGGTTGGTTCCGTCTTGGTTTGTTTGGCCCTGCTAGTAAGCAACGTCGTGTGCATATCCAGCTCAATCAAATCATCACGACAACATGAAAAAAGTTGACAGAACCCAGGGGTTTGGCATTTGACTAACCCATGGGTATTTTGGTCCAACTAAAAAAAGTTGACAGAATGATGTCAATGAATTTACGGTAGTGTCATTTAAGGAAAAACATTTACACTAGGTGTCAAATAGGGAAGTAAAAATATTTTAGTGTCAAATAAGGAATCATATTGAAAACTAGTGTCAAATAAGGATTTCTCTCTATGATTATTGATCAGACAGAGTTTCGATCATGTCTACATAGCTCTCGAACCTGTAGGGAGACAAACTTAACGGTAGTCGACACAATTGAGTGGATATGGAACACAAGAAAAGATAATGGACATTACAGGAATTTGTTCTGTCAAATCTGCCAAAATGGTTTCGAGATATCGAAACAAAGCAAGGAAATAAAATTTTAATGTGTTCATTAAATGAAGTACTCATTAAATGAAGTGTTCATTAAATTGAGTTGCATTAAACCGAGAGAATTAAAGTGATTTAATTCAAAGACCTTTGGTTTTGAGTGGAGATTAAATGGAAGAAAGTGAAGAATCAATTTTGTGAGTGGAGTGTCCACACACATGAATGAGGGAGGAGAAGGGGCACCCACTTTGGCTGCCGGCCATGGGTGGGGGTTCCCCCTCCCCCTATAAAATGAGGTGGAGACCTCCTCCTCTCACATAGACTCTCCGTCTCCTCTCATATGCCCTTTGGCCGGATGGCATCTTCTCCCACTTGCTAGCCTTGTCCATTGCCATAAGAAAAGGTGCTTAGGAGAAGCCCTGCTTGAGATCTTACCCTCCACCACATCTACCATGCCGTAGTGCCGTTGGAGTTCCCTGGGATCCACTAGTTCCGCTACCTAACTAGAACGAGAGACGGAAGTTGTCGGCACACCGTATGTATGACCGATTACGAAGGCGCTGCCCTCTTGTGGCGCTAATCGTCTGAATGTCCTTAAGGACGGTCGTGTACACTCTATATCAACCATGTTTTTTGTGGGAATATTATCCTGCTTACGGTCTTCAAGGGCGAGTCTTTCTAAAACCATTACATAGTATTGCCTTGATTTGATCTTGGCAGTTGTAACTGTAGGATTTTTTCTTTTCTATGCAACGAACCCCTTTAGGCTCGGCCTCCGCTGGTGGTTAGCAGCCTGCCCCGATTTCTTATGGAGCCCCCCAATTTTGTTGCTGCTTTAGCCGCTGCGGAAGCTATGCTGGAGTTTCCGTCGGAGGCAGTTAGGGATAACTCGCGCGCCAACGCCTAGAAAGTGAGATGGGCCCACTTCTTTAGTGTTTCTCGTTACCAAGGAGGACCTGCTGTCTCATGTTTGACGGTTAGGGACCCTCCTTCCCTAGGGACAAGGGGGCTAGATGGTGCCCTGCGGTGGGTGACAGACCCCCCACCCCACTAGCAGGAGAGCCGCGGAGTGCACATGTCTCCTGCCGAATTGCGGCCACTCGGAGAGCCACCACGAGGGAGATCCTGCCCAGAGTTTGGCCAGGGAGAGAGAGGTGACGACCATGCTTCTGTGGGATCCTCTCAGACCTCACAGTCAGGAGACTCGTGCCGGATCCTGATTGAGCGCCAAGGAGAAGACTGTAGGGTTCGCAACATAGAAAACAAAAAATTTCTACGATGGGAACAACTAAGTACCAAGATCTATCTACTAGACACAAGCAACGGGTGGATATACATCCATAGAATACATACCCTCGAAGACCGAATAGTGTTAATGAGGTTGTACTCGTGGATGATGTAGACGAACGCTTGCTGATCTCAAGATCGTGATGAAGTCCATCTGGTCCAACCGGTCCAGCACGATCAAGTCCAGCACCTCAAAGCAGTGGTGCATCCGTGATCGCACACACGTACGGGTACCCCAACAACCTCCGCGCCCTCGCTCCAGTGAAGCAGCGGAAGCAACAAATCCTTCTAGAAAAAGCCACCGGGAACATGTATCTCACTGATCCGAGACCATGGGGAAATTCTAAAGGGGGAGAGAGATCCTTCGCGAGGAGGTGTGATTTGAGAGGAGGAGAGGGGGGCCTTTTATAGGGGAGAGGGGGGGGGCACCCAAGGGGCATGGCGCCCAGCCATGGGGGCTGCCCCCACCTGTTCCACATTCATGTGGGTGGAGCTCCCACTCAAAATGAAAAGCCTCCACTCCCATGAAAAAGCCTCCACTCACATGCATTAAATTTCCACCAAATTTAATGCAAGCTCTCATTTAAATAAAAATCTTTTATTTATTTATTCAGAATTTTGTTAATTACTTTAATTAACAAACATTCACATAAAACCCCTTATAACATTTCAATTTCACATGCAGAACTAGTTTCAGCAATTTCAACCGAAACTGTTTCGGTGTCTAGTGAAATAAATTCCTGCGCTTTCCTTTTTCTTTCTCGGGCATATCATTTGCTCCAAATGGTGTCGGTATCCCTTAAGTGTGTCACCCTACGGTTCGCAAATAATGCAGACATGATCGAGACCCCTCTCCGATCAATAATCAGCAGCGGGACCTGAAGATCCGTACTGACTCCCACACATTCAACGATGACTTCTGTGATCGTGTGAACCTTTTACGCTAGTATCTTAATCCCTTTGTTTCACGATATATTACATGTCCGAGATTCGATCATCGGTATCTCCATACCTAGTTTAATCTCATTACCGACATGCACTCTTTTCTCGTTCCCGTGATATAACATTTGAGTGATCAAATCACTTGCTTGCAAGCTAATCAATGTGATATCACCGAGAGGGCCTAGAGTATATCTATCCGTTATCAGGATGAACAAATTCCACTCTTGATCCATGAGTCTCAACATAACACTTTAGTAGTTTTGAAGCCATCTTTATAATCACTCAATTACAATGTGACATTTGATGTCAACAAGAAACTCTTCCGGTGTTAGTGATTGACATGATCTCATGGTCTAAGGATTAGGATCACTTCGTAAGTTGTTATAGCAATATAAACTCAATGACTTTGATCGTAATGCTATACTTCGGATGAATGTTCATCACATCATTACACTAATGTTATGACCTCGTTATTAACAACATCCAATGTCCATGATCAGGAAACTTTGATCATCATGTTAATCAACGAGCTAGTTTATAAGAGAGGCATAACTAGGAACTTCCTTTTTGTTTATTAAACACACATGTATTAACGTTTCCGTATTAATACAATTATAGCATGTAAAATAAACATTTATCATAAATAAGGAATACGATAATAACCACTTTATTATTGCCTCTCGGGCATATTCCCTTCAGTCTCCCACTTGGACTAGAGACAATAATCTAGTTTGAAAACTTTGCGTATTGAACACCTATGGCTTTCTGGTGTTCCATATACGCAACTGCAAGTGGTTAACATAATCTACGGATCTGATGCTTTCAGGTCCATGTGTATTTGCATGTCTTTGCGTCTCCACGCATCACTCATTCTCCAATGAGATGGCATTGTATAAATTTGGTCTTTTGGTGAGACCTTTAGTTCCTTGGTGTTAAACCATGTCGATACTATTGTCGTACAATATATCTTTAGTGTTAGCCCGTTGCGAACAACACCTTAGTTTGATAACAAACTTCTTGACACAAATTCCCTCCTTTGCTGCTACTATAGCAGACATATACTTAGCCTTTTTGTTGTAGTATTCGTCACAATGTCTTAACTATGGATTTCATCCAAATCCATCATGGAATCTTCTTTCCATTACATTGTGCCACCCATAGTTTAAATTGAGATAAACTTAATTTGTATCTTGTGACAAAACTAGTATCAATGTAACGCTTTACAATGAACTATTTGTAATTGTTTGTCACCTCTACACAAATATATTCTTAGTTCTTCCAAAAGATCATAAGAATATCCTTAATATAGTCCAATGATCATTTTATGATTCATTCTGGTATATGCTCATAACACTTAGAGCATAGGACATATCTGGATGTGTACATATCATGGTATGATTGATCAAAACATTCTCGTGATTTCACTCATCAAGTGTCAAAGCACTTGAATCTTGTTTCACTTATCAAGTGTCGATACACTTGAATCTTGATTCAATTCTTTTTCATGCGACAAGAACCGTTTCTTGTTGTTTCTATATTGAACTCCTTCAATATCTCATATATGTACGTTTGGCACAACCATATTAGCATCACAGTCTATCCACTATAGACATTCATGCTAAATATTCGGGTTTTGCCTAAGTCTTTCATCGAAATGAAATTCTTAACCATTGTCAATAAAAGATACATCATTTCTAATCAACAAGATGTCATCCATATAATGTATTAGAAATGTGTCTCAGTGCTCCCACTTAATTTCTTGCAAATGCAAGCATCCTCATCGTCTCCTGATGAAAAACTCCTTTTTTTATCATGGTGAAGATTCCAACTCCGCGATGCTTACTTCAACCATTGAAGTTTGCATGCCCCTTTTAGCATCCTTTGAATTAACAAAACCTTTTGGATCGTGTCACGTACACGTCCTAGGTAACCATTCTATTAAAAGAACTTTGTTTTGTTTATTCATCTACCATATACCAAATTATATGTAGTGGTTGCTACTTTAATCCGTCCAGACTAAATATCGCTATGAAAGATCAAATCTTATCATAGTCAACTCCTTGAACATTGTCGTAAAATACTTTACCGATATGTCGACTATTTCATAGATGTAAAACATCCATGTCCGTTTCTTTATAGATCCAAATACGACCGATAGGTTTTTACACCTTTCTGGAGGGTCTTCTAAGTTCAAAACTTGATTTCTCGTGTATGGAACTATCACGGATTTTATGGCTTCAAGCCATTTGACGGAGTCAGGGCCCATCATCGCTTCTTTGTAGTCGGTTCATCATTGTCAAACAATAATGATTTACTCCCAAATCTCAATCATTTGATTGTTTATCCGACCTTCTTGGTTCAATAGGAACTTTAGACCTCCGTGACCGCAACCTTTGAGGCACATAATCTATGAGCATTATGGCAGTCTCCGGAACATTTTCCGGCGCTGCGCAACTCAGCACATTTAGCTAAGGTTCGTTAACCTTATCAAAGTTCTATTGTCCTCCTACTTAACTATTACGAAAAAAATTCCTTTTTCAAGAAACTTCACGTTTCAAGCGACAAACCCTTTTGTCCTCGGTGTTATGGAGGAATAACCAATTGTTATTCGAAATAACCTACAAAGACATGCTCATCCTACTTTGGTTGTAAACATCTTACTTATGTTTAGCGTACCAAAATTTAAGAAATGACAACTTGGGTTTTACCCCAAACCATAACTCATATGGTGTCATTTCAACGGATCAAGATGGAGCTCTTTTCAGTGTAAAAGCGGAAGTCTCTAAAGCTTTAATCTTTTAAAACATAATGGCAGTTTTATAAATAACACCTTTGATCAAACCATGTCACACAAGGTTTTATTACAAATCTCAAACACTCCATACTCCTATGGTGTTTCGGGAGATGTAAATCTAGATGTTTTTGCTAAACTTGTAACTCAAATAAATCCCTTTATGATAAAATCATAAACCATTTATTTTCTTGTCACAATGATTTTCACTTCATCTTGAAAGTCTTTGAAACGTTTTTCAAATATTTCATACTTCTTTCTCATTAAGTGAACATTCACTCAAATTTCCGGAGAAATTATATGAAGTTGAAATCCATCGCTTACGACTATACATAATGGACTACATACATCGATATGTATAAATTCCAATATTTTAGTCATTCGTTCTTCTTTGGCCTTTGAACGAAGTTTTAATTATCCCGAGGAAAGTCTCACAAGCGTCACTTGATCAAATCAAAGACTCCAAAAATCCATGAATATGAAGATTCTTCATGTTTTCTTTCCAATATAATTTAAACAGCGATGTCACTTTGTAAGTGATCTTTCAATCATTTGTCTTGCGACATTTAGCATTAGGTTTTATGGATGTGATTTCTCCAACTAGATTTGTAAATCATCCATATTATATGGAATACGGTAATTATTTGAACAACCTTTGTTCTCATAATACCTGATTCAAATAACAATTATTAAAACAAATCTTGAAGTCAAGCTTTGATGTCAACGAGAAATACAAACAACGGTTTGTTTGTTTTCGATGAACATCATCACATATTCTCTTGCTAGTTACTTAGGCCATTGTGGTTCATGAATTGCGTAGTTTTGTATGAAATTTCATACCAACCAATTCGGTATCCAATACCTAAGAACCACATTGTTTAACAAGCAAAGAATACAACCATAACATGTATATCATCTATATACCTAAATTGGATATTTCCAATCTTTTCTTTTCTGCCAAATATATTTTATAGATTCTATTTCAGCATTTCCTCTTTCTTTTTAAAAGAATTATCAACATCAACAGTGGCACCATATACATGACACATAGTCCAAAGCGTGTATATTCAAATAATAATACCTTTGGACTTGCACTTTGAAGTAGATCACCATCATCAAAATGATCGGTATTCTTTCAAAATCCATTCTTTAGTAATCTTTTAGTGTAGTAAACATTTTACATACATATTCTATTCACCCTTATCATGAAGACTTTCATGATCAAGCTACTTTAGCTTATAAAGGCAAATCGTGAGTATAACATTACTTTCCAAAACCCCTTTGGATGATTAGGATGTCTAGCATCTCCAACCTTCGTAAATTCTCATCCAATATGAGAATATATATTATACTATATCATATTGCAACCAAAACATTGTTTTAGATATCGTTATATCTGCCACACATGATGGTTTCTGAAACAATTCTTTCAGCTCCTAGATAAACTTGATACTAAAACAATCAAGAATCGTGGAGGCAAACATGATACTTAAGATACTAACACTGGAATTGTTACTCTCGATTTAATACCAACTATTAAATTTCACGGAGTAAATAGAGTTTGCTGAAAGTTTGCAATAGGACTTTAAACTTTGATTGACACTCAACACAATACGATACCAGTTCGTAAAGTAAATATCCAGAATTCTATAGTTCTGTTATCTCAATTACAACTATGCATAAGGTGGTGAACGAATGCCAATGACTACAACAAATTATGCAAATTCACTTTGATTTAATTTATGATAAATTGAGTTCTACTAATCCAAATTAGAAATAAACTCCCACTCAAAAACGACATCCCTTGTGTCTTTTTGGTGATTACATGAACCAAATCCACTACACCAAGTCCGATCATCACGTGAGTCGGTGTAGCTTCAAACGCAAGCATCCATATGGTCATCATATCAAAACATATGACTCATGCTTAACCTTTCGGTCCGTGTTCTGAGGCCATGTCTGTACATGCTAGGCTCGCCAAGTAAGAACCTTAGTATTCGCGTGTGTAACTGTCTGAGATATGCTCGTGGATTCAAGTACACCCGATCATCACGTGATGCCTTGAAGCGGCGATACATTGTCGGTGCATACTTAAGGAAGAACACATTTTTATCTTGATATCTAAATGAGGGATCATCTTATTATGCTAATAAAATGCCAAACAAGCAATATAAGATGCAATCAAACATCACATGTTTATTAGTGAAATGATATGGTTCCCGCATATGATCTCTATCATGTGCACCGTGGTATGATCACTATCATACCTTTATGTGTAAGGCCAAGGTCTATGGAACTTACACGTTATGTGTGTTGTAAGAGTATCATCTCATACTTCTACTTACAACATCACCATATCATAACACTAGCCCAGCAACAATCTAAACTAGACGCCTCTAATTTATCCATTGCAAGTTTTACGTGGCTTAGGACTTTCGAAGATAGAACCGTTCTTACCTACGAACATGAACCACAACGAGGATAACCAAATTGTTGACAACTCGTTGCAAATTAGATATTGACTATAGTAGGAGAGATGACACCTAGCCACTTATGCAAAACTAGTTGCATGTTAAGCGTGGAACAGGTCTCATGTGCGAGGACATGTAAAGTTTGTCCGGGCCGCTTCATCCCACTATGCCACCAATATCCAAAGTACAACTAAGAAGCAACAAAATGATCATCATCGCCCACATACTCATATGTGTACTACCTATGCAAAGTATCTACGCATAGATCCGGCTCTGATACCACTGTAGGGTTCGCAGCATAGAAAACAAAAATTTTCTACGATGGGAACAACTAAGTACCAAGATCTGTCTACTAGACACATGCAACGGGTGGATATACATTTATAGAATACATACCCTCGAAGACCGAATAGCGTTAACAAGGTTGTACTCGTGGATGATGTAGACGAACGCTTGCCGATCTCAAGATCGTGATGAAGTCCATCTGGTCCAGCCGGTCCAGCACGATCAAGTCCAGCACCTCAAAGCAGTGGTGCATCCGTGATCGCACACACATACGGGTACCCCGACAACCTCCGCGCCCTCGCTCCAGCGAAGCAGCGGAAGCAACAAATCCTTCCAGAAAAAGCCACCGGAAACATGTATCTCGCTGATCCGAGACCATGTGGAAATTCTAAAGGGGGAGAGAGATCCTTCGCGAGGAGGTGTGATTTGAGAGGAGGAGAGGGGGGCCTTTTATAGGGGAGAGGGGGGGCACCCAAGGGGAATGGCGCCCAGCCATGGGGTCTGCCCCCACCTCTTCCACATTCATGTGGGTGGAGCTCCCACTCAAAATGAAAAGCCTCCACTCCCATTAAAAAGCCTCCACTCAAAAATCCACTCACATGCATTAAATTTACACCAAATTTAATGCAAGCTCTCATTTAAATAAAACTCTTTTATTTATTTATTCAGAATTTTGTTAATTACTTTAATTAACAAACATTCACATAAAACCCCTTGCTAGTATTCCATTTCACATGCAGAACCAGTTTCAGCAATTTCAACCGAAACAGTTTCGGTGTATAGTGAAATAAATTCCTGCGCTTTCCTTTTTCTTTCTCTGGCATTTCATTTGCTCCGAATGGTGTCGGTATCCCTTAAGTGTGTCACCCTACGGTTCGCGAATAATGCAGACATGATCGAGACCCCTCTCCGATCAATAATCAGCAGCGGACACGGAGATCCAGATCGACTCACACATTCAACGATGACTTCTGTGATCGTGTGAACCTTTTACGCTAGTATCTTAATCCCTTTGTTTCACGATATATTACATGTCCGATATTCGATCATCGGTATCTCCATACCTAGTTTAATCTCGTTACCGACATGCACTCTTTTCTTGTTCCCGTGATATAACATTCGAGTGATCAAATCACTTGCTTGCAAGCTAATCAATGTGATATCACCGAGAGGGCCTAGAGTATATCTATCCGTCATCGGGATGAACAAATTCCACTCTTGATCCATGAGTCTCAAGATAACACTTTAGTAGTTTTGAAGCCATCTTTATAATCACCCAATTACGGTGTGACGTTTGATGTCAACAAGAAACTCTTCCGGTGTTAGTGATTGACATGATCTCATGGTCTAAGGATTAGGATCACTTCGTAAGTTGTTATAGCAATATAAACTCAATGACTTTGATCGTAATGCTATACTTCAGATGAATGTTCATCACATCATTACACTAATGTTGTGACCTCGTTATTAACAACATCCAATGTCCATGATCAGGAAACTTTGATCATCATGTTAATCAACGAGCTAGTTTATAAGAGAGACATAACTAGGAACTTCCTTTTTGTTTATTAAACACACATGTATTAACGTTTCCTTATTAATACAATTATAGAATGTAAACTAAACATTTATCATAAATAAGGAATACGATAATAACCACTTTATTATTGCCTCTCGGGCATATTCCCTTCAAAGACACCCAGACACGTATTGAGCGCCATCCGGAGTATCACCTCCGCGATTGCTTCGAGAAAACATGAGCTGGGCGGAGCGCCCCAGTATTCGCGACCACATTGGCTTCGGGGACCCTCACATGAGGGAAACGATGAGTACGCGTGACCTCGACACCACCCTGGAGCTATTCGCCCTGGCGGACAAGTGCGCTCGGGCCGAAGAGGGGTGACTTCAGACCGGCGAAGCCATTGAAAAAGATGAAGACTCCACCAAGAAAAATAACTACAAGTGCCCACTGATGGGGTTCGTTGTATAGAAAACAAAAAATTCCTATTGTGTGCAACTTCCAAGATCGAATCATGGAGATACTATGTAACGGTTTCAGATGGAGTCACCCTCAAAGACCATTAGCGGGATAACATTCCCGCAAACAAACGTGGTTGATGTAGATGTACACAACCATCCTCAAGGACGTGCAGACGATCAACTCCACAAACGGGCATCGCCTCCATAATCGGTCACTAATACGTCAGAAACGTATCTATAATTTTTTATGTTCCATGCTTATTTAGTATCTGCTTTGCTTTGTCTACACTTTGAGGTGTTTTTATATCTTTTCTGGAACTAACCTACTAACAAGTTGCCATAGTGCCAGTTGCATGTTTTCTTCTATTTTGGTTCTAGAAAGGCAGAAAGTCAATATTATCGGAATTGGACGGGACAAAAGCCAAAGTCAATATTTTACCGTATGCGATTTAATCCAGAAGGCAGGCGGAGCGCCACGGTGGCCACACCCAGGCGGCCATGCAGGCGCGCTGGGCAGGGTGTAGGCCCTCCCGAGCACCCCCCTGCCTCGCCTCCTCGCCTATAAGAAGCCCCCGATGCAGAAACCCTAGGCACCCGATCAAAACTCCACGAAACCTTCTATAGCCGCCGCCACCATCGTCCCTAGATCGGGGGATCTGAAGTTCTTCCCGGCACCCTGCTGGAGGGGAAATCATCCTGGAGGCCTTCTTCTCCGGTATGATGCTTGAGTAGTTCCACCTTGGACTATGGGTCCATGTAGTAGCTAGCTGGTTGTATCTCCTCCTTGTGATTTCATGTATAGATCTTGTGAGATCCGTTCATGATCAAGATCTAATCTATTTGTAATCAGGCATGTTGTGTTTGCGGGGATCCGATGGATATTTAGATTACTATGTTAGATTGATTAATGGTTTTGTCTTTATGATTCTATCATGTCTGTATTATTTGTGATCTTGCATGCTCTCCGTTGTTAGTAGCTATCTTGGCCAAGTAGTTGCTAGTGACTCCAAGAGGGGTATTTATGCTCGATAGTGGGTTCATGCCTCTAGTTTCCAAGGGAAGTGACAAAAATCTCTTCGGTTGTAGATGTGCTATTGCTACTAGGGAGAAAACAACGGTCTCTTGTTCATAGAACAAGTGGATTATTTACCTTACACACTTTGCTTAAAGAAGTTGTCTGTTGCTTGCAACTTAATACTGGAGGGGGTTCAGATGATAACCCAAAGGTGGACTACTAGTCATAGATGCAGTTGGATGGCGGTCTATGTATCTTGTTGTATTGCCCAATCGAATCTCATAGGATCTTTTTGTATGGTATTGCATTGTTATGCCTTGCTCTGTTCCTGTCAATTGCCCTGCTGTAATTTGTTTATCCTTCATGCCATGTTGTTTATCTAAGGAGAGCAACTCTAGTGAACTATGGACCCCGGTCCAATATTTACCATTGATACATCTTCCACTGCTACTGTTTACTTGCTGCAAACTATCATCACCTTCCACACCATATGTTTAATCCTTTGTTACAGCAAACCGGTGAGCTTGACAACCTCACTAATTCGTTGGGGCAAAGTATTGAGTTTGTGTTGTGTAGGTTTCCGCGTTGCTTGTAACACATGTGTGACGTTTCCTTCCTCCTAATGGTTCGATAACCTCGGTTTCTTACTAAGGGAAGGCTTGCTGCTGTGCTGCTTCACACCTTGCTCTTTGGGTTCCCAACAGGCTCTACACGTAGCCATCAGTCACACGTGCGGTGTGCCGACGACTCCCGAATCCTTGCTCTAGACGGGCAGCGTAAGTAGAGGATCCTCGCGAACTTCAACATCACTACGCCATTGTAGATGTGGTAGAGGGGAAGATCTCGAGCAGGAATTCTCCTAAGAACATTTTCTTATGGAAATAGACAAGGCTAGCAAGAGAAAGAAGATGCCAACTAAAGGGCATATGAGAGAGTGGGAAAGTGTGTGAGAAGGAGGAGGTCACCACCTCCTTTTATAGGGGAGAGGGGGAAATCCCCCTCCCCTCCTCTCATTCATGTGGGTGGACACTCCACTCACACAAAATTCAATCTCCACTTTCTCCATTTATTCTCCACTCGAAAAACCAAAGGTCAATAAATTAAAGCACTTTAATTATCTTATTTTAATGCAACTCAATTTAATGAACACTTCATTTAATGAGTACTTCATTCAATGAACACTGTATTTAATGAACACATTAACATTTTGATCCTTTGCTTTGTTTTGATATCCTAAAACCATTTTGACAGATTCGATAGAACACATTCCTGTGATGTCCATTTTCTTCTACTGTGTTCCCTATCCACTCAATTGTGTCGACTAACCTTAAGTGTGTATCCCTATGGGTTCAGGAACTATGTATACATGATCGAGACACTCTCCGATCAATAATCATTAGCGAGACCCAGAGATACTCCCACTAGTTCCACGAAAATCCAATGATCGTCTGAACCTTTTTCTCTATAATCAAATTCCTTTTGTCTCACAATATTTTACTTATCCGATATCCAATCACTTGGTACCATACATACCTTTTTTAATCTCGTTCATGACAAGTATTCTTTTTCTCATTCCCGTGATATAACATTCTAGTGATCAAATCACTTGCTTGCAAGATATGTCAATGTGATATCACCGAGAGGTCCCTGAGTATATCTCTCCGTCATCTAGATGGAAAAATAACACTCTTGATCCATGAGCCTCAACTAACACTTCCCAAATACTAGACAAAACCTTTATAATCACCCTGTTACAGTATGACGTTTGATGGAACAAAGTACTCTTCCGGTGAAAGTGATTGAAGTGATCTCATGGTCTAAGGACATTGATTTAGTACGAATCTATTAGCAATATAAACTTGAGGACATGATCGTATTGATAAATCTATTGCATGTGACTTTTCATCATATCATTCTCCAATGATATGACCCTGTTATTAACAACATCCAATGTTCATGATCATGAAATCTTTGATCATGTGTTAATCAACAAGCTAGTATTAAGAGAGGCATTACTAGGAACCTTTTTTCTGTTTATAAATAACACATGTATTAATGTTTCCTATTAACACAATTATAGCATGAAAAATAATCATCTATTATAAACCTGGAATAACATAATAACCACTTTATTATTGCCTCTCGGGCATATTTCCTTTCAGTCTCCCACTTGCACTAGAGTCAATAATCTAGTTTACATAGTCATAAATCTAACACCCATAGAGTTCTGGTGCTGATCATGTTTTCCCTTGGGAGAGCTTTAGTCAATGAGTCTGCAATATTCAGATCTGTGTCTACTTTGTAGATCTCAACATTGCCATCTTGAACATGTTCTAGGATGGATTGAAACCGAAACTTTATATGCTTGGAATTCTTGTGAAACCTTGGTTCCTTAGCATTGGCTATGGTACCATTGTTGTCATAGTAGATCACCATTGGATCCGAGGCACTTGGAACCACACCTAGTTCAGAAATGAACTCCTTCATCCAAATTGCTTCCGCCACTGCTTCTAAAGCAGAGATATATTCCGCCTCCATTGTAGATCCTTCTATCACTGGTTTCTTGGAGCTCCTCCAATTCACCACTGCACCATTCATAAAAAATACATACTCGGATTGTGAGTTAGAGTCATCTAGATTGGTGTCGAAGCTAGCATCAACATAGCACCTTGCGGCGAGATTTTCTTTATCGCCATATACGAGAAACATGTATTTAGTTCTTCTTAAGTACTTAAATATATTCTTAACTGCCTTCCAGTGTTCTAAACCTGGATTAGATTGGTACCTTCTAGTCAAACTAATAGCATGTGCCACATCTAGCCTTGTACATAGCATACCATACATAAGAGAACCTATGACTGAGGCATAGGGGACATGCTCCGTCATTTCTCTATCTATTGTTGTAGCTGGACTTTGAGTCTTACTCAAACCGTACCTTGCAACATCCGTAAGAACCCCTTCTTACTTCCATCCATTTTGAACTTCTTCAAAATCTTGTCAAGTTATGTACTTTGTGATAATCCTAGTAAGCATTTATCTATCTCTATAGATCTTTATGCCTAATATGTATGCAGCTTCACCAATATCTTTCATTGAAAACTTACTATTTAAGTAATCCTTTACGCTTTTCAGAAGTTCTATATCATTTCCATTCAATAATATGTCATCCACATATAATATTATAAATGCTACAGAGCTCCCACTCACTTTCTTATAAAGACAAGCTTCTTCGATGGTTCGGACAAATCCAAAACCTTTGATTCCTTCATCAAATCGGAGATTCCAACTTCGAAATGCTTGCTTTAGTCCATAAATGGATCGCTGAAGTTTGGATACCTTGTTAGCATCCTTATGATCGACAAACCTTTAGGTTGCATCATGTACAACTCTTCCTCAATGTTTCCATCAAGAACGCTGTCTTGACATCCATCTGCAAAATTTCATAGTCGAAAAATGCAGCAATTGCTAACATAATCCTAATAGACTTTAGCATCGCTACCGGTGAGAAAGTCTTAT
The DNA here is from genome assembly GCA_023614405.1 of Avena insularis. Lineage (NCBI taxonomy): Eukaryota > Viridiplantae > Streptophyta > Magnoliopsida > Poales > Poaceae > Avena > Avena insularis. The sequence continues at coordinate 217,538,203 of CM042685.1, read as the reverse complement.
CGTAGTCAACTCCTTGAATTTGTTAGAACCCCTTAGCAACAAGTCGTGCTTTATAGACGGCCAAATTTCTGTCAGCATCCGTTTTTTTGGAAATCCATTTATTATCAATGGCCTTTCGGTCGCGAGGTAAGTCTACCAAAGTCCAAACTTGGTTTTCATACATGGATTCCATCTCGGATTTTATGGCTTCTATCCATTTGTTGGAATACAGGATCATCATCGATTCATCATATGTCGTAGGGCCATCGCTTCCATCTATCATGAAATTGAGGATCGGTTCTCCGTATAGTTCCAGAGCTGTACGTATCCTACCTGACCTACGAGGTTCAGTAGTACTATCTATTGGAATTTCATGAGGAGGTTCCTCATCATAATTTCCTTATTCCATTGGTGGAGTCAACACTGGAACAGATTCCGGCTCTGCACTACTCGCCGCTTTGTGAAGAGAAGGTTTAATAACTGTAACATCCCAATTTCAGCAATCCTGATTTGTCGTCAAAAAGGCAAAAATCAGGGAAACAAAAACTTTTTCTTGTTAAGTGTTGAAATGTTTGCTTACTTGTTTGCTTGTGTGCTTATGCATCTATTGTGTATTAGATGATATACTTCTTACCTCAACCCTTTTGACAAAAGCCATGTCTTGGCTTATTTTACATATTCTCAAATGTTCTGGCATTTCAAAACCTGAGCCAATATGACTTTACAACAAAAACTATTTACAAGCTTCTATTTAACAAAAATATGGAGATCTATAGGATATACTCTCCTTACGTTTTCAAGACAAGACATGCAACTAATCTCACCTATAGGTTTTTCAAAAACCTTTTTATAAAGCTTTTTGATTCTACTCTTGTTAGAGATATCAAGGGATTTCACCTTATTCGAACTCCAACATTCTAACATAACCATCTTTACCTCAATCTAGGCTTGATGGTAACCCTAGGAGTAGTTTGATAAGTTGGATAATATAAATTGCCTTGATCTGCTATTTGATGAATTGCTTTGATCTGCTGATTGATTTGATTACTTATGAAGTAGCATGAGACACCCTAGGATCTCATACTCTAGGATCAAGATAAACTAAGAATACAAACCTTAAGCAAGTCCACTAAGCTTGGTCTGATATCTAGTTACTAGAGTGACCACCTCATCTCTTAACTAGATCAATTTGTGATAAATCCCTTCTGATAGTTTCCAACCCAATGAAGACCAAATCTAAGCATGGATCTTTTCTACTCAATCAAAAAATCAGCATCATCCACCTGATATGAGTTTGTAATCTAGCACTCTCTCAAAAATCATCTACTCTAGTAATCTAGTCTAAAACCCTAAATCTGCCAAAATGACAAAGTCTGAAACTGATATCAGCATCACCTTTTTGAGTCCTTGCATTTATCAATCCTTGTCCCTTTTTTGGAAATGAACTTGAACCATATTGTAAAAAATCTTAATTAATACCAAGTCCCTCTCTTGACCTTGGATAAATCATCCTCTAACCCACCTGTTCTTGATGGTTTTGTAGGCAGGAAAGTAATAACTTCTACAAATCACATCATCATGCATACTTTGGCTGAAGCTCCCATCACCATGTAATCTCCTCTTGGTTAACTATTTTCATGGTTATGGTATACTAACCATGGTATATCAATCCACTCTTTCCTTGTTTCCATTGGAGCTTAGTGCTTCTTAAACCCACATGGTTTTTGAGGCTATTTGATAATCTGCTTTGGCAGCCTTAATTTCAACAAAGTTTGGCAGCACATCTAGAATACCTCCATCATGATCAAGCTCAAATATTGGTACCTTGATCATATATATAACCTGTTATATCCATCCATCTATCCCTTGCATCAAGGTGAATCCTGAACTCACTAACCCAACAAGGTTTAGGTGGCATAAAAATATTGATTCCCAGGATCCTCCACTTCATGTTTTTCCTTCAAAATCAAGTTTGATTTTCAAAACCCAAGGTATCAACTGAAGGATATCATATTATAACATCATCCACCTTGATCATAAAGATTTATAAAATATTTTCCATAATTATCTTGACCCTAAAAATATTTAATTCCTTTCTTTTACAAAATCCTCAAAACTTTGTTTTTTTAAATCACTACTCCAAAAAATATTGCAGAAACTTTGTTTTTATTCAAATCACTTATCCAAATAAAATAATATTTGAGGACTATATATTTAATACTTTCTTTCCACTTAAAAAATAAATATTTTTTGGAGTGTTTCAATATTTCTTTTTCCCCCTTTTCCTAAATGGCAGAAATGGAAAAATAATTGTTTTAAATACTTTTACTGATCGATAAATCTTGGGAAAAATCCCCTAAGTGTGTATTCAAATTTGGGATCGTATCAATACAAAAACCATCCTTTTCCAATTCAAAATTTCCAAATAATTCCAATAAAACCCTTTTAGAACTATTCAAATAATTGATAAAATGATGATCTAAATTATTCATAAAATTTCCAATTAAATCTTGGAGCTCTATCTTGACCCTTCCCATCCACCAGTACTATTTCCTCACCTTGACAACATCAAAATTTAGGAGATGCTTCCTAAGCATCATTTATGGCCTAACTAACACTTGTGGCAAATCTTGAACTAAACCAAATACAAATCACTACAAACTTGTCAAGTACTTCTCTCCAGCCCCAGCACACCCCCCGGTCGTAGCCGCGGTAGCACAAGCACTGTAGCTAGCCAAACTCTTGTCCTCTAGCTATTGGAAGAAAAGGAGACACAGCTATATTATTAAAAAGATTCGGACCGTTCGTCACCCCTCCAGATTTTCCGCCTGTCGGTAAAAGACGTTTTTGCCCCTAGGTTTTGATCCTATTTACCGGTACTGCCACCGCAAAGTCAAGGTACACGGTTCGATCGACACATTCGCTGGACAGGATAAGCAACGACGTTCACGGGGAGAAGAGGACGCATGGCCCCCATCGGAGACGTCGAGCTCTTCCTGTGCCTCCGCTCACGATGGACGGGACAAGAGGCGGCGACCCAGGGCTCCCACGTAGTAGGGGTCCTATCCAGCAAGGCCTTGGTCGATCACGGCGGGAGGCGCGTGTTAGCCTGCAGAGTGGAGCTTGAGGGCAAGCGCCGGATGCGTCCGCGAGGTAGAGTAGAGTGGTGGGGAACCACGAGGCAGCGTCTTTGGCGAGGAAGCGGTAACTGACGGCAGCGACCATGCGGTGAGAGGTGGAGGTGGCAACAGACGTGGGAGGAGGCGACGACGCTGGGAGCTCGCGGGCCAGCAGGTGCTCGATGGAGTGGCGCCCGACGAATCCGGGCAAGGAGAGACCGGCGGCGTGCTCGGGGAAAGCGAAGCGGAGGGGGAAGGAGGCCCTGGCGGCGGTGCTCCATTTGGGATCGAGGGTAGGGGGATTCGGGGAAGGTGGCGACGGGAAAAAGGGAGTGGGATGCGGTCGGTGGGGGTGGTCGAGATGCGGGGAAAGAGAGAGAGGGGTCGAGGCGAGCGGTAGGTGGAGAAGAGAAGAAGGAGCAGGCACGTCGCGGTGTCAGGTGGGGTGGGCGACGCGAGTTGGGGTGGCGTCACGGAGCAAGGCAGGGGCAGCGGCTGCGTCGCCGCGAGTGCGTGCGTGTTGGGCTTGGGCAGTTGACCGGGTGCATACTGCCTGTGTGTGGTGGATTGACGTGCGTGTCTTTTTCTTAGTAAACTTTCACTTTCTTGATTTTTTTGATACAAACTTTCTTGGTACTTTGTTCATCAAGCTGCATCATAATACTATAAAAGCCACAAAGTTAATTTAGTCAAACAATCATTCTGAGTGTCTTCAAATAGTTACATGTGTCTTCTCTTCTCTTCTCTTGTTAGATCGCTATTGAATAACTTGAAAACTGGATATATCAACTCAAAGATTAGACATATACAGTGTTTCTTTCCTTATTGATTAGTTCAGACCCGTCGTCTCGACAGTGACGCGGATAGGCTTTATCAGTTGTTAGCCGCTGGCCTATATACACCTTGTTATTATGAGTTTCCATTTATTTGCAACAAACATAATCAGAAAATTTCATCCAAATGTTGTTACCGAATTGGCAAATTCAATGACAAGACGTTTCCAATATATTTGAACAATGTTGTTATGTTTCCCATCCAAAGTTTTAAATAGCCGGCTATATCCCCACTATAGCCTTTTTCGCCTGGTGCGGCTAAGTGCAATAGCCGGCTAAAAGGTGCGAAACCCTTTAAATAGACGACTATAGCTGTTTTCGAAGGCCGCGGCTATAGCCCATAGGTCCCACCTAATTATCATCTCCGTAAAGAAGATGTTGTTGGAAGCATACCGAGTGGATACCAATAAGATGATTCAAATGTAAGCTCCTGTTGTTGGAAGCATACCGAGTGGATACCAATAAGATGATTCAAATGTAAGCTCCTGACACATAGGATGGGAATCGCCTCCCTTCGCGACAAACATTAGCAGACAAAATATTTCAACCACAAATTGTATAACAATGTATTCAGAGGAATCCCCATTATACAGAGTAAAATGCACATCATTGTTACACAGTTGCAACTGAGTAAATCATCTCTACCACGTGGCACATATGGGTAAGAAATCGGAGATGATGCGGTGAAATATACAATTTGCAAAGCACTGGTGAATATGCTCTAAGAATCGCTATCAAGCTAGGCATACTTGTACCAAAAATTAAATTTAGATGATGCGGTGTCCTTTTATAGCCCGTAGCAATGCACGGGAATTTTGCTAGTTGCCATAACTTGTTTTGTCTATTTATAAACTTGCAAACAGTATACCACCCCTCCCTCTCTTGCCAGCACGACCAGAAAACCATTAACCCCGCCCATAGCATCTAGCCACTAGTTTTCCACCTCTCCCTATGCCCTCACATGGACCTTGTCCACCATGATCCCCTCCACTCAAAATAAAAGGGCTCAGGCCACCCCAGCCCCCACTCTTTGGCTCAATTGTTTACTCCCCATCCCACTCACTCTCCTCGAGCTCTACTCCCCAATTCTTGCTCTGGTTTAGCCGAGAGAGTAAGGAAATGGCCTCTCGGCTATTTCTCAAAATCTGAGCTTAGACTTCTCCCCTCTGCTCTCCTCGCGCTAGATGTCATCTCCCTAAGCTTGCACGAGCACGTGCTACCTAACCTTATTGTTTGTTTCACCTAGGATCACCCCAGGCGACACCGGCTAGAGCCCTCCCGAGAGCGCCTTCCCGTGCATCCATGCGAGCATGCCTCTATCGCCAAACCGGGTCATGCCACCCCTTGATCTGCTCCCCGTGGTGCGCTGCCTTACCCCGTCGCCTCCCCGCCGTCTACCCCGCCTCAGGTAAGCCCCATGGTCCTTCTCCATCGCCCCTAGGGTTTCTGCCCCGCTCCCCCGGGCACAACGAGGAAGACGACCAGGAGTCGTCCGTCCTCTCCTAATTGGATGCCCCAGCTCTTTTCATGCCCCTTCGGCATCACCCCATCACTGGCCAACGGGCCCGACCTGGTCAACCCGAACGGCATCCCGCGCGTGTTCCTGGTGCCAGTTGGGTCGGCCTGCCTCTGCGCGGCCCGGCTACTTCTTTTCCTTTTTAATAAAACTCCAGATCTACAAATTTTGCTAGCTGGTTTAAATCAAGAACAAAATGGAAAATGGGTAACTTGACCATAGCTAAATTTACCATGTCCAGGAAGGTTTTACCTAACTTGCAGAACCCATGCTGCACCAAAATAATCTCTACTTATTTTATAATGAAAACAATACTAGAAAGTATCTAAAGCACTCTTTTATTTCTCCAGAGAGTTTTAAAACTCCAAATGGTTTGAAGCCTCTTTGTACTGAAAGATATCTATGGTGTATTGCATGCCACCTTGGCCACAGCCTCATTTGCTTCCTAAATTGCCTGTGGCAAAAATAAAAATGATAGTACATTTAAGCCTTTAAGAATTTCTCTAGGAAAAACTAAAAGTGATACTGACATAATTCCAACTCACATAACACATACATACCAATATCTTTCAAACCCCCGGAGCGCACTATTTGTTAAGCTCTGTTTGATTTATTGGGAATTAAACAGTTCTATGCATAGTTAATTCACAAATAAAATCACTACATTAGTTATGTAACTCGAAAAAGAATGATTCCGATTTCTATAGAAATTTAATACAAGTACGTACCTAGTATGTGTCCTTGGAATCATATCAAAATAATTTGTAGATTAAATCCGGTGAAAAAGACAAATAACTTCCATAACTGAATTTGGAAATTTCCCAAGGGTATTCTGGTAAATATTTTGTAGTGATTCCAACTCTCAGTGAACCATTCCATCAAACCCTACCTAAAACTAAGACGAAATAAGTTTTGGAACCATAGATCATTTCTGGTGAATTATTTCCTAAAACTAAAGCTTTTATCATTATAAAATGCATAGTAAATCAAAGGAAATCTATTATATATTAAAGGTACATGACGGGCTCACCAAAAAAAAGAGAAATAGAAAATCCCACAAAAATCAGAAACATCTATAACATCCCAAAAATATTAAACTAGAATCATCAAACTCTAATCACCAAAATTAGGATTAACAAAAACTTTTCTAAATAAAAATATGAAAGCATGCATGTGTGTATGCATCCCATTTTGAATTCTTTTGACTTGCCTTATTTATGTGTTTCTTTGCTTGTAAAAGGATTCTTAGGTGAAATAAACATCATCTAAACAATCCCCATATTTTTTCCAAAGACAAATAAATCAAAACAAACAAAATAAGGGAATGGTCATTTTGACCAATTTAACTCCCATGCCTACTTTGGCTGTCTCAAACTTTCAGAACTTAACAGAGACTTGTTTAGATATTTGCACCCCTTGATAGTACTCATAACAAAGTATCAAGGCCCACTTTGTGATCATCCAGAAACATTCAAATGCATAGTTTAAAGGACAGTTCAAAATTGAATCTATATCATATGGGAAGATTCCACTTTTTCAAAAACCACCCAAACAAGCTCAACTTTCAAAACCCAAGCATCTACAGACTCACCAGCACCAACCTAGCGCACCCACCAAAAATCTTTTCAAAATTCAAAACTTGAGTTCTTGCGGCCATTTCATCAAACACTTGGAGGCAACAAATCAATCTGGCCTAACTTCACTATTTTGAGCAGTAATTTGGCTAAGCAATGTTCACCATTGATCACCCTTGTCTCCCTCAGTGCCAACCAGTGCTTGGACAAACCCTAGCCCCTACCCTTTGCCCCATGCCATGCCAACCCGAGCACCCCCTTGCCAGCCGACCATGGCTAGCTAGCGAGCAAGCACCAAGCCTAAACGCATGTCTAGGACCACGACCACCGTCCATCGCCACCCCCACCCGATTACTCGAACCGCGTACAGCCATGGACCACACACGAACCATGCCAAGCTACGCCACCACCATGCCGAAAGTGCGCCAGGCACACCCTCGACGCACCACAGGCCGCGTCACACGCCGTGCATACACGATCACCATCGTCCCAGGAGACCTCTAGACATCCTCGTTCGCCGCCCCATGCCTCATAGCCACTGCTCGCCGTCGAAGATGCCGCCTCTGCCGCGCAGAATGTCGAGCGTTCTAGACCGCTTTCCACCGCCCCTACATGCGCATTAAAGCCATAGAGCTTCGCCAGGAGACCACCGATCGATCGCCACCGCTGGCCATGCCTCTAGCAGCCCGTAGCCATGTCGCCACCGTCATTTGCCGTTCGGTCTCGTCGTCGAGACTATAAATAGAGGCCTCCCCCGCTCAAACTCTTCACACCATCTCACTCCCCTCTACTCACTGATCGTTCCACCCTGTTCCCAAAGCAAGACGAGCAACGCATCGCCGGAATTGCGTCGGAGCAGGCCGTCTCTGGAGAAGAAGGGCGTCGTCGATTTCATCCACCCCAGGAGAAGCTGCCGGTACCAGGAGGTTCGCCGTCGTCGACTTCGTCATTCGCCCGCCTCGCCGACCCTCGCGTAAACCCCGGTAAGCCCCCAACGACCCCCACTGCGCTGCTAGGGTTCGAGCTTGCCGGTGACTAGTTCATCGTCGACGACGACTCTCAGCCGTTGATCTTACTTCTAATCCAACGCACCATGTTGGCCCGTACCACTTCGCACCCCCTGTCTCACTGACACGTGGGGACTGCAACTTAACCAGTCCGCGTAAGCACTGTGCTTAGCAGGCCGGCCCATTATCAGTTCCCGCGCAACCCACTCGTTTGAATTCAACCTTTTTCATTTAAGTTCAAACCTAGTTCTGTACCCATTTTCAAAAATCAACCCAGCTCGATTCAGTGAACCAAATTGAATGAAACCAATTTTGTTAGAAATATATTGAAATGCTTAATCCAAGCCCATTGGATTCAAATCATTTGAATCTATAGATCAACCGTGGTAAAAATAACAAGGCAGAGCCTTTTCTGCATTCAAACATTTTTCAAATTTAAACCATAATAGCTTTAGAGTTGATTCCAACTCTCAAAATCACATTTAACCATACCTTTCAGAATATATAAAAATATATGGGTCTACTTACAAAATTAATGTTCAAGTAATAAAAGAATGCCACATAGGCATTTCTAGTCATTTATTTCTATTTAAAATAAAATGTTAAATCTTATTAAATTGTGACACCACTTGAAATCACATTCCCATGTACTGAAATGTGTGGTGATGACATGTGTAAACATGATCCCATGTTTGGTTTGGAGAATATTAAATCTTAAGTAGTTTTTCAATAAGTAGAAATTACTTTTCTAAAAATAAAAGAAAGTAAACCAAGCTTTAATCTTGTAATGTTAGTGATGATGCTAGATCATCTATAGGACCCCTTTGTGTGATGATTGAAAATAGTTAAGTATTGTTTGGTGATTGTGTACCTCGTATTTATTCATAGACGCTAGTACCGACCAAGGATACGAGGAAGAAGGAGGATACTACGAAGAAGAAGCCGAGGAAAACTTCAACCACTTCTCTGCACAAGGCAAGCCTTACTAACCAAGTGGGCCAATGCAAGCCTAATACTACTATTTGAATGTGCAAGCCAATACTTGCAAGCTAACACTTGCAATTTAGCAAGCTTACACTGCTATTGATGCAAGCTAATACTTGCTTGTTACCATGCCAACTATATGCCTCAAGCATATATGATCATAACCACTTGATAAACTAATCCTAGTTTTACCTACAAGCTTTATACTTTATTTCTTTATCAAAGCTAGTACTTAGAGCTTACTTAAGTGAATGGTAGATTCTAGAGAGATAATTGAAGGTTGCATAAAGAGCATAAAATTTGGCCTAAGCTGGATAATCTTTATGTCCTCCTAATGCATGAGATTGAACTTAGTTAAACTTCCCTAGTTTACCACCCCTCATTAGTACTTACCCCCACTTGTAGATGCTAGTGCTAGGCATAAAACTTGATCAACTTAGATGGGAATACTTGGTGGAAAAATGGTTATGAAAACCTTGGAATGATGGATCATTCTATTGAGATGTTTTGACATGTGTTTCCGAACACCAGATGATTTATGGTGACGAAAATGTTGAGGCATGAGCCTTAGCCCTTTATAAAACTGATGGTTGTCTGGATGCGATACCATTCCAATTTTACCGTACAACCACAATACCCGGGAATTGGGTAGGGCTTGACTGGAAACTTATATACCTTAGTATTGGTTCCCTCACGGCCAAGGTGTAAACTGAGGCTACCTTGTGAAGATTGTCCACCTGTGCAGTACCCAAGATGATAGTTGGTCATGGTTGGGAGGCCAAACTCACAGGAGAGGTGCTTATACTAGGGCATGTAATTGAAAGGTTAGGATTGATTATCTGCATACTGAGTATGGTGAATTCAAGATTTGTTCCTAATGGATGTATCGAATGTTGTGGTGAAAGTGTACAATCTCTGCAGAGTGTCAAACTATTCGAATAGCCACGTCCGCGGTTATGGACAGTTGGAGTGGCCATACTGTTCCCCCGTCAGATGTTTTCAAAATAACTTGTGAAATGACTTGAGACTTTGATTTGACCACCACATAGTTGTGAGATGAAATACAAGTTCCCACTTAGGTGTTATAAAACTTCAACTAGCATTCTTTGCTTCTGAATTTAGTAGATGTAAATCTGGCTTTTTGCAAAACAACCCTAGAGCTTAGTGTCCTATTACAAAAACCCCCTGCACTTGTTAGTATTAGTTTGCGAGTACTTAAAGAGTACTCATGGCTTTGTCCCTGACTATTCCTGTGGCCAGACTATGAAGAGGAGTACCAGGATGATGGACTCCAGGAAGGTTACGACAACTAGGATCATCTCCCATCGTCAGCATTGCCTGTGACACCGAAGATGGAGCTTCGCCTACGCTACCGTTATTATTACGTATTCCGCTGCCTGAATTGTATTAAGAACTGGATCATGAGATCCTTATTTGTGTAAGACCTTATGGATGGATTGTAATGGACGATGTACTGTGGTATCCAATTCTGTTATGTCTCGCAAAAATGGTAATCCTGGGATTGCGATGTATGGCATAACAGGCATCTGGGATTAAAAATCCGGGTGTTGACAAGTTGGTATCAGAGCCATCCTGACCATAGGAGACCCTTGTTAGACTGGATGCTTGGAATCAAAAACTTAGTTTCAAAACCAAAAAAAGCAAATATTTACAAAAACTTATTCCCCTTCTTATCACTTTAATTCTTTCATGAAAATTCAAGTTCCTCAAAAACTCTTACAAAATACATAAAATTTGACACACTTGATCACTCTAATAACTTACTCATCTTATATTCTTTTAGATGGACGTGAAGTACATCAAGTTTTACCAGTTGGGAAATGGCGGAGACCTTATCTTTGAGAGGGATTTGGACCAGCTTTTGGAACTTCTGGAGCGTCCGCACCCCGAGTTCTTCGGAGCTCAGCTCAATGATCAAGGAGGAGAAGATCTGCAGCGGCTAATTGTTGCAAGTCTTCGAGGAAAGATTGAACCTCCCACTGCGGAGGGAATCCAATTCACCTTAAGAGAGAACAACTGGCTCGATGGACTTGCCAGGGCCATGCAGGAAGCTCTTGCCCGTCTGTGTGGGCAGAGTATCAACCAGATCAAGGGTACCCGCTTGGAGTTTTGCCCAAGGCGTGATGCTAATGGACAGCCACTGGAAGCCCCCTACCACCACGAGCTGAAGACTCAGTTGGACCACCTTAGCTTCATGATGTACGGTCGTCAACAGGAGTTGGATAATTGCCGTGACTACTCCAACCACAAGTCCGCCATCATTAAGACGAAGGATCAGGCCATCGCCATGTTAGCAAAGGATCGCAAGTCTCGTCGCCGTCAGCTCGATAAGAAGGAGCGCATCATTGCCCGTCTTCGCCACCATATCTCGTCTTTCGAGGAGACCATCCACGAGAGAGACATGCAGTTGGAAGAAAGGGAGAATGCCGGAGAGGATCTTCATGGAGACCCCTACTCCTATCTCAGCGATGATGATGATTTTCTAGAGGATCAGGCTATGGACTTCTTCACCGATGAGGATGATTTCACCTTCATCGATGACGATGAGGATGACGACTACACCGACCCCGAGGAGTAGTAGCACTTGAGCACTAGCTATGGTGGCGAGTTCTTAAAACCATCTGTTTTTCCTTGTTGTGGTGTGCGTTTGTATCGTGTGCTATGAATGAATGAATGAAAAGCAAGTTGCTAGAAAATCTGAGTCAAACTTTAAAAACTTTTTAAAATCCCAAAACCTTAGAAATTTCCCTCTTTTCTCATGATCTATCTCAATCTTCAGATGCCACGCGGAGGAAGTGGTTCATCCCCGGACCCGATGTTACAGATCCTGCAAATGTTGACTTCTGACCGTGAAGCTGAAAGAGCGGTGACATGGTTATACCCTACGGGTACGTAACTTCAGCATACCTGGTCCAGCCCAAGGAAGGCCCACAGCAAACATACGCTGGCCCATGAAGATTTTCGGGTGGCCAAGGCCCATGACGCCTTCGGATCCTTGGAGAACAAGACTAGTATAGATAGGAAATTCAAAGGGGTAAAACCCTAGAACTTGTAACCGACTAGGACTATGCCCGGGACCTGCCTAAGTCTATATAAAGGCCAGGAGGGCACGTCCTAGATCTCTCGACTCATACTTCCGCATACACACCTTCACGCTAGATCAAATCTGCGCACCCTGTAACTTTCGGTTCCGCCGTAATCAAGAGCAGACAAGCAGGAGTAGGGTTTTCCCTCCGGGGGCCTGAACCTGGGTAAATCTCGTGTCCCCTGGTTGCTTGTCTGTTAACCGTTCCATGATCTCCAGCATCCCCATCTTCTCCAAAACCCAAGTCCATAACAATGGGCATTGACGAGTCGAAACCTCGTCAATTGGCGCCGTCTGTGGGAATCGGGGCTGCTGATTGTGCGATCGTGACGGTCCCGACCCGATCGATCTACAACTCTGCGGCGACGGAGAATCACCTCCTCTTCGGCGCTTTCGACTTCACTGCCCACTCGCCGGCCACCATGAAGGATTTCGAGCCCGTAGGCGACGAACTCGAAATTTTGTTCGGGAGCTTCTGCTTCCAGGTGGGACAAACTGGCACCCTCCGCCTTCCTGAGCGGGTGCCCATGCCATCAATCAGGCCCGCCTCATGGGCTCCACACCCCGTGCTGCGCACATCACCATCGACAGATGAGTTCTACGACAGCAACAGCCACAACTCCGATCTGTGCGATCCACCTTCAGATGAAGGGACCTACGGTTCCGGATCCGAAAGCTGCGGCAGCAGCGAACCGATCTACGAGCGCTACCAATGCACCGCAGTCATCCAGGAGCAGCAAACGCCTAACCCGCCGCCTAACACAAACCCCAACCCAGGATGAAGCGGCGAAACGGCGAAGCCATCCCCCACCCAAGGAGAAAACCGACCACCATCCAACTTAGCAAAGAAGGATGGGTCCAGCACGCGTGCCGTCGCAGCGACATAGTCCTGCCTGTGGACTCCCCACGTGACCTACTGATGGCATACCACTACCTCCTCATCGAGGAGCACAAGAAGCAAGTCAAGATGCAGGAGACGCTCGACAAACGCAAGCAAGCAGCCTCTAAGTCCAGCGCGCGACGAGCTGCGCTCTCCGCCATGGCACCCGGCTCTAGCACGAATGGAAACCAGGGAAACAAGCACCGCTCGCGGGTGGAGAACATGGATCCCAAGGAGCATCGTGATGTGACCCGAACTCTCCACACATCGTTCATGGATATGGATGCCGACGGCAACATCATCCCGAAGACACCGCAAGCTGCGATCATGGCAGCCACTGCGTATCTCGCAGCCCACCAACCTCCGGATGGGGACCCGAAAAGAGCCATGTATAAGTCCGCACTCACCGGACTCGGACTCGTCGGAGCTGCGCTCCACGAAGACGCTCCTGCAGAGCCAAAGAAGAAAGCTCCGGCCAGGCGCGACCGGAGCCCCACCCCTTCATCCGAAGAGGAAGAGGAACACGACCTTCCTCGAAGGAAGAAGAGCTCGCATCGCCATAAACGCGACTACGACGCTAGAGACGCGCTTACACAGCGCAAAATCGACAAAGCACGCGCCAAACGAGCATGCTCGTCCGAGTCCGAGATGGATGAAGATGAAGGAGAACTCTGCGGAGCTCGATGCTTCAGCAGATCTGTTTGGCGAACACAGATGCCCCGCAATTTCAAGCTTCCTTCGGATACTTCGAAGTTCAACGACACGCAAGATCCAAAATCTTGGCTCAGCGACCATCTGTCATCCGTCAAGCTTCACGGCGGTAACAAACAAACCTCCATGCAATGCCTTCACGGTGGCAATGACGGTAGCGGGTTTGGCTCAGCAGCTTATCCTCAGGGTCCATCCGAAGTTGGGAGGAGCTAGCTTACAGCTTCATCCGAAATTTCAAGGGCACCAGCAAGAGGCCCGCCTCAATCGAAGAGTTGCGAGCCTGCACTCAGAGAACGGGTGAATCTATTCGCTCGTACATATTACGCTGGTCTACCACCAAGAACTCCGCAGCACATATCTCCGAAGAGAGGGCCATCGACGCCTTCAGAGACGGCGTCAAACGCCAAGATTTCAAGGAGGAACTTGGGCGCGTCAAGCCCAAGACACTCGACCACCTCATGGACATCGCCAACAGGTGGGCAGACGGCGAAGATTGCATTCACCGAGCGCAATCGTATGAAGAGGACAACTACGGCCGAAGACGGGAACGCGGCAGCAAGAGGAGGTCGCGCGTCTACGAGGACCGTGATGGACCCGACATGGTCGCGGCCGGCTACGCCGACCGCCACAACGACAACAGCCGCAACAGCGGAGGATACCGCGGAGGAAACTTCCGCGACAATGACGACCAACCGCATCGTTAACGCGCGACGCGACAACGGACCCTCAGATTCGACAAACTTTCGGGTCCATGCACCATCCACTTCTACATCGACAAACAGGATGGCAAAAAGAAAGCCAGCCACATGCTCAAGGACTGCCGCGAGTTCCAGAAACTCAGCGAAAGCATGGTGCAGATGAGGCAACAAGCCCCAATCCCTGCGTTCGGAAACGCACCTGCGCCAGGTAAAATAGCACACGGAGCTCCTCCACCGCCGCCTATTGGAGGCCCAAACCAACCAGTCGCGCCAGCGCAAAACAACGCCGGGGTCAGGTATCCCCCACCAAAAGGAGCACTAAATATGATCCAGAAGGGACGCCCCACAAATAGGGTGCAGAAGAAAATCACCCGACAAATCAACTTGGCCGTGGCAACTCCGCCTGCAATCCCTGAGTACCTCAGCGGATTGGAGTCCTGCATCACATTCACTCGCGCGGATCACCCCTGCCAGATCCCTCGCCCAGGTCATGCTGCCCTGGTGCTGGAGGCACAGATCGGAGGCTTCGAGATGAGTCGCATCTTCATGGACGGCGGCCGTGGCATCAATTTAATGTTCGCAAGCACTCTAGTAGCAATGCGGATCCCACAATGCAGCCTGGAACAGTCAGATACAAGGTTCCACGGCATCGTCCCAGGGAAGGGCATATTCCCCCTGGGCAAAATAGGGCTCGACGTCATCTTCGGGAAGCCGGACAACTTTCGGCGGGCGACTTCGAATTGAAGTGGTGGACTGGTCGTCGCAATACCACGCCATCTGGGCGTGTAGCATTCGCAAGGTTCTTGGCCGTCCACTTTCATACCTACTACTCAAGATGCCAGGACCAAGGGGCGTCATCACAGTCCACGGGAGCTTCACCCGATTGGACCAATGCGACAGGGATTTCAACAAAATCTCCCAGTCTTTCGGCATGCAAGACGAGCTTGTAAGGCTCCGTGAGGTGACGGACAATGGGGTACCCCCAGTCACAAGGCAGAACGCAGCTAACATGTCCTTCGACTCCACTGTCAACACCAAGAATGTACAGGTCCATCCGACGGATGCCTCCAAGACGGCCTTGATCGCCAATGACCTCAGCCCCGCATAGGAAGGCGCGCTCGTCGAATTCCTCCGTGAGCGCTGGGAAATCTTCGCCTGGTGTCCTACGGACATGCAGAGTTCCGGAATTCGCCGACACGCACTCAATGTCTTTCCGGACACCAAGCGTCAGCGGTCCATCCGAGACCCGGACCCACGAGCCGAAGCTATCGGCAAGGAAATCAATAGACTACTCGCTACAGACTTCATCAGGGAAATCAAGGAAAGCGAGTGGCTTGCAAATACAGTGATGGTCCTAAAAAAGGACACGGACATCCTGCGGATGTGCGTGGACTTCACGTCACTAAACAAGCATTGCCCAAAGGACCACTTCCCTCTTCCTCGGATCGATCAGATCATTGATTTGACTGCAGGATGTGAGAAACTCTCCTTCCTTGACGCCTACTCAGGCTATAACCAGATTCGACTCAAGATCGAAGATCAGGAGAAAACGGCGTTTATCACACCGTTCAGAGTATTCTGTTACAACACAATGCCCTTAGGGCTAAAGAACGCGGGTGCCACGTACCAGCGATGCATGCAGGCCTGCCTCAAGGACCAGATCGGTCGCAACGTCCAAGTCTATGTCGACGACATAGTAATAAAAACCAAGGAGGCAAGAACACTTATCGACGATCTCCGCGAGACGTTCGACAATCTTGATCGCTACAGGATCAAGCTCAACCCCGAAAAGTGCGCCTTCGGCGTCCCATCGGGTCAGCTGCTCGGATACTTCATCTCTCAATGAGGGACCGAGGCGAACCCGAAGAAAATCAGAGCCATCATGGCAATGGAGAAGCCAAAAAACCTCAAAGGCGTCCAGTAGCTCGCAGGGCGAATAGCGGCGCTAAGCAGGTTCATCAGCCGCATGGGCGAGAAGGCCCTGCCATTCTACCAACTGCTGCGCAAGGCAGACAAGTTCGAGTGGACACCAGAAGCCAACAACGCATTCTAAAGCCTCAAGCGGCTCCTCTCCACCTCGCCCGTTTTGGTCACGCCAAAGGAGCGTGAGCCCCTGATGCTGTACATAGCAGCCACACACCAGGTGGTCAGCACCGTACTCGTTGTCGAACGACCCGAAGAAGGCCAGACACACGGGGTTCAGCGCCCAATCTACTACCTCAGCGAGGTACTCACTCCAACAAAACAGAGGTACCCTCACTACCAGAAACTCGCCTACGGCGTGTTCATGACGGCTCGACGATTGAGCCACTACTTCCAGGAGCATCAGGTGATGGTCGTCAACGAGGCACCCCTGGACAGCATCCTGAATAACCCAGAGGCCACAGGACGCGTGGCCCTGTGGGGCATCGAACTTTCACCTCTGGACATCGTCTATGAGAAGCGACTCGCAATCAAATCTCAAGTCCTTCCGGACTTCCTGGTACATTGGATGGAGCTGCAGCTGCGGACACCCGGACATGTCGCGGTCATGGGCGATGCTCTTCACGGCTCCAAGCGAAGCGGAGGCGAGCGGGGTCATCTTGACCTCCCATAAGCGACAAGATGAAGTATGTTCTTCGGATGAAATTCCGAGCCTCCAACAACGAGGCCGAATACGAAGCCCTCATCCATGGCATGAGGATGGCAAAGATATGCGGCGCAACGCACCTGGTCATCTATGGTAACTCCAACCTCGTCGTCCAGTAGACGATGAATGAGTGCGACGCACACGCCGAAAACATGATCGCGTACCGCGCGCTCTACAATGCACTCGAAGGAGAATTCGACGGCTGCGAGCTTCGACACGTTGGACGAGAAAGCAACGAGGAAGCCGACAGACTCGCCAACATCGGCTCCACTTGCGCAAAGGTGCCACCATGTGTTCCTCGAACATATTTGCGTGCCATCCATCAAGCGGAAATTCCCCAAGGGATCACCCGAAGAAGCAGAACACTCGGGAGCTATGCTACCCGAAGGACACGAAGGACCCGAAAAACTGGACACAGAGGTAGCCATGGTCAACCTAATGCAGGTCATGGCAGTCGAAGAAAATTGGACGCGACCATACCTCCAGTTCTTGATAAACGGTGAATCGCCGACAGCCGACAGATGCGGCGCATATCTCGTCGGTCAAAAGCCTTCACCATCATCAACGGCGCTGTACCGCAGCGCATCACGGGTGTACTACAGCGGTGCGTCACCATCGACGACGGCAAAGCCATACTCCAAGACATCCATGAGGGCATCTGCGGCCACCACGCAGTACCGCTTCCTGTCGCCAAAGCTCTACGAGCAGGATTCTACTGGCCAACGGCCATGAGCGACGCAAAGGACATCGTCCGAAGATGCAACGGATGCCAACGGTTCGCCGACAAACCGCACGCACCTAGGTCCGAGCTCAGACCCATACCCATAGCCTGGCCTTTTGCTCAATGGGTGAAAGGACATTTATTGTCATAATCACTTTTGGTGTTCGTTAACAACAAGTAGATCATTTCACAGTTTGTTATTGTCCACATGTTGGTATTATCATAGATAAACATGACACACACTCTTGGGAAAAGACCACATACATTTGCCACTGTTCTGGAAACTCCAGACCGGAGTCTCCGGTCTGCCAAGACCGGAGCTCCGGTGTGGTCCGGAGTTTCCGGTGCTGGCTCCGGTGGTGCCTCCCAGGACTTGGCTGGGACATTCTGTTGGCCTGTCCGGAGACTGGTCCAGATATTGGCCGGAGTCTCCGGACTTTGTTCTGACCGGAGTCTCCGGTGTTGAAAGTCCGGAGTCTCCGGTGTTGCTGGTGAAGAAATGCGCTGGGTCAGTCAGATGGCCAGTCCGGAGACTAGTCCGGAAATTATCCGGAGACTTTGGTCGTACCGGAGTCTCCGGTGTTGGAAGACCGGAGTCTCCGATGTTGCTTGGTAAGGATTGTTCTGGGTCATTCAGATGGGCGGTCCGGAGGCTGGTCCAGAGATTGGCCAGAGTCTCCGGTGTAGACCGGAGTCTCCGGTCTGACTTCTCTTCAACGGTCAAAAAACGGTTCGTGGAGGGGGCTGTCTATAAATAGGGACCCTTATCTTCTTCCTCCAATTGCTCGAGCTGCTCAAGAACACCAACACCATTAGAGCCACCAATTCCACAATATCTCTTCATCCAACCATCCAAAGTCATTGATCTTTGGAGAATCGAAGGAGGAGGCCTTGATTCACATCTTCACCAAGAGAGATCTTCATTTCCCCCTCATTCACTTGAGGGCCCCCAAGCTCTAGTGTTTCTTTGGAAACCCTAACTTTGATTTGGTTCTTACAAGCTTGTCTTTGATTTGTCTTGACAGCTTGCTTGTATTTGGGAGCCTCCAATTCAGTTGTGGATGTGTGCCCCGAACTTGTTGTAAAGGTGCCGGCTTCCACCTCGAAGGTTGCCGATATAGTGGAAGGTGAATCGAGCCCCTTGGGGTGAGGTTCATCAGAGAACAAGGGAGGCCTCTCGTGGCGTTGGTGGTTTGAAACCACCCCCTCTCCAAACGTAGACGTACTTCCCCTCAAAAGGAAGGAACTACGGGAAACAAATCCTTGTGTCTCCGCGTCCACTCCCTTGGTTACTTCTATCCTTTACCGCACTTTACTTACTTGTTCTTGCTTAGTGTTGTGTTAGTTTGTGCTTGCTTGACATATAGGTAAATTCACCTTAGTTGCATATTCTAGAGAATTTACCTTTCTTGTCAAACCCTAATTTGAAAAAGAGTAAAATTTGAAGTAGCACCTATTCCCCCCCTCTAGGTGCCCATACGATCCTTTCAATTGGTATCAGAGCCTCGGCTCTTTATTCGGGATTTACCGCCTAAGAGAATATGGGTAGCCAAGAAGGGGATGGTGGTAGTGAGTCAACCCCGGTGACCATGGAAGATCTCAAAAACTTGGAAACGAGATTGAGCTCTTCCTTGGTCAACGAAGTCAAGAAGATGCTTGAGCAACTTATTAAAGACAAAGATGGCTCATCACCCCCATCTCCTCAAGAGGAACTACCATCCATACCTAAAGGGAATACTCCGGTATCCCCCGAAGGTATGGTGGTAGGGGACAAACTAGACAATACTAACTCCTCCACACGACTTGATGGGGGGAAGGGTGAGCATCGTGATTCTTGGTACTCCCCCGATCCTCCCATCCCTCACCCTCATGTGTACAATAGAGGTGACCCACCTAAGCTAGAAGAGTCTGCTACTTTTGCTCAATGGCAATCACTAATGAGGACTCATATGCGCAGCTCTTGCATTGAACTATGGAACATCATCGAGCATGGACTCTTTATTGGGGATCCAAACAACTTGACAAGAAGAGAGGTTGTCAATAGTCAACTCAATGCCACTGCTTTGCATATGATTCAACAAGGATTGGGAACAAAGGATTACCCACACATTGAGCACTTTAGTATTGCCAAGAAAGCTTGGGATGCTCTCACTGTGTTGTTTGTTGGAAATGAGAGTATGAGGAGGAACAGATATGATGCACTAAGTAATGAAGCCGAAGGTTTCTACATGAAAGAAGGTGAAGACCACGAAGACATGTATCGAAGGCTCAAGACCACCGCCACCGCTTTTAGAAATGTGGGTGCCTCACATGTGGATGATGCATGGATAAAAAGGAAATATGTGAGTGCACTCATGCCTTTTGAGCCCACCGACTTGAAGAGCTTACAGGGAAGACACAACTATCATCTAATGACCTCAAATGAAGTTATGCAAGAGATGGCCGCTTTCAAGGTCGCCAAGAATGCCAAAGATGCCGTGCTCGTGCTCTCGGTATGAGCAATGTGGTCAATGTTGCTTTGAAGGCCAAAGCTGTGGACCTTGAAGATGAAGATGATAGTGATGAAGGCCTCTCCTTGGACCACCCCGATGACGTCAAGATTGCTCATAGTCAATATATGGCCTTCTATGCAAAGAACTTTTGGAAGAACCCCGCCAAGGCCAAGATGGAAATGCAACGAAGAAGCAATCCAAATGGGAAAAGAGAGAACACCACTAGGTTGAGAACTTGCTTCAATTGTGGTGACCGATATCACTTTGTGGCAAGCTGCCCCTATGAGAAGAGAGAAGATAATGGTGGTAAGCTTGTGATGAAGAAGACTCTCAAGGCACCTTACAAGAAACCCTTCATCAAAAGGAATCCCATCAACAAGAAGCCGGGAGAAATTGTCTTGATCACTCATGAAGAGTACTCCTCCGACAATGAAGATGATGAAGATAACGAAGAGGAAACTTCTCATGGTGTGGCTGCTCTTGCCACCACATCTACTCCGACATTCTCACTCTTCGCTTCTCCAAATGAGAACTCCTCCACCAAGAACGCCACTTGCCTTATGGCAAGAGGAACAGAGGTATCTTCATCATCCCGCTCCACTCACTGAAATTGATGATGAGATGTCACTTGATGTTAAAAAGGAATTAATTGCCTTTGATGAGTTTATGACTAACCTAGAAGGTGATGCTAAGCTACATTTTGGAAACATCTTAGATCAACTATCACATACTCAAGAGCTTCTAGATGTAAGATGTAAACTTGGGCATGAACATATGATTGAGCTAGAGGCCCTAAACAATGCTCTAGAAGAAGAACAAGAAACTAGGTTGTCACTTGAATTAAAACTTGAAGGGCTTGATGAGGCCAATGACATTATTGTTAACAAACTCATCAAAGAGCGTGATCATGCTATTGCTAAATACAAAAGAGCTAAAAAGGACAAGGTTGAGTTTGGTGTGGTTCATGAAAAACTTGCCGAGGACTTTAGCTTGCTTAACAAGGCCCACAAAGCCTTGGAGAGTGAACTCTTGTCTCTCACAAAGTCCCATGAAACGCTTCAAACTCAATTGGCCAATATTCCTTCACCTAGTAACTTCATTCCATCTAGTAGCACAACTATTCTTGAAGAGAATGCTAGGTTGAAGGGAGAGCTTGCTAAGGCCACATTTCCACAAGGCAACAAGTCTATTGATGATCTTTTGAGCAAGCAAAGACGTAGTGGTGATAAAGGGGGCATTGGTTTTGTTTCCAAAACAAAGAAGAAGAAGAACAATAAGAAGAAGAAGGACAAGCCCGCACAAGAGACCAACAAGACCATTGTGGAAAGTAAGACCACAAGTGGTAAAACTATGTCTCATGATGATTTTGCGGGAAGTGCTAACCCTCACTATGTTCTAATGCAAGATTATTATGGTGATGTGTATGCACAATATGTTGGTCCTTATGATGGTTATATTGCTTGGTCTATTTGGGTTCCCAAGACCCTTATTGCTAACATAAGAGGACCCATTGAGAAATGAGTACCTAAAAACTAGCTTGATCTTTTGTAGACTTATGCTTCCGGAGGGTCAAAATGGGTGATCGATAGTGGTTGCACAAGTCATATGACCGGAAGCTCGTCTATTGTCAAGGACTTGGTGTCAAATGAAGATCAAATCACTGTCACATATGCCGACAAGTCAAAATCTACGGTAATGGGTTTCGGCAAGGTAGTGGTGGCTCACGACATTACCCTCGTGAACGTCATGCTTGTTGAAACCCTTTGATACAATTTACTTTCTGTCCGTGCTCTTGGAAAGATGGGCTTTGCCGTCTTTATTAATAATGATATTGTGGTCCTATTGTGGAGCAAGTCTCTCAAGGTCGCTTTCGTTGGGTACGTCGAAAATGACTTGTATGTGGTGGACTTTTCAGGGCAAGCCACTACAGATCCGATGTGCTTATACGAGAAGGCCGATGTGGGTTGGCTATGGCACCGCCGGCTAGCCCATGTCAATATGAGAACTTTGCAAAGTCTCCATAAAGAGGGTCATATTGTTGGACTAAAAGAAAATGTTTCCTTTGCCAAAGATCGTGTTTGCAGGGCATGTGTTCTAGGGAAGATGCATGATGCTCCTCACAAGCCCACGAACCAAATCAAGTCTAACAAGACTTGGAACTCCTTCATGTGGACCTATTCGGTCCTCCATCTCATGCAAGTCTTGGAGGGAAGAAATATTGTTTGGTGATTGTTGACGACTTTTCAAGATACTCTTGGGTTTATTTCTTCAAGTTGAAGAGTGAAACTCAAAAGACTTTTATTGACTTCATCAACTTGGTTCAACGGCAACACAATGTTCCCGTGTTGGTTATAAGAAGTGACAACGGCACCGAGTTCAAGAACTACACCTTGAATGATTTCCTTAGTGATGAGGGGATTAAACATCAATATTCCGCTACATACACCCCTCAACAAAATGGTGTGGACGAAAGGAAGAACCGGACTCTTATTGAGATGGCTAGGACCATGTTGGCGGAGTTTAAATCTCCATACAACTTCTGGGCCGAAGCCATCTCCACCGCTTGCCATGCTTCAAACCGGCTCTACCTCCGCAAGAAAATCAACAAGACTCCATATGAGATACTTACCGGTAACAAGCCCAACATATCTTATTTCCGGGTGTTCGGTTGTAAGTGTTTCTATCTCATCAAAGGTGTTCGTTTGTCTAAATTCGAGTCTAAAGCATTAGAGGGTATTTTTGTTGGCTATGGTCTCGAATCTCACACTTACAGAATCTATGACAAGCTCTCCGGAGCCGTCATAGAATCTTGTAGTGTGACCTTCGAAGAATATGATGGTCCCCAAGGGGGGCGTGTTGATGCTTGTGATGCAGATGATGAAATGCCTCAGGATGCCATAGGAAGAATGGGTGTGGGTTATATCCGCCCCGTTGAGGAACCCCTTATGGCGGATCGAGAAGAACTATGCTCCACTCAAGTGGAGCCCTCATCCTCACAACCTCGACATGCTCCATCTACCGAAGAGGACATTGACTCAAGCCAAAGACAAGATGTGGACCCTCAACATAGTGATCAATGTGTGAACTCTAGTCAAAGGGAGCTTGGTCCATTCGATGGGGTGTCAAGTGGAGTCAAGTCAATTTGCCAAGGAAGATCCATCCAAGCTGTTTTGAGGCATGCTCAAATTGAGGCTAGTAGAACACTTGATCAAGACCAAGGTCAATCCTTGCCTCCCAATGTAGAGGATGAATCCAATGATGATCAAGGTCAAGTTGATGGTTAAGACGAGGATCAAATTGATGAAGAGGGTCCTCCAAGAAACAATGAGGAGATCCACGCTCGTCGCGAAGCTAGAAAAGAAAGAATGTTGGAAATAAGAGACCACTCTCTCCAAAATGTTTTTGGAGACCTAAGGAAAGGAATTTCCACAAGAGCACAATTGAAGAGGTTTAGTGAACACCAAGCACACATCTCCATGATTGAACCAAAGAAAGTGTGGGAAGCTCTTGAAGATTCGGATTGGGTAGAAGCTATGCACAAAGAGCTCAACAATTTTGAGAGAAACAGAGTTTGGAAGTTAGTTGAGAAGCCAAAGGATTGCCGCAATGTTATTGGAACAAAGTGGATATTCAAAAACAAGCAAGATGAGCATGGAATTATAGTAAGGAACAAGGCAAGATTGGTTGCACAAGGGTTTTCTCAAATTGAAGGCATTGATTATGGAGAGACTTATGCACCCGTGGCTCGCCTTGAGTCCATCCGTATCCTTCTTGCTTATGCGGCACATCATAACTTTAAGTTGCAACAAATGGATGTAGAAAGTGCATTCCTTTATGGTCCTTTAAATGAATTGGTATATGTTAAGCAACCCCCGGGATTTGAGGACTAACTTCCCAAACCATGTCTACAAACTTGATAAGGCGCCTATGGGCTCAAGCAAGCCCCCCATGCGTGGTATGAGCACCTTAGAGAGTTATTGTTTGACCGTGGTTTTGAGGTTGGGAAAATCGATCCCACTCTTTTTACTAAGAGGGTCAATGGGGAGCTTTTTGTATGCCAAATATATGTTGATGATATTATCTTTGGCTCATCTAACAAAGCTTTTAATGATGAATTCTCAAAGCTTATGACTAGTAGGTTCCGGATGTCATTGATGGGGGAGTTGAAGATATTTCTTGGCTTTGAGATCAAGCAAGTTAGAGGAGGAACATTCTTCAATCAAGCCAAGTATACTCAAGATATGCTCAAGAGATTCAAAATGCAAGATTTGAATGGAGCTCCTACTCCCATGGCTACAAAGACTCATCTAGAACAAAATCCTAATGGTAAAGATGTGGATCAAAAGGTATACCGGTCTATGATTGGTTCTTTGCTTTACCTTTGTGCATCTAGACCCGATATTGTGTTGAGTGTAGGTGTGTGTGCAAGATATCAAGCTGCTCCTAAGGAAAGCCATTTAATGGCGGTCAAGAGAATCTTTCGATATTTGGTTCATACCCCATTTTATGGTCTTTGGTATCCTCGAGGCTCAACATTTGCTCTTTGTGGATACACAGTTCAGATTAGGCGGGTGACAAGGATGATAGAAAATCAACTTCGGGCTTGCCAATTCCTTGGTAGGTCCTTGGTATGTTGGTCTTCCAAGAAGCAAAATCAGATATCTCTCTCCACCGCCGGCTTAGTATGTTGTCTTTGCTAGTGCTTGCACCCAATTGCTATGGATGAGGCAAACTTTAAAGGAATACGGTGTCCTTTGTGACAAAGTGCCTCTTCTATGTGATAATGAAAGTGCCATCAAGATTGCATACAACCCGGTGGATCACACAAGGACAAAGCATATTGAGATTCGACATCACTTCATTAGAGATCATGTTGCTAGAGGTGATATTGATCTATCCTATGTATCAACCAAAGATCAACTTGCCGATATCTTCACAAAGCCACTTGATGAAGCAAGATTTTGCTACTTGAGGAATGAACTAAATATCGTGGATTCAAGGAGCTTGACTTGATGTTATTGCACTCTCACCTATGTTTCATCTCATATTTGGTCTAGGTGTAGGCATGGATATAGGGGGAGTGCGGTCCTAATTGATTGGACCATCCCTCCCCCCATGATGCCCAAAGCAATCAAAATCATTCCTCTTAATATCATTTAGTGATATGTGAGCTTAATGATGAGTGTTGGTAATGGACCCAAGATATATCTTCGTGGTGCCAAGCCAAGTATACTCAAATATGGTGGCCAAGGCCACCGCCCTCTCTTACTTGAGAGGTTGGCACTTACTCATGTTTGTCATTTGCTTGATTTTAGCCTCTTGGAGTTTTTCTGGTTATCTTCGAACTTCTATGGCTCTTGTTGGTTCTTCACAGTTTGATGTCTCAACCCAAGCCCTTTCCCTATCTTAAAAACCATCTATCTCTCATATATGTCCCCAAACACCTTACCTGGAATTTTTGGTCGAGGAGGACCAGAGTCTCTGGTGTACAAACACCGGAGTCTCCGGTGTGACCGGAGTCTCCGATCAGACGGTTTCACTTAAAGAAGGGGCACGGGGTGAACTGGAACAGCAGTTCCTCTTTCTTCACCCCGTCCCCTACCTCCAAACCCGTCGCCCCCTCCTCCAAAAATCCTCCCCGGAGGTCAAGAAGCCCCCAGGATCCGCCGTGCAGCCGGCCAACCTTCTCCTCTCCTCCATTGGGTCATTCCCACCGAAGGAATCGATCCCATGGACAGATCTGGTACCTCTCCTCACCTTTTTCCTCCTAGGGTTCATCCCTAGATGTGTTTTTGAGGATTGTTGCGGATTTGTCCATAGGAATCACTTGTTTGCTTGCACTCCAGTACTTTAGCCTTGTTGCATTGCCCGATCTACTAGATTTACCCTCACCAGCATCTCCCCATCGCATACCCGAGCCTCCTGACCGGAGACTCCGGACTTAGGTCCGGAGACTCCGGTCCAGGCCGGAGACTCCGGTCCCCAGGACCGGAGACTCCGGTCTGAACCGGAGACTCCGGTGTTTGGTGCGGAGACTCCGGTGCTGGGTGGGTCAAAGTAGTCCAGAAATGCATCAAAGCTCCTGTACTGCATCTTTGGGACATATATACTCATCTCCATGCTATCTCCCTCACTGTTGTTCACAGGTGATGGTTCTAGTCGCCCTCGTCGTACCAAGGCCAAGTCCCAAAGGGGCACTCCTCGCTATGATGAAGCTCAGGGTCAGTTTATCGTGCCTCCATCCAACCGGAAACAATGTACGTGATGCCACATGAAGAGGGATCAAGAAAGGGCAGGAGGAACGTGCAAAGAGAGCCAAGTATGACAACCTCCAGTCCCTAAACAAGATGTCTAAAGTGGAGTTCCGTGAGCTGAGGAAGACAGATTTCTATGCACTACCTCGTACTAGTGATGACCCTCGTTTCTGGAGGAAAGAGCAGAGTGTGTTCATGAAGGATGTGTATGGTGTACTCACCAAATCACCGGTTTGCCCTCAGAAGTTCATGAACATTGAGCAAATGCGCCAGAGCCCGTATTTCAGTGATGCCCTGTGGATCTGTGAGAAGCTGGGTCTCTACAACTTGATGGAGCTGCATGAAGACTACAGTGTGCACCTCGTTCAGCAGTTCTATGCCACTGTGGTATTTGGGACTGATCTTGCTAGGACTATGGTGTGGATGACTGGCTCTACTCGCTGCACAGCTACTTTCCATGACTTTGCCAATGTCATCTTTGAGACTTTCCACGGCATATCTACTCCTGTGGGGCTGCGCATGCATTCCGCATCATTGGGTGAGAACAAGCAAAAACTGGCACCTCTGTATGATGATGGTGTTGTGGGGGCCTCCAAGGGACTCAAGCCCCTCTACAACCTTATGCTGAGGATTTTCCGTCACACTATTGCTCCAAGTGCTGGAAATGATGATGCTCTCAGGGGAGGACTTGTCAACCTCCTGTACCATACTCACCGGACCTTCAATGCTGGACCTGATGCTGAGGCTGCACCCATTGATGTGATGGACTTCATTTTCGAGGAGATGTTCCATGCAATTCTATTCAAGAAATCTCCTCCATATGCACCCTTGGTTATGAGACTAATCAACTCGCAGCCGCATGATTCTCCCAATGCCGTTCCACCACACCTCACGGCGCACACTCTGGTCTCTCTGCAGCAGAAGGGGCACATGGGGCCAGCTCCAAGGCGCCGATATGGGAATGATGATGAGGAGACTGAGACGGAGAGGGCTCCCTCTCCAACCAGAGTTCGGAGGAAGAATGTCTCAAATGTCCCTATGCCTTCCATGACTAGAGCCTATGTGCATGAGAAGGTCAAGAAGGCCAGCTTCTAGGAGAGGACTCTTTGCTGCATGAACGTTGACATTCGCAAGCAGCAGCATGCATCTTACCAAAGCAACCGCCGCATGGAGAAGCTCCTCAAAGAGATCAAGGACCAGGGTGCTGCTGATACTGAGGAAGGTGAAGATGAATACAATGATGAGCATGGTGCCCAGCAGTCCATAGAGTCTGATCACACTCTCTCATTTGGGGCATGGAACGCCCAACAGGATAGCCTGGTGGACTGGCAGACGTTTGCTGATGTCACCTCTGGGTTTGGTTACCAGGGTACTTCCTCCTCTCGCCCTCACGGCAAAGCGCCTGCTATCCCTGAGGATGATGATGATGATGACTATGACCAGGATGAGGATGACCAGGATGAGGATGACCAGGATGAGGTTGAGAATGCCGAGGACGACACGGATGACAATGACTACTGAGTCTTTGGGGCGTTAGTATAGGTCTTTTCCCTTTTCGGCGTTTCGATGCCAAAGGGGGAGAAGACATTCTCATCCGCTTTGCATGGGGCTAGGGATTTGCGACTAGATTTGCGACTATCTGCCGCTATTTGCCTTCCTTTTTTATTATTTGGATATTCGAGCTTGAACTTTGTGTGTTATCTACTGTTCTTATGTGTGTCTGACTATGTGCTCGTGTGCAACGTCTATTGTAACTCATGTGAGATCTATGCGTACCATCGTTGGTATTTTTGTCTCTCTTTACATGATTTACTTCATTATCTTGTTGCACATAGTCAGGGGGAGCCACATTTTATGTTATTCCATGCAAATCACTTGTTGTCATCGAACACCAAAAAGGGGGAGATTGAAAGGACATTTATTGTCATAATCACTTTTGGTGTTCGTTAACAACAAGTAGATCATTCCAGATTTGTTATTGTCCAGGTTGGTATTATCATAGATAAACATGACACACACTCTTGGGAAAAGACCACATACATTTGCCATCGTTTCGAAACTCCGGACGGAGTCTCCGATGCCAAGACCGGAGTCTCCGGTGTGGTCTGGAGTTTCGTCTTTGGCTCGGTGGTGCCTCCAGACTTGGCTGGGACATTCTGTTGGCCTGTCCGGAGACTGGTCCGGAGATTGGCCGGAGTCTCCGGACTTTGTTCTGACCGGAGTCTCCGGTGTTGAAAGTCCGGAGTCTCCGGTGTTGCTGGTGAAGAAATGCGCTGGGTCAGTCAGATGGCCAGTCCGGAAATTATCCGGAGACTTTGGTCGTACCGGAGTCTCCAGTGTTGGAAGACCGGAGTCTCTGGTGTTGCTTGGTCAGGATTGTTCTGGGTCATTCAGATGGGCGGTCCGGAGGCTGGTCCGGAGATTGGCCGGAGTCTCCGGTGTAGACCGGAGTCTCCGGTCTGAGCGAGTCTCGGTCTGACTTTTCTTCAACGGTCAGAAAACGGTTCGTGGAGGGGGCTGTCTATAAATAGGGACCCTTATCTTCTTCCTCCAGTTGCTCGAGCTGCTCAAGATCACCAACACCATTAGAGCCACCAAATCCACAAGATCTCTTCATCCAACCATCCAAAGTCATTGATCTTTGGAGAATCGAAGGAGGAGGCCTTGATTCACATCTTCACCAAGAGAGATCTTCATTTCCCCCTCATTCACTTGAGGGCCCCCAAGCTCTAGTGTTTCTTTGGAAACCCTAACTTTGATTTGGTTCTTACAAGCTTGTCTTTGATTTGTCTTGACAGCTTGCTTGTATTTGGGAGCCTCCAATTCAGTTGTGGATGTGTGCCCCGAACTTGTTGTAAAGGTGCCGGCTTCCACCTCGAAGGTTGCCGATATAGCGGAAGGTGAATCGAGCCCCTTGGGGTGAGGTTCATCGGAGAACAAGGGAGGCCTCTCGTGGCGTTGGTGGTTTGAAACCACCCCCTCTCCAAACGTAGACGTACTTCCCCTCAAAAGGAAGGAACTACGGGAAACAAATCCTTGTGTCTCCGCGTCCACTCCCTTGGTTACTTCTATCCTTTACCGCACTTTACTTACTTGTTCTTGCTTAGTGTTGTGTTAGTTTGTGCTTGCTTGACATATAGGTAAATTCATCTTAGTTGCATATTCTAGAGAATTTACCTTTCTTGTCAAACCCTAATTTGAAAAAGAGTAAAATTTGAAGTAGCACCTATTCCCCCCCCCTCTAGGTGCCCATACGATCCTTTCAATGGGGCCTCGACATGATTGGCAAACTGCCAAAATCCTCGAAAGGGGGACACGTCTTCCTCCTGGTTGTAATCGACAAATTCACCAAGTGGATCGAGGCCATGCCGGTCACCAACCAGAAAGGCAAAACTGCCGTCAAGTTCTTCGAGTCCATTGTCTACAGGTTCGGAGTACCGCACAGAATCATCACCGACAACGGATCGAACTTCATCTCCGAGGAATTCTAGGACTTCTGCGAAGGCCTTGGGATCAACATCACGTACGCCTCAGTGGCACACCCACAAACGAACGGGCAAGTGGAAAAGGCCAACGGACTAATCAGCGCTGGCATCAAGAAGCGCCTCATGAGTTCACTCGAACAAAAAGCTGGAGCCTGGACGAAAGAGCTACCATCCGTCCTGTGGAGCTTACGAACTACGCCAAACAGCTCCACCGGCTACACACCGTTCTTCATGGTACATGGAGCCGAGGCCGTGCTACCAGCCGAAGTACGCCACCAGGCCCCACGGGTCGTCTCTTACAGTGAGGCCGAATCCACGATTGCACTCGAAGACGCTGTCGACACACTCGACGAAGCACGGGATATAGCAGCAGCTCGATCAGCGGTGTACCGGTAGTCTCATAACTACCACATTACCGCTGCGCCCAAGGTCCTTCGTCGAAGGAGACCTCGTCTGGTGACTCAAGCAAAAGCGACCGAATAAACTCGAGTCACCATGGGAAGGACCCTACGTCATCACCGAAGTCATCCCAGGTGGCGCCTATCGCCTCAAGCACGTGGAGTCTGGAGTCGCATACTCCAACCCATGGAACATCGCGCACCTGCGACGATTCTATCCGTAGCAACCTACCCCCTTTTACTTTCAATAAGGCTTTCAGCCAAGGCTATTCAGCCGAACAATGTACCTCCTCCATTACGATATAAATAAAGCTAAGTGTCTCGCCCCAAAACTTCAGTTTGCTATTTTTTGCAACTTCACTGCATGCTACAAACGCACTCAGGGGATCCCCCCACCTCACGATTTCATCGACTGAGGATCAAACGTGTACACCTGAGTAGCTGACAACGTCAGGCAAACGAAAAGGACACGTACTCAATCAAAGCACTGCGTGCTCACAACAAACAAATCTTTACAACAAAGGGCACAACACGCCCAGCCGAAATATACAAATTTTACATCTATCTGTTTATTTCCAGGTACTACCTATTCTGAAGAATAACCCGGCACGCTGCTCAAACAAATCTACGACCTGTTCGACATACTGCCTTACAGCTGCGTAATGTGGGCGCATGTCCCACTCACCACCGTCCGGCCAAGGAGGTGGCCCAGCTACCACAACAGCCAAATCTACGTCAGGACGGTGCACCCTCACAAGAGACAAAGCAGCCTTCACTCCCGCGACGAGCTGTTGCCGCACCAACTCCTTGACATTGCTCGCGCTCCGAAACTTCGACAGAAGACCCGCAAGGCTTGTCGATACGGTATCCAAAGGGAACATGACGTGCAGCACCGAGGCAAGCGATCCTGCACCATCGCCAGAGCTACGGCACGGTCACGATCCATCCAGAAGAAGCCGCCAGCCTCCATGTCCTGTTGAGTCAAGCAATTGACCCGAACAGCGACACGCTCCTTTTCTTCCCTCGGAGCAAGGTTCGCACCTACGATAATCGCACAAAATAAGAGTAAGGCCAGCAGGCCCATCCGAAGAACTGAGCTACAGCTCGAACCAAAGAACAACTTACATTGCAGCTGCTCGGACAGCCGAACCAGCTCCGCCATCAAGTACTCCTCTCTGGCTGCACCACGATCCGCCTTGGACTTCCAAACATCGGCATGACCGCGTAAACCGAGCAACTCCCTCTCCAGACTACGCACACGATCTCGAAGAAAAGTGAGTTGCAAGGAATCATCCAAAGATGGCCGCAGCGGCATTGCGGGCGGGGTGGCAACAGGGTCAGCACCCGAAGGAACCTATAGCAGCAGAAAAATCAAGGAATACAGACATTCAGACAATGATAGAGCACAACTCAGAAGAATTCATTAAACATATAAGGCCACTACGTGGCACAAAGATGGTGTTCTCCAAGATATTTACAACAAAAGCAGACTACAAAACTACCCTACGTCTACAACACCTAAGATGCGGCACCCTAAGTCGCCTCGGAGCCGGACTGCCTAGCTTTGGCCCCGCCCTGCTGCCACAGGGCATACTTAGACAGCAAATCAATGAGCTTGGGCCCATATCGCTTGCAGCGAGCAGAGTAGGCAGCAAAGGCTACCTCGGATCCATCCGCAGTCGTCGGCATTCGGGAAGTGATCTGAGGCAGATCCAGCTCCGCGCCAGCCGCCAAGGCCATCGCTAGCCCGACGGACGCGCCGATGCCCTTCGGCTGACAGAGCCTCCGCCAGGGCATCCACATCATCGAGGGCCATGCCCTTAGGAACAAGCTCCTTGTAGAAGCGGCCAAGGACCTCCTTCGCCTTGGCAAGGGAGCAGACAACGGTGCTGCAGCGGTCTTCGACCGCCACAGTAGCATCATCTAGAGCACTCCCGTGCTCTAGAGCACCGCGGTCGAACTCGATGCCTGCGGCATCTGAGACAAAAAATAAGAAGGAAGACATGAAGCAAAAGAAGCACAGAAGAAGACACGAGGCATGAAGAAACAAGCACAAATCTAGCACTCACCCGAAAGAGCCTTGGCAGCAGCCATGAGCTTCGCTGCCACCTCTCTTTCACGAGCAGCAATAGCAAGGCCAGCTGGGCAGACGCTTTCGCTTGCTGCCTTAGTCAGCTCTAGCTCAAAGGCGTTCGCCGCACCAGCAGCCTCCTCACTCTTCTTGACTTCGCAGTGGCCTCCTCAGACTTTACTTTCCCGAGCCAAGGCTCTTCTTGAGAGCGTCGACCTCACGGAGAGAAGTGTTATGCTCCTCTGCATTCAAGACAAGCAAGTGTCAAAGAACAGGACCAGGATAAATAAGAGAGGCACTAACCGGCAGATAGGTACCTTGAAGCTGCCGAAGGTTCGCCTCCAGCACCAAGCGCTCCTGCACCAGCCGCTTGGCCTCCTACACAAAAGGCTAAAGGAAAAGAAATAACAGTAAGAAAAGGACTTGGGGGCTACGCCCAACACAAAGGAGTAAAAACAAAATTCGCACACGAAGACGCTCGGGGGCTCCCCCCGTGACATGAAGCAGAAAAACTTACATGCTCTGATGGCAAATCCGAAGGACCGCCTGCGAAATTCTAAGGCGCAACCACCTGCACCTCCTGCAATGGAGGATCCGGCGCCGCGCCACCCGAAGTCGCCACCGTCTGCGGCGGAGGAGACGCAATTTTCGACTCCCCCATCATCTCCCGCGCACCATCACTGGAGGAATCGTGGGAGGAATTCCTGCATACGAACAAATCAGCACAAGTGCAAATATCATGAAAGAAAAAGGACAATAGTACAACAAGAAACTTACGAGCCCAGTGAGCTCAGGTCGAAGACAGGAGGAGTCCTTTGGGATCTCTTCTCCTCCTTCTTCTCTTCCTTCTTCTCCTCCTTCTTTTCTTCCTTCTTAACCCATTTGGCGGGTGCGGCCTTCTACTCATACGGGAATGGCGGGAAGGAGAGGAAGAACCTCCATGACCGCCACTATGACGCTCAAGGCCCAGAGGGTTTCTGGGAGTCGGAGGAGTCGAGGCATCCGAAGACTCGCTGGAGCTCCGTGATCGTTTGCGCGTATGGTCCTCACTCGACTCGTCGGCATCCTCCGCCGGAGATCGCGCCGACGGCAGCTCGGACACGGACTCAAGCACTTCATTATCCGGGGCATTCGGATACTTTTCGGGCAACGGCGGTACCATGCCCGGCACTTTGAAGCTCTGCAAAATCAGAAGGAACTTTGTTAGCAAACAAAGGAAATAAATACACAGCCGACAAAAAGCACTACGTGCACAAATCTACACCTGCGGTACGGCCAACGTCGAAGAAAATGGAGGAGTTAGCGATTTCCCCGGGATTTCTTCCCCGGCCTTGAACTTCAGCAGCGCGCGAAGGGCCCTGTCAAGATCCCCCTCGGAGATTTTCTCAGCCGAAACCCTCGTCGGATCACGGCGCCCAGAATAAAGAAACATCGGGTGCGCCCTCGCTTGTAGAGGCTGCACCCGACGCTCAAGAAAAGTTCGGATGATGTCCACGCCGTTCACCTCCTTCTCCGGAATCAGCTGGAGATCCTCCACCCGACGGTAAAGGGCCTCTACCTCCGCCACCTCACCATCCAAGATTTGGTTTTTCCAAGACCTTTTCTTCTCAATCATTTGGGAGGGGTCAAAGGGAACAAGACCAAAATCTTGCCCGGGCACTATGGAGTCGCGGATATAAAACCATCGCCTCCGCCAGTACTGGACAGATTCGGACATGGAAAAAGAAAAGAAGAGAAGATTGGGACTAAGGGAGATGATGCAACCCCCAATGAGATACACACCATCCGAACCAGATTGCCTCTTCACGGAATAGAGCTTCCGGAAGAGGCCGAAGTGCGGCTCAATGCCAAGCCAGCACTCGCAAAAAGTGACAAAACACGCAATGTGGAGAAGAGAATTGGGAGACAGATGATGAAGCTGAATCCCATAGAAGAAGAGCAGTCCACGGAGGAAGTTGTGGACTGGAAAAGAAAACCCACGTATAACGAAGGCGAAACATAACCCGATACCGGATGGGGGCGGGATTACCTCATTGCCGGGAGTTTGACACCTCCCTATCTTGCGGGATCAGGCCCTCGCCAAGCTATGGAGATCGCTCTCCCGCGTCTCTGATCGCCGCCAACCACCATCGGTGACACGAGTAGCGGTGGTGCCCTTCTTTCCTCCGGCGGCGCTGGTCCCAACCGCAGATGATGATTTCTTTGGTTTCCCCATGGCGCTATGGCGGCGCCGGCGGTGAAAGCGAAGAAACAACGACGGAAATGTGGAAGGAAATCCCAGCGCGCAGCAAGAATCACTAGAGCACAAGGAGGCAGTGAAAACAAGAACTGATGCGGTGAAAACAAACCGCGGCTTCCCCCAATGATTATAACAGCTAAGACGACGAACGGCAGCCGTCCATCCAGAAGACCTAACGCCAATGGCAGATCTGACCGTACACGTGTCAACATCACAACGAACCGTCGTTACCACGCCGTCCACTACGCGCGGAAATCGAGGAGACGCCGTAATTATCTCCACGCCGCGCGTGACCGGTCAATTCAAAGTCAGCAAGTGGGACCCACGCTTCGTCTAGTCAAGTCATCTCTGGCGTAGCAGATGCTTGAGGTCATCGATCGTAAGCACTGATGTCATCAAAAGCTATACTAGCACCAACTACAATTTCCCGGCTCCACAGCTAAGAGTACTCACTCAAATCTTCGATTCGACTAAATACTCGGGGGCTACTCCTATCAGGAGCACTGGCCGCGCACCCGGAAGATGAATAAAGACAAAGTATTTCTTCGAGTCCCTCAGTCTCACTCCACTACGGACTCGGGGGATACTCCCATAGGGAGGATAAATTTAAGCATCCGAAAATTTTCGTGTCCTACGGACTTAATAACTGAGCAATGCTTGAACTAAAGTCTCTGCTCGAGTCTACGACTCGAACAGACACTCGGGGGCTACTCCCATAGGGAGCGCTGGTCGCGCACCCTATGAAATCTTCGACTGCGATCTTTCGGATTAGCATGCAAAAACTTTTTGGCAACTCTGCCCCAAACAAAACGTTGAGTAAGCGATGATCTCCTTGGCAACCCGAAGCACCTCCGTGGTGACAAATGTTCGGATGCTGCTTCTGTGACGCAAAGATAAGACCTGCAGATATCATCTGATGACCTGGCAACGCACATGACTGCGCTCTGCTAGTATGAATCCATGCCAACAGGCGTGATGAAAAATTCCGACGGACGCGTTGGGTACATCAATTAAAACCACTGGGATTCCACTCCTGTAAGTCCCCTGTGTCCTGAGTCGAATTACGCCAGCATATGTTCCGGGTTCAAGTTAAGGGACTCGAACCTGATGAAGATCGTGTTGTTTCGTCCTAAGACAGTTAACTGACCCTGATCCGTCGGGTGAGTCAGGCACACGTATCAACAATCCCTACACACATATACTGTTTATACATAATTGCACCCAAAGGATTGAAGAGTCCTCAGCCGAATCTACAATTCGACTGATCACTCGGGGGCTACTGACATGGTTATACCCTACGGGTACGTAACTTCAGCATACCTGGTCCAGCCCAAGGAAGGCCCACAACAAACATACGCTGGCCCATGAAGATTTTCGGGTGGCCAAGGCCCATGACGCCTTCGGATCCTTGGAGAACATGACTAGTATAGATAGGAAATTCAAAGGGGTAAAACCCTAGAACTTGTAACCGACTAGGACTATGCCCGGGACCTACCTAAGTCTATATAAAGGCCAGGAGGGCACGTCCTAGATCTCTCGACTCATACTTCCGCATACGCACCTTCACGCCAGATCGAATCTGCGCACCCTGTAACTTTCGGTTCCGCCGTAATCAAGAGCAGACAAGCAGGAGTAGGGTTTTCCCTCCGGGGCGAACACAGGTAAATCTACGTGTCCCACGTTGCTTGTCTGTTAACCGTTCCATGATCTCCAGCATCCCCATCTTCTCCAAAACCCAAGTCCATAACAATGGGCATTGACGAGTCAAAACCTCGTCAATCCAACCTAGCCACTCTTCAGCAGATAGCTCAGCTAGCCCACAACAATCAAGGCCACGGAAACCAGGACAACCATGGATCTAAGCTCAAGAATTTCCAGAATACCAACCCACCTGTTTTCACTAAGTCGGAAGAGCCCCTAGATGCCGACGATTGGCTGCAAACCATGGAAAATAACCTAGAAGTCGCCGGAGTGGAAGCTAACGAGAAAGTCCTGTTCGCCACCCATTATCTAGCCGGAGATGCCAGAGCATGGTGGAACAGTGTTCGTGCCATGATCGGAGGACAGATGATGACCTAGGAGGAATTCAAAGTCAAGTTTAGCAGAACCCATGTGCCACCAGGTTTGATCAAGAGGATGAGAGATGAGTTCAGAGAACTGAAGCAAGGAAGGATGACCGTAGTGGAATACCGTGACAAATTCTTGTCATTAGCTAGGTATGCCCCGGATGAGATCGACACCGAAGCCAAGAAGAAGGAGAGATTCTTGAAAGGTCTGCACGATGAGATGCAGACGGTGTTAGTCAATATCCCCTTTGCCGATATCGAAGCCCTTGTTGACTCTGCTATCCAGATGGAAGGAAAGATCAACCAAGCCAATGAGAACCGCAAGCGTCGCATGATGCATCAGCCAGGAACCCATCAGACCCCAAAGTATCGCCCCAACCCATCTCCAGGATTTGCCCCGAGAACCAACAGACCCCCGATGAACCGTCCGACCTATCCCAACCGTGGAAACCCAAGGCCCGGAGGAAGTCACAACAACCCCGGCAAATCTAGCAATTTCAACCGTGCCCCACCCAAGTTCAACAACAATGCTACCGCCAACACCAACACTGCCCCGAGGACTGGAAGCAATGTTGTGCCTGTTGCAGCAAAGGACAAGTCGCAAGTGACTTGTTATGGTTGTGGAAATAAGGGTCATTATTCCAACGAGTGCCCCAACAAGAAGAATGCCACAGCCCCCAATACCAATGCCCCAGCGCAACAGCAGCATCGTGTTCAGCCCGGAAGAAGATTTTCCCCAGGGAATTCACTCAACTGCAACGGCCGTCTTTTTATCATGCATGCTGAAGAAGCTCAGGAAGCGCCAGACGTCGTACTGGGTATGTTTTCTGTCAATTTAGTACTTGCTCGAGTGTTGTTTGATTCTGGTGCATCGCACTCATTTGTCACCGAAGAATTTGCATGCACTAGTAAAATTCAACCAACCAAACTGAAGCATGTTATGATCGTTCAAATTCCTGGTTCAACCACTAAAGCTAGGCAAATTTGCAAAGCCGTCCCTATCTGAATTTATGGCATAGATTTTTATGCTAATCTGATAGTACTCGGAACTAAAGGTTTGGAAGTAGTACTAGGAATGGATTGGATGTCCAAACATAAAGGATTGATTGATTGTGCCAAAAAAGCCATCACTATGACCAGTACAGCCGGAATAGCAGTTGAGCATATATCTGAAACCTTACCTCGTCAATTCAAGTGCAACAAGAGTATAGCCCAACCTACCATTGACCAAGTCCGGATAGTCTGTAAATATCCCGATGTATTTCCAGATGTTTTGCCCGGTATGCTCCCAGATCGGAATATCGAGTTTATCATTGAACTAATCCACGGAATAGGACCCATACACTACTAGAAATCCCCTCATTTCCGACGGTGACATGTAATAACCGACGGCCCGTCGGCTAATACATTAATAACCGACGGTAAAATTAATGTCCGACGGTTATCATCAACCTCTCGGATATGACTGCCAATAACCGACGATAGTGTAAGTTTACCAACAGGGAAAACTCAACTCTCGGCTATCCATTCTATTGCCCGACGGTTATACTTCAACGGTCGGGTATTAGCTGTTATAGCCAATAGGTAACATTAAATAGTCGACGGTTCAAATGCAACTCTCATTTATGCATAGAAATGGACCATTGTCCAATTGTACCTCTTGATTATAAGATCAAATAGTCAACAGGAACAATAATAACAATCTGTTAATATTGACGCTCAGTGATGTGTTTTAATGCTAGGAAATAAATGGAAATTTCCAGGACAGTTTGGCCCAAAAATATACAAACAAGTGGCTTTGAAAAAATGTGACGGCCGAATAAAATTTAGTATTGTACTTCTAAAGGATCGAACGAACAAGTCAAAAAAAAAGATCGAACAAGGACCACGAGATCGATAGTCGTGGATATATAAAACAGTTTGCAGCGTCATTTTCCTAAATTTCTCGCCGCGCCAAAATAACCGCGCTCTAGGGCACGACGGCACGACCCACGTCCTTCATTATGAGTCCTAAATTTCCGCAGTCGTTCCAAACTAAACTCGCCATTTCCGTTGGTACCCAGGTGTAAAAAAAGAACTCGCCCTCTCCGCCAAAACGGATCTAAAGTCGTTCGAAGTGTGCTCAGGCGGGCGTCCCCTGCTTCCGCTCCGGCAGTACCCAGGCGGAGCGAGTCCCTTGGCTTCGATCCGACGGAGTGCTTTCATCTGATTCCACTGCGACGACCAGTCCGGGCTGCACAGAGTTCCTCTGCAATGGACAACCAAAAGGAACGCAAGGCGGCAAGGTATCCCTATTTCTGCACCCTCCCACGAACCACCATTTATGCGTGTGCTGATGCTCTGATTGGATATGAATGAAGGGAGAGATGATGGTTCTTCGTTTTGGTGGAGTTCGGGATCTCCGATGGTGCGATCTGTAATCTGCTCACGAGTCCTGGCTGTGCGCTCGTAAGGAGGGTGGGCAGATTCGATCTTTGTTTCGTTGTGTTTTGCTAATCGAGAAACGTACCCTGTAAGTTTGCATGTAATCTGACTGGTCTGCATGTTAGACATATTTGTCTTGTAATCCCGTATGACCCGTTGTGATTCTTATCCATTTATTTCCAGATAATAGAAGGCCTTCTGTGGTTACCGGAGAATAGAGAATGCGCAGACAAATCAAAGTGAGTGGCTCTATGCAGTTTGCTGTTTTAAATATGTCTATCGACGCACTGGACAAAATGTTAAACAAATTCCCTGACGTACTGTTGAAAGTACTACAATCCAGCTACATGTTTGTCAAACTTGAGTTCTAAGTATTTTGTTTTACTTTGTGTGTAAGCTAGTTGTTGCTGAAACTAGTAGCAAGCTCAACTCTTCTGATTTTCGTGATTATTATACAGGCTCTTTCTATCTCGTCTTGGAATGACAAAGATGATTTGATGGTACCATCAATGATGAGGATGATGCTATCCATGGGGAGTACTTCAGAGCTTGGAAACGTCATTGCCTAGTGATGTTGTGTGAAATTTTCAAAGTTGTTCTTGTCTTTTTCTTGTGCGAAAAATGTCCGGTAGTTCAAACTACTGTGTATTTATTTGAATGATGAAATATGCGCTAGTGTTGGTATGTACATTCTGTTGTGGAAGATGTTATCCTATTATCTTTTTCATTATTCTTGAATTATAGATATGTTATCTTCCAGTTATGAAAATATGCAATTAACGGGTAAATAGAATATTAAACCACCAAGCCACCATGATCATATTCTAAACATTCACACATACAAATTTCTTGGATTAGTACAAGACCAACATGTAATTGCAACTTTTGGGTATACGAGTAACCGACGGTTTCGATGACCCCTCGGTTATGATTACTCCGACGGTACACTTTCGGCAAGTACTTTAGGCGAGGGCTAGGGAGAATACTAGCGACCAACATATGCCTGACAGTACACCGTCGGCTTTATGCCGTCAGCTAACCTATTCACTGACTGTACCGTCGGCCAATATAGTAATGGCCGACCGAGCATCACCGACGGGAGATTTCCGACGGTGACCCGTCGGTTATATGCTTATCTTACGGTGAACACAAATGCCCGACAGTAATTTAACGCTCGGCTAAGTGTGGATAGCCCAGAGACCATATAGTATGAACCCGTCTAAACTAGAAGAACTGAAGAAGCAACTGGATGCCATGCTGGAAATTGGATTGATTGAACCAAGTGCGTCACCATGAAGATCACCTGTTTGGTTTGTGAACAAGAAAGATGGAGGTAACCGTTTGTGTACGGATTATCGGAAGTTGAATGATGTCACCATCAAAAACAAGTACCCCTTGTCCAAGATAGAAGATTTGTTTGATCAGTTGAACGGTGCCAAAGTGTTTTCTAAGATTGATCTTAGGACTGGCTATTATCAAGTCAAGATTCGTGCAGAGGATATTCCAAAGACTACCTTTACCACCAGATATGGATTATACGAGTATACCGTTATGTCTTTTGGATGAACCAATGCCCCCGCTTATTTCATGAATCTCATGAATAAGATTTTTATGGACTTCCTGGATAAGTTTGTCATTGTTTTCATCGATGACATTCTGATTTATTCCAAATCGAAAGAAGAACATGAGCTACACCTAAGGACCATTTTTGGAACCCTTAGAGAGCATCAGTTGTACGCCAAGTTTAGCAAATGTGAATTCTGGTTACAGGAGGTAGGATTCCTCGGTCACATTGTATCAGCCGGAGGAATTACCGTTGACCCTGCAAAGGTGAAAGATGTCGAAGATTGGCAAGCCCCAACCACTCAAACCCAAGTTCGTGCATTTCTCAGATTGGCGGGATACTACCGCAAGTTCGTAGAAGGATTCTCGAGTATCGCCAGACCCATGACCCAATTTCTAAAGAAGGACAAGAAGTTTGAATGGACCGACAAATGTGAAGCGAGTTTTCAAGAACTCAAGAGGAGATTGATTTCAGCCCCCAATCTTAATCATGCCGGATCTCACGAAGCCCTTCGACGTGTATTGCGATGCATCCAAGATCGGTCTCGGATGTGTGCTAATGCAAGAAGGCAAAGTTATATCTTATCTATCTCGACAATTGAAACAACATGAGCAAAATTAACCAACCCATGACCTCGAACTCGCAGCCGTAGTTCTAGACCTGAAGACATGGAGGCATTACCTGATGGGAAACCGTTGTGAGATTTATTCGGATCACAAGAGCCTGAAGTATATATTCACTCAGAAGGAGTTGAATATGAGGCAGAGAAGATGGATTGAGCTAATCAAGGATTACGATCTGGACATTCACTATCACCCTGGTAAAGCCAATGTAGTAGCCGATGCCCTTAGCAGATTGCCGTGCCGCTTGAACTCCATGATTTTGAAGGAGCAACCAAGCTTGTACAAAGAGATGGAAGATTTTAGAATAGAATTAGTGAGTGAAGGATTTTTGGCTAGCATAAAACTTCAACCCACTTTGATCAGCCAGATCAAAGAGGCGCAGAAAGGAAATGCTAGTATTGACGGAATCAAGCGTCGTATCGGTACAAGCAAAGTACCCGGATTTACCGAAGACGAAGAAGGAGTTCTGTGGTACAAAGGACGCCTTTGTGTACCAGCAGATTCGGAGTTGAAAGAAGTGATTCTCAAGGAAGCTCATGATACTCTTTATTCTATCCACCCCAAAGGAACTAAGATGTATCAAGATTTGAAAGAGCAATTTTGGTGGCATAAGATGAAGAGAGAAATCGGAAGCTATATCGCCAAGTGTGATATATGTCAGTGAGTCAAGGCCGGACATCAAAGACCCGCTGGATTATTGCAACCCTTGCAGATTCCGGAATGGAAATGGGATTCCGTTGGAATGGACTTTATCACTGGATTGCCTACTTCTAGTAGGGGAAATGACTCTATCTGGGTCATAGTGGACAGATTGTCCAAAGTTGCCCATTTCCTACCCGTCAAAACCACATATTAGAGTTCGAAGCTAGCGGAGTTATACATCGCTAGAATCGTCAGTTTGCATGGAGTCCCCAAGAACATTGTATCGGATCGAGGAACTCGGTTTACCTCGAGATTCTGGAAGAAAGTTCAAGAAGGTTTAGGAACCCGCCTAGATTTCAGTACCGCGTATCACCCTCAGACCGATGGACAAACGGAGCGAGTAAATCAAATACTCGAAGATATGCTCAGAGCATGTGTGTTAGAATATGCATCTAAGTGGGAAGACTGTCTGCCGTTTGCAGAATTTTCGTACAACAATAGTTATCAATCTAGTTTGCAAATGGCCCCATTTGAATTCATGTACGGAAGGAAGTGTCGCACCCCTTTGAACTGGTCGGAAGTAGGAGAGAGTCAGATTTTTGGACCTGATATCCTACGAGAAGCAGAAGAGAAGGTTCACAAGATTCGTGAGCACCTCAAGACAGCCCAGTCAAGACAGAAGAGTTACGCCGACAAGAGACGTCGAGACCTCGCCTTCAACATAGGAGATTTTGTATATCTAAAGGTGTCACCATTGAAGGGAATGCAGCGTTTCCAACTAAAAGGAAAGTTAGCCCCCAGATATATCGGACCCTTCAAAATTTTGAACCGTCGAGGAGAAGTGTCGTATCAATTGGAACTACCCGAAGAGATGTCAGCCGTGCACAATGTGTTCCATATATCATTACTTTGCAAGTGTCTCGAAGTTCCGGAGAAGACGGAAGTGTTCAAGAATATCGATCACCGGACCATAGAGATCAACGATGACCTGACCTATCCTGAAGTA
Organism: Avena insularis; assembly: GCA_023614405.1. Lineage (NCBI taxonomy): Eukaryota > Viridiplantae > Streptophyta > Magnoliopsida > Poales > Poaceae > Avena > Avena insularis. The sequence goes on along the minus strand of CM042685.1, from coordinate 217,495,182 downwards.
CCCATCCGTATTTTGGAAGAAGCTTTCCGAACCACCCGAACCCGAAGCATCAAGTTTCTCAAGATTTAGTGGAGCAACCACACAGAAGAGGAAGCTACCTCGGAGCGCGAAGACCACATCAGGACGGAATTTCCCGATCTCTTCAAATCCTAGGTAATCTTTTCGTCCTTTTTCAAATCTCGGGACAAGATTTTGTTTAAGGGGGGAAGGTTTGTAACATCCCAAAAATATTAAACTAGAATCATCAAACTCTAATCACCAAAATTAGGATTAACAAAAACTTTTCTAAATAAAATATGAAAGCATGCATGTGTGTATGCATCCCATTTTGAATTCTTTTGACTTGCCTTATTTATGTGTTTCTTTGCTTTAAAAGGATTCTTAGGTGAAATAAACATCATCTAAACAATCCCCACACTTTCCCAAAGACAAATAAATCAAAACAAACAAAATAAGGGAATGGTCATTTTGACCAATTTAACTCCCATGCCTACTTTGGCTGTCTCAAACTTTCAGAACTTAAGAGAGACTTGTTTGGATATTTGCACCCCTTGATAGTACTCATAACAAAGTATCAAGGACCACTTTGTGATCATCCAAAAACATTCAAATGCATAGTTTAAAGGACAGTTCAAAATTGAATCTATATCATATGGGAAGATTCCACTTTTTCAAAAACCACCCAAACAAGCTCAACTTTCAAAACCCAAGCATCTACAGACTCACCAGCACCAACCTAGCACACCCACCAAAAATCTTTTCAAAATTCAAAACTTGAGTTCTTGCGGCCATTTCATCAAACACTTGGAGGCAACAAATCAATCTGGCCTAACTTTACTGTTTTGAGCAGTAATTTGGCTAAGCAATGTTCACCATTGATCACCCTTGTCTCCCTCAGTGCCAACCAGTGCTTGGACAAACCCTAGCGCCTATCCTTTGCCCCATTCCATGCCAACCCGAGCACCCCCTTGCCAGCCGACCATGGCTAGCTAGCCAGAGCAAGCACCAAGCCTAAACAGCATGTCTAGGACACAACCCACCGTCCACCGCCACCCCCTGTCCAGCGCTCGAACCGTGCCAGCCACTGGACCACACGCACAGACCATGCCAAGCTCGCCAGCAACCATGACGAGCGTGCGCCAGAGCGCCACCCTCGACACACGCCCACAGACCGCGCGCCGCCCTCGCCGCGTGCATATACGATCACCACCGTCCCAGGAGACCGCCAGACATCCTCGTTCGCCGCCCCATGCCTCACAGCCACCGCTCGCCGTCGAAGACGCCGCCTCTGCCGCGCAGAACGTCGAGCGTTCCAGACCGTTTGCCACCACCCCTACACGTGCATTAAAGCCATAGAGCATCGCCAGGAGACCACCGATCGATCGCCACCGCCGGCCATGCCTCTAGCAGCCCGTAGCCATGTCGCCACCATCGCCTGCCCATGCTGTTCGGTCTCGTCATCGAGACTATAAATAGAGGCCTCCCCTGCTCAAACTCTTCACACCATCTCACTCCCCTCTACTCACTGATCGTTCCACCCCGTTCCCGGAGCAAGGCGAGCAGCACATCGCCGGAATTGCATCGGAGCAGGCCGCCTCTGGAGAAGAAGGGCGCCGTCGATTTCTTCCATCCTAGGAGAAGCTGCCGGTACCAGGAGGTTCGTCGTCGTCGACTTCGTCGTTCGCCTGCCTCGCCGACCCTCGCCTGAACCCCGGTAAGCCCCCAACGACCCCCACTGCGCCACTAGGGTTCGAGCTCGCCGGTGACTAGTTCATCGTCGATGACAACTCTCAGTCGTTGATCTTACTTCTAATCCAACTCACCACGTTGCCCCGTACCGCTTCGCACCCCCTGTCTCACTGACGCGTGGGGACAGCAACTTAACCAGCCCGCGTAAGCGCTGTTCTTAGCAGGCCGACCCATTATCAGTTCCCGTGCAGCCCACTCGTTTGAATTTAACCTTTTTCATTTAAGTTCAAACCTAGTTCTGTACCCATTTTAAAAAATCAACCCAGCTCGATTCAGTGAACCAAATTGAATGAAACCAATTTTGTTAGAAAAATATTGAAATGCTTAATCCAAGCCCGTTGGATTCAAATCATTTGAATCTATAGATCAACCGTGGTAAAAATAACAAGGCAGAGCCTTTTCTGCATTCAAACATTTTTCAAATTTAAACCATAATAGCTTTTGAGTTGATTCCAACTCTCAAGAATCACATTTAACCATACCTTTCAGAATATATAAAAATATATGGGTCTACTTACAAAAATAATGTTCAAGTAATAAAAGAATGCCACATAGGCATTTCTAGTCATTTATTTCTATTTAAAATAAAAGGTTAAATCTTATTAAATTATGACACCACTTTAAATCACATTCCCATGTACTGAAATGTGTGGTGATGACATGTGTCAACATGATCCCATGTTTGGTTTGAAGAATATTAAATCTTAAGTAGTTTTTCAATAAGTAGAAATTACTTTTCTAAAAATAAAAGAAAGTAAACCAAGCTTTAATCTTGTAATGTTAGTGATGATGCTAGATCATCTATAGGACCCCTTTGTGTGATGATTGAAAATAGTTAAGTATTGTTTGGTGATTGTGTACCTCGTATTTATTCATAGACGTTAGTACCGACCAAGGATACGAGGAAGAAGGAGGATACTTCGAAGAAGAAGCCGAGAAAAACTTCAACCACTGCTCTGCACAAGGCAAGCCTTACTAACCAAGTGGACCAATGCAAGCCTAATACTACTAGTTGAATGTGAAAGCCAATACTTGCAAGCTAACACTTGCAATTTAGCAAGCTTACACTGATATTGATGCAAGCTAATACTTGCTTGTTACCATGCCAACTATATGCCTCAAGCATATATAATCATAACCACTTGATAAACCAATCCTAGTTTTACCTACAAGCTTTATACTTTATTTATTTATCAAAGCTAGTACTTAGAGCTTACTTAAGTGAATGGTAGATTCTAGAGAGATAATTGAAGGTTGCATAAAGAGCATAAAATTTGGCCTAGGCTAGATAATCTTTATGTCCTCCTAAGGAATGAGATTGAACTTAGTTAAACTTCCCTAGTTTACCACCCCTCATTAGTACTTACCCCCACTTGTAGATGCTAGTGCCAAGCATAAAACTTGATCAACTTAGATGGGAATACTTGGTGGAAAAATAGTTATGAAAACCTTGGAATGATGGATCATTCTATTGAGATGTTTTGACATGTGTTTCCGAACACCAGATGATTTATGGTGATGAAAATATTGAGGCATGAGCCTTAGCCCTTTATAAAATTGATGGTTGTCTGGATACGATACCATTCCAATTTTACCGTACAACCACAATACCCAAGAATTGGGTAGGGCTTGACTAGAAACTTATATACCTTAGTATTGGTTCCCTCACGGCCAAGGTCTGAGCTGAGGTTACCTTGTGAAGATTGTCCACCTGTGCAGTACCCAAGATGACAGTTGGTCATGGTTGGGAGGCCAAACTCACAGGAGAGGTGCTTATACTAGGGCGTGTAATTGAAAGGTTAGGATTGATTATCCGCATACTGAGTATGGTGAATTTAGGATTTGTTCCTGACGGATGTATCGAATGTTGTGGTGAAAGTGTACAATCTCTGCAGTGTATCAAACTATTCGAATAGCCACGTCCGCAGTTATGGACAGTTGGAGTGGCCATACTGTTCCCCCGTCAGATGTTTTCAAAATAACTTGTGAAATGACTTGAGACTTTGACTTGACCACAACAGAGTTGTGAGATGAAATACAAGTTTCCACTTAGGTGTTATAAAACTTCAACTAGCATTCTTTGCTTCTGAATTTAGTAGATGTAAATCTGGCTTTTTGCAAAACAACCCTAGAGCTTAGTGTCCTATTACAAAAACCCCCTGCACTTGTTAGTATTAGTTTGCGAGTACTTAAAGAGTACTTATGGCTTTGTCCCTGACTATTCCCGTGGCTAGACTATAAAGAGGAGTACCAGGATGATGGACCCCAAGAAGGTTATGACAACTAGGATCATCTCCCATCGTCAGCATTGCCTGTGACACCGAAGATGGAGCTTCGCCTACGCTACCGTTATTATTACGTATTCCGCTGCCTGAATTGTATTAAGAACTGGATCATGATATCCTTATTTGTGTGAGACCTTATGGATGGATTGTAATGGATGATGTACTGTGGTATCCAATTCTGTTATGTCTCGCAAAAATGGTAATCCTGGGATTGCGATGTATGGCATAACAGGCATCTGGGATTAAAAATCCGGGTGTTGACAACATCCGACCATGTATTTCTAGTACTAAAATTTTACAACCATTAAATTAGAACAGATCGGTTTGATGTAAAAATTACCCACCGTATGTAAAAATTACCCACCGTTGCCATTATAAGTCAATAACGTTTCATCCTTACGGCTGCCACTAAATTAGGTCTTCTTTCGCTACCATACAAGAACAAGGAGTTCGGTGCCCGACGGCGGCGCATGGCCTGGCTGCACCATCCCGAGACCTTCGCCGCCTCATATTCGGTCAAGCTAGCAAATTCCAATCCCGAGACAAATGCTGAACAACGGCGTCTTAGCGGCCGCCTGCTTTATGTCCTCTGGAATGCTTGGAAGGAGCGGAATCGGAGAATTCTCACCGGAAAAAGACTCGTCTACATTGAGGTGGCCTTCATTGTTAGAGACGACATTCGCCAAAGGGAGTGCACTTTTGCATCCTATGTGCCTAACATTCCGGCTGAGCCCGATTAGGCTCTAGGTTTTTCTTTAGCTCTTTGGTGGTTTTTGGCTTTTTTCCACCTTAACACAAAATTGCCTTATCTATGCAGTAAACTATGGATCTTTATTTTCTGTTCTAATAGAATTAGGTAGTGCTTCCGTCGGTTGCTTAAAAAAAGTATAATAGAACTTTCAGAAGGTCGTCCTCAACCGGGAGCGCGGCTTCGCCTTCGATGTTTTTTCATCGAGTATGTATGGCTTTGGGACTTGAAACAGAGCGCCGACAACTGTGTCCCAGATTCCCTGCACCGCGAGTTGTCATAGCTAGCCAAGCCCCACAAGAAAATAGGACGGGAATCTACAAGAGTACATCGTGCTCTCTATTGCTACCTTTCTGTACGTGTTGACGATGCGGCAGTTGACGTCTACATACATGCAGTGGTCGCACTCAGCCAGATTCGTCTATTTGTTATTGGAGCCGCACGGCAGCTTGGCGCTACAATTGTTCGGGGGCATCGGCGGCCATGGCAACATGGAAATTTACCGGGACCATTACCTACCGGCACGGAATTCACCGTTGATTCATGCCTTAAGATTTGTGTCCAGGATGAAACCATAATGAATCTAAAAATTCCTAGAATGAAACCATAATGAATTAAAAAATTTGGATCATGCCACAAATCTTACAGCATGAATCAACGATGGATCTCGTGCCGGTAGGTACCGGTTCCTGTAAAAATGCATTCGCCGCAGCCATGGCCAGTCTTGGGATCAACCAGGTTAGGCGTTCTTCACATTATGCACTAGCTAAGTTTGATTGTTAGTAAATAGCAGCAATGATGTAACTGTATTTCTAGAAGCAATCAGCTTTACCACGACTGAAGTACATCAGACTAATATGCACACATACCTGCTGCATTCTTAAAACCGAAAATATAAATATTGCAGTACTTCTTTCATCCTGAAATAAGTGACTTGACTTTATCTATATTCGCATATATTTCTATACTAAAACATGTCTAAATATATGGGAATATAGACAAATACACGTAACTTATTTTGAAACGGAAAAAGTATTAAAAATTGTATCCATAAAAAAGGTAGAAATATTCAACCAGGTAAAAATGTTGAATTCCTCCTACACACCTTTCCAACATCCTACAATGATTAATTGTCAGACTGTTGTCCACAACTGAACTAAGATTTTCTATACTTTTCTAGAGAATTAAGAGGTTGTACAAAGTCTGGTCGTTTTAGGATACGCCTATTTGTCATTAACTTTCTTTTTTGGGTGCTCCATTGTTTCGAGCCAAATCTCACATTTACAATCCATTAGACTATGTAGGGCGGTAAACATATTTAGAAGTATATATATGTCATAGTAACTGGGATAAACAAACACAAAAGTACAGGCTGAACAGATCTATCATTTGAAAGCATTTACACTGCATTTATCTTCCTTACCCAGTTTAATATTATTAGATTAACTATGGGACTCTTTGAAATCATAAGCGCACTCACTTTATCTGTATCATCTGCTGAGAAATATTTTACCAACGTTCCAGAAAAAGTTGCAGCAACAAAAGAGGTAACGGAGACAAGGCAAACGTGGCAGGTATCAATCTAGAAGCAATTAGTAAAGTAGTACAAGGAAGACCTAAGAGAACTATATAAAGAAAATTAAGACGTGGCACCACATAATAGGCTACATGTAGTGCATCATGAAATATACTCCCTCTATCTCAAGGCTTAAGGCCTATATTTTTTTGAAAAGTCAAATCAACTGAATTTTAATCAAACTTTTAGAAAAAACTATCAATAAACATGATATTTTGTAGACATCATATGAAAAAATATTTCATTATCTACCTAATGATATTGATAATGTATTTTGCATATTAATATTTTTTGGTAAAAACTTGGTCAAACTTGACATAGTTTGACTTTTTTTAAAAATATAGGCCTTAAATCTTGGGATGGAGGTAGCGTATGCATGGTAACTGCAATAAGAAAGTAGCAGCACAAGATATGCTATAAATTATGTATTGATTTAAACATGCACGTACCCTTTATAAAAAAAGCATAAGTGTCTTTACAAAAGAAACAAAAATAAATATTACCACTAGGGAAGATACAAGGTTTCAGAAGCTATTGTGTATAATGTATAATATCCCACTTAATTAGTCTATATGCCTCACTTTTTTTCCTTTTTTTTTGAACGTTGAATGAGTGCAAAGCACCCGACATATATTGCTGCATAATAGTCCCTAAAGTACAAAAAGGCCATAAAAAATAAAAATTACACAGAGGCCCAGGAAATTGCATTGAGGACTCTAAAAGAAACTTGAAAAAGCAATCAAGTCCTTCTTCCTCATCCTCCTCTAGATCGACGAAGCTCCGGCGCCAGCGAGCATCCTTGCCACAGGAAGCAATCGATGAGAGGAGCAGAGCAGTAGAGGAGCGGCAGCCCTACTGCCATTGAGTCCGGCGAGCTGGCGAGACCCGCCGCCAGGGAGACGCCGGAGAGAAGCTCCAGAGGACTTCTCCACCCAAGGACGCCGCAGACACCGTCGCCTGCAAAAGAGCCGCCATGGCTCCCTGAAGCAGACGAAACGCCGCCAAGGCACCCTAGCCAGAGAAGCCGACGAACCGTCCTCGCACCGCTGAAGAAGAAGCATAGTCTCCATCTCTCCTCCTCGCCACCACGGCCGGCCAGGAGAGACGAAGACACCGCACACCGCCCAGAACACCGCACCTCCTCGCCACCTCGGCCAGCCAGGCACGGAAGAAAAGGGCCGTGGAAGCTCAGCGACGGAGGACCACCCAGCCTTATTAGCGGAGACGGCGGCTCGAACCACCACAAGCAACTCCGACCGGAGGAGGAAACCGGCGGCGGCGGAACCCTAAGATCCAGATCTGGCCAGGATCCGAATCGCGCTCCAAACTGCGGGCATAAAGCACAAAACCAACCCTAAACTACTTCCGGCGCCTCTCCTCCGGCATCTCCGGCCGGCAAAGCCGCCGGAGAGGCTCGGGATCGGCCCGGTCCGGTGCGGGGAAACCCTAGCTACTGTAGCGAAGAGAGAGAAGGTGAGGGGGGGAGTGTGGTTACTTTTTTTCCTTTCTAAAAGTTGCACTACATGTCATCATAAAAATCATAAAAGTTGAAAATTATGTAAGTTTGAACATTAGAATGTTTTAAAATATCCAAATTGGTAAGGCAAATATAATAATTTTTATGTCAAGAGAAAATCTCCTCCATACTAAAGTTTCAAAACTCTATACGAACATACACAGAAAGTAATGGCCAAATGTATACGCTAGAGACCATACAGACGATACAGTTTTTGAAGTGCCACGTATTTATGACCAGACACTAAAACATATGCCAATAATAATGGTCTGCTACTAAGTAAAAATTTGCATGAATGTCCTCCTTGGCCCCAATGACGCGATCATAGAAGTTTACTCTTTGAAAAACTGAGAAAGTCTCGGAAGTTTTAGAAGACATCATGTGTCACCGTAGAATCTAAAAGTCATCTAAAATTAAGGTACATATAAAAGACTATTGTCTATTTTCATTAGATTAAGAGTATGGTCGGTATGGGTCATATATACTAAACACATGAATCATTCTTAGATAAAGTAACTAAATATTACCATATTAACCTAACTAAATCTAGGAATCTTGCATCGATTATATAGTAAAAGCACAATATGCACGATACAGGGGAAGTGATAAACTAGATGTTTTCACAAAAATGTAAAACATCTCTTTTTACTTGAAAGGGCCAAAAAAATATAAGTCAAAAATTGCAAGAGTTTATAACTATAACTGAGCACGAGACAACATTTATATCACTATACCTACAACATACAAAACTGCATAATGGTATTTGGCTTTAAGATTAGACCATTTACGTTATCTATTGGACCTTATTATTTCCAACTTCTACCGAGTAACAAATAAGTGATACCGATAGTACCTACCTCCACTATAGAGAAGCAATGGAATGTCACTGAGCCCCTAAACCCAGTCACTTAATATGATTATCCATCAATGAATTTATTTGTTTTCTCAATCACTTTCGAAAAATTAAAGATAACACATTAAAGATGATGCCCTCGCACTTGCGAGGGCCACTGTGCTAGTTGATAAAATAGTGAAACCACTTTTGTTGGTTTCATTTTATCAATATCTACCTGATGATATCATTTTTGTATATTGATATCATTCAGAACCAAGACTTGTCCTTAAACTCCTTAATCAAGTGATTTATGCCACATAAATCTTGATTGAAAATCCACTAATCCAACCAAAGCCTTTCTTTTGTTTCCATAACCAAATTCTTAATACCTACTGAAGTAAATACTATCTTGTGTGCTTGGTTGCTGTATTGTATTGGTGAGTATACTTTGTGTTGATTGTACCCTTATTTGTTTGCATGCATGTATTTTGACGACAATAGTTGCGATTATATCGGAGACCAAAGATGATGGTTATTATTATTGGATATGATGGTTTTCTAAGAAGTCCAGGGACATATTGCCATATTTCTGATCACGGGCAAGCCACCTTCTTGCTTATAAGCCCTTGTCCTACTTTTATACTTATGCATGTTTTAACAACTTGTTTATGTAAATTGCATGGTTTTATTATGCTATGTTTTATATGTGGGAATGTTTGGATCCTCCAAACCATTTCCCATTTGTACTACTAAGTACCACCCCTTGTCGACACCTACTTGACCGTAGTATGAGAGATGGTGTATAACACCAGACCCCTTTAGAGACCCCGTTTTAGCCGAACAAAACTATAGGATGGGAAGACCCCAGGAAGAGTTTTACAAAAAAAAATTATGGTAAAACCTTGGTGAGTTTGACCTACCAAGAGAAGTTTAAAAAAGGAAAAAGGTTTTGTTTACAAAAAGGTGGGACAAAGGACGAAGGAAAAATGTTTACCAAAAAGGCACCCGGTTCTTTGCAGTTTTACTAGAACAATTAACCCGTGCAACCACATTACCGTGGAGTGGGACATGGCTAGAATTAATGTTTGCTACTCCAGCATGGGAATTCTCACAACTACTTATAAGGTATCAACTCCCTCTAATTCCTGTCTTCCTTTACAAAAAGGGTCAATTGTTAGGCAGTCACCTGGAGGAAGAAGGACCACCCATGTGAGTGGTCGGGCGATACTATGAGCCTACCATTGAAAGTGCCGGCTCTGGAGGAGTTGGGTGCACTCCGGTTGGTCCGTGGATCCCTATCCTCGGTGTTGAGAGGAACAAATCATAGGTTAGGGCCTATGATAGAGTTGCATCCGAAGAGTCTTGATTGGTTACTTGACCCACGATCAGTAATGATCAGGGCAGAGTACCCGTTTGGTGTGGGTAAAGTGTATAACCTCTGCAGAGTGTACAAACAATTCGAATAGCCGTGTCCACGGTCATGTATGATTGGGAAGGTTGCTATGGAGCGGTGTTGGTTTTGTTTTCAAAAAGGATTTCTAAAAATAAAGTGTTTTAAAAAAACCTGGTGGTCTAAAGGACACAAAGGAAGGTGAGGAGATCTGAAGGATCATGGAGGATGGAATATTCGGTCGGTTGAGGACCATGGGATGATATAGGGTGACCCAATCCTAGTGTTTTTCCAAAGATTTTCAAAAAGGTTTCCAAAATGTTTACAAAAGTTTTCAACAAAACCTTGTAGATTCTATATCTACAAGAGAAACTATTTGAGAAAAGAACCTCTCTTGAAGCCCTCCTAATACCACGGCCATATTGCATATCATCTTGTTATTATTTCCTTAAGGTCGTTTGTGAGTAAATTCAAAGTACTCACTGGCATTTTCCCTGGCTATTAACTTGGTCAAATATTGAGAAGAAGGTGACGATTGACGACTATGCGAGCTAGGACATTCTCCCTGTCAGCTGCCTGTAGGTTAAGGCAGGGATCGACTCTACGCTATTACAAAGTTCCACTGATGATGCTTGTTGTAGAAATAATGGAATTAAGGTATGATTCTACCTGCTAATTAATGGATGTTTACTTTGATACTTGTCGGTTATGTGCCACGACAGACTGATCATGGGATTGTGGTGTATGCATAACATGGATTTCCGGAGGACAAATCTAGGGACCCACAGACTTGGTATCAAAGTCATCCTAACTTTATGAGAACCTTAGTTAGCATGGTCATTAGACATGAAAACTAATTTTGGGAAACATCGGCTTTCGAAAACTATTTCTCAAAGATTTTCAAAAGATTCTACATCTTATCTTCTCCAAATTTGAAATGGTTTCACAAATTAGATCCTTCCATCCCTCATTCGAACTTCAAAACATATGGTTTTAAAAAACCAATAGGACCTCAGAACATGACGAAGACGATGATAGCAGGATGAAGAGAAGCATCTACCGACAAACACAAGGAAACTACATTATCGCCCTCCCAGCTGAACCCTCGTAATTAGAAGAGATCAAGGCTGCACTACCCCGAAGCTCCTAACGACATGACAAAAGCTTCATCTGCAAGATAGTGGACAAGACCCTGATAACACGATGTCCAGGATTAATCGTCCTAGGATAGGATTCCCCTATAGCGAGTAGTTAAATCCTTGATCTATACAGTAGTCCGTGTTTGTTTGACTAAGTGCTTAGTGTGTTACTTGATGGGTGATGTTTGTGTTTCCAAATCGCTCTGCTCACCTTGTATGAATGCTCTGGTTTAATGGATCCAAATAAAATGCGCCTTAAGAATAAATAAACCACCTAAAAACCCAGGCACATCCTGATTAGTTGTCGCTAACAAGACCAATTCGAACCTCGGGAGCTATGAGAGGACGAATATCTCTAGAAACTAGACTTCGACATTGTAAAGAGATAGAAGCTTGAAGATTTTCTCCCCAGCAGAATGGCATACCTCATCAAACCAACTACCCAAGACTCGATCCCAACCGATACTTCTATGTTCATCTGCCCACCTGAGCAAGCATCTCGTAGAAGCTGGAAGTTTACCACCGAAGGATCTCCACCATCCAGAAGAAACCATAAGACTTGCTAATCAAGACCAGAGGTGAAGACCTGACTTCCCTAACCTTCGGTATTAGAGCTTCCAACCGCCCCCAAAGAGAACGATGATCCTATTCAATCATCTGCCTAACCAACAGAAAGTCCTCTCCATAAAACAAGTGCCCCAAAATCCTGAAGATAAGGATGCCCGAAGACAATGAATCTACTCCGGCATCTAGCATGAGCAACTCAAAGATTTCAAGAGAAGACAACCCGTTTGAAGCTAAATGCATCTTCCTCAACTAAAGATAAAGTATAAGCGTCACTAACCCCTAACCTACCTATAGCTAATCCTTACGGCCTCGTCGGAAACCACATCAGCAAAGTAGTCACAAGAAGGCGTCACTCGAAGACCTCAACTCTAGCATCACGCCAATGCCCCAAGACGAAAGATTTACCCCAGCCTCGATGACCCTAAGCAAAGCTCCAAGGTGGTAAGACTGCGCCTTTCCACTCAATTCTAGAAGATCGACTACTAGAAGATACCTCAGGAAGATTGCCAAATCCAAGGACCAGCTCCGAGCATCACTGATACCTTCGATCCGGATTACGGATGTAGTATAGATCTTTTCCCTAGTAGACCTAGGTTCATCGAATCCTCGGGAAGCAGAAAGCAAAGTGAGATTACTTAAACGGACCTTCGAGATTTTTAGAATTCCTATTGCGTTTTCACTAGACCAAGAGTTTGCGATCTTGTCGTTGTTGACGATGGAGAGAGAGAGGGCCTAGGGTCTTCGGTTATCACCAGTAGCTATGCAAAAAGATCTGATGGGAATAAAAAATAATAATAAAGTACTCATGTAATTGTTAGAGCAAGATAATTATATGTGGGCAGTGCATCCATAAATGTTATCACCTCCGCAACCGCTTATGGAAATAACATACTAGTCTCATCCATAGAAGAAAGAGAACTAATGATATGCATAGTGATGTCACCATTAATCTCACGTAAGTTCCTCACATACAGCCGTACTACCCTTTCTATCACTGGGGTTCCTATCCTGTAGATCAGTCATTACTCACACTCCCTTTACCTAATCAATCCTTGGGGTCTTGGGTACCTGACAAGTCCTTAGATTGAGGCAACAGAGGGTACTACAATTATCATGTCATACAAACTAACACATGATCCCATCTTTGATAAATAACATGCACAAAAGCTACATGGCTAGGCCGAAGCCCTTAGCCCAAGGAGAATTACTCACACATAGAGATGAAATCGACAATCATAGACATTGTAATACAGATCATAGAGTTGATAGCTATCAACACCTTTTTCAATCCTAGATGCCTGTTATGCCATACATCGCAATCCCAGGATTACCATTTTTGCGAGACATAACAGAATTGGATACCATAGTACTTCATCCATTACAAACGATACATAAGTTTTACACAAATGGGGATCTCATGCTCCAGTTCTTAATACAACATCAAGCAGCGGAATACGTAATAATAACGGTAGCGTAGGCTAAGCTCCATCTTCGGGGTCACAGGCAATGCTGACGATGGGAGATGATCCTAGTTGTCGTAACCTTCCGGGGGTCCATCTTCCAGGTACTCCTCTTCATAGTCTGGCCATGGGAATAGCCAGGGACAAAGCCATGAGTACTCTTTAAGTACTCGCAAAATAATACTAATAGGTAAAGGGGTTTTTTGGATAATAGGACACTAGGCTCTAGGGTTGTTTTGCAAAAGCCAGATTTATCTCTACTAAGTTCCAAAGCTAGTCAAAATTTTATAAATCCTAAGTGGAATCTTGTAATTCAGGTCACAACTCTGTTGTGGTCAAGTCAAAGTCTCAATTCATTTCACAAGTCATTTTGAAAAGTCTGACGGGGGAACAGTAAGGCCACTCCAACTATCCATAATCATGACGCTATTCGAATAGTTTGACACTCTGCGAGATTGTACACTTTCACCACAACATTCGATACATCCGTCAGAACAAATCCTGAATTCACCATACTCGGTATCACGGATAATCAATCCTAACCTTTCAATTACATGCCCTAGTATAAGCACCTCTCCTGTGAGTTTGGCCTCCCAACCATGACCAGCTGTCATCTTGGATACTGCACAGGTGGACAATCTTCACAAGGTAGCCTCAGCTCAGACCTTCGCCGTGAGGGACTAATACTAAGGAATATAAGTTTCCAGTCAAGCCCTACCCAATATTCGGGTATTGTGGTTGTACGATAAAATTGGAATGGTATCGCATCCAGACAACCATCAGTTTTATAAAGGGCTAAGGCTCATGCCTCAACATTTTCATCACCAAAATCATCAAGTGTTTGGAAACACATGTCCAAAACATTTCAATAGAATGATCCATCATTCCAAGGTTTTCATAACCATTTTTCCACCAAGTATTCCCATCTAAAGTTGATCAAGTTTTAAGCTTAGCACTAGCATCTACAGGTGGGGGTAGTACTAATGAGGGGTGGTAATTAGTGGAGTTTCACTAAGTCCAACCTTATATCTTAGGCTGATATCAAGGCTTCTAGCTTAGGCCAAATTTTATGTTCTTTATGCAACCTTTAGCATCTTTCCAAAATCTACCAGTCACTTGAGTAAACTCTAATTAAGCTTTGATAAAGAAATAAAGTAAGAAGCTTGCACATAAAACTAGGATTTGGTTTATCAAGTGGTTATGATCACATATGCTTAAGGCATATAGTAGTCATATCACAAATATGGGTTTGTGGCATCAATAGGGTATCTTGCAAGGGTTAGCTTGCATAGGTATAGTATCAGCTTGCATCAATATCAGTATAAGCTTGCTAAATTGCAAGTGTTAGCTTGCAAGGTTAATAGCTTGCCTTGAGCAGAGAGTGATTGAAGTTCTCCTCGGCTTCTTCTTCGTAGTATCCTCCTTCCTCCTCGTATCCTTGGTCGGTACTAGCGTCTATGAATAAATACGAGGTACACAATCACCAAACAATACTTAACTACTTGCAATCATCACACCCAAGGGTCCTATAGATGATCTAGCATCATCTCTAACATTACAAGGTTAAGGCTTGGTTTAAATCTTTTTATTTTTAGAAAAGTAATTTCTACTCATTGAAAAATTACTTAAGATTTAATATTCTCCAAACTAAACATGGGATCATGTTGACACATGTCATCACCACATATTGTAGTCCATGGGAATGTGATTTAAAGTGGTGTCACAATTTAATAAGGTTTTACCCTTTTATTTTAATTAATTAAAGTGGCTATTTCTGCAAGTAAACCTATATATTTTATATATTCTGAAAGGTATGGTTAAATGTGATTTTTGAGAGTTGGAATCAACTCAAAAGCTTTTATGGTTTAAATTTGAAAAATGTTTGAACGCAGAAAAGCTTCTGCCTTGTTATTTTTACTATGGGTGATCTAGAGATCCAAATGACTTGAATCCAATGGGCTTGGATTAAGCATTCATAGACCTTTCCCACAAAATTGGTTTCATTCAAATTGGTGGACTGAATCGATCTGGGTTGATTTTGAAGTTGGGTACAGAAGTGTGTTTGAATTGAAATAGAAAAAGATATAATTTGAATCGCTGGGCTGCGCGGGAAATTCTAACGGGCCGGCCTGCTAAGCGCAGTGCTCCCGCGGGTTGCTTAAGTGGGTGTCCCCACTCGTCAGTGACACGGGGCTGGGCGTATGCAGGCAACGTGGATCGTTCGATCTAGTTCTAATCCAACGGCTGGGGGTCATCGTCGATGCGAGACAACTCCGGCGAGAACGAAACCTAGCGCGGCCAGTGAGGGGTGCTGGGGGCTCACCGGGGTACGGGCGAGGGTCGGCGAGGCGGGCAAACGACAAAGTCGATGACGGCGAACCTCCTGGTACCGGTGGCTTCTCCTGGGGCGGCTCCAATCGTTGGCTCCCTTCTTCTCCAGAAGCGGCGGGCTCCGGTGAAATTCCGGCGAGGTGGTGCTCGCCTTGCTCTGAGAACGGTGTGGCACGGTCAGTGAGGAGAGGCGAGTGAGATGGTGTGAAGAAATCGTGCGGGGGTGGCCTCTATTTATAGTCGAGCGAGGGGACCGTCGGGGCGCACGGTGAGCTCGTCGGGGGTGACGTTACAGGTGGCTAATGGCATGGGCAAGGGTAGGGGACGGTGCTGTGTCTCCTGGCGATGCTCAATGACATGGTCACGAGGCATGGGGCAGTGTGGTTTGGTCTGGAATGGCCAGTGCTCTGCGCGGCAGAGGCGGCGTCTTCGACGGCGGGCGGTGGCTGTATGGCACGGGGCGGCAAACGGGGATGTCTGGCGGTCTCCTGGGTCGGTGGTGATCGTGTGTGCATGCGGTGAGGGCGGCGCGCGGTCTGTGGACGCTGGTCGAGGGTGGCGCTCTGGCGCACGCTCGGCATGGTCTGGGCGCGGCTTGTGCGCGTGGTCCAGGGCTTGGCAACACTTGCGGCTGGGACAGGGAGTGGCGATGGACGGTGGGCTGCCTCCAGGACAAGGTTGGCACGACTAGTTCTTCCTCTAGCCTGCTGTCCACAATGGGGTGACATTGGGGTGCTCGGCTATTCACCATTGATGACAATGGCAAGCTCACAGGGGTGCTAGTGTTGGGCTAATCTTTCTATATGATCTACTGAGTTGTGTGTGAGCTAACTAGGGAACAAGTTAGGCAAGAATCACTGCACACTATATTGTTTGATGTTTTGTTTGATTTGTGTCTGCAACCTGTTTGATGAAATGGCCGCATGAAATCAAGTTTTGAATTTTGAAATGAATTTTGGTGGGTTTGCTAGATTGGTGCTGGTGAGTCTGCAGATGCTTGGGTTTTAATAGTTGAGCTTGTTTGAGTGGGTTTTGAAAAAGTGGGATCTTCACATATGAAGAAGATTAAATTTTGAATTGTCATTTAAACTATGCATTTGAAAGTTTCTGGATGATCACAAAGTGGGCCTTGATACTTTGTTATGAGTACATTCAAGGGGTGCAAAGATCCATAAAAGTTTCTGTTAGGTTTTGAAAGTTTGGGACAGCCAAAGTAGGCATGGGAGTTAAATTGGTCAAAATGACCATTCACTTAATATATTTGTTTTGATTTACTTGTCTTTAGGAAAAGTGTGGGAAATGTTTTAGATGATGTTCATTTCACCTAAGAAACATTTTACAAGCAATGGATCACACAAACAAGGTGGTTTTTAAAGAAATTCAAAATCCATGCATACACATATGCATGCATTCATGAGTTTATTTAGAAAAGTTTTTGTTAACCCTAATCTTGATGATTAGTGTTTGATGATCTAAGTTTGATTTTTTTGGGATGTTACAAACCTTCCCCCCTTAAACAAAATCTCGTCCCGAGATTTGAAAAAGGACGAAAAGATTACCTAGGATTTGAAGAGATCTGGAAACTCCGTCCTGATGTGATCTTCGCGTTCCCAGGTAGCTTCCTCTTCTGTGTGGTTGCTCCACTGAATCTTGAGAAACTTGATGCTTCGGGTTCGGGTAGTTCGAAAAGCTTCTTCCAAGATACGGATGGGTACTTCGGGATACGTCAGGTCATCGTTGATCTCTATGGTCTGGTGATCGATATTCTTGAACACTTCGGTCTTCTCGGGGACTTCGAGACACTTGCGAAGTAACGAGATATGGAACACATTGTGCACAGCTGACATCTCTTCTGGTAGCTCTAGTTGATACGATACTTCTCCTCGACGGTTCAGAATTTTGAAGGGTCCGATATATCTGGGGGCTAACTTTCCCTTGAGTTGGAAACGCTGCATTCCCTTCAATGGCGACACTTTCAGATAAACAAAATCTCCTATGTTGAAGGCGAGGTCTCGACGTCTCTTGTCGGTGTAACTCTTCTGTCGGGATTGGGCTGTCTTGAGGTGCTCACGAATCTTGTGAACCTTCTCTTCTGCTTCTCGTAGGATGTCAGGTCCGAAAATCTGACTCTCTCCTACTTCCGACCAGTTCAAAGGGGTGCGGCACTTTCTTCCGTACATGAATTCAATGGGGCCATTTGCAAACTGGCTTGGTAACTGTTGTTGTATGAAAATTCTGCAAATGGCAGACAGTCTTCCCACTTGGATCCATATTCTAGCACACATGCTCTAAGCATATCTTCGAGTATTTGATTTACTCGCTCCGTTTGTCCATCGGTCTGAGGGTGATACGCGGTACTGAAATCTAGGCGGGTTCCTGAACCTTCTTGGACTTTCTTCTAGAATCTCGAGGTAAACTGAGTTCCTCGATTTGATACTATGTTCTTGGGGACTCCATGCAAACTAACGATTCTAGCGATGTACAACTCTGCTAGCTTCGAACTCTGATAGGTGGTTTTGACGGGCAAGAAATGGGCGACTTTGGACAATCTGTCCACTATGACCCAAATAGAGTCATTTCCCCTACTAGAAGTAGGTAGTCCAGTGATAAAGTCCATTCCTACAGAATCCCATTTCCATTCCAGAATTTGCAAAGGTTGCAACAATCCAGCGGGTCTTTGATGTCCGGCCTTGACTCGCTGACATATGTCACACTTGGCGATATAGCTTCCGATTTCTCTTTTCATCTTATGCCACCAAAATTGCTCTTTCAAATCTTGATACATCTTAGTTCCTCCGGGATGGATAGAATAAAGAGTATCATGATCCTCCTTCAAGATAACTTCTTTTAACTCAGAATTTGATGGTACACAAAGGCGTCCTTTGTACCACAAAACTCCTTCTTCGTCCTCGGTGAATCCGGGTACTTTGCATGTACCGATACGACACTTGATTCCGTCGATACTAGCATTTCCTTTCTGCGCCTCCTTATTCTGACTGATCAAAGTGGGCTGAAGTTCTATGCTAGCCAAAAATCCTTCACTTACTAATTCCATTCGAAAATCTTCCATCTCTTTGCGCAAACTTGGTTGCTCCTTCAAAATCATGGAGTTCAAGCGGCACGGTAATCTGCTAAGGGCATCGGCTACCACGTTGGCTTTACCAGGGTGATAGTGAATGTCCAGGTCGTAATCCTTGATTAGCTCAATCCATCTTCTCTGCCTCATATTCAGCTCCTTCTGAGTGAATATATACTTTAGGCTCTTGTGATCCGAATAAATCTCACAACGGTTTCCCATCAGGTAATGTCTCCATGTCTTCAGGGCTATAACTACGGCTGCGAGTTCGAGGTCATGGGTTGGGTAATTTTGTTCATGTTGCTTCTATTGTCGCGATAGATAAGATATAACTTTGCCTTCTTGCATTAGCACACATCCGAGACCAATCTTGGATGCGTCACAGTACACATCGAAGGGCTTCGTGATATCCGGCATGATCAAGATTGGGGCTGAAATCAATCTCCTTTTGAGTTCTTGAAAACTCGCTTCACATTTGTCGGTCCATTCAAACTTCTTGTCCTTCTTCAGCAATTGGGTCATGAGTCTGGCGATACTAGAGAATCCTTCTACAAATTTGCGGTAATATCCCGCCAATCCGAGAAAAGCACGAACTTGGGTTTGAGTGGTTGGGGCATGCCAATCTTCTACATCTTTCACTTTGGCAGGGTCAACGGCAATTCCTCCGGCTGATATAATGTGACCAGGAATCCTACTTCCTGTAACCATAATTCACATTTGCTAAACTTTGCATACAGCTGATGCTCTCTAAGGGTTCCAAGAATGGTCCTTAGGTGTAGCTCATGTTCTTCTTCTGATTTGGAATAAATCAGAATGTCATCGATGTAAACAACGACAAACTTATCCAGGAAGTCCATACAAATCTTATTCATGAGGTTCATGAAATAAGCGAGGGCATTGGTTAATCCAAAAGACATGACTGTATACTCATACAATCCATATCTGGTGGTAAAGGCAGTCTTTGGGATATCCTCTGCACGAATTTTGAGTTGATGATAGCTAGTCCTAAGATCAATCTTAGAAAACACCTTGGCACCGGTCAACTGATCAAACAAATCTTCTATCTTAGGCAAGGGGTACTTGTTCTTGATGGTGACATCATTCAACTTCCGATAATCCGTACACAAACGGTTACCTCCATCCTTCTTGTCCACAAATAAGACAGGTGATCTCCATGGTGACGCACTTGGTTGAATCAATCCGATTTCCAACATGGAATCCAGTTGCTTCTTCAGTTCTTCTAGTTCCGACAGGTTCATACTATAGGGTCTCTGGGCTATGGGTCCTGTTCCGGGGATTAGTTCGATGATAAACTCGATATCCCGATCTGGGGGCATACCGGGCAAAACATCTGGAAATACATCGGGGTATTCGCAGACTATCCGGACTTGGTCAATGGTAGGTTGGGCTATACTCTTGTTACACTTGAATTGGCGAGGTAAGGTTTCAGATATATGCTCGACTGATATTCCGTGATCTTGGTCATGGTGATGGCTTTCTTGGCACAGTCAATCAATCCTTTATGTTTGGACATCCAATCCATTCCTAGTACTACTTCCAAACCTTTAGTTCCGAGTACTATTAGGTTAGCATAAAAATCTATGCCATGGATTCGGATAGGGACGGCCTTGCAAATTTGCCTAGCCTTGGTGGTTGATCCGGGAATTTGTACAATCATCACATGCTTCAATTTGGTTGGTTGAATTTTACTAGTGCAGGCAAATTCTTCGGTGACAAATGAATGCGATGCACCAGAATCAAACAACACTCTTGCAAGTATTGATTTAATAGAAAACATACCCAGCATGACGTCTGGCGCTTCCTGAGCTTCTTCGGCATGCATGAGAAAAAGACGGCCATTGCGGTTGAGTGAATTCCCTGGGGCAAATCTTCTCCCTGGCTGGACACAACGCTGCTGCTGAGCTGGGACATTGGTATTAGGGGCTGTAGCATTATTCTTGTTGGGCACTCGTTGGAATAGTGGCCTTTATTTCCACAGTCATAACAGGTCACCTGTGACTTGTCCTTGGCTGCGACAGGCACATCATTGCTTCCAGTCCTCGGGGCAGTGTTGGGGTTGGCGGTAGCATTGTTGGTGTTGAACTTGGGTGGGGCACGGGTGAAATTGCTAGAGTTGCCGGGGTTGTTGTGATTTCCTCCGGGTCTAGGGTTTCCACGGTTGGGATAGGTCGGACGGGTCATAGGGGGTCTGTTGGTTCTTGGGGCAAATCCTGGAGATGGGTTGGGGCGATACTTTGGGGTCTGATGGGTTCCTGGTTGATGCATCATACGACGCTTGCGGTTCTCATTGGCTTGGTTGATCTTTCCTTCCATCTGGATGGCTGAATCGACAAGGGCTTCAATATCAACAAAGGGGATATTGACCAACACCGTGTGCATCTCGTCATGCAGACCATTCAGGAATCTTTCTTTCTTCTTGGCTTTGGTGTCTATCCCGTCTGGGGCATACCTAGCTAATGACAAAAATTTGTCACGGTATTCCACTACAGTCATCCTTCCTTGCTTCAATTCTCGGAACTCGTCTCTCATTCTCTTGATCAAACCTGGTGGCACATGGGTTCTGCTAAACTTGACCTTGAATTCCTCCCAGGTCATCATCTGGCCTCCGGTCATTGCACGAACACTGTTCCACCATGCCCTGGCATCTCCGGCTAGATAATGGGTGGCGAACAGGACTTTCTCATTGGCTTCCACTCCTGCTACTTCTAAGTTATTTTCCATGGTTTGCAGCCAATCATCAGCATCTAGGGGTTCTTCTGACTTGGTGAAAACGGGTGGGTTGGTATTCTGGAAATTCTTGAGCTTAAATCCGTGGTTGTCCTGATTTCCGTGGCCTTGGTTGTTGTGGGCTAGCTGGGCTATCTGTTGCAGAGTGGCTAGGTTGGCTTGACGTTCCGCTCTTTCAGCTTCACGGTCAGAAGTCAACATTTGCAGGATCTGCAACATCGGGTCCGGGGCTGAACCACTTCCTGCACGTGGCATCTGAAGATTGATATAGATCATGAGAAAAGAGGGAAATTTCTAAGGTTTTGGGTTTTTGAAAAGTTTTTAGAGTTTGACTCAGGTTTTTCTAGCAACTTGCTTTTTCATTCATTCAATCACTCGATACAACGCACACCACAGCAAGGAAAAACATATGGTTTTAAGAACCATTCTGGAAACTACGATATAGTGGGACCGACTACTACTCACTACGCTAGTGCTCAGTGCTACTACTCCTCGGAGTCTGTGGCTTCATCATCTTTAGCATCATCGATGAAGGCGAAATCATCCTCATCGGTGAAGAAGTCCATGGCCTGATCCTCCAGAAAATCATCGTCATCGCTGAGATAGGAGTAAGGGTCTCCACGAAGATCCTCTCCGGCATTCTCCCTTTCCTCCAACTGCATGTCTCTCTCGTGGATGGTCTCTTCCAGAGATGAGATGCGATGGCGAAGACGGGCAATAATGCGCTCCTTCTTGTCGAGCTGACGGCGACGAGACTTGCGATCCTTTGCTAGCATGGCGATGGTCTGGTCCTTCGTCTTGATGATGGCAGACTTGTGGTTGCAATAGTCACGGCAGTTGTCCAATTCCTGCTGACGATCATACCTCATGAAGCTAAGGTGGTCCAATTGAGTCTTCAGCTCGGGGTGGTATGGGGCTTCCAATGGTTGGCCATTTGCATCACGCCTTGAGCAAAACTCAAAGCGAGTACCCTTGATCTGATTGATGCTCTGCCCACACAGACGGGAAAGAGCTTCCTGCCTTGCTCTGGCAAGTCCATCGAGCCAGTTGTTTTCCCTCAAGGTAAACTGAATTCCCTCCGCAGTGGGAGGTTCAATCTTTCCTCGGAGACTTGCAACAATTAGCCACTGCAGATCTTCTCCTCGATCATTGAGCTGAGCTCCGAAGAACTCGGGATGCGGACGCTCCAGAAGTTCCGAAAGCTGATCCAGATCCCTCTCAAAGATAAGGTCTCCTCCATTCCCAAGTTGGTAAAACTTGCTGTACTTCACGTCCATCTATAAAAATAGAGGATGAGTAGATTAGCAGAGTGATCAAGTGTGTCAAAATTTTATGTATTTTGCAAGAGTTTTTTGAGGAACATGAAGTTCTATTAAAGAATTAAAGAGGTAAGAATGAGAATAAGTTTTCGTAAATATTGTTGTTCTTTGGGTTTGAAACTAAGTTTTTGGTTCAACGTCCAATCTAACTATGGTCTCCTATGGTCAGGATGGCTCTGATACCAACTTGTCAACACCCGGATTTTTCAATCCTAGATGCCTGTTATGCCATACATCGCAATCCCAGGATTACCATTTTTGCGAGACATAACAGAATTGGATACCATAGTACTTCATCCATTACAAACGATACATAAGTTCTTACACAAATGGGGATCTCATGATCCAGTTCTTAATACAACATCAAGCAGCGGAATACGTAATAATATCAGCTTGCATCAATAACAGTATAATCTTGCTAAATTGCAAGTGTTAGCTTGCAAGGTTAATAGCTTGCCTTGAGCAGAGCAGTGATTGAAGTTCTCCTCGGCTTCTTCTTCGTAGTATCCTCCTTCCTCCTCGTATCCTTGGTCGGTACTAGCGTCTATGAATAAATACGAGGTACACAATCACCAAACAATACTTAACTACTTGCAATCATCACACCCAAGGGTCCTATAGATGATCTAGCATCATCTCTAACATTACAAGGTTAAGGCTTGGTTTAAATCTTTTTATTTTTAGAAAAGTAATTTCTTCTCATTGAAAAATTACTTAAGATTTAATATTCTCCAAACTAAACATGGGATCATGTTGACACATGTCATCACCACATATTGTAGTCCATGGGAATGTGATTTAAAGTGGTGTCACAATTTAATAAGGTTTTACCCTTTTATTTTAATTAATTAAAGTGGCTAGAAATGCTTATGTAGCATTCTTTATTATTTGAACATTATTTCTGCAAGTAAACCTATATATTTTTATATATTCTGAAAGGTATGGTTAAATGTGATTTTTGAGAGTTGGAATCAACTCAAAAGCTTTTATGGTTTAAATTTGAAAAATGTTTGAATGCAGAAAAGCTTTTGCCTTGTTATTTTTACTATGGGTGATCTAGAGATCCAAATGACTTGAATCCAACGGGCTTGGATTAAGCATTCACAGGCCTTTCCCACAAAATTGGTTTCATTCAAATTGGTGGACTGAATCGATATGGGTTAATTTTTGAAGTTGGGTATAGAAGTGTGTTTGAATTGAAATAGAAAAAGATTTAATTTGAATCGCTAGGCTGCGCGGGAAATTCTAACGGGCCGGCCTGCTAAGCGCAGTGCTCCCGCGAGCTGCTTAAGTGGGTGTCCCCACTCGTCAGTGACACGGGGCTGGGCGAAGCGGTATGGGGCAACGTGGATCGTTCGATCTAGTTCTAATCCAACGGCTGGGGGTCATCATCGATGCGAGACAACTCCGGCGAGAACGAAACCTAGCGCGGCCAGTGAGGGGTGCTGGGGGCTCACCGGGGTACGGGCGTGGGTCGGCAAGGCGGGCGAACGACGAAGTCGATGACGGCGAACCTCCTGGTACCGGTGGCTTCTCCTGGGGCAGCTCCAATCGCTGGCTCCCTTCTTCTCCAGAAGCGGCGGGCTCCGGTGAAATTCCGGCGAGGTGGTGCTCGCCTTGCTCTGAGAACGGTGTGGCACGGTCAGTGAGGAGAGGGGAGTGAGATGGTGTGAAGAAATCGTGCGGGGGTGGCCTCTATTTATAGTTTGACGCACGGTGAGCTCGTCGGGGGCGACGTTACAGGCGGCTAATGGCATGGGCAAGGGTAGGGGACGGTGTTGTGTCTCCTGGCGATGCTCAACGACATGGTCACGAGGCATGGGGCGGTGTGGTTTGGTCTGGAACAGCCGGTGCTCTGCGCGGCAGAGGCGGCGTCTTCGACGGCGGGCGGTGGCTGTATGGCACGGGGCGGCAAACGGGGATGTCTGGCGGTCTCCTGGGTCGGTGGTGATCGTGTGTGCACGCGGTGAGGGCGACGCGCGGTCTGTGGACGCTGGTCGAGGGTGGCGCTCTGGCGCACACTCGGCATGGTCTGGCAAGCGCGCTTGTGCGTGGTCGAGCTTAACAGCGCTTGCGGCTAGGACAGGAGGGAGTGGGCGGTGGGCTGCCTCCCAGACAAGGTTGGCACGACTAGTTCTTCCTCTAGCCTGCTGTCCACAATGGGGTGACATTGGGGTTCTCAGCTGTTCACCATTGATGACAATGGCAAGCTCACAGGGGTGCTAGTGTTGGGCTAATCTTTCTAGATGATCTAATGAGTTGTGTGTGAGCTAACTAGGGAACAAGTTAGGCAAGAATCACTGCACACTATAGTGTTTGATGTTTTGTTTGATTTGTGTCTGCAACCTGTTTGATGAAATGGCCGCATGAAATCAAGTTTTGAATTTTGAAATGAATTTTGGTGGGTTTGCTAGATTGGTGCTGGTGAGCAGATGCTTGGGTTTTAATAGTTGAGCTTGTTTGAGTGGGTTTTGAAAAAGTGGGATCTTCACATATGAAGAAGATTAAATTTTGAATTGTCATTTAAACTATGCATTTGAAAGTTTCTGGATGATCACAAAGTGGGCCTTGATACTTTGTTATGAGTACATTCAAGGGGTGCAAAGATCCATAAAATTTTCTGTTAGGTTTTGAAAGTTTGGGACAGCCAAAGTAGGCATGGGAGTTAAATTGGTCAAAATGACCATTCACTTAATATATTTGTTTTGATTTACTTGTCTTTAGGAAAAATGTGGGAAATGTTTTAGATGATGTTCATTTCACCTAAGAAACATTTTACAAGCAATGGATCACACAAACAAGGTGGTTTTTAAAGAAATTCAAAATCCATGCATATACATATGCATGCATTCATGAGTTTATTTAGAAAAGTTTTTGTTAACTCTAATCTTGATGATTAGTGTTTGATGATCTAAGTTTTATATTTTTGGGATGTTACAATAGCAAATAGTATTACAATGTCGCCAATTGGAGATGAGATCTACTATTATAAGTGGTGGAAGATGGCTATGGTGGTGGAGAAGGGTTTAGAGGTTTAGATCTAGATCTATTCCTCCGGCGTGGCGACAGAGAGAGTTTAGGGTGAAAGAAGCGATGTTGTGGAGTCGAGGGCCTATTTCTCGTCGCCTGAAGCCTCTTTATATAGGGTTCCCTTCACGAAATTTGTTCTGTTTGACCTAAGGAGGTCGGTGCAAACTATACGGCGGCAATTATACGACAGCGACTCATATAGTTGGTCGTTAAACTTGCAGAGATCTCTTCATGGATCCTGGTTTCTTTGACTTGTTAGAAATATCGTATCTTTGGAATTTATATAGTGGTTACCATCATCATACGTCATTATCTGCACAGACAAAAATAACAAGAAAGGATTGCATACCCCTTTGATCATTAGACATTAGTGGCAGGTTTTAGAGAGATATTTTTATCAAATATATGGATAATATCTAGTTTAAATGCGGACGTGGATGGCTATATTTCATAGCCATCAACCTTCCCAAGCTTAAAGTTGATCGTCCTTGAGCAAGAAAACCAAAATAAAAAGGGAACTCAACATTTAAAATGAAATAACAAGATGATGATCTTACTCATGATTGATAGTGTCATGTTTCCTCCACTTTATTAATCTGAAAAACCGCTAAACATTAATTCAATTGAACAAATCTTTTCAAAGAGAGCTATCAAGTCAATCATTATTTTCTGTGGTGTTGAGTGTCTCTAGGAATAAGCTCTCAAGAATAAGCACTACAACACCCAAGTCCTTAATTGTAAGACTTTTTATTATTTGAATTGTTTAGCAAATTTTTAGCCAACACTTGGTTAACTACAAGAGCTGGAACAAAACGTACCCAATTAAATACCCATGCAAACAAATTTTTACTACAATATAGAGACTCACTCCACCGATATAACATCTCAACATTACTACTAACTAGCATGGGTTTCTCAAACTTCAAAAGTGGGGAGTCATAAGGCATACCTTTCATGTTTGGTTCCACTTCTCTCTTCCCTTTTTATTTGTTTCTTGGAAACTCGAAGTCAATCACTCTCCTGCAGATCAACGAGAACTTCGAGGTAGAAAGAAAAGGAGAGAGGGAAATAAAGATAAACGGAGAAATCTTTTTGTGGTTTTTGAGAAGGGGGATTAAATAATAGAAAATTGGCGGCAAAGCTCGTCTTGAAAATCTCAAACAAAATAAAATAACTAAGATAAAGTGTTGGGTAAACCAACAAGAGTTCTTATAAACTCAAATAAAAGCATAACCTTGAAAATAAGATAAAGTAAAT
Organism: Avena insularis; assembly: GCA_023614405.1. Taxonomy (NCBI): domain Eukaryota; kingdom Viridiplantae; phylum Streptophyta; class Magnoliopsida; order Poales; family Poaceae; genus Avena; species Avena insularis. The sequence continues at coordinate 217,468,156 of CM042685.1, read as the reverse complement.
GAAAGAAAAATAAAATAGATAGAAAACCTCCCCAAGCTTAGGCTTTTGCAAGCCCTTCAAATCACTATGGTGGGGAAAAAAGTTGTAACTCCACTCCGCAAATTGAGTTGAAATGTTACTTGTTGTTTCTCGGAGGTTCAGGGCGAGATTGTGCATTCCCTCCACAGTTCCTCCAAGTTCTTGTAAATCTTGATACGTAGCGAACCGGTTTGGTGGCTGCTTCTCCTGATGATGGACCTATTGCTCCTCCTCTTGGTCCTCATCCTCCTCCGTAATCTCCTCCTCGGGTTGGTGTTTCTCAACCTGCAATTCATAAAGTACATATCCTTCCTCGATAGATAAAATACCATTAGGCAAAGGAGTGGGGTAGATACTCCCAGCTCCAGCAATATGCAGATAATAAACTCCACCTCTCTAGTAAGCATTCCACAAGCCTTCAAAGTAGAGAAACCAACACATCGATCACCTAGCACTGGTTGTAACTCACCTAGGTTGATGCCCAATGCATTGGCAAGCATGGTGATGATGCCTCCAAAAGTGATTGGTCCTTGGCTTTGGTGGGATTGGTACTCCAAGCAGCACACAAGAATTGCGCCCAAGTGAAGCGGCAAGTTGTCATAGTTGAAATCAGCTTTTGCAAGGACTAAGATGTCCTCCTTATTGAGTATTGTGAACTCATTACGCGCCTACAAGGTGATAGCAATAACATAGAACAAATAGCAAATAGCAGGATGTTGAATATTCTTCCCTCGGCTGACTCTAGAGGTAAAGCTCATTCTATTATAGCAGACTTCAGGGGAAGGTTCCATGTTGGTAAAAGCTACACGCGGAGCATTAGGATCATTGTTGGGTAAACCAAAACAATTGCACCATTCATCAAGTGATAGAGAATAATTATTCTTCATGAATCGGAAAGAAATTCTATCCTCCCCATGCCATACTTTGACGGTGCAACTCAAAGAGCTAAGAAATTTAATGGTTAACCGGCGATAGGTTGGTGCATCATGGAATACAAAGGTTTGCAGGCCAACTCTATTGCAAAGTAAATTAAAGTCATCAGAAATACCGAGTTGGTTCAAATTGACGGGGCAAGCCCACTTGGTTGCCTTGACTTCTCGGTTTTTGACCCTGTCAAAACAATCACGGTGGGCTTCGTCCTTGAATCGAATCCTCATGCGTTCCTGAGCTACAGCCCGAGAAGAACTAGCTATGGCAAGAGTACGTGTCTAGCTCCTTGTGTTCATCTTCTAAAAATAAAAGAGAAAAATATAAAACTTTTTGATCCAACAGTAATGGTCATAGAATAATCCTCATCATAGCACATTAAAGAATCTCCTCAACATAATAATATAGGCAAGATACTCATAGCAAATTATTCAAAACAAGTCTCACCCTAGATTGATAATGACAATAGATCAGAGATGAATTTGCAAATAGTAATTGGAGGATCGGAGGAGAAACATACCGTAGATCACTTGTGTGCGAGGAATTCGAACGAAATTGAGCAGGGGTAAATATCCCTTGAGGTTTTGAGAGAGTTGATGACCCACAAGTATAGGGGATTGCAACCGTCTTCGCGGGTAGTATTACCCAATTTATTGATTCGACACAAGGGGAGCTAAAGAATACTTGCAAGCCTTAACAACTGAGTTGTCAATTCAGCTGCACCTGGAAATAGTTCTTGCTCACAGAAGTTTATAGTAGCAATAGTTCGGTAGTAGCAACATCAAAGCAACAGTAACAGTGGAACAAGAGCAATAGTAACAGTAATGGTAAACAGTGGGATTCGAGTGCGGTAGGCATAGGGATGGATGGACGGGTGTTGCATGGACGAGCCTAAACATGTAACTTCAAGATCTAGGGAATTGCAGATAAAGAATAACAAGCATCCAAGTACTAAACAATCCTAGGCATGTGCTCCATATATAGTCATACGTGCTCGCAATGATAACTTGCACAACATCTTTTTTCCAGCCAGCCCGTGGCAGCGGGGCCTCTAGGGAACTACTGGCAATTAAAGTGCTCCTTTTAATAGAGCACCGGAGCAAAGCATTAACACTCCATGAACACATGTGATCCTCACACCATAGCCATCCCCTCCGGTTGTCCCAATTATTGTCACTTTGGGGCCTTTGGATCCGGACAATGATATGTGTACACAACTTGCAAAATAAGATCACAAATAATACTATCATAATGATTCAATAATAAGTACAGATTAGAGATCATGGCACTCGGGCCCTAGTGACAAGCATTAAGCACAACAAGTTGCAACAAAGTCAAATAGCACTAATAGAGATACTAGGCACTATGCCCTCACAATATTATTCGATTACATGATAGAACTCATCCAATCCCTACCATCCCCAAGCCTATAGAGGGGTATTACTCACTCATGGATGAGGGAAACATCGGTGGTTGATGGAGATGCGTTGGTGATGACGATGGTGATGATCCTCTCCAAATTCCCCGTCCCGGCAGGGTGCCAGAACGGAGTTTCTGGATCCGAATCTTGGTTTCTGGTGGCGGCGGCATGGCGGAACTCTTTCTGGAAAACTATCGAACCCTCTTCGGTTTTTAGGTCGAAAGGCAACTTGTAGGCGCAGAGGGAGGCCGAGGGGGTGCCTGGGTGGTCAGACCTCCCAAAGCGGTGGTGGGCCACTGGCATGGGCGTGGGCCCCCAGGCTCCTTCTCCGTCTCGTCTTCTGGCTCCGTGGATCTTCTGGTGAAATATAATTTTTGGCATATTTTCTAGGATTTTTCGTGATAGTTGATTTCCTGCACAAAAACTAGACACCAAGGTAATTCTGCTGAAAACAGCGTCAGTCCGTGTTAGTTGTATCCAAATCACACAAGTTTAGAGGAGAAACACTAGCAAAGTGTTCGAGAAAGTAGATACGTTTTGGACGTATCAACTCCCCCAAGCTTAGCTTATTGCTTGTCCTCAAGCAATTCAGTTGAAAACTGAGTGCGATAAAAGAACTTTCATGAACACATTTGCTTCATATGATGTAAATATTCTCAGCACGGTAGTAGATGCTTAGACATAATAAAGAGTATGCAACTAAGTCTACTCAATAGTCAATGCAAGCTATGAAGAGAAACCAACTCAATAATAATAAGTAGCATGAAACATAAACACAAGCAACATTGCAATGCTCATAATAAGGTATGATAGAGTGGTATCTCGCTTGCCTTTGTTTGAAGAGAACAATATAAATGCCAAGGCACCTCTGAAGTTCACATGAAGACTAGAAGTAAAGATATCAGAGATGAAAGCATCAAAGTCATGACATAATTAACCAAGTTTTGAGAAAAAACACAAGAATGACAACTATGCTCTCAAGAAGGTGCTCATAGAATAAGTGGTGACTCAACAAGGTTGTGAAAACGGTTTTGAAAGGTTTGAAAGGCTTCCAAATGCTGAAAGGAAGGTACTCATTAGCTTTGAGCTCTCATTGCCCCTATCATAGGCATCTTCATGTGGTTAAGGTGAAAGTGAGGTCCACTTTGAATCATATGCTTGACAGACCATAAACTGGGAATCCCAAGTCCCTTGAGTACGAGGGCTGCTCCGCATGCTACTCAACTTTGGTCACCTGAAAGTTCTTGTCATTGTAAATACATGCATATCATAGAGAACCGCCAACGGGGTACCCCACATGGTACATGAGCTTTCCCATAACCAAAATGACAAGGCAAGCAGACAATGAGCATCTCAGCAATCTTTTTATTTACCATGTGCATAGCTTTTTATTGAGGATGCTTCATAGATGCTCATTATGGTGATGCTGTAAGTTTCCACCATGATTAGGCATGACTTAGGCTAGAGGCCCAGGCGTTTCTCTAACACAATGTATAAACTCCATGAACTCACAAGCTCCCCTTTTATTTCACATCGTCGACATCCGTAAGCAAAAGAGCAAAGTATCAACTGGATGAGATATCCAAAAAGTGTTGAAAGCGTTCCCCGTGACAACACAGTTCTGCTGACTCCCAGCATATAATTTGCAAGCATATAACTTTCATGGACTAGTCACAATGGTTCAGGATTATTAAGTGCAAGGAATAAAGTGTGCCATCAAGTTCGTGAGAGATTTACTAACTAACTTTCTCAAAACAGACAAACATTTTATTTTCGAAGGAAACACAGCATATGGAATATGCGCTGAAGTAGCAAATGATGCTAATAGGTAGGTATAGTGGACACAGCTGGCAGTAATGGTTTTGGGGAGTTGGAAGCACATGTAGAGCACATACTCAGTGCAAGTGAAGGCTAGCAATAGAGAGGGAGCGACAAACGAGAGAGCAATAGCTGTCATAATCATGCTTGCAACAAAACAGGACTAGTTATGGCATGAAAGTGATACAAGAGCTCTGAGGAAAAATAAATCATCGAGGCTTACTGACTATTGATTAGTCATATGCATGCGTGAGCATGTGCCAAGTCGATTCACATGAACAGTCAGAGGAGGATACCACAATATCATACCAAAGCATGAATAAAACAATGCAGGCAAACATTCATATGACATGCTACAAACTATTAGCAAGCTGGAGCTAATCATAGACAAGCAAGAACTACTAAGCATCCATAATGACATACACCTTACACAAACAGGCTAAGCATGCTCACGATGATGAGTATATGTACAAAAATGAAACAAATAGAGTTTGTTACCAGCCTCTTACCACTCCTCGAGTTGTCTTAATCTTCATTATTGCCCTTCACTTGTGTGACTTGAATAATAACATGAAACCAAAATCCACTGAGGACGGCTGAACCCTGCAAAGAACTCACAAAACCAAAGAAGAACAACAAATATTTTTTGTGTTCTCGATTTTTTAGAAACAAGCAAACAAAGAAAAACAAACCAAACAAGAAGCAAATAAAGCAAAGCAAACAAAGCAAAAACTTTTTGGATTTTTCTTTTAAGGCAAACCAAAGCAAAGAAACAAATAAACAAACCAAGAGAAACAACGAAAATATTTTTGGTATTTTTGTGTTTTTGAGAAAGAAGCATCAAGAACCAAAAAGAAAGCGAAACAATGGATATACAAAGAACCGACCGAACATGATATATATATATATATGAGTGCTATGTCGGTATACCTCCCCCCAAGCTTAGGCTTTTGGCCTAAGTGGGGCTCAATAGCGCGGGTAGTAACCCCATGCCAGTGGTTCATCATAGGAATGATCATAGTCAGGCGCCTGTGATGAAGAAGAAGACGCACCCCAATCAAATGAGGGATGCTGGTATGAAGACTCTCCAAGTTGGAGGGATGAACCCAATTGTCTTTGGCATCCTCTTCAACATTATCCTCTTGTTGGGAGAGCTCCGCCACATATGTGTCAACCTCCTCCTTCGTAAGTGACCATCCTTGTCTGTTACGAAAATTAAACAAAGAAGGTGCAGGCAAATAAACTATTTTCTCAGTCCTACCCTTTCTCCGACCTTGCTTGGCAAACGATAATTCATACGGTAAACTTCTCACATTAGCCCCCAAGGAAACAAAACCATGCTGAATCATGGATTCAATATCAAGCCTCTCTATGGGGAACTGATAATCTGAATAATGAGGCTCTAAACCATGGAAAGCTAGCAACCTAGAAGCAATGAGACCTCCACAAATTCCACCCTTCTCACGGTTGGTGGTGAGATGGTGAGATATCAGAGCACCCAGGATATAAGATCTATTCCTACACAAAGCAGCTGTGATAAAAGCTAGATCAAAAGAAGACAACTTTCTAGCAATCTTTCTAGCAAGAACACACTTGGTAATGAAATAGGAAAAGTATCTAATAGCTGGGAGCTGAATGTTCCGAATTTTACCACTTTACTTTGAGAAGTCGGAACCTTGGCAAATCTCAGCATACAAATCAATAAGTGACTTGGGCCTTTCCTTGATCTTATCACAAGATCCCCACTGAGGTACTCTAATTGCTGCACAGAAATCAGCAAAAGGCAGGTCGACAGATATATTATATATTTTGTAATGGACCATGGGATTAGAAGTAGACCAAGTGAACCGGAAGTCCTGCACAAAAGCCATGGTTAGCTTAACATATTGGAATGGTTCACCTTCAACAAAATGTTCCAACCCTGCATTTGTGACCATAGTTTGGAAATCTTGGAGGATCTTCGCAATTCTCATAAATTCAAGGCATGGATATATGGAAGGAAAAACTTCCTCCTCAAGATGAACCTTCATTGGCTCATGCACCATCAAGTCATATTGGTTCAGTGGATAAGCACTCATCTTCCTTGCTGAAATTTTTAGACAACCATCAAACCAAGTGATTTATAAGTTGATAAATGCTAAGCACCTACTATAGGAACTTGCTAGAGGACTACACATGCATCAAAATAAATATTCTAAGCATAGAACAAGCATGCAAGCTCAAACAACCTGATAACTATAGCAGCAAAATACTCAAGATACAATCTACCAATCACAAATCTAATTGGACAAGTGGAGGAGGCACATACCAAGGAGCAATCCCTCCAAAAATCAGCACTTGAGATGGGCTGAATAAGGAGATCAAAAATCGCGATCAAGAACAGCAAGAACTCGAGCTTGAGCAAGTTTTCCGGTGTGTTTCTGGAGAGAGAAAGAAGATGGCTTTGAGGAGGCAGCCTGGAGGGGCCCTGGTGGGCCAGACCCCCCCTAGGCACCACCCCTAGTAGGCCGTGCCTACCATGGGTGTGGTGGCCTGGGGTGTCCCCTTGGGTCACTTCAGGTGCCTCTCTGCCCCTTTTTTCAAGGAAAAATTTATTTTGAATTTTCTGGGATTTTTCGGGAAACTTTATTTTTGGCCAATTTTGAGGGTATGAAAATTGATTTTCTCACAGAAATTTTTTTTAGAAGAAGCAAAATCAAACCAAAAGCCAAACTACAGGAACTCTAAGAAACTCAAACAAACAAACAACTAGCAAAACTAAAGCTAAAGCAAAGACTAGGAAGGAGAAAAGTAAAAGAAAACAAGTATAACCATAGTGGAAACATTATTTTGTTCATTAAAATCCTTTTGTTAACAAGGTTGATCAAGTCTTGTTACCAAAACAATGTTATATGAAGCAAAACTTTGTATTACAGCAAGTGATTAAGCTTGATAGCAATGGTCCCAATCATAATAGTTTCAAAATTTTCTTGTGGAATGGGACAATATATTTCTCCAACCTTGATGCTCTCAATATTTTGAATGGAATTCAGGAGATAGCTCTTAGCAACCTTATTGGGGAAATAGACAGTATGATATTTGTCATTAATATTGAATGTTACTTTTCCTTGATTACAATTGATGACAACTCCTGCAGTATTAAGAAAAGGTCTCCCAAGAATAATAGACATATTATCATCTTCAGGCATTTCAAGCACAACAAAATCAGTTAGAACCAAGCAATTATGAGCCACTTGAACATGAACATCCTCACATATACCAACATGAATATTAGTTGACTTATTAGCCATTTGCAAAGACATATCAGTTGGTATCAACTTTTCTAGCTGAAGCCTTTTGTAGAGAGAAAAAGGCATAACACTAACTCCAGCTCCTAAATCACATAAAGCAGTTCTAACATAATTGTTCTTAATAGAGCAAGGAATAGTTGGTATACCTGGATCACCAAGTTTCTTTGGAACCTTACCATTGAAGGAGTAATTAGCAAGCAAAGTAGAAATCTCCTCATTAGGAATCTTCCTTTTATTAGAGACAATATCCTTCATATACTTTGAATAAGGAGGCAACTTAATAGCATCAGTCAAAGGAATTTGCAAAAATAAAGGTTTCATCCACTCACAAAACTTGTTGTAGTGTTCTTCCTCCTTTGTCTTGTGTTTCTTACCTGGAAAAGGCATAGGTTTCTGCACCCAAGGTTCTGTCTCTTTACCATGCTTATTAGCAATAAAATCTTCCTTTGTGTACCTAGTGTTCTTAGTGTGCTTCTCAGGTTCTTCCTCAACTTCCTCATTATCAGGAGCATCATTTTTATCATTACCACTCTCAGTTTCAGCATTAGAGACATATATACTATTAGGATCTACATCAGATTCAAGTGGTTCCTCAACTATCTTATGTTTCTTTTTCTTTCTCTTACGGGGTCTACCACTATCTTCACCTTGTTGGGAATCCTGCTCTATTCTTTTGGGGTGTCCTTCAGGATATAAAGGATCTTGAGTAGCTATACCACTCCTAGTTCTAATTCCATAAGCATGTTTATCTCCTAAAGCATTAACTAGCATATCCTTTTGTACCTTAGCAAGTTGATCAAGTTGAGTTTGAACCATTTGAAAGTGTTTACAAAGCATTTTAATATCATTAGAAGTTCTTTCCACAATATCTTTCAACTCACTGATAGCTCTAGAGTTTTCCAATAAATGATTCTGAACTTGTTTATTAAAATGACCTTGTTTAACAATAAAAATGTCAAGTCCCTCTAAGCATTGATCAGGAGGCTTACCATAAGGAATATCACCTTCATCAAAGTGTTGGAGAGAGTGTACCTCAATAGTGGATGAGTGGGGAATTGGCTTACATAATTATTCTATGGGAGGTAGATTCTTCACATCTTTAGCTCTAATACCTTTCTCCTTTAGCACTTCCTAGCTTCCTTCATCACTTCATCATTTAATGCAATAACTCCTCTCTTCTTTGGTGTTGGAATTAGAACTGGTTTAGGAACCTCTGGTTCAGGAGTAATAGGCTCAGGTGTATTTAGCTCAGTTGAAGTCCAATCATCATAATTCTTGCTTATTTTAGCCATTAATTCTTCAGCATCTGTAGGAGTTCTTTTCCTGAAAACACAATCATCAAAGCTATCTAGGTATATCCTAGAATCATCAGTTAGTCCATTATAAGAATATCAAGAAGCTCATTCTTAGGTAACGGACATCCAGGATGTGCATGAATCAAGGCACAGAACCTTGTCCATGACTCAGGCAATTTCTCTTCTTCTCCCTGTTTAAAATCAAAAAGTCTCTGCAAAGCAGCATGTCTAGCACTGGGAGGAAAATATTTCTGGAAGAAAGAAGCAATCAAACAATCAGGGCTATCAATGGAACCAGGAGGTAATCTATTAAACCAAGCCCTAGCTTCTCCTTTTAGTGAAAAAGGGAAGATCTTAGCAACAAAGTACTTGCGCATCTTAAAATCATTAGAGAATAAAGCACTCATAGTAGCAAGTGTTGGAGATATGCCCAAGAGGCAATAATAAAGTGGTTATTATCATATCTTCACACTTATGATAAATGTTTACATACCATGCTATAATTGTATTAACAGGAAACATTAATACTTGTGTGATTTGTAAACATAAAAGAGTCCCTAGTAAAGCCTCTTGTTAAACTAGCTTGTTGGTTAATATATGATCATGGTTTCCTGATCATGAACATAGAGATGTTATTAACAACAGGGTCATATCATTAGGAGAATGATGTGATGGACATACTCCTATAGATAAGCATAGCATAAATATCAAGTCATTTCAATAGTTCAATTGCTATATGTTTTCTGATACATAGTAACCTGATTCCTTCGACCATGAGATCATGCATATCACCTTTACCGGATGGATGCTTTGATGTCATCAAACACCACACCGTAACAGGGTGGCTATAAAAGTGGCATTGAGTGTTCGGAAAGTATTGGTTGAAACACATGGATCAAGAGTGGGATTTGTCCATCCATATGACGGATAGATATACTCTGGGCCCTCTCGGTGAAATGTCATCCAATTAGCTTGCAAGCATGTGGTGGGTCACAAGGGATCACATATCAGGAACGAGAAAAGTACTTATCGATGAACGAGGTTGAACTAGGTATGCAGAGATACCGGCGATCATAACCTCGGATAAGTAACATATCGTGAGACAAAGGGAAATTGGTATCGTATGTAAGTGGTTCATTCGATCGCAAAGTAATCGTAGAAATATGTTGGAGCCATATGAATTTCCAGATTCCTCTATTGGTTATTGTTGAGAAGTGTCTCGATCATGTCCGCATAATTCACGAACCGTAGGGAGACACATAAGGATTCGACGTTGTTTGAGTAGTTATGGTATTATGAAAGAGACCGAATGTTGTTGAGTCTCGGATGGGATCCGGGATATCACGAGGAGATCCGGAATGGTCCGGAGAATAAGATTCATATAAGGAAAGTCCCATTTGAGTTGGGGAATGGTTCCGTGTTTTCATCGGGAATGTTCTAGAATGTTCGGAATGTCCGCACTCCGGATGGGAAGGTGTACATGAATGTTTCATTGCATGTTGGAATTATTGCATCATATACTAAGTGTATTAGCTGTCCGAAATAATGTATTTATTAAAATCATAAATTGAAATGTCAAACGGCTAGTTTGAAAGTCAAACGGCAATTTTGGAAAGAGGAAAGAGGAGGAGTATGAAACCGAGTTGGGAGGAGACCTCCTCCAACCGGCCACCTCCAAGCCGAGTTGGGGAGGACTCCACTCCTCCCCATGGCGCTGCCAGCCCTCCCACCTATATAAGGAGGGCTCCTCCTAACACACACAAGTTTCCACCTCTAATCTCCGGTTTAGAGCCGTTTTGGTTTAGAGCTTCTAATTGCTTTAGCCAGCGGTTTAGAGCCTTCTAATTGGTTTAGAGCCTTCTAATTGGTGTGTATAATTACTAGACCACTAATAGCCTCTCTCATAAGCTCCACCATACTACTTGACCGGCTTAAGCGAAGCCTCATGGATTTCCCTCTACTTAGGTACCACGTTGTCTTGCGGAATCGCGAGGAGAGTGCTACAACCTCCATTTCTGGAACAAGGAGAGGAAGGTCTTCGTCGAGTACCGAACGTGTGACCGACTGCGGGAGCGCTGCCGGAACGTGGCGCTGGAAGGATCGTCTACGCGATCTTGAGATCGGAAAGAGTACGACTACATCACCCACGAGAATCTGCTCTCGTTAACCGCTTTGGAATCTTCGAGGTTGAGTTCCTCTATCGACTGTTGCTACAATCTAGTAGATAGATCTTTGTTTGTTTGTTTTTTTGCTATAGAAATTTTTTGTTTTACATGCTACGAACCACTTCTGTGTTATCAGTGCCGTGTCTATATGTAGATCTGTTGCACGAGTAGAACACAATGGTCATTGTGGGCATTGATGCTTTTATTGTAGATTGCTTTTGTGTACTTTGCATCTAGCGGTATGTTGGGATGAAGCGGCCCGGGCTAACCTTACATGACATCGTTCATGAGACTTGCTCCACGCTTGACATGCAACTTGTATTGCATAAGTGGCTCTGCGGTGCTGTTTCTCCTAGCATAGTTTAGATCCAATTTACAACGGGTAATCAACAATGCTAGTATCAATGTTGTGGTTCTTGTTCATAAGTTAGCGACACTTATTGAAAGCCCCAAACCACGTAAAATATGCAAAGAAAGTAGAGGCGTCTAACTTTGTTTTGCGAGGGTGTGCGATGATGTGATATGGCCATGATTGTGATTATATTTGATGTATGCAATGTTCCTTATTGTAAGTTGGCAACGGCGAGCCATATGGTTGTCTTTAATTTTGTTAAGACCTGCGTGTCTATTCAAAGTAGTTGTAATAGTTGAAGCTGGTGGACGACAACCATGAAGAAGCGTCATTGACCTTGATGCTATGCCGGTGATGATGGAGATCATGTTCGTGCTTGAAGATGGAGATCGAAAGCACAAAGAAGAAAAACCATATCATATCACATATTATGAATTGCTGTGATGTTAATCCTTTATGCATCTTGTATTGCTTAGTAGGCAGCGGTAGCATTATAAGATGATCCCTCATGCACATAAATTTCAAGTTCTAAAGTGTTCACCCTTAGTATGCACCGTTGCCAAAGCTTGCTTGAAGCACCACGTGATGATCGGGTGTCTTTGATTCCGGTGAATACAACGTAAGCAAGCAGATTTGCTTATGTGGTAGCTAAGGTTTGATCTTGTGAGCCTAGCATGTACGGACATGGCCTCGGGAACACGTATTACGAAAGGTAGAGCATGAGTCATATAGTAGATATGATGAACATGTTGATTGTTCGCCATTGAAACTATATCAACTCTCGTGATGATCGGTTTTGATGTGGTGGATTTGGTTCATGTGATCACTGAAACAATGTGAGGGATGTTGTTTTGAGTGGGAGTTCACCTGGATTAATTTAATTATTAATTAGAACTCAATTTATCATAAATTAAATCAAAGTGTATTTGCATAGTTGTTGTAGTCATTGGCATCCGTTTACCACCTTGCGCTTAGTTATAATTGAGATGATAGAACTATAGAATTCTGGTTAGTTACTTTACGAACTGGTATCGTATTGTTTTGAAGTGTTAATCTAAAGTTTAAAAGTCCTATTGCAAACTTTCAGTAATTTCCGGTTACTCCATAAAGTTTAATAATTAGTATTAAAACAAGAGTGACAATTCCAAGTGTTAGTGTTTGAGTATCATGTTTGTCTCCATGATTCTTGATATTCAAAGGATTGTCTTAATATCAAGGTTATCTAGGATCTGAAAGAGTTGTTTCAGAAACCATGATGATGGAAGATATTGTGATATCTGAAATGAAGTTTTGGTTACAACATGATAGAGTATAATATGGAAAAAGTCATGTTCTCATATTTGATGAGAATTTGCAAAAGGTTGGAGACACTAGTTGTCCTAATCTTCCAAAAGGTTTTGGAGAGCAACATTATACTCGCGATTCACCGTTACAAGCTAAAAGTAGCTAGATCATGGATAAGTCCATGATGAGGGTGAATATTTGATGTAGGTAAAATGTTTACTACCAAGAGATTACTAAAGAAAGGAATTTGAAAGAACACCAAATATTTGATAATGGTGATCTACTTCAAAGTGCAAGTTCAAAGACATTGGTATTTAACTATACACGCTTTGGACTATGTGTCATATGTATGACTCCACTATTGATGTTGATAGATTCTTTCAAACATAAAAGGAAATACTGAAAGAGAATCTCATAAGTATATGGCAGAAAAGAAAAGACTAGAATTGTTCAGTTTAAGTATATAGATGATATATGTGTTATGGCTATATTCTTTGCTTATTAAACAATGTGGTTCTTAAGTATTTGATACTGAATTTGTTGGTGTGAATCGTCATACGAAACAACACAATTCATGAACTACAATGGCCTAAGTAACTAGCAAAGAATAGGTGATGATGTTCATCGAGAACAAATAAAGGGTTATTTTGTTGCTCGTTAAACATCAACGCTTGCCTTCAAGATTTGTTTTATCAGTATTATGAGAACAAAGGGTTGTTCAAATAATTGCCGTAATCCATAAAAGATGGATGATTCACAAATCTCGTTGGAGAAATCACATCCATAAAACTAGTGCTAAAATTGTCGAAAGACAAATTGATTGAAAGATCACTTAGGAAGTGACATCGCCGTTTAAATTATATTGGAAAGAAAACATGAAGAAACTCCATGTGGATGGAATTTTGGAGTCTTTTGATTTTTGATCAAATGACGTTTGTGAAACTTTCCTAGAGATAATTAAAACTTCGTTCATAGGCCAAAAGGGAACGAAAGACTAGCTTATTGGAACTTGTGCATATTGTTATACGAACTCCATTATGTGTAGTCAAGAGCGATGGATTTCAACTTCATATGCTTTCTCCGAAAATTTGAGTGAATATATGAATATTTACTTAATAAGGATGAAGTATGAAATATTTGAAAAGTTCAAAAGACTTTCAAGATGAAGTGCAAAATCATTGTAACAAGAATATGAATAGTTTATGATAAGATCATAAAGGAAGATATTTGAATTACAAGTTTAGCATAATACCTAAGATTTAAGGAATGGATTGTGGATTTGCATTTCCGAAACACCATAAGAGTATGGGCGTTCGAGATATGTAATTAAAACCTTGTTTGACATGGTAAGATCAAAGGTGTAATTCATAGAACTGCCATTATATTTTAAAGATTAAAAGCTTTGGAGATTACCGCTTTTCCCGAAAAGAGCTCCATCATAATCCGCTGAAATGACACCATATAAAGTTATGGTTTGGGATAAAACCCAAGTAGTCCTTTCTTAAAACATTGGTATGCTATGCATAAGAAAGATGTGCAACCAAAGTCGGATAAACCTGTCTTTGTATAAATGTTAAGTATTCCTCCATAAACCGGAGACAAAAGTGTTTGTCGCTTAGAACGTCAAGTTTCTTTGAGAAGGAATTTTTAAGTGAAAAGTTAAGTGGGAGGACAATAGAACTTTGATAAGGTTAAAGGAACCTTAGCTATATGTGCAGAGTTGCGGCGCAAGAAAAGTGTTAGAGGCAAGCAACAAAACTCATGGCTCACGTACCTCAAAGGTTGTGGTCACGGAGATCCAAGTTCCTATTGAAACAAGTAGGTCGGATGAACAATCAAATACCAAGATTTGAGGGTTGAATCATTATTTGAGAATAATGAACCTACTACATGCAAAGAAGCAATGATGGGCCTTGACTCCGTCTAATGGCTTGAAGCCATAAAATCCGTGATAGTTCCATACAGAAATCAAGTTTTGAACTTGAAGGACCCTCGAGAAAGGTGTAAGACCTTACAGTTGTGTTTGGATCTATAAAGAAGTAGACATGGATGTTTAACATCTATGAAATAGTCTACATGTTGGGAAAGAATTCACAGTGTTCAAAGTTGACTATGACAAGATCTGATCTTTCATAGCGATATTTAGTCTAGACGGATTAATGTAGCAACCACTACATATAATTTTGTAGTAGAATACACAAAACAAGTTCTTCTAATAGAATGGTTACCTAGGACGTGTGCATGACACGGTCCAAAGGGTTTTGTTAATTCAAAGGATGCTAAATGCATATGCAAACTTCAATGGTTGAAGTAAGCATAGCGGAGTTGGAATCTTCACTATGATGAAACTGTTAAAAGAGTTTAATTTCATCAGAGACAATGAAGATGCTTGCATTTGCAAGAAATTAAGTGGGAGCGCTAAAACATATTTCTAATACATTATGTGGAGGACATATTGTTGATTGGAAATGATGTATCTTTTATTAACACATATTAAGAATTTCATCCCGATGAAAGACTTAGGCAAAACCCAAATATTTGGCATCAATAGACGCTAATATGGTTGTGCCAGAAGTACATAGACGAGATATTGAATGAGTTCAATATAGAAACTACAAGAAAAGGTTCTTGTCGCACAAAAAGGATTGAATGAGTTCAATGTTGATGATATATTCAAATGTATTGACATTTGGTAAGTGAAACAAAGATTCAAGTATGGATTGATACTTGATGTATGAAATCACAAAGAGTATTTATATCAATCATACTGTGATATGTACAAATCCAGATATGTCCTATGCTATAAATATTATGAGCATATACCAGAATGATTCATAAGATGATCATTGGACGATAGTAAGGATATTCTTATGATCTTTTGGAAGAACTAAGAGTATATTATTTGTAGAAGTGACAAATAGATGATTAGTTCATTGTAAAAGTACTACATTGATACTAGTTTTGTCACAGAGTACAAATTAAGTTTATCTCAATCTAAACTAAGGGTGGCACAATATAATGGAAAGTGAGTTCCATAATGGATTTGGATGAGTTCCAAAGTTAAGACATTGTGACAGATACTTCAACAAAAGGCTAAGTATATGACTGCTATTATAGCAGCAAAGAGGGCATTTGTGTCAAGTAGTTTGTTATCAAACTAGGTGTAGTTCACAGCGGGATAATACTATGAAGATATATTGTGCGACAATATTATCAACATGTTTTAACCCCAAAGAACTAAAGGTCACACCGAAAGACCAAATCATACAAAGCCATCTCATTAGAGAATGAGTGATGCGTAGAGACGCAAAGACATGCAATTACACGGACACGGAAGTGTCGGATCCGGAGATCGATTGACCACTAGCAATCGTGTACATACAACACCGGAAAGCCATAGGTGTTGAATACACAAAGGTTTGAAACTAGATTATTGACTCTAGTGCAAGTGGGAGACTGTTGGAGATATGCCCAAGAGGCAATAATAAAGTGGTTATTATCATATTTCACACTTATGATAAATGTTTACATACCATGCTATAATTGTATTAACAGGAAACATTAATACTTGTGTGATTTGTAAACATAAAAGAGTCCCTAGTAAAGCCTCTTGTTAAACTAGCTTGTTGGTTAATATATGATCATGGTTTCCTGATCATGAACATAGAGATGTTATTAACAACAGGGTCATATCATTAGGAGAATGATGTGATGGACATACTCCTATAGATAAGCATAGCATAAAGATCAAGTCATTTCAATAGTTCAATTGCTATATGCTTTCTGATACATAGTAACCTGATTCCTTCGACCATGAGATCATGCATATCACCTTTACCGGATGGATGCTTTGATGTCATCAAACACCACACCGTAATGTGGTGGCTATAAAAGTGGCATTGAGTGTTCGGAAAGTATTGGTTGAAACACATGGATCAAGAGTGGGATTTGTCCATCCATATGACGGATAGATATACTCTGGGCCCTCTCGGTGAAATGTCATCCAATTAGCTTGCAAGCATGTGACTGGGTCACAAGGGATCACATATCAGGGCGAGAAAAGAGTACTTATCGATGTGAGGTTGAACTAGGTATGCGGAGATACCGATGATCATAACCTCGGATAAGTAACATATCGTGAGACAAAGGGAAATTGGTATCGTATGTAAGTGGTTCATTCGATCATAAGTAATCGTAGAAATATGTGGGAGCCATATGAATTTCCAGATTCCTCTATTGGTTATTGTTGGAGAAGTGTCTCGATCATGTCGCATAATTCACGAACCGTAGGGAGACACACTTAAGGATTCGGCGTTGTTTGAGTAGTTATGGTATTATGAGAAAGAGACCGAATGTTGTTGAGTCTCGGATGGGATCCGGGATATCACGAGGAGATCCGGAATGGTCCAAGAATAAGATTCATATAAGGAAAGTCCCATTTCGGAGTTGGGGAATGGTTCCGTGTTTTCATCGGGAATGTTCTAGAATGTTCCGGAATGTCCCAGCACTCGGAGGGGAAGGGTACATGAATGTGTCATTGCATGTTGGAATGATTGCATCATATACTAAGTGTATTCGCTGTCCGAAATAAAGGATTTATTCAAATCCTAGTTTGAAAAGTCAAAGCGGCTAGTTTGAAAGTCAAACGCAATTTTGGAAAGAGGAAAAGAGGAGGAGTATGAAACCGAGTTGGGAGGAGACCTCCTCCAACCGCGGCCACCTCCAAGCCGAGTTGGGGAGGGACTCCACTCCTCCCCATGGCTGCCAGCCCCTCCCACCTATATAAGGAGGCAGGGCTCCTCCTAACACACACAAGTTTCCACCTCTAATCTCCGGTTTAGAGCCGTTTTGGTTTAGAGCTTCTAATTGCTTTAGCCAGCGGTTTAGAGCCTTCTAATTGGTTTAGAGCCTTCTAATTGGTGTGTCTAATTACTAGACCACTAATAGCCTCTCTCATAAGCTCCACCATACTCGCACCGGCTTAAGGCGAAGCCTGGGATTTCCCTCTACTTGGTACCACGCCAGTTGTCTTGCGGAATCGCGAGGAGAGTGCTACAACCTCCGCTGCTTGGAACAAGGAGAGGAAGGTCTTCGTCGTACCGAACGTGTGGCTGATCTGAGCGCCACGAACGTGGCGCTGGAAGGATCGTCTACGCGATCTTGAGATCGGAAAGAGTACGACTACATCACCCACGAGAATCTGCTCTCGTTAACCGCTTTGGAATCTTCGAGGGTGAGTTCCTCTATCGACTCGTTGCTACAATCTAGTAGATAGATCTTGGCTTGTTTGTTTGTATGTGATAGAAATTTTTTGTTTTTCATGCTACGAACCCCTACAGCAAGCTCATTCATATGAGCCACAACACTCTCATTTTCAGTCCCACATAAAGGTTCTTTCTCAACAATGTCTAAATAAGATAAATCAAGAGAGAAATCATAATCTTTTATATTTAATATCTATGGGAGAAGTGACAAACTTACGATCAGAGGACAACTTAGGCATAATAGTACGTCTATCAAGGAGACTCTTAATAGCACTAGTACCATGTGTGTTTCGGCACTCTTCAACAAAATCATCAGTGAACTCAATGTAACCATCATTAATATCAAAACTCTCACTAGACTCAGGTGAGCTAACAAGTGTGACAGTGTCTTCACTAGGAGTTTCGGTATTTCCTAGACTAGCCATAGTAGTATCTACAAAAGGACCTAATGAACCACTGACATCAAGCACAGTAGAAGTAACATCATGAGTATCGAAAGCAGTTTCAGACTCAGCAGTAGTAGCAGTGTGTGTAGCATGAGTATGTGGTGGTGGCGTGACAAGCTTACTTATAACAGACGGTGAATCAAGAGCAGCAGAGGTGTTTAGGACCGTACCTCTTCTTGTAGTGGATGGTAAAATAGGGAACTTTCCATCACGATACTTACCCATGATGAAAGGAGTAGCAGTGAACAATAATAGATCCAAGTGAACTTACAAATAAAGCTATGCTCCTCGGCAACAGCGGCAGAAAATAGTCTTGATGACCCACAAGTATATGGGATCGCAATAGTCTTCGCGGGTAGTATTACCCAATTTATTGATTCGACACAAGGGGAGACAAACAATGCTTGCAAGCCTTAACAACTGAGTTGTCAATTCAGCTGCACCTGGAAATAGTTCTTGCTCACAGAAGTTTATCAGTAGCAACAGTTCGGTAGTAGCAACACCAAAGCAACAATAACAGTGGAACAAGAGAAATAGTAACAGTAATGGTAAACCGTGGGATTCGAGTGCGGTAGGCAGAGGGATGGATGGACGGGCGTTGCATGGACGAGTCTAAACATATAACTTCAAGATCTAGGGCATTGCAGATAAATAATAACAAGCATCCAAGTACTAAACAATCCTAGGCATGTGCTCCATATATAGTCATACGTGCTCGCAATGAGAACTTGCACAACATCTTCTGTCCAGCCAGCCCATGGCAGCGGGGCCTCTAGGGAACTACTGGCAATTAAGGTGCTCCTTTTAAAAGAGCACTAGAACAAATCATTAACACTCTGTGAACACATGTGATCCTCACACCACAGCCATCCCCTCCGATTGTCCCAATTATTGTCACTTTGGGGCCTTTGGATCCGGACAATGATATGTGTACACAACTTGCAGATAAGATCACAAACAATACTATCATAATGATTCAATAATAAGTTCCGATCTGAGATCATGGCACTCGGGCCCTAGTGACAAGCATTAAGCACAACAAGTTGCAACAAAGTCAAATAGCACTAATAGAGATACTAGGAACTATGCCCTAACAATCTTATTCGATTACATGATATAACTCATCCAATCCCTACCATCCCCAAGCCTACAGCGGAGGATTACTCACTCATGGATGAGGGAAACATCGGTGGTTGATGGAGATGCGTTGGTGATGACGATGGTGATGATCCTCTCCAAATTCCCCGTCCCGGCAGGGTGCCAGAACGGAGTTTCTGGATCCGAATCTTGGTTTCTGGTGGCGGCGGCATGGCGGAACTCTTGGTTTCTCCGTCTCGTCTTCTGGCTCCGTGGATCTTCTGGTGAAATATAATTTTTGGCATATTTTCCGAGATTTTTCCTGATAGTTTATTTCCTGCACAAAAACTAGACACCAAGGTAATTCTGCTGAAAACAGCGTCAGTCCGTGTTAGTTGTATCCAAATCACACAAGTTTAGAGGATAAACACTAGCAAAGTGTTCGACAAAGTAGATATGTTTTGGACGTATCAAGAGTTTGGAGGTAGAAGAGAGTAAAATGATTGTGTTTTTGATGTTTTGGGTACCTTCCCGTGCGTTTAAGTGGTCGGACAGAACTATACGGCGGCACCTATACGGCGGGACCATGATGTTTCGACCGTATAGTTGGTCTGACGGCTAAACTTTTAGGGTTTCTAGGGTTTCTGTCTAGCGGCTGTAACTATACGGCGACAACTATACGCCTGGAACTTTTGTTCCCGCCATATAGTTAGTCGTCAAACCTTCTGTATCCTGGGATGAAAAATTGTCAATGAGCAACATAACTATACGGCAGAAACTATACATCGGGGATTTTTATTCCCGCCGTATAGTTGGTCGTTAACCTTTCTGTACACATCAAAACATTTCTATTTCTTTGAGGATTACTTTTTAGACTGAAACTTAGCGAAACACCTTGTTTTGATAGAAAAATGACAAACTAAAATTTCGACCAACTATGGCATATATAAAACGGGAATTTTTAGTACCACTAAATCTCTTCTTCTCACTGGAGTTTTCTAGCACTCTTTATTCTATATAAAACTTAAACTAAAACTTAAAAACTTAACTCAAACCTTTATTTCACATGGGTTGCCTCCCATGCAATGCTCTTTTATGCTCAATAGCTTGACCTTGATATTGCTCACTTAGGCTATATGGGTGGAACACCCACTCCAAAGTAATTGGCCTTCAAAGTGATGGCCTCCTTATCATCTTGCTTGGCTTTCTTTTTCCTGGGGAAATGAATAACAAAAGGATCCCACGAAGGCAACTGGAGCTTCACATTCCCTTCATGCAAATTGATTAAAGCCTTAATAGTTCTTAAGAAAGGACAGCCTAATATAATAGGGGTAGTAGCATCTTCAGGCATGCCAATAATAACAAAATCAATAAGAGCAGGACAACCTTTAATGTAAATTAAAGTATTTTCAATAATGTCTACTGCTTGTTTCTAGGTAGAATCTGCTAGATGTAATTTTAGTTCAGCGATTTCAAAAGAGCCAAGATTTAACTTGTTAAAAAGACTCTTTATAATTGTTGAAACACTTGCACCTAGATCACATAGTGCAGCTATTTCATTAGTCCTAATTTTAATCTTAATAGTATGCTCAAATATATCATCTAGCTTAATAGGCAATTTTTTTATCAATTTTCTTATATTCTTCTTCAAGCTCACGTACCTTTATTGCTTCCTGATTAACGAAGTATTGATACATGGCATCTTAATTTCCTTCACTTACCGGAATCTTGACATTGATCCTTTTTACAAGATCTTAAACTGTGTAGTTTGGTGAAGGAGCATTGCTATAATCAAGTTCTTCGGGCTCCTCCCTTTGAATTCTTATCATCTTGAGGTCTTCAACTGGATTGGGCTCAGTTTACCTGCAAATTTAGCTAGAATGAGAGTTTGACTCTCGGTTATCTTACCTAGATGTGACTCAATGATCCTTGTTCTTTCTTGGAGTGCCTGCAAATCATTTCTAAAACTAACAGCTTGGTTAGATAATTTACCAAGCATAGCATCATAATTCTCTGTAATTTTAACTAGAATATTATTTTGTTCATTCTACGAGTCCATAAAAGCTTTATGACTTTCTTGGATACTAGTATTACTTGAAGCCATATTATTATTAGAGCTACCTGTTGGACTAGAGTAATGTTTTTGAAAGTTTGAATTGTAATTCTTCTTCCAAGAAGGGTTATAATCATGACGAGCTATGAAGTCTACTTCTTCAATAGTTGGTTCGGAAGTAGTTCTTACCAGAGTTTCCTTATCTTTAACGGCTAATATGAGCTCATCCAACTTAGAATTGAGGTCTTCATTCTCTTGAGGTGTGACGAGTTCACCTTTTTTGTATTTGATCTTTCCACATGCCATTGGGCATGGTTGTCTTGCATATTGTCTAGCAGTTGCTTTGCTTCGGTAATTTGCTTACCCATAAATGTTCCTCCAGCTGCAGTACCTAATATAGACTTAGAAACAGGGTTAAGAACATTATAAAATAAATGGAGAATTAATCAATCTTCCATCCCATGGCTGGGACATTTTCTCATACATTCTTTCATTCTCTCCCATGCAAGCGCTAGTGGCTCATGCACTTCCTATCTAAAAACAGTAATATTAGATCTGAGTTGCATAGTCTTTGCAGGTGGAAAGAATTTGGTCATAAATAAAGAAGTGCATTCCACCCACGATGCAATAGTATTTCTAGGCAAAGATAGCAACCACTCTTTTGCTCTTCCTCTAAGAGAGAAAGGAAATAAGCGCAACTTGACCGCATCGGGGTCAACATATTTAATGCACATCATATCACATATTTCAGTGAAAGTATTTAAGTGCATACCTGCATCTTCTACAACAGAGCCTCCAAATTGATTCTGTTGAACCAGAATTAAATAGTGGGGCTTAATTTCATAATCTTCAGCAGCAATTACTGGCTGAGTAATAGGAGTACGCAAATAATCATTGTTAGGAGTTGCAAACTCCCCAAGCTTCTTTTTAGCCATACTTCCTATGTTTTTGTATTTTCTTAAACAAGTATTAATGATGATAAAGCAAGAATTAAAATACTAACTATTTTTTTGTTTTTTCAAATAAAAACTTAAAGCAAACTAACAAAATAAAAAACGAGCATTAAAACTAGCAAGGTTCCTACTAACCTCACGAGGGTAGCTATTGCTTCCTCGTCAACGACGCCAAAAAAGGGTCGATTCCTTCGATCCGGATTACGGATGTAGTGTAGCTCTTTTTTCCTACCAGAACTAGGTTTATTGAATCCTCGGAAAGAAGAAAGCAAAGTGAGATTACTTAAACGAACCTCTCGAGAGTTTTAGAATTCCTATTGTGTTTTCACCGGACCAAGAGTTTGCGATCTTGTTATTGTTGTTGACAATGGAGAGAGAGAGAGAGGGCCTAGGGTCTTCGGTTTTCACAAGTAGCTGTGCAAAAAGATCTGATGGGAATAATAGATAATAATAAAGTACTCTATAATTGTTAGAGCAAGATAATTGTATGTGGGCAATGCATCCATAAATGTTATCGCCTCCGCTACCGCTTATGGCAATAACCTACTAGTCTTATCCATAGAAGAAAGAGAACTAATGATATGCATAGTGATATCACCGTTGATCCCAAGTAAGTTCCTCACATACAGCTGTACTATCCTTTCTATCGCTGGGGTTCCTATCCTGCAGATTATTCGTTACTCACACTCCCTTTACCTGGATCAATCCTCGAGGTCTTGGGTACCTGACAAGTCCTTAGATTGAGGCAAGATAGGGTACTGCAATCATCATGTCATACAAACTAATACATGATCCCATCTTTGATAAATAACATGCACAAAAGCTACATGGCTAGGCCGAAGCCCTTAGCCCAAGGAGAATTACTCACACATAGAGATGAAATCGACAATCATAAACATTGTAATAGAGATCATAGAGTTGATCGCAAATAGTCTTACAATGTCGCCAATTGGATATGAGATCTACTATTACAAGTGGTGGAAGATGGCTATGGTGGTGGAGAAGGGTTTAGAGGTTTAGATCTAGATCTATTCCTCCGGCATGGCGGAAGGGAGAGTTTAGGGTGAAAGAAGTGTTGTTGTGTAGTCAGGGGCCTGTTTTTCATCGCCTGAAGCCTCTTTATATAGGGTTCTCTTCACGAAAGTTGTTCTATTTGATCTAAGGAGGTCGGTGCAAACTATACGTTGGCAACTATATGGCGGCGGCCTGTATAGTTGGTCGTTAAACTTGCAGAGATCTCTTCACGGCGCCTGGTTTCTTTGACGTGTTGGAAATCTTGTATCTTTGGCATTTATGTAGTGATTCCCATCATCATACGTCATTATCTACGCAGGAAAAAATTGCAAGAAAGGATTGCATACCCCTTTGATCATTAGGCATTACTGGCAGGTTTTAGAGAGATATTTTATCAAATATATGAATAATGTCTAGTTTAAATGCGGACGTGGATGGCTATATTTCACAGCCATCAATCACCTCAAGAGTTGTCAGAGGAATATAAGATAAACCTCATCAACCATCGTCGGAAGTCTACTCGATCCTCCTAGTACCCGTAAAGCTCAGGATCAAGACGCCAAGACTACGTGATGCTGCCAAGACTACTTTCCAAAAAGTAGGAAGCAATCTGAAGAGTCAAGACTTATGAAGATGTTGCGGAGCTCTACTACGTTACCTCTGCGAAAGGCCCCGCTAATGGAACCCCGACCTCGATAACCCCGTCAAATCTAACCCGTCTAGAAGATCTGCAAAAATCAGCATGACTGATGAGCTAAACAGAAATAAAAAGTATTATATACACACATAGGAAAGAGTTAGCGGACTACATCTGAAGAATTCCAACCCAAGGCGGAAGATTCTGTATTCATCATGCAACCCCAAGAAGGAGTGTCTGCATCTTCTCTAACAACCTTTAGTAGCACCCTAAGAGGGAAAGACTGCGTCTTTCCTACTCAATCAATTTAACCCTACTTCAGAAGACCCCTCCGAAACGTCAATGCTACTCACCGACCAGCCCTAAAGAGGTAGTTCCTGATGAAGTCTACCAAGGAGGCGCTCAAAAATCTCAAGATCGGCAAAGCTGCGTCAATAACAAACTATACCCTCCCAACTCGTCTTCTCAACTCAAGAAGAAAGGACTTTGATATCCCCAAGCTACCCTAGTTTAATCCTAAGGGTAAAAGACTGCGTATTTTCCACAAAAATAGAGTAACCCTCTGCCAGACGCACCCCTAGGAGTTTAGACCCTAATCCATGAATAGTTTAAGATAAGCCCCTAAAGAAAACATCATGAGTCCTGATAAGGAAGACATAGAGATGAATTCTCCATCAATACTTCACGAAGTTCCGTCTAGAGGAAATCGCTCAGCCCTAGCCCTCGAGATATCGAGTTCGTAAAGAAAAGAGGATCATCCTTTGCAATCAGGCATGAAGCTCCCACAACTCATCGTGCATCCAAGAAGATTTAAGATTAACTTCATCGACATAGTAAACACTTACAAGATGAAGCCCTTAAGTTAGCACACTTAATCTGAACCTGACTAAAAATCCCCTAACCCTACTCTCCAGAATTTCGGGACGAGATTCTTTTAAGGGGGAAGGGTTTGTAACATCCCAATTTCAGCAACCCTGATTTGTTGTCAAAAAGGCAAAAATCAGGGGGAACACAAACTTTTTCTTGTTTAGTGTTGCAATGTTTGATTACTTGTTTGCTTGTGTTCTTATGCATCTATTGTGTATTATATGATATACTTATTACCTCAACCCTTTTGACAAAAGCTATTTAACAAAATATATGTCTTGGCTTATTTTACATATTCTCAAATGTTCTGGCATTTCAAACCTGAGACAAGATGACTTTACAACAACAACTACTTACTAGATTCTATTTAACAAAACTATGTAGATATATAGGATATACTCTCCTTATGTTTTCAAGACAAGACATGCAACTACTCTCACCTATAGTTTTTTCTAAAACCTTTTTATAAAGCTTTTGATTCTACTCTTGGTAGAGATATCAAGGGCTATCACCTTATTCAAACTCCAACGTTCCAACATACCCATCTTTACCTCAATCTAGGCTTGATGGTAACCCTAGGAGTACTTTGATAAGTTGGATAAGATGAATTTCCTTGATCTACTGTTTGATGAATTGCTTTGATCTGCTGATTGATTTGATTGCTTAGGAAGTATCATGATCCACCCTAGGAGATCATCCTCAGGATCAATATAAACTAAGAATAAAAACCCTAAGCAAGTACACTAATCTTGGTATGATGTCTTGTTACTAGAGTGACCACCTCATCTCTTAACTAGATCAATCTGTGATAAATGCCTTATGATAGTTTCCAACCCAATAAAGACCAAATCTAAGCATGGATATTTTCTATGCAATCAACAAATCAACATCATCCACATGATCATGAGTTTGTAACCTATCACTCTCTCAAAATCATCTACTCTAGTAATCTAGTCTAAAACCCTAAATCTGCCAAAATGACAAAGTCTGAAACTGATATTAGCATCACCTTTTTGAGTCCTTGCATTTCTCAACCCTTGTCCTTCTTGGAAATGCACTTGAACCATATTGTAAACCATCTTAGAGAATATCTAGTCCTACTCTTTCCCTTGGATAAAGAATCCTCTAACCCACCCGTTCTTGATGGTTTTGTAGGCAAGAAAGTAATAACTTCTACAAATCACATCATCATGCCTACTTTGGCAGAAGCTCCCATCACCATGTAATATCCTATTGGCCAACTATTTGCATGCTTATGGTATACTAACCATGGTATATAAATCCACACTATCCTTGTTTCCATTGGAGCTTAGTGCTTCTTAAACCCACATGGTTTTTTAGGCTATTTGATAATCTACTTTGGTAGCCTTAATTTCAACAAAGTTTGGCAGCACTTCTAGAATACCTCCATCACGATCAAGCTAAAATATTGGTACCTTGATAATCTATATAACTTTTTATATGCATACATATATCACTTGCATCAAGGTGAGCTCTGAACTCACTAATCCAACAAGGTTTAGGTGGCATAAAAATATTGATGTCCAAGATCCTCCACTTCCTGTTTTTCCTTCAAAATCAAGTTTGATTTTGAAAACTGAAGGTAGCAACTGAATGATACCATATGATAACATCATCCACCTTGATCATAAAGATTTATAAAATATTTTCCATAATTATCTTGACCCTAAAAATATTTAATTCCTTTCTTTTACAAAATCCTCAAAACTCCATCCATTGAAGAAACTTTGTTTTTCTTCAAATCACTTCTCCAAATAAAATAATATTTGAGGACTATATATTGATTCCTATCTTCCCACTTCAACTATAAATATTTTTGGAATGTTTGAATATTTCGTATTGCCTTTTTTCCTAAATGGAAGAAATGGAAAAATAATGATTTTAAATACTTTTACTCATTGATAAATCTTGTAAAAAATCCCCTAAGTGTGTATTCATATTTGGGACCATCTCAATCCAAAAACCATCCTTGTACAATTCAAAATTTCCAAATGATTCCAATAAAACTCTTTTTCAGCACTATTCAAATAATAGATAAAGTGATGATCTAAAATATTCATAAAATTCCCAATTAAATCCTGTAGCTCTATATCGACCCTTCCCATCCACCAGTACTATTTCCTCACCTTGAAAACATCAAAATTCAGGATATGCTTCCTAAGAATCATTCATGGCCTAACTAACACTTGTGGAAAATCTTGAGCTAAACCAAATCCAAATCACTACAAACTTATCAAGTACTTCTCTCCAGCCCTAGCACACCCCCTGGTCGTAGCCACTATAGCGCAAGCACTATAGCTACCCTAACTCTTGTCCTCTAACTGTTTGAAAAAGGAGACACATTGCCATAACCTGTTTTGTCCATTTATAATCTTGCAAACAGCACACCACTCATCCCTCTCTGCCCTAGCATGACTAGAAAAACCATTCACCCCGCCCACAGCATCTAGACACTGGTTTTCCACCTCTCCCTATGCCCTCACATGGACCTTGTCCACTGTGAGCCCCTCCACTAAAAATAAAAGGGCTCAGGCCACCTCATCCCCCACTCTTTAGCTCAATTGTTTCCTCCCCCTCCCACTCACTCTCCTCGAGCTCCACTCCCCTGTTCTTACTATGGTTTAGCTGAGAGAGGAAGGAAATGGCCTCTCGGCCATTTCTCAAAAGCTGAGGTTAGCCCTCTCACATCTGCTCTCCTTGCGCTACATGTCATCTCCCTGAGCTTGCACGGGCACGGGCTACCTAACCCTATTGTTTGTTTCGCCCAGGACTACCCCAGGCGACGCGAGCATCCACGCGAGCATGCCTCCGTTGCCAAACCGGGTCATGTCGCCCCTCGATCTTCTCCTCGTGGTGCGTCCCCTCACCAAGTCGCCCCCCCTCTGTCTATCCCCGCCTCAGGTAAGCCCCTTGGTCCTTCTCCTTCGCCCCTAGGGTTTCTGCCCCTCTCCTTTGGAACATAGAGGAAGACGACCGGGAGCCGTCCATCCTCTCCTAATTGGACGACCCCCCAGCTCTTCCTACCCCTTCGGTGTCCCCCCATTGCTGGTGTGAGCCCGGCCTGGTCAACCAGGGCCGGCATCTGGCCAGCGTTCAGTGCCCGACTACTTATTTTCCTTTTTAATAAAACTCCAGATCTACAAATTTTGCTAGTTGGTTTAAATAAAGAACAAAATGGATATGGGGTAACTTGACTAGATCTAAATTTTATCATGTCTAGGATGGTTTTATCTAACATGCATAACCCATGCTGCACCAAAATAAACTCTACTTATTTTATAATGAAAATAATACCAGAAAGTATCTAAAGCACTATTTTATTTCTCCAGAGAGTTTTAAAACTCCAAATGGTTTGTCTTTGTACTGAAAGATATCTATGGTGTCTTGCATGCCACCTTGGCCACAACCTCATTTGCTTCCTAAATTGCTTGTTACAAAAATAATAAAAACAATACATTTATGCCTTTAAGAATTTCTCTAGGATAAAATAAAAGTTGTACTGACATAATTCCAACTCCAATAACACATACATACCAATATCTTTCGAACCCCAGGATCCCACTATTTGTTGAGCTCTGTTTGATTCATTGGGAATTAAACAGTGCTATGCACAGTTAATTCACAAATAAAATCACTATGTAAGTTATGTAACTCAAAAAAGGATGATTACAATTTATACAGAAAGGTATTACAAATACCTAGCATGTTTCCTTGGAATCATATCAAAAAGTTCTGTAGATTAAATCCAGTGAAAAAGACAAATAACTTCAAGAACTGACTTTGGGAATTTCCCAAGGGAATCCTGGTAAATATTTTGTAGTGATTCCAAATCTCAGTGAACCAGTCTATCAAACTCTACCTAAAACTAAGAGGAAATAATATTTGGAACCATAGATCATTTCTGGTGAATTATTTCCTAAAATTAGAGCTTTTATGACTAGAAAATGCATAGTGAATCAAAGGAAATTGATAAAATAGTGAAACCACTTTTGTTGGTTTCATGTTATAAATATCTACCTGATGATATCATTTTTTTATATTGATATCATACAGAACCAAGCCTTGTCCTTAAACTCCTTAATCAAGTGATTTATGCCACATAAATTTTGATTGAAAATCCACTAATCCAACCAAAGCCGTTCCTTTGTTTCCATAACCAAATTCTCAATACCTACTAAAGTAAATACTGTATTGTGTGCTAGGTTGCTATATTGTATATGTGAGTGTATACTTTGTGTTGATTGTACCCTTTTTTGTTTGCATGTATGTATTCCGACGATGATAGTTGCGATTATATCGGAGACAAAAGATGATGGTTATTATTATTGGATATGATGGTTTTATAAGAAGAAGTCCAGGGATATATTTCCATATTGATGATCACAGCTTCCATGTCTTGATGCTCAAATTGTCCATTTCCGGGGACACAGCTAAGTACTTAGATTCTTCCTTCTCGAGAGGTCGTGCACTTTCCCCACCAGACTCGACATGCATCGAGACAAGATCTTTCAGAAGCCTTCCCTTAGACCAAAGTGGACGTGCTCCAAACCTATCACCCCCTACCACCAACTGTCCATTTGGCTAAGTTATTGCAACCTATATGATCCAGACAGAGCCCATATTGCCATGTGGCTGCACTAGAAGCTTCTTAACATTTGGCATCTCAAATCCCTTTTTTCCTGGGTGGCTTTCCACAAGTGTGATACACAAGGTATACCATAGATATGGGCCTTGTGTAACCACTCAACATAACCCAAACATACCATTCCATCCAGTTGATTCATTCACTTAGTTGTTTTATTAAGTAAAACACAAGTCAAAGACTTAGCAAAATTTTCCATAGCATGTATATAATCCACCCTTGTTTGCTACTAGCTAAGATAAGCATGGCAATATAACAAGTATCATAACTTAGAGAAAATTCTATCAAGATTAAAACTACTAGGATTTCCCATAACATAGCATATAGATACTTAGCAAAAAAATATCATGCAAGTCCTATACAAAATATCACTAGTGCATAGTAAAAATATTGGGACAAAAATATGAAGCACCACTTGCCTTGGTATTTGGGGGAGTAGCAACAATCCTCACAATCACAATCACCACTAGCACCAAAATCTACACATAAAATGATAGCACCAAATTTATATTCCAAACAATCAAGAAAAAATATATGAATGCATGCAAATGCCATGTGATGATTTTTATTAAACTAAAAAAGACAAGTAAACAGTACTTAACACTAAAAATAAACATTTAGAGACTAAATAAACTTAATTTGGCTTTACAAACATTTTCCAAATAATTTTTGTACACAAAATAAGCCTACAAATGTCTCTGCATCAAATTCCATTTTAACAGAAGAAAAATACAAAACCAAGCCCATATATGTGTAGGATTTAATTTTGTGAATCCATTGATATATTATTTGCATTTTTTTGGATAAACATAACAAAAGTTATGAATTTTACAAGTTAAATCATCTAATTAAATCAAATCTGGATTTTAAAAGAAAATCCCTGACAAGCGGCGGCTCCTGATTGGCCAATACCGCTTCACGCTTGATCACACACGCGCATCGTCAGATCTAAGTGAGATCTAGCGGCTCAGATCTGTCTGTACCCTTTCAGGCTCGCGTCTAATCTAGACCACTGGATCTAGATCCAGTGGATCCAATCGACCTGACCCTAAACTAGCGGCGCTCATGGCCACAGCGGCGGTGAAGCGTCTGACGGCGACTTTCTGGCAAGGCCAGGGGTAAGGGAGGGAGAACTGGGGCTTACCATAGTCACGGCGACGAGGTGATACTCAAGGTGGTCGTGGATGGGGATGGGGCACACGGACGCGGTCGGAATCGCTTGTCGGAGTAGCGCTGAGCGTCGGTTGTTCACAGTCGACGATGGGGGTGACGTCTTGGGGCACGAGAAGGCAAACAACATGCATCATAAGAAGCGCAAGAAGAAAGCGAGCACGCTCGTTTTAACCAGAAGTAAGGGAGAGGTCGGGGCTCACCGTAATCACTCGCCAGAGTTCGTCCGGGCAGCGGCAGTGCGAAGCGAAATCGAGGTAGCCTGGCGGCAATCAGAGGTGGGTGAGTGGGGGGGAAAGGAGCAAGGACAAAGAGCGTTAAGTAGCTGGGCTAGGGAGGGAATCACGCCCGCAGTAACTCGCAATCAAGCGCGAAATCAATGGGAGGAAACGGCCGTGGCGGAGCTGGTCGTGCGCGGTGTTTGGGGACGAAGGAGACGACGTGGCAGTGGGGCCAGGAGGTCAGCGAGTGGGTGCGGTGCGGTTAGGTGAGAAACAGAGAGGGGGAGGGGGTTTCCCGGGTGGGATAGGTGGGCTTTTAGATGGGCCGCGGGTTGGGTTGGGTTAGATAGGTTGCTGTGTTTATTTTTTTCTCCTTTTCTCTTTTTCTTTTTCTATTTTGATTTTCTAGTTTGAATTTGAATGGCTAAATTAGATCTATTTGAATTCAAATTTCTTTTGGATTTTTGCAGTGTAAACCTTGTACTCAAATGAGTATATAACCTTACTGTTTAGTCCAAAACACTTTGACATAAAGGAAAATAAAATAAAACCATGAAAATGATTATAGAAAATAGGCATCAAATGGTTTTATATTTGAATTTTTGTTTTGAAAATTTTGTGTAAGCTTTGTATTCAATTCCAAAGCATTACTGATCAAACCCAAGCACTCCCATACTTGGAAAGTAAAAAATAAAAACCTTGCCTTACTTGCATAAAGTTAATAGGCAAAATATGGTTTCTTATTTTGGAAATTTATTTGAAAAAGCCAAATGCTTAAGAATGCATGAATGATATGCAAACTTTATAAATCATGATTTTTTGGATGTTACAAATCTAAAACCGTTAAGGTGAATCTCGCCCTCGAGATTCGGATTGGCTAGCAAATAGGTGAGTGTGATCTTTCCGAAGGTCATCTTCTCTTTCCCAGGTTGCTTCCTCTTCGGAATGATGATTCCACTGAACTTTACAAAACTCGATAGTATTAGTACGAGTAACTCTTTCTATAGTCTCAAGAATCTTGATAGGTTTCTCTTCGTAAGTGAGATCACTTTCCAAATGAACCTCTTCCAAAGGTATAGTATCCTTCAAAGAAGTCTCTTCCATCTCCGGATGGCATTTCTTCAACTGACTTACGTGAAACACATTGTGAACTGCAGACGGTGATTCAGGAAACTCAATCTCATAAGCCACTTCTCCTTTGTGACTCATAATCTTGAATGGTTCAGCATACCTTGGTGCCAATTTTCCTTTGACTCCAAATATCTTCACTCCACGAAGGGGTGAGACTCTAAGATAAGCTCTATCACCTACCCACTTCTGCTTTGGATCTGCGTATCTCTTTTGTCGGGACTATGCTATTCTCAATCTGTCCTTACCAACTTGACTTTCTCTTCAGCTTCCTTGATTAGTTCTGGCCCAAACAAATTTCTTTCTCTGACACCACTCCATAGCAATGGTGTAGTACACTTTTTTCTGTTTTGTTTTTGTTTAATCATTTCAAACATTCATTTGAATTCAAACTTCTCTCAAACTTTGTGTATTCAAATACTGTTTATTAATATATTCTGAAGTCAATTTTTGGAATAAATCTTTTATTCCTTTTAGGGTATAATAAGTATTTAAAATAGGCTCTTGTATTAATTCATTCAAGGTTTAATAATGTTTTAAAAATCTATTTGAATTCCAAATCCTTCCAAAACTTTTCAGTAGGTTTTATTTATTTAATTAGGGTGTCAAATAATTTCTCCTTGACTTATTTGGAATATTTTTAATATGATGTGTTAATCATTTAAATTGGGTATTTGTTTTTATTTCAATGAAATCAATTATGGTTTTAATTCCATAAAAATTTATTTTAAATGATCCTTTTATTTCATTTAAGTCAATTAAATAACTTTTATTCCACTTGTGTAAATTAAAAATACTATTTTCTCATGATTTAAATAATCATTCTTATTGGAGATTTGTCTTTATTCAAATAGAATTTGGTTAATGCCACTTTATTTTATTTGGAAAACTCTTTATTCATTTATTTTATTTGGAATTGGATTATATTCATTCCATTTGCTTATGGATTAGGCCAAGATTTAATTTGGTCTTTAAATATTCTTTATTTAATATTTCTTTCTTTATCTTATAAAATCCATATCTTTTTATTTATAGATCCAAACTTGGTGATTCCTATTTGAAAAACCTTATTTAATATTTATTTATCCTTTTAAATATTTTTAGGATTATTTGCTCACCATTTGGCATGGATTTTATATAAGTGCTTTATTATCTTTGGAAATTCAATCTCCTTATCTTATCAAATTCATAAGATTTTATCTATGGCTCCAAATTGATTGAAATCAATTTCTATGGTTTTATAATATTTCTATTTGTCATTCTTGATCATTTATAAATGTTTGGTTGACAAATTTTTATATGGATCAAATTCATGGCTTAGAGATAACTTGGAAGTGTCTTTCTTCCATTAGGGTTTTAGAGTTTTAGTTTATTTTCCAAATGTTTGAATTTCCAGATGCATTTAAGAAGAATGCATTTCACTTGATTTGAATTTAGTTGGATTCAAACATTAACCAAAGTTTGTTCGAGGTGGGATTTTAAGTTTCCATTTAGAAACAAAAGTTTCTTTTCACCCTAATTTTCAACATTTATTTATTTTGTTTATTTATTTTTCACATTACAAGATTTGGAAAGTCTTGGGATGTGACAGGCTACCACCCTTAAAATAAATCTCGTCCCGAGATTTGGAAAAGATAGGGGTTACAAGTTGGCTCAAAGCATCTAGGGTACTACCACCCTTAAAAAAAATTCCAACCAGATTACTTCTTGGCTTGCTTGGGATCTTGTTGAAACTTCTGTGGGAACTTGTTTGCATAATGGCCTGGTTCTTTGCATTTAAAACACATCACTTGGCTGATATCTTTCTTTTCCTTTGGTATCATCGCCTTTTGTTTGTTTCCTTGGTTCTTCTTCTTTTCTGGGCATTCATTGGCATAGTGTCCCATCTCTTTGCAAGTGTAACATTGCTCTTGGGTAATATCCTTCTTGCTGGGGTTGGGGCATTTCTTCTTCTTCTTGGGTCTCTCCAAAGCTAAGAGTTCTTCTAGTTCATTCTCTTCATATTTCACCACAAAGGTGGGAAATATTTCTCTCTGCTTGGGGCAGTTACTAGAGATATGACCTTCTTCACAAGAGTAGCAACACTTTGTGGTCACTTTGGATTTGGCCTTATGATGTATAGTTTTGACTTTGCCTTCATCCTTCTTGGTAGAAGTTGTTCCTTCATAAAGGTTTACATACTGTTGATGCACTCCACCTTGTTTCCTTTGTTGAACTTTGGAATAGATGGGGCATTGGATGGGGACATGATTATTTCCTTCACATAGGAAACAAGTAGCTTGAGATGTGAGGCATTGATTAGTTGGATGTTTCTCTTCACAATTGGGGCATTGATCTTCATGCTCTTTGGAAGTGTGATCCTTGTCTCCACAAACATTGCAAGCTTGAGTTCCTTCTAAAATGTCATCCTTGACATCCTTGTTTTCACAAACTCCTTGGGAAGAGTTGTCTCCCATGTTGATCACTTGAGTGGTCATCCCTTGAAACAATTGGGATTGCATTTCCAAAAACTTTTGCATGGTTGGGTATAACTCATTGTTGTTAGCTAAAAACTGAGTTGTCATCTGATTTAAATGGGTTTGTTTTTTTAGTAGTTGTTCTCTCAGGAGCATCTCTTGTTTGTTGTTGTCACCCTTCTTGATGTTGGAGTTCCTTGGAGTAGTCATATGTTTGGGTTGGATTGGGATTAGATTACGCAAAAGATTCTAAGGGAATAGTTCTAATCACACACATCACAATTCACACAAGCAATGTGCAAGCAATCACAAACATTCCACTCAAACAACAAAGTTCAAGCACATTTCTAGGTAACAAAATATTTTTTTTACTACACCACATAAGTTGGTGGGTTTGATTTAAACTAAACATGGTGGTCCAACTATATGGTTCACTTGAGATCATTCCTTCCTTCTTAGTTTGATTCTTCTTGAATGAGATCATGGTTTCCTTGGAAAAATTTCTTGTATCTTGGTCACAAACTTCAAAGGTGATGATGATTCCTAAGTTGTGTTTCCTTAGTCTTCAAGTCTTGAGCAATATTTCTTGTCTCACTTGTAGTCCTTAGTGATATCCAAAGTTGAAGTCTTTGGTGAGAATAAAGTTGAAGTATTTGGTCATGGTGAAGGCTTTATCCATCAAGTTGAAATAGACAAGATGTAGATTCAAAACGAAAAATGGTTGAGGAAAGAGTTTACAAGATTGTTTGTAAATAAGTTTTGGAACAAATACAATTCCTATTTTTCTAAGGTTTTTTTTCCAATCCTAGGGTTACCATCCTACAGGCAACACAATGCTCTGTTACCATCTTTAAGGTTCCCAACCTTTAATAAGGTAGAGATCCCTGTGTTTACAATGCTAGTCCCTGGATCAATAGCTAGCATCCACAGTTAAGATGTAATATCAAGAAACAAAGGTCATAATACAACTTTATAACCAGGAGTAAAATAATTTATTACATCTTACATATCTCATTTGGCTATCTCATTACAATGCAGCAGAATATAACAATAGCATGGGGTCCTTCATCTTCAAAGTGCCACAGGAAGTCATGTTGGTTGTAAACTTGTAATCCTAATCAATAAACTTCACTAACAGCAAACAGACCTGCAACATAATAAGTTACAGCCACAAGGGTCAATACATTTGAATTGTATTGGCAAGTGATACTATGGTACTATTGTGGAGTCTATCATCTATATGCATTTGGCTAAGTGAAGCGTAGGCTTGCATTTCTCGAAATAGATTTTCCTTATCATTTGAAAACACTAAGTTTTTGCTTGACAAAATCACCCAAGGCATCTCCCAATAGAAATTAGTGATCCTTTAACCCTTGTTCAACCACAAGTTTTTAACTTAGAAATTTGGATGAGGATATTCTTGATAGCTTCCATGTCTTGATGCTCAAATTGTCCTTTACCAGGTACATGGCTAAGTACTTAGATTTTACACTCTGCAGAGGTGGTGCACTTTCCCCACAAGACTTGGTTTCCCAAGACAAGATCTTTCAGAAGCCTTCCCTTAGACCAGAATGGACGCGTTCCAACCTATCATTCCCCTACCACCAACTGTCCATTTGGCTAAGTTATTGCAACCTATATGATCCAGGCAGAGCCCATAATGCCAAGTGGCTGCACTTGAAGCTTCTCAACATTTGACATCTCAAATCTCTTTGTTCCTGGGTGGCCATCCACAAGTGGGATACACAAGGTAAACCATAGAAATGGGCCTTGTGTAACCACTCAACACAAACCATTCCTTCCATTCCACCCAGGTGATTCATTCACTTAGTTGTTTTATTAAACAAAAACACAAGTCGTTGACTTAGAAATATTCCATAGCATGAAATATAGGCCACCCTTGTTTTCTACTAGCTAAGCTAAGCATGATGGTAGTAGGAATCTTAACTTAGGAAATTTCTACTAAGGTTTCATCTACTAGGATTTCCCATGGCATAGTTTATACTTAGCAAAAATTCCATGCTAGTCCTACTTTAGAAAAATCACTAATGCATAGTGAGAATAATGAGACAAAAGTATGAAGCATCACTTGCCTTTTTGGTAGAGAATATAAGTTCACTCCTTGATCTTGCAATATTCACACTCTTCAAATTCCACTACAATTCAATCAAGCAAACAAGAATTCAATCTACCATTCAAGCAAACATCACATAAAATAATAGAAACAAAGTAATGCATGCAAGCATGCTAAAGATTGTTTTATTTGGAAAAGTGGTTTATAGCATGTTATAAACATTCTAAAACACCTATTGGTCATTTTATATAAGTAGCAAAATCATTTGCAAAAGATTTTACTTATAAATCATTTTTAAACCAAATCAATATTTTATGTGGTTAGAATTGCCTTTAGCAAAGCAATAAATTTTATAGGGTTCACAAATATGTTTTCAAAACATAAATCTTTGTGTTTAGGGTCAGAGAGTTTAAATCAAAACATTTCCCAAAGATTTTCCTCCAAAAAGTATTTTTAACATATAACAACATTTTTATTTGACTAGAAATGGCCTAAAACAAAGATTTATTCTTTTGCTTCACAAAATATGTTTTTGAAACCACAAATTGATTTCTATGGTCAGTAGGTTCAAAACAATCCATTTTCCAAAGGTTTTATCACAAAAATAATTTTAGAACAAATTTTATATTCTAAATATGCCTACACAAGTTTCTGTAAAAACAACCTTTTTACCAGAAGCAATTTACTAAACAAAGTGCATGTTTGGGTAGGATTTGTCTTTCTGATTCCATTGATATAAAATTTGCAAAATTGGGACGTGTGATTTGAAAGTTATGAATTTTACAAAACCAAACAACTAATAGATAAGTTTCTTTCTATTTAATCAAAAGCTGGCCACATGGAGGATTTCTATTCGCCCATACTGGTTCACACCGATCAAGCAACTTGGCGCGTTGGATTAACATGAGATCGTGCGGCTCTAGATCAAACTTACCTCTTCGCCTAGATTCTATTGCGTCACTCCAATCCAGATCGGACGGCTACCAACGCATTGCCAAGATCTGGCGGCGCAACCACGGTGGCGCGCGGCGGCGGCACTCTGCTAGAAGTTCTGCGGTGGCTATAGGAAGCGAGGGAGAGGAAGGATATGCTCACCGGGTTTGCGGGGTTGCGGTGATGCTCAAGGTGGCCGCAGGATGGACAGGGGTGCACAGAGTTGTCTCGAATCGCTCGCCGGAGTTCGTGTCCGCGTCGGGCTCGTCCTGTTGAAGACGATGGCGAAAGTACGGTGCACGCCAGAGAGAAAAGGAGGTGCCATTAGATGCACGGGGTCGCGGAAAGCACGTGCGTGTGAAGGAGAGGGGTTAGGGCGGTCAGATTTTTACCAGGGGCTTCACCGGAGAGGTGGCAGACGATGGTGGTGCTCTGCTCAAGACGAAGGCGAGTGTCCAGGGCGTGCGCAGGCGAACTGGAGTTGCTGGGATATGCGTCTGGTTCCTATGAGCACGCTCGAGTGGTCGAGGGGACGAGGGGAGGCGAGGAGCTACCGGAATTGCTCGGTGATCTCGCCGGAGACAGTGGCGGTGTAGTGCGAAATTAAGTAGCCTAGGGGCGCACGGGGATGGAAGGTTGGGGGGAAAACGGAGAGGAGGAAGAGGCGGTTAAGAAGGCGTGGTCGCGGGGCTGTTTCATGGCATAGTTAACGCTAATTCACGTCGGCATTCAATCGGCAGTAATGGCCAGAGAGGGGGGGCGCGGTCAGCGGCGGGTGAGGATGACGACGTGGCCGTGGGCCTGGTTAGTCAGCGAGTGAGAGAGTGTGGGGGTGGGGTCCAGCGGTCAGTGGATTTGCGGGTTCCTTTTCTGGTACGAATCGTTTTCCTGCGGGGAAGAAGTAAATGGGCTAGTCGGGCCTCGGCTAGGTTAGGTTAATGGCTTTTTTTTTTTTCATTCTGTTTCTTTTTCTTTTTCCCATTTGATTTTTCTGTTTTGATTTTGTTTAATCATTTCAAACATTCATTTGAATTCAAACTTCTCTCAAACTTTGTGTATTCAAATACTGTTTATTAATATATTCTGAAGTCAATTTTTGGAATAAATCTTTTATTCCTTTTAGGGTATAATAAGTATTTAAAATAGGCCCTTGTATTAATTCATTCAAGGTTTAATAATGTTTTAAAATTTTATTTGAATTCTAAATCCTTCCAAAACTTTTCAGTAGGTTTTATTTATTTAATTAGGGTGTCAAATAATTTCTCCTTGACTTATTTGGAATATTTTTAATATGATTTGTTAATCATTTAAATTGGGTATTTGTTTTTATTTCAATGAAATCAATTATGGTTTTAATTCCATAAAAATTATTTTAAATGATCCTTTTATTTCATTTAAGTCAATTAAATAACTTTTATTCCACTTGTGTAAATTAAAAATACTATTTTCTCATGATTTAAATAATCATTCTTATTGGAGATTTGTCTTTATTCAAATAGAATTTGGTTAATGCCACTTTATTTTATTTGGAAAACTCTTTATTCATTTATTTTATTTGGATTTGGATTATATTCATTCCATTTGCTTATGGATTAGGCCAAGATTAAATTTGGTCTTTAAATATTCTTTATTTAATATTTCTTTCTTTATCTTATAAAATCCATATCTTTTTATTTATAGATCCAAACTTGATGATTCCTATTTGAAAAACCTTATTTCATATTTATTTATCCTTTTAAATATTTTTAGGATTATTTTCTCACCATTTGGCATGGATTTTATATAAGTGCTTTATTCGCTTTGGAAATTCAATTTCCTTATCTTATCAAATTCATAAGATTTTATCTATGGCTCCAAATTGATTGAAATCAATTTCTATGGTTTTATAATATTTCTATTTGTCATTCTTGATCATTTATAAATGTTTGTTTGACAAATTTTTATATGGATCAAATTCATGGCTTAAAGATAACTTGGAAATGTCTTTCTTCCATTAGGGTTTTAGAGTTTTGGTTTATTTTCCAAATGTTTGAATTTCCAGATGCATTTAAGAAGAATGCATTTCACTTGATTTGAATTTAGTTGGATTCAAACATTAACCAAAGTTTTTTCAAGGTGGGATTTTAAGTTTCCATTTAGAAACAAAAGTTTCTTTTCACCCTAATTTTCAATATTTATTTATTTTGTTTATTTACTTTTCACATTACAAGATTTGGAAAATCTTGGGATGTGACAATAAAGTACCCTGTTCGTCTTCGTGGAATCCTTTTGCTTTCCCTTTGCTAACTTTTCCCTTAATATCTTCAATTTCCTTGTCTATCTTTTGGGCTTCCTTGATCCTGTCCAAAAATGTGGGTTGAACATCCAATGACATGAGATGTCCCTTGTGACACCCCCGGGATCAGGGCTAAACAAATCCTAGACCTCCGTTTGACATAAGCTAAACCTTGAGCTCGAGATTATCCAGTGAAGAATCGGTAACACAACAGTGACCCTATGACACAAAATTTATTACAGCAAGCTCATAACTAAGGAGAGAACCAAATTATTACAAGCAGAGGTCACTGACCACAAACATCAAACAACGGAAGGCAAAATATGCTATTAAGTATAGCAAACTTAACAAATGGCCTAAGAGGCCTGAAGCATAACGATGACGTCCCAGCCCATAGATTCTAGGCTGCCGGCCGGGAACCCCAAGATACTCGTCGATGTCAATGTAGTACCAAACTGATCTTCAGGAAACACTTACTCTGCCAAAAGTATCAACAAGGCAAGGGTTAGTACAGGGTGTACTCCGCAATACTTATGGCTGGTGGAGTTGTTTTGCATAAAGCCACTTTTGTTTATAAAACAAGAGGGAGGAGAAGAAGCTCGTCTAGTCAGAGTATTTTAAAAGGGGATAAGAGAGCGACGTCTCTGAAAATATTGATCATCATCTTTATATATCCACCAAGTCATCATCATCTACCAACTAGGATCACCCCCTCGTACCCATGAGGAAGCATCCTTAAACACACATTGATCTACCAAGTTTTAAGATTAGGTTCATGTTCTCTATGATCTTAGAATCTGGTCACCAAGTCGTTCATAACCGTGAACACGGCTTTTCGAAAAGATTATTACCCTGCAGGGGTGTACAACTTTACCCACACGTACTAACCTTCTCTTAATGCCACTAGTAATATACCTCTTCCTTGGAAGGCCAGAAGATGGTGGTTAGACACGACCTTTACCTTGCTTTTGCCGAGACCATGAGTCACACAATAAGTATGGTTCCGCCGTACGTAGTCAAATCCAAGCCGATTTTAAAGATGTGAGGCGAGGTTGGTTTACCATGGGCTCCATCGACCCCAAGCAACCCGGTCCACGCTTCCCTACCTGTTATGAATGCACCAACTTCACCCGGCAAATCTTTCAAAAGATTTTCTATGCATATGTCGAATGGAATGCCCGAACTATGTGACTCATGGAATCTACTAGGCAAGTTAGTTGCTCGTGTGGTTGTCCAGGCCCCGTGTGGTTGCACGCTCGTCTTGGTTCCAAAGGCAAGAACTCAGGTCCTAGTGGTGGCGACCATGGGACTAGAAAAACCACATCCCACTGTGGCCTCCCATACAAGCCTTAGCATGTTTAACTAATATCACCTCGGATATCATCACATCACGTTCTCCTGTCTTACTAGATTCTCTGCATCTGATACATCATCTGGATGGACCAGACTCAACAGTTATGCATGGCTAAGCAGGACACAGATAAAAGCTCTAGCAATGCACACAAGCCAAACCTAGTTATGCTAGGAGCAGTGGATCAGGTAATATAAGCTCAAAGGGAGTATGCAATAGATAGGATACTCTATCTATCGATAAAATACCACAGTAGAATTGTATGCAACATTGCAGAATTGAAATGCTTTAAAAATCATAGGATTATATCGTGGTGGGGCTATGCTTGACTTTGCCTATTGATAACAGATAAGTAGATCTTCGGGAGCCTTGTACTTGACTTGGTTAGAGTTGGTCAAGTATTGTTCGTCGATCTTCGATCTTTGATGGTGTTATCCTCGGGCTTCGATCTCGATCTCGATCTCGTATTCTACCGGAAAGAACCTAATACCGGAAAGAGAGGGAAACAATCAACACATGGCATCGATGCAATGCTCAAGCAAGTATGATGATATGGCAAGTTATTGTATTGAATAGTAACCCTAAAGCATGCTCTACCATTTAATCGGGGTTCCGAGGGGTACAAACCCTAACTCGAGAGAACTCCGGAGCATATGAGAGGGGTGCATTTGTTCTTCTAATTAAACTTGTCATGAGAGGTTATTAACAATGCATGATTAGAGCTTAAATAGATAGTTCTCAATTTTCTGAATATTTTGATATATTATTCATATTTTTCTGACTTATAAATAAAAAGTTATTGATTTTATAATGTTTAATCAATTTATGTAATTATTTAAACCATTTCTAAATTTATACAAAACTGGGAAACCTTTTTACACCGAGGTCTGGGCTAGCCACAAACACAGACAGGTGGGCCTTGGGTTGGGTCAACCTGCCACGCTGGAGGGGTTTGGTCAAGGCCCACGTAAGGCACACGCAGACGCCACGTTGACGCCACATGGGCGCCACGTCGGCGCCACGTGAGCCGTGGAGCACGCCGGAGAGCTGCCATGGGGCAATGCAGGGCTAGCCCACTCAAATCAGCGCAACGAGGGGAACCTGAAAGGGGCGGTGCCGCTTCGGATTGGTCGTCGGAACGACGGTGGCGACAGCGGATGGCGATGACAGAGGGCAGCGCACGATGCGAACAAGCAAAGGGGCGAGAGGGAGGAAGTGTAGGGGTCCAGAGGAACCTCTAGCTCACCCTGAAGCTAGAGAGGTTGACGGCGAGGCACAGGGTGGACTAGATCGACGACAATGGTGGCATCGGCGCTCGTCGGTGTCGGTGAAGACGGGCTCGATTCGGACGCCTAGGAGCACGCCGGCTCACGCGGTTGAGGGCAACCGAACGAGTCGAGCAACGCGGAGCTCCCAAGCTTCATGGCAGGGATTGGGGTGGTCGAGAACGGCGAGGCGCCGGCGAGCTGGGAGGCTAGGGTTTCGGGTCTACTCGCAGAAAGAAGGAAGGGGAGAGCTAGTGGAGAAAGGGAGCCAGGGGAGGAGAGAGGCATGCGGGGCTCATCCTTATCCTTGCCCAAAGGGTGGCGCGATGGCGGCGAGCATCTTGGCGCCGGCGGTGGCGGTGCTGGCGACACACTGCAGCTTCGGGGAGAAACGCGAGGTGGAGACGATGATTTCCAGGACAAAGCGGTACTGGGACAAGGATGGTCCATGCTGGGCCGAGGCTGGCTGCGAGTGTTGGACGCGAGCGGTAGGGAGAGAGGGAAATGGAATGGGCCGGCCTGGGCTGCGGTCTGATAGGTCTGGATTTAGTTTTTATTTCCAGAAACTTTTTCTTTTTCTATTTAGCTATTCTCTTTTGTACATTTGAATTCCAAATCTGTTTTGAACTATTTTAAAATACCATAGGCTTTTATCAAATATGTAAAATACTTGTGAGCCCTTGTATTCAATTTGGGCTCCAATATTTTTGGTAGTTTTCAAAATTCAAAGCATTTTGAATTGCTTTCAAAGAGAGGGGGAGGATTAGGGTTTTAGGGTTTTATGTTATTTCCTTCAATGCAAAATTTAAAGCATGATGCTCATGGTGCACAAACAAACCCTAAATAAAGATTAACTAAAACTAGGGTGTTACATCCCTCGGGCACTATCTCCAATCTGAGATCTTTGAATTGGGCACACAGATCATCTGGCAATTCTCCCTGAGGGAGGCCATTCACATAAAATTTCCGGCTTAATGCATCCGCTACAACATTTTCTTTACTGGGTGGTATTGCAAACTCAAGTCATAGTCCTTGATGACCTCTAGACACCTTCTTTGTCTCATATTGATTTCTTTCTGAGTGAAGATATACTTCAAACTTTTGTGATCTGTGAACACTTCACATCGTTTTCCCAAAAGATAATGCCTCCATGTTTTGAGTGCATGGACAACAGAAGCTAACTCTAAATCATGAGTAGGGTAATTCACTTCATGAGTTTTGAGTTGTCTCGAGGCATAAGCCACAACTTTCCCTTCTTGCATCAAAACTGCACCTAATCCTTGGTGAGATGCATCACAATAAACTTGGAAATCTTTCTCCAAATCCGGCAGACATAAGACTGGTGCTGTCACTAGTCTCTTCTTCAACTCTTGGAAACTGAGTTCACATCCTTCATTCCAATAAAATTTCTTGTCTTTCTTAAGTAACTCCGTCATTGGCTTAACTACCTTTGAGAAATTCTCAATGAATCTTCTATAGTATCCTACCAAGCCAAGGAAACTACACACTTCTTTCACTGACTTAGGAGATTCCCACTCAGTTACAGCTGACACTTTTGCAGGATCAATAGCTACACCATCTCCTGACACAATATGACCGAGAAATCCCACCTCATTCAACTAGAATTCACACTTGCTGAATTTGCATACAGCTTATGCTCCCTAAGCTTCTCAAGTATCAAACACAAATGCTCTGCATGCTCTTCATTGCTCTTGGAGTAGATCAAAATGTCATTGATGAAAACGACAACGAACTTGTCAAGAAATTCCATGAACACCTTGTTCATCATATTCATGAAGTAGGCTGGTGCATTTGTCAAACCAAATGGCATCACGGTGTACTCATACAATCCATACCTAGTGGTGAAAGCTGTTTTAGGTATGTCTTGCTCTCTAATCTTTAGCTAAAAGTAGCCTCATCGGAGATCAATCTTTGAGAACACTCGGGCTCCTTCTAGCTGATCAAACAGATCATTGATTCTAGGTAAAGGATACTTGTTCTTGATAGTTACCTCATTGAGTGAACGGTAATCTATGCATAACCTTTGACTTCTATCTTTCTTTTCAACAAACAAAACTGGTTCACCCCAAGATGAAGAACTTGGTTGAATAAATCCTTTCTGCAACTGTTCCCCACTTTCAACTCATCAACTAACATCTTGTAAGGTCTCTTTGCTATTGGTCCAGATCCCGGAGTAAGTCAATCAGAAACTCAACATCTCTATCTGGTGGCATTCCAGGAAATTCCTCCGGATACTCTCTCACAACTAGCACACTGTCTATGATAACCCCTTAAGAGAATTTAGCTTACTCCCTTTT
This sequence comes from Avena insularis, assembly GCA_023614405.1. NCBI lineage: Eukaryota > Viridiplantae > Streptophyta > Magnoliopsida > Poales > Poaceae > Avena > Avena insularis. The sequence continues at coordinate 217,423,422 of CM042685.1, read as the reverse complement.
GATTCAAAGTTAGAATTGAATCTAATCCTTTTGTTCTCCGGGGTTGTGAGTGTGACAGTACGATTGGCACAATCTAGTACTCCTTTATACTTAGTCATCCATTCCATTCCCAAAATGAAATCCAATCCTTGGGAATCTAGAATTATCAGACTAACTGGAAACTTATGCTTCCCAAATTCTATCACTAGACCACGACATCCAAGGCTCACTATCATATCTCCACCGGGAGAGCTTACTTTTATAGGACACCTAATATTTTCAGTTGGAAATCCATTTTTATCAACAAATTCTCTTGATATGAATGAATGCGATGCGCCAGTATCAAAAAGAACAAGTGCTGGAATAGAATTGTTCTTGAACTTACCAGCCACAGCATAAGATTCTTCATATATTTCTTCCACATTGATGTGGTTCACTTGTCCCTTTTGGAAGGGATTGGGCTTGTTGGCACCTTCAACTTTCTTTCCTGGGCACTCATTAGAATAGTGCCCCATCTTCTTACACTTGAAACACTCAACCTGACTGAGATCTTTCTTTACAGGCTGACTTCCACTGCCACTTCCACTTCCACTATGGTGGCTCTTGTGTCCACTCTTGTGGTTCTTATACTTGCCATTATCATGAATGGGATGATCCTTGTTGTCATGATGACGGTTGTGGTGGTGGTTGTTATACTTCCCATGTTTGTGGAATCCAGAACTTCCACTATCATCATGATGGGAACGTTTGTGGGACAATCCCGAGCTATGCTTATCAAAGCTATGTTTCCTCTTTCTGCCCTCAACCTGCTTCATCTTGTTTTCCAAGATGGTAGCCTTGTCACAAAGTGATTGATAGGTTGGGACATAGACAACAGACAGCTGCAGGTTCAACTCGTCATTAAGTCCTTCGAGAAATTTCTCCTTCCTCTTAGCATCAGTATCAACTTCATCTGGTGCATAGCGCGCCAGATTGTTGAACTCCTCAATGTACTTGGCCACACTGCGGTGACGCTGCTTTAGATTGTGGAACTCCTTTTTCTTCAAGTTCATCACTCTAGATGAGATGTGAGATGTAGGGAATCCATCCTCAAAAATATCCAAGTCACATCCTCAAGGGGAGTGGTGATCTGAAAGTTGTCCCACCAGGATGTTGCTGGCCCTTCAAGCAGATGTGCTACGAATCTGACCTTTTCCTCGTCTGTGCAGCCAACAGTCACTAAGTCCTTGTTTACTAAACGTAACCAGTCATTGGCTACCATTGGATCAGTGGTTCCCGAGAACTTTGGAGGACTTAGTCTCAGAAATCTGGTGAGCATGTCAAATGCTGGAGGATTATTATGATTGTTGTTATTGTTGTTGTTGTTGTTGTTTTTGTTGTTGTTGTTGTTGTTGTTATTGTTGTTCTGATTCTGGTTCTGCATGAACTGTGTCATCATTTGCATAAGCTAAGCTTGAGCTGTCATCAACTGCTGCATCTCAGGAGTGACATTATTGTTGTTGTTTTGGTTGGGGTTGGCACGAGGGGAGGCATCTTTGGTTTCAATAAGGATAAGAATGAGATACCCATAGATTCTTAACATGCACAATACACCACATAGAAACAATCACAATAACCAAGCTCAAAATAACATAGAGTTTGAACGACATAAACAACAGGTTTTGAAAATGCAAACACACCATAGCAAGCCATCCACATGTTGGATGGTCATTGCGACTCAATAATCAAAGTATGGTAGATAAATGATAGTCGAGTAGTCTATACTACTACTCCATGTCAACATCCACGTCAACAAGGGTAAGACCTGCATTCTCCATGGCGGTCTTGTACTCATCTACATTTGAGGTCAAGGCCTCGATCTTTGCACGGAGTGGTCTCTTCTGTGAGCGCAGCCTCTTGATCACTCCCTGCTGGTGCTCGAGATCGAAGTCCTTGGCCTCTAACTCAGCCCTCATCTCCTTGATCTTCTTGTTTCTATCTTGGACTCGTTTCTCCTGGCTCTTGAACTTCTTGTCCTGGCTCTCAAATCGGGCATCCATCTCTTTGACGATCTCGTCTTGTTCCACGAAGAGCTTGTCCTTCTCCCTCAGCTGAACCTGGAGCTCGTCATTGCTAAGCATGACATTGGTCCTCTCCGTGTCGAGGTGTCTAATAAGACCCTCTAGGTCCTGAAGGTACAGACGAACTGGCTCAATCGTCTCTCTAGTAGCGTCATCGTACTCTATCGCCTCACCCTCCTCGTCGCGTCTCCTGAATGGGTGAAAGTAGAGACCTCTAAGCTCGGTGGAGTGCCTCCCAACCAGACATCCAAGTAACTCCTGCATGACTACATCTAAGCCTCTCTCCTTGTCATCATGCATCAGCTTGAAGGTGAAAGCCTCCATGGGTGGCTCTGCCTGGCGTCCCGGCTGTGTGACTCTGAAGCCCCAAAGGTCCTTCCTCTCAAACTTGGTGAGCTGAAGTGTCGTGATACTAGGAAGTGGAAGGTTGAGCACACTAGCGAGCTCCACGAGACGAGAACCGAAACGAGTTTCCTTGAACTCCTCGGCAGTGTTGATAACAATGTTAGGCATCTATTGTATAAGATAGAGAAAGGTTAGAATCAACACAAATAGAGAAAAATTCACAAGACAAAAGAACACAAGCACATTTTTAACAACAAACACACAAGTCATGGCATACACAAATCCATTACAAACACCAAGGTTCAACATAACTTAGACAAATTTTTGGAGTAAAAACGACAAGTGTGGTGGTCCATCTAACGGAGTACGTTACAATTCTCACTCACTAGACAAGATAGCTATCAGGGCATCGTTAGTGGCAATCTGTCTATCTTGATCACAAGACTCCCATATTAAGTCTATGATGTCTTCCCTTAGTCGTTGATTGGTAGCCTCTAAGTCTTGAGTATGCTTCTTTTCTTCTCTAAGGTCATTTTGAGTGTTGAGCATTCTACACTTGATCTAATCACCAAGCTCATTGGTGGCATTCCAAGCTGCATTTCTTGCAGAATCAAAGAATGTTGTGTGCATTTTGGAGTTGGTGACCATGCAGAATCTCGACTCTTTGTGGTTGTCTTCATTGTTTTTGTACAAGTGAAGTTGTACCCACCAATACTCTTCTCCTTCATCCATCACAGGGAATCCCTGGTACACAGCTGCACCATGTATCCCCATCATAACCATAAGGTTCTTGAGTGCTTTGGGAAACTCCGTCTCACACTCCAAAGTCATGGTCATGAGTGGTCCCTTCCTGACGGCTTCGTTGATGGAGTTCATCTACAAATTGAGATGAGAAAGAAGATTAGAAAAGTTAACGAGAAGAAAAGACAAGTGTGGAATTTTTTAGAGTGTTGAAATTTTTCCTTAGTGGTTTCTTAGTATAATCCAACCTAGGGTCATAATCCTACATGCAACACAGTGCTCTGATACCATCTGTAAGACCCCACCTTTATAAAGGTAAAGGTCCCTATGATTCCAATGCTAGTCCCTGGATCAATTGCTAGCATCCACAGTTTAAGATGAAGTACACAAATACAAAGGTCATTATTACATCGTCATTCCAGAGATAACATAGTATTTTACAACTCCATAGCCATAGGCTAGTACAAGAGTTCAACTTAACAAAATAAAGTAAAGTCTTCATCTTCATGTGCCATAGGAAAACATGTTGAGTGTAGACTCATAACCCTAATCCTCATCAGAGTAACCTGCAACATCACAAGTTACATCCATAGTGGGTCAATACATTGGAATAGTATTGGCAAGTGAAACCTTAGTAGAATAATAGCTTCTAAACTTCTATATGAATTTGGCTAAGTGTAGCTGAGGCTTTCTTTGCTCAAAATAGGTTTTTCCTATCAGTTGAAAACACTAAGTTTTTGTTTGACAAAAACTCCCAAGGAACCACCAATAGACATTGGTGAACCTTTACTCTTGTTCAACCAAAAGTTTTTAACTTAGAAATTGGGATGAGGAGATCCTTGATAGCTTCCATGTCTTGATGCTCAAATTGTCCATTTCCGGGGACACGGCTAAGTACTTAGATTCTTCCTTCTCGAGAGGTGGTGCACTTTCCCCACAAGACTCGACATGCATCGAGAAAAGATCTTTCAGAAGCCTTCCCTTAGATCAAAATGGACGCTCTCCAAACTTATCACCCCCTACCACCAACTGTACATTTGGCTAAGTTATTGCAACCTATATGATCCAGGCAGAGCCCATATTGCCATGTGGCTTCACTAGAAGCTTCTTAACATTTGGCATCTCAAATCCCTTTGTTCCTGGGTGGCTTTCCACAAGTGTGATACACAAGGTAGACCATATATATGGGCCTTGTGTAACCACTCAACATAACCCAAACATACCATTCCACCCAGGTGATTCATTCACTTAGTTGTTTTATTAAGTAAAACACAAGTCAAAGACTGAGCAACATTTTCCATAGCATGTATATAATCCACCCTTGTTTTCTACTAGCTAGGCTAATCATGGAAATATAACAAGTATCATAACTTAGAGAAAATTCTATCAAGACTACAACTACTAGGATTTCCCATAGCATAGCATATGGATACTTAGCAAAAAAATATCATGCAAGTCCTATACAAAATATCACTAGTGCATAGTCAAAATATTGGGAAACAAATATGAAGCACCACTTTCCTTGGTAGTTGGGGGAGTAGCAATAATCCTCACAATCACAATCACCACTAGCACCAAAATCTACACATAAAATGATAGCACCAAATTTATATTCCAAACAATCAAGCAAAAATATATGAATGCATGCAAATGCCATGTGATGTTTTTTCTTAAACTAAACAAGACAATTAAATAGTACTGAACACTAAAAATAAACATTTAGAGACTAAATAAACTTAATTTGGCTTTAAAAACATTTTCCAAATAATTTTAATAAGCCTACAAATGTCTCTGCATAAAATTCCATTTTAACAGAAGCAAAATACAAAACTAATCCCATATATGTGTAGGATTTAATTTTGTGAACCCATTGATATATTATTTCTATTTTTTGGATAAACAGAACAAAAGTTATGAATTTTACAAGTTAAATTATCTAATTAAATCAAATATGGATTTTAAAAGAAAATCCCTGACACGCGGCGGCTCCTGATTGGCCAGTACCGCTTCGCGCTGGATCACACACGCGCACCCTCAGATCTAAGTGAGATCTAGCAGCTCAGATCTGCCCATAACCTTTAGGGCTGGCATCTAATCTAGACCACTGGATTTAGATCCGGTGGATCCAATCGACCCGACCGTAAACTAGCAGCGCTCATGGCCACAGCAGCGACGCGTCTGACGGCGACTTGCCGGTGAGGCCAGGGGTAAGGGAGGGGGAACTGGGGCTTACCAGAGTCGCGGCGACGAGGTGATACTCAAGGTGGTCGTGGATGGGGACGGGGCGCACGGACATGGTCGGAATCGCTCGTCGGAGTAGCGCTGAGCGTCGGGTGTTCACAATCGACGATGAGGGTGATGTCCTATGGCATGAGAAGGCAAACGGCATGCATCATAAGAAGCGCAATAAGAAAGCGAGCATGCTCGTTTGAACCATAAGCAAGGGGGAGGTCGAGGCTCACCGTAATCACTCGCTGGAGTTCATCGGGGCAGCGACAATGCGAAGCAAAATCAACGTAGCCTGGCGGCGCTCAGAGGTGGTCAGTGGGGGAAATGGAGTGGGGGCAGAGGGCGTTAAGTAGCTGGGGCGAGGGAGGGAATCACGCCCGTAGTAACTCGCAATAAAGCGCGAAATCAACGGGAGGAAACGACCGCGGCGGAGCTGGTCGTGCACAGTGTTTGGGGATGAAGGAGATGACATGTCAGTGGGGCCAGGAGGTCAGTGAGTGGGTGCGGTGCGGTTAGGTGAGAAACAGAGAGGGGGAGGGGGTTTCCCGGGTGGGCTATGTGGGTTGTTAGATGGGCCACGGGTTGGGTTGGGTTAGATAGGTTCTTGTGTTTATTTTTTCTCCTTTTCTCTTTTTCTTTTTCTGTTTTGATTTTCTAGTTTGAATTTGAATGGCTAAATTAGATCTGTTTGAATTAAAATTTCTTTTGGATTTTTGCAGTGTAAACCTTGTACTCAAATGAGTATAAAACCTTATTGTTTAGTCCAAAACACTTTGACATAAAGGAAAATAAAATAAAACCATGCCTTAAAATGATTATAGAAAATAGGCATAAAATGGTTTTATATTTGAATTTTTTTTGAAAATTTTATGTAAGCTTTGTATTCAATTCCAAAACATTACTGATCAAACCCAAGCACTCCCATACTTGGAAAGTAAAAAAAATAAAAACCTTGCCTTACTTGCATAAAGTTAATAGGCAAAATATGGTTTCTTATTTAGGAAATTTATTTGAAAAGGCCAAATGCTTAAGAATGCATGAATGATATGCAAAATTTATAAATCATGATTTTTGGGATGTTAAAACACCGTAACTGAGTGGCTATAAAGGTGGCATTGAGTGTTCGGAAAGTATGTGTTGAGACACATGGATCAAGAGTGGGATTTGTCCATCCATATGACGGATAGATATACTCTGGTCCCTCTCGGTAGAATGTCATCCAATTAACTTGCAAGCATGTGACTGGCTCACAAGGGATCACATATCACGGGAACGATAAAAGAGTACTTATCGGAAACGAGGTTGAACTAGGTATGCAGAGATACCGACGATCAAACCTCGGATAAGTAAACTATCACGAGACAAAGGGAAATTGGTATCGTTTGTAAGTGGTTCATTCGATTGCAAAGTAATCGTAGAAATATGTGGGAACCATATGAATTTTCAGATTCCTCTATTGGTTATTGATCGGAGAAGAGTCTCGATCATGTCTGCATAATTCATGAACCGTAGGGAGACACACTTAAGGATTCGATGTTGTTTAGTAGATATGGAATGTAAGTAGGGAGACCGAATGTTGTTCGGAGTCTCGGATGGGATCCGAGATATCATGAGGAGATCCGTAATGGTCCGGAGAATAAGATTCATATAAGGAAAGTCCGATTCCGGAGTTCGGGAATGATTTCGACGTTTTCATCGGAGAGGTTCTAGAAGGGTCTAGAAGGTTCACCAGACCGGAAGGGGAATGGTACATGAATGTGTCATGGTTAAGTGGAATGATTGGATCATGTCCTAGGTCACTTGGTTGGGCATTTGCAAGAGAGAAATAAAGCTCCAAATTAAAAGTCAAAAGGCAGGTTTGAAAAGTCAAACTGGAACAATGGTTTCCTAGTGGAGGAAGGAAAGAATCCTTCTTTCCCTCCACCACATTCCAACTAGGAGAGGGAGTTTTGGAAGGATTCAAACTCCCCTCTCCCAAGCTGCCCTCCCTCCCATAAATAGAGAGGTGGGGCTGCCCCAAGACCACACAACACCAGCCCCTCCCATCTAGCACCGCCGCCACCAGCTGTCGCTGCCGCCGGATCATCGCCGCCACCCTAGCCGCCGCCGACTCCACCTCCTCCTCTCCGTCCATCTAAACCCTAGATCACCGGAAACCCTAGATCCACCATAACCTGCTCCGTCTTAGACGAAGCCCTACAAGATTTTTCCTCTACTTCCTACACCACGCCGTCGTGCTGCCGGAATCGCGAGGGGAGAACTACAACCTCCGCTGCCTGCTGGAACAAGGGAGAGGAAGGACTTCATCGAGTACCGAATGTGTGACTGACTGTGAAAGCGCTGCCGGAAGGCAGCGCCGGAAGGATCGTCTACGCGATCTTGAGATCGGCAAGTGTATGACTACATCACTCACGATAATCTGCTCTCGTTAACCGCTTTGGAATCTTCGAGGGTGAGCACTCTAATCGACTCGTTGCTACAATCTAGTAGATAGATCTTGTCTTGTTTGTGTGCATCCGGTAGACTTTTTTTGTTTTCCATTCTACGAACCCCTACAGCAATCTCATAGGAATCCCAGTGACAGAAAGGGTAGTACGGTCTTTTCTTAGATTCTCATTCGGGATTACAACATCACCACTTAATGCTTTAATATGTGTTCTTCACTTAATAATCGTTTGTAACCCGTGGCTCCGGTGTGCACTCGGTTGGAATAGAAGACTATTGCTATGTCCGCTGCATCACGGGGGAATAGGATGTGCTGCCCATAAGAGATTATCTTTATTCAAACATTATACATGACTATGCTTATTATTAGCCTTTATCCCATATGATGTGCAGTTATAGGTGGATCTTTTCTAGCCTATCTCTATCCATTGATTCAACCCACTATAAAAGTAAACTAGATTGGTCCAGTAAACTAAGGTAAAACAAAGAAAAAAGTCTTGTATACGTGTCCTTATTATTTCCTTTTAGCATTTCTTTCCAATGTTCGATTAAACCTAGGTCTTTTAGGGAAAAAACTATTATACTACATCCGTGAATCCGGATTGAAGGTACCATGTACTTTATATATTCTTGTAGCTATTAGTTTTGGACAAAGAGTTTGTACACCGAATAATAATAAATCTTATCAACTCTAGAATAAATCAAAAAAAAAACACCACCCTTTCGTGTACTCCTGGTACTAAAAGTCTGTACTTTCATATAAATTCAATCTACAGCTTTATTTTTTGTAGTGAGTCCAGCTAAGAAGTGAAAAAACATGGCCTCTTCTATATAATTTTTCCTTCATGTATTTTCTGTGTTGTAAAAAATGTACTTCCTTATCATTAAATTCGTACATTTAATAACCACTATTGCAACAAACAAGAGTGGACAACAAATTCCTTACTTTATAGAAGGTAGCTAGGATTAAATAGTACAATACAAATATCGGCTGTGTGACAGTTCAAAAACATGAAAACCGACACACCAGACAATAGTGTTAGAGGCAATACACACGTTATAACAGATGTAAATGAAAACAAACATCTGTCTTATAGAACACAGTCATAATTTTTATAAGTGCCAACAAAGCACAAATAAACATCTCAATTGAGGTACTAAAAGTTCACAATGGCAGTCGTGCAACAAACCACATGGGTGTTTGTGGCCTGAACCATCCATCTTCATCCTCATTGTACCGAAAATATGAAGTGATTGCAGGGTTTAGCGAAGCATCGAAACTGATGTCAATACGTACCCAATTAATATGAACATGATCTAGATCAAAACGCAGGCAGTCATATGAAACATAAACACAGTTTGTCCTCCCAATATGCAGTACCTGACCAATCCCCATAAAACCATCATCGACTGTCCCAATGAGAGGGTGGTTTATACCAAAAAATAAAGATAGACCTCCAAGCTCACTTCTTTGGTACCAAACTGCTAGATGAATGTCATCATGTCCAGCCTCCCTCTCAAACATATGGCAACTAAGTGATGGATAAAGTCGCACCGTCTTTCCATTGTGAACAATAACATCTTGTGTTGGGGCCTACCTATCAAACAGATGAATGCACAGAAGTCTAGTGTCATCACTGCCATATTTAGCAAGAAACCACCGATCACGGGAGTCTTCATCATCATCAGCATCATATTCATCTGGAGCAAAATTATATTTTATAGTTGGGCAACGCGGCCTAATTAGATCTGTCTGAGTTCCTATAGAAAAACAAATGATTACAGGATGAAATTTTGAATGCAGATACTAATTATAGTCGAATTTTCATGCATCATAGAAATAAAAATTCGCATAACAGAGGATCCGTCATGAACTTACCATAATTAGTTGGATCTCACACAAATACTTTTCCATCAGGGGATGATATAGAAAAGATACGACCCTTAAGGCAGACAACATCACGGTTGAATCCAGGATCAAGCAGACTATTATTGAGAACCCTCCATCTAGCCTTTTATAAAACTATCTGATATGATATGTACAACAACAACCAATCCTTTAGTCCCAATCAAGTTGAGGTAGGCTAGATATAAAACCCAAACGGAAACTAGAGAAAAGTGCAAGTCAAGCAGAAAGCAGTGAAAAGTGCAAGTAAAACAAGAACTAGTGAAAAAAGCAAGTAAAAAGAAGAACAACAAGAATAAAGAACAAGAACAAAGAACAAAAGAAGTAAATCAGGGTTAGGGCACATGGATTGCTGATTTCCATGCAACCCTATCAAAAACCAACTCTCTAGGGACATTCCACTCATTCATATCCCTTTGAACCGCCTCCTTCCATGTCAGCTTTGGTTGTACTCTACCCCTCTTTGCATTATCAAAGCCCCTTAGAATCCCACTGTTAACCGGTGCTTCTGGTGGCCTCTGTTGGACATGCCCAAACCACCTTAATCTTTATTGGACAAGCTTCTCTTTGATTGGCGCCACCCCTACCCACTCGTGTATCACTTCATTCCTGATCCGGTCTATTCTTGTGTGGCCACACATCCACCTTAGCATACGCATCTCGGCGACACACATTTTTTGGATGTGTTGCTTCTTAGTGGGCCAACATTCTACTCCATAAAGCATGGCAGGTCTAATTGTCGTCCTATAAAACTTACCTTTTAGCTTTTGTGGGATCTTCTTGTCACATAGGATTCCGGATGCTTGCCGCCACTTCATCCACCCTGCCATGATCATGTGGCTAACATCCTCATCAATACCACCATTGCTTTGTAGCATTGATCCCAAGTATAGAAAAGTGTCCCTCTTGGGCACCACTTGCCCTCCTAGACTAACCCCTTCATCCTTGCATCTATCGTTGTTAAAGTCGCACCACATATACTCAATCTTTGTCCTACTAAGTCTAAAACCCTTGGATTCCAAGGTTTGCCTCCACAACTCTAGTTTCCTATTGAAACCCTCCCTACTCTCATCCACCAGTACCACGTCATTAACAAAAAGCATACACTAAGGAATATCTCCTTGTATGTCCTTAGTGACCTCATCAATCACCAAGTCAAAAATGTATGGGCTCAAATCTGAACCTTGATGTAGTCCGATAGTAATTGGGAAGGTGTCGGTCTCACTATCTCCTGCGCGAACACTTGTCACGACATTAGTGTACATATATTTGATGAGGGATATGTACATTGTTGGGACCTTGTGTTTCTCTAGTGCCCACCACATAACTATCTTTGGTATCTTGTCATATGCCTTCTCCAAGTCAATGAAAACCAGATGTAGGTCCTTCTTCTGCTCCCTATATCTCTCCATAAGCTGGCGAAGAAACAAAATAGCCTATGTAGTTGATTTCCCAGGCATAAAGCCAAATTGATTTTTAGTGAAATTCGTCACTCTCCTCAAGCGATGCTCAATCAATCTCTTCCAAATCTTCATAGTATGGCTCATAAGCTTAATTCCCATGTAATTACTACACTTTTGGATATCTCCCTTATTCTTGAAAATGGGTACTAATTTACTTTTCCTCCACTCATCGGGCATCTTGTTTGACCGAAAAATATGGTTGAAAAGTTTAGTTAGCCAAACTATCACCATGTGTCCAAGATATCTCCACACTTCAATGGGAACACCGCAGGGACCCATGGCCTTCCCTCCTTTCATCCTTTTCAGGGCTTCCTTAACCTTAGTATCTTGGAACCTCCGGACGAATCGCTTGTTGGTGTCGTCAAAGGAATCATCTAGCTCGGGCATAATGCTCTCACTCCCCTCATTGAAAAGACCATCAAAGTACTCTCTCCAACGCTTCTTGATCTCCTCGTATTTCACTAGAAGTCGATCATCCTCGTACTTGATACACTTCACTTGGTTGAGATCCCTTATTTTCCTCTCGCGGATTTTCGCCATCTTGTAGACGCCCATTTCGCCTTCCTTTGTTCCTAGTTTATCATATAGCTCATCATAGGCATTCCCTCTAGCTCCACTCACCGCTCGCTTTGTGTTCTTCTTGGCTTCTTTGTACTTCTCCATGTTTCTTGTGCTCTATCTTGATACCAAGTCTTGTAGCACTCCTTTTTCTCCTTGATAGCCTTTTGGACCTCCTCATTCCACCACCACATGTCCTTAGGCTCATTTTTCTTGCCTTTCGCCACCCCAAGCACCTCCCCAACTACTTTCCAAATTTGCGTCGCCATCTTCATCCACATGCTCTCGACATCTCCATCTTCATTCCACGGCCCTTCTGCTACCATCCTCTCCTTGAAGGTTTGTTGGGCTTCCCCTTTAAGTTTCCACCAATTTTTTCTTGTGATTTGAGCACATATGTTCTGCACAACACGTGTGTGGAATCTAAAAACGTCCACCACAAGCTTATGATGCGCCACAACACACCCTCCAGGTATCACCCTGCATTCCAAACAAGCTCACCTATCCATCCTCCTAGTAAGGACAAAGTCAATCTGGCTAGTGTGTTGGGCGCTACTAAAGGTTACTAGATGAGATAGCCTCTCCTTGAAGAGGGTTTTAGCCACCAACATGTCATAGGCTACTGTAAAATCTAAAATGTCCTTGCCCTCCTGATTTCTAACGCCCAAACCAAAGCCCCCGTGCACCCCCTCAAACCCCGTGTTAGATGTACCCACATGTCCATTTAGATCTCCTCCTATGAAAAGCTTCTCATTAGTGGGTATGCTACTAACCAAGCCCTCAAGGTCCTCCTATAATTGCCTCTTAATGCCCATGTCGAGCCCAATTTGTGGGGCATAAGCACTGATGACATTCAAGACAAGATCTCCTACGACTACCTTGACTAGGATTAACATGTCTCCCTTCCTCCTAACGTCCACCACTCCATCCTTGAGGCTCTTATCTAACAAGATGCCAACATCATTCCTATTACTAACTGAACCCGAATACCAAATCTTGAAGCCGGTGTTATCTACTTCTTTAGCCTTCTTACCCGCCCATTTAGTCTCTTGGACACAAAGGATATTTACATGCCTCCTAATCGCTGCATCCACCAACTCTCTTAGCTTCCATGTTAGGGATCCTATGTTCCAACTACCCACCCGAATCCCGCCAATGACGTGGCCGAAATGGGACAAGATGAGTGAATCGCTACTATCAGAGATTACCTCAACAATGTCGTTTAGAAGAGTCGACCAAGGAACGACACGGTTGTCACCGCCTTCCATAGATTTCCTCCGGTGGGATTGGTTCCAAGAGTTCCGGCAGGGGCGGGGGAATGGAGAGACGCAGAAGCCTAACAAAATATTTAGAAAAAATGAGCAGTAACAAAACAACCAAGAGAATCGGGATAGACGCGGATATTTACAACAATAGTATTCTTAGAACAGAAAAGGAAATTATTAGGCGGGAAACTTTGGCAGGACCCACCAATATTTCCTGCCATTTCCTGCAAACATCTATTCCATAAAAACATCTGTACTTATTGCTCACTCACACATGGACTTATACAAAGGTATGTTTTATACATAAATTTTTTGAGTATTGTACTTCTTGACTAGTTCTTTATATACATTTGAGTAGATATGTCCTGTACCTCAAATTATTCCCCGAGGAATACATAAACTAATAAACTAGAAAGTAATCATCTTAAATCATACACATAATTTTTAGTCAGCAGGTTACATAGTTATAAAAAAAGACATTTCATACAAAGAAGTTGTATAATTTGAATACAGTACTGCATATACTATTTGTGTAGACAGAATATGTATTTCACGACAACAAGCGATGTTCTTGTATAAACACAAGAAATGTTAAAAGTAGTACCAGTGTATTATACCTTGACATTTTACTGCTTGTCCAACATAGAACGTGAAACTATACTTAGTTAACGCATTCATGTACTTTAGGCAATAATCAATAACTTAAAAAACAAGTGGTTTATGTATCTTGGTCTATAAAGAACTCTAAAAATGTAACAGTGCTTTCAAAAATAAGCATATATGCATGAAACTTTTTATGTAATTTGTGATGGATTCTGTACTTTTACAGGCTGCACTTTTACAAAGTAAAGAAAAAGAACAAAAGCTCATGTACTTTGCATGCATATATCCCTAAGGAGCTCTAAGCTCCCTAGGATTGAGAGTCTGTATTTTGTTTTGCTAGGTCGGGTCAGTTAATGTGGTTGCTCTGGTACGTGCTGCTCCGTGCTTTTGAGGACATGTGCTTGCTCCAATTGTTTGTGTCTGATCAGGTCGACGCCTGTCACAGTGCTAAGTAACTTACACTAGTAACATACGCATATTACTAGTTCATGTTATTATTTTTATAGTGGATAGTAACATGTGTATGGTGTCATGCAAGGTCTAATTAATTAGATTCTAGACTCATATGGCCTTGATATGTGTGATTATATGGTAACTAGCTAAGTTACTACCTTTCTCTCTTTCTTTATTAATTATCATGTCATGCCACCAATTTTCTTACTTGGCATTGCATGTATATGCATGTTACTAGCTAAGTTACTAGCACTATGACTAGCCTTAGCTCGCGTATTTCGGGATAGGCGGTGGTAAGGCGGTTCTTTGGTCAACTTTCCTGATTCCCCACCCCAAGTCTCCAACTCCACGTCCTCCCTCTGCTCATATCCCATCCCATCTCGCCGCCAGCGCCCAATCTCGTTCCTCCACCTTCTCCTTCACCCAGTCGGTCGCCCGCCGCACTGGCCAACTCCTCGACCAATTAGCCCTTGCCCCGGCGCACTTGGTAGAACCGTTGCACTAGGGTTTCCAGCCCTTAACGGTGGTGGGTGTTCTTCGGGTCAGACCACAGGATGGCCATGACTACCGCAATCTTCTCCACCCAAGTCTATCCATGGCCCATGTTCATTATGCACGACAGCCAGTAGAGCTCTGGTCCTCCCTCTCCACCCCTCTTCGTCTCGCACGGCAGCAAAGGAGGGACATGGTGCGATCTCCATTGGTTAGTCCCCAATCCTGCTTCCTCTCTCACAACAGCAGCAAGCAAGCCACAACAGAGGGCAGTTCTTCCTAGACCGGGGACCAGGCGACCATGTCATGGGGTGGCACGGACACGCCGCATATGGGTACACAAATTTTGGATCTTTTACTTACCTTCTCTGAATCCACAATTTGTTGCTCCTCTGTTTTTCAATTTCTTACAATCCCAATCCTTTAGTTTTTTAATTAGCTAACACAATATCAATCTTAAGTTGTAGCACTGCTTATATGTGACATCTTAGAATGCAACAATGGTCTCTGTCCAACAAAACTTAGTGAGTCATGACCACTGACCTACACAATCATGATGATTTCCATTGTGTATCACAGCTCCTCTCTTGGTTGAGGATTGAGATGGCGGCCGTCGGCCAGTGTGCCATCTTCATCGAGGTCGTGACACACCAGTAATAGTGAGGTGCGGAGGGAAGGCCTGTACGCAATTGAGTGCCAGGACCCATGAGCTCTCCCTGACGGAGGCCAGAACTAATTGCGACCTTCTATTGAATCTGTTCTCGCCTCTGAGTGGGTTGTCCTCCACTGTCTCCATGTCTCGAGACTGTCATTGTAACATCTCAATTTCAGCAACCCTGATTTAATGTCCAAAAGGCAAAAATCAGGGGGAACAAAAACTTTTTCTTGCTATATGTGCTTACTTGTTGGCTTGTGCTCAAGCAACTGCTTGTGTATTAGTTATGTGCCCCTCATCTCAACCCTAGTTTACAAAAACTATTTTACAAAAGAAATGTCTTGGCTCATCCTCCATATTCTCAAATGTTCTGGCATTTCTAAAACCTGAGCCAAGATGACTTTGACACAACCAAATACTTTACTAGTTTCTATTAACAAAACTATGTAGACCTATATATTATCTCCTTATGTTTTCAAGACAGAACCTTCAACTACTCTTATCCCTAGGTTTTCCAAAACCTTATTAAAACCTTTCCATCTCAATCTTGGTAGAGATACCAAGATGATACTTACCTTACTTCAAAACTAAACCCCTTTCAACATACACATCCTTAACGCAATCTAGGCTTGATGGTAACCCTAGTAGTAGTTAGATAAGTAATAACATGAATTGTCTTGTTCTGCTGTCTGATGTATTGCCTTGATCTGCTGATTGCCTTGTTTGCTTAGGAACTAGAATGAGCTAATCTAGCAGCTCATCCCTTAGGAAACCAATCCTTGCTTGTGATCATCAATCTCAAAGCAAGCATCCAAGTCTAGATCTATCCTAAGCCACTAAGGTAACCACCTCCCCTAGTTATCAGACCAGCCCAAGGATAATCCCTTCGGATGGTTTCCAACTCAGTGGAGACCCAATCTAAGAATGAATCCTTTCTACTTAGTTAGTACCTCAACAACATCTCCTTGATCATGAGTTTGGAACCTAGCATCCTCTCAAAAGCACCTACACTTGTACTCTAGTCTAGAACCCTAAATCTGTCAAAATGGCTAAGTCTGGATTTCCTATCTAGATACCATTTTTGGAGCTCCACCTCTTCCAACCTATGTGCATTCTTGAGAATGAATTTAAACCATCTTGTAGTACATCAGTAGTACTAACAACTCCCAATCTTTCCCATGGCTAAGCCATTCTAATTCCCACTCATCCCTGATGGTTTTGTAGTCAAGATAATAATCTTTTCTGCAAATATTATCATCTTGCCTACTTTGGCAGAAGCTCACATCTATAAGCCACCTCCCCTTTACCAACACTTTTCTTGGTTATGATCTACTAATCATGGCCTATAAACTCCCACTTCACTTGTTTCCATTGGAGCCTTGTGCTTCTTAAACCCACATGGTTTACGAAGCTACCTGATGCATCTATTATGGCAGTCTTATTTTCAACAAAGTTTGCCATCTCACCTAGATCACCTCAATTGTAACCAAGCCCAACTCTTGCTTCCATGATCATCTACATGACATGGTCTATCCACCCATATATCCCTTGTACCAAGGTGAGCTCTGAGCTCCCTAATCCAACCCTGTTTAGATGGCATCAGACTAATCAAACCCTAGATCCTCCAAGTATCTAGTTTCCACCCTTTTCACCACTTTTCTTCAAAACCAAGGTTGACCCTGATGCCTACATCAAGTTGACATCATCTACCTTGTACATAAGCATCCCCAAATAATTCTCCCTATTATTTGGATTACTAAACCATTTATTTTCCTTTACTTATCCAATTTCCCAAAATCCTTGTCTATAAAGGAAAGTTTGTTTTTCTCAAAATCACCTTGCCAATTTAAGGCACATTTGATGCCTATATTTCATATCCCATCTTCCCAACTCAAAAATAAATTTTTTTGAGATTCTTTATTATTTCTTTTTGCCATTTTTCTTAAATGGCAGAAACAAGAAATAATTCCCTAAAAATACTTTCCCACCTCAATAAATCCCAATAAAATCCTCCAATGTGTGTTATGGTATTTAGGACCATATCACACCAAAAAGCAAGCTTGCCAACTGTAAAAATATCGTTCTTGCTTCCATAATCTACTTCAGCACTTTTTGAAGAAGTGCATTTAAATGGGATAATAATCATCAAAAAAATCCCATTTAAATCATGGAGAGATTTAATTTGACCTCATCTATCTACCAGTACCATTTCCACACTTTGCTCAATGCAACTTTGTTCAACAAGCCTCAAAATGACCCCCCTTGTTGCAACCCAAGCAAACTTGATTCAAATCCTTTTCAAATCAACCCCAATCTTCTCCAGCACTTCACCTTAGCAGCACCCACTCCCTCCTGGTCGTGTGCACTATAGCTTGGCCCCACACCCCTTGCCCCACATGGATCTTTAAGTAGGAGACAAAGGAGTTGTCTTGTCAATCCCCATTTCTTTACCCCTTGCAGCCCTCCCACTCCCTCTTTGCTCTGTGCACGACCACAAGCACCCCCAACACTCTCCCTACTGCCCCTGGCCACCAATGGGAAGTCCATGGACTAGTTCCAAGCTCCTCCATGAGCCACACCCACCATGGACCTCCCCTCTCGGTTTATAAGGCCACAGGCCACCCACCCTCCTCCCATGCAGCTCATTTTACCCCAGCACACCTCACCTACCTCCTAGAGCCCCCCTCTCCTCCCCTTGCTCTACCCTTCTCGAAAGAAGGAGGAAGAGAAGCCTCGACCACCTCACTCTCCCCGAGCTAGGCTCCTCCCTCGTCCCTCCTCTCCCTCTTCATGTCACCTAGCCGCACTTCCCTCTCCCCGCTGGTGCTAACGGTGCTTGTCTTGTGGACATGCAGGCCTCACTGACGCCGCACCAGCAAGCTCCGGTGAGCTCCCCTTCGGCCACCATCACGCGAGCTTCTTCCCAACATCAAACCCCCTCGTGCCGACCATCTCTGGAGTCTCCGTCGTCAACCGTGTCGCCTCGTCGCCTCCCCGACCTCCCTCGAGCCCTCGGTGAGCCTCCCCCGCTCCTTCCCCAACGCCCTAGGGTTTCCTTGCTGGCTCCCGCGGCCAAAGGTGGCAGACGGCCACGGACCGTCGATCTCGTTCTGATCTGACGGCCCGCGTGACCTCTTACCCCTTCGCCTCGCGGGCCAGCAGCTAGGCCATGGCCGTTTGAGCACCGCCAGCTTGCACGCGTTGCCGTTGGGCTAGCCTGCTCTCGCCCGACCCACCTCCTCTCCGGATCTGGCCCAAGAGCCTCCAGCCCTTCCCTCTTTTTCTTTTTATTTTCAGATCTGAAATTAGCACTCTGGTTTAAATCCAAATAAAAATGTAAAAGCCTTCAAAACCTCCATATCTAAAATCCTTCACGTGCCTGGGTGTTTTCCCTAACATGCAGACCAAGTTTTGTCCTAAATAGATGAATAAAATAAATATGACAAATAATCTCCCCAGATCTGTCTAGAACACTAAATATTTTCCCCAGGTTTTTACACATATCCAAATGGAGTAATTCCAAATGGTGTTGAAAGGTACTAACCATACCTTTCCATTCCCATAGGCCCCTCAGTCACTTGCTTCCTATCTTAGCAATAGCAAAAATAACAAAACAGAGCCCTTTTGGACTTTAGGGAATTCTCTAGGTCAAACCAAATGAAGTTTAGACCTAAATCCAACTCTCAGTAAACAAATATAACTATATATTCCTAAATCCAGTAGATCACCTTTTTATGAGCCTCTGTCGATTATTGGTGAATTAAACTAATCCGTGCATAGTTAATTCACTAGTTAAATCCTTACAGTATCTATGCAACTCCAAAAAGATTAATTCCAATTTATACAAAAAGGTACCCTCAGTACCTAGCATATGTCCTTGGAATCAACTAAAAATCTTCTGTAAAATAAATCTGATTAAAAAGACAAATCCCAACCAGTACTGCCTTTGGGAATTTCTCAAGGGCAATCTGGTAATTTTTTGGAGGTGATTCCAACTCCTCTAGATTCAGTCCACCAAACACTACCTTTCCACCCAAGTAAATAATTTTTGGAACTCCAGAGAAGTTCTGGTGAATTATTTCCTAAAACTAGAACTTTAATCACTATCAAATCCATTATAAATCAAGGGAAATTGATAAAATAGTGAAACCACTTTTGTTGGTTTCATTTTATCAATACCTATCTGATGGTATCATTTTTATATAGTGGTATCATACAGATCAAGTCCTTGAGCAAAAACCCTTTTCTTAGGTAGTTCCTAGATTTTTTTTCCAAAGGGATCCTCTTTCCCTAATGCCTCCAAATCTTCCCCCAATCCAATCAAACCAAACCTCCACCATCCTACAGATGTTTATCCTTAGTTATCCTTTACTTTTTGTAGGGTTTGATGCTTGTATGCTTTGTATTGACTGGGGTATTCTTTGCTTGCATGTATGCTCGATAACAGTGATAGTTGCGATTGTGCGACACCGAGAAGAAGGAAGGATCGGAGTTATCTTTATTATTATATTGGTATTCTGGTTATCTAACGCCGTCAAGGGACTTCTTGCTGGTCACAGGCAAGCCACCATTCCTGAACTCCTACATTGCCCTACTTCTGTTTATCAACTATTTTATATCTCTTTTATAAATTGCATGAAAACAGACATGGTTTGTATCAAATAAAAAGACGTGAGTAACTTGGCTCCTCCAAGTTATGAATAAATGTCCATTAGGACACCAACCCTTTTTGTACCAACCTTTACCCCTTAGAACGAGGCTAAGATGATTAACATCTTCCCTCTTGGAACCAACGGATTTTAAATGATAAAACTATTTTGGGTTTTTACCCTACTACAAAGTTTTCAAAATAAAACCCTTGCAAAGAGGCATCGTTTTCGAGTGGAAGTTTTACCAAACCAAAGATGAGGTGGATGAAGAGAAATTCAAGCAAGAGAAAGGAAGGGATGTTCTAAGCCAATGTCCGGAACAATTTTATCCGTGCAACCACATTACCCCAGTCGCTGGGGCTTAGCTCGTTGTTTGTGGTCTTTAGCCGGGGCTGCTCTTACTCGCTAAAGGGGAGAAATCCCCTGAAATCCGGGCTACCTATAGGGTAAGGCACTGGTGCAACAATTGGGTCTCTCGCGGACGGTATGCTTTTAGGTAGTACGGATGGAAGATTGTCACTATTGCTACCGGTCAGACTTCGGTCTGAAGGTAGGGGTCAGTACAGAAGGAAGGACCAGGGTCGTAGTACCCCATACACGTACCGAAGAGATAAACCCAAAAGGAAAAGCCTCCGTTGCTAGGGATCGACAAATGAAAGGTTCAAGTTTGATTATCTAAACCCCTGTCTACTTTGTGTAGCAGGCCGTGGTTTTATCCCGGTGGATGTATTGATTCTTGTGGGTAAAGTGCACAACCTATGCAGAGTGTAATCTATTCGAATAGCCGTGTCCACGGACAAGGACAGATGGAATGGCAAGAGCTAGGAGTACCCTTCGGTTAAGTTGTGATAAATAGTAAAGATGTGACTTGGTCACGAGGAAAGATATGAATGAAAATGGTTTTGACCAGAGATGGTTGTTAAGGTTTTAAAAAGGTTTTTACAACAAAACTGTCTTCAAATATTTTTAACAAGGATGTGGTGATGTCCGAATTTTCAAAAAGGAGACATAATTTCCAAAAACTCTTTTTCAACAAAGATATAGAGATGCCAATGTTAGGTTTTCTTTCAAAAATGACTGTAGTATAGAGCTATCTCGCCACAGCCCAATATGCATGTTTCTTCTTATCCTTGTCTCGGTGGTTTGCGAGTACATTCAAAGTACTCACCGACATTGTCCCTGGCTATTTACTTGGCCAGATTGCACTTGTTAAGTGGAAATGAAGGAGTCAACGTCTATGCGAGCTAGGCCGTCTTCCCAGTCAGTTGCATGTAGGTTAAGGCACGGGCTCTGCACTAAAGACTTCCGCTACTTGTGTCGAAATCGCCATAAAGGCCTCCTTGTAAGTTGTTGTATTCGTTAATTAAGGATGATGTAATGATACTTGTCGGTTATGCTCACGGCTCACTGATCTTGGGAACGTGAATTGTATGCATAACGGGTATTCTTGGACCATAAATCCGGGGTGCCACAGTCATGAACGTCTCCAGAACCAAGGCAACCAAGTCTTCACCTGGAATAGTCACCAGAGTCGAGTCTGGTTGCTGCCGGCCGCTATAAGTGCCTAATCCTTATGGCCACAATTCAATGGCATGTTAATGATACGAAATATAACATGTGATGGTACATCATCTTTATCTCCTTGAAACCATTTTTATACAAGAAAGTTGGACATAGATGCAGGTTCAGTTTTTTATTCATTATATTGAATAATATCAACTAGCGCTGAAGCTTATTTTTGATTCCCAACTGAAATATGAGTGAAAACACTTGTGAATCTTCCTTTCAATATGACCATGTGGTTCAATAGTTCAATGTGAGTTTGTTAAAGGATCCTCTCCTTACTAACCAAAAGAATAAAAGAAGCGATGCATGGTGACTAATGATATGACTAGACCATAAACGCGTGTGTTGTTGCGCCTGCCCCTCATTAGAAAAGAGATTGAAATATTTTAAACTATACTCATGTATGGTAAAATTAGCTTGGCCCAAATTGTTGTGCATTAGATCATGAGGCTGCATGTTGAGCATATTAAGTATAAATTATGAATTGTAGGTGACTCGTAAAGCAGAAATATTGGCAACATTAGAGGGGTAAAAAAATTCAACGGATAAAATATTATAATAAAACTATGAAAATGGCTCTTACTTTCATTTAGAAGGTAGCATATATGTACCAAATAAAAAAGAACAACAAAATTAATCTCGAACATAGTTGTTCTCTCAAATAGTTCCTCTTCGACACGAATGAAATACTATTCCTTGTGACCTCCAATCATTTATACCAAACATTTACACAAGAAACAAAACTGTCATGCTAGCTGAAATTAATGATAGGCTTAGAGAAAACTACAATGACCAGTACTTCAAAAAATATCATTTTAGCTTAGATACTGCGAGCATGTCATTCAAAATCAAAATAGACTCTAAGATTGGTTTTTTTCTCAAGATAACCTGCTATCCTAGGAAACACCAACCAGACAAGGTTTCTCCACCTGTAGAGGTTTCCATTGATTATTGTACTTCCATTTGTTTTTCTGGCCTTGTAAGCATCACTTAATCAACAAAAAGAATAAGAAAAATCCACTATATGATGCCTATCGTCAGCATAATTGTTTGCATGTGTTAGCTAAAACACCCCTTTCTCTTGAGCCAAAACAATAAAGTTGTAATCCACAACGACAAACCCATAATCGGTCGAAGCTCACATGTTAAAACAGTAAAACATATACATTTAAAACATGACACAAAAAACCTGAGTTTCGTGAGAACCAAAGTTTTGAATTCTATATACACAAACTAAATATGCGAAACAATAAAAACATAAAGCACAAAAACATGTAAATAAATCATATTTTGTTCTAGGAATTTATGTGAATTTTGTTAAGAAAGTTTAGAGGTATACTGCCGGCATGATAATATTCATGGCACCAAACTATGCACAATTGAGATCAATCAATGATCTTGTTAGCCTTTCAGAGTTTAAGGTTTATAAATAATGTTTAGGATATCTTTAACTTGTAACTGCTCGGTCAGCCTGGTGGAAACGATTAATTGGTGAACCGACCAATTAACTAAATTTATCGATAGACCATTAATAGGAAGAATAATTCGGAAGCTACAAATATATGCCCTTTTTTGTTAACTGAATGAGCATATGGGAAATATACTATTGTATGCATATAAAAAGCATAGGGGAAATATACTACTGTATGCATACAAAAAGCATAGGCGAAAGAAAACTGCCAACATATATCTAGTTTGAACTGAATATTCCTGATAATCAGCTAGACCACTAAACACACCCAATAAGCCCTTCTCTCTGATCCACAGTTATTCAGCCAGTTAACTGATTTATGGGCCGATATTTGGAACAATGTTCACAAATCAGACAGTAATAGTTCAAATACAGTAATGTGTCCTATACTAAATTTTTTGCACATATATAAAAACTTCAGAAACTCGAGTCATACTCAGCTACATTTGTTGCCTATTTTATATGGTGACAAAATCCTTCTTCCATGTTTCTTGTTTGTTTCATATAACGTAGTCCATTCTCTCTGCATTGTTTGCTTCAACCTAGAACTCTACATAAAGTTTTTTCTATACCCATTGTCATGTAAAGCAGGAACCAGTAATACCAACAAGGAGGACCTGCAAAAGTGACCTAATTCATGTACCCAACATCTACGTCTCAAATAATTTTTACCAGCAAAACACCAAAACTTTGAGAAAATGAATAGAATCTAACTGCATAATATAATGTACATAAATCTATCCTAATGTTTGTGTTTGCTAAACAAGACCTCATTCATAAAGAGCAAAATCTATAGAGTGCTAAACCCAATAATATGAAGGAGTGAAGGATAACATAGGAACCAACAATCTGGCAAGTCAATATAGAAAGGGATAGTCTCCTCAATTGATAAAATCTAGAGTTTGCCTATGACATCATATTCTCACATGGCACTATTTAAATGTTGTGACCATGGATCAATACAGATCCTAAGTCCCTGTGATTTACATGCTAGACCCTGGATCAATAGCTAGCACTCACAGTCGATGAATATCATGTAAAATACAAAGTCATTATTACACGAGGAATCTAGAGTATGAATTTATTACAAATTTGCTTAGAAATAAGCTAGCTCAAATAACATCGGAAACATAAAGCAGCTTGAGTCCATCAATGCCCCAGGCTTGTTGAGTGTAGACTCGAGATCCCTACGCACCTTTCAATCTTCGGATTCTGCACATAAGACGTGCAGCCAACAAGTTGGGTCAATACTTTGAATGTATTGGCAAATTACACCAAGGAAAGAAAAGGACTAACTCTACATGCAAGGCTAGTTTAGGCTGTGGAGTTCATTTGCTCAAAGCTAATTTTTTTAAGTATGGAAAAGAAGAGGAAATTTCCCTAACACTTGGATATTACTCACAAAGTTCCCAAAACCCACCCAATAGCGATATGACTCACGCCTTGGTTTCTTTAGAAAACTATAAGTTTTGAAAGAGAGAGAGAGGAAGATCCTTCAGAGGCTCCATCCTTCAGATGCTCAATGTTGTTCTGTTTCCGTAAACACGGCTGATCGATCAGATTGCAATACTCTCGAGAGTTTGTGCACTTTACCCACAATCCACGATCAAGTCCTTTTACAGACAAGTCCATGGCGAGACTTTCCCTTAGTATCCCCTCTACCAGCTGGATCCAACCATCCCAAGAACCTCCAAATGTTGGTACCTCGGTGAGGTTTCCCACTAAGTACTAGGCCAAGACAGAGCCCATAGGTATTGTGGTTGCACTGGAAGCTTCTGAATTCTGAAACATGGCAGACTTCTTTGATTCCTAGGCGGCCTTCCTCCACCAAAATCTCACTCGTTGTCCCTACAACCATTCCGCCCAGAAGAAAACTTAGTTTTATTTTGAAATAGATTTGAGAAGAAAAGATTGCTCAAGAGAGAGCCTTTATACTTAGAAAAAATCATTATCTTTCAAACCCCCCAACGGTACTTTATATATATAGCATAGCAAGCAGTACTTAGCAAAACAGGGGAACCTATTAGGAGGGGAAAATTCCAAGTATAGAGCTACTCATGGCGCACTACAAAATCATCGCACTTGCAAAATAATACTAAGAAAAATTCTACTAGAACATCCTACACATGCATACTACAGAATTTGAAGATCACATGCATAGAATAAAAACTGGTATAAGATTATGAACAAGTGCTGTAACTTGCCTTGATCTGAGCAGCACTCTACACAATAGTACTCCTCAGCACATTCCGAACAATCTAATGAAACACAACATAGATCTAATCACAACTTGCACAAAATAATGCCATAGAAATAATATGCATGCATGAAACATAGTAAGTATGCAAGATTGTGTTCTAATTTAACCAAGGTAATCTCATTGGGTTGCTAATGTGTTGGGGATGTTGTTAGTATTAGTTTCCCACAGATTTTAATTAATTTGGATCATTACTTTAATTTATAGGCTCATAAGGAGATCCAACCATCTAATTAGCCCCGAATCATATCTAAAGATCTTCAGCAAGGTTTTATAATCTTAGTCAGTAGGCATTGTAAAAACAAAACCAGCGCAACAAGAATCAACTAAAACGGAGTTCTAAATATTTTTCTATGAATTAAATACTCCAATCTAGAGATTAAATTCTACACAGAAAATAATACTACAAACTCGCCAAATTATTTCAGATCTGTGTTCTACACAATTTTGTGAATCCAACGGTATATTATACGCGATTTTTGGCCAAACGGTTGAATTTCTATGAATTTAGCAAGATTTAGATATAATCTGCCAATTAAATCCTAACCCTAACGGGCTTGCGACAGGTGGCAGTTTCTGATTGGCCACAGCTAGGCGACCCGGGCTGACGCGGCACGCTGACGTGACTTGCCACATGGCACAGCGCATTTCACTGATACCCCTTCGCCTCAGTCATCTAATCTACGCCGCTCAGTAGCGATCCAACGGTTAGGGCAGCGGTGACTTACTGGTGGCGGTGGCGACGATGTTGACGGCGGCGGATGATGGCGGTGCGATCAGTGGCAGCGTTGGTGTCGCGGTGATGCCCTTCCGAGGCGGCGGTCGTGACGGCCACGATCGTCTCCTCCTCGCGGTTCCATTCGTAAGATCGGCGTCGCCTATCTCCTCCCCAATCAGCGTCAGATGGCAGCTGACCGTCTCGGACTCCGGTGAGGCTCCGACGAAGAATTGTGGGCGGCGCGGGCTCCTAATCAAGGGTAAAAAAGTTTAGGCGACGCGACCGTTAGAAGGAGAGGCAAGGGACATAGAAGGGGAGGAAGGGGACTTCAGTTTTTTGGGTAAAAGCTCACCGTTCGAAGTTGCTACGGCGGAGCTCCGGCGAGATCGATTTGAGCTCGCAATCGGTAGCCCTATGGCGGTTCGTGTAATAGTTTTAGGGTTCTGGCGGAGCGAGACATGGAGAATTAAATAGTACCAGTTTCTTGGCGACGGGGGCACGGATTTGTTCCGCATGGGCGCTGGTAGGTAGGTTAAGCGGCGATGGCCGGTGGGCAAAGAGGGTTAGGCAGTTTTTTGTTTAATGCATTTAGCATTTTCAACTTTGCCTTTTCTTTAATAACTTCTGCACCACAAATCTAAAATTAGTGAGACTAGTTTCTAAATTTTTGTAAAAATGAGGTGGTCCTCATAGAACCAAAGAAAATTATTCTTATAAGGTTTTAGGAAGGCCAAGCATAGAAATCCCCTTCTTTCTCTATAGAGGAAAATTTATTAGAGTTTTGTCATTGTTTTGTGGTAGGGTTTTATTGCAACTTTAATTGTATGATGCAAGGTAAGGATGATGAATTCTAGTAACATCTTAATATAAAAAAATGGATGTTACAAACCTATCCCCTTTAAGAAGAATCTCGTCCCCGAGATTCGGGTTGGCTAGCAAATAGGTGGGGGTGTTCCGCCTTCAAATCTTCTTCACGTTCCCGCGTGGCTTCTTCCTCGGAATGGTGGTTACGAAGGACTTTGCAGAATCTGATAGTCTTGGTACGGGTAACCCTTTCGGATGTTTTCAATATTTTTATGGGCCTTTCCTCATAAGTAAGGTCATTCTCCAGCTGAACCTCATCTAGGGGAACTGTATCTCTTAGCGGTGTTTCGGCCATTTCTGGGTGGCACTTCTTTAGTTGTGACACATGAAACACATCATGAACAGTCAGTCCTTCTGGTAACTCCAACTAATAAGCAACTTCCTCTCTACGGGCCAGAACCTTATATGGTCCTATTAATCGTGGGGCTAACTTACCCTTGATTCCAAACCTCTTAACTCCTTGTAGTGGTGAAACTCGGAGGTACGCATTGTCCCCTATTTTATAGGTCATATCTCTATGCTTGGAATCAGCATAACTCTTTTGTCGGGATTGGGCTACCTTTAGCCTGTCTTGAATCTGCCGTACTTTTTCCTCGGCATCCTTGATCAACTCAGGACCAAATAGGCTACGTTCTCCAACTCCACTCCACAACAGTGGGGTTCTACATTTCCTGCCATATAGAACTTCAAACGGAGCCATCTTGATACTTGTTTGGTAACTGTTGTTATACGAGAACTCAGCATATGGCAAGTTATCATCCCAACTAGACCCATAGTCTAGTGCGCAAGATCTCAACATATCTTCCAGAATCCGGTTCACCCTTTCGGTTTGGCCATCTATTTGAGGGTGGAAAGCAGTACTGAATTCTAGTCTGGTACCGAGAGACTCATGTAGATGTCGCCAAAACTTTGAAGTGAACTGAGTGCCTCTATCTAACACATTCCCCTTGGGAACACCATGCAGACTCACAATTCTTGACATATATATCTTGGCAAGCTTAGCACTTGTGTATGTGGTCTTTACGGGGATAAAGTGAGCCACTTTAGTAAAGTGGTCCACCACTACCCAGATAGAATCAAATCCTGAACGAGTCTGGGGCAATCCCGTGATAAAATCCATGCCTACCTTATCCCACTTCCAGTCGGGTATAGGTAGCGGTTGCAGCAATCCGGCCGGTTTCTGATGCTCGGCCTTAACTCTATTGCATATGTCACACAGGGAAATATACTCAGCAATTTCCCTTTTCAAATTATTACACCAGAATCTATCCTTCACATCCATGTACATCTTCGTGTTACCCGGATGAATTGAGTATGGTGAATCGTGAGTTTCTTGTAAAATCAACTTTCTTATATCGGAGTCATTGGGAATGCACAAACATTTTCCATACCAAAGGGTTCCTTGTTCGTCCAGACAGAAATATTTTGCCTTCCCTTCACTTATTTTGACTCTTATTTCTTCCAACTCCTTATCTCCCTTTTGTGCTTCCTTGATTCTTTCTTGAAGAGTAGGCACTATTTCCATAGTCGCTACGTGTCCTTTCAGAACTATTTCTAGCCTGAGATCTTTAAACTGCTTGCATAAATCCTCTGGGAGTTCCCCTGTGGTAAGTCCATTCACATAAACTTTACGGCTTAAGGCATCAGCTACTACATTAGACTTTCCGGTGTGGTACTGTAACTCCAAGTCATAATCCTTAATCAGTTCAAGCCATCTTCTTTGTCTCATATTCAACTCCTTTTGGGTGAAGATGTACTTCAAACTCTTATGATCCGTGAACACATCACAATGTTTGCCCATGAGGTAGTGTCTCCATACCTTGAGTGCATGAACCACAGACGCAAGTTCCAAATCATGTGTGGGGTAGTTGTGTTCGTGGTTTTTAAGTTGTCGAGAGGCATATGATACTACCATCCCATCTTGCATCAGTACACTTCCAAGTCTTTGCCGAGAAGCGTCACAATAGACTTCGAAATCCTTTTGGATATCAGGCGTAACCTGTGCTAATTTATATGCGTTCTTCAACTCTTGAAAACTTGCTTCACATGCCTCGGTCCATAGGAATTTCTTTTCCTTCTTCAACAGTTCTGTCATGGGTTTTGCTATTTGGAAAAGTTTTCAATGAACCTCCGGTAATATCCTGCGAGGCCCAAGAAACTCCTAATATCTCCCACATTCTTGGGTGACTCCAATTCAGTTACGGAAGCTACCTTACTATTATCTACTGCAACTCCTTTTGCCGACACAACATGACCAAGGAAACCCACTTCCTTTAACCAGAACTCGCATTTGCTGAATTTGGCATACAACTTATGTTCCCTTAGCTTTTCCATAATTAGGCGCAGATGCTTCTCATGTTCCTTCTCATCCTTGGAGTATATAAGTATATCACCTATGAATACCACAATAAACTTGTCCAAATATTCCATGAACACCTTGTTCATCATGGTCATGAAGTATGCCGGGGCATTGGTTAGTCCAAACGACATTACGGTGTGCTCATACAATCCATATCTTGTGGTGAAGGATGTTTTGGGCACATCCTGTTCTCGAATCTTTAGCTGAAAGTAGCCTGATCGCAGATCGATCTTTGAGAACACACTGGCTCCCTTTAACTGATCAAACAGGTCATTGATGTTAGGCAAAGGGTACTTGTTCTTGATCGTCACTTCATTCAACGAGCGGTAGTCCACAACTAGCCTCTTGGTTTTATCCTTCTTTTCCATGAATAGGATGGGCGCTCCCCAAGATGACGCACTCGGTTGGATGAATCCCTTGTCCAATTGTTCCCTAAGCTATTTCTTGAGTTCCTTCAACTCGTCCACATCCATCTTGTATGGTCTCTTGGCTATCGGCCCTGTGCCTGGCATCAAGTCGATGAGAAACTCAATATACGGTCGGGAGGCATCCCTGGTAATTCCTCCGGAAAGACATAGGGGTATTCCTTCACAATGGGTACATCCTCCAAGCTAACCCCCTTAAGAGAATTCACCATAACTTCCTTAAGAGCAAAGTTTGACTTGATACGAATCCTTTTCCCTTCCAGTGTTGTGAGCGTGACAGTCCTTTTTCCACAATCTATGACTCCCTCATATTCGGTCATCCAATTCATGCCTAGGATTATGTCTAATTCTTGTGACTCCATAACTACTAGACTTGTGGGAAAGATGTGTGTCCCTATCCTTAGTTCTAACCCCCGGCAACCGGAGTTTGCCACTATTTCTCCTCCAGGACAACTTACCCTTAGGGGAGAATTTATAGTCTCTGCAGGTATCTTGCCTCTATCCACAAATACCCTTTGATATGAATGAATGCAATGCACCAGTATCAAACAGAACAACTGCGGGAATGGAATTGAGCTTAAACTTACCAATCATGGAGTCCGGTGCGTCACAAGCATCCTCCATAGAGACATGATTCACAGTGGCTTTGACACACGGATTTGGCTTCTTCTCGTTTCCATTAGCATGGTTGTGTCCATTGCCATTGCCATTCTTCTTCTCGGGGCAAGTGGTTGCATAGTGCCCTGTCTTGTTGCACTTAAAGCATGTCACCTCACTGAGATCCTTTCCATTGCTACCATTTCCATTGCGGTGCTTATGCCCATTGTGGTTGTGACCACCATGGTGACGACCGTTATGGTTGTGGCCATTACTATTATAAGGTGGTGGTGATGAAGTGCGCTGCTTCTGGTACGGAACAGAGTGCTTGTGAGGGTTAGACTTCCTCTTGCGGTTCTCTATGCTCTTCCTCTTGGATTCAACCACAATGGCCCTGTCCAAGAGCTCCTGAAAGTTGTCAAACTTCTCAGCCACAAGCTGAATTGATATCTCATCATTGAGTCCTCTTAAGAATTCCTCCTGCCTCTTGGCATCAGTGGAGACATCATCGGGTGCATAACGGGCGATCTTGTTGAAAAGTTCACCATACTCGGTGACCGAACGGTGCAACTGGTGTAAGTCACGAAACTCGTGCCTTTTTAGTGTCATGACACCAGCAGCCACGTGATGAGTGCGGAAAGCTATCTCGAACTGATTCCAAGTGATAGCATCGATATCCGGGTGGGTGACTTGGTAGTTATCCCACCATTCTGCAGCAGGTCCTTCAAGCTAGTGCGTGGCATAACTCACCCTGTTAGCTCCGACAGCTTGCACAGTGTCTAACTTCTTGTTAATTGTGCGGAGCCAGTCATCTGCAATGATTGGTTCAACGCTGCTAGTGAAGGTAGGTGGGTTCAACCTCAAAAACCGAGTCAAGCGGTCCTGTTGAGGTGGTGGTGGCGGTGGAGGTGGTGGAGGTGGCGCGTTGTTGTTGTTTTGCATGTTCTGAATGAGCAGTTGGATCAGCTGGTTCTGAGTGGCCAAAAGTTGTGCGATCTCTGGAGGGATTTCGGTGTTCGCACGTCTTGGCGACATCTGTGGGGTTTGAGAAACAAGTTAAGAAATAGACAGAGAGACTAAGTAGTAAACTCCTACCCTTATGAAAACAAGCAAGGCACACAAGACACAAGCATAACACAGAGATCATGCAAGTTTAACTAAACCAAATATGTCTTGGTATTTATTACAATCGCGAATAACATTCAACTATAGAATTTAAAGGTGGTGCAACTACTACACATCTTCCACGCCTTCCTCTTCCTTGTCCTCGAACGGGTAGCCCTCCTGCTCTAGGGTTGTCTTGTACAGCTCCATCTCCTTTGTGGTGTCTTCAAGCTTCTCTTGGAGGTCCTTTATTTCATCTTGCAGCTTCTTGGTAGTGGCTTCTAGCTGCTCCTGAAGTCCCTCCTTCTCGCCTTGCAGTTCCTCCACTAGGCTTGACTTCTTCGCGGCTTCAAGTTGCTTTGCCAAGTCCCTCTTGGAAGCACGCACATCATTGATTATCTTGCAAAGGCCCTCGGTATATACTTCAGTTCCCTTGATTTCCTACTTGAGTTCCCTAATCCTCTTGTTTTTATTTATCACCCTCTTCTCTTGGTTAGCGAACTTATTCTCTTGGTCCTGGAACTTCATCTCTTGGACCTTCATTGCCTCCTCCTGCTGCTTGATTATTTCCTCCTTCACCTTGATGAGAGCGCATAGCTCATCGTTCCTTAGCATCTCGAGGAAGCTACCCTTTTCAAGATCATCGATGTGGCACTCCAAGTCTTGATATTGGGTCCTTCGGCGCTTGGTAGAAGCCCTTTCATCAAATGTTAACTCCATGGGAATTCCTTCCTCATCTCGCCTTCCAAAAAGGTTGCCGCAGTGTCCTTGGAGAATTTCGTGATGGCGTACACATAGGCGATGAATGAGCTGCTACAAGCTGATGCTAAGGGCCTTCTCCTTGGAGTCGCTAACGATGTGGATTGCTATGTCCTCCTCCGGGTGATTGCCTCGCTCTTGTCCTGGCTGGATAACTTTGACTCCCCAGCAGCCGTCCTTGTGGAGTTTCTTCATTGTGCTTCCTTGGATTGTTCGCAGGGGAGGGTCTAAACACGTGAGGAGGTCCATGAGGCATCCACCAAAGCGAAGGGGCTCGATGTCCGCGATGGTGTCGTACAGGAAGCTTGTCATCTTTAAGTTAGAAGAATGAAATTAGATACTTAAACAAGTAGAGGAAAAGCAGGTACTAGAGGTGCGTAAGAAAAATAACTTAGAAGAATAAAGGCGCATAAGTTGGTGGTTCCAATCCTAGGGTCACGTCCTATAGGCAACGATGTGCTCTGATATCATCTATTGTGACCTTGGATCAATAAAGATCCTAAGTCCCTGTGATTTACATGCTAGTCCCTGAATCAATAGCTAGCACTCACAGTCGATGAATATCGTGTAAAACACAAAGTCATTATTACACGAGGAATCCAGAGTATGAATTTATTACAAATTTGCTTAGCAATAAGCTAGCTCAAATAACAGCGGAAACATAAAGCATCTTGAGTCCATCAACGCCCCAGGCTTGTCGAGTGTAGACTCGCGATCCCGACGCACCTTTCAATCTTTGGATTCTGCACATAAGACGTGCATCCAACAAGTTGCGTCAATACTTTAAATGTATTGGCAAATTACACCAAGGAAAGAAAAGGACTAACTCTACATGCAAGGCTAGTTTAGGCTGTGAAGTTCATTTGCTCAAAGCTAATTTTCTTAAGTATGGAAAAGAAGAGAAAATTTCCCTACTTTGTAAACATTTGTTTAAGTAATATATGGTCGAACGGCACACGAAGATATTACTCACCAAGTGTCCAAACAACCTAACACTTGGATATTACTCACCAAGTTCCCAAAACCCACCCAATAGCGATATGACTCACGCCTTGGGTTTTTAGAAAACTTTAAGTTTTGAAAGAGAGAGAGGAAGATCCTTCAGAGGCTCCATCCTTCAGATGCTCAATGTTGTTCTGTTTCCGTGAACACGGCTGATCGATCAGATTGCAATACTATCGAGAGTTTGTGCACTTTACCCACAATCCACGATCAAGTCCTTTTACAGACAAGACCATGATGAGGCTTTCCCTTAGTAGCCCCTCTACCAGCTGGATCCAACCGTGCCAAGAACCTCCAAATGTTGGTACCTCGGTGAGGTTTCCCACTAAGTACTAGGCCAAGACAGAGCCCATATGTATTGTGGTTGCACTGGAAGCTTCTGAATTCTGAAACATGACAGACTTCTTTGATTCCTGGGCGGCCGTCCTCCACCAAAATCTCACTCGTTGTCCCGACAACCATTCCTCCCAGAAGAAAACTTAGTTTTATTTTGAAGTGGATTTGAGAAGAAAAGATTGCTCAAGAGATATCCTTTATATTTAGAAAAATTCATTGTCTTTCGAACCCCCCAACGGTACTTTATATATATAGCATAGCAAGCAGTACTTAGCAAAATAGGGAAACCTATTAGGAGGGGAAAATCCTAAGTATAGAGCTACTCATGGCGCACTATAAAATCATCGCACTTGCAAAATAATACTAAGAAAAATTCTACTAGAACATCCTACACATGCATACTACAGAATTTGAAGATCACATGCATAGAATCAAAACTGGGACAAGATTATGAACAAGTGGTGTAACTTGCCTTGATCCGAGCAGAACTCTACACAATAGTACTCCTCAGCACACTCCGAACAATCTAACGAAACACAACATAGATCTAATCACAACTTGCACAAAATAATGCCATAGAAATAATATGCATGCATGCAACATAGTAAGTATGCAAGATTGTGTTCTAGTTTGACCAAGGTAATCTCAATGGGTTGCTAATGTGTTATGGATGTTGTTAGTATTAGTTTCCCACAGATTTTAATTAATTTGGATCATTACTTTAATTTATAGGCTCATAAGGAGATCCAACCATCTAATTAGCTCCGAATCAGAACTAAAGACCTTAAGCAAGGTTTTATAATTTTAGTCAGTAGGCATTGTAAAAACAAAGCCAATGCAATAAGAATCAACTAAAACGGAGTTCTAAATATTTTTCTATGAATTAAATACTCCAATCTAGAGATTAAATTCTACACAGACAATAATACTACAAACTCGCCAAATTATTTCAGATCTGTGTTCTACACAATTTTTGAATCCAACGGTATATTATACGCGATTTTTGGCCAAACGGTTGAATTTCTATGAATTTTGCAAGATTTAGATATAATCTGCCAATTAAATCCTAACCCTAACGGGCTTGCGACAGGTGGCAGTTTCTGATTGGCCAGAGAAAGGCGACACGGGCAGACGCGACTTGCCACGCAGCACAGCGCGATTCGCTGATACCCCTTCGCCTCAGTCATCTAATCTACGCCGCTCAGTAGCGATCCAACGGTCAGGGCAGCGGTGACTTACTGGTGGCGGTGCCGACGATGTTGACGGCGGCGGGCGGTGGCGGTGCGGTCGGTGGCGGCGTTGGTGTCGCGGTGATGCCTTCTGGGGCGGCGGTCGTGACGGCCACAATCGTCTCCTCCTCGCGATTCCGTTCATAAGATCGGCGTCGCCTATCTCCTCCCCAATCATCGTCAGACGGCGGCTGACCGTCTAGGACTCCGGCGAGGCTACGACGATGAATTGTGGGCGGCGGGCTCCTGATGAAGGGGAAAAAAGCGTAGGCGACGCGACCATTAGAAGGGGAGGCAAGGGACAAAGAAGGGGAGGAAGGGACCTTCGGTTTTTTGGGTAAAAGCTCACCGTTCGAAGCTGCTGTGGCGGAGCTCCGGCGAGATCGATTCGAGCTCACAATCGGCAGCCCTGTGGCGGTTCGCGAAATAGTTTTAGGGTTCTGGCGGAGCGAGACACGGAGAATTAAATAGTACTCATTTCTTGGCGGCGGGGGCACGGATTTGTTCCGAATTCGGCCGAGATTCTCGGTCGGTTGCGGGGTGGTGGCGGCGTGTTCGTCCTGGAGACCGACGGAGGTGATGACGTGTGGGTCCGAGCGGTCAGCGGGTGCGAGTGAGCTGGCGCTGTGGGCTGGCGGCGTGGGCGTTGGTGGGCTGGTGGCGTGGGCGCTGGCGGCTTGGGCGTTGGTGGGCTGGCGGCGTGGGCGCTGGTTGGCTGGCGCAGCCGGCCCAGTAGGTTAGACAGTTTTTTTTGTTTAATGCATTTAGCATTTTCAGCTTTGCCTTTTCTTTAATAACTTTTGCACCACAAATCCAAAATTAGTGAGACCAGTTTCTAATTTTTTGTAAAAATGAGGTGGTCCTCATAGAACCAGAGAAAATTATTTTTATAAGGTTTTAGGAAGGCCAAGCATAGAAATCCCCTTCTTTCTCATATAGAGAAAAATTTATTAGATTTTTTTCATTGTTTTGTGGTAGGGTTTTATTGCAACTTTAATTGTATGATGCAAGGTAAGGATGATGCATTCTAGTAACATCTTAATATAAAAAACTGAGATGTTACATTAAATGTAAAAGCACCAACAAAGGATGAACGGTGAGATGAACCAACTGCTTATGAAAAACATAGGGTAAACTTGCACATTAACTTTACCATGCAATCGAAACCAGGATTGCACACAACAAATATTTTAATTAATAATTACTTACAAGCTAGAACAAAGACCAC
This sequence comes from Avena insularis, assembly GCA_023614405.1. NCBI lineage: Eukaryota > Viridiplantae > Streptophyta > Magnoliopsida > Poales > Poaceae > Avena > Avena insularis. The sequence goes on along the minus strand of CM042685.1, from coordinate 217,387,664 downwards.
AAAAAAATACAACTACATATCTTAAGTCATTGCAGGTTGCTTAAAACAAGATATAGACAACTTGCATCATCTCTTTGTTAAATAAAAAATTGAACGTTTAGTCGTTTACTACAGGGGAGGCACCCCGCAGCCTTTCAAATTTTAGTAAAACATAAAATATTTACAGGGAGTTATAAGAGAAAAATATATAAAAGGAACCTATCTAATACTATGGAAGGTTATCTAGCCTTGATGACAAAGAAATTTAAATCAAATTATAATAAAATATAACTTGGACAGAAGGTTCCCTCGCAAAAAAAAAAAACTTGGACAGAAGGTCAGAGCAGCATTGTACGATGGTCACTACGGTCACTCAAGATACCTGCAGGTTTTGAATACTCAAGCACACCTGGATTTTTTTTGCAAGGTCATCTCATTGTTTCATGCAAGAAAAAATAAATAAAATATGAAGCAGATGCAGCACATGTAGAACACTACAATATGATATGGCGTTGTCACCTGGGTCTGAACATAGAAGAGAAGCACTGTCGCCCCTATCTCCTCCTGGTTGTATCACTTTTGTTCACACGGACGCACACGAAGGTGAGAAAGCATCCCAAGGCCTCCCGTCCATGAGACATATCGCATGTACTTGACCGATATGGTTTTGTGCGAGAGAAGAGGCAACCTGAATCAACAAGAGGTTGCTGCAGTCCAGTATGCCGGGCGCCTCTGGGACAAGCACATGAGGACACCAATGCTAAGCACGCAACCGACACCGGAGGGATGGGAATATTGTTGGCATCGATGTAGCAGTGCTCTCATTGGTGGGAAAGACTTCTTGGAAAGATGACGCCTCCAGCTGAGCACTGAAAATTAAAGCATCATCTAGATCAATAGAAAGTTTTCACGTCTAAGCAATATCGTGGCAGCATTGGAGAGTTTGCTCACCTGCTTGTATAACCTCGATCAGATCCAAGGAAAATAAATGCACACTTGCTCTTGATATTTCAAAGATTGTGTTTTGCATCACTTAGAGCTACAGAAGAAAGAATCTCTCTCTTCAATTTAGTGATTTCTATACTGGTTTTGAGACTTCACACTACAGGAAATAATTGCTACGGCCGTCGGCACAGCGCCAAATTACTGTCGGCACAGGCTGTGCCGACGGTGGCCGTCGGCGTAGCCCTCTCGGCGTACGTCCTCGTCGGCACAGCTCCGTGACCGTCGGCACAGCCCCTCCCCCTCGGCACAGCGTCTTCCAGCGGACCCCGCGTGTCAGTCAACGGCCGTCTTAGCTAACGGTTCAGCCTGAAGCTACGCCGACGGCAGGAATGGAGCTACGCCGACGGCCAGGCCGTCGGCATAGCCTAAAATACTTTTTTATTTTTTTATATTTTTATATTTTTTAAATCTTTGAATTATTTGACTCCTTAATCTACCGCTTTAATCATTTTAACACTATTTATAGTTAATAATTGATTAAATTGTAGTCTTAGTCAAAGTTCTCGTTCGATCATTCATCCTAGCACTACTCCAGCTCCAGCACGCTTAATTTCCTCATTCCTTCAGAATCTCTTCCCGCAAAGCAATTTACTCATTATTGTCGATACTATGATATCATTCCTATTAACTCTTATATCATCATGTCATATGGTTGTATTTTTTAAAATTACAAGCAATTATTTAAGTAAACAACAATGAATAAGTAAAAATATTATTGAATTCAAATAAAAATATAATGATTTTATTTTTTTTGTATTTTTTATTTAATATGGAATAATTAATATCTTTAAATCTGTAAATCGGAATTCGGCAAATAATATGTCTAAATTGATTAGAAAAATGAGAGGAATCCAAATATGATATCAATATCAACTTATCACAAACTATGCTGTAATTCTTATCATAATTTCATTTGCCCGTTTAAAACGACACGCATAAAGATTCTTAGCTCGAGACTGAGACTCGCTAAACTTGAAATGGATCTACGATGAAACAACATATTTTGAACCTAAAAATGATTTTTGTAAAAAATCATGAGCATCCGATCATGCACCTGTAGTTCATATCTGACCTACTTCCTATCGATTCGGCAGGAATTTGTCTTTTTCACCAGGGATAGACGGAAATGTTTAAGATCCCCGTGTTATGAAATTATCCATTAAAGGTGGTCTAGTATTTTTGAAAAATGTGACGGTAGTATTTTGAATTAGCCATTTGGTGGTTGCTTCACAAAACCGTCCGTTTTTTGCACTCGGAAAATGGAAAACGGCTTTTTGGTGCGACGAAAAAGAAAACTTCCTCCTGAATCATTGTTCGTCATCTCATGATGCACACTTATGCATAATATGGACACATTATCACAAACTATGTATTCATTCTAGCCATAACATTGGTCATTTGAACCGAAGTCAAGAAACCTCGAACGAGATAGGTCATTTTGTGAAGGTTTTTTTGAGACATAATTATTATATCAAGTTTGATATTTTCCTTCTAACTATGTCACATGATATGACACCACGCGAAGGTTTTACGTTGTTTGGATCGTTTTTGAATTTATGATGCCCATTTTAAACTATCGTTAAACTTTGTCGAAGGGCGGACATGAAGATTCTTAGCTCGGGGCTGAGAATCGCTAAACTTGAAGTTGATCTATGATGAAACAACATATTTTGAACCTAAAAATGATTTTTGTAAAAAATCATGAGCATCCGATCATGTACCTGTAGTTCATATCTGACCTACTTTCTCCCGATTCGGCAGGAATTTGTCTTTTTCACCAGGGATAGACGGAAATGTTTAAGATCCCCGTGTTATGAAATTATCCATGTAAGGTGGTCTAGTATTTTTGAAAAATGTGACGGTAGTATTTTAAATTAGCCATTTGGTGGTTGCTTCATAAAACCGTCCGTTTTCTGCACTCGGAAAATGGAAAACGGCTTTTTGGTGCGACGAAAAGGAAAACTTCCTCCTGAATCATTCTTCGCCATCTGATGATGCAAACTTATGCATAATATGGACACATTATCACAAACTATGCATTCATTTTAGCCATAACATTGGTCATTTGACCCGAAAGTCAAGAAATATCGAACGAGATAGGTCATTTTGTGAAGGTTTTTTTGAGACATAATCAATATACCAAGTTTGATATTTTTCCTTCTAACTATGTCACATAATATGACACCACGCTAAGGTTTCACGTTGTTTGGATCGTTTTTGAATTTATGATGCCCGTTTTAAACTATCGTTAAACTTTGTCGAAGGGCGAACATGAAGATTCTTAGCTTGGGCCTGAGACTCGCTAAAATTGAAGTGGATCTATGATGAAACAACATATTTTGAACCTAAAAATAATTTTTGTACAAAATCATGAGCATCCGATCATGTACCTGTAGTTCATATCTGACCACTTCCTACCGATTCGGCAGGAATTTGTCTTTTTCACTAGGGATAGACAGAAATGTTTGAGATCCCCCTGTTATGAAATTATCCATGTAAGGTGGTCTAGTATTTTGGAAAAATGTGACGGTAGCATTTTGAATTAGCCATTTGGTGGTTGCTTCACAAAACCGTCCGTTTTTTGCACTCGAAAAATGGAAAACGGCTTTTTGGTGCGACGAAAAGGAAAACTTCCTCCTAAAACATTGTTCGCCATCCCATGATGCATACTTATGCATAATATGGACACATTATCACAACTATGCCTTCATTCTAGCCATAACATTTGTCATTTGACCCAAAAGTCAAGAAACCTCGAACGAGATAGGTCATTTTGTGAAGGTTTTTTTGAGACATAATCAATATACCAAGTTTGATATTTTTCCTTCTAACTATGTCACATAATATGACACCACGGGAAGGTTTCATGTTGTTTGGATCGTTTCTGAATTTATAATGCCCGTTTTAAACCATCGTTATACTTTGTCGAAGGGTGGGCATGAAGATTCTTAGCTCGGGGCTGAGACTCGCTAAACTTGAAGTGGATCTATGATGAAACAACATATTTTGAACCTAATATGATTTTTGTAAAAAATCATGAGCATCCGATCATGTACCTGTAGTTCATATCTGACCCACTTCCTACCGATTCGGCAGGAATTTGTCTTTTTCACCAGGGATAGACGGAAATGTTTGAGATCCCCCTGTTATGAAATTATCCATGTAAGGTGGTCTAGTATTTTTGAAAAATGTGACGGTAGCATTTTGAATTAGCCATTTGGTGGTTGCTTCACAAAACCGTCTTTTTTTTGCACTCGAAAAATGGAAAACGGCTTTTTGGTGCGACGAAAAGGAAAACTTCCTCCTGAAACATTCTTCGCCATCCCATGATGCATACTTATGCATAATATGGACACATTATCACAAACTATGCCTTCATTCTAGCCATAACATTGGTCATTTGACCCAAAAGTCAAGAAACCTCGAACGAGATAGGTCATTTTGTGAAGGTTTTTTGAGACATAATCAATATATCAAGTTTGATATTTTTCTTTCTAACTATGTCACATAATATGACACCATGCGAAGGTTTCGTATTGTTTGAATCGTTTTTGAATTTATAATGCCCGTTTTAAACTATATATAATGTTTTATATTTTACTTAATTTTTGTTTATAAATGTGTAATATTTGAGTGTAGATAGATAGATTTTTTTCTGCAAATTTTGATATATTATTTGTATTTTTCTGAATTAGAATGTTTTAGTTATGATTTTTTAAAAAATAATGAAAAAGGAAAAAAATCTGGAGGCCTATGCCGACGGCCTGGCCGTCGGCACAGATCAAACAAAAAAATTTAAAGAGCTGTGCCGACGGCTCGGCATAGCTTGGCTGCCTAACGCCGTTTCCGTCATCGTGTTTGAACTGGGGCTACGCCGAGGGCTATATCTACGCCGAGGGCCACCGTCGGCACAGACCTCGCTACTACGCCGACGGCCACACTACGCCGAGGGCTACCCTCGGCACCGTCATCTACGCCGACGGTCGTATCTACGCCGACGGCCGGGCTGGTCGGCTGGCCAGGGAAGGCAGCTACGCCGACGACCCCGACCTTTGGCCGTCGGCGTAGCCGGCCGGCCGTCAGCGCCTTAGTTCTTTCCTGTAGTGTCAGTTGATGTTGTGATGTGGTTTTGAACATGATTTCCATTAGAAAAGATCAACCTCATTGCATTCTTCATTCTACAATCTACACCCATTTTGTCGATTAACCCGGATGATTTGGACAAGGTATTGACCATGTAGGTTACAACTCGAGAGATGGTCTAAGCAGAGTTGTTCCTGCACCTGCAATGTGCTGAATCTAACAGGTTAGTACAACAAAAGCATTTGCAAAGTTCACTGGACCTGGCAAAAAATCACATGAAAAAGAGTTCAATGAGGATAGTTACTTGGTTGTACAGTCTGACATGACGTGTGAGAGAAACATCAGTCTTGCTTCAGGTCAACTTTACTATCAGAGAACAAAAATATACCGATCAATCTTGCATACTACTAACTAACAAACACTTAACCGCAAGATGATATGAAGTTTGCAGGATCGAGTACCTTTGGAAGAATAAGAAAATGACGATGAACCATATGTTATGAGCTCAGATGTGTATTTGTATATGGCACCGGAAACGCACCAACCCGTGACGCCCTCGTGAATTAAGAGAAAGAACTCACCAATTTCCGAATCCAACCCAGTATTAAGAGACAACTCATGGCCGAGAGAAAGATAGGCGTCGGCAAGGAGGAAGGGTTGCAACTCTACGAATGCCTTCCTTCGGATCTGCACCCTATGACGTCTACGACCTCCATGCTGCAAGGCCCCTTGGCTTCGCTTGATTAGCGTAGACGGGGAAGCTGTTCCGGGAGCGTTCTCGCGATCGCAGCGGCCGAGTAGACAGAAGGAGCCAGCCGCCGCCTGCAAGAGCACGGGAGGAAGTGGGGTAGGGCGATGGATGAAGAGATGCAGCAGCCCTGGCCGTCTCCTCGTCTCCATCTTCTCCATCGAGACCTTTTTTTACTCGTTGCGGTGAGCGTGTTTGGGAACAAAATAATAGAAGGCTCGTATGAGCGTTTCGCGGCCCGATTAACCAGGAACAGGCTAACTTGGTCTGCAGAGTAGCAGCCCTGCAACGATGGGCTGGCCAATTCTGTACGATTTCGGCAAATGAACGAGCTTAGAGAGGTTGCTGGAAAGAATAGATGATCTGAAGCGTTCAGCGTACTGATCGGACGGTTTAGAACGTAAAATTACTGTGGTGGTTCCTAGCTAGGTGTGAGTTTTACTGTTTCTTAATAAGTTGATAGTCGATGTTCTTTTCCTTTTTTTTTATCATCCATTAATGAAATTCCAGCAATAGCCCATCACTACGGGAAAAATGTTCGCTGCCGTCGACCCCGCTATTTGCCGTGTGCCAAAAGGCCCGGAACACGGCAAAGATAATCTTTACCGTGTGTAAACCAAGAGGAACACGGCAAAGAATAGGTGCACGGCAAACTGCAGAAAAAGAACACGGCAAAGATATTAACACGACAATGGACAGACGAGAACACACGGCAAAGAAAATCATCACGGCAAAGTCAACGAAGACACACGACAAATATATATTCACGGCAAAGAAGTGGGCCCCATGGCCTCGCAGGGTCACCCGCGGCGGTGGCGAGAATCTTTGCAGTGTGCCCGCCAGTGTATTCTTCTCAGATACTGGCAAAGCATTTTTTTTTACCTTTTTCTTTTCTTTAATTAGCAATGCTTTTATTACATATATGTTAGGTGATATTATTTCGTAGGATCATGAGCACACACATATGATCATAGGTTATTGTGGTCTTGATCACTACATGCACCCCCCCCTTATACAGTCCGGTTTCATCAGAACAGGGAGATTCCCCCTTATACACGACTAGAACCTTCGCTTCTAGGTTAGAGCACATGCATGCGAGGGGGGACACATTCAAGCACCTATATCAACCTTGCACCACACTCACACACATATGCTAGGGACAGATGCAAGTTTTTATCTGATTCCGATGTTCTCGTGGTCTTCCTCCGGCGAAACCCTGATCTGCGGGCCTCGGATCGTCTACCCCCCTAGACATTCTTCTGATGGGGGTATTCCGGCGTAGCTCTCTCTTGTTTTGTGTTTGATTAGATCATAGGATGATGTAAAACCATGTTGGTTCACAAGTTGGGGCACTATCCTACTCGGTTTCACTTGAATGGGGAGATTCCCCCTTATACAGGTCTAGAACCTTCGCTTCTAGGTTAGAGCGCAAGCATGCGAGGGGGGACACATGCAAGCACCTATACCAACCTTGTACCACACTCAAACACATATGCTAGGGACACATGCAAGTTTTTATCTGATTCCGACGTTCTCGTGGTCTTCCTCCGGCGAAACCCTGATCTACGGGCTCGGATCATCTACCCCCTAGACATTCTTCTGATGGGGGTAGCCCGGCGTAGCTCTCTCTTGTTTTGTGTTTGATTAGGTCATAGGATGATGTAAAACCTTGTTGGTTCACAAGTTGGGTCACTATCCTACCCGGTTTCACCCGAATGGGGAGATTCCCCCTTATACAGGTCCAGAACATTCGCTTCTAGGTTAGAGAGCATGCATGCGAGGGAGGACACATGCAAGCACCCGGAGACTAGTAGTTTTTGTATGTTCCAACATAGCACCACACTTTCATGCATGTGCTATGGCACATGCATGCATGTCCTTGAGGTAGTCAAAATTGAGAACAATCTATAAAGGATGTCAAACAACAAGTTTTAGACTTTGCCGTGAAATCCTCTCATCTTGGTCTTTTGATTGACCCAAAGAGTGACCTTGAAAGATTCAAAAGTAGTCCAACAGCTTGCTTGGTTTTGTTGGTCAGCAGCTCTACCGTGAGGGAAAATTCTACCCTTGACGATTGGTTGAGGATTGTTTCTCACAGTTTGTGACTAGGCACCCACCTAATGGAAATGAAGTTCAACATCCTCCAGAAGCTTATGGTCTAGTGCAAAGTTCATATTTCCATGGTCTCAATCCTTATGAAGAGCTGGTACATTCTATATCTACAAGAGAAACTATCGTCCGCTCCTCAAGAGGGTTGACAAAACCAGTGGCGGGAGTTTCCACGTATATATCCACGATTTTACTAAGTATTAACGCATGTCTACAAAGGGGGTCACACTTGGGACTTACACATGGGACCTACCAACCTTGCACCACACTCACACACATATGCTAGGGACACATGCAAGTTTTCATCCGATTCCGACGTTCTCGTGGTCTTCCTCCGGGAAACCCTGATCTGCGGGGCTCGGATCGTCTACCCCCCTAGACATTCTTCTGATGGGGGTAGCCCGGCGTAGCTCTCTCTTGTTCTATGTTTGATTAGGTCATGGGATGATGTAAAACCATGTTGGTTCACAAGTTGGGGTACTATCCTACACGGTTTCAGCGTAACGGGGAGATTCCCCCTTATACAGGTCCAGAACCTTCGCTTCTAGGTTAGAGCGCATGCATGCGAGGGGGGACACATGAAAGCACATATACCAACCTTGCACCACACTCACACACATATGCTAGGGACACATGCAAGTTTTCATCTGATTCCGACATCCTCGTGGTCTTCCTCTGGCGAAACCCTGATCTGCGGGCCTCAGATCGTCTACCCCCCTAGACATTCTTCTGATGGGGGTAGCCCGGCATAGCTCTCTCTTGTTTTATGTTTGATTAGGTCATGGGATGATGTAAAACCATGTTGGTTCACAAGTTGGGGCACTATCCTACCCGGTTTCACCGGAACAGGGAGATTCCCCCTTATACATGTCCAGAACCTTCTCTTCTAGGTTAGAGCGCATGCATGCGAGGGGGGACACATGCAAGCACCTATACCAACCTTGCACGACACTCACACACATATTCTAGGGACACATGCAAGTTTTCATCTCATTCCGACGTTCTCGTGGTCTTCCTCCGGCGAAACCCTGATCTGCGGGCCTCGGATCGTCTACCCCCTAGACATTCTTCTGATGGGGGTAGCCCGGCGTAGCTCCCTCTTGTTTTGTGTTTGATTAAGTCATAGGATGATGTAAAACCATGTTGGTTCACAAGTTGGGGCACTATCCTACTTGGTTTCACCGGAACGGGGAGATCCCCCTTATACAGGTCCAGAACCTTTGCTTCTAGGTTAGAGCGCATGCATGCGAGGGGGGACACATGCAAGCACCTATATCAACCTTGCAGCACACTCACACACATATGCTAGGGACACATGCAAGTTTTCATCTGATTCCGACGTTCTCGTGGTCTTCCTCCGGTGAAACCCTGATCTACGGGCCTCGGATCGTCTACCCCCTAGACATTCTTCTGATGGGGGTAGCCCGGCGTAGCTCTCTCTTGTTTTGTGTTTGATTAGATCATAGGATGATGTAAAACCATGTTGTTTCACAAGTTGGGGCACTATCCTACCCGGTTTCACCCGAACGGGGAGATTCCCCCTTATACAGGTCCAGAACATTCGCTTCTAGGTTAGAGAGCATGCATGCGAGGGGGGACACATGCAAGCACCCGGAGACTAGTAGTTTTTGTATGTTCCAACATAGCACCACACTTTCAGGCATGTGCTAGGGCACATGCATGCATGTCCTTGAGGTAGTCAAAATTGAGAACAATCTATAAAGGATATCAAACAATAATTTTTAGACTTTGTCATGAAATCCTCTCATCTTCGTCTTTTGATTGACCCAAAGAGTGAACTTGAAAGATTCAAAAGTAGTCCAACAGCTTGCTTGGTATTGTGGTCAGCAGCTCTACCGTGAGGGGAAATTCTACCCTTGACGATTGGCTGAGGATTCTTTCTCAAAGTTTGTGACTAGGCACCCACCTAATGGAAATGAAGTTCAGCATCCTCCAGAAGCTTATGGTCTAGTGCAAAGTTCATATTTCCATGGTCTCAATCCATATGAAGAGCTGGTACATGCTATATCTACAAGAGAAACGATCGTTCGCTCCTCAAGAGGGTTGACAGAACCAGTGGTGGGAGTTTCCACGTATATATCCACGATTTTACTAAGTATTAACGCATGTCTACAAAGGGGGTCACACTTGGGACTTACACATGGGACCTACAAACCTTGCACCACACTCACACACATATGCTAGGGACACATGCAAGTTTTCATCCGATTCCGACGTTCTCGTGGTCTTCCTCCGGCGAACCCTGATCTGCGGGGCTCGGATCGTCTACCCCCCTAGACATTCTTCTGATGGGGATAGCCCGGTGTATCTCTCTCTTGTTTTGTGTTCCATGTTGGTTCACAAGTTGGGGCACTATCCTATCCGGTTTCACCGGAACAGGGAGATTCCCCATTATACAGGTCAAGAAGCTTCGCTTCTAGGTTAGAGCGCATGCATGCGAGGGGGGACACATGCAAGCACATTTACCAACCTTGCACCACACTCACACACATATGCTAGGGACACATGCAAGTTTTCATCTGATTCTGATGTTCTCGTGGTCTTCCTCCGGCGAAACCCTGATCTACGGGCCTCAGATCGTCTACCCCCTAGACATTCTTCTGATGGGAGTAGCCCGGCGTAGCTCTGTCTTGTTTTGTGTTTGATTAGATCATAGGATGATGTAAAACCATGTTGGTTCACAAGTTGGGGCACTATGCTACTCGGTTTCACCGGAACGAGGAGATTCCCCCTTATACAGGCCCAGAACCTTCGCTTCTAGGTTAGAGCGCATGCATGCGAGGGGGGACACATGCAAGCACCTATACCAACCTTTCACCACACTCAAACACATATGCTAGGGACACATGGAAGTTTTCATCTGATTCCGACGTTCTCGTGGTCTTCCTCTGGCGAAACCCTGATCTACGGGCCCCGGATCGTCTACCCCCCTAGACATTCTTATGATGGGGGTAGCCCGGCGTAGCTCTCTCTTGTTTTGTGTTTGATTAGGTCATAGGATGATGTAAAACCATGTTGGTTCATAAGTTGGGGCACTATCCTACTCGGTTTCACCCGAACGGGGAGATTCCTCCTTATACAGGTCTAGAACCTTCGCTTCTAGGTTAGAGCGCATGCATGCGCTGATGGTCTAGTGCAAAGTTCGTATTTGCATGGTCTCATTACTAACAAATAGCCAACAAAAAGTTCACTAAAACTTAAAATAAATACAATTGAACGAAAAAATAAAAAGAAAATTAGAAAATACCTTAAGGCACACGGCAAAGGACAAAACACACAGCAAAGAGGTCCTTTGCTGTGTGTCTCTGCAGGGCACATGGCAAAGGTTCTTTGCCGTGTGTTTTTTCCACCTGGTACACGGCAAATATCTTTGTCGTGTTCCGCCCGGTTTGGCACATGGCAAAGGGATGCCAATAATTATTGGCCCGCACGGGCCCGTGCCTGCCTTATCCTCTCCCTAGCCCGAGCTCGCCTCCCAGCCCGAAAGACGCTCTGCTGCCTGCACGCCGCCACGCCACGATCCCTTCTGCCGTCGCCGCCGGCACCTCTGCCTCCACCCAGCCCAACCCCCGCCTCCACCGACCTCGGCCCCATCCGCCCCCGCCCAATCCGGCCGCCTCCGCACAAGCCCCTGCCCCCCGGCCATGGGAGCTCGCCCGCGGCTCCACTGGTAGGAGATGGGCCGCCTCCCGCCTCTGCTGCCCGCCTCTGCCGGCCGCCCGACCCTCATGCCCCCTTCCCCACCGACAACCGCATCCACCATCGGTATGTGCCTAGTTAGCTTCATGTATTTTTTGTTGTATATATATTGTTAGATATATGTATGTGTAGTGTAGTGTAGTATAGTAGTAATATTGTTAGATATATGTGTATGTGTATATTAGTAATTAAGCATGTATTTAGCAAAATGGACAAGTTACTAGTATGATGTATGATGTATGTAGTGGTAGTTCTAGTGTTGTACTAAGTTATTAGTAAATTGTATTTAGTGATAGTTTTATTGTCATATATTACATTAGGGTAGTTTTAGTGGTAGATTTAGCAAAATGGACAAGTTACTAATATGTTGGATTTAGTGGTAGTATTTTATAGTATGTTGTTTCATATATGCATGTGTATAGTAGTAATTTAGGAATTATATGTGTAAAATTTTGGCTTGTATTTTGGCATATATAAATACATGTGTATATTACTAATTTTTCTTCGTGCAGGATATGTGTCGAGTCTGAGGGTGGGGCTATCGACGGCGTAGGTCATTTTGCGGGAGGGTCGCTGATCTTCTTCACCTCTCGATCGCGCTTCCAGGGTAAAAATCTGTTCTCCTATCTTGTACCTAGGGTTATTTTCATGTGTAGATCACTAAGTCTGTCGCATTACCTATGCGTCTCTTCCCAGCCGTAAGGGTTACGCGGATAAATATGCATTAGTGGTCTCGCATATTATGAAGCATAACTCTTACGGCATTTATCGGGACAGCCGGTGGATGCGTAGTTGGGTATGTTTTCCTTGTTCTACTCCGGTCCGAGATAGGATTTCGGCAGCGTCTTCCCGTTGTTCTCCGGATGCACATCCCTCTTGGCTTTTTGCCGAGACGTGTATCGGGAGAGCAACGGGGAGGTGCTGCCGTAATTCTGTCTCGGGTCGGGGTAGAGCAGGGAGAACATACTCAATCTACGGATCTGGCGGTTGATAGGACCCTCTTTACCTATTAGAGAGATAGGTGGATATATGTATGGCGTAAAATATATATGTTTGCTAAAATTAACCGAACTAATACCGGATTTATTTATATGGCATGATTAACTAAAAGCATTATATATGTCGTTTTTGGTACTGATTAGAGGATGGAGAATCGTGACTGGATGTATGATGGTTATGTCAGTAAGTGGGACTTTACCTCAGAATGGCAAGAAAAGGCCGAGGACTTTGTGAACCGGGCATTTGCCGTCCCCAGCAGACCCAGAAGAATTTTCTGCCCCTGTGCAAGATGCAAGAACCTGAATATACATTCAAAGGATGATGTGAGTACTCACCTGCTCAATTACGGATTCACACCATCCTACAAGACTTGGACATTCCATGGTGAAAAGTTAGCGAAACGTGCTAGGAGGGAGTCACGACAGAGTCAGCCAAGGGGAGAATTTGATGCTGGTTTTGATAGGTGCATAGACAACTTTATGAATGCTAATGCGCCTGAAAGCCCTCATGTAGAGGCGAACACACCAGAGGAGGCGGAGACAAGTGAGGAGCCAGAGGAAAACACGACAAAGTACTACGAGACTTTTGTTTGCCTCACAGAGACCCCTTCATGCACATACAGATGTTACCCAACTGGATGCCATAGCTCGCCTTTTGGCCTTCAAGAGCCACAGGAACTTGACCAGAGAGGACTTTGATGATATGCTTGCCGTCGTTGGCAGCATTCTGCCGAAAGGGCACCTCTTGCTGGAGAACTTCTACTATTCGACCAAACTCCTCCGTGACCTTAAGATGCCATATGAGCCGATACACGCTTGTCCGAAGGGATGCATGCTATTCACAAAGGAGCATGCTAAGACAAATTAGTGTATCCGCTGCAAATCCTCTAGGTACTTTGAGGTTGATCCCAATGGTGATGGTCAGAAGAGGCAGACCGGGGTTGCCCAAAACATCATTCGGTATCTTCCAATCATACCGAGGCTCCAGCGACTCTTCATGACCGAGGATACTGCCCAGCAGATGCAGTGGGCAGTAGAAGGGAACAGATACCTTGACAAGATGATACATCCATCGGATGGTAGTGCATGGAAGAACTTTGTCAAGAAATATCCCGAGAAAGCCGGTGACAAGAGGAGCGTAGCAGTTGACATATCAACCGATGGGTTCAATCCATATTGCATGTCGGCTTCAGTATAAAGTTGCTGGCCAGTGTTTGTTATTCCCCTGAACCTCCCCCTGGCGTTTGCACGAGATCAGAGAACATGTTTGTCTCGATGATAATCCCAGGGCCGAGATACCCAGGTAAGAACATGAATGTGTATCTAGAACCGCTGGTGGATGACTTGCTTCGTGGCTGGGAAGGTCGGGGGATCCGAACATTTGACGCTTCAAACAATGAGCACTTCGATATGTATGTCTGGTACCATACCTCTCTGCATGACCTACCATTCTATGGCTGGTGTACATGGGAAGTGGCCTTGCCCAGTGTGCATGCAAGCTCTGACTTTCTTCTGGATGTCGAAGGGAGGCAAGTATTCCTGCTTTGATCAACATCGACAGTGTCTTTAGCCGAATCATCCATACAGGGGTGACAAAAAGAGGTTCAAGAAAGGCCGTGTTGTCCATGATCCAAAGCCACGTCTAAAGACCAGAAAGGAAATCAAGGCTGAGTTAGAAGCTCTCCAGCCAAACTCCGATGGGAATGGTTTCATGGGATACGGGGATATGCACCAGCGGACCCACATTCCCTGCTTATGGATCTTGAGCTCCCACATAACATTGATGTAATGCACACCGAAAAGAATATCGGCGAGGCCCTTTGGAGCACCATAATGCAAACCGAGAAGACGAAAGATAACATCAAGGCTCGAATTGATCAAGAAGCATTGTGCGATAGGCCAAAGTTGAACATGCAGCCACCCGGAGCCAAAGGCAGAAAAGGTGGTCTAAGCCAAAGGCTCCTTTCTGCCCAACAAAGCCCCAAAGAAGGGAGATCTTCCAGTGGATTGCGCAAAGTTTGTTTTTCCCTGATGGGTATGCGGCCAACTGGAGGGTGCGAACATGGAAACATTGTGAGTACAAGGGCTCAAGAGTCATGACTACCACGTATGGCTTGAGCGGATAATGCTGGTGATGATTCGAGGCTATGTCGATGAGGAGACTTGGCGAGTGTTGTCGAGGTTGAGCTTTTTCTTCCGCCAGATTTGTGCTAGGGAGTTAGACCATAAAGTGCTTGAGAAGCTACATGAACAGGCACCCGAGTTGCTTTGCGATCTAGAGATGCTCCTTTCGCCAGGGTTCTTCAATCCGATGCAACATATGATCTTGCATCTTGCGGACGAGGCTTTAAAGGGGGGACCTGTGTGGGCCCGTTGGAAGTTTCCGCCTGAGAGAGAAACAAAGAAGCTTCGTAAGAAAATAGGCAATAAATGCAAGATCAAGGCATCCATAGCCGAGGCAGTCCTTAACGAGGAGGTTGCAAACTTCACCACAAAGCACTATGATGTCAACATTCCCACAAAGCACAACCCAGTGTTTCGTTACAATGCCGCCAACCCTGAAGATGTACCCAATCTTAGCATCTTCATTGGGCTAGGTGGCAAATCAAGTGGCACAAAGAGGTTCGCAATGAAAAAACTTGAGCGGGAGTTGATCCACTCGTATGTCTTGAGAACCATGGAAGAAGTGAAGCCGTACATCGAGTAAGTGCTCACCATTTAGTTTTCCGCAAACATTCACTACTATGTTCGTGCCTAACTCTCCTTTAAATTGTTATAGACGATTCAAGAGTGCACATTGGAATAATCCAAATAGGGAGCCTAACCCTCAAGAGGAGCAAGATCTTTTCGATAAGGGTGGTGGTTTCGGTTTCGTCAGCTGGTTCTGTGGTTTGGTACTATTCGAGCCAACTTGTTGTGCTACACTTCTTGTGATAAACTTCTTATGCTAAACTTCTCGTTCTAACTTGTAGGCAAGAACTGACAAAGAGATGCAACCTGAGCTAATAAATATTGCTAGGGGCTTTAACCATTCAGTCGACACGTTCAATGCTTCTGACGTGAATGTGTATCGCTTCCATACCCATGAATACACAACTAGCCGGCCCAATCGGAAGACAAGAAATAGCGGGGTCTTTTGTGAACACTCATATGGCCTCAAGTACTATGGAAGAGTCGAGGGTATATATGAGCTGAATTACGGTTTTGGCAAAGGGCTAAATCCCGTTGTATTCAAATGCCATTGGTTTGACCCACATAAGGTGAAATGGGATCCTGAAATTGGACTGGTCGAAGTTAAGAGAAACTCGTTTATGCGGGAGATGATGTTTACATTTTGGCTACTCAGCCCTTCCAAGTATTCTATCTTCCGTACACATGCCAAAACCCGACAAAACGTCTACAGGACTGGGATGTTGTGATGACGGTACCGACACGCAATAGGCCGCCCTTGCCAAACAAGGATGATTATCGCCGCCTAGAACCCTCAACAAATGATGGCGAGTTTTATCAGGAAGAAGGGCTCCTCGGGCAATTCACTAACGACTTGTCCGCCGATGGTGACATGGTCGCAGATGATGAGCAAGAAGAAGCTGAGGAGGAAGACACTACACAAGATGAAGCTGAGGAGGTTCACAACCAACAAGATGTGAGTTTGCTCGAGGCATTCCATGCAGGCCTTGACGTCAACAATCCACAGGGACCACCTCCAAGTTTCGTGGATGATTATTCGTGGCCAGAAAATGATAACGATGACGAAACCTCTTGTCCAATTCATAATCCCGACTCAAGCTTCTGATCCATGTAGTAGTAATAATCTTTGTAGTAGTGTTTGCTATGTAATCCCGCCGACCTATGTAATAAAATTTCTTTCCTTTTGTCTTTGTATTTGTAAGAACTCTATTCTATGTAATAAAATTTCTTTCCCTTTATGTTTGTATTTGTAAGAACTCATAGCCCCAAAGTCGAGAGAGGACAAGTATTTTCGAGATTCATATATAGCATGGGGATGTGACGGTGGCAAGCCCAGAAAAGGATTCTCGATCCACTACAACGATTCCTTTCGAGGAGTCATTGCCGTGGAGACCGAATCCTTTCCTTGGCTTGCCGCGTCTCATACCCATGCTATATGGATCATGGAAGTATTTCTCTTCTTTCGTCTTTGCTGATACGAATAGATTAGCTTGCGTGACTTAAATGAAATATATTAGATAGTGTGACTTAAATGAAATAGATCAGATAGCCCTAAAGTCTAAAGGAAAGATATTACTTCACTATTCGTATAGCATGGGCGACATTGTTATATGAATCGTGGAATGGTTTCTTTCCTTTCGTATTTGGAAAAACACAAGGAAGGCTTCATCTCATAGCCCCAAAGTCGAGAGAGGACAAGTATTTTCGAGATTCATATAGCATGGGGATGTGACGGTGGAAAGCCCAGGAAAGGATTCTCGATCCACGACAACGATTCCTTTCGAGGAGTCGTTGCCGTGGAGACCAAATCCTTTCCTTGGCTTGCCGCGTCTCATACCCATGCTATATGGATCATGGAAGTATTTCTCTTCTTTCGTCTTTGTTGATACGAATATAGTGTGTGTTTAAAACTTGAGTAGTATTGTACTGTTATGAATCTTGTGTCACCGATGTGTACTAATAAACTACTCTTTTCACTCTGTTTTGCAGGTGATTGAAAGATGTCGGGGGGAAGGGAGTTACAAGAAAGCTGAAAAGCTTGGCAAAACTTGTGACTGGTGGTTCAAAAGATGCCAGGGGGAAGCAGCCTGCTAGTGCTAGTGCTCCACCGCGCATTTCACAGCGGCGGGGGCGTGAGAGGCGTGCGAGGACTCCTAGTCCCCCTCCGGTCTTCGAGGAGGACGAGCAGGAGCAGGAATAGGAGCAGGAGCAGGAGGGGGATGACGAGGAGGAGGAGCCAGTTCACCGTCAGGAGGATGAGGGGACGCACTCGGATTCTGACGAGGAGGAGCAGGAGCAGGAGGAGGAGGATGATGGGTTGGGGTCTTTACCCTGCGAGCTTGACACGTCCTTGAGGTGGGCGCCTCCGGAGGATGATATGCAGTACCTTGAGGAGTACGCGGCCATGGACCCGAGCCTGGTGCCGCGGGAGAAGGCTCCATATCGGCGTGGGGTTTCGAGACTCCCCAACCTACCTTATCCCTATGCGGACAAGGTACTCGTCCCCGCTGGGTCGAGGTACATGATTTGACCCTAAACCATACATTGTAATTTTTATCACATACTGACCTTGTCTTTTCATTTTGCAGTGCCTTTCTATATCAGGATGGGATCAAGCCATATCGTGGCTACTCAAGCATCCTTGGAGCCTTGGTTAGAAATTATTTCCCTAGGATTGTCACTCTCCCAAATGGTTCAAAGGATGTGGCTTGGACTTGGAAGCATTACCACTATGCCGAAGATCCCAAAAAAAAGTACACCACCATCGCGGAAAAGGTTCAGGTTTTGTTCTGGGTAAGTTTGTTTCGCTTGTCATAATTCAATCTCCTTGAGGATAAAATATACTTGTACTCGTGGCTTTGACCCCTCTTTTTTTCCTATGTGCATACTTGTAGAAGTTCTTCGACATGGACAGGGCGCGCAAAAGGGAGTGTTTGGTGATTGTTCACGAGCTTGCCAAGAGGAAGGTGCAATACATGCACTACGAGGCACGCGTGAACTGCGTCCGCAACTGGTTCGGTGATCGCAAGATTTGGATGAACAAGAGACAAGCCCGGGAGATGCTTTTCGAGCCGTGGCAGTACCTGCAGGTAGTTGCATTTTTGTTTTATTGATTTCTTGACCTTATTATATTTTCTATTGTACTAATATGTGTGTCTTGTGGATGTAGAACCCTCCTCAGTTCGTGGGTAATGACGAGCGGTGCTTCACGGCAATGGTAGTGTGGTGGACACACCCCATTTACCTCTAGAAACACGCTGATGCAAAGAAGCGGCGAGAGGAGATGGGGGTGGATCACACCGCCAAGGCAGCATCCCCCTCGCCCTTCTTAGGCAAAAAGAGGTGAGGAAATGCTTTATTTGTTCTTGCTTGTAATGTTATTCTTTACTTCTCCCTTTGGAGTCCCCCTTCACTTAACTTTGTGCTCTTTTGTGCAGAAAATAAAGACCGGTCAAGAGCCGTCCGTGTTTGCCGTTTGGAAGAAGACACACACGTTGGACGAGCCTAGGAACGGGAGCCTATGATGAACGAGGGAGCCAGGCTCCGAGGTGAGAAGTACCCTGAGAAGTACAAGGAGGTGCATGGCGAAGATTCTAACCCTGAGACCGCCCCCTTCGACCCCGAGGTCGCCGTGCTGGCGGGAGAAGGCCAGAAGAATGGTCGCCTATGGATCGGTCATGGGTCTGTCGACCCTAGGACCGTTCCATCTATCCGCTAGGTCCGGCGTGGTAGGACGAGCGACCAACCTGCTATAGAGACCCGCCCACGGCCTTCGGTTGTAGCTCTCGACCAGTTACGGGTATGTTCTTCCTCGGACATATATGTTTTACTACATGTTTTGCGTTGCAATGTTCATCTAATCGTGGCGACACGACGTAGGAGGAGATGGCCGCTGATAGGGCACGCAGAGAGGCAGCCGAGCAGCGGCAGCAGCAGCTGGAGCAGGAGATGGCCCATCAGCAGGGGTTGCTGGAGCAACAAGGGCAGATGATGCGGTGGATGACACAGCAAATGCTCATCAATTCTCAACCAGGGACTCTTCCTACTCCTCCTTTCTCCTTCTCATGGGTAAGTGATCAAGTGTCTTATTGTCCAATGCTCGCAATTTTCAATCTTGCCTTATTGTCTAATGCTCACAATTTCCAATGCTGCAAATGGACAATGCGATGCCACCGCCTGGTGGGTCCGCGGGTGGATCGAACAACCAGGCGCCGCCGTCTTTCACCGTCAACAATCCGTCGGTCATCCGGAGGCTGAATCAGATTCCTCCAGGTTTGTTTTCTTATACTTGTCAAATTTAGCCATGCCATCGCATTTGTAGATATTTTAGCCATGCTATGACACTTGTAGAAATTTTAGCCTTGCCATGATACTTATAGAAAATTTAGCAATTCCATGACACTTGTAGGAAATTTAGCCTTGCCATGATACTTGTAGCAAATTTAGCAATTCCATGACACTTGTAGATAATTCTATGCCATTGTCAAAATTTTAGCCATGCTATGCCACTTGTAGAAATTTTAGCCTTGCCATGGGACTTATAGAAATTTTAGCCTTGCCATGGGACTTATAGATATTCGTGATTTTACTTGTCATATTGATGTAATTTGCCATGAGACTTGTCAAAATCCCATGTAATTTCTATTTCCATCAACTTGCCTAGAAACTTGTACATATTAATGATTTTACTTGTCATATTGATGTACTTGTCTTGAACTTGTAGGATCTCATGATGGAGCATGAGCTTGTGGAGCACTCGGCGGTGATGATCTTGTAATATTTGTCTATTTTAGGTCTTATAACTTGTTGGTTATGCACTTGGTAGTATTTGACACTTGTGGCATGAGCTTGTGGCAAGAATAAACACTAGCATTTGACACTTGTAATATTTGTGAAATCTCTTGCTTTCGTGGTGATGATGTTTGCTAGTGTTGCTGATGCATTTTGGTGTTGGTGATGATTATATTGTTGTTGTTGATGAGTATATTATTGTTGTTGATGAGTATATTATTGTTGTTGATGATCTGTATATCATATATATATTATGTTTTGAATTGCAGGAAATGACTAGAAACAGATTTTTTTTTGGAAAATGACAGCTCCTTTGTCGTGTGTATACACACGGCAAAGGAGCCACGTGTGAGCCACCTGTGCGCCGCTGGGCAATGTCACAGGGCCTTTGTTGTGTGCAGTGCACAGCAGACACACGGCAAAGGAGGGAACATTGCCGTGTGTCCCCCCTAACTGGCACACGACAAAGAGCACACACACGGCAACAAGCATACACACGGCAACGGTGACCAACACGGCAAAGGTTGAGGCACACGGCAAAGAAAGAGGACACGATAAACAAAAGGCACACGACAAAGAACGAATACACGACAGAGTTATTACACACGGCAAAGGAGGAACACGGCAAAGATTTATTGGCTCCGTCAGACGGACGGAACCGTCAAGTACTTTACTTTGCCGTGTCTGTGCAGTAAACACACAGCAAAGGCTTTGCCGTGTTTCGGGCGCAAAGACACACGACAAAGGGCCTTTGCCGTGGCTATCGTTGCCGTGTGGCATTTGCCGTGTGCATACACACGGCAAAGGCTTCGCCGTGTTCCGAAAGGCCTTTGCCGTGTGGTAACACCCACTAGTGCATTCTTGAGATTAGATTTCTTCATGTAAATTAATACACTAGATAGTTTACATTTTTGGATTACGCCTAATTTAGCTCCATTAGGTAGTATCCCTTAGTGTGATTACTTTATTAGCTGGAATCACTTTTTTTAGAAGAAGCTAGAATCACTTAATATACTTTTAATGCTAAAAAGTGGCCAAATGAAGCAAGCAGGTTTGCCTAATGTTTACAGTAAAACGTTAACCTAACCGAAATGTTTTTATTCTCATCTTTCTTTGTGTTGCTACCTATCTAATTTCCATATATGAGATCATCCCACCAAGGATACAAGAAAAGTAACAACAAAGTGTACCGACTTAATCATCTAGACCAACCTCTATTGACGTCGTTGATATTTGATATGCTCCAATGGCCACTATAATGTATATGGGCCGATCTTCACAGGTTCGATGAATACACATGTCCTATGTAGCGTGAATTGTGTTTTAACCTTGTGGAACCAGTTGGATTAGCCTTTTGTCTAGAATCAGCTGCAAACAAATTATGTACTCTTAGTTTTAGAGATTAACACTCAATATACAGACTGAGATGTCCCTCAGATGTTTGAGGATTATTCCATAGTTGTTGCATGTAGATTCAAATATAGGTTTAAGCCTGAGTTACTTTGTAATTTCGGTGCATAGTTGTTCAAACTATTGATTTGTCAATTGCCAACTAGGTTGTCCTTGCAACATTACATATATTAAGCAACGATACAATGTTTTTAGAGGTGATAGTCACACATGAATGCCAGCTATGTGTGCATAAGTGAATAAGTGTTAGTCTTTAGTTCTTCATTGGTAAGGTGGAGCTACCACGAGTGAGTTCAGCTGGGTAACCCATTGTACATCAGTTGTTTATTATCCTAAAGAAAAGGTGGCCATATTCTTTTCTTAGATTTCAAGATTGGTATGGTTGGACAATTTGTGGTGATTAGTAAGATTTCAAATAGATAATTTCACACAACATATTGTTTTCCTATATATTGATTATCTTGCGAATCAGTGTATCTTATACTCCTATTTTTGTTTCCACACCCGGAATGTTGTGAAGTGGCCATATCAGACTCCTAGAGTTTAGTGAGAATGTCATTTCCCATGAAGTGCAATGACAGAATTATGAAAGCCCATGGATGGAGTTTTCTTCACCTATAACTAGCTGTGTTACAAGCAATGTAGGTACTTCAATGTGGAAATTAGCCATCACCCTGGATGCCCTTTGCTTCCGACACATAGCATTTTGTATATATGTTGTTATGTATATTCTACATAGAAATCTAGCACAACAGAGACCCTGAGAAACATTATAGTAGCAGTGCTCATTCCACGGTTCGTTTCTTCTGAAAGTTTGTTATTCAGACCGTCTTCTAATTATTGTATCCTCCTAGGGAAATATATATACATAGAGTCTGTGATAGATGCTTGATGTAAGCTGCTACTATAGTAGAAAGTGCGATACAGAATATATATTCTTCTTAATAGTGGTAATATCCACTCATAATTTATGGATTCTACTTTCAGATCATAGAAGAAACTTCATTTGTTGCTGAGAACCAAATCACACTGTGACACCCATGAGCGAATTATTCACACCCTCCATGTATTCTCTACCAAGAGGTAATTAATCCTCTGCTTCCTCGATCTGATGAAGGTGCTCCATTTTTTGTGTGTTTTAGTCACATGGGATTCATGCTTGATGACCATGGGCTCTGGACTGATGTTGGTTGGAGCAGAGAATATCCGTTTGTGCCTGGAACTAACTTTTATTGCAGTTGTTTGTGAGTTGGGTTCATCAGACGAATGTGGAAGTCAGCTTTCAACCAGAACAATACTTTTTCAACAGTAAGAGCGCCCAGGAGATGGTGAAGTTTTTTTTTGTGTTGTAGTCACGTGGGGTTCTTGCTTGATGACCATGGGCTCTGGACTGATGTTGGTTGGAGCAGAGAATATCCGTTTGTGCCTGGAATTAACTTTTATTGTAGTTGTTTTGTGAGTTGGGTTCATCAAACAAATGTGGAGGTCAGCTTTCAACCAGAACACTACTTTCTCAGCAGTAGGAGTGCCCAGGAGTTAGTGAAGTTTTTTTTGTTCTTCTGGTTTGTGGCTATAGATTTTTTATGATCAGTTGTCATCTGAGATTAGGGAGAGAGGCATGCTTTCCACATCAATTTGTAGTTCACATATTAGGTATAGGCATTAAAATATAATGAACTGGTGTTTTTTAGCTACATGGCTTCAAGCTTTAGTATTCCTGAGATATAGTGAAGATTGTCCTCCCCTATTGGAACTACAGTACCGATATACTCCCTCCATCCCAAGGCTTAAGACCTATATTTTTAAAAAGATCAAGTCACGGAAAGTTTGACTAAAATTTTAGAAAAAAAATTAAGAACTATTATATTATATAGAGATACCATGTGAAACTATGTTTCATGATGTATGAAAGGGTATGGATTATATGTATTATAAATATTAATATTTTTCTCTTAAAACTTGGTCAAACATGAGGTAGTTTGACTTTTGAAAAACTTTGAGGTAGTATCTGGTATTCCCCTTCCCTATACAACAAGTCGATTGGAGGGCCCAGGTCTTGTTTGATGCCACATTCAGCGAAGCCTTGTTCCTTTCAAAAAGAAGTATGAGGAAAGGGACTCGCCATTTATATTGCTCTATGTTTTTTTGGTTGGTGTAAAGATGTGATGATAGCAATGGTTTTATTTGGATAAATATTAGACCAATAAGTAAGGATATGCCTTGATCTAATATCAGCGGTGAAGCCAAAGATGTACATATCGCGCAAATACGCTAAACGAGAACAATAAAGATCGGCATAGCAAGTGCGCGAGGTCCATCTAGTATATGTACATGTATGGAAAGTTTTCTGTACTTTATGGTGGATTATGTACCTCAACATACTGCAGTGTTACTAATACCAGCAAAAGAATAAAAACTCTTGTCCTTTGCATCAACATATCCCTCTACGTGCTTGAAAACATTTCTATATTTTATGGCGGATTCTGTACCTTAATAGACTGTAGTGTTACTGAGTCTAGCAAAAGAAGAAAAACTTATGTACTTTGCATCCAAATATCTATGTACATCTCCGAAAACATTTATGTACTTTATGGAGGATTATGTACTTTTACAGACTTGAGTGTGTTACTGAGTCCAGCATAAGAAGAAAAATTCATGTACTTTGCATCGAGATATCTATGTACATGCCCGAAAAAGTTTCTGTACTTATACAATCTGTAGTGTTACTGAGTCGAACAAACGAAGAAAAACGCATGTACTTTGCATCCAGATATCTATGTACATGACTGAAAACGTTTATGTATTTTATGACGGATTATGTACTTCTACATACTACAATGTTACTAGGTAGATAAAAAGAAGAAAAACATACTTCCTCCGGCCCGAATTAACGGCCGCGGGAGTTGCAGGGCACAGTACGATTCCTAATTTACAAAAAACCCCAGAATTACTCGAATCTCTTCAAATTTAGTTCAAATTCAAAATACAAACTTGGAAATCGCGGCCCGCGATCTCTGGCGTCACTCGGTCCGTGATCCCCGGCGTCCTCCTGCGGTCACCTGCCCGCGATCCCCGGCGTCGCCCCGCGATCCGTACCCCCGCGGGCGCCAGGTCGCCGTCCTTCCACGAGCGTCAGGTCGTCGTCCTCCCGCGGGCGCCAGGTCCAAGCTCCGGCGGGCGCCAGGTCGCCGTCCTCCAGCGGGCGCCAGGTCCAAGCTCCGGCCGGCTCCAAGCTCCCTCGTGCAGTGGCGCTTTTCCGCAGGAGATCGATCTGGTACCACGCCCACATCTGAGGTAGACATCGCCGGACTCTTCTGATCAGCTCGTCGGGCTCCCGCCGGCCGGCCGCCTCCTCCCTCCTACGGTCGCGCTCCCTCCTACGGCCTGCTCCGATCTTCCTCCAATGGCTGGCCTGCTCCGCGCTCCGGCGTCCTGGACCTGACATCTTCGCCGTGTCCGCACTCTGGCCGCAGCTCCTGACGAGGTGAACTCCTGCAATCAGGTTCAGATACTCCTGCAATCAAATGCTACTCAGTATAAGTAACTTGACAAATCGTACTGTTGCAATCAAATGCCAGAAGTAATTTGATCAACCATGCTGCTGTAATCAAATGCTAGGAGTACAACTAGATTTCAGTTCAGATAGCAGGTTCAGACATCATCAGGTTTATAACTGAAATTACTGTGCACTAGATTCAGATAGCCAGGAGTAGTCCAAGAAAGAAAAATGCCTTGACGCTCATCCTGCTAGTATACAAGATGCATCACTATCTCAAACAAGGCCAATGTATCAAGATATTTATGGCTATCTAGAATATACAGCTTCAAGATACATCACTATATCATACCTTGTCCAAGGATAATCACATGTACCAGACTACATATACTTTGCAGTGTACCACAATTTGACAATCCGAACTTTTGGAATGATACCTCTCTTGTCCGGCAATATCACCATTGCAGTAACTACTAAGCAACTAAATTTAGAAGCGAACAAATATATGAAGCTTTTATACATACTGCTTTAAGAGAATCCATGATATTACTGAGTCTACTGTGTAGAATCCATTTAAGAGAATCATGACTAGAATTAGCTTTGTTCCTATTTTACTCACTAGTTAACATTCAGCAAATCCTTGGTTTATTGGACAACTCAGAAAATGACTTGATTAGTTCAGAGAAAGAGAATCCAGATCAGTTCAGAGAATTCATATCACAGCTACTGGACTCAACATCATATTTATGAGCATGTTTGGGTGAGAGTTGTTGCAGAAATTGGTACTCCCGTGTAAACAGAGTACCAGAGAAATGAAGCTACTGGAGTATACAGATTACCAATTTGAAGCTGCTAGATGGTCATATTGTACCAGAGAAATGAAGCTACCGAGCAATCAGGATTATAGGAAGTTGTTGATGTCGTTGTTGAGTTGCTGTTGTCCCTCTCTTAATCTCCAAGAACATCATCTAATTCCAAACCTGTCAAATAGTTACACATGATTTAGAAATCCTCCCATGAAAGAAATGTAAAATAGAATTGGCAGAGGTTGACTTAAGTTAAAAAGACAGTATAGCCAAATATGTACGAAATAAAAAAAATTGTGCAAAAATATTTAGAAATGTACTGCTTCATGCTTGGATCAACTGCAAAACTATGTGTGTCTACTTGTGTTGTAATTCTCAGTTTGGCCCAATCAACTTGTATACTATGTGTGTACTATGTGTGTCTACTTGTATATATCCTGATAATTCTGAAACTCGGCTTCCTCGGCCCAATCAACAAGTTCTGTAGATATATTTGCCACTTGGTCATTGCAGTCAGTTTGTCTCTCAGTTTAGCCCAATCATGGTTTGATATAACAAGTTCTGAAGCTATATGCTAAACTAGGTGTTACTTAATCTAATCCTTAATCTACACATGAATGTTACTTAATCTAATCCTTAACCTCCCTTCCTGAACACTAAACAGTGTGTAAGGACACAATGAGTAGTACTTGAGTAGTTCCTTACAACTCCGGCACAAGCACGGTACTAATGCATTGGGGATCAGAGTCACACAATGAGGATTTGAACAAGTTGGCATAGTCGCATAATGTGTGAGTGAAGCATTATTTTTCTTTAACCCACAAGACAGCTTAGTTGCCTTCACAATGAAAAATGAATATCGCTACTCCAAATCTGAACAAAGCAATTCCAACTCTGAACATCCCCATAAAAAGGAAAAAAGAAGGAAATACAACAGAAACACTAGAACACTATCTCATTAGTGGATATGTCTATTTTTATTCCAAATAAAGAGACTGCAAAATTGACATAAAGTGACATGATGAGCAAGATATAACAAAACGACATACCACAGCTATAGATGGCGATGCATCTTCTCCAGGAGATGGGTGGGTCACATCAGCTCCAAAAACTATTGTAGGGACATCTGACAAAAGTGGAATTCTCTTGTACAAAGCATTTTCAATATTCCGACCTCCAACCTAATCACAAAAACCAATGTTGTCAATATTCTCTGGACCTGATTGTAGAGTAGCTAGAAATTGAAATCATCAGACAACAGCTCAAGAATCAATTTAAAGAGCTTATCGTAAGAACCACTAATATCATGTAGTATGATAATCAATAATTCAAGTTGCTTCCCTGGACCTTGTTGAGCAAGTACTTGTGCAGAATTCCTATGGATATTTCTGATTGCAGACTCCACACTTTCCTAATGGCTTGGTTGTGTGATATCCACGCATGGTTTCATGTTCATTTTCTAGAATGGAAAATTTCAGTTAATGAGTATAAAGAGTCCATGCTCCTTTAGAAAATGCACCATCAATCAATCAAATCTAAGCTTGAACCAGTCATGTGCACAAGCTTGAACCGATTGATATTGTGCAGCAATTTTTCAGGTGAGAACAGAAGATGAATGAATGCATGGCACTTACCGTAGCAGCTGCCTGTCGAAGGTTGAAGCAGAGAGCAATCCTCTGTTCTCCTCGGCTCGCCTGATGAGGTAGGGGATGATGTGCTCCACGGGGCCGTAGGACAGGTACTTGCTCACCTGGAACCCGGCGTTGCGGAGGCCTAGGGACAGGCCGTCCGCCATGCCCATCAACTGCGCGAACTGCAGGTTCCGGTCCCCCTTGCCGATGCCCATCTCCTGCGCATGTTGGCCTAGCTACGGTGGGAAAAAGAAGAAGAGAAGAACTTGGCGAACCTGTGGGAGAGACTGCTTGAGCGTGTTGGCCTTGCAGGCGTAGAAGACGCAGAGGCTGTAGAGGTGCCTGGAGCAGCCCATCTTGAACTTGACGGCGTCCTTGGTCCTCTTGATCCGCTCCGCCCATCGAAATTCTTGCTGGCCGTCGTCCCCGGCAATCCTCGAGGTACCTGTACACCCTATGGATTCGCCCCTCGGCTGCTATTCTCTGGATTCGCCCCTCCGGCGACGAGCACCGCCATAGGAGCCAGCAAAGTCAGACTCTTGGGGAGGAAAGGTATCCCTTTCATCTATAATCTCCATCATCGTTGGGATCTGATTGGTGGAAGGCGGAAGAACGAAGGCAAGGAGACAAGGAGGAAGGATGGAGGCCGGCGAGGGAGGGGCAGAGAAGGCGGCGCGGGCGAGAGGGTGGTCGACGGCGAGGAGAGGGGAGAGTACGAGGGAGAGAGACGACCCTGAGACCTCGGCTGTTTGTCGGAAAAAGGAGAAGGGACGTTTTGCAAATTGTCCATCGCGAACGTTAATTCGGGCCGGAGGGAAATATATATATGTTGTTATGTATATTCTACATAGAAATCTAGCACAACAGAGACCCTGAGAAACATTATAGTAGCAGTGCTCATTCCACGGTTCGTTTCTTCTGAAAGTTTGTTATTCAGACCGTCTTCTAATTATTGTATCCTCCTAGGGAAATATATATACATAGAGTCTGTGATAGATGCTTGATGTAAGCTGCTACTATAGTAGGAAGTGCAATACAGAATATATATTCTTCTTAATAGTGGTAATATCCACTCATAATTTATGGATTCTACTTTCAGATCATAGAAGAAACTTCATTTGTTGCTGAGAACCAAATCACACTGTGACACCCATGAGCGAATTATTCACACCCTCCATGTATTCTCTACCAAGAGGTAATTAATCCTCTGCTTCCTCGATCTGATGAAGGTGCTCTATTTTTTGTGTGTTTTAGTCACATGGGATTCATGCTTGATGACCATGGGCTCTGGACTGATGTTGGTTGGAGCAGAGAATATCCGTTTGTGCCTGGAACTAACTTTTATTGCAGTTGTTTGTGAGTTGGGTTCATCAGACGAATGTGGAAGTCAGCTTTCAACTAGAACAATACTTTTTCAACAGTAAGAGCGCCCAGGAGATGGTGAAGTTTTTTTTTGTGTTGTAGTCACGTGGGGTTCTTGCTTGATGACCATGCGCTCTGGACTGATGTTGGTTGGAGCAGAGAATATCCGTTTGTGCCTGGAATTAACTTTTATTGCAGTTGTTTTGTGAGTTGGGTTCATCAAACAAATGTGGAGGTCAGCTTTCAACCAGAACACTACTTTGTCAGCAGTAGGAGTGCCCAGGAGTTAGTGAAGTTTTTTTTGTTCTTCTGGTTTGTGGCTATAGATTTTTTATGATCAGTTGTCATCTGAGATTAGGGAGAGAGGCATGCTTTCCACAGCAATTTGTAGTTCACATATTAGGTATAGGCATTAAAATATAATGAACTGGTGTTTTTTAGCTACATGGTTTCAAGCTTTAGTATTCCTGAGATATAGTGAAGATTGTCCTCCCCTATTGGAACTACAGTACCGATATACTCCCTCCATCCCAAGGTTTAAGACCTATATTTTTAAAAAGATCAAGTCACGGAAAGTTTGACTAAAATTTTAGAAAAAAAATTAAGAACTATTATATTATATAGAGATACCATGTGAAACTATGTTTCATGATGTATAAAAGGGTATGGATTATATGTATTATAAATATTAATATTTTTCTCTTAAAACTTGGTCAAACATGAGGTAGTTTGACTTTTGAAAAACTTTGAGGTAGTATCTGGTATTCCCCTTCCCTATACAACAAGTCGATTGGAGGGCCCAGGTCTTGTTTGATGCCACATTCAGTGAAGCCTTGTTCCTTTCAAAAAGAAGTATGAGGAAAGGGACTCGCCATTTATATTGCTCTATGTTTTTTTGGTTGGTGTAAAGATGTGATGATAGAAATGGTTTTATTTGGATAAATATTAGACCAATAAGTAAGGATATGCCTTGATCTAATATCAGCGGTGAAGCCAAAGATGTACATATCGCGCAAATACGCTAAACGAGAACAATAAAGATCGGCATAGCAAGTGCGCGAGGTCCATCTAGTATATGTACATGTATGGAAAGTTTTCTGTACTTTATGGTGGATTATGTACCTCAACATACTGCAGTGTTACTAATACCAGCAAAAGAATAAAAACTCTTGTCCTTTGCATCAACATATCCCTCTACGTGCTTGAAAACATTTCTATATTTTATGGCGGATTCTGTACCTTAATAGACTGTAGTGTTACTGAGTCTAGCAAAAGAAGAAAAACTTATGTACTTTGCATCCAAATATCTATGTACATCTCCGAAAACATTTATGTACTTTATGGAGGATTATGTACTTTTACAGACTTGAGTGTGTTACTGAGTCCAGCATAAGAAGAAAAATTCATGTACTTTGCATCGAGATATCTATGTACATGCCCGAAAAAGTTTCTGTACTTATACAATCTGTAGTGTTACTGAGTCGAACAAACGAAGAAAAACGCATGTACTTTGCATCCAGATATCTATGTACATGACTGAAAACGTTTATGTATTTTATGACGGATTATGTACTTCTACATACTACAATGTTACTAGGTAGATAAAAAGAAGAAAAACATACTCCCTCCGGCCCGAATTAATGGCCGCGGGAGTTGCAGGGCACAGTACGATTCCTAATTTACAAAAAAACCCAGAATTACTCGAATCTCTTCAAATTTAGTTCAAATTCAAAATACAAACTTGGAAATCGCGGCCCGCGATCTCTGGCGTCACTCGGTCCGTGATCCCCGGCGTCCTCCTGCGGTCACCTGCCCGCGATCCCCGGCGTCGCCCCGCGATCTGTACCCCCGCGGGCGCCAGGTCGCCGTCCTTCCACGAGCGCCAGGTCGTCGTCCTCCCGCGGGCACCAGGTCCAAGCTCCGGCGGGCGCCAGGTCGCCGTCCTCCAGCGGGCGCCAGGTCCAAGCTCCGGCCGGCTCCAAGCTCCCTCGTGCAGTGGCGCTTTTCCGCAGGAGATCGATCTGGTACCACGCCCACATCTGAGGTAGACATCGCCGGACTCTTCTGATCAGCTCGTCGGGCTCCCGCCGGCCGGCCGCCTCCTCCCTCCTACGGTCGCGCTCCCTCCTACGGCCTGCTCCGATCTTCCTCCAATGGCTGGCCTGCTCCGCGCTCCGGCGTCCTGGACCTGACGTCTTCGCCGTGTCCGCACTCTGGCCGCAGCTCCTGACGAGGTGAACTCCTGCAATCAGGTTCAGATACTCCTGCAATCAAATGCTACTCAGTATAAGTAACTTGACCAATCGTACTGTTGCAATCAAATGCCAGAAGTAATTTGATCAACCATGCTGCTGTAATCAAATGCTAGGAGTACAACTAGATTTCAGTTCAGATAGCAGGTTCAGACATCATCAGGTTTATAACTGAAATTACTGTGCACTAGATTCAGATAGCCAGGAGTAGTCCATGAAAAAAAATGCCTTGGCGCTCATCCTGCTAGTATACAAGATGCATCACTATCTCAAACAAGGCCAATGTATCAAGATATTTATGGCTATCTAGAATATACAGCTTCAAGATACATCACTATATCATACCTTGTCCAAGGATAAGCACATGTACCAGACTACATATACTTTGCAGTGTACCACAATTTGACAATCCGAACTTTTGGAATGATACCTCTCTTGTCCGGCAATATCACCATTGCAGTAACTACTAAGCAACTAAATTTGGAAGCGAACAAATATATGAAGCTTTTATACATACTTCTTTAAGAGAATCCATGATATTACTGAGCCTACTGTGTAGAATCCATTTAAGAGAATCATGACTAGAATTAGCTTT
Source organism: Avena insularis (assembly GCA_023614405.1). Classification (NCBI taxonomy): domain Eukaryota; kingdom Viridiplantae; phylum Streptophyta; class Magnoliopsida; order Poales; family Poaceae; genus Avena; species Avena insularis. Next base: position 217,355,988 of record CM042685.1, on the reverse strand, counting down.
GTTCCTATTTTACTCACTAGTTAACATTCAGCAAATCCTTGGTTTATTGGACAACTTAGAAAATGACTTGATTAGTTCAGAGAAAGAGAATCCAGATCAGTTCAGAGAATTCATATCACAGCTACTGGACTCAACATCATATTTATGAGCATGTTTGGGTGAGAGTTGTTGCAGAAATTGGTACTCCCGTGTAAACAGAGTACCAGAGAAATGAAGCTACTGGAGTATACAGAGTACCAATTTGAAGCTGCTAGATGGTCATATTGTACCAGAGAAATGAAGCTACCGAGCAATCAGGATTATAGGAAGTTGTTGATGTCGTTGTTGAGTTGCTGCTGTCCCTCTCTTAATCTCCAAGAACATCATCTAATTCCAAACCTGTCAAATAGTTACACATGATTTAGAAATCCTCCCATGAAAGAAATGTAAAATAGAATTGGCAGAGGTTGTCTTAAGTTAAAAAGACAGTATAGCCAAATATGTACGAAATAAAAAAAATTGTGCAAAAATATTTAGAAATGTACTGCTTCATGCTTGGATCAACTGCAAAACTATGTGTGTCTACTTGTGTTGTAATTCTCAGTTTGGCCCAATCAACTTGTATACTATGTGTGTACTATGTGTGTCTACTTGTATATATCCTGATAATTCTGAAACTCGGCTTCCTCGGCCCAATCAACAAGTTCTGTAGATATAATTGCCACTTGGTCATTGCAGTCAGTTTGTCTCTCAGTTTAGCCCAATCATGGTTTGATATAACAAGTTCTGAAGCTATATGCTAAACTAGGTGTTACTTAATCTAATCCTTAATCTACACATGAATGTTACTTAATCTAATCCTTAACCTCCCTTCCTGAACACTAAACAGTGTGTAAGGACACAATGAGTAGTACTTGAGTAGTTCCTTACAACTCCGGCACAAGCACGGTACTAATGCATTGGGGATCAGAGTCACACAATGAGGATTTGAGCAAGTTGGCATAGTCGCACAATGTGTGAGTGAAGCATTATTTTTCTTTAACCCACAAGACAGCTTAGTTGCCTTCACAATGAAAAATGAATATCGCTACTCCAACTCTGAACAAAGCAATTCCAACTCTGAACATCCCCATAAAAAGGAAAAAAGAAGGAAATACAACAGAAACACTAGAACACTATCTCATTAGTGGATATGTCTATTTTTATTCCAAATAAAGAGACTGCAAAATTGACATAAAGTGACATGATGAGCAAGATATAACAAAACGACATACCACAGCTATAGATGGCGATGCATCTTCTCCAGGAGATGGGTGGGTCACATCAGCTCCAAAAACTATTGTAGGGACATCTGACAAAAGTGGAATTCTCTTGTACAAAGCATTTTCAATATTCCGACCTCCAACCTAATCACAAAACCAATGTTGTCAATATTCTCTGGACCTGATTGTATAGTAGCTAGAAATTGAAATCATCAGACAACAGCTCAAGAATCAATTTAAAGAGCTTATCGTAAGAACCACTTATATCATGTAGTATGATAATCAATAATTCAAGTTGCTTCCCTGGACCTTGTTGAGCAAGTACTTGTGCAGAATTCCTATGGATATTTCTGATTGCAGACTCCACACTTTCCTAATGGCTTGGTTGTGTGATATCCACGCATGGTTTCATGTTCATTTTCTAGAATGGAAAATTTCAGTTAATGAGTATAAAGAGTCCATGCTCCTTTATAAAATGCACCATCAATCAATCAAATCTAAGCTTGAACCAGTCATGTGCACAAGCTTGAACCGATTGATATTGTGCAGCAATTTTTCAGGTGAGAACAGAAGATGAATGAATGCATGGCACTTACCGTAGCAGCTGCCTGTCGAAGGTTGAAGCAGAGAGCAATCCTCTGTTCTCCTCGGCTCGCCTGATGAGGTAGGGGATGATGTGCTCCACGGGGCCGTAGGACAGGTACTTGCTCACCTGGAACCCGGCGTTGCAGAGGCCTAGGGACAGGCCGTCCGCCATGCCCATCAACTGCGCGAACTGCAGGTTCCGGTCCCCCTTGCCGATGCCCATCTCCTGCGCATGTTGGCCTAGCTGCGGTGGGAAAAAGAAGAAGAGAAGAACTTGGTGAACCTGTGGGAGAGACTGCTTGAGCGTGTTGGCCTTGTAGGCGTAGAAGACGCAGAGGCTGTAGAGGTGCCTGGAGCAGCCCATCTTGAACTTGACGGCGTCCTTGGTCCTCTTGATCCGCTCCGCCCATCGAAATTCTTGCTGGCCGTCGTCCCCGGCAATCCTCGAGGTACCTGTACACCCTATGGATTCGCCCCTCGGCTGCTATTCTCTGGATTCGCCCCGCCGGCGACGAGCACCGCCACAGGAGCCAGCAAAGTCAGACTCTTGGGGAGGAAAGGTATCCCTTTCATCTATAATCTCCATCATCGTTGGGATCTGATTGGTGGAAGGCGGAAGAACGAAGGCAAGGAGACAAGGAGGAAGGATGGAGGCCGGCGAGGGAGGGGCAGAGAAGGCGGCGCGGGCGAGAGGGTGGTCGACGGCGAGGAAAGGGGAGAGTACGAGGGAGAGAGACGACCCTGAGACCTCGGCTGTTTGTCGGAAAAAGGAGAAGGGACGTTTTGCAAATTGTCCATCGCGAACGTTAATTCGGGCCGGAGGGAAATATATATATGTTGTTATGTATATTCTACATAGAAATCTAGCACAACAGAGACCCTGAGAAACATTATAGTAGCAGTGCTCATTCCACGGTTCGTTTCTTCTGAAAGTTTGTTATTCAGACCGTCTTCTAATTATTGTATCCTCCTAGGGAAATATATATACATAGAGTCTGTGATAGATGCTTGATGTAAGCTGCTACTATAGTAGGAAGTGCGATACAGAATATATATTCTTCTTAATAGTGGTAATATCCACTCATAATTTATGGATTCTACTTTCAGATCATAGAAGAAACTTCATTTGTTGCTGAGAACCAAATCACACTGTGACACCCATGAGCGAATTATTCACACCCTCCATGTATTCTCTACCAAGAGGTAATTAATCCTCTGCTTCCTCGATCTGATGAAGGTGCTCTATTTTTTGTGTGTTTTAGTCACATGGGATTCATGCTTGATGACCATGGGCTCTGGACTGATGTTGGTTGGAGCAGAGAATATCCGTTTGTGCCTGGAACTAACTTTTATTGCAGTTGTTTGTGAGTTGGGTTCATCAGACGAATGTGGAAGTCATCTTTCAACCAGAACAATACTTTTTCAACAGTAAGAGCGCCCAGGAGATGGTGAAGTTTTTTTGTGTGTTGTAGTCACGTGGGGTTCTTGCTTGATGACCATGGGCTCTGGACTGATGTTGGTTGGAGCAGAGAATATCCGTTTGTGCCTGGAATTAACTTTTATTGCAGTTGTTTTGTGAGTTGGGTTCATCAAACAAATGTGGAGGTCAGCTTTCAACCAGAACACTACTTTCTCAGCAGTAGGAGTGCCCAGGAGTTAGTGAAGTTTTTTTTGTTCTTCTGGTTTGTGGCTATAGATTTTTTATGATCAGTTGTCATCTGAGATTAGGGAGAGAGGCATGCTTTCCACAGCAATTTGTAGTTCACATATTAGGTATAGGCATTAAAATATAATGAACTGGTGTTTTTTAGCTACATGGCTTCAAGCTTTAGTATTCCTGAGATATAGTGAAGATTGTCCTCCCCTATTGGAACTACAGTACCGATATACTCCCTCCATCCCAAGGCTTAAGACCTATATTTTTAAAAAGATCAAGTCACGGAAAGTTTGACTAAAATTTTAGAAAAAAAATTAAGAACTATTATATTATATAGAGATACCATGTGAAACTATGTTTCATGATGTATGAAAGGGTATGGATTATATGTATTATAAATACTAATATTTTTCTCTTAAAACTTGGTCAAACATGAGGTAGTTTGATTTTTGAAAAACTTTGAGGTAGTATCTGGTATTCCCCTTCCCTATACAACAAGTCGATTGGAGGGCCCAGGTCTTGTTTGATGCCACATTCAGTGAAGCCTTGTTCCTTTCAAAAAGAAGTATGAGGAAAGGGACTCGCCATTTATATTGCTCTATGTTTTTTTGGTTGGTGTAAAGATGTGATGATAGCAATGGTTTTATTTGGATAAATATTAGACCAATAAGTAAGGATATGCCTTGATCTAATATCAGCGGTGAAGCCAAAGATGTACATATCGCGCAAATACGCTAAACGAGAACAATAAAGGTCGGCATAGCAAGTGCGCGAGGTCCATCTAGTATATGTACATGTATGGAAAGTTTTCTGTACTTTATGGTGGATTATGTACCTCAACATACTGCAGTGTTACTAATACCAGCAAAAGAATAAAAACTCTTGTCCTTTGCATCAACATATCCCTCTACGTGCTTGAAAACATTTCTATATTTTATGGCGGATTCTGTACCTTAATAGACTGTAGTGTTACTGAGTCTAGCAAAAGAAGAAAAACTTATGTACTTTGCATCCAAATATCTATGTACATCTCCGAAAACATTTATGTACTTTATGGAGGATTATGTACTTTTACAGACTTGAGTGTGTTACTGAGTCCAGCATAAGAAGAAAAATTCATGTACTTTGCATCGAGATATCTATGTACATGCCTGAAAAAGTTTCTGTACTTATACAATCTGTAGTGTTACTGAGTCGAACAAACGAAGAAAAACGCATGTACTTTGCATCCAGATATATGTACATGACTGAAAACGTTTATGTATTTTATGACGGATTCTGTACTTCTACATACTACAATGTTACTAGGTAGATAAAAAGAAGAAAAACATATGTAATTTGCATCCAAATATATCTTTACATGCATTAAACCATTTCTGTACTTTATCACGGATTCTATACCTTAATAGACTGCGGTGTTACTATGACCAGCAAAAGAAGAAAAACTCAAGTACTTTGCATCCAGATAATTGTCTACAAGCTAGAAATAGTTTCTATACTTTATGGCGGATTCTATACTTTTACAGACTGCACTATTACTAGGTAAAGAAAAAGAAGAAAAATTCCTGTACTCCATCCAGATATATCTGTACATGCATGGAACCTTTTATGATCTTTTTTGAGGATTCTGTACCATAATAGACTGCAGTGTTAGTGAGTGCGGCAAAAGAAGAAAAAGTCATGTCTTTGCATCCAGATAACTCTGTACAAGCATAAAATCATTTTTGTACTTTATCTCGGATTCTGTACTTTTATAGACTGCACTGTTTCTAGGTAAAAAAAAAAAGAAAAACTCATGTACTTTGTATCCAGACATATCTGTACATGCATGGAACAACCTCAATCCATATATGTAATTTTTGTTTTAAAAAATATGTACTTCGTAATTTATCTTACATGTACTTTTCATGTAGTGAAAAACAAGGCATGTACATTATGTCTGATCGTATATGTACTTCTATTGTTACCAAATATGTACATCCTTATCAGATAAATTCATACATTTTTATTTTTTTACAGCTTACCTTACAACTATAGTGTACTCGATAGTCAAGCACTTTTTGTACTTTGTTAAGATGTACTCATGTACAGTAAAACAAATGTTTCCAATTAAAGCAATTTACTATAGTACGGAAGTTACATGAAGAAGAAAAACCTTTAAGTTTAATATATTCACATATTTCAGGGACCAGTAAACCAGCAAGGTGACTACTTGCAGCTACTTGAGACAAAAATAAACAACGATCCTGAATATATTACAAAGAAAGACAAGGGGACATTGAAATCAGCTGCTCGAGAGGAACTGTCTGCTGAAGTTGCTAAATCAAAAGATAGCCCAGTTCAATCAAGTGTCAAGAGTAAGAAAGATAACGACATTGAAGATAACAACAAGGTATTCTAAACTAAAAAATAATAATAAAAACAAGCAAGTTCTTTTCTGCCAGTTTGAAAAAAATAAAACTGCATCACAGGTGTCCAACAAAAATGGCAATGAAGAACATGCTTATGATGTCCTTCATGATATTCCAATTATTGGCATGGAACAAAATATTTTTTCTGAAAAAGAGGACCATGAAGAAAAAACATGCAAGTAAAAATAAATTAACCGAATGAAGTTCAAGAAAACTAACTAGTTGGATTATTTGTGCTTTATTTTTCTAAAGGAAACGACGGGGTACACACTAGAACGAAGAAATGAAGCCATAAAAAAGAGGTGATATATGCACAGTTCTTTGATACGTCGTAAATGTATCTATAATTTTTGATGCTCCATGCTTGTTTTGTACCAACTATTTTATGTTTCATCTACACTTTGAGGCATTTTTATATATTTTTTGGAACTAACCTATTGACAAGATGCTATAGTGTCAGTTGCCTGTTTTCTGCTGTTTTTGGTTTCAAAAAAGCTAGTAAGAAAATATTCTCAGAATTAGACGAAGCAAAAGCCGAAGTGCCTATTTTTCAGATGCAACACGGAGCCCGAAGGAGAGATGAAGTGGAGCCACGAGGTGGCTACACCTAGGGCTGGCGCGGGTCCACCCTAGGCCGTGCCACCCTATGGTGTGGGCCCCTCGGGCATCCACCGACCTTGCCCCTTCGCCTATATAAACACCCCGAGGCAGAAACCCTAAGTACCAGATCATAAATCCACGCAAAGTTCCACAGCACCGCCGCCACGGAAGACGAGATTCGGGGGATAGAAGTCTCTGTTCCGGCACCCTGCCGGGACGGGGAATTGCCCCCGGAGCCATCTCCATCGACTCCATCGCCATCTCCATCGCCTATGCTGACTCCCATGATAAGGAGGGAGTAGTTCTCCCTCAAGGCTAAGGGCTCTACCAGCAGCTATGTGTCCATCTCTCTCTATGCGTGATCTTATTGTGGTCATCAGCTTTGTAATCTAGTTGAATAAGTAGATGCTACTCTGCTACTCAAGTACTTTAATGTAATCTCCGCTTATCCCCACGTGTGTGAAGTTGACAGTGTGCACACCGTGTGGAACTTAGGCTAAAGGTTACAGAAATACTTATCATGAGTATTATTTGACTTGGATGTCTCTATAAGATTGTGGTGTTTGTTGGAACCATCTAGCGCTCAAGGTGACAGTGTGGGGATATTTAGATGGGGAATGAGAACTTTGAGGAGTGCTGTTATAGCCCTACATTGTCCAACCGGAGAGTAGTTCAGGGTAGCATAGTGAAGAGAAGATATTTATGTGTTATCATTATTGAGAGTGTCCACTAGTGAAAGTATGATCCCTAGGCCTTGTTTCTAACCATTGAAACACCGTTTACAATCAGTCCTGCTATATGTTTGCTTGCTGCCATATTTATTTCAGATTGTAATTACCACTTATAATCATCCATATTACTTGTATTTTACTATATCTTCCCAAACTAGTGCACCTATACACCTGACAAGTGTATTGGGGACATAAGAGACTTCTCGTATCGTAATTGCAGGGTTGCTTGAGAGGAATATCTTTGACCTCTTCCTCCCTGAGTTCGATAAACCTTGGGTGATCCACTTAAGGGAAACTTGCTTCTGTTCTAGAAACCTCTGCACTTGGAGGCCCAACACTGTCTACAAGAATAGAAGCGTGCGTAGACATCAAGATCTTTTCTAGCGCCGTTGCCAGGGAGGTAAGGTAAAAGGTACTCACATCCTCTGGCTACTAAGCTATCTTCTAGTACTGTTGTTGGTGTGTGAGTGCTCGAAGTTATTTCCTTTAGATTCTGCAATTATATCTTTTTGTTTCTTGTTTTTATTTTCACTAGTTAGGCTTAATGGAAAACAACAACAAATTTAGAGAGGTTTATAGTATTTATCTTGAGTTAGGATATGAAGTGTTTGAAGAGAAAATTAAAAAACCTATGGAACTTTATTTGCATGCTAATAGCAATGTTATTAGTATGAATTCTTTGAACACCATTATTGATAATTCTATGGAGATGTCTAAGCTTGGGGAAGCTAGTTTTTATGAAAATGATCTTTTTAGTTCCCATCTTTAGAGGAGAAAATTTGTTATGATGATACTATACCTCCAATATATGATGATTACAATGATGAGTATGATATTTTCATTCCACCTACTATTGAGGAGAAAATTAATTCTGATTACAATATGCCTCCTATATTTGATGACTATGGTGATCAGAATAATAATGATAGCTATTTTGTTGAATTTTATCCCACTACAATTAATAAGAGTAATTATGCTTATGTGGAGAGTAATAATTATTATATGCATGTGGCTCATGATAAGAATGTTTCATGTGATAGTTATATTGTTAATTTTATTCATGATGCTACTGAAAGTTATTATGAGAGATGGAAACATGGTTTTATGTATCTCAACAATATTAAGTTTCCCCTCTTTATGTTGAAAATTTTGAAGTTGCACTTGTTTTGCTTTCCTATGCTTGTTGCTTTGTGCTTTCATGACTTGTTTATTTACAAGATTAATTTTTATAGTAAGTGGGTTAGACTTAAATTTGTTTTATATTTGCTTCTGGATTTTCTCTTTTACTTCAATTCTTATTTCTTATGTGAGCATCATCGAAATTATCATGCCTATCTTAATGGCTATAAAGAAAGAGCTTTTGGGAGACAACCCATTATATTTTTTCTTTCAGTTTATTTTTGTTTATTTGAGTCTTGGAAGTTTTTACCTTTGTAGCAACCTGTACTTATCCTTTTTATTTTGTTTTTGTCCCAAGAATAGCCTCTAATGAGAGGGAAGTAAGATTTGGGGAAGTTGCTATCCCGAAACAGATTTTTGTGCTTCGCTGTAAAACATCGTGAAAACTCCCAGAACGTCGTATTGATTTGCAATTTTTTGTGTGCATGCCCCTGGAATTTACCCAACTTTTGTTAGTTTTGCACTTTTCGAGTTGAGCAACAGAAGATTTTCGAAAAAATCGGTCTTTACCTGCAGGTCTGTTTTGACATATTTCTGCCATTATTTGCATTTGCCTCTTAAATCAATTTCTTTTGAGTTCTTTTGATCACTAGAGCTTTTAAAAGGATTTGCTACAGTAGCTTTTGTTTTAATGGATGATTTACTTGAGTTGAAACTGAACCCAAATGCTTATTATCTTGAATACACTAATGTTGCTAATGAAGATTTTGTGAAGTTTTGTATGAAAGAAATTTTCAAGTGTAGGGAGAGAATAATGTGATGAGATGAAGTATGGACAAAATCTCAATCTTGGGGATGTCACCCGTGTCACCCCAATAAATATTCAAGAGGTACAAGTGTCAAAGCTTGGGGATGCCCAAGTCACCCCCTTCTTCATCAATAAAAATCTCAGGTCTTCTTTCAAGACACTTTATTTTAATTGCTTTATGCACTATATGTTGTTCTTGGAGCGTCTTTGTTTTTGTTTTTAGTTTTCTTTTGCTTTTTTTGCTTCAATAAATTGGTTGTACCCCAACGCACCTATTTTGGAGAAGTCACACCAAGTTCTTGTAACATCCCAGGATTAGCACCTAAAAATAGAGCGGACACAGGTTTGTGCATTGCATTCATGCATAAGAAAATCCGGAAAATTTTCGCGCAAAACTAAAAGAGCTATGGAGGGATCGGGATATCTCTTGTACTGAAGGAAACTTCGGAGCAAGTGCGATAGATTTCGACATGACCTTTGTAGAATTCTTTGTTTCAGGGAAAATTTGTTCAAACATGTATTTGAATTTCAAATATGAAATTCAAATGAATTTATAAAATTGACAAATAAGAATTGGAAATATTTAATAACTTGAAATAAAATGATTACATAAATAATATAACAAGGATTCTTTATTAATATAAATATATATGCATATAGTACTATTTTACAATAGATCAATAAAAGAATTCTTTATATAAGACATTGTCTTTACAATCAAGAAATAAATAAGTAGTAAAAAGAATTTCATAATTGAAATAAATCACAATATTCTTTATTACAATAACTTATATGACATTATCCTTACAAAAGAAAGGTAAAATAAATAAAAAAATAAAATAAATAAAATTTGTTGAATTGAATACAATAATACAATGTTTTTACCATATTCTAAACAAAAAATAAATTACAATATTTAATACTAATAAATTCCTAAACTACTGTTATTTTATCCCTACATCATCTGGCATTTTCTTCTTGATCTTCATTTCCTGAAAACACAACAAAAAGAAAAAGAAAATAAAACAAAAGTAAAATAAAAGAAGGATTAGTGGTTAGTTTGCTCTCAGAAATGAACAGTGAGTTGCACTGTTAAAAATTCATCATTGAGCTAAATTTTTGAAAGGGGCAAGTTTCACCAAAAAGTAGCATCTGTTTATATCAGTATTTTTGCCTCAGTACAACATCATTGGCTCACTAAGAATCCACTTGGCAACATCCAAAATGATAGCTCAACTTAAGATAATACCAAACTTCCAGCACAAGTGCTCCATAGAAAATATCCTCCAACCAAGCTCATCCATTGGCACAAGTTCCTAAATGGAAACCTACACCATATGCGGCCTAGCTGTAAGCAGCTTACTCATACATGCATGCTGATGTGCTATCAAGCATCAGAGGCATCACAGGTAGTACAAAGAAGAAAGCACAGCCGTAGCTGGTAACAAGAAGCTGCTCAGAATACCCCACACACCTTGTTTAGCTCAAAAGAAAACCACCCTAGTTCACATTAGTTCATCACCAGATTCCTCTGAACAAATCATCCAATACCACTATAACCAGCATGGTTACTTAGTGGAGTTTAGAAAACATGCCAAGATAGGAGCACAAGAAGGAGGGGGCAGGAGCAGACCAAGTATATCAAGAGGAAGTGGAGCAACAGCAATACAAGTAGATTCCTTGGCAGCACATCACAAGACAAGGTGCACAGCCACATACCAGCAGATCTACAAGCATCAGGTTGATAGACCACAACTCAATCAATACATGATTTAGTCAGATCTAAATATAGAGTTTTTGTTGAGATTGGGAGAACTCTCAGACTAGCATAGAAGTGATATGCTAGTCTCATAATTGAGTTAAAAAGATAAACTATAAGCATCTGTTTCAATCACCATTAGGGCCTCAGACTTTGCATCCTAAGTAGGGGCTATAGCACACTTCTACTAATCATACCAAGGCCATAAAAGCATACAAATCATCTTTGCACAAACCAGCAAGCATGAAGGATTGCCGGGCACAAATCTAAAAGAAATGGAATTGCACCTCAGGCACAATCCCAAACTCACTCCCACCAAACTCTCAATCTAGTCTTTAAAACTAGAACATCAGCCCTTCATCAAGTTTGATAATAAATCATTTCCTTAGATATTCAAAAATATCTAAGAATCATTTTATATTTTAAAACAAAGATAACTGAATCAAAGATTCAGTTACACACTGCTCATCTTCACAGTTTGATTCAAGGCAGCTCATACTACAACAAATATCACAATCTTCATTTTATAAGATCATCTAGAATTCAATAACTACCCGCTCATATAAGTTTAGAAGAATTCAAATCATTTTCCTAGCTAATAAGCCAGGAATCATTTAGTGTACTGCTATTATCCCTGACAAAGGAGTGTATATCTTAACACATTCAGAGCTAATTACCATATGTCATTCACCATCCAGCAATAATTTAAGCCAATATGATTTCTAGATCATTTTATTAACCAACTCAACTAGCAGTCAGTATCAATAGTTCTTGACTGTCAACATGAACTAGTAAATGTTCAGACCAGCAAGTATCCCAAACAGATAAAATCCAAACCAATGGTTTGAATTTTCATGTCTACTGTAATCATCCAGAAGGGTTTCTCAGATCATCTACCCAGTAGGAGTAGCATAAACCTACCCTTACCATAGTACCTCATCATTTAATCATAGGGTAAAGAATTAAAATAGGGCCTTGAGACCATCACAAGTAAACCAAGCATGTCAATTGAGCATCAAACCAGAGCTAAGATATCTCCACCATACACAGTTATTCACAAGATGTGAACCCTAGGTTCAGAGATAAAATCTAGACAGTGGGGAATCACAGAAAACACACTTGACATGGCAAGGTAGATAAAGCCTGGAGGGAAGCATAGAAGGAGCACCTACCTGGGGTGAGTTCTATCTCGCCGGAGAGGGAGCAAAAGGAGTATCGACGACAACGGCAACACAGAACACCACGGGGAAGGCTTCACCATACACCACCACCTAGACTAGCATCAATCTCACCACCAAGGCGGCACAGGGAGCAGCCCTGAGGGCCACAACATCCTACACCGGCCTAGAATACGAACTTCAATGAGCGGCGGTGCCAGAATCGACAGCCACCACACCATGGCAGATCTAGGGTTCCCGACGAGTGTGCAACAGGGGGCACGCAAGCCAAATCGATGGGGGAAAAGAAGAAGGAAGAGGTGGCGAGGCAGTACCAGCTTGCGTCGGTGCCGGAGGCGGCCGGTGGCGGCCGAGGCGACCAGCGGCGGCGCTGCCGGCGCATCGTGCATAGAGAGGAACGTGAGAGGGATAGGGTCGTGTATGTGTGCGTGTGTGCGGGTGAGAGGAGAGAAAGAATGGGGTGGGTTGTGGTCTGGATGACCCAGGCCAACTTAGATGGGCCAGGCCAGCCCATGTACCAACCTAAAACAACCCAAGTCAAATAAAACAAGAAATAAAATAAATGTAAAATAAATAAATTACCTAAATAACCTTTAAACATTTTCAGCTATAAAAAAATTATAGAAAAATCATAAAAATACAATTAATATGTTAAAATTATCATAAAAATAAGATCTATCTAGTAAAATTATAAATTTATTTATTTAAAATAAATATAGAGCACATAAATATTAACATCATTAAATCCCGAGTAAAATTTCATAAAATAAGAAAAAATTCTAAAAATAAATAAAAATCATTTTTGTGTATAAAAATAACTCTACTATTTTATAAAAATATTAACTTAGAGTTTTACAAATAAAATATAAAGCAAATATTTAAAGACACTAAATTCTTTGAAGAATTTTATAAAAATAAAGGTAAGACTTAAAAATAAATAAAATTCATTTTTAAGATCTTTTATAAGTATATTCCACTAGAAAAATACCATGTATATTATCCAAAAGTATTTTAAGATAAATAAAAATCATTACTATTTTAATCAAATGAAATAACCACTTTGTTAATTCTTAGAATTATTTCTTAAGTAAGAAATAATCCCATTTTCTTATAAAACACTCAAACCTTTAAAGTTTTATTACTAAGTCTAAATCCATAATTAAAATATAACTATTAGCCTTTAAATGTTTTTAAATCTTAAATTCAAATTAAACTCCTTTTAAATAAATATAATTTATCACTGATGTATAAGAGGATGAATAATCTTCATCTTTTTACCACTCTTAAAAATGACTCTAAACTCAAAAAAATTTATATTATCATCTAATTATGCTTCCATTAATAAATTGCATATTATTAAATTTATCTTTCACTTAAATTAAAAGGGATCATCCTTAATCATATTTGCCAAAACCCTAAAACTAGATACTATTCTAAAACTCATCATATCTTACAATTGACTTCTATTTTTATAGTTAACTTTGGTCTAAACCATCATAAACATCTCATTTGAAGTTTATTCATGTTTTAAAGTTAATTTTAGTCAATTGTATCATTAATTGAAATATGATAACTCAACATCATTTGTAACCCTCACAAACCCTAATGTAAAACCTAATAAACCTTAAGATAATTAACCTTAACTAATACTAGTGTCTTCAAATGTTATTCTTTTTTCCACTTCACACAAACAAGTCTATAATAGTTCCTTCAGCTCTTAAGAACTCAACTCAAGGACTTTTTATCCCAATCACCAGATAACAATTAATCATAATCACATTATTCTATTAGTATCTGTATATTTTGAATTGTTAACACTTAAGTTCCTGATTAATGTCATTGCTTATGAAATAAACTTAAAGATAAACCCAATCTTAAAGAAGATACCTAAGATCAACTTATTCAAAATACTAAGGGTTTCTCTTTGGGAATTATAAAATTGCATAGCATTACTTATGCATAATGGCATCCTGCTTCTTTAAACATTAGTCCTTACCAGACCAATGATGCTGATTTCAGATATTGGATCTTCTATTATCTCGAAGACCGTGAGTGCATAATCTTGAAATCACAAAAGGCAAGTTCACACTTGATCATGTCCTTTGATTATTTTATGTAAAGTATTTTGCAAACCCAGTGTTGTCATCACCTGCATTTGAAAAAGATTAGAAAACACTATTTTCATAATTATATGATTATAGGTTATTTACCATGAGGTAATAATCTACTATAAAAGTTCTGGTGGTAAAGGAACATATTATCTAGGACTTAACAACCAATGTTCCCAGTGATTCTTGCGCCGTATATTACGTGTTAACCATGAGATTTGGAATGGGACGGAGAAGTCAGCTGGATCAGCTCCCTTTCGCATGCATTGGACACTGTTCTGGGCATTTGTAAGTTGTAGATCGTGGGTATAGCCGTTTTATATGGGGGAAGTCTACTGTGGATCTGGGCTTACAAAAGACAGATATCTAGTGTTAATGGTTGTTATGTGTATCCAATTAAGGTATAGCCGTTTTATATGGGGAAAAGTCTACCTTGAGTTTGGTCATCCAACAATTGTGGTGTATGTGGGGTCGCGGAGAAGGACAGTGATTGGCTTGGATCTTAGTCTGGGCCTCATACCAAGGAAGTGTGTACGAGCCTATAACTCGGACGTGCAACAAAGCTAAGATCTCTCATGGGTAAAGTGACGCACCTCTGCAGAGTGTAAGAACTGTAGCTTGTTACTCCCTGTTCCGGGAAGGAGCTGCGAACGCTGCGGGAAAGGAACTCCATGAAAGTTCTGGTAAACCCGTGAAGGCTGATGGATATAGCTTTTTAGAATAAAAGCAACCTTTGAAGAAATATTTACGAAAACTTGCATTGCCTACGACCTATGGTCTGTGGCTGTAGATAGTGCATCAAACACTTCTCTTTAGTGAATTTGCTGAGTACGCTCGTACTCAACGTATCTTCTTAACCCTTGCTAGATCTTGGATAAACCAATGGGGTTCTCAGGAAATAAGTCACCTGAAGAGTTGAAGATATCTAAGGGAGATCAATGGAGTCGAAGACCTTACCAAAATCTATCAAAGACAAGCTGAAGCGTAAAATAGAAATAAAACTCCTAGAATCTAGAACCTACTTCTATAGAATAATACTATAGTAGTACTTTCAAGCTTTATACATATATTAATAGTAGTACTTCTAAAGTAACTCCGAGTGGATCTTTCTGGTTCTTTCTGTATAATATTCCTCACTGTCCGAGGAAGCTCTCTAGATCTTTTGTAATATGCTATATGTAATATAAAGTGTTGTCTTGGACCCGCTATGTTTCTGTTGTACCACTCTGAGGGATATAATGCGGATGGAACGGTGTTCCATTGGTGTTATATCAACGACTATAGTGTACTACACCATGCAGTGGTATGCTGGGTCACCACAGTTGGTATCAGAGCATATGCTTTGACCTTAGGTTGGAAACCTAGTAAATGGGTAGAACCTGTAGGTTAGATAGTGACTTTAGGAAGCCATCTTATCTACACTATATTTTCCTCATACATATGATGGCTATTCACTTGAGAATAACCTTGTTACACCTTATTGAAGTTCTTAGGGTACTTCTTTTCTTATTAATGATACTTATCTAATATTTAATTTAGCAAGTAACTATCATGTTTTTTGTAAGAAGGCAATATATCTTCTACTAGACTATTCTATACTATAACTAAACTAGAGTATTATATCACCAAGTCAGAGTACCTCATAAAGGAGTAGTAAATCATGGCGTTATCTTACTAAGAGAAGCCATGAAATGAAGTAAAACTTTGCTATTATCCTTATACTAATAGTAAATACCAGGGGAGTATGCCCCAAAACCTTAAACAACATGTTATTGTAGGGGAAGTAACTAATGTTTTGTTCAACTAAAAGCTATTATATAAAGAATAGAATCTTATTAAGAGTAATAAATAGGGTTATGCTTATCCAACCCCATGTAATATGCCAAATTTGTAGTGGCATGAATGACAAGACAGTATTCTTGTAGTACAAGTAGATCCATATAGGTTATGAAACTAGTTAAAACTTGAGAATTATTCGTTGTTATAAAGAAGTGCTTAGGGAAGTTAAGATTAGAAACAAAGGGTAGAAATGTGAGGATGATGTTTAGTATGTAACTCCAAGGATAATTAAGTTATAACCAACTATAGAGTGATTTAACCAACTATCTCTAGAGTCGGATCAAATTTTACCAAAAGTTATCCCTTTGCAAATGGGCAAATGGTGTAATTTCAGAGGCCAAGAACATTATGAGCCATACAAATAGGTATATAACGGTAGAAGTCCATACCCTAAATGTATAAAAATTGTAGTGTATAACATCAAAGCCTTAGTACAAGAGATGTTTTCCTCGAAGTACTGTTTCTACAGGCTTTTGATGTATGTTTGCTAGAGGTAACATTTGGATTTGTTGGATTTTATTGGATTTTATTGTGTGACTAGGACTGTGCATGAAGTTTGAACTTTATGGGCATATGCATGATGTTTCATGGAGTCCTTACTTGATGTACATGTCTAGAAGGGAAACTGGGTTCGCGTGAGGGAGAGGCGAATTATCACTTTAATGTTGGAAAGATGAAAGATCATGAGATGTTGGTGATACAACAAAAGGAGGCTAACCAGGAAATTCTGAAGGAAGACCCAGTCAAAGGCCGTATTTAAACACCAAAGAGGAGGTTCTTCAGTATATGAGGAGTATGGAAGCAGGAAGAAAGGTTGAAACCGAGAGGCAGAACCAGTTTTATCGGGAGACGTTAAAGGTTAGGCAAGGGAAGCAATTTAAGGAATTACGTCCAAGGGTTAAACTGGTGAAATTCTTAGAAACCAAACCCTGGAGTTTTTCCATGGTTGAAGAACCTATGGAGGCGGAGAATTGGTTAATGGATACATCCCGTAAGCTTAAAAGTGTGGGATGCAAGGATGAAGAAAAGGTGTGCTATGCAACTTATCTATTGACCGGAACCGTAGCCACGTATTGGGAGAAATCCAAGTTTGTGATTTCAGAAGAAGGTGTCAATACCTGGGCTGAGTTCAAAAGAAGTTTCAAGAAGAATTTGTTCATAAGAACAATGGGAAAAGGAAGGAGAATGAAGCCTTAGAGAACAAGAATCTCCCAGTCCTGAAACATGTACGAGAATTTAACCGTTTATCCAAGTACATTAGTGAGAAAGTAAACAAGGAGGCGAAATGACAAAAGAAGTTCATGAAAGGACTACAAGCAATTATGAAGATGCAGCTCAGGATTGTGCGTGCAAAGGAGTTCCAGGAATTGGTGGATAGTGCACATATATCAGGAGATGATGAGATTGTTGCACCTGAAGGAAAGCAAAAGGAAATTCAAAAACAGGCCACAACAGGTCAGGTCCAAGGACATATGACGAAGAATTATCCGGATCCACATATAACATACAAAACAGAGAAGATATGTCACAACTATGGAATTCGGGGCCACATTTTGAAGGAGTGTCCAAAACCTAAGATAGTATGTTACCAATGTGGAGAATCAGGACACATGAAAAGGAACTGATTAAAACCGCAGTTAACTCATGGATCAATAGCAGGAGTAATAGAACCAATAATGGGGTTACCATCTACTCAAAATAATTAGCCCAATCCAAATGGAGAAAGGAATGTAGGAGCATTTCAAGGAAAATGTAATATGTGTGGAGTTCTAGGACACAAGAAATCATTTTGTCCGGAACATCGGGAGGTTTATGGAACATCATTGGGAGGAGACATAACATCCACCAAATTACCATCAAAGGAGGGGGTAGGTGAAGAAGATACATCCTCAGGAAAGCGGAAGTATGAAACCATAAATGAAGTCAATAACAACAACAATCACAACAAAGCAAGTGGTAAGTCAAAACAATATTAATGATAAAAGTTACCTTATACATGCAATTAGGGAGTTAGAGATTTTGCACCACTATTTCCCAAGTATGTGGGTGTACCATCTGTTCCTCATAAGACCATTAGAAAATCTCAAGGGGGAGAGTGAATAATGAAGCATCAAGAATTGAGATCTGGAGTAAGGTTTAGGGAAATCCAAAACATTCTTAAAAAGTAAGCCATAAGGAATAAGTATACCATAAATAGATGAATAATAGAGTTAAGCTATATTTGGCCAAAGTATAAACCAGAATCTTACCTTAAGGAGGCTTTCTAAAAACTTAGACACTTCTTGAATAGATGTCCTAATCTGAAAACACTCAAGAGAATCTGATCAGGGCTGAAGTGCTAGATTCCAAAGAAGTTTATACATCAAATGGGATTAGAAGTTGGCTCATTTTAAATCAAAAGAGGATCCAAGGAAAAGCTTGAATGAAGATACAACAATTATCTTCATCCTGGATTTAAAGGAGTCACCAGGATTTGAAGAAGTCAATCTTATTTTCGGAAACGTAAGAGGGTGCGAACTTCAAGGACGAAGTTTATTTTAAGGGGGAGAGTTTGTAACATCCCAGGATTAGCACCTAAAAATAGAGAGGACACAGGTTTGTGCATTGCATTCATGCATAAGAAAATCCGGGGAATTTTTGCGCAAAACTAAAAGAGCTATGGAGGGATCAGGATCTCTCTTGTACTGAAGAAAACTTCGGAGCAAGTGCGATAGGTTTTGACATGACCTTTGTAGAATTATTTGTTTTAGGGAAAATTTGTTCAAACATGTATTTGAATTTCAAATATGAAATTCAAATGAATTTATAAAATTCACAAATAAGAATTGGAAATATTTAATAACTTGAAATAAAATGATTACATAAATAATATAACAAGGATTCTTTATTAATATAAATATATATGCATATAGTAATATTTTACAATAGATCAATAAAAGAATTCTTTATATAAGACATTTCTTTAAAATCAGGAAATAAATAAGTAGTAAAAAGAATTTCATAATTGAAATAAATCACAACATTCTTTATTACAACAACTTATATGACATTATCCTTACAAAAGAATGGTAAAATAAAAAAATAAGTAAACTTTATTGAAATGAATACAATAATACAATGTTTTTACCATATTCTAAACAAAAAAATAAATTATAATATTTAATACTAATAAATTTCTAAACTACTGTTCTTTTATCCCTACATCATCTGGCATTTTCTTCTTGATCTTGATTTCCTGAAAACAAAACAAAAAGAAAACAAAACAAAAGTTAAATAAAAGAAGGATTAGTGGTTAGTTTGCTCTCAGAAATGAACAGTGAGTTGCACTGTTAAAAATTCATCATTGAGCTAAATTTTTGAAAGGGGCAAGTTTCACCAAAAAGTAGCATCTGTTCATATCAGTATATTTGCCTCAGTACAACATCATTGGCTCACTAAGAATCCACTTGGCAACATCCAAAATGATAGCTCAACTTAAGATAATACCAAACTTCCAGCACAACTGCTCCATAGAAAATATCCTCCAACCAAGCTCATCCATAGGAACAAGTTCCTAAATGGAAACCTGCACCATATGGGGCCCAGCTATAAGCAGCTTACTCATACATGCATGCTGATGTGCTGTCAAGCATCAGAGGCATCACAGGTAGTACAAAGAAGAAAGCACAGCCGTAGCTGGTAACAAGCAGCTTCTCAAAATACCCCACACACCTTGTTTAGCTCAAAACAAAACCCTAGTTCACTTTAGTTCATCACCAGATTCCTCTGAACAAATCAGCCAATACCACTATAACCAGCATGGTTACTTAGTGGAGTTTAGAAAACAGGCCAAGACAGGAGCACAAGAAGGAGGGGGCAGGAGCAGACCAAGTTTATCAAGAGGAAGTGGAGCAACAACAATACAAGTAGATTCCTTGGCAGCACATCCACAAGACAAGGTGCACAGCCACATACCAGCAGATCTATAGGCATCAGGCTGATAGACCACAACTCAATCAATACATGATTTAGTCAGATCTAAACATAGAGTTTTTGTTGAGATTGGGAGAACTCTCAGACTACCATAGAAGTGATATGCTAGTCTCATCATTGAGTTAAAAAGATAAACTATAAGCATCTGTTTCAATCACCATTAGGGCCTCAGACTTTGCATCCTAAGCAGGGGATATCGCACACTTCTACTAATTATACCAAGGCCATAAAAGCATACAAATCATCTTTGCACAAACCAGCAAGCATGAAGGATTGCCGGGCACAAATCCAAAAGAATTGGAATTGCACCTCAGGCACAATCCCAAACTCACTCCCACCAAACTCTCAATCTAGTCTTTAAAACTAGAACATCAGCCCTTCATCAAGTTTGATAATAAATCATTTCCTTAGATATTCAAAAATATCTAAGAATCATTTTATATTTTAAAACAAAGATAACTGAATCAAAGATTCAATTACACACTGCTCATCTTCATAGTTTGATTCAAGGCAGCTCATACTACAACAAATGTCACAATCTTCATTTTATAAGATCATCTAGAATTCAATAGCTACCCTCTCATATATAAGTTTAGAAGAATTCAAATCATTTTCCTAGCTAATAAGCCAGGAATCATTTAGTGTACTGCTATTATCCCTGACAAAAGAGTGTATATCTTAACACATCCAGAGCTAATTACCATATGTCATTCACCATCCAGCAATAATTTCAAGCCAATATGATTTCCAGATCATTTTCTTAACCAACTCAACTAGCAGTCAGTATCAATAGTTCTTGACTGTCAACATGAACTAGTAAATGTTCAGACCAACAAGTATCCCAAACAGATAAAATCCAAACCAATGGTTTGAATTTTCATGTTCATCAGAATCATCCAGAAGGGTTTCTCAGATCATCTACCCAGATTAAGAGTAGCATAAACCTACCCTTACCATAGTACCTCATCATTTAACCATAGGGTAAAGAATTAAAACAGGGCCTTGAGACCATCACAAGTAAACCAAGCATGTCAATTGAGCATCAAACCAGAGCTAAGATATATCCACCATACACAGTTATTCACAAGATGTGGACCCTAGGTTCAGAGATAAAATCTAGATAGTGGGGAATCATAGAAAAAACACTTGACATGGCAAGGTAGATAAAGCCTGGAGGGAAGCATAGAAGGAGCACCACTGGGCGTAGTTCTATCTCACGGAGAGAGGAAGGTATGAGTATCGACGGCAACAACAACACAGAACACCATGGGGAAGGCTTCACCATACACCACCACCTAGCCCAGCATCAATCTCACCACCAAGGCGACACAGGGAGCAGCCCTGAGGGCCACAACATCCTACACCGGCCTAGAATACGAACTTCAGTGAGCGGCGACGCCAGAATCGACAGCCACCACACCATGGCAGTGCTAGGGTTCCCGACGAGTGCGCAATAGGGGGCACGCAAGCCAAATCGATGGGGGGAAAATAAGAAGGAAGAGGTGGCGAGGCAGCACCAGCTTGCGTCGGTGCCGGAGGCAGCCGAGGCGACCAGCGGCGGCGCAGGCGGCGCATCGCGCACGGAGAGGAACGTGAGAGGGATAGGGTCGTGTCTGTGTGCGGGTGAGAGGAGAGAAAGAATGGGGTGGGTTGTGGTCTGGATGACCCAGGCCAACTTAGATGGGCCAGGCCAGCCCATGTACCAACCTAAAACAACCCAAGTCAAATAAAACAAGAAATAAAATAAAAGTAAAATAAATAAAATTACCTAAATAACCTTTAAATATTTTCAGCTATAAAAAAGTTATAGAAAAATATTAACTTAGAGTTTTACAAATAAAATATAAAACAAATATTTAAAGACACTAAATTCTTTGAGGAATTTTATAAAAATAAAGTTAAGACTTAAAAATAAATAAAATTCATTTTTAAGATCTTTAATAAGTATATTCCACTAGAAAAATACCATGTATATTATCCAAAAGTATTTTAAGATAAATAAAAATCATTACTATTTTAATCAAATGAAATAACCACTTTGTTAATTCTTAGAATTATTTCTTAAGTAAGAAATAATCCCATTTTCTTATAAAACACTCAAACCTTTAAAGTTTTATTACTAAGTCTAAATCCATAATTAAAATATAACTATTAGCCTTTAAATGTTTTTAAATCTTAAATTCAAATTAAACTCCTTTTAAATAAATATAATTTATCACTCATGTATAAGAGGATGAATAATATTCATCTTTTTACCACTCTTAAAAATGACTCTAAACTCAAATAAATTTATAAGATCATCTAATTATGCTTCCATTAATAAATTGCACATTATTAAATTTATCTTTCACTTAAATTAAAAGGGATCATCCTTAATCATATTTGCCAAAACCCTAAAACTAGATACTATTCTAAAACTCATCATATCTTACAATTCACTTCTATTTTTATAGTTAACTTTGGTCTAAACCATCATAAACATCTCATTTGAAGTTTATTCATGTTTTAAAGTTAACTTTAGTCAATTGTATCATTAATTGAAATATGATAACTCAACATCATTTGTAACCCTCACAAACCCTAATGTAAAACCTAATAAACCTTAAGATAATTAACCTTAACTAATACTAGTGTCTTCAAATGCTATTCTTTTTTCCACTTCACACAAACAAGTCTATAATATTTCCTTCAGCTCTTAAGAACTCAACTCAAGGACTTTTTATCCCAATCACCAGATAACAATTAATCATAATCACATTATTCTATTAGTATATTTTGAATTGTTAACACTTAAGTTCCTGATTAATGTCATTGCTTATGAAATAATCTTAAAGATAAACCCAATCTTAAAGAAGATACCTAAGATCAACTTATTCAAAATACTAAGGGTTTCACTTTGGGAATTATAAAATTGCATAGCATTACTTATGCATAATGGCATCCTGCTTCTTTAAACATTAGTCCGTACCGAACCAATGATGCTGATTTCAGATATTGGATCTTCTATTATCTCGAAGACCATGAGTGCATAATCTTGCAATCACAAAAGGCAAGTTCACACTTGCTCATGTCCTTTGATTATTTTCTGTAAAGTATTTTGCAAACCCAGTGTTGTCATCACCTGCATTTGAAAAAGATTAGAAAACACTATTTTCATAATAATATGATTATAGGTTATTTACCATGAGGTAATAATCTACTATAAAAGTTCCGGTGGTAAAGGAACATATTATCTAGGACTTAACAACCAATGTTCCTAGTGATTCTTGCGCCGTATATTACGCGTTAACCATGAGATTTGGAATGGGACAGAGAAGTCAGCTGGATCGGCTCGCTTTTGCATGCATTGGACACTGTTTTGGGCATTTGTAAGTTGTAGATCGTGGGTATAGCCGTTTTATAAGGGGGAAGTCTACTATGGATCTGGGTTTACAAAAGACAGATATCTAGTGTTAATGGTTGTTGTATGTATCCAATTAAGGTATAGCCGTTTTATACAGGGAAAAGTCTACCTTGAGTTTGGTCATCGAACAATTGTGGTGTATGCGGGGTCGCAGAGAAGGACAGTGATTGGCTTGGATCTTAGTCTGGGCCTCATACCAAGGAAGTGTGAACGAGCATATAACTCGGATGTGCAACAAATCTAAGATCTCTCATGGGTAAAGTGACGCACCTCTGCAGAGTGTAAGAACTATAACTTGTTACTCCCTGTTCCGGGAAGGGGCTGCGAACGCTGCGGGAAAGGAACTCCATGAAAGTTCTGGTAAACCCGTGAAGGCTGATGGACATAGCTTTTCAGAATAAAAGCAACCTTTGAAGAAATGTTTACGAAAATTTGCATTGCCTACGACCTATGGTCTGTGGCTGTAGATAGTGCATCAAACACTTCTCTTTAGTGAATTTGCTGAGTACGCTCGTACTCAACGTATCTTATTAACCCTTGCTAGATCTCAGAGAAACCAATGGCGTTCTCAGGAAATAAGTCACTTGAAGAGTTGAAGATATCTAAGGGAGATCAACGGAGTCGAAGACCTTACCGAAATCTATCGAAGACAAGCTGAAGCGTAGAATAGAAATAGAACTCCTAGAATCTAGAACCTACTTCTGTAGAATAATACTATAGTACTACTTTCAAGCTTTATACTTATATTAATAGTAGTACTTCTAAAGTAACTTCGAGTGGATCTTTCTGTATAATATTCCTCACTGTCCGAGGAAGCTCTCTGGATCTTTTGTAATATGCTATATGTAATATAAATTATTGTCTTGGACCCGCGATGTTTCTGTTGTACCACTCTGAGGGATATAATGCGGATGGAACAGTGTTCCATTGGTGTTATATCAACGACTATAGTGTACTACACCATGCAGTGGTATGCTGGGTCACCGCAGTTCTTCATTGCCTAGAACACTCTAGTTTGTACTCTTATTGTTTTGTGAGTGTTCTCTTTTGCTAGCACCACGTTTATCTTTAGTTTTCTTCTGCTTTTGCTTAGAACGTTCTAGTTCTTCTTTGTAGTTAGGAGAGACAAGCTCTCTGATCTTTATTGATTTTTATCTTTGTGATTTGTTTCAAATAAGTCGATTGGTGTTGGAAAAGAGTAGAAACTTTCATGCTTATAGTGGTTGAAAAGGAAGCTTGTTTGACTGTGGCTTAGACTTTATCATGTCATGTTATATGTTGCTTTGACTATATGCTTAGTAATTATTGTTGTAGCATGACTTGTTTCAAACAATTGAGATTTCTTAATGTGCCATGAAAGGATCATGCATTGTTTTAGCATACAAAAGCCTAATATTGTGGTATTCTTCTTTGATTTTTTATTTGGGTTGACTTGGCACATGCTTACACCATGTTAAGACTATGAACCAGTCACCTTAGCCTCTATGATCATTTAGTTTTTGACTTGTGATATCACTTTATGCTTTAATTAATAATGTTTTGTCGCTCTGCATGATTATGGCCATTATTGCTCTCTTAGTTGGTCACTCCCAGTCTTTTGCTAGCCTCCACCTGTACTGAGTATGAGCTCTACTCGTGCATCCAACTCTAAATAAACCAAGTTATTCCAAAGAGTCCACTATAAACTCCTATGCATGGTGTGTTACACCATTCCAAGTATATTCATGTATTTATCTATCTTCCAAATTAAACTTTTGTTATGTGAAAATTAGTGATTAAAGCTCTCGCAAACTTGATAGCACATTTTATTTCTTGCACATAATAAACTTGAACCATTGTGACAATCTTATGATGCTTGGATGAGCAAATTATAAGTTGGGAGTTAGCAAAACCATGCTTTCATGGGGTCCGCTTTAGACATTGCACTTATTTATTCAGTTGATATCATGTTCTTTTGTTTATGGATGCCGACGGTGTAAAATAAGATGGGAACTTGTAAGTCCATGGAGTATGTATATCTGTTAGAGAAATGCCTGGGCAGCTAGCCTAAGCCATGCCTAATCATCATGGAAACTTGTATCGTAACCATAGTGGCATTCTATGATCCTCAATAAAAAACTATGCAAATAGTCAATAAAAAGATCGCTGAGATGCTCACTGTCTATTGCCTTGTCATATTGATATGGGATAGCTCCTGTGTCATGGGGAAAGGGGTACCCCATTGGCGGTTCTCTATGATACACATACACTTACAATGACAAGGACTTTCTTGTGACCAAAGTTGAGTAGCATGAGGTTTCGGTACTTGTAATCAAGGGGCATGAGACTTTCAACTTATGATTTGTGATACGTCGTAAACGTATCTATAATTTTTTATGCTCCATGCTTGTTTTGTATCGACTTTCTTATGTTTTTTCTACACTTTGAGGGAATTTTATACATTTTATGGAACTAACCTCTTAACAAGATGCCACAGTGCCAGTTGCTTGTTTTCTGCTGTTTTTGGTTTCAGAAAAGGTAGTAAGGAAATATTCTCGAAATTGGACAGAACAAAAGCCAAAGTCAATATTTTACCGGAGCAAAGACGGAGTCAAAAGGGGATACAAAGAGAAGCCACGAGGCGGCCACACCTAGGGCTAGCGCCCCCCTAGGGCGCGCCGCCCCATGATGTGGGCCCCTCGGGCGTCCACCGACCTCGCCCCTTCGGCTATATAAGCACCCCGATGTAGAAACCCTAAACACCCGATCAGAAATCCATGAAACAGCCCGTAGCCGCCGCCACCATCGTCCCTAGATCGGGGGGATCTGAAGCTATTCTCGGCACCCTGACGGAGGTGAGAGATCATCCCAGAGGCCTTCTTCATCACCATGCTAGCCTCTGGAGTGATGCGTGAGTAGTTCATCCTTGGACTATGGGTCCATACAATATCTAGATGGTTGTTTCTCCTCCTTTGTGCTATCATGGTTAGATCTAATGAGATCCGTTCATGATCAAGATCATCTATTTGTAATCTTACATGTTGTGTTTGCGGGGATCCGATGGATATTGAGATACTATGTCAGATTGATTATTGATTCTATCATGTGTATGTTATTTGTGATCTTGCATGCTCTCTGTTTCTAGTAGATACTTTGGCCAAGTAGATGCTTGTAACTCCAAGAGGGAGTATTTATGCTCGATAGTAGGTTCATGCCTCTAGTAATCTGGGAGAGTGATAGAAACTTCTAAGGTTGTAGATGTGATGTTGCTACTAGGGATAAAACAACAATCCTTTGTACAAGGGAATTGTATTTTTTACTTTACACACTTTGCTTAATGCAATTATCTGTTGCTTGCAACTTAATACTAGAAGGGGTTCGGATGATAACCTGAAGGTGGATTATTAGTCATAGATGCAGTTGGATTACGGTCTATATATTATGTTGTAATGACCAAACAAATATCGTAGAGATCAAGATGTCTAGTATACGCATTGTTATGCAGTCTCAATCTGTCAATTGCCCTGCTGTAATTTGTTCACCCAGCATGTTATTTATCTTATGCAGAACACCTCGAGTGAACTGTGGACCCCGGTCCATTCTCTATCATTGATATACCATCTACTGTTTACTTTCTGCCAGCAATTACTATCTTCCACACTATACGTTTAATCCTTTGTTTTCAGCAAACCGGTGAGATTGACAACCTCACTATAAGTTGGGGCAAAGTACTGTGGTTTGTGTTGTGTAGGTTCCAAGTTGCTAAGAAACACCTTGCAGTTGTTTCCTTACTCCTAATGGTTCGATAACCTTGGTTTCATAATTGAGGGTAACTTGCTGCTGTGCTCATCATACCTTCCTCTTGGGGTTCCCAACGAGCTCTACATATCTGAGCCATCGAGCACTTTTCTGGCGCCGTTGCCGGGGAGATAAGGAAAACTTCAATCTCTTCCTCCTCGTCAGTCACTTTTCAGGGAGAAAGAAGATTCTTGCAAGGGGAGTCTCTCACAACCAATCTCTTTACTTTGTTTTTGTTTTGTTAGTTTATTTTTCTTTGTTTTTCTTGTTTCTTTTATAAAAAATACAAAAAATAATTGTACTAGTTTGTTTCTTTGTATAAAAAACACAAAAAAATAGTTCCTACTTCAGTTTCTATTGGCTTGATTTACTCTTGCAAGAATGAACACTCCTGAAAACACCAAGTTGTGTGACTTCACTAGCACAAACAACAATGGTTTCATGTGTACACCTATTGCTTCACCTATTCCTAAAGCTACTTTCTTTGAAATTAAACCTGCTTTGCTTAATCTTTTTATGAAAGAGAAATTTCTCGATGATATTTCTGATGATGCTGCTGCTCACCTTAATAATTTTGTTGAACTTTGTGAGATGCAAAAATATAAGGATGTAGATGGAGATATTATTAAGCTTAAATTGTTTCCTTTCTCTCTGAGAGGAAGAACTAAAGAATGGTTGCTATCTTTTCCTAGAAATAGTATTGATTCTTGGATTAAATTCAAAGATGCTTTTATTGGAAAATATTATCCTCCTCCTAAGATTATATCTATGATAAGTGAAATAATGAAATATAAACAATTTGATAATGAACATGTTGCTCAAGCTTGGGAAAGAATGACATCTTTGGTAAATAATTTCCCCACTCATGGACTGACTGCTTGGATGATTATCCAAATTTTATGCAGGACTAAATTTTTCTTCAAGAAATCTGTTGGATTCTGCTGCTAGAGGTACCTTTATGACCATTACTTTGGGTGCTGCAACAAAGGTCCTTGATAATATGATCGTTAACTATTCTGAATGGCACACTGAGAGAGCTCCACAAGGTAAGAAGATAAATTCTGTTGAAGAAACCTCCTCCTTGAGTGATAAAATTGATGTTATTATGTCTATGCTTGTTAATGTAAAAGCTCATATTAATCCAAATAATGTTCCTTTAGCCTCTTTGGTTGCTCAAGAAGACCAAGTTGATGTGAACTTCATTAGAAGTTCACATCAACTTGCACTTCTTGAGCAACCAAAGAGGCTAAGGGAACACTATTAGGATCTATAGGAGCTTTCCCATTAACAAGCATAACCATAATAACATCAATCTTTTCACTCAAAGAGGACGTTTCCTCAACAGAATTTACCTTCTTACCATGTGGAGCTCTCTCAACATGCCATTCAGAGTAGTTAACCATCATATTATCAAGTACCTCCAGTAGATGAATCCAAGAAGTGAGTCCATGAGTAGGGAAATTTGTAACCAAAGATTTCATTCTTTCCCAAGATGGAGCAACATGTTCACTATCAAGCTGTTTAAATTTCATAATGTCACTTCTCATAGAAATAATCTTAGTAGGAGGATAGTACTTTCCAATAAAAGCATCTTTGCACTTAGTCCAAGAATCAATACTATTTTTAGGCAAAGAAAGCAACCATTCTTTAGCTTTTCCTCTCAAGGAGAAATGAAAAAGCTTGAGCTTAATAATATCTCCATCTACATCCTTATACTTTCGCATCTCACAAAGTTTAACAAAGCTATTG
The DNA here is from genome assembly GCA_023614405.1 of Avena insularis. Taxonomy (NCBI): domain Eukaryota; kingdom Viridiplantae; phylum Streptophyta; class Magnoliopsida; order Poales; family Poaceae; genus Avena; species Avena insularis. The sequence continues at coordinate 217,327,051 of CM042685.1, read as the reverse complement.
ATATGAGCAGCAGGATCATCAGAACCAACACCAGAAAATTGCTCTCTCATCACAAGATTCAACAAAGTAGGCTTAATTTCATAAAAGGTAGCATCAGGAGTAGGTGGAGCAATAGGTGTGCTAAGGAAATCATTGTTGTTGGTGCTAGTGAAGTCACACAACTTGGTGTTCTCAGCAGAGTTCATTTTGGCAAAGGTGGGCAAGCCAAAAATAGCAGCAGCTAGAGCTAATTTTTTTTGTGTTTTTGAATAAAGCAAGCAAACAAAACTAGACTAATTTTTTTTGGGTTTTTTGGAAATAGGAAAACAAAACCAAGCAAAAGAAAAAAAGCAAACTAAAAACAAAGTAAAGAGAACATAAGTGAAGGACTCCCCTAGTGAAGACGTCCTTAGCCTCCCCGGAAACGGCGCTAGAAAGTCTTAATCGTGCTAGACGTGGCACTTCGTTGGTAACCCCAAGCGAGGGTGCAAAGAGAAGGCATCAAGTTTTCCCTCAGTTGAGACCGAGGTTATCGAACCAGAAGGAGGAAGGAAACGTCACACAGGTGTTGCAAGCAACACGGTGACCTGCACAACACAAACTCAAGGCTTTGCCCCAACGAATAAGTGAGGTTGTCAAGCTCACCGGTTTGCTTTCACAAAGGATTAAACATATGGTGCGAAAGGTAATGGTTTGCAACAAGTAAACAAGTAACAGTGGAAGATGTATCAATGGTAAAGATTGGACCGGGGTCCATAGTTCACTAGAGGTGATCTCCTTAGATAAACAACATGGCATGAAGGGTAAGCAAATTACAGCAGGGCAATTGATAGGAACTGAGCAAGGCATAACAATGCAATTACTAGTCATAAAGATCCTATGAGATTCGATTGGGCAATACAATAAGATACATAGACCGCCATCCAATTGCATCTATGACTAGAAGTCCACCTTCAGGTTATCATCCGAACCCCCTCTAGTATTAAGTTGCAAGCAATAGACAACTGCTTTAACCAAAGTGTGTAAGGTAAACAGTCCACATGTTCCATGAACAAGAGACCATTGTTTTCTCCCTAGTAGCAACAACACATCTACAACCGAAGAGATTATTGTCACTTCCCTTGGAAACTAGAGGCATGAACCCACTATCGAGCATAAATACCCCCTCTTGGAGTCACTAGCAACTACTTGGCCAAGATATCTACTAACAACGGAGAGCATGCAAGATCACAAACAACATAGACATGACAGAATCATAAAGACAAAACCATTAATCAAACCAACATAATAATCTCAATATCCATCGGATCCCCGCAAACACAACATGCATGATTACAAAAAGATTATATCTTGATCATGAACGGAGCTCACAAGATCTATACATGAAAGCACAAAGGAGGAGATACAACCATCTAGATACTACATGGACCCATAGTCCAAGGTGGAACTACTCACGCATCATACCGGAGAGAAGGCCTCCGGGATGATCTCCTCTCCGGCAGGGTGCCGGGAAGGACTTCATATCCCCCCTATCTAGGGACGATGGTGGAGGCGGCGATAGACGGTTTCGTGGATATTTGATCGGGTCCTCAGGGTTTCTGCATCGGGGGCTTCTTATAGGCGAAGGGGGAGACCGAGGCGGCAGCCAGGGGCTGCAAACCCGAGCCAGGCGCTAGGCTGGGCCCACCCGCGCCTGGGGTGGGTCTGGCCCTCTTGGCTTGCCCCTCCGGCTCTCCTCTGGACTTCTTGTTCCCCACGGAAAGTAATTAACTTTGACATTTGTCCCGTCCAATTCCGAGAATATTTCTTTACTAACTTTTCTGAAACCAAAAACAACAGAAAACAGGTATCTGGCACTATTGCAACTTGTTAGTAGGTTAGTACCAGAAAACATGTAAAAATCACCTCAAAGTGTGGACAAGTAAAGCAAAGTAGATACTAAACAAGCATGGAGCATCAAACAATATAGATATGTTTCCAACATATCACCAGCCAGGTGGGCCAGACCCCCCTCCCCCAGGCATGGGTGGGCCCTGCCCCGCGCCTGGCTAGGGTTTGGCCGCCCTGGCCACCACCTTGGCCTCCCCCTTCGCCTATAAGAAGCCCCCGATGCAGAAACCCTGAGTACCCGATAAAATATCCACGAAACCGTCTGTAGCTGCCGCCACCATCATCCCTAGATCGGGAGGGATCTGAAGTTCTTCCTGGCACCCTACCGGAGGAGAGATCATCCCGGAGGCCTTCTCTCCGGTATGATGTGTGAGTAGTTCCACGTTGGACTATGGGTCCATGTAGTAGCTAGATGATTGTATCTCCTCCTTTGTGCTTTCATGTATAGATCTTGTGAGCTCCGTTCATGATCAAGATCTAATTTATTTGTAATCATGCATGTTGTGTTTGCAGGGATCCGATGGATATTGAGATAAATTATGTTGGATTGATTAATGGTTTTGTCTTTATGATTCTATCATGTCTGTGTTGTTTGTGATCTTGCATTCTCTCCGTTGTTAGTAGCTATCTTGGCCAGGTAGTTGCTAGTGACTCCAAGAGGGGGTATTTATGCTCGATAGTGGGTTCATGCCTCTAGTTTCCAAGCGAAGTGACAATAATCTCCTCGGTTGTAGATGTGCTGTTGCTACTAGGGAGAAAACAACGGTCTCTTGTTCATGGAACATGTGGACTGTTTACCTTACACACTTTGCTTAAAGCAGTTGTCTCTTTGCTTGCAACTTAATACTGGAGGGGGTTCGGATGATAACCTGAAGGTGGACTTCTAGTCATAGATGTAGTTGGATGGCGGTGTATGTATCTTTTTGTATTGCCCAATCGAATCTCATAGGATGTTTCTGACTAGTAATTGCATTGTTATGCCTTGCTCAGTTCCTGTCAATTGCCCTGCTGTAATTTGTTTACCCTTCATGCCATGTTGTTTATCTAAGGAGAGCACCTCTAGTGAACTATGGACCCCGGTCCAATCTTTACCATTGATACATCTTCCACTGTTACTTGTTTACTTGCTGCAAACCATTACCTTCCACACCATACATTTAATCCTTTGTTACAACAAACTGGTGAGCTTGACAACCTCACTGATTCGTTGGGGCAAAGTCTTGAGTTTGTGTTGTGCAGGTCTCTGCGTTGCTTTCAGCACCTGTGTGACGTTTCCTTCCTCCTACTGGTTCGATAACCTTGGTTTCTTACTGAGGGAAAACTTGCTGCTATGCTGCTTCACACATTGCTCTTGAGGTTCCCAACGAAGCGCTCCTACACCAACTCAGCGCTGCATCGAGCTTTTCTAGTGCTGTTTCCCGGGAGGCTAAGGACGTCTTCACTAGGGGAGTCCTTCACTTCCTTTCTCTTTACTTTGTTTTTAGTTTGCTTCGTTTCTGTTGCTTGGTTTTTTTTGCCTCTTTCCAAACAACCCCCAAAAAATTAATCTAGTTTGGTTTGCTTGCTTTATTCAAAAACACAAAAAAAATTAGTTCCTGCTCTAGCTGCTGCTATTTTTGGCTTGCCCACCTTTGCCAAAATGAAATCTGCTGAGAACACCAAGTTGTGTGACTTCACTAGCACCAACAACAATGATTTCCTTAGCACACCTATTGCTCCACCTACTCCTGATGCTACCTTTTATGAAATTAAGCCTGCTTTGTTGAATCTTGTGGTGAGAGAGAAATTTTCTGGTGTTGGTTCTGATGATCCTGCTGCTCATCTCAATAGCTTTGTTGAACTTTGTGATATGCAAAAGTATAAGGATGTGGATGGAGATATTATTAAGCTCAAGATTTTTCCTTTCTCCTTGAGAGGAAAAGCTAAATAATGGTTGCTTTCTTTGCCTAAAAATAGTATTGATTCTTGGACTAAGTGCAAAGATGCTTTTATTGGAAAGTACTACCCTCCTGCTAAGATTATTTCTATGAGAAGGGACATTATGAAATTCAAACAACTTGATAGTGAACATGTTGCTCCAGCTTGGGAAAGAGTGAAATCTTTTGTTAATAATTGCCCTACTCATGGACTCACTGCTTGGATGGTTATCCAGACGTTTTATGCAGGTTTGAACTTCTCCTCAAGAAACCTATTGGATTCAGCTACTAGAGGTACTTTTATGGGCCTCAGTTTGGGTGCTGCAACAAGGCTCCTTGATAATATGATGGTTAACTACTCTGAATGGCATGTTGAAAGTGCTCCATATGGTAAGAAGGTAAATTCTATTGAGGAAACTTCCTCTTTGAGTGTAAAGATTGATGTTATTATGGCTATGCTTGTTAATGGGAAAGCTCCTATAGATCCTAATAGTGTTCCCTTTGTTGGGGATATGCCATATGGGTATCCTCATAGCATGTCTCCTATCCGAATAACCTGGGTGGCCCACAGTTGGTAGCATGGCCCATGGCCTGCTTGGCAGCCCAGTTAGATGGATCCAGAAGGGAGGCCCATGCCAGATAAAGGAAGGCTACGGTGGAGTCACCAGCATACCCGGAGCCTTGGAGTGCAAGATACACAAGACTAGTAATAGACGGTGTAGGACTCTGTAACCTGTCTGGCTAGGACTTTTCCCTGTAACCCTAGGACCTAGCGGCTATATAAGTCGGGCCTATGGGATCCTTTAGGGCACAAGCTAGTATCGATTCATACAACCTAGCGAACCTATATCTGTAACTCGGCATATTGCCCTTATAGTGATTTATAGCAGGAGTAGGATTCCGCCACCGTCGTGGGATATGAACCTGGGTAAGCTGTGTTACCTCATACCCGTCAACCGTCCGCCTTCCCCCACGTCTCTAAACACGCACTGTGAGGACCCCTCCATGGCATACTCGTCGGCAATACCACGACAGTTGGCGCCCACCGTGGGGCAAGAGGCGCTTCAGGCTCTTTAGCGGGCGAGGACCAATATCTTCACGGGAATCGGTGAAACTGTAGCCATCAGTCGCGTTCTCTTCTCTGGCGATGTTCCGATCGTCCCTCCCGATGAGTTCTGGATCTCGGCGAAGACGAACCCTACGCAATGTTCGATCGTTCCTATCAGAGACATCCACCTCTTCATTGGCGAAACCAACTCGGGCACTAGTTCCCTGGGAGTCGGAGGAGCATCAAGGCCCGCACGGACAGGATACGTTTGCGGAAGGATCGATGTCGGATCTCTCTTCGGAGTTTGCCGGCAAAGATCATAAATATCCAAGGCCCGCACGGACCGCCTACGGGCAGGATACGTTCGCGGAAGAATCAATGTCGGATCTCTCTTCGGAGTTTGCCGGCAAAGATCGAAAAAATTCAAGGCTCACCCAAACCGCCCCTGTGCAGGATATAAAGGTGGAAGATCGCTGCAAATCCGCCGGCTTCGCCCGTTTGTCTGGACAGCAGAGATCCAAGTTTGTTGGAGTGGTTACCATCTTCGATCTGGCGCGTTGCGTTGAGAGAGAGGGCGAAAACCCCCGCGATTACTTGGCCAGGTGGCTCCGTATACGAGCCGATCTGGCCCACTGCCCCGATGATAATGCTTTGTATCACTTCATGGAAGGACTGGAGCGTGGCAGGCTTCTCCGGAATTCTCTAAGACGGCAGAAGGCAACATGACGCCTTACCCTTGAAGAGATGGTGAGCACCGTCAACAACTTCGTGGAAGCTGACGTAGTAGCCCAGATGGCGCTTGCGCTCATTGATGGAGATCCTCCAATTCAGCCACCGCCACCACCGCCTCTGGCCGCCATCGTCGCAGCTGCGCCGCCACCTCCAGTCATCATCGCTGCCGTTGCACCTCCACCGCCCATCATCGAGGAAGTCCTGGCACCCTCCGACTATGTCATTGACGCGCTTTATGCTGGTTTCAGTGCAGATTCAGAGGAGATAGATTTCTGTCCAAAAGAGCTAGACTCCGCCATGCAGGAGATGGAGGAGGAATACACGCGCGACGAGCAAGCCAACAACGCCGTCACGTCTCGGGGGGTGTTCGTCACCATCGGGACGGCGATGGATGAAGATCAACCCGGACGAGATCCACCTACAGCGCTGGAGAAGGGGAAGGGGGCACTTATTGCTGCTGATGATGATCGTGCAAAGGTCATGCCTCCTCCGCCTAACCCAGTGCAGCAGCCGCAGGAACTCGGCACCGGCCCGAGCAACAACAACACCGCAAACTTTCTGCCTCCGGCATCTACGTCTACAGCAGCCCAAGTTAATCCGGCTGATAGAGTGATGTACGACAATCTCCTCGTCGAGCCACTGACCGTCGCTCATATCCGGAACGTGACCCAGCTTGACGAGAAGCGCCAGCAGCTGCTGGAGGAAGCGCAGGCCATCACAGAGCAAGGGGCTAAGCTAGATCGGGATCTGGTCAACGCGTAGAAGTCCATAGAAAAATCTAGAGCAATGTAGGCCAAGTACAATACTTTGCTGCAACAGCAGAAGGCCAAGAAAGCTCTGGCTCGCGTCATCAACGATCCTGGTGTACGACGCAACCTAGGATGGGCTCCCTCGAAGCCGGCACAAGCCAAGCCATACATTGACAGTGAAGGAAAGCAGGTGATGCCCACCCCACTCCTTAACCTCGCCGTCACCAAGACCCTTCTAGAGCAGGATAGATCACCCGAGGCAGTGGAACAGGTGTATGACCTAGTGGCCAAGGCGGTGAAGCAGCAAGAAAAGGCCACCTCTCAGAGGCTTGTGTCTGACCCAGCGCTCTGCCAATCTAGCCAGTATAAGCCGCCAAGGGACAGATCTCCTCTTGTTGTCGGGTCCCAGACGGGTTCATTAGAACGAAGACGGAGGGATGCGCGCAACAGGAAGGATTCCATCTCCATATCCTCCGACCATGGAGAAAAGGCCCGACCTCGTAGCCCATCGACAACGCCCCAATCCCCCCGACATCGCGAAGATTACAAGGCTCACCATCATACGGATATGCCCCCACCAAAGCAGTGTGGCATCGTCATCCGCGACAACACGGAGTAGACCCGTCATGACGAGGAGCGCAACCAAGGACACAGGAGCAGGTCACACCATGACCCTCTGCGGCCGACAAGCAACCGTGACAGGCGTGAGGCGTCATAGGAGGGTAACAACAAGAAAGCTAACCCACCGCCACCTTCGCCTCCGTCGCCACCTAGCAGTCACCATGGCGGAGGAGGCCCACGTCGTTCACGCAGCCCATCCCCTGTTGACAAGAAGAAGAACCCGGAGCCGTACGATGCATGTTCGCGGATCGATAAGATCCACGAGGCTCGGGAAGGACCATACCTGGGACCATGTTGCTTTGGACCTGCAATACGGTCCGCAACTTACCCCAAAGGTTTCCTGATTGATAAGACCATCAAGCCCTATGACGGCACCGCCAAGCTAGCCACATGGTTGCAGGACTACGGAAACGTGGTGGATATTGCAGGAGGCAACCCCAACGTCGCCATCAAGTACCTCCCGTTAATGTTGGCGGGCACGTCCCGTCAATGGATCGACGACTTGTCAGAGAAATCTATCTACAACTGGTTGGACATGCAAGAAGTGTTCACCAAGAACTTTGAAGGTACATACAAGCGTCCCTGCACTGTGGACGATCTACAACAGTGCATGCAAGAGAAAGACGAGACATCTCGCGCCTACCTCTCCCGCTGGCTGGATATGAAGAACTCCTGCGTAGGAGTGCACGCTCAGACCGCCGTGGCCGCCTTCATCGATGGATTGGAAAGAGGCACGTTGCTCCGACATACTGAAGCACTTGAAGGACAATCACCAGCTTGACTTGAACCAGATGATTCAGTTGGCTAGTGAGTTCGCAGCTGCCGCCGACGATGCTCGCGGCTCCTTGCCGGCAAAGGCCGTTCCAACTCAAGCTCAGAGGAACAGAAGTACAAAGAGGAAAACCGCTCCAGAAGAAAAGCAATCTACCAACATGGTCGCTATGACTTTTGCAGGACAAGGTGATGGCTGACAGCGTGGCCGAGGAAGGGGAGCTGGTCGTGGGCAGCAGCGAGGAAGCGAAACTACCTCGGTGTCGCTCCGTGTTCCCTAAACCTACGAGGAGTACCGCGATATGCCGTGCCTCGTACACCTCGACGTCAACGGAAAAGCCTCCCATACCAATCGACACTGCAAGTTCGTCAACGACCTCAAGGAATACCCAGAGTCCGGCTACAAGCAAAGTCAGAAGAACAGACTACGAGGCAAGGTCAAGGGGAAGAAGAAGAAGGAGGAGTCCAAGGATTCAAGTGACATGGACAAGGGCATTGACCCCAAGCACGCCGCCAAGAGCGATGACAAGGGCAAGAACCCCTTCGCGAAGAAGGGTCCAGTCTACCACACTTTCCTTGGCACTCCCACCGTCCGACAACAAAAGACCTCTCTAAGGATCCTGATGGCCACTCTCCCCCCAGTTCCCAAGAACCTGCGCTGGTCGGAGGTTCCAATCACTTGGGACAAGACGGACCACCCAGAACTTATACCTACGGAGAACCAGTACGCCATGGTCATCAACCCCTTGATTGACGGCGTGGAGTTCACCAAGTGTATGGTGGATAGTGGAAGCAGCATCAACATCATGTACCTAGATACACTGCAGAAGATGAACTTATCGGAGGCAAACCTAAGGCGGACCAACACCATCTTCCACGGCATAGTTCCTGGTCAGGAGGCTCGGTCCCTTGGATGCATTAAACTTCAGGTTGCCTTTGGCGATGTTAACAATTATCGCCAAGAGCGCATGACCTTTGAGGTAGTCCCGTTCAAGAGCGTGTACCACGTCATATTCGGCCGCGACATATTCCACACGTTCATGGCCAATCCATGCTTCGTCTACAACAAACTCAAGATACCCGGGCCAAACGGTGTCATCACCGTATCCGGAAGCTTTACCAAGGCAAGGGACTGCGAGATCAATGAAGCAGCCGTTGCGGAAGCTGTCCTCTATAGTGAAGAATTCAAAGAGATCCAGAGCAAGGTCAATGACTCATAGATGCCCGCGTCGAAGAAGCAAATTTTACACTCCGCTCCTGCGTTCAAGGCCGCCATCGAGACCAAGCCGATGGAACTTGTGGTAGGCGATGCCTCCAAGGTCACCGCCATTGGGACGAACCTATATCCCAAATAGGAAAGCGCTCTCGTCGAGTTCCTCCGTGAGAATAGGGACATCTTTGCCTGGCAACCTGCCGACATGAAAGGTGTACCTAGGTAACTTGCCGAGCACAGCTTAAACATTGATCCGAAATCCAAACCAGTGAAACAACCTCTACGGTGCTTTGGAGATGAGAAGAGATGCGCCATTGGCAACGAGATAGCTAGGTTACTTAAGGCTAGATTTATCCAAGAAGTCCTTCACACCCAATGGGTGGCCAATCATGTACTTGTCCCCAAAAAGGGAACCAATGAATTAAGAATGTGCATTGATTACATCGGCTTGAACAAAGCATGTCCCAAAGATCCGTTTGCTTTGCCTCGCATTGACCAAGTCATTGACTCGACGGCTGGCTCAGAACTTTCGTGTTTTCTCAATGCATACTCAGGATACCACCAGATCAAGATGAGGAAATCAGACCAATTGGCCACTTCGTTCACTACCCCATACGGCACGTTTTGCTATGTCACGATGCCCTTTGGGCTGAAAAACGCAGGTGCTACCTACCAGCGGACAATGCAACGTTGCCTTCACGACCAAATTGATCGGAATGTTCACGCCTATGTGGACGATATTGCGGTGATGTATAAAAAGTCAAATGACTTAATCTCCGACTTAAAAGAAACCTTTGATAATCTCCGGAAAAACAACATGATGCTTAACTCTAAGAAGTGCGTCTTCGGGGTACCAGCTGGCAAATTGTTGGGTTTTATCGTTTCCCATCGCGAAATCGAGGTCAACCCGGAGAAAATCAAGGCCATCTTAAACATAAACCATCTGACATGCCTAAAGGACATCCAACGACTAACAGGTTGTGTTGCAGCGGTTAGTCGGTTCGTCAGCCGACTTGGAGAGAAGGCTCTGCCGCTGTTCAAGTTGCTGAAGAAGATGGACAAATTCACGTGGACAGACGAAGCAGACGCAGCATTAAAGCAGCTCAAGGAGATTCTTTCCTCAGCGCCTATCCTTGCAGCACCCGAGCCTGGTGAGCTCCTGTTAATCTACATGGCGGCAACCAACTGGGTCATCAGCATCGTCGTCGTGGTAGAGCGGAAGGAACCAGGCTATGAGAACGGAGTTCAATGACCATTTTACTACGTGAGCGAAGTCTTGACGGAGTCCAAGCAGCGTTATCCGCACTACCAGAAGATAGCTTATGGAGTATTCCTTGCTTCTCGGAAGCTGAGGCATTACTTTCAGGAGCACCCAATCACAGTGGTGAGCAAGACTCCGTTGTCCGACATAATCAACAACAGTGACGCTACAGGAAGCGTCGCGAAGTGGGGCATTGAACTTGCCGCCTTCGAGATCACTTACAAGATACGCGGCACTATCAAGTCACAAGCCTTGGCGGATTTTGTTGCAGATTGGACAGAGATGCCAGATGCTACTCCGTTGTCGAAACCAGAGTACTGGGTGATGCACTTTGACGGATCAAAGCTGCTCAACGGCTTGGGGGCTGGTGTATTGCTACCGTCACCAACAGGAGACAAGCTACACTACGTTCTGCAGATCCACTTCAAGGCTACAAACAACATGGCGGAGTATGAAGAACTCATTCACGGACTGTGTGTAGCCAAGGATATTGGCATCAAGCGCATAGTTTGCTGTGGAGATTCCGACTTGGTTGCCCAGCAGGTGGCTGGCACCTGGAACACGCGAAACCCTATGATGGCGGCATATCGAGACAAAGTGGACGAGATAGCCAAGAGCTTCTTGGGATACGAAGTCAAGTATGTGCCTAGGGAGCAAAACGAGGCGGCTGAGCTGCTATCTAAGCTTGGATCAGGGCACAAAAGAATTCCACCAGGAGTTTTCCTAGAGCATCTGCGCACACCATCTGTGAAGGGAGCTGACATCGACAACCCGGATCGAGCTGACTCTTTCGTCAACATGGTGACAAAGGTCCCTCCGGCTTGGACAAACCGTTCATGGAATATCTCGAACACGGAACTTTGCCCGACGACGAGGTCAAAAGACGGCAAATAGTACGACGAGCAAAGGGTTATACCATAATCAATGGGCAACTCTACAAAAGGAGCACTACTGGTGTATACCTAAAATGTGTTTCCCAGCTAGAAGGTATGGAAATCCTACGCGAAATCCATCTCGGAGATTGCGGGCATCACGCCGCTCCTCGATCGTTGGTTGCGAAAGCCTTCTGGCAAGGACTCTACTGGCTAACCGCGAAGGCGGACGCCGACAAGCTGGTTGAGACATGCATGGGATGCCAGTATTATGCCCAACAACCACATGTTCCTGCTGAAGAATTGCGAACGATACCAATAACATGGCCGTTTGCAGTCTGGGGGCTAGACATGGTGGGACCGTTACAGACGGCACCTTGTGGGTTTACGCATCTGCTTGTAGCAGTTGATAAATTCACTAAATGGATAGAAGCTAAACCCATTAGAAAGCTTGATGGGGCAACTGCCGTCAGGTTTGTCCAGGATCTAGTGGTGAGATTTGGTCTCCCACATAGCATTATCACCGACAACGGCAGCAATTTGTCACTCGGAGAAGTGGAGGCTTATTGTTGGGATAAAGGCATCCAACTTGACCTTGCATCTGTGGCACACCCACAATTCAATGGTCAAGTTGAGCGAGCAAATGGATTAATTCTGCAGGGAATCAAGCCACGTCTTGAGGCACCTCTACATAGATCAGCTGGAGCCTAGGCGGAAGAATTGCCATCTATGCTGTGGAGTTTACGAACTGCACCTAACAGATCCACCGACTACACCCCTTATTTCATGGTATATGGAGTAGAAGCCATCCTGCCTTTCGACATCCTTCATGATGCACCAAGAGTTGCCGCCTACGACGAAGATGACACTGAAGAATCCAGACGCCTAGATGTGGACCTTCTCGAGGAGGAGCGCGTTTTGGCATGCCAAAGATCCGCCATCTACCAGCAGAAGCTACACAGCTACCATAGTCGTCGCGTTCGGCATCGCTCGTTTAAAGAAGGGGATTTGGTGCTCCGACTTAAGCAGAAGAAGTCACACAAATTATCCCCGCCATGGGAAGGACCGTTCATCATAAGCAAGGCGCTACTCAATGGGTCTTACTACCTTGTTGACAATCATGAACTATAAGATAGACCCAACGAGGATCATAAGCGTAAGCGACATGACCCGGATGATGACTACCCGGAGCTTGATCGGCCATGGAACATAGCACAACTATGTCCTCTTTACACTTAGCATCTTTTATCTAATTGTGTACCCCTTATATGATCAATGAAGTAAAGCTCTCTGGTTCACTCATATTTTTGAGTCTTTTACCTCCTTTAGTGTTCATTTTTGGATCACGTAAAACCCTTATGCACAAGTTTTGCGATTGCACTTGTGAAAATTCCGCCTACAGGCGTTAGCTTAAGTTTTCTGGTCTACACGTTCTTTGTCGTTTTTATGTGGATTCTGGAGTAGTGACTTTCGACACTTATTGTCGGCGATTTTGTGCCTAGGTTATTAACGGTGCCATTGGGCATCATCACCTGAGTGCATGGTTCCGACAACGAGTCTTCCAACTCACTAAAGGTCAAGCATAAGAACCAAAGTAATGGATAAGCCAACACTTGCTTTAAAAACATATACATGCTGGAAACTGATTCTTAAGTAGCAGGACATGCAACATTATTTTCCGCCTTAAGTTACATCAATAAGTTTTTTCCGCCTATGCACCAAAGGTGAAACAAATATTACAAAGTTGTTCTTTATTCCTTTGGCGCAGGAGACTTAGAAGCAGCGTCATCACCAGCCGGAGAACCACCCTCGAAGTCGGCGCTATGGAGGGACTCAGAGGAACCTTGGTTGCCGCTGTCGATGGTGTTCATTGCTCAAAGACGTCGACGCCCACCAACTCAACAACTCTGGTGTCATAGCCCGTGAGCGACGGCAAGATGGATTCATGGTTAATCTCCTTGCCATCGTCATCTATGTCGGGAATGCTAGAGGTCACCATGTCGATGTCGGCATCTTCGTAGTGTGCCTTCACCATTGACAGCGCCATCCTTGCACCAGCCCGTGCACATGAAGCTTTCCAGCTTGTGATACGCTCGGGGGCTCAACGCAGAATCTCCGAGTACTTCGCCATGGAGTCCGATGCCTTGATATTTATCTGGAGGGGCTTGGCGACCTCCTTGGCTTGCGTGATGGCGATGTTGATAAAGTTGCCGGGAAGAACCATGCATTCCTTGCTGGAGGAGACGATCGGGTTAAACCCATAGGAGCTGCAAATTCCGACAAGGAGCACATGAGTTCAACAATTCAGAGTACCCAGACTACATAAATCCAAGACAGAGGAAACTTACTGAAGATGCTGGCCTCATCTTGCCAGAGGGTGTCCGCCAAGGATTCTTTCTCCTTTTGGAGGAGCTTATACGCCTCGCTATGGCGTTGATTCTGCTCATCGGCAGCTTGCTTCTGATCTTTGAAGATCACAATCTCCTCCTTCAAGCGATTGATTTCCTCGGTGGCGGAGTCCTGCAAGGCTTTCATTGATTCCTCATGCATTTTCAGCATGTATTTGCTCTCCTACTTAATAATTTTGTTCTCGCTATCCAGCTCTTGAATGTGCTTGGATTGATCGACAATATTCTTGGCCTTGGCAATGGTTTCTGCAAGTCAGAGAAAGCAAAGTACACAGTGAGTACTCGGAGAATATGGGCACAAAACCAAGTCGGAATGCGAAAAAGAAAACAGACGCTTGGTCTTGGTGATCTATTCCTTCAAGAAGGCAGTTTTACCCTTTTCAGCTTCCAAATCTGCACGCATCTTCTGGTACTTGTCGTTGGCCATGCCCCTCCGAGCATTCTCGTTCTGTGGAAAAAAGGAAAAAAGTTAAACGTTGTTTAGTTGCTTGGAGCATCTAGTCGGAAATTTTCCACCTAGACTCTCGGGGGCTACAGCGAGAGTTTTTGACTTAGCAATATTCTTAGCTTTTCTTTAAGAATCTAGTCGGACCTAATTCAGTTTTCGATTAGAAGCTTGGGGGCTACAGTATAAAGTTTTTAACTCGGATGTATGCTTAGCTTTTCTTTAAGCATCTAGTCGGAACTAATTCAGTTACAACTAGAGGCTTGGGGGCTACAGTATGGAAATTTATAAACACTGCGTATGCTACTCTTAAAGCATCTAGCTAGTCGGAGTAATTCATTCCACCTACATGCTTGGGGGCTACAGTGAGAGGTTTTCTAACTTAGTCACTCTCAGATCATATAGATGCAAAACCTATGGTTTTCCATCTACATCCTCGGGGGCTACAGTGGGATACTCCTATGAAATGCAAAAGGCAAATGAAACTTACAAGTGCAATGATCTTGAGGTTTGTAGCACTCTCAGCCAGTAGCTTGCCAAAGGATTCTCTATTTCCTTCGAAGATTTCTGCTTGACGGAGAAGCTCCTCTAGACCGCATGTCGGAGATGTCGGCGCCGCACCAGGTACCAAAGCAGTGCTACCCGGAGTAAGTACTAGATAGACTATCTTTGGATAGGCTATGGTTTTCTTGGGTGCGGGGGCGCCGCCAATGACAGAGGTACCTGCTTCTACCACCGCCTTACCGCCACCGATGGCATCCTTAGCCAGAGCTTCAGCCATTTGGTGGGCGGCACTCTCCTGCGTCGCCTGCTCACCGACAACAGCAACCTCGGTAGAGGCACCTGAGTCCACTTCCATGGCAGAAGGGCCAGATGCCTCCTTACCTTGTGAGCTTGTCGGGGCAGACGAAGGCTTGGCGGAGGGAGTGGCAGGGGCGATGGCGGGAGATGCATCGCGATGCAGCATGTCTTTAATAGTTCTAGAAGCCCCCAACAATTTGGAGGTCTTCTTGAGGCTGGTCGTGGCTTTCTTCCTGAAACATGCAAAATGCATAAGTACAGGAACAAGACAATTGAATAGACAATGTCGGAAAGAAAGAAGCTTACACAAGTGGGGGTGCTTTGGCAAAGGTGATCCCAGTAGCTTTTCTCTTCTCCGCCTCTAGGGCGGCGGTAGTCTTCTTGGAGGCTCCACCCTCCGTATTCTTCTTCTTGCCTCCGTCGGCAGCGTCAGAGGTGGAGCTCTTCCGCTTTCACGCTAATGGAGCATCATCGTCGGACACGACAGTGACTTCCTTTATCTTTGGATCATAGATTTGAGGAGCCATGCTGAACTCATATATGTCGCTAAGCTGTAAAGCGAAGAACCACCGTGTTAGATGGGATGACATTTGCAAGACGGAAGAACTGGAGTATATGTCATACACAGAAAATAAACAGCTACCTTTGGGCACTTGCCGTCTACGAACATGTCGTAGCTGATGGTGAAGCCACGCTTCTTGTCCTTCACCTTGACGATGTCCTTAAGACGGAGCTTGACGGAGTCGCTCGAGAAATTGTCCATGGAGATACGGAGGCTATCCCTTCTATCGCTGGTATACTCGTGCATGAGCTTCGCGCGGTGCTACAGAGGTTGGATTCGCCTGATGAACCAGCACATGGCTAGGTCCAAGCCGGTTAAACCCGTCTCTACGATGTTGGGAATATGCCCTAGAGGCAATCATGTATGATGATATTTCCCATTGTATTCATAAAGTTATTAAGTAGTCCTTGTACGAACATCTGATGTGTATCATTGAATATGTGATTCGGTTGTGGAACTATGCATTCATGTTGTTTGTACTAAATATCCTTGGTCATTGAGGTTGTGCTGGACACACAACTTAGACCAATGTGAAAGTTGGCTTGATGACTCGGTTCCACTTGTCATGGGCATGGAGATGCTATTCCAACTTACACAGATTCGGCTAAAGAGTTTAGCGAGTCGGATTGACCCATATTGAGGTGCAACGAACTAGCTGTCATTTGTATATCTCAATCAATGTAATCCTTAGACCTGAGGTTGTTGCATAGTCCGAGTTGAGGATCATCGACTTAGGTTCTGTCAAACGCTGATCCGTGAATCGCGCTTATAAAGGTGGTTCGGGTCGATTGAGAATCAAGCTGCGTGATGTGAATAACCAAGATGGGATTTTGCCCTCCACTTGGAGAGATATTCTCCGGCCCTCTCGTGAGATATGATTCGGAAAGCATGGCCATGCACGACTCGGTTAAGTGTTAACCGAGGCGATCGACTAAGAGTTAGTCGGGTGAATCACTTATCTCGGATCGAGAAGAGAGTCGGACTATTTAAGGGATGACATATATTCGCCTATAGTCTGACAAGGTGTATCATGAGGCAAAAGGGACTCGGACGTAAGTCGCATTGGAAAGGCAAGTCGTCATGACTCTTTGGTACTTGGGAGTCGGCACATTCTGCTAGGAGCCGCTACCGACTGATCGATTGAGAGTCGGACTCCAATCGTGTCCAAGTAGACATGAGCCTGCGGGGTCACACACTTAAGAGCGGGAGCAAGTTCGGATTAGATCCGAATCTGTAATCTGGTTGGGTTGGACCTAAACCAGATTAGGACTGAGTTAGTGAGTTGGACTCACGGTGACTAGTGTTATATGGGCTTTAGTGAATGGGTCGCGCAAGCAGAGCCCACGTTCACTCCCTATATAAAGTGGAACACCTTAACCCAGAAAGGTTAATCGTTGTTCGGTTAGGTCATTCCATGTGTTGGAAACCCTAGCTCCTCCACAAGTCCGCCGTAACGAACCTAGCAGTTCGCCGCCGGCGCTCCTCCTTGTACGTGTAGATACCAGCAGAGGTGCTGTGCGATCAGCACCAGGACGATCGGATCGTTAGGACTGCACTGCATCAACTAACGCGCTTCATCAGTAATCCGCAACCGCGCGTCTAGTGGTAAACCTCGTGGCCTTCTACCTCAGCTAGATCTTGGGATCACCACGTTAGAGGAAAAAGTTTTGTTTTATCTCTGCGTGGCCCAACAGTGGTATCAGAGCGATAGCTTCTGGTTTTAGGCTCGAGATCTCGCATATGTGATATGCGGTAGGATGTAGATGAGATCTATGTGCTGTTTTGGTGGTAGATCTATGAGATAGATCGGTTTTGTACGAAGTTGATTGGATCAACTGTACTCGGGGAATGGTAGATCTGATTTCCGTGATCATACTGCTGAGGTCGTGGAACGACATACCCCTACCGGTCGGCTTCCGCCATCGGGGTAGACTGTGACGCGTAAATCCAGACTGGGACCACCGGCTTCGCCCTGTCATAGCGCCTTAGATGTCGTTGCGAGTTTCACAACGCCAGTAGATATTGTATCTATGCATAACTTGTTTTTGCAGGAAGTTGTAAATGGTATGGTTCATGTGCATGTGATGTATGTGTGTAATCCATACGTGATCTACGAATCACGGTTTATGTCAGCCGGCTGGAGCCTAGGTGCTGTCATTTTATTGTATAACGACCTGCGTGTCGGATTCTCTATATAATTTACTTTACTAAGCTAGTGTAGCTGTTTGGAGAACCCGGAAGGCATGCAAGGCGTTGTACATGTCGGCGACATGGAGTAAGACGGCAAGTGACAAGAGTTGGCACGAGTCGGATTACAGGCTTTGTGGAGATGGAGATCGCCATGAAGAGAGCCATACCATTTCACATTATAATTGCTTTATTTTGTGTTATTGTTATGTCTCTGTTTTACCTCTATTAGATAGTCAGTAAAATTTAATCCCTCAAAGAAGGTCTAGTCGGTTTTCCCGCCAGTGTTTGCACCATCACAAGTCGGACATTCTTGGTAGTGGGCTCATAAAATTGAGGTGCTGCCAATTCTTTTCGACTAGGTGGGTTCGAGTCGGACTCTTACTGTAGAAACACTCGGTAAGCTAGACGGGTCTATCACACCGGTTGTGGGACTCGGGGAAAAGTCGGATGGGAGCCGGGGCATGTGATGCCACCCGTCCAACAGGAGTCGCATGAGATGCGATTGACAAGGAGTTGTCTACCTAGATCACTCGGCGGCTAGCGATGATGCTAAAGCTCACTAGCCGACTTGCTTATTTAGGATCCTGAATCACTAAGTAACCATCGGAGGGGTGTTGGTTCTAGTGGTAGCATAAAATATTAAAATGTTTAATATGCTTGCTCTTTTATGAATACATGTCTTAAGTGTTTTTGCATATTTTCTGTTGTAGATCATGGCACCAAGTAGCAGTCACTCTCAGATATCCGGTTTTGTGTTGAGAACCATTCTTGAGAAAGATAAACTGAACGACACTAATTTTACCAACTGGTATCGAAATCTGAGAATCGTTCTCAAACAAGAAAAGAAGGACCATGTCCTAGACAACCCACTTCCAGATGAGCCGAATGAGAATGCGACTGTCGCAGTCACCAATGCCTACCGTCGGGCTAAGGATGAGTCCACGGATATTAGTTGTCTTATGCTTGCTCACATGGAATCGGACTTGCAAAAGCAGTTCGAGCATGTTGAGGCCTACGATATGATCGAAAGCCTCGTAAGTATGTTCCAGTGCTCAAAGTAAGACTGAGAGGTATCAAGTCTCTCAGGCTTTGCTGAGTTGCAAGCTTAAGGATGGTGATCCACTGAGTCCGCATGTGATCAAAATGGTTGGTTACATGCAGTCTCTGGAGAGGCTTGGCTACCCCATTAGCAAAGAGTTCGCTACGGATATAATTCTGAACTCTCTTCCTAGTGCATATGGGCAGTTCATTTCGAACTGCCACATGCATGGTATGGATAAGAAGCTCACTGAATTGCATGGGATGCTCAAGGTGAGGCGGATCTCAAGAAGGGCACCAGTCAAGTGTTGATGGTGCAGAATAAGGCTAAGTTCAAGAAGAGTTCTTGGACTAAGAAGAAGGCTAAGTCAGGAGGAAAGCAGGCTCAGGACCCAGTCCTAAGCGCTTCCTCAGGGACTAAACCATCTCCTTCAGCCGGATCCACTTGCTTCTACTGCAAGGCGGATGGCCACTGGAAGAGGAACTGTAGCAAGTACTTGGCCGACAAAGACAAGAGTGGAGGTATGACTTCCGACTCAGGTACACTTGTTTGCAATGTTATAGACATATATCTTGCTGATGCACCTAATAGTTCTTGGGTATATGATACCGGATCAGTTATTCACATTTGCAACTCGTTGCAGGGACTGGTACGAACTAGGAGCGTAGCAAGAGGCGAGGTTGATATTCGAGTCGACAACAAAGCAAGAGTTGCTGCGTTGGAAGTCGGCACGATGCAACTTCATTTACCTTCCGGATTCATCATGGAACTAAATAATTGTTATTATGTTCCAAAGGCTCAAAAACATTATTTCTGCTTCATGTTTGATGAGGCAAGGCTATGAGTCGAATATCAAGAATAATGGTTTTTCTTTGTATTTGAATGATATGTTTCACGGCTTTGCACCCGTCCAGGACGGGTTATTTATTTTGAATCTTGATGGTGAGTCGGTTTATAACATAAATGTTAAAAGGTTGAAACCAAATGATCTGAATATGACTTACTTTTGGCACTGTCGACTTGGTCATATAAGTTGGAAACGCATGAAGAAGCTCCATGATGATGGACTCCTAACTTCGTTCGACTTGGAGTCGTTCGAGACATGCGAATCTTGCCTACTCGGCAAAATGACCAAGACACCTTTTGCAAAGAGTTGCGAAAGGGCGTCCGACTTGTTGGGACTAGTACATAGTGATGTATGTGGACCAATGAGCACGATGCCTGTGGTGGTTATGAGTACTTCATTACCTTCACCGATGATTTGAGTAGGTATGGATATATACTTGATGAAACATAAGTCGGAAGCCTTTGAAAAGTTCAAAGAATTCAGAATGAAGCACGTAATCAACTCGGCAAGAAATTAAAGTTGCTTCGGTCAGACCGAGGAGGCGAGTACATGAGCCATGAGTTTGATGACCATCTGAAAAGTTGTGGAATAGTTCCTCAACTTACTCCGCCAGGAACGCCACAAAGGAATGGTGTTTCGGAAAGGCGGAATCGGACCTTGTTGGACATGGTACGATCAATGATGAGTCGGACAGATCTGCCTTTATCATTTTGGGGTTATTGTCTAGAAACAGCGGCGTTCACACTAAACAAAGTACCATCAAAGTCGGTAGAAGACACCGCATGAGATGTGGACAGGCAAAAGCCAAGTTTGTCTTTTCTTAAGATTTGGGGTTGTGAAGCATTTGTCATGCGAATTCAGTCGGACAAGCTTATGACCAAGTCGGATAAGTGTATTTTCGTGGGGTATCCGAGGGAAACCTTGGGTTACTACTTCTACAACCGAGAAGAGGGCAAAGTGTTTGTCGCTCGGGCGGTGTCTTCCTTGAGAAAGAGTTTCTCAGTCGGGGAGTAAGTGGGAGCACGGTGCAACTCGAAGAAATTCGAGAGGAACCGGCTAGTAGCGAGTCGGCAAAAACCTTGGAGGTTGAGCCGATCGTGGCAGCTGAGCCGGCAGCAGCACCTGTACTACGAAGATCGGCAAGATTACGAAGTGTTCGTGATGTGTTACTGTTAGACAGTGATGAGCCGGCAAATTATTCGGAAGCGATGGTGGGATCTGATTCCGAGTCATGGCTTGGAGCCATGAGATCCGAGATAAAGTCCATGGATGAAAATCAAGTTTGGAACTTGGTTGATCGCAGACGGTGCAAGACCCGTCGAGTGCAAATGGGTCTTTAAGAAGAAAACTGATATGGATGGAAATGTTTCTGTCTATAAAGCATGCCTTGTCGCGAAGGGGTTCCGACAAGTTCAAGGAGTTGATTACGACGAGACTTTCTCGCCCGTAGCGATGCTTAAATCAGTTCGGATCATGTTAGCTATAGCAGCCTATTTCGACTATGAGATATGGCAGATGGATGTCAAAACGGCCTTCCTTAACGGAAATTTAACCGAGGGGCGTGTATATGATACAGCAGGGTTTTGTCGATCCGGCTAATGCTGACAAGGTATGCAAACTTCAGAAATCCATTTATGGGTTGAAGCAAGCATCTCGGAGTTGGAATATTCGCTTTGATGAGGTAGTCAAATCGTTTGGCTTCATCAAGAGTGATCATGATTCTTGTTTGTACAAGAAGTTTAGTGGGAACAAAGTAAATTTTCTAATCTTATATGTGGATGACATATTACTGATTGGAAATGATGTCCAGATGTTGCAAGAAACCAAGGAATCATTGGAAAGGAGTTTCTCAATGAAAGACTTGGGTGAGGCAACATACATCCTCGGAATCCGGATCTATAGAGATAGATCAAGGAGGCTCATTGGATTGAGTCAGAGTACTTATTTGGACAAAGTGTTGAAGAAGTTCAACATGGAATCGTCTAAGAAGGGGTTCTTACCGATGTCCCATGGTGTAAAACTTAGCAAGACTCAGTGTCCTTCGACAACTGATGAGCGAAGTCGGATGAGTGCGATTCCATATGCTTCTATAGTCGGATCCATCATGTACGCCATGATTTGTACTAGGCCGGATGTTTCCTATGCTCTAAGTGTTGTGAGCAGATACCAGGCTGATCCTGGAGAGATCCATCGACATGGCTAAAATATCCTAAAGTACTTGAGAAGGACTAAGGATATGTTCTTGGTTTATGGTGGTGAAGATGAACTCGGTGTAAAGGGTTACGGATGCGAGTTATCTCACCGACTCTGATGATTCTCGCTCGCAATCCGGATACGTGTTTATTATAAACGGAGGTGCTGTGAGCTGGAAGAGTTCCAAGCAAGAGACTGTGTCTGCGTCTACAACAGAGGCTGAGTATATTGCCGCCTCGGAGGCAGCAAAGGAAGTTGTTTGGATGAGGAATTTCCTCATGGATCTTGGTGTGGTTCAGGGCTCGTCCAATCCGTGGGCGTGTATTGTGACAACAATGGTGCTATTGCACAAGCCAAGGAACCTAGACAACACCAGAAGAACAAGCACATACTCATGCGGTACCACCTAATTCGCCAGTTCGTGGATCAGGGTGATATCAAGTTATGCAAGGTACACACGGATGCAAATATTGCGGATCCGTTGACAAAACCGTTACCCCAGCCGAGGCATGAGGCGCACCTGAGAGCCATGGGCATTAGATGCTTAGACATATGATGTCGAAAGATTGACTCTAGTGCAAGTGGGAGACTGTTGGGAATATGCCCTAGAGGCAATCATGTATGATGATATTTCCCATTGTATTCATAAAGTTATTAAGTAGTCCTTGTACGAACATCTGATGTGTATCATTGAATATGTGATTCGGTTGTGGAACTATGCATTCATGTTGTTTGTACTAAATATCCTTGGTCATTGAGGTTGTGCTGGACACACAACTTAGACCAATGTGAAAGTTGGCTTGATGACTTGGTTCCACTTGTCATGGGCATGGAGATGCTATTCCAACTTACACAGATTCGGATAAAGAGTTTAGCGAGTCGGATTGACCCATATTGAGGTGCAACGAACTAGCTGTCATTTGTATATCTCAATCAATGTAATCCTTAGACCTGAGGTTGTTGCATAGTCCGAGTTGAGGATCACCGACTTAGGTTCTGTCAAACGCTGATCCGTAACTGGGAAGTTATAAAGGCAGGGTTCGGGTCAACTGAGAATCAAGCTGCGTGATGTGAATAACCAAGATGGGATTTTGCCCCTCCACTCGGAGAGATATTCTCTGGGCCCTCTCATGAGATATGATTCGGAAAGCATGGCCATGCACGACTCGGTTAAGTGTTAACCGAGGCGATCGACTAAGAGTTAGTCGGGTGAATCACTTATCTCGGATCGAGAAGAGAGTCGGACTATTTAAGGGATGACATATATTCGCCTATAGTCTGACAAGGTGTATCGTGAGGCAAAAGGGACTTGGACGTAAGTCGCATTGGAAAGGCAAGTCGTCATGACTCTTTGGTACTTGGGAGTCGGCACGTTCTGCTAGGAGCCGCTACCGACTGATCGATTGAGAGTCGGACTCCAATCGTGTCCAAGTAGACATGAGCCTGCGGGGTCACACACTTAAGAGCGGGAGCAAGTTCGGATTGGATCCAAATCTGTAATCTGGTTGGGTTGGACCTAAACCAGATTAGGACTGAGTTAGTGAGTTGGACTCACGGTGACTAGTGTTATATGGGCTTTAGTGAATGGGTCGGCAGCGAGCCCACGTTCACTCCTATATAAAGTGGAGCACCTTAACCCAAAAGGTTAATCGTTGTTCGGTTAGGTCATTCCATGTGTTGGAAACCCTAGCTCCACTGACAGTCCTGCCGTAACGAACCTAGCGATTCGCGCTCCTCCTCCTTATGCGTGTGGATACCAGCAGAGTGCTGTCGATCAGCACCAGGGCGATCGAATCGTTAGGGACTGCATTGCATCAATCGACGCTTCATCAGTAATCCGCAACCGCGCGTCTAGTGGTAAACCTCGTGGCCTTCTACCTCAGCTAGATCTTGGGATCACCACGTTAGAGGAAAAAGTTTTGTTTTATCTCTGCGTGGCCCAACATACGAACCACTCTATCTGCCTTATGGCACGAGAGGCTTCGACGTCGGAGGGAAGGGAGGCCTGGGATCTCCATGATGAGGCTTCGACGGCGGCTCCATCAACAAAGTCCGGGTACGTTACTTGTCGGCCAGCCAGAGGGATATCTGGGCCATAGAAGTAGGTATGCTTCCAGTTTTTGCAGGACTCGTGACCGACGATGTCGGGGAACCGCCGGCCAGGACTGATCTTGAAGCTTATGGTGCCACAATTCCTAAGTTCTTCCTTACTGGCTCCGGCTTCACGTTTTACGGTGAAGAAGTACACGAAGAGGTCTAGCCTAGGCTTTATCCCTAAGTAACCCTCGCAGAGCCCGCGTAGTTGCTAAGCGCTAAGATACTATTGGGAGAAAGATTCTAGGGTTGGACTCTGTAGTGGTTCAAGACAGAGAGGAAGAAGTTGGAGATGGGCAGGGAGACGCCGCGTACCAGTTGGGCTTTGAGGTACATCTTTTCTCCGCCTTGGGGAGAAGGTGTCACCTCACCGGCTGGCGCCTCCCGCCAGGCGAGCCCATCCGTCGCAGGAAGGTAACCCTCGGCGATCAGCTCTGGGATGTCACGGTCGGTGATATCTGAGCCACGCCAGTCGCCCTTGTGCGAGTCTAGCTCCTCCTCCAACGGCTCCAGCGCCGCTAGCTTATGGTCACCGCCGGTGGACTCAATCACCGCCGTGACGGGATGACCAAGCCCTCTGGGGGCACGATGACAGAGCTCGCCGGCTTCGCCGCGGCTTCGCTCGACGCCGCCATGGAAGGGGAAGTGATGCTACTAGCCATGGAGTGAGTATGGAGATGGCTGGTGTGGATTGATGCTAGGGTTTTTCGTGAGTTCGACGCGGAGAGCTCGAGGGGGCACGCGCTGGAGTAAGAAGACGACGCGAGGAGAGAATGAGGTAAAAGGTAGAAATTCCACCATGGTTACTATTTATCATCCCCAACATCAAGATTCATGCAGCTTGATCGGACGGTTGCCGCGTAGACGACGTGTTCACGAACGTGCGCGGAAATTTCGCCACGTCTCCAACCGTCGCCGCGAACGGTTCGTATCGCTCGCGCGGGAAAACTGGACATGATTGCGTTCTCTGCATGTGTGAGTTACGAGGCGTCGCTGACCTAAGCCTACATTGTCCTAGCTGACATAGGCAGATGAGCCGTCACATCGGAAGATTCTGGCATGGACGGATCCAGTCCGGCTACGGAAGAGTACGATGGAAGATTCAGCATTTCTCCGACTTACGTGTTGAAGACGCAGAAAACCTTGCAGGGTTCTTTGGGAGGACTACAAGATATTGCTTGACGATTTGCCGACATCCATCTAGACGGAGCATTCCACATGAAGAGGCAAGACGGCGCAAGATCTCGGAGTTCTCCGGGGGCTACTGTTGGGGATATGCTATATGGGTATCCTCATAGCATGTCTCCTATCCAGATAACCCGGGTGGCCCACAGTTGGTAGCATGGCCCATGGTCTGCTGGGCGGCCCAGTTAGATGGATCCAGAAGGGAGGCCCATGCCGGATAAAGGAAGGCTACGGTGGAGTCACCAGCGTACCCGGAACCTTGGAGTGCAAGATACAAAATACTAGTAATAGACGGTGTAGGACTCTGTAACGTGTCCGGCTAGGACTTTTCCCTGTAACCCTATGACCTGGCGGCTATATAAGTCGGGCCTATGGGAGCCTTTAGGGCACAACCTAGTATCGATTCATACAACCTCGCATAGCGAACCTATCTCTGTAACTCGGCGTATTGCCCTTATAGTGATTTATAGCAGGAGTAGGATTCTGCCACTGTCGTGGGATCTGAACCTGGTTAAGTTGTGTTACCTCGTACCCGTCAACCGTCCGCCTTCCCCCACGTCTCTAAACACGCACTGTGAGGACCCCTCCATGGCGTACTCGTCGGAAATACCACGACACCCTTAGCCTCTTTGGTTGCTCAAGAAGAGCAAGTTGATGTAAACTTCATTAGAAACAACAATTTCAACAACAATCCTTACGGTAATTATAGGCCTTATCCTCCTAGTGGGAATGCTTATCATGGTAGATCTGGAATGCCTAGTGAAGAAAGGATTCTAGAAGTAGAGAGATCCACTAAGAATTTTATGCAGATGCAATATGAGAAAAATAAGATTTTCACTAAAACTATGGAGGAACAGTCTATCATCTTGAAAAACATTAGCCATCAGCTTGAGAATCTGAATAGAGAAATTCCTAGTTTACAGTGAAAAATTTTGAGTGCTGAGAAAAATATATCCTCTTTGTCTGAAGCTTAGTCCTCCTTGATTAATAAAATGGCTGCTAAACCTGAAACTATGGAAAACACCTTTGCTACTGCTCATGCCATACAAGTTACTACTGATGAAAATGTTAGGCTGTTAGCTCAACTCCATGCTAAGTGGGAAAGGGAAGCTGAAATTGATAGATACAATAGTGTGTGCACCATCACCACTAAACCACCAGTAGTCCCTATTCCTCCTCCTACTGAGCCTAAGCCTATTGAGCCTACTAATAGTGATGCCAAGTTTGACTTTGATATTGATGGTTGCAATATTTATGAAGTGATTATGTTCTTGCAAAAACTTGCTAGAAGTCCTGGTGCTAGTGATATGCATGTTGATTTCACCAAACACATTACAGATGCTCTTGTTAAGATTAAGGAAGAGAAGCTAAAACATAAAGCTTCTATTCCTAGGAAAGTAGAAGATAGTTGGGAACCCATTATTAATATGCAAGTGAATGAATTTGATCTCAAAGCTTCATGTGATCTTGGTTCTAGTGTCTCTATTATGCCTAGGAAGATTTATGAAATGCTTGATTTTCCACCTTTGGAAGATTATTATTTGGATGTCCCACTCAATGATAATGCTAAAAATAAACTCATGGGGAGTATTAATGATGTTCTCATTATGGTTAATAATGCTTATGTCCCTGTGGATTTCTATGTTTTGGATGTTGAATAAAATGCTTCTTGTCCTATTACTTTGGGAAGACCTTTTCTTAGAACAGTTGGTGCCATCATTGATATGAAAGAAGGCACCATTAAATATCATTTTCCATTTAAGAAAGATATTGAACACTTCCCTATGAGAAGAGAGAGGTTGCTTTTTGCTCCTCCTTTGAAAGCAAGATTTGATGTTAATGCTTCTTCATTTGAAAATACTTCATTCTTCTTGCTTCTTGTGCCAAACTTAAAGGCGTTAAAGAAAAGTACTTATTAGGAGATAACCCAAGAGTTTCCTTGAGTCTTGGAAGTTATTACTTCAGTAATGAACTCTCCTTATCCTTTTTGTTTGCTTTTTGTGCCAACAATGACCTCTAATGAGAGGGAAGTAAGATTTGGGGAGTTGCTGTCCCGAAACAGATTTCTATCCTCCACAAAATAAATTCGTGAGGAGGATCTGTAACTCGGATTGAGCTCAAAATTTACAAATAAATCCCCCAGTATGTTAGATAACTTTAGTTAGTACAACACCTTTTGATTTGAGCAACATAAGATGTTCAAAAAAATTGGCTTCTATCTGCTGGTCTGTTTTGACAGATTTCTGCCATTATTTGCATTAGCTTCTTCTTGATTCCTTTTTGAGTTCTCTTTAGGTGAATTGAGCTTTTTGAAGGAGTTACTATAGTAGCTTGTGTTTTTAAAGAAAATCCTTGTTGTTCCAAAGCTTTTCTAGGGGTCTAATATCTTTTGAATACACTAATGTTGCTAATGAAGATTGTGTGAAGTTTTGTATGAAGGAAAAAAATTTAGGTGTAGAGAGAGAATGATGCAGTGAGATGAAGAATGGACAAAAGCTCAAGCTTGGGGATGCCACCATGGTGTCACCCCAAGAAATATCCAAGAGGTACAAGCATCACAGCTTGGGGATGCCCAAGGCATCCCCTTCTTCATTAATAAAAAGCTCAGGTCTGTCTAGACACTTTGTTTTTATTGTTTCAAACAATTGCGTTGTTCTTGGAACGTCTTAGTTTTCGTTTGCTTTGCTTAGGTTGTTTAGTTTGCTTGAATAAGGTAGTTTGTACTCCCATTCTCACTGTGTTGTTTTGCAAATAAGTTTGCTTGGTGTTTGGAAAGGAGTAGTAAGTTCTTGCTTGAAGTGCAAGAGGAGCTTGCATTGACTGTGACTTAGACTTTAGCATGACATGCTAGGTGTTGTTCTAGCATTATGCTTAGTGATTATTGCTGTAGCATTTCTTGTTCCAAACAATTGGGATTGCTTAGTGTGCCTTGAAGAAATTATGCGTTGTCTTAGCATGCAAAATCATAGTATTGTGGTATTCTCCTTTGATGCTTTGCTTGGGTTGACTTGGCACATGCTTACACCATGTTATGACTCTCACAAGTCACAATTAGCCTCTATGATCATTTAATCGTTGACTTGTAGTACCGCTCTTTGCTTTGATTAGTATGCTTTGTTGCACTGCATGATTATGGCCATTATTGTTCTCTTAGTTGGTTGATCCCAGTCTTTTGCTAGCCTCCACTTGTATGAGTAAGTTCTACTCATGCCTCCAACTTCCAAGAAACCAAGTTTTTCCAAAGTGTCCACTATAAACTCCTATTCATGGTGTGTTACACCATTCCAAGTATATTCTTGTTTTCAACTATCTTCCAATTAAAAACTATTTTGTTATGTGAAAACTTAGTGATTAAAGCCCTCACAAACTTGATGGCACACTTTATTCTTTGCCCCTAATAAACTTGAACCATTGTGACAACTTTGTTGTATATGCTTGCACTTATAAGTTGGAATTAGCGTAACCGTCTTTCATCACGGGGAACGTTTTCAACATTGCACTTGTACTCTGTACTCAGTTGATATCATGTTCTTTTGTCTATGGATGTCACCGGTGTGAAATAAAGAGGGAACTTGTAAGTCCATGGAGTTTGTATTCTGTGTTAGAGAAACGCCTGGGCCGCTAGCCTAAGCCATGCCTAATCATGGTGAAAACTTGTAGCATCACCATAATGAGATATTTATGAAGCATCCTCAATAAAAATCTATGCATATGGTAAATAAAAAGATTGCTGAGATGCTCATTGTCTGCTTGCCTTGTAATTTTGGTTATAGGAAAGCTCATGTACCATGTCCAAGGGGTACCCCATTGGCGGTTCTCAATGATATGCAAATACTTACATTGACAAGAACTTACCTGGACCCAAAGTTGAGTATGCATGAGGTGTGGCCCTCGTATTCAAGGGTCTTGAGATTTCCAACTTATACTTCGTCAAGCATATACTTTAGCTTTGCCACTTTAACCTTAACCACTTCAAGATGCTTATGATAGGGGCAATGAGGGCTGAAAGCTAACAAGTACCATAATTTTTGGAAGCTCTTTTTGAAACTTGTAATCCCTGCTTCCTTTACAAAAAGGCCTTTCTTCCACCATTATTTGAGTATCCACCTTCTACCTTTAGGCACCATTAAGTGAGCATAGTTGTCATTCTATGTGTAGTGTTGCAAAGCTTATTGATTGATGCATATTGTGATATTACTTGTTCTTGTGCTATTTGTTTCCAGTCACCCTTGTGAAATTTGCAGGTGTCCTATGCATCTATATTGCTACTCTATGAGGGACAAGCTGATTGCCACTATGCTATGTTTTCTGCATGTGAAACAAACAAATGTTTTTCAATGCATGTTATTCATGATCTTTGTTTATCACTTACCTACCCGAGGACGAGCAGGAGTTAAGTTTGGGGATGTTGATACGTCGGAAACGTATCTATAATTTTTGATGCTCCATGCTTGTTTAGTATCTACTTTGCTTTAATTGTCCACACTTTGAGGTGCTTTTTACATGTTTTCTGGTACTAACCTACTAACAAGTTGCAACAGTGCCAGATGCCTGTTTTCTGTTGTTTTTGGTTTTAGAAAATTTAGTAAAGAAATATTCTCGGAATTGGACGGGACAAACGTCAAATCAGTTACTTTCCATGGGGAACAAGAAGTCCAAAGGGGAGCTGGAGGGGCTAGCCAGGTGGGCCATACCCCCCTAGGCGCGGGTGGGCCCTGCCCCACGCCTGGCTAGGGTTTGGCCACCCTGGCCGCCGCCTCGGCCTCCCCCTTCGCCTATAAGAAGCCCCCGATGCAGAAACCCTGAGTACCCGATCAAATATCCATGAAACCGTCTGTAGCCACCACCATCGTCCCTAGATCGGGGGGACTTGAAGTTCTTCCCGACACCCTGCCGGAGGGGAGATCATCCCGGAGGCCTTCTTTCCGATATGATGCGTGAGTAGTTCCACCTTGGACTATGGGTCATGTAGTAGCTAGATGGTTATATCTCCTCCTTTGTGCTTTCATGTATAGATCTTGTGAGCTCCATTCATGATCAAGATCTAATCTTTTTGTAATCATGCATGTTGTGTTTGCGGGGATCCGATGGATATTGAGATTATTATGTTGGATTGATTAATGGTTTTGTCTTTATGATTCTATCATGGTTGTGTTGTTTGTGATCTTGCATGCTCTCCGTTGTTAGTAGCTATCTTGGCCAAGTAGTTGCTAGTGACTCCAAGAGGGGGTATTTATGCTCGATAGTGGGTTCATGCCTCTAGTTTCCAAGGGATGTGACAATAATCTCTTCGGTTGTAGATGTGCTGTTGATACTAGGGAGAAAACAACGGTCTCTTGTTCATGGAACATGTGGACTGTTTACCTTACACACTTTGCTTAGCAGCGGTTGTGCATTGCTTGCAACATAATACTGGAGGGGGTTCGGATGATAACCTGAAGGTGGACTTCTAGTCATAGATGCAGTTGGATGGCGGTCTATGTATCTTTTTGTATTGCCCAGCCGAATCTCATAGGATCTTTATGACTATTAATTGCATTGTTATGCCTTGCTTAGTTCCTGTCAATTGCCCTGCTGTAATTTGTTTACCCTTCATGCCATGTTGTTTATCTAAGGAGAGCACCTCTAGTGAATTATGGACCCTGGTCCAATCTTTACCATTGATACATCTTCCACTATTACTTGTTTACTTGTTGCAAACTATTACATTCCACACCATACGTTTAATCCTTTGTTACAGCAAACCGGTGAGCTTGACAACCTCACCGATTTGTTGGGGCAAAGTCTTAAGTTTGTGTTGTGCAGGTCTAAAGTCTTAAGTTTGTGTTGTGCAGGTCTCCGCGTTGCTTTCAACACCTGTGTGACGTTTCCTTCCTCCTACTGGTTCGATAACCTCGGTTTCTTACTGAGGGAAAACTTGTTGCTGTGCTGCTTCACACCTTGCTCTTGGGGTTCCCAACGAAGCGCTCCTACACCAACTCGGCGCTACATCAAGTTTTTGCTAGCCTCCACGTGTACTGAGTATGAGCTCTCCTCATGCATCGAACTCCCGAGAAACTAAGATATTCCAAAGAGTCCACTATAAATTCCTATGCATGGTGTGTTACACCATTCCAATTAAATACATGTGTTTATCTATCTTCCAAATTAAACTTGTTATGTGAAAATTAGTGATTAAAGCTCTCACAAACTTGATGGCACACTTTGCTTTCTTGCACCTAATAAACTTGAACCATTGTGCCCATCGATGTTGCTTATATGCTTGCAAATTATAAGTTGGGAGTTAGCAGAACCATGCTATCATGGGGAACACTTTCAATACTTGTACATATTTATCTAGTTGATATCATGCTCTTTTGTTTATGGATGTCGATGGTGTGAAATAAAAGGGGAAATTGTAAGTCCATGGAGTTATGTTAGAGAAACGCGTGGGCAGATATCCTAAGCCATGCCTAATCATGGTGGAAACTTGTAGCATCACCATAGTGAGCAATCCATGAAGCATCCTCATAAAAAAATATAGAAAAAAGAGAAGAGAAAAATATGCACCATGCTCATGGTAAATAAAAGGATCGCTGAGATGCTCATTGTCTGTTGCGTTGTCATTTTGATATGGGATAGCTCCTGTGTCATGGGGCAAGGGGCACCCCGTTGGTGGTTCTCTATGATACACATATACTTACAATGACAAGAACTTTCTTGTGAATAAAGTTGAGTAGCATGAGGAATGACCCTCGTACTAAAGGGACATGATATTTTCAACTTATGATCTGTCAAGCATATACTTCATATTTGTGGCACTTTAACCTTAATCACCTCAAGATGCTTATGATAGGGGCAATGAGAGCTGAAAGCTAATAAATACCATAATTTTTGGAAGCTCTTTATTAAAGTTGAAATCCCTGCTTCCCTTTATGAAGGGCCTTTCTTTTTTACTTTTATGTTGAGTCTCCACCTTCTATCTTTATGCACCAATTAAGAGAGCATAGTTGTCATTCTTAGTTCAATGTGCATTGTCCCAAAACTTATTGATTGATTCATAATTTTGATATTGCTTGTTCTTAAATTATTTGTATCTAGTCACCCTTATGAAGTTTGAAGGTTTCCTATGCATTTATGTTTTGTTGTTCCATGAAGGACAAGCTGAATACCACTCTTGCTATGTTTTCTATATGTGAAACAAATAAATGTCTTTCAATGCATTGTTATTCATGATCTTTTGTTTGTACCTTTTCATGTTACAACTTAGTTGCTATGTATTATTGTTAGAACTATATCTTTTATGCTCATGTTTAGAGTACTATGATCCTAGCTATCAATGCTTTACAATATTTTGATCAAGATTGTGATGGTGCATGTCACCTCAAAAATTATTCTTTTTATCACTTACCTACTCGAGGACAAGCAGGAGTTAAGCTTGGGGATGCTTGATACGTCGTAAACGTATCTATCATTTTTGATGCTCCATTCTTGTTTTGTATCGACTTTCTTATGTTTTGTCTACACTTTGAGGCATTTTTATACATTTCCTGGAACCAACCTATTAACAAGATGTCGTGGTGCCAATTGCCTATTTTCTGTTGTTTTTGGTTTTAGAAAAGCTAGTAAGGAAATATTCTCGGAATTGGACAGAACAAAAGCCAAAGTCAATATTTTACCGGAGCAAAGACGGAGTCAAAAGGGGAGACGAAGAGGAGCCACGAGGCAGCCACACCTAGGGCTGGTGCCCCCCTAGGACGCGTAGCCCCATGGTGTCGGCCCCTCGTGCATCCACCGACCTTGCCCCTTCGCCTATATAAGCACCCCGATGCAGGAACCCTAAACACCTGATCAGAAATCCACGAAACAGTCAGTATCCGCCGCCACCATCATCCCTAGATTGGGGGATCTGAAGCTCTTCCCGGCACCCTGCCGGAGGGGAGAGATCATCCCGGAGGCCTTCTTCATCACCATGCCAGCCTCCGGCGTGATGTGTGAGTAGTTCATCCTTGGACTATGGGTCCATATAGTAGCTATATGGTTGTTTCTCCGCCTTTGTGCTATCATGTTTAGATCTTTTGAGCTCTGTTCATGATCAAGATCATCTATTTGTAATCTTACATGTTGTGTCTGCGAGGATCCGATGGATATTGAGATACTATGTCAGATTGATTATTGATTCTATCATGTGTATGTTATTTGTGATCTTTGATACGTCGTAAATGTATCTATAATTTTTTATATTCCATGCTTGTTCAGTATCAACTTTGCTATGCTTTGTCTACACTTTGAGGTATTTTTATACATTTTTTGGGACTAACCTATTAACAAGATGCCGCTATGCCAGTTGCCTGTTTTCTACTGTTTTTGGTTTCAGAAAAACTAGTAAGGAAATATTCCCGGAATTCGACGGGACAAGGTGGGACGGAAGTCAATATTTTACCGAAGCAAACACAGAGTCCGAAGGGAAGCCGAAGGGGGGCCACAAGGTGGCCTGATACGTCGAAAATGTATCTATAATTTTTGATGCTCCATGCTTGTTTAGTATCTACTTTGCTTTGTTTTGTCTTCACTTTGAGGTATTTTTATACACTTTCTGGTACTAACCTATTAACAATATGCCATATTTCCAGTTGCCTGTTTTCTTCTGTTTTTTTCTTCCAGAAAGGCAGAAAATCAATATTCTCGGAATTGGACGGGACAAAACCAAAAGTCATTATTTTTCCCAGACCAACACGGAACCACGAAGCAGAGACGGAGAGGTCACGAGGGTGGCTGCACCCCCCCAAGGTGCGGGCAAGGCCTGGTGGCGCCTACAGGGGGTGTGGGCCCCCTGCCCCCCACCAACCTTGCCTCCTTTGCCTATAAGAAGCCCCCAGGGAGAAAACACTAACTCATCCATCATACTTCTAGAAAAGTTCCACTGCACTGCCGCCACCGAAGGGGAGATTCGAGGGACAGAAAGTCTCTGTTCCGGCACCCTGCCGGGATGGGGAAGTGCCCCCAGAGCCACCTCCATTGATCTCCACCACCATCTCCATCGCCGATGCTGATTCCCATGATGAGGAGGGAGTAGTTCTCCTTCGAGGCTAAGGGCTCTACCGGTAGATATGTGCTCATCTCTCTCTCTATGCATGATCTTGTGGTCATGAGCTTTTTAATCAAGTAGATCTACCTTGCTACTCAAGTGCTTCATTAGATCTCTGCTCTCCCCATGTGTGTGAAAGTGAGAGCATGCATTCCATGGTGGCACTGAGGCTTGAGTCTACATAAATAATCTTTGTGCTTTAATAGATCTATGCTTTTCCCCACGTGTGTGAAAGTGATAGCGGGCATACCGTGGCACTTTGGCTAGATTGAATATTTGTTATGAGTTATATTTGGAGTTGGATGTCTCTATGAAATTGTGGTGTTTGTTGGAACCATCTAGCGCTCAAGGTGACAGTGTGGGGTTATCTAGATTGGGGAAGGCAGACTTTGAGGTGTGCTGTTATAGCCCTACCATGGATTAGAGTGTCCAACCGGAGAGTAGTTAAGAGTAGTATCATGAAGAGAGGATATTTATATGAGAGAGTGTTCACTAGTGAAAGTATGATCCCTAGGCCTTGTTTCTAAGCATTGAAACACCGTTTGCTACTAGATCTGTTGCATGTTTGCTTGCTTCCTTCTTGTTGCCTTTAGTATTTACCTCACCGTCAGAAGCTATTTTATGGCACCGTTACCACTTGTATTTCACTATCTCTTCGCCGAACTAGTGCACCTATATTGGGTGTGTTGGGGACACAAGAGACTTCTTGTATCTTGATTGCAGGGTTGCTTGAGAGGGATACCTTTGACCACTTCCTCCCTGAGTTCGAAAAACCTTGGGTGATCCACTATAACATCCCAACATTAGAGCTTATAAATAAGATGAACATAGATGTGTGCATTGCATTCATGCATAGAAAATCCGAATAATTTTCACGCTTTTGAACAAAACTTGTCAAAGTGATTGAAGCTTCTCTTAACTTGATGGAATTGAAGTAGATCATCAAGTTGATTGTGATAAGTTTCAATATGACCTTTGCTAAAACCTTATTTTGGGTAAAGGAGATTTGATCTAAGGGTAGATCAAATGTAATAGAAGTTAAACCCTAATACATTGATTAATGATTATAATTTGATCCTTAAGTGATCATATGTAGTTTTCATTACAATAAATCATGAATACCAAGTTTAGAATAAAACTCAAGTAACAAGAATTTAATAACTAAATATTGACCTATCTTAATCTTACATATCTCTACCATGAGTACCATGGTAATACCTAACCTTAACTCTTTAGTGAGATTGAGTAGGAAAGAAACCAAGTCAAGATCATTCACCATATATCTTTCTTCCCATATCAATCCTAATCATCTCTATTGAATCTTATTCTAATATCTGTTGTTCATCAATGTTGAGTAATCAACTATTGATTCACCAATTCTTAATCTATCAATTCTTAACTTAGCAACTCTTGTCCTTATCATAGTATTCACTTCAGTCCTTTAGAGAAAGAAGTAAGAAGAGGTAAGTGCTAATGCTAGATTTAGATATCATCTATAGGATGGGAGTGTTGGAAGAGAATAAGATCATTGTGATAATTGATGGAGTTAACTCACTCCTGAAATGAATAGAAGAGTATCTGAAATAAAGATTGCAAGGATGAATATTGAAGATAGTCACCAGGAGTAATCCTATTGGATCAAGTAGGTATAGTCAATGAATAATATCTCTTAATCCAATAGAGGTAAAAAAGAAGATAAATATAATACAATTGTAATGTTGTATGGATGACAACCTTGATTAGCCAACTGGAAACCTAAACCATAAATGATCAAAGGATTATAATGATCTTGCTTTAGTCACCAAGATTGAATGCTTATATCGTGTATAAGTGACATTGGTGGGTAGAACATGATTGAAACCAAGTATAGATATGTTATTCTAGGTTAGCCATGACAAGTCACCATGATATGATGTAAATTTTGTATATAAGATACTGGAGTTAAGTAGCTATAAGATAGTATAATTAAGCTGAAGCTAGAGTAGCATGGAGTTATTGAAGTAGTGTTGTTCCTCTTAAAGAATAGTAAGCTTTTGAGGAAAGTAGTTTGATATATACATCCACTGGATTAATAATAGTGATGAGTGATAGAGGAAGAGTATGAGTGAAGTTATAAGTAACCACTTGTTGGATGGGAGGTTATTATTAGTAGAGTAGTTTAATGTAACCAAGTGTTGATATAAGAAGATTGTGATGAGCTTTAGTGTCAAGCTCATTGGATTTATAAATGGATTTAGAAGAATAAAAGGTGGCTAAGAATATTCTTGTGAAGTAAAACTCATCATGTTAACACATGATGATAGATAGGAAGAAGTAGTATATCTAGGAAAGGAATTCCTTAATTAAAGTCCAGGATTGTGAATTATGGAAGATAGGAATTCTTGGAAAACATTAAATCTTAAATCTTTAACCAAACATAATATCCATTTCATCTGATTGATCTATCATCTTATTTCCACAAAACTTTATAGGAATATTTTCCTATAGAAAATCACTTAAGCACATCCTTGTCATTTCCAATTATCATAAACATATGTGCTTAGGAGTTATCTTTATCAATCCCTTTCCATAAGACATTCCAGAAAATAACTTTCTATTTCAAAGGGTGATATCATTAAAGATCACAAACATAAAAACAATATGTTTAGCCATTAATCTTTATTCACATCAACAAAAGAATATAAATATATTAAGTACCCTAAACTCTAGGGTAAACATTTACAATTCAAACCCTAACTCCTGTATTAGTTATAATAAAATATATGCATTGTTATTTCCTAAATTTATAAGAATAATATTAATCATATTAATTCCCTAGAACTTTATGTATCAAATAATAAGAAAAGGATCACCATATATATATTTCCCTCCAAACTATAAATTAACTAGAAATAAGTTTTATAAATAAATAAGGAAAGATCATTTAATAATCCATGGTTTATTATGAAAAGAAAATTAATAACAAAGTCCATTACCAAATATTAGAAAGATCTATATAAACAAAATAAAGAAATATAACATTATATAATAAAAGTTCACAAAATGATTTTAAATAACTTTATTATTGCTACTTGTATTCAGCAAAGAACTTCCATAAAGAAAATTCAAAAAAATTGCTTAAATAAAAAGCTAGAAAAGAAAATAGAATATAGAAAATATAAAAGAAAAGGAGGAGGAACAGGTCAGCCCAGTTCCTGGTCGTGGCCCATTTTCTTTCTTCTCTATCTTCTGCTCATGAGCAACTCACAATAGCCCAGTAGCAAGCCCAGGTTGTCACCACAGCGACTGACGGCTGGGGCGCTGCCAGGGACTGCAGGTTGAGTTTGAAATTTTGCCACGGGGTTTTCTGCAAAATGCCTGTCGTCGTCTTCCTCCAGCTGGAAGCAGTTCGGTGGCGATGCCGAGGCCGTCCGCCGCCGTCCTTGCGCCAAGATACATGTCGCTGTCACCCGGAGAGTATAAGGAGGCCGCGGCGACGTCCCTGCTCATCCTTATCTCCTCACAACCTCTCTCTCGCTCTTTCTTCCTCTTCTGCATGAACACCGAACCCTACCTCCGGTCAGAGATGACCGTCGTCGTCATTAGAGGTCGTCCCGGAGATCGTGGAGTAGTCGAGGAGAAGCGCAACATGACCCTCTTCATCATAGTCCACTTATGAGGTCAAGGGGAGCAAGGTTTGGGGCGAATTTCATCATCTCATTCCGTCGGAGTTCGTCAGAAATCATGTCGAAGAGCTCATCACCAACCACGCCTCTCCTCACCAACACCGCTACTGCAACCAGGGTGAGTGTACGCATATCCCCATACTCTCTAATCTCTCCCTTGTGTCGTATATCGCCGTTCCACCGTGAACCGCCATCGACCACCGCAGTTGAGGGTCGCCGGAGTAGCTCCGATGACCAAACTTGAGCGGCGCCACCACTATTAGGTTCACCGTCGCGATCTCTTTCCGATAAGCCTAACCACTGCCCCGCGCGCTCACCAAATTGCAAAATGAAACATCAATCTGAGAAGAACAGCTCGGATGATGTCATCCCGACGTCATGCTCACGTCACCACTGCTCAGTCAGTTGTTTTGACCCAGTCTTTGCACATGTGGTGCATGACGTGTTACTGACCCCACTAGTCAGTGACCTTGGGTAGGTTTAGCTTCGGTACAAAAAGTATTTTCTGTTCAGGAAATAGATAGAACATTAAAAGATCAAATATAAATATTTCCTGAAATGTAATAAAATGATTAAATCTTGTAAATTCAATAACATTTGTTTTATAATTCAGAAAAAAATGTTTTATATCTAAAAATTCATAGAAAAATAAAATCTATAACTTAAAACTATTATCAAACATTATTATGTTAACAATTTAAATAATTGTCATTAAATAAAGATTTTATAAGTATTAATACTTTAAAAATTCATATTTTAATATTGGTAAATGTTAAAAATATAAATAAAATACCAAAAATCTTAGAAAAATAAGAACTATAATTTAAAACTATAATCATGCATTATTATTTCACTAAATTAAATATTTATTATTTATTAAGTATTTATAAAGTAATAAACCTTATAAAAACCATATCTTATTATTTATAAATCAGAAAAACAAATGTAATATACCAAAATGATCACAAAAATAATACCTACATGTTAAAAATATAACATTCCACTTTTAATGTAAATAAAAACTTAGTACCCTAATAACTTGAATTTAAAACCAATTTCCTTAATCAATAATTCATATAAGGGTAAATAAAATTTGCTAATATTTTTAAAATTAATCAATTAAGTCTAATAAATAGTATTAGTCTTGAATATTGATAATATGAAGTCAAAATGGTTCAATACATTTTAAATACAACCTTATTAAATTATCATTCAACTATAAGTGTAGATCATTTTCCAAAAATATTCTTATCAATTATAAAATCTTCAAGAGTGATGTTTTCAACCAAATAAAACCTTTTAGCATTGTTTCACTCACAACTTTATAATGGACTAAATCCAAAGATAATTCATTAGTAGTAAATAATATGGTTTACTTATTCACAAACCATATCCACACCCTTATAAGGAGATAAATCCTTTTATACAATTATAATGTTAGGAAACCACTATTCAAAAATAAGTGTTACCACTCTTAAAGTATCCTTAGGGAAAAATTATGAAGTGGACAAGATACAAATATCTATGTTTTTAAAGTTAACTTTAGTCTACAAGACTTTAAATATAATGCTAAAAACTTTATTATATGTTTTATAGTTAACTTTGGTATGTTATAATCAAGTCGTAAAGCATCTCAAGTCCAGACTATTCAAGAAAGCATAAACAACATCAAACACTTTCTATCCATCATATTCTAAAAGCTATCAGGATTGTTTGAACCTTAGTAAAGAAACCTTTTCTTCAAATGTTATTCTTTTTGCCACTTCAAACAACAATTCTTATATAAGTAGTCTTTTAAATAGCATTCCATAATCGTATATCTTATTGTTGTATGATAGTATAAGTAGATGTTGTTTCACATACACTCACAAGCCTTAATAAGAAGCACAAGTGTGAAGCTCATCTAAAAGTATAACACATTCTTAAGGAACCATTTCCAATATCCAAACCCTAGGACAACGCTTGTTCCGGGGATTCACGTTTATAAATTGCATTACATTACTTATGGATAATAGCATCTTGCTTCTTTAAACATTAGTCCTTACCTGACCAATGATGCTGATTTCAGATACTGGATCTTATATTGTCTCGAAGACCGTGAGTGCATAATCTTGCAATCACAAAAGGCAAGTTCACACTTGCTCATGTCCTTTGATTATTTTCTGTAAAGTATTTTGCAAATCCAGTGTTATCATCACCTGCATTTCAAAAAGGTCAGAAAACACTATTTTTTGATAATAATGTGAACTATTGGTTACTGATCCAGGGTGATCAGCTAATCTATTAAGTCTGGCAGTTGGAATACCACTGCACATGACTATATCACCTAGGATTTAACAACCAATGTAGCCAGTGATTCTTGCGCCGTATATTACGCGTTGACCATGAGATTTGGAATGGGACGGAGAAGTCAGCTGTATCTTTTCCCTCTCGCATGGAGCCGGATGTGCGGGTCGTGGCTGTTATCACTCGTAGCATGCATATTAATTTGTAATTCGTAGAGGATATGCAACATATGGGTGGGAACCCTCATTGTCCCACGATAGTTCTGACATCTGAACGGTCTGTACAAACCATTGCCATAATTCAATGGGTGGGCATAGTGTACACCAAGGATACATGCGGGGCCACGAAGAAGGCAGTGATTGACTTGGATCTTAGGTTGGGCCTCAAACCAAGGAAGTTTGAACGGGAACATACTCCCGGCTGTGCAACAAAGACTTAGGTCTCTCATGGGTAAAGTGACAACCTCTACAGAGTGTAAGAACTGTAACTTGTTACTCCCTGTTCCGGGAAGGAGCTACGAACGCGGTGGGAAAGGAACTCCATGAAAGTTCTGGTAAACCCGTGAAGGCTGACGAACATAGCTTTTCAGAATAGAAGCAACCTTTGAAGAAATGTTTACGAAAACTTGGATTTCCTACGACTATAGTCTGTGGCTGTAGATATAGTGCATCAAACACTCCTTTTCTAGTGAACTTGCTGAGTACGCTCGTACTCAACGTATCGTCTTAACCCTTGCCATATTCTGAAGCCATTAAGACGACGTCTACATCAAGTCATGCTCCAAGAAACATCATCAAAAGCTAAAGCTCTTCAATAAAGTCAAGAAAGTCAACATATACAGCAACTCAAGTGAAGACGAAGTTACTGATTAGATAGGAATATAATCTCTAGCCATAGAACCTACTTCTGTAGAGTATTTCAATAGCAGCAATACAAGCCAAATAGTTAGATGCTAATCTTATTAGCATAATATTTATGAATTGTTTAGTTCTGTGCGTAGACATCAAGCTATTTTATGGTGCCATTGTCGAGGAGGTTTTGGTATTTTACCTTTCCTCCATGCCATCAGCTTATTTTCTGGCGCCGTTGTCGGGGAGGTAAGGTAAAAGGTACTCACATCCTCCGGTGTGAGTGCTCGAAGTTATTTCCTTTAGATTCTGCAATTTTCTCTTTTTGTTTCTTGTTTTCACTAGTTAGGCTTAATGGAAACAACAACAAAATTAGAGAGCTCTATAGTATTTATCTTGAGTTAGGACATGAAGTGTTTGAAGAGAAAATTAAAAAATCTATGGAACTTTATTTGCATGCTAATAGCAATGTCATTAGTATGAATTCTTTGGACACCATTATTTCTAATGCTATGGAAACGTCTAAGCTTGGGGAAGCTAGTTTTTATGAAAATTATCTTTTTAGTTCCCCAACTTTAGAAGATAGCTATTCTATTGCTTATGATGATACCAAACCTCAAATATATGATGATTACAATGATGAGTATGATATTTTAAGTCCACCTACTATTGAGGAGAAAAGTAATTATGATTACAATATGCCTCATATATTTGATGATTATGGTGATGAGAATAATAATGATAGCTATTTTGTTGAATTTTCTCCCACTACAATTAATAAGAATGACTATTCTTATGTGGAGAGTAATAATTATTTTATGCATGTAGATCATGATAAGAATGTTTTATGTGATAGTTATATTGTTAACTTTATTCATGATGCTACGGAAAATTATTATGAGAGAGGGAAACATGGTCTTATGTATCACAACAATATTAAGTTTTCCCTCTTTATGTTGAA
Organism: Avena insularis; assembly: GCA_023614405.1. Lineage (NCBI taxonomy): Eukaryota > Viridiplantae > Streptophyta > Magnoliopsida > Poales > Poaceae > Avena > Avena insularis. Next base: position 217,285,408 of record CM042685.1, on the reverse strand, counting down.
AGTCTTGAAGTTGCACTTGTTTTGCTTTCCTATGCTTGTTGCTTTGTACTTTCATGACTTGTTTATTTACAAGATTCCTATGCATAGGAAGTGGGTTATACTTAAATGTGTTTTGAATTTGCTTCTTGATGCTCTCTTTTACTTCAATTCATATTTCTTATGCGAGCATCTTCTCAAACTATCAAGCCTAACTTAGAGGCGTTAAAGAAAAGTACTTGTTGGGAGATAACTCAAGAGTTTCCTTGAGTCTTGGAAGTTATTACTTCTGTAATGACCTCTCCTTATCCTTTTTGTTTGCTTTTTGAGCCAAGAATGACCTCTAATGAGAGGGAAGTAAGATTTGGGGAGTTGCTGTCCCGAAACAGATTTCTGTCCTCCACCACTCTGTAACTCGGATTGAGCTCAAAATTTACGAATAAATCCCCTAGTATGTTAGCTAACTTTCTTTAGTTCAACACTTGTTTATTTGAGCAACAGAAGATTCTCGAAAAATTCGGTTTCTACCTGCTGGTCTGCTTTGACAGATTTCTGCCATTATTTGCATTTGCTTCTTATTGATTCCTTTTGAGTTCTCTTTTGGGGAATTGAGATTTTGGAAGGAGTTGCTATAATAGATTGTGTTTTTAGTGAAAAGTTTTTTTGTTCCAAATCTTTGCCTAAGGGTCTAATACCTTTTGAATACACTAATGTTGCTAATGAAGATTGTGTGAAGTTTTGTATGAAGGAAAAATTTCAGGTGTAGAGAGAGAATGATGTAATGAGATGATAAGTGGACAAAGCTCAATCTTGGGGATACCACCCCGGTGTCACCCCAAGAAATATCCAAGAGGTACATGCATCAAAGCTTGGGTATGCCCAAGGCATCCCCTTCTTCATCAATAAAAATCTCAGGTCTTTCTAGACAATTCGTTTTTATTGTTGCATGCATTGTTGTGTTGTTCTTGGAGCGTCTTAATTTTTGTTTGCTTAGTTTGCTTGAGTAAGTTGGTTGGTTACACCACACTTATTTTGGAGAGAGACACACTCTTTTTCCATTGCCTAGAACACTCTAGTTTTCACTCTTATTGTTTTGTGAGTGTTCACTTTTGCTAGCATTGCGTTCAGCCTTAGTTTTCTTGTGCTTTCATCTTAGAACTTTTAGTTCTTCTTTGTGGATTTGTGAGACAAGATCACTGATCTTTATTGATTATTATCTTTGTGAGTTGTTTCAAATAAGTTGTTTGGTGTTGGAAAAGAGTAGGAAGCTTCATTCTTAAGTGGTACAAAAGGGAGCTTGTTCTGACTGTGGCTTAGACTTTATCATGTCATGCTAGATCTTGTTTTGACCTTATGTTTAGTGATTATTGCTGTAGCGTAACTTGTTCCAAACAATTAGGATTGCTTAATGTGCCTTGAAGGAATCATGCGTTGTTTTAGCATACAAAGGCATAGTATTGTGGTATTATCCTTTAATTCTTTGTTTGGTTTAACTTGGCACATGCTCACACCATGTTATGACTATTACAAGTCACCGTATCCTCTATTATCATTTAGTCCTTGACTTGTAGTACCACTCTATCTTTGATTAGTAATGTTTTGTTTCTCTGCATGATTATGGATATTATTTCTCTCTTAGTTGGTTGCTCCTAGTCTTTTGCTAGCCTCGACTTGTATGAGTAAGCTCTACTCATGCTTCCAACTCCCAAGAAACCAAGTTATTCCAAAGTGTCCACTATAAACTCCTATGCATGATGTGTTACACCATTCCAAGTATATTCTTGTTTTCATCTATCTTCCAATTAAAAAGTATTTTGTTATGTGAAAACTTAGTGATTAAAGCTCTCACAAACTTCATGGCACACTTTATATTATTTTCCCCTTATAAACTTGAACCATTGTGTCACCTATGTTGTATATGCTTGCACTTATACGTTGGAATTAGCAGAACCATGCTGTCATGGGGAACGTTTTCAACATTGCAATTGTACTTTGTACGCAGTTGATATCATGCTCTTTTGTCTATGGATGTCACCGGTGTGAAATAAAGAGGGAACTTGTAAGTCCATGGAGTATGTATTTTGTGTTAGAGAAACGCCTAGGCCGCTAGCCTAAGCCATGCCTAATCATGGTGGAAACTTGCAGCATCACCATAGTGAGCTATCTATGAAGCATCCTCAATGAAAAGCTATGCATATAGTAAATAAAAATATCACTGAGATGCTCATTGTCTGCTTGCCTTGTCATTTTGGTTATGGGATAGCTCCTGTACCATGTGCAAGGGGTACCCCATTGGCGGTTCTCTATGATACGCATGTACTTACAATGACAAGAACTTACAGGTGACTGAAGTTGAGTAGCATGAGGTGTGGCCCTCGTATTCAAGGGACTTGAGATTGCCAACTTATACTTTGTCAATCATATACTCCATAGTTTGTTCACTTTAACCTTAATCACTTCAAGATGCTTATGATAGGGGCAATGAGGGCTGAAAGCTAACAAGTACCATAATTTTTGGAAGCTCTTTTTGAAACTTGAAACCCCTACTTCCCTTATAAAGGGCCTTTCTTCCACTACTATTGAGTCTCCACCTTCTACCTTTAGGCACCATTAAGAGAGCATAGTTGTCATTCTGTGTGCAGTGTTTCAAAACTTATTGATTAATGCATATTGTGATATTACTTGTTCTTGTGCTACTTGTTTCTAGTCACCCTTGTGAACTTCGAAGGTGTCTTATGCATCTATTTGCTACTCTATGAGGGACAAGCTGATTACCACTATGCCATGTTTTCTATATGTGAATCAAACAAACATTTTTAAATGCACGTTATTCATGATCTTTATTTTTAGCCTTTCATGTTGCATGCATAGTTACTATGTCTTATAGTTAGAACTCCATCTTTCATGCACATGTTTAGAGTTCTTTCATCCCAGATTTCAATGCTTACAAATGGTTTGATCTTGGTTTTGATGGTGCATGTCACCTCAAAAATTATTCTTTTTATCACTTACCTACTCGAGGACGGGCAGGAGTTAAGCTTGGGGATGCTTGATACGTCGGAAACGTATCTATAATTTTTTATGCTCCTTGCTTGTTTAGTATCTACTTTGCTTTGTTTTGTCTTCACTTTGAGGTATTTTTATACACTTTCTGGTACTAACCTATTAGCAAGATGCCATAGTGTCAGTTGCCTGTTTTCCTCTGTTTTTGGTTCCAGAAAGGCATCAATATTCTCGGAATTGAACGGGACAAAAGCTAAAGTCATTATTTTTCCTAGACCAACACAGAACCACGAAGTAGAGACAGAGTAGGTCATGAGGGTGGCCGCACCCCCCATGTGCGGGCAAGCCCTAGTGGCGCCTACATGGGGTGTGGGCCCCCTGCCCCCCATCGAACTTGCCTCCTTCTCCTATACGAAGCCCCCGGGGAGAAAATCCTAAATCATCCATCATACTTTCAGAAAAGTTCTGCTGCGCCGCCGCCACCGAAGGGGAGATTCGGGGGACATAAAGTCTCTGTTCCGGCACCCTGCTAGGATGGGGAAGTGCCCCCGGAGCCATCTCCATCGATCTCCACCACCATCTCCATCACCGTTGTTGATTCCCATGATGAGGAGGGAGTAGTTATCCTTCGAGGCTAAGGGCTCTACCGGTAGCTATATGTTCATCTCTCTCTCTCTATGCATGATCTTGTGGTCATGAGCTTTGTAATCAAGTAGATCTACCTTGCTACTCAAGTGCTTCATTAGATCTCTGCTCTCCCCATGTGTGTGAAAGTGACAGCGTGCACGCCATGGTGGCACTTAGGCTTGAGTCTACATAAATACTCTTTGTGCTTTAATAGATATATGCTTTTCCCCACGTGTGTGAAAGTGACAGCGGGCATACCGTGTGTGGCACTTTGGCTAGATTGAATATTTGTTATGTGTTATATTTGGAGTTGGATGTCTCTATGAAATTGTGGTGTTTGTTGGAACCATCTAGCGCTCAAGGTGACAGTGTGGGGTTATCTAGATTGGGGAAGGCGGACTTTGAGGTGTGCTGTTATAGCCCTACAATGGATTAGAGTGTCCAACCAGAGATTAGTTAAGAGTAGTATCATGAAGAGAGGATATTTATATGAGAGATTGTTCACTAGTGAAAGTATGATCCCTAGGCCTTGTTTCTAAGCATTGAAACACCATTTGCTACCATATCTGTTGCATGTTTGCTTGGTTCCTTCTTGTTGCCTTTAGTCTTTACCTCACCGTCAGAAGCTATTTTCTGGCACCGTTACCACTTGTATTTAACTATCTCTTCACCAAACTAGTGCACCTATATTGGGTGTGTTGGGGACACAAGAGACTTCTTATATCTTGATTGCAGGGTTGCTTGAGAGGGATACCTTTGACCACTTCCTCCCCGAGTTTGATAAACCTTGGGTGATCTACTTAAGGGAAACTTGCTGCTGTTCTACAAACCTCTACACTTGGAGGCCCAATAACTGTCTACAAGAATAGACGTGTGTAGACATCAAGGCCACACCCTAGAGCCGCGCGGCCCAGGGGGTAGGGTACATGGATGTGACATGACAAAGTGGAATGGTTGCATTATGTCCTAGGCCACTTGACTGGACACTTGGAAGAGATAAATCAAACTCTAATTTGAAAGTCAAAATAAGGCAAGTTTGAAAAAGTCAAAGTGGGACTTTGATTTCCAAGTGGAGGGAGGGAAGGAATCCTACCTAAGGGAGGATTCCTCCCTCTCCTTGTCGCCGGCCACATGAAGTGGTGTTGGGGGAGGATTCCCTCCCCCTTGGAGCCTCCCCAGCTATATAAGGAGGGGTAGGGGGCACCCTACCCCTCACAACAAACCCTAGCCTAGCCGCCGACCACCCCAAGTCGTTGCCGCCGCCTAGGGTTCCTCCCAAGTCGCCACCGCCTAGCCCTCTCTAGCCGCCGGCCACATCCACCCCTTGGCCCTCTAAACCTTAGATCGCCGAGGCCCTCTTCTACTCCACCATACTCGCTCTGGCTTATGCGAAGCCCTGCGGGATATCCCCTCTAAACTCCGACACCACGCCGTCATGCTCCCAGAATCCCGAGGAGAGAGCTAAAACCTCCGCTACCTACTGGAACAAGGGAGAGGAAGGTCTTCATCGAGTACCGAACATGTGACCGACTGCGGGAGCACTGCCGGAATGTGGCGCTGGAAGGATCATCTACGCGATCTTGATATCAGCAAGTGAATTACTACATCACCCACGAGAATCTTCTCTTGTTAACCGCTTTGGAATCTTCAAGGGTGAGTACTCTATCGACTCGTTGCTAGTAGATAGATCTTGGCTTGTGTGTGTTCATGCGATAGATTTTTTTGTTTTTCATGCTATGAACCCCTTCAAACGGAGGTATTATCATCCTCTCACCCCTCCTCTTTGATTGATGATGAACTTGATGATGAGATATCTCTTGAGGTTAAAGAGGAATTAGTTGCTTTTGATGTGTTCGTGACAAAATTGGGGAGCACAAGAAGCATTTTGTGAACCTCTTAAATCAACTTTCTCACAAACAAGAGCTTCTTGATGAGAGATGTAAACTAGGGAGAGAGCACATGATTGAGGTGGAGGCTCTAAATAATGCTCTAGAAGAAGAACAAGAGACTAGGATGTCTCTTGAAATAAAACTTGAAGGCCTTGATGAGTGTCACATCCCAAAATTTTCCAAATTTTGTAATGTGAAAAATAAATAAACAAAATAAATAATTGTTGAAATTTAGGGTGAAAAGAAACTTTTGTTTCTAAATGGAAACTTAAAATCCAATCTTGAACAAACTTGAGTAATGTTTGAGTCCAACTAAATCCAAATCAAGTGAATTGCATTCTACATAAGTGCACCTTGGAACTTAAACACTTGGAAATAAACCAAAATCCTAATGGAATAAAATCATTTCCAAGATATCTCTAAGACCATGGATTTGATCCATATAAAAAATTTGTCAACAAACATTTATAAATGATCAAGAATGACAAATAGAAATATTATAAAACCATAGAAATTGATTTCATTCAATTTGGAGCCATAAATAAAATCTTATGAATTTAATAAGATTAGGAAATTGAATTTCCAATTCTAATAAAGAACCTATCTAAAACTGTAACATCCCTAAAATCATGTTTCAAAAACTCATGCATATCATCCATGCATCCATGATCATGTAGGATTTCATTTCAAAATCATTTCAAAACAGGAGCATATGTGCTCATTATTTTATGTATGAATGCTCTAGCCTTTGTGCTACTTGCTATTGAGAGAGGTACTAATATTCACTCAGTATTGTTTAGAATCCTAACTTAAGTGATTTCAAAAGCTTAAGCAAAGTTTCAAAACAAAATATGAAATAGAACCAAATCTATGCCTTTTTATCACATCTCATAAAGGCTTGGTTTTATTTTTATTTTCAAATAACCCAAGGGTGTTTTGTGTTTACAGTAGTGTTTGACTCATATTTGAGTACAAGTTTCACTGTATAAAACTCCTGAAAAGGTTTGAATTCAAATAGCTTTTGAAATCATTTGAAAATGATTTCTGAAAATGCAAACAGAAATAGAAAAGGAATAAAGAAATAGAAAAGGCCAGCGCCAGTCATTTGGCCCAACAAAGAAACCAGCCCACTAAGCCCACCCGGGGTTTTTCCCTCTCTCTCTCTCACGCGCACCCACTCGACCCCGTGCTCACTGATCAGTGGCCCCATCGCCACGTCGTCGTCGTCTTCCCCAAATCCCGCGCAAGGAACACGTCGCCGCCCGTTTCTTCCCCGCCTCTACCGCGAATTGAAATCCTTTAATTGGCGATGACTGCGTGCGAGATTCTCTCCCCTTCTCTGGCTACTTAAACCCCTTCCCCTCGCGACCATTTCCCCCAACCAAGCTAGCCAGGAGCGCCAACAGGCTGCCAGTATTTGCCCTCGCATCGCCGCAGTACCGACGACCAATCCCGGTGAGCTCCGTGCGCGCCTTCCTCTCTGGTTCATGCGAACTGCTTCGCAACCTTCTTGCGCTCCTTCTGACATCTTTAGTTCGTCATGTACTGCCCTAGGTCATCGACTCCAACGAGCACCGCAAGTTCCCGACGCCGTCTCCAACTCCGGCAAGAAAATTCAGTGAGAGTCGACCGCCCCGTGCCTTCCCTTTGACACTGTCCTGTTCACCTGATCGATGCACACCCGCTGATGCCCTCCGTTTGTGTTAGGGCGGATAAGAACATCGCCAACGTCGCCGTCCACCCAAGCCTGACGCTGTCCTCTACTCCGACAAGCTCCCACGGCCACTACAGCACGCCCCTTCGCCAACCGAGAACGCGTTGAGCATCTCCACGTCGCGGTGAATCTGGTGAGCATCCTCCCACCTACCCGGGCGACCTAGTTCGCCGGCTCCACCACTATCAGAGCGCGCCGCCGCCTGTTGCCGCCGCCAGCGCCGCCACTTGTTGGTCAAGTGCTGAGCGCCGTTAGATTTAGATCTAGTGGTCACGATAGATCATAGGTGAAGCGGTGTGTTTCAATCATAGCCGCGCTATTAAGTTAGATCCAATGGCTCAGAAGCGTGATCCGGCGCGAAGCGGTACCAGCTAGTTAGAAGCCGCCGCGTGGCACAAGTTTCGTTTTAAAATTTTGAATTAGATCTATTAGATGTTTGATTTTGTTTTAATCATAACTTTTGATTCCCACGTTCAAATTTGACAAATTTTATATTAATGGAATCAGGAGAGAAAGCCCTTTCCATATATGCAATGTGTTTAATGTTTTGTTTCTGTTAAAATGGTTATTTTTACAGAAACATGTGTAGGCCTATTTTGTGTATATAAATTATTTGAGAAATGTTTTAATGTTCAAATAAAGTTTGTTTGGCAAGTTTTGAACTTGTTTATGAATCAGTACTGTGCACTTGTCATGTTTGGTATAGAAAATCATCACATATCATAATGCATGCATTCATATATTTTTGCTTGTATATATTTTGTTTGTGATTTGGTGTTATCATTTTATGTGTAGATTTTGGTGCAAATAGTGATTGTGATTGTGAGGATTGTAGATACTCTCCAAACTACCAAGGCAAGTGGTACTTCATGATTTTATTCCTATGTTTTTTTAAAATATGCATTAGAAATATTTTGCTAGACTTGCATGGATAAATTTTGGTCTTTATATGCTATGCTTGGGAAATCCTAGTAGTTGTAGAATTGCTAGAAATTTCTAAGTTAAGATGTTTGTGTATGCCATGCTTAGCCTAGCTAATAGCAACCAAGGGTGGTGAGATATTCATGCTAGGATAAAATATTTCTAAGTCTTTGGACTTGTGTTTTGCTTAATAAAACAACTAAGTGAATGAAACACCTAGGTGGAATGGAAGGAATGGTTTATGTTGAGTGGTTACACAAGGCCCATTTCTATGGTTTACCTTGTGTATCTCACTTGTGGAAAGCCACCCAGGAACAAAGGGATTTGAGAGGCCAAATGTTGAGAAGCTTCTAGTGCAGCCACTTGGCAATATGGGCTCTGCCTGGATCACATAGGTTGCAATAACTTAGCCATTTGGACAGTTGGTGGTAGTTGGATGATAGGTTGGAACGCGTCCATTTGGTCTAAGGGAAGGCTTCTGAAAGGTCCTGTCTTGGTGAAAATCAAGTCTTGTGGGGAAAGTGCACAACCTCTGCAGATGGAAGAATCTAAGTACTTAGCCATGTCCCTAGTATTGAAAAACTTGAGCATCAAGACATGGAAGCTATCAAGAATCTCCTCATTCCTATTTCTAAGTAAAACTTGTAGTTGAACAAGGGTGAAGGACCCCAATGTCTATTGGTGGTTCCTTGGGAAAAGTTTTGACAAAGAAAAACTTAGTGTTTTCAACTGATAGGAAAAATCTATTTTGAGCAAAGCAAGCCTAAGCTACACTTAGCCAAAATGCATATAGTATTTAGTCCACCAATATTCTACTAAGGTATCACTTGCCAATACTATTCCAATGTATTGACCCACTGTGGTTGTAACTTGTGATGTTGCAGGATATTCTGATGATGATTAGGAGTCATGAGTCTACACTCAACATGCTTGCCTGTGGCACATGAAGATGAAGACTTATTTACCTTATTATCTATTTGAACTCTTGTGTTAGGCATGTGGCCATGGAGTTGTAAAAGACTATGTTTGTCTCTGGAATGATATGTAATAATGACCTTTGTTTCTGTGTACTTCATCTTAAACTGTGGATGCTAGCATTGATCCAGGGACTAGCATTGCAATCACAGGGATCCTTTCCTTTACAAAGGAGGGATCTTACAGATGGTATCAGAGCAGTGTGTTGCCTGTAGGATTATGACCCTAGGATTGCAAACCACTAAGGAAAATTTTTCAACAACTTCCACACTTGTCTTTTCTTCTCGTAAACTTTTCTAATCTTCTTTCTCATCTCTATTTGTAGATGAACTCCATCAACAAAGCCGTGAAGAAGGGACCACTCATGACTATGACTTTGTAATGTGAGACAGAGTTCCCCAAGGTTCTCAAGGACCTCATGGTTGCCATGGGAATACATGGTGCAGCTGTGTACAAAGGTTTTCCTGTGATGGATGAAGGAGTTGAGTACTGGTGGGTGCAACTTCACTTGTATAAAAACAAGGAAGACAACCACAAGGACTCGGGATTCTGCATGGTCACCAACACAATGATGCACACCACATTCTTTGATTCAGCAAGGGATGCAGCTTGGAGGGCCATCAAAGAACTTGGTGATAGAATCAAGTGCAGAATGCTTAACACCCAGAATGACCTTAGGGAAGAAAAGAAGCATACCCAAGAGTTAGAGGCTACCAACCAAAGCCTAAGGAAGGACATCATAGACTTAGCAATGGAGTCTTGTGATCTAGACAAACAGATTGCCTCTAGGGATGCCCTGTTAGACAACTTGGCAAGTGAGATGGGATTGTAATGTACCACATTAGTTGGACCACCACACTTATCATTTATTTTCCAAAATGCTGTCTAAATAAGTTGAACCTTGGATGCTTATAATGGATCTTATGAATGCTATGACTTGTGTGTTTGTTAATGTTATGCTTGTGATGCTCTGTCTTGTAAAATTATTCAATGTGTTGACTCTAACTTTTTCTATCTTATTAAATAGATGCCTAATGTTACTATCAGCACGGCTGAAGAGTTCAAGGGAACTCGTTTTGGCCCTCGTATTATTGAGCTCACTAGTTTGCTCAATCTCCCTCTTCCTACCATCATGGTGCTTCCCCTCACCAAATTTGAGAGGAAAGACCTTTGGGGTTTCAAGGTTAATCAGCCCGGACGCCAGACTGAGCCTACCACGGAGGCAATCATCTTCAAGCTCATGCACTATGACAAGGAGAGAGGCCTAGAGGTAGTCATGCAGGACTTGATTGGACGTCTGTTAGGGAGACACTCTCGACAGGTTAGAGGTACTCACTTCCACACCTTCGGTAGACGTGATGAGGATGGTGAGGCCATTGACTTCGAGGATACTTCAAGGGAGACAACAGAGCCGATTCGTCTATACCTCCAGGACTTAGAGGTTCTTCTTAGGCACGTGGACACTGATATGACCAACGTCATGCTCAGCAATGACGAACTCCAGGTGCAGCTTCGTGAGAAGGACAAGCTCTTCGCGGAGCAAGATGAGATAGTCAAGGAGATGGAGGCCAAGTTCGAGAGTCAGGACAAAAAGTTCAAGAGTCAAGAGAAGCGAGTCCAAGATAGGAACAAGAGGATTCGAGACATGACTGCAGAACTGGAGGCCAAGGACTTCAAGCTCGAGCATCAGCAGACCGTGATTGAGAGGCTTCGTTCTCAGAAGAGGGCTCTCAAAGCCAAAGTAGAGACCTTGACCATCAATGTCGAGGAATACAAGACCGCTATGGAGAATGCAGGTCTTACATTTGTTGAGGAGGAGGTTGATGCCGAGGAGTAGTGATGACTGCTCATTTACCTTTATTTATCATATCTTTGATTAATGAGTTGCAATGACCATCCAACATGTGGATGGCTTGCTATTGGTGTGTTTACTTTGCAAACTTGTTGTCTATGTTGTTGAACTTTTATTATTATGATGCATGTTTGGTGATTGTTTAAGTGATGTATTGTGCATGTTAGCATCTATGGGTATCTCATTCTTATCTCTATTGAACAAACCACAGATGCCTCCCCGACGTGCCAATCCCAACCCCAACAACAACAACATCACCCCTGAGATGCAGCAAATGATGACAGCTCAGACTCAGCTCATGCAAATGATGACTACGTTCATCCAGAATCAGAACAACAACAACAATAACAACAATAACAACAACAACAATCAGAACAACCCACCGGGTTTTGACATGCTTACCAGGTTCTTAAGATTGAGGCCAGCAAAGTTCTCAGGAACTACTGATCCTATGGTGGCCAATGATTGGCTACGCTCTGTGAACAAAGACTTGGTAACTGTTGGCTATACTGATGAAGAGAAAGTCAGATTTGCAGCACACTTGTTGGAAGGACCAGCAGCCACATGGTGGGATAACTTCCAGATCACCACTCCCATTGCAGATGTGACATGGGCTATCTTTGAAGATGGTTTCCACACTTCTCACATCTCATCCAGAGTGATGAGTTTGAAGAAGAAAGAGTTCCATAACCTAAAGCAACGCCACCGCGGCGTGGCTGAATATATTGAAGAGTTCAACAATCTGGCGCGTTATGCACCAGATGAAGTTGACACTGATGCTAAGAGGAAGGAAAAGTTCCTTGAAGGGTTGAATGATGAACTGAACCTGCAGTTAGCTATGGCCTATGTTCCCACATACCAGTATCTTTGTGACAAGGCTGCTATTTTGGAGAGCAAAATGAAACAAGTGGAAAGCAGGAAGAGAAAAGCACTCTGACAAGCACAGCTCGGGATCGTCTCACAAGCGTTCCCATTATGATGATAGTGGAAGTTCAGGATCCCACAAGCATGGGAAATTCAACAAGCACCACAACCACAACCGACATCATGACAACAAGAGTCACCGTAGTCATGACAATGACAAATACAAGAATCACAAGGGTGGATATAAGAGCCACCATAGTGGAAGTGGCAGTGGAAGCCAGCCTGTCAAGAAGGATCTTAGTCAGGTTGAATGTTTCAAGTGCAAGAAGATGGGGCATTATGCAAATGAATGCCCAGAAAAGAAAGTTGAAGGACCCAACAATCCCAACCCTTTTCAAAAGGGACAAGTGAACCACATCAATGTGGAGGAATTTTATGAGGAACCTGATGCTGTTGCTGGTAAGTTCAAACTCAATTCTGTTCCAGCATTTGTTCTCTTTGATACTGGTGCATCTCATTCAATCATATCAAGAGCATTTGTTGAAAGAAACGAACTACCGGTAGAAACTATTGGGTGTCCTATAAGAGTAAGTTCTCCTGGCGGAGAAATGATAGTGAATTCAGGATGTCATGATCTAGTCATAGAGTTTGGGAAGTATAAGTTTCTAGTTAACTTGATAATCCTAAACTCCCAAGGATTGGATGTTATTTTGGGAATGGACTGGATGACTAAGCACAAGGGAGTGATAGATTGTGAAAAACATACTGTCTTACTCACAACTCCAAAAAACAAAAGAATCAGATTCAAGATCAGCTTTGAGACAAAAAGGAGTAAGCTAAATTCTCTTAAGGGGGTTAGCATGGATAGTGTGCCTATTGTGAGTGAATATCCGGATGTGTTTTCGGAAGAATTACCGGGAATGCCACCTGATAGAGATGTGGAGTTTCTTATTGACTTGCTACCAGGATCTGGACCAATATCAAAGAGATCATAAGAGATGTCAATTGATGAGTTGAAAGAACTCAAAAGGCAGCTTGGAGAACAGTTGCAGAAAGGTTTTATCCAACCAAGTTCCTCATCTTGGGGAGCACCAGTTTTGTTTGTGGAAAATAAATATAGAAGTCAAAGGTTATGCATAGATTACCGTTCACTCAATGAGGTGACTATCAAGAACAAATACCCTTTGCCCAGAATCAATGACTTGTTTGATCAGCTAGAAGGAGCTTGTGTGTTCTCAAAGATTGATCTCCGGTCAGGTTATTTTCAGCTTAAGATAAGGGAACAAGACATACCCAAGACAACGTTCACCACAAGGTATGGATTGTATGAGTATACCGTGATGCCATTTGGTTTGACCAATGCACCAGCATACTTCATGAATATGATGAACAAGGTGTTCATGGAATTCCTTGATAAGTTTTTTGTCGTGTTCATCGATGACATTTTGATCTATTCCAAGAGCAAGGAAGAGCATGAAGGACATCTATGTTTGATACTTGAAAAACTTAGAGAGCATAAGTTATATGCCAAATTTAGCAAGTGTGAATTTTGGTTAAATGAAGTTGGATTTCTTGGACACGTTGTGTCAGGAGATGGAGTAGCAGTTGATCCTGCTAAGGTTTCAGCTGTAACTGAATGGGAATCTCCCAAGTCAGTGAAAGAGGTTCGTAGTTTCCTTGGCTTAGCAGGTTACTACAGAAGGTTCATTGAGAATTTTTCCAAGGTAGCTAAGCCTATGAAAGAATTGTTAAAGAAAGACAAGAAATTTTCTTGGTCTGAAGGATGTGAACTCAGCTTTCAAGAATTGAAGAAGAGACTTGTGACAGCACCAGTCTTGTGTTTGCCAGATTTGGAAAAAGATTTCCAAGTATATTGTGATGCATCTCATCATGGTTTAGGTGCAGTACTTATGCAAGAAGGGAAAGTTGTGGCTTATGCCTCGAGACAACTCAAAACTCATGAAGTAAACTATCCTACTCATGATTTAGAGTTAGCCTCTGTTGTCCATGCACTAAAAACATGGAGACATTATCTTTTGGGAAAGCGATGTGAAGTGTTCACAGATCACAAGAGTTTGAAGTATATCTTCACCCAGAAAGAAATTAACATGAGACAAAGAAGATGGCTAGAACTCATCAAGGACTATGACTTGAGTTTGCAATACCACCCCGGTAAAGCAAATGTTGTAGCAGATGCTCTAAGCCGTAAGGTTTTTGTGAATGGCCTTACTAAGGGAGAATTGCCAGATGATCTGTGTGCCCAATTTAGAGACCTCAGATTGGAGATTGTGCCTGAAGGACATCTCATGTCTTTGGATGTTCAACCCACTTTGTTGGACAAGATCAAAGAAGCCCAGAAGACTGATAAGGAAATTGAAGAGATTAAGGAAAAGATTGGCAAGGGAAAAGCCAAAGGATTCCATGAAGACGAACAGGGTACTTTATGTCATGGAAAACGTATCTGTGTTCCACATGATCCGGAACTTCGGAAACTGATTTTGCAAGAAGCACACAACTCACCGTATTCCATTCATCCGGGTAACACCAAAATTTACATGGATATGAAGGAAAGATTTTGGTGGAATAATCTCAAGAAGGACATCGCCGAACATATTGCTTTGTGTGATGTATGTAGTAGAGTGAAAGCGGAACACCAGAAACCAGCAGGATTACTTCAACCACTACCTATTCCTGATTGGAAGTGGGACAAGATTGGTATGGATTTCATTACCGGATTACCAAGGACCAGGTCAGGATATGATTCTATTTGGGTAGTAGTGGATCGCCAAACTAAAGTGGCTCATTTCATACCCGTGAAGACAACCTACACTAGTGCTAAGTTGGCCAAGATATATATGAGTAGAATTGTGTGTCTACATGGAGTACCCAAGAGTATTGTGTCTGATAGGGGAACTCAATTCACTTCTCATTTTTGGAGGCAACTACATGAGTCATTGGGAACGAGGTTGGAATTCAGTACTGCATTTCATCCTCAGACTGATGGACAGACAAAAAGGACTAATCAGATTCTTGAAGATATGTTGACAGCGTGTGCTCTAGACTATGGAGCCAGTTGGGATGAAAGTCTGCCTTACGCAGAATTTTCTTACAACAACAGCTATCAAGCCAGTATTGAGATGGCACCATTTGAGTTTCTCTATGGGAGAAAGTGTACCACCCCATTGCTATGGAATGGTGTGGGAGAAAGAAGTTTGTTCGGACCAGAACTTATCAAAGAGGCTGAAGAGAAAGTCAATCTGGTTAAGGATAGGTTGAAGATAGCATAGTCCCGACAAAAGAGCTACGCAGATCCTAAGAGTAGAGAAGTCACCTATGAAGTAGGTGATAGAGCTTATCTTAGAGTGTCACCACTTCGTGGAGTGAAGAGATTTGGTGTCAAAGGTAAATTGGCCCCAAGATATGTTGGACCATTCAAGATTCTGAGTCGTAAAGGAGAAGTCGCTTATGAGATAGAATTGCTAGAGTCTTTGTCTGCTATTCATAATGTGTTCCATGTGAGTCAACTTAAGAAATGTCATCCAAAAATGGAAGAGACTTCTTTGAAAGATAGCATACCTTTGGAAGAGGTTCAATTGGAGAGTGATCTCACCTATGAGGATAAAACAATCAAGATTCTTGAAACTGCAGAAAGAGTTACTTGGACTAAAACTATCAAATTCTGCAAAGTTCAATGGAACCATCATTCCGAAGAGGAAGCAACATGGGAAAGAGAAGATGATCTTCGGAAAGACCACCCTCACCTATATGCTAGCCAATCCGAATCTCGAGGGTGAGATTCACCTTAAGGGGGTTAGATTTGTAACGTCCCTAAAATCATGTTTCAAAAACTCATGCATATCATCCATGCATCCATGATCATGTAGGATTTCATTTCAAAATCATTTCAAAACAGGAGCATATGTGCTCATTATTTTATGTATGAATGCTCTAGCCTTTGTGCTACTTGCTATTGAGAGAGGTACTAATATTCACTCAGTATTGTTTAGAATCCTAACTTAAGTGATTTCAAAAGCTTAAGCAAAGTTTCAAAACAAAATATGAAATAGAACCAAATCTATGCCTTTTTATCACATCTCATAAAGGCTTGGTTTCATTTTTATTTTCAAATAACCCAAGGGTGTTTTGTGTTTACAGTAGTGTTTGACTCATATTTGAGTACAAGTTTCACTGTATAAAAATCCTGAAAAGGTTTGAATTCAAATAGCTTTTGAAATCATTTGAAAATGATTTCTGAAAATGCAAACAGAAATAGAAAAGGAATAAAGAAATAGAAAAAGGCCAGCGCCAGTCATTTGGCCCAATAGAGAAACCAGCCCACTAAGCCCACCCGGGGTTTTCCCCTCTCTCTCTCACGCGCACCCACTCGACCCCGCGCTCACTGATCAGTGGACCCATCGCCACGTCGTCATCGTCTTCCCCAAATCTCATGAGGAACACGTCACGCCTGCTTTCTTCCCGCCTACCGCGAATTGAAATCCTTTAATTGGCGATGAATGCGTGCGAGATTCTCGCCCCTGCTCTGGCTACTTAAACCCCTTCCCCTCGCGACCATTTCCCCCAACCAAGCTAGCCAGGAGCGCCACTAGGCTTCCAGTATTTGCCCTCGCATCGCCGCAGTACCGATGACCTCCGGCGACCAATCCCGGTGAGCTCCGTGCGCGCCTTCCTCTCTGGTTCATGCGAACTACTTCGCAACCTTCTTGTGCTCTTTCTGACATCTTTAGTTCGTCCTGTACTGCCCTAGGTCGTCGACTCCAACGAGCACCGCAAGTTCCTGACACCGTCTCCAACTCCGGCAAGAAAATTCGGTCAGAATCGA
Source organism: Avena insularis (assembly GCA_023614405.1). Taxonomy (NCBI): domain Eukaryota; kingdom Viridiplantae; phylum Streptophyta; class Magnoliopsida; order Poales; family Poaceae; genus Avena; species Avena insularis. Next base: position 217,268,747 of record CM042685.1, on the reverse strand, counting down.
CCGCCCCGTGCCTTCCCTTTGACACTATCCTGTTCGCCTGATCGATGCACACCCGCTGATGCCCTCCGTTTGTGTTAGGGCGGATCAGAACGTCACCAACATCGCCGTCCACCCAAGCCCGATGCTGTCCTCTACTCCGACGAGCTCCCACGGCCACTACAGCACGCCCCTTCGCCAACCGAGCACGCGTTGAGCATCTCCACGTCGCGGTGAATCTGGTGAGCATCCTTCCACCTCCCCGGGCGACCTAGTTCGCCGGCTCCGCCACTGTCAGAGCGCGGCCACCACTTGTTGTTCAAGTGCTGAGCGTCGTTAGATTTAGATCTAGTGGTCACGATAGATCATAGGCGAAGCGGTATGTTTCAATCAGAGCCGCGCGATTAAGTTAGATCCAACGGCTCAGAAGCGTGATCTGACGCGAAGCGTACCCGACCGATTAGAAGCTGCCACGTGTACAGGTTTCGTTTTAAATTTTTGAATTAGATCTATTAGATGTTTGATTTTTTTTAATCATAACTTTTGATTCCCATGTTCAAATTTGACAAATTTTATATTAATGGAATCAGGAGAGAAAGCCCTTTCCATATATGCAATGTGTTTAATGTTTTGTTTCTGTTAAAATGGTTATTTTTACAGAAACATGTGTAGGCCTATTTTGTGTATATAAATTATTTGAGAAATGTTTTAATGTTCAAATAAAGTTTGTTTGGCAAGTTTTGAACTTGTTTATGAATCAGTACTGTGCACTTGTCATGTTTGGTATAGAAAATCATCACATATCATAATGCATGCATTCATATATTTTTGCTTGTATATATTTTGTTTGTGATTTGGTGTTATCATTTTATGTGTAGATTTTGGTGCAAATAGTGATTGTGATGGTGAGGATTGTAGCTACTCTCCAAACTACCAAGGCAAGTGGTACTTCATGATTTTATTCCTATGTTTTTTTAATATGCATTAGAAATATTTTGCTAGACTTGCATGGATAAATTTTGGTCTTTATATTTTATGCTTGGGAAATCCTAGTAGTTGTAGAATTGCTAGAAATTTATAAGTTAAGATGTTTGTCTATGCCATGCTTAGCCTAGCTAATAGAAACCAAGGGTGGTGAGATATTCATGCTATGATAAAATATTTCTAAGTCTTTGGACTTGTGTTTTGCTTAATAAAACAACGAAGTGAATGAAACACCTGGGTGGAATGGAAGGAATGGTTTATGTTGAGTGGTTACACAAGGCCCATTTATATGGTTTACCTTGTGTATCTCACTTGTGGAAAGCCACCCAGGAAAAAAGGGATTTGAGAGGCCAAATGTTGAGAAGCTTGTAGTGCAGCCACTTGGCAATATGGGCTCTGCCTGGATCACATAGGTTGAAATAACTTAGCCATTTGGACAGTTGGTGGTAGTGGGATGATAGGTTGGAACGCGTCCATTTGGTCTAAGGGAAGGCTTCTGAATGGTCCTGTCTTGGTGAAAATCAAGTCTTGTGGGGAAAGTGCACAACCTCTGCAGATGGAAGAATCTAAGTACTTAGCCATGTCCCTGGTATTGGACAACTTGAGCATCAAGACATGGAAGCTATCAAGAATCTCCTCATTCCAATTTCTAAGTAAAACTTGTGGTTGAACAAGGGTGAAGGACCCCAATGTCTATTGGTGGTTCCTTGGGAAAAGTTTTGACAAAGAAAAACTTAGTGTTTTCAACTGATAGGCAAAATCTATTTTGAGCAAAGCAAGTCTAAGCTACACTGAGCCAAAATGCATATAGTATTTAGTCCACCAATATTCTACTAAGGTATCACTTGCCAATAATATTCCAATGTATTGACCCACTGTGGCTGTAACTTGTGATGTTGCAGGATATTCTGATGATGATTAGGAGTCATGAGTCTACACTCAACATGCTTGCCTATGGCACATGAATATGAAGACTTATTTACCTTATTATATATTTGAACTCTTGTATTAGGCATGTGGCCATGGAGTTTTAAAAGACTATGTTTGTCTCTAGAATGATATGTAATAATCACCTTTGTTTCTGTGTACTTCATCTTAAACTGTGGATGCTAGCATTGATCCAGGGACTAGCATTGCAATCACAGGGATCCTTTCCTTTATAAAGGAGGGATCTTACAAAAACTCCATACCAAATGGTGAGCAATTAATCCTAAATATATTTAAAAGGATAAATAAATATCAAATAAGATTTTACAAATTGGAATCACCAAGTTTGGATCTATAAATAAAAAGATATGGATTTTATAAGATAAAGAAAGAAATATTAAATAATGAATATTTAAAGACCAAATTAAATCTTGGCCTAAACCATAAGAAAATGGAATGAATATAATCCAAGTCCAAATAAAATGAAAGGATAAAGGATTTTTCCAAATAAAATAAAATGGCATTAACCAAATTCTATTTGATTAAAGACAAATCTCTAATAAGAATGATTATTTAAATCATGAGAAAATAGTATTTGGAATTTACCCAAGTGGATTAAAAGTCATTTAATTAACTTAAATGGGATCAAAGAAATCAACTAAATAAAATTTATGGATTTAAAACCATATTTAATTCCATTGTAATAAAGACAATTACCCAATTTAAATGATTAATAAATCATATTAAATATATTCCAAATAATTCAAGGTGTGTTATTTAACACCCTAATAAATAAATAAAACCTACTGAAAAGGTTTTGTGAAAAATTGAAACTTAAATAAGGGTTGAAAATTTATTTGACCTTATTTAAATTTAAAACAAGGACCTACTTTAAATAATTAATATGCCCTAAAAAGAATAAACATAATATTCTAAATTTGACTTCTGAATGTATTATTAATCAGTATTAAAATCTACATAAAGTTTTGTTGAAGTTTGAATTAAAATGGATGTTTGAATCGATTAAACAAAATTCAAAACAGATAAATAGAAAAGGAAAAAAGAAAAACATTCAGAACAAAAAAATGGAACCAGCCTGCCCAGCTAGCAAGCCCAGCCCATCTGGCCCAGCAGCCCACTCCCACTCCCTCCCCCAAAACGTTTTCTTTTACTCGGCAAGGAACCCGCGCAGTCGCCGACAGATGGACCGCACACGCACCCTCTCTCCTCTTCGCTGACGACGCAGGCCCACACCACGCAAGCATCGTCCTCACCCACCCGCTAACCACGCCTCGCCGGCCGTTGCTGCCGATTGATTGCCGGCGTAAATTTGCATCAATGCCACGTGATCCTCGCCCCCTGTCCATGCACATTTAACCGCCCACGCCTCCTCCATCTTTCCCCTCAGACCCCATTCCCCCTCCGCCACCGGGCTGCGCAAATTTTGCCCGAAACCACGTTCTGTTCCGGCGAACCTCCGAGCAAATTTCGGCAGCTCCTTGCCTCCCCTCACCCCCTCGACCACACGAGTACCCTCCCTGGCCTCTAGCGCATCTCCAATGGAATCAGCAAGACAAACCCTATCCAACCATGCACTTTGTTTAGTAAATTTCTTCTGTTAAATTGGTTGTTTTTGCAGAAACTTGTGTAGTCATATTTTGAATATAAAATTCATTCTAAAATAATTTTTGTGATAAAATCTTTGGCAAATGGATGGTTTTGAACCTAGTGACCTTATAAACCAACTCATGGATTTGAAAATGTATTTGATAAAGCTAAAGAGTAAATCTTTGATTTAAAGCATTTCTAGACAAATAAAAATGTTGTTTATATGTTAAAAATACTTTTTGGAGAAAAACCTTTGGGAAATGTTTTGATTTAAACTCTCTGACCCCAAACACCAAGTTTTAGAATTAAAAATGTATTTGGTGAACCCTATAAAGATTGTTGCTTTGCTAAAGGCATTTTCAACCACATAAAATATTGATTTGGTTTAAAAATGATTTATAAGTAAAATCTTTTGCAAATGATTTTGTCACTTATATAAAATGACCAATAGGTGTTTTAAATTGTTTATAACCCATTAGAAACCACTTTTCCAAATAAACAATCTTTTGCATGCTTGCAAGCATTGCTTTGGTTTTATTATTTTATGTGATGAATGCTTGAATGGTAGATTGAAATTGTGCCTTGCTTGATTGAATTGTAGTGGAATTGAAGAGTATGAATATTGCAAGATCAAGGAGTGAACCTATAATTCTCTACCAAAAAGGCAAGTGATGCTTCCTACCTTGTCCCATTATTTTCACTATGCATTAGTGATATTTCTAAGTAGGACTTGCATGGAATTTTTGCTAAGTATAAACTATGCCATGGGAAATCCTAGTAGATGAAACCTTAGTAGAAATTTCCTAAGTTAAGATTACTACTACTATCATGCTTAGCTTAGCTAGTAGAAAACAAGGGTGGAATATATTCATACTATGGAATATTTCTAAGTCAAGGACTTGTGTTTTGTTTAATAAAACAACTAACTGAATGAATCACCTGGGTGGAATGGAAGGAATGGTTTGTGTTGAGTGGTTACACAAGGCCCATTTCTATGGTTTACCTTGTGTATCTCACTTGTGGATGGCCACCCAGGAACAAAGAGATTTGAGATGTCAAATGTTGAGAAGCTTCAAGTGCAGCCACTTGGCATTATGGGCTCTGCCTGGATCATATAGGTTGCAATAACTTAGCCAAATGGACAGTTGGTGGTAGGGGATGATAGGTTGGAACGCGTCCATTCTGGTCTAAGGGAAGGCTTCTAAAAGATCTTGTCTTGGTGAAACCAAGTCTTGTGGGAAAGTGCACCACCTCTGCAAAGTGTAAAATCTAAGTACTTCGCCATGTCCCTGGTAAAGGACAATTTGAGCATCAAGACATGGAAGCTATCAAGAATCTCCTCATCCCAATTTCTAAGTTAAAAACTTGTGGTTGAACAAGGGTTAAAGGATCACCAATTTCTATTGGGAGATGCCTTGGGTGATTTTTGACAAACAAAAACTTAGTGTTTTTCAAAAGATAAGGAAAATCTATTTTGAGCAAAGCAAGCCTAAGCTCCACTTAGCCAAATGCATATAGATGATAGACTCCACTATACCACCATAGTATCACTTGCCAATACAATTCAAATGTGTTGACCCTTATGGCTATGACTTATTATGTTGCAGGTTTGTTTGATGTTAGTAAAGTGTGTTGATTAGGATTACAAGTCTACAACCGACATGTTTTCCTGTGGCACTCTGAAGATGAAGGACTCCATGCTATAGTTATATTCTGATGCATTGTAATGAGATAGCCAAATGATCTATGTAAGATGTAATAAATTATTTTATTCCTGGTTATAAAGTTGTATTATGACCTTTGTTTCTTGATATTACATCTTAACTGTGGACGCTAGCTATTGATCCAGGGACTAGCATTGTAAACACATGGATCTCTACCTTATTAAAGGTTGGGACCTCTACAGATGGTATCAGAGCACTGTGTTGCCTGTAGGATTCTAACCCTAGGATTGGACAAAACCCCTTAGAAAAATAGGAGTTATATTTTGTTCCAAAACTTATTTACAAACAATCTTGTATACTCTTTACTCAACCTTTTTGGTTTTAACTCTACATATCTTCTATTTCAACTTGATGGACAAAGACCTCCCCATGAGCAAAGGACTTCACCAACTCCAATGACTTCAACTTCAACATCATAAAAGACTTCAACTTTATTTTCACCAAGGACTTCAACTTGGATATCACTAAGGACTACAAGTGAGACAAGAAATATTACTCAAGACTTGAAGACTAAGGAAATACAACTTAGAAGGAACCATCATAACCTTTGAAGTTTTGTGACCAAGATGCAAGAAATTCTCCAAGGATACAAAGATATTGATCAAGAAGAACCAACTAAGAATAATGGAATGATCTCAAGTAAACCATATAGTTGGACCACCATGTTTAGTTTAAATTAAACCCACCAACTTATGTGGTGTAGCAAAAATATTTTATTGCCTAAAAATGTGCTTGAAACTTGTTGCTTGAGTGGAATGTTGTTTGTGATTGTTTGCACATTGTTTGGGTGACACGTGATGTGTGTGATTAGAATTATTCCCTTAGAAATATTTTGCCCATTCTAATCCCAATCTAACCCAAACAGATGACTACCCCAAGAAACTCCAACATCAAAATGGTGACAACAAAAACAACCAAGAGATCAACATGAGAGAACTCATAGTAACCCAAACCCAGTTGAACCAAGTGACAACTCAATTTTGGGCCAACAACAATGATTTAGACCCAACCATGCAAAGGTTTTTGGAAACCCAAACCCAATTGTTGCATAGGATGACAAGTCAAATGATCAACATGGGAAACAACCCTTTTCAAGGAGTTTATGACAATAATGAAGTCAAGGATGATATTATAATAGGAACTCAAGCTTGCAATGTTTGTGGAGACAAGGATCACACTTACAAAGAGCATGAAGATCAAGGTTGCTTTCGTTGGGTACGTCGAAATTGACTTATATATGGTGGAATTTTCCGGGAAAACCAATACAAGTGCGGCGTGCTTATTCGGAAAGGCCGATGTGGGTTGTCTATGGCATCTCTGTCTAGACCATGTCAACATGAGAAATTTGCAAAGTCTTCACAAGGATGGCCATATTGTTGGACTAAAAGAAAATGTTTGTTTTGCCAAAGATCATGTATGCAGGGCTTGTGTTGAAGGAAAGATGCACGATTCTCCCCACAAGCCAAAGAACTAAATCAAGTCCAAGAGGATGTTGGAGATCCTTGATGCGTGTTGACGCCCCATTGGGAAACCCCAAGAGCAAGGTATGATGCAGCACATCAGCAAGTTTTCCTCGGTAAGAAACCAAGGTTATCGAACCAGTAGGAGGAAGGAAACGTCTCAAAGGTGTTGCAAGCAATGTGGAAACCTGCACAACACAAACTCAAGACTTTGCCCCAACTAACAGTGAGGTTGTCAATCTCACTGGTTGTTGTAACAAAGGATTAACTGTATGGCGTGGAAGGTGATGATGGTTTGCATCAAGTAAACAGTAACAGTGGAAGATGTATCAATGGTAAAGATTGGACCGGGGTCCATAGTTCACTAGAGGTGTTCTCCTTAGATAAACAAACATGGCATGATGGGTAAAAATATTACAGCAGGGCAATTGACATGACTAAGCAAGGAATAACAATGCAATACTAGACAAAAAGATCCTCCAGTATTAAGTTGCATCTATGACTAGAAGTGCACCTTCAGGTTATCAGCCGAACCCCCTCCAGTATTAAGTTGCAAACAATAGACAACTGCTTTAAGCAAAGTGTGTAAGGTAAACAATCCACTAGTTCCATGAACAAGAGACCGTTGTTTTTTCCCTAGTGGCAACAACACATCTACAACCGTAGAGATTTTTGTCACTTCTCTTGATTAAGTAGAGTCATGAACCCACTATCGAGCATAAATACCCCCTCTTGGAGTCGCTAGCAACTACATGGCCAAGATAGCTACTAACAACGGAGAGCATGCACATGATAGAAACAATAAGAAAAAACCATTAATCAATCTGACATAGTAATCTCATCCATCGGATCCCCGCAAACACAACATGCATGATTACAAATAGATGAGATATTGATCATGAACAGAGCTCACAAGATCTAGATATGAAAGCACAAGGAGGAGATACAACCATCTAGCTACTACATGGACCAGTAGTCCAAGGTGGAACTATTCACGCTTCATACTAGAGGCTGGCATGATGAAGAAGAAGGCCTCCAAGATGATCTCCCCTCCGGCAGGGTGCCGGGAAGAGCTTCAGACCCCCCTGATCTAGGGACGATGGTGGCGGCGGCTACAGACGGTTTCATGGAATTTTGATCGGGTGCTTAGGGTTTAGGCATCGGGGGGACTTTATAGGCGAAGAGGCGAGGCAGGGGGCACCAGGGCGGCTGCACCTCCCTAGGCGCGGCTAGCCCTAGCCCGCGTCGCCGGGGGTATGGCCCCCTGGTGGGTCTCCTCCATCTCGTACTCCGTCTTAGTGTTCACCACGGCAAATATTGACTTTGTCTTTTGTCCCGTCCAATTCCGAGAATATTGATTTTCTGCCTTTCTGGAACCAAAAGCAGAAGAAAACATGCAACTGGCACTGTGGCATCTTGTTAATAGGTTAGTACCAGAAAACATATAAAAAACCTCAAAGTGTAGACAAAGCAAAGCAAAGTAGATACTAAACAAACATTGAACATAAAAAATTATAGATACTTTTCCGACGTATCAAGCATCCCCAAGCTTAACTCCTGCTTGTCCTCGAGTAGGTAAGCGATAAAAGAATAATTTTTGAGGTGACATGCACCATCAAAACCAAGAACAAACCATTTGCAAGCATTGAAAGATGGGATCAAAGAACTCTAAACATGTGCATGAAAGATGGAGTTCTAACAATAAGGCAAAGTAACTATGCATGCAACATGAAAGGCTACAAACAAAGATCATGAATAACATGCATTAAAAAACGTTTGTTTGTTTCACATATAAAAAACATAGCATAGTGGCATTCATCTTGTCCCTCATAGAGTAGCAAATAGATGCATAGGACACCTTCAAAGTTCATAAGAGTAACTAGATACAAATAGCACAAGAACAAGTAATAAGACAATATGCATCAATCAATAAGTTTTGGGACACTGCACATAGAACTAAGAATGGCAACTATGCTCTCTTAAAGGTGCCTAAATTTAGAAGATGGAGACTCGATATAATAGTGGAAGAAAAGCCCTTGATAAAGGGAAACAGGTATTTCAAGTCTCAAAAAGAGCTTCCAAAAATTATGGTACTTGTTAGCTTTCATCCCTCATTGCCCCTATCATAAGCATCTTGAAGTGGTTAAGGTTAAAGTGAACAAACTATGGAGTATATGCTTGACAAAGTATAAGTTGGCAATCTCATGTCCCTTGAATACGAGGGCCGCACTGGCATGCTACTAAACTTTGGTCACCTGTAAGTTCTTGACATAGTAAGTACATATGTACCATAGAGAACCGCCAACAGGGTACCCCTTGCACATGGTACAGGAGCTATCCCATAACCAAAATGACAAGGCAAGCAGACAATGAGCATCTCAGCGATCTTTTTATTTACTATTTGCATAGATTTTTATTGAGGATGCTTCACAGATTGCTCATTATGGTGATGTTGCAAGTTTCCACCATGATTAGGCATGGCTTAGGCTAGCGGCCCAGGCGTTTCTCTAACACAAAATACATAGCTCCATGGACTTACAAGCTCCCTCTTTATTTAATACCAGTGAAATCCATATACAAAAGAGCATGATATCAATTGTGTACAAAGTACAAGTGCAATGTTGAAAATGTTCCCCATGACAGCATGGTTTTGCTAATTCCAACGTATAAGTGCAAGCATATACAACATAGATGACACAATGGTTCAATTTTATTAGGGGCAAGGAATATAAAGTGTGCCATCAAGTTCATGAGGCCTTTAATCACTAAGTTTTCACATAACAAAATAATTTTTAATTGGAAGATAGCTGAAAACAAGAATATACTTGGAATGGTGTAACACACCATGCATAGGAATTTATAGTGGACACTTTGGAATAACTTGGTTTCTTGGGAGTTGGAAGCATGAGTATAACTTACTCATACAAGTGGAGGCTAGCAAAAGACTGGGAACAACCAACTAAGAGAGCAATAATGGCCATAATCATGCATAGCAACAAAACATTACTAATCAAAGCATAGAGTGGTACTACAAGTCAAGGACTAAATGATCATAGAGGATATGGTGACTTGTTCATAGTCATAACATGGTGTGAGAATGTGCCAAGTCAACCCAAACAAAGCATCAAAGGAGAATACCACAATACTATGCTTTTGTATGCTAAAACAACGCATGATTCCTTCAAGGCACACTAAGCAATCCCAGTTTATTGGAACAAGTCATGCTACAGCAATAATCACTAAGAATAAGGTCAAAACAACACCTAGCATGACATGCTAAAGTCTAAGTCACAGTCAATGCAAGCTCCTCTTGCACTTTCAAGCAAGAACTTCCTACTCATTTCCAACACCAATCAACTTATTTGAAACAACATAGCGAGAACGGGGGTCCAACCTACTTTATTCAAGCAAAATAAACTAACTAAGAAAAGCAAACGAAAACTAAGACGCTCCAAGGACAACACAATAGTGCATGAAACAATAAAAATGAAGTTTCTAGAAAGACCTGAGCTTTTTATTAATGAAGAAGGGGATGCCTTGGGCATCCCCAAGCTTTGACGCTTGTACTTCTTGGATATTTCTTGGGGTGAAACTAGGGTGGCATCCCCAAGCTTGAGATTTGGTACATTCTTCATCTCATTACATCATTCTCTCTCTACACCTGAAATTTTTCCTTCATACAAAACTTCACACAATCTTCATTAGCAATATTAGTGTATTCAAAAGATAAAATACCTTTGGGTTTAGCTTTATAACAGTAAGACTTTTCACTAAAAACGCAAGATACTATAGAAACTCTTTCAAAAAGCTCAATTTCCCAAGAAGAACCCAAAAAGAAATCAATAAGAAGCAAATGCAAATAATGGCAGAAATCTGTCAAAACAGACTAGGAGGTAGAAACCGATTTTTTCGAAGACCTTCTGTTGCTCAAATTAAAAAGTGTCGAACTAACAAAAGTTATATAACATACTAGGGTATTTATTCGTAAATTTTCAGATCAATCTGACTTACAGAGACTCTTACGAATTTTTATGGTGGAGGACAGAAATCTGTTTCGGGACATCAACTCCCCAAATCTTACTTACCTCTCATTAGAGGTCATTCTTGGCACAAAAAGAAAACAAAAAGGATAAGGAGAGGTCATTACTGAAGTAATAACTTCCAATACTCAAGGAAACTCTTGGGTTATCTCCCAACAAGTACTTTTCTTTAACGCCTTTGAGTTAGGCATGATAATTTGAGAAGATGCTCTCATAAGAAATATGAATTGAAGTAAAAGAGAGCATCAAGAAGCAAATTCAAAACACATTTAAGTCTAACCCTCTTCCTATGTATAGGAATCTTGTATGTAAATAAATTCATAAAGAACAAAGTGACAAGCATAGGAAGATAAAACAAAAGTAACTTCAAAACTTTCAGCACATAGAGAGGTGTTCCAGTACCATGAAAACTTCTACAATCATATTTTCCGCTCTCATAATAATTTTTAGTAGCCTCATGAATAAAATAAAAAATATAGCTATCACATAAAGCATGATCATGATCTACAAACACATAATTTCTATCAAGCTTAAAAATAGTGGTATTAAAACCTTCACAGGTTTTACCCAAAGTTGATATTTCAAAAGGAACCATAGGAACATAACATTCATACTCCTTTGGTAAGCATGGGGTACAATCAAATAATGTAAGGGATAAAGAGTTAGTCTCATTAGAAGGTAGGCATGGGTAGATAATCCATTCTTCCTCCTTTTGTTCATCACTCTCCTCCTCTTTTTCATCTAATGAGCTTCCAGTTTCAACAATTTCTTCTTCCATAGGCTCCTACAAGGCATTAGTCTCTTCATTTGTGGAAATCATATATTAAAATATTCAAGAATATAGCCATTTTCCTCCTTGTAATTATCAAAGAAAAATTTAAGTATATCATAAACCTCATATTCATAAGGTGAATCATCAGTATTTTCAAGCAAACTAGCAAGTTCAAATGCACCCTTGAAAGCAATAAATTCTTCAATTTGTTCCACATCATAAAAGTCATAATTTCCTTGAACATAAGAAGATATGGTAACATTATCATTATACTCACATTGAAAAGGTAGGTTTTTATACCTCCTACATCAACAAGATTTATCAAAGCAATAAGTAGCATTATAAGTAGAGCACACCTCTCTAGCAATAGTATTCAATTTATCAATTTGTTCCCATAAGTGTTTCCCTTTTTGTGACAAATGGTGTTCCTTATAATAATACTTTTCTTGTTCCGTGAAACCACCTTGCCAATAAGAACTAGTTTCAAAGAAACCATCCATTGATAGAAAGCATGACAAAGCAAGGCAATAACAGACCAGCAACTAGAGTAGGAACTAATTTTTTTTGTGTGTTTTGATAATAGAAAGCAAACCAAACTAAAATGATTTTTGGAGTTTTTGATAAAAAGAGGCAAAAAAAACCAAACAAAAGAAACTAAGCAAACTAAAAACAAAGTATAGAGAAAGGTTGAGGAGGAATCCCCTTGTCAAGACGTCCTTAGCCTCCCCGGCAACGGCGCCAGAAAGTCTTGATGCGTGTTGATGCCCCATTGGGAAACCCCAAGAGCAAGGTATGATGCAGCACAGCAGCAAGTTTTCCCTCAGTAAGAAACCGAGGTTATCAAACCAGTAGGAGGAAGGAAACATCTCAAAGGTGTTGCAAGCAACATGGAAACCTGCACAACACAAACTCAAGACTTTGCCCCAACTAACAGTGAGGTTGTCAATCTCAACGGTTGCTGTAACAAAGGATTAATTGTATGGTGTGGAAGGTGATGATGGTTTGCAGCAAGTAAATAGTAATAGTGAAGATGTATCAATGGTAAAGATTGGACCAGGGTCCATAGTTCACTATACGTGTTCTCCTTAGATAAACAAACATGGCATTTTGGGTAAACAAATTACAGCAGGGCGATTGATAGGACTGAGCAAGGCATAATAATGCAATACTAGCAAAAAGATCCTATGATATTCGATTGGGCAATACATCAATATACATAGACTGCCATCCAACTGCATCTATGACTAGAAGTCCACCTTTGGGTTATCATCTGAACCCCCTCTAGTATTAAGTTGCAAGCAACAGACAACTGCTTTAAGCAAAGTGTGTAAGGTAAACAATCTACTTGTTCTATGAATAAGAGACTGTTGTTTTCTCCCTAGTGGCAACAACACATCTACAACCATAGAGATTTCTGTCACTTACCTTGATTAAGTAGAGGCATGAACCCAGTATCGAGCATAAATACCCCCTCTTGGAGTCACTAGCAACTACTTGGCCAAGATAGCTACTAACAACGGAGAGCATGTAAGATCACAAACAACACAGACATGATAGAAAAAATAAGACAAAACCATTAATCAATCTGACATAGTAATCTCAATATCCATCGGATCCCCGCAAACACAACATGCATGATTACAAATAGATGAGATCTTGATCATGAACGGATCTCACAAGATCTAGACATGAAAGCACAAGGAGGAGATACAACCATCTAGCTACTACATGGACCCGTAGTCCAAGGTGGAACTACTCACGCTTCATACCGGAGGCTGGCATGATGAAGAAGAAGAGCTTCAGATCCCCCCGGTCTAGGGATGATGGTGGCGGCGGCTACATACGGTTTTGTGGAATTTTGATCGGGTGCTTAGGGTTTAGGTATCGGGGGGACTTTATAGGCAAAGAGGCAAGGCAGCGCCAGGGGGTGTGGCCCCCTGTTGGGTCTCCTCCGTCTCGTACTCCGGCTTCGTGTTCCCCACGGCAAAATATTGACTTTGGCTTTTGTCCTGTCCAATTCCGAGAATATTGATTTTCTATCTTTCTGGAACCAAAAACAGAAGAAAACAGGCAACTGGCACTATGGCATCTTGCTAATATGTTAGTACCAGAAAACATATAAAAACACCTCAAAGTGTAGACAAAGCAAAGCAAAGTAGATACTAAACAAGCATGGAACATAAAAAATTATAGATACGTTTCCGACGTATCACTCCTTCATGTGGATCTCTTTGGTCCTCCATCTCATGCAAGTCTTGGTGGGAAGAAATATTGTTTGGTGATTGTTGATGACTACTCACGATATACATGGGTATATTTCTTCAAGCTGAAAAGTGAGACCCAAGAAAACTTCATCGATTTCATCAACATGGCACAATGTCAACACAATGTACCTATGTTGGTAATAAGGAGTGACAACGGCACCGAGTTCAAGAGCTACACCTTGAATGGATTTTTTAGTGATGAGGGGATAAAACACCAATATTTCGCTGCATATACCCCTCAACAAAATGGTGTAGTTGAGAGGAAGAATCAGACTCTTATTGATATGGCTAGGAGCATGTTGGCGGATTTTAAATCTCCATACAATTTTTGGGCTGAAGCAATCTCCACCGCATGCCATGCATCAAACTGGCTCTACCTCCGCAAAGAATTGATCAAGAATCCATATGAAATTCTTACCTGTAACAAGCCCAATGTTTCATAATTCCAGGTGTTCGTTTGTAAGTGTTTCTACCGCATAAAGGGTGTTAGGTTGTCCAAATTTGATTCCAAAGCATTAGAGGGTATTTTTGTTGGCTATGGTCTCGAATCCCACAGTTATAGAATCTATGACAAACTCTCTGGAACTGTCATAGAATATTATAGTGTGGTTTTCAAAGAATATGATGGTCCCCAAGGGGGCGTGTTGATATTTGTGATGTAGATGATGAAATGCCTCAAGATACCATAGGAAGAATGGGTGCGGGATTCATCCGCCCTGTTGAGGAACCCCTTGTGGCGGATCGAGAAGAACTAAGATCTACTCATGTGGAGCCCTCATCTTCACAACATCAACATGCTCCTGCTGTTGAAGAGGACAATGACCCAAGCCAAAGACAAGATAATGACCCTCAGCAAGTTGATCAGGCAGAAACCTCTAGCCAGGAGGAACATGAGTCTCCACTTACCAGATTGTCTAGCGCTGCTCAGTCTATTGTTAAAGGAAGATTTATAGAATCGTCCACAAGATCAGCTCAAAGCATGTCTAGAAGTGTGCCTGATCAAGATCAAGGTCAATATTTTCCTCTTGATGAAGAGAATTATTCCAATGATGATCAAGGTCAATTAATGGTCAAGACGAGGACCAAAATGATGAAGAGATCCCCACAAGAAACAACAAGGAGATCGAAACTTGTCGCCGGGCTAGAGTGGATAGAATGTTGGAATTAAGATACCACACTCTTGAGAATGTGGTTGGGGATCTAAGAAGAGGAATGTCCACTCGAGCTCAATTGAAGAGTTTTGGTGAACACCAAGCACACATTTACATGGTGGAGCCAAATAAAGTATGGGAAGCTCTTGAAGATTTGGATTGGTTGGAAGCAATGCATAAATATCTCAACAACTTTGAGAGAAACAAAGTATGAAAGTTAGTTGAAAAGCCCAAAGATTGCTGCAATGTTATTGGTACCAAGTGGATATTCAAGAACAAGCAATATGAGCATCGAATTGTTGTGAGGAACTGTAACATCCCAAAATTCATGAATTGTAAAAGCATGCATTGCATTCATATCATCATAGCATCTAGAGCTTGCACCAAAAATTTCAAAGTTTGAAACTAAATAAAACCTTATTTATGCACATTTTATTATATTCATATGAGGCATGGTTTTATTTTTATTTTCAAAAGTCCAAAGTAGTTTTGAGTGGACAAATGTGTTTGACACACTTTTGAGTGCAAGGTTCACAGTACAAAAGCCTAGAAAAAATTTGAATTAAAACTTGTTTGAAATAGGGTTGCAAATTCATTCCTGAAAATCAATTTAGAAAAGAAAAAAGGTAAAGGAAAAAATAAAAACTGGCGCTGCCCTTTCAGCCCAACGCCAGAACCGGCCCATCTAGCCCACCCGGGTTCCCCCTCCCCCCTCTCTCTCTCACCCGCACGAACCCTACCCCGCACTCATTGCCACTGGGCCCAAGCCAGCTCCCCCTTCGTCCCCAAAATCTCGCACCCACGCGACGACCCCGCCGCTGCCGTTTCCTCCACTATCACTGCCAATTGATTCGATCTTAATTGCCGATGAATGCTCGCGAAATTCCCTCGCCCCTCACCGGCTACTTAACCCCCTCTGCCTCGCGGCCATTTCCCCTTAAACTCCCATGCCCAAGCGCCCCCAGGCTGCCCGCAATCGAGCTTGCACCACCGCAGACCCGAGCATCTACGGCGAGCGATTATGGTGAGCTCCGTCCACCCCGTGCCCTCTGGTTCACCTTCCATACTCGCCACCCTCTTGCGCGTCTAACTGTGTCTCTGGTTCGCCCTATGCTGCCCCAGGTCATCGGCCCCGTCAAGCACCGCGAACACCCGTGGCACCAACCATCTTCGGCGAGCAATCCCGGTAAGAATCGAGCACCCCTTTCCTTATATTTCAAACCCATATGAGCGTCGTGTCCTTGCGCAGCCACTGATGCCATTTGTTTGTCCTATGGTGACCTAGAACATCGTCGTTGTCTCCGCCAACCCGTGACCGTCGCCAGTGAGGTCTCCGACGAGCTTTCACGGCCACTACAGCATGCCCCTTCCCAAGCCAGCTACGCCTTGAGTATCCTCGTGTTCTCGCGAGTCAGGTAAACCTTGACACCACACCTAGCCCCCTCTAAATTCGCCGGAGTGTCGCCGGCAGAAGCGTCGCCGCCGCCAGTAGCCATCAACGCAACTCGCGTATGGTCGCATGCTCCAGAGCCGTAGGATTTAGATCTAACGCCGTAGATTAGATTGTGGGTGAAGCGGTAAGATTAGATCTGACACTTTGGATCTGACTTGATCCAACGGTGCGGAAGCGTGATCCACGCGAAACGGTATCGACCAATCAGGCGCTGCCACGCGTGTGTAGTTTAGATTTAAAATCTGTTTTTGAATCTATTAGGAATTTAAACTTGTAAAATTCATATCTTTTGTTTTGTTTGTCCAAAAAATGCAAATATTATATCATTGGATTCAGAAAATTAAGCCCTACTCAATTGTGGCCTTGAATTGGTATTTTGCTTCTGGAAAATAGGATTATTTGCAGAACCAATTATATGCTTATTTTGGCTATATAAAATGTTTATAAAATTGTTTTGAGGCAAATTTGAGTTTGTTTAAACTTTAGATAGATTGCTTTGTGTTCAGTACTGTTTGGTTTGACTTGTTTATTATAGAAAAATCATTCCATTGCATTTGCATGCATTCATAGATATTTTTGTTTGAATATTCGAATGTGAATTTGGTGTTATTATTTTATGTGTAGATTTTGGTGATAGTGGTGATTGTGATTGTGAGGACTGTTTCTACTCCCCCAACTATCAAGGCAAGTGATGCTCCATGTATTTTGTCCTATTATTTTGACTATGCACTAGTGATATTTTGAGTAGGGCTTACATGGATCTTTTGTAAGTATATATACTATGCTATGCCTTGGGAAATCCTAGTAGTTGTAGTCTTAGTAGATTTTTCTATAAGTTAAGAATCTTGTTATGTTATCATGATTAGCCTACCTAGTAGCAAACCAGGGTGGAATATTCATGCTATGAAATATTTCTAAGTCTATGATTTATGCTTTTGCTTAATAAAACAACTAAGTGAATGAAACACCTGGGTGGAATGGTATGTTGGTTTATGTGGAGTGGTTACACAAGGCCCATGTCTATGGTTTACCTTGTGTACCACACTTGTGGAAAGCCACCCAGGAACAAAGGGATTGAGATGTTTAGTGTTGAGAAGCTTCTAGTGCAACCACATGGCATATGGGCTCTGCCTTGACCACATAGGTTGCGAGAACTTAGCCAGATGGACAGTTGGTGGTAGGGTGATAGGTGGAACACGTCTATGGTGGTCTAAGGGAATGCTTTTGAAAGGTCTCGTCTCGATGCATGTCGAGTCTTGTGGGGAAAGTGCACCACCTCTCGAGAGGGTAAAACCTAAGTACTTAGCCATGTCCCCGGCAATGGACAACTTGAGCATCAAAGACATTGAAGCTATCAAGGATCTCCTCATCCCAATTTCTAAGTTAAAAACTTGTGGTTGAACAAGGTTAAAGGTTCACCAATGTCTATTGGTGGTTCCTTGGGAGTTTTTGACAAACAAAAACTTAGTGTTTTCAACTAATCAGGAAAACCTTATTTTGAGCAAAGCAAGCCTAAGCTACACTTAGCAAAATTCATATAGATGTTAGATACTACTATTCTACTATGGTATCACTTGCCAATACAATTCCAAATAAATTGACCCACTGTGGCTGTAACTTATGATGTTGCAAGTTACTCTGATGGAGATTAGGGTTGTGAGTCTACACTCAACATGCTTGCCTGTGGCACGTGAAGATGAATACTTATAGTTATTTCCTTTATATTATGAACTCTATGTACTAGCCTTGAGCTATTGAGTTGTAAAGACTATGTTTATCTCTGGAATGACGATGTAATAAAGACCTTTGTATCTGTGTACTTCCTCTCAAACTGTGGATGCTAGCATTTGATCCAGGGACTAGCATTGCAATCACAGGGATCTTTACCTTAAAAGGTGGGGTCTTATAGGAACAAGGCAAGATTGGTTGCACAAGGGTTCTCCAAAATTGAAGGCATTGATTATGGAGAGACATATGCACTCATGTCTCGCCTTGAGTCCATCTGTATCCTTCTTGCTTATGTGGCACATAATAACTTTAAATTGCAAAAAATGGATGTTGAAAATGCCTTTCTTAATGGTCCATTGCATGAGTTGGTATATGTAAAGCAACCCCCGGGGTTCGAGGATCCCAACTTCCGAAACCATGTCTACAAACTTGATAAGGCGCTCTATGGTCTCAAACAAGCCCCACGATCGTGGTATGAGCACCTTAGAGAGTTGTTATTAGACCGCGGGTTTGAGGTTGGGAAAATTGATCCCACTCTTGTTACTAAGAAGGTCAATGGGGAACTTTTCATATGCTAAATATATGTTGATGGTATTATCTTCGGCTCATCTAACAAAGTTTTTAATGATGAATTCTCAAAGCTTATGACTGATAGGTTCCGGATGTCTATGATGGGAGAATTGAGAGTATTTCTTGGTTTTGAGATCAAGCAAGATAGAGGAGGAACCTTCTTAAACCAAGCCAAGTATACTCAAGACATGCTCAAGAGATTCAACATGAAAGATCTAAATGGATCTCCTACTCCCATGGCTACCAAGACTCATCTTGAACTAAATCCAAATGGTAAAGATGTCGATCAAAAGGTATACCGGTCTATGATTGGTTCTTTTCTTTACCTTTGTGCATCTAGACCTGATATTGTGTTGAGTGTAGGAGTGTGTGCAAGATATCAAGCGGCTCCTAAAGAAAGCCATTTGATGGCAGTCAAAAGTATCTTTTGATATTTGGTTCATACCCCAAACAATGTTATTGGGTATCCTAGCGGCTCAACATTCTCCCCTTGTGGATACATGTAAGACCCCACCTTTTAAGGTAAAGGTCCCTGTGATTGCAATGCTAGTCCCTGGATCGAAATGCTAGCATCCATAGTTTAAGATGAAGTACACAGATACAAAGGTCTTTATTACATCGTCATTGCAGAGCTAACATAGTCTTTACAACTCTTTAGCCCAAGGCTAATACATAGAGTTCATAACATAAAGTAATTAAATAGAAGTCTTCATCTTCATGTGCCACAGGCAAACATGTTGAGTGTAGACTCATAACCCTAGTCTCCATCAGAGTAACCTACAACATCATAAGTTACAGCCATAGAGGGCCAATACATTTTGAATTGTATTAGCAAGTGAAACCATAGTAGAATAGTAGTATCTAACATCTATATGAATTTGGCTAAGTGTAGCTTAGGCTTGCTTTGCTCAAAAATAAGGTTTTTCTTATTAGTTGAAAACACTAAGTTTTTGTTTGATAAAAACACCCAAGGAACCACCAATAGACATTGGTGAACCTTTACCCTTGTTCAACCACAAGTTTTTAACTTAGGTAAATTGGGATGAGGATATCCTTGATTGCTTCAATTTCTTTGATGCTCAAATTGTCCGTTGCCGGGGACATGGCTAAGTACTTAGGTTTTACCCTCTCGAGAGGTGGTGCAATTTCCCCACAAGACTCGACATGCATCAAGACGAGACTTTTCAGAAGCATTCCCTTAGACCACCATGGACGCGTTCCATCCTATCAACCCTACCACCAACTGTCCATCTGGCTAAGTTCTTGCAACCTAGTTGCTCAAGGCAGAGCCCATATGCCATGTGTTTTGTCTAGAAGCTTCAAAACACTAAACATCTCAAATCTCTTTATTCCTGGGTGGCAATCCACAAGTGTGATACACAAGGTAAACCATAGACATGGGCCTTGTGTAACCACTCAACATAAACCAACCATACCATTCCACCCAGGTGATTAATTCACATAGTTGTTTTATTAATCAAAAACACAAGTCATAGACTTAGCAATATTTCATATCATGAATAATCCACCCTTGTTTTCTACTATCTAGGCTAAGCTGTAGAGGGAGTGGCCCAACCTTTATACAACATAAGGTGGTGTCCCCTGTGTTTACAATGCTAGTCCCTGAATCAATAGCTAGCATCCACAGTTAAGATGTAATATCCAGAAACAAAGGTCATAATATAACTTTATAACCAGGAATAACATAATTTTATTACATCAATACATAGCTCATTAGGCTATTACATTACATTGCAGCGGAATAACTATAAGCATGGGGTCCTTCATCTTCAAAGTGCCACATGCAGATGTTGGTTGTAGACTTTGTAATCCTAATCAATCAATCTTCACTAAAATCAATCAAACCTGCAACATCACAAGTTACAGCCACAAGGGTCAATACATTTGAATTGTATTGGCAAGTGATACTATGGTAGTATAGTGGAGTCTAACATCTACATGCATTTGGCTAAGTGGAGTTGATGCTTGCATTGCTCAAAATAGATTTTCCTTATCATTTTGAAAATACTAAGTTTTTGTTTTGACAAAATCATTTTTCTCAATCAAAGATTGTAGATCCTTTAACCAAGGCATCTCTCAATCAAAGATTTAAGATTTCAAATAACCCTTGTTCAAACCACAAGATTTTAACTTAGAAATTTGAATGACGAGATTCTTGATTGCTTCCATGTCTTGATGCTCAAATTGTCCTTTACCAGGGACATGGCTAAGTACTTAGGTTTTACACTCTGCAGAGGTGGTGCACTTTCCCCACAAGACTTGGTTTCCCAAGACAAGATCTTTTAGAAGCCTTCCCTTAGACCAAAATGGACGCGTTCCAACCTATCAAAACACTACCACCCACTGTCCATATGGCTAAGTTCTTGCAACCTATATGATCCAGGCAGAGCCCATAATGCCAAGTGGCTGCACTTGAAGCTTCTCAACATTTGACATCTCAAATCTCTTTGTTCCTGGGTGGCCATCCACAAGTGAGATACACAAGGTTCACCAGTCCTCTGGCCTTGTGTAACCACTCAACACAAACCATTCCTTCCATTCCACCCAGGTGATTCATTAACTTGGTTGTTTTATTAAACAAAACTCAAGTCCTCAGACTTAGAATATTTTTCCATAGTGTGAATATATAGTCCACCCATGTTTTCTATTAGCTAGGCTAAGCTTGATAGTAATAGGAATCTTAACTTAGGAAGATTTCCATTAAGGTTTCATCTACTAGGTTTTTCTATAGCAAGGTTTATACTTAGCAAAATTCCATGCAAGTTTTACTTAGAGAAAAATCACTAATGCATAGTGAAAGTAATGGGACAAAAAGTATGAAGCATCACTTGCCTTTTTGGTAGAGGGTATAAGCTCACTCCTTGTCCTTGCAACAATCACACTCTTCATGTCACTACAAATCAATCAAGCAAGGCACAAACTCAATCTACCAATCAAGCAAAACAACACACATAAAATCATAAAGTCAAAGTAATGCATGCAAACATGCCAAGCTTTGTTTTGTTTGAAAAAGTGGTTCCTAATGAGTCATAAACATTTGAAAACACCTAATGGTCATTTTGTAAGGTGGAAAAGTCATTTGCAAAAGGTTTCACTTCATAAACCATTTTCAAAACAAAGTATCATTTTATGTGGTGTAGAAATATTTCTACTAAAGCATTAATCCATAGGGTTTACCAAATATGTTTTCAAACCATAAAACCTGGTATTTGGGGTTAGAGAGTTTAAAACAAAACATTTCCCAAAGGTTTTCTTCCAAAATCATTTTTAATACATAAACCACATTTCTATTTGACTAGAAATAGTTTTAAATCAAAGAATCATTATTTTGTTTCACCAAATTCATTTTTGAATCCACAAAGTGGTTCCCAATGTTAGTAGGTTCAAATCACACCATTTTCCCAAGATTTCATCCCCAAATTCATTTTTAAACAATTTTCACATCCTTAACAAGCATACAAAAGTTTCTGTAAAAACAAACACTCTAACAGATACTATTTGCTAAACCAAGGGCATGGTTGGCTAGGGCTTGTTCCACTGATTCCAACGGTATAAAGTTTGTAATTTTTGGACATGTGGTTTGAAAGTTACAAAGGTTTCAAGTTTGCAATTAAATCTGATTCAAAAATCTGTTTTAACTCAAACCAGTGACACGCGTCGGACTCCTATTCGTCGAAAACGTTTCGCGTGGATCGACTGCTCTAGCGCGTTGGATCAAGTCAGATCGTGTAGTACTGAGCGCATACCCATTCGGTTTTAAGTGGAACTATCCTGTCGCTCCGATCTGGATCTAACGGCTCTCTCAGTTACCGAAATCGCGGCTGCGGTGGCTACTGGCGGCGGAGCGGCCTGGCGGTGGCGTTGCCGGCGATGCAGGAAGCGGGGAAGGAAAAGGGGATGCTCACCGAGTTCGTGGAGTGACGCTGATGCTCAACTCGCTTGCGGTTTGTCAGGGGGAGCACTGGATCGGTCGTGATTCCTCACCGGAGTAAGAGGCGACGTCGGTCTCGCTCAGACGTCGACGGGGGCGACGCTACGGTGCACAAGAAGACAAGGCAAGAACGGATTTAGCTGCGCAAGAGGTTGGCGATCAAGCGTGCATCATCGAGAGGAAGAAGGGCGGTCAGCACTCACCGGAAAAGACTGACGGAGTGGAGGCAGACGGTGGCGGCGGTGGTCGTCGTCGTTGCCGAAGTTCTAGGGCGCGCGGGGACAAGCTGGCATTACGGAGAGGTGCGCCTGGGCTTGGGGAGTTTGCGAGTGTGGTCAAGGAGGCGAGGGGCGATGCGGTGCCGCCGGATTTGGTCGAGAACCTCGTCGGAGACGGCGGCGGTGCAGAAGGAATTTGCGACAGCCTGGTGGCTCTCGAGGCGTGGTGTTTGGGGGGAATGGAAGAGGAGTAAGAGGGGTTTTATCACGCGTGATCACTGCGGGTTTTAATCGCGGCATTAAGGCGAATTAAGGCCGCGGAATCAACTGCAGGAACGGTGTCGAGGGGAGGAAGAACAGGTCGCTGCGGGTGAGGACGACGACAGTGTTGGTGGGGCCTACCTAGCAGTGAGGGGGAGAGTGAGGGGTTTGGGGCCACCAGTCAGCTTCTGTGTGGGTGCGGTTCTGAGTGGAGAAGAAAACGCTTCGGGGAGGGGGAGCTGGGCTGGGATGGGCTTTAGCTTAGTTGGGTCAGATCCAATTCACATTTTTTTCGGTCTGTTTGTTTTATCCTTTTCTATTTCTATTTCCTGCTTTAAATTTCAAACAAGCAAACAACATTCAAAACAAATCAAACAATCACCACACTTTGTAACTTTGAATTTGGTTCTGTTTATCAACATAAACCAAATCACAAAATAAAATAATATTTTTATGCATTCATTAATTAAATAAAATGGACCTCTAGTTATTTAATCAAATAGGGTTTGATTTATTTAACAAAATCTCCATTTAAAATCTGAATATTTTCCAAAACCAAATCAGTAGGTTTTATTTGAAAATAGAGAATACTTGGAAAACTTATTTAAAACAAAATAACATTTTAGTTTTAGGTTCCATTAATAATTATAAAATGGACCTTAGTTATTAAATCAAATAGGATTTGTTTTATTAAAATATTTAATTTGAAATCTAAAATAAAACCAAAACACTTCAGTAGGTTTTATTTAAGAAAAATAAAATACTTAGAAAACTTATTTAAAATAAATAAATAAGTTTTAGTGCTTGTTTAAAATGGGAAAAGCCTTTACTTAAATAAAATTGGATATTAAATCCTTATTATTTTATTTAAATAAACCTTTAATATTTTTATCAAAACAAAATGTTTTTATTTCAAAACATTGGCCAAGGTTTAATTTGGCTTTATAAAATAATATTTATTTATAAAACCACCTTTTCTTTTGAAAACCAAATCTTTTTATTTAAAAGATCCAAAAAAGTAATTTCACTTATTCAAAATATTTTCTTTATTAATTGTTTAACTTTTCAAATCCCTTTAGGATTTGTTTGATCAAAGGGTTTGAAGGTTTCCAATTGTATTCAAAAAGTTTCTTCTGGCCCTGAAAATCAACAAAGTTTTATTTTATTCATTTATTTTTCACGTTACAAGATTTAGAAAATCTTGGGATGTGACATAAGCATATTAGTATAACAAGTTTCTTAACTTAAGGAAAATCTACTAAGACAACATCTACTAGGATTTCCTAAGGCATAGCATAAACTTAGAAAAATTCTCCTTGCAAGTCCTACTCAAAATAACACTAGTGCATAGTCAAAATAGTAGGACAAAATATGAAGCATCACTTGCCTTGGTAGCTAGGAGAGTAGCAACAGTCCTCACAATCACAATCACCACAATCACCAAAATCTACACATAAAATCATAACACCAAATTCACATTAAATAATTCAAACAAAAATACATATGAATGCATGCAAATGCAATGGAATGATTTTATGCACTAAGCAAGTCAAACAAAATAGTATTGAACACAAAGTAAACTTTCTAGGATCTAAATAAACCAAGATTTTACTCTAAAAACATTTTCCAAATAATTTTTATATGCAAAATAGGCCTACAAATTCTTCTGTAAATAATCCGATTTTTCTAGATTTTTAGGGATTAATTTTCTGAATCCATTGATATATTATTTGCAATTTTTAGACAAACAGATCAAAAGATATGAATTTTACAAGTTTGAATATCTAATAGTTTCAAAACAGATTTTAAATCTAATTCACAGATGTGTGGCAGTGTCTGATTCGCTGATACCGCTTCATGCGGATCATGCTTCCGCGCCGTTGGATCAAGTCAGATCCAACGCGCCAGATCTAAACGTAACGGTTCAGTAAGTGATCTAATCTATGGTGTAGGATCTAGATCCAACGGATCTGAATGGTGCGACCATAGCGGGGCGGCGCTGATGGCTACTGCGGCGGCGACGGAACTGTCGGTGACACGCCGGCGAGTCTAGAGGGGGTAGGGGTGGTGCCGATGCTTACCAGCGTTGCGTGGATGCGAGGAAGCTCAAGGTAGTCATGGCTTGGAAAGGGGCGCACTGTCGCAGGCGCGGGAGCTCGTCGGAGACCTTGCTGGCGTCGGGTGGTTGCTGGCGGAGACGAAGGCGATGAACTATGTCACAGAAGGCAAGCGAATGGCATCAGGAGGTGCACAGGGTCGCAGCACACACAATGGTTTGAACCAGAGGGCAAGGGGCGTGCATACCTTACCGGAATTATTCGCCGGAGTTGATTGGCGCCTCGGGTGCTCGCGGGGGTTGATGGGGACAACAACCTAGGGCGATATAGGACGAACCAGGGTATCAGGAGGAGCGCAAGGATCAGAGGAACAGTTTTGTATGAATGAGGGACAGAGGGGCGCACGGGGCTCATCGTAATGCGTCGCCGGAGTTCATCGGGCAGCGGCGGTGCAAGCTCAAATACTGGCAGCCTGGGGGCGCTAGGGCGATGGGGTTTGAGGGGAAATGGCCACAGGGAGGTGGGGGTTAAGTAGTCAGAGCTGGGGCGGGGATTACGCGAGCATTCATCACCAATTACTCGGATTCAATCACGACAGTGAAGGGGAAGAAACGGGCGGCGACGACGTGGTCTGCAGGTGCGGGGTCTGGGGACGAAGAGATGGGGTGGCATCGGGCCCAGTGGTCAGCGAGTGAAGGTGAGGCGCGTGCGGGTGAGAGAGAGGTGGAGAGGGGGAACCCGGGTGGGCTAGATGGGCCACAAGTGGGACTGGGCTAAATAGGCAGCGCCTAGTTTTATTTTTTCTTTCTCATTTTTCTTTTCTGTTTTGATTTTCAGAAATGGCTTTGAAACCCTAATTCAAATATGTTTGAATTCAAACCTTCTCCAAACTTTTGCAGGGTGATCCTAGCATCAAAAAGGGTGCTAAACACATCTATCCATTCAAAAACACTTTGGTCTTTGAAATAAACATAAAACCATGCCCCATATATAATATATAAAGAGGGGTTTAAATATGGTTTTATTTAGGGTTTTGATTTGAAAAAAATTATGCAAGGTAAATATGCTATAATGATATGAATGCAATACATGATTTGCATTTGATGAAATTTGGGATATTACAGGTTACTCTGATGGAGACTAGGGTTATGAGTCTACACTCAACATGTTTGCCTATGGCACATGAAAATGAAGACTTCTATTTAATTACTTTATGTTATGAACTCTATGTATTAGCCTTGGGCTAAAGAGTTGTAAAGACTATCTTATCTATGGAATGACTCTGTGTACTTCATCTTAAAATGTGGATGCTAGCATTTCGATCCAGGGACTAGCATTGCATTCACAGGGACCTTTACCTTAAAAGGTGGGGTCTTACAGATGGTATCAGAGCACTGTGTTGCCTGTAGGATTATGATCCTAAGATGGATTAGACTAAGGAACCACTAGAAAAAATGCAACTCTTTGCAAATTCCACACTTGTCTTTTTCTTCTCATAAACCTCTCCTGATCTTCTTTCTCATCTCTATTTGTAGATGGCCGCCATCAACAAAGCCATCAAGAAGGGACCACTCATGACCATGACCTTAGAATGTGAGACGGAGTTTCCCAAGGCCCTCAAAAACCTCATGGTTAGCTTGGGAATACATGGTGAAGCCATGTACAAGGGATTTCCAGTGATGGATGAAGGAGAAGAATATTGGTGGGTGCAACTCCACTTGTACAAAAACAAGGGAGAAAACCACAAAGAGTCGAGATTCTGCATGGTCACCAACTTAGAAATGTATATGTCATTCTTTGACTCTGCAAGAAATACAGCTTGGAATGCTATCAAGGAGCTTGGTGAAAGACTCAAGTGTAGAATGATCAACACTCAAAATGACCTTAGAGAGGAGAAGAAGTATACCCAAGACATAGAGACCGCCATAAAACATCTAAGGGAAGATATCATAGACTTAGCATATGAGTGGGAATTGTGACGTATTCCAATAGTTGGACCACCACACTTGTTGTTTTCTCGCGTTAATAATTTGATCATACCAACCTATGTGGTATGGCAAGTTTTTGTATAAGTTATGTTTGAACCTTAGTGCTTGTGATAGATTTTGTATGCCATGACTTGTGTGTTTTATGGATGAGTGTATGCTTTTTGCTTTTGTTTCACTATCTTATGATTTTCTCTTTACTTGTGTTGTTTCTATTTTTTCTCTATCCTATGCAATTGATGCCTAGCTTTCTTGTTAGCACCGCCGAGGAGTTCAAGGGAACTTGTTTTGGTTCTCGTCTTGTGGATCTCACTACTGTGCTCAATCTCCCCCTCCCTAGCATTAAGGGACTTCAGCTTATGAAGTTCGAGAGGAAGGATCTATGGGGATTTAGAGTCTCGTAGCCTGGACGCCAGTTGGAGCCACCCACCGAGGAGATTACCTTCAAGTTGATGCATGATGACAAGGAGAAGGGACTCGACGTCGTCATGCAGGAGCTACTTGGACGCCTCTGTGGACGTCACTCCACCAAGCTCAGGGGCCTCTACTTCCACCCATTTGGGAGACGTGACGAGGAGGGAGAGGCTGTTGCGTATGACGATGCCACTAGAGAGACTATCGAGCCAGTGCGTCTATATCTTCAGGACCTAGAGAGCCTCATTAGACACCTCGACACAGATAGGACCAATGTCATGCTTAGCAATTACGAACTACAGGTTCAGTTGAGGGAGAAGGACAAGGCCTTCGCGGAGCAGGACGAGATCATCAAGGAGATGGAGGCTAGGTTCGAGAGCCAAGACAAGAGGTTCAAGAATCAAGAGAAGAGAGTGTAGGATAGGAACAAGAATATCAAGGAGATAGGGGCCGAGATAGAGCTCGAGGACCTTGAGCTAGAGACTCAGCAGGTAGTGATAGAGAGGTTGCGCTCGCAGAAGTGGGCCCTTCGTGCGAAGATCGATGCCTTGACCACCAATGTGGAGGATTACAAGACAGCCATGGAGACAGCAGGACTGACTCTAGTGGACGAGGATGTCGACATGGAGGAGTAGTGTTGACTACTCGTCTATCTATTTATCTACCATCTTTTCATTTATCGAGCCGCAATGATCATCCAACATGTGGATGGCTTTTCTAGTGTGTTTACTTTTCCAAAACATGTTGTTCACGTTGTTTAAACTCTAAGTTTATCTTGTGCTTGGTTATTTATGATTGTTTCTATGTGGTGTATTGTGCATGTTAGCATCTATGGGTTATATCTCATTACTTATCCTTATTGAAACCACAGATGCCTCCCCATCGTGCCAATCCCAACCAAAACAACAATAACAACAATGGCAATGAGATGCAGCAGCTGATGACAACCCAAACTCAATTGATGCAAATGATGACCCAGTTCATGGCGAATCAGAATCAGAACCAAAACAACAAGAACAATAACAACAACAACAACAACAACAACAACAACACGACGACAACAACAACAAGAACAACAACAACAAGAACAACAACAACAACAACAACAACAACAACACGACGACAACAACAACAAGAACAACAACAACAACAACAACAATAATAATAATAATAATAATAATAACACGACGACAACAACAACAAGAACAATAGGCCTAAGAGGCTTGAAGCATAACGATGACGTCCTAGCCCATAGATTCCAGGCTGCCGGCCGGGAACCCCAAGCTACTCGTCGATGTCGATGTAGTACCAAACTGATCTTCAGGGAATCACTTACTCTGCCAAAAGTATCAACAAAGCAAGGGTGAGTACAGGTGTACTCCGCAAGACTTATGGCTGGTGGAGTTGTTTTGCATAAAGCCATCTTTGTTTATAAAGCAAGAGAGAGAAGAAGCTCGTCTATTCAGAGTATTTTAGAAGGGGATAAGAGAGCGACATCTCCGAAATATTGATCATCATCTTTTATATCCACCAAATCATCATCATCTCCTGAACTAGAACCACCCCCTCGTACCCATGAGGAAGCATCCTTAAGCACACGTTGATCTACCAAATTTCACGATTAGGTTATAGTTCTCTATGATCTTAGAATCTAGTCACCAAGCGTTCATAACCGTGATCACGGCTTTTCGAAAAGATTATTACCCTGCAGGGGTGTACAACTTTACCCACACGTACTAACCTTCTCTTAATGCCACATGATTAGCCCTCTTCCTTGGAAGGCCGGCAGAGGGTGGTTAGACACGACCTTTACCTTGCTTTCGCCGAGACCATGAGTCACGCAATAAGTATAATTCCACCGTAACGGGTCAAATCCCGAAGCCGGTACTTAAAGATGTCAGGCGAGGTTGGTTTACCAGGGGCTCCATTGACCCCAAGCAACCCCGGCCACACTTACCTACCTGTTATGAAGGCACCTCCTTCACCACCTTCGAGAAGATCCAGAATGCATTTCGAATGGAACGCCCGAACTATGTGACTCATGGAATCTACTAGGCAAGTTAGTTGGTCATGAGGTTGTCCAGGCCCCGTGTGGTTGTACGCTCGTCTTGGTTCCAAAGGCAAGAACTCGGGTCCTAGTGGTGGCGAGCATGGGACTAGAAAAACCACATCCCACTATTGCCTCCCATACAAGCCTTAGCATGTTTAATCTCATATCACTGATCTCATCTCATCACGTTCCCCTATCATACTAGATTATCTGCATCTGATAAAATCACCTGGATGAACCAGTACTAACAGCTATGCATGGCTAAGCAAGACACAGATATAAGCTCTAGCAATGCACAGAAGCCAAACCTAGTTATGTTAGGAGCAGTGGATCAGGTGATATAAGCTCCAAGGGAGTAATGCAATAGATAGGATACTCTATCTATCGCTAAAAGACCACAGTATAATCGTATGCATCATGGCAAGAATTGAAATGCTTTCGAAATCATAGGATTATATCATGGTGGGGCTATGCTTGCCTTTTCCAGTTGATAACCAAAAAGCAGATCTTTGGGAATCTTGTAATTGACTTGGTTACAGTTGGCCAAGTATTGTCCGTCAAACTTCGATCTTCGATGGCCTTGATCTCGGTCTTCAATCTCGATCTTGATATCGTATTCTACAGGAGAAGAACCAAACACCGGAAAGAAAGGGAAACAATCAACACATGGCATCGATGTAATGCTCAAGCAATAATGATGATATGACAAGTTAAATTGCATTTAAATGAAACCCTAAAACATGCTCGACAATTTAAACGGGTTTCTGAGGGGTGAAAACACTAACTCGGGGAAACTCCGGATGTATATGAGAGGGGTTACTATGTTCTTCTAATTAAACTTGCCATTTAAGTTGTCGAACAATGCATGATTATAGCTTAATTAGATAGGTTTCATTTTTCTGAACATTTTTATATATTATTCATATTTTTCTGACATATAAATAATAAGTTATTGAATTTACAAGATTATAACAATTTCTGAAATTATTTAAACATTTAAAATTCAATTACTGCGTCAGCTGACATCAGCACACGCCTTAAGTTGTTTTATACAGAGGCTGGGCTAGCCACAGTGGCTGACTGGTGGGCCTCAGAGCCACATCGGCCTCCATGTGGATAGGTGGGACCTAAGGGGGTGGTTGGGGTGTTTCTCACCGAGGCAATAGCTATAGCATCCCGAGAAAACCACTACTAGAAAATCGCGTGTTAAAAATACTTGTGCATCATCATGACATCAGCATGCATCTAATGGATTAAAACTATTTTGCTAAAAGACCTACTTTGTTTTCTATATTAATATCCTCCCCTCTTTGTTCAAACACAAAACCCGGGTCTCCGGAATATTTTGCTTTGTCTACCAACGGATTTCAAAAGCCCCATTTTAAATATTAAAATATTTATATTATTTTAGGGGCAGCCGAACCGGGCCGATCCGACCCAAACGGCCACCCCAGTACAAAAACCAGCCTAACCAAAATCTTTTTCTACCCAATCCTATCCTACCCAGCCTCCCTCCACCTCACCCTGACCAATCCCCTCCCTCCACCTCACCTTTTCCTCCACTCCATCCTCTCAGCTCTTGCCATCTAACCACCCCTGGCCCACTCTCCACAGGTCCACCTCCTCCCCCTCTCTCTCTCGCCTGGCCCCACCCACACACACGCACTCACACACAGCCCCCCCACCTGCCCTCCACTCCTATCCCCACCAACCACCCGACCCCAGCCCCACCTGGGCGGGGCCCCCAACGCCACCTGCCCCAACCCCCGCTCGCCCCGCGATCCCTCCCCCCCCTCTCTCTCTTCCTTGGCCCCACCCCGACCCCGCTCTCCCCTAGCTCTCTTCTCCCCCCGCGTCCGCCCGCGACCCGCTCCTGGCCTCCCCTTCCTCGACGCAGATCCCCACCACCGACCGACCCCGCCTCCTCCTGGCGCCCTCCTCCGCCGTCTCTCCTTCCCCCGTCCCTGCTCCCTTTTTCCCCGTCGCCACCCTCTCCCACTCCTGCGTCCCGAGCGCCCCGAGCTCCGTCCTCGCCGGGCCCTCCCCTCGCCCGCGTCTCCCCCGCCTCTGGCCGGCCCTGCCTGCAACCCCCTCCGCCGTTCAAGCTAGCCGACCCCTGCGCCTCCTCGACCGCCACCGTCGCCAATCCCGCCATCGTCGGCCTCTGCATCGACCCGCCGCCGTGGGCTCCCTCCTGCTCTGGCCAGCCGCCAACGCCCAGCGCCGCCCCTTCCGCTGCTCCCCCTCCAGCCATCGCCGCGGGCGACCTCCTCCCGAGCGCCGCCGTCGTTGCTCACCACCCCGAGCCGCTGTCGACGGCCTCATCTCCTCTGGCCGCGAGACCCCCCCACCCTGTCGTGCGCCCGCATCCCCTTGGACCCTCCCGCAGGGACTCCGGTGCCCCGTCTTCCTCCGGCGCCAGTGCCGTCCCTCCCTGTCCGGCCGCCGCTGCCGGCCCCTCGTCTCTTCGGGCGCTCTCCGCCAGCCACAGGCCCCTGCCCGTCCTCGGCCTCCCCCAAGATCCACCGAGCCCCGCATCCTCTCTCCGCCGGGCAAGCTCCCTCCCCATCGCCCTCTGCGCGCCGCAGAGCTCCGCCGTCCTCCGTCTGTCCTCTAGTGCGAGTAAGCCAAGGGGGGCAACACGTCTATGTCCATGCGTGTATGTGTTAGTGCTTGTGTGTTGTACCAAGTCAACATCCGAACCCATGGTTACAGTACCCGGACCCCGTCTCGAGCTCGTCGACGCTATCTACACCGAGGCTGTGTGCATCCGAACACCATAGTGCCAACCCAAGTCCGTCTTCAACCACCGGCGTCGAATTTCGAGAACTTTGCCCTGGAACTCCAGATCTCCGTCTAGCCGTGTGTGCCGCAAGATGCCAAGCTCTTCTCATCGACAAGACCAATCCGAGGCCGAACCAAGATCTGCACGGGTGCGACAAGACCTCCTTCCCGGATGCGATGCCCGAGAAACCGGACGCCCAGGTCGTCGACTCGGATACGCCAAGTACTTCCTCGAGGACGCCAAGTTCATCACCCTGAATGCCAAGACCGACTCGATGGCGCGGACCCGACAAGATCTTCTCAACGACAAGATCGACACCGACCAGGACGAATCCGATGCGCCCCGACGCCGAACTAAGTCCTTCTTCGCGGAACGCCAAGATCTACTTTGTTATCCGAGAACAATCCCGTCGAACCGTTCCCCCCCGCCGAACCCTGAGACCGGACCCGGAACCCTCGGAGCCCCAAGATCGCCGAATCCCTAATGTGTGATGCCCTTTCCAAGCTCCGTATTTTTATAATATATGATATAAACTTGTTGCATTAAATCATTCATGTCGCATACATATTTGTGTGGTTGGGGGCCTTATGCCGATTCACCTAATTAAATATGGAGGCCATATGCGGACATTCTAGTCTCATATTGGTTCCATTTAAATTTGTGTAGTGAATCGGTACTATCTTTTGCCTTGTTAAGACAACATTTAAATTGCGGGGGTTCTAAACAACTTGAACCACTTAAATATTTGCCGGGACCCCGGTTCCGTTAATATGGCCTAAATGCTTCGCACCTTTGCCATGTCATACATCACACATGCATCATGCCCGAATTTCCTACCGTAGTATTAAATAGTCCATTCGGTGTTTCTTCTAGTGCTTTGCTTCTTCACGGATTAGACCGTTGAGTTGATGCGAGTGTCGACCCGATCTTCGGATGAACCTTCGGCAATGTTTTCAGGCGAGCACCTCCCCCTTTCTACCTATCTTACTTTTATAGTATTTATTCCCCCCTGTTGATCTATTGCTATCTGTGTTGCGATGCTCTAGTTTTCGTACCCGTGATATCCCTTGCAGCCCTATATTGCCCTGGACACATCCTATTACCTGTTGATTGGTAGATAGTTGGACTTGCGCGTCGTAGTCGCTTGCTCGAGTGCTGTTGCGTGTCGTCAAGTACCACAGTTGTTGGAGTGTTGCCGCATGTTTAATGTTGGAGATGATCATGGCTTTAATTACTGTTTAATAACTAAAAAGTGAAGTAGGTAAATGCAGAGGCACCGGTGGGTAATAGACAATATCTGGATTTTAACCGCTCACTGGTGTCCCATAGGACCCCGAGTTCTTGACACCTATTCCGAGATCGAGCGCGCTAACCACAGGTGGGGTGTGTGGGCACCCCCATCGATTAGTACCTGATTTCAAAGTATTGTACTGGGGGCCACAAAGTAGTTTGGAGCTTTATTACTATCCTGTACTTATGCCATGCTTTACTGCTTTATTTAAGATTGTGCGTGGAGCACCTGTACTGTTTAGGATTGCGGAGTGTTTTCGCGGTATCGACAAGCCCAGTCACACTTTCGGGTTCCCAGTCGTTTACAGCCACTGACGCAAACCCTGGGTCCGTTCCGAAGCCGGCCAACTTCGTTGCGGGTAGCTTAGTGGGGTGGCCCCCATGTACTTGCTTTGGGTCTGGGAAACATCATGACTTAGGCCCCGCCGACATACCGATGGGTGTATGTTAACTGATCTGGCAAAAAGGGTCGAAGTGCGTGTGGATACTTTGGTGCACCCCTGCAGGGTTAAATCTTTTCGAAAAGCCGTGTCCGCGGTTATGGACGACTTGGAGCACAGTTCTCGATCATAGACAACTATAACTAAAGTTTACTGTTATAATTTGACTTGTATCCGATATGACTAGTAATCAGCTTCACTACAACGGAATGGCTAAATAAAAGTACCAACAACTGCTGGGTTTGGGATCTCCCATGCTAATCGTATCTGACTAGTAAGTGTTGCAACTATAACGGAATGTTTAACTAAAATTGCCCACTGTTTATTATATCAGGATGACTCTTGCTATCTATACTTGACTAGCAATTGCCGCAACTATAACGGAATGAATAAAACTGCCAACTGTGTGAGTTCCTTGGTCTGACTTCCTCGATTGGTCTCGAGGGGGAAATATCGGGATGGGTTTGTTTGGTGGTAGCATCAGGTTGGTTCCGAATAGATCTTTCTTATCCCTCTCTGATAGCCGACAGTTATATCGAGTCTCTATAGGTTGTTTAGTGCATGCTGCGCTGCCGCTTCAGTCCACCATACCTAGGTAGGCGAGGACCGCCGAATTCTAGCCTCATGGCCGTAACTGGCCTCAATCGACCGCTCTCTCTTTTTCCTTTGCCCTTTGTCGGCACCCCTTTTGTTTAAGCAGGTTTTGAGATCGACGTCGTTAGCAGGGTTATCCTTCCGGCTTGGCCTGGGCAGGGTTATGGACGCCATTGGTTATTCTTCAGGGCTCTTAGCTCAATTTGCATCTTGTCCATACTCGGATGCCGTATCGTTTTCAAGGTGATTTGGATCTTTGTACTGTATATCTGTATTCTTGACTCTTTGAGTCGTTGATGTATATATCTGTTCTGTGGGTTCCGTCGTGGACTATTGTGTAATGGTATTACTTCGTTTTCCACCCGCACGAAAGTGCCTGGTGGGCACCTTTGAATCGTTTCTATGCGGGTTTGGCGGGAATCGCTGAAACTTGCATAGGGCCGATTCTGAGGGTGTTACAATAGCTAGCCGTAGAGGCTGACGAGTGGGACCTAGTCCATGTTGGCAAGCCACGCAGGTGCCACGCAGGCTCGCCAGCGAACACTGCACACGGCGGCGGTTGGCGGAGCTAGGGAGAGCGGGCTAGCGAGGACGCGTGCGTTCGAACCGGATGGACGCGGGGGGCAATAAAATGGCGGCGCTGGACCATTTGGTCGAGGGACTTGCCGGTGACGAGCACAACTATGGCAGTGCTCGGAGCTCCACGGTGGAAATACGATACAGGAGGAGAGGGAACGAGTGGAGGGGTTCTTGAGCACCAGAGGCTCACCCCGAAGCAGTTGGTGGTGACGGCGAGGCGAGGCAGTGGCCGTAGCGGCGGTGAATCGAGCGATGGAGGTCGTCGGGCTTGATAAAGAAGACGGTGTTGCGGTCGATTCCGAGCGCCCCTGCTCGATTTCTTCGACATGGAGTCTCAGCACAGCAAGGAGGAGAGGATGGCGTGCTCGGCTGGCCTCGGGAATAGCGGCAATGACGGCGGTTAGGGTTGAGGCTTCGGCTGCAGAGAGAGGGAGCGAGTCCAGGGAGAGTGAGAGGACAGGGTGAGCAGGAGACGTGCACGGCGGTCTTATCCTCCTCCATAGCGGTGGCGGGCATCGCACCGCGGGGCATGCATCGCGGCGGCAGTGGACGGCGTCGACGAGGACACGGAGCTGCTTGCGGGAGCGAGGAAGAAGACAGCAAAGCAGTACGCGGGCCGGTCGGGCCAGTTGGGCCAAGCTGGGCCAGCTGTGGGCTGCGGGAGTGATGCGCGGGCGACAGGGATAGAGGAGAGGGGAGTTGGGCCGACCTGTTTGGCTTCCTGGCATGTTTTTATTTGGCAAAACATTTTCTTTTTCTGTTTGCAATTTCTGTTTTGTATTTTCCAATTTGAATCTCTTTTGAATTATTTCAAAAGTACCAGAAGGTTTCCAAAATATATAAAATATTGTAGGAACCCCTTTAGACAATTTGGGACCCATACATTTTGATACTTTTCAAAATTCAAAACCTCTTTGAATAGATTTGCAAATAGAAAGAGAGGGAAAAGCTAGGGTTTTAGGGTTTGATTTATTTCTTCAATGCACAATTTAAATGATGATGCTTATGAATGCGCAATTAAAACCCTAATATATAATTTAATTAAAACTGGGGTGTTACAGCTCTATCCCCCTTACGAGAATCTCGACCCGAGATTCCAAAGGTAGGAAAAGAGATAGAGAGAGAAAGGAACAGGGCCACTCTAAAGATAAGAGGGAAACACACTAGACAGCACACAGAGTATCTCATGGCCAACTCACGGATGGAGTGTTTAGAAACAACTCTGAGATGACAAACATGAAACACGTCAAGGTAGCAGAGAAAACAAATGGAGATGGTTTCAAGTTGTTAGATAGATGGTCTTAATAAGGATTGAGACCATGGAGCTTTAGAAGAGTTTAAGCTTCTGAAAAGGAAGGCTTCCAACAGAAAGAACATGACCACAAACTTCGATAGGAAACCTCTACTGAATGATTTAAATAGAGATTTCAGGTTGCAGAGATATGGATCAACAAAACCAAGCTGTTGAACTACTTTTGAAACAGAAAAGTCACTTTTTCATTCAATAGAAGGCCAAGACAGAAAGGTGTTTTGGTGGAGAGGACTCATAAGAGTCACAAAGAACATGTAGTAAAAGAAACTATAGATTACCAAAATCATAGTCACTCTTAAAACCTGGTTGAGAAGACGAAGGAAACTCTTTATTCATCCAAATTTATCAAAATCTTTGCCAAGATCATGATATCACTTTACTCCACCAAATGAATAGGAAAGAAGATTCCTGATGACACGAGAAGAAAGAAACTTCATTCTCAGACTTCAATTTCTTGGTACATCAAAATGATTGTCAACGCAAAAGGATCTGGAGGATCGACCGAGAGACATTTAGCAACTCTACTTTAAATGTTCCCCTTGATGTTTGGAAAAATCAAACATCAAGTAAAGGTCGGACTTCGTAGACAAAGGAAACCATAAGAACAATTCCTATATTAAATGGTAGAAGATGCCTCATGAAGAGTGGTTGATATTGTTGAATTCAAGAGAATACGACAAAAGGTCTTTAGGGCTAAGTGTGTCAACCATTTCATCAATCTTGTTGGATTTTCAAAGAGACCTATGCCAAAACCTTGAAGAACACTAACCATCATTGCTGCTTGAGATTCAGCTTTGGTTAGGCGAGATGATATTTCAGACTCAGCATGTATGAATAGAAAGTTTGCAACATTTACACAGAGGTAAAGTTACTAGATTCTCAAGACATGGACTTCAGTGTCAAGCTCCAGAAGAATGAGCTAGATTGCTACACCCATGTATTAGCAACTTGTCGAAGGACAACTTCATGCACACAGAGTACTAACAATAAACACACATGTGTCCTTAAGGGGACAAAGATAACTCTACTCGAATCCACGGTGACATCTTTCAAATATTGCATGTGAACCAGAGAAGGTTACTTCTAACATCCAGAATAAATACTTCGAGATGACTCAAAGACGGTTCTCAAAAAGTTTTCCAACATTAATACCAATTTTTCCATATGAATCCAATCTAACATGGAGAAGATAAGAATATTGTTGATGGGCTCAACAACAAACTTATCATGACACTCCAAGAAGGTGAACTTGTATGTTGTATGAACAAGGCAAACTATTGGTCAGACCAAAGGACATGAAGATGTACTAAAGTGAAACATCACAAGTAGAAACACCATAAGATAGTCCTTGGAACTGAGTTTGATTCGACAATAACCCAAATCAAATCAAAGGTGGGGAAGATAACATATCCACGAAGGAGATACTATCTTTCTTCAGCACAAACAAAACTAAACATCCCTTTACGAAGGAACAAAGTCAAATAGAACTTTTGTCTTATAACTCTCCAAGTTGTTGTTTAAGCTCAACCAACAAGTTCAGGGGTATCCAGTCAGGATCCTTGGAGAAAGGAGCAGTTCAGAGAACTTACTTGCTCAAGAACTTGACAACACGGTCATGTGGCAACATGGCAATACTTCTAGTAGACATATAGAATAACACGAACCACCGATATGTCACTTAGTTCGAGAGGAAACTTGCTTTGTTAGGAAAGCAGACATAGTCTTAGTGTTTCGGCACAAACCTAACTCTTTGATAAAGAGAGTGTACCAGAATAATGGACTTGGTAGCACAATCATTCTTCGCTTAGTGATAGGGTTAACCAATTCACACTAAGAATGACACAAATGTCCTTAGACATCAAAACAATAATAATTGCTAAGAATCTCAGATGGACACATTATTACACACACGCCACATTCATGAACAAGAGCGCTCGGAGGAAGGGTGGTAATTATGTGTAAGAGCATCACTTCATTAAGAGAGTCATGATTCTTAGCACAACCTCTTATTATAAAAGAGTGTGATACTTTAAGGTAGAACAGATGGAAGACAATCAATGTCTCTTGATCTGCGAATTACAACACTTTGACCTGGTCCTAGAAATGACGAGGTACTGGAGTTTGTTTCTCCTGACATTCCAAAATGGTTTGTCATGATGGACCACAAGAGTATCTTGCATCGTAAGACACCAATGAACATGTACTACTTGGCTACCAACTGGTAGACAAAAGGTCGGAAAACAAAAAGGGGAAAAGAACATGCTCAGGATGGAATCCCGAGATGTGGATGCATAAGCCAACAAACTTCCAAAAACCAATGCATAAGAAGAGGTAAGGTGTGGCAGAGTCACAAATATAGAAGTGAGACTCACGAAGAGTACTCTTGTCGTGATCTATTTGGTTCCATTAAAGAACATCGGCAATAGCATGTGGTAGGGGAAGTCCTTAACTGTCGCAACTCGATCGCGACAAAGACCACAGGATTAGGGACTGGAATTGTAGTACCAGCCATCCTGAGGTAATGTGTGAACATTAACGACAGGGTTCAAAGGAATGGATCTTGGGTTAAAGGCCAGCTTCATGTACAAGATTCACAACACCAGAATCCAACACAATTAGGGATCTTAGGTTCAAGTCCAAGGGTTAAAACCCAAAGAGAGGAATAGCTACTGCTTGAGTGACGTAGTGTACACTACAAGTTAGTAACCACGAGGTAGCTTCCAAGAGAATAAACGACTTCTGAAGTACCCAACAAATGAAAAGGAGGCACACGAGGCTAAAGGAGACCTCGAAGCCTAGAACAGAACACTATGGATCCAACAATGTAATATTGTGGGTCCAAAATATAGAGAGATCATGATGGAAAGGAGTCTCTTAGATGAAGCAGAGGAAAAGGGGAACAAGGAATTCACAACACACACAACTCTAAAGAACTCAACACTAGGTCAACTGGCTTAGAAGCGACATGCCCAGAAGGCACCTAGGATTTTAATGACTAGAAGAGATATCAAAACTTTTCCAAAGTCAACACAAGTTGAGATGACCCAGAGTTAGAGAAAAACTATATAAGGAGAAAAAGAAGCATACTAGAGTTTTCGCAAATACTTTTTAGCTTTTAAAATAGTTTTCACAAACACTAGACTCAACATCGACCAATAGCAAGGTTTCCTACGGTCGGTACTGCTCTGATACCAAGACTTGTGACACCCCCAGGATCAGGGCTAAACAAATCCCAGACCTCTGTCTGACATAAGCTTAACCTTGAGCTCGAGAATATCTAGTGAAGAATCGGTAACACGGCAGTGACCCTACGACAC
Organism: Avena insularis; assembly: GCA_023614405.1. Taxonomy (NCBI): domain Eukaryota; kingdom Viridiplantae; phylum Streptophyta; class Magnoliopsida; order Poales; family Poaceae; genus Avena; species Avena insularis. The sequence continues at coordinate 217,228,836 of CM042685.1, read as the reverse complement.
AAAATTTATTACAGCAAGCTCATAACTAAGCAGAGAACCAAATTATTACAAGCAGAGGTCACTAACCACATACATCAACAATGGAAGACAAATTATGCTATTAAGTATAGCAAACTTAACAAAAGGCCTAAGAGGCCTGAAGCATAACGATGACGTCCCAGCCCATAGATTCTAGGCTGCCCGCCGGGAACCCCAAGCTACTCGTCGATGTCGATGTAGTACCAAACTGATCTTCAGGGAATCACTTACTCTGCCAAAAGTATCAACAAAGCAAGGGTGAGTACAGGTGTACTCCGCAAGACTTATGGCTGGTGGAGTTGTTTTGCATAAAGCCATCTTTGTTTATAAAACAAGAGAGAGAAGAAGCTCGTCTATTCAGAGTATTTTAGAAGGGGATAAGAGAGCGACATCTCCGAAATATTGATCATCATCTTTTATATCCACCAAATCATCATCATCTCCTAAACTAGGACCACCCCCTCGTACCCATGAGGAAGCATCCTTAAGCACACGTTGATCTGCCAAATTTCACGATTAGGTTATAGTTCTCTATGATCTTAGAATCTAGTCACCAAGCGTTCATAACCGTGATCACGGCTTTTCGAAAAGATTATTACCCTGCAGGGGTGTACAACTTTACCCACACGTACTAACCTTCTCTTAATGCCACATGATTAGCGCTCTTCCTTGGAAGGCCGGCAGAGGGTGGTTAGACACGACCTTTACCTTGCTTTCGCCGAGACCATGAGTCACGCAATAAGTATAATTCCACCATAACGGGTCAAATCCCGAAGCCGGTACTTAAAGATGTCAGGCGAGGTTGGTTTACCAGGGGCTCCATTGACCCCAAGCAACCCCGGCCACGCTTACCTACCTGTTATGAAGGCACCTCCTTCACCACCTTCGAGAAGATTCAGAATGCATTTCGAATGGAACGCCCGAACTATGTGACTCATGGAATCTACTAGGCAAGTTAGTTGGTCATGAGGTTGTCCAGGCCCCGTGTGGTTGTACGCTCGTCTTGGTTCCAAAGGCAAGAACTCGGGTCCTAGTGGTGGCGAGCATGGGACTAGAAAAACCACATCCCACTATGGCCTCCCATACAAGCCTTAGCATGTTTAATCTCATATCACTGATCTCATCTCATCACGTTCCCCTATCATACTAGATTATCTGCATCTGATAAAATCACCTGGATGAACCAGTATTGACAGCTATGCATGGCTAAGCAAGACACAGATATAAGCTCTAGCAATGCACAGAAGCCAAACCTTGTTATGTTAGGAGCAGTGGATCAGGTGATATAAGCTCCAAGGGAGTAATGCAACAGATAGGATACTCTATCTATCGCTAAAAGACCACGGTATAATCGTATGCATCATGGCAAGAATTGAAATGCTTTCGAAATCATAGGATTATATCATGGTGGGGCTATGCTTGCCTTTTCCAGTTGATAACCAATAAGCAGATCTTTGGGAATCTTGTAATTGACTTGGTTACAGTTGGCCAAGTATTTTCCGTCAAACTTCGATCTTCGATGGCCTTTATCTCGGTCTTCAATCTCGATCTCGATATAAGCTCTAGCAAGGCACAGAAGCCAAACCTAGTTATGTTAGGAGCAGTGGATCAGGTGATATAAGCTCCAAGGGAGTAATGCAACAGATAGGATACTCTATCTATTAATAAAAGACCACAGTAGAATCGTATGCATCATGGCAAGAATTGAAATGCTTTCGAAATCATAGGATTATATCATGGTGGGGCTATGCTTGCCTTTGCCAGTTGATAACCAATAAGCAGATCTTTGGGAATCTTGTACTTGACTTGGTTACAGTTGGCCAAGTATTGTCCGTCGATCTTCGATCTTTGATGGTCTTGATCTCGGTCTTCGATCTCGATCTCGATATCATATTCTACCGGAAAAGAACCAAACACCGGAAAGAAAGGGAAACAATCAACACATGGCATCGATGCAATGCTCAAGCAAGGATGATGATATGACAAGTTAAATTGCATTGAAATGAAACCCTAAAACATGCTGAACATTTTAAACGGGGTTCCGAGGGGTGAAAACCCTAACTCGGAGAAACTCCGGATGTATATGAGAGGGGTTACTATGTTCTTCTAATTATACTTGCCATTTAAGTTGTTGAACAATGCATGATTATAGCTTAATTAGATAGGTTTCATTTTTCTGAACATTTTGATATATTATTCATATTTTTCTAACTTATAAATAATAAGTTATTGAATTTACAAGATTATAACAGTTTCTGAAAGTATTTAACCATTTTAAATTGAATTACTACGTCAGCTGACATCAGCACACGCCTTAAGGTGTTTTATACAGAGGCTAGGCTAGCCACATGTCACATCCCAAATTTTTCCAAATTTTGTAATGTGAAAAATAAATAAACAAAATAAATAATTGTTGAAATTTAGGGTGAAAAGAAACTTTTGTTTCTACATGGAAACTTAAATCCCATCTTGAACAAACTTTGGTTAATATTTGAATCCAACTAAATTCAAATCAAAGTGGAAGGCATTCTTCATAAATGCATCTGGAAATTTAAACACTTGGAAATTAAACCAAAACCCTAAAAACCCTAATAGGAGAAAACATTGCCAAGTTATCTCTAAGCCCATGGATCTGATCCATATAAAAATTTGTCAACAAACATTTACAAATGATCAAGAATGACAAATAGAAATATTATAAAACCATATGAATTGGTTTCACTTAATTTAGAGCCATAAATAAAATCTTATGAATTTAATAAGATAAGGGAATTGAATTTCCAAAGCCAATAGAGCACCTATCTAAAAATCCATACCAAATGGTGAGCAAATAATCCTAAATAGATGTAACAGGATAAACAAATATTAAATAACATTTTACCAATAGGAGTCACCAAGTTTGGATCTATAAATAAAAAGATATGGATTTTAAAAGATAAAGAAAGAAATATTAAATGAGGAATATTTAAAGGCCAAATTAAATCTTGACCTAATTGTAACATCCCAAAAATCATGTTTCAAAACTCATGCATATCATCCATGCATCCATGATCATGTAGAGTTTCATTTCAAAAATCAATTCAAAAACAGGAGCATATGAGCTCATTATTTTATGTGATCTGCATTAAATCAAATACTAATCTCTAATGAGAGATTGTTGTTCATGAATCAAACCTTGTTACTCTCAGATTGTTTTGTTTGCTTGCTATTTACTTAAACCAAAAATTTGCAAAACAAAAGTGAATTTAAAACCATTTCCAAAACTTGATCAAATCTAGTGCCATATCACTATTTATTTTGTTTGATCAATAGGACCAAGCTAATACAGAGAGTCCATATGTATTTACACTCAAAATTATGATTGTTACTCTCTGCAAAAACCTAGAACAAATTTTAATTCATTTGGCATTTGAATTTGTTTGAAAATGGTTTCAGAAAATCAAAACAGAAATAGAAAATGAATTAAGAAAAGGAAAAAGGCCAACGCCAGTTATTTAGCCCAATAGAGAAACCAGCCCACTAAGCCCACCCGGGTTTTCCCTTCTCTCTCTCACTCGCAGACAAACCCACTGAGGCACTGACCGCGTGGGCCCATTCCCCCTTTCTTTCTCTCGCTGGCAAGTGGACCATGCGACCACGTCAGCGTCGTCCCCAATCAACACGCGGTCGAGGCGCTCCGCCATTACCTCGCCGCAGTCACTGCCTGCGTAATTGCCATTGATGCAGCGCGTAATCGCCGCCCCCTCCTGGCTATTTAACCCCCTCTGCACCGCGAGCATTTCCCCTCACTCAATTTCCTCTCCACGCCACTAGGCTGCCCATAGTCTTGCCTACACCGCCGCAGGTCCGACGACCTCCGGCGTGCGATTCCGGTAAGACCCCGTCGCCCCTTGCCGTCTAAGTTTGCCAGACTGATCACAGCATCCATGCGCATCTTCTCATCCTATTGGTGCATGCTAGGACCGTCAGGAGACTCGCCAACGACGACGACCACAAGTGCCCGATGCTTTCTTCCTCTCCGGTGATCGATTGCGGTAAGCACTGAGCGCCCCTTGACCCCTCTCGCATACGACTAGGTTCGCCTTGTCCTTGCGCAAATATTGTTGCCTCTGGTTGGTATTAGGAAGGCCCAGAGCGTCAGCAACCACTTCGTCTGCAACCACCCGACGCCGTGCATGACTCCGACGAGCTCCAGCGACCACCTCTGCGCGCCCCTTCACCAACGAAACCCACCTTGAGCATCAGCAGCACACGGCGAGCACGGTAAGCCCCTTCTCCCTCTCCCGCGCGACCTAGAACGCCGGCAGCAACTCTGACAGAGACGCCGCCGCCAGTCGCCGCCGCTAGCACCGCCAGAGTTGGGTCGCTTGATTGCGAACCGTTGGATCTAGATCCGATGGGCTAGATAGATCACTTACGCGAAGGGGTACGAACAGATCTGGGCCGTGCAGATTAAGTTAGATCTAACGGCTCACGTGTGTGATCCTGAGTGAAGCGGTATCAACCAATTGAAGCACGCCGCGTGGCTAGGATTTGAATTTAAAAACCGGATTAGATCTGTTAGATATTAAAACTTGTTTAATTCATAACTTTTGATTCCCATGTCCAAATTTGATGAATTTTATATCAATGGAATCAGGAGAGAAAGCCCTTTCCATATATGCAATGTGTTTAATGTTTTGTTTCTGTTAAAATGGTTATTTGTTACAGAAACATGTGTAGGCCTATTTTGTGTATATTAATTATTTGAGAAATGTATTAGTGTTCAAATAAAGATTGTTTGGCAAGTTGTGAACTTTTTATGAACCAGTACTGTGCACTTGTCTTGTTGAGTTTAGAAAATCATCACATATCATATTGCATGCATCCATATATTTTTGCTTGTATTTATTTTGTATGTGATTTGGTGCTATCATTTTACGTGTAGATTTTGGTGCAAATAGTGATTGTGATTGTGAGGATTGTAGCTACTCTCCAAACTACCAAGGCAAGTGGTGCTTCATGATTTTATCCTATGTTTTTCAAATATGCATTAGAAATATTTTGCTAGACTTGCATAGATAAATTTTGGTATTTATATGCTATGGTTGGGAAATCCTAGTAGATGTAGAATTGCTAGAAATTTCTAAGTTAAGATGTTTATCTATGCCATGCTTAGCCTAGCTAGTAGCAACCAAGGGTGGTGAAATATTCATGCTATGATAAAATATTTCTAAGTCTTTGGACTATGTTTTTGCTTAATAAAACAACTAAGTGAATGAATCACCTTGGTGGAATGGTTGTGAATGGTTTATGTTGAGTGGTTACACAAGTCCCATTTCTATGGTTTACCTTGTGTATCACACTTGTGGAAAGCCACCCAGGAACAAAGGGATATGAGAGGCCAAATGTTAAGAAGCTTCTAGTGCAGCCACTTGGCAATATGGGCTCTGCCTGGATCACATAGGTTGCAATAACTTAGCCATTTGGACAGTTGGTGGTAGTGGGATGATAGGTTGGAACGCGTCCATTTGGTCTAAGGGAAGGCATCTGAACGGTCCTGTCTTGGTGAAAATCAAGTCTTGTGGGGAAAGTGCACAACCTCTTCAGATGGAAGAATCTAAGTACTTAGCCATGTCCCTGGTATTGGACAACTTGAGCATCAAGACATGGAAGCTATCAAGAATCTCCTCATCCCAATTTCTAAGTAAAACTTGTGGTTGAACAAGGGTGAAGGACCCCAATGTCTATTGGTGGTTCCTTGGGAAAAGTTTTTGACAAAGAAAAACTTAGTGTTTTCAACTGATAGGCAAAACCTATTTTGATCAAAGCAAGCTAAGGTACACTTAGCCAAAATGCATATAGTATATAGTCCACCAATATTCTACTAAGGTATCACTTGCCAATACTATTCCAATGTATTGACCCACTGTGGCTGTAACTTGTGATGTTGCAGGTTATTCTGATGATGATTAGGAGTCATGAGTCTACACTCAACATGCTTGCCTGTGGCACATGAAGATGAAGACTTATTTATCTTATTACTTATTTAATCTCTTGTACTAGGCATGTGTCCATGGAGTTGTAAAAGACTATGTTTGTCTCTGGAATGACTGTAATAATGACCTTTGTTTCTGTGTACTTCATCTTAAACTGTGGATGCTAGCATTGATCCAGGGACTAGCATTGCAATCACAGGGATCCTTTTCCTTTATAAAGGAGGGATCTTACAGATGGTATCAGAGCACTGTGTTGCCTATAGGATTATGACCCTAGGATTGGAAACCACTAAGGAAAAAAAAATCAACAACTTCCACACTTGTCTTTTCTTCTCGTAAACTTTTCTAATCTTCTTTCTCATCTCTATTTGTAGATGAACTCCATCAACAAAGACATGAAGAAGGGACCACTCATGACTATGACTTTGGAATGTGAGACAGAGTTCCCCAAGGCTCTCAAGGACCTCATGGTTGCCATGGGAATACATGGTGCAACTGTGTACAAAGGTTTTCCTGTGATGGATGAAGGAGTTGAGTACTCGTGGGTGCAACTTCACTTGTATAAAAACAAGGAAGACAACCACAAGGACTCAGGATTCTGCATGGTCACCAACACAATGATGCACACAACATTCTTTGATTCAGCAAGGGATGCAGCTTGGAGGGCCATCAAAGAACTTGGTGATAGAATCAAGTGCAGAATGCTTAACACCCAGAATGACCTTAGGGAAGAAAAGAAGCATACCCAAGAGCTAGAGGCTACCAATCACAGTTTAAGGAAAGACATCATAGACTTAGCAATGGAGTCATGTGATCAAGATAAACAGATTGCCTCTAGGGATGCCTTGTTAGCCAACTTGGCAAGTGAGATGGGATTGTAAGCGTACTTCATTAGTTGGACCACCACACTTATCATTTTATTTTCCAAAATGCTGTCTAAATAAGTTGAACCTTGGATGCTTGTAATGGATTTTATGTATGCTATGACTTGTGTGTTTGCCAATGTTATTCTTGTGATGCTCTGTCTTGAAATTTATTTATTGTGTTGACTCTAACTTTTTCTATCTTATAAATAGATGCCTAATGTTACCATCAGCACTGTTGAAGAGTTCCAGGGAACTCGTTTTGGCCCTCGTATTATTGAGCTCACTAGTTTGCTCAATCTCCCTCTTCCTACCATCATGGTGCTTCCCCTCACCAAGTTTGAGAGGAAAGACCTTTGGGGCTTCAAGGTTAATCAGCCCGGACGCCAGACTGAGCCTACCACGGAGGCAATCATCTTCAAGCTCATGCATGATGACAAGGAGAGAGGCCTAGAGGTAGTCATGCAGGACTTGATTGGACGTCTGTTAGGGAGACACTCTCGACAGGTTAGAGGTACTCACTTCCACACCTTCGGTAGACGTGATGAGGATGGTGAGGCCATTGACTTCGAGGACACTTCGAGGGAGACAGCAGAGCCGATTCGTCTATACCTCCAGGACTTAGAGGTTCTTCTTAGGCACGTGGACACTGATAGGACCAACGTCATGCTCAGCAATGACGAACTTCAGGTGCAGCTTTGTGAGAAGGACAAGCTCTTCGCGGAGCAAGATGAGATAGTCAAGGAGATGGAGGCCAAGTTCGAGAGTCAGGACATAAAGTTCAAGAGTCAAGAGAAGCGAGTCCAAGATAGAAACAAGAGGATTCGAGACATGACTACAGAACTGGAGGCCAAGGACTTCGAGCTCGAGAATCAGCAGACTGTGATTGAGAGGCTTCGTTCTCAGAAGAGGGCTCTCAAAGCCAAAGTAGAGACCTTGACCACCAATGTCGAGGAATACAAGACGGCTATGGAGAATGCAGGTCTTACATTTGTTGAGGAGGAGGTTGATGCCGAGGAGTAGTGATGACTACTCATTTATCATTTATTTATCATGCTTCTTATTGAGTCGCAATGACCATCCAACATGTGGATGGCTTGCTATTGGTGTGTTTACTTCGCAAACTTGTTATCTTTGTTGTTGAACTTTTATTATTGTGATGCATGTTTGGTGATTGTTTATGTGATGTATTGTGCATGTGAGCATCTATGGGTATCTCATTATTATCTCTATTGAACAAACCAAAGATGCCTCCCCGACGTGCCAACCCCAACCCTAACAACAACAACATCACCCCTGAGATGCAGCAAATGATGACAGCTCAGACTCAGCTGATGCAGATGATGACTACGTTCATCCAGAATCAGAACAACAACAACAACAACAATAACAACAACAACAACAATCAAAACAACCCACCGGGTTTTGACATGCTTACCAGGTTCTTGAGACTGAGGCCAGCAAAGTTCTCAGGAACAACTGATCCTATGGTTGCCAATGATTGGCTACGCTCTGTGAACAAGGACTTGGTAACAGTTGGTTGTACTGATGAAGAGAAAGTCAGATTTGAAGCTCACTTGTTGGAAGGACCAGCAACTACTTGGTGGGATAACTTCCAGATCACCACTCCATTGAGGATGTGACGTGGGCTATCTTTGAAGATGGTTTCCGTACTGCTCACATCTCATACGGAGTGATGAGTCTGAAGAAGAAAGAGTTTCACAACCTGAAGCAACGCCACCGCAGCGTGGCTGAATATATTGAAGAGTTCAACAATCTGGCGCGTTATGCACCGGATGAAGTTGGCACTGATGCTAAGACGAAGGAAAAGTTCCTTGAAGGGTTGAATGATGAACTGAACCTGCAGTTAGCTGTGGCCTATGTTCCCACATACCAGTCTCTTTGTGACAAGGCTGCTATTTTGGAGAACAAAATGAAGCAAGTTGAAAGTAGGAAGAGAAAGCACTCTGACAAGCACAACTCGGGATCGTCTCACAAGCGTTCCCATTATGATGATAGTGGGAGTTCAGGATCCCACAAGCATGGGAAATTAAACAAGCACCACAACCACAACCGTCATCATGACAACAAGAGTCACCGTAGTCATGACAATGACAAGTACAACAATCACAAGGGTGGATATAAGAGCCACCACAGTGGAAGTGGCAGTGGAAGCCAGCCTGTCAAGAAAGATATTAGTTAGGTTGAGTGTTTCAAGTGCAAAAAGATGGGGCATTATGCAAATGAATGCCCAGAAAAGAAAGTTGAAGGACCCAACAAGCCTAACCCTTTTTGAAAGGGACAAGTGAACCACATCAATGTGGAAGAAATCTATGAGGAACCTGATGCTGTTGCTGGTAAGTTCAAACTCAATTCTGTTCCAGCGTTTGTTCTCTTTGATACTGGTGCATCTCATTCATTCATATCAAGAGCATTTGAAAGAAATGAACTACCGGTAGAAACTATTGAGTGTCCTATAAAAGTAAGTTCTCCTGGCGGAGAAATAATAGTGAATTCAGGATGTCATGATCTAGTTATAGAGTTTGGGAAGTATAAGTTTCCTGTTAACCTGATAATCCTAAATTCCCAAGGATTGGATGTTATTTTGGGAACGGACTGGCTGACTAAGCACAAGGGAGTGATAGATTGTGCAAACCATACTGTCTCACTCACAACTCCAGAACATAAGAGGATCAGATTCAAGACCAACTTTGAAGCAAAAAGGAGTAAGCTTAATTCTCTTAAGGGGGTTAGCATAGACAGTGTGCCAATTGTGAGTGAATATCCGGATGTGTTTCCGGAAGAATTTTCGGGAATGCCACCAGATAGAGATGTGGAGTTTCTTATTGATTTGCTACTAGGATCTGGACCAATAGCAAAAAGACCATACAAGATTTCAGTTGATGAGTTGAAAGAACTCAAGAAGCAACTTGGAGAACAGTTGCAGAAAGGTTTTATCCAACCAAGTTCCTCATCTTGGGGAGCACCAGTTTTGTTTGTGGAAAAGAAAGATAGAAGTCAAAGGTTATGCATAGATTACTGTTCACTCAATGAGGTGACTATCAAGAACAAATACCCTTTGCCTAGAATCAATGACTTGTTTGATCAGTTAGAAGGAGCTTGTGTGTTCTCAAAGATTGATCTCCGGTCAGGTTATTTTCAGCTTAAGATAAGGGAACAAGACATACCCAAGACAGCTTTTACCACAAGGTATGGATTGTATGAATATACCGTGATGCCATTTGGTTTGACCAATGCACCAGCATACTTCATGAATATGATGAACAAGGTGTTCATGGAATTCCTTGACAAGTTTGTTGTCGTTTTCATCGATGACATTTTAATCTACTCCAAGAGCAAAGATGAGCATGAGGGACATCTATGTTTGACACTTGAGAAGATTAGAGAGCATAAACTGTATGCCAAATTCAGCAAGTGTGAATTTTGGTTAAATGAAGTTGGATTTCTAGGACACGTTGTGTCAGGAGATGGTGTAGCAGTTGATCTTGCTAAAGTTTCCGCTGTAACTGAATGGGAATCTCCCAAGTCAGTGAAAGAGGTTCGTAGTTTCCTTGGCTTAGCAGGTTACTACAGAAGGTTCATTGAGAATTTCTCTAAGGTAGCTAAGCCTATGACAGAATTACTAAAGAAAGACAAGAAATTTGCTTGGTCAGAGGGTTGTGAACTCAGCTTTCAAGAATTGAAGAAGAGACTAGTGACATCACCAGTCTTATGTTTGCCAGATTTGGAAAAAGATTTCCAAGTATATTGTGATGCATCTCATCATGGTTTAGGTGCAGTACTTATGCAAGAAGGGAAAGTTGTGGCCTATGCCTCGAGACAACTCAAAACTCATGAGGTAAACTACCCTACTCATGATTTAGAGTTAGCCTCTGTTGTCCATGCGCTCAAAACATGGAGACATTATCTTTTGGGAAAGCGATGTGAAGTGTTCACGGATCACAAGAGTTTGAAGTATATCTTCACCCAGAAAGAAATTAACATTAGACAAAGAAGATGGCTAGAACTCATCAAGGACTATGACTTGAGTTTGCAATACCACCCCGGTAAAGCAAATGTTGTAGCGGATGCTCTAAGCCATAAAGTTTTTGTGAATGGCCTTACTAAAGGAGAATTGCTAGATGATCTGTGTGCCCAATTTAGAGATCTCAGATTGGAGATTGTGCCTGAAAGACATCTCATGACATTGGATGTTCAACCTACTTTGTTGGACAAGATTAAAGAAGCCCAGAAGACTGATAAGGAAATTGAAGAGATTAAGGAAAATATTGGCAAGGGAAAAGCCAAAGGATTCCATGAAGACGAACATGGTACTCTATGGCATGGGAAACGTATCTGTGTTCCACAAGATCCGGAGCTTCGGAAACTGATTTTACAAGAAGCACACAACTCACCGTATTCCATTCATCCGGGTAACACCAAAATGTACATGGATATGAAAGAAAGATTTTGGTGGAATAATCTCAAGAAGGACATCACCGAACATATTGCTTTGTGTGATGTACATAGTAGAGTGAAAGCAGAACATCAGAAACCAGCAGGATTGCTACAACCACTACCTATTCCTATTGGAAGTGGGACAAGATTGGCATGGATTTCATCACCGGATTGCCAAGGACCAGGTCAGGATATGATTCTATTTGGGTAGTAGTGGATCGCCTAACTAAAGTGGCCCATTTTATACCCGTGAAGACAACTTACACAAGTGCTAAGTTAGCCAAGATCTATATGAGCAGAATTGTATGTCTACATGGAGTACCCAAGAGTATCGTGTCTGATAGAGGAACACAATTCACTTCTCATTTTTGGAGGCAGTTACATGAGTCATTGGGAACGAGGTTGGAATTCAGCACTGCATTTCATCCTCAAACTGATGGACAGACAGAAAGGACAAATCAGATTCTTGAAGATATGTTGAGAGCATGTGCTCTAGACTATGGAGCCAGTTGGGATGAAAGTCTGCCTTACGCAGAATTTTCCTACAATAATAGCTATCAAGCCAGTATTGAGATGGCACCATTTGAGTTTCTCTATGGCAGAAAGTGTACCACCCCATTACTATGGAATGGTGTGGGAGAAAGAAGTTTGTTCGGACCAGAACTAATCAAAGAGGCTGAAGAGAAAGTCAAGCTGGTTAAGGACAGATTGAAAATAGCACAGTCCCGACAGAAAAGCTACGCAGACCCTAAGCGTAGAGAAGTCACCTATGAAGTTGGTGATAGAGCCTATCTTAGAGTGTCACCACTTCGTGGAGTGAAGAGGTTTGGTGTCAAAGGAAAGTTGGCCCCAAGATATGTTGGACCATTCAAGATTCTGAGTCGCAAAGGAGAAGTAGCCTATGAGATTGAATTGCCAGAGTCTTTGTCAGCATTTCATAATGTGTTTCATGTGAGTCAGCTTAAGAAGTGCCATCCAGAAATGGAAGAAACTTCTTTGAAGGATACTATACCTTTGGAAGAAGTCCAATTGGAAAGTGATCTCACTTATGAAGAGAAACCTATCAAGATTCTTGAGACTGCAGAAAGAGTTACTCGGACTAAGACTATCAAATTCTGCAAAGTTCAATGGAACCACCATTCCGAAGAAGAGGCAACATGGGAAAGAGAAGATGATCTTCGGAAAGACCACCCTCACCTATTTTCTAACCAATCCGAATCTCGAGGGCGAGATTCACCTTAAGGGGGTTAGATTTGTAACATCCCAAAAATCATGTTTCAAAACTCATGCATATCATCCATGCATCCATGATCATGTAGAGTTTCATTTCAAAAATAAATTCAAAAACAGGAGCATATGAGCTCATTATTTTATGTGATCTGCATTAAATCAAATACTACTCTCCAATGAGAGATTGTTGTTCATGAATCAAACCCTGTTACTCTCAGATTGTTTTGTTTGCTTGCTATTTACTTAAACCAAAAATTTGCAAAACAAAAGTGAATTTAAAACCATTTCCAAAACTTGATCAAATCTAGTGCCATATCACTATTTATTTTGTTTGATCAATAGGACCAAGCTAATACAGAGAGTCCATATGTATTTACACTCAGAATTATGATTGTTACACTCTGCAAAAACCTAGAACAAATTTTAATTCATTTGGCATTTGAATTTGTTTGAAAATGGTTTCAGAAAATCAAAACAGAAATAGAAAATGAATTAAGAAAAGGAAAAAGGCCGATGCCAGTTATTTAGACCAACAGATAAACCAGCCCACTAAGCCCACCCGGGTTTTCCCTTCTCTCTCTCTCACTCGCAGACAAACCCACTGAGTCACTGACCGCTTGGGCCCATTCCTCCTTTCTTTCTCTCGCTGGCAAGTGGACCCTGCGACCACGGCCGTCCCCTAATCAACGCTAGCCGAGGCGCCCGGCTGTTACTCGCCAGATCCATCTGCGTAATTGCCATTGATGCAGCGTGTAATCTCCGCCCCCCTCCTGGCTATTTAACCCCCTCTACCCCACGAGCATTTCCCCTCACTCAATTTCCTCTCCACGCCACCAGGCTGCCCGTAGTCTTGCCCACACCGCCGCAGCTCCGACGACCTCCGGCGTGCGATTCCGGTAAGACCCCGTCGCCCTTGCCGTCTAAGTTTGCCAGACTGATCACAGCATCCATGCGCATCTTCTCATCCTATTGGTGCATGCTAGGACCGTCAGGAGACTCGCCAACGACGACGACCGCAAGTTCCCGACGCTTTCTACCTATCCGGTGATCGATTGCGGTAAGCACTGAGCGCCCCTTGACCCCTCTCGCATACGACTAGGTTCGCCTTGTCCTTGCGCAACTATTGATGCCTCTGGTTGGTACTAGGAAGGCCCAGAGCATCGGCAACCACTTCGTCTACAACCACCCGACACCGTGCACAACTCCGACGAGCTCCAACGACCACCTCTGTGCGCTCGTTCACCAACGAAACCCACCTTGAGCATCAGCAGCACACGACGAGCACGGTAAGCCCCTTCTCCCTCTCCCGCGCGACCTAGAACGCCGGCAGCAACTCTGACAGAGACGCCGCCGCCAGTCGCCGCCGCTAGCGCCGCCAGAGTTGGGTCGCTTGATCGCGAACCGTTGGATCTAGATCCGATGGGCTAGATAGATCACTTACGCGAAGGGGTACGAACAGATGTGGGCCGTGCAGATTAAGTTAGATCTAACGGCTCACGTGTGTGATCCTGAGTGAAGCGGTATCAACCAATAGGAGCACGCTGCGTGGCTAGGATTTGAATTTAAAAACTGGATTAGATCTGTTAGATATTAAAACTTGTTTAATTCATAACTTTTGATTCCCACGTCCAAATTTGATGAATTTTATATCAATGGAATCAGGAGAGAAAGCCCTTTCCATATATGCAATGTGTTTAATGTTTTGTTTCTGTTAAAATGGTTATTTTTTACAGAAACATGTGTAGGCTTATTTTGTGTATATTAATTATTTGAGAAATGTATTAGTGTTCAAATAAAGATTGTTTGGCAAGTTTTGAACTTGTTTATGAACCAGTACTGTGCACTTGTCTTGTTGAGTTTAGAAAATCATCACATATCATATTGCATGCATCCATATATTTTTGCTTGTATTTAGTTTGTATGTGATTTGGTGCTATCATTTTATGTGTAGATTTTGGTGCAAATAGTGATTGTGATTGTGAGGATTGTAGCTACTCTCCAAACTACCAAGGCAAGTGGTGCTTCATGATTTTATCCTATGTTTTTCAAATATGCATTAGAAATATTTTGCTAGACTTGCATAGATAAATTTTGGTCTTTATATGCTATGCTTGGGAAATCCTAGTAGATGTAGAATTGCTAGAAATTTCTAAGTTAAGATGTTTATCTATGCCATGCTTATGCTAGCTAGTAGCAACCAAGGGTGGTGAAATATTCATGCTATGATAAAATATTTCTAAGTCTTTGGACTATGTTTTTTGCTTAATAAAACAACTAAGTGAATGAATCACCTAGGTGGAATGGTTGTGAATGGTTTATGTTGAGTGGTTACACAAGGCCCATTTCTATGGTTTACCTTGTGTATCACACTTGTGGAAAGCCACCCAGGAACAAAGGGATTTGAGAGGCCAAATGTTAAGAAGCTTCTAGTGCAGCCACTTGGCAATATGGGCTCTGCCTGGATCACATAGGTTGCAATAACTTAGCCATTTGGACAGTTGGTGGTAGTGGGATGATAGGTTGGACCGCGTCCATTTGGTCTAAGGGAAGGCTTCTGAAAGGTCCTGTCTTGGTGAAAATCAAGTCTTGTGGGGAAAGTGCACAACTTCTGCAGATGGAAGAATCTAAGTACTTAGCCATGTCCCTGGTATTGGACAACTTGAGAATCAAGACATGGAAGCTATCAAGAATCTCCTCATCCCAATTTCTAAGTAAAACTTGTGGTTGAACAAGGGTGAAGGACCCTAATGTCTATTGGTGGTTCCTTGGGAAAAGTTTTTGACAAAGAAAAACTTAGTGTTTTCAACTGATAGGCAAAACCTATTTTGATCAAAGCAAGCTAAGCTACACTTAGCCAAAATGCATATAGTATATAGTCCACCAATATTCTACTAAGGTATCACTTGCCAATACTATTCCAATGTATTGACCCACTGTGGCTGTAACTTGTGATGTTGCAGGTTATTCTGATGATGATTAGGAGTCATGAGTCTACACTCAACATGCTTTCCTGTGGCACATGAAGATGAAGACTTATTTATCTTATTACTTATTTAAACTCTTGTACTAGGCCTGTGGCCATGGAGTTGTAAAAGACTATGTTTGTCTCTTGAATGACTGTAATAATGAACTTTGATTCTGTGTACTTCATCTTAAACTGTGGATGCTAGCATTGATCTAGGGACTAGCATAAGCATTGATCTTAAACTGTGGATGCTAGCATTGATCTGTGTACAATCACAAGGATCCTTTTCCTTTATAAAGGAGGGATCTTACACTAATCCATAAGCAAATGGAATAAATATAATCCAAATCCAAATAAAATAATGGATAAAGAATTTTCAAATAAAATAAAAGGGCATTAACCAAATCCTATTCTATTTGAATAAAGACAAATCTCCAATAAGAATGATTATTTAAATCATGAGAAAATAGTATTTTGGAATTTACCCAAGTGGAATAAAAGTTGTTTAATTAACTTAAATAAGATCAAAGAAATCTTCCAAATAAAATTTATGGAATTAAAACTATATTTAATTTCATTGGAATAAAGACAAATACCCAATTTTAAATGATTAATAAATCACATTAAAAACATTCCAAATAATTCAAGGTGAATTGTTTGACACCCAAATAAATAGATAAAACCTACTGAAAATATTTGGAAAGAATTAGTTTTCAAATGGATTTTTTGAAACAATAATAAATCTTATTTAAATTAATGCAAGGGCCTATTTTTAATAATTATTATACCCTAAAAGGAATAAATGAATTATTCTAAATTTGACTCTAAAATGAACTATTAAACAGTATTTGAATATACTCAAAGTTTGGTTGAAGTTTGAAATTCAAAAGTTGTTTGAATTGATTAATCAAAATCAAAACAGAATAATAGAAATGGAAAAAGAAAAAGAAACAGATCAAAAAAAAGGAATAGAAAGCAGCCCAGCCAGCAAAGCCCACTGGCCCAGCATCAGCCCACTTCCCCCTCTCTCTACGCGCGAACCGTTTTCACCGCAGAAGAAACCCACAACGTCGCTGACTAGCAGGCCCCACTCTTCCTCTCTCTCTCTCGCAGACGGACAGGTCCCACCTCCCAGCTTTCTTCCTCACCCGCCGCGACTTCTTCTCCCCCAACCTCGTCGCCGTTTCTGCCAATTGATTGTACGTTTGATTCCTCTTTAACCACGTGTTGATTCAGCCCCGTGACCGCGTGCATTTAAGCACCACTCTCCCCTCTCTGATCTCCCTCACTCGCCAGACCCTCCTCGCCCTCTGCTCTGACGAGCTCCAACTCCGATTCCGGCCAAACCCCGTCGCCCCTCGCCTCCTCAACCACACGAGCATGCTCCCCATCCCCTGGCGCTTCTCTCTGCACCCTCGGCTTGCCCGCGCTTGACCCAGAACGTTGGCAACCACCTCGACTGAACTCGGCCGACGTCTGCCTCTTCTCCGGCGACTTCCCTAGTAATGTTCTGACCGCCCCTCTTCTTTCCGATGATGCGCCTATGACCAGTGACCTCTTCCGCAACTAATGCCACCATTTTCGTGTCCTAGCTCGCACCATAGCGTCACCTCCGTCGTCGACAGTAAGCAGCTGTCGTCTGTCTCATCTTCGGTGAGCAATCGCCGTCGTCTCTGTGCGCCCCTTGACAGAAGGAAACCGCCTTGAGCTTCACTAGGACCACGCGAACACTATGAGCATCTTCTCTCCCTCCTTTCCTTCCTGCTTCGCCAGAACCACCGCGAGCAGAGCCCGTGTCATCGTTCGTCGTCGCCAGCGCCACCAGATCGTGGTCAAAACATTTCTGTCCGTCGGATTTAGATCGCAAGGCGTAGATAGAGTCACTTAAGCGAAAGGGTATGAGCTCATCTGCATCGTTCATCCTCACTTAGATCCAACGCCTCACATCTGTTGATCCACGCAAAATGGTATGGGCGAATAGAAACACGCCACGTGGCTCAGACTTCGTTTTAAAAACAAAAACATTTCTATTAGATATGAGATTTTGTAAAATCTATAACTTTTGATCCACACGTCCAAATTTTGCAAATTTTATATCAATGGAATCAGCAAGACAAACCCTAACCAACCATGCACTTTTTTTAGTAAATTGCTTCGTTAAAATGGTTGTTTTTGCAGAAACTTGTGTAGGCATATTTTGAATATAAAATTCTTTCTAAAATTATTTTGGTGATGAAATCTTTGGCAAATGGTTTGTTTTGAACCTACTGACCATAGAAATCAATTTGTGGTTTCAAAAACATATTTGGTGAGGCAAAAGAATAAATCTTTGAATTAAAGCATTTCTAGCCAAATAAAAATGTTCATTATGGTTTAAAAATGCTTTTTGGAGAAAAACCTTTGGGAAATGTTTTGATCTGAACTCTCTGACCCTAAACACCAAGTTTTATGATTTAAAAATGTATTTGGTGAACCCTATAAAGATTATTTATTTGCTAAAGGCATTTTCAACCACATAAAATATTGATTGGTTTAAAAATGAGTTACAGGTAAAATCTTTGCAAATGGTTTTTGCCACTTTTATAAAATGACCAATAGGTGTTTTAGAATATTTATAACCTATTTAAAACCAGTTTTGTAAATAAAACAATCTTTAGCATGCATGCATGCATTGTTTTGTTTATATTATTTTATGTGATGGTTGCTTGAATGGTAGATTGTAATTGTGCCTTGCTTGATTGAATTATAGTGGAATTTGAAGAGTGTGGATATTGCAAGATCAAGGAGTGAACTTATATTCTCTACCAAAAAGGCAAGTGATGCTTCATACTTTTGTCCCATTATTTTCACTATGCATTAGTGAAATTTCTAAGTAGGACTTGCATGGAATTTTGCTAAGTGTAAACTATGCCATGGGAAAACCTAGTAGATGAAACCTTAGTAGAAATTTCCTAAGTTAAGATTCCTACTACTATCATGCTTAGCTTAGCTAGTAGAAAACAAGGGTGGATTATATTCATGTTATGGAATATTTCTAAGTCAAGGACTTGTGCTTTTGTTTAATAAAACAACTAAGTGAATGAATCACCTGAGTGGAATGGAAGGAATGGTTTGTGTTGAGTGGTTACACAAGGCCCATTTCTATGGTTTACCTTGTGTATCTCACTTGTGGAAGGCCACCCAGGAACAAAGAGACTTGAGTTGTCAAATGTTGAGAAGCTTCAAGTGCAGCCACTTGGCATTATGGGCTCTGCCTGGATCATATAGGTTGCAATAACTTAGCCAAATGGATAGTTGGTGGTAGGGGATTGATAGGTTGGAGCGCGTCCATTCTGGTCTAAGGGAAGGCTTCTGAAAGATCTTGTCTTGGTGAAACCAAGTCTTGTGGGGAAAGTGCACCACCTCTGCAGAGTGTAAAATCTAAGTACTTAGCCATGTCCCTGGTAAAGGACAATTTGAGCATCAAGACATGGAAGCTATCAAGAATCTCCTCATCCAAATTTCTAAGATAAAAATCTTGTGGTTGAACAAGGGTTGAAGGATCACCAATTCCTATTGGGAGATGCCTTGGGTGATTTTGGCAAGCAAATCTTAGTGTTTTAAAATGATAAGGAAAAACTATTTTGAGCAAAGCAAGCCTAAGCTCCACTTAGCCAAATGCATATAGATGATAGACTCCACTATATTACCATAGTATCACTTGCCAATACAATTCAAATGTATTGACCCTTGTGGCTATAACTTATTATGTTGCAGGTTTGTTTGATGTTAGTGAAGTGTGTTGATTAGGATTACAAGTCTACAACCAACATGTTTGCCTGTGGCACTTTGAAGATGAAGGACCCCATGCTATTGTTATATTCTGCTGCATTGTAATGAGTTAGCCAAATGAGCTATGTAAGATGTAATAAATTATTTTATTCCTAGTTATAAAGTTGTATTATGACCTTTGTTTCTTGATATTACATCTTAACTGTGGATGCTAGCTATTGATCCAGGGACTAGCATTGTAAACACAGGGATCTCTACCTTATTAAAGGTTGGGACCTCTACAGATGGTATCAGAGCACTGTGTTGCCTGTAGGATTGTAACCCTAGGATTGGACAAAACCCCTTAGAAAAATAGGAGTTGTATTTGTTCCAAAACTTATTTACAAACAATCTTGTAAACTCTTTCCTCAACCTTTTTGGTTTTTATTCTACATCTCTTCCTTTTCAAACTTGATGGACAAGACCTCACCATGAGCAAAGGACTTCACCAACTCCAATGACTTCAACTTCAACATCATCAAAGACTTCAGCTTTATTTTCACCAAGGACTTCAACTTGGATATCACTAAAGACTACAAGTGAGACAAGAAATATTACTCAAGACTTGAAGACTAAGGAAACACAACTTAGAAGTAACCATCATCACCTTTGAAGTTTTGTGACCAAGATGCAAGGAATTCTCCAAGGATACAAAGATCTTGTTCATGAAGAAGCAACCAAGAAGGATGGAATGATCTCAAGTGAACCATATAGTTGGACCACCATATTAAGTTTAGATCAAACCCACCAACTTATGTGGTGTAGCAAAATATTTTATTGCCTAAAAATGTGTTTGAAACTTGTTGTTTGAGTGGAATGTTTGTTTGTGATTGCTTGCACATTGCTTGTGTGAATTGTGATGTGTGCGATTAGAATTAATTCCTTAGAAATCTTTTGCCTATTCTAATCCCAATCCAACCCAAACAGATGACTACTCCAAGAAATTCCAACATCAAGGATGGTGACAACAACAACAACCAAGAGATCAACATGAGAGAACTCATAGTAACCCAAACCCAGTTGAACCATGTGACAACTCAGTTTTTAGCCAACACCAGTGAGTTAGATCCAACCATGCAAAGGTTTTTGGAAACCCAAACCCAACTGTTGCATAAGGTGACAAATCAAATGATCAACATGGGAGACAACTCTTCCCAAGGAGTTTATGACAACAAGGATGTCAAGGATGACATTTTAGAAGGAACTCAAGCTTGCAATGTTTGTGGAGATAAGGATCACACTTCCAAAGAGCATGAAGGTCAATGCCCCAATTGTGAAGAGAGACATCCAACTGACCAATGCCCCACATCTCAAGCTACTTGTTTCCTATGTGAAGGAAATAATCATGTCCATATCCAATGCCCCATCTATTCCATAGTTCAACAAAGGAAACAAGGTGGAGTACAACAACAGATTGTAGATTTCCATGAAGGAACAACTTCTACCAAGAAGGATGAAGACAAAGGAAAATCTCAGCTTGCAGCTCCATGCAATATGACTCAATTTGATGGACCAAAGAGGACACATATGTATTATCCAAGGAAAATATCAAGGAGACTAGGAAACTTTCCCACCTTTGAGATAAGATATGAAGAGCATGAACTAGAAGCACTCTTAGCTTTGGAGAAACCCAAGAAGAAGAAGGACAAAAGTCAAGTGCAATGTTGCCATTGCAAAGAGATGGGACACTATGCCAATGAATGTCCAGAGAAGAAGAAAAAGTATAAGGAAATCAACCAAGTGTGGTGCAACAACTGCAAAGAGCTAGGTCATTATGTGTCAACTTGTCCATAGAAGATACGTGAAGAACTCAATCTTGTCACATGTTACAATTGTGGTAACCAAGGACATTATGCAAGCAATTGTCCATAAAAGATGAAGCACAAGATAAACAAGCCTATGAAGGATCTCAGCCTGGTCACATGTTTCAAGTGTGGAAACAAAGGACACTATGCAGATGTTTGCCCAGAGAGGTTTCAACAAGATCCCAAGCAAGCCAAGAAGTAATCTAGTTGGAATTTTTTTAAGGGTGGTAGTATCCTAGTTGCTTTGAGCCAACTTGTAACCCCTATCTTTCCCAAATTTTCGGGATGAGATTTATTTTAAGGGTGGTAGCCTGTCACATCCCAAAATTTTCCAAATTTTGTAATGTGAAAAATAAATAAACAAAATAAATAATTGTTGAAATTTAGGGTGAAAAGAAACTTTTGTTTCTAAATGGAAACTTAAAATCCCATCTTGAACAAACTTTGGTTAATATTTGAATCCAACTAAATTCAAATCAAAGTGGAAGGCATTCTTCATAAATGCATCTGGAAATTTAAACACTTGGAAATTAAACCAAAACCCTAAAAACCCTAATAGGAGAAAACATTGCCAAGTTATCTCTAAGCCCATGGATTTGATCCATATAAAAATTTGTCAACAAATATTTAAAAATTATCAATAATGAAAAATAGAAATATTATAAAACCATATGAATTGGTTTCACTTAATTTGGAGCCATAAATAAAATCTTATGAATTTAATAAGATAAGGGAATTGAATTTCCAAAGCCAATAGAGCACCTATCTAAAAATCCATACCGAATAGTGAGCAAATAATCATAAAGATATTTAAAATGATAAACAAATATTAAATAAGATTTTACCAATTGGAATCACCAAGTTTGGATCTATAAATAAAAAGTTATGGATTTTAAAAGATAGAGAAAGAAATATTAAATGAGGAATATCTAAAGGCCAAATTAAATCTTGACCTAATCCATAAGCAAATGGAATAAATATAATCCAAATCCAAATAAAATAATGGATAAATAATTTTCAAATAAAATAAAAGGGCATTAACCAAATCCTATTCTATTTGAATAAAGACAAATCTCCAATAAGAATGATTATTTAAATCATGAGAAAATAGTATTTTGGAATTTACCCAAGTGGAATAAAAGTTGTTTAATTAACTTAAATAAGATCAAAGAAATCTTCCAAATAAAATTTATGGAATTAAAACTATATTTAATTTCATTGGAATAAAGACAAATACCCAATTTTAAATGATTAATAAATCACATTAAAAACATTCCAAATAATTCAAGGTGAATTGTTTGACACCCAAATAAATAGATAAAACCTACTGAAAAGATTTGGAAAGAATTAGTTTTCAAATGGAGTTTTTGAAACAATAATAAATCTTATTTGAATTAATGCAAGGGCCTATTTTTAATAATTATATACCCTAAAAATAATAAATGAATTATTCTAAATTTGACTCTAAAATGAACTATTAAACAGTATTTGAATATACTCAAAGTTTGGTTGAAGTTTGAAATTCAAAAGTTGTTTGAATTGATTAATCAAAATCAAAACAGAATAATAGAAATGGAAAAAGAAAAAGAAACAGATCAAAAAAAGGAATAGAAAGCAGCCCAGCCAGCAAAGCCCACTGGCCCAGCATCAGCCCACTTCCTCCTCTCTCTACGCGCAAACCGTTTTAACCGCAGAAGAAACCCGCAATGTCGCTGACTAGCAGGCCCCACTCTTCCTCTCTCTCTCTCGCAGACAGCCAGGTCCCACCTCCCAGCTTTCTTCCTCACCCGCCGCGACTTCTTCTCCCCCAACCTCGTCGCCGTTTCTGCCAATTGATTGTACGTTTGATTCCTCTTTAACCGCGCGTTGATTCAGCCCCGTGACCGCGTGCATTTAAGCACAACTCTCCCCTCTCTGATCTCCCTCACTCACCAGACCCTCCTCGCCCCCAGGCTGCCATGAATTGAGCTCGCACTCCCTCTGCTCCCACTACTAGGAAAACAGCTATAGGTAATCAGCACATCCGTGGCTCACATGGTTGAAGTGCCCCACGGCTAAAACAGGCGTGGCTCACCTATGGGCAGTGCCCTACTAGTAACTAGAACAACCGTGGCACACATGGCCATAGTGCGCCACAGATATGTGTGGGCCAGGGCCCTGTTGGCCGCATGCCGCATACCCGTAGTGGACATTGGGGTGGTGCGCTACGGTTGTTGGGGATAGCCGTAGCGCACATGAGGCAAGTGCGCTACGCCTATGTGAAGCCCCCTCTGCTCCTTAAACGGGCATAAACATCTGTGGCGCACTCTGGCCATGTGCGCCACGGATGTGATTCTTCCCTGTGGCGCACTGGGGCCATGTGCGCCACGGATGTGTTGACCTGCACAAACATATGTGCTCATGTGATCATCTCTGCACCACCCCACACTTCACTTTCCCCTTCTTCTTCCTCCTTAGATCTAGTCGGGATCCTTCTCCTTCCCACCTCAATTTCTCCACCCATTCACCATTTTTAGCATGTAGAACTTGCCTTGGATGTTACATAAGTAATAGAGGAAGCTCTCCTCTCTCATCTCCTTCTCCGGTCTCGCGCACACCTCTCCTTTCCATCTTCTCGCGATTAATTGGTCTCTCATCTCGGTAAGTTGTCCATGTAAGGATGTGTTCATGTGTATATGGATGATATGGTCATATGTATGTAGATGATCGATGCTCATGATGTGTGTATGGAGAGGATCGATATGGTAATATGTGTGTATATATAGAGAGTATCGATGATGCTCATGCATGTGTGTATGGAGAGGATAATGATATGTTCATGTGTGTATGGATCTCGGTCTCTCTCTCTCTCTTGTGTTTGTATGTGAACAAGTTTACATTTGTTTTGACAAAATGTTGATTCATTTCCATTTTGGCAAGACTTTGGCATTTCGCAAAGGTCCTAATTTTAGGATAGGTCATGTCGAAATTTTCTATCAACCATTGCATGCATGCATTCATTATGTGGTTCTAATAGACTTCTAGTTATACCATGTACACCGTGCAGGCAAAAATGGTCCGCATAATGAGCGAAGGCATTATGGCTAGATTTTTGAAATGTGCGACGGCCGACATGATACGAAATAACAAGACGGATATAAGATGTCTGTGCAGAAGATGCAAACTCAACTGGGTGATCGACCCAGATTCTGGGAATCTGCAGGCGCACCTGCTCCGCCATGGTTTCATGGATGGATACACTCATTGGATAAGCGATGACAAAGACAATGGAGACGGTGAAGGTGGCCAACATGACGATGATCATCATCACGGCGAGAACGGGCGAGATGATGAAGAGTCTCCTGGAGATGGTGAAGGTGCGGAAGCAGACCGGGATGATGATGATCTAGATGCCAGAGGAGGGGACGACGATGGAACAACGTCAGGCTGGGTGCGGGACCCTTATGTGCAAGAGCTGCTTCTCAAGCGAGCGAAACGCTTGCCGCTAGAGAGAAAGCCAAGCTTGCACAACTTGAGAAAGACGCGGTTACTCCATTGTATGAAGGATGCAGGCCCGATGATACCCGGTTGAATGTAACGCTCAAGGCTATGGAGATGAAGGCAAAACACAAATTGAGCGACGCAAGCTTCGACGATATGATGGCATTCTGGCACGATCGTCTCCGGAGAACACATGTCCAACTAGTATCGAGGACGCCAAGAAAATCGTCTGTCCTCTCGATCTACCGCACGTTAGATATCACGTATGCATCAACGATTGCATCATTTATCGGGGCGAGGACACGGAGAAAACCACATGTCCGGTGTGCGGCGTGAGTCGATACAAGAAAGGGAAGAAAGCACCTCGAAAAGTGGTATGGTACTTTCCTATCACTCCTCGTCTGCAGCGCTATTTCACGGACCCTAAGGAAGCGAAGCTCATGCGATGGCACGCGGAAAGGAAGAAGCCAGGAGATGATGATGATGACCCCGAAAAGGATGAGCTGCTGACGCACCCTTCAGAAGCTAGCCAGTGGAAAGCATTGGACCTCGAATTCCAAGAATTTGGTGGAGATTCGAGGAACATCAGGCTTGGTGCGAGAATCGATGGACTCAATCCGTTCGGTAGCCAGAGCAGCACGCACAACACTTGGCCCGTGTTTGTATGGATGTACAACCTCCCTCCATGGTTGTGCATGAAGAAGAAGTACATACAAATGAGTATGCTAATTCAAGGGCCGAAACAACCTGGTACCGACATCAATCTGTATCTCGGGCTGTTGAAAGAGGAGCTAGCCACGTTATGGGAATCTGGAGCCAATACTTACGACGCCGTCGCACAAGATTATTTCACTATGAGAGCCGTGTTGGTCACTACGGTGCAAGACTATCCAGGTTGCGGGTATATCTCGGGGCAGGTTATCCAAGGATTCTGCGCATGCGTTAGGTTCATGGATAACACAAGCTATCTCCAATTAGAGAAAGATCCAGGGTCATCAAAAATCGTGTTCATGGCGCACCGGAGGTGGCTCGGCAAGAATGATCCATGGAGAAAACGTGGAGACTTGTTCGATGGCAAATCCGAGACCCGAGGAATCCCAGAGCGTAGGAGCAGTGAAGAAGTGGAAGAGTTGCTGAAAAACTGGAAAGATTGTCCTAAGCCTGGAAAGAAGCGAAAGAGGAAGCAACAAGACAAGCCGCTGATGAAGGTATGGAAAACAAGGTCTGTTTTCTGAGAGTTGCCATACTGGAAGTTTCTCCGCACGCCTCATAGCCTCGACATCATGCATATCACGAAAACCGTGTGCGAGAGTCTGGTCGCCACCATAATCAACATGCCAGATAGGACGAAAGATGGTCCGAAAGCAAGGCACGACCTGATATGCTTGGGTATCCGGAAGGAGCTTCACGGAGGACGCACTACTCCTGATGATCAGGAAGATGACGATGATCATGAGTCGGAGATGACACAAGGTCGTCGGAAGGGTAAAAAGTTCAAGAAGAACGAATATTACTGCCCTCCTTCTTGCTTCACTCTAAGCCAGGATGAGATCAAACAGTTTTTCAAGTGCCTTCTAGGAGTCAAATTTCCTTACGGCTACGCGGGCAAGATAAGCAGATACCTAGACGAGGCGAAGCAGAGGTTCAGTGGCATGAAGTTTCACGACCGTGCCGTGCTAATGACGCAGGTACTTCCGGTCGCACTAAGAGGGATAATGGAAGAGCACGTCCGTGAAACATTATTTGGGCTCTGCAAGTTTTTCGACGTCATCTCTAGGAAGTCGATTGGCGTGAATCAGCTCGGGAGGCTACAGGAGGAGATCGTGGTGATACTATGTGAGCTTGAGGTCTACTTCCCACCCGCATTCTTCGACATTATGGTGCATCTGCTGGTCCATGTCGTGGAGGACATCGTACAACTCGGGTCGATGTTCCTCCGCAGCATGATGGCGTTCGAAAGGATGAACGGACACATCAAAGGATACGTTCGCAACAGGTCCCGTCCAGATGGAAGCATAGCCAAGGGCTTTCTGGCCAAAGAGTGCATCTCTTTCTGCATGAATTATCTAGACATAGAGAACCCTGTCGGTCTTCCCGTCAACAGGCACCTTGGCAAGCTCGACGGATCTGGTCACCGAGAGGGTCGTCTTTGCATGCGAATTCGATTTTAGACGCAGACTTTGATCGAGCAAACCTCGTCGCGCTATAGCATTTAGAACTGGTCGATCCTTGGGTACAGAAGCACAAAAGGTTAATCGAGAAGAAGTACAATGACCGGGGCATACAGAGGACGCAGGGAGAAATAATCAAAGAGCACAACTCAGATTTCACGCGTTGGTTTAGGCAGACGCTCCTTGATAATCCCCTGCGATCGCATTCTTCTGAAACGGAAAAGATCATATTCACCTTGTCGCAGGGACCGATGCAAAACCTGGTGACCTATCAGGCGTATGATATCAACGGCTACACATTCTACACGGAGGAAAAGGACAACAAGTGTGATTATCAGAACTCAGCGTAACGCCGAATTCTACACCGATGACAACGTGAAGGAAAGATTCTACGGAAGAATCGAGGAGATCTGGGAGCTCGACTACTATGGAGAAAAGGTGCCGATGTTCCGTGTCAGATGGGCAAAGAGCATCGAAAGAGAAGGCCGGTATTTCACAACCATGGTTACACCCGAAGTAGCCAAATCCAAGGCCGTCGGTGCGAACGTGGCCGCGAAAAATGAACCGTGGGTACTGGCTACCAAAGTGGACCAATGTTTTTCATTACCGACCCGACAGAGCCTAGCCGTATTGTCGTGAGGAGAGGAAAAAGAAACATCATCGGAATGGATGGAGTCGCCAACGAGCAAGACTTTGACCAGTACGGTGATCCAAAGATTGAAGATGACGACGACTACGATGCAGCAACATACATCACAAGAAGAAAAAGGACAATCCTACCCAAAAAAGGTAGCCCGTTCAAAAGAAGAAACATTAAAGTCCCGGGGCTAAATTATTCAACCGCGACAAAGAAGGGAAAAAAGATTGTAAAATGCTAGCTCAAAAAATATTGTAAAATGCGTGGTCGAAAAAGATTGTAATATTCATCGACAAATTATTATGAAATTTATTTATACTTTGAATCATATTTGTACCACTTTTATGACAAATATTATCACTTTTGGGATTTTTTGGAATATTTAAAAGTATTTTAAAAATAAAACAAAACTTGTATGGCATATATCACCACTTTTGGGCCTTTTTTGGAACATTTAAAAGTATTTTTAAAATAAAAATAAAAAAGGGGGGCACCAAGATTCGAACCTAGGTGCTCACAAGTTTAGAATAGAGAAGTGGGCAGAACCAGTGGGATAGGCAAGTGTAGTTGCTATAAGGAGTGCTGCAGCCTTGTTATAGAGTGGTTACAACCCAGATAGGCGTAGCGCACTATGCCAGAGTGCGCTACAGATATCTGTAGCGCACTCTGGCATAGTGCGCTACGCCTATCTGGGTTGTATCTACGTCATCATTCCCACCCCCCATCTCACACACTCATCGATCCCCATCTCTCCCACTGCAGTGCGCTCGATCCCACCTCCCCCGCAGCTGCTCGATCCACTAGCCGCCGCTGCACTCGATCCCCCCAGCAGCCACCGCCAGCCGCCGCCACCGCACTCGAGGAGGAGGAGGAGGTCGCCCGTGTCCGAGAGGAGGAGAAGGCCGCCCGTGTCTGAGAGGAGGAGGCCGCCCGAGAGGAGGAGAAGGCCGCCGCCGCACTCGAGAGGAGGAGGAGGAGAAGGCCGCCGCCGCACTCGAGGAGGATCCCCGCCAGCCGCCGCCGCCGCACTCGAGGAGGAGGAGGCTGCCCGTGTCCGAGAGGAGGAGAAGGCCGTCGTCATTCGCTCGCCAACGTCATCCTCGAGAGGAGGTTAGCCCCTCCCCTCTCTCCCTCTCTCCCTCTCTCCCTCTCTCCCTATATCCTGTAGTTGCCAACAGGAAAGAATCCTAGAGATCACTGGAGTAGGCAAGAACCCTCTCTCGCTCATCTCATCACTAGAGTAGGAGTAGAGATCAGATGGTAGGTAGTACTAGTGCCTGGGATCAATGATCATCTTAGAGTAGGAGAGTTTGGCATATGGTGGTAGGCACTTGTGTAAAACCAAGGAAAAAATTGTTGTTGTTCGTGTAAACTGATGATGTGATACAGGGCAGGGTTTCTTCTGGTCCTGAAAATGGGAACAGAAATTCAGTTAGTGTCATGTTTTCCCACTGCCAATGTCAAGGTGAGACATTCAGAAGGCCCATGCTTTTTATCTTCTACCAGTAGTACTTCAAAACATAGCAACTTTTTTGCAATAAAAAAGAAATGGTCTTCTGCTAGAATCTTAGAATCAAGGGGTTGTACTCTGACAGTGAGCAAATTATGCCTCTGACAGTGATTCATTTTAGCAATGTACTAGATGGTTAGGGTTTGACAGTGAGCAAATTATGTTCTTGTGCATTATGGTTAGGGTTTGACTGTGAGAAATGTACTAGATGGCCATACTGTTATCTTTATTGTGACTTATCTGCAGATGTCATACTGTTATCTTTCACAAGAAGTCAGTGCTACTTGTTTATATAAATGATTAGACAAGATAAAATCATCTCATGGACAGTCTATGTACAAGAAGATAGCTAGGGTTCAACCCCTAGCATCTGGTTTTGCACTCCTGGGTGCACCCCCTAGCTTCCCCCTTCCTAGCAGCCACAACAAGTTCTGTAGTGGCTGATACAAGTTCTATAGTGGCTGATACAAGTTCTTCCTAGCATCTGGTTTTGCACTCCTGGATTTGTTTATCTTGATTCATTGTAGTGGATGTAGTAGCTTGCAGTTAGCTTGTAGTTGCTGTAGTAGGTTAGTGTTAGAAAATTTTATTGTAGTTGATGTAGTAGTTGCCTAGCATATGGTTTTGCACTCCTGGATTTTAGTGTTGTTTGTGGCTAGGAGATATATGATCCTAGTTATGCTGATGATCATCCTAGTTTGTGGCTGATCCTAGTTTAGTGCTGATCTAAAATGCTCCTGGTGATGGTCTAGTAGTGCTGAAATTGTGACCATATAATCTGACCATATTTTCTAGTGCTGATCTAAAATGCTCCTGGTTTAAAATGCTCCTGGTTTGAAAATACATGGTGAAAACTTGCTGTCATATAATCTGACCATATTTGTTGTCATATTTGCTGTCATATAAGTTATTTGTTGTCATATAAGTTACTTGTTGTCATATAAACTTGTATTTGCTTGCTTTCATATAATGACAGGTGCTATAATCTGCATGTATTTGCTTTCTATCATCAATGACATGTGATATAATCTGTGGTGATATAATTGTAGCACTTGAAATTGTGCTTGTGCTTGTATGAGGCACTTTATTATGTCGTGTATGCAGGTTCTTGTATGAAATGAGTCCCCATTTTTGCCGGAATGTTGATTAACTTCCGTTTCGGCAGAAATCGGGCACTCCTAGTTTAAGAAAATTAGCAAAGGTCATGCTGGATTTTTCCGTGCATTTAACCAATTATTTGTTTTTTATTAGTGCAAAGATGTGTGACAACGACGAGGCTGGATGTTCTAAGCGCATCAGCGCTGAAGGAGAACTCAGACCTCTGAATAAACAATTGACATTCTGGGAGGCGGCCCAGCGGCTAGAAGACGATGAAGAATACCATCCTTCGGAGAGCGAGGATGATGAGATGGAAGACGCGGAGGAAGAAGCCGAAGGAACGGCGGATGATGAAACCACTGATGGCGGCGAGGGAACAGGGAGTGGTAGCAATCCTCCTAAGAAGAAGAAGAAGAAGCCGAAGGAACGACGCCCGAACACGGTCGGCACCGTCAGGGAGGAAATTACCGAAGTGAGCCCATTAGGGGTTCCTTTGGAGCCCGCCCTTGTCGTCAAAGGGTACGGTGGGCAAGTGGTGGCGATCACCCGGACAACCATCTCGATCAACACCGAGAATCTCCGGCATAAAGATAATGGCCACTTGGCACACTCCTATTCGAGAAGCTGCACGCAAGATACAAGTTCCCCGCTAAGTATCAGAACACAAATTATCATGGAAACGAAGTAAACAAATCCGCCCTCACAAAGATGAGCACCGCCCTAGCCAGCTGGAGAACCCGGATAAAGAAGAAGATCTATAAAGAAGGCAAAAGTCTCGAGGAGATCCAGAAGATTGACCCGCAGATCACCGAAGATCAGTTCCGGGAGTTCAAGGAGAGGTGTGCATCCGAAAGAGCCCTGGCCAATAGTAATCGGGGAAAGGTGCTGCAGGCGATGAATATAGGTCATCACCATCTCGGATCTGGTGGATACAGAACCGCGGAGGCCAAATGGAATAAGGAGGACGAAGAGTATAGATCCAAGGGGATAGAAAACCCCTTTGCGAAATTCGAACCCGGGAAGGTTTGAAACTTCATCAGGGTCCGTTACCATGTGGACCCAAAAACCAAACAACTCACCGCGGATCCTGCAGTGAAGGAATTCGAGGAAATTGTGGTAAGTATAATCCAATTACCGTGGATCAACTCGATTGCAATCTAATCGATGATCTAAACGATTCACTGTTACTTCTTCTGTAGGAGGAGGAAATTGTTGCTAGTCATGGATCCTGTGGTTCCTCATCGTGGGTCGATGGCGGCCACCCGTGGGATAACCTTTTAATGTATGATTAACCGGGCTAAGAAAATAGAGCCGGTTACGAAGAAGCCGTCGTCGGCTGGCCGTCTGGCCGTCCTCGGGGGTAAGAATTGGGTGGATCATTTTGTGTAACATCCCCAAAATACCAAACTTAGATCATCAAACACTAATCATCAAGATTAGGGTTAAAAAACTTTTCTAAATAAACTCATGAATGCATGTATATGTGTATGCATGGATTTTGAATTTCTTTAAAAACCACCTTGTTTGTGTGATCCATTGCTTGTAAAATGTTTCTTAGGTGAAATGAACATCATCTAAAACAATTCCCACACTTTCCTTAAAGACAAGTAAATCAAAACAAATATATTAAGTGAATGGTCATTTTGGCCAATTTAACTCCCATGCCTACTTTGGCTGTCTCAAACTTTCAGAACCTAACAGAAACTTTTCTGGATCTTTGCACCCCTTGAATATACTCATAACAGAGTATCAAGGCCCACTTTGTGATCATCCAGAAACTTTCAAATGCTTAGTTTAAATGACAATTCAAAATTGAATCTTCTTCATATGGGAAGATCCCACTTTTTCAAAACCCACTCAAACAAGCTCAACTTTCAAAACCCAAGCATCTGCAGACTCACCAGCACCAATCTAGCAAACCCACCAAAAATCATTTCAAAATTCAAAACTTGATTTCATGCGGCCATTTCATCAAACAGGTTGCAGACACAAATCAAACAAAACATCAAACACTATAGTGTGCAGTGATTCTTGCCTAACTTGTTCCCTAGTTAGCTCACACACAACTCAGTAGATCATCTAGAAAGATTAGCCCAACACTAGCACCCCTGTGAGCTTGCCATTGCCATTAATGGTGAATAGCCGAGCACCCCAATGTCACCACATAGTCGACAGCAAGCTAGAGGGAGAACTAGCCGTGCCAACCTTGTCTAGGAGGCAGCCCACCGTCCACCGCCACTCACTGTCCCAGCCACAAGCGTTGCCAAGCCCTGGACCACGCACACAAGCCGCGCCCAGACCATGCCGAGCGTGCGCCAGAGCGCCACCCTCGACCAGCATCCACAGATCGTGCGCCGCCCTCGCCGCGTGCATACACGATCGCCATCAACCCAGGAGACCGCCAGACATCCCCATTTGCCGCCCCGTGCCACACAGCCACCACCGTCAAGACGCCCGCCTGGCCAGAGAGCACCGGCCGTTCCAGACCAAACCACACCGCCCTATGCCTCGGGACCATGTAGTTGAGCATCGCCAGGAGACACAGCACCGTCCCCTACCCATGCCCATGCCATTAGCTGCCTGTAACGTCGCCCCCGACGAGCTCACCGTGCGCCCCGACGGTCCCCTCGCTCGACTATAAATAGAGGCCACCCCAGCTCGATTTATTCACACCATCTCACTCCCCTCTCCTCACTGATTGTGCCACACCATTCTCAGAGCAAGGCGAGCACCACCTCGCCGGAATTTCACTGGAGCCTGCCGCTGCCGGAGAAGAAAGGAGCCAGCGATTGGAGCTGCCCCAGGAGCTGCCGCGACCACCCCTGAGTTCGCCGTTGTCGACTTCGTCGTTCGCCCGCCTCGCCGACCATCGCCAGTACCCCGGTGAGCCCCCAGGGACCCTCACTGGCCGCGCTAGGTTTCGTTCTCGCGGGAGTTATCTCGCGTCGACGATGACTCCCAGCCGTTAGATTAGAACTAGATCGAATGACCCACGTTGCCCCTTACCGCTTCGCCCAGCCCCGTGTCACTAACGAGTGGGGAAACCCACTTAAGCAGCCTGCGGGAGCACTGCGCTTAGCAGGCCGGCCCGTTAGAATTTCCCGCGCAGCCCAGTTATTCAAATTAAATCTTTTTCTATTTCAATTCAAACACACTTCTGTACCCAGTTTCAAAAATCAACCCAGGTCGATTCAGTGCACCAATTTGAATGAAACCAATTTTGTTGGAAAGGTCTGTGAATGCTGAATCCAAGCCCGTTGGATTCAAGTCATTTGGATCTCAGATCACCCCTGGTAAAAATAACAAGGCAGAAGCTTTTCTGCATTCAAACATTTTTCAAATTTAAACCATAATAGCTTTTGAGTTGATTCCAACTCTCAAAAATCACATTTAACCATACCTTTCAGAATATATAAAAATATATAGGTTTACTTGCAGAAATATTGTTCAAGTAATAAAAGAATGCTTCATAAGCATTTTTAGCCACTTTAATTAATTAAAATAAAAGGGTAAAACCTTATTAAATTGTGACACCACTTTAAATCACATTCCCATGGACTACAATATGTGGTGATGACATGTGTCAACATGATCCCATTTTTAGTTTGGAGAATATTAAATCTTAAGTAGTTTTTCAATGAGTAGAAATTACTTTTCTAAAAATAAAAAGATTTAAACCAAGCCTTAACCTTGTAATGTTAGAGATGATGCTAGATCATCTATAGGACCCTTGTGTGTGATGATTGCAAGTAGTTAAGTATTGTTTGGTGATTGTGTACCTCGTATTTATTCATAGACGATAGTACCGACCAAGGATACGAGGAGATAGGAGGATACTACGAAGAGGAAGCCGAGGAGAACTTCAACCACTGCTCTGCACAAGGCAAGCTGATACTATACCAATGCATGCCTAATACTACTAGTTGATTGAGCAAGCTAGTAACTATGCAAGCTTATACTGATATTGATGCAAGCTAACCCTTGCAAGATACCCTACGAATGCCACAAACCCATACTTGTGATATGACTACTATATGCCTTAAGCATATGTGATCATACCCACTTGATAAACCAAATCCTAGTTTTATGTGCAAGCTTCTTACTTTATTCCTTTATAAAAGCTTACTTAGAGTCTACCTAAGAGTTTGGTAGATACTAGACAGTTGTGCTGAAGGTTGCATAAAGAGCATAAAATTTGGCCTAAGCTACATAACCTTGATGTCATCCTAAGGCTTGAGTTCGAACTTAGTTAAAACCCCACTAGTTTACCACCCCTCATCAGTGCTTACCCCCACCTGTAGATGCTAGTGCTAAGCATAAAACTTGATCAACTTTAGATGGGAATACTTGGAGGAAAAATGGTTATGAAAACCTTGGAATGATGGATCATTCTATTGAAATGTTTTGGACATGTGTTTCCAAACACTTGATGATTTTGGTGATGAAAATGTTGAGCCATGAGCCTTAGCCCTTTATAAAACTGATGGTTGTCTGGATGCGATACCATTCCAATTTTATCGTACAACCACAATACCCGAAGATTGGGTAGGGCTTGACTGGAAACTTATATTCCTTAGTATTAGTTCCCTCACGACCAAGGTCTGAGCTGAGGCTACCTTGTGAAGATTGTCCACCTGTGCAGTACCCAAGATGACAGTTGGTCATGGTTGGGAGGCCAAACTCACAGGAGAGGTGCTTATACTAGGGTGTGTAATCGAAAGGTTAGGATTGATTATCCGCATACTGAGTATGGTAAATTCAGGATTTGTTCCTGACGAATGTATCGAATGTTGTGGTGAAAGTGTACAATCTCTGCAGAGTGTCAAACTATTCGAATAGCCGCGTCCGCGGTTATGGACAGTTGGAGTGGCCATACTGTTCCCCCGTCAGACTTTTCAAAATGACTTGTGAAACGAATTGAGACTTTGACTTCACCATAACAGAGTTGTGACCTGAATTACAAGATCCCACTTAGGAGTTATAAAATTGGGACTAGCTTTGGAACTTAGTAGATATAAACCTGGTTTTTGGCAAAACAACCCTAGAGCCTAGTGTCCTATTATCCAAAAAAACCCTTACCTGTTAGTATTAGTTTGCGAGTACTTAAAGAGTACTCATGGCTTTGTCCCTGGCTATTCCCATGGCCAGACTATGAAGAGGAGTACCTGGAAGATGGACCCCAGGAAGGTTACGACAACTAGGATCATCTCCCATCGTCAGCATTGCCTATGACGCCGAAGATGGAGCTACGCCACCCGTTATTATTACGTATTCCGCTGCTTGAAGTTGTATTAAGAACTGGATCATGAGATCCCTATTTGTGTAAGAACTTATGTATCATTGTAACGGATGATGTACTATGGTATCCAACTCTGTTATGTCTCGCAAAAATGGTAATCCTGGGATTGCGATGTATGGCATAACAGGCATCTAGGATTGAAAAATCCGGGTGTTGACAAGTTGGTATCAGAGCCATCCTGACCATAGGAGACCCTAGTTAGACTGGACGTTGAACCAAAAACTTAGTTTCAAAACCAAAGAAAAACAAATATTTACAAAAACCTATTCTCATTCTTATCTCTTTGATTCTTTCATAAAACTTCATGTTCCTCAAAAACTCTTGCAAAATACATAAAATTTTGACACAATTGCTCACTCTGCTAATCTACTCATCCTCTATTTTTATAGATGGACGTGAAGTACAGCAAGTTTTATCAGTTGGGGAATGGAGGAGACCTTATCTTTGAGAGGGATCTGGATCAGCTTTTGGAACTTCTGGAGCGTCCACACCCCGAGTTCTTCGGATCTCAGCTCAATGATCAAGGAGGATAAGATCTGGAGTGGTTAATTGTTGCAAGTCTCCGAGGAAAGATTGAACCTCCCACTGCGGAAGGAATTCAGTTTACCTTAAGAGAGAACAACTGGCTCGATGGACTTGCCAGAGCAATGCCGGAATCTCTCTCCCGTCTGTGTGGGCAGAGCATCAATCAGATCAAGGGAACCCGCTTTGAGTTTTTCCCAAGGCGTGATACAAATGGACAACCACTGGAAGCCCCATACCACCCCGAGTTGAAGACTCAATTGGACCACCTTAGCTTCATGATGTATGACCGTCAGCAGGAATTGGACAACCGCCGTGACTATTGCAACCACAAGTCTGCCATCATCAAGACGAAGGATCAGACCATAGCCATGCTAGCAAAGGATCGCAAGTCTCGTCGCCGTCAACTCGACAAGAAGGAGCGCATTATTGCTCATCTTCGCCACCGCATCTCCTCTCTGGAAGAGACCATCCACGAGAGGGACATGTAGTTGGAGGAAAGGGAGAATGCCGGAGAGGATCTTCGTGGAGACCCTTACTCTTATCTCAGTGATGACGATGATTTTCTGGAGGATCAGGCCATGGACTTCTTCACCGATGAAGATGATTTCGCCTTCATCAATGATGATGAAGATGATGAAGCCACAGACTCCGAGGAGTAGTAGCATTGAGCACTAGCGTAGTGAGTAGTAGTCGGTCCCACTGTATCGTAGATTTCAGAATGGTTCTTAAAACCAGCTGTTTTTCCTTGTTGTGGTGTGTGTTGCACTGTGTGCTATGAATGAATGAATGAAAAAGCAAGTTGCTAGAAAAATCTGAGTCAAACCTTTAAAACTTTTCAAAGACCCCAAACCTTAGAAAATTTCCCTCTTTTCTCATGATTTATCTAAATCTTCAGATGCCATGTGGAGGAAGTGGTTCAGCCCCGGATCCGATGTTGCAGATTCTGCAAATGTTGACCTCTGACCGCGAAGCTGAAAGAGAGGAACGTCAAGCCAGCCTAGCCACTCTGCAACAGATAGCCCAGCTAGCCCACAACAACCAAGGCCATGGAAATCAGGACAACCATGGATCTAAGCTCAAGAATTTTCAGAATACCAACCCACCTGTTTTCACCAAGTCAGAAGAACCCCTAGACGCCGATGATTGGCTGCAAACCATGGAAAATAACTTAGAAGTAGCAGGAGTCGAAGCCAATGAGAAAGTTCTATTTGCCACCCACTATCTAGCCGGAAATGCCAGGGCATGGTGGAACAGTGTTCGTGCCATGACCGGAGGCCAGATGATGACCTGGGAGGAATTCAAGGTCAAGTTTAGCAGAACCCATGTGCCACCAAGTTTGATCAAGAGAATGAGAGACGAGTTCAGAGAGCTAAAGCAAGGAAGGATGACTGTAGTGGAATACCGTGACAAATTTTTGTCTTTAGCTAGGTATGCCCCAGACGAGATAGACACAGAAGCCAAGAAGAAAGAAAGATTCCTGAATGGTCTGCATGACGAGATGCAGACGGTGTTAGTCAATATCCCCTTTGCTGATATTGAAGCCCTTGTCGATTCAGCCATCTAGATGGAAGGAAAGATCAACCAAGCCAATGAGAACCGCAAGCGTCATATGATGCATCAACCAGGAACCCATCAGACCCCAAAGTATCGCCCCAACCCATCTCCAGGATTTGCCCTAAGAACCAACAGACCCCCTATGACCCGTCCAACCTATCCCAACCGTGGAAACCCTAGACCCGGAGGAAATCACAACAACCCCGGCAACTCTAGCAATTTCACCCGTGCCCCACCCAAGTTCAACACCAACAATGCTACCGCCAACCCCAACACCGCCACGAGGATCGGAAGCAATGATGTGCCTGTCGCAGCCAAGGACAAGTCACAAGTGACCTGTTATGACTGTGGAAATAAAGGCCACTATTCCAACGAGTGCCCCAACAAGAAGAATGCTACAACCCCTAATACTAATCCCCCAGCTCAGCAACAGCCTCGTGTTCAGCCAGGAAGGAGATTTGCCCTAGGAAATTCACTCAACTGCAATGGCCGTCTTTTTCTCATGCATGCTGAAGAAGCTCATGAAGCGCCAGACATCGTGCTGGGTATGTTTTCTGTTAATTCAGTACTTGCAAGAGTGTTGTTTGATTCTGGTGCATCGCATTCATTTGTCACCGAAGAATTTTCCTGCACTAGTAAAATTCAACCAACCAAACTGAAGCATGTGATGATTGTGCAAATCCCCGGATCAACCACCAAGGCTAGGCAAATTTTCAAAGCCGTCCCTATCCGAATCCATGGCATAGATTTTTATGCTAATCTAATAGTACTCGGAACTAAAGCTTTGAAAGTAGTACTAGGAATGGATTGGATGTCCAAACATAAGGGATTGATTGACTGTGCTAAGAAAGCCATCACCATGACCAGTACCACTGGAATAACAGTCGAACATATATCTGAAACCTTACCTCGCCAATTCAAGTGTAACAAGAGTCTAGCCCAACCTACCATTGACCAAGTCTGGATAGTCTGTGAATACCCTGATGTATTTCCAGATGTTTTGCCCGGTATGCCCCCAGATCGGGATATCGAGTTTATCATTGAACTAATCCCCAAAACAGGACCCATAGCCCAGAGACCCTATAGTATGAACCCATCGGAGTTAGAAGAACTGAAGAAGCAACTGGATTCCAAGCTAGAAATTGGACTAATTCAACCAAGTGCGTCACCATGGAGATCACCTGTCTTGTTTGTAGACAAGAAAGATGGAGGTAACCGTTTATGTACGGATTATCGAAAGTTGAATGATGTCACCATCAAGAACAAGTACCCCTTGCCCAAGATAGAGGATTTGTTTGATCAGTTGACCGGTGCCCAGGTGTTTTCTAAGATTGATCTTAGAACTGGCTATCATCAACTCAAGATTCGTGCAGAGGATATTCCAAAGACTGCCTTTACCACCAGATATGGATTGTACGAGTATACAGTCATGTCTTTTGGATTAACCAATGCCCCCGCTTATTTCATGAATCTCATGAATAAGATTTTTATGGACTTCCTGGATAAGTTTGTCGTTGTTTTCATCGATGACATTCTGATTTATTCCAAATCAGAAGAAGAACATGAGCTACACCTAAGGACCATTCTTGGAACCCTTAGAGAGCATCAGTTGTATGCAAAGTTTAGCAAATGTGAATTATGGTTACAGGAGGTAGGATTCCTCGGTCACATTGTATCAGCCGGAGGAATTGCCGTTGACCCTGCCAAAGTGAAAGATGTAGAAGATTGGCAAGCCCCGACCACTCAAACCCAAGTTCGTGCTTTTCTCGGATTGGCGGGATATTACCGCAAATTCGTAGAAGGATTCTCGAGTATCGCCTGACCCATGACCCAATTGCTGAAGAAGGACAAGAAGTTTGAATGGACAGACAAGTGTGAAGCAAGTTTTCAAGAACTCGAGAGGAGATTGATATCAGCCCCAATCTTAATCATGCCAGATACCACCAAGCCCTTCGATGTGTATTGTGACGCATCCAAGATTGGTCTCGGATGTGTGCTAATGCAAGAAGGCAAAGTTATATCTTATCTATCTCGACAATTGAAGCAACATGAGAAAACTACCCAACCCATGACCTTGAACTCGCAGCCGTAGTTCTAGCCCTGAAGACATGGAGACATTACCTGATGGGAAATCGTTGTGAGATTTACTCGGATCACAAGAGCCTAAAGTATATATTCACTCAGAAGGAGTTGAATATGAGGCAGAGAAGATGGATTGAGCTAATCAAGGATTATGACCTGTACATTCACTATCACCCTGGTAAAGCCAATGTGGTAGCCGATGCCCTTATCAGATTGCCGTGCCGCTTGAACTCCATGATTTTAGAGGAGCAACCAAGTGTGCACAAGGAGATGGAAGATTTTCGAATAGAATTAGTAAGTGAAGGATTTTTAGCTAGCATAGAACTTCATCCCACTTTGATCAGTCAGATTAAAGAGGCGCAGAAAGGAAATGCTAGTATCGACGGAATCAAGCGTCGTATCGGTACAGGCAAAGTAGCCGGATTCACCGAGGACGAAGAAGGAGTGTTGTGGTACCAAGGACGCCTTTGTGTACCAGCAGATTCGGAGTTGAAAGAAGTTATCTTGAAGGAGGCTCATGATACTCTTTATTCTATCCATCCCGGAGGAACGAAGATGTATCAAGATTTGAAGGAGAAATTTTGGTGGCATAAGATGAAGAGAGAAATCGGAAGCTATATCGCTAAATGTGATATATGCCAGCGAGTCAAAGCAGGACATCAAAGACCCGCTGGATTGTTGCAACCTTTGCAAATTCCGGAATGGAAATGGGATTCTGTAGGAATGGACTTTATCACTGGACTACCTACTTCTAGTAGGGGAAATGACTATATCTGGGTCATAGTGGACAGATTGTCCAAAGTCGCCCATTTCTTGCCCGTCAAAACCACCTATCAGAGTTCGAAGCTAGCGGAGTTGTACATCGCTAGAATAGTTAGTTTGCACGAGTCCCCAAGAACATAGTATCGGATCGAGGAACTCAGTTTACCTCGAGATTCGGAAGAAAGTCCAAGAAGGTTTAGGAACCATACCGATTTCAGACACGTATCACCCTCAGACTGATGGACAAACGGAGCGAGTAAACCAAATACTCGAAGATATGCTTAGAGCATGTGTGCTAGAATATGGATCCAAGTGGGAAGACTGTCTACCGTTTGCAGAATTTTCCTACAACAATAGTTACCAAGCCAGTTTGCAAATGGCCCCATTTGAATTCATGTACGGAAGAAAGTGTCGCACCCCTTTGAACTGGTCGGAAGTAGGAGAGAGTCAGATCTTCGGACCCGACATCCTACAAGAAGCAGAAGAGAAGGTTCACAAGATTCGTGAGCACCTCAAGACCGCCCAATCCCGACAGAAGAGTTATGCCGACAAGAGACGTCAAGACCTCGCCTTCAACATCGGAGATTTTGTTTATCTGAAAGTGTCGCCATTGAAGGGAATGCAGCGCTTCCAACTCAAAGGAAAGTTAGCCCCCAGATATATCGGACCTTTCAAAATTTTGAACCGTCGAGGAGAAGTATCTTATCAACTGGAACTACCTGAAGAGATGTCAGTTGTGCACAATGTGTTCCATATCTCATTACTTCGCAAATGTCTCGAAGTACCCGAGAAGACCGAAGTGTTCAAGAATATCGATCATCGGACCATAGAGATCAACGATGACCTGACCTATCCCGAAGTGCCCATCCGCATTTTGGAAGAAGCTTTTCGAACTACCCGAACACGACGCATCAAGTTTCTCAAGATTCAGTGGAGCAACCACACAGAAGAGGAAGCTACCTGGGAACGCGAAGATCACATCAGGACGGAGTTTCCAGATCTCTTCAAATCTTAGGTAATCTTTTCGTCCTTTTTCAAATCTCGGGACAAGATTTGTTTAAGGGGGGAAGGTTTGTAACATCCCAAAAATACCAAACTTACATCATCAAACACTAATCATCAAGATTAGGGTTAACAAAAACTTTTCTAAATAAACTCATGAATGCATGTATATGTGTATGCATGGATTTTGAATTTCTTTAAAAACCAGCTTTTTGTGTGATCAATTGCTTGTAAAATGTTTCTTAGGTGAAATGAACATCATCTAAAACAATTCCCACACTTTCCTTAAAGACAAGTAAATCAAAACAAATATATTAAGTGAATGGTCATTTTGGCCAATTTAACTCCCATGCCTACTTTGGCTGTCTCAAACTTTCAGAACCTAACAGAAACTTTTCTGGATCTTTGCACCCCTTGAATGTACTCATAACAGAGTATCAAGGCCCACTTTGTGATCATCCAGAAACTTTCAAATGCTTAGTTTAAATGACAATTCAAAATTGAATCTTCTTCATATGGGAAGATCCCACTTTTTCAAAACCCACTCAAACAAGCTCAACTTTCAAAACCCAAGCATCTGCAAACTCACCAGCACCAATCTAGCAAACCCACCAAAAATCATTTCAAAATTTAAAACTTGATTTCATGCGGCCATTTCATCAAACAGGTTGCAGACACAAATCAAACAAAACATCAAACACTATAGTGTGCAGTGATTCTTGCCTAACTTGTTCCCTAGTTATCTCACACACAACTCAGTAGATCATCTAGAAAGATTAGCCCAACACTAGCACCCATGTGAGCTTGCCATTGCCATTAATGGTGAACAGCCGAGCACCCCAATGTCACCCCATAGTCGACAGCAAGCTAGAGGGAGAACTAGCCGTGCCAACCTTGTCTAGGAGGCAGCCCACCGTCCACCGCCACTCACTGTCCCAGCCACAAGCGTTGCCAAGCCCTGGACCACGCGCACAAGACGCGCCCAGACCATGCCGAGCGTGCGCCAGAGCGCCACCCTCGACCAGCATCCACAGACCGCGCGCCGCCCTCGCCGCGTGCATACACGATCGCCATCAACCCAGGAGACCGCCAGACATCCCCATTTGACGCCCCGTGCCACACAGCCACCGCCGCCGTCGAAGAGCGCCGCCTCGCAGCAGAGCACCGGCCGTTCAGACCAAACCACACCGCCCCATGCCTCGCGACCATGTCGTTGAGCACCGCCAGAGACACAGA
Organism: Avena insularis; assembly: GCA_023614405.1. NCBI lineage: Eukaryota > Viridiplantae > Streptophyta > Magnoliopsida > Poales > Poaceae > Avena > Avena insularis. Next base: position 217,186,353 of record CM042685.1, on the reverse strand, counting down.
CCGCCCCCTACCCTTGCCCATGCCATTAGTCACCAGAACGCCCCGACGAGCTCACCGTTCGCCCCGGCGGTCCCCTCGCTCGACTATAAATAGAGGCCACCCCAGCTCGATTTCTTCACACAATCTCACTCCCCTCTCCTCACTGATCGTGCCACACCATTCTCAGAGCAAGGCGAGCACCACCTCGCCGGAATTTCACTGGAGCCTGCAACTGCCGGAGAAGAAAGGAGCCAGCGATTGGAGCCGCCCCAGGAGCTGTCGCGACCACCCCTGAGTTCGCCGTCGTCGACTTCATCGTTCGCCCGCCTCGCCGACCCTCGCCGGTACCCCGGTGAGCCCCCAGCGACCCTCATTGGCCGCGCTAGGTTTCGTTCTCGCCGGAGTTATCTCGCGTCGACGATGACTCCCAGCCGTTAGATTAGAACTAGATCGAACGACCCACGTTGCCCCATACCGCTTCGCCCAGCCCCGTGTCACTGACGAGTGGGGACACCCACTTAAGCAGCCCGCGGGAGCACTGCGCTTAGCAGGCCGGCCCGTTAGAATTTCCCGCGCAGCCCAGTTATTCAAATTAAATCTTTTTCTATTTCAATTCAAACACACTTCTGTACCCAGTTTCAAAAATCAACCCAGGTCGATTCAGTGCACCAATTTGAATGAAACCAATTTTGTTGGAAAGGCATGTGAATGCTGAATCCAAGCCCGTTGGATTCAAGTCATTTGGATCTCTAGATCACCCCTGGTAAAAATAACAAGGCAGAAGCTTTTCTGCATTCAAACATTTTTCAAATTTAAACCATAATAGCTTTTGAGTTGATTCCAACTCTCAAAAATCACATTTAACCATACCTTTCAGAATATATAAAAATATATAGGTTTACTTGCAGAAATATTGTTCAAGTAATAAAAGAATGCTTCATAAGCATTTCTAGCCACTTTAATTAATTAAAATAAAAGGGTAAAACCTTATTAAATTGTGACACCACTTTAAATCACATTCCCATGGACTACAATATGTGGTGATGACATGTGTCAACATGATCCCATGTTTAGTTTGGAGAATATTAAATCTTAAGTAGTTTTTCAATGAGTAGAAATTACTTTTCTAAAAATAAAAAGATTTAAACCAGGCCTTAACCTTGTAATGTTAGAGATGATGCTAGATCATCTATAGGACCCTTGTGTGTGATGATTGCAAGTAGTTAAGTATTGTTTGGTGATTGTGTACCTCGTATTTATTCATAGACGATAGTACCGACCAAGGATACGAGGAGGAAGGAGGATACTACGAAGAGGAAGCCGAGGAGAACTTCAACCACTGCTCTGCACAAGGCAAGTTGATACTATACCAATGCAAGCCTAATACTACTAGTTGATTGAGAAAGCTAGTAACTATGCAAGCTTATACTGATATTGATGCAAGCTAACCCTTGCAAGATACCCTACGAATGCCACAAACCCATACTTGTGATATGACTACTATATGCCTTAAGCATATGTGATCATACCCACTTGATAAACCAAATCCTAGTTTTATGTGCAACCTTCTTACTTTATTCCTTTATCAAAGCTTACTTAGAGTCTACCTAAGAGTTTGGTAGATACTAGACAGTTGTGCTGAAGGTTGCATAAAGAGCATAAAATTTGGCCTAAGCTAGATAACCTTGATGTCATCCTAAGGCTTGAGTTTGAACTTAGTTAAAACCCCACTAGTTTACCACCCCTCATCAGTGCTTACCCCCACCTGTAGATGCTAGTGCTAAGCATAAAACTTGATCAACTTTAGATGGGAATACTTGGAGGAAAAATGGTTATGAAAACCTTGGAATGATGGATCATTCTATTGAAATGTTTTGGACATGTGTTTCCAAACACTTGATGATTTTGGTGATGAAAATGTTGAGGCATGAGCCTTAGCCCTTTATAAAACTGATGGTTATCTGGATGCGATACCATTCCAATTTTATTGTACAACCACAATACCCGAAGATTGGGTAGGGCTTGACTAGAAACTTATATTCCTTAGTATTAGTTCCCTCACGGCCAAGGTCTGAGCTGAGGCTACCTTGTGAAGATTGTCCACCTGTGCAGTACCCAAGATGACAGTTGGTCATGGTTGGGAGGCCAAACTCATAGGAGAGGTGCTTATACTAGGGCGTGTAATCGAAAGGTTAGGATTGATTATCCGAATACTGAGTATGGTAAATTCAGGATTTGTTCCTGACGGATGTATCGAATGTTGTGGTGAAAGTGTACAATCTCTGCAGAGTGTCAAACTATTCGAATAGCCGTCATGATTATGGACAGTTGGAGTGGCCATACTGTTCCCCCGTCAGACTTTTCAAAATGACTTGTGAAACGAATTGAGACTTTGACTTGACCACAACAGAGTTGTGACCTGAATTACAAGATCCCACTTAGGAGTTATAAAATTGGGACTAGCTTTGGAACTTAGTAGAGATAAACCTGGCTTTTTGCAAAACAACCCTAGAGCCTAGTGTCCTATTATCCAAAAACCCCCTTACCTGTTAGTATTAGTTTGCGAGTACTTAAAGAGTACTCATGGCTTTGTCCCTGGCTATTCCCATGGCCAAATTATGAAGAGGAGTACCTGGAAGATGGACCCCAGGAAGGTTACGACAACTAGGATCATCTCCCATCGTCAGCATTGCCTGTGACCCTGAAGATGGAGCTTCGCCTACACTACCGTTATTATTACGTATTCCGCAGCTTGAAGTTGTATTAAGAAATGGATCATGAGATCCCTATTTGTGTAAGAACTTATGTATCGTTGTAACGGATGATGTACTATGGTATCCAATTCTGTTATGTCTCGCAAAAATGGTAATCCTGGGATTGCGATGTATGGAATAACAGGCATCTAGGATTGAAAAATCCGGGTGTTGACATTTTGGTCCACCGCCGAGGACGCATGTGGCGCCGTCGGGAAGGAGCGAGGAGGAAAACCGTGAGGTTCAAGAACTTAAGGAACAAGTGGCGCGGATCCCGCAGATCGTCCAAGACAACCTGGCAATCACCCTCACGTCCTTCCTGCCTGCCTTGGTGGAGTCAATGGCGAACTAGAGTGCGGGTGGTCAAGTAGGGCCGTGCCTAATTCCAAGCATGGTTAGCAGCCACTCAAACAACGGGGCGCCGATGAATCAGGCGAACTACGTGTTCGTGACTCTGCCCGCTAGCACCGCGGTGCCGCAAGTGTTGGTGACTCCCCCTGCCATCCCCGCGGCGCCGGAGTACATGTTGGTTCCCCCCTGCCATCGTCGCGGCGGCACCGGAGCTCCAAGCACCCGTTGGTAGGGAGAATACACCGGCGGCCAGCACCACGCCATCAAGCAGCCCTTCCGTCTCTTGCACGCCCGTCGCCGTATGTGGTGCGTCGACATTAGCCGATCTCGACGCCATCACGGTAAACAAATTACTTTACCGCCTTTCATGCCATCTATTACTCTTATGGCATCTCTGACGATGGCGTACATGTTTTCCGCAGATGGATGTTCCTTGCACTCTCTTATGCTACGTGAACAATGAGCTGAGGGATGTTGCCAAGGGTACCATCATTCAACCCTTCCAACGCACGTTCCACTCAAGGCCGATGCCAGATAGCGTGCATAGGGTTAAAATTAGTCGGGTTCTAAGGGGCTGCGACGACCTGGAACCTCCCATTCAACCCCCAGGAGAGGATGAAGAAGAGTCGGCTGTCCTAAGAACTTGCTTCGGCTTATTCTTGCTATGGCCAAAGAGCATGATCCGTTTGGGGACGGCGGGGGCCATCACGCCACAGACAACAGCACCGCCTGTCGTGCCAGAGACAAGCGGTGGCAAGGCCCCCTTACCGCCCTTGCCGTCACCTCCACGCGGTGGGTCGGATGATCATGTTGATGATATGCACATGGCGCAGGATCCGGCCGAGGATGACGAAGACTGGAATGATCACTTCTTCAACACTCAGTTTAGCAACGAAGACCTAGCTGGTGGCCCCACAGAGAAAGCCACTATCACCAAGCGTTTGTTTGGTTCTTAGGAGACGCCTCCAGCTTGCGCCTTTATAGAGCCACCAGCTGATACAACCAACCGGCCCTTTATTCTAAGCCCTAACACACTACATAGGGTGGCCGGTGCTCATATTGCGGTGCCTGCCCGCTCTCCAAAAGGAAAAAAGGGCAGGAAAAGAAAATCTAGCAGCTCGAGCCAGCCGGTGGCGTCAACAACTGCGAATCCGATCAGGTTTCGGGACAGGCCACCAAGACCCGAGGGTATTATGTGGAGGATTCATGTGGCGGTGAGCCCATGCTACCTAAGAATTTGCGGAAGCTCGCCAGTTCGGAACTGCAGAGTGTGCATGATGGCGTGCTGACGATAGAGAGACGCCTTCTATTGGAGAAAGATCCCTCGCACCCGGTATTCATGGTTAAGGTGCCACCAGGCTTGGGCTTCATCGACAATGCCCCTGCGGATATGTTCTTCCTGCGGTTCGACGACATCTTCAATATGTTCCACCTATACCCGCTGCACTATACCATGGTCCGTCTGTTTTCTCTCAGCCTGGCCATGCAGATCATTAGAGAGAACACACCGGGCATCGCTATAGTGTACCCCTACTACATGCGTGACGGCTGCTTGGGTTCCCCCGCCGAATGACGTACTGTGGCCTCGTGGAGAACAAGACAAAGGAATACATTCTCATGTCTTACTTTCCTGAGTAAGTCGTTATTCACTCGCCACCGTCGATTGGCTTTATTAGATTATCATCATTCTTTTTCCAACACATTCCATTTGAATTTTTTTTTGAGAGATGAACCGCACGCTCATCTCCTTATCGCCGAAGCATTCCCATGCCATGTATTTCGACTCGGGGAGTCTAGAAAAGAAGAAAAACTACGACAAGATCAAGGAAGTTCTGGATGATGCTCTCACTGGCTTTGCCTCGACGGAAGGCACCACCTTCGTGCGTACGAAGGTCAAGTTCGGCAGGCATGTCTTCAACAACGTAACGGAGTTCCCCTGCGTGAAGCGATGGAAAACATAAGAAGGAAGCCTACCACGCACTCCATAACATGAGGCGTTCCTATGACCAGCAGAATTCTCGCTGCGGATCATCTCAAGCAGTGGGCGAAGCAAAGGCCAAGATCACTGATTCAGATATTAGACAAGAGATGTATCGCATCCAAAGGCGTTTGGGGCAATCATCTTTCATGATGTCATGACTTGAGGGGTTCTTCTACGGAGGAAATATCCCGAATAACCGTGACATAGAAGATCGCCTAGAGATGCAGGGTGACTATAGGAAGTTCATGACGAGACAAGGCGTCCTCCTGTTCCCTAAGCCGAGCCAGAAGGCTTGATGTTGGCCTAGTTGTAGTTACAAACTATAGATGACCTTTGTGTGTGTGTGGACAAGTGTACATGCTACTATACTTATCTTATTAGGTTTATGAATCATCGCTTACTTTTTTTGCTTATTATTATTATATATCAATCAATGCTTGGTTTTTTTGCTTACTCTTTGGTCCTTTGCTCACTTTGGTCCTTCTTTTTTCCTTACTCTTTTCGAGAATAATGCCGATGATTGAAATGTCGGCACACTATATATGAATGTGCTACGATGGGATTGTGAGCCTTGTGATATGCACAAGTCCAGGTCTTGTGCATCCTACTTGGCTCACGGTTCCATCGTAGCATATTCCTGTGTCCAACGACCTATGTATATATATGAGGCATTCTTTTCAAGTTATTTTTGTCTTTTTTGAGAATAATGCCGATGATTGAAATGTCATGGCACAATATATATGTGAATGTGCTACGACGGGATAGTTAGCCTTGTGATATGCACAAGCCCAGGAATTGTGCATCCTACTTGGCTAACTGCCCGTCAGAGCATATTCCTGTGTCCAACGACCTAGCTAGTTATATATGAGGCATTCTTTTCGAGTTACTTTGGTCTTTTTTGAGAATAATGCCGATGATTGAAATGTCGTGGCACAATATATATGTGAATGTGCTACGACGGGACTGTAAGCCTTGTGTTATGCACAAGTCTAGATGTTGTGCATCCTACTTGGCTTACGGTTCCATCGTAGCATATTCCTGTGTCCAACGACCTATGTATATATATATGAGGCATTCTTTTCGAGTTACTTTGGTCTTTTTCGAGAATAATGCCGATGATTGAAATGTCTTGGCATAGTATATATGTGAATGTGCTACGATGGGATTGTCCGCCTTGTGCTATGCACAGGTCTGGGTGTTGTGCATCCTACTTGGCGAACAGTTCCATCGTAGCATATTCCTGTGTCGAACAACCTAGTTATATATGAGGCATGCTTTTTGAGTTTGGTCTTTTTGATTTAGGAGTACTTTCTATAAGTGTATCTTCATATGCGACTTTAATTATATATGTTTTTTTCAATCATCGGTTAATTATTATTGTCAACTTATAGATGACGTGGTACGTCGTGTACAAGGGACGGGTTCCCAGAGTCTACGATGATTGGGAAGACTGCCGGAGATAGGTGCACCGTTTCAGCGGCAATAGCTACAAAGGGTACAACACTATGGCGGAGGCGGAAGCTAGATACACGCGCTATCTAGCGGGAGTTAGGACAAGGAACCGGATGAAGACCTACACCTTCGTCGCGGCGGTGATCATGCTTGTCTTCTTTGGTTGTTTATCCCGCGTTTTTGTTTAGCTAGTTTAGATGTCTACGCGAGCTTCCGAGCTCTAACTTGTTCGATCGACACATGTATTCGCATGTCACCAACTACTTTGTAACTTGATCGAAACAATGTAACTTATACTATGTATTCATGTCTGAGACTTATCTATATGTATTTGTTTCAATCTTGTTTTTCAAATTGTGTATTTATATATATAATTGTATATCTTGTATCTGTGTGTGTATATCTGCCTGTAATATTGTATATAATCTGGCTTGGAAATTAAAAAAAAACACCTGTGGCGCACATGACCTAGCTTTTGTGGCGCACTACATCTAAAGCGCACCTCAGAAGCTTAGTGGCGCACTGGGAAGTGCGCCACAGAAGATCCTACGCGTAGCGCACCTGCCCACATAGCCGTGGCGCACTAGCAGGTGCGCTACGCCTATCTCGACATAACCGTGGCGCACCATGCAGTGTGCCACGTCTAGGAGATAGCCGTAGCGCAAGGCCCGTGGCGCACCCCTAGTGCGCCACAGATGATGTTTACAGGTGCGCCACGAACAGCCTTTTCCTAGTAGTGTTCGACGAGCTCCAACTCCGATTCCGGCCAAACCCCGTCGCCCCTCGCCTCCTCGACCACACGAGCATGCTCCCCATCCCCTGGTGCTTCTCTCTGCACCCTCGGCTTGCCCGCGCTTAACCCAGAACGTTGGCAACCACCTTGACTGAACTCCGCCGCCGTCTACCTCTTCTCCGGCGACTTCCCTGGTAATTTTATGACCGCCCATCTTCTTTCTGATGATGCGCATGTGACCAGTGACCTCTTCCGCAAGTAACGCCACCGTTTTTGTGTCCTAGCTCGCACCGTAGCGTCGCCTCCGTCGTCGACAGTAAGCAGCTGCCGTCTGTCTCATCTCCGGTGAGCAATCACCGTCGTTTCTGTGCGCCCCTTGACGGAAGGAAACCGCCTTGAGCTTCACTAGGACCACGCGAACACTGTGAGCATCTTCTCTCCCTCCTTTCCTTCCTGCTTCGCCAGAACCACCACGAGCAGAGCCCGCGCCGCCGTTCGCCGTCGCCAGCGCCACCAGATCGTGGTCAAAACATTTCTGTCCATCGGATTTAGATTGCAAGGCGTAGATAGAGTCACTTAAGCGAAAGGGTACGAGCTCATCTGCACCGTTCATCCTCACTTAGATCCAATGCCTTGCATCTGTTGATCCACGCGAAACGGTATGGGCGAATAGAAACATGCCACGTGGCTCAGACTTCGTTTTAAAAACAAAAACATTTCTATTAGATATGAGATTTTGTAAAACCTATAACTTTTGATCCACACGTCCAAATTTTGCAAATTTTATATCAATGGAATCAGCAAGACAAACCCTAACCAACCATGCACTTTGTTTAGTAAATTGCTTCTCCTAAAATGGTTGTTTTTGCAGAAACTTGTGTAGGCATATTTTGAATATAAAATTCTTTCTAAAATTATTTTGGTGATGAAATCTTTGGAAAATGGTTTGTTTTGAACCTACTGACCATAGAAATCAATTTGTGGTTTCAAAAACATATTTGGTGAGGCAAAAGAAAAAATCTTTGAATTAAAGCATTTCTAGCCAAATAAAAATGTTGATTATGGTTTAAAAATGCTTTTTGGAGAAAAACCTTTGGGAAATGTTTTGATCTAAACTCTCTGACCCTAAACACCAAGTTTTATGATTTAAAAATGTATTTGGTGAACCCTATAAAGATTATTTCTTTGTTAAAGGCATTTTAAAATATTGATTGGTTTAAAAATGAGTTATAGATAAAATGTTTTGCAAATGGTTTTTGCCACTTTTATAAAATGACCAATAGGTGTTTTAGAATATTTATAACCTATTTAAAACCACTTTTGTAAATAAAACAATATTTAGCATACTTGCATGCATTATTTTGTTTCTATTATTTTATGTGATGGTTGCTTGAATGGTAGATTGAAATTGTGCCTTGCTTGATTGGATTATAGTGGAATTTGAAGAGTGTGGATATTGCAAGATCAAGGAGTGAACTTATATTCTCTACCAAAAAGACAAGTGATGCTTCATACTTTTGTCCCATTATTTTCACTATGCATTAGTGATATTTCTAAGTAGGACTTGTATGGAATTTTGCTAAGTGTAAACTATGCCATGGGAAAACCTAGTAGATGAAACCTTAGTAGAAATTTCCTAAGTTAAGATTCCTACAACTATCATGCTTAGCTTAGCTAGTAGAAAACAAGGGTGGATTATATTCATGCTATGGAATATTTCTAAGTCAAGGACTTGTGCTTTTGTTTAATAAAACAACTAAGTGAATGAATCACCTGGGTGGAATGGAAGGAATGGTTTGTGTTGAGTGGTTACACAAGGCCCATTTCTATGGTTTACCTTGTGTATCTCACTTGTGGATGGCCACCCAGGAACAAAGAGACTTGAGATGTCAAATGTTGAGAAGCTTCAAGTGCAGCCACTTGGTATTATGGGCTCTGCCTGGATCATATAGGTTGCAATAACTTAGCCAAATGGGCAGTTGGTGGTAGGGGATTGATAGGTTGGAGCGCGTCCATTCTGGTCTAAGGGAAGGCTTCTGAAAGATCTTGTCTTGGTGAAACCAAGTCTTGTGGGGAAAGTGCACCACCTCTACAGAGTGTAAAATCTAAGTACTTAGCCATGTACCTGGTAAAGGACAATTTGAGCATCAAGACATGGAATCTATCAAGAATCTCCTCATCCAAATTTCTAAGATAAAAATCTTGTGGTTGAACAAGGGTTGAAGGATCACCAATTCCTATTGGGAGATGCCTTGGGTGATTTTGGCAAGAAAATCTTAGTGTTTTCAAATGATAAGGAAAAAATATTTTGAGCAAAGCAAGCCTAAACTCCACTTAGCCAAATGCATATAGATGATAGACTCCACTATATTACCATAGTATCAGTTGCCAATACAATTCAAATGTATTGACCCTTGTGGCTGTAACTTATTATGTTGCAGGTTTGTTTGATGTTAGTGAAGTGTGTTGATTAGGATTACAAGTCTACAACCAACATGTTTGCCTGTGGCACTTTGAAGATGAAGGACCCCATGCTATTGTTATATTCTGCTGCATTGTAATGAGTTAGCCAAATGAGCTATGTAAGATGTAATAAATTATTTTATTCCTGGTTATAAAGTTGTATTATGACCTTTGTTTCTTGATATTACATCTTAACTGTGGATGCTAGCTATTGATCCAGGGATTAGCATTGTAAACACAGGGATCTCTACCTTATTAAAGGTTGGTACCTCTACACCACAATGGCTGACTGATGGGCCTCAGAGCCACATCGGCCTCCACGTGGATAGGTGGGACCTAAGGGGGTGGTTGGGGTGTTTCTCACTAAGGCAATAGCTAGCCTTAGAGGCTGACGAGTGGGACCTGGTCCACATTGGCAAGCCACGCAGGCGCCACGCGGGCTCACCGGCGAACACTGCAAACGGCGGCGGTTGGCGGAGCTCGGGGCGAGCGGGCTAGCGAGGACGCTTGCGTTCGAACCGGATGGACGCGGGGAGCAATAAAATGGCGGCGCTGGACCATTTGGTCGAGGGACTTGCCGGCGACGAGCACAACTACGGCGGCGCTCGGAGCTCCATGGTGGAAAGACAATACAAGAGGAGAGGGAATGAGTGGAGGGGGTGCTTTAGCACCAGAGGCTCACCCCGAAGCAGTTGGTGGTGACGGCGAGGCGAGGCGGTGGCCGGAGCGGCGGTGAATCGAGCGATGGAGGTCGTCGGGCATGAGGAAGAAGACGGTGTTGCGGTTGATTCCGAGTGCCCCTGCTCGATTTCTTCGACACGAAGTCTCAGCACAGCAAGGCGGAGAGGATGGCGTTATCGGATGGCCTCGGGACGGTGTGGAACAGCCGGGAAGCACGGCGGCCGGCGGTTAGGGTTCGGGAGCTCGCTGCAGAGAGAGAGGGAGTGAGTCCAGGGAGAGTGAGAGGACAGGGTGAGCGGGAGACGTGCACGGCGGTCTTATCCTCCTCCAGAGCGGTGGTGGGCATCGCAGCGCGGGGCGCACATCGCGGAGGCGGCGGACGGCGGCGACGAGGACACAAAGCTGCTTGCGGGAGCGAGGAAGAAGACACGAAGCGATACACGGGCCGGTCGGGCCAGATGGGCCAAGCTGGGCCAGCTGCGGGCTGCAGGAGTGATGCGCGGGCGACAGGGAGAGAGGAGAGGGGAGTTGGGCTGGCCTGTTTGGCTTCCTGGCTTTTTTTTATTTGGCAAAACCTTTTCTTTTTCTGTTTGAAATTTCTGTTTTGTATTTTCCAATTTGAATCTCTTTTGAATTATTTCAAAAGTACCAGAATGTTTTCAAAATATATAAAATACTATAGGAACCCCTTTAGACAATTTGGGACCCATACATTTTGATACTTTTCAAAATTCAAAACCTCTTTGAATAGATTTGCAAATAGAAAGAGAGGTAAAAGCTAGGGTTTTAGGGTTTGATTTATTTCTTCAATGCTTAGTTTAAATGATGATGCTTATGAATGCGCAATCAAAACCCTAATATATAATTTAATTAAAACTGGGGGTGTTATACACATGGTGGGACAACTTCCAAATCACTACTCCCATTGAGGAAGTGACTTGGGCAATGTTTGAGGATGGATTCCACACTGCTCATATCTCTTCAGAGTGATGAGTTTGAAGAAGAAAGAGTTCCACAACCTTAAGCAACGTCACCGCAGTGTGGCATAATATATTGAGGAGTTCAACAATCTTGCACGCTATGCACCGGATGATGTTGACACTAATGCCAAGAGGAAGGAAAATTTCCTTGAAGGGCTGAATGATGAGATGTGCATGTAGCTATCTGTTGCATATGTCCCAAATTATCAATCACTATGTGACAAAGCCACCATCTTGAAAAGCACTACAAGGAATGTGTCAAACTATGACCTTTTGGTAGTGACCGTGTATGAAATCGTCATAAATTTATGACGATTCTAGACTACATGGTCATGGGCTGTTTGGGAGGGTCGAAACCTAGCAAAATCATGAAGATTTTTTCTCAGAAACGTCGTAATTGCATAAGATAAAATCGTCATAGTGCTAGGAAGGACAAGATATAAGACGAAGGAAATTCCAGCCGTTGGATGCAAACATGATGGAGGGATGAGATGGTGATCTGTGGAACACTAGCCGTGGATCGATGACCTGGCACACCACCGGTGGATGACCTGGCTATAGGCGCGTCGTCCCCCCTCGTCATTCGTACGCCCCATACCTAGCGAACCTCCGCCATCCACCTCTCCTTCGTCATTCGTACGCCCCAACCTCCGCCGCCAGGCTAGATCTCGGCCAAATCCGGCTACTCACTGCCTCGCCATCCACCTCCCCCGAATCCCCATCGACTACTGCAAGAGGCGCGTCGTCCTCCCTCGCCCGCCGCCGCCTCCTCCTCGCGTCCTTCCGTTCAGTCCGTTCTAGGGTTTCCCGCCGCCAGCCATGGCGATCCTCGGGGAGCTCGGCACCCAGGTGCTCATCCCCGTCGCCGGAGTCATCGGCATCGTCTTCGCCGTCGTGCAGTGGGTCATAGTCTCCAAGGTCAAGGTCACGCCGGGCGCCGCCAACGCCTCGGGGGCCGGCAAGAACGGCTACGGGGACTACCTCATCGAGGAGGAGGAGGGCCTCAACGACCACAACGGTGTCGCTGGCGCGCCGAGATCCGCATCAATCTCCGAAGGTGAGCTTCGCGACGCCTCTTCTGTCTCTCCTTCTCAGATCTACGCCGGCCGCCTGTAGATCCGCGCGTTTCCTGGCTCGGATGCTGGCTGTCGTTCACCCGTCCGGTCGATTTTAGAGCTGATCTGCCGGGGAGCATCCAAATTTTAGCTCGGCTAAATGTTTCTGCACAAAGTAAAAAAACCCAAATGTTTCTACACTTTTCACAGGCTTTACGAAACCTTGTGAAACCTTTGCATGAGTTCTTGCTGCAGGTCTTTCGAATAAGATATCGGATTTAGGTACCAGATTAGTTTGTGTTTGTTTAACAACTTTGTTTTTTGATGCTTTATTATCTGGATAAGTCTAATGTGATTTAGTTAGTTGTATATACATCAAAACACATGTAATCCATCTGCTTGTGGTCCACTTATATGGTTCACTGATAAGTAATTATAATATGTGTTGGTACTTTCAATAATCATGAGGAACCCATGCTGCCATGTGCACAAAGTAATCTGATATTGTTTAAACATTCTTACACTACTTAAAACATGCACTCTCATAACAGTACCCATGTTGTCATGAATATTTGTCAATGCCTCAGATTATTTTGTTAGTAGTAGTACTACTAGTTCATGTATAGCCATATAGGTATAAAATATGTATATGCCTCGATTCTCTTATGCATACACCTATTCTAGGAACTGATCTGTGTTGAATGCTTATTGACATTCGGTTTTTCCCATTACACCTTGCTGTTCCAGTGTTGGTGGTGCCCTCCAATGGTGTTCTGGTGGTGTTGGTGCCCTCCCGAGGTGTTCCAGTGGTGTCAAAAATTTGGTGAACAAGGGGTGTAGCTCATGATATTATGAACCAGTTATCTTTCTTAATGCATCTAGTGCTTTAATGTTGTTTTTCATATCAGGTCCATGTATGCATGGTTGTAGCTAGAAAGAAGGGGTGATAACTGTGATAAGTGTGAAATAATCACACCTGTTTTATATCCTTTGGTGCAAAAGTGTTGTAATATCTGTTCTTCTTTGCATGAAGGCATTAATTTGTTTGTTACGGTTGTGTTTATGCTAGAATAAATAATGCATCCACTCTAGATGTTTGATCAGACCATGCTTGCATTAGTTTAGTCAGACCATATCAATCTTGATTTTTTCCCTTAAAATATTCTCTTGAGTATTATCAAGTAGTATCAATATGCATAGAGTTTGTATTCAGTTCTTGAAATTGACTGCTTACATGATAACTGTTTACATGTTACTTTACTAGCTAGTTTGTCATACTTTTAATTCTTGGAGTAACAAATCATACTATATGCCATTTTTATATTTGACTGTCCAGTTTGTTTTTCTGTTAAAGTATAGGTCGATATGTGGTGCTGACTACTAGTCAAATAGTGTACCCTTTGTGTGCTTTGCTCTCTAAGCTTTTGTATATTTTCTGGTGGTTAATTACTGATGTATACTTCTTGCACTTGTGTTTGTCCTGGCATGCCTTGGTTGACGGTGTTACTGATTTGTGTTATTCTTGCACTAGTTCGCTTCTGGCGCCGCCACTCACCGGGTTGGTATTCTAGGCCGCGAGGATGTCAGTGGCCTCGTGGCTGCTCCCTGTGCCGCCTTGGTGGTGAGATTGATGCTGGGCTAGGTGGTGGTGTATGGTGAAGCCTTCCCCGTGGTGTTCTGTGTTGCCGTTGCCGTCGATACTCCTTCTGCCTCCTCTCCGGCGAGATAGAACTCGCCTGTAGGTGCTCCTTCTATGCTTCCCTCCGTGCTTTATCTACCTTGCCATGTCAAGTGTGTTTTCTGTGATTCCCCACTGTAGATTTCATATCTGAACCTAGGGTTCACATCTCGTGAATAATCGTGTCCGTGGAGATATCTTAGCTCTGGTTTGATGCTCAATTGACATGCTTGGTTTACTTGTGATGGTATCAAGGCCTGTTTTAATTGCACTCGTGATTAAATGATGAGGTACTATGGTAAGGGTAGGTTTATGCTACGCTTAATCTGGGTAGATGATCTGAGAAACCCTTCTGGATGATTATAGTAGACATGAAGATTCAAACCATTGGTTTGGATTTTATCTGTTTGGGATACTTGCTGGTCTGAACATTTGCTAGTTCATGTTGATAGTTAAGAACTATTGACACTGATTCCTAGTTGAATTGGTTAGGAAAATGATCTGGAAATCATATTGGCTTGAAATTATTGTTGGAAATCTAATTGATGATTTCATTTAAAGAGCATGTTTTGTGATGTTGCAAATCCCCTATGGCCTGTATTTTTGTTCAATTGCTGGAGCTATATGAGTTCTAGTTTCCTTGAATCGAACTGTGAAGATGAGTAGTGTGTAATTCAGTTACCTTTGTTTTAAAATATAAAATGATTCTTAGATATTTTTGAGTATCTAAGAAAAGGATTTATTATCAAACTTGTTGAAGGGCGGATGTTCTAGTTTTAGAGACTAGATTGAGAGTTTGGTGGGAGTGAGTTTGGGATTGTGCCTGAGGTGCAATTCCAATTCTTTTGGATTTGTGCCCAGCAATCCCTCATGCTTGCTGGTTTGTGCAAAGATGATTTGTATGCTTTTATGGCCTTGGTATGATTAGTAGAAGTGTGCTATAGCCCCTGCCTAGGATGCAAAGGTTGAGGCCAACTCTAAATAAGAACAGAGATTATGGTGTATTTTTTTATTTCTCTATGAGGAACATACATAGCATCTCTATGTAAATTTGAGAGAACACCCTCATCCAATCCTCCTAGATGATCATCTAGTTGAAATGGTATAGGGGTGGATTTGATGGGTATTAGTCTCTTTATTTTCCCAAGATGTTGATGCAAAAGAGAATACATATGCTGAAAATATTGTAAAGTTCTACCTGCTACAAGATATGATTGTTGATATTGTTATGCTACTAATATAAGCTTCCATGCATCCTGTCCTGGAAATCCTTCTCCCCCTTCTTCCTTGCTGGATCTATTTTGAATCCTATCCTGATACTTGATATGCTGGCTAGTTCTTCTTTGGACTACTAGTGCTTCTTGCCTCCTCCTACCTTGCAACCCTGTTGCCTTTGCTGTGAATCCCTCTACTTCTAGCTCCTGGATGGCTCCAAGGAGCAACCAGAGTTGGTTGAGGGTGAGGTATAACACTCTGATGGTAACTTTGTGTGGATGTGTTGTGGAGTGTGGCCAGGTAATTATTAGCTACGGCTGTTCCTTCTTATCTGGTTTCCTGGTCTGCTGTGGTGTTGACAGCAGCTACTTGCATGTTGATGCGCAAGCTGCTTGCAAGTGGGACCTGCTGGTGTGGATGAGATCAAGTGAAAACTTGATATTTGTGGAATCTTTATCTTATTACCTTAGTTGTCATGGTGAAACTTGCCCCTCTCCAGCCTATGATGTTGTACTGAGGCAAAATATACTGATATGAACAGATGCTACTTTTTTTTGGTGAAACTTGCCCCTTTCTAAAGTTTAGCTCAATGATGAACTTTTAACAGTGCAACACACTATTCATTTCTGAGAGCAAACTAACCAACTAACCATTCTTCCTTTGGTAATAGTTTCTTGTTTCTTAAAAAATCTGTGTACAGAACTACATTGGCTAAGTAATGGATAAGAATAGCTTATATGCTATGACTTCAAACACAAATTATAAGATTCCATCCCCGTGTTAGTTTTTACTACTTTCGGTTGTTTTGGGAAGTACAGATTACGACTTTGAGAGTGTATATCCACTCCGAAGCTTTGTTCAGAGTGTACTGTTCAGAGAGTTCCAGGAAGAGGAAGCATGAAGAAGTTCCAGGAAGAGAAAGCGTGAAGAAGTTTGGATTTTATTCTTTCTGTAAATTTTTTATTGTATTTTGGTAGCTCCACTGATGTGAACTATGTAGAACTGTGTATGATTGTAATGTGCCGATCTCTATGTAGAACTGTGTATGATTGTAATGTGCCGATCATAATGTGCTATGTTTGAATCAAAATGATTTTGTATATTCTGTTGGTCTTGATTAAATTGTTAGATTTTAATTACTGAGAAAATATATACTGGCAACTGGGACCGTATGAATTATGGAACACCAGGTGTGACCGGCCCAAAATAAGAAGGCCCAAAGTAAAAATCTGTCCAAAGAAAAGGCCAATGCAACGAAACAAAAAAAATGCTTGAATGATGGGCTTGGCCCATGTAGCTAACCAGATTTGATGAGAAAATCAATCCAGAATAGTTGGGCTAAGCCCATGTGGAATCCAGAAATGGACTGGGCTGATTTTGATTTAAGACGATTTAATTTTGTCACAATTTTGCCAATGAGGATCACCACGTAGGATCTGACTTGGCATGCTAGATGGCCCGTGACGATATTGGATCGTCATAGACGTTATGACGATCCAATATCGTCATAGAAGGTTATGACGATTTTATCAAAAACGTCGTTATAGTTCATTTGCGACGCCCAGCTTTCGACGATCTCAAAATCATCATAAAATCGTCATAAAAAGACTATTATGACGATTCTGTGATGAAAATAGAGGGTCATATATTGCCAGATTTCTTGTAGTGAAGCAAGATGAAGCAGGATGAGAATAGGAAGAGGAAGCATCACTTTGATAAGCATAGCTCTGGATCGTCACACAAGCGTTCCCATGGTGCTGATAGTGGAGGTTCTGGATACCACAAACATGGGAATTATAATGGCCACCACAACAGTAACCGTCACCATGACAACAAGCACCACCGTAGTCATGACAATGATAGATATAAGAACCACAAGAGTGGACACAAGAGCCATCACAGTGGGAATGGCAATGGAAGTCAGCCTGTTAAGAGATTCATTAGTCAAGTTGAGTGCTTCAAGTGCAAGAAAACTGGGCAATATGCAAATGAATGCCCAGAAAATAAGGCTGATAGAGCCAACAAGCCAAACCCATTTTAGAAGGGTCAAGTGAACCACCTCAATGTGGAGGAAATCTATGAGGAATCTGATGTTGTGGCTGGTAAGTTCAAGCTTAATTCTTTTCCAGCACTTGTTCTTTTTGATACCAGCGCATCGCATTCATTCATATCAAGAGCATTTGTTGATAAAAATGGACTTCCAACTGAAACTATTGGATGTCATATTAAAGTAAGCTCTCCGGGTGGAGAGATGATAGTAAATTTTGGATGTCATGATCTAGTGATAGAATTTGGAAAGTATAAGTTTCCATTTAGCCTGATAATCCTAGATTCCCAAGGATTGGATGTAATTTTGGGCATGGATTGGATGACTAAGTATGAAGGAGTAATAGATTGTGCCAATCGTACTGTTACACTCACAACCCCGGATAAGAAACGGTTTAGGTTCAAGTCTAACTTTGAATCCAAAGGGAGTAAGCTAAATTCTCTTAAGGGGGTTAGCATAGACAGTGTACCAGTTGTGAAGGAATATCCAGATGTATTTCTAGAGGAATTACCAGGAATGCCACCAGATAGAGATGTGGAGTTTTTGATTGACTTACTGCCAGGATCTGGACCAATAGCAAAGAGACCCTATAAGATGTGAGTTGATGAGTTGAAAGAACTCAAGAAACAGCTTGGAGAATAGTTGAAGAAAGGATTTGTCCAACCAAGTTCTTCGTCTTGGGATGCACCAGTTCTGTTTGTTGAGAAGAAGGATAGAAGTCAAAGGTTATGCATAGATTACCGTTCACTCAATGAGGTGACTATAAAGGAGCCCGTGTGTTCTCAAAAATTGATCTCCGATCAGGCTATTTTCAGCTAAAGATTAGAGATAAATACATACCTAAGACTGCTTTTACCACCAGGTATGGATTGTACGAGTATAGTGTGATGCCATTTGGACTAACAAATGCACCAGCTTATTTCATGAACATGATGAACAAGGTGTTCATGGAGTTTCTTGACAAGTTTGTTGTCGTATTCATCGATGACATTTTGATCTATTCCAAGAGCAAAGAAGAGCATCAAAAACATTTGCGCTTGATACTTGAGAAACTCAGGGAGCACAAGTTGTATGCCAAGTTTAGTAAGTGTGAATTTTGGTTGAGTGAAGTTGGATTTCTTGGACACATTGTGTCAGGAGATGGTATAGATGTCGATCCCACAAAAGTGTCAGCTATAACTGAGTGGGAATCTCCCAAGTCAGTTAAAGAATTTCGAAGTTTCCTAGGCTTGGCAGGATACTATATAAGGTTCATTGATAATTTCTCAAAGGTAGCTAATCCAATGACAGAGTTACTTAAGAAAGAGAAGAAGTTTGATTGGACTGAAGGATGTGAAATCAGTTTCCAAGAATTGAAGAAGAGACTAGTATCAGCACCAGTCTTATGTCTACCAGATTTGGAGAAGGATTTCCAAGTCTATTGTGATGCATCTCACCAAGGATTGGGTGGAGTTTTGATGCAAGAAGGGAAAGTTGTGGCTTATGCCTCGAGACAACTTAGAACTCATGAAATGAATTACCCTACTCAGGACTTAGAGTTAGCCTCTGTTGTCCATGCACCCAAAACATGGAGACACTATCTTTTGGGAAAGCGTTGTGAGGTGTTCACGGATCACAAGAGTTTGAAATATATTTTCGCCCAAAAGGAACTCAATATGAGACAAAGAAGGTGGCTAGAGCTCATCAAGGACTATTACTTGAGTTTGCAATACCATACGGGTAAAGCAAATGTTGTAGCGGATGCTTTAAGCCGTAAGTTTTATGTGAATGGCCTTACTAAAGGAGAATTGCCAGATGATCTGTGTGCCCAATTCAAAGATCTCAGATTGGAGATAGTGTCTGAAGGGTATCTCATGTCATTGGATGTTCAACCAACATTGTTGGACAAGATCAAAGAAGTCCAAAAGTTGGACAAGGAAATAGAGGAGATTAAGAGTAAAATTAGTAAAGGGAAGGCTAAAGGATTCCATGAAGATGAACAAGGAACTTTGTGGTATGGAAAACGTATCTGCATTCCGCAAGATCCGGAGCTTCGGAAATTGATTCTGCAAGAAGCACACAACTCACCATATTCCATTCATCCAGGTAACACCAAAATGTACATGGATGTGAAGGAAAAAATTTGGTGGAATAATCTCAAGAAAGATATCACGGAACATATTGCCTTGTGTGATTTGTGTAGTTGAGTGAAGGCGGAACATCAGAAACCGGCAGGGTTACTACAACCACTACCTATACCTGATTGGATGTGGGATAAGATTGGTATGGATTTTATCACCGGACTGACGAGGACCAGATCATGGTATGATTCTATATGGGTTGTTGTGTATCGCCTAACTAAAGTGGCTCATTTCATACCCGTGAAGACTACCTATACAAGTGCTAAATTGGCTAAGATTTATATGAACAGAATTGTATGTCTGCATGGAGTACCTAAGATTATTGTGTCTGATAGAGGAACTCAGTTCACTTCGCATTTTTGGCGACAACTACATGAATCATTGGGAACAAGGTTAGATTTCACCACAGCTTTTCACCCTCAGACTGATGGACAGACAAAAAGGACCAATCATATTTTGGAGGATATGTTGAGGGCATGTGCCCTAGACTATGGTGCTAGATGGGATGAAAGTCTACCTTACGCATAATGCTCTTACAATAACAGCTATCAATCAAGTATAGAGATGGCTCCGTTTGAATTCCTTTATGGAAGGAAGTGTACTACACTATTACTATGGAATGGGGTAGGAGAAATAAATTTATTCGGACCAGAACTGACCAAGGAAGCTGAAGAGAAATTCAGAATGGTAAAGGACAGATTGAAGATAGCCCAGTCCCGATAGAAGAGCTATGCAGATCCAAAACGTAGGGAAGTCACCAATGAAGTAGGTGATAGAGCTTATCTTAGAGTATCACCACTTTGT
Source organism: Avena insularis (assembly GCA_023614405.1). NCBI lineage: Eukaryota > Viridiplantae > Streptophyta > Magnoliopsida > Poales > Poaceae > Avena > Avena insularis. Next base: position 217,166,061 of record CM042685.1, on the reverse strand, counting down.
GGTGTGAAGAGATTTGGAGTCAAAGGAAAATTGGCACCTCGTTATGTTGGAGCATTCAAGATTTTGAGCCGCAAAGGAGAAGTGGCTCATGATATTGAATTGCCAGAATCACTGTCAGCAGTTCACAATGTGTTTCATGTGAGTCAGTTGAAGAAGTGTCATCCAGAGATGGTAGAGACTTCACTAAAGGACACTATACCTTTGGAAGAGGTACACTTGGAGAGTGATATCACTTATGAAGAGAATCCTATCAAGATTCTCGAGATAGCAGAAAGAGTTACTCGTACCAAGACTATCAAATTCTGCAAAGTCTAGTGGAACCATCATACCGAAGAAGAAGCAACTTGGGAAAGAGAAGATGACCTTCGGAAAGATCACCCTCACCTATTTGCTAGCCAATCCGAATCTCGAGGGCGAGATTCATCTTAAGGGGGTTAGATTTGTAACATCCCAAATTTCATCAAATGCAAATCATGTATTGCATTCATATCATCATAGCATATTTACCTTGCATAATTTTTTTTCAAATCAAAACCCTAAATAAAACCATATTTAAACCCCTCTTTATATATTATATATGGGGCATGGTTTTATGTTTATTTCAAAGACCAAAGTGTTTTTGAATGGATAGATGTGTTTAGCACACTTTTTGATGCTAGGATCACCCTGCAAAATTTTGGAGAAGGTTTGAATTCAAATAGATTTGAATTAGGGTTTCAAAACCATTTCTGAAAATCAAAACAGATAAGAAAAAGGAGAAAGAAAAAAATAAAACTAGGCGCTGCCTATTTAGCCCAGCCACACTTGTGGCCCATCTAGCCCACCCGGGTTCTCCCTCTCCCCCTCTCTCTCTCACCCGCATGCTCCTCACCCTCCCTCACTGACCACTGGGCCCGATGCCACCACATCTCTTCGTCCCCAAACCCTACACCCGACAAACCACGTCGTCGCCGCCCATTTCTTTCCCTTCACTGTCGTGATTGAATCTGAGTAATTGGTGATGAATTCTCGCGTAATCCCCACCCTAGCTCCGGCTACTTAACCCCCACCTCTCTACGGCCATTTTCCCTTAAACCCCATCGCCCTAGCGCCCCCAAGTTGCCAGTATTTGAGCTCGCACCGCTGCTGCCCGATGAACTCCGACGATGCATTACGGTGAGCCCTGTGCACCCCTCTGTCCCTCGTTCATACGAAATTGTTCCTCTGATCCTTGCGCTCCTCCTGATGCATTGGTTCATCCTAAATCACCCCAGGTCGCCATCCCCGTCAACCCCCGCGAGCACCCGAGGCGCCAATCAACTCCGGTGAATAATTCCGGTAAGGTCTGCATGCCCCTTGCCCTCTGGTTCAAACCATTGTGTGAGCCGTGACCCTATGCACCTCCTGATGCCATTCGCTTTCCTTCTGGTGACCTAGGTCATCGCCTTCATCTTCGCCAGCAACCACCCGACGCCAGCAGGTCTCCGACGAGCTCCCGCGCCCGCGATAGTGTGCCCCTATCCAAGCCACAACCACGTTGAGCTTCCTCGCATCCACGTGACATTTGTAAGCATCGAAACCACCCCCTACCTCCTCTAGACTCGTCGGCGTGTCACAGGTAGTGCCATCAACGCCGCAGTAGCCATGAGCGCCGCCCCGCTATGGTCGCACCGTTCAGATCCGTTGGATCTAGATCCTACGTCGAAGATTAGATCACTTACTGAACCGTTACGTTTAGATCTGGCGCGTTGGATCTGACTTGATCCAACGGTGTGGAAGCGTGATCCGCACGAAGCGATATCAGCGAATCAGACGCTGACACGCATCTGTGAATTAGATTTAAAATCTGTTTTTGAATCTATTAGATATTCAAACTTGTAAAATTCATATCTTTTGATATTTTTGTCCAAAAATGCAAATAATATATCAATGGATTCATAAAATTAAGCCCTACACATCTATGGCCTTGAATTGGTCATTTGCTTCTATAAAAATAGGATTATTTGCAGAAGAATTTGTAGGCCTATTTTGCATATAAAAATTATTTGGAAAATGTTTTTAGAGTAAATCTTAGTTTATTTAGATCCTAGAAAATTTAATTTGTGCTCAGTACTGTTTTTTTACTTTATTAGTGTAGAAAATCATTCCATTGTATTTGCATGCATTCATATGTATTTTTGTTTGAATTATTGAATGTGAATTTGGTGTTATGATTTTATGTGTAGATTTTGGTGATTGTGGTTGTGAGGACTGTTGCTACTCTCCTAGCTACCAAGGCAAGTGATGCTTCATATTTTGTCCTACTATTTTTACTATGCACTATTGTTATTTTGAGTAGGACTTGCATGGTGAATTTTTCTAAGTTTATGCTATGCCTTGGGAAATCCTAGTAGATGTTGTCTTAGCAGATTTTCCTTAAGTTAAGAAACTTGTTATACTAATATGCTTATCCTAGCTAGTAGAAAACAAGGGTGGATTATTCATGCTATGAAATATTGCTAAGTCTATGACTTGTGTTTTTGATTAATAAAACAACTATGTGAATGAATCACCTGGGTCGAATGGTATGGCTGGTTTATGTTGAGTGGTTACACAAGGCCCATGTCTATGGTTTACCTTGTGTATCACACTTGTGGACTGCCACCCAGGAATAAAGAGATTTGATATGTTTAGTGTTGAGAAGCTTCTAGTGCAACCACATGGCATGTGGGCTCTGCCTTGACCAACTAGGTTGCAAGAACTTAGCCAGATGGAATGTTGGTGGTAGGGTTGATAGGATGGAACGCGTCCATGGTGGTCTAAGGGAATGCTTTTGAAAAGTCTCATCTAGATGCATGTCGGGTCTTGTGGGGAAAGTGCACCACCTCTCGAGAGGGTAAAACCTAAGTACTTAGCAGTGTCCCTGACAACGGACAATTTGAGCATCAAAGACATTAAAGCAATCAAGGATCTCCTCATCCCAATTTCTCTAAGTTAAAAACTTGTGGTTGAACAAGGTTAAAGGTTCACCAATGTCTATTGGTGGTTCCTAGGGTGTTTTTATCAAACAAAAACTTAGTGTTTTCAACTAATAAGGAAAACCTTATTTTGAGCAAAGCAAGCCTAAGCTACACTTAGCCAAATTCATATAGATGTTAGATACTACTATTCTACTATGGTATCACTTGCCAATACAATTCCAAATGTATTGACCCTCTGTGGCTGTAACTTATGATGTTGCAGGTTACTCTGATGGAGACTAGGGTTATGAGTCTACACTCAACATGTTTGCTTGTGGCACATGAAGATGAAGACTTCTATTTAATTACTTTATGTTATGAACTCTATGTATTAGCCTTGGGCTAAAGAGTTGTAAAGACTATGTTATCTCTAGAATGACGATGTAATAAATACCTTTGTATCTGTGTACTTCATATTAAACTATGGATGCTAGCATTTCGATCTAGGGACTAGCATTGCAATCACAGGGACCTTTACCTTAAAAGGTGGGGTCTGACAATACACAGATTCGGATTGGGCTGGTGATAAGGATGATAGAAAATCAACCTCCGGGGCTTGCAAATTACTTGGTAGGTCCTTGGTGTGTTAGTCTTCTAAGAAGCAAAAGTGTATATCTCTCTCCACCGCCGAATCCAAATATGTGGCAGCTGCTAGTGCTTGCACTCAATTGCTATGGATGAGGCAAACTTTAAAGGAACATGGTGTCTATTGTGACAAAGTGCCTCTTCTATGTGACAATGAAAGTGCTATCAAGGTTGCCTACAACCCGGTGGATCATACAAGGACAAAGCATACTGAGATTCGTCATCACTTCATTAGAGACCATGTTGCTCGAGGTGATATTGAGCTATCCTATGTCAACCAAATACCAACTTGCCGACATATTCACAAATCCACTTGATGAAGCAAGGTTTTGTTATTTGAGGAATGAACTAAATATCATAGATTCAAGGAGATTGACTTGATCACCTTTCATACTCACCTATATCTTGACTCTTATGTGGTTTAGGTGCAGGCATGGAAATAGGGGAGTGCGGTCCTAATACATTGGGCTATCCCTCCCCCCATAATGCTAATATTAATAAAATCAATTCTCTTCATTTTTTGATATGTGAGCTTCATTTATGAGTAGTGGTTATGAACCCAAGGATAATTCTTCTCAGTGTCATGCGACAAACTCTTACATGGTGGCCTCGGCCACCGACCTCTTCTTGTTGAAGAGTTGGTTCTTGGTTGGTCTCATTTGGAGCTTAATTTGACATCTTATTGATATTTACGGTTTCTTGGTTCTTCACAGTACATCTTCTAAATTCCAGGCCTAATCTCACCTTTAAACATGCTATTCTTGCCATACATTTGTCCACATACTTGATACTGGGTTTCCTGGTCGAAGGGGGCTGGACTGTTCGCCCTGAACTGACCAGAGTCTCCGGCCAGACCGGACTATCCGCTTTATTATTCAGACCGTACATTCCGGCTGGGCCGGACACTCCGGTGCATTTCTCCCGGACACTCCGGACCTAGCAGTTTAAATCTCGTAAAAGGGGTCGGGGAGAAGTGTATGGTTCAGTCCTCCTTTTCCTCCCAGACTCCCTCTTGCTCTCAACCTGCTGCCCCCGACCAGGAGCACCATCGGGAGGGATCCTCCACCCCGGATCCAGCCATTGCCGCTGGCCATTGCCTTCCCTTTGCAGTTGGGATCCTTCCCCTCCGGTGAAGACCTCCATGGATGCTGGTATAGTGCCCCTCCCCTTCTCCATCTCTAGGGTTGCCCTAGATGATTTTTTTAGGGCTATTTCTTGCCTCAATCCATGGATCCATCATATATGCATGCAATGATCGTCCTAGTAGTAGTCCTAGCAATGTTGTATGCTCTGTTTGAACACTGCCGAACTTCCCAAGAATCACCAAGGCTCCAGATGGAATGTCCGGTGCGTACGCACCAGAATGTCCGGGCCGGGCGGAGTCTTCGAGGTGATCCCTCCGGACGGTCTGGGGTTTTTAGCCAGAACAGTTCTTGTATTAATTTGACTACTGATATTTGTTTTTATCTCTTGGACAAATGTGCTTACCCCATATGCTGCCTCCCTCCTCTGATTTCACAGGTGGTTCTCGTCCTCGCCGGTCTGGGGCTGGTCAAAAGGCTCCTCCTCGCAAGTTCGGATATGATGAAGAGGGAGATGTGCACATGGATCCATTTGTGGTGAGGTAGTCAGCACGTGACCATGCTACGACTAAGCAAGAAAAGATCCGGAAACTGAAAAGGGATGAAGCCAAGCGCATGCAATTATAAGCCTTGACTACATTGGCGGATTTGGGCACTGAAGAGTTTGTGGATATGAGAGTCCAACAGTTCTATTCTCAGCCACGCACCTCTACTGATGATCGCTTCTGGAGGAATGAACAATGCCTTCTCTTTTCTGAGTTGTTTTGTGGGTTTAGGTCACCTGTATGCCTCATGTAGTGGTTGGATATTGAGAAGCTCCCTGCTCACAATTACTTTGAGGATGCTCTTTGGGTGACTAAGAAGATGGGGTTGCATACCATATTTCAAGCAAGACAAGACTACAATATTGAGTTGGTCCAGTGGTTCTATGCCACAGTTGTCTTTGGGGACACTACGGATATTCCCCTTGAGTGGATGTCTGGCACTACTAGGTGTCGTTCCAACATGGTTCAGTTTGCATAGATTCTTGGATTGCCTTTCAATCCCAATGCTCCTAGTGGTCTCAAAATGCATGTACATGGACATGCCTATGACAAGAAAAGGTTGGCCCCGATTTATTCTCAGCATGGTGTGGTTGGACAAACCACTAATATCAAGCTCATCTACAACATTCTGCTTCGCATGTTCCGCCACACTCTCACTCCCAAGGCGGGCAAGAAGGATGAGATGAGAGGTGCAGAAATCAATCTTATAGCCCATGCTCACTCAGTGTATACTTATGGACCAAACCATCCAGGTGGTGCCATTAATGTCAAGGACTTCATCTATTAGGACTTGTACAAGTGCATTATAGACAAGAAGTATCCTATGTTTTCTCCTTATGTGATGAAGCTCATTGCTTCCCACATCCAGCAACTCCCTTGATCTACAATGATCTTGTCCCGCACCTTGATGCCAAGCTTCGAAGAAAGGGTGCCCCTTCCTCCAAGTCTCCTCGTGGCTATCCCCCTGCTCAGGACATTTTTGAGGATGATGAGGTGGATGCATATGCTACTGACAATGATGATGAGTCTGAGGAGGTGCAGGAAGTTAGGACCTGTGGTCCTCGCATGAAGCATGCTAGTAATGCATTTTGCTTTAACACCTCTAAAGAGGAAGTGCACAAGAAGGTGAAGAACGCTTCTTGGTGGAAGAAGCTACTCCTATACCAGAACTTTAACATTCGCCATGGATAGTATGACGCATACAAGGCCAACAGGGATGTCATGAAGGAACTCAAGAGAATCAACCAGCGCATGGATGTTGATCCTTCACAGCATCAGGCATCTGATGTCACTCTCTCCTATGGTCACTGGAGTCAGGGACGTGTGGACTGGTCCAAGTTTGATGATGTGACTTCCTCCTCTCGCCCTCCCCGCTAGAGTTCGACTCGTGATGATTATGATGATGAGGACATCGATGAGGATGAGGATGAGGATGACGATGAGGATGCTGCCGACGATGACTTTTGTGGCTATAGTTGGCTTGGGATGATTTCGTAGTGCTCTTTTCCCTTTTTGGCGTCTCTATGCCAAAGGGGGAGAAGTATCCCCTTTATTAGGCTGCTATCGGGTATTTGCATGGGTACACGAGCTTCACGTTATCTCGATTTGCCTCTTTAAAGCTTCGTGTCTTTATCTTATTTCTTTATGAACTATATTGTGTTGAACTCTATTGTGTGTGTGTTAAAACATTTGTACCCGGTTTCATTGGAGACTATGTTGTGCTTAGCTTATTTGTCTAGTCTATATATTATTTATCATGTCTTATCTTGTTTTGGTTACAATATATAGTAAGGGTGTTGATCCTAGGTTGTGTGATCTTGCATTCAAAAGCATATTATAAAATGGTCACACATCTAGGGGAGCTCTCCTATATTTTTGCAAACCATTTGATGCACTGATCATTTACTTATTGTATATCTTATATGCAAATCCTTGGGTTATCATCAAACACCAAAAAGGGGGAGATTGAAAGGGAATTTATGCCCTTCACACTTATTTTGATGTTTGTTGACCACACTTGTACATGTTTAATCAGATGTTAAATGTTTTAGGATATATCTATAGTTGCAGTTGAGTAATATTATGGATCACTAAGGGAAAAGAGTTCCCTAAGTATTTGTTGATTAGGATGAAGCATGTCGGCCGGAGTGTCCAGCTGAATTCGGCCGGTGTATCCGGCTCAGCCAGAGTGTCCGGCTGGTTCGAGTCGGAGTGTCTGGCCCTGGGATTTGTCGAAGCGCCTGAGTCATATTGTGTCCCAGTTCAGACTCTGCCTGGACACTAGACGGAAGCTTTGCCAGGCCGGATTGTCCGCCCTGTGGATTTAGAAGCGCTGAGTCATCCAGGACCTGTTCGGACACCGCCGGACTGGCCGAAACTTTCCCGGAGTGTCCGGGTGGATTTGGCTGGAATGTCCGGTGTGGCCGGACTATCCGGGCCATTTCAGTCGGACTGTCCGGGTTAAGTTTCCTCCAACGGCTACAATTCCAGGGGGCCTATAAAAGGGCCCATTCTTCTACCTTTGGAGGTTGCTCATTCTATTCAAGAACACCACCTCCATTTGAGCCACCAAATCATCAAGATCTCTTCATCCAACCATCCAAAGTCATTGATCTTTGGAGAATCAAAGGAGGAGGCCTTGATCTATAGCTTCACAAAGAGATATTTTCATTTCCCCCAAATTCACTTAAGGGCCCCTTGCTCTAGTGTTTCTTTGGAAACCCTAGCTCTTGATTTGGTTCTTAAAAGCTTGTCTCTCATTGTTTGACAACTTGCTTGTATTCGGGAGCCTCCAATTCAGTTGTGGATGTGTGCCTCGAACTTGTTGTAAAGGTGTCGGCTTCCACCTCGAAGGTTGCCGATATAGTGGAAGAGGTGAATCAAACCCGTTGGGGTGAGGTTCATCGGAGAACAAGGGAGGCCTCTCATGGCATTGGTGGTTTGAAACCACCCCCTCTCTAAACGCAGACGTACTTCCCCTTAAAAGGAAGGAACCACGGGAAACAAATCCTTGTGTCTCCGCTTGCTCCACTTAGGTTACTTCTATCATTTAACGTACTTTACTTATCTTGTTCTTGCTTAGTGTTGTGCTAGGTTGACATATAGGTAAATTCATCATAGTTGCATAATCTAGACAATTTATCTTTTGTGTCAAACCCTAAATTGAAAAGGAGTAAAATTTGAAGTAGCACCTATTCACCCCCCTCCTCTAGGTTCCCATACGATCTGTTCAATGGGGACTCTCTTCTAGTTCTCGGTGAAGAGAATTAAGCTTCATAAACTCAGTTGCAAGTTCTTGTTTCCAATCATTTGTTCCTGCATAAGAATACCCCCATTGCTTTTTGTATCTTTCGGCAATGAGATGTCACCGAAACTTTGCAACCGTGCAAGGGACGTACCATACGCTACAGTACTATATGAAGGCACATTAGCTTCTACTGACTTTTCACTTATTCGGCTATATCCATTGTAAGGTGTGGGGCCGAATTATGAATATTACTAGTTGTATACGATACTGAAAAGTTAGTAACATAAGGAGTAGCATATGATGGCTGAGAATAATTGGCCAAATAGTTAGTAGTAGCTTGGCCAATTCCTCTATCCATTGGCATGTGTGAAGGTGAATCAACATATTGCAAGTTATTTGCCGATGAATAAAAAGATGAAACGCCCTAGTGAATGGTATTTAAATTTCGAAAATTAGACGTCCCATATTGATTGACCGAATTCATCATGTTGTTCATCGGCATATGAATTTCTGGGCTTGCCGATGCATGGTAATTCGACTTTACATATTGCAAGTTGCTAAAACTAAATGAATCATGTAGATAATTTTGTATCGGTTGTTGCACATAGTTAAAACTAGGGCTAGTCAATACACTGCGTGTATCAAAAGATCTAGCAACACGGACATTAGAGTTACTTGTATATATATAATTGGATTGAGTATTCATACCGCAGTAGATAGCAGTCTCTTGATGACGCTCTCTTCATAGCAAGAACGGGCTGGAGACCGTTCAAAGCTTCGTCCCCAGCGGAGTCTCCAAAAAGTGTGTTAACACACGAACACGTCACTGTGTACCCTCGACGCTGAGCGCGATGCGCGGCAGCACACACCGAGGGAGGCTCGCCGAAAGCGTCGTACGCAAGACAGTCCAGTGGGCTCTTTTGAAGACCCGAAACCCTGCTCGCCCGGGAGGGACCCCGTCAGGGCGGCGTGATGGCTATGGGCTGCCCTAAGTCGGCCTGACCGCTCCTAGAGCCTCGTGGATTTGCAGCCTCCAATCTTGAAAAACAACGAAGAACGAGAAGAAAGATACAAGAGAGAGGGATACAAAGTAGATGAACATGAAAAAGTAGTAGATGTGTTTGTTCGATTGGTATTGGTTCAATCGGCCGTAACCCCTCTTGTATATAAGGAGAGGCTGGAATTTCCGTGCAAGAGAGTGGATTCACATCCAAAACCCTAGTTAGGGTCCAACTCCAACAGGCAAACCCGAAATTTCCGTAATAGTTTGGTCAAAATTTTGAATGTACCTTCTATACCACTTTTGAGATAGTAAACGGGATCGGATCAAAATCTCGTAAAAGCAAAGTTACTCTTTTAAAAAAACGAACAACTTTGATATTGACCACTTTCCCATCTAACCTGATCTTGGTGGTATTTTCCTCTTATTATCATATCAAACTCGGATTATGACCAAACGACTCAATTCGGCCGTATTTTAAAATCTGGAGGTCGTATACTTGATCATCTGAAGATGGTTCGAAAAGAAAAGTTGTTTGCCCCATAAAAACGAAGAACTTTCATGTTTTGCACTTTTTCATTTAAGTTGATCTTGATTACCTTTTTCCAGCACACTGAATTAGATATAACCAGCTCGCGGGAAACCCTTTGAAATTTATCTAATCACTTGATCAGACCTTGGCATCATCTATGTCTGATGAAAAACGTAAAACAGTATTTTTGCGCTAAAATATGTATACTAATTTGGATCGAGATGATTTAAAAACCAAAGTTGCTTATTTCGATGAGACGCACAAATTTTATGTTCGGCACTTTTTCATTTGAGGTCATATTAAAGAAGTCATAGTGGAAACCTTCATATATCAGTCTTCGAGTCTTCTCCGAACACTATCATAATCAGATATTAAGCATGATCATGGCTTGACTTGATACAGTGCTTTTTTGATGATGATTAATAATCCTCCAAGTGGACATGTTCCTTATCATTTGGCTTGATTAGTTACGATCCCAAAACAAGTGCTAACACATGAACATGCCAATCTGCCTTTAGTATATTTTGGCCACTGCATTCAAACTAACTGGAAATTTCTTGGTCAATTTCTGTCTTATCAACTAATAATGATATTTTTCATGAGAAATATATTTATTTTATCGTCATGTTATCACGTTGTACTTTCCTTGAAGCCAAAGGTTAAAAGGAGCATGTTCCAGAATTAGACCGGTGCTTGGAGATGGAGAGTGTTTCTACATGAGCTTCATATTTTCCCACCTTATAATTGTTCTCCTCGATCCGCACGCATAGTCAGATAGCAGGGACAGGTGGCACACACAGCTATACGAAGAGAATCAAGCTGACGCCAAATAGCAGCACGCTGAGTGTAGAACTCATCAATAGTAGACTCACCCTGCTAAAGGGCATGCTCCTGGCGGACAACAGACAGGTAAAGAGCATCCCGAGACGGCTGATAGCGCTGACGAAGAAAAGCCCACTGAGCAGCAGCAGTGGGAAGACCCATGAACTCAGTAGCATACTAAGGCAGAACACTGGAAGTGAGAACGGAAGCAGCACGAGCATCATCATCTATCCATCGAGGTAGTCCGATCCAAAGCAGTACGCCGCAATGCAAGAGAATGCTCCTGGACCTTCCGGTCATAATCAGCCAGAGCAGTATCATCAGCACTCTTGGCTGCATCCTTGACCGCCTGAGTAGCATCGGGGCTAAAGGCAACGGGTGTCGGTGCAACAGGCGTCGTAGGAGCAACAGGGCGCGGCGGGCAGGAGACCTCGCCAGAAAGCACACCCCAAAGACGAAGACCGCGCATGTGGACGCACATAAAGGCAGCGAAATCAGGATAATTCGCGCCATCAAAAATCACCGGGCAGCGAGGAATCGCAACATTGCCCGATAAGGAAGACATAGCACTATTTTTTTACACACGATCTGGTCAACGACAGAGAAACCATAGCCCTAGGCCCCAGCGAGACGGGCCAAATTCTGGTGATGGAAGGCCGATTGCCGGCCCCGGCGGCCTTTTCCCGGCGATTCCCGGCGGTCCTGGCGGCGGGTGGAGCTGCAATCAAGCAGATCGAGCAGGACCTGGCGGGGAGCAGAGTGGGGACCTGGCGGGGACGAATCGATCGGGGATCAGCAGGGAGGCGGACGAGCGGGCGAGCAGCCACGGATGGGCGACGGAGGCGGGAAGGAGCACGTCCAGAGGAGGGCGCAGGGTGGACGGGCCGAGGGAGCGGAGGGCGACCTCGTGCAGCGACGCGGAGAGAAGCGAGATCGGGATCGAAGACAGGCCGGCGTGACGAGGTCGGTCGTACGCGATCGGGAGATCGATCTGCGGACAGATCGGGAACCGGCAACTAAGACCGGGGCGAGGTGGCGGCTGTGGCGAGGAGAAAAGAGGAGCGGCCGGAGGACGGCGGCCGGACAAGCGGCAACGATGTACAAGCAACATCGGCCGGGAAACTAGAGGACCAATTCTTGCTCTGATACCATATGAAGCTTCATGCACTAGCCAACGCAACCAAAAGTCCGAACTGATGGAAAGGGCTAGTGTAATCCACTTATACACTTCAACACCCCCTCTCACGTGTGATGGGAAGAAGTCAGCACGTGCAACCGAAAGAGAGCGACGGCGCGTGAAACTCACGTATAACTTAAGAGGTCTATACGTGGACACAAAGCGGTCAACGGCAATTTTAGGATAAATTGCGAAAGCCAGGACTCGAACTCGAGACCTTAGGCTCTAATACCATGTCAAGCTTCATGCGCTATCCAACGCAACCAAAAGTCCGAACTGATGGAAAGGGCTAGTGCAATCCACTTATACACTTCAACAACATACAGCCAATCAGTTCGGTACACTGTCTAAAAGAGAACAGAACCTCTAGGCATTCAAAGCTCCATATGAAAGCTATGGAACTGGTTTGCGTAGGTGGCGTTCAATATTATAACTGAAGGAGTTATCATAGTAATGCCACTCAACAAGGTAAAAGATGGTTGGGCCTAGCGGAGGAGTTTGCTGCCAAGTCAACTACATCATCCTGCTGTAACAAGGTGGTTGATGATTCATGAGAATATGAGATACTGTAGATCATGATTCATGAGAATACGAGATACTGTGGATCATGGCTTCAACATGGCAGCGTTGTCTCCACCAAGTTGTGGACGGCTCGCCGCCGGAAGAACAAGTGTACATCACGAAAATGGACCTTAGGGAAGATTCGGTGAAGAAATCTGGGTACTGTTCTATTTGCCAGGAGTGTTGGCACGAAATCTGCAGTATGTTGTTGTAAAATTTAGAGTAAGGATTGGTATGTTCTACCCAATTAGCTTAGGATAGATTTTTCATTTAGACGTGCTCTCTTAAAGACTCTTTTTTGGTTCGATGTGTTGTCTGTTTGTTGTCTATTGAGGGTGTGATAAGATATTATCATAATCTCACTGTTCCTACTCGACGTACATTGTATTTATCGAGATGAATCAATATTTGATGGACGCGGCTAGGGAGCCTCCGGATGCTCGATAGGATAAAGCAGCCCTCGGTACATTTTTGGCAACGCGGGAAGAAAACGGGGCAAAGCGGGAATCCCGGCACGCTGTCCCCCCCGGCCCCCACCCCCACCTCTTGACCCCCTCGACCGGTTTTCCTCCACCTCGTATCTTCTTCTTCTGCAAGACAACACAGGCACCCACCCCCCGACTCCTCCCTCTTTCCTCCTTCTCTCCTCCCCTGTCTTCTTTCTCCAGATCTCCATGGATGAGAACAACAACATAAGAAATTGCTTCTAGATCTCTCTAGGCTAGAAGCCATAGTGAGCTCCCCCACAAAACCCCCAGGAGAAGGACACTAATCAAAAGAAAGGTAAAAACCTACCCCTCTCTGCTCTTACCTCTAGCATGTAGATCCAGATGTTACAGTCTTTTTGCTTCTAGCAAAAAATAGATCATGAAAAAAGACAAAATCTTTGCACAGATGATGTGAACAAACCCAGCTAGCAGCAAAACAACTTGCATAGATAAAATCTTGTCCAGCAGAGTCTCAGACTAGATCAGTGCAAAGATGATGTGCTCAGCAACTTAGAAACAAAGTAGTTGCTGGTAGTACCACACAGAAACACAGTAAAACCTTAGACAACAATTCCAGTACACAAATAAAGCCTGCCCATAGGAACCCCAGGGGGTAGTACCAAAAAGTCTTCCCCAGCACAACCTTAGACAACAAAGTAGTTGCGGGTAGAACAATATGTTTTGATTCAGTAGACAAGAACAAAAGCACCATGGTCAACAGAAAAAAGGACATTTCTATGTGTTGATGCCCTTTGTCGTGTGGATGTCTTGTTCTTGTTTGCGGTGGAAACTCGATCTGGGAAAAGAATATATGGAAACATATCAGTACAGATGACAAAAGAAAACATTAATTCTGTAGTTGCTTTCACCAAAAATACACCTATCTTGATTACTTAAACTGCCTAAGTTGCTTTTGTTGTGCAAAAAAAATCATGGTTTTTCAATTTAGCAAATATACCTTAAAATTGATCAAACAAACTGCCTAAGTTGCTTCTTTTTTACATACCTATATTGATCATGAAAACTTTCCTAAGTTGGTTTTTTGTGCATGCAAAAATCATAGTAATTTTGGTTTTAGATGAATCAAAAAGTAACCCAAAAAAGTTGTTTTTGTGATATTTTTGCAGGATGTCTGGTTTGGATCTGAATGCCCCCCCCTTAGAAGATGGTTAATGAGCCGCAGTTTTGTACTCAGCCTCCCGCAGTAGATTTTGTTCCCGATGTTGTTGGAGAATCTCCAGACCCAATGGTGCATGAGCAAGGTGTGGTGGGTGGTGATTCTTTTGAACACAGTGGCAGGGGCCCGCATCACAATGGTCCACCGCCTGCTGCTGCCAACCACAGCATGGATGCAGCTACTCTTCATACAGAATCAACCACTTATCCTGACTTGGCGGAAGGTGCTGCTGGTATGAATGAGGAAGTTGCATCCAGCCCGCAGGAACCCTTCCTTGGGATGAGGTTCGACTCGATTTTGATGGCAAGAGATCATTACAATGCTTATGCTCTAAAGCTTGGTTTCTTAATAAAGGCTAATACTTCGAAGAGATATAAGAACACAAACACACTTGAGAAACAACAATTTGTGTGTAACAAGTATCGTAGGCCAAAATCAGAAGAAGAAGAAGAAGAAGAAGAGAAAAGAGAAAAAATGACTGTGGTTGAAGATGTCAGCCCTATTCAGCTAGATGGTGATGGTGCAGAAGATGGAGAAGGTGTACCATCAAGATCAAAAAGTAGTAGCAGGCTTGGAGTTAAGCGCAAGAGGGAAATGATCAAGCAAACAAAATGCCCAGCTAGGATGTTTGTCAAATTGATTAATAACAAGTGGGAGGTCACCTATTTTGTTGCTGAGCATAACCATCCCATGATTGTGAAGCAATCTATCACAAAGTACTTGAGATCACACAGGGGCATTCCCAGTGATGAAAAGGAATTCCTGAGGTGCCTACATAACTGCAACTTAGAAACAGATGTGTTTTTTAAAACCCAATTGCTTTTTAAAAAAAGAAGCTAACTGCCACATGATGTTGCTTGTGTGTTCAGGGCTTTTAAGTTGCTTACTAGTGATGGCAAAGTTGGTTCTTGCACATGTTTAAGTTGAATTTAAAAAAGTACTAAGATGGTTTCCTAATGTTTTTTGAATGTTTTATTTTATTTTATTTTCTAGTTGCTTCCAATGATGCTGAAGTTGGTATCTTCATCATGATTAAGTTGGTTCTGAAAACTACTTTAGTTGGTTCCTAATGATTACTTTTGATTACTCATGATGCCTAGTTTTTTTGTTTTTGCATGTGTGTAGGGCGCATGATGGAGGTTATGTCTGAATTTTATGGCGAAGATGCTTTTGTACCATATGGACGCAAGACAATATCAAACATGCGGTCCAAATTCAGGAATGAAAACACAGACCTTGACATTGGTGAAACGCTTGAATACTTCAAGGCGTTGCAGCAAAAAGACCCGGAGTTTTATTTCAAATTCTCTTTTGATGAAGAGAACATAGTAGAAAATATATTCTGGGTTGACAGTGTTGCAAGAAAAGATGAAGTAGAGGCGTACCATGATTGTGTGTCGTTCGAGACAACTTTCTGTACAAATCGCTTCAACATGCCCTTTTCTCCGTTCATTGGAATAAACAGACATGGGCAAACATTTATGATTGGCCGCAGTTTCATTAGAGATGGGAAGGAAGAAAGTTTTAAGTGGCTACTCAAGGAGTTCCTTGAAGCGATGCATGGTGTACAGCTAGATAATATTATCACAGATCAGGACTGGGCTATGGAGAGAGCGATTTTAGACATCTTTCCTAAGATTTGGCACAGAAACTGTCGTTGGCACGTCATGAAAAACGCTAATGAGAAGTTGGGTTCGTTCCTAGGGCGGCATCCTGGTCTAGCTGATGATTTCAATGAATGCATTGATGAATGCATGTCGGTTGAAGAGTTTGAAGCAAGTTGGACTGAACTGATCGCGAAGTCGGAATTGTCAGAAAATGAGACTTTTGTTTCGTTAAAGAAGAATGCTCATACATGGGTTCCATGCTACTTCAGGGAGCGCTTCTTCCCCTTTCTGCAGTCAACTCGGAGGAGTGAAGGTTTCAATGTAGTTTTAAAGCATTACATAAACCCCCAAAATTCAATTAAGCACTTTGTGAGGAAATATGAGAAGATCCAGGGGAAGATTTTGGATAGGGAAGGAAACAATGATTACCGGACGGATGAGCTAGAGGTGAAGCCATGGTCCCCATTTCCAATAGAGAAGCATGCGTTGGTTGTTTATACTCGGGGCATCTACCTACGGTTCAGACTAGAATTTGAACTTATTGGCCGTTACAACATGCAAACACCAGGCCAGAACATGTACTTGTTGGTTCCTAACAATGTCAAGTGCTATCCTTATGGGTCTAGGAACTACATGATAAATGCTAATGGTGGACATTTCAACTGCGATTGTTGCAAGATCAAACGCGATGGTATTCTTTGCTGCCATGTACTAAAAGTGTTTACTCACATAGGAATTGATGCAATACCAGATAGGTTCATACAGAAAAGGTGGACTCAGCACGCAATTTAGGATGCACCATTTCCTACAGATCTAGTACAAGATGATGTGATGCCTGAAGTGTCCCGGCAGAAACTACGATTTGCGAACTTGTCAAAATCATTTGTTCAAATGGCTAAGGTACTTAGTGAATCAGATCAAGCGGAAGCCATTGCCCGTAGACACTAGGGAGATGAAAACAGAGTTTGCACAACTAAATAAAGTTCGAAAGAAGAAAGCAACCAAAAGAAATGTCAACTCTAATGTGTCGCACCAAACAGCAATTCCCAATGTGCAACAACAAACACAAGCTCCTAATGTGCAGCAGCAAACACCAGCTCCTAGTGTGCAGCAACAAACACCAGCTCCAAATGTGCAGCAGCAAACACCAGCTCCTAGTGTGCAGCAGCAAACACCAGCTCTTAATGTGCAGCAGCAAACAACAACTCCTAAAGTGCAACGTGCAACTTCCTCGGCTCCTAATGTGCGCCGTGCACCAACAGCAGGTCCCCATCCCGAAGCAGGTTATGTGGTTGCACCAAATAGAGAAGAATTTGTAGTTCTAAATCCTCCCAGGTCTAACACTAAAGGTCGTAAGAAAGGGAGAATACCATCTGGTATTGAGTTGCAAGCGAAAAAAATCATTCTATGTACCATGTGCAATCAGCCTGGCCATAACGCCGTGACTTGTACTTTTAGGTTGGGCCAAAAGTAGTGCAAATATGTAATTTGATTTGTTTTTTATTATATACCTTATTTCAGTTTGAGGATAGTTTTCCAGTTGGTAGTGTTCTTTGTAGAAGAGACCCATGTATGAGTCTGTAGCTTCCTGATGTTTGGCACATGTGATGAATCATATTTGGGAAGACTCCTACCATTCTAGTGCTCAGCGTTGAATAAGGTGCAAATTCCGCATTTGTTGCTGCAATTAATAGAGAAATGAACGAAAAATGGTGTTAGTTAAGTTGTTTCTTGTAAAATAGAAAACAACTTTACTATGTTTTGAGAACAATTTATTAAACACTAGAGAATCAAGGAAACTCTAACCATGTTGTTGTACATGAAAATCCATAAGAAACCTAATTATCCATGAGTATCCATTTACATGTTCAGTATAAAAAGCAACTTAAGCATTGTGTTAAACCAACTTAATGGATCCTAGGATCCAACATAATGGTTTTTAGGATTCAAGTTTATTTTTTATGTGAAAACAGAACCTTTTGCAAAGCTACATTCAGTATACAAACCTAAGTAAAAAACATTAGTAACATTACACAACTTAGTCTATTTTAATAACCAACTTATATCCAACAGTATGCACAACTTTAGTATATGCAGTAACCAACTTTAGGAAAAATAGTAACTTTAGTATAAGTGCAACTTTAGTATAGAGCCAAAAACAGTACACAACTTTAGCATATTTCAGTAACCAAACTTTAGTAAAAGATAGTATATTCAGTGTCCAAAAAACATAAAGGCAAAACACAACTCAAAAAGTAAAAAAGTTACTGCATAACCAGAAATGTTGTTGTTGTTCTCACTTTGATGACTGCTTTGGAGGGTTGATATCTTCAACTTTGAATGTCGCGATCTGTATTGCTGAGCTTGAATAGTTCTCTTGCCATAAAGTCTTGATAGGAGCGACTATTTCCTCAACTTGTGTTGCGAGCTTCTTGTCTTCCAAGGACCTTATGGAATCGAGCACCTCAAATCTTTTGTCCATTAAGTTAATGACAAAAAGCCAGTAGTGATTGACGGGGACTGGCGCGTCGGGTGCTAGATTTTCAAGTACAGGGAGCAAAATCTGTGTTTTGCAAAGTTAAAAAAGTTGGTTGTTAAAAAATAAAAGTTGCGAATACGAGCTAAAAAATGGAGAATAAGTACTTACACTGTCTTTCCTGTCAAGATGGGCAGGAACTTTTCCAAAATGCTTTTTTATCTCTCTTTTCTTATAATCCAGATCTTTCAGAAGAGACTGCAAAAAAGAAAGCAGTAACCAAACTTAGCCATCATGAGGATAAGGCAAAAAAAACAAAGGAAACAAAAACAACAAACAAACTTAGGCAGTTTCAATAACCAACTTAGGCAGTTTCAATAACCAACTTAGAACCATCATAAAACCAACTTATAAACTTATAAGCACCTAAGAAAATAAAAAGACAAATCTTAAGCATTCTAAAAAGATCAGAAACCAATTAGATAGAATTTAGAACAAACTTAAGCATGTCGCAAGCAACAACTTACCATCGTCAAACAAGCAATTATCAAATAGGATGAAAAAATCAAGCATTCAAAAAAAATTCATGAACCAACTAAGTAGGATTTTGAACAAATCTAACAAAGTTAAGAAACCAACTTGATGGATTTCAGTATACAACTTACTAAGGAAAAAAGTGCAAAACTTAAATGAATTCTGAAAAAATTACAACTTAATGAACCAATGTAAGCAAGTTAAACTAGAAAGAAGTTGTGTGCAGTATATTTACCGAAACCCTCAGAGGCATGACGAGCTTCTTTATCTTCTTAAGTTTTTGTAGCATTATGGATTCGATTCCGAGTTCCATTACAGTGTTCGACACCCACCCGCCTGGCAACATTGAGTTGGCTAGATCTCTTAGAGAAACGAAAAACTTGTCATAGCTAACAATAATTGGGGTCTTGTCAACATCTTGCCCCTCCCAGCTCTTTTTCCATGTCCAGTAACTGCGTTGTATATCTCTTTCACATCAGTAGAGCACGTAAAAACCCTTTTGTCAACATACGAGAAGTAAGGGGATTTCATACAAGGTCCCTGCCTAACAATCCTCCTTCCATGTACTTGCGGACGCTCTGCTGCTGTAGTACTGCCAGATGCATCAGTGTTGAATGTGGCCCCAGTCCCTGCCCTTGCTAGTGTGTTCAAACCAGCATCAGGATGCTCTATAACCACGGGACTGGTTCCCTGAACTTGCGGACGCTCTGCTGCTGCAATACTGGCAGATGCATCGTAGTTTACTACATCTTCAGTTCCTGTATATGCTTGTGTGTCAAAACCAGTGTCAGCTTGCTCACTAACCATAGTGTCTATTTCTTGGATGCCTTTCTCCCTTTCTACTCTTTCAACAGCAGATACAGCTTCTCTCCAAGTCTGGTCATCCCAATCATCATCATAATTGAACCTTTCAGACTCCAAGTTTACAGGGGTTATAACTGACTTTGGGAGGTTTGAAGCATTGTTGAGTCCCATGTTTTCATCCTTCTCTGGGCTATCCAAACCAAGATCAAAAGATGGTGCATCGCAAGCTTGATCCAATCTTTCCTGCCATAATCTCTTTTCAACCAATGGGTCTGATTTTGGTGCCGGTGGTGGACAAGTTTCATGCGTGGCCTCCTGCTTCCTGCTGCTGGTTACTCCTCCATCTAGAGTACCTGCTCGTGCCAGTGGTGTAGTTGCAGTTTGCTTTAGCCATGTTTTGCCAACCTCAAGAGGGAATGCGCTTGTTGTATTGCTTGTTGAGCCGCGGACAGGGGTGTTTTGTGAGCATGGCTGGTCTAGGCGGCCACGGTGCACCCCAACTTTATGTCTCCTCCTTATCTGTTGTTGCACATCACCTCTTATGTCCAAATTCTATAGTTTGAAGCACTCTACTATTAGCTTCTGTATTTCTTCCTCTCCTCCAACCTGATCTGTTTGTAGTGGAGGCACACTTGCAAGGGATGGTGCTGCCATTACTCCCGGGTCTGTGAACGGACTCCACGTGGAGAATGAAGGTGAATCAGCGCTTCTATTTGCACAGGCATCTGCATGGATTTCAGAATCACTGCATCTCTTCCTTAGGTTGCTAGCAGGACCATCGTGTCCCTTTGTTAGTGTTAGCCTAGCAGATGTTCTCGGTGTCTTGTGCAAGTCACCGCCCTGGTCTCCCCCATGATCATCTTCCCTATCTAATCCATTGTTGTTATTCATGTCCTCATCATCTTCAGCTTCCTTATCATTGCCATCTTCCCCATCGTCACCGTCGCTGCTGTTTTTAGACTCATCATCTACATTGTTGTCGCTGTTGTCTTCGTCATCCCCATCGTCACCGTCGCCTCTATCAATCCTTTATCTCTTCCTTCTCACCTGAGCATGGCTAGAACTTTCTGCGCTTTCCATAGTTCCAATAGCTTCCACAAAAGCACCAAGCCTGTTTGATATGTGTCAACACCCGGATTTTTAATCCTAGATGCCTGTTATGCCATACATCGCAATCCCAGGATTACCATTTTTTCGAGACATAACAGACTTGGATACCACAGTACATCATCCATTATAAACCATACATAAGGTCTTACACAAATAAGGATCTCATGATCCAGTTCTTAATACAATTCAAGCAGGGGAAATACGTAATACTAAAGGTAGCGTAAGCGAAGCTCCATCTTCGGGGTCATAGGCAATGCTGACGATGGGAGATGGTCCTAGTTGTCGTAACCTTCCTGGGGTCCTTCGTCCTGGTACTCCTCTTCATAGTCTGGCCACGGGAATAGCTAGGAACAAAGCCATGAGTACTATTTAAGTACTCGCAAACTAATACTAACAAGTGAAGGGGGTTTTTATAGTAGGACACTAAGCTCTAGGGTTATTTTGCAAAAAGCCAGATTTACCTCTACGAAGTTCAGAAGTAAGAAAAGCTAGTTGAAATTTTATAACACCTAAGTGGGAACTTGTATTTCATATCACAACTCTGTTGTGGTCAAGTCAAAATCTCAATTCATTTCGTAAGTCATTTTGAAAACATCTGCCGGGGGAACAGTATGGCCACTCCAACTATCCATAACCACGGACGTGGCTATTCGAATAGTTTGGCACTCTGCAGAGATTGTACACTTTCACCACAACATTCGATACATCCGTTAGGAACAAATCCTGAATTCACCATACTCAGTATGCAGATAATCAATCCTAACCTTTCCATTACACGCCCTAGTATAGGCACCTCTCCTATGAGTTTGGCCTCCCAACCATGACCACTGTCATCTTGGGTACTGTACAGGTGGACAATCTTCACAAGGTAGCCTCAGCTCAGACCTTGGCCGTGAGGGAACCCATACTAAAGTATATAAGTTTCCAGTCAAGCCCTACCCAAATTCCTGGTATTGTGGTTGTACGGTAAAATTGGAATGGTATCGCATCCAGACAACCATCAGTTTTATAAAGGGCTAAGGCTCATGCCTCAACAGTTTCATCATCCAAATCATCTGGTGTTCGGGAACACATGTCAAAACATTTCAGTAGAATGACTCATCATTCCAAGGTTTTCATAACCATTTTCACCAAGTATTCCCATCTAATGTGGATCAATTTTTATGCTTAGCCCTAGCATCTACAGGTGGGGTAAGTACTAATGAGGGGTGGTAAACAAGTGGAGATTGATTGAGTTCAATCTCATGCCTTAGGATGAGATCAAGATTATCTAGCTTAGGCCAAATTTAATGCTCTTTATGCAACCTTCAATTATCTTCCTAGAATCTATGAGTTACTTAAGTAAACTCCAAGTAATAGCTTTGATAAAGAAATAAGGTATAAAGCTTGCAAGTAAAACTAGGATTGGGTTATCAAGTGGGTATGATCACAGATGCTTAAGGCATATTGTTGGTATGGTAACAAGCAAGTATTAGCTTGCATAGGTCAACTTGATTAGTAAGGCTTGCTAAAGTAGGGTATCTTGCAAGTGTTATCTTGCTCAATCAACTAGTAGTATTAGGCTTGCCTTGTGCAGAGCAGTGGTTGAAGTTATCCTCGGCTTCTTCTTCGTAGTATCCTCCTTCCTCCTCGTATCCTTGCTTGGTACTAGCGTCTATAAATAAATACGAGGTACACAATCACCAAACAATACTTAACTATTTTCAATCATCACACAAAGGTGTTCTATATATGATCTAACATCATCACTAACATTACAAGATTTAAGCATTTGCATTCTTTATTTATTTTTAGAAAAGTAATTTCTACTCATTGAAAAACTACTTAAGATTTAATATTCTCCAACTCAAACATGGGATCATGTTGACACATGTCATCACCATATATTTCAGTACATGGGAATGTGATTTAAAGTGGTGTCACAATTTAATAAGGTTTAACCTTTTATTTCAATTAAATAAAGTGACTAGAAATGCCTATGCGGCATTCTTTTATTACTTGAACATTATTTCTATAAGTAAACTCAAATGTTTTTATATATTCTGAAAGGTATGATCAAATGTGATTTTTGAGAGTTGGAATCAACTCAAGCTATTATGGTTGAATTTTGAAAAATGTTTAAATGCAGAAAAGCTTCTGACTTGTTATTTTTACCAGGGTTGATCTATAGATCCAAATGATTTGAATCCAACGGGCTTCGATTAAGCATTTCAATACCTTTCTAACAAAATTGGTTTCATGCAATTTGGTTTACTGAATCGAGCTAGGTTGATTTTTGAAACTAGGTACAAAACTGAGTTTGAATAAAAATAGAAAAAACTAAATTCAAACGAGTGGCTTGCGCGGGAAAGGTTAATGGGCCGGCCCAGTGTCACTCCATGGCTTGGCGCAAGAAGGGGGTCTCACTGGTCGCTGGCTCATAAAACACAAAGCATGCAGGCGATGTGGTGCGTTGGATTAGAATGAAGATCGACGGCTGAGGGTCGTCATCGACGATGAACAAGTCACCAGCGAGCTCGAACCCTAGCGGATCGATGGGGGTGCATAGGGGGCATACCGGGGCTCCAGTGACGATGGCGAGGCGGGCAAACAAAGAATTCAACGACGGCGAAATCAAGGGTGGTCGTGGCAGCTCCGGGGGTGGTCGAAATCAACGGCTCCCTTCTTCTCTAGAGGCAGCCTGCTCCGGCGCAATTCCGACGATGCACTGCTCGCCTTGCTCTGGGAAGAAGTGGGAAGTCTCAGTGAGAGGTGGGGAGTGAGATGGTGTGAAGAAATCGAGCGGGGGTGGTCTCCTTTTATAGGCTCGACGGCGAGACCGAGAGGGATGGGCAGGCGAAGGTGGCGACACGGCTTCGGGCGGCTAGAGGCATGGCTGCGGCTGGCGATCGACGGTCGGTCTCCTGGCGATGCTCTAAGGTTTAAATGCGCATGTAGGGGCGGTGGCAAATGGTCGGGAACGCGCGATGCTCTGCGAGGCAGAGGCGGCGAACTCTGCGGCGCGCGGTGGCTACGGGGTATGGGCAATGAAACGATCATGTCTGGTGGTCTCCTGGGACGGTGGGGTGCATGTTGGCGGGCAGCGAGGGCTCGAGGTGGTCGGGTTGCGTGGGAACGGCGCGTGCTCTGCGGTGCGCATCGGCATAGTCGACAGCGGCGCGGGCGCGGCGTTCCTGGTTCTTCTGGTCGCTGTCTCCAAGCTAGGGCTGGTCGAGAGGGGGCGGTGAGACACGGGCTACCTCCCAGACAAGGTTGGCACGGCTAGTTCTTCTCCTAGCTTGCTGTCCACACTAGGGTGACATGGGTGCTCTCGGCCTGCTCGCCATTGATGACAATGGCCGGCTTACAGTGGTGCTAGAGGTTAGTTAAAGGTTCTAGATGATCTACGAAGGATAGTTGTAACCAGAGAGGGAACAAGGTTGGCCAAAATACTGCTCAACATAGTGTTTTTGATTTTGTTGATTTGAATCTGCAGCCTGTTTGATGAAATAGCCGCATGAACTTAAGTTTTGAATTTTGAAAATATTTTTGGTGGGTGTGCTAGGCATGTACTGGGGAGTCTGTGGATGCTTGGGTTTTGAAAATTGAGTTGGTTTGAGTGGTTTTTGAAATAGTGGGATCTTCCCATATGAAATAGATTCAATTTTAAACTGTCATTTAAACTAATCATTTGAATGTTTCTGGATGATCACAAAGTGGGCCTTGGTACCTTGTTATGAGTACTATCAAGTGGTGCAAAGATCCATACATGTTTCTGTTGAGCTTTGAAAATTAGAGATAGCCAAAGTAGGCATGGGAGTTAATTTGGCCAAAGTGACCATTCACTTAATTTATTTGTTTTGACTTGTTTGTCTTTGGGAAAAGTTTGGGGATTGTTTAGATGATGTTTATTTCACCTAAGAATCATTTTACAAGCAAAGAAACACAGAACCACGGCAATTCCAAAGAATCCAAATTTCAATACACACACATATGAATGCTTTCATATTTTTAGTTGGGAAAGTTTTTCTTAACCCTAATTTGATGATTAGAGTTTGATGATCCAAGTTTAATATTTTTGGGATGTTGCAAACCTTCCCCCCTTAAACAAAATCTTGTCCCGAGATTTGAAAAAGAACGAAAAAGATTACCTAGGATTTACAGAGATCGAGAAACTCTGTCCTGATGTGATCTTCGCGCTCCCAGGTTGATTCCTCTTCTGTGTGGTTGCTCCACTGAATCTTGAGAAACTTGATGCTTCTGGTTCGGGTGGTTCTGAAAGCTTCTTCCAAAATACGGATGGGTACTTCGGGATAGGTCAGGTCATCGTTGATTTCTATGGTCTGGTGATCAATATTCTTGAACACTTCCGTCTTCTCCGGAACTTCGAGGCACTTGCGAAGTAATGAGATATGGAACACATTGTGCACGGATGACATCTCTTCGGGTAGTTCCAATTGATATGACACTTCTCCTCGATGGTTCAGAATCTTGAAGGGGCAGATATATCTGGGGGCTAACTTTCCTTTCAGTTGGAAACGTTGCATTCCCTTCAATGGTGACACTTTCAGGTACACAAAATCTCCTATGTTGAAGGCAAGGTCTCTACGTCTCTTGTCGGCGTAACTCTTTTGTCTGGACTGGGCGGTCTTGAGGTGCTCACGAATCTTGTGAACCTTCTCTTCTGCTTCTTGTAGGATGTTGGGTCCGAAAATCTGACTCTCTCCTACTTCCGACCAGTTCAAAGGGGTGCGACACTTCCTTCCGTACTTGAATTCAAATGGGGCCATTTGCAAACTAGCTTGGTAATTGTTGTTGTAAGAAAATTCCGCGAAAGGCAAACAGTCTTCCCATTTAGATCCATACTCTAACACACAGGCTCTCAACATATCTTCGAGTATTTGATTTACTCGCTCTGTTTGTCCGTCGGTCTGAGGGTGATAAGCTGTGCTGAAATCTAGTCGGGTTCCTTAACCTTCTTGGACTTTCTTCCAGAATCTCGAGGTAAACTGAGTTCCTCGATCCGATACGATGTTCTTGGGGACTCCATGCAAACTGACGATTCTAGCGATGTATAACTCCGCTAGCTTCGAACTCTGATATGTGGTCTTGACTGGTAAGAAATGGGCGACTTTGGACAACTTGTCCACTATGACCCAAATAGAGTCATTTCCCCTACTAGAATTAGGTAATCCGATGATGAAGTCCATTCCAATGGAATCCCATTTCCATTCTGGAATATGCAAGGGTTGCAACAATCCTGTGGGTCTTTGATGTCCCGCCTTGACTCGCTGACATATATCACACTTGGTGATATAGCTTCTGATTTCTCTCTTCATCTTATGCCACCAAAATTGTTCCTTCAAATCTTGATACATCTTCATTCCTCCGGGGTGGATAGAATAAAGTGTATCACGAGCTTCCTTCAGAATCACTTCTTTAAACTCAGAATCTGCTGGTACACAAAGGTGTCCTTTGTACCACAGAACTCCTTCGTCTTCGGTGAATCCGGGTACTTTGCCTATACCGATACGACGCTTGATTCCGTCGATACTAGTAGTTCCTTTCTGCGCCTCTTTGATATGGTTGATCAAAGTGGGTTGAAGTTCAATGCTAGCCAAAAATCCTTCACTCACTAATTCCATTCTCAAATCTTCCATCTCTTTGTGCAAGCTTGGTTGCTCCTTCAAAATCATGGAGTTCAAGCGGCACGGCAATCTGCTAAGGGCATCTGCTACCACGTTGGCTTTACCGGGATGATAGTGAATGTCTAGATCGTAATCCTTGATTAGCTCAATCCATCTTCTCTGTCTCATATCCATCTCCTTTTAAGTGAATATATACTTCAGGCTCTTGTGATCCGAATAAATCTCACAACGGTTTCCCATCAGGTAATGCCTCCATGTCTTCAGGTCTAGAACTATGGCTGCGAGTTCGAGGTCATGGGTTGGATGGTTTTTCTCATGTTGTTTCAGTTGTCGAGATAGATAAGATATAACTTTGCCTTCTTGCATTAGCACACATCCGAGACCGATCTTGGATGCATCACAATACACGTCAAAGGGCTTCGTGATATCCGCCATGATTAAGATTGGGGATGAAATCAATCTTCTCTTAAGTTCTTGACTTCACATTTGTCCGTCCATTCAAACTTCTTGTCCTTCTTTAGAAATTGGGTCATGGGTCTGGCGATACTCTAGAATCCTTCTACGAACTTGCGGTAGTATCCCGCCAATCCGAGAAACGCACAAACTTGGGTTTGAGTGGTTGGGGCTTGCCAATCTTTGACATCTTTCACTTTTGCAGGGTCAACGGCAATTCCTCCGGCTGATACAATGTGACCGAGGAATCCTACCTCATGTAACCAGAATTCACATTTTCTAAACTTGGCATACAACTGATGCTCTCTAAGGGTTCCAAGAATGGTCCTTAGGTGTATCTCATGTTCTTCTTCTGATTTGGAATAAATCAGAATGTCGTCGATGAAAACAACGACAAACTTATCCAGGAAGTCCATAAAAGTCTTATTCATGAGATTCATGAAATAAGCGGGGGCATTGGTTAATCCTAAAGACATGACGGTATACTCGTATAATCCATATCTGGTGGTAAAGGCAGTCTTTGGAATATCCTCTGCATGAATCTTGAGCTGATGATAGCCAGTTCTAAGATCAATCTTATAAAACACTTTGGCACTGGTCAACTGATCAAACAAATCTTCTATCTTGGGCAATGGGTACTTTTTCTTGATAGTGACATCATTCAACTTCCGATAATCCATACATAAACGGTTACCTCCATCCTTCTTGTCCACAAACAAGACAGGGGATCTCCATGGTGACGCACTTGGTTGAATCAATCCAATTTCCAACATGGCATCTAGTTGCTTCTTCAGTTCTGCTAGTTCAGACGGGTTCATACTATATGGTCTCTGGGCTATGGGTCCGGTTCTGGGGATTAGTTCAATGATAAACTCGATATCCTGATCTGGGGGCATACTGGACAAAACATCTGGAAATACATCGGGGTATTCACAGACTATCCAGACTTGGTCAATGGTAGGTTGGGCTATACTCTTGTTGCACTTGAATTGACGAGGTAAGGTTTCGGATACATGCTCGACTGATATTCCGGCTGTACTGGTCATGGTTATGGCTTTCTTGGCACAGTCGATTAATCCTTTATGTTTGGACATCCAATCCATTCCTAGTACTACTTCCAAACCTTTAGTTCCGAGTACTATCAGATTAGCATAAAAATCTATGCCATGGATTCGGATAGGGACGGCTTTGCAAATTTGCCTAGCTTTGGTGGTTGAACCGGGGATTTGAACAATCATAACATGCTTCAGTTTGGTTGGTTGAATCTTACTAGTGCATGCAAATTCTTCGGTGACAAATGAGTGCGATGCACCAGAATCGAACAACACTCTAGCAAGTACTGAATTAACAGAAAACATACCCAGCACGATGTCTGGCGCTTCCTGGGCTTCTTCAGCATGCATGAGAAAAAGACGGTCGTTGCGGTTGAGCGAATTCCCTGGGGCAAACCTTCTTCCAGGATGAACACGACGCTGCTGCTGAGCTGGGGCATTGGCATTGGGGGCTGCGGCATTCTTCTTGGGGCACTCATTGGAGTAGTGACCCTTATTTCCACAGTCATAACAAGTCACTTGCGAATTTTCCTTTGTTGCAACAGGCACAGCATTGCTTCTAGTCCTAGGGGCAGTATTGGTGTTGGCGGCAGCATTGTTGTTGTTGAACTTGGGTGGGGCACGGTTGAAATTTCCAGAGTTGTCGGGGTTGTTGTGATTTCCACTGGGCCTTGGGTTTCCACGGTTGGGATAGGTCGGACGGTTCATCAGGGGTCTGTTGGTTCTCGGGGCAAATCCGGGAGATGGGTTAGGGCGATACTTTGGGGTCTGATGGGTTCCTGGCTGATGCATCATGCGACGCTTGCGGTTTTCATTGGCTTGGTTGATCTTTCCTTCCATCTGGATGGCAGAGTCGACAAGGGCTTCAATATCAGCAAAGGGGATATTGACCAACACCGTCTGCATCTCATCGTGTAGACCATTCAAGAATCTCTCTTTCTTCTTGGCTTCGGTGTCGATATCATCCAGGGCATACCTAGCTAATGACAAGAATTTGTCACGGTATTCCACTATAGTCATCCTTCCTTGCTTCAGTTCTCTGAACTCATCTCTCATCCTCTTGATCAAACCCGGTGGCACATGGGTTCTGCTAAACTTGACCATGAATTCCTCCCAGGTCATCATCTGTCCTCCGGTCATTGCACGAACGCTGTTCCACCATGCTCTGGCGTCTCCGGCTAGATAGTGGGTGGCAAACAGAACTTTCTCGTTGGCTTCCACTCCTGTGACTTCTAGGTTGTTTTCCATGGTTTGCAGACAATCGTCGGCATCTAGGGGCTCCTCTGACTTAGTGAAAACAGGTGGGTTGGTGTTCTGGAAACTTTTGAGCTTAGATCCATGGTTGTCCTGATTTCCTTGGCCTTGATTGTTGTTGGCCATCTGAGCTATGTGCTGAAGGGTGGCTAAGTTGGCTTGACGTTCGGCTCTTTCAGCTTCGCGATTAGAAAACCAACATTTGCAGGATCTGCAACATCGGGTCCGGGGATGAACCACTTCCTCCGCGTGGCATCTGAAGATTGAGATAGATCATGAGAAAAGAGGGAAATTTCTAAGGTTCAGGGACTTTTGAAAAGTTTTTAAAGTTTGACTTAGATTTTCTATCAACATGCTTTTCATTCATTCATTCATTCATAGCACACGATACAAACACACACCACAAAACAAGAAAAGCAGATGGTTTTAAGAACCATTCTAGAAACTACGATACAGTGGGACCGAATACAACTCACTACACTAGTGCTCAAGTGCTACTACTCCTCGGAGTCGGTGTAGTCGTCATCCTCATCATCCTCATCGTCATCGATCAAGGCGAAATCATCCTCATCGGTGAAGAAGTCCATGGCCTGATCCTCCAGAAAATCATCAGCATCGCTGAGATAGGAGTAG
This sequence comes from Avena insularis, assembly GCA_023614405.1. Classification (NCBI taxonomy): domain Eukaryota; kingdom Viridiplantae; phylum Streptophyta; class Magnoliopsida; order Poales; family Poaceae; genus Avena; species Avena insularis. The sequence continues at coordinate 217,136,317 of CM042685.1, read as the reverse complement.
GGGTCTCCACGCAGGTCTTCTCTGGCATTCTCCCTTTCCTCCAACTGCATGTATCTCTCGTGGATGGTCTCCTCCAAATCCGAGATACGGTGGCAAAGACGGGCAATGATGCGCTCCTTCTTGTCAAGCTGACGGCAGCGAGACTTGTGATCCTTCGCTAGCATGGCGATGGTTTGATCCTTCGTCTTGATGATGGCGGACTTGTGGTTGGAGTAGTCACGACAATTATCCAATTCCTGCTGACGATCATACATCATGAAGCTAAGGTGGTCCAACTGAGTCTTCAGCTCGGGGTGGTATGGGGCTTCCAGTGGCTGTCCCATAGCATCACGCCTTGGACAAAACTCAAAGCGGGTACCCTTGATCTGGTTGATACTCTGCCCACACAGACGGGCAAGAGCTTCATGCATGGCCCTGGCAAGTCCATCGAGCCAGTTGTTTTCTCTTAAGGTGAATTGAATTCCCTAGACAGTGGGAGGTTCAATCTTTCCTCGGAGACTTGCAACAATTAGCCACTGCAGATCTTCTCCTCCATCATTGAGCTGAGCTCCGAAGAACTCGGGGTGCGGACACTCCAGAAGTTCCAAAAGCTGGTCCAAATCCCGCTCAAAGATAAGGTCTCCTCCATTCCCCAACTGATAAAACTTGCTGTACTTCACGTCCATCTATAAGAATATGGGATGAGTAAGTTAGTAGTGTGAGGAAGTGTGTCAAATTTTATGTATTTTGCAAGAGCTTGTGAAGAACATGAGTTTTCATGAAAGAATCAAAGTGATAAGAATGGGAATAAGTTTTTGTAAATAGTTGCTTCCTTTGGTTTTGAAACTAAGTTTTTGATTCAAACGTCCAGTCTAACAAGGGTCTCCTATGGTCAGGATGGCTCTGATACCAACTTGTCAACACCCGGATTTTTAATCCCAGATGCCTGTTATGCCATACATCACAATCCCAGGATTACCATTTTTGCGAGACATAACAGATTTGGATACCACAGTACATCATCCATTACAAACCATACATAAGGTCTTACACAAATAAGGATCTCATGATCCAGTTCTTAATACAATTCAAGCAGCGGAAATACGTAATACTAAAGGTAGCGTGGCAAGCCCCATCTTCGAGGTATGGCTTGCAATGACGATGGGAGATGATCCTAGTTGTCGAACCTTCACGGGGTCCTTTGTCCTGGTACTCCTCTTCATAGTCTGGCCACGGGAATAGCCAGGGACAAAGCCATGAGTACTCTTTAAGTACTCGCAAACTAATACTAACAAGTGAAGGGGGTTTTTATAGTAGGACACTAAGCTCTAGGGTTGTTTTGCAAAAAGCCAGATTTACCTCTACTAAGTTCAGAAGTAAGAAAAGCTAGTTGAAATTTTATAACACCTAAGTGGGAACTTGTATTTCATATCACAACTCTGTTGTGGTCAAGTCAAAATCTCAATTCATTTCATAAGTCATTTTGAAAACATCTGACGGGGGAACGGTATGGCCACTCCAACTGTCCATAACCGCGGATACGGCTATTCGAATAGTTTGACACTCTGCAGAGATTGTACACTTTCACCACAACATTCGATACATCCGTCAGGAACAAATCCTGAATTCACCATACTCAGTATGCAGATAATCAATCCTAACCTTTCCATTACACGCCCTAGTATAGGCACCTCTCCTGTGAGTTTGGCCTCCCAACCATGACCACTGTCATCTTGGGTACTGCACAGGTGGACAATCTTCACAAGGTAGCCTCAGCTCAGACCTTGGCCATGAGGGAACCCATACTAAATTATATAAGTTTCCAGTCAAGCCCTACCCAAATTTCTGGTATTGTGGTTGTACGGTAAAATTGGAATGGTATCGCATCCAGACAACCATCAGTTTTAAAAAGGGCTAAGGCTCATGCCTCAACAGTTTCATCATCCAAATCATCTGGTGTTCGGGAACACATGTCAAAACATTTCAGTAGAATGACTCATCATTCCAAGGTTTTCATAACCATTTTCACCAAGTATTCCCATCTAATGTGGATCAAGTTTTATGCTTAGCACTAGCATCTATAGGTGGGTAAGTACTAATGAGGGGTGGTAAAAAAGTGGAGATTGATTGAGTTCAATCTCATGCCTTAGGATGACATCAAGATTAACTAACTCTAGACTTCAGATCATTGAGCAAGGAAAAAAGAGCTGGAATAAAAAGCTATTTATGGAAATTACCTTGTTGGGCTCTTGGAACATCTGGAAAGAGAGAAACAACCTCTGGTTTAATAACATACAACCCTCAGTTCAGGCTTGGAAGTCAAGATTAGCTGCTGATCTGTCATTGCTGATTCATAGGACAAAAGAGGATCTACACCCACTTATCAAGAGCATTATTCATAGTTTGTAAACCTTTTGAGATCCTAGACTTATCTAACCTGACTTTTAGAGACTTTTCTCCCCCTCTGTCTCTATGTAAATATGTAACTTTATAGACTCTGACCTTTTATTAATGAAAATGAGGCAGTAGGAGCCTTTCCTACTGTTATTACACTAAAAAAATGACATCAAGATTATCTAGCTTAGGCCAAATTTAATGCTCTTTATGCAACCTTCAATTATCTTCCTAGAATCTATGAGTTACTTAAGTAAACTACAAGTAATAGCTTTGATAAAGAAATAAGGTATAAAGCTTGCAAGTAAAACTAGGATTGGGTTATCAAGTGGGTATGATCACAGATGCTTAAGGCATATTGTTGGTATGGTAACAAGCAAGTATTAGCTTGCATAGGTCAACTTGATTAGTAAGGCTTTCTAAAGTAGGGTATCTTGCAAGTGTTAGCTTGCTCAATCAACTAGTAGTATTAGGCTTGCCTTGTGCAGAGCAGTGGTTGAAGTTCTCCTCGGCTTCTTCTTCGTAGTATCCTCCTTCCTCCTCGTATCCTTGGTCGGTACTAGCGTCTATAAATAAATACGAGGTACACAATCACCAAACAATACTTAACTATTTTCAATCATCACACAAAGGTGTTCTATAGATGATCTAACATCATCACTAACATTACAAGATTTAAGCATTTGCATTCTTTATTTATTTTTAGAAACGTAATTTCTACTCATTGAAAAACTACTTAAGATTTAATATTCTCCAACTCAAACATGGGATCATGTTGACACATGTCATCACCATATATTTCAGTACATGGGAATGTGATTTAAAGTGGTGTCACAATTTAATAAGGTTTAACCTTTTATTTCAATTAAATAAAGTGACTAGAAATGCCTATGTGGCATTTTTTTTATTACTTGAACATTATTTGTATAAGTAAACTCAAATGTTTTTATATATTCTGAAAGTTATGATCAAATGTGATTTTTGAGAGTTGGAATCAACTCAAAAGCTATTATGGTTGAATTTTGAAAAATGTTTGAATGCAGAAAAGCTTCTGACTTGTTATTTTTACCAGGGTTGATCTATAGATCCAAATGATTTGAATCCAACGGGCTTGGATTAAGCATTTCAATACCTTTCTAACAAAATTGATTTCATGCAATTTGGTTTACTGAATCGAGCTGGGTTGATTTTTGAAACTAGGTATAGAACTGAGTTTGAATAAAAATAGAAAAAGCTAAATTCAAACGAGTGGGCTGCGCGGGAAAGGTTAATGGGCCGGCCCAGTGTCACTCCGCAGCGTGGGGCGCAACTGACAGGGGGGTCTACTGGTTAGTGGCTCATAAAACCGGAAGCGGTACGGGGTGATGTGGTGCGTTGGATTAGAATGAAGATCGACGGCTGAGGGTCGTCGTCGACGATGAACAAGTCATCGGCGAGCTCGAACCCTAGCGGATCGGTGGGGGTGCATAGGGGGCATACCGGGGCTCCAGTGATGATGGCGAGGCGGGCAAACGAAGAATTCAACGACGGCGAAATCAGGGGTGGTCGTGGCAGCTCCGGGGGTGGTCGAAATCAACGGCTCCCTTCTTCTCTAGAGGCAGCCAGCTCCGGCGCAATTCCGACGATGCACTGCTCGCCTTCCTCAGGGAAGAAGTGGGAAGTCTCAGTGAGAGGTGGGGAGTGAGATGGTGTGAAGAAATCGAGCGGGGGTGGTCTCCTTTTATAGGCTCGACGGCGAGACCGAGAGGGATGGGCAGGCGAAGGTGGCGACACGGCTTTGGGCGGCTAGAGGCATGGCTGTGGCTGGCGATCGACGGGCGGTCTCCTGGCGATGCTCTAAGGTTTAAATGCGCATGTAGGGGCGGTGGCAAATGGTCGGGAACACGCGATGCTCTGCGAGGTAGAGGCGGCGAACTCTGTGGCGAGCGGTGGCTACGGGGTACGGGCGGTGAAACGATCATGTCTGGTGGTCTCCTGGGACGGTGGGGTGCATGTTGGCGGGCGGCGAGGGCTCGAGGTGGTCGGGTTGCGTGGGAACGGCGCGTGCTCTGTGGTGTGCGTCGGCATGGTCGACAGCGGCGCGGGCGCGGCGTTCCTGGCTGTTCTGGTCGCTGTCTCCAAGCTAGGGCTGGTCGAGAGGGGGCGGTGAGACACGGGCTACCTCCCAGACAAGGTTGGCACGGCTATTTCTTCTCCTAGCTTGCTGTCCACACTAGGGTGACATGGGTGCTCTCGGCCTGCTCACCACTGATGACAATGGCCGGCTTACAGTGGTGCTAGAGGTTAGTTAAAGGTTCTAGATGATCTACGAAGGATAGTTGTAACCAGAGAGGGAACAAGGTTGGCCAAAACACTGCTCAACATAGTGTTTTTGTTTTTGTTGATTTGAATCTGCAGCCTGTTTGATGAAATAGCCGCATGAACTTAAGTTTTGAATTTTGAAAATATTTTTGGTGGGTGTGCTAGGCATGTACTGGGGAGTCTGTGGATGCTTGGGTTTTGAAAATTGAGTTGGTTTGAGTGGTTTTTGAAATAGTGGGATCTTCCCATATGAAATAGATTCAATTTTAAACTGTCATTTAAACTAATCATTTGAATGTTTCTGGATGATCACAAAGTGGGCCTTGGTACCTTGTTATGAGTACTATCAAGTGGTGCAAAGATCCATACATGTTTCTGTTGAGCTTTGAAAATTAGAGATAGCCAAAGTAGGCATGGGAGTTAATTTGGCCAAAGTGACCATTCACTTAATTTATTTGTTTTGACTTGTTTGTCTTTGGGAAAAGTTTGGGGATTGTTTAGATGATGTTTATTTCACCTAAGAATCATTTTACAAGCAAAGAAACACAGAACCATGGCAATTCCAAAGAATCCAAATTTCAATACACACACATATGAATGCTTTCATATTTTTAGTTGGGAAAGTTTTTGTTAACCCTAATTTTGATGATTAGAGTTTGATGATCCAAGTTTAATATTTTTGGGATGTTACAATATGTCCGTGCAAAACTCCCCAAGCATAACAGCAATCTTCCTTTTGTGCTGCCAAAAACAAAAGAGAAAACAAATAAAATCACTGTTGGTTGCAACTTATCAGAAAAAATATAAAACCAGTTACAAAAAGGAAAAAACAAAAAAAGATACTTTAAAAACCAACATCAGGAACCAACTTAGTACTACTTAGCTCCAACTTAAGCATGTTGCATACAACAACATACCCATCATGAGCAAGCAACTTTTTTAAAAAAATTCAAATCAAAAAGCATTCTGATAAAAACATTAGGAACCAACTTAGTACTACCTAGATCCAACTTAAGCATGCTGCATTGTAACATGCCAAAAATATAAAGCCATGATCATCAAACTCTAATCACTAAAATTAGGGTTATCAAAATCTTTGAGTAATTAAAATCATATGAATGCATGTGTGTATGTGATGATTTGATAAATGCATGAATGGACTTGTGTGATTCAACTAAATAGTAAGGAATGGTTCTAAGATGAATATAACATCATCTAAAACATTTCCAAGCAGAAACAAATAAAGGAAAAACAAAAACAAATCAATTAAAGCAAATGGTCATTTTTGCCAATCTTGCTCACTAGGTCACTTTGAGTGCTTCTAGTCCAAGATTTCAAACATAAACTTTTCCAATTCTTTTCACCCCTTGCTAGACCAAGTAAAAATGAATCAAAGCCCACCTTTCAAACTTACAAAAACATTTGGCAACCTCATTCAAATCACAAGTAAAAATTGAATCTTTATCATATGTGAAGATCACACCTTTTCAAAACCCAACCAAACTAGTGCCCCTTGACTAATCCAACTAACCAGAGACTCCCTAGTATGTGCCTAGAAAACCCACCAAGTTTGAATCCAAAATTCAAACTTGAATCTCTTTGGGCCATTTCATCAAACACCTTGTTTGCAGCAAACAAACAAACAATAAACACTATAGTCAGCAGTGATTTTGGCCAACCTTGTTCCCTCTCTAGCTCTCACTATACTCTCAGTAGATGATCTAGCCCAATTAACAAGCCTTAGCACCACCGTGAGCTTGGCATAGCTATTAATGGTGACCATGCCGAGCCTAACTTGCCACCCACATGTCGACAACGAGCTAGGAGAAGCACCAAGCCTAGCAAGCATGTCTGGAGAATCACCACCCAGCATCGCCCCCACCCCAAGCCTCAAGAACTGCCACTGACCACACCGCCTGAAGCCAAGTCTCTCTACGTGCGAGCCGAGAGCGCGCTAGTGCGCCACACTCGACCAATACCCACAGACCGCGCGCCGCCCACGCCACTTGCAGACGTGATCGCCAACACTCCAGCACGCCGCCAGACAACCTCGTTCGCCGCCGCACAGACCATGCATGTTGTGCACCATTAAAATCACCATCGGACCCGCCCAGTGCTTCGACGTGTTTCGACCGATCAGCACCACCCCATGCCTCGCCACCAGGCCGTTGAGCTTCGCTAGGGAGCACAGCACCGCCCCCTATCGTCGCCCATGCCATTAGCCCTCTGTGTCGTCGACCACGACGAGCTCAGTCCGCGCCCGTCGGTCCCCTTCATCCACTATAAAAGGAGGCCTCCCCCGCTCGTTTTCTTCACACCAGTTCACTCCCCACCTCTCACTGATCACACCCACTCACTCCCGGAGCAAGGCGAGCACCAGGTGTCCGGAATTTCACCGGAGTTTGCCGCTGCAGAGGAGGAGAGGCGCCGTCAATTGGAGCCGCCCCAGGAGAAGCTGCCGATACCAGGAGGATCGATGTCGTCGACTTCGTCGTTCGCCCCTGTCGTCGACCATCGCCTGAGCCCCTGTGAGCCTCCCACGACCCCCACCTGTCGCGCTAGGGTTCTGTCTCGTCGGCGCTGCCCGACGTGGACGATGAACCAGAGACGTTCGATTAGAGTTAGATCATGCGGCCTAGATCACCCCGTACCGCTTCGCCACTCACTGTCTCACTAACGAGTGGGGACAGCCACTTAAACCGCTCGCACGTGCGCTGTGCGTAGTGGGCCGGCCCAGTTAAACGTCCCGCGCGACCCAACAATTCAAATTTAGTTTTATTCATTTAGTTCTAAACTTAGTTCTTTACCTAGATTCAAAAATCAACCCAGCTCGATTCACTAAACCAAAATGCATGAAACCAATTTTATTAGAAAGGTACTGGAATCCTTAATTCAAGCCCGTTGGATTCAAACCATTTAGATTTGTAGATCACCCATGGTAAAAATAACAAGGCAGAAGCTTTTCTGCATTCAAACATTTTTCAAAATTCAACCATAAGAGATTTTGAGTTGATTCAAACTCTCAAAATCACATTTGACCATACCTTTCAGAATATATAAAAACATATAGGTTTACTTACAGAAATAAAGATCAAGTAATAAAAGAATGCCACATAGGCATTTCTAGTCACTTTAATTAAATAAAATAAAAGGTTAAACCTTATTAAATTGTGACACCACTTTAAATCACATTCCCATGTACTGAAATATGTGGTGATGACATGTGTCAACATGATCCCATGTTTGAGTTGGAGAATATTAAATCTTAAGTAGTTTTTCAATGAGTAGAAATTACTTTTCTCAAAATAAAATAAATGGGACAAGTGCTTTAATCTTGTAATGTTAGTGATGATGCTAGATCAACTAGTGTGAACCTTTGTGTGATGATTAGAAATAGTTAAGTATTGTTTGGTGATTGTGTACCTCGTATTTATTTATAGACGCTAGTACTGACCAAGGATACGAGGAGGAAGGAGGATACTACGAGGAAAAAGCCGAGGAGAACTTCAACCACTGCTCTACACAAGGCAAGCCTAATACTACTAGTTGAATTAGCAAGCTATTAACTGAGCAAGCTAACACTTGCAACTTAGCAAACTTACACCAATTGATACCCAATCCTAGTTTTACTTGCAAGATTAATACTTTATTTTCTTTATCAAAGATTTCTCTTAGAGTTTACTTAGTGACTTGTAGATTCTAGAAAGATAACTGAAGGTAGCATAAAGAGCATAAAATTTGGCCTAAGTTAGATAATCTTGATGTCATCCTAAGGCATGAGATTGAACTTAGTAAATCCCCACTGGTTTATTACCCACCATTAGTATTTACCCCCACTTGTAGATGCTAGTGCTAAGCATAAAACTTGATCAACTTTAGATGGGAATACTTGGTGAAAATTGTTATGAAAACCTTAGAATGATGAGTCATTCTACTAAAATGTTTTGACATGTGTTCTTGAACACCAGATGATTTTGATGATGAAAATGTTGAGGCATGAGCCTTAGCCCTTTATAAAACTGATGGTTGTCTCGATGCGATACCATTCCAATTTTACCGTACAACCACAATACCCGAAAATTGGGTAGGGCTTGACTGGAAAATTATATACCTTAGTATGGGTTCCCTTGCAGCCAAGGTCTGAGCTGAGGCTACCTTGTGAAGATTGTCCACCTGTGCAGTACCCAAGATGACAGTGGTCATGGTTGGGAGGCCAAACTCACAGGAGAGGTGCCTATACTAGGGCGTGTAATGGAAAGGTTAGGATTGATTATCTGCATACTAAGTATGGTGAATTCAGGATTTGTTCCTGACGGATGTATCGAATGTTGTGGTGAAAGTGTACAATCTCTGCAGAGTGTCAAACTATTCGAATAGCCGCGTCCGCGGTTATGGATAGTTGGAGTGGCCATACTGTTCCCCCGTCAGATGTTTTCAAAATGACTTGTGAAATGATTTGTGACTTTGACTTGACCACAGCAGAGTTGTGATATGAAATTCAAGTTCCCACTTAGGTGTTATAAAATTTTCAACTAGCTTCCTTTGCTTTTGAACTTAGTAGAGTAAAGCTGGCTTTTTGCAAAACAACCCTAGAGCTTAGTATCCTACTACAAAAACTCCCTTCACTTATTAGTATTAGTTTGTGAGTACTTAAAGAGTACTCATGGCTTTGTCCCTGGCTATTCCCATGGCCAGACTATGAAGAGGAGTATCAGGATGACGGACCGCAGGAAGGTTACGACAACTAGGATCATCTTCCATCGTCAGCATTGCCTGTGACCATGAAGATGGAGCTTCGCCTACGCTATCGTTACTATTACGTTATTCCGCTGCTTGAATTATACTAAGAACTGGATCATGAGATCCTTATTTGTGTAAGACCTTATGTATGATTTGTAATGGATGATGTACTGTGATATCCAATCTGTTATGTCTCGCAAAAATGGTAATTCTGGGATTGCGATGTATGACATAACAGGCATCTGTGATTAAAAATCCGGGTGTTGACAAGTTGGTATTAGAGCCATCCTGACCATAGGAGACCCTAGTTAGAATGGACGTTGGAATCAAAAACTTAGTTTCAAAATCAAAAGAAGTGAGTATTTACAAAAACTTATTCTTATCACTTAGACTTTTTCATGAAAAAAAATCAAGCACAAAAAATGAAAAGGAGTAAATGCTTACTCTTAGTTTCCTAAAGTCTCCATTGCCTTTAGAATCATTGCACGCGACAGCTTGTATTAGTTTATCATTCCATGCTTTAGCCCGGACTGGATAGTTTCTTCAGATTGCACCACCTTGTCAACCTCCAGAGAATCAAGGTAGAGGATCTGCATTGGAAAAGAGGGGATGACTATCTCTGTTACAAATTTGATTTGTCGCATAAAAAATAATGGGAAAGAGGGGAATTGTTTTCAGCAACTTTACCACGAGGTGATGGAGGCAGCAGCACACAAACTTTTTCTTTGCTCCCATCTTCTTTACTTGTGTGGAAATTTGGTCAACGGCAAATTGGGCAACATTGGTCCTTCGAAATAGGTTGAGATCAACAAGGGACCTATAGCACCTTGGACTGATACTAGAAGCGGTAGTCGGGCATACAAAGCATCTTATTGCATCGGCAAAATATGCACGAAGGAACTTCAAGTCTGCCACTCCACCCATGTTTTTTATCATTTTGCACCAGTTGGCCCACTCCGGTGCTGAACCACTCTCTATGTTGTATTCTCTGTTGAAGAACTCAATAGCTTCTGCCTCCATCTCATAACAAACAGGTTGCCCCTCGTTCGGGATCCCAAACACTTTCGTGTATGAATCTGCATTCACTGGAATTGTTCCCCTCCCTAGGATGGCAAGCTCGTTCCGTATGGGATCAAAGCAAGACAGAACCCACATACTTAGATCCACTGGCATCTCCTTAGCCTGCACCTTTATCATCCCTCCCCATCCCCATTCTTCTATTAGAGTTTTCTGTTCTGGAGACAAAATTTGGTTCAACTGAAACAACCTCGCGGGCGAAGCGCGGTTCCTTCCAAGCTATTGAAATTTTCAGCAAAAAAGCAAATTCAGTGTTGATCCTTTAAAAAATGTTAAAAGGTTTAGCCTCTGTTAATAGGGAAGAAAAAAAGCAGTAAGGCGTACTACGGTCCGTCTTTTCCGAGTAGGCTTCACCGTAACAAATTTCCTTTGCCTACATCATGAGGAACTTGCTTGCTCCCCCTGCTGCATTATCTTCCGGTAAGCGCAGGCGGGCGTGTTTGGTATTGTCTTTAGCCATGTGTCTCTAGTGATATTCTACCCTGTAAAAAAGCCCAAAAGTAACTCAGCTTAGCACTATGTTCTTCCTGAAAAAACAGATATGCAGTATACAAAAAGCTAAAGTATATAAAACAACTTTGTATATACCCAGAATGCAATTTAGAAAACTTTTAAGACTACTTTTTAGAACCAACTTAAACATGCTGCAAACAGCAACTTAGCTATTTCAAGCAACTTTAAAAAGATGGAAAATCAAAAAGGTTCTAAAAACACATGAACCACCTAGGTAGTATTTTGGAACCAACTTAAGCATGATGGAACACACAACTTAACCATCATAAAAAACAAAGCAACTAAAAAATCAAGCATTCAGAACTAAGTAGGATTTTGAACCAAATTAAGCAAGTTAGAATTATGAGCAAAAGCAAGTAGGTGGTATTTTGGAACCAACTAAGCAGGATTTGAACCAATTTAAGCAACTTGGGAGAAACAATTTATCCATCATGAGAAAAAAGCAAGTAGGTGGTATTTTGGAACCAACTCTGTAATATTTTGGAACCAACTAAGCAGGATTTGGGAGAAAAACAAACTATACATCATGAACAAAAAAGTAACTAAAAAGAAAAGCGTAAGCATACTGAATTTAAAAGCCCAACTTAAAAAACCAAGCTAGAGAAACAACTCAGATATATACTACTGCCAAACACAAAAGTAGGGGCACTAACAAATCCATCTGCACACACTAACAAAAAGCGCGTGATAGATCATGGGTCATAAAAATGCAAAAAACCATCACGTACTTGAAGTAACAACTTAGCGCGTAATCATGCTGCATTTTGATTGAATTTAGATTACCAAAACAGAGTAGGGCAGTAGCAAAAATACATCAGCACGCACTAATAAAAGGACAAAAATCATCGAAAAAACATACACCTCCTAGAACATACGCATGGCCGATAGATCACGGGTAATTGAGTAGATGTGGAATCATACACATGGCATGCACTAACAAGGACAAAATCATCATCCTCAGAACATATACATCTCCTAAAACATACACACCTAGAACATACACACCCTACAATATACACACCCCTAGAACATACACATGATAGATAAATTGGAATTATCCCAGTACTTGAGTAGTAACAACTTAACCATCATCGTGCTGCATTTTTGATTTGGTTTAGATTTTCACTTATTATTGCTTCAACTTAAACACAAAAATCCCACATCCTCGGATGGATTTGTACCTCTGGTTGCTTGATAAAGTCAAAATCCCTGTAGAATCTTTGTCTTTGAGCAAAAACAAACTTCGCGCTCGAGGAAACTCACCGCTCGCTCGATGCCACCACGGGTAGCCGACCTCGCCGTGAAGCTGCCTTGCCGCGGATCTCGAAGACCTCGCCGTGAAGTTGCCTTTGACGCAGATCTCGCCAGTCCTTTCACCAAAGAGGTCGTCGCCCCCACCACCAGGCTAGAGGGTGCAGATCCACCCGCCGCGGATGCCCCTACACCCCGCTATGCTCTACTTCACCTCCGATTCGAGTAGACGCCGCAGATGCCGCAGGAGAAAAATGGGACAGGAATGGGGGACGCGAGGACAGACGGTGTCGCCGCGAGCTTGAGGATGAAGATCCACCCCACCCGATCCCCTACCCCTCAGCCGCGGACCGACCTCGCCTCCCTCTGTCGCGCTCAACTCGCCTGCGACGACGCCACCCCACACACGAGCGGAGAAAATGGGGAGAAGGGATGAGACGGGCGGAGAGACGTGAGTGCGTGGTTTGAATGCGCAGGTGTGGAGCGGTCGGGGACGCTACCTTTCCAGGTAGAATCTGTCTGGACGGGTACGTGATCCGACTGTCACAAAACGGAGGCTGGAAAAGACAACGTGGCCTCCAAACACTTTTTAGCAATTGGGATATTTGATACTCCCTCCTTCACGGTTTGCAGGACGCTCTACAAAAATCTCATCTCACAAACCTAGGCGTGAACGTATTGGCTAAAAATTAGACCTATTAGTGAGCGGTTAAGACGCATGCATTGGTGGGAGGCTGTTGCATGCATAGGAAGTTGGGAGAAAAGATGTCACATTAATTAACAATTAATTCTTATGCGCCTAGGAACATTGTAGTTTTGGAAAAACCCAAATTTGATTAGGCGCCCTGCAAACCGTGAAGGAGGTAGTAGTTTCAGTAGCAATGTGGAGAAATTAAATGCACGTCTACCATGGTGCCTGACAAGAATTCAAATTTGAAAGAGGATGGTTTCGTAGAGTGAGCCGAACAAAGGTGAAGGGTCATATAGATGAGGATGCAAACAACCTAAGAAACGTGGAAGATCATCTGGGAGTAGATGACTAACATGAGGAAAAAACGAACTGGTGTACAATAAAAAACTTGTCTATTTGTCAACGGCCAATTACTAGTTGATAGTACAAGTTATCTCTATGGACTCCCGCACATAATCGGCCCCGGAAAAAAGAAAACAGGCATATATGCTTGTCCAGACAAAAAGGGTGGATGGTTTTGCACACCGACAAAGTTTTGCCAGGAAGTAAAGTTTTGCAAACCACAAACCAAAACATGCTGGCAAACAGGCAATGCGCACTCAACTGCTCAACATCTTAGTTGCTTATTTTCATCGACACTAGGATTACTTTGTGGGTTAGAACCAATTGAAAGGAAAGGCAGGAAAAGGTGAATGCGATTAGACCTCATAACCTAGAATGTGAGATAATGTTTACTTCACACGGACACTGTCTGTCATACAAAAAATAATAGCTGTATAATCCAGTAGTAACATTTTCTAGCACACCTAGCTTTCAATATGACAATCATTCTGATCAAGTCCAGGGCCAGAGTCTATTAACCGAGCATAGCAATGGACACTCTTAAGAAATTTTTCAGTCTCTAAAGCCAGAGGAAGATCATCCTGTCTCCCTTTTAGCATCCCTACCATTATCTACATCAAAGCCGACCCAATCAATAAAATGAAGTTATGTGTTTTAGCCAGGAATATCGTTCATGACATGGCAATGAAACAAACAGAAGTATCAGAATGATGGTAGGGATGCTATCAGCTTTTCAGTTAGTTAACCATGAAACAAGTCTAAGCTGTGTTCACAGTCACATACACCTTGTAGATAAATACAATGCCTCCTGTGCCCGATTATTCGATTGTGCAGACAAAAGGCAAACATTAAGTTGAGTTAAAAAAATTGTTCTCCCAAAAAGTTCTGTAGCTCAAGAAACTTCATACTGACGTGTGGCATGGCATCCAATCATTATTTGGTAAGGCAGCTTCATTTAAGGTACTCCCTCCGTCCCAAAATAGATGTCTCAGATTTATCAAAATTTGAATAAATCTAGACACTATTCAATATATAGGTTCATCCAAATTTTGACAAATCTAAGACATCTAATTTGGGACGGAGGCAAAGGTATAATCCCCATAAAAATAGACAAAAGCACAAAGAGTTAAGCAAAAACCTGAAATGGCACTATTGAAATTTCCTTTTTATTTCGTGCAAAGGTGCACCTTATATCCTCCTCCTATTGTGGCACCTTTGCAGCACAGCAGCACTCAAAAACATGATAATAGTAATTCCAGTAAAACACTACAAACAAACACAAAATGCATAATGAGGCAAACATAGTAACTAATTAAAGTTTCACCATTAGATAATAGAACAAGAATATCATGTCTAACACCAGGCAACACATAAACAGCACTCAGAAACATAAAAATAATAATTCCAGTAAAACAGTATAGACAAACACATAATGCATAATGAGGCAGGCATAGTAACTAATTAAAGTTTCATCCTTAGATGATAGAACAAGAATATCATGTCTAACAGCAGACCAAACATTCAAACTAGTCAACACATTCAATGTCTGTAACAGACCTCAGCTATTGATCACCTATGGATCACAAGGTACCACAGAGATACCGGTTAAGATCACAGAATGTGAAGTCAACACCCCACTGGTTAGGGAGGCGCACAGAATCCAAGAGAACACCATGGCGCATATCAACACGAAGGAGATGTAGGGCCGTTCCAGCAACAGCGACATACTCTTTGCACTTTTTCTTGGAGCCCTTGTGCTTAGAGCAGCAGGGGGCGTATTTACCCAGCATGAAGTAGATGATGTCTTCTTCCTCCATGCTCAGGATGGGGTACATTGGCACCATGTCAGTTGACAGGCTGCCCTTCTTGAACTTCTGTTGTTCGGCAAGGGTGCCCAGGCAGAGGGAGTGCTCGGTCCATGTTGTCATGTCTTCGTTTGGTGAGAGGCTCCAGACCGTCACGGTGCAATCAACAAAGTCCAAGAGCTGCATGAAGCCATCAATGGAGACAAACTTGATGGACGACTCTCCGACGCGACCCATTGTCCGGTACATGTTCGACCGCAGCTCCATTGCGCATAAGATGTGTGGGGGGAGTTGACGCGGCTGCTCGATTGGCAGCTCAATGAAGTGGAACTTGAGGATGGCACCGCGTCGGCTTGGGGCAGAGAGCAGGGCATCACAGCTGCAGTACATGACACCGTGCACAAGGTTTGCCCAGAAAGCACGGCCACCAAAGGAGAAGGCCAGGACAGCCGTGTAGCCGTGGGAAGCATAGTATCCCTTGAATTCGGGTGGGAATTCCGCCTTTACCAGATTCCACTCCGGGGAGGAAGACCGCCACAGGTAAAGAGCGTCGGAGTGGTTAGCCATCTCTGCCATACTTACCAAAGCATAGCTGCCATCGTCGCCTGGGGGACGCGCGATAAGAATACTACTCGCAAGGGCTGTAGGGCCGTGCCCCCACTCTTTGGAGAAAGGATCACAAGACTGGGACCAAGGGTGAGAGGGGATCATGGAGATGGACTGTGCCAACGCGTCGTATATGATGTAGATGCTGACGCGAGGGGAACTGGAGAGCATCCACTCTTTCTCTTTTTGCGGGGAGGGTAGCATCGATTCGAGAAGGATCAGGTTTTTGTCGACGGCAAGGATGCGGATACAGCCATCCCCTCCTCCTTGGATCTTGAGGTAGGACAAAGCAGGGGCATCGGCAAGATGCGCCTCAAGGTGCAGGGCGTTCACCACGTTGTTGGCGATGGTCGAGGTGTTGAAGTTAAACCCGATCGCCCGCCTTCTTACACAGCTCAGGGGACGCGACGGCGGCTGCTGGGTCTTGGGGGCATCGCCTGCGACCACCTCGTCCGTGAGCACGTTGCGGCACATCGCAACCAGCGCGGGGAGAGAATTGACTGACGCTTGGTTGGCGGCGGCGGGGGTGGAGAGGGGATGAGAAGAGACGGACGCAATTAGGGATTGCAAACAGCTGAGGGAACGCGACGGCGGCGGGTGGGTCTTGGGGGCATCGCCTGAGACCACCACGTCCGTCCGCACGTTGCGGTACGTCGCAACCGCCGCGGAGCGAGACATGGCTGAGCGGCTCGGCGGGGGACGCCGCCGGTGCGGGGTGGGGGTGGCAAGGGACAGGGGGCGGAAGAGGGGGTTAGAAGAAGAGATGGACGGAATTAGGGATTGCAACTCAACCCGAGTATACCTGTTTGTGGGGAAAGAAGCGCAAATGCTAATGCCGCCCGCTGCGGCGCTGCAGTGCGGGCGGCTCGCGCCGCACAGAGGCAACCCCTGTTGGGCTGGCCCACTTTCGAAGCGTTTAGCTGCTTTTTCTTCTTTTTTTTAATTTATTTTCTGTTTCCTTTTTGGGTTTTCTTTTCCGATTTCCTTTTTATTTTTTAAAAAATGTTCATTATTTTTGGAAAAATTCACGTTTTTCATTTTTTTTTGAAATTCATGTTTTTCAAATTTTTGGTTTATGGTGTTTAAATTTGGTTCATGGTTTTGAAGTAGGTTCGTAATTTTTGAATTTAATTCATGATTTTAAAACAAAATTGTTCATGCCATGAAAAGGTGTTCATAGGTTTTTTAAAATTGATTCATGACTTTCAAATTGTGTTCGTGTCATGATTTCTATAAATTGGTTCCTATTGAAATTTTGTTCATGATTTTAAAATTTTGGTTCATGATTTTGAAAAATGTTCATAATTTTAAAAGGTTCATGAATAAAAAATAAATTTTAAATAAATGTTCAGTTATGACATATAAAAACTGCTCACGCTTTTTAAAAATTGGTTCATTCTTTCGAAAAAAATGTTTTCGCATTTTGAAAATTTGTTGATGAATTTAAAATATGGTTCATGGTATTCTAAATTTGGTTAACGGTATGTAGTTTATGTATAAGAAAGCTAGGCACTTTTTCTTTGGCTTCTATTAAAATCAATAATTGGCGGGGTAATACAGAGCTCAGCAAAAATCAGAATTGATTAGCCTTTGAATCTTGCCTCGATAAATCGCTCCTGTTAATTGTGTTTTTCCTTGTCATATAAAAGGAAGCCCACTTTGAAAACCCTAATCATAATCCTCTCACTCCCCAATCGTCGTGCGGCTGCTCCGCCGCCTCCCCTTCGTCCCTCCTCGCTCATCCCCTCCCCTCCCGATCTCTGCCTCCCCTCACCTCGCCCCTCCCCCGATCCCCATGCCTCCTCCTTTACCCCTCTGCTCTGCCAAGCTCCTCCCCGCCCTTCTTCTCAATGTCGCCGACCATGACCGCCGCTGTGGCGACCACGACCACCACTGCGACAAACACGACCGCCGTTGTGCCGACCATAACCACCGCTGCGCGATGGAGGTAGCCAAGACGCCAATGTCCTCTTGCTGGCTCAGCGATAAGGAAGAGGCCTCGCTCATCGTCGTGGCACCAGCAGTTCTACGGCCGCGCCAAGACCCGTGTGGTCGACCTCCAGGAGATCTTCTTCGGCCGCTCCGCCGATGCCACCTCGACAATAGCACCGCCACGCCTTCGGTCTTCTGGTGATTGAGTGTTGGTTGGCATTGTTGGAATTATGCCCTAGAGGCAATAATAAAGATGTTATTATTATAATTCTTGTTCATGATAAAGTTTATATTCCATGCTAGAATTGTATTAAGCGGAAACTTTAATACTTGTGTGGTTTGTGAACAACACCGTGTCCCTAGTACGCCTCTATGGACTAGCTCATTGATTAATGATGGTTAAGGTTTCCTGACCATAGACATGAGTTGTCAATTGATAATGAGATCATATCATTGGGAGAATGATATGATGGACATACCCAAACTAAGCGGAGCAATTAGATCGTGTCATCGTGTTCATCTTTGCGAAGCTTTTCTTATGTCAAATATTGTATTCCTTAGACCATGAGATAATACAACTCCCTGGTATCGGAAGAAAGCTTTGAGGTCATCAAACGTCATCCTAGGAGAGGGTGATCATAAAGGTGTCTCTCAGGTGATCGGAAAGTATCTGTTGGGTTGTATGTATCGAGATGGGATTTGTCCCTCCCAAGTCGGAGAGATATACTTCGGGCCCACTCGGTAATCGATATCAACACCGCTTGCAAGCATGTGGTTAAGGAGTTAATCACAAAGTGATATCGGATTACGGAACGAGTAAAGTACTTGCTGTGAACGAGATTGAACTAGGTATGACGCAAGACGATCAAATCTCGGGCAAGTAAAATATCGCGAGACAAAGGGAATATATATATGGGATTGATTGAATCCTGGCATCGTGGTTCATCCGATATGATCATCGATGAATGTGTGGGAGTCAATATGGGTTTCCAGACCCCGCTATTGATTATTGATAGAAGATCATGTCTGCATGTTCTCGAACCTGAAGGGTCACACACTTAACGTGTCTCGACGCTAGGATAGATTAGATAATTGGTTTATGAGTTTTTGTTCGGAGTCTCGGATGGGATCCGGGACATCACGAGAGGTTCCGGAGTGGTCCGGAGAATAAGATTCATATAAGGCAATGCAGTTTTTGGAGTTCGGAATTGTTTCGTGTTAATCAGTATTATACCGGAAGCTTCTAGAACCTTCCGGAGGGGGACCAACGTGGCCCCACCTGCCGGGAGGGGGCATGGGCATATGAGGGAGTGCCCTGGCCGCATTGGGCCAGGGTCACAAGGCCCCATAGGGCCCAGCCGGCCAAACAAGGGGAAAACCTAAAGGGGGCTTCTAGAAGGAGGGGGTGGGGAACTTGCCCCCCACTCTTCCCTCCTTGGCCGCCGGCCTAGGCTTGGGGGAGGGGCTAGGGTTGCCGCCCACCCCTCTATATAAAGAGGGCTGGGGGCGCACCACCCCCTTACACCTTCCCCTCAAGCCTAGCCGCCCTGCTGCCCTCCTCTCTCTCTCTCTCTCTCCCTCCTGACTGCGTGTAGGCGAAGCCCTGCTGCAGAAACTCTCCACCAATTGCACCGCGCCGTCTCGTTGTAGATCCAATCCGTCTCTCCACCATACTTGCTGGACCGAGGAAGGAGGAGACGTCGAGGTGCTGCACGTGTGCATCTCCCGGAGGCATCGCCACTTGCGGTGCTAGATCGGATCGGATCGCGAGGAGGAGAAGCGAGTACGACTACATCACCCACGTTCCGACGATCGTTCCGCTGTGCGAATCTTCAAGGGTATGAAGATCTCATCTAATCTCGCTCGTTGTTTGCATCTCCTAGATTAGATCTTGGCTTTCCCGTTCGCATCTGTAGAAAAATTTTGATTTACTATGCTGCGAAACCCTTCAGGCATCGCTTCCCCTTCTTCCTCCTCCCTCTCATGTTCATAGATACATGTAGTATTTTTATATAATATCTTTTATTGTTGATTGGATTTGTAGCCAAGTTTCAGATCGGCCAGACCCCACCATATTTGACTGCTACCTTGATGATCCTATCCTACAAAGATGGGCATCTGAAGCATCGGCAATTTATTTGAGGTGGGTAATGCTGCAAAAGGTATTTGTTTTGGCACGAGATAACTAAGAGTATAAATGGAGCAATAAGTGGATCTGGCCTAGATCGGTAACGTGCCTATGGTGCTTTTCCAGCTAGCTTACATCTGCATACATATTCTCTTACAATCCTTTTTGGTTTGTTCTGTAGTCATAAGGTGTGCTTTTGTTCTATGTTGTGAAGATCAGCGAGTATCACATATGGTGCTCATCCAGGATGGCAACAACCTGCCGGCGACGCTCGCGGACTGGGTACACGGTGTACCCGACGACGATGGTCGTGTGTGCAGTTACACAGTGCTGATCAGCTCTATGATCGACCTGAGGTACGAGGAGGTGGTCTGGGGCGAGGACATGCTGGTGCATAATGCAAACTTCCTTTACCGACCTGTCCTTTACATGCATACATACAAACATAGAACGTTCTTATGTTCAACACTTCTTCACTAACAAGAAATCCACTATGATGTTCTTTCAATGTTTGTTATCATGAATTTTAGCTACGCCATCTGTTGTGACCCCTGTTTGTCTTTTTCTAACATGTTTTCTATAATACGATGGTAATTTTAGTAATAAGTAGGAGCTGACTTATTTCTTGTTGACGTGTGATGTTTGTATATGTGTCCGTTGTATATTGTAATGTTGCCCATGTAACAGAATAGCCCTAGTGTAGCGGTAGTGGTTGTAGTGCTCACGGCTTCGTCGCCCTCTCCCGCACGATCGGCATATGATGAGTAATACAGTGTAAGAATTACAGGGTTCAGTTTGGTATCAGAGCCTCCTATCCCCTCTCTTCCCCATGGCTACCGATGGTTCCTCCTCCTCCCAGCTCATGCCTAGCTCCTCTCAGATTCAGATCCTTGCTTATTCCCCAACCACCAATGACGTAGACATCTCTCGCTACATCAAGTTCAAGCTCGACGCAGCCGCTAGAAACTACCACAAATGGCGCAACCTCTTCCTCTTTGTCCTCTCCAAGTACAACGCCCGCGATCATGTCGAGGAGGAGACCTCACCTCACCTGGCCACCGACGAATGGCGCTCCGCCGATGTCGACATCGTGCTTTGGATCTACGCCACCATCTCCGACGAGCTCCAGGACGTGATCCTGGTGGAGGACAGCACGGCCTACACCGCGTGGCAGGCCCTCCAGCACTTCTTCACCGAGAACTCCGAAGGGCACGAGATCCACCTCGACAAAGAATTCTCCAGCGCGTCCCAGGGCAATCTGTCCATTGTGGCATACTGCCGCAAACTGAAGGGACTCGTGGATCAGTTGGCTGACGTCGGTGCCCCCATCTCCGACAAGAAGCTCGCGATGCGTCTCATCGCTGGGCTCGACGCGCGCTTCAAAACACAGCAAGAGGTACTTGAGTCCTTGAAGCCGTTTCCCTCCTTCATGCAGGCGCAGTCTCGGTTGCAGCTTGCCGAGATCAAACTCGCGACCGTGGCCAAGACGCCTCGGATCCTCCACACCAGCACCGGCAACCAGCAGGGCCAGGGCGGGGCCTCCGGGTTTCGCTTCTTTGGAAACTGCTACACGTGTGGAGAGGCGGGTCAACCCGCCAGAGCCTGCCCCACCAACAATGATCACGGCGACCTCGGTGGTGGCCAGCAACACGGTCGCGGTGGCGGCCAGCACGGCTATGGCCAGAACGGCTACAACCCGCATGGACAGAACAACCGTGGTGGCTTCAACGGTCGCGGCCGCGGCTATGATGACAACAGTGGACGTGGCGGCTACAATGGCAACCACGGCGGACATCAGCACGACTATGGCGGTGGCTACAACGGCGGCTTCAACCCTAGTTTTCAGAACCCTCGCCCCAGTGGGCGACACCCAACGCAGCTGGTGTAACATCCCAAAAATACCAAACTTAGATCATCAAACACTAATCATCAAGATTAGGGTTAACAAAAACTTTTCTAAATAAACTCATGAATGCATGTATATGTGTATGCATGGATTTTGAATTTCTTTAAAAACCACCTTGTTTGTGTGATCCATTGCTTGTAAAATATTTCTTAGGTGAAATGAACATCATCTAAAACATTTCCCACACTTTTCCTAAAGACAAGTAAATCAAAACAAATATATTAAGTGAATGGTCATTTTGACCAATTTAACTCCCATGCCTACTTTGGCTGTCCCAAACTTTCAAAACCTAACAGAAACTTTTCTGGATCTTTGCACCCCTTGAATGTACTCATAACAAGGTATCAAGGCCCACTTTGTGATCACCCAGAAACTTTCAAATGCATAGTTTAAATGACAATTCAAAATTGAATCTTCTTCATATGGGAAGATCCCACTTTTTCAAAACCCACTCAAACAAGCTCAACTTTCAAAACCCAAGCATCTGAAGACTCACCAGCACCAATCTAGCAAACCCACCAAAATTCATTTCAAAATTCAAAACTTGATTTCATGCGGCCATTTCATCAAACAAGTTGCAGACACAAATCAAACAAAACAGCAAACACTATAGTGTGCAGTGATTCTTGCCTAACTTGTTCCCTAGTTAGCTCACACACAACTCAGTAGATCATCTAGAAAGATTAGCCCAACACTAGCACCCCTGTGATCTTGCCATTGTCATTAATGGTGAACAGCCGAGCACCCCAATGTCACCTCATTGTGGACAGCAGGCTAGAGGAAGAACTAGCCGTGCCAACCTTGTCTGGGAGGCAGCCCACCGTCCACCGCCACTCCCTGTCCCAGCCGCGAGCGTTGCCAAGCCCTGGACCACGCGCACAAGCCGCGCCCAGACCATGCCAAGCGTGCGCCAGAGCGCCACCCTCGGACACCAGCGCCGCCCTCACCAGCAGGCACACACGATCACCACCGACCCAAGAGACCGCCAGACATCCCGTTTTCCGCCCGTGCCATACAGCCACCGCCGTCAAGACGCCGCCTACGCCAGCAGAGCACCGGCCGTTCCAGACCAAACCACACCGCCCCATGCCTCGCGACCATGTCGTTGAGCATCGCCAGGAGACACCGCACCGCCCCCTACCCTTGCCCATGCCATTAGCCGCATGTAACGTCGCCCCCGATGAGCTCACCGTGCGCCCCGACGGTCCCCTCGCTCGACTATAAATAGAGGCCACCCCCGGACGATTTCTTCACACCATCTCACTCCCCTCTCCTCACTGACCGTGCCACACCGTTCTCAGAGCAAGGCGAGCACCACCTCGCCGGAATTTCACCGGAGCCCGCCGCCGCTGGAGAAGAAGGGAGCCAGCGATTGAGCCGCCAGAGAAGCCACCGGTACCAGGAGGTTCGCCGTCGTCGACTTCGTCGTTCGCCCGCCTCGCCGACCCTCGCCCGTACCCCGGTGAGCCCCCAGCACCCCCACTGGCCGTGCTAGGTTTCGTTCTCACCGGAGATGTCTCACGTCGACGATGACCCCTAGCCGTTGGATTAGAACTAGATCGAACGATCCACGTTGCCCCATACCGCTTCACCCAGCCCCGTTTCACTGACGAGTGGGGACACCCACTTAAGCAGCCCGCGGGAGCACTACGCTTAGCAGGCCGGCCCGTTAGAATTTCCCGCGCAGCCCAGCAATTCAAATTAAACCTTTTCTTTTTAAATTCAAACACACTTCTCTACCCAACTTCAAAAATCAACCCAGATCGATTCAGTGCACCAATTTGAATGAAACCAATTTTTTTGGAAAGGTCTGTGAATGCTTAATCCAAGCCCGTTGGATTCAAGTCATTTGGATCTGTAGATCACTCATAGTAAAAAATAACAAGGCAGAAGCTTTTCTGCATTCAAACATTTTTCAAATTTAAACCATAAAAGCTTTTGAGTTGTTTCCAACTCTCAAAAATCACATTTAACCATACCTTTCAGAATATATAAAAAATATATAGGTTTACTTGCAGAAATAATGTTCAAGTAATAAAAGAATGCTTCATAAGCATTTCTAGCCACTTTAATTAATTAAAATAAAAGGGTAAAACCTTATTAAATTGTGACACCACTTTAAATCACATTCCCATGGACTACAATATGTGGTGATGACATGTGTCAACATGATCCCATATTTGGTTTGGAGAATATTAAATCTTAAGTAGTTTTTCAATGAGTAGAAATTACTTTTCTAAAAATAAAAAGATTTAAACCAAGCTTTAACCTTGTAATGTTAGAGATGATGCTAGATCATCTATAGGACCCTTGTGTGTGATGATTGCAAGTAGTTAAGTACTGGTTGGTGATTGTGTACCTCGTATTTATTCATAGACGCTAGTACCGACCAAGGATACGAGGAGGAAGGAGGATACTACGAAGAAGAAGCCGAGGAGAACTTCAACCACTGCTCTGCACAAGGCAAGCTAGTAACTATGCAAGATTATATTGACACTGATGCAAGCCTAATACTACTAGTGAATGTGCAAGCTAACCCTTGCTAGATACCCTACTGATGCCACAAACCTATACTTGTGATATGACTACTATATGCCTTAAGCATATGTGATTATACTCACTTGATAAACCAATCCTAGTTTTATGTGCAAGCTTCTTACTTTATTTCTTTATCAAAGCTTACTTAGAGTCTACCTAAGATTTTGGTAGATACTAGACAATTGTCAAGGTTGCATAAAGAGCATAAAATTTGGCCTAAGCTAGAAACCTTGATATCAGCCTAAGATATAAGGTTGGACTTAGTGAAACTCCACTAGTTACCACCCCTCATTAGTACTACCCCCACCTGTAGATGCTAGTGCTAAGCATAACACTTGATCAACTTTTAGATGGGAATACTTGGTGGAAAAATGGTTATGAAAACCTTGGAATGATGGATCATTCTATTGAAATGTTTTGGACATGTGTTTCCAAACACTTGATGATTTTGGTGATGAAAATGTTGAGGCATGAGCCTTAGCCCTTTATAAAACTGATGGTTGTCTGGATACGATACCATTCCAATCTTAGCGTACAACCACAATACCCGAATATTGGGTAGGGCTTGACTGGAAACTTATATTCCTCAGTATTAGTTCCCTCACGGCCAAGGTCTGAGCTGAGGCTACCTTGTGAAGATTGTCCACCTATGCAGTACCCAAGATGACAGTGGTCATGGTTGGGAGGCCAAACTCACAGGAGAGGTGCTTATACTAGGGCGTGTAATTGAAAGGTTAGGATTGATTATCCGCATACTGAGTATGGTGAATTCAGGATTGTTCCTGACGGATGTATCGAATGTTGTGGTGAAAGTGTACAATCTCTGCAGAGTGTCAAACTATTCGAATAGCCGCGTTCGCGGTTATGGACGGTTGGAGTGGCCATACTGTTCCCCCGTCAGACTTTTCAAAATGACTTATGAAATGAATTGAGACTTTTACTTGACCACAACAGAGTTGTGACCTGAATTACAAGAGCCCACTTAGGAGTTATAAAATTGTGACTAGTTTTGGAACTAAGTAGAGATAAACCTGGCCTTTTGTAAAACAACCTTAGAGCCTAGTGTCCCATTATCCAAAAACCCCTTTACCTGTTAGTATTAGTTTGCGAGTACTTAAATAGTACTCATGGCTTTGTCCCTGGCTATTCCCATGGCCAGACTATGAAGAGGAGTACCTGGAAGATGGACCCCAGGAAGGTTACGACAACTAGGATCATCTCCCATCGTCAGCATTGCCTGTGACCCCGAAGATGGAGCTTCGCCTACGCTACCGTTATTATTACGT
This sequence comes from Avena insularis, assembly GCA_023614405.1. Classification (NCBI taxonomy): domain Eukaryota; kingdom Viridiplantae; phylum Streptophyta; class Magnoliopsida; order Poales; family Poaceae; genus Avena; species Avena insularis. The sequence continues at coordinate 217,110,828 of CM042685.1, read as the reverse complement.
ATTCCGCTGCTTGATGTTGTATTAAGAACTGGATCATGAGATCCCTATTTGTGTAAGAACTTATGTATCGTTGTAACGGATGAAGTACTATGGTATCCAATTCTGTTATGTCTCGCAAAAATGGTAATCCTGGGATTGCGATGTATGGCATAACAGGCATCTAGGATTGAAAAATCCGGGTGTTGACAAGTTGGTATCAGAGCCATCCTGACCATAGGAGACCCTAGTTAGACTGGACGTTGAACCAAAAACTTAGTTTCAAAACCAAAGAAAAACAAATATTTACAAAAAAAAACTTATTCTCATTCTTATCTCTTTGATTCTTTCATAAAATTTATGTTCCTCAAAAATTCTTACAAAATCCATAAAATTTTGACACACTTGATCACTCTGTTAATCTACTCATCCTCTATTTTTATAGATGGACGTGAAGTACAGCAAGTTTTATCAGTTGGGGAATGGAGGAGACCTTATCTTTGAGAGGGATCTCGATCAGCTTGAACTTCTGAGCGTCCGCACTCGAAGTTCTTGAGCTCAGCTCAATGATCAAGGAGGAGAAGATCTGCAGTGGCTAATTGTTGCAAGTCTCCGAGGAAAGATTGAACCTCCCATCTGGAGGGAATTCAGTTTACCTTGAGAGAAAACAACTGCTCGATGGACTTGCAGAGCAATGCAGAAGCTCTTTCCGTCTGTGGGCAGAGCATCAATCAGATCAAGGGTACTCGCTTTGAGTTTTGCCCAAGGCGTGATGCAAATGGACAACCACTGGAAGCCCCATACCACCCCGAGCTGAAGACTCAATTGGACCACCTTAGCTTCATGATGTATGATCGTCAGCAGGAATTGGACAACTGCCGTGACTATTGCAACCACAAGTTTGCCATCATCAAGACGAAGGACCAGACCATCGCCATGCTAGCAAAAGATCGCAAGTCTCGTCGCCGTCAACTCGACAAGAAGGAGCGCATTATTGCCCGTCTTCGCCACCGCATCTCATCTCTGGAAGAGACCATCCACGAGAGAGACATGTAGTTAGAGGAAAGGGAGAATGCCGGAGAGGATCTTCGTGGAGATCCTTACCCCTACCTCAGTGATGACGATGATTTATGGAGTATCAGGCCATGGACTTCTTCACCGATGAGGATGATTTCACCTTCATCGATGATGTTGAAGATGATGAAGCCACAGACTCCGAGGAGTAGTAGCACTGAGCACTAGCGTAGTGAGTAGTAGTCGGTCCCACTGTATCGTAGTTTCCAGAATGGTTCTTAAAACCATCTGTTTTTCCTTGTTATGGTGTGTGTTGTACTATGTGCTATGAATGAATAAAAAAGCAAGTTGCTGGAAAAATCTGAGTCAAACCTTTAAAAACTTTTCAAAAACCCAAAACCTTAGAAATTTCCCTCTTTTCTCATGATCTATATCAATCTTCAGATGCCACGTGGAGGAAGTGGTTCAGCCCCGGACCCGATGTTGCAGATCCTGCAAATGTTGACTTCTGACCGCTGCCGAAAGAGCGAACGTCAAGCCAACCTAGCCACTCGCAACAGATAGCCCAGCTAGCCCACAACAACCAAGGCCATGGAAATCAGGACAACCATGGATCTAAGCTCAAGAATTTCCGAATACCAACCCACCCGTTTCACCAAGTCAAGAACCCCTAGATGCCGATGATTGGCTGCAAACCATGGAAAACAACTTAGAAGTAGCAGAGTCGAGCCAACGAGAAAGTCCTGTTAGCCACCCATTATCTAGCCGAGATGCGGGGCATGGTAGAACGATGTTCGTGCCATGACCGGAGGCCGATGATGACCAGGAGGAATTCAAGGTCAAGTTTAGCGTAACCCATGTGCCACCAGGTTTGATCAAGAGAATGAGAGACGAGTTCGAGAGTTGAAGCAAGGAAGGATGATCAGTAGGGAATACCGTGACAAATTTTTGTCATTAGCTAGGTATGCCCCGGACGAGATAGACACTGAAGCCAAGAAGAAAGAAAGATTCCTGAATGGTCTGCATGACGAGATGCAGACAGTGTTAGTCAATATCCCCTTATTGATATTGAAGCCCTTGTCGATTCAGCCATCCAGATGGAAGTAAAGATCAACCAGGCCAATGAGAACCGCAAGCGTCGCATGATGCATCAACCAGGAACCCATCAGACCCCAAAGTATCGCCCCAACCCATCTCCAGGATTTGCCCCAAGAACCAACAGACTTCTATGACCCGTCCGACCTATCCCAACCGTGGAAACCCTAGACCCGGAGGAAATCACAACAACCCCGGCAACTCTAGCAATTTCAACCGTGCCCCACCCAAGTTCAACACCAACAATGCTACCGCCAACCCTAACACTGCCCCGAGGACTGGAAGCAATGTTGTGTCTGTCGCAGCCAAGGACAAGTCACAAGTGACCTGTTATGACTATGGAAATAAAGGCCACTATTCCAACGAGTGCCCCAACAAGAAGAATGCTACAGCCCCCAACGCCAATGTCCCAGCTCAAAGAAGGCGTCGTGTCCACCAGTGGAGAAGATTTGCCCTGTGGAATTCACTCAACCGCAATGGCCGCTTTTTATCATGCATGCTGAAGAAGCCCAGGAAGCGCCAGACATCGTGTTGCGTATGTTTTCTGTTAATTTAGTACTTGCAAGAGTGTTGTTTGATTCGGGTGCATCTCATTCATTTGTCACCGAAGAATTTGCCTACACTAGTAAAATTCAACCAACCAAATTGAAGCATGTGATGATTGTACAAATTCGGATCAACCACCAAGGCTAGGCAAATTTGCAAGGTCATTCCCTATCCGAATCCATGGCATAGATTTTTATGCTAACCTAATAGTACTTAACTAAAGGTTTGGAAGTAGTACTAGGAATGGATTGGATGTCCAAACATAAAGGATTGATTGATCGTACAAGAAAGCCATCACCATGACCAAGACCACCGAATATCAGTCGAGCATATATCTGAAACCTTACCTCGCCAATTCAAGTGTAACAAGAGTATAGCCCAACCTACCATTGACCAAGTTCGGATAGTCTGCGAATACCCCGATGTATTTCCAGATGTTTTGCCCGTTATGCCCCCAGATCGGGATATCGAGTTTATCATCGAACTAATCCCCGGAACAGGACCCATAGCCCAGAGACCCTATAGTATGAACCCGTCAGAACTAGAAGAACTGAAGAAGCAACTGGATTCCATGTTGGAAATCGGATTGATTCAACCAAGTGCGTCACCATGGAGATCACCTGTCCTGTTTGTGGACAAGAAGGATGGAGGTAACCGTTTGTGTACGGATTATCGGAAGTTGAATGATGTCACCATCAAGAACAAGTACCCCTTGCCTAAGATAGAAGATTTGTTTGATCAGTTGACCGGTGCCCAAGTGTTTTCTAAGATTGATCTTACGACTGGCTATCATCAACACAAAATTCATGCAGAGGATATCCCAAAGACTGCCTTTACCACCAGATATGGATTGTATGAGTATACAGTCATGTCTTTTGGATTAACCAATGCCCCCGCTTATTTCATGAACCTCATGAATAAGATTTTTATGGACTTCCTGGATAAGTTTGTCGTTGTTTTCATCGATGACATTCTGATTTATTCCAAATCAGAAGAAGAACATGACCTACACCTAAGGACCATTCTTGGAACCCTTAGAGAGCATCAGCTGTATGCAAAGTTTAGCAAATGTGAATTCTGGTTACAGGAAGTAGGATTCCTCGGTCACATTGTATCAGCCAGAGGAATTGCCGTTGACCCTGCCAAAGTGAAAGATGTAGAAGATTGGCAAGCCCCAACCACTCAAACCCAAGTTCGTGCTTTTCTCGGATTGGCGGGATATTACCGCAAATTCGTAGAAGGATTCTCTAGTATCGCCCGACCCATGACCCAATTGCTGAAGAAGGACAAGAATTTTGAATGGACCGACAAATGTGAAGCGAGTTTTCAAGAACTCAAAGGGAGATTGATTTCAGCCCCAATCTTGATCATGCCGGATATCACGAAGCCCTTCGATGTGTATTGTGACGCATCCAAGATTGGTCTCGGATGTGTGCTAATGCAAGAAGGCAAAGTTATATCTTATCTATCGCGACAATTGAAGCAACACGAGCAAAACTATCCAACCCATGACCTCGAACTCGCAGCCGTAGTTCTAGCCCTAAAGACATGGAGACATTACCTGATGGGAAACCGTTGTGAGATTTATTCGGATCACAAGAGCCTAAAGTATATATTCACTCAGAAGGAGCTGAATATGAGGCAGAGAAGATGGATTAAGCTAATCAAGGATTACGACCTGGAAATTCACTATCACCCTGGTAAAGCCAACGTGGTAGCCGATGCCCTTAGCAGATTACCGTGCCGCTTGAACTCCATGATTTTGAAGGAGCAACCAAGTTTGCACAAAGAGATGGAAGATTTTCGAATAGAATTAGTAAGTGAAGGATTTTTGGCTAGCATAGAACTTCAGCCCACTTTGATCAGTCAGATTAAAGAGGCGCAGAAAGGAAATGCCAGTATCGACGGAATCAAGCGTCGTATCGGTACAGGCAAAGTACCCGGATTCACCGAGGACGAAGAAGGAGTTTTGTGGTACAAAGGACGCCTTTGTGTACCATCAGATTCTGAGTTAAAAGAAGTTATCTTGAAGGAGGCTCATGATACTCTTTATTCTATCCATCCCGGAGGAACTAAGATGTATCAAGATTTGAAAGAGCAATTTTGGTGGCATAAGATGAAGAGAGAAATCGGAAGCTATATCGCCAAGTGTGATATATGTCAGCGAGTCAAGGCCGGACATCAAAGACCCGCTGGATTGTTGCAACCTTTGCAAATTCCGGAATAGAAATGGGATTCTGTAGGAATGGACTTTATCACTGGACTACCTACTTCTAGTAGGGGAAATGACTCTATTTGGGTCATAGTGGACAGATTGTCCAAAGTCGCCCATTTCTTGCCCGTCAAAACCACCTATCAGAGTTCGAAGCTAGCAGAGTTGTACATCGCTAGAATCGTTAGTTTGCATGGAGTCCCCAAGAACATAGTATTGGATCGAGGAACTCAGTTTACCTCGAGATTCTGGAAGAAAGTCCAAGAAGGTTTAGGAACCCGCCTAGATTTCAGTACCGCGTATCACCCTCGCATCGATGGACAAGCGGAGCGAGTAAACCAAATACTACAAGATATCTTTGAGAGCATGTGTGTTAGAATATGGATCCAAATGGGAAGACTGTCTGCCATTTGCAGAATTTTCATACAACAATAGTTACCAAGCCAGTTTGCAAATGGCCCCATTTGAATTCATGTACGGAAGAAAGTGTCGCACCCCTTTGAACTGTTCGGAAGTAGGAGAGAGCCAGATTTTCGTACCCGACATCCTACGAGAAGCAGAAGAGAAGGTTCACAAGATTTGTGAGCACCTCAAGACAGCCCAATCCCGACAGAAGAGTTACGCCGACAAGAGACGTCGAGACCTCGCCTTCAACATAGGAGATTTTGTTTATCTGAAAGTGTCGCCATTGAAGGGAATGCAGCGTTTCCAACTCAAGGGAAAGTTAGCCCCCAGATATATCGGACCTTTCAAAATTCTAAACCGTCGAGGAGAAGTATCATATCAACTGAAGCTACCAGAGGAGATGTCAGCTGTGCACAATGTGTTCCATATCTCGTTACTTCGCAAGTGTCTCGAAGTCCCCGAGAAGACCAAAGTGTTCAAGAATATCGATCACCGGACCATAGAGATCAACGATGACCTAACCTATCCCGAAGTACCCATCCGTATATTGGAAGAAGCCTTTCGAACTACCAGAACCCGAAGCATCAAGTTTCTCAAGATTCAGCGGAGCAACCACACAGAAGAGGAAGCTACCTGGGAGCGCGAAGATCACATCAGGACGGAGTTTCCCGATCTCTTCAAATCCTAGGTTATCTTTTCGTCCTTTTTCAAATCTCGGGACGAGATTTTGTTTAAGGGGGGAAGGTTTGTAACATCCCAAAAATACCAAACTTAGATCATCAAACACTAATCATCAAGATTAGGGTTAACAAAAACTTTTCTAAATAAACTCATGAATGCATGTATATGTGTATGCATGGATTTTGAATTTCTTTAAAAACCACCTTGTTTGTGTGATCCATTGCTTGTAAAATGTTTCTTAGGTGAAATGAACATCATCTAAAACATTTCCCACACTTTTCCTAAAGACAAGTAAATCAAAACAAATATATTAAGTGAATGGTCATTTTGACCAATTTAACTCCCATGCCTACTTTGGCTGTCCCAAACTTTCAAAACCTAACAGAAACTTTTCTGGATCTTTGCACCCCTTGAATGTACTCATAACAAGGTATCAAGGCCCACTTTGTGATCATCCATAAACTTTCAAATGCATAGTTTAAATGACAATTCAAAATTGAATCTTCTTCATATGGGAAGATCCCACTTTTTCAAAACCCACTCAAACAAGCTCAACTTTCAAAACCCAAGCATCTGCAGACTCACCAGCACCAATCTAGCAAACCCACCAAAATTCATTTCAAAATTCAAAACTTGATTTCATGCGGCCATTTCATCAAACAGGTTGCAGACACAAATCAAACAAAACAACAAACACTATAGTGTGCAGTGATTCTTGCCTAACTTGTTCCCTAGTTAGCTCACACACAACTCAATAGATCATCTAGAAAGATTAGCCCAACACTAGCACCCCTGTGATCTTGCCATTGTCATTAATGGTGAACAGCCGAGCACCCCAATGTGACCTCATTGTGGACAGTAGGCTAGAGGAAGAACTAGCCGTGCCAACCTTGTCTGGGAGGCAGCCCACCGTCCACCGCCACTCCCTGTCCCAGCCCTTGCGTTGCAAGCCTTGGACCACCAAGACAAGCCGCGCCCAGACCATGCCGAGCGTGCGCCAGAGCGCCACCCTCGACCAGCGTCCACAGACCGTGTGCCGCCCTCACCGCGTGCACACACGATCACCACCGACCCAAGAGACCGCCAGACATCCCCGTTTGCCGCCCTGTGCCATACAGCCACCGCCCACCGTCGAAGACGCCGCCTCTGCCGCGCAGAGCACCGGCCGTTCCAGACCAACCACACCGCCCCATGCCTCGCGACCATGTCGTTGAGCATCGCCAGAAGACACCGCACCACCCCCTACCCTTTCCCATGCCATTAGCACGCAGTAATGTCGCCCGACGAAGCTCACCGTCGCCCAACGGTCCCTCGCCGACTATAAATAGAGGCCACCCCGACGATTTCTTCACACCATCTCACTCCCTCTCCTCACTGATCGTGCCACACCGTTCAGAGCAAGGTGAGCACCACCTGCCGAATTTCACCGAGCCCGCCACTGGAGAAGAAGGAGCCAGCGATTGAGCCGCCCGGGAGAAGCCACCGGTGGGGAGGTTCGCCGTCGTCGACTTCGTCGTTCGCCTCGCCGACCCTCGCCGACCCGTGAGCCCCCAGCACCCCAATCGGCCGCTTAGGTTTCGTTCTCGCCGGAGATGTCTCACGTCGACGATGACCCCCAGCCGTTGGATTAGAACTAGATCGAACGATCCACGTTGCCCCATACCGCTTCGCCCAGCCCCGTGTCACTGACAAGTGGGGACACCCACTTAAGCAACCCGTGGGTGCACTACGCTTAGCAGGCCGGCCCGTTAGAATTTCCCGCGCAGCCCAGCAATTCAAATTAAACCTTTTCTTTTTAAATTCAAACACACTTCTGTACCCAACTTCAAAAATCAACCCAGATCGATTCAGTGCACCAATTTGAATGAAACCAATTTTGTTGGAAAGGTCTGTGAATGCTTAATCCAAGCCCGTTGGATTCAAGTCATTTGGATCTGTAGATCACCCATAGTAAAAATAACAAGGCAGAAGCTTTTCTGCATTCAAACATTTTTCAAATTTAAACCATAAAAGCTTTTGAGTTGTTTCCAACTCTCAAAAATCACATTTAACCATACCTTTCAGAATATAAAAAAAATATGTAGGTTTACTTGCAGAAATAATGTTCAAGTAATAAAAGAATGCTTCATAAGCATTTCTAGCCACTTTAATTAATTAAAATAAAAGGGTAAAACCTTATTAAATTGTGACACCACTTTAAATCACATTCCCATGGACTACAATATGTGGTGATGACATGTGTCAACATGATCCCATATTTGGTTTGGAGAATATTAAATCTTAAGTAGTTTTTCAATGAGTAGAAATTACTTTTCTAAAAATAAAAAGATTTAAACCAAGCTTTAACCTTGTAATGTTAGAGATGATGCTAGATCATCTATAGGACCCTTGTGTGTGATGATTGCAAGTAGTTAAGTATTGGTTGGTGATTGTGTACCTCGTATTTATTCATAGACGCTAGTACCGACCAAGGATACGAGGAGGAAGGAGGATACTACGAAGAAGAAGCCGAGGAGAACTTCAACCACTGCTCTGCACAAGGCAAGCTAGTAACTATGCAAGATTATATTGACACTGATGCAAGCCTAATACTACTAGTGAATGTGCAAGCTAACCCTTGCCAGATACCCTACTGATGCCACAAACCCATACTTGTGATATGACTACTATATGCCTTAAGCATATGTGATTATACTCACTTGATAAATCAATCCTAGTTTTATGTGCAAGCTTCTTACTTTATTTATTTATCAAAGCTTACTTAGAGTCTACCTAAGAGTTTGGTAGATACTAGATAGTTGTGCTGAAGGTTGCATAAAGAGCATAAAATTTGGCCTAAGCTAGAAACCTTGATATCAGCCTAATATATAAGGTTGGACTTAGTGAAACTCCACTAGTTACCACCCCTCATTAGTACTACCCCCACCTGTAGATGCTAGTGCTAAGCATAAAACTTGATCAACTTTTAGATGGGAATACTTGATGGAAAAATGGTTATGAAAACCTTGGAATGATGGATCATTCTATTGAAATGTTTTGGACATGTGTTTCCAAACACTTGATGATTTTGGTGATGAAAATGTTGAGGCATGAGCCTTAGCCCTTTATAAAACTGATGGTTGTCTGGATGCGATACCATTCCAATCTTAGCGTACAACCACAATACCCGAATATTGGGTAGGGCTTGACTGGAAACTTATATTCCTTAGTATTAGTTCCCTCACGGCCATGGTCTGAGCTGAGGCTACCTTGTGAAGATTGTCCACCTGTGCAGTACCCAAGATGACAGTGGTCATGGTTGGGAGGCCAAACTCACAGGAGAGGTGCTTATACTAGGGCGTGTAATTGAAAGGTTAGGATTGATTATCCGCATACTGAGTTTGGTGAATTCAGGATTGTTCCTGACGGCTGTATCGAATGTTGTGGTGAAAGTGTACAATCTCTGCAGAGTGTCAAACTATTTGAATAGCCGCGTCCGCGGTTATGGACGGTTGGAGTGGCCATACTGTTCCCCCGTCAGACTTTTCAAAATGACTTGTGAAATGATTTGAGACTTTGACTTGACCACAACAGAGTTGTGACCTGAATTACAAGAGACCACTTAGGAGTTATAAAATTGTGACTAGTTTTGGAACTAAGTAGAGATAAACCTGGCCTTTTGTAAAACAACCTTAGAGCCTAGTGTCCCATTATCCAAAAAACCCTTTACCTATTAGTATTAGTTTGCGAGTACTTAAAGAGTACTCATGGTTTGTTCCTGGCTATTCCCATGGCTAGACTATGAAGAGGAGTACCTAGAAGATGGACCCCAGGAAGGTTACGACAACTAGGATCATCTCCCATCGTCAGCATTGCCTGTGACCCCAAAGATGGAGCTTCGCCTACGCTACCGTTATTATTACGTATTCCGCTGCTTGATGTTGTATTAAGAACTGGATCATGAGATCCCTATTTGTGTAAGAACTTATGTATCGTTGTAACGGATGAAGTACTATGGTATCCAATTTTGTTATGTCTCGCAAAAATGGTAATCCTGGGATTGTGATGTATGGCATAACAGGCATCTAGGATTGAAAAATCCGGGTGTTGACAGCCGGCGTGCTCGGCCATTGCGCTGGGTGATGCGTGTTGAACTCCCTGTTGGGAAACCCCAAGAGCAAGGTATGATGCAGCACAGCAGCAAGTTTTCCCTCAGTAAGAAACCGAGGTTATCGAACCAGTAGGAGGAAGGAAACGTCTCAAAGGTATTGCAAGCAACGTGAAAACCTAGACAACACAAACTCAAGATTTTGCCCCAACTAACAGTGAGGTTGTCAATCTCACCAGTTGCTATAACAAAGGATTAACTGTATGGTGTGGAAGGTGATGATGGTTTGCAGCAAGTAAACGGTAACAATGGAAGATGTATCAATGGTAAATATTGGACCGGGGTCCATAGTTCACTAGAGGTGTTCTCCTTAGATAAACAAACATGGCATGCTGGGTAAACAAATTACAACAGGGCAATTGACAGGAGTGAGCAAGGCATAACAATGCAATACTAGACAAAAAGATCCTATGAGATTCGATTGGGCAATACAACAATATACATAGACCGCCATCCAACTACATCTATGACTAGAAGTCCACCTTCAGGTTATCATCTGAACCCCCTCCAGTATTAAGTTGCAAGCAATAGACAACTGCTTTAAGAAAAGTGTGTAAGGTAAACAATCCACTTGTTCCATGAACAAGAGACCGTTGTTTTCTCCCTAGTGGCAACAACACATCTACAACCGTAGAGATTTCTGTCACTTCCCTTGATTAAGTAGAGGCATGAACCCACTATCGAGCATAAATACCCCCTCTTGGAGTCACTAGCAACTACTTGGCCAAGATAGCTACTAACAATGGAAAGCATGCAAGATCACAAACAACACAGACATGATAGAATCAAATAGACAAAACCATTAATCAATCTGACATAGTAATCTCAATATCCATCGGATTCCCGCAAATACAACATGCATGATTACAAATAGATGAGATCTTGATCATGAACGGAGCTCACAATGTCTAGACATAAAAGCACAAGGAGGAGATACAACCATCTAGCTACTACATGAACCCGTAGTCCAAGGTGAAACTAATCATGCTTCATACCGGAGGCTGGCATGATGAAGAAAAAGGCCTCCGAGATGATCTCCCCTCCGGCAGGGTGCCGGGAAGAGCTTCAGATCCCTCCAATCTAGGGATAATGTTGGCGGCGGCTACATACGGTTTCATGGAATATTGATCGGGTACTTAGGGTTTAGGCGTCGGGGGCTTCTTATAGGAAAAGAGGCGAGGCAGGAGGGCCACCAGGGCGGCTGCACCCCCCAGGCGCGGGGTGGGCCCACCTGCGTGGCCAGGAGGTGTGGCCCCCTGGTGAGTCTCCTCCGTCTCGTACTCCGGTTTCGTGTTCCCCACGGCAAAATATTGACTTTGGCTTTTGTCCCGTCCAATTCCGAGAATATTGATTTTCTGCCTTTCTGGAACCAAAAACAGAAGAAAACAGACAACTGGCACTGTGGCAACTTGTTAATAGGTTAGTTCCAGAAAATATATACAAACACCTCAAAGTGTAGACAAAGCAAAGCAAAGTAGATACTAAACAAGCATAAAACATAAAAAATTATAGATACGTTTCCGACGTATCACTTTGGTGCCGACCCAAGCGTACCCTGTGATGTATGCCACCGCCTCCCCACAGCAACCGATATACACTCCACCACCTCCAAACTCCTTCGACTACTCCGCCATGTTCAACTCCGCGCCGAGCAACACCACCGGCTACAACCCCGAGTGGATCATGGACTCTGGCGCATCATCGCATGTCACCAATAACCAAGGTAATCTCACCTCGTTTCGTTTCCCACCTTGTCTCAATTCTAATAACATCATTGTTGGCAATGGATCCAAGATGCCTATACTTTCTGTTGGTTCCACTACCCTCCCACCTCGCCCCTTCTACCTTGACAATGTGCTTTTCTCTCCATCCCTCATCAAAAGCTTAATTTTCGTTCGTCAATTTACCAAAGATAATTTGTGTATTGTTGCGTTTGGCCCGTATGGTTTCTTTGTGAAGGATCTAGCCATGCACCAACTTCTTCTGAGGTCCAGTAGCAGCGGCGAACTCTATCCCTTTTTCGGCGACCTCAAGTCCTCTCTAGCGGTCCTGACCATCTCCACCACCCGTGATCTCTGGCATCATTGCCTCGGTCACCCTAGCCATGATAGTCTTTCCCGCATTTCCCCCTCTTTATCCTCTGATTGTAATAAATTAGTCAAAAAATCCCCTATTTGTGAGGCATGTCACTAGGCCGGTAGCCTAGGCTTTCTTTTTCCCTTTCATCAAATAATACATATGCTCCCTTTCAACTTGTTCATTGCGACTTGTGGACGTCCCCCATTTTGAGTTTTTCTAGTTTTACTTACTACCTCGTTGTTTTAGATGACTACACGCACTACTCATGGACCTTATCCTTTCGCAACAAATCCGACACCGCCTCCACCCTACAACGTTTCTTTTCGTTTATTAAAACTCAATTCCAAACCATAATCCAATGCGACAATGGGGGCGAGTTCCTTAACACCGACCTTCACTCGTTATTCTCTGCAAATGGCGTTTCTTTTCGTCTCTATTTCCCACACACATCGCCATAGAACGGGAAAGCCGAACGTATGCTCCGCACGACCAATGACGTTGCTCGCACCCTTCTTGCCCAAGCCAAGATGCCGCCCCAATTTTGGGTGGAAGCCCTACACACTGTCACGTATCTGCTCAACATCCGTCCTTCCCGTGTGATCAATCATGACACCCCTCATTTTCGCCTCTATGGCCGTCATCCCACGTACACACACCTCCGCACGTTCGACACCCTCTGTTATCCCAACCTATACGCTACCACCTCCAACAAACTTAGCCCCCGCTCCACACGTTGTGTTTTCATCGGATACCCCCGTGAACACAAAGGTTACCGATGTTTTGATCTTACCTCACGCCGCGTAATCATCTCTCGGCATGTCACGTTTTACGAATCCACTTTTCCATATATTTCTCCGGAGCCAAACACACCGTCCACCACATCGGCCCGTCTGCAGCCGATCCCCCCTGCCTACACCCGATCTCCTCCGGGATCCACATCCGATCTGTCCCCCCACCTACCGCATCCACCTCGGGATCGCCGCCGCCAACAACATCCTTCTCCGGTTCCGTGTCACCCTCCACTGCCACCGCCCCAAAACCACGTCACCTGTCAGCATATCTCCCTCGTTCCCCATGCCGGAGCCCCACCTGGGCCCATCTCATTCGAATCCCACGACGGACCCCCACCTGAGCCCACCTCCCACCACTCATGTCCCGCCACGTCAGCTCGCACTACCACCCGCTGCAATTCTAGTAGAGCCACCCCATAATGCACACAGAATGGCTACACGCGCTAAAACCGGTTATTTGATGCCCCGGAAACGGTTTAACCTCTCTGCCGCCGTTACAAGCCACACTATCTCTCCCATACCTTCTTCCTACCGTCAGGCACTCAAAGACCCTAATTGGCATGCAGCGATGTTAGAAGAATTTGATGCACTATTGCGGAATGACACTTGGTCGTTGATTCCTTGTCCTGCAGGTGCCAATGTTGTCACGGGAAAATGGATCTTCTGCCACAAGTTCCACTCGGATAGGACACTCTCAAGGTACAAAGCAAGATGTGTCGTGCGGGGCTTCACCCAACAGGCAGGTGTGGACTATGGCGAGACCTTTAGCCCTGTTGTGAAGCCGGCCACCATCCGTGTGGTGCTCGCTCTCGCCACTTCCCAAAATTGGCCAATCCATCAACTGGATGTGAAGAACGCTTTTCTCCATGTTAATCTCAAGAAAACAGTCTATTGCCAACAACCATATGGCTTTGCCCATGCTTCTTTTCCTCACCATGTTTGCCGCCTCAACAAGTCCCTCTACGGTCTTAAACAGCCCCCCGCACTTGGTTCACCAAATTCACTTCACATCTCCTCACTCTCAGTTTTGTTGCCTCCCGTTGTGATTCTTCTCTGTTCATCCTCCACCGCGGCATAGCCATGGCTTACTTTCTCTTGTACGTATATGACATCATTCTTACCGCCAACACAAGCTCCCTCCTCCGTTCCATTATAGCTTCCTTGTCCGCTGCATTTTCCATGTCTGACTTGAGGGAATTGCATCATTTTCTCGTCATCAATGTCCACACCAATGCCTCTGGCCTTTTTCTCTCGCAACAACAATACACACTTGAGATTCTAAACCGTGCCAACATGCTCAATTTTCATCCTATCTCCACACCAATTGATACCCGTGCCAAACTATCTGCCCATGATGGTACCCCGTTTCTCGATCCGTCTGTGTACTGCAGCCTCGCAAGCGCCTTGCAGTACCTTACTCTCACTCTTTCCGATATATCCTATGTTGTTCAACAGGTTTGCCTGTTCATGCACGTCCCTATGTCGTCCCACTTTCAGCTGGTCAAACGCATCTTGCGCTATCTCTGTGGAACAACTCATCTCGGGCTGCAACTCTACCGCTCCTCCACTGCGGACCTCATCTCTTACAGTGATGCCGACTGGGCGGGGTGTCCCGACACCCGCAAATCCACTTCCGGATTCTGCGTGTTTCTCGGCGACAATCTCATCTCCTGGTCCTCCAAGAGACAGCCCACGGTGTCGCGCTCCAGCGCGGAAGCCGAGTACCGCGCGGTGGTGAACTGTGTCGCGGAGTCCTGTTGGTTACGCCAGCTACTACACGAGCTTCATCGCCCTCCACGATAAGCTAATGTTGTCTATTGTGACAACGTCAGTGCCATGTACCTCTCCTCCAACCCGATTCAGCATCAACGAACGAAACACGTTGAAATCGATCTTCACTTTGTTCGCGATCGGGTCTCTCTCGTAGAGGTTCGGATGGTACACATCCCCACCGCCTCATAGTTTGCCGATGTGTTCACCAAGGGACTCCCATCATCGGTGTTCCAGGATTTTCGAACCAGCCTAAACATCTTACCCGACGTTTAGTCTGCGGGGGGAGGGGGGGGGGTGGTGGGGTTGACGTGTGATGTTTGTATATGTGTCTGTTGTATATTGTAACGTTGCCTAACAGAATAGCCCTAGTCTAGCGGTAGTGGTTGTAGTGCTCACGGCTTCGTCACCCTCTCCTGCACGATCGGCATATCCCGTGTATAAGTATATAACCTGTTGATGAGTAATACAGTGCGAGAATTACAGGGTTCAATTTTTCTT
The DNA here is from genome assembly GCA_023614405.1 of Avena insularis. NCBI lineage: Eukaryota > Viridiplantae > Streptophyta > Magnoliopsida > Poales > Poaceae > Avena > Avena insularis. The sequence continues at coordinate 217,095,611 of CM042685.1, read as the reverse complement.
TGGTGGGCAGGAAAATTAAATATGCTCTCTCTCCCACGATTGTTATGGAAATTATCCTTGGTGTAGCCCAGCCTATTATTATGTATATGCTGGATATTCTATCAGTTGCTAGGCCATCTGTGGCTCATCTCCGTCTGTGGAAGACGAACACGGCCATCTGTGGCTCATCTCCGTCGAGCGTCCCGCGGCCTAGGCCCTGCTCCTCTTTGACGATGCAGCAGCGGAAGGAGAAACGACGGCGGTCCAAGCTCTCTTCCTCCTCCAGCACTGGACATGTGGTTCATGGGCCACCGCTCGTGTCGCTGCTGCCCCACATCTTCATCATTTTCTTCGTTCAATGGAGGAGCACGTGGCTTTGCCATATTTATTGTGAGTATGTTCATCCATTCCTATCGGCTTGAGTGGATCCATACATCCAAATATGAGTATTAGTTTGATTGAGTTAATACATAGACATGCAAATATGAATCTTCACTTGGTAGAAGTGTCTCTCTCTCATGAAGCAGCTGGGTGAAGCCTGGTTATACTTCTGAGGGCCAATATTTGTTTGCTTGAAAGATGCATGCATTTTTTCCTTTGAAGAATCTGATATCTGTTGTCTCTGCTGTTTGGACAGGTTTTCTCTGCCAAAGCAATGAGCTCACATATCTTCGTTGTTTCTGCTGTTTGAAAGAATGTACATGCAAATTTTGAAGGCTTATATATTTGTCTAGGGAATTCTTGACCTCACAATATGCAATGCCAATGAGCCAAATAATTAGTTCATGTGTACTGCAATCTCTTGGATGCATGTAGAGAAATGGAAAAGATGATTAATCGGATGCAGATAGCAGAAACATCTATTGTTCAAGAATGCTCACATGGAGCTTACTTTTTGTTTCAGGGCTCATCAAGTAAAGTTTATAAAAGAAATTTTATACCAAGGTAATGTTTCTATCCATTTTCTTGGTCTGAAGAATACATGTAATAAAGAAAAAAATCGTGTACTTATTATTCCTTTCCCAGATTTTGTTGTGAGGAAGTTTCTTTCAGCTTTGTTAGTCTGAATAATATATGTAAATAAAAAAGTTTGATTGTACGTATTAATCTTGATGTTAAGGTCGACCTCTAACTGAATCTATCTATACTTATACCAGGTGCTTGTGCATTTGTTCTTCAGGTTCTTGATGCAGCACTTCCGGGTACTCAATCGTGCTATACTTCACTTTTTTTCTTCTTTTTTTCATGTTGTTTCATACATGGTTCAGTCACATAATGTTACTTCTTTTTTGTTACGACCATGTATTGTCGCGCATAGTTCCGATTCTAAACATTTTATCCAAATTCGCTATCAGTTTGTTAGACTTTTATGGTACTTCGCATTGGAAGAGAACTATGAAATCGTCCATGGGGAAATTAGCCAGTGCGAAGTTAGCATAGGATTATGATATTCCTCTCTATCACCAATTTAGGTGTTTCCCTAGCTAAAGTATACACTGGCACCCGTGGCCTTCTTGCAAATATGTGCCCTTCTTGCAACCATATCAATATGCTGCGAAATATATCATCATTTGGAACGCATTCAGCCATGTTCCAGGAATATTTACAACTATAATAATTTTGCAGGTGACACGAAGAATTGATGAAGCTATTAAAGTAGATTGAGAGGCTTTCTGTCCAATACTATTTAACTGGCAGTATTGACTAGGAATTTTCTCAATACTATTCAACTGGATATTCTGTGAAAATGACATAAGCATTACATACACCATGGTTGTTGTCGTCGGAGCTGATGTGAAGCTCCCGTGACTCAAGTCTCTGTGTGGAAGAGAAGGGAAGAAGAGGACAGGTTTCTGGAAAACTCTCTCACTTTCTTTCATTCCTCCAGCAAGGATATATACAAGCTTCAGTTTACACTTTACCCCCTCTACTACTCACACATTACAACTCAGGACTCCTAACACCCCCCCTCAAGATGGGGCAAATATATCTATGAGCCCCATCTTGTTATATAGATTTTCGAACAGTAAGATACTCACACCTTTAGTTAATACATCAGCAAGTTGATCTACAGTTTTGACATACCCAACTTGAAGTGTTCCATCATCTAGTTTCTTTTGATGAAGTGTCTATCAATTCCAACATGCTTTGTCCTGTCATGATGGACATGATTATTTATCAAGTTGATAGTGGCCTGATTATCACAGTATAGTTGGAAACGTGTATTATCACATACCCTGAGTTCATCTAGTAAGAGTTGTAGCCACATTACCTCACACAAGCCTGAGGCCATTTCCCTAAACTCTGCTTCTGCTGTAGATCGTGCAACTACACTCTGTTTTTTACTCTTCCAACCGACTAAATTTCCACCTACAAACATACAGTAACTTGAGGTGGACCTTCTATCATCCAAACATCCTTCCCAGTCAGCATCGGTGTAACCTTCTACTCTCAAATGTCCATGATTTGAGAACAAGATGTTTTTTCCTGGACAACCTTTGAGATATCGCAGAATTCTATTCACAGCAGTCAGATGACCAGACCTAGAATCATGCATGTATCTGCTTACTATGCACACTTCATATACCATATCTTTCCTTGTGTGTGATAGATAGATTAGGCGCCGAACTAATCTTTGATATCCACCCTTATCTACAGGATCACCAGAGTTTGCTATAATCCCATGGTTCTGTTCGATCAGTGTACTAGCTGGTCTACACTCGAGCATCCCAGTTTCAGTAAGTAAATCAAGAACATATTTTCATTGCGATAGATAAATACCTTGGGCACCATAAACAACTTCTATTCCTAGGAAGTAATGTAGATATCCTAGGCCTTTAACTTCAAACGATTTTGCCAAAGTCTTCTTTAGAGACTTGATTTCTTCATCATCACTTCCTGTAATCACAATGTCATCAACATAGACAACAATTAAAGTAATCTTATCACCACAGTGTCTAAAGAAAAGAGTGTGGTCTGCATTGCTTTATTGATATCCTAGGGAGCAAATCTCCTTACGTAATCTTCCAAACCATGCTCTCGGTGACTGTTTGAGGCCATAAAGAGATTTTATAAGCTTGCACACTTTACCCTCGGTCTCATTACTATTGAATCCTGGGGGAATAGCCATATAGACTTCTTCTTGTAGATCTCAATGAAGAAATGCATTTTAACATCTAATTGAAATAGTTTTCACTTGCGGTTTGCTGCTATTGATATCATTGTTCGAACGGTATTCATTTTTGCTACTGGAGCAAATGTTTCATCATAATCCACTCCATAAGTTTGTCTATATCCTTTGGCCACTAGTCTGGCTTTATACCTTTCTACCTTACCTTTAGGTGTTTGCTTCACGGTGAACACCCACTTGCAACCCACAATTTTCTTTCCTACAGGAACTGTGGTAAGAACCCATGTATTATTTTTATCAAGTGCTGCCATTTCTTCCAGCATTGCTGCTCTCCACCTAGGATCTTTCTTTGCTTCTTGCCAGCCATGACGTATAGAAGCTGTGGAGTCTAGAGAAGCTATACATGATCTATACTCAGAACCAACCAATGAGTATGAAACATGATTGGGACAACATATTGATACAGTTTGGTGGGCAACTTTCTTGCAGTATTGCGGGGTTGCTTTCTATGGGCAATAGGGATATCGAGATCATCATATGGAAGTGGAAATGTACCTTCATGTGAAGTTGAATCATGTGAGTCGACTGGTACATGGGATTCAGAATCATGTCCCAAAGATTGGAGTTCTCCTTGAGCTTGTTTTTCTCCAGTCTTGTGCCTTCGTGTATACACTTGTGGATTTTGTTCTTCATTCGGTTTTGACCAAAGTAAATCCCTATTAACCGAGCCTTGTGGCTCCCCCTCTCCATGTACTTGCTCGATCTCTATTGTGTTCATGTCTTCAGCTGGTATGACTCCGATCACCACCTCACGAGATGCTTCATGATTGTCTTTCTCCTTATCCTCCACCGCCTTGCAATCTGAACTAGACATCTCAGTATACAATAAATCAAGGAATACGTCAGTCAAATCAGTTGCTTCCCCATAAAATGGTTCATGCTCTCTAAATACCAGATCCATACTCACAAACATCCTCCTTGCAGATGGACACCAACACTTATAACCTTTCTGCTTACCAGAATACCCTACAAATATACACTTTAATACCATTGGATCTAGTTTACCAACTGAAGGTCTGTAATCCTTCACAAAACATGTGCATCCAAATACCTTTGGAGGAACCACATAAGTAGTTTTCCCTGTAAGACATTCAATTGGTGTCTTGTAATCAAGCACTCTTGTTGGCATCCTGTTCATCAAATATGCTGCAGCCATTACTGCCTTACACCATAATTTTTTTGGGACGTTCATTGAAAACATTAGGCACCTAACAATCTCCAGAAGATGCCTATTTTTTCTCTCGGCTAAGACATTCTGTTCAGAAGTACCTGGGCATGTAGTCTGATGGATAATTCCATGACTTGATAGATATCCATCAAGTTCCTTATTCACAAACTCAGTACCATTATCAGAGCGAAGTACTTTCACACAAGCGATATACTGAGTTATTACTAAATTATGAAAATCTTTAAAGCATTCAAACACCTCATTTTTACTATGCAAGACATAGACCCAAGTGGTTCTGGTACAACAGTCAATAAAGGTAACAAAATAGCGATATCCATTTAAAGACACTACTCCACTAGGACCCCAAACATCCGATTGGATAATTTGAAGTGTTACATTACTTCTATTATCAGGAGATGAATAAGAACTTCTAGTTTTTTCCCATATTGGCAGGCATCACAAACTAACTTCTCCTTGCTAACCTTAGAAAAGAGATCATGATATAATTGACTCATTGTGACAAAAGATAGGTGCCCTACTCGACGGTGTTGGAGTAGCACTTCTTCTAGTGGTGTAAGTGGCAAGGCAGCAGCGACCGTATGATATGCATCATTATCCAGATAATAAATCCCATCACGCATGCTCCCCGTCCCAAGATTTCTTCCAGTCCCAAGTTCCTAAAACATGCACCAGTAAGGGAAAAATATGGCTGCACAGTTCATATCCTTCGTGATGTTCCTTACAGATAAGAGGTTCAATGGGAATGAGGGGATATGCAGTACAGATGGGAGAGTCAAATTAGAGCTGCAATTTATTGTTCCATAACCAACCACCATCTGTGTCGATCCATCTGCCAATTTTACACTTTCTTTATTTTGATTAGTAATGTAACGAGTAAACTCTCTACTTGAGCTAGCCATATGCCGTGATGCACCAGAATCTATAAGCCAAGGCGTATGGGCATAGAGATTATCACATTTTGTAGGTTGGAGGTTATTACCCGAGAAGTTGGCTGATGTAGATGTCTTTGAAGATTTCCTTTCCCCTAGATTCAGACCTTTAAATTGTCACCATTTTTCCCACTCATCAGCAGACATCTCAACCTTGAATACCTGAGACACCTCCTTAATTGCAGCAGATGTGTTGGCCCTCCCTACTGACCACTTACCTCTGCCATGGTTGAAATCACGACCCTCAAACAGACGCCCATGGCCCCTACCATGCCAATCATGACCACGCCCCTTCCTCCAATCAATTGTGGACATGCTATCTTCATGTGCCCTGGTTGGCCACCTTCAAAACATCCCATGTCATCTACATTTAACCCCAGTCTCTGGAGGTTTCCACCTCCTGCTCCAAGAAGAGTTGAGCCTCTCAGGGATATGCCATGTTCCGCTGATCCAGTGTCCTCCAGTTTTAAGTGAGTCTCCTCACTTAATATTGCCGAGATCGCTTGCTCTAGACTTGGTAGTGTACCATTACCATAGAGGGCCGCTCTTCTGTTCTCAAACTTTGAGTTCAAGCTGTTTAAGAAATCCCTGACCCGTCTTTTCTCAATCCACTTGTTGAATTTCTCCACACATTTACCACATTCCAAATCAACAGGATCATAGTAATCAAGATCACTCCAAAGCCTCTTCAGTTCAGACACATAATCTACAACTTTCTTCTCCCCTTGGCTTAAACCTTGTAATTCTTTCTGAATTCTGCAAGCTAACATCTCATTTCCCACTCCAGAATAAGTACCTTTCAGAAGTCGCCAAATCTCCGAAGCTTCCTTTATCCTTTCCACTTGTTTCGCAATCTGTGGTGAAAGTGAGCCTAGAAGCCAAGCTCTCACCAGGACATTAGTAGCCCTCCACCTTTGGCCCACCTTTGAGTCTTCTTCCAAGGGTTTCTTCACTATTCCAAGAACATATCCTTCCAGCTTTCTTGAGACCAAAATAGTCTCGGCATGCTCTGCCCAACTAGCATAACTTTCAGATCCTTCTAGCTTCACATGTGGTGCTTGCAAAGGATGAATCTCTTCTTTGACTTCTACTTCTTTCCTTGAGATCTCGGCCTGCCTGCTGATTGCATCAAACAAAACCTTGTACCTCTCATCCATTGCCTGCAACACTGCTGCAACCTCACTGGCTGTAACTGTCACATCCCAAGATTTTCCAAATCTTCTAATGTGAAAAAAATAAACAAACAAAATAAAATTATTGTTGAAAATCAGGGTGAAAAGAAACTTTTGATTCTAAATGGAAACTTAAAATCCCATCTTGAACAAACTTTAATTAAAGTTTGAATTCAACAAAATCCAAATCAAGAGAAATGCATTCCTCATAAAATGCATCTGGAAATTTAACACTTGGAAAATAAAACCAAACCCTAAACCCTAATGGAATAAAAATCATTTCCAAGTTATCTCCAAGCCTATGGATTTGATCCATATAAAATCTTGTCAACAAACATTAACAAATGATCAAGAATGGCAAATAGAAATATTATTAAGCCATAGAAATTGGTTTCACTTAATCTGGAGCCATAAATAAAATCTTATGAATCTAATAAGACAAGGAAAATGAATTTCCAAAGTTAATAAAGAACCTATCTATAAATCCATACCAAATGGTGAGCAAATAATCCTAAAAATATTTAAAGTGTTAATTAAATATCAAATAAGATTTCACAAATTGGAATCACCAAGTTTGGATCTCTAAATAAAAAGATATGGATTTTATAAGATGAAATAAGAAATATTAAATAAAGAATATTTAAAGACCAAATTAAATCTTGACCTAATCCATTAAGCAAATGGAATGAATATAATCCAAATCCAAATAAAATAAAAGGATAAATAATTTTTCCAAATAAAAAAATGGCATTAACCATTCTATCCCTATTTTAATAAAGACAAATCTTTAATAAGAGTAATTATAAAATGCATGAGAAAATAGTATTTTGGAATTTACCCAAGTAAAATAAAAGTTGTTTAATTCAACCTAGTTAAGATTAAAGAAAACCTCCAAATAAAAATTAGGGAATTAAAACTATATTTAATTCCATTGGAATTAAAATGAAAACCCAATTCAAATGATTTATGAATCATATTAAATACTTTCCAAATAATTCAAGATGAATTATTTGAACCCAAATAAACAAATGAAAACCTACTGAAAGGTTTTGGAAAGTTTAAAGAATTTAAATGGTGTTTGGTAATATTATTAAATCTTATTTGATTTAAAACTAGAGCCTATTTGGAATAATTAAAAGACCTTAAAAAGAATAAATAAATTATTCTAAAAAATGATTACAGAATGTTTTACTAATCAATATTTAAACCTACACAAATCTTGGTTGAGGTTTGAATTCAAATGAATGTTTGAATTGCTTATTCAAAATCAAAACAGAAAAATCAAAAGAGAAAAAGAAAAACAAACAGAACAAAAAAAAGAGAACAAGCCAGCCCAACTGTCCACTGGCCCAACTAAGCCCAAACTAGTCCACTGCTCCTCTCCCGCAGAGAAACGCTTCACACCAGAGAATCTAACCGCACAGCGTATGACGCGTGGACCCCATCTCTTCTCTTCTTCTCTCACTGACCGTCGGACCCCACAGCGCTGTTCATCGTTTCCACCCTGCTGACCATCCTCCTCTGACCGTTTCCTGCCGTTGAATCCTCGCGATCAATTCGCCATAATACTGCGTTTAATCCTCTCCGCGACACCGCCCTCTTAATCCCCTCCCTCTCCTCTTCATTCCCCTCAAACTCCGCTGCCAGAGAGCCACCAGGCTGCGTAAATTTTGCCTCGCTTTGCCGCTGCTCCAACGAGCTACATGAGCGAATTCCGGTAGCCACGCATCACCCCTTGCCTCCTCGACCATGCTCACATGATCCCCATCACCTGGAGAACCTCCCCGTAGCACCAGCTCGTCCCCACGCGCTCCAGAGCCTCGGCAACTACGACGACAACCGCCGCCACCGTCTGTTTCCTCTCCGGCGAAGCTTCTGGTAATAATCTGGCCACCCCTTGTCCTTTCGATGATACGCCTGGAACCAGATGTTGGAATTATGCCCTAGAGGCAATAATAAAGATGTTATTATTATAATTCTTGTTCATGATAAAGTTTATATTCCATGCTAGAATTGTATTAAGCGGAAACATTAATACTTGTGTGGTTTATGAACAACACCGTGTCCCTAGTACGCCTCTATGGACTAGCTCATTGATCAATGATGGTTAAGGTTTCCTGACCATAGACATGAGTTGTCAATTGATAATGAGATCATATCATTGGGAGAATGATATGGTGGACAGACCCAAACTAAGCGAAGCAATTAGATCGTGTCCTTGTGTTCATCTTTGCGAAGCTTTTCCTATGTCAAATATTGTATTCCTTAGACCATGAGATAATACAACTCCCTGGTATCGGAAGAAAGCTTTGAGGTCATCAAACGTCATCCTATGAGAGGGTGATCATAAAGGTGTCTCTCAGGTGATCGGAAAGTATCTCATTGGGTTGTATGTATCGAGATGGAATTTGTCCCTCCCAAGTCGAAGAGATATACTTGGGCCCACTCGTGTCGATATCAACACCGCTTGCAAGCATGTGGTTAAGGAGTTAATCACAAAGTGATATCGGATTACGGAACGAGTAAAGTACTTGCTGTGAACGAGATTGAACTAGGTATGACGATACCGACGATCGGATCTCGGGCAAGTAAAATATCGCGAGACGAAGGGAATATATATATGGGATTGATTGAATCCTGGCATCGTGGTTCATCCGATATGATCATCGATGAATGTGTGGGAGTCAATATGGGTGCCTGCACTCTGTTGATTATTGATAGAAGATCATGTCTGCATATTCTCGAACCCGCAGGGTCACACACTTAACATGTCTCGACGCTAGGATAGATTGGATACTTGGTTTATGAATTTTTGTTCAGAGTCTCGGATGGGATCCGGGATATCACGAGAGGTTCCGGAATGGTCCGGAGAATAAGATTCATATAAGGCAGTGCAGTTTTTGGAGTTCGGAATTGTTCCGGATTAATCGGTATTGTACCGGAAGCTTCTAGAACCTTCCGGAAGGGGTCCAACATGGTCCCACCTTCCGGGAGGGGGCATGGGCCTATGAGGGAGTGTCCTGGCCGCATTGGGCCAGGGGCACAAGGCCCCATAGGGCCCAGCCGATTCTAGATAGATTTAAACTCGTTTAAATCTAGGGATAGAATTTCTGGATAAGGGGAGAGTTTAAATCGTTTAAACTAGAGATAGGCTTGGAGGAGGGGATAGGGCTGGCCGCCGCCACCCCCTCTATATATAGAGGGCTGGTGCGCCCCCTCCTCCCAACCCACACCTTCCTCCAAACCCTAGCCCCCTGCTGCCCTTCCTCTCTCCCTCCCGACTATTTGTAGGCGAAGCCCTGCAGCAGAAATTCTCCACCATATACACCACGCCGTCGTGTTGTAGATCCAATCCATCTCTCCACCATACTTGCTGGTCCGAGGAAGGAGGATACGTCGAGGTGCTGCACGTGTGCATCTCACGGAGGCACCGCCACTTGTGGTGCTAGATCGGATCGGATCGCGAGAAGGAGAAGCGAGTACGATTACATCACCCACGTTCCGACGAACGTTCCGCTGTGCGAATCTTCAAGGGTATGAAGATCTAATCTAATCTCTCTTGTTGTTTGCATCTCCTAGATTAGATCTTGGCTTTCCTTCTGTTCGCTTCCGTAGAAAATTTTGATTTACTATGCTGCGAAACCCTTCAGTGGTATCAGAGCTAGATCTATGCGTAGATGTGATTCACGAGTAGAACGCAACATGGTTGTTGCGGGCGTTGATGTTTTCTGTTGCAAGCCTCTTGTTTGTGTTCTTCTTATGACGCGGCATAGTGAGATTGAAGCGGTCCAGGCCAACCTTACGCGACGTCGTTCGCGAGACCGGCTCCGCACTTGACGTGTGGCTTGTTCCACACATGCGGCTGGTGGATGTCAGTTTCTCTCACTATAGTGTTCATGGGATTAACACCGGAGTTTGGAAACCATAATATCACCGTTGTGGCTTTCCGTAGGTAAGAATCGTTCTTAGCATCTACTCCCATAAGCCACGTAAAACATGCAACAACAAAGTAGAGGCGTCTAACTTGTTTTTGCAGGGAGTGTTTTCTGTGATATGGTATGGCCCAAGATGTGATGTGTATAATGTATGCGATGATCATGTTTTGTAATGTTTCACAACTTGCATGTCGATGAGTACACAACCGGCAGGAGCCATATGGTTGTCTTTATAATTGTGTATGACCTGCGAGTCAACTTCTTATACGCCATGTAATAGCTTTACTTTATCGCTAAGTAGTTAGCAATAGTTGTAGTTGCTATTCGTGGTGGAGGCAATCATGGTGGAGTGATGGAGATCATGCCGGAACGCACAAGATGGAGATCATTGCGCGAAGATTGGCTATACCATGTCACATAAAGTTATATGCATGTGATGTTTATCCTTTTATGTATCTTATTATGCTTAGATCGCGACGGTAGCATTATAAGATGATTCCTCATTTAAAGATCAAGATAAAACTGTGTTCTCCCCATGTATGCACCGCTATGAAAGTTCGTCGTGTCCAAGCATCATGTGATGATCGGTGCTATAGACTCTACGCTCACATACAACGGGTGCAAGCCAGTTTTGCACACGGAAATACTTGGAGTCCGACTTGGCGAGCCTAGCATGTATGACATGGCCTCGGAACACAAGAACCGAAAGGTTAAGCATGAGTCATATGAATGATATGATCGACACTTCGTTGTCCACCATTGAAACCACATCTCTTCTCGTGATGATCGGATTAGGTGTGGTGAATTTGGATCGTGTTCACTAAACAACTTGAGGGATGTTGAATTTAGTGGGAGTTCATCTAGTAATTTGATTAAGTTGAACTATTTATCATGAACATAGTCTAAATTGTACTTGCAAATACTGTAGATCACATGGCCAAGTCCAACTTCAACTTCAACGTTTTTGCTGAGAAAGAAAATCTTAGAAACAATGGGTCTAACTTCACCAACTGGTTCCGCAATCTAAGAATCATTCTGCGGCGGACAAAAGGACTATGTCCTTGAGAAAGCGTTAGGTAACCCCTACTGCCTTCATGGCTGATGAGAAAGCTGTCTATCGGCGCAAAAGATGATTACGTTGTGATTAAGAGCACCATGTTGTTTGCTATGGAACCGAACTTCAAAATCGTTTGAAAACTATCCCGGCCCTTTGAGATTCTCAAGAGTTGAAAACCATGTTTCGCACTCAGGCCCGTTCGAGAGATATGAGATCTCCGAAGTTCTTTAACGCAAGATGGAGGAAGGGAGTTCCATTAGTGAGCACGCCATTAAGATGTCGGGCTACACTCAACGCCTTGAGCAACTGGATCGCAGATTCCGGAGGAGCTCAAGATTGACAGGTTCTGCAATCACTCCTCCCAGCTACAAAAGTTTTGTAGTGACTCATTATCAGATTGGTTCCACTGATACGATCACCGAGCTCTTCGCAAAGCTGAAGGCTGCGAAGGTGGACATCAAGAAGGATAATCATGTGTTGATGGTCAACAAGCCCTCCTTTAAGAAAGGTAAAGGTGCAAAGAAGCCCTTCAAGAAAGGCGGCGTAAGCGCGTTGCTGCTGAGAAGAAGCTCAAGTCTGGTCCTAAGCCGGACTTTGAGTGCTTCTATTGCAAGGACAAGGGTCATGGAAGCGAATCGTCCAAGTACTTAGCGGACAAGAAGGCTGGCACCATCAAAGGTATATTTGATATACATGTTATTGATGTTTTCCTTACTAGCCCTCGTTGTAGTGCCAGGTATTTGATACCGTTCGTTGCTAACATTTGTAACTCAAACAGAGCTACGGAATGAAGCGGCGACTTGCGAGGGATGAGGTGACAATGCGCGTTGGCAGCGGAACAAGAGTTGATGTGATGGCCGTCACACGCTCTCCTTAGTTGTACCTCCGGGATTAGTTTTAAACCTTAATAAATGTTATTATGTGCTTGCGTTGAGCATGAACATTATTTCTGGATCGTGTTTATTGCAAGACGGTTATTCATTTAAATCAGAGAATAATGGTTGTTCTATTTATATGAGTAACATCTTTTATGGTCATGCACCTCTTGTGAATGGTTTATTTCTTCTAAATCTCAAAGGGATGAAACACACATCCATAACATTGAGGCTAAGAGATGCAAAGTAGATAGTGATAATACTACTTATTTGTGGCACCGCTGCTCAGGTCATATTGGTGTAAAGCGCATGAAGAAACTCCATTACGATGGACTTTTAGAGTCTCTTGATTTTGAATCATTTGACACATGCGAACCATGCCTCATGGGCAAGATGATCAAAACCCGTTCTCGGTATGATGGAGCGAGCAACGGACTTGTTGGAAATCATACATACCGATGTATGCGGACCGATGAGTGTTTCGACGCGCGGTGGATATCGCTATTTTCTCACTTTTACCGATGACTTAAGTAGATATGGGTATATCTATTTAATGAAACATAAATCTGAAACGTTTGAAAAGTTCAAAGAATTTCAGAATGAAGTGGAGAACCATCGTAATGTAAAGATTAAGTTTCTACGATCCGATCGTGGGCGAATATTTGAGTTATGATTTTCTCACGCATCTCAAAGCAAGTGGAATCGTTTCACAACTCACGCCACCCGAACACCACAGTAGCGCAATGGTGTGTCGAATGCGAATCGAACCCTATTAGATATGGTCCGATCGATGATGTCTCTTACTGATTTGCCGTTATCATTTTGGGGTTATGCATTAGAAACCGCTGCATTCACTTTAAATAGGGCTCCATCTAAATCCGTTTAGACGACACCGTATGAATTGTGGTTTGGTGCTAAACCTAAGTTGTCGTTTCTTAAAGTTTGGGGATGCGAAGCTTACGTCAAGAAGTTGATGCCGGACAAGCTCGAACCCAAAGCGGAAAAATGCGTCTTCATAGGATACCCTAAGGAAACTATTGGGTATACCTTCTATCACGTAACCGAAGGCAAAGTGTTTATCATGAAGAACGGTTCCTTTCTTGAGAAGGAGTTTCTCTCGAAAGAAGTGAGTGGGAGGAAAGTAGAGCTAGACGAGGTTATTGAACCTTCTCTTGAATTGGAGAGTAGCGCAGCACCTGAAATTGTTCGAAGCTTTGCACCAACAATAGAGGAAGCTAATGACAAGGATCATGAAGCTTGGACGATCTTGCTTGAGCGTCGCAGGTCGACAAGGTCGCGTGCTCCTCCTGAGTGGTACGGCAACCCTGTCTTGACTGTCTTGTTAGTAGAAGACAGTGAACCTACGAACTATGAGGAAGCGATGATGAGCCCAGACTCTGAGAAATGGCTAGAAGCCATGAAATCCGAATTGGGATCCATGAGCGAAAACCAAGTATGGACTTTGGTGGACCCTCCTAGCGACCGAAAGGCCGTTGAGTGCAAATGGATCTTCAAGAAGAAAACGGACGCGGATGGTAATGTTACCGTCTATAAAGCACGGCTTGTTGCGAAAGGTTTTCGACAAGTTCAAGGTGTTGACTACGATGAGACTTTCTCTCCCGTAGCGATATTTAAGTCCATTCGGATTTTATTAGCAATTGCTGCGTTTCATGATTATGAAATTTGGAAAATGGAGGGCAAGAATGCTTACATCAATGCCACCATTGATGAAGAGTTTTAAATGATCCAACCCGAAGGTTTTATCGATCCTAAGGATCTTGATAAAGTATGCAAACTTCAACATTCCATTTATGGATCAAGCAAACATCTCGGAGTTGGAACCTTCGTTTTGATCAAGTGATCAAGAGCTTTGGATTTGTTCCAAATTGCTACAAGCTTGCATCTACAAGAAAGTGAGTGGGAGCTCGGTGACGTTTACGGTACTATATGTGGATGACATATTGATTATTGGAAATGACATCAACATGCTTAACGATGTGAAGAGTTATTTGAACAAGTGTTTTTCAATGAAAGACCTAGGTGAAGCTGCTTATATATTGGGCATCAAAATCTATAGAGATAGACAAAGACGCCTGATAGCTTTAAGCCAGAGTACATACCTAGACAAAGTTTTGAAAAGGTTCAGAATGGATAAGGCATTGAAAGGTTCAGTGCCTATGTTGTCGTAAGATATTGAGCAAGGCTCGGTGTCCTTCTACGGTAAATGATAGGGAAGCTATGAGCAAAGTGCCTTATGCCTCGCCATAGGTTCCATCATGTATGCCATCTTTGTGTACTAGACCGGATGTGTCCAATGCTCTTAGTTTGACGAGCAGATATCAAAGTGATCCAGAGTGGAACCTTTGGACAGCCGTGAAGAACATCCTAAGGTACCTAAATAGGACTAAAGAAATGTTCTTAGTCTATGGGGGTGATGAACAGCTCGTCGTAAAAGGTTACGTCGATGCTAGTTTCGACACCGATAAGGATGATTCTAAATCTCAGACAGGATACGTGTATATTTTGAATGGAGGAGCTGTGAGCTGGAGAAGCTGCAAGCAAAGCGTGATCGCGGGATCTACTGAGAAGCGGAATACATGGCTGCCGCAGCGTCAAGTGAAGGAGTTTGGATCAGAAACTTTATCAGAGCTTGGCGTGGTTCCAAGTGCATTGGACCCACTGGAGATATTGTGTGACAACACCGGCGCCATAGCACTCGCTAAGGAACCAAGATATCATCCAAAGACCAAGCATATCAATCAAGTTTCATATAATCCGAGATTATATAGCAGATGGAGATCTCAAGATCAAGCAAAGTACATACAGATCTGAATGTCGCAGATCCATTGACTAAACCTCTTCCACGTGTAAAACATGATCAGCACCTCAGTGCCATGGGTGTGAGATTGTTGCCAAATGTAAACTAGATTATTGACTCTAGTGCAAGTGGGAGACTGTTGGAATTATGCCCTAGAGGCAATAATAAAGATGTTATTATTATAATTCTTGTTCATGATAAAGTTTATATTCCATGCTAGAATTGTATTAAGCGGAAACATTAATACTTGTGTGGTTTATGAACAACACCGTGTCCCTAGTACGCCTCTATGGACTAGCTCATTGATCAATGATGGTTAAGGTTTCCTGACCATAGACATGAGTTGTCAATTGATAATGAGATCATATCATTGGGAGAATGATATGGTGGACAGACCCAAACTAAGCGAAGCAATTAGATCGTGTCCTTGTGTTCATCTTTTGAAGCTTTCCTATGTCAAATATTGTATTCCTTAGACCATGAGATAATACAACTCCCTGGTATCGGAAGAAAGCTTTGAGGTCATCAAACGTCATCCTATGAGAGGGTGATCATAAAGGTGTCTCTCAGGTGATCGAAAAGTATCTGTTGGGTTGTATGTATCGAGATGGAATTTGTCCCTCCCAAGTCGGAGAGATATACTTCGGGCCCACTCGGTAATCGATATCAACACCACTTGCAAGCATGTGGTTAAGGAGTTAATCACAAAGTGATATCGGATTACGGAACGAGTAAAGTACTTGCTGTGAACGAGATTGAACTAGGTATGATGATACCGACGATCGAATCTCGGGCAAGTAAAATATCGCGAGACGAAGGGAATATATATATGGGATTGATTGAATCTTGGCATCGTGGTTCATCCGATATGATCATCGATGAATGTGTGGGAGTCAATATGGGTGCCTGCACTTCTGTTGATTATTGATAGAAGATCATGTCTCGCATATTCTCGAACTCGAGGTCACACACTTAACGTGTCTCGGCGCTAGGATAGATTGGATACTTGGTTTATGAATTTTTGTTCGAGTCTCGGATGGAATCCGGATATCACGAGAGGTTCCGGAATGGTCCTAGAATAAGATTCATATAAGGCAAGGCAGTTTTTGGAGTTGAATTGTTCCGGATTAATGGTATTGTCGGAAGCTTCTAGAACCTTCCGGAAGGGGCCAACATGGTCCCACCTTCCGGGAGGGGCATGGGCCTATGAGGGAGTGTCCTGGCGCATTGGGGCACAAGGCCCCATAGGGCCCAGCCGATTCTAGATAGATTTAAACTCGTTTAAATCTAGGGATAGAATTTCTGGATAAGGGGAGAGTTTAAATCGTTTAAACTAGAGATAGGCTTGGAGGAGGGGCTAGGGCTGGCCGCCGCCACCCCCTCTATATATAGAGGGCTGGTGCGCCCCCTCCTCCCAACCCACACCTTCCTCCAAACCCTAGCCCCCTGCTGCCCTTCCTCTCTCCCTCCCGACTATTTGTAGGCGAAGCCCTGCAGCAGAAATTCTCCACCATATACACCACGCCGTCGTGTTGTAGATCCAATCCATCTCTCCACCATACTTGCTGGTCCGAGGAAGGAGGAGACGTCGAGGTGCTGCACGTGTGCATCTCACGGAGGCACCGCCACTTGTGGTGCTAGATCGGATCGGATCGTGAGGAGGAGAAGCGAGTACGACTACATCACCCACGTTCCGACGAACGTTCATTGTCGAATCTTCAAGGGTATGAAGATCTAATCCAATCTCTCTCGTTGTTTGCATCTCCTAGATTAGATCTTGGCTTCCTTCGCTTCTCAGAGAAAATTTTGATTTACTATGCTGAAACCCTTCACCGTAGTACTACGCATCTAACACTGCCAGGGTCGCGTCCTCTCGCTTGGTCAGGTCCTAGCGACGTCCCCGACGACGACCGCGCGCACCCGAGGCACAGCACAACTCCGATGAGCGATTAAGGCCATCCTCATGCGCCCCCTTGCCAGCCAGTACCACCTTGAGCTTCCCCAAGCTTCGGTGAACTCGGTGAGCCCTTCCCCTCTCTCCCTAGTTTCAGACGCCGCAAGGTCATTGCGAGCCAGCAGCCATGCAGCCGCGCTGGCTTCGGGCTACCGTAGCCGTCAGATCTTAATCGCGTGGCCACGATAGATTGACTGAGCGACGAGGTACGCTTGCCCCGCGACGATCCACTTTAGATCTAACGGTTCAATGCGTCGATCCAACCGAACCGGTACCGGCGAATTAGAACACGACACGTGGCCAGAGATGATTTAAAATAGAAGTTGTGTTCTATTAGATGTGCCAATTTGAAAAATTCATAACTTTATCAATGGATTCAGCAAGACAAGCCCTAGCCAACCATGCACTTTGTTTAGTAAAAAGCTTCTGTTAAATTGTTTGTTTTTGCAGAAACTTGTGTATGCTTGTTTAGGATATAAAAATTGTTCTAAAATGATTTTGGGGG
Source organism: Avena insularis (assembly GCA_023614405.1). Taxonomy (NCBI): domain Eukaryota; kingdom Viridiplantae; phylum Streptophyta; class Magnoliopsida; order Poales; family Poaceae; genus Avena; species Avena insularis. The sequence continues at coordinate 217,078,008 of CM042685.1, read as the reverse complement.
TAAAATCTTTGGCAAATGGTGTGTTTTGAACCTACTGACCATAGGAAACAAATTGTGGTTTCAAAAATGTATTTGGTGAAACAAAAGAATAAACTTTGGATTTAAACCATTTCTAGTCAAACAAAAGTAATGTTTATTTATTTAAAAAGGCTTTTAGTAGAAAATCTTTGGAAAATGTTTTAGAATAAACTCTTTGACCCCAAAACACCAATTTTTATGATTTGAAAATGTATTTGGTGAACCCTATAAAATTATTGCTTTGCTAAAGACATTTTCAACCACATAAAATAATGACTTGATTTGAAAATGGTTTATGAAGTGAAAACTTTAGCAAATGATTTTGCCACCTTATAAAATGACCATTAGGTGTTTTCAAATGTTTATGACCCATTAGAAACCACTTTTACAAATAAAACAATCTCTTGCATGCTTGCATGTATTGTTTAGTTTCTATCATTTTATGTGATGAATTGCTTGAATGGTGGATTGAAATATTGTTTGCTTGATTGAAATGTAGTGATTTGAAGTGAGTGAACATTGCAAAGATCAAGGAGTGAACTTATACTCTCTACCAAAAAGGCAAGTGATGCTTCATACTTTTGTCCCATTATTTTCACTATGCATTAGTGATATTTCTAAGTAGGACTTGCATGGAATATTTACTAAGTATAAACTATGCCAAGGGAAATCCTAGTAGATGAAACTTTAGTAGAATTTCCTAAGTTAAGATTCCTACTACAATCCTGCTTAGCTTAGCTAGTAGAAAACAAGGGTGGAATAAATATTCATGCCATGGAAAAATTTCTAAGTCTGAGGACTTGTGTTTTTGTTTAATAAAACAACTAAGTGAATGAATCACCTGGGTGGAATGGAAGGAATGGTTTGTGTTGAGTGGTCATGCAAGTCCAGTATTCTGGGGGAAACTTGGGCATCACCAAGTCCAGCATGCTGGGGAAAACTTGGTGTCTCACTTGTGGATGGCCACCCAGGAACAAAGAGATTTGAGATGTCAAATGTTGAGAAGCTTCAAGTGCAGCCACTTGGCATTATGGGCTCTGCCTGGATCATATAGGTTGCAACAACTTAGCCAAATGGACAGTTGGTGGTAGGGGATTGATAGGTTGGAGCGCGTCCATTTTGGTCTAAGGGAAGGCTTCTGAAAGATCTTGTCTTGGGAAACCAAGTCTTGTGGGGAAAGTGCACAACCGCTGCAGAGTATAAAATCTAATTACTTAGCCATGTCCCTGGCAAAGGACAATTTGAGCATCAAGACATGGAAGCTATCAAGAATCTCATCATCCAAATTTCTAAGTTAAAAACTTGTGGTTGAACAAGGGTTTAAGGTTCACCAATTTCTATTGGTGGTTCCTTGGGTGATTTTGTCAAGGCAAAAACTTAGTGTTTTCAAATGATAAGGGAAAATCTATTTTGAGCAATGCAAGCCTAAGCTCCACTTAGCCAAATGCATATAGATGATAGACTCCACTATATTACCATAGTATCACTTGCCAATACAATTCAAATGTATTGACCCTTGTGGCTGTAACTTATTATGTTGCAGGTTTGTTTGATGTAGAGAAGTTATTGATTTAGGATTACAAGTCTACAACCAACATGTCTGCCTGTGGCACTTTGAAGATGAAGGACCCCATGCTATTGTTATATTTTGCTGCATTGTAATGAGATAGCCAAATGAGCTATGTAAGATGTAATAAATTATTTTATTCCTGGTTATAAAGTTGTATTATGACCTTTGTTTCTTGATATTACATCTTAACTGTGGATGCTAGCTATTGATCCAGGGACTAGCATTGCAATCACAGGGATCCTTTTTCCTTTATAAAGGAGGGACTTTACAGTAACAGCCCCAGGGGCACTAGTGTTGTCCCCCATCCTGCTGTTGCCTTCCTTTACTCCTCTCACAAATCTTGCTCAGCCAGAACCTCCCCCTACGACACACCCTTCTCCACTGGTCACTCTCAGCCGTTCTCCACCCTAGCTGCTTAATACTCCCGCCAGATCTTAGGATACATGTAACATCCCAAAAATACTAAGCTTGGATCATCAAGCATTAGTCACCAACATTTAGGGTTAACAAAAACTTTTCTAAATAAAATTATGAATGCATGCATATGAGTATGCATGGATTTTGAAATTCTTTGGAACCACCTTGTTTGATTGTTTCATTGCTTGTCAAATGTTTCTTATGTGAAATAAACATCATCTAGAACATTTCCCACACTTTTCCTAAAGACAAGTAAATCAAAACACATATATTAAAGGAATGGTCACTTTGACCAATTTCACTCCCATGCCTACTTTGGCTGTCTCAAACTTTCAGAACCTAACAGAAACTTTTATGGATCTTTGCACCCCTTGAATGTACTCCTAACAAAGTATCAAGGCCCACTTTGTGATCATCAAGAAACTTTCAAATGCATAGTTTAAATGACAATTCAAAATTGAATCTTCATCATATGGGAAGATCCCACTTTTTCAAAAACCACTCAAACAAGCTCAACTTTCAAAACCCAAGCATCTGCAGACTCACCAGCACCAACCTAGCAAACCCACCAAAAATCTTTTCAAAATTCAAAACTTGAATTCATGCGGCCATTTCATCAAACAGGTTGCAGATACAAATCAAACAAACATCAAACACTAGTGTGCAGTAAAATTGGCCTAACTTGTTCCCTATTTAGCTCACAACCAGCTCAGTAGATCATCTAGGAAGATTAACCAAGCACTAGCACCACTGTGAGCTTGCCATTGCCATCAATGGTGAACAGCCAAGCACACCCATGTTACCCCCATGTCGACAGCAAGCTAGGAGGAGACACAAGCCTAGCAAGCATGTCTGGGAGGCAGCCCACCATCCACCGCCACTCCCTGTCCACCGCTCGAACCTTGCCAACCACTGGACCACACGCACGGACCGCGCCCAGACCTCCAGCGACCATGCCGAGCGTGCGCCAGAGCACCACCCTCGACCGAAGCCCACAGACCACGCGCCGCCCTCACTGCGTGCATACACAATCCCCACCGACCCAGGAGACCGCCAGACATCCCCGTTCGCCGCCCCATGACTCATAGCCACCGCTCGCCGTTGAAGACACCGCCTGCCAGCAGAAGGCCGCATGTTCCAAGCCGCACCGCCGCACGACTAGAAACCATGTCGTTGAGCATCGCAATGTAACACCGCACCGTCCCATACAATCGCCCATGACAATAGCGGCCTATAACATCGCTCCCGACGAGCTCACCGCGGCGCCTCGGTCCCTCGCTCGACTATAAATAGAGGCCACCCCCGCTCGATTTCTTCACACCATCTCACTCCCCTCTCGTCACTGATCGTGCCACACCGTTCCCGGAGCAAGGCAAGCACCACCTCGCAGGAATTTCACCGGAGCCCGCCGCCTCTGGAGAAGAAGGGAGCCATCGATTTCGTCCACCCCAAGAGCTGCAGCGACCACCCCTGAGTCCGCCATCGTCGACTTCGTCGTTCGCCTGCCTCGCCAACCCTCGCCAACACCCCGGTGAGCCCCCAGCACCCCTCACTGGCCACGCTAGGTTTCTTTCTCGCCGGCGTTGTCTCGCGTCGATGATGACTCCCAGCCGTTGGATTAGAATCAGATCGAACGACCCACGTTGCCCCGTACCGCTTCGCCCCTCCCTGTCTCACTGGCAAGTGGGGACACCCACTTAAGCAGCCCGCGGGAGCACTGCGCTTAGCAGGGCGGCCCAGTAACTTTTCCCGTGCAGCCTAGTGATTTGAATTACATCTTTTTCTTTTTAATTCAAACACACTTCTGTACCCATTTTCAAAAATCAATCCAGATCGATTCAGTGCACCAATTTGAATGAAACCAATTTTGTTGGAAAGGTTTGTGAATACTGAATCCAAGCCCGTTGGATTCAAGTCATTTTGATCTATAGATCATCCATGGTAAAAATAACAAGGCAGAAGCTTTTCTACATTCAAACATTTTTCAAATTTAAACCATAATAGCTTTTGAGTTGATTCCAACTCTCAAAAATCACATTTAACCATACCTTTCAGAATATATAAAAATATATAGGTCTACTTACAGAAATAATGTTCAAGTAATAAAAGAATGCTACATAGGCATTTCTAGTCATTATATTTAAATAAAATAAAAGGGTAAAACCTTATTAAATTGTGACACCACTTTAAATCACATTCCCTTGGACTACAATATGTGGTGATGACATGTGTCAACATGATCCCATGTTTGGTTTGGAGAATATTAAATCTTAAGTAGTTTTTCAATGAGTAGAAATTACTTTTCTAAAAATAAAAGGAATTAAACCAAGCCTTAAACTTGTAATGTTAGAGATGATGCTAGATCATCTATAGGACCCTTGTGTGTGATGATTGCAAGTAGTTAAGTATTGTTTGGTGATTGTGTACCTCGTATTTATTCATAGACGCTAGTACCGACCAAGGATACGAGGAGGAAGGAGGATACTACGAAGAAGAAGCCGAGGAGAACTTCAACCAATGCTCTGCTCAAGGCAAGATATTAACCTTGCAAGCTGATGCTATACCTATGCAAGCTTATATTGACATTGATGCAAGCTAACACTTGCAAGATACTTTACCCATGCAAGCCAATACTTGCTTGTTACCATGCCTACTATATGCTTTAAGCATATATGATCATACCCACTTGATAAACCCATCCTACTTTTATTTGCAAGCTTCTTACTTTATTTCTTTATCAAAGCTATTACTTAGAGTTAATTAAGTGAATTATAGATACTAGAAAGATATTTGAAGGTTGCATAAAGAGCATAAAATTTGGCCTAAGCTAGATAATCTTGATGTCATCTTAAGGCATGAGATTGAACTTAGTTAGAACTCCACTAGTTTACCCCCCCATCATTAGTACTCATCCCCACTTGTAGATGCTAGTGCTAAGCATAAAACTGGATCAACTTTAGATGGGAATACTTGGTGGAAAAATGGTTATGAAAACCTTGGAATGATGGATCATTCTATTGAAGTGTTTTGGACATGTGTTTCCGAACACCTGATGATTTTGGTGATGAAAATGTTGAGGCATGAGCCTTAGCCCTTTATAAAACTGATGGTTGTCTGGATGCGATACCATTCCAATTTTATCATACAACCACAATACCCGAAGATTGGTTAGGGCTTGACTAGAAACTTATGTACCTTAGTATTAGCTCCCACACGGCCAAGGTCTGAGCTGAGGCTACCTTGTGAAGATTGTCCACCTGTGCAGTACCCGAGATGACAGTTGGTCATGGTTGGGACGCCAAACTCACAGGAGAGGTGCTTATACTAGGGCGTGTAATTGAAAGGTTAGGATTGATTATCCGCATACTGAGTATGGTGAATTCGGGATTTGTTCCTAACGGATGTATCGAATGTTGTGGTGAAAGTGTACAATCTCTGCAGAGTGTCAAACTATTCGAATAACCGCGTCCGCGGTTATGGACAGTTGGAGTGGCCATACTGTTCCCCCGTCAGACTTTTCAAAATTGATTTGTGAAATGAATTGAGACTTTGACTTGACCACAACAGAGTTGTGACATGAGTTACAAGATCCCACTTAGGAGTTATAAAATTGTGACTAGCTTTGGAACTTAGTAGAGATAAATCTGGCTTTTGCAAAACAACCCTAGAGCCTAGTGTCCTATTATCCAAAAACCCCTTTACCTGTTAGTATTAGTTTGCGAGTACTTAAAGGGTACTCATGGCTTTGTCCCTAGCTACTCCCATGGCACTATGAAGAGGAGTACCGGAAGATGGACCCTGTGAAGGTTACGACAACTAGGATCATCTCCCATCACAAGATTGCTGTGACCTCAAGATGGAGCTTCGCCTACGCTACCATTATTATTACGTATTCCGCTGCTTGATGTTGTATTAAGAACTGGATCATGATATCCCTATTTGTGTAAGAACTTATGTACGGTTGTAATGGATGATGTACTATGGTATCCAATTCTTTTATGTCTCACAAAAATGGTAATCCTGGGATTGCGATGTATGGCATAACAGGCATCTAGGATTGAAAAATCCGGGTGTTGACAAGTTGGTATCAGAGCCATCCTGACCATAGGAGACCCTAGTTAGACTGGACGTTTGAACCCAAAAACTTAGTTTCAAAACCAAAGAAAACAAATATTTACAAAAACTTATTCTCATTCTTATCTCTTTGATTCTTTCATAAAAATTCATGTTCCTCAAAAACTCTTGCAAAATACATATAATTTTGACACACTGGATCACTCTGCTAACCTACTCATCCTCTATTTTTATAGATGGACGTGAAGTACAGCAAGTTTTACCAACTTGGGAATGGAGGAGACCTTATCTTTGAGAGGGATTTGGACCATCTTTCAGAACTTCTGGAGCGTCCGCACCCCGAGTTCTTCGGAGCTCAGCTCAATGATCAAGGAGGAGAAGACCTGTAGTGGCTAATTGTTGCAAGTCTCCGAGGAAAGATTGAACCTCCCACTGCGGAAGGAATTCAGTTTACCTTGAGGGAAAACAACTGGCTCGATGGACTTGCCAGAGCAATGCAGGAAGCTCTTTCCCGTCTGTGTGGACAGAGCATCAATCAGATCAAAGGTACTCGCTTTGAGTTTTGCCCAAGGCGTGATGCAAATGGACAACCCCTGGAAGCCCCATACCACCCTGAGCTGAAGACTCAATTGGACCACCTTAGCTTCATGATGTACGATCGTCAGCAGGAGTTGGACAACTGCCGTGACTACTCCAACCACAAGTCTGCCATCATCAAGACGAAGGATCAGACCATCGCCATGCTAGCAAAGGATCGCAAGTCTCGCCGCCGTCAGCTCGACAAGAAGGAGCGCATCATTGCCCGTCTTCGCCACCGCATCTCATCTTTGGAGGAGACCATCCACGAGAGAGACATGTAGTTGGAGGAAAGGGAGAATGCTGGAGAGGATCTTCGTGGAGACCCTTACTCCTATCTCAGCGATGACGATGATTTTCTGGTGGATCAGGCTATGGATTTCTTCACCGATGAGCACGATTTCGCCTTCATCGATGATGATGAGGATGATGAAGCCACAGATTCCGAGGAGTAGTATCACTTGAGCACTAGCGTAGTGAGTAGTATTCGGTCCCACTGTATCGTAGTTCTCAGAATGGTTCTTAAATATATCTGTTTTTCTTTGTTGTGGTGTGTGTTGTATTGGGTGCTATGAATGAATGAATGAAAAAGGAAGTTGCTAAAAAAATCTGAGTCAAACTTTAAAAACTTTTCAAAGACCCGAAACCTTAGAAATTTCCCTCTTTTCTCATGATCTATCTCAATCTTCAGATGCCACGTGGAGGAAGTGGTTCAGCCCCGGACCCGATGTTGCAGATTCTGCAAATATTGACTTCTGACCGCGAAGCTGAAAGAGCGAAACGTCAAGCCAACCTAGCCACCCTGCAGCAGATAGCCCAGCTTGCCCACAACAACCAAGGCCATAGAAAACAGGACAACCATGGATCTAAGCTCAAGAATTTCCAGAACACCAACCCACCTGTTTTCACTAAGTCGGAAGAGCCCCTAGACGCCGATGATTGGCTGCAAACCATGGAAAATAACCTAGAAATCGCTGGAGTGGAAGCCAACGAGAAAGTTCTGTTTGCCACCCATTATCTAGCCGGAGATGCCAGGGCATGGTGGAACAGTGTTCGTGCAATGACCGGAGGCCAAATGATGACCTGGGAGGAATTCAAGGTCAAGTTTAGCAGAACCCATGTGCCACCGGGTTTGATCAAGAGAATGAGAGACGAGTTCAGAGAGCTGAAGCAAGGAAGGATGACTGTAGTGGAATACCGTGACAAATTTTTGTCATTAGCTAGGTATGCCCCGGACGAGATAGACACCGAAGCCAAGAAGAAAGAAAGATTCCTGAATGGTCTGCATGACGAGATGCAGACAGTGTTAGTCAATATCCCCTTTGAGGATATTGAAGCCCTTGTCGACTCCGCTATCCAGATGGAAGGAAAGATCAACCAAGCCAATGAGAACCGCAAGCGTCGCATGATGCATCAACCAGGAACCCATCAGACCCCAAAGTATCGCCCCAACCCATCTCCAGTATTTGCCCCAAGAACCAACAGACCCCCGATGAACCGTCCAACCTATCCCAACCGTGGAAACCCTAGACCCGTAGGAAATCACAACAACCCCGGCAACTCTAGCAATTTCAACCGTGCCCCACCCAAGTTCAACAACAACAATGCTACCGCCAACACCAACCCTACCCCTAGGACTGGAAGTAATGCTGTGCCTGTCGCAGCCAAGGACAAGTCACAAGTGACTTTTTATGACTATGGAAATAAAGGCCACTATTCCAACGAGTGCCCCAACATGAAGAATGCTACAGCCCCCAATGCCAATGTCCCAGCTTAGCAGCAGCGTCGTGTTCAGCCAGGAAGAAGGTTTGCCCCAGGGAATTCACTCAACCGCAGTGGCCGTCTTTTTCTCATGCATGCTGAAGAAGCTCAGGAAGCGCCAGACATCGTGCTGGGTATGTTTTCTGTTAATTCAGTACTTGCACGAGTGTTGTTTGACTCTGGTGCATCGGATTCATTTGTCACCGAAGAATTTGCATGCACTAGTAAAATTCAACCAACCAAATTGAAGCATGTGATGATTGTGCAAATTCCCAGATCAACCACAAAGGCTAGGCAAATTTGCAAAGTCGTCCCTATCTGAATCCATGGCATAGATTTTTATGCAAATATGATAGTACTCGGAACCAAAGGTTTGGAAGTAGTACTAGGAATGGATTGGATGTCCAAACATAAAGGAGTGATTGACTGTGCCAAGAAAGCCATCACTATGACCAAGACCATTGAATATCAGTCGAGCATATATCTGAAACCTTACCTCGTCAATTCAAATGCAACAAGAGTATAGCCCAACCTACCCTTGACCAAGTCCGGATAGTCTGTGAATACCCCGATGTATTTCCAGATGTTTTGCCCGTTATGCCCCCGGATCGGGATATCGAGTTTATCATTGAACAAATTCCCGGAACAGGACCCATAGCCCAGAGACCCTATAGTATGAACCCGTCAGAGCTCGCAGAACTGAAGAAGCAACTGGATTCCATGTTGGAAATTGGATTAATTCAACCAAGTGCGTCCCCTCACCTGTCTTGTTTGTGGACAAGAAGGATGGAGGTAACCGTTTGTGTACGGATTATCGGAAATTGAATGATGTCACCATCAAGAACAAGTACCCCTTGCCCAAAATAGAAGATTTGTTTGATCAGTTGACCGGTGCCAAAGTGTTTTCTAAGATTGATCTTAGGACTGGTTATCATCAACTCAAGATTCGTGCAGAGGATATTCCAAAGACTGCCTTTACCACCAGATATGGACTATACGAGTATACAGTCATGTCTTTTGGATTAACCAATGCCCCCGCTTATTTCATGAACCTCATGAATAAGATTTTTATGGACTTCCTGGATAAGTTTGTTGTTGTTTTCATCGATGACATTCTGATCAGAAGAAGAACATGAGCTACACCTAAGGACCATTCTTGGAACCCTTAGAGAGCATCAGTTGTATGCCAAGTTTAGCAAATGTGAATTCTGGTTACAAGAGGTAGGATTCCTCGGTCACATTGTATCAGCCGGAGGAATTGCCGTTGACCCTGCCAAAGTGAAAGATGTAGAAGATTGGCAAGCCCCAACCACTCAAACCCAAGTTCGTGCATTTCTCGGATTGGCGGGATATTACCGCAAATTCATAGAAGGATTCTCGAGTATCGCCCGACCCATGACCCAATTGCTGAAGAAGGACAAGAAGTTTGAATGGACAGACAAGTGTGAAGCGAGTTTCCAAGAACTCAAGAGGAGATTGATATCAGCCCCAATCTTAATCATGCCGGATATCACGAAGCCCTTCGATGTGTATTGTGACGCATCCAAGATTGGTCTCGGATGTGTGATAATGCAAGAAGGCAAAGTTATATCTTATCTATCCCGACAATTGAAGCAACATGAGCAAAATTACCCAACCCATGACCTCGAACTCGCAGCCGTAGTTCTAGCCCTGAAGACATGGAGACATTACCTGATGGGAAATCGTTGCGAGATTTATTCGGATCACAAGAGCCTAAAGTATATATTCACTCAAAAGGAGCTGAATATGAGGCAGAGAAGATGGATCGAGCTAATCAAGGACTATGATCTGGACATTCACTATCACCCTAGTAAAGCCAACGTAGTAGCCGATGCCCTTAGTAGATTGCCGTGCCGCTTGAACTCCATGATTTTGACAGAGCAACCAAGTTTGCACAAAGAGATGGAAGATTTTCGAATGGAATTAGTAAGTGAAGGATTTTTGGCTAGCATAGAACTTCAGCCCACTTTGATCAGTCAGATTAAAGAGGCACGGAAGGGAAATGCCAGTATCGATGGAATCAAGCGTTGTATCGGTACAGGCAAAGTACCCGGATTCACCGAAGACGAAGGAGTTTTGTGGTACAAAGGACGCCTTTGTGTACCATTAGATTCTAAGTTGAAAGAAGTTATTTTGAAGGAGGCTCATGATACTCTTTATTCTATCCATCCCGGAGGAACTAAGATGTATCAATATTTGAAAGAGCAATTTTGGTGGCATAAGATGAAAAGAGAAATCGGAAGCTATATCGCCAAGTGTGATATATGTCAGCGAGTCAAGGCAGGACATCAAAGACCCGCTGGATTGTTGCAACCTTTGCAGATTCCGGAATGGAAATGGGATTCTGTAGGAATGGACTTTATCATCGGATCGCCTACTTCTAGTAGGGGAAATGACTCTATCTGGGTCATAGTGGACAGATTGTCCAAAGTCGCCCATTTCTTGCCCGTCAAAACCACATATCAGAGTTCGAAACTAGCGGAGTTATACATCGCTAGAATCGTCAGTTTGCACGGAGTCCCTAAGAACATTGTATCAGATCGAGGAACGCAGTTTACCTCGAGATTCTGGAAGAAAGTTCAAGAAGGTTTAGGAACCCGCCTAGATTTCAGTACCGCGTATCACCCTCAGACCGATGGACAAATGGAACGAGTAAATCAAATACTCGAAGATATGCTTAGAGCATGTGTGTTAGAATATGGATCCAAGTGGTAAGACTGTCTGCCGTTTGCAGAATTTTTTCCTACAACAACAGTTACCAAGCCAGTCTGCAAATGGCCCCATTTGAGTTCATGTACGGAAGGAAGTGTCGCACCCCTTTGAACTGGTCGGAAGTAGGAGAGAGTCAGATTTTTGGACCCGATATCCTACGAGAAGCAGAAGAGAAGGTTCACAAGATTCGTGAGCACCTCAAGACCGCCCAATCCAGACAGAAGAGTTACGCCGACAAGAGACGTAGAGACCTCGCCTTCAGCTTAGGAGATTTTGTTTATCTGAAAGTGTCGCCATTGAATGGAATGCAGCGTTTCCAACTCAAAGGAAAGTTAGCCCCCGAGATATATCGGACCTTTCAAAATTCTGAACCGTCGAGGAGAAGTATCATATCAATTGGAGCTACCTGAAGAGATGTCAGCAGTACACAATGTGTTCCATATCTCATTACTTCGCAAGTGTCTCGAAGTCCCCGAGAAGACCAAAGTGTTCAAGAATATCGACCATCGGACCATAGAGATAAACGATGACCTGACCTATCCCGAAGTACCCATCCGTATTTTGGAAGAAGCCTTTCGAACTACCCAAACCCGACACATCAAGTTTCTCAAGATTCAGTGGAGCAACCACACAGAAGAGGAAGCTACCTGGGAGCACGGAGATCACATCAGGACGGAGTTTCCCGATCTCTTCAAATCCTAGGTAATCTTTTCATCCTTTTTGAAATCACGGGACGAGATTTTGTTTAAGGGGGGAAGGTTTGTAACATCCCAAAAATACTAAGCTTGGATCATCAAGCATTAGTCACCAACATTTAGGGTTAACAAAAACTTTTCTAAATAAAATTATGAATGCATGCATATGAGTATGCATGGATTTTGAAATTCTTTGGAACCACCTTGTTTGATTGTTTCATTGCTTGTAAAATGTTTCTTAGGTGAAATAAACATCATCTAAAACATTTCCCACACTTTTCCTAAAGACAAGTAAATCAAAACACATATATTAAAGGAATGGTCACTTTGACCAATTTAACTCCCATGCCTACTTTGGCTGTCTCAAACTTTCAGAACCTAACAGAAACTTTTCTAGATCTTTGCACCCCTTGAATGTACTCCTAACAAAGTATCAAGGCCCACTGTGTGATCATCCAGAAACTTTCAAATGCATAGTTTAAATGACAATTCAAAATTGAATCTTCATCATATGGGAAGATCCCACTTTTTCAAAAACCACTCAAACAAGCTCAACTTTCAAAACCCAAGCATCTGCAGACTCACCAGCACCAACCTAGCAAACCCACCAAAAATCTTTTCAAAATTCAAAACTTGAATTCATGCGGCCATTTCATCAAACAGGCTGCAGATACAAATCAAACAAACATCAAACACTATAGTGTGCAGTAAAATTGGCCTAACTTGTTCCCTATTTAGCTCACAACCAGCTCAGTAGATCATCTAGGAAGATTAACCAAGCACTAGCACCACTGTGAGCTTGCCATTGCCATTGATGGTAAACAGCCGAGCACACCCATGTCACCCCCATGTCGACAGCAAGCTAGGAGGAGACACAAGCCTAGCCAGCATGACTGGGAGGCAGCCCACTGTCCACCGCCACTCCCTGTCCACCGCTCGAACCTTGCCAACCACTGGACCACACGCACGGACCGCGCCTAGACCGCCAGTGACCATGCCGAGCGTGTGCCAGAGCACCACCCTCGACCGAAGCCCACAGACCACGCGCCGCCCTCACCGCGTGCATACACAATCCCCACCGACCCAGGAGACCGCCTGACATCCCCGTTCGCCATCCCGTGACGCACAACCACCGCTCGCCATCGAAGACGCCGCCTCTGCCGCACAGAGCGTCACATGTTCCAGACCAAGCCGCACCGCCCCACGCCTCGAAACCATGTCGTTGAGCATCGCCAGGGAACACCGCACCGTCCCCTACCATCGCCCATGCCAATAGCCACCTGTAACATCGCCCCCGACGAGCTCACCGTGCACCCCGTCGGTCCCCTCGCTCGACTATAAATAGAGGCCACCCCCGCTCGATTTCTTCACACCATCTCACTCACCTCTAAATCGCCGATCGTGCCACCGTTTCGGATCAAGTAGCACCACCTCACCAGAATTTCACCGAGCCCGCCTCGGAGAAGAAGGGAGCCATCGATTTCGCCCACCCCAAGAGCTGCCGCGACCACCCCGAAGTCCGCCATCGTCGACTTCGCTGCTCGCTCTCGCCAACCTCGCCAAAGACTTCGGTGAGCCCTAGCACCCCTCACTGGCCGCGCTAGGTTTCTTTCTCGCCAGCGTTGTCTCGCGTCGATGATGACTCCCAACCGTTGGATTAGAATCAGATCGAACGACCCACGTTGCCCCGCGCTATTAGGAAAACGGTCTTTAGTGGCGCACCTGAAAAGGCCATCTGTGGCGCACTAGCAGTGCGCCACGGGCCTCACGCTACGGCTATCTCCTAGCCGTGGCGCACTACTGCGCGCCACGGTTGTGTCGATATAGGCGTGGCGCACAAGCCACTGCGCCACCGAAAGTAGTCCAGGTGCGCCACGCATATGAAACGATAACCGTGGCGCACTAGGTGTCAGCGCCAGGATATAAATTTCAAAATTCAAAAAAGCAGCAGATCTGGATCTCGTCGTCGATGTCATCGGCGTCGGTGCAGGTCGCCCGTCGTCGCCTAAGTCATCGTTGCCGCCTCCTCGTCTGCCTCATCGTCGGAACTGCAAGGAGGAGGAGGAGAATAGGAGGAAGAGGAGGAGAAGAAGAAGAGGAGGAGGAGAAGAAGAGGAGGAAGAGGAGGAGAAGAAGAGGAGGAGGAGAAGGAGAAGAAGAGGAGGAGAAGAAGAAGAGGAGGAAGAGGAGGAGAAGAAGAGGAGGAGGAGAAGGAGAAGAAGAGGAGGAGGAGAAGGAGAAGAAGAGGAGGAGGAGGAGGAGAAGAAGAAGAGGAGGCCTCGTCGTCGTCGGAACTACAAGGAGGAGGAGGAAGAGGAGGAGAAGAAGGAGCCCGCCGTCTCGTCGTCGGAACTAGAAGGAGGAGGCCGCCGCCATCACCATGTTCACTGCAAGGAGGAGGAAGAGGAGGAGAAGGAGAAAGAGAAGGAGAAGGAGGAGAAGAAGAAGGAAATGAGAAGGGAGGAAAAGGAAAAGGAGAGAAGGGGAGGGAAGGTGGGCGGGGTGGGGATTCGAAATTTGAATCCCGCCCAAGCTTATCCGTGGCGCACTAGGTGGTGGTGCGCTACGGGTAAGCCGCCCTCTATTTTTTTTTCTGCAGGAAAAAACGGTCTTTTGACCGTAACTTTTTACTCTTTTCGAATTTTGAAAATCTAAAAAATCGCTAAACGAATCTCGTTCTCGTCATTTTGGTATATTATACGATTTTTTTCGATATCGTATGCAAAAGTTACGGCCTTTTTACCGTGGCATGACTTTTTTTGCAAATAAAGTAAAAACTCATGTTTGTTAATTTTACTAGAAGCTATACCACATTACCTACCTAAATATGAAAGGATTTAATTTTTTAAAGTGTTTATCATTTTCTTTTATTTTTTGCAAAACCTAAAAAGGCGATCCACGGGGGGGGGTGGAGTTGGTGCAGGATAGTTAGGCGTAGGGCACTAGGGCAAGGTGCCCTACTACTAAGTTTATACATCTGTGGCGCACATGCCATAGTGCGCCACAGATGTGTCTGGCCGTTTCACAGCAGAGAGGGGCCTGCGCTTAGGCGTAGCGCACCCCCTCCATGTGCGCCACGGTTGACACTAACAACCGTAGCGCACCTACCCTATGTGCGCTACGGATGTTTGGCGTGCGGCCAACAGGGCCCTGGCCCACACACATCTGTGGCGCACTATGGTCATGTGCGCCACGGTTGTTCTAGTTACTAGTAGGGCACTGCCCATAGGTGAGCCACGCCTGTTTTAGCCGTGGGGCACTTCAACCATGTGAGCCACGGATGTGCTGATTACCTATAGCCATTTTCCTAGTAGTGCCGTACCGCTTCGCCCCTCCCTGTCTCACTGGCAAGTGGGGACACCCACTTAAGCAGCCCGCGGGAGCACTGCGCTTAGCAGGCCGGCCCAGTAACTTTTCCCTTGAGCCCAAAGGATTTGAATTACATCTTTTTCTTTTTAATTCAAACACACTTCTGTACCCATTTTCAAAAATCAATCCAGATCGATTCAGTGCACCAATTTGAATGAAACCAATTTTGTTGGAAAGGTCTGTGAATACTGAATCCAAGCCCATTGGATTCAAGTCATTTGGATCTATAGATCATCCATGGTAAAAATAACAAAGCAAAAGCTTTTCTGCATTCAAACATTTTTAAAATTTAAACCATAATAGCTTTTGAGTTGATTCCAACTCTCAAAAATCACATTTAACCATACCTTTCAAAATATATAAAAATATATAGGTCTACTTACAGAAATAATGTTCAAGTAATAAAAGAATGCTACATAGGCATTTCTAGTCATTATATTTAAATAAAATAAAAGGGTAAAACCTTATTAAATTGTGACATAACTTTAAATCACATTCCCTTGGACTACAATATGTGGTGATGACATGTGTCAACATGATCCCATGTTTGGTTTTGAGAATATTAAATCTTAAGTAGTTTTTCAATGAGTAGAAATTACTTTTCTAAAAATAAAAGGAATTAAACCAAGCCTTAAACTTGTAATGTTACAGATGATGCTAGATCATCTATAGGACCCTTGTGTGTGATGATTGCAAGTAGTTAAGTATTGTTTGGTGATTGTGTACCTCGTATTTATTCATAGACGCTAGTACCGACCAAGGATACGAGGAGGAAGGAGGATACTACGAAGAAGAAGCCGAGGAGAACTTCAACCACTGCTCTGCTCAAGGCAAGCTATTAACCTTGCAAGCTGATGCTATACTTATGCAAGCTTATATTGACATTGATGCAAGCTAACACTTGCAAGATACTTTACCCATGCAAGCCAATACTTGCTTGTTACCATGCCTACTATATGCTTTAAGCATATATGATCATACCCACTTGATAAACCCATCCTAGTTTTATTTGCAATCTTCTTACTTTATTTCTTTATCAAAGCTATTACTTAGAGTTAATTAAGTGAATTATATATACTAGAAAGATATTTGAAGGTTGCATAAAGAGCATAAAATTTGGCCTAAGCTAGATAATCTTGATGTCATCTTAAGGCATGAGATTGAACTTAGTTAGAACTCCACTAGTTTACCCCCCCCCCTCATTAGTACTCACCCCCACTTGTAGATGCTAGTGCTAAGCATAAAACTGGATCAACTTTAGATGGGAATACTTGGTGGAAAAATGGTTATGAAAACCTTGGAATGATGGATCATTCTATTGAAATGTTTTGGACATGTGTTTCCGAACACCTGATGATTTTGGCGATGAAAATGTTGAGGCATGAGCCTTAGCCCTTTATAAAACTGATGGTTGTCTAGATGCGATACCATTCCAATTTTATCGTACAACCACAATACCCGAAGATTGGGTAGGGCTTGACTGGAAACTTATGTACCTTAGTATTAGCTCCCTCACGGCCAAGGTCTGAGCTGAGGCTACCTTGTGAAGATTGTCCACCTGTGCAGTACCCGAGATGACAGTTGGTCATGGTTGGGAGGCCAAACTCACAGGAGAGGTGCTTATACTAGGGCGTGTAATTGAAAGGTTAGGATTGATTATCCACATACTGAGTATGGTGAATTCAGGATTTGTTCCTGACGGATGTATCGAATGTTGTGGTGAAAGTGTACAATCTCTGCAGAGTGTCAAACTATTCGAATAGCCGCGTCCGCGGTTATGGACAGTTGGAGTGGCCATACTGTTCCCCCGTCAGACTTTTCAAAATTGATTTGTGAAATGAATTGAGACTTTGACTTGACCACAACAAAGTTGTGACATGAGTTACAAGATCCCACTTAGGAGTTATAAAATTGTGACTAGCTTTGGAACTTAGTATAGATAAATCTGGCTTTTGCAAAACAACCCTAGAGCCTAGTGTCCTATTATCCAAAAACCCCTTTACCTGTTAGTATTAGTTTCCGAGTACTTAAAGGGTACTCATGGCTTTGTCCCTGGCTATTCCCATGGCCAGACTATGAAGAGGAGTACCTGGAAGATGGACCACAGGAAGGTTACGACAACTAGGATCATCTCCCATCGTCAGCATTGCCTATGACCCCGAAGATGGAGCTTCGCCTACGCTACCATTATTATTACGTATTCTGCTGCTTGATGTTGTATTAAGAACTGGATCATGAGATCCCTATTTGTGTAAGAACTTATGTACGGTTGTAATGGATGATGTACTATGGTATCCAATTCTGTTATGTCTCGCAAAAATGGTAATCCTGGGATTGCGATGTATGGCATAACAGGCATCTAGGATTGAAAAATCCGGTTGTTGACAATACACCCTCACCACACCAGATCCAATCTCTTCCCAAGATGGCTCCTCAATGCCCACGGCACCATCACCCAGCTCAACAACAACCTGGTTCACGAGTTTGGATCTGATACCATGTCATCGGAGCTAATGTGGAGCTCCGGTGACTCAAGTCTCTGCGTGGAAGAGAATGGAAGAAGAGGATAGGTTTCTAGAAAACTCTCTCACTTTCTTTCATTCCTCCAGCAAGGATATATACAAGCTTCAGTTTACACTTTACCCCCTCTACTACTCACACATTACAACTCAGGACTCCCAATAGTTGTGATCCGTTAGTTCATTGGGAATATTAGTTTTGGTTGTACATGTAAGTTTTGGAACATGATTATGCCTCATTCAACATAATTGTTGGTTGAGACTTGAGTGTGTCGGGCTCTAACTGATATGCATTATTGTTTTCTTGTTTAAATCATATGAGAAAGAATTATTGTTTGTTGTCAAGTTCTTCTACTGGTAGGATTTCTGAAATAGATTGGTTGGTAAACTGGCCTACTATTCTGCTTATCTTGACCTTTATTTTAGAAATCAATGTTGACCAGCGAGCTTCTTATAATTTGACAAGTCAGGTTCTTACAAAACCAATATCAAATGTGTTTATTCTTTTTTGTTTACTACCTTTCTTTCTATGGACACATGAAAAT
The DNA here is from genome assembly GCA_023614405.1 of Avena insularis. NCBI lineage: Eukaryota > Viridiplantae > Streptophyta > Magnoliopsida > Poales > Poaceae > Avena > Avena insularis. The sequence goes on along the minus strand of CM042685.1, from coordinate 217,059,731 downwards.
TCTGGAAGTATGATCTACTCTCGAACCGGCAAATATTCTGAATACTAGACATGTGTACCAAATATTATTACTTCCTTGTGTCCTTGATTGTGTTTGTATCTAATGAAAATCACTGAATTTGTTGGAGAGCAGCTTTTTCTAGAAAACTAAAAGAATGATGCAAGATAGTAAAAACATGTATACTTGAATGATGCATATATTATTTCAGGTAAAATAGTAGTCAGCTAAAGCTGAGGGGATTTATGTATAGAAATCAATATGTCAGTGTCTTGCAGCAGCGCATGCCATGGCGCTTGATACGTCCAATTTGCATCACCATTCTATATCACAATTTTCCTCTATTCATTGATATATTTCATATTAAGAGATGATACTTATGTCTTTTCATCTGTTTTTACATGTTGGATGATTCTTGGAGGATGAACTGCCAGAGTCAGGATTCTGATGGAAAAAAGCGGTGTTTTGATGCAATTTTGCGAAGATCAGAAAAATACCAGAAAACTACAGAAAATTATATTTTCCTAGAAGAAGGATGCCAGAAGGGGAGGCGGAGTTGGGCCACAGGGGGCCCACACACCCCCAGGCGCGGGCCACCCTAGGCCGCGCCTATAGGGGTGTGGCCACCCTGGCCCGCCTATGGCTCCGCCCTCTCTCCTATATCTTCTCCTCGAAACCCTAAAGTCGGGAGAGCGACCATAGAAAGATTCCGCCGCCTCTCCAGGGATGAAACTACAGAGAGAGAAAGAGCTCTCCGACAGACAGATTTCTTCCGGGGAATTCCTTCCCGGAGAGGGGAGATCATCGCCATCAACACCATCATCAATCTAGACTTCATCGGGATCATCATCATCAATCCACACCATCATCTCCACCAGCACCATTGTCACCACTCCATCCCGTTGTAACAATTGTGTTGAATCTTGCATAGTTCTTAGGGGAAACTTTCCCTGTGTATATTACTATTATAGTTCATGCTTGTGAGTGGAACCATTGAATTATTGTTTATGTTCAGATTGTTACTCATCATTATATCATCTCTGATCTTGATCCATATGATGTCTCGTGAGTAGTTCATTTAGTTCTTGAGGACACAGGAGAAGTCATGTTGTTAGTAGTGGAATTGTGTTGAGGTATTATTCAATGGTTTAATATTTAAGTTGTGGTGCTATTCTTCTAGTGGTGTCATGTGAATGTCGACTACATGATACTTCACCATTTATGGGCCTAGGGGAATGCAGTTTGTATTTGGCTACTAATTGTGGGGTTGCTGGAGTGACAAAAACTTGAACCCCCATTAGGAAACCTTTGCACGAGGGAGTGTAGGATCTCAGAGTTTAAGGTTCTGGTTAGGTTTTTATCTTAATTGCTTTCTTGTAGTTGCAAATGCTTGCATGGGGTTTAATCACAAGTATGTATTAGTCCAAGTAAGGTCGGTATATTAGCACAGCTTCACCCACACAACACTTATAAAACCAAAGAAGATTAATCAGCTATATGAAACGAAAGCACTTGACAGTATTCCCATGTGTCCTCAAGAACGTTTGGTCCTCATTAGTATTTTCACCGGCTTGTCATTTGCTACGAAAGGATAGGGCCACTAGCTGCAATTATTTGATGTCTTATTTACTTGCAATTTATTTCCTTGCTTTATCAGAAAACCCGTAAAAATCTGTTTGCTAAGTATTTACAGAGATATCCTGCTCCAAACCACTAGTCAACACCTTCTACTCCTCGTTGGGATCGACACTCCTATTTATCGAAAGTACTACGATACACCCCTTATACTTGTGGGTCATCAAGACTATTTTCTAGCGCCATTTCCGGGGAGTGAAGAGCTATTGAAGAGTGGAACTAGTAAAGGAAACTTCTACTGTGATTATTGCTTTTTATTTCTATTTGTTACTTTGTTTCCAATATGGATAACCCACTTGGTTTCCTATTTGGGAAAACTACTACCACTGTTAGGGTAGTAGATGAATCACCATATGTGGAGATAGATCCTTTTAAGATACCTACAAGAATCGTTGATCGTGTTATGGATAATTATTATCTTGGGGATGGAACTGTCCATCATGGTGATCATTTGATTTTTATCCATGAATTATGCGGGTTGTTTAAGTGCGCAGGTATCACAACTGAACAAGTGAAGAATAAATTACTCTATATATCATTCAAAGGAAGAGCTGAAGAATGGTATAAGCTTCTGAAGAATGGACAATCCATGGAATGGGAGGAAATAGTTCCTCTCTTTTACTCTAAATTCTATCCTCCCAGTGAGATTCATAAGGATAGGAATCTAATATATAACTTTTGGCCTCGTGATGGAGAGAGTACAACCCAAGCTTGGGGGATATCGAAGTTACTAATGCTTAAATGTCATATTCATGAACTCCCTAACAATATTATTATCAATAACTTTTATGCAAGGCTTTCTCTTCATGATATAGATTTATTAGATGCTTCTTGCACTGGATCATTCACACGTATGAAGGAAGAAGCTAAATGGGATCTTCTAGACCGTATTTAAGAGAACACTGAAGCATGGGAGAATGACAAAGGAAGAAAGTCAGGTATAAATTATGATTATGAATGCATTAAATCCTTTATTGGAACTGATGACTTTCATGATATTAGTACTGAGTATGGTCTTGATTCTCAAGTTCTTGCAAATTGTTTTAAGGCCTTTGCTTCTTATATAGAGATTCCTAAAAAGGAGTGGGACAAGTACCATGCACCTTATAAAGATATTGTTAATCATGTTCTTGTTAGAAGTACTCAAGTTTGTACTGTTGATCCTATTTTTCCTGGACCTTATATTGAGAAAGTCCCTTTTCCTGCTAAGGTAAAGGAACATTCTATTATAGCTAATGTGGTTAGCAAAAGTACAAAGAAAATTGTGGAACCTGATGAGCAAATAAACATTGAACCTGTAGTAGCCATTGTGAAAGATCTTGTCACTAAAAATATAGAAGATGAGCACATTTTCTTCTGTGAAGACGCTTCTAATATTGTCTCTCATCCTAGTAAAGCTAGGAAAACTAGTGTCCTTGTGCTTTCTGTGAGAATTGGTGATCATTGCTATTATGGTTCATGTGATATTGGTGCTAGTTCTAGTGTTATTCCTTATGAGCTTTACAGAGAAATTATGCATGAAATTGGTCCTTGTGATCTTGAGGACATTGATGTGGTTACTCACCTTGCTAATAGAGAGACAGTCTGTCCAATTGGCATTGTAAGAGATGTGGAGGTTCTTTGTGGTAAGATTAAATATCCTGCTGATTTTCTAGTACTTGGTTCAGAAGCTAGTAAAACTTGTCCTATTATCTTTGGCAGACCTTTCTTGAATACTTGTGGGGCTATTATAGATTGTAAGAAGGATAAAGTTTTAACTAAGTTTGATGGAGAATCTTATGAGTTTAATTTTTCCAAATTTGCTAAAACTCCTGAATTGCCTAATGAGGATTTCAGGGTTGAACAACTTGCTGCTATTTCTCTTGCTCCTCAGCAGTATATGGAAGATCATGAAAGTGAGGTATTCATGAAGGAAATAAATGAGATTGACGAGATTTTCCTTCGTCAACCTGAGTCACTTAAGCATAACATACATGTGGAAGATTTGGGTACCACACTACCACCTAAAGGGGATCCTGTTTTTGATTTAAAACCTCTACTTGATGATCTTAAATACGTTTATCTAGATGATAAGAAAATATATCCTGTTATTATTAGCTCTAAAATTTCAGGAAAGGAAGAGGAAAGATTATTGGAAGTATTAAAGAAACACCGTGGAGCTATGGGTTATACTCTTGATGATTTAAAAGGGATTTCTCCTACTATATGTCAGCATGCTATTAATATAGAACCTGATGCAAAACCTGTTGTTGAACACCAACGCCGTTTAAATCCTAAGATGAAGGATGTGGTAAGAAATGGGGTATTAAAACTCCTTGATGCTGGTATTATTTACCCTATTGCTAATAGTCAATGGGTTAGCCCTGTTCATTGTGCCCCAAAGAAAGGGGGGATCACTATTGTGCCTAATGAAAATAATGATCTTATACCTCAAAGAGTAGTGGTTGATTATAGGATGTGCATTGATTTTAGAAAGGTTAATAAAGTTACTAAGAAAGATCATTATCCTCTGCCTTTTATTGATCAAATTCTAGAAAGGTTGTCTAAAAAGACTCACTTTTGTTTTCTTGATGGTTATTCTGGGTTCTCTCAAATTCCTGTGAGAGCACAAGACCAAGAGAAAACTAGTCACTTGTCCCTATGGAACTTATGCTTATAAGCGTATGCCTTTTGGTTTATGTAATGCTCCTACTACCTTTCAGACATGTATATATACTATCTTTCATGGTTTTTGTGAAGAAATTGTGGAAGTTTTCATGGACGATTTCTCCGTCTATGGAACTTCTTTTGATAATTATTTGCACAACCTTGATAAAGTTTTGCAGAGATACGAGGGAACTAATCTTGTTCTTAATTGGGAGAAATGACACTTCATGCTTAATGAAGGGATTGTTCTTGGACACAAAATTTCTGAAAAAGGTATTGAAGTAGACAGAGCCAAGGTTGAAGCAATTGTGAAAATGCCTTGCCCTAGAGATGTAAAAGGTATTTGTAGCATACTTGGTCATGCTGGTTTCTATAGAAGGTTTATTAAAGATTTCTCCAAAATTTCAAAGGCCCTTACTAATCTTCTTCAAAAAGATGTTCCTTTTGTTTTTGATGATGATTGTAAGGAATCTTTTGAAACTTTGACAACTGCTCCTATTGTTCAACCACCTGATTGGAATTTACCCTTTGAAATTATGTGTGATGCTAGTGATTTTTCTGTGGGTGCTATTCTTGGACAACGAATAGATAAAATTTTGAATTTTATTCATTATGCTAGCAAGACTCTTGATGCTGCTCCAAAGAATTATGCTACTACTGAAAAAGAGTTTTTAGCTGTAATCTTTGCTTTTTTTTGACACAAAATGTAATCTTTGCTTGTGATAAGTTTAGACCTTATATTCTTGATGCAAAGGTTACCATTCATACTGATCATGCTGCTATTAAGTACCTTATGACAAAGAAAGACGCTAAGCCTAGGATTATTAGATGAGTGTTGCTTTTACAAGAGTTTGATCTGCATATTGTAGATAGGAAAGGTGCTGAAAATCCTGTTGCTGATAATTTATCTTGTTTGTAAAACATTTCTTTTGATCCTATGCCTGTTAATGATAGTTTTCCAAATGAACAGTCGACTGCAATAAAGGTAAGCCCGCAAGAGAGTCCTTGGTATGTTGATTATGCTAACTTTATTGTTTCCAAGTATTTGCCTCCAACCTTTACAGCCCAGCAAAGAAGAAAATTCTTTTATGATCCGAGGCATTACTTTTGGGATGACCCACATTTATATAAAGAAGGAGTAGATGGTATTATGCGGAGACGTGTCCTAGAATATGAACAACAAGAGATATTGAGAAAATATGATGGCAGTGCTTATGTAGGACATCATGCTGGGGATAGGACCGCACAAAAAGTTTTACAATCTGGTTTTTATTGGCCTACTCTTTTCAAGGATGCAAGGAAGTTTATTTTATCATGTGACGAATGTCAAAGAGTTGGTAACATTTCTAGACGAAGTGAAATGCCTATGAATTACTCTCTTGTTATTGAACCTTTTGATTGTTGGGGATTTGACTTTATGGGTCCCTTTTCTCCTTCAAAAGGGTATACTCATATTCTTGTTGCTGTTGATTATGTTATAAAGTGGGTAGAAGCCATACCTACAAACAGTGCTGATGGTAAGACCTCTTTAAAAATGCTTAAAGATGTTATTTTTCCTAGGTTTGGTGTGCCTAGATATCTCATGACTGATGGAGGTTCTCATTTTATTCATGGTGGTTTTAGGAAGACTCTTGCTAAATATGATGTTAACCATAGAATTGCTTCAACTTATCATCCCCAAACCAGTGGGCAAGTAGAACTTTCATATAGAGAAATTAAATCTATCTTGCAAAAGACCGTTAATAGATCTAGGAAAAATTGGGCTAAAAATTTGAATGACGCTCTATGGGTTTATAGAACTACTTATAAAAATCCTATGGGAATGTCTCCTTACAAAATGGTTTATGGGAAAGCTTGTCACTTGCCTCTAGAATTACAACACAAAGCTTATTGGGCAGTGAAAGAACTAAATAAAGATTTTAAACTTGCTGGTGAGAAAATATTGCATGACTTAAGTACCTTAGATGAGTGGAGAAATGAAGCTTATGAAAATGCTAGACTCTTTAAGGAAAAAGTAAAAAAGATGGCATGATAGGAGAATTCTCAAAAGGGAGTTCCATGTTGGTGAGAAAGTTCTTTTGCATAGGTCTCGCCTCAGATTTTTTGCAGGGAAACTACTCTCAAAATGGGAAGGACCTTTTGTTATTGAGGAGGTGTATCGTTCAGGGGATATTAAAATATCTTCTTTGAAGGACAACACTACACAGGTGGTGAATGGTCAAATGCTCAAACATTATATTTCTAGAGATTCTTATAATGAAGATGTTGATATTATTCAAATGGTGACTCCGAAAGAATTTATTAGAAACCGAACTCCAGAATCTGCAAAGTCTGTCTCTGAATAGGTAAAAGTGCTACAAACAGAAGGTTCGTGAAAACCTTATCTTTTATATTTTTGATGTTTTTATTACATATGGAAGGTTACGAGACGAAATAGAGGAGGAAACGGAGCCCAGGTGGGCCACACCCACCAGTGGCACGGGCCCCAGCTAGCCGCGCCACCAGGGGGTGTGAGCCCCCTGGAGTCCGTCTCCGCCTCGTTTTCGCACAGTACCTTCCTTATGCAGTAAAACTTCGTAATATATAACCCCCGGATCCCTCGAGGTTCGTATATCGTGTTCTCGTCGTGTTTTTGTTTCGATCTGTTTCTGTCAGGCAGATTCTCAGTTTTGGAGCCACAATTTCTTCCTCTGGATCACCCATGGAGGATTCTGTAGGGTTCGCAGCATAAAAAACAAAAAAATTCCTACGATGGGAACAACCATGTACCACGATTTATCTACTAGATACAAGAAACGGGTGGATATACATCCATAGAATACATACCCTCAAAGACCGAATAGCGTTAACGAGGTTGTACTCGTGGATGATGTAGTCGAACGCTTGCCGATCTCAAGATCGTGATGAAGTCCATCTGGTCCAGCCAGTCCAGCACCATCAAGTACAGCACCGCAAAGCAGTGGTGCATCCGTGATCACACACACGTCCGGGTACACCTACAACCTCCGCGCCCTCGTTCCAGTGAAGCAGTGGAAGCAACAAATCCTTCCAAAAAAATCCACTGGGAACATGTATCTCGCTGATCCGAGACCATGGGGAAATTCTAAAGGGGGAGAGAGATCCTTCTCGAGGAGGTGTGAATGAGAAGTGAGAGGAGGGGCTCCTTATATAGGGGAGGGGGGCAGCCCAAGGGGGCATGTCCGCCGGCCATAGATGGTGCCCCCACCTCTCCCTCATTCATGTGGTGGAAGCTCCACTCATATAAATAAGACCCTCCATTTTCTCCACTCAAATTCCCACTCAAATCCCATTAAATTTCCACCAAATTTAATGCAATATCTCATTAAATAAAACTCTTTTATTTATTTATTCAGAATTTTGTTAATTACTTTAATTAACAAACATTCACATAAAACCCCTTGCTAGTATTCAATTTCACATGCAGAACCAGTTTCAGCAATTTCAACCGAAACAGTTCCGGTGTCTAGTGAAATAAATTCCTGCGCTTTCCTTTTCTTTCTCTGGCATATCATTTGCTCCGAATGGTGTCGGTATCCCTTAAGTGTGTCACCCTATGGTTCACGAATAATGTAGAAATGATCGAGACCCCTCTCCGATCAATAATCAGCAGCGGGACCTGGAGATCCGTACTGACTCCCACACATTCAACGATGACTTCTGTGATCGTGTGAACCTTATACGCATGTAACTCAATCCCCTTTGTCTCGCGATATATTACATGTCCGAGATTTGATCATCGGTATCCCCATACCTAGTTTGATCTTGTTATCGACATGTACTCAGATACATCGGAAACATATATATAATTTTTGATGCTCCATGCTTGTTTAGTATCTACTTTGCTTTACTTGTCTACACTTTGAGGTGTTTTTTACATGTTTTCTGGTACTAACCTATTAACAAGTTGCAACAGTGCCAGATGCCTGTTTTCTGCTGTTTTTGGTTTTAGAAAAGTTAGTAAAGAAATATTCTCGGAATTGGACGGGACAAACGTCAAAGTCAATTACTTTCTGTGGGGAACAAGATGTCTAGAGGGGATCCGGAGAGGCCGGCCAGGTCAGCCAGACCCTCCCAGGCGTGGCCAGGGGTGGGCCCGCGCCTGGCTAGGGTTTTCCCCCTTGGTCGCCTCCTCGTCCTCCCCCTTCGCCTATAAGAAGCCCCCAATGCAGAAACCCTGAGCACCCGATCAAATCTCCATGAAACCGTCTGTAGCCGCCGCCACCATCGTCCCTATATCGGGGGGATCTGAAGTTCTTCCCGGCACCCTGCCGGAGGGGAGATCATCCCGGAGGCCTTCTCTCCGGTATGATGCGTGAGTAGTTCCACCTTGGACTATGGGTCCATGTAGTAGCTAGATGGTTGTATCTCCTCCTTTGTGCTTTCATATATAGATCTTGTGAGCTCCGTTCATGATCAAGATCTAATCTATTTGTAACCATGCATGTTGTGTTTGCAGGGATCCGATGGATATTGAGATTATTATGTTGGTTTGATTAATGGTTTTGTATTTTTGATTCTATCATGTCTGTGTTGTTTGTTATCTTGCATGCTCTTTGTTGTTAGTAGCCATCTTGGCCAAGTAGTTGCTAGTGACTCCAAGAGGGGGTATTTATGCTCGATAGTGGGTTCATGCCTCTAGTTTCCAAGGGAAGTGACAATAATCTCTTCGGTTGTAGATGTGTTGTTGCTACTAGGGAGAAAACAACGGTCTCTTGTTCATGGAACATGTGGATTGTTTACATTACACACTTTGCTTAAAGAAGTTGTCTGTTGCTTGCAACTTAATACTAGAGGGGGTTCGAATGATAACCTGAAGGTGGACTTCTAGTCATAGATGCAGTTGGATGGCGGTCTATATATCTTGTTGTATTGCCCAATCGAATCTCATAGGATCTTTCTAACTAGTAATTGCATTGTTATGCCTTGCTCAGTTCCTGTCAATTGCCCTGCTGTAATTTGTTTACCCTTCATGCCATGTTGTTTATCTAAGGAGAGCACCTCTAGTGAACCACGGACCCCGGTCCAATCTTTACCATTGATACATCTTTCACTGTTACTTGTTTACTTGCTGCAAACCATTACCTTCCACACCATACATTTAATCTTTTGTTACAGCAAACCGGTGAGCTTGACAACCTCACTGATTCGTTGGGGCAAAGTCTTGAGTTTGTGTTGTGCAGGTCTCCACGTTGCTTGCAACACCTGTGTGACATTTCCTTCCTCCTTCTGGTTCGATAACCTCGGTCTCAACTGAGGGAAAACTTGTTGCTTGCTCTTCACACCCTATGCTTGGGGTTACCAACGAAGTGCCGCGTCGAGCATCATCAAGGCTTTTCTGGCGCTGTTGCCGGGGAGGCTAAGGACGTCTTCACAAGGGGAGTCCTTCACTTCCTTTCTCTTTACTTTGTTTTTAGTTTGCTTTGTTTCTTTTTCTTGGTTTTGCTTGCCTCTTTTCGAAAAAAACAAAAAGTTTAGTCTAGTTTGGTTTGTTTGCTTTATTCAAAAACACAAAAAAATTAGTTCCTACTCTAATTTCTACCATGTCTGGTTTTGGACCAACCTTTATTTCCCCTAGGTAGAAATCTCCACTTTTAAGCAAAAAAGTGAAGAAAGTTTTAAAGAAGCTTGGTATAGAATCTCTGCTTTCCAGAGGGAAACTGAGCCTTAGCTTAGTTATTGATAGTTTCTACCGCGGTATTGCTCTTTGTTATAGATATGCTTTGGATGCTGTGGCTGAGAAAGATTTTTTTCTATGTACCGAGGATGAAGCTTTTGATGCCAGAAGGAAATTAATCATGATCTATGGTACACCTGGCAAGTCTGATTCCTCTTTCACAAATATTTTTGCTAGGTTGAACACTCTTGAAACCGGTATTGCTGCTATGAATAGTTGCTATCACACGCTTAGGGCTTACCATGATTTTGTTCCCATAAATTATAAGCCTTCAAAGTGGTTTCCCACAGTCAAAGTCTCAATAAACACTACACTTTTTGATGCTCGCTGTGATATCATGTCTGAATTTTGTCTCATGCCTAAAGATATTTATGATTCCTTGAGTCTTTGGGGTCTTATTGAAGGAGGAGAGGAAATATCTCTTACCAACAATGCCACTATATTACCCATTGGAATAGCTGAAGGTGTGTTTACAAAAATCTTAGGAAAAATGGTGACTACTGATTATCTTGTTATTGAATGTGTAGGTAAGGGACGGATCACACTTGGAAGATCTCTACTGGAACACCTTGGGGAAGTGATAGATGTGGTAAAAGGCAGCATGCATTTTGATCCCCCCGTAAGCAATCATATCTTCCCTAAGGAAAAGAAGAAAGGTAAGAAAGGAAAGAACAAGAAGGTTGCTTCTTCATTTGAAAATACTTGATTCTTCTTGCTTCTTGTGCCTAACTTAAAGGCGTTAAAGAAAAGTATTTGTTGGGAGATAACCCAAGAGTTTACTTGAGTCTTGGAAGTTATTACTTCAGTAGTGACCTCTTATTATCCTTTTTGTTTTCTTTTTGTGCCAAGAATGACCTCTAATGAGAGGGAAGTAAGATTTGGGGAGTCGCTGTCCTGAAACAGATTCCTGTCCTCCACCATAAAAATTCGTGACGAGTCTCTGTAACTCGGATTGAGCTCAAAATTTATGAATAAATCCCCTGTATGTTAGATAACTTTCATTAGTTCAACACTTTTTGATTTGAGCAACAGAAGATGTTCGAAAAAATTGGTTTCTACCTGCTGGTCTGTTTTGACAGATTTCTGCCATTATTTGCATTTGCTTCTTATTGATTCCTTTTTGAGTTCTCTTTAGGTGAATTGATATTTTTGAAGGAGTTGCTACAGTATCTTGTGTTTTTAGTGAAAAGTATTGCTGTTCCAAAGCTTTTCCAAGATGTATAATATCTTTCGAATAAGCTATGAAGATTGTGTGAAGTTTTGTATGAAGGAAAAATTTTAGGTGTAAAGAGAGAATGATGCAATGAGATGAAGAATGGACAAAAGCTCAAGCTTGGGGATTCCACCATGGAGTCACCCCAAGAAATATCCAAGAGGTACAAGCGTCTAAGCTTGGGGATGCCCAAGGCATCCCCTTGTTCATCAATAAAAAGCTCAGGTCTGTCTAGACACTTCGTTTTTATTGTTTCATGCACAGTTGTGTTGTTCTTGGAGCATCTTAGTTTTCGTTTGCTTTGCTTAGGTTGTTTAGTTTGCTTGAATAAAGTAGTTTGGACCCCCATTCTCGCTGTGTTATTTTGCAAATAAGTTGCTTGGTGTTGGAAAGGAGTAGTAAGTTCTTGCTTGAAGTGCAAGAGGAGATTGCATTGACTGTGACTTAGACTTTAGCATGACATGCTAGGTGTTGTTTTGACCTTATGCTTAGTGATTATTGCTTTATCATGTCTTGTTCCAAACAATTGGGATTGCTTAGTGTGCCTTGAAGAAATTATGCATTGTTTTAGCATGCAAAAGCATAGTATTGTGTTATTCTCCTTTGATGCTTTCCTTGGGTTGACTTGGCACATGCTCACACCATGTTATGACTATGACAAGTCACCATTAGCCTCTATGATCATTTAGTCCTTGACTTGTGGTACCACTCTTTGTTTTGATTAGTATGCTTTGTTGCTCTGCATGATTATGGCCATTATGCTCTCTTAGTTGGTTCCTCCCAGTCTTTTGCTAGCCTCCACTTGTATGAGTAAGTTCTACTCATGCTGCCAACTCCCAAGAAACCAAGTTATTTCAAAGTGTCCACTATAAACTGCTATGCATGGTGTGTTACACCATTCCAAATATATTCTTTTTTTCAACTATCTTCCAATTAAAAACTATTTTGTTATGTGAAAACTTAGTGATTAAAGCCCTCACGAACTTGATGGCACACTTTATATTCTTTGCCCCTAATAAACTTGAACCATTGTGACAACTTTGTTGTATATGCTTGCACTTATAAGTTGGAATTAGCAGAACCGTGCTGTCACGGGGAACGTTTTTAACATTGCACTTGTACTTTGTACACAGTTGATATCATGCTCTTTTGTCTATGGATGTCACCGGTGTGAAATAAAGAGGGAACTTGTAAGTCCATGGAGTTTGTATTCTGTGTTAGAGAAACGCCTGGGCCGCTAGCCTAAGCCATGCCTAATCATGGTGGAAACTTGCAGCATCACCATAATGAGCTATCTATGAAGCATCCTCAATAAAAAGCTATGCATATGGTAAATAAAAAGATTGCTGAGATGCTCATTGTCTGCTTGCCTTGTCATTTTGGTTATGGGAAAGCTCATGTACCATGTGCAAGGGGTACCCCGTTGGCGGTTCTCAATGATATGCAAATACTTACAATGACAAGAACTTACCTGGGCCCAAAGTTGATTATGCATGAGGTGTGGCCCTCGTATTAAAGGGACTTGATTGCCAACTTATACTTCATCAAGCATATACTCCATCTTTGCCACTTTAACATTAACCACTTCAAGATGCTTATGATAGGGGCAATGAGGGCTGTAAGCTAACAAGTACCATAATTTTTGGAAGCTCTTTTTGAAACTTGAAATCCCTGCTTCCTTTACAAAAGGCTTTTCTTCCACCATTATTGAGTCTCCACCTTCTACCTTTAGGCACCATTAAGAGAGCATAGTTGTCATTCTATGTGCAGTGTTCCTAAGCTTATTGATTGATGCATATTGTGATATTACTTGTTCTTGTGCTATTTGTTTCTAGTCACCCTTGTGAACTCTGAAGGTGTCCTATGAATCTATATTGCTACTCTACGAGGGACAAGCTGATTGTCACTATGCCATGTTTTCTGTATGTGAAACAAACAAACATTTTTCAATGCATGTTATTCATGATCTTTGTTTGTAGCCTTTCAGGTTGCATGCATAGTTACTATGTCCTATTGTTATAACTCCATCTTTCATGCACATGTTTAGAGTTCTTTGATCCCAGCTTTCAATGCTTGCAAACGGTTGGATATTTATTGTGAGGGTGCATGTCACCTAAAAAATTATTCTTTTATCACTTACCTACTCGAGGACGAGCAGGAGTTAAGCTTGGGGATGTTGATACGTCGGAAATGTATCTATAATTTTTGATGCTCCGTGCTTGTTTAGTATCTACTTTGCTTTACGTGTCTACACTTTGAGGTGCTTTTTACATGTTTTCTGGTACTAACCTATTAACAAGTTGTAACAGTGCCAGATGCATGTTTTCTGCTGTTTTTGGTTTCAGAAAAGTTAGTAAAGAAATATTCTCGGAATTGTACGGGACAAACGTCAAAGTCAATTACTTTCCATGGGGAACACGAAGTCGGAGGGGCCGGGAGGCTGACCCCAGCGCTGCCTAGGGTGGGCCCGCGCCTGGCTAGGGTTTGCCCCCCTGGTCGCCTCCTCGGCCTCCCCCTTCGCCTATAAGAAGCCCCCGATGCAGAAACCCTGAGCACCCGATCAAATCTCCACAAAACCGTCTGTAGCCACCGCCACCATCGTCCCTAGATCGGGGGGATCTGAAGTTCTTCCCGGCACCTGCCAGAGGGGAGATCATCCCGGAGTCCTTCTCTCCGGTATGATTCGTGAGTAGTTCCACCTTGGACTATGGGTCCATGTAGTAGCTAGATGGTTGTATCTCCTCCTTTGTGCTTTCATGTATAAATCTTGTGAGCTCCGTTCATGATCAAGATCTAATCTATTTGTAATCATGCATGTTGTGTTTGCGGGGATCTGATGGATATTGAGATTATTATGTTGGTTTTATTAATGGTTTTGTCTTTATGATTCTATCATGTCTGTGTTGTTTGTGATCTTGCATGCTCTCCGTTGTTAGTAGCTATCTTGGCCAAGTAGTTGCTAGTGACTCCAAGAGGGGGTATTTATGCTCGATAGTGGGTTCATGCCTCTAGTTTCTAAGGGAAGTGACAATAATCTCTTCGGTTGTAGATGTGATGTTGCTATTAGGGAGAAAACAATGGTCTCTTGTTCATGGAACATGTGGACTGTTTACCTTACACACTTTTCTTAAAGTTATGCATTGCTTGCAACTTAATACTGGAGGGGGTTCGGATGATAACCTGAAGGTGGACTTCTAGTCATAGATGTAGTTCGATGGCGGTCTATGTATCTTGTTGTATTGCCCAATCGAATCTCATAGTATCTTTCTGACTAGTAATTGCATTGTTATGCCTTGCTCAGTTCCTGTCAATTGCCCTGCTGTAATTTGTTTACCCTTCATGCCATGTTGTTTATCTAAGGAGAGCACCTCTAGTGAACTATGGACACCGGTCCAATCTTTACCATTGATACATCTTCCACTGTTACTTGTTTACTTGCTGCAAACCATTACCTTCCACACCATACGTTTAATCCTTTGTTTCAGCAAACCGGTGAGCTTGACAACCTCACTTATTCGTTGGGGGCAAAGTCTTGAGTTTGTGTTGTGCAGGTATCCACGTTGCTTGCAACTCCTGTGTGATGTTTCCTTCCTCCTTCTGGTTCGATAACGTCGGTCTCAACTGAGGGAAAACTTGCTGCTTGCTCTTCACACCCTACGCTTGGGGTTACCAACAAAGTGCCACGTTGAGCATCATCATACTCTTTTCTGGTTCCCGTGATATAACATTCTAGTGATCAAATCACTTGCTTGCAAGCTAACTAATGTGATATCACCGAGAGGGACCAGAGTATATCTATCCGTCATCGGGATGGACAAATTCCACTCTTGATCCATGAGCCTCCACATAACACCTTCGTAGCACTGAACCCATCTTTATAATCACCCTGTTATGGTGTGACGTTTGATATTATCAAGATACTCTTCTGGTTTTAGTGATTGACATGATCTCATGGTCTAAGGACTAAGATTACTTTGTATGATGTTATAGAAATATAAACACAATGACCTTGATCGTAAAGCTATACTTCGGATGAATGTTCATCACATCATTCCAACAATGTTGTGACCTCATTATTAACAACATCCAATGTCCATGATCAGGAAACCTTTTGATCATCTTGTTTATCAACGAGCTAGTTTATAAGAGAGGCATAACTAGGAACTTTCTTTTGTTTATTAAACACACATGTATTAATGTTTCCGTATTAATACAATTATAGCATGTAAAATAAACATTTATCATAAACAAGGAATACGATAATAACCACTTTATTATTGCCTCTCGAGCATATTCCCTTCAGTCTCCCACTTGCACTAGAGACAATGTAACATCCCAAAAATACCAAACTTAGATCATCAAACCCTAATCATCAAGATTAGGGTTAACAAAAACTTTTCTAAATAAACTCATGAATGCATGTATATGTGTATGCATGGATTTTGAATTTCTTTAAAAACCACCTTGTTTGTGTGATCCATTGCTTGTAAAATGTTTCTTAGGTGAAATGAACATCATCTAAAACATTTCCCACACTTTCCTTAAAGACAAGTAAATCAAAACAAATATATTAAGTGAATGGTCATTTTGACCAATTTAACTACCATGCCTACTTTGGCTGTCTCAAACTTTCAGAACCTAACAGAAACTTTTCTGGATCTTTGCACCCCTTGAATGTACTCATAACAGAGTATCAAGGCCCACTTTGTGATCATCCAGAAACTTTCAAATGCTTAGTTTAAATGACAAATCAAAATTGAATCTTTTTCATATGGGAAGATCCCACTTTTTCAAAACCCACTCAAACAAGCTCAACTTTCAAAACCCAAGCATCTGCAGACTCACCAGCACCAATCTAGCAAACCCACCAAAAATCATTTCAAAATTCAAAACTTGATTTCATGCGGCCATTTCATCAAACAGGTTGCAGACACAAATCAAACAAAACATCAAACACTATAGTGTGCAGTGATTCTTGCCTAACTTGTTCCCTAGTTAGCTCACACATTCGATAGATCATCTAGAAAGATTAGCCCAACACTAGCACCCCTGTGAGCTTGCCATTGCCATTAATGGTGAACAGCCAAGCACCCCAATGTCACCCCATTGTGGACAGCAAGCTAGAGGAAGAACTAGCCGTGCCAACCTTGTCTAGGAGGCAGCCCACCGTCCACCGCCACTCACTGTCCCCGCCGCAAGTGTTGCCAAGCCCTGGACCACGCGCACAAGCCGTGCCCAGACCATGTCGAGCGTGCGCCAGAGCGCCACCCTCGACCAGCATCCACAGACCGCGCGCCGCCCTTACCGCGTGCATACATGATCGCCATCAACCCAGGAGACCGCCAGACATCCCCATTTGCCGCCCGTCTTGCCGACCACCGCCCGCCGTCGAAGACGCCGCCTCTGCCGCGTAGAGCACCGCCCGTTCCAGACCAAACCACATCGCCCCATGCCTCGCGACCATGTCGTTGAGCATCGCCAGGAGACACAGCACCGTCCCCTACCCTTGCCCATGCCATTAGCTGCCTGTAACGTCGCCCCAGACGAGCTCACCGTGCGCCCCGACGGTCCCCTCGCTCGACTATAAATAGAGGCCACCCCAGCTTGATTTCTTCACACCATCTCACTCCCCTCTCCTCACTGATCGTGCCACACCATTCTCAGAGCAAGGTGAGCACCACCTCGCCGGAATTTCACTGGAGCCTGCCGCTGCCGGAGAAGAAAGGAGCCAGCGATTGGAGCCGCCCCAGGAGCTACCGCGACCACCCCTGAGTTCGCCGTCGTCGACTTCGTCGTTCGCCCGCCTCGCCGACCCTCGCCAGTACCCCGGTGAGCCTCCAGCGACCCTCACAGGCCGCGCTAGGTTTCGTTCTCGCCGGAGTTGTCTCGCGTCGACGATGACTCCCAGCCGTTAGATTAGAACTAGATCGAACGATCCACGTTGCCCCATACCGCTTCGCCCAGCCCCGTGTCACTGACGAGTGAGGACACCCACTTAAGCAGCCAGCTGAGCATCACGCTTAGTAGGCCCGTTAGAATTTCCCGCGCAGCCCAGTTATTCAAATTAAATCTTTTTCTATTTCAATTCAAACACACTTCTGTACCCAGTTTCAAAAATCAACCCAGGTCGATTCAGTGCACCAATTTGAATGAAACCAATTTTTTTGGAAAGGTCTGTGAATGCTAAATCCAAGCCCGTTGGATTCAAGTCATTTGGATCTATGGATCACCCCTGGTAAAAATAACAAGGCAGAAGCTTTTCTGCATTCAAACATTTTTCAAATTTAAACCATAATAGCTTTTGAGTTGATTCCAACTCTCAAAAATCACATTTAACCATACCTTTTAGAATATATAAAAAATATATAGGTTTACTTGCAGAAATATTGTTCAAGTAATAAAAGAATGCTTCATAAGCATTTCTAGCCACTTTAATTAATTAAAATAAAAGGGTAAAACCTTATTAAATTATGACACCACTTTAAATCACATTCCCATGGACTACAATATGTGGTGATGACATGTGTCAACATGATCCCATGTTTAGTTTGGAGAATATTAAATCTTAAGTAGTTTTTCAATGAGTAGAAATTACTTTTCTAAAAATAAAAAGATTTAAATCAAGCCTTAACCTTGTAATGTTAGAGATGATGCTAGATCATCTATAGGACCCTTGTGTGTGATTATTGCAAGTAGTTAAGTATTGTTTGGTGATTGTGTACCTCGTATTTATTCATAGACGCTAGTACCGACCAAGGATACGAGGAGGAAGGAGGATACTACGAAGAGGAAGCCGAGGAGAACTTCAACCACTGCTCTACACAAGGCAAGCTGATACTATACCAATGCAAGCCTAATACTACTAGTTGATTGATCAAGCTAGTAACTATGCAAGCTTATGCTGATATTGATGCAAGCTAACCCTTGCAAGATACCCTACTGATGCCACAAACCCATACTTGTGATATGACTACTATATTCCTTAAGCATATGTGATCATAACCACTTGATAAACCAAATCCTAGTTTTATGTGCAAGCTTCTTACTTTATTCCTTTATCAAAGCTTACTTAGAGTCTACCTAAGAGTTTGGTAGATACTAGACAGTTGTGCTGAAGGTTGCATAAATAGCATAAAATTTGGCCTAAGCTAGATAACCTTGATGTCATCCTAAGGCTTGAGTTTGAACTTAGTTAAAACCCCACTAGTTTACCACCCCTCATCAGTTCTTACCCCCACCTGTAGATGCTAGTGCTAAGCATAAAACTTGATCAACTTTAGATGGGAATACTTGGAGGAAAAATGGTTATGAAAACCTTGGAATGATGGATCATTCTATTGAAATGTTTTGGACATGTGTTTCCAAACACTTGATGATTTTGGTGATGAAAATGTTGAGGCATGAGCCTTAGCCCTTTTTAAAACTGATGGTTGTCTGGATGCGATACCATTCCAATTTTATCGTATAACCACAATACCCGAAGATTGGGTAGGGCTTGACTAGAAACTTATATTCCTTAGTATTAGTTCCCTCACGGCCAAGGTCTGAGCTGAGGCTACCTTGTGAAGATTGTCCACCTGTGCAGTACCCAAGATGACAGTTGGTCATGGTTGGGAGGCCAAACTCACAGGAGAGGTGCTTATACTAGGGCGTGTAATCGAAAGGTTAGGATTGATTATCCACATACTGAGTATGGTAAATTCAGGATTTGTTCCTGACGGATGTATTGAATGTTGTGGTGAAAGTGTACAATCTGTCAAACTATTCGAATAGCCGCGTCATGATTATGGACGATTAGAGTGGCCATCTTGTTCCCGTCGAGACTTTCAAAATGACTTGTGAAACGAATTGAGACTTTGACTTGACCACAACAGAGTTGTGACCTGAATTACAAGATCCCACTTAGGAGTTATAAAATTGTGACTAGCTTTGGAACTTATTAGAGATAAACCTGGCTTTTTGCAAAACAACCCTAGAGCCTAGTGTCCTATTATCCAAAAACCCCTTACCTGTTAGTATTAGTTTGCGAGTACTTAAAGAGTACTCATGGCTTTGTCCCTGGCTATTCCCATGGCCAGACTATGAATAAGAGTACCTGGAATATGGACCCCATGAAGGTTACGACAAATAGGATCATCTCCCATCGTCAGCACTGCCTGTGACCAAGAAAGATGGAGCTTCGCCTACGCTACCGTTATTATTACGTATTCTGCTGCTTGAAGTTGTATTAAGAACTGGATCATGAGATCCCTATTTATGTAAGAACTTATGTATCGTTGTAACGGATGATGTACTATGGTATCCAATTCTGTTATGTCTCACAAAAATGGTAATCCTGGGATTGCGATGTATGGCATAACAGGCATCTAGGATTGAAAAATCCGGGTGTTGACAAGTTGGTATCAGAGCCATCCTGACCATAGGAGACCCTAGTTAGACTGGACGTTGAACCAAAAACTTTGTTTCAAAACCAAAGAAAAACAAATATTTAAAAAAACCTTTTCTCATTCTTATCTCTTTGATTCTTTCATAAAAATTCATCTTCCTCAAAAACTCTTGCAAAATACATAAAATTTTGACACACTTGATCACTCTGCTAATCTACTCATCCTCTATTTTTATAGATGGACGTGAAGTACAGCAAGTTTTATCAGTTGGGGAATGGAGGAGACCTTATCTTTGAGAGGATGCGGATCAGCTTTGAACTTGGGCGTCCACACCCGAGTTCTTCGGAGATCATCTCAATGATCAAGGAGGAGAAGATCTGCGATGGTTAATTGTTGCAAGTCTCAGGAAAGATTGAACCTCCACTGCGGAGGAATTCAGTTTACCTTAAGAGAGAACAAGCGCTCGATGGACTTGCCAGAGCAATGCAGGAATCTCTCTCCCGTTTGTGTGGGCAGAGCATCAATCAGATCAAGGGTACTCGCTTTGAGTTTTTCCCAAGGCGTGATGCAAATGGACAACCACTGGAAGCCCCATGCCACCCCGAGCTGAAGACTCAATTGGACCACCTTAGCTTCATGATGTATGATCGTCAGCAGGAGTTGGACAACTGCCGTGACTCTTGCAACCACAAGTCTGCCATCATCAAGACGAAGGATCAGACCATAGCCATGCTAGCAAAGGATCACAAGTCTCATCGCCGTCAACTTGACAAGAAGGAGCGCATTATTGCCCGTCTTCGCCACCGCATCTCCTCTCTGGAAGAGACCATCCACGAGAGGGACATGCAGTTGGAGGAAAGGGAGAATGCCGGAGAGGATCTTCGTGGAGACCCTTACTCTTATCTCAGTGATGACGATGATTTTCTGGAGGATCAGGCCATGGACTTCTTCACCGATGAGGATGATTTCGCCTTCATCGATGATAATGAAGATGATGAAGCCACATACTCCGAGGAGTAGTAGCACTGAGCACTAGCATAGTGAGTAGTAGTCGGTCCCACTGTATCGTAGATTTCAGAATGGTTCTTAAAACCAGCTGTTTTTCCTTGTTGTGGTGTGTGTTGTATTGTGTGCTATGAATGAATGAATGAAAAAGCAAGTTGCTAGAAAAATCTGAGTCAAACCTTTAAAACTTTTCAAAGACCCCAAACCTTAGAAAATTTCCCTCTTTTCTCATGATTTATCTAAATATTCAGATGCCACGTGGAGGAAGTGGTTTAGCCCCGGATCCGATGTTGCAGATTCTGCAAATGTTGACCTCTGACCGCGAAGCTAAAAGAGCGGAACGTCAAGCCAACCTAGCCACTCTGCAACAGATAGCCCAGGTAGCCCACAACAACCAAGGCCATGGAAATCAGGACAACCATGGATCCAAGCTCAAGAATTTTCAGAATACCAATCCACCTGTTTTCACCAAGTCAGAAGAACCCCTAGACACCGATGATTGGCTGCAAACCATGGAAAATAACTTAGAAGTAGCAGGAGTCAAAGCCAATGAGAAAGTTCTATTTGCCACCCACTATCTAGCCGAAGATGCCAGGGCATGGTGGAACAGTGTTCGTGCCACGACCGGAGGCCAAATGATGACCTGGGAGGAATTCAAGGTCAAGTTTAGCAGAACCCATGTGCCACCAGGTTTGATCAAGAGAATGAGAGCTAAAGCAAGGGAGGATGACTGTAGTAGAATACCGTGACAAATTTTTGTCATTAGCTAGGTATGCCCCGGACGAGATAGACACCGAAGCCAAGAAGAAAGAAAGATTCCTGAAAGGTCTGCATGACGAGATGCAGACGGTGTTAGTCAATATCCTCTTTGCTGATATTGAAGCCCTTGTCGATTCAGCCATCCAGATGAAAGGAACGATCAACCAAGCCAATGAGAACTGCAAGCATCGTATGATGCATCAACCAGGAACCCATCAGACCCCAAAGTATTGCCCCAACCCATCTCCAGGATTTGCCCCAAGAACCAACAGACCCCCTATGACCCGTCCAACCTATCCCAACCGTGGAAACCCTAGAACCGGAGGAAATCACAACAACCCCGGCAACTCTAGTAATTTCACCCGTGCCCCACCCAAGTTCAACACCAACAATGCTACCGCCAATCCCAACACTGCCCCGAGGACTGGAAGCAATGTTGTGCCTGTCGCAGCCAAGGACAAGTAACAAGTGACCTGTTATGATTGTGGAAATAAAGGCCACTATTCCAACGAGTGCCCCAACAAGAAGAATGCTACAGCCCCTAATACCAATGTCCCAGCTCAGCAACAGCGTCGTGTTCAGCCAGGAAGAAGATTTGCCCCAGGAAATTCACTCAACCGCAATGGCCGTCTTTTTCTCATGCATGCTGAAGAAGCTCAGGAAGCGCCAGACGTCGTGATGGGTATGTTTTCTGTTAATTCAGTACTTGCAAGAGTGTTGTTTGATTCCGGTGCATCACATTCAGTTGTCACCGAAGAATTTGCCTGCACTAGTAAAATTCAACCAACCAAACTGAAGCATGTTATGATTGTGCAAATCCCCGGATCAACCACCAAGGCTAGGCAAATTTGCAAAGCCGTCCCTATCCGAATCCATGGCATAGATTTTTATGCTAATCTAATAGTACTCGGAACTAAAGGTTTGGAAGTAGTACTAGGAATGGATTGGATGTCCAAACATAAGGATTGATTGGTGTGCTAAGAAAGCCATCACCATGACCAGTACCGGAATATCGATCGAGCATATATGAAACCTTACCTCGCCAATTCAAGTGTAACAAGAGTCTAGCCCAACCTACCATTGACCAAGTCCGGATAGTGCATGAATACCCGATGTATTTCAGATGTTTTGCCGGTATGCCCCAGATCGGGATATCGAGTTTATCATTGAACTAATCCCGGAACAGGACCCATAGCCCGGAGACCCTATAGTATGAACCATCGGAGTTAGAAGAACTGAAGAAGCAAGCTGGATTCCATGCTAGAAATTGGACTAATTCAACCAAGTGCGTCACCATGGAGATCATCTGTCTTGTTTGTAGACTAGATAGATGGAGGTAACCGTTTATGTTAGGATTATCGAAAGTTGTATGATGTCACCATCAAGAACAAGTACCCCTTGCCCAATATATAAGATTTGTTTGATCAGTTGACGGTGCCCGGTGTTTTCTAAGATTGATCTTAGAACGGCTATCATCAACTCAAGATTATGCAGAGGATATTCCAAAGACTGCCTTTACCACCAGATATGGATTATGCAGTATCTGATCATGTCTTTTGGATTAACCAATGCCCCCGCTTATTTCATGAATCTCATGAATAAGATTTTTAGGGACTTCCTGGATAAGTTTGTCGTTGTTTTCATCGATGACATTCTGATTTATTCTAAATCAGAAGAAGAACATGAGCTACACCTAAGGACCATTCTTGGAACCCTTAGAGAGCATCAGTTGTATGCAAAATTTAGCAAATGTGAATTCTGGTTACAGGAGGTAGGATTCCTTGGTCACATTGTATCAGCAGGAGGAATTGCCGTTGACCCTGCCAAAGTGAAAGATGTAGAAGATTGGCAAGCCCCAACCACTCAAACCCAAGTTCGTGCTTTTATCGGATTGGCGGGATATTACCGCAAATTCGTAGAAGGATTCTCGAGTATCGCCCGACCCATGACCCAATTGCTGAAGAAGGACAAGAAGTTTGAATGGACAGACAAGTGTGAAGCGAGTTTTCAAGAACTCAAGAGGAGATTGATATCAGCCCCAATCTTAATCATGCCGGATATCACGAAGCCCTTCGATGTGTATTGTGACGCATCCAAGATTGGTCTCGGATGTGTGCTAATGCAAGAAGGCAAAGTTATATATTATCTATCTTGACAATTGAAGCAACATGAGCAAAACTACCCAACCCATGACCTCGAACTCGCAGCCGTAGTTCTAGCCCTGAAGACATGGAGACATTACCTGATGGGAAATCGTTGTGAGATTTACTCGGATCACAAGATCCTAAAGTATATATTCACTCAGAAGGAGTTGAATATGAGGCACAGAAGATAGATTGAGCTAATCAAGGATTACGACCTAGACATTCACTATCACCCTGGTAAAGCCAATGTGGTAGCCGATGTTCTTAGCAGATTGCCGTGCCGCTTGAACTCCATGATTTTAGAGGAGCAACCAAGTCTGCACAAGAAGATGGAAGATTTTCGAATAGAATTAGTAAGTGAAGGATTTTTGGCTAGCATAGAACTTCAGCCCATTTTGATCACTCAGATTAAAGAGGCGTAGAAAGGAAATGCTAGTATCGACGGAATCAAGCGTCGTATCGGTGCAGGCAAAGTACCCGGATTCACCGAGGACGAAGAAGGAGTACTGTGGTACAAAGGACGCCTTTGTGTACCAGCAGATTCGGAGTTGAAAGAAGTTATCTTGAAGGAGGCTCATGATACTCTTTATTCTATCCATCCCGGAGGAACGAAGATGTATCAAGATTTGAAGGAGCAATTTTGGTGGCATAAGATGAAGAGAGAAATCAGAAGCTATATCGCTAAATGTGATATATGCCAGCGAGTCAAGGCAGGACATCAAAGACCTGTTGGATTGTTGCAACCTTTGCAAATTCCGGAATGGAAATGGGATTCTGTAGGAATGGACTTTATCACTGGACTACCTACTTCTAGTAGGGGAAATGACTCTATCTGGGTCATAGTGGACAGATTGTCCAAAGTCGCCCATTTCTTGCCCGTCAAAACCACCTATCAGAGTTCGAAGCTAGCGGAGTTGTACATCGCTAGAATAGTTAGTTTGCACGGAGTCCCCAAGAACATAGTATCAGATCGAGGAACTCAGTTTACCTCGAGATTCTGGAAGAAAGTCCAAGAAGATTTAGGAACCCGCCTAGATTTCAGTACCGCGTATCACCCTCAGACCGATGGACAAACGGAGCGAGTAAACCAAATACTCGAAGATATGCTTAGAGCATGTGTGCTAGAATATGGATCCAAGTGGGAAGATTGTCTGCCGTTTGCAGAATTTTCCTACAACAATAGTTACCAAGCCAGTTTGCAAATGGCCGCATTTGAATTCATGTACGGAAGAAAGTGTCGAACCCCTTTGAACTGGTTGGAAGTAGGAGAGAGTCAGATCTTCGGACCTGACATCCTACAAGAAGCAGAAGAGAAGGTTCACAAGATTCGTGAGCACCTCAAGACCGCCCAATCCCGACAGAAGAGTTATGCCGACAATAGACGTCGAGACCTTGCCTTCAACATCGGAGATTTTGTTTATCTGAAAGTGTCGCCATTGAAGGGAATGCAGCGTTTCCAACTCAAAGGAAAGTTAGCCCCCAGATATATCGGACCTTTCAAAATTTTGAACTGTCGAGGAGAAGTATCGTATCAACTGGAATTACCTGAAGAGATGTCAGCTGTATGTGTTCCATATCTCGTTACTTCGCAAGTGTCTCGAAGTCCCCGAGAAGACCGAAGTGTTCAAGAATATCGATCACCGGACCATAGAGATCAACGATGACCTAACCTATACTGAAGTGCCCATCCGCATTTTGGAAGAAGTTTTTCGAACTACCCGAACACGAAGCATCAAGTTTCTCAAGATTCAGTGGAGCAACCACACAGAAGAGGAAGCTACCTGGGAACGCGAAGATCACATCAGGACGGAGTTTCCCGATCTCTTCAAATCCTAGGTAATCTTTTCGTCCTTTTTAAAATCTTGGGACGAGATTTTGTTTAAGGGGGGAAGGTTTGTAACATCCCAAAAATACCAAACTTAGATCATCAAACCCTAATCATCAAGATTAGGGTTAACAAAAACTTTTCTAAATAAACTCATGAATGCATGTATATGTGTATGCATGGATTTTGAATTTCTTTAAAAACCACCTTGTTTGTGTGATCCACTGCTTGTAAAATGTTTCTTAGGTGAAATGAACATCATCTAAAACATTTCCCACACTTTCCTTAAAGACAAGTAAATCAAAACAAATATATTAAGTGAATGGTCATTTTGACCAATTTAACTACCATGCCTACTTTGGCTGTCTCAAACTTTCAGAACCTAACAGAAACTTTTTTGGATCTTTGCACCCCTTGAATGTACTCATAAAAGAGTATCAAGGCCCACTTTGTGATCATCTAGAAACTTTCAAATGCTTAGTTTAAATGACAAATCAAAATTGAATCTTTTTCATATGGGAAGATCCCACTTTTTCAAAACCCACTCAAACAAGCTCAACTTTCAAAACCCAAGCATCTGCAGACTCACCAGCACCAATCTAGCAAACCCACCAAAAATCATTTCAAAATTCAAAACTGATTTCATGCGGCCATTTCATCAAACAGGTTGCAGACACAAATCAAACAAAACATCAAACACTATAGTGTGCAGTGATTCTTGCCTAACTTGTTCCCTAGTTAGCTCACACACATCTCAGTAGATCATCTAGAAAGATTAGCCCAACACTAGCACCCCTGTGAGCTTGCCATTGCCATTAATGGTGAACAGCCGAGCAGCCCAATGTCACCCCATTGTGGACAGCAAGCTAGAGGAAGAACTAGCCGTGCCAACCTTGTCTAGGAGGCAGCCCACCGTCCACGGCCACTCACTGTCCCCGCCGCAAGCGTTGCCAAGCCCTGGACCACGCGCACAAGCCGCCCGCACCATGTCGGCGCGCGAGCGCCACCCTCAACCAGCATCCACATCACAAGGCCGCCCGCCGTGTGCATACATGATCGCCATCAACCTAGGAGACCGCCAGACATCCCCATTTGCCGCCCCGTGCCGCACAGCCACCGCCCGTCGTCGAAGACGCCGCCTCTGCCGCGCAGAGCACCGCCCGTTCCAGACCAAACCACACCACCCCATGCCTCGCGACCATGTTGTTGAGCATCGCCAGGAGACACAGCACCGTCCCCTACCCTTGCCCATGCCATTAGCCGCCTGTAACGTCGCCCCCGACGAGCTCACCGTGCGCCCCGACGGTCCCCTCGCTCGACTATAAATAGAGGCCACCCCCGCTCGATTTCTTCACACCATCTCACTCCCCTCTCCTCACTGATCGTGCCACACCATTCTCAGAGCAAGGCGAGCACCACCTCGCCGAAATTTCACTGGAGCCTGCCGCTGCCGGAGAAGAAAGGAGCCAGCGATTGGAGCCGCCCCAGGAGCTGCCGCGACCACCTGAAGTTCGCCGTCGACTTCCGTGCTCGCCTTCGCCGACCCTCGCCAGTACCCCGGTGAGCCCCCAGCAACACTCACTGGACGCGCTAGGTTTCGTTCTCGCCGGAGTTGTCTCGCGTCGACGATGACTCCCAGTCGTTAGATTAGAACTAGATCGAACGATCCACGTTGCCCCATACCGCTTTGCCCAGCCCCGTGTCACTGACGAGTGGGGACACCCACTTAAGCAGCCCGCGGGAGCACTGCGCTTAGCAGGCCGGCCCGTTAGAATTTCCTGCGCAGCCTAGTTATTCAAATTAAATCTTTTTCTATTTCAATTCAAACACACTTCTGTACCCAGTTTCAAAAATCAACCCAGGTCGATTCAGTGCACCAATTTGAATGAAACCTATTTTGTTGGAAAGGCCTGTGAATGCTGAATCCAAGCCCGTTGGATTCAAGTCATTTGGATCTATGGATCACCCCTGGTAAAAATAACAAGGCAGAAGCTTTTCTGCATTCAAAAGTTTTCAAATTTAAACCATAATAGCTTTTGAGTTGATTCCAACTCTCAAAAATCACATTTAACCATACCTTTCAGAATATATAAAAAATATATAGGTTTACTTGCAGAAATATTGTTCAAGTAATAAAAGAATGCTTCATAAGCATTTCTAGCCACTTTAATTAATTAAAATAAAAGGGTAAAACCTTATTAAATTGTGACACCACTTCAAATCACATTCCCATGGACTACAATATGTGGTGATGACATGTGTCAACATGATCCCATGTTTAGTTTGGAGAATATTAAATCTTAAGTAGTTTTTCAATGAGTAGAAATTACTTTTCTAAAAATAAAAAGATTTAAACCAAGCCTTAACCTTGTAATGTTAGAGATGATGCTAGATCATCTATAGGACCCTTGTGTGTGATGATTGCAAGTAGTTAAGTATTGTTTGGTGATTGTGTACCTCGTATTTATTCATAGACGCTAGTTCCGACCAAGGATACGAGGAGGAAGGAGGATACTACGAAGAGGAAGCCGAGGAGAACTTCAACCACTGCTCTACACAAGGCAAGCTGATACTATACCAATGCAAGCCTAATACTACTAGTTGATTGAGCAAGCTAGTAACTATGCAAGCTTATGCTGATATTGATGCAAGCTAACCCTTGCAAGATACCCTACTGATGCCACAAACCCATACTTGTGATATGACTACTATATTCCTTAAGCATATGTGATCATAACCACTTGATAAACCAAATCCTAGTTTTATGTGCAAGCTTCTTACTTTATTCCTTTATCAAAGCTTACTTAGAGTCTACCTAAGAGTTTGGTAGATACTAGACAGTTGTGCTGAAGGTTGCATAAAGAGCATAAAATTTGGCCTAAGCTAGATAACCTTGATGTCATCCTAAGGCTTGAATTTGAACTTAGTTAAAACCCCACTAGTTTACCACCCCTCATCAGTGCTTACCCCCACCTGTAGATGCTAGTGCTAGGCATAAAACTTGATCAACTTTAGATGGGAATACTTGGAGGAAAAATGGTTATGAAAACCTTGGAATGATGGATCATTCTATTGAAATGTTTTGGACATGTGTTTCCAAACACTTGATGATTTTGGTGATGAAAATGTTGAGGCATGAGCCTTAGCCCTTTTTAAAACTGATGATTGTCTGGATGCGATACCATTCCAATTTTATCGTACAACCACAATACCCAAAGATTGGGTAGGGCTTGACTGGAAACTTATATTCCTTAGTATTAGTTCCCTCACGGCCAAGGTCTGAGCTGAGGCTACCTTGTGAAGATTGTCCACCTGTGCAGTACCCAAGATGACAGTTGGTCATGGTTGGGAGGCCAAACTCACAGGAGAGGTGCTTATACTAGGGCGTGTAATCGAAATGTTAGGATTGATTATCCACATACTGAGTATGGTAAATTCAGGATTTGTTCCTGACGGATGTATTGAATGTTGTGGTGAAAGTGTACAATCTGTCAAATTATTCGAATAGCCGCGTCCGCGGTTATGGACAGTTGGAGTGGCCATATTGTTCCCCGTCAGACTTTTCAAAATGACTTGTGAAACGAATTGAGACTTTGACTTGACCACAACAGAGTTGTGACCTGAATTACAAGGTCCCACTTAGGAGTTATAAAATTGTGACTAGCTTTGGAACTTATTAGAGATAAACCTGGCTTTTTGCAAAACAACCCTAGAGCCTAGTGTCCTATTATCCAAAAAACCCTTAACTGTTAGTATTAGTTTGCGAGTACTTAAAGAGTACTCATGGCTTTGTCCCTGGTTATTCCCATGGCCAGACTATGAAGAGGAGTACCTGGAAGATGGACCCCAGGAAGGTTACGACAACTAGGATCATCTCCCATCGTCAGCATTGCCTGTGACCAAGAAAGATGGAGCTTCGCCTATGCTACCGTTATTATTACGTATTCCGCTACTTGAAGTTGTATTAAGAACTGGATCATGAGATCCCTATTTGTGTAAGAACTTATGTATCGTTTTAACGGATGATGTACTATGGTATCCAATTCTGTTATGTCTCGCAAAAATGGTAATCCTAGGATTGTGAGCTATGGCATAACAGGCATCTAGGATTGAAAAATCTGGGTGTTGACAGACAATAATCTAGTTTGAAAACTTTGCGTATTGAACACCTATGGCTTTCTGGTGTTCCATATATGCGATTTCAATGGTTAACATAATCTATGGATCTGATGCTTGCAGGTCCGTGTGTATTTGCATGTCTTTGCGTCTTCACGGATCACTCATTCTCCAATGAGATGCCATTATATAAATTTGGTCTTTTGGTGAGACCTTTAGTTCCTTGGGGTTAAATCATGTCGATACTATTGTTGTGCAATATATCTTTAGTGTTAGCCTGTTGCGAACCACACCTTAGTTTGATATCAAACTATTTGACACAAATGCCCTCCTTTGCTGCTACTATAGCAGCCATATACTTAGCCTTTTGTTGTAGTATTCGTCACAATGTCTTAACTTTGGAATTCATCCAAATCCATCATGGAATCTCCTTTACATTACATTGTGCCACCCATAGTTTAAATTGAGATATATTTAATTTGTATCTTTTGACAAAACTAGTACCATTTTCAATGAACTATTTGTCTCTTATACAAATAGAATATATTCTTAATTCTTCCAAGAGATTATAAGAATATCCTTACTATCGTCCAATGATCATTTTATGATTCATTCTGGTATATGCTCCTAACACTTAGAGCATAGGACATATCTGGATGTGTACATATCATGGTATGATTGATGAAACATTCTTGTGATTTCACTCATCAAGTGTCAAAGCACTTGAATCTTGTTTCACTTATCAAATGTCGATACACTTGAATCTTTATTCAATTCTTTTCCATGCGACAAGAACCTCTTCTCATTGTTTCTATATTGAACCCCTTCAATATCTCATATATGTACGTTTGGCACGACCATATTAGCATCACTGTCTATCCATGTAGAAATTCATGCTAAATATTCGGGTTTTGCCTAAGTCTTTCATCGAAATGAAATTCTTAACCTTTGTCAATAAAAGATACATCATTTCCATTCAACAAGATGTCCTCCACATAATGTATTACAAATATGTCTCAGCGCTCCCACTTAATTTCTTGCAAATGCAAGCATCTTTATCGTCTCCAGATGAAAACTCCTTTAACAGTTTCATCACGGTGAAGATTCCAACTCCGCGATGCTTACTTCAACCATTGAAGTTTGCATGCCCTTTTAAGCATCCTTTGAATTAACAAAACCCTTCGGATCGTGTCATGCACACGTCCTAGGTAACCATTCTTTTAGAAGAACTTTGTTTTGTTTATTCATCTACCATATACCAAATTATATGTAGTGGTTGCTACTTTAATCCGTCCAGACTAAATATCGCTATGAAAGATCAAATCTTGTCATAGTCAACTCCTTGAACATTGTCGTAAAAAACTTTATGACATGTTGACTATTTCATAGATGTGAAACATCCTTGTCTGTTTCTTTATAGATCCAAATATGACCAATAGGTTTTTACACCTTTCCGAAGGGTCTTCCAAGTTCAAAATACTTGATTTCTCGTGTATGGAACTATCACGGATTTTATGGCTTCAAGCCATTTGACGGAGTCAGGGCCCATCATCGCTTCTTTGCATGTAGTCTATTCATCATTGTCAAACAATAATGATTTACTCTCAAATCTCAGTATTTGATTGTTTATCCGACCTACTTGGTTTAATAGGA
Organism: Avena insularis; assembly: GCA_023614405.1. Lineage (NCBI taxonomy): Eukaryota > Viridiplantae > Streptophyta > Magnoliopsida > Poales > Poaceae > Avena > Avena insularis. Next base: position 217,028,656 of record CM042685.1, on the reverse strand, counting down.
ACTTAGATCTCTATGACCACAAACTTTCAGGCACATAAGCTATGAGCATTATGGCTGCCTCCGGAACGATTTCCGGTGCTGCTCAACTTAGCACATTTAACTAAGGTTCGTTAACCTTATCAAAGTTCTATTGTCCTCCCACTTAACTTTTGTGAAAAAATTCCTTTTTCAAGAAACTTCACATATCAAGTGACAAACCCTTTTGTCCTCGGTTTTGTGGAGACATGCTCATCCGACTTTGGTTGTTCAAAATAACCTACAAAGACATGCTCATCCGACTTTGGTTGTAAACATCTTACTTATGCTTAGCATACCAAAATTTAATAAAGGACAACTTGGGTTTTACCCCAAACCATAACTTATATGGTGTCATTTCAACATATCAAGATGGAGCTCTTTTCAGTGTAAAAGCGGTAGTCTCTAAAGCTTTAATCTTTTAAAACATAATGGCAGTTTTATAAATAACACCTTTGATCCAACCATGTGAAACAAGGTTTCATTACAAATCTCAAACACTCCATATTCCTATGGTGTCTCGGGAGATGTAAATCTAGGTGTTTTGCTAAACTTGTAACTCAAATAAATCCCTTTATGATAAAATCATAAATCATTTATTTTCTTGTTACACTTGCAACTCAAATAAATCCCTTTATGATAAAATCATAAATCATTTATTTTCTTGTTACAATGATTTTCCACTTCATCTTGAAAGTCTTTGAACATTTTCAAATACTTCATACTTCTTTCTCATTAAGTGAATATTCACTCAAATTTCCGGAGAAAGCATATGGAGTTGAAATCCATCGCTTCTGACTACACATAATGGACTACATACATCGATATGTATAAATTCCAATAATTTAGTCGATCATTCTTCTTTGGCCTTTGAATGAAGTTTTAATTATCCCAAGGAAAGTCTCACAAGCGTCACTTGATCAAATCAAAGACTCCAAAAATCCATGAATATGGAGATTCTTCATGTTTTCTTTCCAATATAATTTAAACGGCGATGTCACTTCGTAAGTGATCTTTCAATCATTTGTCTTGTGACATTTTAGCATTAGTTTTTATGGATGTGATTTCTCCAACTAGATTTGTAAATCATCCATCTTATATGGAATACGGTAATTATTTGAACAAACTTTGTTCTCAGAATACCTGATTAAAATAACTATTATTAAAACAAATCTTGAAGGCAAGCTTTAATGTCAACGAGAAATACAAACAACGGTTTGTTTGTTTTCGATGAACATCATCACATATTCTCTTGCTAGTTACTTAGGCCATTATGGTTCATGAATTGCGTCGTTGTGTATGAAATTTCATACCAACCAATTCGGTATTCAATACCCAAGAACCACATTGTTTAACAAGCAAAGAATACAACCATAACATGTATATCATCCATATACCTAAATTGGATATTTCCAATCTTTTCTTTTCTGCCAAATATATTTTATAGATTCTCTTTCAGCATCCTTTTCCTTTTTAAAAGAATCTATCAACATCAACAGTGGCGCCATATACATGACACATAGTCCAAACGTGTATATTGAAATACAAATACTTTTGGACTTGCACTTTGAAGTAGATCACCATCATCAAATGATCCGTGTTCTTTCAAAATCCATTATTTAGTAATCTTTTAGTCTAGTAAACACTTTACATACATCTTCTATTCATCCTTATCATGACGAATTTCATGATCAAGCTATTGTATCTTATAAAGGAGAACCGTGAGTATGACGTCACTTTCCAAAACCCTTTTGGATGATTAGGATGTCTAGCATCTCCAACCTTAAAGGAGAGCATCAAATGGGCATCATATCTTCCATATGACTTATGCTTAACCTTTCGGTCCGTGTTTCGAGGCCATGTATGTACATGCTAGGCTCGCCAAGTAAGAACCTTAGTATTCGCGTGTGTAACTGTCTTACACCCGAAGTATGATCATGGATCCAAGAACACCCGATCATCATGTGATGTCTTGGAGCGACAAAACATAATCGGTGCATACTTAAGGGAGAACACATTTTTATCTTGATATCTAAATGAGGTATCATCTTATTATGCTAATAAAATGCCAAACAAGCAATATAAGATGCAACAAACATCACATGTTAATATGTAAAATGATATGGTTCTTGCACTTGATCTCCATCATGTGCATCATGATATGATCGCCATCATACCTCTATGTGTAAGGCCAAGGTTTATGGAACTTACACGTTATGTGTGTTGTAAGAGTATCGACTTATACTTCTACTTACAACATCACTATATCATGACACTAGCCCAACAATAATCTAAACTAGACGCCTCTAATTTATCTATTGCAAGTTTTACGTGGCTTAGGGATTTCGAAGATAGAACCGTTCTTACCTATGAACATGAACCACAACAAGGATAACCAAATTGTAGACAACTTGTTGCGAATTAGATATTGACTATAGTAGGAGAGACAGACATCCGCTAGCCACTTATGCAAAACTAGTTGCATGTAAAGTTTGTCCGAGCCGCTTCATCCCACTATGCCACCAATATCCAAAGTACAACTAAGAAGCAATAAAATGATCATCATCGCCCACATACTCATATGTGTACTACCCGTGCAAAGCATCTACGCATAGATCCAGCTCTGATACCACTGTAGGGTTCGCAGCATAGAAAACAAATTTTTCCCTACGATGGGAACAACTATGTACCAAGATCTATCTACTAGATACAAGCAACGGGTGAATATACATCCAATAGAATACATACCCTCAAAGACCGAATAGCATTAACGAGGTTGTACTCGTGGATGATGTAGTCGAATGCTTGCCGATCTCAAGATTGTGATGAAGTTCATCTGGTCCAGCCGGTCCACCACCATCAAGTCCAGCACCGCAAAGAAGTGGTGCATCCGTGATCGCACACACATCTGGATACCCCGAAAACCTCCACGCCCTCACTCCAGCGAAGCAGCGGAAGCAACAAATCCTTCTAGAAAAAGCCACCGGGAACATGTATCTCGCTGATCCGAGACCATGGGGAAATTCTAAAGGGGGAGAGAGATCCTTCATGAGGAGGTGTGAGTGAGAAGTGAGAGGAGGGGCCCCTTATATAGGGGAGGGGGCAGACCAAGGGGGCATGGCCGCCGGCCATAGAGGGTGCCCCCACATCTCCCTCATTCATGTGGTGGAAGCTCCACTCACATAAATAAGACCCTCCATTTTCTCCACTCAAATTCCCACTCAAATCTCATTAAATTTCCACCAAATTTAATGCAATCTCTCATTAAATAAAACTCTTTTATTTATTTATTCAGAATTTTGTTCATTACCTTAATTAACAAACATTCACATAAAACCCCTTGCTAGTATTCAATTTCATATGCAGAACCAGTTTTAGCAATTTCAACCGAAATAGTTCCGGTGTTGTAACATCCCAAAAATATTAAACTAGAATCATCAAACTTTAATCTTCAAAATTAGGGTTAACAAAAACTTTTCTAAATAAAAATATGAAAGCATGCATGTGTGTATGCATTCCATTTTGGATTCTTTTGAATTGCCTTGTTTATGTGTTTCTTTGCTTGTAAAATGATTCTTAGGTGAAATAAACATTATCTAAACAATTCCCAAACTTTTCCCAAAGACAAATAAATCAAAACCAACAAAATGAGTGAATGGTCATTTTGACCAATTTAACTCCCATGCCTACTTTGGTTGTCTCAAACTTTCAGAACTTAACAGAAACTTGTTTGGATCTTTGCACCCCTTGATAATACTCATAACAAAGTATCAAGGCCCACTTTGTGATCATCCAGAAACATTCAAATGCATAGTTTAAAGGACAGTTTAAAATTGAATCTATATCATATGGGAAGATCCCACTTTTTCAAAAACCACTCAAACAAGCTCAACTTTCAAAACCCAAGCATCTGCAGACTCACCAGCACCAACCTAGCACACCCACCAAAAATCTTTTCAAAATTCAAAACTTGAATTCTTGCGGCCATTTCATCAAACACCTTGCAAATACAAATCAAACAAAATCTAAACACTATTTGGAGCAGTGATTTGAGCCTAACTTGTTCCCTCTCTGGACACCACTAGCCTTAGTAGATCATCTAACAACCTAAACTAATCTCTAGCACTACTGTAAGCTAGCCATTGTCATCAATGGTGAGCAGGTCGAGTGCACCCTTGCCACCCACATGTCGACAGCGAGCTAGGAGAAGCACCAAGCCTAGCCAACATGTCTGGGAGCAAGATAACACCCCACCGCCACTCCCGGTCCAGCGCTCGAACCTTGCTAGCCCCTGGACCACACGCACAGACCATGCCAAGCTCGCCAACAACCCTGCCGAGAGCGCGCCCCGTGCACCGCGCTCGACAGACGCCCACAGACCGTGCGCCTCCCTCGCCGCGTGCATACGTGATCACCACCGTCCCAGCAACCCCGCAGACACGCTGCTCGCGTCACGCGGACCACGTCGTCAGGCGCCATAAAAACTTCCGTCGGGCACGCGCAGAGCACCGCCGCGTTCCGAACAATCCGCACCGCCCCACGCCTCGCCACCACGTCGTTGAGCTTCGCCAGGGAGCACAGCACCGCCCCTACCGTTGCCCACGCCGATAGCCCTCTGTGCCGTCGACCACGACGAGCTCACCTTGCGCCCGTCGGTCCCCTCGCACCACTATAAATAGAGGCCACCCCCAGCAGAATTGAGCACACCATCTCACTCCCCTCTCCTCACTAATCGTTCCACCCTGTTCCCGGAGCAAGGCGAGCAGCGCATCACCGGAATTTCACCGGAGCAGGCCGCCTCTGGAGAAGAAGGGAGCCAGCGATTGGAGCCGCCCCAGGAGAAGCTGCCGGTACCAGGAGGTTCGCTGTCATCGACTTCGTCATTCGCCCGCCTCTCTGACCCTCGCCTGAGCCCCGGTGATCCCCCGATGACCCCCACCTGCCACCTTAGGTTTCTGTCTCGCCGGCGCTGCCCGACGTGGACGATGAACCAGGGCCGTTAGATCCCACGGCTCACATTGCCCCGTACTGCTTCGCACCCCCTCGTCTAACTGACACGTGGGGACAACAACTTAACCAGCCCGCGTAAGCGCTATGCTTAGCAGGCCGGCCCAGTATCGTTTCCCGCGCAGCCCAGTCGTTTGAATTTAACTTTTTCCATTTTATTTCAAACACACTTCTGCACCTAGTTTTAAAAATCAACCCAGTTTGATTCAGTGAACCAAATTGAATGAAACCAATTTTGTTAGAAAGGTCTGGAAATGCTGAATCCAAGCCCGTTGGATTCAAATCATTTGGATATGTAGATCATCCTTGGTAAAAATAACAAGGCAGAAGCTTTTCTGCATTCAAACATTTTTCAAATTTAAACCATAATAGCTTTTGACTTGATTCCAACTCTCAAAAATCACATTCAACCATACCTTTCAGAATGTATAAAAACATTTGGGTTTACTTACAGAAATATTGTTCAAGTAATAAAAGAATGCCACATAAGTATTTCTAGCCACTTTATTTAATTAAAATAAAAGGTTAAACCTTATTGAATTGTGACACCATTTTAAATCACATTCCCATGGACTAAAATATGTGGTGATGACATGTGTGAACATGATCCCATGTTTGGTTTGGAGAATATTAAATCTTAAGTAGTTTTTCAATGAGTATAAATTACTTTTCTAAAAATAAAAGGATTTAAACCAAGCTTTAATCTTGTAATGTTAGTGATGATGCTAGATCATCTATAGGACCCTTTTTTGTGATGATTGAAAGTAATTAAGTATTGTTTGGTGATTGTGTACCTCGTATTTATTCATAGACGCTAGTACCGACCAAGGATATGAGGAGGAAGGAGGATACTACGAAGAAGAAGCCGAGGATAACTTCAACCACTGCTCTACACAAGGCAAGCTAACACTTGCAAGATACTCTACTTTAGCAAGCCAATACTTGCAAGCTAACACTTGCAATTATGAGAGTTACATAACCTATGCAATGCACTAAGCATGCTTGGTTAGGCACATTTGATGATACTCAATCCTAGTTTTACTTACAAGCTTTCTACTGTATTTCTTTATCAAAGCTATTACTTAGAGTTTACTTGAGTAAATGGTAGATACTAGAAAGATAATTGAAGGTTGCATAAAGAGCATAAAATTTGGCCTAAGCTAGATAATCTTTATGTCATCCTAAGGCATGAGATTGAACTTAGTTAAACTCCACTAGTTACCACCCCTCATTAGTACTTACCCCCACTTGTAGATGCTAGTGCTAAGCATAAAACTTGATCAACTTAGTTGGGAATACTTGGTGGAAAAATGGTTATGAAAACCTTGGAATGATGGATCATTCTATTGAAATGTTTTGGACATGTGTTTCTGAACACCTGATAATTTTGGTGATGAAAATGTTGAGGCATGAGCCTTATCCCTTTATAAAACTGATGGTTGTCTGGATGCGATACCATTCCAATTTTATCGTACAACCACAATACCCGAGAATTGGGTAGGGCTTGACTAGAAACTTATATACCTTAGTATTAGTTCCCTCATGGCCAAGGTCTGAGATAAGGCTACCTTGTGAAGATTGTCCACCTGTGCAGTACCCAAGATGACAGTTGGTCATGGTTGGGAGGCCAAACTCACAGGAGAGGTGCTTGTACTAGGGCGTGTAATTGAAAGGTTAGGATTGATTATCCGCATACTGAGTATGGTGAATTCAGGATTTGTTCCTAACGGATGTATCGAATGTTGTGGTGAAAGTGTACAATCTCTGTAGAGTGTCAAACTATTAGAATAGCCGCGTCCGCGGTTATGGACAGTTGGAGTGGCCATACTGTTCCCCCGTCAGATGTTTTCAAAATGACTTGTGAAATGAATTGAGATTTTGACTTGACCACAACAGAGTTGTGACATGAACTTCAAGTTCCCACTTAGGCTTTATAAAACTTCAACTAGCATTCGTTGTTTCTGAACCTAGTAGAGGTAAATCTGGCTTTTGCAAAACAACCCTAGAGCTTAGTGTCCTACTACAAAAACCCCTTCACTTGTTAGTATTAGTTTGCGAGTACTTAAAGAGTACTCATGGCTTTGTACCTGGCTATTCCCATGGCCAGACTATGAAGAGGAGTACCTGGAAGATGGACCCCAGGAAGGTTACGACAACTAGGATCATCTTCCATCGTCAGCATTGCCTGTGACCCCGAAGATGGAGCTTCGCCTACGCTACCGTTATTATTACGTATTCCGCTGCTTGAATTGTATTAAGAACTGGATCATGAGATCCTTATTTGTGTAAGACCTTATGTATGGTTGGTAATGGATGATGTACTCTGGTATCCAATTCTGTTATGTCTCACTAAAATGGTAATCCTGGGATTGCGATGTATGGCATAACAGGCATCTGGGATTAAAAATCCGGGTGTTGACAAGTTGGTATCAGAGCCATCCTGACCATAGGAGACCCTAGTTAGACTGGACGTTTAGAATCAAAAACTTAGTTTCAAAACCAAAGAAAGCAAATATTTACAAAAACGTATTCCCATTCTTATCACTTTGATTCTTTCATGAAAATTCATGTTCCTCAAAAACTCTTGCAAAATACATAAAATTTGACACACTTGATCACTCTACTAACTTACTCATCCTATATTCTTTTAGATGGACGTGAAGTACAACAAGTTTTATCAGTTGGGGAATGGCGGAGACCTTATCTTTGAGAGGGATTTGGACCAGCTTTCGGAACTTCTGGAACGTCCGCACCCCGAGTTCTTCGGAGCTCAGCTCAATGATCAAGGAGGATAAAATCTGCAGTGGCTAATTGTTGTAAGTCTCCGAGGAAAGATTGAACCTCCCACTGCTGAGGGAATTTAGTTTACCTTAAGAGAGAACAACTAGCTCGATGGACTTGCCAGGGCCATGCAGGAAGCTCTTGCCCATCTGTGTGGGCAGAGTATCAATCAGATCACGGGTACCCGCTTTGAGTTTTGCCCTAATGGACAACCACTGGAAGGCCCATATCACCACGAGCTGAAGACCCAATTGGACCACCTTAGCTTCATGATGTACGATCATCAGCAGGAGTTGGATAATTGCCGTGACTACTCCAACCACAAGTCCGCCATCATCAAGACGAAGGATTAGACCATCGCCATGTTAGCAAAGGATCGCAAGTCTCGCCGCTGTCAGCTCGACAAGAAGGAACGCATCATTGCCCGTCTTCGCCACCGTATCTCGTCTTTGGAGAAGACCATCCACGAGAGAGACATGCAGTTAGAAGAAAGGTAGAATGCCGGAGAGGATCTTCGTGGAGACCCCTACTCCTATCTCAGCGATGATGATGATTTTCTGGAGGATCAGGCTATGGATTTCTTCACCGATGAGGAGGATTTCGCCTTCATCAATGACGACGATGAGGATGAGGATGACGACTACACCGACTCCGAGGAGTAGTAGCACTTGAGGACTAGCGTAGTGAGTAGTATTCGGTCCCACTGTATCGTAGTTTCCAGAATGGTTCTTAAAACCATCTGTTTTCCTTTGTTGTGGTGTGTGTTTGTATCGGGTGCTATGAATGAATGAATGAAAAGCAAGTTGCTAGAAAAATCTGAGTCGAACCTTAAAAACTTTTCAAAGACCCCAAACCTTAGAAAATTTCCCTCTTTTCTCATGATCTATCTCAATCTTCAGATGCCACGCGGAGGAAGTGGTTCATCCCCGGACCCGATGTTGCAGATCCTGCAAATGTTGGTTTCTGACAGCGAAGCTGAAAGAGCGGAACGTCAAGCCAACCTAGCCACCCTTCAACAGATAGCTCAGCTAGCCCACAACAATCAAGGCCACGGAAACCAGGACAACCATGGATCTAAGCTCAAGAATTTCCAGAACACCAACCCACCTGTTTTCACTAAGTCGGAAGAACCCTTAGACGCCGATGATTGGCTGGAAACCATGGAAAATAACCTAGAAGTCGCCGGAGTGGAAGCCAACGAGAAAGTTCTGTTCGCCACCCACTATCTAGCCGGAGATGCCAGAGCATGGTGGAACAGTGTTCGTGCAATGAACGGAGGACAGATGATGACCTGGGAGGAATTCAAAGTCAAGTTCAGCAGAACCCATGTGCCACCAGGTTTGATCAAGAGGATGATAGATGAGTTCAGAGAACTGAGGCAAGGAAGGATGACCGTAGTGTAATACCGTGACAAATTCTTGTCATTAGCTAGGTATGCCCCGGATGAGATCGACACTGAAGCCAAGAAGAAAGAAAGATTCTTGAATGGCCTGCACGATGAGATGCAGACGGTGTTAATCAATATTCCCTTTGCGGATATTGAAGCTCTTATCGACTCTGCCATCCAGATGGAAGGAAAGATCAACCAAGCCAATGAGAACCGCAAGCGTCGCATGATGCATCAACCAGGAACCCATCAGACCCCAAAGTATCGCCCCAACCCATTTCTAGGATTTGCCCCGAGAACCAACAGACCCCCAATGAACCATTCGACCTATCCCAATCGTGGAAACCCAAGGCCCGGAGGAAATCACAACAACCCCGGTAACTCTAGCAATTTCAACCATGCCCCACCTAAGTTCAACAACAACAATGCTACCACCAACACCAACACTGCCCCGAGGACTGGAAGCAATGTTGTGCCTGTTGCGGCAAGGGACAAGTCGCAAGTGACTTGTTATGACTGTGGAAATAAGGGTCACTACTCCAACGATTGCCCCAAAAAGAAGAATACCGCAGCCCCCAATGCAAATGCCCCAGCTCAGCAGAAGCGTCGTGTTCAGCCCGGAAGAAGATTTGCCCCAGGGAATTCGCTCAACCGCAACGGCCGTCTTTTTCTCATGCATGCTGAAGAAGCTCAGGAAGCACCAGACGTCGTACTAGGTATGTTTTCTGTTAATTCAGTACTTGCTCGAGTGTTGTTTGATTCTGGTGCATCGCACTCATTTTTCACCGAAGAATTTGCATGCACTAGTAAAATTCAACCAACCAAACTGAAGCATGTTATGATCGTTCAAATTCCCGGTTCAACCATCGAAGCTAGGCAAATTTGCAAAGCCGTCCCTATCCGAATCCATGGCATAGATTTTTATGCTAACCTGATAGTACTCGGAACTAAAGGTTTGGAAGTAGTACTAGGAATGGATTGGATGTCCAAACATAAAGGATTGATTCGTGCCAAGAAAGCCATAACCATGACCCGACATAGGAATATCAGTCGAACATATATCTGAGACCTTACCTCGTCAATTCAAGTGCAACAAGAGTATAGCCCAACCTACCATTGACCAAGTCCGGATAGTCTGTGAATACCCCGACGTATTTCCAGATGTTTGGCCCGGTATGCCCCCAGATCGGGATATCGAGTTTATCATCGAACTAATCCCCGGAACAGGACCCATAGCCCAGAGACCCTATAGTATGAACCCGTCGGAACTAGAAGAACTGAAGAAGCAACTGGATGCCATGTTGGAAATTGGATTGATTCAACCAAGTGCGTCACCATGGATATCACCTATTTTGTTTGTGGACAAGAAAGATGGAGGTAACCATTTGTGTACGGATTATCGGAAGTTGAATGATGTCACCATCAAGAACAAGTATCCCTTGCCCAAGATAGAAGATTTGTTTGATCAGTTGACCGGTGCCAAAGTGTTTTCTAAGATTGATCTTAGGGCTGGCTATCATCAACTCAAAATTCATGCAGAGGACATTCCAAAGACTGCCTTTACCACCAGATATGGATTATACGAGTATAATGTTATGTCTTTTGGATTAACCAATGCCCCCGCTTATTTCATGAATCTCATGAATAAGATTTTTATGGACTTCCTGGATAAGTTTGTCGTTGTTTTCATCGATGAAATTCTGATTTATTCCAAATCGGAAGAAGAACATGAGCTACACCTAAGGACCATTCTTGGAACCCTTAGAGAGCATCAGTTGTATGCCAAGTTTAGCAAATGTGAATTATGGTTATAGGAGGTAGGATCCCTTGGTCACATTGTACCAGCCGGAGGAATTGCCGTTGATCCTGCAAAAGTGAAAGATGTCGAAGATTGGCAATCCCCAACCACTCAAACCCAAGTTCGTGCATTTCTCGGATTGGCGGGATATTACCGCAAGTTCGTAGAAGGATTCTCGAGTATCGCCAGACCCATGACCCAATTTCTAAAGAAGGACAAGAAGTTTGAATGGACCGACAAATGTGAAGCGAGTTTTCAAGAACTCAAGAGGAGATTGATTTCAACCCTAATCTTAATCATGTCGAATATCACAAAGCCCTTCGACGTGTATTGTGACACATCCAAAATCGGTCTCGGATGTGTGCTAATACAAGAAGGTAAAGTTATATATTATCTATCTCGACAACTGAAACAACATGAGCAAAATTACCCAACCCATGACCTCGAACTCGCAGCCGTAGTTCTAGCCCTGAAGACATGGAGGCATTACCTGATGGGAAATTGTTATGAGATTTATTCAGATCACAAGAGCCTGAAGTATATATTCACTCAGAAGGAGTTGAATATGAGGCAGAGAAGATGTATTGAGTTAATCAAGGATTACGATCTGGACATTCACTATCACCCTGGTAAAGCCAACGTGGTAGCAGATGCCCTTAGCAGATTGTCGTGCCGCTTGAACTCCATGATTTTGAAGGAGCAACCAAGTTTTCACAAAGAGATGGAAGATTTTCGAATGGAATTAGTGAGTGAAGGACTTTTGGCTAGCATAAAACTTCAACCCACTTTGATCAGCCAGATCAAAGAGGCGCAGAAAGGAAATGCTAGTATTGACGGAATCAAGCGTCGTATCTGTACAGGCAAAGTACCCGGATTCACCGAGGATGAAGAAAGAGTTCTGTGGTACAAAGGACGCCTTTGTGTACCAGCAGATTCTGAGTTGAAAGAAGTTATTCTGAAGGAAGCTCATGATACTCTTTATTCTATCCATCCCGGAGGAACTAAGATGTATCAAGATTTGAAAGAGCAATTTTGGTGGCATAAGATGAAGAGAGAAATCGGAAGCTATATCGCCAAGTGTGATATATGTCAGCGAGTCAAGGCCGGACATCAAAGACCCGCTGGATTGTTGCAACCATTGCAGATTCTGGAATGGAAATGGGATTCCGTTGGAATGGACTTTATCACCGGATTGCCTACTTCTAGTATGGGAAATGACTCTATCTGGGTCATAGTCGACAGATTGTCCAAAGTCGCCCATTTCTTACCCGTCAAGACCACATATCAGAGTTCGAAGCTAGCGGAGTTATACATCGCTAGAATTGTTAGTTTGCATGGAGTCCCCAAGAACATCATATCTGATCGAGGGACTCAATTTACCTCGAGATTCTGGAAGAGAGTTCAAGAAGGTTTAGGAACCCGCCTAGATTTCAGCACCACGTATCACCCTCGGACCGATGGACAAACGGAGCGAGTAAATCAAATACTCGAAGATATGCTGAGAGCATGTGTGTTAGAATATGGATCCAAGTGGGAAGACTGTCTGCCGTTCGCAGAATTTTCATACAACAATAGTTATCAAGCTAGTTTACAAATGGCCCCATTTGAATTCATGTACGGAAGGAAGTGTCGCACCCCTTTGAACTGGTCTGAAGTAGGAGAGAGTCAGATTTTCGGACCCGGTATCCTACGAGAAGCAGAAGAGAAGGTTCACAAGATTCGTGAGCACCTCAAGATAGCCCAGTCCAGACAGAAGAGTTACACCAACAAGAGACGTCGAGACCTCGCCTTCAACATAGGAGATTTTGTATATATGAAAGTGTCGCCATTGAAGGGAATGCAGCGTTTCCAACTCAAAGGAAAGTTAGCCCCCAGATATATCGGACCCTTCAAGATTCTGAACCGTCGAGGAGAAGTGTCGTATCAATTGGAACTACCCGAAGAGATGTTAGCCGTGCACAATGTGTTCCATATCTCATTACTTCGCAAGTGTCTCGAAGTCCCGGAGAAGACGGAAGTGTTCAAGAATATCGATCACCGGACCATAGAGATCAACGATGACCTGACCTATCCCGAAGTACCCATCCGTATTTTGGAAGAAGCTTTCCGAACTACCCGAAACCGAAGCATCAAGTTTCTCAAGATTCAGTGGAGCAACCACACAGAAGAGGAAGCTACCTGGGAGCGCGAAGATCACATCAGGACGGAGTTTCCCGATCTCTTCAAATCCTAGGTAATCTTTTCGTCCTTTTTCAAATCTCGGGACGAGATTTTGTTTAAGGAGGGAAGGTTTGTAACATCCCAAAAATATTAAACTAGAATCATCAAACTCTAATCTTCAAAATTAGGTTTAACAAAAACTTTTCTAAATAAAAATATGAAAGCATGCATGTGTGTATGCATTCCATTTTGGATTCTTTTGAATTGCCTTGTTTATGCGTTTCTTTGCTTGTAAAATGATTCTTAGGTGAAATAAACATCATCTAAACAATTCCCAAACTTTTCCCAAAGACAAATAAATCAAAACCAACAAAATGAGTGAATGGTCATTTTGACCAATTTAACTCCCATGCCTACTTTGGCTGTCTCAAACTTTCAGAACTTAACAGAAACTTGTTTGGATCTTTGCACCCCTTGATAGTACTCATAACAAAGTATCAAGGCCCACTTTGTGATCATCCAGAAACATTCAAATGCATAGTTTAAAGGACAGTTTAAAATTGAATCTATATCATATGGGAAGATCCCACTTTTTCAAAAACCACTCAAACAAGCTCAACTTTCAAAACCCAAGCATCTGCAGACTCACCAACACCAACCTAGCACACCCACCAAAAATCTTTTCTAAATTCAAAAGTTGAATTCTTGCGGCCATTTCATCAAACACCTTGCAGATACAAATCAAACAAAATCTAAACACTATTTGGAGTCAGCCTGTAGGTGGGAATGGGTTGCCCACGGGGCCGCCAGCCCATCCCACCTATTTCCGCTAAGTGGAGACCCATGTACTTCTAAAAAAATATCACAGACACCCACGGGGATTCCACTACCGCCGCCACGCCGCCAGAGGCGCCCTCCATGTCGATGGAGGCAGGCGCAATGCCTGGAGGACCCGTCCCACCATCACCGCTTCCTCCCCTTGCTCGCCCCTCCCTTCCCCTCGCTCTCCCATCCCCCAGCTCCTTCAGTCGCCCTCCATGCCTAGGAACATGCCGGCGATTTGGAGCAGGAGCTGCAGGCCGGCGTTGCTCGTGTGAAGCTGGAGACCGCTGCTACTGGTGTTCTTAGGTCACCATCCAAGAAGAAGAGGAAAAAGGTTAATCCCACTCTCCCTCTTCCTTAAATCCAGTCCTCAAAATCCTTGACCTTGATCTACTGCTCGTCTAGATCTCTATTATCCGTTTCTAGTGTGGGTGCCATGAAGAGTTCAATCTTGCGGCAAGGAGAAGGGGCGACGACGCCATATTTCCTGAAACCTTGTTCCTCTCCCTTTTATTCTTGTGGTGGCTAGCTAGCTCAGTGCAGGCTTTGGATAGCACTAAGCTCAGCATCCTTGTGACCTTTTATAGAGTTTCAGTTCAGTTCAGGCTATGTCAGGAATTCGGGATCTTCTGAAATTAAGGAGACCCTGAATATATTCTGGCTTGATGTTTAATCTAGCTATACACCTTCTTTAGTTACACACTTTATTTAAGGTACTAGTATTTTTGCCATCAGAATTAGTAGGAGCATTGTATCTGGGACAGAGATTGAATTCAAGACATATTGCTAACAGTAGTAGCTCGAGGCTCGAGCCACCATCAGAATATTTATCATAGCAAAGCCTCCGTTGTACTACCTCCGTTTGGGATTATAAGTCCCGCGCGGATAACTAGGTTGTCAATTTAAACAAGATAATATAAATATTATAGCATAAAAATTATAACATTAGATACTTTAGAGATTATATTTTTTTAATGATATAATTTTTGTGGAGTATAAGTTATATTTTATTGGTCAAATTAACAACCTAGATATGCGCGTAGGACCTATAATCCCGAACAGAGGGAGTATTCATGTATAGTATGTACAATAGCATTTTTTCTCTATTATCAGTTTCTAGTGTAGGTGGCAAGAAGAGTTCAATCTAAGTTACTTTTACTAGTACGTGCCAAGTACTGATATCTATATTGTATAGTTGATCTATTGTAGTGTATGTTGGAGGCTTCAGGTTTGAAGCTGCTAGAATTTTCTGTACTGTATAGTTGATGAATTGCACCATGAATTTCTATAGTCAGTTCCCTGAACATTGCTAGTGCTAGTGACCATTTTATCGGATTCAAAAATGCCCACGCTGGTAGCAACTATGATACTGTATCATACTTGGAATTGTTGTCAGTGATAGATTTAGTGTTCCTAGGAGGGATATAAATCCTTAATGTTTCTTGACAGATTAACGCGCTTACTTTTCTAAACTTATTCCATCGATCAACGCGTTTATTTTTCTATGCCTTATTCTGTATTTGCAATCTATTGCCAGTGTTATTAAATGTTGCACTGTTGAAGTTGTTCAAACCGTTGTGAGATTCAGGCTTATATGAAACGTGTCTTGGTATATTGCCTTCTTCAATTAAATATGGTGCCACATAAGCAATTTGTCTATGATAACGTGCTGAGAAACGTCCATTAGAAAAGGCCTAAATCTAGTATGGATAAAATGAATCTGCCCCCATTCCCTGTAGTATTAAGCCGCAGTAGCAACTGCAAGCATTGTAACTTGAATATTAGCTCTTGCTAAGGCACTGTATGTTCATGCATTTTTGGTGTGTTTTTGTTGTGGATATTATCTTACTTTGTCTAAATTTTTTTGTCTGCAGGTTATGAAGAAGAGCACGGTTGATGATGTCTACAATGCATGTCTTAGGAAAGTTATGAAGAAGAGCAATCATTCTATAGACCATGTTATTCTAAACTTCTTAGTGTAATTTTTCTTATTTTAATATTCTGAACATCCTAGTGTATTTTGGAGACCCTGCTTTCAGGATGTGTAGTCTGTACCTTGTATGTTATTCATGTGAATGCCCGTGCGTTGCCACGGACATATGAATATATCACTCATCGTCTTATTTCATGAATGGATTCATTTTTTTATCTCACGCCTCCTTTTTACCCCGCACGAAATGATAAGAGAATGTGTTATTTTCCACCTCTACACAGTTTCACAGTCGCATGTCCCCTTCTAAAACATCCAAAGAAATATAAATGATTTTTGAGAGTCCAAATCAAGTCAAACGATGCATTGCATCACATCACATTCAGTTCACGCGGCTACAATAGTACACAATTATGAAAATATTTCACTATGTGTATGGAGTCAACATAAAATTCGTCCAAATTAAGATTAACATTTCCAATAAAAAATGTGCAGTAAGTGAGCAAATTCCAATAACATACAAGCCTCGGGAGTAAACTGGATATCATAAGCGTTAAAATCTAGAACCGGTCATAGTATCTCATTTCCAAAGCTCAAAGATCATGCTCTATTTTTTCTATCATATTATGCAACGGTTATTCTATTTTTTCAAATGTGTCATGTGCAACAAGTGTTCATTTAAGATATTTTGCTACGGACCACCATGTCCACCCTCCTCTCTTTCGCTATCCCCACATAGCAAAAATACTTCATGTGCATGTTGAGCAGAATTTCCAATATCATCAGTTCATCACGACAAACGGTTGGTCACACGTAACAACCACCCAGCAGTCTCCTTGTTAAAACTTCTAGGATCTGGTCCTGGGAAAATAACAGATAAGGTATTTTCGAAAGGAAACCAAAAAAATAGAACTCTCAGACATTAACTTCTTATAGCACAGAGCACCATCTTAAATAACATAAAAGTACTCCCTCTGTTTCATAATATAAGATATTTTAGCTTTGTGAAAGGAGTGTATCTAGACTTCTTTTAGTGTGTAAATTCACTTCAAATCTATACACTAAAAGATGTTTAGATACACTCCTTTTATAAAGCTAAAACATCTTATGTTATGAAACAGAGGGAGTAATTCTTAGTACTACGAAGTTGAGCGGTACGTACATATCCTGAATTTATGCATATTTTAGTTGGTATACCAAGTTTGATAAGGGTGATCTGAGTTCTGTCTTAGCCTAAAGGTTCATATAATCACATGCAAAACATTTACATGATCTATTCATAAAGCCTGGATCCACTATCTACCATGCTGACATTGCTACACCACACCAAGATGAGATAAATGAAATTATATAACTCTACCAGCATAAAAAGAATAATAACCACGCATTAACAATGTCATCTATTATATATATGAAATTACAATTATTACTTGGCAGATCTGCCCAGAATCAAGGTGATAAAGACAAACCCTTGCAAATGATCTACCACAAATTTTTGCAACACAAAAGTATGAGAACCACATTATTTACATACAGATTATAAGATAACTGGCCTGTTAATTTCTTCAATGTTGTGTTTTTCCGCCATAATGGAGAAAAGTTTGATTCCAGTTTGGTTTAGTCAAACACTGAACTTCTAGGTACTCTAGTATTTGGTTGGCATGATAACTCTAGACTTTGTGATGTCTTCAAATTGTAATAGCGGAATCGCGTTATTATCATTTGAACAAAAGTAACTATAATTCCATAAAAGTATTCGTATGTCTGTTTCATACTACTTATTGCACCTTTAGCTAGCATAGCATATATCCTTATCATTGTTAATCTTCGTAGAATTTCTAGAGCAGTAGCAAGTAGGTACACAATCTAATTGATTATTTACAACCACATGGTGGTAGGTTTTTGGAAACAACAGATTACTCTAGGTGCAGGATTAGCTACTATGTGGCTTTTACATTCAAATACCTTCAGATGCAATGTGTAGATCCGTACGAAGAGGATCCAAGCTAAAGATGTGACCATGGAGGAGCCTTATGTCGTTACCACTATCGACCAGACTAACAATAAATTGTTTCATAAGTGTTCTTGTTGAGGCTAACATGAGCCTTGGCTTTCCCCTGATTCAGAAACTCAAATCTTTCTTTGAGAGATTTCTAAAAGTAGGCAACATTTCAACACAAAACAGAGAATAAGTGAAAAGAAAAAAGTCTGTAAAGCCATGAAAATCTCAAAGAAAATGCAGTTAAGAGAAAGTTGTGATAAGTGATCTATTGTACATTACCTCTTGATTAGTTGGGACACAACTGATATTCACTATGCACTTGACGTTTTTATCCAAAACTTCCTATTTGGAAATAGGGACATAAATATTCTAAGAACAAAGCATATATAACATAAAAAGGGAGAAAAAACGTTGACTTACGGTTGAGCGACTTTAAATAAATCAAGCATGATTAACTATTTATTGTTCGCATGAAGTTCAGGTTGGTTGGATCGTGGTCTCCAGCATGAACTATGTGCAGTAATCGGATCAGTCCAGGTGGAGCCAGTATAGGTGGATTGCTCCTCTACCTCGTCAGATGCTGATGTTCTCCTTCTCCCACTCCTGTACCTTGTCGGATGCTGATGTTCTCCTTCTCCCAGATATTTATTTGTGCAAAAACATGGACGGTGCATTATAATAGAATCCTTAGTGCTTTAGTAGGCAAAACCTACCATGTTGAACTATGTACCCGTCATGAATTCTGGAGTGTTTCAAGACTACCTATTGGTCTGACTATATATAAGCAAATTAAACACCAAACTACAATTTGATATATTTGAGGCCCCTGTTTACAATACCACAACATGTTTTCTTAGTCCAAAATCGATTTATAAATCAACTTCCAGAAAAATATTTTTTTTGAAAGGATAGGATATCAAAAAATACCACAAGTCTCCCTCACTTTTTGTTTGTGCTTTCTTCTTATCCATCTCTCTTCTATGCCCCAATCTAAATTTGCCAAGCATCCAAATCCATAGCAGAGAAGGGGATCCTACAGATTGAACAAAATGAAATACCCGAACAATTTGCTAGCTATACATTATGTCCTCCTTATACTACACCATAAATAATCCTTAAATTTCTATATGCTAATTCTGTCTTTGTATACGATAGAGAGAACAAGAGTTAGCCACCTCACCGCCATGGGATTTGTGGGACGGAGTCTCGATCTGGATCTTTCCTGCCAGTAGGTATCATATTTGGGGATGCAAGAATTTGTCCTATGCAGCTGGGTTGCCATGGTGGTGCCCGTTGACCACACTGCCCAATTCCCATGTGATATCGTCTACCTCACCTTCCTCTCATCTCGCCCGCTGGAATGGCATCTGCAGACCCACCATGCTCCATCGCCTGGCATGTGCTCGCGCACCTTCCCACACTCCACCCAGCTCCCGCTTTCCCCGCTCCGACCGCCGACAGAAGATCACGCGCCAGCCAGATTGGCAGCGCGGCGCTCCAGCCTCATCACTCCTCTGCGTGTCGACCGCTACCGGCTCCTCGCCCCGCGCATGGCCCCGACGAGGTGCTCCATAAGGAGGAGGGCGCCCGCCTTTGAGGTGCTTGTGCTGTTAGTGGCTGCGGGAGGGCGGGGGCGAGATGGGAGGTCGGCGGCGCGGCACCCTGTACTAGGGTCCCATGGGAAGAGGTCGGGGGATGATGGGTCAGGCTGTTGCGTCCTCTTTTCTTTTACCAGGTTGTGTCCTCTCTTGGTTGTGTGTTTTGAATTTTGATCCCGATACTTTTCACTCATCGGTGGCAGTAAATGTAATTAACTAAGCCAAGTATTACAGCATACTCACTGTATCATTGGATCTAGATCTGACGGTATGGATTCTCTTAATGTTTGATGTTAAAGTGTCAAAGTGCAACCTACCAACACCAACTTCTTTTTAATAGTAAAGAAGTGTTGGGGTTGCTACGTCGCACTTTGGCACTTTCACATCAAACATTGGACCAATTTGGACCGTACGATATGCATCTGATTGTAGGTTGTCTATCGTTCAACTAATTACAATGCTTTGCCACCTACAAGTTGAAATTTCCCTACTACGACGCTGCATTTTGGAAACCAATCAAGCACATAAAGACAGGACAGCTCATAAGTGGAAACTAATCACCAATTTCTCAATGAATCCCGTAATACCAGCATACTCTAACCAAAAAAAAGTTTTTGAAAACCAATCAAGCACATAAAGACAGGATAGCTCATAAGTGGAAACTAATCACCAATTTCTCAATGAATCACGTAATACCAGCATACTCTAACCAAAAAAAATGTCCAACGCATGATCACCTAGCCCAAGAGACACGGCTCATGGGAGCTCGCCCTAGACGTTCGTCTGCCGGCGACCAAGGGTTCTCCTGACTTCTGCCGGAGCGATCCTCTCATTGGCCAGAGTTATCTCACTGGAATCCTACGACCAGCGAGCCGCATCGATCACGGTCCGGTGCGATTGAGCGCGTGCTGTCTTCCGTAGCGATCCGTGCCGTCTTCCGTAGCGATCCTGGAATCAATTGGTCTCATCGGAACACACATCAGCGAGCCGCATCAATCACACCATCGGTGACATCTAGTCCCTGCTCTGAAAAAATCGGAATTAAAAGGTACACACCAGCTTAAGCATCTCATGTTTACACTTCTGTAAGTAAACATTTCTTTAGATGCCAGCTCCCATCTTAGGCTATTCTGAATAAAAAAGACAAAGTCAACTTTACTTCCAGCCCAGGTGAAGTTTTCTCATTTAAATGGTAATAGTTCCTATTTCCTACTGCTAGGTATTTTCATAAATCTCCTAGGGGGACATAAAGAAGTCAGATTTCAGAGAATCAGACACATGTTCTAATAAAAACACTTCATCAGGAAAGGAGACACTAAAGATTATTTTCTTCTGCAAGAAACAATAACCAAGCAAGACTATATATTTCTTTTTAGAGACAAAACTTTCTATCAGTTGAATACAAAATCAATAGATCGCTTGTTTCAAAGTAACACAACATATGATTTTATGATGTTTCTATAAGACCAGTTGTACGTTTCAAAACAATAATGAACCATTGGTAGCAGTGCCATTGTGCAAATAGTTGTATTTACCTTATTTGTTTTACTTCCATTAATACTGCAGATGCGAAAACAGAAGAATGCACTGGAATCTTCCACAAGTAAGCATACCCTATTTAAAGATCTAACCAACCAAGGTGCAAATGAAACACAGTTAGCACAACAAAACGGTGGAGCGAATTGGTATGGCATATTGTCTGCTACAAAAAAAGAAGAACACCTGAAGAGGCTGCGGACAACCCGCCAACACAAGAAGAATGCAGCTCCAGCCATTGGTTAATTTGATGAATAATTACAGATTCCAGATTAAGATATTAAAAATATCTTTAATACTCACCATTTATACTTGCTCAGGAGAACATACCCCAGGGATCGACCAGGCAGACAAATTTATTGACGAAAATCAAGAACCTCAACACCATATTACAGCTGAGACCCAAGGTATTTTTCAGAATCCAAAACAGATTGCACTTTATTATAATAGCCTAAGATATACATACATTACTAAATGGGATGAATGGCAATTTATTAGGGACTACAGGTTCTGCTAAAGCTGCTTCCAGTGTAACGAACAAAAAATCATCATCTTTGATTCAGGTCATCTCTCTAGCATCTAAACCAATAAATAATATGTGGAACTATGTATTGACAATATTAGTCTTCCTCCCATCATTTTTACCAGCACGTAATCAAGTGATCCTTGATGAATCTCCACCGGTGGAACTTACCCCAGTTAAGGATCAATCCAACAAATGTGCAAAAGAAAAGAGTGGAAGAAAAAATAGCAGTGGCACAAGTTGGTATGGTCGATTGTCTCCTGGCAGTAAAGAACAATACCTAAGAAAGCAGTGACAATACCGCGAACTAAAAAGACTCAAAAGTTTAGAAGAACCAAAGCAGCTTCCAGAACAAGGTAGTAAACATACAACCATATATTGTTTAAATCTATTTACTGGAAATTTACCATTGTTCATTCATTTAGTTCAAGAGTGTTCTCAGAACATTTCTTTCGATGTCATGGATGGAGTTTCACCATCCCTAATTCAGACAGAGACTGACACTAATCAGGCAAGGAAATAAATTGGTAGCAGTACCATGTTGTAGATAGTACCCATTGTATTTACCTTCTTTGTCTTCCTCCCATTATTACTACAGATGCAGAAGAATACTTTGGAATCTTTTGGAGGGGAGCGTACCCCATTTAAAGATCTAACGAACACAGGTGCAAATGAAACAAAGTCAGAACAACATGGCAGTGGAGCAAACTTGTATGGCCGATTATCTAATGAAAATAAGGAAATGCACCTTGCTACTCTGCAGATAGCCCGCCAAGAAAAGAAAAATGCAACTCCAAGCATTGGTAAAATTGAATAATAAATAATTACATATTCCATGTCAAGATATTAAAGAACTGTTTAGTACTCACATTTCTGTACTTGCTTAGGAGAACATACCCTAGGGAATGACCAGGCGGACAAAATTATTGGCGAAAATCAAGAACCTCAACATCATGTTACAGCTCTGAGCCAAGGTAATTTGAAGGATCCAAAACATATTGCATTTTAAATTAATAGTAAAGATATACCTACAATAGTGGGCGAGAAGAATGACAACTAATTAGGTACAGCAGGTTCTGCTAACGCTGCATCGAGTTTGACGAACAGATATACATCATCTTTGATTCAGGTCGTCTCTCTAGCATCTAAATCAGAAAATAATATGTGGAACTATGTGTTTACATTATTTGTCTTCCTCCTAACATTTTTATCACACACACAGAGTCAAGCAATTCTTGATGAATCTCCACCAGTGGAGATTACCCCAGTTAAGGATCAAGCCAACAAAGGTGCAAAAGTAAATAGGGGAAGACAAAATAGTAGTGGCACGAGTTGGTATGGTCGATTGTCTCCTGGAAGTAAAGAAGAATACCTAAGGAAGCAGCGACAATACCGTGAACATAAAAAGAATACAGCTCTAAAACTCAAAAGTCTAGAAGAACCAAAACAGCTTCCAGAACAAGGTAGTAAACATATAACCATGTACTGTTCCAACCATAACTGGTTTGTAAACTAAAAAAATAACCATTGTTCATTCATTTAGGTCAAGCATGTTCTCAGAACATTGCTTTGCGTTTAGTGGATGGAGTTTCACCATCTCTGAATCAGACAGAAACTGATACAAATCAGGCAAGGAGGGAACGTGATAGAGCACATCGGAATATGCTAACACCTGATGATAAAGAATTCATTAATGCCAAAAGAAGAGCTTCTAGGCAGGCGTTAACGATTGACGAGAGAAATGCCAGTCACAGAGCTCGAAGGCATAGCCTAACGCCCGGGGAAAGGAAAGCTATGCTAACTAAGCGGAACATAGACGCCAAGGCTAAGCGGAACACACCATGTGCTGAATCCAGTGCAATGATGTGCCCAGGAGGTGTATCACCCGCCATGGAGACATCGGCTTCTCCACCTAAATACACCAATGAATCTGACGGTAATTGATCATCTTTACTACACCTCTCTCCAGTATCGTACAACAATTACTCACCGGCTCGAATATTATGCAGGAGACTACCTGAGTAGAACCCTGGACTTTGATAACATCCCCGACGACCTCATGAATTTTGGGCAACAGACCAATGGTCAGCAAGTACATGACATGCATAATCAAGTGAATGAGCAGCCGCACGAGAACAGAGCTCATCGAAGGTCTCGAAGGCGGGCTCAAAAGGAATGGTTAGAAGATGCACACATGCAAGAGGAGATTGCACACCAAAGAGCAAGCAGACAAAGTATACCACGCGGGGAGAGACATGCACAATTAGAACGTTCTAATGCTCGCTTTGAGGCTAAGAAAAACATGCCTCCCGCCGAGTCCATCACACTGTCATGCCCTGATCTAGCTACATCGTCTACAAATAACCCTGCATTGAGCGCTCACACGCAAGCTTACACCATCGGGACCGATGGTAATGGTCACATCTTTTCCCTCTTGTTGTGTCCAGAAATGTTGTAGCGTTACTTACCGACTCTTGAATGGTGAAGGTGAGATGGAGGCGTACCTTGCTAGGCTCATGGAGGAGAACCCCAACGGCGATCTAATAGATGATGAGTACTACCTATATGCTGGTGAAGGTAACACTATCTGCCTATCGATGAGTGTCATTACTAAGAGCTATAATGTACTCCAAGATATTACATGCTGTATAACTCAACAATCCATGCAGGTTCATACAACGATGACACGTCCCTTGATGAACCGGATGATTCCCCCTTCAGGGACTCTATCAACCAGGATCCTTTTGACTTTGTGTACTCAAACCTACCAGAGAACACACACATCCTACAGCATGCCGCGAACTGCGTGGACTGCAAGGCCAAAAAAATCCAGTTTGAGAGCGACAGTTTCTGCTGTAGGAAAGGGGAAACCAAGTTACTTGAGCCAGAGCCTATACCGGAGCTGATGAGGCTCTGGTCATCATCAGATGCAGACTCACGACATTTCCGATAAAGCATCCTATACTTCAACAGCCATTTCTCCTTCACAACCCTTGGCGTCAGCCTTGATAACAACTACACGAACATGAGGTCTGGGGTGTACACCTTCCGGGCGCAAGGGACGTTGTACCACAAAGTACATTCATTCGGGCCAGGTTCTCGTTCAGACCATCTACAACTGTACTTCTATGACGATGAACCAAGCCTAAATCATCGCGCCAAATCCACTAAAAATTTGGATCAGGGTGTCGTCAAGATGTTAGTGGACATCCTAAAAGAAAACCCTTACTCCGAACAGTTTAGGAGACTAGGATCCCATAAGGAAAACCTCGATGAGTATCGAATAGAACTGAATATGGACAAGAAGCTAGATCAAAGGACGTATAACAAACCTTTGTCGAAAGAGGTGGCTGCTATTTGGGTTGAGGGCAGCAACCTAGCAAAAAAGTGGGAACGCAGTATTATCCTACATGGTAACAACAACGAGAGATACAGTATACGGTCCACACAAGGCTGTTATGACCCGCTCTCATATCCCCTTTTTTTTCCAAAGGGGGAGTTTGGTTGGCATGCTAATATCCCTAAAAATAAAGTTGACTATGCTCTTGCGCAAAAGGCAAGAGCAAACCGTGACAAAGATGGAGGTTCGATTTTTTTGGCCTTCTGTTTTCACATTTTCTTCCTATCATTTCTACTGGTTGTCTAATTTTTTCCTTTTTGCCTTTCCACAGAGGGAAATAGTAGGTTGTGCGTCTTTGTCAGAGACTACTACTGCTACAGGCTAATGACGCGTCCGGGCATATTCAACCCTTTGCTGCATGGAGGACGATTGTTCCAGAATTTGCGATCGACATGTACATCAAGGTTGAGGATGCAGGTTGAATTGGATCAGGGAACACCAGCCAGAGATACGTGCTGACCTATATAAAGGAATTGTTGATAGCATCAGTGCAGGAGAATCTCGAGGGAGTGCTATTGGCACAAGGACAGTGCTCCCATATACGTTCCAGGGGGGCTACCGCGACATGAAGCGGAGACATATGGACGCCATGGCATTGGTGCAAACATATGGCAAGCCGGACATCTTCCTGACAATGACTTGTAATCCAGGATGGCAGGAGATAGTTGACGAGTTGTTTCCTGGCCAAATCCCACAAGACCGACAAGATCTTGTTGCCCGTGTGTTTAGGGCCAAGCTAGAGATGATGAAAGAGATGCTCCTCAAGAAAAATATCCTTGGCGTTGTGAAAGCACATGTATATGTTGTCGAATTCCAGAAGAGAGGGCTCCCCCATGCCCACTTCCTGTTGATCATGGATTCAACATATAAGCTCTTAGTGCCAGATCAGTACGACCGGCTCATATCGGCTGAGCTCCCTGATAAGCATAAGTACCCAGAGCTCTATGCTATGGTCGTAAAGCATATGATGCATGGCCCATGCGGTGTTCTCAAGCCCAACAACGTGTGCATGCAAGATGGAATGTGCAAATGCAGATATCCACGACCCTTCAATGATAACATTGTACAAGGGAAGGACTCCTATCCTATTTCTTTACTATTAAAAAAGAGTTGGGGTTGGTACGTCACACTTTGGCACTTTCACATCAAACATTGGACCAATTTGGACCGTACGATATGCATCTGATTGTAGGTTGTCTATCGTTCAACTAATTACAATGCTTTGCCACCTACAAGTTGAAATTTCCCTACTACGACGCTGCATTTTGGAAACCAATCAAGCACATAAAGACAGGACAGCTCATAAGTGGAAACTAATCACCAATTTCTCAATGAATCCCGTAATACCAGCATACTCTAACCAAAAAAAAGTTTTTGGAAACCAATCAAGCACATAAAGACAGGACAGTCATAAGTGGAAACTAATCACCAATTTCTCAATGAATCACGTAATACCAGCATACTCTAACCAAAAAAAAAGTCCAACGCATGATCACCTAGCCCAAGAGACACGGCTCACGGGAGCTCGCCCTAGACGTTAAATGCGGCGACCAAGGGTTCTCCGACTTCTGCGGAGCGATCCTCTCATTGGCGGAGTTATCTCACTTTGGAATCCTCGACCAGCGAGCCGATCCGGTCGGTGCGATTGGGCTGCGATGCCTTAGTAGCGATCCGTGCTGAAGCGATCTTCCGTAGCGATCCTAGAATCAATTGATCTCATCGAAACACACATCAGCGAGCCGCATCAATCACACCATCGGTGACATCCAGTCCCTGCTCTGAAAAAATCGGAATTAAAAGGTACACACCAGCTTAAGCATCTCATGTTTACACTTCTGTAAGTAAACATTTCTTTAGATGCCAGCTCCCATTTTAGGCTATTCTGAATAAAAAAGACAAAGTCAATTTTACTTCCAGCCCAGGTGAAGTTTTCTCATTTAAATGGTAATAGTTCCTATTTCCTACTGCTAGGTATTTTCATAAATCTTCTTAGGGGACATAAAGAAGTCAGATTTCAGAGAATCAGGCACATGTTCTCATAAAAACACTTCATCAGGAAAGGAGACACTAAAGATTATTTCCTTCTGCAAGAAACAATAACCAAGCAAGACTGTATATTTCTTTTTAGAGACAAAACTTTCTATCAGTTGAATACAAAATCAATAGATCGCTTGTTTCAAAGTAACACAACATATGATTTTATGATGTTTCTATAAGACCAGTTGTACGTTTCAAAACAATAATGAACCATTGGTAGCAGTGTCATTGTGCAAATAGTTGTATTTACCTTATTTGTTTTACTTCCATTAATACTGCAGATGCGAAAACAGAAGAATGCACTGGAATCTTCCACAAGTGAGCATACCCCATTTAAAGATCTAACCAACCAAGGTGCAAATGAAACACAGTTAGCACAACAAAACGGTAGAGCGAATTGGTATGGCATATTGTCTGCTACAAAAAAAGAAGAACACCTGAAGAGGCTGCGGACAACCCGCCAACACAAGAAGAATGCAGCTCCAGCCATTGGTTAATTTGATGAATAATTACAGATTCCAGATTAAGATATTAAAAATATCTTTAATACTCACCATTTATACTTGCTCAGGAGAACATACCCCAGGGATCGACCAGGCAGACAAATTTATTGACGAAAATCAAGAACCTCAACACCATATTACAGCTGAGACCCAAGGTATTTTTCAGAATCCAAAACAGATTGCACTTTATTATAATAGCCTAAGATATACATACATTACTAAATGGGATGAATGGCAATTTATTAGGGACTACAGGTTCTGCTAAAGCTGCTTCCAGTGTAACGAACAAAAAATCATAATCTTTGATTTAGGTCATCTCTCTAGCATCTAAACCAATAAATAATATGTGGAACTATGTATTGACAATATTAGTCTTCCTCCCATCATTTTTACCAGGCACAGAATCAAGTGATCCTTGATGAATCTCCACCGGTGGAACTTACCCCAGTTAAGGATCAATCCAACAAATGTGCAAAAGAAAAGAGTGGAAGAAAAATAGCGGGCACAAGTTGGTATGGTCGATTGTCTCTGACAAGAAAGAACAATACCTAAGAAAGCTGACAATACCGAACTAAAAGACTCAAAAGTTTAGAAGAACCAAAGCAGCTTCCAGAACAAGGTAGTAAACATATAACCATATATTGTTTAAATCTATTTACTGGAAATTTACCATTGTTCATTCATTTAGTTCAAGAGTGTTCTCAGAACATTGCTTTCGATGTCATGGATGGAGTTTCACCATCCCTAATTCAGACAGAGACTGACACTAATCAGGCAAGGAAATAAATTGGTAGCAGTACCATGTTGTAGATAGTACCCATTGTATTTACCTTCTTTGTCTTCCTCCCATTATTACTACAGATGCAGAAGAATACTTTGGAATCTTTTGGAGGGGAGCGTACCCCATTTAAAGATCTAACGAACACAGGTGCAAATGAAACAAAGTCGAACAACATGGCGATGAAGCAAACTTGTATGGCCGATTATCTAATGAAAATAAGGAAATGCGCCTTGCTACGCTGCAGATAGCCCGCCAAGAAAAGAAAAATGCAACTCCAAGCATTGGTAAAATTGAATAATAAATAATTACATATTCCATGTCAAGATATTAAAGAACTGTTTAGTACTCACATTTCTGTACTTGCTTAGGAGAACATACCCTAGGGAATGACCAGGCGGACAAAATTATTGGCGAAAATCAAGAACCTCAACATCATGTTACAGCTCTGAGCCAAGGTAATTTGAAGGATCCAAAACAGATTGCATTTAAATTAATAGTAAAGATATACCTACAATACTGGGCGAGAAGAATGACAACTAATTAGGTACAGCAGGTTCTGCTAACGCTGCATCGAGTTTGACGAACAGATATACATCATCTCTGATTCAGGTCGTCTCTCTAGCATCTAATTCAGAAAATAATATGTGGAACTATGTGTTTACATTATTTGTCTTCCTCCCAACATTTTTATCACACACAGAGTCAAGCAATTCTTGATGAATCTCCACCAGTGGAGATTACCCCAGTTAAGGATTAAGCCAACAAAGGTGCAAAAGTAAATAGGGGAAGACAAAATAGTAGTGGCACGAGTTGGTATGGTCGATTGTCTCCTGGAAGTAAAGAAGAATACCTAAGGAAGCAGCGACAATACCGTGAACATAAAAAGAATACAGCTCTAAAACTCAAAAGTCTAGAAGAACCAAAACAGCTTCCAGAACAAGGTAGTAAACATATAACCATGTACTGTTCCAACCATAACTGGTTTGTAAACTAAAAAAATAACCATTGTTCATTCATTTAGGTCAAGCATGTTCTCAGAACATTGCTTTGCGTTTAGTGGATGGAGTTTCACCATCTCTGAATCAGACAGAAACTGATACAAATTAGGCAAGGAGGGAACGTGATAGAGCACATCGGAATATGCTAACACCTGATGATAAAGAATTCATTAATGCCAAAAGAAGAGCTTCTAGGCAGGCGTTAACGATTGACGAGAGAAATGCCAGTCACAGAGCTCGAAGGCATAGCCTAACGCCCGGGGAAAGGAAAGCTATGCTAACTAAGCGGAACATAGACGCCAAGGCTAAGCGGAACACACCATGTGCTGAATCCAGTGCAATGATGTGCCCAGGAGGTGTATCACCCGCCATGGAGACATCGGCTTCTCCACCTAAATACACCAATGAATCTGACGGTAATTGATCATCTTTACTACACCTCTCTCCAGTATCGTACAACAATTACTCACTGGCTCGAATATTATGCAGGAGACTACCTGAGTAGAACCCTGGACTTTGATAACATCCCCGACGACCTCATGAATTTTGGGCAATAGACCAATGGTCAGCAAGTACATGACATGCATAATCAAGTGAATGAGCAGCCGCACGAGAACAGAGCTCATCGAAGGTCTCGAAGGCAGGCTCAAAAAGAATGGTTAGAAGATGCACACATGCAAGAGGAGATTGCACACCAAAGAGCAAGCAGACAAAGTATACCACGTGGGGAGAGACATGCACAATTAGAACGTTCTAATGCTCGCTTTGAGGCTAAGAGAAACATGCCTCCCGCCGAGTCCATCACACTGTCATGCCCTGATCTAGCTACATCGTCTACAAATAACCCTGCATTGAGCGCTCACACGCAAGCTTACACCATCGGGACCGATGGTAATGGTCACATCTTTTCCCTCTTGTTGTGTCCAGAAATGTTGTAGCGTTACTTACCGACTCTTGAATGGTGAAGGTGAGATGGAGGCATACCTTGCTAGGCTCATGGAGGAGAACCCCAACGGCGATCTAATAGATGATGAGTACTACCTATATGCTGGTGAAGGTAACACTATCTTCCTATCGATGAGTGTCATTACTAAGAGCTATAATGTACTCCAAGATATTACATGCTGTATAACTCAACAATCCATGCATGTTCATACAACGATGACACGTCCCTTGATGAACCGGATGATTCCCCCTTCAGGGACTCTATCAACCAGGATCCTTTTGACTTTGTGTACTCAAACCTACCAGAGAACACACACATCCTACAGCACGCCGCGAACTGCGTGGACTGCAAGGCCAAAAAATTCCAGTTTGAGAGCGACAGTTTCTGCTGTAGGAAAGGGGAAACCAAGTTACTTGAGCCAGAGCCTATACCGGAGCTGATGAGGCTCTGGTCATCATCAGATGCAGACTCACGACATTTCCGAGAAAGCATCCGATACTTCAACAGCCATTTCTCCTTCACAACCCTTGCCGTCATCCTTGATAACAACTACACGAACATGAGGTCTGGGGTGTACACCTTCCGGGCGCAAGGGATGTTGTACCACAAAGTACATTCATTCGGGCCAGATTCTCGTTCAGACCATCTACAACTGTACTTCTATGACGATGAACCAAGCCTAAATCATCGCGCCAAATCCACTGAAAATTTGGATCAGGGTGTTGTCAAGATGTTAGTGGACATCCTAAAAGAAAACCCTTACTCCGAACAGTTTAGGAGACTAGGAGCCCATAAGGAAAACCTCGATGAGTATCGAATAAAACTGAATATGGACAAGAAGCTAGATCAAAGGACGTATAACAAACCTTTGTCGGAAGAGGTGGCTGCTATTTGGGTTGAGGGCAGCAACCTAGCAAAAAAGTGGGAACGCAGTATTATCCTACATGGTAACAACAACGAGAGATACAGTATACGGTCCACACAAGGCTGTTATGACCCGCTCTCATATCCCCTTTTTTTCCAAAGGGAGAGTTTGGTTGGCATCCTAATATCCCTAAAAATAAAGTTGACTATGCTCTTGCGCAAAAGGCAAGAGCAAACCGTGACAAAGATGGAGGTTCGATTTTCTTGGCCTTCTGTTTTCACATTTTCTTCCTATCATTTCTACTGGTTGTCTAATTTTTTCCTTTTTGCCTTTCCACAGAGGGAAATAGTAGGCTGTGCGTCTACTGTCCAGGACCTACTTCTTCTACAGGCTAATAGCCGTCCGGGCATATTCAACCCTTTGCTGCATGGAGGACGATTGTTCCAGCAATTTGCAGTCGATATGTACATCAAGGTTGAGGGATGCAGGTTGAATTGGATCAGGGAACACCAGCCAGAGATACGTGCTGACCTATATAAAGGAATTGTTGATAGCATCAGTGCAGGAGAATCTCGAGGGAGTGCTATTGGCACAAGGACAGTGCTCCCATATACGTTCCAGGGGGGCTACCACGACATGAAGCGGAGACATATGGACGCCATATCATTGGTGCAAACATATGGCAAGCCGGACATCTTCTTGACAATGACTTGTAATCCAGGATGGCAGGAGATGGTTGACGAGTTGTTTCCTAGCCAAACCCCACAAGACCGACCAGATCTTGTTGCCCGTGTGTTTAGGGCCAAGCTAGAGATGATGAAAGAGATGCTCCTCAAGAAAAATATCCTTGGCGTTGTGAAAGCACATGTATATGTTGTCGAATTCCAGAAGAGAGGGCTCCCCCATGCCCACTTCCTGTTGATCATGGATTCAACATATAAGCTCTTAGTGCCAGATCAGTACGACCGGCTCATATCGGCTGAGCTCCCTGATAAGCATAAGTACCCAGAGCTCTATGCTATGGTCGTAAAGCATATGATGCATGGCCCATGCGGTGTTCTCAAGCCCAACAACGTGTGCATGCAAGATGGAGTGTGCAAATGCAGATATCCACGACCCTTCAATGATAACACTGTACAAGGGAAGGACTCCTATCCTATTTATCGTAGACGAAAAGACGGTCATCAAGCTAAGGTTCGTGGTCAGATTCTGGACAACCGATGGGTTGTGCCTTACAACCCATGCCTTCTTCGGATGTTTAACTGCCACATCAATGTTGAGGTGTGCTCTAGCATCAAGGCCGTCAAGTACCTTTATAAGTACATATACAAGGGCCACGACAGGACTTCATTCAACATTGACCAGCCCGATGAAGATGGTAACATAGACGAGATCAAGAGATACATTGATGCAAGGTGGGTTACTCCACCGGAGGCAATGTGGAGGATATTCGGTTTTAAACTCTATGAAAACTCACCGGCTGTCCTACAACTACCGCTTCATCTCCCACACATGCACAGGGTCACGTTTAAAGCGGGGGAGGACCTGAAAACGACGTTGTTTCCAGGGATAATGTAGAGAGTTCCATGCTAACAGAGTATTTCATTGCTAACAAGAATCATCAGTGGGCTAGAGATATTTTGTACAGGGATTTTCCTGGAAGCTTCACATGGCAACCAACAAAGTTCTGGAAACCGAGGCAAGAACGCCATCAAGTAGGTCGAATTGTGTCAGCCCATCCAGCCGAAGGGGAGCGATATTTTCTGAGGGTGCTGTTAAACCATGTACCAGGATCAACGTCCTTTGAAGATCTGAAAACTGTTGATGGTGTGTTGTGTGGTAGCTTCCGAGAGTCCGCTGAGAGGAGGGGTCTCATCGAGGCAGACAACACCCTCGACGAGTGTCTTGCAGAGTCAGAGCAGTTCGCGATGCCAGCTTCACTTAGGAGACTCTTTGCAACAATCTTGGTATTTTGTGAGCCTGGTGATGTGCGAGGTTTGTGGGATAGGCACCTACATGCAATGTCTGATGACTTCCGGCGACATCACACATGCCCAAATGCAGTAGAGCAAATGGTGTTGCTTGACATTAGTGGGATGTTGCAATCCATGGGGAAAGACATCAAGACGTTCGATCTTCCTGACATGGACGAGACATATGACAACACGGGGGGTGAGGCCAGGGAGATCATCGAAGAGAGCACTATCGAGATTTACCCGAAGGATGTGAATCTAGCATCCTCACTAAATCGAGAGCAAAGACTTGCCTACGACGAGATATTATCAGCGGTTGACAGTGCTGATGGAGGTGTCTTCTTTGTTGACGGCCCAGGAGGCACATGGAAGACCTTTTTGTATCGGGCGCTCCTTGCTACGGTCCGATACAAGAGAAAGATCGCCGTTGCAACGGCGACGTCAGGCGTGGCCGCTTCCATCATGCCTGGAGGCCGAACCACCCACTCTAGGTTCAAGATACCATTGAATATTGAAGATGGCTCGTCGTGTAGCTTCACAAAGCAGAGTGGGACAGCCAAACTCCTAAGAATAGCTTCTCTCATCTTATGGGACGAAGCCACCATGACAAAGCGCCAGGCAGTTGAGGCGTTGGACAAAAGCATGCGTGACATAACTGGCCGGTGGGACCGACCATTCGGTGGAAAGACAATCGTATTTGGGGGTGATTTTAGGCAGGTTCTGCCGGTCGTCAGGAAAGGGTCACGGGCTCAGATAATTGAGCAGCCCTGCGGAGTTCATACCTTTGGAATGGCATGCGGCAGCTAAGGCTCGTCCAGAACATGAGGGCACATAACGACAAATGGTTCGCGGATTATTTGTTGAGGGTAGGGAATGGCACTGAGGAAGCTGACAAGGAAAGTAATATACGACTCCCCGAAGATATATGTGTCCCGTCTACAGATGAAGAGGACGACCTAGAGAAGTTGATCGAGCATGTATTTCCGTCTCTAGGCGACAACATGGCTGATCCAAATTACATGACTTCCCGAGCAATCCTCTCAACCAAAAATGACTATGTCGACACTGTAAACAAGAGCATGATACAACGATTTAGCGGAGAGGAGAAGATCTATCACAGCTTTACAGTGCAGAGGATGATCCGCATGGCTATTATGCTCCAGAGTTCTTGAACTCGCTAACTCCTAATGGGCTGCCTCCCCATGAGCTTAAACTGAAGATAAATTGTCCAGTTATACTTCTCAGGAACATTGACCCAGCTAACGGATTATGTAACGGCACGAGGCTTGTTGTTCGGGGGTTCCAGAGGAACGCGATTGATGCGGAAATCGTACTAGGACAGCACACCGGGGAGAGGGTGTTCCTTCCTCGCATACCTCTCTGCCCCTCTGATGACGACATGTTCCCGTTCAGATTTAAAAGGAAACAATTTCCGATTAGGCTCTGCTTTGCCATGACTATCAACAAGGCGCAAGGGCAGACCATCCCTATTGTCGGTGTTTACCTACCGGAACCTGTATTCTCCCATGGCCAGTTGTATGTTGCGTTGTCTAGAGCAACCGCAAAGGTTAACATTAAGATCCTTGCCATCAAGGAAGATCACAAGGGCAAGGATATCGTCAATGGAAAATGCAAGAGCAATGGGATTGACCAATCCATGAATCCAAAGAAGCGAAAGAGATATGAGGACTTGGTAACAACCATGAAGAACATAGTCTACAAGGAGGTCCTGAGCACTTGAAGATGTCAGCAAATATTTAAGGAGCTTCATAGAGAATTAGTATACAAAATCATGTTAGTTATCGGCATCTTTGAAATTGTAGTGGTTATATGAATATTTGATGTGTGTGCATTTTAAGGCAATACTCATTAATATAATGTTGTTTTTTCTATGTGCTGCTAACTAGGGGCAAAAAGAACAGTAACTGGCAACTCATTTTTTTGGTGGATAATCGTGTAGTGTGTAATAGGGGATGCCACAGAAAGCTAACAAGGTGGATCAAGGAAATGTGTGGTTTCATTTTTTCAGAACTTACAAAATGATACTGTGATGCTCTGCTTACACCCTGTTTGAATAGCACATTAGTTTTTACACATGAATAAAATGATTTTTTAGTTTGTATTATGTTTCAGCTTTCATTATTCTAGAAAATAAAATCAGCCAGCGTTTATAATGTTTCCTTTTACTAGACACAATCAATATTGGCTCATTAATCATCATTTATTATTCTTAAAATAAAATCAACCAGCTTTTATATTGTTTCCTTTTACTAGATATACAATCAATTTCGGCTCAGCAATCAACATTTATTATTCGTAGAATAAAATCAATCAACTTTTATAATGTTTCCTTTTACTAGAGATACGATCAGATTATTTGCGACAATAAACATTCATTACTCTTAAAACAGAATCGATCAACATTTATATTGTTTCTTTAATCTTAAAGATACGATCAGATTATTTGCATCAATAAACATTCATTACTCTCAAAACTTTTATACTGTTTCTTTAATCTTAAAGATACGATCAGATTATCTTTAATAGTCAAGATACTATCTATTTATTTGCATCAATAAACATTCATTACTCTCAAAACAAAATCAATCATCTTTTATTTGGTTTCCTTGTCACATCTGCCTATATAAGCACGACCCCATCAGGGCAAAGGTACTCCTCGTCCTCCTCTACTCTAGCACGCCTACCTGACCTGGGCCGGTTGATCTGCTCTATCTTTCAAGACATTTCAAAGGTTTGATCATTCAATATATTCTCTTTTCTGCTTTGATGCTTTGAATTTTTGTGGACACTAATTCTGCAAATTTGTGTGAACTACGCCAGAAACATGTCTTACTTTTTCAGATTTGACTTTCTTTATCTTTAATGACAATTTTTTTTACGATCTGTAGGAGCTACAGTATGGTTGATGTTTTTGAATATCTCCCGGATAGTGCACTAACAGGTAAAGAAATAGAATGTTAAGTACACAATTTTTGCATAGATTATTATAAAAAGTAGTAATTGTAAAATTGTTTTTAGATGTGTTGGGCGTCATCATGTACGTCGATCCACACGAAACAGATTTCTGTGCCCCTAGCGGCGTCAGGGAGGTTGCTGTGGTAGATACCAACCATAAGATAACATTTGTACGTATTTTTGGTCAATCTGCTCGTGCCTACGGTAATACTCTGCTGTTAGGGGAACTAGAAAATGCCGTTCTCGTTGGCTGCAACCTCAAAGTCCATCAAAAATCAAGTAAGTTCAGTTTATTCTTATATATCTAAAAATTATTAAATGCACATCTTCCTACTAAGTTATATATTATAATTTTGCAGGGAGCCTTGATAGCACGACTTCAACTACCCTCAGAATTCAGACATGCACAACAAAACATCCTTTTACGCTCCTTGACGGTAAATACTCATTGATGTTTTTATGATTAAATCAACATGACCATGGCCTTTTCTCCAATAATAATAATTATTTCTAACTTGTTTTTATATATGGTTATGTCTCAGGTCTTAGAGCACATGTGGGTCTCGACATGAGTATACGGGAGCATGTCAAACAACTGGTGCTATTAAGGAGGGACATGCACGAGGGGCACATTGATCCCACCGACGACGAGGAGCCTTTTTCACAGAGGAAAATGTTCGCAGGTGCAAACCCCATTGGGCAAGTGTGGAAGATGTATTAGATACGAAGTCCAGAATAAAAAAATAAAATGAGGAGGGGCATGTGCCTGTTTAGACATGAAGTTTAAATTCGATCGCCATTTTCTAAAGATAGTTCTATTGTAGATGCGATAAAAAGATGTTCTTAGTGTTTTTCTGCTATGTCGATTTTCTGTGGTGTCGTCACTTTTGACAACCGATCGTGTCAAATTAATGTGAGAGAGATATACTGGTCTGTTTTGTCATATCCCTGGTCTGTTTTCATTTCTGTGGTGCCGCCGTTTTGTTCTTTTCTTTTTTCTTTTCAATAAATGCTCCTGAGAACATGGGAGCATCAATTACAGTAACAGACTAAGGTGAACAACTCCAACATCAACTAACCTGGGTGGAAAAGCTTGCCCATAATGCCTGAATCCTTCCTTGCTCATCCGTCAATATACCCGAAAATGAGCTACCAAAATCTGATAAAACATTTTTTAGTATAAATCCAACAAATTGGGACATAGTTATTTCAAATGTCAGTTGAAATGTGCACAGAAAGTACCAGTGTCCAGTTCGATGACCTCCATATTTATTGCACGATATCGTGGGCAGTCCGCTGAGCCAATATTAACAGCTGTGCAAGGATTAGTAATGGTTGATTTCCTTGATGTGGCCTGTAAGCTTCTACTTAGCCCAACGAGATACACAGAATCTCCTCGGCGCAAGGAAGGTTCTACATATATCCAAACAGCAAAAACAAACCAGTACAAAAGGTTATTAAGTCCCATATTACTTAAAACACTTGTGAAATTTAGTTTCTTTCACTGATCAAGTACTTTAGTTTTAGGAATACATGGAAGCAACTCTAAAATAATACAAACCAGGAAGAAGCTTAGCAGCCCGAATAACAGATGCTCCCGCTCCCAGTGCAGAAGGATCATAGGCAACCAATGCAAAATTGTGAACAGGGTGCAGAAAAACAACCTGAAAACCAAAATTTGGAAGCTGATATTTAATTGAAATTCGCTATTACATTTAAAATCAATAAAAGGGGTGGTGAGTCATACTTCTGCGGGTATTTCAATGGGATATGCAGCAAAAGAAAGCATTATATCTGAGATAGATACAGCAACTGTATTCCTATCGACAGCAACTAGACCTAGAGAGTCAGAATGATGTATTATCACACCGGTTCCAAAGAAATGTTGAGAATGCACTCCATCCAGCATGCATATTGGTGGCACATGCACCTACAAAAGATAGCAAGAGTTCATTCACCAATCAAAAAATAAAGAGACTCAATAGTCAGCAGTGAGAAAACAAAAACATGATTATAATACAACTTTGTCATACAGGTATAGGTGCCATTGGTTCACTATCTATATAATCAGGTTATTTGCTGAATTTCTAAACAAGATGGTGTCACTTGTCCTGAATATAGACACC
The DNA here is from genome assembly GCA_023614405.1 of Avena insularis. Classification (NCBI taxonomy): domain Eukaryota; kingdom Viridiplantae; phylum Streptophyta; class Magnoliopsida; order Poales; family Poaceae; genus Avena; species Avena insularis. Next base: position 216,990,492 of record CM042685.1, on the reverse strand, counting down.
ACTTGATCACAGAGGGTAGGGGTGAGTATTGATTTTATGAAGGCATGAAGCCATAAGTAGGGATGTAAACCTCAGTTTCCTCACGACAATTATCATCAAAGCTTCAAATGAAGACAAGGAAATAATCACTATCTTGATAAAACCAAGATGTCCATACTTAACATGTGCAACAAAAAGGAATTGTGAACAAGAAGTTGCAAAACCAAAAAAAGTAGTGCTACAACCATAATAACCTGAAATATTGAGCTGATGCAGACCATGAATACATGGAAATTCCTTCTAAAATCAGATTGTAGATTTTAACATATTACTCACCTCAAACATTACAAGAGCTGGTTCAATTACTTGTTCTGCCAATGATGCATTACTTGATATTGTCCTTGCAAGATCAGAGCTTTCCACGATGGAAGGATGCCTCAAAGCACTGCCATTTATGTCACCTAAATCTCCACAAGATGAAATAGTTCCCTCGGCAGCTATCTCCTCGTCTACCCGGCGCCTTTTTTTCAGACTCATAATTCGTCTACGAGGGAATCTTCACCAGAGTGGGATCCATCTGCAACAACCTCATCATCTGTTTGCATTTTGATGCATCCATCTGCTGTATTTTCAGACTCATGCTGGCATTTGTGATCCATAGGACTGGATTCAGCCAAAGGTGAAACAGAATTTGAGTTTGCTTCTATATGGCCAGCATGATGAGCTGAAACTACAAATAATTTCTGTTAATTGTATTAAAAGAAGCCAATTAGATGGAAGAGATGAATTATAGACTATGCAAACAAAATGATGAGTACATGTCTAACATTTTGACTTGTAGAACTAAATAAACTACAGTAAAGTAAGTGCATTCTCGGGTATGAATGTGAAAAAAGAGTGAATTTACAATCACCCAGGTTGATTCAGATATGTGGTCTGTTCTTCACTCCAGAAAACATCTTAGGGGGAATGGTATATGATGGATGGATGTTTTCATTTTAAGTTGTATAGCTATTCCTGACTTTTTTTCACTGCCTTATAGTCTTAAAATAGCATTCGAACAATGAAAGGGTGCATGAAAATCATAATCTTAGGAGGCAAAGAAAACTCACACGAGAAGCATTCAGGCATGCGTGTGGGTTTAGATCTTCTCCAGAGAAGTTAAGTTGTACATACAAAACGGAAAAGTAGCTTCCATATCTGTCTTTTCTTGAATGACAGTGAACTCTGTTAACTGAAGTGTGTTATAGCCTTCAACTTGTCAAAAGAATGGCTTTGACCATATCACCAACAACTTCCGCAGACCTTATACTTTGCCCTCCTGCAGCACATCCTTGAATACCTTAGCTGGTTCGGCCACAATGTGTGCATACGTGTGGTTGCCCTGCCAAAGAAAAGCATATGAAATATGAGCAGGATCACCCTGTCATGAATATGGAGCCAAAGATGCAACATAGAAAAATAATAGAAGCACCAACCGCCTTGTGAAGCAAGACCATGTCAGTCTGTTTGAGTGGCCCACAATCAGTGGCTCCGCGATAATGCCGCAGACATTACACAGAACACAGATGGTCCAGCTCTTGCAGCTTGGGTTGATACCGGAAAGCAAGTTGTACGCTATCTTAAGTTAAGAAATTAATAAGAAAACTTCAGAGGGCAAGTAATGGAGATGAAACGTAAACAAAAAAGGCAGCAAGTACATATTAACATGAAATAGCATGGGCAGGCTAAACATAACCAAGTGAGGAAGCATGACTGCATAAAAGAAATATGCCAATCAATCTGCAATCTACTCGAGTTTCAGGAACGCAGGGAAATCAATGCACAGGATGCAAAAGCAGAAACCTTGGAAAGGAAAACCATGTGCTCACAGGATTAAAACTGTAGACCAAAAGTTGGTCCAAAAGCGGCATTAGGAAAGCACAAAAAACAGGAGTGTAATTTATCTTTTCCTGCCATACACATGCAAAAACATTGATAACCTAAGTAGCAGTAGTGGAAAAATCTGAAAACACGATATTTCGTAGTCTCTAAACTACATGTTCCCTCTCCATTCTCAATTTGGATTTTCAGCGACTCTCTTGAAGTAATTTGGGAAACGGGTCAAAAGCCACTAAGGTTTGACGTTGGCAGCAAAGAGGGACGCACGGACATTCAACTTAAGGCAGGAATAATTGGCACTCAGACTTTCTTCACAGATTGAGACACGTCTTACAAAAAAGTATATGACCAAGTAACAATGCAAGAGATCCAAGGTAGAGTAGGACACCAAAACTAAAAGGCTAGAGAATGAGAAGATTGTAGTACAAACTATTTTGGAACTGGAGCTTGACAGAAGGTCGCACAAATCCTTTTAATTAGTGTAGTTCCTGATTTTTCTAAATGTGATGGAGGCATACAAAGACATCAATCTCAAACTTAATTATTTGACTTAGTAAAGAAATCATTGGCCAGATCAATTAACATGATTCTTTTTCCGACGCTAATAGCAACATATCGTACCATAATATGGAAGTACTCCGATCTGCTAATAAATACTCCGATCTGCTAATAAATATAGCAGAATCCCGTATCAAAATAAATAGGAAATATCTTGTGACGCAACAACTGACAATATAAATAGAGATTACCTCTGTATTTTCCTCGATACTCAACCAAAACCATCAGAGCCAATCCAACACCACGACGAATCCTCATTGGCGACAAGGTATGATATGAGGCCAAGCACTGCCCAATTCCTCGCCCTCGATCCCATGCCCAATTCCTCGCCCTCGATCCCATGCCCAAGTCCTGCAGCGTTCTCGATACCATGCCCAATTCCTCGCCAAGTCCTATAGCGCCCTCGATCCCATGCCCAATTCCTCGCCAAGTCCTGTAGCACCCTCGATCCTGTCACGCTCGGGAACAAGGGGACCAGCAACTGCGGCGTCAGGCAGCACATCGAGGACTGCGAGCGGGCGCCGCCATCGCCGATTGTGGCAGCAACCAAGACCTCGCGGAAGGTGGTGGAGGCCTGGCTCGGCAAGCTCCATCGCCCAGCCCTTCAACGGCAACGCACCAGCGGTGGATGCTGGCGGCCAGAATCATGCTGTAAGTTTAGGATATGAGGCGGCGGGGCTGTGGGAGACAAGGGGGAGTGGAGAGAAGCGGGAGGGGAGAGCAGGCGGCTCGGCGAGACAGAGGGCGTGGACGGTGAGGAGCAACCGATGGCGGGGGAGAGTGGGCGGTGAGGAGCAGCCGGCGGCGGGGGACAGTGGGCGGTGAGGAGCAGCCGGCGGCGGGGGACAGTGGGCGGTGAGGAGCAGCCGGCGGCGGGGGACAGTGGGCGGTGAGGAGCAGCCGGCGGCGGGGCAGAAATTTGTGGATAGAATGAGGAACGGCGGTGAGGAGAGTGAGACGATTTTGGTCTAATTTTTCTACCGACTCTCCCATCCGCTCCTTCTCTCATGTTTTTTTTAGAACTGCTTCGATAGTATCTTGTGGAGAGTGTGTGTGCTTGGTTTCTTTGCTTATATGGGCCAGTTTTGCCTCCACAGCTTGGTTAGTTTTTTTTTCTATAATTAGCTAGCTATTCTTTGCAAGAACAATTTGAAATTTGCTAGCAGATTGGTCAGGGTATACGTGCTGGACGTATAGGCTGATCGTGACACGCCCTCTGTTACCATTTATGAAATTTGTGCTCCATTCCAAACCGTTCGGTTTCATCTCTCATCTCTAACCTAGCATAATGCTTAAAAAGGTGCATCCACATATGCATGGCCCGTATGTGTAGATCCGTTTTCAATTTCATATTTTACTTTATAATCTATTTTTTAGATCAAGTAAATTCATGGAGACAATCGGCCCCGGCGCGACAATGTTGGAAGGGAACAAAAGAACATCGAGTTCGACGGAATCAAAAGAGGTGAAACACCCCTCAAAAAAAAAAGGAAAAAGGTGAAACGAGATAATAGTCTTTTTATCTTTAATTAACTGTATCTATATTACAGATATTTATATTTATATATTTGATATATGTTTCATGTTTGTAGATCATGCGTGGAACGGATGCAGATATTGTCGCGGATCAGAACAAACCCGTCGACATAGACGACGAAGCGATGTTGGTGGAAGAGATAGAAAACCCCACGAGTTTGACACAGTTAAAGAAGGTGATTGTTTTTTCTACGCATATTACCATATAATGCACCTTCAAATTTATACTTAATTTTTCTTCGATATATGTTCCACGTTTGAAGATCATGGGCGGGACGGAAGCAGATATAAATATTGCTGATGCTCAGAAAGAACCCACCGACATAGGCGGCGATCCGATGTTTATGGAAGAGACAGAACAATCGAAAGAGGTAATTGTATTTTTTCGACGCATGTTACCATATGGACACTTTCAAATTTATTTTGACTGTTGTGTAGCTTCGTTTTGTAGAAGTAGCATAGGTGATTTTCTAGCCATAGACAATGATTCTTGAGTCACATTCCTCAATCATGTCCATATAGATGATTTAGAAACAAATATCTTTTCCTTACTCATGTTTAAGTTTTGATTTAAGGAATGTAACAAGCCTGAACTTTCTGTTCCTAATTATATAAAAAACATACCATTGTCAGCTGTATCGACTTTTGCAGGTCGATGACAATATTGTCAAAGTTTTAAAAGAAACCACCACCGTTAGCTCCGAGGTGCGACATAATAAACCCAAGAGAGCAAACACAAAGGTTATTCCTAAAGGTAAGTAGTTTTGCTCTGTTTTTTTTACTGGATTGCATTTTACCTAACTGATCTTGCACAATTATATGTCGTGACAGACTATGTATGCACCACTAGAGATATTTCTACTATTGAATCAATTATGTCCGCACCCGAAAAAACTATGTTTGTGGATATCGGTGACGCGGAACTATCTAATAATGACTTGGTATGTCTTACGCATAACGATGGATTTTTGTCCGACGGGTAAGTCAATAGCAAAAAGACCATTACTTACACATTAACGTCTGAAAAATTCTAGCGAACTTAACTTTATTTTATGTATCTAATTATAGGTGCTAAATGCATACATATATTGTATGAATTCATGTGATCATCTATTGGATAGACCGGATGGAAACGTCTATCTGGATAACACTTATGTCTCTGCAATCTTAAAACAAGACAAATCACAACATCAACACGTCATAAAACAGTTGCATGTTTATTTGAAGCATGATATGGTCAGAATTAACTCACTACATATTGCTCTCATTAATATGTTTTGAACATGTGTGTATATTAATTCTTTTAATATAATATGTTTACTTCAGGTCTTCCTGCCAATAAACATTAGTAAGACCCATTGTTACTTAGCAGTCATCAATACGAAAAAACGTTTGATCCAAGTATTGGACTCACTCGGTGCTGGAATGAGTCGAAGTGATCTTAAACTTGTGGTAAGTGTTTTTTGACTTTGATTTATTCATGGCATTATGTTTGTCACAATATCTAATAGTAGTCTCATATATCAGTTGCAGGTACTTGAGAAGCACCTGCAATTTGCGTCTAATTTGAAGGACTTTGACAAAGGAAAAAAGTGGCAGGACCTCAATGTTACAACATGGCCAATAGTCGAACATTTCCAAGAACCAGTGCAAACCGATGGGTATGTTGAACACTCATTCGAATCTTATTGACTTTTAAAAATGGTTTGGTAGATCAATTGAATTATTTACTTTCATTTGTCTATACGAGACTAAATCGGTGTCACGTAAACATGTAGTGTGTCATGTGGGTTGTTTATGCTTAATTATATGAAATATTGGACTGAAGATGTGTTGTCTGATCATGTCAACCAGGTATGTCATTTTTGTTTATGATAAAACATTAGCATTCACTTACACCTTAACTAAATATTTATGAATACTATTTTGTAGGAGGATATGAAAGAGTTTCGTCGAAAATTAGTCGTTATATTAATAGAGTCAGAATTAAATAAGATAAAAGGAAAACCAATATACTATCATCCTAGCGATGAAAAGAATGTGACTGACTCTGATTGTATGATCATGGAGGGGCCAAAGAGACTAGACTTACCCGATGTAGCTAAAAACAAACATCCTCTTCCGGTCCACATCCCGCCCACAAACCCACGCAAATTAGTCGAAGAGCTTTGCAAACACATCTTGTCCATTAGAGATTCCAAGCGTTTGGAGTAAGTAGCATGTTAAGTTTTTTTTACTAATACACATTGTTATGATTTTATCATTCTTAACATTTTTCTTACAGGGTTCGGAGCTCTAAACCATACCCAGTAGGTTTGAGTCTTAAGAAAATTCAGGACATACTTAGGATGGACAAGCCTATGGACACTGAATGTTTTAACTTGGCCGCACGCATAGTGGCATGCGACGAGATCATACAGATGGTAGAGACGGATGTGCACTACATGGATTTGCGTTTTTGTGTAAGTTACTATAATCTTGCTATTTTATTGTTATCACTATGTTTACAAACTTTTTTTTCTAGACTGCGATGGTCGATTCCACACGACGTCACAAATGGCGCAAAAAGCCAAATATCCAGTCTCTCGCAGCGTTGCTCGAAAGTTGGCCTGGGACAGACTATAAAATCTCTTCACGCAAATTGGTAAAGATGTTTCACTTATCCACCATTTTCCAGTTATATGTGTTTCTAATGGTTGTTCATTTGAAGGTTTTGCTTCCTTATGCATCGGTGGGACATTTTACTTTGTTCTCCATCGATAAGCATGCCTCTTCTGTATCTGTTTTTATCCTTTCTCCGTATTGCCATCGTCGGAGAGCGAAATGCGTCGCTCTCACAACATACAATTAAAGTTACAAAGAACTGGAATCTACCTAAGTGAAGCACTTGGATTAGCATAACCAGGTTGGGATGGCGATATATTTTCCTGGCCACGTAGATCACCAATTGGTATTCCAAAAAGTCCAGACGGGTAAATATCTCTTAAAATAGTTCAAATGCCCTTTTTTCATTTTACTATTCAATATATATATATATATAATATAATAATGACGTATTCATGTACAGGAATGCGTCTGGTTATTTTATATTTTACATTATACTCTCATGGAACGGTAGAGAATTGGTTCATCCAATATGCACGGTGGGTGTTCTACCTTGTATATATTTATATTTTTTTATATAAAAGACTCAGGCTAATGACACGTATTGTTTATGCAGAACGTTTTTGAGTTAAGAAAGAAATTTTTGGTGCACTTGCTCAAGTACTGTGAAAACGAAGCAGAAGAGAATATTTGTAACATTGCGCGACAATATCTAATGAGTATCAAGGAGTAGATATAATTGTATTAGTTAAATTGGTCTCAGTGTTTATTTTATATTTAAATGATATCAAATTATATTTTTTTATCGAAGAATACTTTAAATATGTGAAATACTATGGGTTTGAAATATCTTATAGTTTTTTTCCCATAAGTGTAAATTTGCATGTACTTTATTGATATATATATATATATATATATATATATATGCAAACTAAGTGTGAAACCGTAGCAACGCACGGGCACTCAACTAGTTTAGTTTAAATGGGTACAGTCGGTCAGGTCACTCGGTAGGCTGCCGTGGGCATGCCCACTTACAGCCTGAATTTGGAGCAGTGATTTGAGCCTAACTTGTTCCCTCTCTGGACACCACTAGCCTTAGTAGATCATCTAACAACCTAAACTAATCTCTAGCACTACGGTAAGATAGCCATTGTCATCAATGGTGAGCAGGCCGAGTGCACCCTTGCCACCCACATGTCGACAGCGAGCTAGGAGAAGCACCAAGCCTAGCCAACATGTCTGGGAGCAAGCTAACACCCCACCGCCACTCCCGGTCCAGCGCTCGAACCTTGCCAGCCCCTGGACCACACGCACAGACCATTCCAAGCTCGCCAGCAACCCTGCCGAGAGCGCGCCCCGTGCTCCACGCTCGACAGACGCCCACAGACCGTGCGCCGCCCTCACCGTGTGCATACGTCATCACCACCGTCCCAGCAACCCCACAGACACGCTCGTTCGCCGCCGCGCGGACCACGCGCGTTGTGCGCCATAAAAACTTCCGTCGGGCACGAGCAGAGCACCGCCGTGTTCCGACCAATCCGCACCGCCCCACGCCTCGCCACCACGTCGTTGAGCTTCGCCAGGGAGCACAGCACCGCCCCCTACCGTCGCCCACGCCGATAGCCCTCTGTGCCGTCGACCACGACGAGCTCACCTTGCGCCCATCGGTCCCCTCGCGCTACTATAAATAGAGGCCACCCCCAGCCGAATTGAGCACACCATCTCACTCCCCTCTCCTCACTGATCGTTCCACCCTGTTCCCGGAGCAAGGCGAGCAGCGCATTGCCGGAATTTCACCGGAGCAGGCCGCCACTAGAGAAGAAGGGAGCCAGCGATTGGAGCTGCCCTAGGAGAAGCTGCCGGTACTAGGAGGTTCGCCGTTGTCGACTTCGTCGTTCGCCCGCCTCGCCGACCCTCGCCTGAGCCCCGGTGAGCCCCCGACGACCCCAACCTGTCGCGTTAGATTTCTGTCTCGCCGGCGCTGCCCGACGTGGACGATGAACCAGGGCCGTTAGATTAGAACAAGATCCCACGGCTCACATTGCCCCGTACCGCTTCGCACCCCCTCGCCTCACTGACGCGTGGGGACAGCAACTTAACCAGCCCGCGTAAGCGCTGTGCTTAGCAGGCCGGCCCAGTATCGTTTCCGCGCAGCCCAGTCGTTTGAATTTAACGTTTTCGATTTTATTTCAAACACACTTCTGCACCTATTTTCAAAAATCAACCCAGATCGATTCAGTGAACCAAATTGAATGAAACCAATTTTGTTAGAAAGTTCTGGAAATGCTGAATCCAAGCCCGTTGGATTCAAATCATTTAGATCTATAGATCATCCTTGGTAAAAATAAAAGGCAGAAGCTTTTCTGCATTCAAACATTTTTCAAATTTAAACCATAATATCTTTTGAGTTGATTCCAACTCTCAAAAATCACATTCAACCATACCTTTCAGAATATATAAAAACATTTGGGTTTACTTACAGAAATATTGTTCAAGTAATAAAAGAATGCCATATAAGCATTTCTAGCCACTTTATTTAATTAAAATAAAAGGTTAAACCTTATTGAATTGTGACACCATTTTAAATCACATTCCCATGGACAAAAATATGTGGTGATGACATGTGTCAACATGATCCCATGTTTGGTTTGGAGAATATTAAATCTTAAGTAGTTTTTCAATGAGTAGAAATTACTTTTCTAAAAATAAAAGGATTTAAACCAAGCTTTAATCTTGTAATGTTAGTGATGATGCTAGATCATCTATAGGACCCTTTTGTGTGATGATTGAAAGTAGTTAAGTATTGTTTGGTGATTGCGTACCTCGTATTTATTCATAGACGCTAGTACCGACCAAGGATACGAGGAGGAAGGAGGATACTACTAAGAAGAAACCGAGGAGAACTTCAACCACTGCTCTGCACAAGGCAAGCTAACACTTGCAAGATACTCTACTTTAGCAAGCCAATACTTGCAAGCTAACACTTCCAATTATGAGAGTTACATAACCTATGCAATGCACTAAGCATGCTTGGTTAGACACATTTGATGATACCCAATCCTAGTTTTACTTACAAGCTTTCTACTTTATTTCTTTATCAAAGCTATTAATTAGAGTTTACTTGAGTAAATGGTAGATACTAGAAAGATAATTGAAGGTTGCATAAAGAGCATAAAATTTGGCCTAAGCTAGATAATCTTTATGTCATCCTAAGGCATGAGATTGAACTTAGTTAAACTCCACTAGTTACCACCCCTCATTAGTACTTACCCCCACTTGTAGATGCTAGTGCTAAGCATAAAACTTGATCAACTTAGTTGGGAATAATTGGTGGAAAAATGGTTATGAAAACCTTGGAATGATGGATCATTCTATTGAAATGTTTTGGACATGTGTTTCCGAACACCAGATGATTTATGGTGATGAAAATGTTGAGGCATGAGCCTTAGCCCTTTATAAAACTGATGGTTGTCTGGATGCGATACCATTCCAATTTTACCGTACAACCACAATACCCGAGAATTGGGTAGGGCTTGACTAGAAACTTATATACCTTAGTATTAGTTCCCTCACGGACAAGGTCTGAGATAAGGCTACCTTGTGAAGATTGTCCACCTGTGCAGTACCCAAGATGACAGTTGGTCATGGTTGGGAGGCCAAACTCACAGGAGAGGTGCTTGTACTAGGGCGTGTAATTGAAAGGTTAGGATTGATTATCCGCATACTGAGTATGGTGAATTCAGGATTTGTTCCTGACGGATGTATCGAATGTTGTGGTGAAAGTGTACAATCTCTGCAGAGTGTCAAACTATTCGAATAGCCGCGTCCGCGGTTATGGACAGTTGGAGTGGCCATATTGTTCCCCCGTCAGATGTTTTCAAAATGACTTGTGAAATGAATTGAGATTTTGACTTGACCACAACAGAGTTGTGACATGAACTTCAAGTTCACACTTAGGCTTTATAAAACTTCAACTAGCATTCGTTGTTTCTGAACCTAGTAGAGGTAAATCTGGCTTTTGCAAAACAACCCTAGAGCTTAGTGTCCTACTACAAAAACCCCTTCACTTGTTAGTATTAGTTTGCGAGTACTTAAAGAGTACTCATGGCTTTGTCCCTGGCTATTCCCATGGCCAGACTATGAAGAGGAGTACCTGGAAGATGGACCCCAGGAAGGTTACGACAACTAGGATCATCTCCCATCGTTAGCATTGCCTGTGACCCCGAAGATGGAGCTTCGCCTATGCTACCGTTATTATTATGTATTCCGCTGCTTGAATTGTATTAAGAACTGGATCATGAGATCCTTATTTGTGTAAGACCTTATGTATGGTTGGTAATGGATGATGTACTGTGGTATCCAATTCTGTTATGTCTCGCAAAAATGGTAATCCTGGGATTGCGATGTATGGCATAACAGGCATCTGGGATTAAAAATCCGGGTGTTGACAGGTGTCTAGTGAAATAAATTCCTACTCTTTCCTTTTCTTTCTCTGGCATATCACTTTCTCCGAATGGTGTCGGTATCCCTTAAGTGTGTCACCCTATGGTTCACGAATAATGTAGACATGATCGAGACCCCTCTTCGATCAATAATCAGCAGCGGGACCTAGAGATCCGTACTGACTCCCACACATTCAACGATGACTTCTGTGATCGTGTGAACCTTATACGCATGTAACTCAATCCCTTTGTCTCGCGATATATTACATGTCCGAGATTCGATCATCGGTATCCCCATACCTAGTTTGATCTCGTTACCGACATGTACTCTTTTCTTATTCCCGTGATATAACATTCTAGTGATCAAATCACTTGCTTGCAAGCTTGTCGTGGGAATGGCCACGACAGATGTTGCAATCGGCAGCGAGTAGTAGAACATGGGGCAAGGGCGCCAGCCATCTACGATGCGAGATGAGGGTGGAGACACAAGGGTTTACCCAGGTTCGGCCCCCCGGAGGGTAAAGACCTACTCCTGCTAGATTGTATTATGGAGAGAGCACAAGGGGCGAGCTCGACGACTAGGCGGCGAGTCGCTTGGGTGTATGATGGAACGTGTCCTCTATGCGTACCCTAGGGAGGTTTTATAGGCTCACCTCGCTAGGGTTTACAGATCTACTACCGAATTGGTTAAGGATTCGGAAGGTCTTTGACCTAGTCTGACTGGGACTAGCTACGCTTCTGGGCCTCCAGCTTCCAGTCGCCTGAGTCCTCACCAAGTCTTGATCCAGTCGCTGTCCTACATGCCCACTCGCTGGCGATTTGGTCCAATAGGAAACGTCCTGCTGGGCATACCCCGGTAGGCATATCCCCATCAGTAGTCCCCGAGGCCGTCGTTGATTCGTCGCAGGTGTTCGTTGGCGGTTGGAGTATGCGGGTACAATGTGGATGCCCAGTCGAATCAGCGGTAGACTCCTGAACAAAGGAAAGAACTGGTCATTTTAGTCGCAATAACGACGACCAATCATATCGCAGCTTGGCGAGCGGGTCGGCGAATAATCAAGTCATTGTCTTAGTGATCGGGTCAGCGAATAATTAAGTAACTGTCATAGTGATCGGGTCGGCGAATCGTCGAGTCACTGAAGACAGCGAGTCGAACGGACGAAGTTGGACCGTCAGCTTGGTCAAACTAGCCATTGGGTAACCCAACGGTAATATCGGCGTAATTACCGCGTGGTAACGGCTCCTCGAAAATGGCGGGTAACAAACATTATATAAGGAGAGTGACGGGTAAGGGGAAACACTTCCCTCACTTCCTCCGAACTTGCCCATTCTCGTTCCCCCATTCCACGCAGCAACCAGAACGACTCAGAGCGATACACATACCACGATCCCCCAGCCGATGGCTCCTCCTGCCGAACCATGGGGTAGATCCAAGTGCACAAAGGCGCTGCTAAGATCATTCAAGGAGGCGGGGATCCTCCATGCCGGGAGATGGCGCATCCCCGCGGCCGGAGAAGTAATTCCAGATCCGCGCGAAGGGGAGTTCGTCAGCTTCACCAGTCATCTGGAGAGGGGGCTCGGATTCCCCACTTCCCTCTTCTTCCGGCGCTTCTGCGCCTATTACGATATCCAGCCGTCGAACCTGGGTCCGCACAGCATCGAGCAACTCACTATTTTCGTGGCATTCTGCGAGTGCTACCTGGGCTGCAGGCCCTATTTTCCCCTATGGCAAGATCTATTCCACGGGAGAATCAACCGCGAAGAAGCAGGCAGCCCAATGCTAGCCGCGGGCGGCTTGACTTTCCAGCTAAAGTCGAAGGCATCATTCTTCGATCTGATGCTGCCCGCCAAAGCAGCGAACGAGTGGAAGAAGAGCTGGTTCTACGTGACTGAGTCGACTCCAAACGACGAGGTGGCGCTTCCAAGGTATTCCGCCGACCGGCTCGAGCCGCGCCGGCTCCAAGTTACTAAACTTCCGCTAGATCAGCGGATGGTCGTCGACGAGATGTTGCAGACCATTCGCAACCTGAAGGAGAAACGCCTCCAAACCATCAACCTCTACAATTGCTGGCTCGGGCGACGTCTCATGCCACTGGCCAACCGTGCCCACTACATGTACGAGTACACGGGCAAGGACGACCCGACGAAGTCCTGCCTCGACGAGTGGAGGCTCAACGACTACATCCTGGCTCTGAAGAAGATCACCCAGGCGGTGTATCTCGACGCGAAGGCCGGGGTCGCACCTTACACCGCAAGGCGCCCAGCTCCAACGGTGAGTTGTTACTTCCTTTGCACTCGCAGTCGCAGTTTGTGCATTCGTAGTTGTGCTAATGTTGTTTGACTGCTGCAGTTGTTTCAAGTGGTGGAAGGGTGGCTTCCACCCGCAGATGATGAGAAATCGAGCTCGTCCACCGAGGATGGGAGCGAGTCATTGCCTGAAAAGGGCGATGTCAGAAGTGATGGGGGGTGGCGATGGTGACAACGACAACGAACCCGTGGAGGTTGCTGCCCCCACGGTCCGCAAGACTCGCGGGCAGCACCAGCGCGAACTCGAGGCCAGCAAAAGCCTCGAGGTCCACGGCGTCGACGACAACGACGAGCTCCCTGAACATACCTCGTAGCGTGAGGCCACGCCGTTGAAGAAGAAGCAGCCGCCACCCAAGAATAAGGCGAAACCGTCCAAGCCGGCATCTCCGCCTCGGTCCGCGAGTAGCTCCGATGCTACGAGCGGCGAAAAGCGATGGCGCCGCCAGCGACGTGCCATCGTCGTTCGCCCCAGTCACCAGGTTGGCTGCCGCTCCAGCCGCAGGGGCCTCACCATCGAGAGGAGCTCCCTCAACGATTGCCACGGAGGCTCCCGCCGCAGCTTCATCCTCGAAGAAACCGTTAGTTTCTTGGGCACATAATGTGTTCGAGACAGGCCTCAGTTGGAAACTGGGGCCAGAACTGGAGAAACCGGCCGGCATTCGCACCGGCCTACGATTTCTTCCAGTCGCCAAGTGAGTGTTCCTTGACCTTTTATCCGTCTGCTTGCTTCGTGTTTCAATCGGATAGTGTTATTGATAGGGTTGTTTCGCAGGACTGGAGTTAAGAAGATAGGTCACCCTTCGGTGGCCAAGGTTCCACCAGTTGCCACAGAGGCGTCTGCCGATCCCTCGAAGAAGAGGAAGGGCGACGAAGTCGTTGCTCCCGCCGAAGGCACCAAAAGAATAAAGGGCGATGACGTCGTCACGATCTCTGACGAGCCGGAGGCTGCCCCGAGTGAACCCCCGACCGCGGTGGACATAGCTCTGAAGGCCAAGGAGGACGCGGGGTCGCAGCATGCAGTGCCCGTGGGTTCGACCGAGGCGACCGGGCCGCCCTCGAGTGGCACGGGGGCCTCGGTGGTGACATTCCCTCGTTTTGTGGTGAAAGCCGCCACAGCGAGTGCCTCGATGCCGTCGAGCCAGCTTCCTGGGGCTACCGGCTTGGAGGTTGAGCAGCGTCGCGGTCACACTCCGCTCGTGCTTGCGTCGGTGGACACGATGGAGCTTCATGGCATGCTGGGTGCCGCCATCCAGGTATGTCCAGTCCCTGAGGATCTAGCCACTGAATTTCAGTGGCCAGTCCCCGAGTGCCTAGTCACCGAATTTCAGCGGCTGGGCACTTTGGAATTTTTTCGTCCAGTCCCCGAGTGCCTAGTCGCTGAATTTCAGCGACTGGGCAATTAGGAATTTTGTCGTCCAGTCCTCGAGTGCCTAGTCGCTGAACTTCAGCGGCTGGGTACTTAGGAATTTTGTCGTCCAGTCCCCGAGTGCCTAGTTGCTGAATTTCAGCGGCAGGGCACTTAGGAATTTTTGGTTGTTGACGCTGTGGTTGTTGCACAGGTCCTGCAGCACGAATCAGCCGAGTGGCTTGCTGCGAAGTGCCGCGTGGAGAAGGAGCTTGTCGCCGTCCAGGAGACAAACAAGGAGCTTCGAGCGGCTGCGGGTGAGTATATACCTTAATTGGCGCTTGTCGCTAACTTTTTGCGGTGTTGACCATTTCGTTTTTCCAAACAGAGAGTAGTGCGGCCGAGGTGAAGGAGGCTCGCCAGGGCCTTATCCCGGTTGGTGAATTGACGGCGGCTCAGTCTGCCTTGAGCGTAGCGGAAACACGGATCGCCGAACTGGAGCGTGAGCTCAAGGAGGCGAAGGAGGAAGCAATCTCGGCGGACGGGCGAGCCAAGGCAGCCGTCACTTCTGCTGCTGAGGAGCGGAAGGTGTCGGATGCGCTCGTCACCGGGTTGCAGAATGATTTCTCTGCTCTTTAGAATTTCATCATGGACCTCTGCCGCCCACTGATTGGTAAGCTTTCCTTTAGCCAACTTTCAAGTGCACGTACCGTGTTGCGGTTTTAGTGCTTTGCTTACTGTTTGATTGCGTACTGTAGGCCGGATCACTGATAATGCCGAGGAGGCGCAGTCGTACGACGCGCGGCAATGTGTGACCACCCTAGCTGACTCAGCCGTGTTGTTAGCGACTTGTCTCCGGGCATATCTTCAGGAGATCTCACCCACGAAGGTGATTCCCAGCGACCTCGTCGAGGTATGAAGCTACCTGGATAAGGCCCCATCGGTCGTGGAATTCATGACGCGGTCGGCCTTCCATCGTGGAGCGGCGACTACGCTGAGCCTTGGGCTCGCACACTTTCCGGACGATTTCGACCTCGACGACGTCACGAGCGGTTACCCCTCGTCGACGGGCTCAGTTGAGATTGCCGAGGTGTTGAAGCTGACGGACCAAGCCGCGGTGTACTCCGACCGCGTTTGGGCGATGGGCGACCTTATTCCCTACCAGGAGACGGTCGTCGCCCCCAATGACCCTGTGCCGAAGCACCGCGACTTCAAGGTGGAGCAACCATTCCGTGCGGCGATGGCGGGCGAGCTTACGACGTACCCGTCGAATCCCTGGGTGCCTTTTATCCACAGCCGCAAGGATGGTAGCGCGTCTTCATCAAAGCCTGCGGAATAAGATGTTGTTCCATTCGGCGTTAGTATAAGATAACCATGTAATTCTCCTTGTACGCGACACAAATTTTTCTGCTATGAAGGAATGCTCAGGTTATTTTGTCATTGCTTGTGTGATTTGATTGTTGGTTGTACGAGTCCCCGAGCACGTCCGCCCTTTTTATGGGGTTAACCTTGTTTTTATATGTTGTGTGAACTGTTAGTGAGTTAGGGTCGACTCGCCATGGCTCGGGAAGCCAGTCGCGTGGCGACTCCCAGGGGTGCTCTTTACTTGGCCATTTTACCGAGCGCGAACGGGGTCGGGTTGCCGAGTCCCAGACCGTGGTACTTGGCCGTTCTAGTCGCATGCCCAAGGTAGGTGAGGACTAAGCGCGTTGTGTTGGGCGCGTCACTCCACCTGACCCGTAAGATCAGTCGCATGGCGAGTCCTGGGCGCGCTCTCTTACTTGGCGTTTTTCCCTAGCCGCTCGCCTTTGGTCTGGTGTCAGTCCCCGAGCGTGGTACTTTGCCGTTCGAGTCACTGTGCCGAGGATGCGGAGGACTTGGTCGCTGTGGGAAGCGAGTGCAGTCGTCTTGGCTCGAGGAGCCAGTCGAGCGAGGCGACTCCAATGGGGCTCCGGGTTAGCTTTTTTCGTGGACGGTACGAGGACTGAATTTTTCCAGTGCCCTCGTACCGCACTACTTGGCCGTGCCGGTCGCGTTACCAAAGGTTGACTTCTGCGAATAGCGTAATGCTGTTATTACGAGTGCGAGTGGCACAAGGCATGGAGAGTAGACGCAATTTGCGGGAATCAATCTGCTTTATTTCATAGCGGGTAGGGTGTACATGTCTGGAGTTCTAAGAGTAGAACTTCCTTAGGAGGTTTACGTTCCATGGCCGCTTGACGTCGAGTTTTCCGTCGCCTCGGACATCGGTGAGGTAGTAGGCGTCGTTGCCCAGAACTCGCCCGATGGCGAATGGTCCCTCCCAAGGGGGTGAGAGCTTGTGCATGCCTTTCTTGTCATGGATTAGACGCAGTACCAAGTCGCCTTCCTGGAAAGTGTGAGTCCGTACTCGTCGGCTGTGGTAGCGGTGGAGCCCTTGCTGGTAGATGGCGGTGCGGGAGCAAGCTAGGTCGCGTGCTTCGTCGAGCTGGTCGACTCCGTCTTGGCGTGCGAGCTCGTTGTCGACCTCCGTGTAGTTGACCACCCTAGGTGAGTCGTGCTCAAGGTCGGTTGGCATGACTGCCTCGGCACCATACACCATGAAGAAGGGGGTGAACCCTGTTGACCTATTGACGGAGGTGCAGATGCCCTAGATGATAGAGGGGAGTTCTTCGACCCAGCACCCGGCAGTGCGCTCGAGTGGGACTTGTAGCCGTGGCTTCAGGCCATGGAGGATGGTCTGATTGGCGCGTTCTGCCTGGCCATTGGACTCCGGGTGGGCGACTGAGGCGAGGTCGAGTCGGATGTTGTGCTCCTCGTAGAACTCGGACATGGCTCCCTTGGCAAAGTTGGTGCCGTTGTCCGTGATGATGCTGTTTGGGAACCCGTAGCGATAGATGAGCTCGCGTAGGAATTTTGTAGCGGTCTTCCCGTCGCACTTGCCGACTGGCTTGGCCTCCACCCATTTTGTGAATTTGTCGACTACGACTAGGAGGTGGGTGAAGCCGGAGGGTGCCTTCTTGAAGGGGCCTACCATATCCATGCCCCATACGGCGAATGGCCAGGTGATGGGGATTGTCTTGAGCACTGAGCTCGGTACGTGAGTCTGGTTGGCGTACTTCTGGCACCCGATGCATCGCTGGACGATGTTGACCGCGTCGGCGTGTGCGGTAAGCCAGTAGAAGCCGTGTCGCATGGCCTTGGCGACCAGAGAGCGGGCGCCGGCGTGGTGGCCGCAGTTGCCGGAGTGGATGTCCTAGAGGATCTTGCGTCCTTCAGCGGGTTGTACGCATCGTTGGAACACGCCGGTCACGCTGCGCTTGTGGAGCTCTCCATTGATGATGACGAAGGATTTGCAGCGGCGTGCTATCATCCGGGCCTCGGTTTCATCTGCGGGTAGGGTGCCTCCCTCCAGATAAGCGACGTATGGCGCAGTCCAGTCGCTTGGCTCGGCGATTAGTGCGACCAGGGCTGCTTCTGGTTGCAGCAGAATTCCGATGTCGATCTCCCTTGGGGGAGAGACGGAGGGCTTGGTGATGGTGTCGAGGAAGACGCCGGCGGGTGGTGCGAGTCGAGCCGAGTCGATGCGAGAGAGTGCGTCGGCCTCCTTGTTCTTCCGCCTGTCGATCCACTCGACGGAGTAGCCTGCGAAGTGTCCTCCCAGCTGGTCCACTGCTTGACGGTATGCCTCCATGGTGGGGGGACTGCATTGCAGGTGCTGGCAACTTGGCCGGCGACGAGGTTGGAGTATCCGTAGCAGCGCATGCAATTGATGTTCATCTCCTTGGCTGCCCACATGCCGTGGAGTAGCGCCTCGTACTCGTCCATGTTGTTGGTGCGGGGGTGAAGTCGAGGTAGAGGACGTAGCGGAGCTTGTCGCCCTTCAGGAATGTTAGCACGATCCCCGCACCTGCGCCATCTGTGTTCTTGGAGACGTCGAAGTGTAGGCTCCAGTAATGGAGGTATGGCAGCTTCTCTGGCTGCTGGGCCTCTTCCCAGTCGACGAGTTAGTCTGCAAGAGCCTGCAATTTGATCGCTTTGCGTGGCTCGTACCTGATGTTGTGGACGCCGATCTCGATGGCCCAATTGGCGACTCGCCCGGTCGCCTCGCGGTTGCAGATGATGTCCTGCAACGGTGATGAGGAGACGACCGTTATTGGGTGCTCCTGGAAGTAGCGCGGCAATCGCCGCTATGCTCTGAAGACCGCATATACCAATTTTTGGTACTGCGGGTAGCGCTGGCGCGACTCGGTGAGGACTTCGCTGATGTAGTATACGGGTCGCTGCACTGGGCGCTCCTTGCCTTCCTCTGGTCATTCGATGACCATGACGGCGCTGACGACGCGCTCGGAAGCCGCGACGTAGACCAGCATGGGTTCCTTGTCGACGGGGGCTTGGAGACGACGTATCCCAGTAGCTGTCCAGTAGGTACACCGAAGGTGCACTTTCCTAGGTTTAGCTTTATCTTGTACTTTCGAAGGTTGGCAAAGGTTTCCGCCAGGTCGGTGAGTAAATCGCCCTGGCAAGTGGATTTTACCACCACGTCGTCAATGTAGACGTGGATATTGCGGCCAATTTGGCTCGCAAGGCACTCCTGCATGCATCTCTGGTAGGTCGCTCCGGCGTTTTTGAGGCCGAAGGTCATGGCGGTGTAGCAGAAGGCTCCGAATGGCGTGATGAACGCTATCTTCTCTTCGTGCTCGACTGCCATTTTGATCTGGTTGTACCCAGAGTAGGCGTCGAGGAAGCATAGCGACTCCGAGCCCGCGGTTGAGTCGATGATTTGGTCGATCCATGGGAGGATGAATTGCTCCTTCGTGCATGCGCTGTTTGAGTATTTGATTGGACGGATGAAGCCTGCAGCGAGTACACGCTGCAACTCCTCGGCGATTGCTCGGCGGCGCTCTTCATTGAAGGGCTGTAGCGACTGCTTGACAGGTCGCACTTTGGGGTCGGTGTTGAGTTTGTGCTCAGCGAGTTCCCTCGGAACACCAGGCATGTCGGATGGCTTCCATGCTAAGATGTCGCGATTCTCACGTAGGAACTCGATGAGCGCGCCTTCCTATGCTAGGCTCATGCCCGTCCCGATCGTCACCATCTGGCTGGAGTCGCCTGGGACCAGCTCGACGGTGCGAGTGTGCGTCGTGGCCTCGAAGGCGGTGGAGCTGCCACCCTCTGAGTTGGGCTTCTTGAGTATGGTGGGGTCGTCATTGTTGACCCTGCTCGCGTACTTCGCGAGCTCCTCGGCGTGGTTGGCTTTCGCCGCGATGACGGCGTCAGCGAGTTCGGCGCCTTTGGCCTTGCATTCTGCGGCCATGTCGGGGTCGCCATGGACAGTGATGATGCCACATGGCCCGGGGAGCTTCATCGCGTTGTATGCGTAGTGGGGCGCTGCCATGAATTCGGCGAACGCCTAGCACCCCAGGACGCAGTGGTAGGGGCTGTTGAACGGCACCAGCTCGAAGACGATCCGCTCGGTGCGGAAGTTTACTGGTGTGCCGAAGGTGACTGGCAGCGTCACCTTGCCGATCGGGTACGCCTTCCGACCGGGGATGATGCCATGGAAGGTGGTGTAGGTCGTATCGATCATTGACTGCGGGAGCCGCAGTCGCCTGAATATGTCCAAGTATAGGATATTGATGGAGCTGCCGCCGTCCATCAGTGTCTTGGGGAGCCAATAGTCCCCCACCTTGGGCTTGACCACTAAGGCGACTCGGCCCGGATATTCGATCCCTGGCGAGTGGTCCTCGCGGCTCCAGGTGATTGGTTGCTCGGATCAGTTGAGGAACTGGGGGATGTCTATCTATGACACCGTGTTGACGGCGACGGTGCGGGCGATGACCTTATTCTCGCGCTTCGTGTTGAAGCCTGTGAATGTGTGGAGCGAGCCGGCAACGCTGCCGAACTTTCCGCCATTTGGCGGGTTGTTATCGGGGTCTTCCCGTGCGCGTCGTGCCTTCTCGATCTCCTTGAGGGAGTGGCAGTCGGCGGTTGTGTTCGTGGCGGGCTTCCCTTCCCTGATGTGGAACACACAGGGTTGATTGAGGAGAGCCGTGGGGTCGAACCTTGGCTTCGCCTTGTAGTTGCCACCGTCACGGCGCTGGCCTCCATCGCGGCGGAAGCTTTTGGGTTCGCGTGGCGCATATCCGGCGTTGGCGACAAAGTCGACTCGCCCATCACCGTGGCGCTTGCTGGTGAGGAGAGTGTTGCTGTAGCGTAGCTCGGGTCGCCTCCCGTTGTCGTGGCCGCTCGTGCGGCGATTCCCTCCCGACTCATCGTCGGTTTCTTGGTTTGGGTCCTCCTTCGCGTACCGCTTGGCGATCTCCAAGAGGTCCGGTATGTTATCGAGTGTTCTGTACACTCGCTTGAGCTTGGTGACCAGGGGCTCGTAGCGGCATGAGGTCTTGAAGCAGTGGATCATGGTGTACCGGTGGATTCCGGCCACGTTATACCACAGGTCTTGCCACCGTTGGACCCAACTGCGGGTCGACTCACGGGGTCCCTGGACGCATCGCTCTAGGTCCTCGATGGTGGTGGCGCGGGTGTATGAACCCTTGAAGTGCCTGACGAAGGCGTCGCGCATTTCCTCCCAGGAGTCGATGCTGTCCACAGGAAGGGTGTTGATCCATTGTCTACAGGCGCACTCCATCATCAGGGGAGGTAGCGTGCGGCAAGCAGGTCGGTGTGGCCAGCGATCCCCATTGCCATGAGGTAGGTATCGAGCCACATAGATGGGTCGTAGGAGGGATCGTACTTCTCGATCTCCTTCGGCGCTTTGAAGTTCGCCGGGGTATTTCCCGCCTCAGATCATTGGTCCGAAGCACTGGGGTCCGACTCGACTTAGCGATCCCCTTGGTTCGCCGTCGCGGCGGTTGGTGAGGGTATGCCGCAGGTCGTCGGGCTGGCATGCGCGCCAGCTCTGGTTGTTGATGATGTGTGTGCGCGCGTCGACTGACTGCCCGTTGGCGGCGACGAAGTTGTTCGCCGGCCACGGGTCGTTGGTGGAGAGTTCCGCGTGCACGAGTCGACGTTGGAGCTGTAGGGGCTCGAGTGGTGGGCAGTTGAGGGTGTTTGCCACCATTGGGCGGCCGCTTGAGGCCGCCCTGCTGCCTGACGAACGTGAGTACATCCGACCCTGTGAGTCGGCGCCCGCGTTTTGTTGCTCGACTGCCTTGGCGAGCAGAGTCTTGGTGTACTGGATCTGCAGGGTGCCTTTCCCGGTTACGTTTATGTTGTCGACCGCCGCTCGGCTTGCGACGACATTGTCCATCGGAGTGGAGAACAACGGCAGGCCGTTTGAATCTCGCTCCCTCGAGGAGACCACGGTTCTTGGTTGGTCCCTAGGGGGCGCACGGTTGGGTGGTGGTAGGGCTTCGTTGGCCGTCGCATCTAGTGGGGGCCGGAAGCTCCCTCCTGGCGGCGCGTTCTTGCAGATCGCACGCTCGGCCGTGCGATCCGGGTCGTTCTCGTCGTCGAAGTTCAGGGTGCGCCCCTGAATGGCGGGGTTCAGGCGCGACCTGATTCGGAGTTGGTGATAGCGCGAGATCTCCTGCATTGTCACCTGCTCAAGGCGAAATTTTTCGCGCTCGGCTTGTTCTTTGCGGACCGCCTCCTCCAGCCGCAGGCGGAGTTCCTCGACCTCCATTGCCATTGCGTTTGGAGGGATCGGCGTGGAGAAGGGGTCTTGCGGGGGGTCGGCGCCGGTCGCCATGTAGGTCGCGACGTGGCGACCAGTCCCGTCGTGGAGGTCGGCGGAGTTCTCCGACTCGGAGTCGAAGTCGAAGATCCCAAGGATGGAGGGATCCTCGAAGTCTCCGACATTGGAGACCTGGGTGATGGAGCCCGCGGGCGACACGGCAATGATGGATCCGGCAACCGACACCGGGGTCGCCGAATCGGTGTCGTCGTTGAGGGCCGCATTATTCGCGGCTACGGTGGTTTCGGCCACATTGCTGTGGGCCGAGTCGTACTCGGAAGCGAGGCGGTGGATCATGCGGACCTGGCTCTCAGAGAGCTGGTCGTGTGGAGGCGACTCGCGGATGCGAGCCGAGTCCTCCGAGACGATGATGTCGGCGAGGACGACGAAGAGGCTGATCGTGCCGACCGGCAAGATCACGCTGTGCGTGACAGGGCGTGCCGCCAGGACGTAACTGCTCGGCAAGATCTGGAGGATCTCGCTGATTGCGATCATGCGGCCGATGGCAATCGTCTCGTTGATGGGCAGATTGGATCTCGCCACAGAACACCGGCCTGACCGGCCAGGCACCACGGTGGGCGCCACTATCGTGAGAATGGCCACGGCAGATGCTGCAATCGGCAGCGAGTAGTAGAACATGGGGCAAGGGCGGCCAGCCATCTGCGGTGCGAGATGAGGGCGGAGACACAAGGGTTTACCCAGGTTCGCCCCCCTGGAGGGTAAATACCTACTCCTGCTAGATTGTATTATGGAGAGAGCACAAGGGGCGAGCTCGACGACTAGGCGGCGAGTCACTTGGGTGTATGATGGAACTTGTCCTCTATGCGTACCCTAGGGAGGTTTTATAGGCTCACCTTGCTAGGGTTTACAGATCTACAACCGAATTGGTTAAGGATTCAGAAGGTCTTTGACCTAGTCCGACTGGGCCTAGCTACGCTTCTGGGCCTCCAGCTTCCAGTCGCCTGAGTCCTCACCAAGTCTCGATCCAGTCGCCGTCCTGTAGGCCCACTCGCTTGCGATTTGGGCCAATAGGAAACGTCCTGCCGGGCATACCCCGGTAGGCATATCCCCACCAAAGCTAACTAATGTGATATCACCGAGAGGGCCCAGAGTATATCTATCCGCCATCGGGATGGACAAATTCCACTCTTGATCCATGAGCCTCAACATAACACCTTTGTAGCACTGAACCCATCTTTATAATCACCCTATTACAGTGTGACGTTGGATGTTATCAAGATACTCTTCCGGTGTTAGTGATTGACATGATCTTATGGTCTAAGGACTAAGATTACTTCGTATGATGTTATAGCAATATAAACACAATGACCTTGATCGTAATGCTATACTTTGGATGAATTTTCATCACATCATTCCAACAATGTTATGACCTCGTTATTAACAACATCCAATGTCCATGATCAGGAAACCTTTGATCATCTTGTTAATCAACGAGCTAGTTTATAAGAGAGGCATAACTAGGAACTTCCTTTTGTTTATTAAACACACATGTATTAACGTTTCTGTATTAGTACAATTATATCATGTAAAATAAACATTTATCATAAACAAGGAATACGATAATAACCACTTTATTATTGCCTCTTAGGCATATTCCCTTCCGATTCCTCTACAGATGTCATCCACCCGTACATGTATGAGTTGAAGATACACCCCAAGGAGTTGTTACTCAAGGATGGGATGGTATAGATAAAAGAAGTACATGGCCCTCAAGGAGAAGGCAGCCTGGAAGATAGGATGGAAGCACTGGAGCTGGAAGTTTTTAGGTACAAGAAGATGGCGGAACACGAAGTGGACGTTATCCATAAGATAAGTTCAGAACTCATCACCAAGCATAAGGAGGAGGTTGCTGAGCTTCGAGATGAAATCCTCTCACTCCATCAGACCACCAATCAATTGCAAGCACAACTCTACGACATATAAAATCAAAATTGTGAGTATGAGGCTAGGTTTAAACACATAAGCTCTGCTGCTAGTTTCAGGATATTTGAGACCAAGACATCCTTTGTGGACGGGGAGACTTTACCTTGGAAGTCCAACGATAACAAGGGAACACCACCACCGAAGGAGTAATTTGTCATCAGGTTAGGCATTCCCTTGGCTTGTTCCAAGCTTGGGGGAGTGCCGCGGTATCACATCATTATATTTTATCTTTTTACCTTGTTAGTAGAGTCATATCTTGGATAGAGAAGTTATCATATAGGTTGTTTTGCATTGTGGAAGTATCTCTCCTTTAGTTGGTTATCTATGTATCCCTTGGTGTGAGTGCCTTTATGGAATATTAATGAGAAGTTTCATCTTTTACTTTTTGCACTCCTTATTTTAGTTTGCAATCTCTATTATATGATTGATCTTGTTGACCAGTATTGGTATCACTTTGGGAGCATCAAGTAGATCTAAATCGGTTTTGGCAAACCGAGCTCTGGTCAGTAGCAACACTTTTTGAGGTTTGAAAGGAAAAGAGAAAAGCACTTACAAGTATTTTGTATCATTTATTTTCTTTCTTGATTGGCTCATAAGCTTAGTATTCTTTATTTAAGATCTTTTGTGTCTTCAAGGAAGATTGCATGTTTGACTTTATCACTTGTATGTTTGCTTGTTTCCTTCAACCATTTTGCTTGCTACCTAGCCTTGCTAGCGAAAATCCTGTACTGAGAGGGAATACTTCTCATGCATCCAATCCTTTAAACCAAAACCTATGCCATTTGTGTCCACCATATCTAGCTATTAGCATTATTGCTATTCCATGGAAATTCTCAAGCTTCATCTATCTTCCAAATTAAAAATTCTTTTGTTATGTGAAAACTAGTTAGTAAAGCTCTCACGAACTTGATGGCACACCTTATTTTCTTGCCCCTAATAAACTTAAACCGTTGTGTCATCGAAGTTGTATATGATTGCACCTATAAGTTGGGATTAGCAGAACTATGTTGTCATGGGGAACGCTTTCAACACCTGTAAATATCTACCCCGTTGATATCATGCTCTTTTGTTTATGGATGTCGAAATAAAACGGGAGCTTGTATGTCCATGGAGTTATGTATGTGTGTTAGAGAAACGCCTAGGCCGCTAGCCTAAGCCATGCCTAATCATGGTGGAAACTTGCATCATCACCATAATGAGCAATCTATGAACCTTTCTTCTTATATATAAAAAAGAGACATATTGAAAAGAGGAAAAAGAGAAAAAAGCACCATTTTCCCATGGTAAATAAGAGATTGCTGAGATGCTTATTGTCTGTCTTGCCTTGTTATTTTGATATGGGATAGCTCCTATATCATGTGCAAGGGGTACCCCGTTGGCGGTTCTTTATGATACACATGTACTTACTATGACAAGAACTTACCGGTAACTAAAGTTGAGTAGCATGAGGATCAGCCCTCGTACTCAAGGGAAATGGGATTGCCAACTTATATTTCGTCAAGCATATACTCCATCTTTGTTCACTTTAACCTTAATCACCTCAAGATGCTTATGATAGGGGCAATGAGATCTCAAAGCTAGTAAGTACAATAATCTTTTGAAAGTTATTTATGAAGTTGAAATCCCTGCTTCCCTCTATGAACGGCCTTTCTTCTACTTCTAAAGTTGAGTCAGTAAACCTATTCCTCTCTATCTCTAGTAAGCATTTGAGTTGTTGTGTTTCAAGCATTCATATGATGATTTATTTAATCATGTTATTTATCTTCCTTATTTTGCACAAAACTCTTATCTAAATGAGTATTACTTTAAAAGCCATCATTGTGAAAAACCTTTTATGTTTGAGCAAAGAGTAATCCTGTTATAAACTTCTTTACAGAAGCTTTGATTGAAAACTGTTTGACCAATTATTGTGACTCCCATACTTCTTTACAGAAGCTTTGATTGAAAACTGTTTGCCAATAATTCCCG
This sequence comes from Avena insularis, assembly GCA_023614405.1. Lineage (NCBI taxonomy): Eukaryota > Viridiplantae > Streptophyta > Magnoliopsida > Poales > Poaceae > Avena > Avena insularis. Next base: position 216,964,253 of record CM042685.1, on the reverse strand, counting down.
ATTATGATTTATCTTTATGCATCTTTATTGTGACTCCCATACTTGTTGTAAGCTAAGTTATATAATGGTGAGTTGCTCTCTACTATGAGTTGTGTATTGGTAAGTGTGCTGCTTCTTGTCCGTATTCTTTTTATCGACACTTCACTCCATAAACTTGTGCACATGTTTACTGAGCTTAGTTTTCGCTTGGGAACAAGCGAGGTCTAAGCTTAGGGGAGTTGATACGTCCAAATTGCATCACCATTCTATATCATAATTTTCCTCTATTTATTGATATATTTCATATTAAGAGGTGATACTTATGTCTTTTCATCTGTTTTTACATGTTGGATGATTCTTGGAGGATGAACTGCCGGAGTCAGGATTCTGATGGAAAAAGCGCTGTTTTGATGCAATTTTGCGAAGATCAGAAAAATACCAGAAAAACTACAAAAAATTATATTTTCCCAGAAGACGAAGGATGTCAGAAGGGGAGGCGGGGTTGGGCCACAGGGGTCCCACACACCCCTAGGCGCGGGCCACCCTGGGCCGCACCTACCGGGGTGTGGCCACGCTGGCCCACCGCTGGCTCTGCACTCTCGCCTATATCTTCTCCTCGAAACCCTAAAGTCGAGAGAGCGACCATAGAAAGATTCTGCCGCCTCTGCGGGGCGGAAACTACAGAGAGAGAAAGCGCTCTCCGGTAGACAGATTTCTGCCGGGAAAATTCCTTCCCAGAGAGGGGAGATCGTCGCCATCAACACCATCATCAAGCTAGACTTCATCGGGATCATCATCATCATCATTCACACCATCATCTCCACCAGCACCATCGTCACCACTCCATCCCGCTGTAACAATTGTGTTGAATCTTGCATAGTTCTTAGGGGATACTTTCCTGGTGTTGATTACTATTGTAGTTGATGCTTGTGAGTGGAACCATTGAATTATTTTTAGATTGTTATCCATCATTATATCAACTCTGATCTTGATCCATATGATGTCGCGTGAGTAGTTCGTTTTGTTCTTGAGAACATGGGAGAAGTCATGTTGTTAGTAGTGAAATTGTGTTGAGGTATTATTTAATGGTTTAATATTTAAGTTGTGGTGCTATTCTTCTAGTGGTGTCATGTGAACGTTGACTACATAATACTTGATCATTTATGGGTCTAGGGGAATGCATTGTGTATTTGGCTACTAATTATGGGGTTGCCGGAGTGACACAAACCTAAACCCCCGTTAGGAAACTTTGCTTACTTCTAGATTGTTTTGTTATTTGTATCAATTCATTTACCAGGTGACTTTGCAAGTAACTCAAATGCATTAAAAACATGGTGCTGAAACTATATTGCCCTTTGTTTTAAGCTATCAGAACAAGGTTGGAGAAACTTTGATTTTCCAAGTTTGTAATTTTAGTGACCATGATGCAATACATTTTTTTCATTTGTATATTTCCACAGTGAGCTATTTGTATAGTACACTAGCTCTCTTATATGATTCACTATACAAGTTTTGAAAGCAATGTCAATAGTGTAAACGTTCTTCAATTCCATCGATTATACTTACTTCGGGTGTAACTCTTCCTGACTTATGCATCTGTTACCCACCCAGATTTCGTAGCTGCGACCTGAACTTTACCTTTTTGGTGAATTCAGGCTTTGCCACAAATCGCTCCATAGATTTCATTAATAGCGTACAGTTACATAATCATTTGGTTTGGTTCTAGGAAATTAGCCTCGGATTTAAGCCTGGAAGTATTTGCACTTTTTACCAGATAATATTGCCATGTCTATTTAGATTTACTTTCTATTGATTTGTTAACCAATCGATCATGTACATGTAGCAGATCTTATGGGAGTCGCACAAACTTTAAATTTGAAGGTCATTCCAGATCCCGTACATGTACATGTAGCATGATCTCCTGGGAGTCGCACAAACCAATCGATCATGTATATGTAGCAAGAGTCTTTAAAAAAGGCTCTTGCTCCACTTCCTTTTATTCAATTATCAATTTTGGAGGGATTGCTCCCACTTATTCACAATACATATGGAACAAAGATTTTCCTTCACGGATACTCCCTCCGTTTCAAAATATAAGATGTTTTAGATCTGTGAAGAAAATGAATCTAGACTTTTTTTAGTGTGTAGATTCATCCCTAACTTGAATGAACATATATACTAAAACAAGTCTAGATATATTTGCTTCACGGACCTAAAACATCTTATATTTTGAAACGGAGGGAGTATATGTTAATCTTTGGATACTTGTCCATAACGGAATTCTTATGCGGGACAGCTTACAGAAACACTGACATGTTCCAGTGGGACTTGCGTTTTCTATTCTGAGCCCAGACCACCCCCACCTGTTTTTTGACTGTTGCTCAAAAACTTTGGCCTATATTGCTGATATTTTGCAATGCCAGATCTGAAATCCCCTTGGTTCTGTGTGTCACTTCTGGTTTTCTAATAACCAATATGATGCGACTAATATGCTCTCTGTTGTTGTTTTATGGAGCTTATGGAATGTCCGCTATTCCTTTTGTTTCGGGATAACAAGATGATCGAGCATGAGGATGATCTGAACGCAGATGAGAAAGTTCTTCACTGTTGGCGGCCCCTGCAAATCCCCTAAACTAATTGATCGATGTATCAGATTGCTGGAGCTAGGTTCTGAGAACCGTCTGGACCCCAAGCATCTCTCGCCCTTACTGGCATATGTCGACACAACCTAGCGATTTGCACCGACAGGATGTTCTCTCTATACCTGTAGCTGTAGAGTGATGCTAGCTTACCTGACTCAAAAAATTATTAGGCTTTTCTTTATTGATTTTTATGCGTTTCCTGTAGTTTGTCTGAAGTCTGAATGCTGTGGTGCCTTGTGATTTTTTCATGGTTATATTAACTGGGGTATTCTTGCACGTTACAATCTGAGAACCCAATCTATTATTTTCCAGGTCATGTGTTTCCTTCTGGTTGCTTCTATTCTCATTTCTCCTCTCCTACACAAGATGCCCCTGCTGCCTATTTTGTCAAGTTAAATTGTGTCTTTTGTTATTACTATGATTTATTACGCTCTATTTTTCCTTTTCTTCCAGTATATGAAACTCAGAATCTATACATAATAACTGCATTATATGCAAATGTTGTACTATTTTCTTTGTTCTGTTTTAGGAACTAGGTGGCGGGCGGAAAGCGCCCGTGTAATCTCATATTAACGATGCTTAACATAGCGATTTATCATGGTGTGAAAACGGTGTTGTGTGCGAAATACCCTGTAAATATGGTTGTTATGGATTTTAACTATACTAGGTTGGATAACTTAAAAGATGGGAACAAATCTCTCATGGATCTAATAAAGAAAATTAGATGAAACAAGTTTTCTCGAGGTTGGCTTCTTGCCGTTACACATATCCATTCTTATCAAATGTGAAGCATTGTGCTTCTTAACGGTTTTCTTGAAGATGAGCTCGTCCATGAAACTTGGAATAGTTTCTAAGTGCCTTCTCTTCATTAGCTGATACAAATGAAACGTGTAATAGTCTATTTTTTATGTGCTGCTTGCTTATCATTGATTTCTATAGGTGCTCAATATAGGGTTTTCTAAAATATACCAATGTGAACAGGACGCATGCCAATGGCCAAATTATCATTTTCCTACATGTTTTTTTGTTAGAGTTATGAAAATATAATCGATAGCCACGGGACCATGCGCGAAGGCGCACCCCTAAATCTAGTTAAAATCAATCACGTACGTGATCGAGCACAGATAGACGCACCTAGGGATTGACCCGTGGGTGATAGACAAATGGGAAAAAACAATGTGCGACCGAGTCGTGCGACGCAACGAGTTTGGGCTGGCCCAATGAAACCAAGACTTCAGGCGGTGCATCTGAGTCTCGCCGCTTCAGGCGGCATATAGCACTGGCCGGAAAGAAGACTAGAAGAGTAGCAATGGTAGATCGTCATTGGATGGGAAACGACTCTCTAGCGCGCGGTGCTCCCGCTTCGCTTAACGAGCTCGGCCCATTAAGGCTTTGTTCGGTTAATCCACCTGCCGGGTGGATTGGAGTGAAATGGAGAGAATTGAATGGGAATTTGACTTAGATGGAATTTAACCTACTCATGGCCGCGGTGGAAATGTGGTGGGCGGGGCACTAGAGATGACCGTTATCGTCGCAAATGGCAGCCTAAACCTAGTGGACAGAAAAGCAACTCTTAATAAGTAGGACTAAAGGATGGTATGGTTGGTGAGTTTGAGGACACGATAATAAGCCCTCTTAAAAAGCAGGAGACAGTGGCGAATAACAAACAAAGTGTTGGCGGGGAAGATCCGAAGAAGAAACTGGATATGGACGTGAACCAGGAGAATGCAGGTGTTAAGGTACCCTTACCAATACACAGATCATAATAGAAAGTAACTCACCATTATTATCCTATAGCTTACGCGTGAGGGAAGCACGGCGTGCTGATCACCGGCTCGCTCTTAGCTACAGTGCTCACGCGCTTAGCTACAACAAAAAGTCCAAAAAAAAACCAGTGAACCGGCCACTAGAGGGAAATATCTGGTTGGCGTGGTCGTTCCTCCTACTTCCCCAAGCGATCCCGTGCCCATCGCCTCCTCTCTAATCCCATCATACCACCGCCGCCACGCCGCCTCAAGGGATCCCCTCCATGGCGATGGAGGCGGGCCCTCCTCCCCTCTCAGGAACTGCCCTACCGTCATCTTCCTAGCCCTACTCTCCTATTCTTGGGCCGTCTTCGCCTGTCCTCGACAAACTGGTGTCCGTCGAGATCTATGGGAGCAGCCTGCATTCGGCGAGGTCCATGGGGAACGACATCCGTCTGGCTATGTCTGTGGGTAGGAGAAGCAGGGCGGCAGCAAGGTTCAGCAGAAGATGAGCTGGAAGAAGGTAAGATTACTTTCCCATTCCGTAAATTTCATCTGTTCCTCCCATTGAGCGTGGGAGCCCGCTCGATGGCGTCGTCTCCAGCGGAGCCACCGATGCCATCAGCTTCGAGATAGAAAGGTCTTCTCCTTCTTCCCCTATATTTGTTCCTCTTCTAGTCCTCTCAGACGGTATTGGGTGTTCGCCCCTGAATATAATCGAACTTCCTTCAGATCAAAATTTATTATGTGTTTGGTATTTATTGCCCCACACCATTGCCAAGTTCCTTTAGAGTATCAACGAACTCTGTGAAAGGATCGTATGGGCACCTAGAAGGGGGGGGGGGGTGAATAGGTGCTACTTTAAATTTTCTTATTTTTCAACTTAAGGTTTGACAAGAAAGGTAAATTCTCTAGATTATGCAACTACGGTGAATTTACCTATATGTTAAACAAGCACATACTAGCACAACACTAAACAAGAACAAGTAAGTAAAGTGCGGTAAAAGATAGAAGTAACCAAAGTGGTGGATGCGGAGACACAAGAGTTTGTTTCCCGTAGTTCCTTCCTTTTGAGGGGAAGTACGTCTACGTTTGGAGAGGGGATGGTATCAAACCACCTACGCCATGAAAGGTCTCCCTTATTCTCCGACGAACCTCGCCCCGATGGGTTCGGTTCACCTCTTCCACTATATCGGCAACCTTCAAGGTGGAAGCCGGCACCTTTACAACTAGTTCGAGGCACACATCCACAACTTAATTGGAGGCTCCCGAATACAATCAAGCTGTCAAACAATCAAAGACAAACTTGTAAGAACCAAATCTAGAACTAGAGTTTCCAAAAAAACACTAGAGCACGGGTCCCTCAAGTGAATGAGGGGGAAATGAAGATCTCTCTTGCTGAAGTAGTAGATCAAGGGCTCCTCCTTCGATTCTCCAAAGATCAACGACTTTGGATGGTTGAGTGAAGAGATCTTGGAGATTTGGTGTCTCAAATGGACAGGATGTTCTTATATGCGACGAGCAACTTTTCCCAAGGTAGGTGGAGGGGCATTTATAGCACTTGGAGGAATCTGCCCGTTGGGGCATTAAATGCACCGGTACTCAAGCGGTAGTACCGGTCACAACCGGTACTATCGGTCAGGTACCAGACCAAGTACCGGCGGGGGCACCACACGGTCGAGCCAGCCTCAGTCATGCCCAGAACCACCTTGCGGTACTACCCCCAAGCGGTAGTACCGGTCTTGAGACGCGGTACTACCGGTCAAGGCGGTAGTACCGGTCCTAGGTACCGGTTGGTACTGAGCGAGATGAAAAGGTCTAGTCCTCCCTTAGTGTCGCCCGGTATAGCCGAGCGGCATTACCGTGACCAAGAGGTAGTACCGCTTGCCACAAGTGGTACTACCGGTTAGAGCGGTAGTGCCGCTCCGCGGTACCGGATGGTAGTAAGGAATCATGAGGCCTTCCCTTCTCAATCAGATGCAACCGGTACAAGGGAGCGGTAGTACCGGTGCCAAGCGGTAGTACCTGTTGTGAATTCCGGTACTACCGGTCAGCACTGGTGACTTTGGCAAGTGCAACTGTGGGAAATGCAATATTTGTGCCACAACCTAAAAGACCCGAGATACACTTAGCGCATGATTAAATCTATAGGTGTGTTATCATCAAACATCAAAATCTCAAGAATAGGAAATGCTCTTTCAATCTCCCCATTTTTGGTGTTTGATGACAACACACCTTTGCAAGATAATATTATGAAGATACGTATGGCTTTTGGAAAAAAGAGACGGGGCTCCCCCTAGATGAATATGATCAATCCTTCCCCTCTATTTTACAAACCCAACAAGAGTGCACAAATAGAGATAATAGCATTTGAAATCATACCTTTGCACAATAACTTGTGATGAGAAAAATATTGGCAATGAATAACGCATATCATCACAAGATGGATCCGTGAAATACCCACATAGTTTCAACATACATAGCATGACTAGTTCCCGAATAGTTAGTATATAGAGTTCACACATAATAGGAGGAAATTAAAGTTCACAAGCAATTAAAAGATCAAAGTAAGAACGAGCTTGTGACTTTCCCATGCAACACCCGCATGCCTAAGGTGCACCTTCTCCCCCTTTGGCATCAAGACGCCAAAAAGGGACAAGAGCAAGACTAACGCCCCAAAAGTCAATCCTGATCATCATCATAATCCTCCTCATGGGTTGGCGGAGCACGATACGAGGAAGAAACATCATCATCCCAGTGGCTGTGCTTGGAGATCCATTGGTCTTCTAGAGTGATGTTGTTCTCAGAGCCCTCGGAGATGGTCAATCCTTGAGCTTCCATCATGTCTTTCTGACGATAATAGGATTTCTTGGCATACACATGAGCCTCATACATGCCCTTTTGATTGTCAACTTGGAAGCAAACGACCTTCTTGAGCTTGGCCTCGATCCTCTTGGACCATGATGGCTAGGCATGCTTGCGACGAGAGACAACATAATCAGCATCACAGCCACTGTCTGCATCATCAGAATCGGCCTCAATCACATTTCCATCTTCATCCACCTCCTCCACATTGCGGGGCTTAGCATGCTTCTTGAGCTTGAGTGCCTTGGACCTGTGCACGATGAGAGGACAAGTGGAAAGGGTCCTAGCAATGGGAGGGCACTTGGCAACAATGAGAGCCATGATGTAGGGAGCAAATGGGGGAACCCTCCGGGAGTGAGCCACAACAACCATCTCATTCCATATATAGTCCATCACATCAAGGGCGGTGCCGGAGTCACGGTTAAGGAAGGTGTTGAGCAACAAATCAACAAAATATCCATGAATCTCATCTTTGTTGCCAGCACGAGGAGCAACAGTCTCACGGAAGATGCGGTGGAGAATGTCATAAGTGGGGAGAAGATCCTTGATCTTGCCAACAACACCGCGGCCCCGGATATAGAGAGGGGCAAGAACCTCCTTCTTGGAGGGATGCTCACGCATGTGGCAACGAAAGCCCGAAGGATTGTCACGACCGTGATCTTCATATCCCAGAATCTCAGCAAATTCAGCAAGAGTGGCCTCCTTAAGAGCCCCTTGAGTCATCCAAGTGATTTTCCAAGATCGGCCTGTTGAGAAGTGAGCAGTGGCATAAAACTGAGCAATGAGGAGAGGCTCATAGTCATGCTGAAAATCCATGATGGGGAACAATCCAAGGTGAGAGCAGATTTCTTTAGACTCAGCAAAATAATCAAGATTCTTGTTGATGTGTTCCATATCAATCCACAGCTGCGGCACAACCATTTGAATATTCGTCATAAGGACTTCATGGTAGACGCGCTCTTGGAAGTCATTGTAGAACAAGTTGTCTTCCCTGCCCTCATGTAACATCCCAGCATTTAGGAACCAATGAAGGGTAGATTTAGGAATCTGTGAAATTGCATGCATTCATCTGTAAAAATGTGGGTAAATTTTTCGCCAAATAAAAACCTAAAGTGATCAAAGTTTCTTTCACTATTTAAGATTAGGAATAGTCTTGGAGAATGATTGTGATAGACTTTGATATGATCTTTGTGGATAAGTGTGTTTTGGGAAATGAAATTTGAATTTAAAATTTAGTGTTGGATTTATAATGTAGAAGGATTTAGAATTAGGTTTGAGTGATTTGATTTAATCAAAAGTTAACAATTAATAACTCAAACTTTAGATAAAATAAATTAATCAATAAAATGAATATTTATTTTATAAATTTTATTCAATAAATAAGTTACAAAAATGTAACTTATAAACATGATCAAGAAACTTTACAATAGATAATGAAATAAAAGAACCTTTATATATATTGAGTATTATTACAATATTTATTACAAAAAGAATAAAATAAAAAAATTACAAAAAGATAAAAGAAATATTACAAGAAACTATCTATAAATAAAAGGAAAATCTAATCTAAGTCTTGAATTTCCAAGTCTGGTACCTGCAAAACAAACACAAACAAAAAGAGAGAAAGTTAAGGTTAAAAATGTTTTACTTTCAGAATTGACAGTGAAGTGCACTGTTCAAAGTTCATCATTGAGTAATCTTTTAAAGGGGCAAGTTTCACCAATATGAAAGAATTATATCTTTCATAATTTTAAAGCCATAAGTCAAATAAACATCAAGGAGGGGAAAATTTCACCAGCCAAGTAAATGTAACCAGATAAAAGTAACTTCATATCCAGAGCATATCCATAAGGTGTGCAGCAGGCACACATGCAGAACACACACCAAACTGCATGGTATGTGCTGTCAGCACAATAGCAACAGGTCCAACACCCAAAACTACACAGCACAGCCATGGGCAAGCCAACCCCACACCATTTCCTTGTTCATACACACCAAGAACAGCAGCCCAGCTAAACCAAACCAGACCACACCAACTAAACCCTGGATCACATCACCAAAATGGTGACATAAGGAGGGGTAGATCAGGTGGATAGCAAGATCAAGCCACCAGGACCAGGAGGTGAAGAGATAGATAAAGGACAAGCCTAGGAGCTGGAAGTATCAGGAGGAGCACCAGATAAAGCTAGATACACAACCACAAGATCCACAACTTGCAACCCCAACAACACTCAAGTGTGGTGAGTATCATAAAACACCCATATATTCTGTTCATCTTAAGTCAAACAGAAAAGCATGTGATGTTTTACAAATTAAACCTATCAGTGATCACCCAAGTGGGGTGAACCTATCATAGAGGAAATTTGAAATATAAAGGCCAGTAGTAAACTCTACCAAATCCACCAGGACCTCAGACCAGCATCATAGGTCCTGGTGATCATAAACAACTCATATATTCCAAAATGTTCTCAAATAGCTTATAAAATTTGGGCACGTCTCATGATGGAGTATCACCTTAGATTTTATAAACTATATGCACCAACATTAAGCTACAAGCAAACCAATCATTTTAGTCCACTAGGATCCAAGGTTCAGTAAAAAACCTTAATACTTAAGCATATCTATGAGGGACAGTAGGATAGGAATTTAATTCCTAAGCCTCAGACCAACATCATTGGCATTGATCTTTTAAAGAAAGAAGCTTACAATTTATCTTTAACAGACATCCAATCTTAAGAACTGCTATAGTAAAGCCCAGCAATAGAATCACTACTTGTGTACCATCCTAGGATGGTGTCAAAAGAACCAATTCTAAAACAAGCCAACAATCATTGAGCTTTCATAAATAAACCAATAAAATAATAACTATCATTTTCCTGGAAAGAATACCCAGGAATCAGGATCAGGTTTATATGTGCAAAGTGTTACTGTAAGAAACTAAGTAACTTCAATCTGCACATCTCCACTGACAGTGCTACTATTAGTACTGGAGTACTAACAATAGAGAAACTCATTAAGCATCAACCTAACCAAATAGGTTTCACAGTTATACCATCAGCTTAACCAAGCTTTATCACCAGTTAAAGGCAACACTACTGAACCACCAACATCAAATCAAGAATATCATCAGGTAATCAAAACATGACAAAAAGCACTGAAGTGCAGTGAGCACAATCTTCACTAGGCATCACTACCAAATCGAACCAGCATCTTACAAGAACAAAGCGGGATGAATCCTAGAACTAGGGAAGAACCCTAGAACAAATATGAGACCTAATGAGGGATGGCCACTAGTTACACACATATGAACTCAAAGGAGGTATAGGCACGAGTGATAACCCAAGGACCAACTCACCTGTGGTCCTTGCTGTAGATTAGAAGAGGAAGCAGAGGGTCGTCGACGAACACGGCGGCACGGGGATAACCCCCAAGGGGGTGCTGCGACCCACACCAACCGAGGCAGTGACCACAACCACGCCTGGAGGCGAGGAGAACCACCACAGCACATGGCAGTAGTGGCGGCGGCAGCACCAGCACCACCTCAAACCCTAGAGTTCGGGATGGAGCTATTCTGGCCACAGGAAAGCTCCAGGGCCAAATCGAATTGGACAGGAGGGTAGAGCATGGTCGACAACCTTACCCTGCATCACGATAGTGGCCAGGGAGGACCACGGCGGCGAGAAGAACACGGCGGCAGCGCCATCGACCACGGGGTCGAGGAGGAGAAGAGAGATGAGGTCAAACGAGTGACAGTGGGTGTGGGCTAGACTGGGCCAAAACCCCTTCAGGGTGTGGTTTTGGTTCTGTCCCATTGGGCCACAAGGGCCCAATAAACCAACACAGGTAGCCCATTTACCTAAAGGCCATTTTTAATAAATAGGAGAAGACCAAAATGCCCTTAACTTAAATAAATTCTAGAAAATAAAATAAAAATCCAAAAATTATAAATAAAATATTTTTGGATTCACAATAATCCAAACTATCCAAATAAATTAAGAAATAAAAATTTAGACATATAAATTTTATTAATAATTTTGTAATATATATATATTCCTTATGGAATTTTACAAAATTATTGAAAGTTGAGAAAAATAAATAAAAATTCCTTTCATTATAGATTAATATTGTAGTATTTTAGAAAAATACTAAACAAATATTTAATAACAATTTTTGGTATTTAAATGATAATTCTTAAAGGAATTATTAAATTAATAAAATTCAAATAAAAGGAAATAAAATAAAAGAATACAATATTCAATAAATATTAATATTTAGAAATTCTTTATTATTAAAAAGAATTCTTATAATCTAAATAATGGGGGAGAATACACATAAAATAAAATAATGCATTACATTACTTTGCATAATCATTTTGCTTCTTTAAATATTGTCCTTACCGGGCAATAATGATGTTTTTGTAGACATAGAAGCTCAAGGTCCAGTGCAAGCATCAGACTTCACTACCTTGCCATCACAAGGAAAGTTCATCACTTGCTCATATCCTTTGAAGAGTCTTTATCAAAGTATTTGCAAATTGTGTGTTATCATTTATACTCCAAAGAAAGAAAATATTATTTTCACAAATAAAGAAATCTTAGATATCATCCTAAGTGATGATATAATGGAGCAATAGAACTTAGGGTTCTATTTGCAACAATGGTGATCAATTAGGGACTTAATAACCCATGACATCAGTGATTCTAGCACCGTATATCACGCGTTAGCCATGAGATTTGGAATGGGACAGAGAAGTCAGCTGTATCTTCTTCCTCTCGCATGTAGCCGGATGTGTAGGTCGTGGCTGTTATCCTTGTAGCGTGCATATTAATTGGTAATTCGTAGAGGATATGCAGCATATGGGTGGGAACCCTCAATGTCCCATGATAGTTCTGGCATCTAACGGTTTGTACAAACCATTGCCGTAATTCAATATGTGGGCATGGTGTACACCAAGGAGGCATGCGAGGTCCCGAAGGGGGTAGTGATTGGCTTGGACCAACTACTGGGCCCCACATCATGGAATTGTGGACGGGAAAGTACGCCCGGTTGTGCAACAATGAGTTGATCTCTCATGGGTAAAGTAATGCACCTCTACAAAGTGTAAGAACTTTAACTTGTTACTCCCTGTTCCGGGAAGGAGTTGCGAACGCGGCAGGAAAGGAACTCCATGAAAGTTCTGGTCAACCTGTGAAGGCTGATGGTCATAGATTTTCATAATAAAATCAATCTTTGAAGAAAGATTTACAAAAACTGCATAGTGCCAAGGACTTATAGTCCGAGGTGGTAGTTAGAGCATCAAACTTCCCACCTTGCATATAATGAACTTGTTGGGTAATGCTGTTACTCATACTTTCCTTTGATCCCTTGATTAAACTCTAAGGATCCCGAAGATACGCCAATGTATGCAGCCGAATGCCAAGAATATGTGTTCTACGAGGAGCCTGACCTGTCAGGAAGTGTTGAAGGAGTGGATTATGAAATCCTCTATGGTTTCAATGATAACGAGTCCAACTAAGTACCCTAGTTAGTAGTAACTGACGGAGCCGAGCAGCATGAACTCTATAGAATAAGCCGCTGAGCTCAACTCCTAGTTGGAGTTGCTACTTTTAAATTCCGTTGAAACACTTTATATTTTGGTTTGTAAGTTGAATCCTTTTGAAGTCTCGAACTTCTGGTATTGTAATAATAATGCATGAATGTTTGTAATATGGACCCGCAATGTTTCTGTTGTACCACTCTGAGGGATGTGATATTTACAGAACAATGTTTTGTGGATGTCATGTCAACGACTATAGTGTACTACACATGTAGTGGTATGCTGGGTCACCGCAGTTGGTACCAGAGAAAATTGCTTTGACCTTAGGTTGGAAACCTAGTAAAGGGTATTACCTGTAGGAGTGTGTAGCAACGATAAAGAATTCTCTAAAAGAAATATAATGGGTATTCAAATGACAATATTCTGTTATATGTTTTAGTGCGATAATTCTTTATTATGATGCAATATATTATTGGTTACTAATAAAAATATTTTTCTGATATACAGAGCTATGGCACCAAAGTTTCCAAAACAGACTTTGGTAAGAAAAGAGGAGACTCTTGATGATTATCAAGGATCATTCACAGACCAACTTTGTCAACTTTTAAAGATTTTTAGTTGTCCAACTAGAATTCCGGTGAATACTATAACCTACTATGATGGTCGGATGTTATCCAAGTATCGTGTGAGTATCCAACTTCCAGAGGAGCTTGGATTATATCACGATCTACCTATAGGTGAAGGTAGGAGTCACTTTGCAGCATATCATGTTGCCGTTGTGGAGGCGATAGCTAATATCCGGGAGAATAAGCCAAGGAGTTAGAAGGTAGCACATTTTCTATGATACCTCATGATTCTATAGACTCGGAGCCTGTACCGGATCATCTTACTTTAGTTAAGAAGCATCCTAAGTTAGCTTCCAAGTTTATGGACAGATACCGAACACTCGTTGCGTATTTTTATAAGACACATCAAGTGATTGTTGAAGAAAATAATGACATGTTAGAGGATCTAACTGATCCGTAAAGGAGGAAGAAGTTAGCATTCCAGTTGGAGAAGGAAGCAAGTAGTAGTACAAAACCCAACTTTAAGGATATATCTATAGACCCTAAATCTTTTACACCATATCCTTATTCACCAAGGCCTGAACCTATATATGATCCTACTGTGGATATGAGGTATGCAGTACCACAGGGTTTAGAGCATGGTTATGATTCAGAACTTCCTATTGAGAATTCTGATGGTTGGAGGATGGGATCATATGAAGGATCTCATGAACACCAGATGTCCATAGATGGTTCTGACATAAATGTTGGACAATCTAGCTGGATGGGTGCAAGAATTAACCCTAGTAGCAATAGTAGAAATGCCATGTTCATAGATAATCAGGATGAAGAAGAAGATCCTGAGGAGAGAGTGTTTGAATCATCAACATCTTCTCCAAACCCAGGGAATATACATTATCCGGTGTTCAACTATCTTGCCCAAAGGAGCACCTGGGAATCAGCAGGATCTGCGTATCCTGTTGACAACTCTATGAATGAAGCTCAGGAGATGCAGGCGGGAGATAATGTTGAATATGTTTATGAAGACTTTTCAGTTGAGCTTGAGGGAGTCAATGCGCTCAGGTTGAGTAATGACTCAAGTCCTGACACTTCAGATACTGAGTATGTTCCTTCTAGAAGGCCATTTGTTCCACAAACTATGCGACGAACGTCACGTCATCACGGTTGGACATCAGGCATGTATGATGAGCGTAGTTACTTTTAGAAGTAGGCAAATATTTAGAGGCATCGAGTACCATGTATTGTAATCTGAGAAATAAGGTAGTTAGATAAACGAGGTAGTGTTGTGATTATACCTATATGGTATATGTATAATATGTGAAATGCATATTTGGATTTTTTTGGATCTTCATTGTGTGACTAGTTCTGTGCATAAAGTCGAGCTCAGAACACATGTGCATGATGTAATTATGAGTATTCGCTTTAAGTTGCAGGACTAGAGGGTCATGGATACGGGTGTAGAAACCGAAGCTGAACAGCAGCGGATGGAACGTGAGGCCAAAGAGAAGGCCGATGCAGATGTAGCAAATCAGGGAGCATTACCACCACCACCACCAATGAGGCCGTTAATGGAGCAGAACTTTATGCAGTGTATGCAAATGATGCAAGAGACCCAGAACAAGTTCATGGAGGAGTTGCTGGGACGAGCAAATCAGAGGGCACCTGAAGGTGGAGGAGTAATTCTTTCTGACTTCCAGAATGCAAGGTTGTTACCTTTTGCATCAGCCCCTGAACCAATGGATTCAGAAGATTGGTTAGCAGATACAGAAAGAAAGTTGAAGACTGTAGGTTGCAATGATGAGGAGAAATTGAGGTATGCAACTCATATTCTGACTGGACCTGCAACATCATGGTGGGAGAATCAGTTGTCCATGCAACAACCAGGAAGGGAGTACACCTGGGAGGAGTTTAAACAGAGATTCCGTGAATATCATGTTCTGGAGAGAGTGTTATGGAGTTGAAGCGGAGAGAATTTGAGGAGCTTCAGCAGGGATATACTAGTGTCATGAAGTATATCCGGGGGTTTAGTCATCTGTCTCGTTATGTTGAGGAGGATGTTAACACAGAAGAGAAGCGGAAGAAGATCCATTTGTGAGGATGCAGTTAAGGTTGGCTAATAAGAAAACTTATCAGCAGTTGCTGGATGCAGCGATTACTTTTGAATATGACTACAAGAATGTCCAAGAGGATAGGAGGAAGAGAGCCAAGAAGGAAACCAAGAGAATTCATGCAAGTAAACCTAAACCCAATCTGGAGTTCAAACCCCGGAACAAGGCCTATGGTAACAATAACAATAACAAGGGCAGTGGTGGAAATCAATCCAATCTTAGAAGGAATGTTATTTGTAACAACTGTGGAATTCCAGGGCATTTCCAGAGGGAATGCAAAAGGCCTGTAGTGATCTGTTACGGTTGTGGTCAGAAGGGGCATATCAAGCCCGATTGTCCGAGCAAACCACCAGGAGGTTGGCCTACAAAGGGAGGAGGACAAGCCAGTGGAGGAAATGGACAGCCCAATCGAGGAGGAAATAATGTCAAGAACAACAATGGCAAGAGGAACAGACCTACCGGGAAGCTGAATTGTGCAACCCTAGAGGAAGTGGATAATTCGGAGCATGCAGTGATAGGTACGCTCAATATCCTTACCAATCCCGGCAAAGTTCTGTTTGATACTGGTGCAACTATTTCATTTATTTCTGAAGAATTCTATGATAAATTCGGGATTAGAAGGGCAACATTAGAAAACCCTATGACCGTAGTTACGGTAGGGGGAAATGTGATTGTACGCCACATTAAACAAGATCAGGTTATCTCGATCTATGGTTGTACATACTTTGCAGACCTTTATGTGATTCCTTTGAAGGCAATTGCAGTAGTGCTGGGGATGGACTGGATGATGGAACATGGGGCTCAGATAAATTGTGAGGAGAAAACTGTCTCAATCAAAACTCCAAGTGGATCAAGGATAGTTTACCAAGCAGATAAGCACAGTCATATCATGGTGGATCTGCAGTTGAACTCGAAAGAGGTCAAATTGGAATATATTCCTATAGTAAATGAATTTCCAGATTTTTTTCCAGCAGAGCTACCTGGAATGCCACCAGATCGGGAGATAGAGTTCACTATTGATCTAATTCCTGGTACAGCACCAATAGCTCAAGCACCATATAAGATGGTACCAAAAGAATTAAAAGAACTCAAAGAGTAAATTGATGAGTTAGCCAGAAAAGGGTTTATCCAGGAAAATGTATCCCCATGGGGAACACCAGTAATCTTTGTGGATAAGAGGGATGGTGGAAGAAGGATGTGTGGAGATTATAGAAATCTGCACAATGTTACTATCAAGAATAAGTATCCTTTACCAAGGATTCAAGATTTGTTTGATCAAGTGAAAGGAGCCGGAGTATTTTCAAAGATCGACCTAAGATCTGGATACCATCAAATAAAAATCAAGCCTAAAGATGTTCCAAAGACAACATTTGTCTCAAGATATGGACACCATGAATATCTGGTAGTACCATTTGGTTTGATCAATGCACCGGCAATATTCATGAATCTGATGAACAAAATCTTCATGCCATATTTGGATAAGTTTGTCATGTAGGGTTTGCAGCATACAAAACAAAACAAAATTCCTACAATGGGAACTATGTACCAAGATCTATCTACTAGATACAAACAACGGGGGGATGTATATCCATAGAAAACATACCCTTGAAGACCGAAAAAGCTTAACGAATTCGACTCGTGGTTGATGTAGACGATCTCTTGCCGATCTCAAGATCGAGGGGAAGTCCTAGCGCCGCAAATCAGCAGTGCATCCATGCTGCTTTACGTCCAGGCACCGAGCAACCTCGCCTCCTCGCTCCATGATGCAATGAAGCACAGCTCTTTCTTGCCGAATAGCCACCGGGAACATGTATCTCGCTAGTCCGAAACCATGGGGGATAAATTCTAGAGGGGGAGAGAGATTGTCACATCCCAAATTTTTCCAAATTTTGTAATGTGAAAAATAAATAAACAAAATAAATAAATGTTGAAATTTAGGGTGAAAAGAAACTTTTGTTTCTAAGTGGAAACTTAAAATCCCATCTTGAACAAACTTTGGTTAATGTTTGAATACAACTAAATTCAAATCAAGTGAAATGCATTATTCATAAATGCATCTTGAAATTTAAACACTTGTAAAATAAACCAAAACCCTAAAACCCTAATGGAAGAAAAACATTTCCAAGTTATCTCTAAGCTTATGGATTTGAACCACATAAAATTTGGTCAAACAAACATTTCAAAATGATCAAGAATGAAAAATTGAAATATTTTAAAACCATATGAATTGGTTTCACTTAATTTGGAGCCATATATAAAATCTTATGAATTTAATAAGATAAGAAAAATGAATTTCCAAAGCTAATAAAGCACCTATCTAGAAATCCATACCAAATGGTGAGCAAATAATCCTAAAGACATTTAAAAGGATAAACAAATATTAAATAAGATTTTACAAATTGGAATCACCAAGTTTTGGTCTTTAAATAAAAAGATATGGTTTTTAAAAGACAAAGGAAGAAATAATAAATAAGTACTATTTGATAAGAGCCAAATAATAGTTGGCCAAGACCATAAACAAATGGAATAAACATAATCCAAGTTCAAATGAAATAAACGGATAAATAATATTGAAATAAAATAATATGGCCTTAACCAAATTCTATTCCATTAGATTAAGACAAATTCCCTAATAAAAATGATTAATTAAGTCATGGGAAAATAGTATTTGGAATTTACCCAAGTGGATTAAAAAATATTTAATTAACTTAAATAAAATAAAAGAATCATTTAAATAAAGTTATATGGAATTAAAAACCATAATTGAGCTTCATTGGAATAAAAACAATTGCTCAAATTAAATGATTAATAATCATATTAAAATACTTTAAATAATTCAAGGTAAATTATTTAAACACCCCCATTAAATAAATAAACCTACTGAAAAGGGTTTTTGTGAAATTTGGAATTTAAATAAAGGTTCGAAAATATATTCAATCTTATTTGAATAAATGCATATGCTTATTTTAATAAGGAATAAAACATAAGTAAAATAAAAGAATTATTCCTAAAATAGTATTTAAAATACATGCTTAAACAATATGGAAATATACTGAACATTTGAAAAAGGTTTGAAATCAAACAAAGTTTGAAAACATTTAAACAAAATCAAAACAAAAAAAGAAATCAAGAAAAAGAATAAGAACAAAAAAAAGGGATTACAAGCCAGCCCAGCCAGCAGGCCCATCCCAGCCCAGCAGTTAGCCCATCTCCCCACCCCCGCAGTGAATCATTTTTCACTCAGAAAATCACCCGCGCAGTCGCTGACTAGCAGGCCCCACACCCTCTCTCTCTCTCTCTCTCGCAGACAACCAGGACCCACCTATATGTTCATCGTCTCCACCCTGCAACCACTTCCTCACCCGTTTATGCATTGATCTCACGGGAGTAATTCATGTCAATACCACGAGTAATGTCTGTCATCAATCACGCTCGATAACTCGCCTGCTACTCCTCTCCATTTCCCCTCTCTCGCCCGGCTCTCTCTGCCCCCAGGTCGTACCCATTTTCACTTGCACCGCTGCGGCCTCCGACGACATCTCCGAGCAATTCCGGCCAGCCACCGTCGCCCCTCACCCCCTCGACCACACTAGCGTGTTCCCCAACGTCAGGCGCACCCGCCCATAGCCCCCCTACACGCTAGAAGCTTGGCTTCGTCATCACCGGAGCGCCACCGTGGTCTGCAGCACTCCGGCGACGCCCCCTGGTATTGTATGACCTCCCCTTTCCCTCTAGCTGATACGCGTAAGTTCACTGATCCCGTGCGCATCTAACGCCATTGTCTGCTTGCCCTAGATTGGACCGTAGCGTCACCTCCGTCCACGACAGTGCGTATCGTCGCCAGTAGGAACTCCGGTGAGCAATTCCCCAGGAACCCGTGCGCCCCTTGGCCGACAAAGACCACGTTGAGCATCAGCAGTATGATGCGAACTCGGTGAGCCCCCTCTCTCTCTTTCTCGCATCCTGCATCGTCCGCAACGACACCGCCAGAGCGCGCGCCGCCGTCCGCCGCCACTAGCGCCGCTCAGATTTGGTCAGGCTCCTATACACCGTTAGATCACGATCGCGTGGCTACGATAGATTCATTAATCGAAGGGGTACGTTTGATCTGTGCGATGCGCTGTTAATTAGATCTAACGGCCTATATCACTCGATCTAGACGAAGCGGTACCGGCGAATAGAAAACATCCACGTGGCCAGAGTCTGTTCTAAATTAGAAAATTTGATCTATTAGATGCAAGATTTTGTAAAATCTATAACTTTTAATCCACACGTCCAAATTTTGCAAATTTTATATCAATGGAATCAGAAGACCAAGTAATATCCAACCATACAATTTTCTTAATGAATTGCATCTGGTAAAATGGTTGTTTTTGCAGAAACTTGTGTAGGCATAATTTGAATATAAAATTCATTCTAAAATTATTTTTGTGATAGAGTCTTTGGAAAATGGATTGTTTTAAACCTACTGACCATGTAAACCAACTTGTGGATTCAAAAACATATTTTGTGGGGCAAAAGAATAAATCCTTGATTGAGAACATTTCTAGTCAAATAAAAATGTTGTTTATATGTTAAAATACTTTTTGGAGAAAAACCTTTGGGAAATGGTTTGAATTAAACTCTCTGACCCTAAACACAAAGTTTTATGAATTAAAAATATATGTGGTGAACCCTATAAAAATTATTGCTTTATAAAGGCATTTTCAACAATATAAAATATTGATTTGGTGTAAAAATGGTTTATAGGTAAAACCTTTTGCAAATGGTTTTAATATTTAACACTTGACCATAAAACACTAACATTTGTGTTTAAAATGTATTTATCAAACACTAGAAATATTTCTTTGATTGAACCATTTCTAGCAAAACAAAAATGACCTAAAATAGCCATTTTCACTAACTTGATAACAAATGGTTTTTACCACATGTTGACCTTGCCACTTTATAAATTAGAAATAATTGTTTCAAAATGTTCATAACCTATTAGAAACCACTTTTCCAAATAAAACAATCTTTTGCATGCTTGCATGCATTGCTTTGTTTCTATTATTTTATGTGATGTTTGCTTGAATGGTGGATTGAACATTGCTTGCTTGGTTGAATTGTAGTGGAATTTGAAGAGTGTGAATATTGCAATATCAAGGAGTGAACTTATAATTCTCTACCAAAAAGGCAAGTGATGCTTCATACTTTTTGTCCCATTATTTTCACTATGCATTAGTGATATTTCTAAGTAGGACTTGCATAGAATTTTTGCTAAGTATAAACTATGCCATGGTAAATCCTAGTAGATGAAACCTTAGAAGAAATTTCCTAAGTTAGGATTCCTACTACTATCATGCTTAGCTTAGCTAGTAGAAAACAAGGGTGGAATATATTCATGCTATGGAATATTTCTAAGTCAAGGACTTGTGTTTTGTTTAATAAAACAACTAAGTGAATGAAACACCTGGGTGGAATGGAAGGTATGGTTTGTGTTGAGTGGTTATACAAGGCCCATTTCTATGGTTTACCTTGTGTATCTCCCTTGTGGAATGCCACCCAGGAACAAAGAGATTTGAGATGTCAAATGTTGAGAAGCTTCAAGTGCAACCACTTGGCATTATGGGCTCTGCCTGGATCATATAGGTTGCAATAACTTAGCCAAATGGACAGTTGGTGGTAGGGGATTGATAGGTTGGAGCGCGTCCATTCTGGTCTAAGGGAAGGCTTGAAGATCTTGTCTTGGTGAAACCAAGTCTTGTGGGGAAAGTGCACCACCTCTGCAGAGTGTAAAATCTAAGTACTTAGCCATGTCCCTGGCAAAGGACAATTTGAGCATCAAGACATGGAAGCTATCAAGAATCTCCTCATCCCAATTTCTAAGTAAAAACTTGTGGTTGAACAAGGGTTGAAGGTTCACCAATTTCTATTGGTGGTTCCTTGGGTGATTTTGACAAGCAAAAACTTAGTGTTTTCAAATGATAAGGAAAATCTATTTTGAGCAAAGCAAGCCTAAGATCCACCTAGCCAAATGCATATAGATGATAGACTCCACTATACTATCATAGTATCACTTGCCAATACAATTCAAATGTATTGACCCTTGTGGCTGTAACTTATTATGTTGCAGGTTTGTTTGATGTTAGTGAAGTGTGTTGATTAGGATTACAAGTCTACAACCAACATGTTTGCCTGTGGCATTTTGAAGATGAAGGACTCCATGCTATAGTTATTTCTACTGCATTGTAATGAGATAGACAAATGAGCTATGTAAGATGCAATGAATTATTTTATTCCTGGTTATAAAGTTGTATTATGACCTTTTGTTTCTTGATATTACATCTTAACTGTGGATGCTAGCTATTGATCCAGGGACTAGCATTGTAAACACAGGGATCTCTACCTTATTAAAGGTTGGGACCTCTACAGAGATCCTTCACGAGGAGGTGTGAGTGAGAAGTGAGAGGAGGGGCTCCTTATATAGGGGAGGGAGCAGCACAAGGGGGCATGGACGCCGGCCATGGAGGGTTCCCCCACCTCTCCGTCATTCATGTGGGTGGACACTCCACTCACAAAATGGCCCTTCAATTTTCTCCACTCAAAAACCCACTCAAAATCCCATTAAATTTCCACCAAATTTAATGCAAACTCTCATTAAATAAAACTCTTTAATTTATTCATAATTTTGTCAATTACTTTAATGACAAACATTCACATATAACCCCTTGCTAGAATTCTATTTCACATGCATAACCACTTTATGCAATTTCACCCGAAAACCTGTTTCGGTATCTAGTGAAATAAATTCCTGCGCTTGTTATTCTTTTTGGCATGAAACTTTTGCTCCAATTGGATGTCTGTGTCTCTTAAGTTTGTCACACTATGGTTCATGAATAATGCGGACATGATCGAGACCCCTCTCGGATCAATAATCAGAAGCGGGATCTGGAGACTCATAAGGACTCCCACACATTCAACGATGACTTTCTTGTGATTGTCGGAACCTTTTACGCTAGTATCTTAATCCCTTTGTTTCGCGATATATTACATGTCCGAGATTCGATCATCGGTATCTCCATACCTAGTTTGATCTCGTTACTGACATGCACTCTTTTCTGGTTCCCGTGATATAACATTCTAGTGATCAAATCACTTGCTTGCAAGCTAACCAATGTGATATCACCGAGAGGGCCCAGAGTATATCTACCCGTCATCGGGATGAACAAATTCCACTCTCGATCCATGGGCCTCAACATAACACTTTATTAGTTATGAATCCATCTTTATAATCACCCTGTTACGGTGTGACGTTTGATGTTATCAAGAAACTTTTCTGTTGTTAGTGATTGACATGATCTCATGGTCTAAGGATTAGGATCACTTTGAAGGGAATATGCCCGAGAGGCAATAATAAAGTGGTTATTATTGTATTCCTTGTTTATGATAAATGTTTATTTTGCATGCTATAATTGTATTAATACAGAAACGTTAATACATGTGTGTTTAATAAACAAACAGAAAGTTCCTAGTTATGCCTCTCTCATAAACTAGCTCGTTGATTAACAAGATGATCAAGGTTTCCTAATCATGGACATTGGATGTTGTTAATAACGGGGTCACAACATTAGTGTAATGGTGTGATGAACATTCATCCGAAGTATAGCATTACGATCAAAGTCATTGAGTTTATATTGCTATAACAACTTACGAAGTGATCCTAATCCTTAGAAAATGAGATCATGTCAATCACTAACACCGGAAGAGTTTCTTGATAACATCAAACGTCACACCGTAACAGGGTGATTATAAAGATGGATTCAGAACTAATAAAGTGTTATGTTGACGCCCATGGATCGAGAGTGGAATTTGTTCATCCCGATGACGGATAGATATACATCCCTCTCGGTGATATCACATTGGTTATTGATCACTAGAATGTTATATCACGGGAACGAGAAAAGATTACATGTCAGTAACAAGATCAAACTAGGTATGGAGATACCGATGATCGAATCTCGGACATGTAATATATCGTGAAACAAAGGGATTAAGATACTAGCATAAAAGGTTCCGACGATCACAAGAAAGTCATCGTTGAATGTGGGAGTCGATTATTGATCCGAGGGTCTATCATGTCCGCATTATTTACGAACCGTAGGGTGACACACTTAAGATACCGACATCCATTTGGAGCAAAAGTTTCATGCCGAAAAGAATAACAAGCGGGAACTTATTTTACTAGATATCAAACGGTTTTCGGTGAAATTGCAAAGTGTTTCATGTGAAATGAAATACTAGCAAGGGGTTATATGTGAATGTTTGTCATTAAAGTAATTGACAAAATTCTGAATAAATAAAAGGAGTTTTATTTAATGAGAGTTTGCATTAAATTTGGTGGAAATTTAATGGGAATTTGAGTGGGTTTTTGAGTGGAGGGAATTGAAAGACATTTGAGTGAGTGGAGTGTCCACCCACATGAATGTTGAAGAGGTGGGGGCAGCCCCATGGCTGGGCGCATGGCCCCTTGGGTGCCCCCCTCTGCCTATAAAAGGAGCCCCCTCCCTCTCTCTCACTTACACCTCCTCGTGAAGGATCTCTCTCCCCCTCTAGTATTTATCCCCCATGGTCTCGGACTAGCGAGATACATGTTCCCGGTGGCTATTCGGCAAGAAAGAGTTGTGCTTCCGCTGCATCGCTGGAGCAAGGAGGCGGAGGTTTCTCGGTGCCTCGAACGTGTGTGCGAGCACGGATGCGCTGCTGTTTTGCGGCGCTAGGACTTCCTCTCCATCTTGAGATCGGCAAGAGATCGTCTACATCAACCACGAGTTTGGACTTGTTAAGCTTTGTCGGTCTTCAAGGGTATGTATTCTATGGATGTATATCCACCCGTTACTTGTATCTAGTAGATAGATCTTGGTACATAGATGTTCCCATCGTAGGAAATTTTTTGTTTTCTATGCTGCGAACCCTACAGTGGTATCAGAGACGGATCTATGCGTAGATACTTTGCACGGGTAGTACACATATGAGTATGTGGGTGATGATGATCATTTTATTGCTTCTTAGTTGTACTTTGGATATTGGTGGCATAGTGGGATGAAGCGGCCCGGACAAACTTTACATGTCCTCGCACATGAGACCTGTTCCACGCTTGACATGCAACTAGTTTTGCATAAGTGGCTAGCGGGTGTCTTTCTCTCCTACTATAGTCAATATCTAATTTGCAACGAGTTGTCAACAATTTGGTTATCCTCGTTGTGGTTCATGTTCGTAGGTAAGAACGGTTCTATCTTCGAAAGCCCTAAGCCATGTAAAACTTGCAATGGATAAATTAGAGGCGTCTAGTTTAGATTGTTGCTGGGCTAGTGTTATGATATGGTGATGTTGTAAGTAGAAGTATGAGATGATACTCTTACAACTCACATAGCGTGTAAGTTCCATAGACCTTGGCCTTACACATAGAGGTATGATAGAGATCGTACCACGATGCACATGATAGAGATCAAGTGCGGGAACCATATCATTTCACTTATTAACATGTGATGTTTTGATTGCATCTTATATTGCTTGTTTGGAGTTTTATTAGCATAATAAGATGATCCCTCATTTAGATATCAAGATAAGAATGTGTTCTTCCTTAAGTATGCACCGACAATGTTTCGTCGCTTCAAGACATCACGTGATGATCGGGTGTACTTGAATCCACGAGCATATCTCGGGTGTAAGACAGTTACACAGGCGAATACTAAGGTTCTTACTTGGCGAGCCTAGCATGTACAGACATGGCCTCGGAACACGGACCGAAAGGTTAAGCATGAGTCATATGTTTTGATATGATGACCATTTGATGCTCGCCTTTGAAACTACACCGACTCACGTGATGATCGGACTTGGTGTAGTGGATTTGGTTTATGTAATCACCAAAAAGACACGAGGGATGTCGTTTTTGAGTGGGAGTTCATTTCTAATTTGGATTAGTAGAACTCAATTTATCATAAATTAAATCAAAGTGAATTTGCATAATTTGTTGTAGTCATTGGCATTCGTTCACCACCTTATGCATAGTTGTAATTGAGATAATAGAACTATAGAATTCTGGATATATACTTTACGAACTGGTATCGTATTGTGTTGAGTGTCAATTTAAAGTTTAAAGTCCTATTGCAAACTTTCAGCAAACTCTGTTTACTCCGTGAAATTTAATAATTGGTATTAAATCGAGAGTAACAATTCCAGTGTTAGTATCTTAAGTATCATGTTTTGCCTCCATGATTCTTGATTGTTTTAATATCAAGTTTATCTAGGAGCTGAAAGAATTGTTTCAGAAACCATCATGTGTGGCAAATATAACAATATCTGAAACAATGTTTTGGTTGCAATATGATAGAGTATAATATATGTTCTCATATTGGATGAGAATTTACGAAGGTTGGAGATGCTAGACATCCTAATCATCCAAAAGGGTTTTGGAAAGTAATGTTATACTCATGATTCGCCTTTATAAGCTACAATAGCTTGATCGTGAAAGTCGTCATGATAAGGATGAATAGAAGATGTATGTAAAGTGTTTACTACACTAAAAGATTACTAAAGAATGGATTTTGAAAGAATACCGATCATTTTGATGGTGGTGATCTACTTCAAAGTGCAAGTCCAAAGGTATTATTATTTGAATATACACGCTTTGGACTATGTGTCATGTATATGGCGCCACTTTTGATGTCGATAGATTCTTTTAATAAGGAAAATAAAATGCTGAAAGAGAATCTATAAAATATATTTGGCAGAAAAGAAAAGATTGGAAATATCCAATTTAGGTATATGGATGATATACATGTTATGGTTGTATTATTTGCTTGTTAAACAATGTGGTTCTTGGGTATTGGATACCGAATTGGTTGGTATGAAATTTCATACGGAACGACGCAATTCATGAACCACAATGGCCTAAGTAACTAGCAAGAGAATATGTGATGATGTTCATCAAAAACAAACAAACCGTTGTTTGTATTTCTCGTTGACATCAAAGCTTGACTTCAAGATTTGTATTAATAATTGTTATTTGAATCAGGTATTATGAGAACAAAGGTTGTTCAAATAATTACCGTATTCCATATAAGATGGATGATTTACAAATCTAGTTGGAGAAATCACATCCATAAAACCTAATGCTAAAATGTCGCAAGACAAATGATTGAAAGATCACTTACGAAGTGACATCGCCGTTTAAATTATATTGGAAAGAAAACATGAAGAAACTCCATTTTCATGGATTTTTGGAGTCTTTGATTTGATCAAGTGACGCTTGTGAGACTTTCCTCGGGATAATTAAAACTTCGTTCAAAGGCCAAAGAAGAACGAACGACTAAATTATTGGAATTTATACATATCGATGTATGTAGTCCATTATGTGTAGTCATAAGCGATGGGTTTCAACTTCATATACTTTCTCCAGAAATTTGAGTGAATATTCACTTAATGAGAAAGAAGTATGAAATATTTGAAAAATGTTTCAAAGACTTTCAAGATGAAGTGGAAAATCATTGTAACAAGAAAATAAATGGTTTATGATTTTATCATAAGGGATTTGTTTGAGTTACAAGTGTAACGAGAAAATAAATGAATTATGATTTTATCATAAAGGGATTTATTTGAGTTGCAAGTTTAGCAAAACACCTAGATTTACGTCTCACGAAACACCATAGGAATATGGAGTGTTTGAGATTTGTAATGAAACCTTGTTTGACATGGTTGGATCAAAGGTGTTATTGATAAAACTGCCATTATGTTTTAAAAGATTAAAGCTTTAGAGACTTCCGCTTTTTACACTGAAAAGAGCTCCATCTTGATCCGTTGAAATGACACCATATGAGTTATTGTTTGGGGTAAAACCCAAGTTGTCATTTCTTAAATTTTGGTATGTTAAACATAAGTAAGATGTTTACAACCAAAGTCAGATGAGCATGTCTTTGTAGGTTATTTCGAATAACAATTGGTTATTCCTCCATAACACCGAGGACAAAGGGGGTTGTCGCTTGAAATGTGAAGTTTCTTGAAAAAGGAATTTTTCGCAAAAGTTAAGTGGGAGGACAATAGAACTTTGATAAGGTTAACGAACCTTAGCTAAATGTGCTGAGTTGCGCAGCGCCGGAAATCGTTCTGGAGGCTGCCATAATGCTCATAGCTTATGTGCCTCAAAGGTTGTGGTCACGGAGATCTAAGTTCTTATTGAACCAAGTCGGTCGAATAAACAATCAAATACTAAGATTTGAGAGTAAATCATTATTGTTTGACAATGAAGAACCGACTATATGCAAAGAAGCGATGATGGGCCCTGAGTCTGTCAAATGGCTTGAAGCCATAAAATCCGTGATAGTTCCATACACGAGAAATCAAGTTTTGAACTTGGAAGACCCTTCGGAAAGGTGTAAAAACCTATCGGTCGTATTTGGATCTATAAAGAAACAGACATGGATGTTTCACATCTATGAAATAGTCGACATGTCGTAAAGTATTTTACGACAATGTTCAAGGAGTTGACTATGACAAGATTTGATCTTTCATAGCGATATTTAGTCTGGACGGATTTGTCACATCCCAAGATTTTCCAAATCTTGTAATGTGAAAAACAAATAAATAAAATAATTTTTTGTTGAAAATCAGGGTAAAAAAAACTTTTGTTTCTAAAAGGAAACTGAAATCCCATCTTGAACAAACTTTGGTAGAAGTTTGAATTAAACAAAAATCCAAATCAAGGGAAATGCATTCCTCAATGAATGTATCTGGAAATTTGAACACTTGGAAAATAAATCCAAAACCCTAAACCCTAATGGAAGGAAATCATTTTCCAAAGAATCTCCAAATCTATGGATTTGATCCATACCAAAATTGATCAACAAATATTCACAAAGGATCAAGAAAGACCATAGAGATTGGTTTCACTTAGTTTGGAACCATAGACAAAACTTTATGAATATAATAAGATAAGGAAATTGAAATTCCAAAGCTAATAAAGCCCATACCAATTGGTGATCAAATAATCCTAAAGGGATTAAAAAGATAAACATTTGATAAAGGAAAATAAAATGTTTTGGAGTTACTATTTTGGATCTTTTTATAAAAGGTTTTGGTTTTCAAAATAAAAAGAAGTGTTTTAAATAAAGATTATCTTATAAAGCCAAATTAAACTTTGGCCAAGTTTCTTTTAAACAAAAAAGTTTTGCTTTGATTTAAGATGAGTAAAGGTTTATTTAAGTAAAATAATAAGGATTTAAATATCCAATTTTATTTAAGTAAAGGCTTTTCCCATTTTAAATAAACACTAAAACTTATTTGTTTATTTAAATAAGTTTTCCAAAGTATTTTGTTTTCTCAAAATAAAACCTTCTAAAGTGTTTTGGTTTATTTTGTATTTCAAAATAAAGTTTTTAAAATAAAACAAATCCTATTTTGTTTTTATCTAAGGTCCATTATATTTAATTATTAAATGGAACCAAAAACAAAAGGTTATTTTGTTTTAAACAAGTTTTCCAAATATCTTTTATTTTCAAATAAAACCTTTTGTTTTGGTTTTGAAAATATTTGGTTTTTAAATGGAGATTTTATTAAATCAAACCCTATTTTATTAATAAACTAAAGATCCATTTTATTCAATTATTAAATGGATCCTAAAATGAATAAAAATATTATTTTATTTTGAGATTTGGATTATGTTAATAAACAGAACCAAATTCAAAGTATAAAGTTTGGTTGATTGTTTGAATTTGTTTGATTGTTGTTTGAATGTTTGAATAAATTGTTTGGAAAAAACAGAAAAGAATTAGAAAAGGAAAAATAAAGCAGACAGAAAAAAATAAGAAAAGGACAGACCCAGCCCACTTGGCCCAACAGTAGCCCATTCCAGCCCAGTTTCCTCCCCAGAGAAAAACCAATTCACACCCAGTTTCTAACCCACTCAGTCACAGACAATCGGGACCCACTTCTTCCTCTCACTCACTCGCTGACGAGACGACCCCACCTCCTCTTATTCCCCCCCGAACCGTTTTCTTTACCGCGGACAGAACCCACGCAGTCGATGACAGCCTGGACCCACTCATCCTTTCCCTCTTTCGCTGACCAGAGGACCCCACAGCCAGGACCCCTTCTTCCTCCCCGCGACTCCTTCTTCCCCCTCCTCGTCGCCGTTTCCTGCTGTAATTCCGCGCGATCAATTCACCTTAATACCGCGAGTTAAACCTGCAGTGACCACGCAGCGTTAAAAGCCAGGCTTCCCTCTCCCGTCTCTCCCAGACAACTCCTCCTCTCTGCCACCAGGCCACACCAATTTCTCTCTGTACCGCCGCTGCTCCGACGACTTCCCTCGCCGATTCCGGCCAGCACACGCCCCCTCCTTCCTCCTCGAGCACGCAGCTGTGCTCAGCATTCCCCAGCGGACCCTTCTGCAACCGCAGCTCACCCGCGGGCGCCCCTGAGCATCGGCAACGACGACACCGAGCAAGCGCCGCCGTCTGCTTCTTCTCCGGCGACTCTTCTGGTAAGCACATGACTGCCCCGCGCCTTCTCGTTCACGCACACACCTACACCGTGCCCTTGCGCGTTTAACCGTACCCTTGGATTGCTCCCTTATGATCTGCAGCGTCGCCCTCGACCTCAACCAGAGCCACCCGACGGTTTACTTCACTCCGGCGAGCAATCAAGCTCACTCCAGTGCGCCCCGCGTTAAGAAGACACTACCTCGAGCTTCCCCACATTCTTGCGAGCACGGTGAGCAACCCCTCCTTCTCCCTCACCTCCTGTAGCGTCGCCTCCGTCATCAACCGACCGCTCCGCCGCCAACCACCGCCGCCAGCGCCGCCACTTTGTGGTTGATTAGATCAGGACCGTTCGATTTATATCAGATGCGTAGGAACAGTTGACTTAAGCGAAGGGGTAAGATAGATCCTGCGCCGCACGATCTAAATAGATCCAATGCTCCACAGCCACGATCCGGCCGAACCGGTATCGACCAATGATATCACGCCGCGTGTCGCCTGTTAGGTTTAAAACAGAATTTGAAAACAGAAACTTTTGCAAACTTCAAACCCTTGTATCTTTGGATCCACACGTCCAAATTTTACAAATTTTATGTCGTTGGAATCAGCAAGACAAGCCCTAGCCAACCCTACCCTTAGTTTAGCAAATAGTATTTGTTAGATTGGTTGATTATGCAGAAACATTTGATTGCTAGTTTAGAGTAGAAAATTTGTTTAAAAATGATTTTAAGGTTAAAACCCTTGACAATTAGTTTGTTGTGACCTTATTGACCCTAGGAACCAACCCAAGTTTTGGAAAATGGATTTGGTGAAGATTAGGATGGAAAACTTGATATAGCCCATTTCTAGCCAAATGGAAACAAAGATTTTGGTTATGAAAATATTTTTGTAAAGAAAACTTTGAGAAAATGGTTTAGACCAAACCTGCTAACCCAAACACCAAGTTTTGCAATAGCAACTCATTGGGTGAACCCTATAGGTTAATGCCTTAGTAAAAATATTTCTACACCACATAAAATGACCCTTTGTTTTGAAAATGGTTTTGAGGTGAAACCCTTTTGCAAATGACTTTGCCATTTTGGTAAATGACCAATTTGGAACTTACAAAGTTTATAAGCCTAGTGGAGACCACCTTTGCAATTAGAACCATCTTTTGCATGCTTGCATGCATTACTTTGACTTTGTCTTTTTGTGTGTTGTTTTGCTTGATTGGTAGATTGAGTTTGTACCTTGCTTGATTGATTATAGTGACTTGAAGTGAGTGAACATTACAAAGATCAAGGAGTGAACTTATACCCTCTACCAAAAAGGCAAGTGATACTTCATACTTTCTATCCCATTATTTTCTCTATGCATTAGTGTTTTTGCTAAGT
Source organism: Avena insularis (assembly GCA_023614405.1). Lineage (NCBI taxonomy): Eukaryota > Viridiplantae > Streptophyta > Magnoliopsida > Poales > Poaceae > Avena > Avena insularis. The sequence goes on along the minus strand of CM042685.1, from coordinate 216,932,923 downwards.
AAAACTTGCATGGTTTTTATTTTTTTTGCTAAGTATAGACCTTGCTATAGGAAAACTAGTAGAATGAATCCTTAGTAGGATTTTCCTAAGTTAAGAATCCTATTACTATCAAGCTTAGCCTAGCTAATAGAAAACATGGGTGGAATATATATAATCACTATGGAAAAATATTCTAAGTCTATGGACTTATGTTTTGTTTAATAAAACAACTAAGTGAATAAATCACCTGGGTGGAAATGGAAAGAATGGTTTATGTTGAGTGGTTCACAAGGCCATGGTCTTGGCTTGTGTATCTCACTTGTGGATGGCCACCCAGGAAACAAAGAGATTTGAGATGTCAAATGTTGAGAAGCTTCAAGTGCAACCACTTGGCAATATGGGCTCTGCCATGATCATATAGGTTGCAAGAACTTAGCCATATGGACAGTTGGTGGTAGTGTTTGATAGGTTGGAGCGCGTCCATGTTGGTCTAAGGGAAAGCTTCTGAAAGATCTTGTCTTGGGAAACCAAGTCTTGTGGGAAAAGTGCACCACCTCTGCAGAGTGTAAAACCTAAGTACTTAGCCATGTCCCTGGTAAAGGACAAATTGAGCATCAAGACATGGAAGCAATCAAGAATCTCATCACTCCAATTTCTAAATTAAAATTTGTGGTTGAACAAGGGTTGTGTGAAATTCTTCAATCTTTGATGGAGAGATGGCTTGGTACAAGGATCTTGAAATCTTTGATTGAGGAAAAATGTTTTGCCAAGCAAGGATCTTCAATCTTTGATTGGTAGATGCCTTGAGAGGATCTTCAGTCTTGATTGGTAGATGCCTTGAATGTTTTTGTCAAAACAAAACTTAGTATTTTCAAAATGTTAAGGAAAAATCTATTTTGAGCAATGCAAGCCTCAACTCCACTTAGCCAAATGCATATAGATGATAGACTCCACTATACTACCATAGTATCACTTGCCAATACAATTCAAATGTATTGACCCTTGTGGCTGTAACTTATTATGTTGCAGGTTTGATTGTTTTTAGTGAAGATTGATTGATTAGGATTACAAAGTCTACAACCAACATGTCTGCCTGTGGCACTTTGAAGATGAAGGACCCCATGCTTATAGTTATTCCGCTGCAATGTATTGTAATAGCCAAAAGAGCTATGTATTGATGTAATAAAATTATGTTATTCCTGGTTATAAAGTTGTATTATGACCTTTGTTTCTTGATATTACATCTGAACTGTGGATGCTAGCTATTGATCCAGGGACTAGCATTATAAACACAGGGGGCTCAATCTTATTAAAGGTTGGGGACCCTACAGGATTAAAGTAGCAACCGCTACATATAATTTGGTATATGGTAGATGAATAAACAAAACAAAGTTCTTCTAATAGAATGGTTACCTAGGACGTGTACATGACACGGTCCAAAGGGTTTTGTTAAATTCAAAGGATGCTAAAAGGGCATGCAAACTTCAATGGTTGAAGTAAGCATCACGGAGTTGGAATCTTCACCATGATGAAAAATGAGTTTTTCATCAGGAGACGATGAAGATGCTTGCATTTGCAAGAAATTAAGTGGGAGCACTGAGACATATTTCTAATACATTATGTGGATGACATCTTGTTGATTATAAATGATGTATCTTTTATTGACAAAGGTTAAGAATTTCATTTCGATGAAAGGCTTAGGCAAAACCCGAATATTTAGCATGAATGTCTATAGTGGATAGACTGTGACGCTAATATGGTTATGCCAAACGTACATATATGAGATATTGAAGGAGTTCAATATAGAAACAACAAGAAACGGTTCTTGTCGCATGGAAAGGAATTGAATCAAGATTCAAGTGTATCGACACTTGATAAGTGAAACAAGATTCAAGTGCTTTGACACTTGATGAGTAAAATCACGAGAATGTTTTGATCAATCATACCATGATATGTACACATCCAGATATGTCCTATGCTCTAAGTGTTATGAGCATATACCAGAATGAATCATAATATGATCATTGGACGATAGTGAGGATATTCTTATGATCTTTTTGAAAGAACTAAGAATATATTTGTGTAGAGGTGACAAACAATTACACATAGTTCATTGTAAAGCGTTACATTGATACTAGGTTTGTCACAAGATACAAATTAAGTTTATCTCAATTTAAACTATGAGTGGCACAATGAAATGGAAAGGAGTTTCCATGATGGATTTGGATGTATTCCAAAGTTAAGACATTGTGACGAATACTACAACAAAAGGCTAAGTATATGACTGCTATAGTAGCGACAAGGAGGAATTTGTGTCAAGTAGTTTGTTATCAAACTAAGGTGTTGTTCGCAATGGGCTAACACTAAAGATATATTGTACGACAATAGTATCGACATGTTTTAACCCCAAGGAACTAAAGGTCTCACCAAAAGACCAAATTTATACAATGCCATCTCATTGGAGAATGAGTGATGCGTGAAGACGCAAAGACATGCAAATACACACGGACCTGAAAGTGTCAGATCCGTAGATTATGTTAACCACTTCCAGTTGCGTATATGGAACACCAGAAAGCCATAGGTGTTCAAAACGCAAAGTTTTCAAACTAGATTATTGTCTCTAGTGCAAGTGGGAGACTGAAGGGAATATGCCCGAGAGGCAATAATAAAGTGGTTATTATCGTATTCCTTGTTTATGATAAATGTTTATTTTGCATGCTATAATTGTATTAATACGGAAACGTTAATACATGTGTGTTTAATAAACAAACAGAAAGTTCCTAGTTATGCCTCTCTCATAAACTAGCTCGTTGATTAACAAGATGATCAAGGTTTCCTAATCATGGACATTGGATGTTGTTAATAACGGGGTCACAACATTAGTGTAATGGTGTGATGAACATTCATCCGAAGTATAGCATTACGATCAAAGTTATTGAGTTTATATTGCTATAACAACTTACGAAGTGATCTTAATCCTTAGACCATGAGATCATGTCAATCACTAACACCGGAAGAGTTTCTTGATAACATCAAACGTCACACCGTAACAGGGTGATTATAAAGATGGATTCAGAAATAATAAAGTGTTATGTTGAGGCCCATGGATCGAGAGTGGAATTTGTTCATCCCGATGACGGATAGATATACTCTGGGCCCTCTCGGTGATATCACATTGGTTAGCTTGCAAGCAAGTGATTTGATCACTAGAATGTTATATCATGGGAACGAGAAAAGAGTACATGTCAGTAACGAGATCAAACTAGGTATGGAGATACCGATGATCGAATCTCGGACATGTAATATATCGCGAATCAAAGGGATTAAGATACTAGCGTAAAAGGTTCCGATGATCACAAGAAAGTCATCGTTGAATGTGTGGGAGTCAGTATGGGTCTCCAGATCCCGCTTCTGATTATTGATCCGAGAGGGGTCTCGATCATGTCCACATTATTCACGAACCGTAGGGTGACACACTTAAGAGACACCGACATCCATTTGGAGCAAAAGTTTCATGCTGAAAAGAATAACAAGCGCAAGAATTTATTTCACTAGATACCGAAACGGGTTTTCGGGTGAAATTGCAGAAAGTGTTTCTGCATGTGAAATGAAATACTAGCAAGGGGTTATATGTGAATGTTTTTCATTAAATTAATTGACAAAATCAGAATAAATAAAAGGAGTTTTATTTAATGAGAGTTTGCATTAAATTTGGTGGAAATTTAATGGGAATTTGAGTGGGTTTTTGAGTGGAGGGAATTGAAAGACATTTGAGTGAGTGGAGTGTCCACCCACATGAATGTGGAAGAGGTGGGGGCAGCCCCATGGCTGGGCGCATGTCCCCTTGGGTGCCCCCCCTCTCCCTATAAAAGGAGCCCCCCTCCCTCTCTCTCACTTACACCTCCTCGTGAAGGATCTATCTCCCCTCTAGTATTTATCCCCCATGGTCTCGGACTAGCGAGATACATGTTCCCGGTGGCTATTCGGCAAGAAAGAGTTGTGTTTCTGCTGCATCGCTGGAGCGAGGAGGCGGAGGTTGCTCGGTGCCTCGAACGTGTGTGCGAGCACGGATGCGCTGCTGTTTTGCGGCGCTAGGACTTCCTCTCGGTCTTGAGATCGGCAAGAGATCATCTACATCAACCACGAGTTTGGACTCGTTAAGCTTTGTCGGTCTTCAAGGGTATGTATTCTATGGATGTATATCCACCCGTTGCTTGTATCTAGTAGATAGATCTTGGTACATAGATGTTCCCATCGTAGGAAATTTTTTGTTTTCTATGCTGCGAACCCTACACACTTCGTAAGTTGTTATAGCAATATAAACTCAATGACTTTGATCGTAATGCTATACTTCGGATGAATGTTCATCACACCATTACACTAATGTTGTGATCCCGTTATTAACAACATCCAATGTCCATGATCAGGAAACCTTGATCATCTTGTTAATCAACGAGCTAGTTTATGAGAGAGACATAACTAGGAACTTTCTGTTTGTTTATTAAACACACATGTATTAATGTTTCCATATTAATATAATTATAGCATGCAAAATAAACATCTATCATATACTTGGAATACACATAATAAACACTTTATTATTGCCTCTCAGGGCATATTCCCTCCAGTCTCCCACTTGCACTAGATACAATAATCTAGTTACATAGTGATGAATCTAACACCCATTTAGTTCTGGTGTTGATCATGTTTTGCTCTAGGGAGAGTTTTAGTCAACGGATCTGCTACATTGAGATCCGTGTGTATTTACAAATCTTAATATCTCCATCCTTGACATGCTCGCGGATGGAGTGAAACCGGCTCTTAATATGCTTGGAATGCTTGTGAGACCTTGGTTCTTTGGCATTGGCAATGTCTACATTGTTGTCACAATATATCACCATTGGGTCCAACGCGTTTGCAACCACTCCTAGTTCGGATATGAACTCCTTCATCCAAACCGCTTCCTGAGCCGCTTCTGAAGCAGCAACATATTCGGCCTTCGTTGTTGATCCCGCCACCACAGGTTGTTTGGAGCTCCTCTAACTAACCGCTCCGCCATTCATGAGAAATACGTATCCGGATTTAGACTTAGAGTCATCCGGATCGGTGTCAAAGCTAGCGTCGACATAACACTTAGCGACTATCTCTTCTTCACCTCCGTACACAAGAAACATATCCTTAGTTCTTCGTAAGTACTTAAGGATATTCTTGATCGGTATCCAGTGTTCTGAACCTGGATCTGATTGGTACCTACTAGTCAAACTAATAGCATGTGCCACATCCGGTCTTGTACATAGCATGGCGTACATTATAGAGCCTATGGCTGAAGCATAGGGGACTTTGTCCATTATCTCTCTTTCTTCCGCCGTAGCCGGACTTTGAGTTTTACTCAATGTCTTGCCTTGCAACATAGGTAAGAACCCCTTCTTACTTCCATACATTTTAAACTTCTTTAAAATCTTATCAAGGTATGTACGTTGCGATAGCCCTATTAGGCGCCTAGATCTATCTCTATAGATCTTTATGCCTAATATGTATGACGCTTCACCTAGGTCCTTCATTGAAAATTTGCTATTTAGATAACTTTTAACACTGTTTAAAAGATCTATATCATTTCCGATCAATAATATGTCATCCACATATAATATCAGAAATGCCACATTGCTCCCACTCACTTTCTTGTAAATACAAGATTCTCCATAAGTTTGGACAAATCCAAACTCTTTGATCACCTCATCAAAGCGGAGATTCCAACTTTGTGATGCTTGCTTCAATCCATAGATGGATCGCTGAAGCTTGCACACCTTGTTAGCATCCTTAGGATCGACAAAACCCTTTGGTTATATCATATACAACTATTCTTCAATATTACCATCGAGAAACACGGTTTTGACATCCATCTGCCATATCTCATAATCGAAATATGCAGCAATTTCTAACATAATCCTAACTGACTTTCGCATCGCTACGGGAGAGAATGTCTCATCGCAGTCAACTCCTTGAATTTGTCAGAACCCCTTTGTGACAAGTCGAGCTTTATAGATGGTCACATTACCATCAGCATCAGTTTTTCTTTTGAAAATCCATTTGTTCTCCACGGCCTTTCGGTCGTGAGGTAATTCCACCAAGTTCCAAACTTGATTTTCATACATGGATTCCATCTCGGATTTCATGGCTTCTAACCATTTGTTGGAATCCGGGCTCATCATCGCTTCTTCATACGTCGCAGGGTCATCATTTTCATTAACCATGAAATTCATGACAGGATTTCCGTACAGCTCGGGAGCTGCACGCGTCCTGCTAGACCTGCGAGGTTCGGTAGTATTCTCTTTCAGAGTTTCATGATCATTATCATTAGTTCCCTCTTCAACAGGTGAAGCCAACTCCGGAACAACTTCCGGCACTGCGCTACTCGCCATACTTTGAAGAGAAGGTTCAATAACCTCTTCGAGTTCTACCTTCCGACTACTCACACCTTTCACGAGAAACTCTTTCTCTAGAAAGGATCCATTCTTGGCAACAAAAACCTTGCCTTCAGATCTGTGATATAAGGAATACCCAATAGTTTCCTTAGGGTATCCTATGAAGACGCATTTTTCCGCTTTGGGTTCGAGTTTATCCGGTTGAAGTTTCTTCACATAAACATCGCATCCCCAAACTTTAAGAAATGACAGCTTAGGTTTGTTTCCAAACCACAATTCATACAGTGTATTTTCAATGGATTTATATGGTGCCCGATTTGAAGTGAATGCAGCAGTTTCTAGTGCATAACCCCAAAATGACAACGTCAAGTCCGTCAGAGACATCATAGATCAAACCATATCTAATAAAGTATGATTACGACATTCTGACACACCATTTCTCTGTGGTGTTCCGCTAGGTATGAGTTGTGAAACAATTCCACACTCTTTCTTGTGAGTGCTAAACTTGTAACTAAGATACTCACCTCCACGGTCGGACCGTAGAAATTTGATCTTTCTATTATGATGATTTTCCACTTCATTCTGAAATTGCTTGAACTTTTCAAAGGTTTCAGACTTGTGTTTCATCAAGTAGATATAACCGTATCTACTCAAATCATCCGTGAAAGTAACAAAATAATGATATCCACCTCGTGTCGACACACTCATTGGACCACATACATTAGAATGTATGATTTCCAATAAATCTGTCGCCCGTTCCATTGAACCGGAAAACGACGTTCTAGTCATTTTGCCCATAAGGCATGGCTCACATGTATCAAATGATTCAAAATCAATTGATTCCAAAAGTCCATCCGAATGGAGCTTCTTCATGCGTTTAACGCCAATATGACCTAGACGGCAGTGCCACATATATGCGGATATATCATCATTAAGTTTAATCCTTTTAGCATCAACATTATGAATATGTGTAACATTATCATTGAGATCTAATAGAAATAAACCATTCATCATCGGTGAATGACCATAAAAGATTTCATTCATATAAATAGAACAATCATTGTTCTCGGATTTAAATGAATAACCACTTCGCATTAAACACGATCCAGATACAATGTTCATGCTCAGTGCAGGCACCGGATAACAATTATTCAAGTTTATAACTAATCCCGACGGCAAATGGAGAGGTAGCGTTCCGACGGCGATCACATCACCGCTTGATCCATTGCCGACACGCATCTTGACCTCACCCCTTGCTAGCGGTAGCTTGTTCCGCAGCCCCTGATTCGAGTTACAAATATTAGGAACTGAACCGGTATCAAATACCCAGGTGCTACTGCGATCACTAGTCAAGTACACATCAATAAGATGTATATCATATATACCTTTGTTTGCCTTGTCGGCCTTCTTGTCTGCCAAAACATGGGGTAGTTGCGCTTCCAGTGGCCAGTCCCCTTACAATAGTAGCACTCGGTATCAGACTTAGGTCCAACTCGGGGTTTCTTTTTAGGTAAGGCAACCGGCTTGCCGCCCTTACTTCCCTTCCGTTTTCCCTTCTTGTCTTTCTTGAAACCAGTGTTCCTATTGATCATCAACACTTGATGTTCCTTTTTGATCTCAACTTCTGTAGTTTTAAGCATTGACACAAGCTCGAGGAGAGACTTCTTCATGCCTTGCATATTATAGTTCATCACAAAGCTCTTGTAGCTAGGTGGCAGAGACTGCCGAACACGATGGATGCCTAAGTCAATGGGAATCGATATTCCCAAGTACACAAGCTTATCAGCGTAACCCGACATCTTGAGTACATGCTCACTAACGGAGCTGTGCTCTTCCATCATGCAGCTAAAGAACTTTTCTGAAGCATTGTAGCTCTCTACAACAGCATGTGTGTCGAAAATTATTTTCAACTCACCCATTGTATCAAATGCATTGCCGTTTTCGAAATGCTTTCGAAGTTCCGGCTCTACCCCATACAATATGCCGCAATGAACTAAGTTGTGGTCCTTCTGACGAGTCTGATAGACATTCTTCTCCTCGTCGGGGGCATCCTCAAAAGGTGGGGGGCCTAGCGGTGCTTCTAGCATATATTGCTTTTGTGCAGCAGGGAGGAGAATCCTAAAATTCATGGCCCATTCGGTAAAGTTGCTACCATTCGTTGCAAGTTTCTCATTCTCCATGAACACATTGAAATTAAAAGCAGGTGGTGCCATCTACAACAGAATTTGTAAAGTTTAGACTAATTTTATGATAGATTGAGTTCAACTAATCCACATTACGAGTGAACTCCCACTCAAAAATGGCATCCCTCGTGTCTTTTTGGTGATTACATGAACCAAATCCACTACACCAAGTCCGATCATCACATGAGTCGGTGTAGCTTCAAAGGCAAGCATCAAATGGGCATCATATCAACTATATGACTCATGCTTAACCTTTCGGTCCGTGTTCCGAGGCCATGTCTGTACATGCTAGGATCGCCAAGTAAGAACCTTAGTATTCGCGTGTGTAACTGTCTTAGACCCGAAATATGGTCGTGGATCCAAGAACACCCGATCATCACGTGATGTCTTGGAGCGACGAAAACATAATCGGTGCATACTAAAGGAATAACACATTCTTATCTTGATATTTAAATGAGGGATCATCTTATTATGCTAATAAAACGCCAAATAAGCAATATAAGATGCTATCAAACATCACATGTTTATTAGTGGAATGATATGGTTCCCGCATATGATCTCTATCATGTGCACCATGGTATGATCACTATCATACCTATATGTGTAAGGCCAAGGTCTATGGAGCTTACACGTTATGTGTGTTGTAAGACTATCATCCCATACTTCTACTTACAACATCACCATATCATAACACTAGCCCAGCAACAATCTAAACTAGACGCCTCTAATTTATCCATTGCAAATTTTGCGTGGCTTAGGGCTTTCGAAGATAGAACCGTTCATACCTACGAACATGAACCACAACGAGGATAACCAAATTGTTGACAACTCGTTGCAAAATAGATATTGACTATAGTAGGAGAGACAGACACCCGCTAGCCACTTATGCAAACTAGGTGCATGTCAAGCGTGGAACAGGTCTCATGTGTGAGGACATGTAAAGTTTGTCCGGGCCGCTTCATCCCACTATGCCACCAATATCCAAAATTACAACTAAGGAGCAACAACATGATCATCATCGCCCACATACTCATATGTGCTACCCGTGTAAAGTATCTACGCATAGATCCGGCTCTGATACCATTGTAGGGTCCGTAGCATAGAAAACAATTTTTTTCCTACGATGGGAACTATGTACCAAGATCTATCTACTAGATACAAATAACGGGCGGATGTATATCCGTAGAAAACATACCCTTGAAGACCGACAAAGCTTAATGAGTTCGACTCGTGGTTGATGTAGACGATCTCTTGCCGATCTCAAGATCGAGAGGAAGTCCTAGCGCCGCAAATCAGCAGTGCATCCGTGCTCGCACACACACGTCCGAGGCACCGAGCAACCTCCGCCTCCTCGCTCCAGCGATGCAGCGGAAGCACAATTCTTTCTTGCCGAATAGCCACCGGGAACATGTATCTCGCTAGTCCAAGACCATGGGGGATAAATTCTAGAGGGGGAGAGAGATCCTTCACGAGGAGGTGTGAGTGAGAAGTGAGAGGAGGGGCTCCTTATATAGGGGAGGGGGACAGCCCAAGGGGGCATGGCCGCCAGCCATGGAGGGTGCCCCCACCTCCCCCTCATTCATGTGGGTGGACACTCCACTCACAAAATGGCCCTTCAATTTTCTCCACTCAAAAACCCACTCAAAATCCCATTAAATTTCCACCAAATTTAATGCAAACTCTCATTAAATAAAACTATTTTATTTATTCAGAATTTTGTCAATTACTTTAATGACAAACATTCACATATAATCCCTTGCTAGAATTCTATTTCACATGCATAACCACTTTATACAATTTCACCCGAAAACCTGTTTCGGTATCTAGTGAAATAAATTCCTGCGCTTGTTATTCTTTTTGGCATGAAACTTTTGCTCTAATTGGATGTCGGTGTCTCTTAAGTGTGTCACCCTATGGATCATGAATAATGTGGACATGATCGAGACCCCTCTCGGATCAATAATCAGAAGCGGGATCTGGAGACCCATAATGACTCCCACACATGCAACGATGACTTTCTTGTGATCGTCGGAACCTTTTATGCAAGTATCTTAATCCCTTTGTTTCGCGATATATTACATGTCCGAGATTCGATCATCGGTATCTCCATACCTAGTTTGATCTCGTTACTGACATGCACTCTTTTTTCGTTCCCGTGATATAACATTCTAGTGATCAAATCACTTTCTTGCAAGCTAACCAATGTGATATCACCGAGAGGGCCCAAAGTATATCTATCCGTCATCGGGATGAACAAATTCCACTCTCGATCCATGGGCCTCAACATAACACTTTATTAGTTCTGAATCCATCTTTATAATCACCCTGTTACGGTGTGACGTTTGATGGTATCAAGAAACTCTTCTGGTGTTAGTGATTGACATGATCTCATGGTCTAAGGATTAGGATCACTTCGTAAGTTGTTATAGCAATATAAACTCAATGACTTTGATCGTAATTCTATACTTCGGATGAATGTTCATCACACCATTACACTAATGTTGTGATCCCGTTATTAACAACATCCAATGTCCATGATCAGGAAACCTTGATCATCTTGTTAATCAACGAGCTAGTTTATGAGAGAGGCATAACTAGGAACTTTCTGTTTGTTTACTAAACACACATGTATTAACGTTTCCGTATTAATACAATTATAGCATGCAAAATAAACATCTATCATATACTTGGAATACACATAATAAACACTTTATTATTGCCTCTCAGGGCATATTCCCTTCACGTCATAGTCTTCATTGATGATATTCTGATATATTCCAAGGATAAGGAAGAGCTTGCTGATCATTTAAGAATAGCAATGCAGACTTTAAGGGAACATAAACTTTATGCTAAGTTCAGTAAATGTGAATTTTGGCTAGATGAGGTAGAATTCCTCGGCCATGTGATCAATAAAGATGGAATTGCTGTAAATCCATCCAAAGTTCAATCAGTACTAGAATGGACTGCACCAACCAATGTGAAACAAATTCGAGGTTTCTTGGGGATGGCTGGTTATTATAGGAGATTCATTGAAGGTTTCTCCAAAATAGCTGGACCAATGAACAAATTGTTAAGAAATAATACACCATTCAATTGGGATGAGAAGTGTGAAGCAAGTTTTCAGGAGTTGAAGACCAGGTTAACCACAGCTCCAATCTTAGCAGTTCCAGAAATAGGGAAAGACTTTATAGTATATTGTGATGCGTCTAAAGAAGGATTGGGTTGTGTGTTAATGCAAGATCGGAAAGTGATTGCTTATGGTTCAACACAACTGAAACCACATGAAGTCAACTATCCAACTCATGATTTAGAGTTAGCAGTAGTGGTTTTTGCGCTGAAAGGATGGAGGCATTTTGTTTATGCATCCAGATGTGAGTTATACACTGACCATAAAAGTCTTAAATATTTCTTCACCCAAAAGGAGTTGAATATGAGACAGAAGCGTTGGTTGGAACTAATCAAAGATTATGATTTAACAATCAACTATACTCCAGGAAAAGCAAATGTTGTAGCAGATGCTTTAAGTCACAAAAGTGCAGATATTTAGCCAAGCAATCGGGAGCTACCAAAAGAGTTACAAATGGACTTGGAAAGATTAGAGCTTCAATTCATTAGAACTGAGGTTCTTGGAGGATTAGCCACTATGCAGGTAGTTGCAGAGAAGGATAGTGATCTTAAGCACGAAATTTTTAGACATCAAGCAGAAGATCCTAAGGAAATTCGGAGGATATATCAAAGGCAAAAATCCATTTTTCGCCTTGGAGAGTATGAGTCTTTGTGGTTCTAAGATCGTCTTTGTGTTCCAGATGTGACTGAGATTCGAGATGTCATACTCAGAGAAGCACATGAAACACCATATTCTATACATCCAGGAAGTACTAAGATGTATATGGACTTGAAAGAACTATTCTGGTGGAATAACATGAAAAAGAACATTGCTAGATATGTATTAGAATGCCATACTTGCCAAAGGGTGAAGACTGAACATCAAAGTCCAGCGGGACCATTACAACCTTTGGAAATTCTCGAATGGAAGTGGGAGGAAATAGGTATGGACTTCATCACAGGATTGCCCATGACACCTAATAGGAAGGATATGATATGGGTAATTATGGATAGACTCACTAAAAGTGCACATTTTATTCCGGTAAATCAGAAAGATAATGCCGAGAAGTTAGTAGAAGTTTACATTAAAGAGATAATAAGTAAGCATGGAGTGCCCAAAAAGATCGTAACTGATAGGGGATCAATATTTACTTCAGCATTTTGGAAGCAATTACATGAAGCACTTGGTTCCAAATTAGATTTCAGCATAGCTTATCATCCAGAGACAGGGGGCCAAAAAAAAAGAACAAATCAGATACTAGAAGACATGTTAAGAGCTTGTGCATTAGATTTTGGAGGTACATGGGAAGATCATCTACCATTGGCAGAATTTTCCTACAATAATAGCTATCAAAGTAGTCTGAAGGCAGCTCCATATCAGGTTCTGTATGGAAGGAAGTGTAGATCACCAATATGTTGGTATGAGCTTGGAAGCACCAAAGAATTTGCGCTAGACTATATCCAGGAAAAACAAGATATCATTGAAAAGATCAAGGATAGACTGAAAATAGCTCAGAGTAGGCAGAAAATTTATGTTGATCAAAGTCGAAGATCATGGCATCCAGAAGTGGGAGACATGGTATATTTAAAAGTAAGTCCAATGAAAGGGGTTAAAAGGTTCAGAGTTAAAGGAAAGTTAAGTCCAAGATATATAGGGCCATTCAAGATACTAAGTCAGAACAGAACTATAGCTTATGCTTTAGCGTTACCATCAAGATTGGCTCAAGTGCATAATGTTTTCCATGTGTCACAACTTCGTAACCGTTTGAAAGTTCCAGATGATGCAATCACACATCAGGAGATAGAACTACAAGCAGACTTGACCTATGTTGAAAAGCCCTGTAAAATTTTGGAAGAAAACTGGAAAAGGTTGAGGAATAGGGCAATCAAGTATTGCCAAGTACACTGGGAACATCACCCTGAAAGGGAAGCCACTTGGGAGAATGAAGAGAATTTAAGAAAAGCCTATCCAGAACTATTCAGGTACATCTCAACAAACTTTGGGACGAAGTTTAATTTAAGGGGGGAAGTCTATAACATCCCAGCATTTAGGAACCAACGAAGGGTAGATTTAGGAATCTGTGAAATTGCATGCATTCATCTGTAAAAATGTGGGTAAATTTTTGCCAAATAAAAACCTAAAGTGATCAAAGTTTCTTTCACTCTTTAAGATTAGGAATAGTCTTGGAGAATGATTGTGATAGACTTTGATATGATCTTTGTGGATAAGTGTGTTTTGGGAAATGAAATTTGAATTTAAAATTTAGTGTTGGATTTATAATGTAGAAGGATTTAGAATTAGGTTTGAGTGATTCGATTTAATCAAAAGTTAACAATTAATAACTCAAACTTTAGATAAAATAAATTAATCAATAAAATGAATATTTATTTTATAAATTTTATTTAATAAATAAGTTACAAAAATATAACTTATAAACATGATCAAGAAACTTTACAATAGATAATGAAATAAAAGAACCTTTATATATCTTGAGTATTATTAAAAAAGAATAAAATAAAAAAATTACAAAAAGATAAAAGAAATATTACAAGAAACTATCTATAAAGAAAAGGAAAATCTAATCTAAGTCTTGAATTTCCAAGTCTGGTACCTGTAAAACAAACACAAACAAAAAGAGAGAAAGTTAAGGTTAAAAATGTTTTACTCTCAGAATTGACAGTGAAGTGCACTGTTCAAAGTTCATCATTGAGTAATCTTTTAAAGGGGCAAGTTTCACTGATATGAAAGAATTATATCTTTCATAATTTTAAAGCCATAAGTCAAATAAACAGCAAGGAGGGGAAAATTTCACCAGCCAAGTAAATGTAACCAGATAAAAGTAACTTCATATCCAGAGCATATCCACAAGGTGTGCAGCAGGCACACAGGCAACACACACACCAAACTGCATGGTATGTGCTGTTAGCACAGCAGCAACAACTCCAACACCCAAAACTACACATCACAGTCGTGGGCAAGCTAACCCCACACCATTTCCTTGTTCATACACACCAAGAACAGCAGCCCAGCTAAACCAAACCAGATCACACCAACTAAACCCTAGATCACATCACCAAAATGGTGACATAAGGAGGGGGTAGATCAGCTGGATAGCAAGATCAAGATCAAGCCACCATGACCAGGAGGTGAAGAGCTAGATCAAGGACAATCCTAGGAGTTGGAAGTATCAGGAGGAGCACCAGATCAAGCTAGATACACAACCACAAGATCCACAACTTGTAACCCCAACAACACCCAAGTGTGGTGAGTATCATAAAACACCCATATATTCTGTTCATCTTAATTCAAACAGAAAAACATGTGATGTTTTACAAATTAAACCTCTCAGTGATCACCCAAGTGGGTGAACCTATCATAGAGGAAATTTGAAATATAAAGGCCAGTAGTAAACTCTACCAAATCCACCAGGACCTCAGACCAGCATCATAGGTCCTGGTGATCATAAACAACTCATATATTCCAAAATGTTCTCAAATAGCTTATAAAATTTGGGCACATCTCATGATGGAGTAGCACCTCAGATTTTATAAACTATATGCACCAACATTAAGCTACAAGCAAACCAATCATTTTAGTCCACTAGGATCCAAGGTTCAGTAAAAAACCTTAATACTTAAGCAAATCTATGAGGGACAGTAGGATAGGAATTTAATTCCTAAGCCTCATACCAGCATCATAGGCATTGATCTTTTAAAGAAAGAAGCTTACAATTTATCTTTAACAGACATCCAATCTTAAGCACTGCTATAGTAAAGCCCAACAATAGAATCACTACTTGTGTGCCATCCTAGGATGGTGTCACAAGAACCAATTCTAAAACAAGACAACAATCATTGAGATTTCATAAATAAACAAATAAAATAATAACTATCATTTTCCTAGAAATAATACCCAGGAATCAGGATCAGGTTTATATGTGCCAAGTGTTATTGTAAGAAACTAAGTAACTTGAATCTGCACATCTCCAAGGGGTCGTCGACGAACACGGAGGCACGGGGAGCACCCCCAAGGGGCACTGCGACCCACACCACACCGAGGTAGCAACCACAGCCACGCCTGGAGGCGAGGAGCACCACCACAGCACACGGCAGCAGCGGCGACGACAACACCAGCACCACCCCAAACCCTAGGGTTTGGGATGGAGCTATTCTGGCCACGTGTAACATCCCAAAAATATTAAACATGGATCATCAAACTCTAATCATCAAAATTAGGGTTAAAAAAAACTTTTCCAACTAAAAATATGAAAGCATTCATATGTGTGTGTATTAAAATTTGGATTCTTTTAAATTGCCATGGTTCTGTGTTTCTTTTCTTGTAAAATGATTCTTAGGTGAAATAAACATCATCTAAATAATCCCCAAACTTTTCCCAAAGACAAACAACTCAAAATGAATAAATTAAGTGAATGGTCACTTTGGCCAAATTAACTCCCATGCCTACTTTGGCTATCTCTAATTTTCAAAACTCAACAGAAACATGTATGGATCTTTGCACCCCTTGTTATTACTCATAATGAGGTACCAAGGCCCACTTTGTGATCATCCAAAAACATTCAAATGCTAAGTTTAAATGATAGTTTAAAATTGAATCTATCTCATATGGGAAGATCCCACTATTTCAAAAACCACTCAAACAAGCTCAATTTTCAAAACCCAAGCACCTACAGAATCCTCAACACATGCCTAGCACACCCACCAAAAATCTTTTCAAAATTCAAAAATAAATTTCTTGCGGCCATTTCATCAAACACTTGGAGACAGAACATCAAATTGGCCAAACTTCACTGTTTTGAGCAGTAATTTGGCTAAGCATTGTTCACCATTGATCACACTTGTCTCCCCCAGTGCCAACCAGTGCCTTGACCACCCCTAGCCCCTACCCATTGCACCATGCCATGCCAACCCGAAGGAACCCTTGCCAACCGACCATGGCTAGCTAGCCAGAGCAAGTACCAAGCCTAAACACCATGTCAAGGACGCACGCCACCGTCCACCGCCACCCCCTGTCCAGCGCTTGAACCCTGCTAGCCACTGGACCACACGCCCAAGCCATGCCAAACTTCTCTGAGAGCATGCCGAGAGCGCACCAGAGCGCCACCCTCGACACACGTCCACAGACCGCTCGCCGCCCTCGCCGCGTTCACGCGTGATCACCACCACCCCAACAACCCCGCAGACACGCCCGTTCGCCGCTGCGCGGACCAAGCACGCTGTGCGCCATCTAAACCTCCGTCGGACCCGCCCATAGCATCGAAGCATTCCGACCGATCAGTACCGCCCCACGCCTCGCCACCATGCCGTTGAGCTTCGCCAGGGAACATAGAACCGCCCCCTACCGCCGCCCACACCGATAGCTGCATGTGCCGTCGACCACGACGAGCTCAGCTCGCGCTCGTTGGTCCCCTCTCGCCACTATAAATAGAGGCCTCCCCCGCTCGATTTCTTCACACCAGCTCACTCCCCACCTATCACTGAGACTTCCCACTTCTAGAGCAAGGCGAGCAGCGCATCACCGGAATTTGGCCGGAGCCCGCCGCTGCTGGAGAAAAAGGGAGCCATCGATTGGAACCGCCCAGGAGGAGCTGCCGGTGCCAGGAGGATCGCCGTCGTCGACTTCGTCGTTTGCCCCCATCGCCGACCCTCGCCTGAACCCCGGTGAGCCTCCCACGACCCCCATTGAGCCGCTAGGGTTCGAGCTTGCCGGTGACATGTTCATCGTCGACGACGACCCTCATCCGGTGATCGCCCTTCTAATCCAACGAACCACATCGCCCCGTACCGCTTCGCGTGTTATGAGCCACTAACGGGTGGAACCCCCTGTCAGCTGAGCCCCGCACTGCGGAGTGACACTGGGCCGTCCCATTAACCTTTCCCGCACAGCCTAGTCATTTGAATTGAGAATTTCCCTTTTTAATTCAAACTCAGTTCTGTACCTAGTTTCAAAAATCAACCCAGCTCGATTCAGTGAACCAAATTGGATGAAAACAATTTTGATAGAAAGGAATTGAAATGTTTAATCCAAGCCTGTTGGATTCAAGTCATTTGGATCTGTAGATCAACCTTGGTAAAAATAACAAGTCAGAAGCTTTTCTGTATTCAAACATTTTTCAAATTTCAACGATAACAACTTTTGAGTTGATTCCAACTCTCAAAAATCACATTTGATCATACCTTTCAGAATATATAAAAACATTTGGGTTTACCTACAGAAATAATGTCCAAGTAATAAAATAATGCCACATAGGCATTTCTAGTCACTTTATTTAATTAAAATAAATGGTTAAACCTTATTAAATTGTGACACCACTTTAAATCACATTCCCATGTACTGAAATATGTGGTGATGACATGTGTCAACATGATACCATGTTTGAGTTGGAGAATATTAAATCTTAAGTAATGTTTCAATGAGTAGAAATTACTTTTCTCAAATTAAAATAAATAAGACAAATGCTTTAATCTTGTAATAATAGGTGATGATGCTAGATCATATATAGTACACCCTTGTGTGATGATTGAAAGTAGTTAAGTATTGCTTGGTGATTGTGTACCTCGTATTTACTTATAGACGCTAGTACCGACCAAGGATACGAGGAGGAAGGAGGATACTACGAGGAGGAAGCCGAGGAGAACTTCAACCACTGCTCTGCACAAGGCAAGCTAACACTTGCAAGATACTTTACCTATGCAAGCCAATACTTGCAACTTTGCAAGCCTCACTACACAAATTGACCTATGCAAGCTATTAACCTAGCAAGCTTATACCACTTGATAAACCATCCTAGTTTTATTTACAAGCTTTCTACTTTATTTATTTATCAAAGCTTTTCTTAGAGTTTATTTAAGTGACTTGTAGATTATAGAAAGATAATTGAAAGTTGCATAAAGAGCATAAAATTTGGCCTAAGCTAGATAATCTTGATGTCATCCTAAGACATGAGATTGAACTTAATCTCCACTTAATTACCACCCCTCATTAATACTTACCCCACTTATAGATGCTAGTGCTAAGCATAAAACTTGATCAACTCTAGATGGGAATACTTGGTAAAAATGGTTATGAAAACCTTAGAATGATGAGTCATTCTACTGAGATGTTTTGACATGTGTTTCCGAACACCAGATGATTTTGATGATGAAAATGTTGAGGCATGAGCCTTAGACCTTGACAAAACTGATGGTTGTCTGGATGCGATACCATTCCAATTTTACCGTACAACCACAATACCCGAAAATTGGGTAGGGCTTGACTGGAAACTTATATACCTTAGTATGGGTTCCCTCATAGCCAAGGTCTAAGCTGAGGCTACCTTGTGAAGATTGTCCACCTATGCAGTACCCAAGATGACAGTTGGTCATGGTTGGGAGGCCAAACTCACAGGAGAGGTCCCTATACTAGGGCGTGTAATTGAAATGTTAGGATTGATTATTCGCATACTGAGTATGATGAATTCAGGATTTGTTCCTGATGGATGTATCGAATGTTGTGGTGAAAGTGTACAATCTCTGCAGAGTGTCAAACTATTCGAATAGCCGCGTCCGCGGTTATGGACAGTTGGAGTGGCTGCATCGTTCCCGTCAGATGTTTTCAAAATGACTTGTGAAATGAATTGAGACTTTGACTTGACCACAACAGAGTTGTGATATGAAATTCAAGTTCCCACTTAGGTGTTATAAAATTTCAATTAGTTTTCCTACTTCTGAACTTAGTAGAGGTAAATCTGGCTTTTTGCAAAACAACCCTAGAGCTTAGTGTCCTACTACAAAACCCCCTTAACTTGTTAGTATTAGTTTGCGAGTACTTAAAGAATAATCATGGCTTGGTCCCTAGCTATTCTCGTGGCCAGACTATGAAGAGGAGTACCAGGAGGATGGACCCTAGGAAGGTTACGACAACTAGGATCATCTCCCATCGTCAGCATTGCCTGTGACCCCGAAGATGGAGCTTCGCCTACGCTACCTTTATTATTACGTTATTCCACTGCTTGAGTTGTATTAAGAACTGGATCATGAGATCCTTATTTGTGTAAGACCTTATGTATGGTTTGTAATGGATGATGTACTGTGATATCCAAATCTGTTATGTCTCGCAAAAATGGTAATCCTGGGATTGCGATGTATGGCATAAGAGGCATCTAGGATTAAAAATCCGGGTGTTGACACCACGAGAAAGCTCCAGAGCCAAATCGAATTGGACAGGAGGGTAGAGCATGGTCGACAACCTCACCCTGCATCACGGTAGTGGCCAGGGAGGACCACGGCGGCGAGCAGAGCACGGTGGCGGCACCATCGACCACAGGGTCAAGGAGGAGAAGAGAGAGATGAGGTCAAACGAGTGACAGTGGGTGTGGGCTGGACTGGGTCAAAAACCCCTTCGGGGTGTGGTTTTGGTTCTGTCCTATTCGGCCACAATGTCCCAATAAACCAACACATGCAACCCATTTACCTAAAGGCCATTTTTAATAAATAGGAAAAGACCAAAATGCCCTAAACTTAAATAAATTCTATAAAATAAATTAAAAATCCAAAAATAATAAATAAAATATTTTTGGATTCACAATAATCCAAACTATCCAAATAAATTAAGAAATAAAAATTTAGACATATAAATTTTATTAAGAATTTTGTAATATATATATTCCTTATGGAATTTTACAAAATTATTGAAAGTTGAGAAAAATAAATAAAAATTACTTTCATTATTGATTAGTATTGTAGTATTTTAGAAAAATACTAAACAAATATTTAAGAACAATTTTTTCTATTTAAATGATAATTCTTAAAGGAATTATTAAATTAATAAAATTCAAATAAAAGGAAATAAATAAAAGAATACAATATTCAATAAATATTAAAAATTAATATTTAGAAATTCTTTATTATTAAAAAGAATTCTTATAATCTAAATAATGGGGGAGAATACACATAAAATTAAATAATGCATTACATTACTTTGCATAATCATTTTGCTTCTTTAAATATTGTCCTTACCGGGCAATAATGATGTTTTTGTAGACATAGAAGCTCAAGGTCCAGTGCAAGCATCAGACTTCACTACCTTGCCATCACAAGGCAAGTTCATCACTTTCTCATATCATTTGAAGAGTGTTTATCAAAGTATTTGCAAATTGTGTGTTACCATATATACTCCAAAGAAAGAAAATATTATTTTTCACAAATAAAGAAATCTTAGATATCATCCTAAGTGATGATATAATGGAGAAATAGAACTTTGGGTTCTATTTGCAACAATGATGATCAATTAGGGACTTAATAACCCATGACATCAGTGATTCTAGCGCCGTATATCACGCGTTAGCCATGAGATTTGGAATGGGACAGAGAAGTCAGTTGTATCTTCTTTCTCTCGCATGTAGCCGGATGTGCAGGTCGTGGCTATTATCCTCGTATCGTGCATATTAATTGGTAATTCATAGAGGATATGCAGCATATGGGTGGGAACGCTCAACGTCCCACGGTAACCATTGTCGTAATTCAATATGTGGGCATGGTATACACCAAGGAGGCATGCGAGGTCGCGAAGGGGGCAGTGATTGGCTTGGACCAACTACTGGGCCCCACATCATGGAATTATGGACGGTAAAGTACGCCCGGTTGTGCAACAAGGAGTTGATCTCTCATGGGTAAAGTAACACACCTCTGCAGAGTGTAAGAACTGTAACTTGTTACTCCCTGTTCTGGGAAGGAGCTGCGAACGCGGCAGGAAAGGAACTCCATGAAAGTTCTGTTCAACCTATGAAGGATGATGGTCATAGATTTTCATAATAAAATCAATCTTTGAAGAAAGATTTACAAAAACTGCATAGTGCCAAGGACTTATAGTCCGAGGTGGTAGTTAGAGCATCAAACTTCCCACCTTGCATATAATGAATTTGTTGGGTAATGCCGTTACTCATCCTTTCCTTTGATCCCTTGCTTAGACTCTGAGGATCCCGAAGATACGCCAATGTATGCAGTCGAATGTCAAGAAGATGTGTTCTACGAGGAGCCTGGCCTGTCAGGAGGTGTTGAAGGAGTGGATTACGAAATCCGCTATGGTGTCGATGATAATGAGTCCAACTAAGTACCCTAGTTAGTAGTAACCGATGGAGCTGAGCAGCATGAAATCTATAGAATAAGCTGCTGAGCTCAACTCCTAGTTGGAGTTGCTAGTTTTAAATTCTGCTAAAACACTTTATATTTTGGTTTGTAAGTTGAATCCTTATGAAGTCTCGAACTTCTGGTATTGTAATAATAATAATGCATGAAAGTTTTTAATATGGACCCGCAATGTTTCTCTTGTACCACTCTGAGGGATGTGATATTTACAGAACGGTGTTCTGTGGATGTCATGTCAACGACTATAGTGTACTACACATGCAGTGGTATGCTGGGTCACCGCACCTCATCACGGGCATGGACATAGGGATTATCAACCCTCAGAGAGCAAAACTCAGAATCAGATATATCAGACAGTTTCTTTGGCCCTGATGGCCCTGAGCTGCAACTCTTGGTGCGCCCCGAGGAGGGCGGACGAGGGGGAGCACTGCCACGACCAGAAGACCGCTTGGTGATCCCCTCACAACCCCCATGGCCACCTCGATAAGCAGGAATCTTCATACGACGTCTAGGCTGAGGCATGACTTCTTCTCCCTCGGACTCCGTCTCTTCCTCTATAATCTCATGAGTTGCCTTGGAGCACTTACGTGCACCCCTAGAGCCACCTGCACCTGTGATAGCAAAGGGGAGAATAGCAGGGGGGTAAGGGCACAAGAACCCAAAGAAAACCACAAAGAATCCAAAATTTAGAGAAGTATTGTGGTCAGTAGGGACCGGTACTACCGGTGCTGGAAGCGGTAGTACTACCGGAAAAAGTTTCCGCTACTACCGGTCGAGCGGATATACACCCAGCCAAGGTTGGACACGGTCCCAAATTGGCCTCAATAGCTCCTAAATCGACGATTCTTATAGGCAACAAGGAATGTATGGCGGTACAACCTCACAACAAGTCAATTTCTTCAAGAATCTAAGCAAGACCTAGACCCAATGAAGAAACTAAGAGTGAGAGAGAGGGGCGGTTGTACCGGGATCCATGCCGGTGGAGAAGGAGCGGGAGCCCACAAGGAGTCTGAATCCAAGGAGGATCCGGGGAGAGGTGGACGCGGCGAGGCTCCGGTGGCGTCAAGAGCTCCGGCGGGGGCGGTGGTATGTGTGGAGAGCGGGGGGAGGAGAGGGGGAATAATGAGGCACTGAAGGGTGCCTCCCCCTGCGCGACTAATCTATACCGGAAAACGCCAACCGGTAGTACCGCTTGCAAGCGGTAGTACCGGTCCAGCAACTGGTAGTACCGGAGATACGAGCGGAGTACCGCTCAGAGTGCTTCCGAACGCATACAGGAACCACCAGTGTCGTAGTACCATTCCTAATCCGGTAGTACCAGTTCCACCTGATTCCATAGCCAGGGTTAAAGGAAGGGTTCTTGTGCGGGTTGGATGAGGGTTTTTCGAGGAAGTAGAAAGGCTTGGGTTCAGATAATCACACTGTGTGAAGCACATGCACTCTGAAATACGGATAAAGACATCAAAAACCAAAGGAGAGTGCATGAGACTAAGATCAACAAAGAATCAATAGATGACAAACACGAGTAAATGCCAACCTCTCAAATGAGAGAGGGCGGTGGCCTAGGCCACCATGTAGGAGTATACTCGGCTTGGCACCACGAAGATATATCTTGGGTCCATTACCGAAACTCATCATGTAAGCTCACATATCACAAAATGATATTAAGAGGAATGATTTTTATCACTTTGGGCATAATGGGGGGAGGGATAGTCCAATCAATTAGGACCGCACTCCCCCTATATCCATGCCTGCACCTAAACCAAATAAGAGTCAAGACATAGGCGAGTATGCAAGGTGATCAAGTCAAGCTCCTTGAATCTATGATATTTAGTTCATTCCTCAAATAGCAAAACCTTGCTTGATCTAGTGGCTTCATGAAGATGTCGGCAAGTTGATCTTTGGTTGACACATATAATATATCAATATCACCTCGAGCAACATGATCCCTAATGAAGTGATGACGAATCTCAATATGCTTTGTCCTTGTGTGATCCACCGGGTTGTATGCAATCTTGATGGCACTTTCATTGTCACATAGAATAGGCACTTTTTCACAAAGGACACCGTATTCCTTTAAAATTTGCCTCATCCATAGCAATTGGGTGTAAGCACTAACAGCTGCCACATACTCGGCTTCCACGGTGGAGAGAGATATACAATTTTCCTTCTTGGAAGACCAACATACCAAGGACCTACAAAGGAATTGGCAAGCCCTGAATGTTGATTTTCTATCATCCTTATCACCAGCCCAATCGGAATCCGTGTATCCACAAAGAGCAAATGTTGACCCTCGAGGATACCAAAGACCATAATATGGGGTATGAACTAAATATTGAAAGATTCTCTTGACCGCCATTAAATGGCTTTCTTTAGGAGCCGCTTGATATCTTGCACACACACCTACACTCAACACAATATCAGGTCTAGATGCACAAAGTTAAAGCAAAACCAATCATAGACCGGTATACCTTTTGATCCACATCTTTAGCATTTGGATTTTATTCTAGATGAGTCTTTGTAGCCATGGGAGTAGGAGCTCCATTTAAATCTTGCATATTGAATCTCTTGAGCATATCTTGAGTATACTTGGCTTGGTTGAAGAATGTCCCTCCTCTAACTTGCTTGATCTCAAAACCAAGAAATACTCTCAACTCCCCTAGCACAGACATCCGGAACCTACTAGTCATAAGCTTTGAGAATTCATCATTAAAAGCTTTGTTAGATGAGCCAAAGATAATATCATCAACATATATTTGGCATACAAAAAGCTCCCCATTGACCTTCTTAGTAAAAAGAGTGGGACGATATTCCCAACCTCAAATCCACGGTCAAACAACAACTCTCTAAGGTGCTCATACCATGTGCGTGGGGCTTGCTTGAGCCCATAGAGCGCCTTATCAAGTTTGTAGACATGGTTTGGGAAGTTGGGATCCTCAAATCCCGGGGGTTGCTTTACATATACCAACTCATTTAATGGACCATTAAGAAAGGCACTTTCTACATCCATTTATTGCAACTTAAAGTTATGATGTGTCGCATAAGCAAGAAGGATACAAATGGACTCAAGGCGAGCCACGGGTGCATATGTCTCTCCATAGTCAATGCCTTCAATTTGAGAAAACCCTTGAGAAAATAATCTTGCCTTGTTCCTTACTATAATTCCATGCTCATCTTGCTTGTTATTGAATATCCACTTGGTGCCTATAACATTGCAGCAATCCTTTGGCTTCTCAACTAGCTTCCATACTTTGTTTCTCTCAAAGTTGTTGAGCTCTTTGTGCATTGCTTCCAACCAATCCGAATCTTCAAGAGCTTACCACACTTTCTTTGGTTCAATCATGGAGATGTGTGCTTGGTGCTCACTAAACCTCTTCAATTGTGCTCTTGTGGAAATGCATCTCCTTAGGTCACCAACCACATTTTGTAGAGAGTGGTCTCTTAATTCAAACATCTTCTCCTTTCTAGCTTCACAACGAGTGTGGATCTCCTCATTGTTTCTTGGGGACCTTCTTCATCATTTTGGTCCTCGTCTTGACCATCAACTCGACCTTGATCATCACCAGAATCATTCTCTTCATTAAGTGGCAAAGATTGACCTTGGTCTTGATCAAGCACCTTTCTAGCATCGATTTGAGCTTGTCTCAAGGCATTTTGTATGGATCTTCCTTGAGTAATTGACTTGGCACCACTTGACATCCTGGAGAATGAATCAAGATCCTCCTCACTAGATATGTCACCTTGATCAACATGTGGAGGGTCCACAGCTTGTCTTTGGCTTGGGTCATTGTCCACCTCGGTAGATGGAATATGTTGTTGTTGTGAAGATGAGGGCTCCACTTGAGTAGAGCATAGTTCATCTCGATCCACCACAGGGGGTTCCTCAACAGGGAGGATATATACTACACCCATTCTTCCTATGGCATCCTGAGGCATTTCATCATCTGCATCACAAGCAACAACACGCCCCCCTTGGGGACCATCATATTCTTCGAAGGTCATACTACAAGATTCTATGATGGATCCGGAGAGCTTATCATAGATTCTATAAGTGTGAGATTTGAGACCATAGCCAACAAAAATACCCTCAAATGCTTTAGACTCGAATTTGGACAAACGAACACCTTTTATGAGATAGAAACACTTACAACCGAACACCCGAAAGTAAGATATGTTGGGCTTGTTACTGGTAATTATTTCATATGGAGTCTTGTTGATTTCTTTGCAGAGGTAGAGCTGGTTTGATGCATGGCAAGCGGTGGAGATGGCTTCGGCCCAAAAGTTGTAAGAAGATTTAAACTCCGCCAACATGGTCCTAGACATCTCAATAAGAGTCCGGTTTTTCCTCTCGGCCACACCATTTTGTTGAGGGGTATATGTAGCGAAATATTGGTGTTTTATCCCCTCATCACTAAGGAAATCATTCAAGGTGTAGTTCTTGAACTCGGTGCCATTGTCGCTTCTTATTATCAACACGGGGACATTATTGACGTTGAACCAAGTTGATGAAGTCGATGAAGGTCTTTTGGGTCTTGATACGTCCAAAACGTATCTACTTTCTTGAACACTTTGCTATTGTTTGTCCTCTAAACTTCTGTGATTTGGATACAACTAACACGGACTGACGCTATTTTCAGCAGAATTACCTTGGTGTCTTGTTTTTGTGTAGAAAATCAAGTATCAGGAAAAATCCTGGAAAATATGCCAAAAATTATATTTCACCAGAATATCCACGGAGCCAGAAGACGAGACAGAGAAGGGGCCTAGGGGCCCACACACTTCGCCACCTTGGCGCCTAGGGGGTGCAACCACCCCAGGCACCCCCTCGGCCTCCCTCTGCGCCTATAAGTTGCCTCTCGACCTAAAAATCAAGGGGGGTTCGATAGTTTTCTATAAAGAGTTCCGCTTCGCCGCCGCCACCAGAAACCAAGATTCGGATCAAGAAAATCCGTTCTGGCACCCTACCGGGACGCGGAATTTGGAGAGGATCATCGTCATCGTCATCACCAATGCATCTCCATCGACCATCAATGTTTCCCTCATCCATGAGTGATTAATCCCCCGATGTAGGCTTGGGGATGGTAGGGATTGGATGAGTTCTATCATGTAATCTAATAAGATTGTTAGGGCATAGTGCTTAGTATCTCTATTAGTGCTATTTGACTTTGTTGCAACTTGTTGTGCTTAATGCTTGTCACTAGGGACCGAGTGCCATGATCTCAGATCTGAACTTATTATTGAATCATTATGATAGTATTGTTTGTGATCTTATCTGCAAGTTGTGTACACATATCATTGTCTGGATCGAAAGGCCCCAAAGTGACAATAATTGGCACAACTGGAGGGGATGGCTGTGGTGTGAGGATCACATGTGTTCACGGAGTATTAATGCTTTGCTCCGGTGCTCTATTAAAAGGAGCATCTTAATTGCCAGTAGTTCCCTAGAGGCCCCGCTGCCACGGGCTGGCTAGACAAGATGTTGTGCAAGTTCTCATTGCGAGCACGTATGACTATATTTGGAGCACATGCCTAGGATTGTTTAGTACTTGGATGCTTGTTATTATTTATCTGCAATGCCCTAGATCTTGAAGTTACATGTTTAGACTCGTCCATGCAACGCCCGTCCATCCATCCCTATGCCTACCGCACTCGAATCCCACTGTTTACTGTTACTGTTGCTATTACTCGTGTTCCACTATTGATGTTGCTTTGCTGTTGCTACTACCAAACTATTGCTACTGATAAACTTCTGTGAGCAAGAACTATTTTTAGGTGCAACTGAACTGACAACTCAGTTGTTAAGGCTTGCAAGTATTCTTTGGACCCCCTTGTGTGGAATCAATAAATTGGGTAATACTACCCGTGAAGACTGTTGCGATCCCCTATACTTGTGGGTCATCAAGACTATTTTCTGGCGCCGTTGCCGGGGAGCATAACTTTATTTTTAAGTTCACTTGGATCTATTATTGTTTACTGCTACACCTTTCATCATGGGGAAGTCTCATGATTGAAAGTTCCCTATTTTACCATCCACTACAAGATGAGGTACTGTCCTAAACACCTTTGATGCTCTTGATTCACCGTTTGTTATAAGTAAACTTGTTACACCACCACCACATACACATGCTACACACACTGCTACTACTGCTGAGCCTGTAACTGCTTTTGATACTCATGATGTTACTTCTACTGTGCTTAATGCGAGTGGTTCATTAGGTCCTTTTCTAGATGCTAATATGTCTAGTCTAGGAAATACCGAAACTCCTAGTGAAGACACTGTTACACCTGTTAGCTCACCTGAGTCTAGTGAGAGTTATGATATTAATGATGGTTACATTGAGTTCACTGATGATTTTGTTGAAGAGTGCTGAAACACACATGGTACTAGTGCTATTAAGAGTCTCCTTGCTAGACGTACTATTATGTGTAAGTTGTCCTCTGATCCTGAGTTTGCCACTTCTCGCATAGATATTAAAGATAAAGATTATGATTTCTCTCTTGATTTATCTTATTTAGATATTGTTGAGAAAGAACCTTTTTGTGGGACTGAAAATGAGAGTGTTGTGGCTCATATTAATGAGCTCTCTACTATGAGTGCTTTATTCTCTGATGATTTTAAGATGCGCAAGTACTTTGTTACTAAGATTTTCCCTTTTTCACTAAAAGGAGAAGCTAGGTCTTGGTTTAATAGATTACCTCCTGGTTCCATTGATAGCCCTGATTGCTTGATTGCTTCTTTCTTCCAGAAATATTTTCCTCCCAGTGCTAGACATGCTGCTTTGTAGAGACTTTTTGATTTTAAACAGGGAGAAGAAGAGAAATTGCCTGACTCATGGACAAGGTTCTGTGCCTTGATTCATGCACATCCTAGATGTCCATTACCTAAAAATGTGCTTCCTGATATTTATTATAATGGACTAACTAATGATTCTAGGACCTACCTAGATAGCTTTGCTGATTGTGTTTTCAGGAAAAGAACTCCTATAGATGCTGAAGAATTAATGGCTAAAATAGGCAAGAATTATGATGATTGGACTTCAATTGAGCTGAATACACCTGAGCCTATTACTCCTGAACCAGTTATTCCTGAACCAGTTCCAACACCAACAACAAAGAAGAGAGGACTAATTGCATTAAATGATGAAGTGATGAAGGAAGCTAAGAAGTGTCTAAAGGAGAAAGGTATTAGAGCTGAAGATGTGAAGAATCTACCTCCTATAGAAGAATTATGTAAGCCAATTCCCCACTCATCTACTATTGAGGTACACTCTCTCCAACACTTTGATGAAGGTGATATTCCTTATGGTAAGCCTCCTGATCAATGCTTAGAGGAACTTGACATTTTTATTGTTAAACAAGGTAATTTTAATAAACAAGTTCAGAATCATTTATTGGAAAACTCTAGAGCTATCAATGAGTTGAAAGATATTGTGAAAATAACTACTAATGATATTAAAATGCTTTGTAAACACTTTCAAATGGTTCAAACCCAACTTGATCAACTTGCTAAGGTACAAAAGGATATGCTAGTTAATACCTCAGGAGATAAGCATGCTTATGGAATTAGAACTAGGAGTGGTATAGCTACTCAAGATCCTTTATATCCTGAAGGACACCCTAAAAAATTGAGCAGGATTCTCAACAAGGTGAGAGTAGTGGTAGTCCTCGTAAGAGAAAGAAAAAGAAACATAAGATAGTTGAGGAAACCACTTGAACCTGCTTGTAGAGGTCCCAACCTGATAAGGTAGAGATCCCTGTGTTTACAATGCTAGTCCCTAGATCAATAGCTAGCATCCACAGTTTAAGATGTAATATCAAGAAACAAAGGTCATAATACAACTTTATAACCAGGAATAAAATAATACATTACATCTTACATAGCTCATTTGGCTATCTCATTACAATGCAGCAGAAATAACTATATAGCATGGAGTCCTTCATCTTCAAAGTGCCACAGGCAGTCATGTTGGTTGTAGAGTTGTAATCCTATTTAACACACTTCACTAACATCAAAAAAACCTGCAACATAATAAGTTACAGCCACAAGGGTCAATACATTTGAATTGTATTGGCAAGTTTCACTACTATGTAGAAATAAGTGGATCCTATCATTACATGCATATTTGGCTAAGTAGGGTTTAGGCTCATTTGCAGAAAGCAATATAGTTTTATCCTATCTTTTCAAAATAGTTTTGCTCTTTTGAAAATCTTTCTGAACTCCTTGGAAAACTCCAAGTGCTTCAAACCCCTTGTTGTCACCATCAAGTTTTACTTTGAGAAATTGGAATGTCGAGATCTTCCATAGCTCCAGGCCTTAGTTGCTCAGAATTGTCCATAACCGGGGACATGGCTAAGTACTTAGAATTTGATCTTCTGCAGAAGTTGTACACTTTACCCACATGACACAATCTCGTGTTGACGCCACCAGTGGCCGCTGGATAAGTACACACCAAATGGAGTACCGGCAGATCGAGAATGTGACAAAGTCTTTCCATAGAAGTCCTCCCAATATACAATGCTAGCTTGTCTACCAGACACCAATGTAAGGATATATTTCCAATACATAATTCTAGTTAACCTGAAGATGCCAATGCATGGGTCTTCCACTATGTAGTTGACTAAGCCAGAGCCCATTTAGCACGTGGTTGTACACGGAAGCCACTGTACGAGAAACATGTTCAATCTCTAAGTTCCTGGGTGGTTTTCTTCTAGTGCACACATAAAAAGATAGCCATATAAACATGGTTCCCTTTGTTGCCACCTTGTCCAATCTTGAGTATCCTTGTCCACCCAGGTGGTTCATTGAGTACTTATTTTATTATATAAAACATATATCTTTCCAACACTTCATATAATCATATCATGTATCCCATCCCAAATATATAGCAGGGCTAAGCATACTACAACTACATTGTTTTCACTAAGGAAGATATAAGGGTATCCTATTAGGATTTAGCATAACATAAAATATAGTAGTCCTTTCCATGCATGTTACAAAATCCACTAAGTGTAATCAAAATAGTAGGACTTGGATGATAGTGTCACTTGCCTTAGTAGTTGGTGGTGTTGATACACTCTTCACAATAACACACTTGACAATCAACACAATCTATCAAGCAAAACAACCAAGACAAAACATACACAAGATCAACACTTATGGCAACACAAAAATCATGCAAAGTATGCAAACATGCAAGATGACAATTTTTATTGTACAAATTTTTATAACAAGGTTCTGAACATTACTAAGTGATTTATTGACATTTTATATTTTCAAGATTACAAATGCAACCATTTGTGCAATTGTAGCAATTAGCAACATTTTCTAACAGTTGAAAAGGCCATTCTTATTAAATAATTGCCATGGTCTTATTTATACTAGAATAAAATTATATTTTGATTTTACTGTACAGAGGGTTCAATTTACAACCATTTGCAAAAGCATTTACTTAAAAATAATTTACACAACAACTTTTATACTCAAAATACTCCACAAATGGTTCTGTATAAAACGTGATTTTAACAGAATAAAAAAATACGGAATTATGGCTCCACTATGTTCTACTCGTTTTTGTGAATCCATAGACATATTATTTGCTAAATTTGGATATACAGAACTAAAGATATAATTTTTATGGTGAAAATGACCAATTAAACCATTTAATTTATAAATCAAATTTTTGTACAGATAATAAGTAATATTATTGCAGAAATGGATTCTACAGAATCTTAGCTTTTTAGGGATACCAAATTTATAATTTTTGGACTTCTAAATCTTTTTCTATGAATTATACGAGTTCGTACTAAAATCTGGAAAAGTCAAACTCGGGAATTGACTGAAATTGATTTTGACTAATCTGACTGAGTTGACTGTTAACTACGCTGATGTCATGATGATGTCAGATTTGACTACAAAAAAAGTTGCTCGGATGGAAAAAAATTCTACATAAAAGTTGTAGGTAACAACTAGATATATCTACTGTTCAAAGGAAATTGCGTTTGGAGCAACGAGGTGGGCGTAAAATGGATTATACCTTCTAAGATCTAAATCTTTGACCATGTTTTTCTCTCTGCTCAATGTACGAAACTAGGTGAAACCAGCGGGAATGGAACCGTCTTGACGAGGGGAACAACTTCCGTCTTCAAGCCACCACGATCCGAGATCGTCTTGAAGGTCTATTTGGGTGGAGAAGATTGGAGAGAATTTTGGACGAAAATGGGGCTAAGATTAGTTGAAAATTTGTAAACTTTCATGGAGTGGGGTTTATATAGGAGGAGGGAGGGGCTGGATTAAAGGATATTAAAGAGAGAGAGGAATTAGGGGGCATTTAGTGAAATTTAGGAGGGCAATTGAGAGTCATTTAGGAGCATTAGATACAAATATGAAGACCAAGTACTCCCTGGTTCCTGTGCTCGTGTACCGTACATGGTGCCCTCATGGCCGATCAGCCTGGTTGGGCTGACCTATTTTGGCTGGCCTGGCCGGTATTTTTTTTTGTTTTATAATTTTTTTCTATTTATTAATTCTTTTATAACTTTTGATTTAGAGCTCCGAATTTGTTGATTCAAATTTCTGCGAGTTCGTAAATTCATGGGCAACATTTTAGGACATAAATTTGATGTATTTAGAAATATTTAATTTTCTCAATTATTAATTAGTTAATTATTGTACGATTGCATGTGTGCGATATTGGCCTAGTTGCAGGTCAATATGTTTGGAATGACTTGGATTCTTTTATTATTTGAACTTGATTCGATTTAGTTCCACTTTACATGGATAACCATGAATTAAAGTTTAAAAGTATGAGAGGATAATTTTATAAAATCTTAAAATAGCTCACATAAGCTATGGTGCTTATTTTAAAACGAGACTCTTTGCTTTTATTTTTGGTTCAAAACAAAACAAAGGTTGTTTGAAAAATGTAAATGAAGTAGTTGAGATGTATAGACAGTTTTTGGTCGAGAACATTCCTCAAGATTAAAAATAGATTTTCAAATACAGGAAGTTTGTGAAAAAGATTTTGAAGGGGAACCTTGCAAATTATGATTTTGAATTAGAGGAGATATATGGATAATCTTGATGCATTGATCTTAGGGTTTTTGTTAAATGCTATTTTTATTTTAAGGAATACCTTTATTTGGGGTAAAACTTTTGTAATAGTTTAAAAGGTTTTAATGTTTCCAATTAGAAGCAAAAAAAGTTTCTTTTCCCCCATAAATTTCAACAATTATTTCTTTTGTTTATTTATTTTTCACATTTCAAAATTTGGAAAATTTTGGGATGTGACACTGCTGTAGATCCTAATAGTATATATGTCTCTGATGCTGAAACTGAGAGTGGTAATGATAAAAATGAGTCTCCTGGTAAGGAGGAAGTTGAGAAAGAACCTGAGGAGCACACTAAGAACACTAGGTACACAAAGGAATATTTTATTGCTAATAAACATGGTAAAGAGAGAGAACCTTGGGTGCAGAAACCTATGCCTTTTCCAGGTAAGAAACACAAGTCAAAGGAGGAATAACACTACAACAAGTTTTGTGAGTGGATGAAACCTTTATTTTTTGCAAATTCCTTTGACTGATGCTATTAAGTTGCCTCCTTAGTATATGAAGGATATTGTCACTAATAAAAGGAAGATTCCTGATGAGGAGATTTCTACTTTGCTTGCTAATTATTCCTTCAATGGTAAGGTCCCAAAGAAACTTGGTGATCCAGGTATACCAACTATTCCTTTCTCCATTAAGAATAATTATGTTAGAACTGCTTTATGTGATTTGGGAGCTAGATTTAGTGTTATGCCTTTTTCTCTGTATAAGAGACTCCAGCTAGAAAAATTGATACCAACTGATATCTCTTTGCAAATGGCTGATAAGTCAATTACTATTCCTGTTGGTATATGTGAGGATGTTCATGTTCAAGTAGCTCATAACTGCATGGTTTTAACTGATTTTGTTGTGCTTGAAATGCCCGAAGATGATAATATGTCTATTATTCTTGGGATACCTTTTCTTAATACTGCAGGTGCTGTCATCAATTGTAATCAAGGAAAAGTAACATTCAATATTAATGACAGAGAGCATACTGTCTATTTCCCCAAGAAGGTTGCTAAGAGCTATTTCCTGAATTCCATTGAAAATATTGAGAGCATCAAGGTTGGATAAATATATTGTCCCATTCCACAAGAAAATTCTGAAACTATTATGATTGGAACCATTGCTATCAAGTATGAGGTAACATAATCACCTTGTGGAATGCAAAGGTTTGTTTCATATAAGATTGTTTTGGTAATAAGACTTGATCAACCTTGCTAACAAAAGGATTTTAATGAACAAAATAATACTTTCACTGTGGTTATACTTGCTTACTTTTATTTTTCTCCTTTCCAATCTTTGCTCTTCATCGTGCCTAACTTAAAGGAGTTAAATGAAAGTACTTGTTGGAGATAACCCAAGAGTTTCTTTGAGTCTTGGAAGTTATTACTTCAGTAGTGACCTCTCCTTATCCTTTTTGTTTGCTTTTTGTGCCAAGAATGATCTCTAATGAGAGGGAAGTAAGATTTGGGGAGTTGCTATCCCAAAACAGGTTTCTGTCCTCCACCATAAAAATTCGTGAGGAGAGTCCGCAAGTCGGATTGAGCTGAAAATTTACGAATAAATCCCCCAGTATGTTAGATAACTTTATTTAGTTCAACACTTTTTGATTTGAGCAACATAAGATTTTCAAAAGAATCGGTTTCTACCTGCTGGTCTATTTTGACAGATTTCTGCCATTATTTGCATTTGCTTCTTATTGATTCCTTTTTGAGTTCTCTTTTGGGGAATTGAGCTTTTTGAAGGAGTTGCTACAGTATCTTGTGTTTTTGGTGAAAAATTTTGCTGTTCCAAAGCTAAACCCAAAGGTCTATTGTCTTTTGAATACACTAATGTTGCTAATGAAGATTGTGTGAAGTTTTGTATGAAGGAAAATTTTCAGGTGTAGAGAGACAATAATGTAATGAGATGAAGAATGGACAAAAGCTCAAGCTTGGCGGGGGGAGGCACCCCGTGTCACCCCAAGAAATATTTAAGAGGTACAAGCATCAAATCTTGGAGGTGCCCAAGGCATCCCCTTCTTCATCAATAAAAATCTCAGGTCTTTCTAGACACTTCGTTTTTATTGTTTCATGCAGAGTTGTGTTGTTCTTGGAGCGTCTTAGTTTTTGTTTTTGGTTTTATTTTTCTTCGTTTGTTTTTTCTTTGTGTGCTTGATTTATAAAAAATTGAAAACACAAAAAATATTTGTTGTTCTTCTTTGGTTTTGTGAGTTCTTTGCAGGGTTCAGCCGTCCTTAGTGGATTTTGGTTTCATGTTATTATTCAAGTCACACAAGTGAAGGGCAATAATGAAGATTAAGACAACTTGAGGTGTGGTAAGAGGCTGGTAACAAACTCTATTTGTTTCATTTTTTGTACATATGGTCTTTATTGTGAGCATGCTTAGCCTGTTTGTGTAAGGTGTATGTCATTATGGATGCTTAGTAGTTCTTGTTTGCTTGTGATTAGCTCCAGCTTGGTAATAGTTTGTAGCATGTCATATGAATGTTTGCTTGCATTGTTTTATTCATACTTTGGTATGACATTGTGGTATCCTTCCCTGACTGTTCATATGAATCGACTTGGCACATTCTCACGCATGCATATGAGTAATCAATAGTCAGTAAGCCTCGATGATTTATTTTGCCTCAGAGTTCTTGTATCACTTTCATGCCATAGTTAGTCATGTTTTGTTGCAAGCATAATTATGATAGTCATTGCTCTCTCCTTTGTCGCTCCCTCTCTATTGCTAGCCTTCACTTGCACTGAGTATGAGCTCTATCTATGCTTACAACTCCCAAAACCAATATTGCCAGCTGTGTCCACCATACCTACCTATTAGCATCATTTGCTATTTCAGTGCATATTCTATATGTCGTGTTTTCTTCCAAAATAAAATGTTTGTCTGTTTTGAGAAAGTTAGTTAGTAAATCTCTCATGAACTTGATGGCACACTTTATTCCTTACGCTTAATAATCCTGAACCATTGTGACCTGTCCATGAAAGTTATATGCTTGCAAATTATATGCTAGGAGTCAGCAGAACCGTGCTGTGATGGGGAACGCTTTCAACACTTTTTGGATATCTCATCCAGTTGATACCTTGCTCTTTTGTTTGTGGATGTCGACAATGTGAAATAAAGGGGAGCTTGTGAGTTCATGGAGTCTATACATTGTGTTAGAGAAACGCCTGGGCCGCTAGCCTAAGCCATGCCTAATCATGGTGGAAACTTGCAGCATTACCATAATGAGCATTTATGAAGCATCCTCAATAAAAAGCTATACACATAGTAAATAAAAACATCGCTGGGATGCTCATTGTCTGCTTGCCTTGTCATTTTGATCACGGGATAGCTCTTGTATCATGTGCAAGGGGTACCCCATTGGCGGTTCTCTATGATATGCATGTATTTACAATGACAAGAACTTTTAGGTAACCAAAGTTGAGTAGCATGCGGAGCGGCCCTCATACTCAAGGGGCTTGATATTTCTAGTCTATGGTCTGTCAAGCATATGATTCAGAGTGGACCTCACTTTCACCTTAACCATATGAAGATGCCTATGATAGGGGCAATGAGAGCTCAAAGCTAATGAGTACCTTCCTTTCAGAATTGGGAAGCCTTTCAAACCTTTCGAAACCATTTTCACCACCTTGTTGAGTCACCACTTATTCTATGAGCACCTTCTTGAGAGCATAGTTGTCATTTTTGTGTTTGTTTCAAAACTTGGTTAATTATGTCATGACTTTGATGCTTGTATCTCTGATATCTTTACTTCTAGTCTTCATGTGAACTTCAGAGGTGCCTTGGCATTTATATTATGCTCTTCAAACAAAGGCAAGCGAGATACCACTCTATCATACCTTATTATGAGCATTGCAATGTTGCTTATGTTTATGTTTCATGCTACTTATTATTATTGAGTTGGTTTCTCTTCATAGCTTGCAATGGCTATTGAGTAGACTTAATTGCATACTCTTTATTATGAATTGTCTAAGCATCTACTCCTGTGCTGAGAATATTTACATCATATGAAGAAAATGTGTCCGTGAAAGTTATTTTACCGCACTCAGTTTTCAACTGAATTGCTTGAGGACAAGCAATAAGCTAAGCTTGGGGGGAGTTGATACGTCCAAACCGTATCTACTTTCTCAAACACTTTGCTATTGTTTCTCCTCTAAACTTGTGTGATTTGGATACAACTAACACTGACTGACGCTGTTTTCAACAGAATTACCTTGGGAGAAAATCAACTATCAGGAAAAATCCCGGAAAATATGCCAAAAATTATATTTCACCAGAAGATCCACGGAGCCAGAAGACGAGACGGAGAAGGGGCCTGGGGGGCCACACCCCTGCCAGGCATGGGCCCACCACTAGACGCGCCTAGGGGTGCAACCACCCCAGGCACCTCCCCGGCCTCCCTCTGCGCCTATAAGTTGCCTCTCGACCTAAAAACCGAGGGGGGTTTGATAGATTTCTAGAAAGAGTTCCGCTCTGCCGCTGCCACCAGAAACCAACATTCGGATCCATAAACTCCGTTCTGGCACCCTACCGGGACGGGGAATTTGGAGAGGATCATCGTCATCATCATCACCAACGCATCTCCATCGACCATCAATGTTTCCCTCATCCATGAGTGAGTAATCCCCCGCTGTAGGCTTGGGGATGGTAGGGATTGGATGAGTTATATCATGTAATCGAATAAGATTGTTAAGGAATAGTGCCTAGTATCTCTGTTAGTGCTATTTGACTTTGTTGCAACTTCTTATGCTTAATGCTTGTCACTAGGGCCCGAGTGCCATGATCTCAGATCTGAAATTATTGAATAATTATGATAGTATTGTTTGTGATCT
The DNA here is from genome assembly GCA_023614405.1 of Avena insularis. Taxonomy (NCBI): domain Eukaryota; kingdom Viridiplantae; phylum Streptophyta; class Magnoliopsida; order Poales; family Poaceae; genus Avena; species Avena insularis. The sequence continues at coordinate 216,895,165 of CM042685.1, read as the reverse complement.
TATCTGCAAGTTGTGTACACATATCATTGTCCGGATCGAAAGGCCCCAAAGTGACAATAATTGGGACAACCAGAGGTGATGGTTGTGGTGTGAGGATCACATGTGTTCACGGAGTGTTAATGCTTTGCTCTGGTACTCTATTAAAAGGAGCACCTTAATTGCCAGTAGTTCCCTAGAGGCCCCGCTGTCACGGGCTGGCTAGACAGAAGATGTTGTGCAAGTTTGCATTGCGAGCACGTATGACTATATTTGGAGCACATGCCTAGGATTGTTTAATACTTGGATGCTTGTTATTATTTATCTGCAATGCCCTTGATCTTGAAGTTACATATTTAGACTCGTCCATGTAACGCCCGTTCATCCATCCCTATGCCTACCGCACTCGAATCCCACTGTTTACTGTTACTGTTACTATTGCTCTTGTTCCACTATTGATGTTGCTTTGCTGTTGCTACTACCAAACTGTTGCTACTGATAAACTTCTGTGAGCAAGAACTATTTCCAGGTGCAGCTGAACTGACAACTCAGCTGTTAAGGCTTGCAAGTATTCTTTGGCTCCCCTTGTGTCAAATCAATAAATTTGGTAATACTACCCATGAAGACTGTTGCGATCCCCTATACTTGTGGGTCATCAGGTCTCACTCTTCAACTTGAAGAAATATACCCATGAGTATCTTGAAAAGTCATAAACAATCACCAAACAATATTTCTTCCCACCAAGACTTGCATGAGATGGAGGACCGAAAAGGTCCACATGAAGGAGCTCCAAGATCTTTGTTGACTTGATGGAGTTCTTTGGCTTGTGGGGAGCATCATGCATCTTTCCTAGAACACAAGCCCTGCAAACACGATCTTTGGCAAAGGAAACATTTTCTTTTAGTCCAACAATATGGCCCTCCTTGTGGAGACTTTGCAAAGTTCTCATATTGACATGGGCTAGTCGGTGATGCCATAACCAAACCACATCGGCCTTTCCGAATAGGCACATTGCACTTGTAGTGGTTTTCCCCGAAAAGTCCACCACATACAAGTAATGTTCGACGTACCCAACGAAAGCGACCTTGAGAGACTTGCTCCACATGAGGACCACAATATCATCATCAACAAAGACGGCAAAGCCCATCTTTCCAAGAGCACGGACTGAAAGTAAATTGTACCCAAGGGTCTCAACAAGCATGAAGTTCACGAGTGTAATATCATGAGAAACCACTACCTTGCCGAAACCCATTACCTTAGACTTAGACTTGTCGACATATGTCACAGATATTTGATCATCATTTGGCCTTAAATCCTTGAAAATAGACGAGCTCTCGGTCATATGACTTGTGCAATCACTATCAAGCATCCACTTTGACCCTCCGGAAGCATATGTCTACAAAAGATCAAGCTAATTTTTAGGTATCCATTTTTCAATGGGTCCTCTTTTGTTAGCAACAAGTATCTTGGGGACCCAAATAGACCAAGCAATATAACCATCATATGGGCCAACATATTGAGCATACACATCACCATAATAATCACGCATTAGAACATAGTGAGGGTTAGCACTTCCCGCAAAATCATCATGAGACATAGTTTTACCACTTGTGGTCTTACTATCCACAATGGCCTTGTTTTTCTCTTGTGCGGGCTTGGCCTTCTTCTTCTTGTTGTTGTTCTTCTTCTTGGCTTTGGAGACAAAACAAATGCTCCCTTTCTCACCACTAGTCCTTTGCTTACTCAAAATATCATCAATGGACTTGTTACCTTGTGGAAATGTGGCCTTGGCTGGCTCCCCCTTCAACCTAGAATTTTCTTCAAGAATAGTTGTACTACTAGAAGGAATGAAATTACTAGGTGAAGGAATATTGGTCAATTGAGTTTGAAGCGTTTCATAGGACTTTGTGAGTGACAAGAGTTCACTTTCCAATGCCTTGTGAGCCTTGTTAAGTGAAATAAAGTCCTCGGCAATTTTTTCATGAACCACACCAAACTCAATCTTGTCCTTTTGAGCCCTTTTATATTTAGCAATAGCATGATCACGTTCCTTGATGAGTATATTGACAATTACGTCATTGGCCTCATCCAGCCCTTCAAGTTTTAGTTCAAGAGACATTCTAGTCTCTTGTTCTTCTTCTAGAGCATTATTTAGGGCTTCTAGCTCAATCATGTGTTCATGCCCAAGTTTACATCTTACATCTAGAAGCTCTTGTGTGTGGGAGAGTTGATCTAAGAGATTCCCAAAATGTATCTTGGCCTCCCCTTGTAAGTTAGTCACAAACTCATCAAAAGCAATTAATTCTCTTTTTACTTCAAGAGACATCTCATCATCAAGTTCATCATTAGCTAAGGGAGTGGAGTGAGATGATGAGGATACCTCCGTTCCTCTTGCCATAAGGCAAGTGACGTTCTTGTTGGGAGTATTCTCATTTGGAGAATCGAAGAGTGAGAATGTCGGAGTAGATGTAGTGGCTAGAGCAGCCACACCACTTGAAGTTTCCTCTTCCTCATCATCATCATCTTCATTGTTGGAGGATAATTCTTCATGATTGATCAATACAATCTCACCCTTCTTCTTATTATTTGGACTCTTCTTGATGAATGGATTCTTGTAAGGAGCTTTGGAAGCTATCTTTGGCACGAGGTTTCCACCATGATCTTCTCTTCTCTCATAGAGACAAGTGGCCAAGAAGTGATTTCGATCGCCACAATTGTAACAAGTTCTCAATTTCGGGATATTGCCTCTTTGTCCATTGGGGTTGCTTTTTCGTAGCATTTCTATCTTGGCCTTGGCGGGGTTCTTCCAGAAGTTGTTTGCATAGAAGGCCATATATTGACCATGAAACTTCTTAACATCATCGGGGTTGCTCATGGATAGGCCTTCATCACTATCATCTCCATCCCTATGTTCCATAACTTTGGCCTTCAATGCAAGGTTGAAAACATTGCTCATTCCAAGGGCTCGAGCACGGGCATCTTTGGCATTCTTGGCGGTAACCTTGAAAGAGGCCATCTCTTGCATAACTTCATTAGAGGTCATGAGGTGGTAGTTGTGTCTTCCTTGTAGTCTCTTCAAGTTGGTGGGCTCAAAGGGCATGAGTGCACTCACATATTTCCTTTTTATCCAAGCGTCATCCACATGAGAGGCACCCACATTCGTAAAAGCGGTGGCGGTGGATTTGAGCCTACGATACATGTCTTCATGATCTTCATCTTCCTTCATATAGAAGCCTTCGGCTTCATTGCTTAGTGCATCATACCGGTTCCTTTTCATGCTCTCATTTCCAACAAACAACAATGTGAGAGCATCCCAAGCTTCCTTGGCGGTGTTGAGGTGCTCAATGTGTGGATAATCCATTGTACCCAATCCTTGTTGAATCATGTGCAAGGTGGTGGCATTGAGTTGACTATTGACAATTTCTCTTCTTGTCAAGTTGGTTGGATCCCCAATATAGAGTCCTTGTTCGATGATGTTCCATAGTTCAATGCAAGAGCTGCGCACATGAGTTTTCATTAGAGATTGCCATTGAGAAAAAGTAGTAGATGATTCAAGCTTTGGTGGGTCTCCTCTATTGTTTATATGAGGGTGAGGAATTGGAGGGTCGGGAGAGTACCATGGATGAGAATCATGGTTCTCACCCTTCCCCCCATCCTTTTTTGTGGAGGAATTAGTGTTGTCTTGATTACCCCCCACCATCATACCCTCGGGAGATACTGGGGCGTTCCCCTTAGGTACTACTGATGGAGGCTCCTCGTGAGGAGAAGGGGATGATGAGCCATCTTTATCTTTAAGAAGCTGCTCAAGCATTTTCTTGACTTCATTGACCAAGGATGAGCTCAATCTTGTCTCCAAGTTTTTGAGATCATCCATGGTCACCGAGGTACGCTCACCACCACCTTCCTCATCGTCGCTACCCATATACTCTTAGGTAGGAAAGCCTGAATAAAGAGCCGAGGCTCTGATACCAATTGAAAGGATCGTATGGGAACCTAGAGGGGGGGGTGAATAGGTGCTACTTTAAATTTTCTTCCTTTCCAACTTAAGGTTTGACAAGAAAGGTAAATTCTCTAGATTATGCAACTACGGTGAATTTACCTATATGTCAAACAAGCACATACTAGCACCACACTAAACAAGAACAAGTAAGTAAAGTGCGGTAAAGGATAGAAGTAACCAAAGTGGTGGACGCAGAGACACAAGGGTTTGTTTCTTGTAGTTCCTTCCTTTTGAGGAGAAGTACGTCTACATTTGGAGAGGGGGTGGTATCAAACCACCTACGCCACGAAATTCCTCCCTTATTCTCCGATGAACCTCACCCCGATGGGTTCGGTTCACCTTTTCCACTATATCGGCTACTTTCAAGGTGGAAGCCAGCACCTTTACAACTAGTTCGAGGCACACATCCACAACTTAATTGGATGCTCCCGAATACAAGCAAGCTGTAAACAATCAAAGACAAACTTGTAAAAACCAAATCTAGAACTAGAGTTTCCAAAGAAACACTAGAGCAAGGGTCCCTCAAGTGAATGATGGGGAAATGAAGATCTCTCTTGGTGAAGTAGTAGATCAAGGGCTCCTCCTTCAATTCTCCAAAGATCAACGACTTGGATGGTTGAGTGAAGAGATCTTTGCGATTTGGTGGCTCAAATGGACGGTATGTTCTTAAATCCGACGAGCAACTTTTCCCAAGTTAGGTGGAGGGGCATTTATAGCACTTGGAGGAATCTGCCCGTTGGGGCATTAAATGCACCGGTACTACCAGTGCTCAAGCGGTAGTACCGGTCACAACCGGTACTACCGGTCAGGTACCGGACCAAGTACCGGCGGGGGCACCACACGGTCGAGCCAGCCTCAGTCATGCCCGAAACCACCTTGCGGTACTACCTCCAAGCGGTAGTACCGGTCATGAGACGTGGTACTACCGGTCAGGGCGGTAGTACCGGTTGGTACTGAGCGAGATAAAAAGGTCTACTCCTCCCTCAGTGTCATCCGGTACAGTCAAGGGGCACTACCGTGACCAAGCGGTAGTACCGCTTGCCACAAGCGGTACTACCGGTTGGAGCAGTAGTGCCACTCCGCGGTCCCGGGTGGTACTGAGGAATCACGAGGCCTTCCCTTCTCAATCATATGCAACCTGTACAAGGGAGTGGTAGTACCGGTGCCAAGTGGTAGTACCGGTTGTAACTTCCGATAATACCGGTCAGCACTGGTGACTTTGGCAAGTGAAATTGTGGGCAATGAAATATTTGTGCCACAACCTAAAAGACCTGAGATACACTTAGTGCACGATTAAATTGATAGGTGTGTTATAATCAAACATCAAAATCTCAAGAATAGAAAATGCTCTTTCACTCTGCATTCTGCAAACAGTCTAGGACGAAAAAATAGACAGGCATAGGAAAGGCATAGGAAGCTGCCAATGTTAAGTAATCTAAAGTAATGGTGTCGGCTACTCTCTACAGATTTTATAATACTTTTGTTTAGGGAAGGCATGGTTGAGGCGTACGCCTGGAATTTATGTTGGTGGGATTCACTGCATTTTCTACTGTATTCAATCTTTGATTTGCTTCCTCCCCAATTGCATGCATTGCTCTTTTCTTATTTTACATCTTTAATTTGCTACTAACCAGTCAACTAAGAGGTCGTGCATGTGTATTTGTTTGCAGACGCATCAGTGTATAGATCGAACCTTCAATCTACAAGCAACATTCATCTTTAAATAAAGCTAATGTTGAGCTACCTTTGAGTGCATAAATAAATATTTTGGCTTGAAGAAACCAATAGACATTGCCGCTCGAAACTTCAGACTTGGTAAGCTGAATCCCTTGACTACATGATCTTTAGGCAAGTTCTACTGTTATCATGTCAGCATTTTTTGTTTATTTCATATTTGAACTGCCCTTGGTAAATATGTTTGTTTACTTTTGAATTGGATCACCATAGTGGCTACTAGAAACAAATCTTTTGCCATCCATGTCATATTATTCTGACTAAGTTGTCATATTCGTCTCAGTATGACGCCATTGCCAATGCTGACCTCATTTTAACACAATGCATTTGACTATTTTCATTGGATCTGATGCATATGCTACAAATTCTAACTATAAATTCTAAACAACTAATGCTGCAATAGAATCTCTCTTTCCCCTGCAGGCGAGCACATATAGCATCGATTTGGTCAGATGGAGTAGCTCGACTGTGGTGAAAAAACAAGAAGCGCAGTAGGCTTATGCCCTATCTTAGCGGAGCAAAGAGAGAAGTATTTTGTAGCGTTGGCCCATCATCTGAGGAGCAGCAGGGAAGGATGCATGGACCAAAAAATACAAGGTAGCCTCTAATACTTACGACTGCCGTACCTGGCCTTCCACATCTATCTTTCGCAGTCGTCAATGTTCCCCAGTCTAGATGACGTGGCCTTATTTGTAGTACCATGTGGCTATGTTTATCAACCTAACTGAGAGTAGCAGCCAACTCCATTAAGGTCGTTTGAAAGTGTGGCCAGCAGAAATCATGTAGCTAAATTTATGAACATCAAACTTAAGTAGGTTTCGCAATTAATATTTTAGAAAGCCAACATGCCAAATGATATTTCCTTGCTTATTGCTTCTTTACTTCAACTAGCAGCTTCAACTAATTATGCTCATTGCGGTTTGCTGAACAGTGCGTGTGGAGGTCGCCGGGGCGGTGTAGGTCGCTGGGGCGGTGTCTGCATCTCATAGGTAAGCATCTCGAAATAGGCCCAGTTCAGTTTCAGTTATGTCTACATTTAGGAGAATATATGTATCTTTCACGTTGACAAGAGACTATACTCCGGCTGAAGCTTCAGCCTAGTCGCTGCTACAGTAGAGCACAGTTTTGTATCATGATTTTTTGGTAGCTTTGTCTTCCAATGTATAGAAGTTTGGTGCCTCTTATTTGCATATCAATCAGCTAAACTATGAGACGTTTCGGGTATTGTAGAATTTCTGGCGAGCAAGCATTTAGAGGTATGTTGGTTCCTTCGAGATTCAACTACAGCTGGCATCGAGAAAGTAAATAAGAGTTGTTCAACTATCTATAGAGTTCTACTGTATATATTAAACTGAGACGTATACTATGCCAGCCAGATTTAGTTCGTAGCAGTAATCTAACTGTGCTTACAAACTGAATTTGCACCTCTGAACCATGCAGGTCAAAATTTGGTGAATCTTGCAGTCTACAGCTAGCATCGAGAAAATAAATAAGAGTTGTTCGACTATCTATAGTGTTCTACCGTCTATATTAAACTGAGACATGCATTGGTATGCCAACTAGGTTTTTTAGTTGGTAGCAGTAATCTAACCGTGCTTACATTGAATTTGCACCACTGAAATACGCAGGTCACATGTAGTCTGCTAACAGTTTGGTGTCTCTTATTTATAGATCGATCAGCTAAACTATGAGACGCTCTAGGTTTTCTAGAATGTCTGAAAAACAAGAATTAAGAGGTATGTTGGTGCCCTCGAGATTCACCTACAGCTAGCATCGAGAAATTGCACCTCTGAAATATGCAGGCCACAAAGCAGGTGAATCTTGCACGAAATTTGGCCTGTTTTCGCCTTTGTATGTAAAGAAATAAGTTGGGATTGATAGTTCTCGCCCACAATGGACTTTCCTGGGTAAAAATAGAAGCTAAAATTATACTCTTCTATGTAAACCAATTATATCTATACAAGTGATTTTGTGCAAAAGTAAGTATTATAGGCTACCTTACTCATTTGTTGGCTGATTGTTTAGAAAAGAATTGTTTATAGCTGAGCTAGGTTTATTCTTTAGAATCTCATTATGACCTGCTCAACATAGCTAATCCAAATAACCGCATAGCTAATCCAAATAACCGTAGGCATCAACCCAAAACAAACCGCCACCAAATGCATCGCTCTAGACACACCATGTGACAACACTGTGCAGGCAGCGAGGCAAAGCTGGCATATCCGTCTAGTATAACTTAACTTACAATGAGTATGGGAGTCACAATAAAGATACATAAAGACAAATCATAATTGGTAATGGCAAACTTTGTTCTTGGTCAGAGAATAGTTGACAAATCATACTAAGTTTTCAAGCAAGCGTTTATAATAAAGTTTATAACAAGAGTCCTTTTGCTCAAACATAAAAGATGCTTTTCACAATGATAGCTTTCAAAGTAATATTCATTCAGATAAGAGTTTTGTGCAGAACAAGGAAGATAATAAACATGATTGAATAAATCATCATATGAATGATTGAAAAACAACAACTCAAATGATTGCTAGAGATAGAAATAAATAGGTTTACTGAGTCAACTAAGAAGTAAAAGAAAGGCCCTTCCCAGAGGAGCAGGGATTTCAAGTTACATAAAGAGCTTCCAAAAGATTATGATACTTACTAGTTTTGAGCTCTCATTGCCCCTATCATTAGAATCTTGAGGTGATTAAAGTTAAAGTGAAAAAATATGGAGTATATGCTTGACAAATCATAAGTTGGCAAGCTCATATCCCTTGAGTACGAGGGTCGTTCCTGATGCTACTCAACTTTAGTCACAAGCAAGTTCTTGTCATTGTAAGTATATGTGTATCATAGAGAACCTCCAACGGGGTACACCTTGCCCCATGGTACAAGAGCTATCTGTATCAAAATGACAAGGCAACACACAATGAGCATCTCAGCAATCTTCTTATTTACCATGGGAAAATGGGATTTTTTCTCTTCTTTCCTCTTTTTTTTCTTTTTCTCTTCTCTTTTTTTCTATCGCTTTTTTATAAGAATAATGCTTCATAGATTGCCCACTATGGTGATGCTGCAAGTTTCCACCATGATTAGGCATGGCTTAGGCTAGCGGCCTAGGCGTTTCTCTAACACATATACATAACTTCATGGACTTACAAGATCCCCTTTTATTTCACACCGCCAACATCCATAAATAAAAGATCATGATATCATTTGGGTAATATGTATAGGTGTTGAAAGTGTTCCCCATGACAACATGGTTCTGCTAATTCCCAACATATAAGTGCAAGCATATATAACACAGATGACACAATGGTTCAAGTTTATTATGGGCAAGAAAATAAGGTGTGCCATCAAGTTCGTGAGAGATTTACTAACTAGTTTTCACATAACAACAGAATTTTTAATTTGGAAGATTGATAAAACTTGATATTTTACTTGGAATAACAGTAATGCTAATAGGTAGATATGGTGGACACAAATGGCATAGGTTTAAGTTCAAGGAATGGATGCACGAGAAGTATTCCCTTTCAGTACAGGTTTTTAGCTAGCAAGGCTGGGTAGCAAGCATAAGAGTTGAAGGAAACAAGCAAACATACAAGTGATAAAAACAAACATGCAATCTTCCTTGAAAACACAAAAGATCTTAAGTAAATAATACTAAGCTTACGAGCCAATCAAGAAAGAAGGAAATGATATAAAATACATGTAAGTGCTTTTGTGTTTTCCTTTCAAACCCCAAAAAGTGTTGCTACTGACCAGAGCTTGGTTTGCCAAAATCAATTTAGATTTACTTGATGCTCCCAAAGTGATACCAATACTAATCAATAAGATCAATCATATAATAGAGATTGCAAACTAAGATAAGATGTGCAAAAAGTAAATGATGAAACTTCTCATTAATATTCCATAAAGGTACTCACACCAAGGGATACATAGATAACCAACTAAAGGATAGATACTTCCACAATGCAAACCATCCTATATGATAACTTATCTATTCATGATATGACTCTACTAAAAAGGTAAAAAGATGAAAAATGATGCGATACCGCGACACTCCCCCAAGCTTGGAACAAACCAAGGGGATGCCAAAACCTGATGAAGAATTACTCCTTCGATGGTGGTGGTGTTCCCTTGTCATCATCAGACTTCCAAGGTAAAGGCTCCCCATCAATAAAGGACGTATTGGTTTCCGATATCCCGAAACTAGCAGCAGAGCTTATGCGTTTAAACCTGGCCTCATACTCATAGTTTTGGTTTTGCATGTCGTAGAGTTGTGCTTGTAATTGGTTGGTGGTCTGATGAAGCAAGAGGATTTCGTCCCAAAGCTTCGCGTTCTCCTTCTTGTGCTCGGCGACGAGTTGTGAACTTGTCTTATGGATGAAGTCTACTTCGCGTTCTGCCATCTTCTTCTACCTAAAAAAATTCTTGCTCCAATGCTTCCATCCTATCTTTCAGACTTCCTTCTCCTTAGGGATCTGAACTTCTTTTATATGTACCTTCCCATCCTTGTGAACCAACTCCTTGGGGCGTGATACGTTGGAAACGTATCTATAATTTTTGATGCTCCAAGCTTGTTTAGTATCTACTTTTCTTTACTTGTCCACACTTTGAGGTGCTTTTTACATGTTTTCTGGTACTAACCTATTAACAAGTTGCAACAGTGCCAAATGCCTATTTTCTGTTGTTTTTGGTTTTAGAAAAGTTAGTAAAGAAATATTCTCGGAATTGGACAGGACGAAGGACAAAGTCAATAAATCCCGTGGGGAACAAGAAGTCCACAGGGGAGCCCGGAAGGCCAGCTAGAGGGGCCAGACCCACCCTAGGCGCGGGTGGGCCTAGCCTCGCGCCTGGCTAGGGTTTGGGAACCCTGGACGCCTCCAGGTCTCGCCCCTTCGCCTATAAAAATCCCCCGATACAGAAACCCTGGGTACCCGATCATAAATCCACGAAACCATCTATAGCCACCGCCACCATCGTCCCTAGATCGGGGGGATATGAAGTTCTTCCCGGCACCCTGCCAGAGGGGAGATCATCTCGGAGCCTTCTCTCTGGTATGATTCGTGAGTAGTTCCACCTTGGACTATGGGTCCATGTAGTAGCTAGATGGTTGTATCTCCTTCTTTGTGCTTTCATGTATAGATCTTGTGAGCTCCATTCATGATCAAGATCTAATCTATTTGTAATCATGCATGTTGTGTTTGCGGGGATCCGATGGATATTTAGATTATTATGTTGATTTGATTAATGGTTTTATCTTTATGATTCTATCATATATATGTTGTTTGTGATCTTGCATGCTCTCCGTTGCTAGTGGTTATATTGGCCAAGTAGTTGCTAGTGACTCCAAGAGGGAGTATTTATGCTCGATAGAGGGTTGATGCCTCTAGTTTCCAAGGGAAGTGACAATAATCTCTTCGGTTGTAGATGTGCTATTGCTACTAGGGAGAACACAATGGTCTCTTTTTCATGGAACATGTGGACTGTTTACCTTACACACTTTGCTTAAAGCAGTTGTCTGTTGCTTGTAACTTAATACTAGAGGGGGTTCGGATGATAACCTGAAGGTGGACTTCTAGTCATAGATGCAGTTGGATGATGGTCTATGTATATTTTTGTATTGCCCAATCAACCTCATAGGATCTTTCTGGCTAGTAATTGCATTGTTATGCCTTGCTTAGTTCCTGTCAATTGCCCCATTGTAATTTGTTTACCCTTCATTCCATGTTGTCTATCTAAGGAGAGCACCTCTTGTGAACTATGGACCCGGTCCAATCTTTACCATTGATACATCTTCCACTGTTACTTGTTTACTTGCTGCAAACCATTACCTTCCACACCATACGTTTAATCCTTTGTTACAGCAAACCGGTGAGCTTGACAACCTCACTGATTCGTTGGGGCAAAGTCTTGAGTTTGTGTTGTGCAGGTCTCCACGTTGTTTGCAACACCTGTGTGACGTTTGCTTCCTCCTTCTAGTTCGATAACCTCGGTCTCAACTGAGGGAAAACTTGTTACTTGCTCTTCACACACCCTGCGCTTGGGGTTACCAACGAAGTTCCACGTCGAGCATCATCAAAGACATTCTAGCGCCGTTGCCGGGGAGGCCAAGGACGTCTTCACTAGGGGAGTCCTTCACTTCCTTTCTCTTTACTTTGTTTTTAGTTTGCTTAGTGTCTTTTGTTTGGTTTTGTTTGCCTCTTTTAAAAAAAAACCAAAAAAATTAGTCTAGTTTGGTTTGCTTGCTTCATTCAAAAATACAAAAAAATTAGTTTCTGCTCTAGTTGCTGGTCTGTCTTTGCCTTGCTTGGTCATGCTTTCTATGAATGGATGGTTTCTTTGAAACTAGTTCATGGAAGGCAAGGTGGGTTCATGGAAGAACAAAGGTATTATTATAAGGAACACCATTTGTCACAAAAAGGGAAACACTTATGGGAACAAATTGATAAGTTGAATACTATTGCTAGAGAGGTGTGCTCTACTTATAATGTTACTTATTGCTTTGATAAAGCTTGTTGCTACAGGAGGTACAAACACCTTCCTTTTCAATGTGAGTATAATGATAATGTTACCATATCTTCTTATGTTAAAGGAAATTATGACTTTTATGATGTGGAACAAATTGAAGAATTTATTGCTTTCAAGGGTGCATTTGAACATGCTAGTTTAATTGAAAATACTGATGATGCACCTTATGAATGTGAGGTTTATGAGGTACTTAAATTTTGCTTTTATAATTACAAGGAAGACAATGGCTATATTATTGAATATTTTAATAGATGATTTCCACAAATGGAAGAGACTAATGCCTTGCAGGAGCCTATGGAAGAAGAAATTGTTGAAACTGGAAGCTCATTAGATGAAAAAGAGGAGGAGAGTGATGAACAAAAGGAGGAAGAATTGATCTACCCATGCCTACCTTCTAGTGAGAGTAACTCTTTACCTCTTATATTATTTGATTGTCCCCCATGCTTACCAAAGGAGGATGAATGTTATGTTCATGTGGATCCTTTTAAAATATCTACTTTTGATAAAACCTGCGGAGGTTTTAATCCCACTGTTTTTTGAGCTTGATAGAAATTATGAGTTTGTAGATCATGAAAAGCATTCTTTATGTGATAGCTATATTGTTGAGTTTATTAAGGAGGCTACTGGAAATTATTGTGAGAGAGGAAAATATGATTGTAGAAGTTTTCATGGTACTGAAACACCTCTCTATGTGCTGAAAGTTTTGATGTTGCTCTTGTTTCATCTTCCTATGCCTGTCACTTTTTTCTTTGTGAATTTATTTGCATACAAGATTCCTATGCAAGGAAGTGGGTTAGACTTAAATGTGTTTTGAATTTGCTTCTTGATGCTCTCTTTGACTTCAATTCATAATTCTTATGTGAGCATTTTCTCAAGCTATCAAGCCTAACTTAAAGGCATTAAAGAAAAGTACTTGTTGGGAGATAACCCAAGAGTTTCTTTGAGTATTGGAAGTTATTACTTCTGTAATGACCTCTCCTTATCTTTTTTTGTTTGCTTTTTGTGCCAATAATAACCTCTAATGAGAGGGAAGTAAGATTTTGGGAGTTGATGTCCCGAAACATATTTCTGTCCTCCACCAAAAATATTTTCGAGGACGCTCTGTAACTCGGATTGAGCTCAACATTTATGAATAAATCCCCCAGTATGTTATGTAACTTTCGTTAGTTCAACACTTTTTGATTTGAGCAACAGAAGATGTTCGAAAAAAATCATTTCTACCCGCTGGTCTATTTTGACAGATTTCTGCCATTATTTGCATTTGCTTCTTATTGATTCCTTTTTTAGCTCTCTTCAGGTAAATTGAGTTTCTTTGAAGGAGTTACTACAATATCTTGTGTTTTTAGTGAAAAGCCTTGCTGTTCCAAAGCTTTGCCAGTGGTCTAATATCTTTTGAATAAGCTAATGTTGCTAATGAAGATTGTGTGAAGTTTTGTATGAAGGAAAAATTTCAGGGGTAGAGAGAGAATGATGCAATGAGATGAATAATGGACAAAAACTCAATCTTGGGGATGCCACCATGGTGTCACCCCAAGAAATATCCAAGAGGTACAAGTGTCAAAGCTTGGGGATGCCCAAGGCATCCCCTTCTTTATCAATAAAAAGCTCAGTTCTGTCTAGACACTTCGTTTTTATTGTTTCATGCACAGTTGTGTTGTTCTTGGAGCGTCTTAGTTTTCGTTTGCTTTGCTTAGTTTGTTTAGTTTTATTTAGTAGTTTGGACCCCCTCTCTCGCTGTGATGTTTTGCAAATAAGTTTGCTTGGTGTTTGGAAAGGAGTAGTAAGTTCTTGCTTGAAGTGCAAGAGGAGCTTGCATTGACTGTGACTTAGACTTTAGCATGACATGCTAGGTGTTGTTTTAGAATTATGCTTAGTGATTATTGATTTAGCATGTCTTGTTCCAAACAATTGGGATTGATTAGTGTGCCTTGAAGAAATTATATGTTGTTTTAGCATGCAAAAGCATAATATTGTGGTATTCTCCTTTGATGTTTTGCTTGGGTTGACTTGGCACATGCTCACACCATGTTATGACAATGACAAGTCACCATTAGCCTCTATGATCATTTAGTCCTTGACTTGTAGTACCACTCTTTGCTTTGATTAGTTTGCTCTGTTGCATTGTATAACTATGGCCATTATTGCTCTCTTAGTTGGTTGCTCCCAGTCTTTTGCTAGCCTCCACTTGTATGAGTAAGTTCTACTCATGCTTCCAACTCCCAAGAAACCAAGTTATTCCAAAGTGTCCACTATAAAATCCTATTCATGGTGTGTTACACCATTCCAAAATATATTCTTGTTTTCAACTATCTTACAATTAAAAAGTATTTTGTTATGTGAAAACTTAGTGATTAAAGCCCTCACGAACGTGATGACACACTTTATTCTTTGCCCCTAATAAACTTGAACCATTGTGACAACTTTGTTGTATATGCTTGCACTTATAAGTTGGAATTAGCAGAACCGTGCTGTCACGGGGAACATTTTCAACATTGCACTTGTACCTTGTTGTACTCAGTTGATATCATGTTCTTTTGTCTATCGATGTCACCAGTGTGAAATAAAGAGGGAACTTGTAAGTCCATGGATTTTGTATCATGTGTTAGAGAAACGCCTAGGCCGCTAGCCTAAGCCATGCCTAATCATGGTGGAAACTTGCAACATCACCATAGTGACATCTATGAAGCATTCTTCTTATAAAAAAAGAGACACACTGAGAAAAGAGAAAAGAGAGAAAAAAACACCATATTCCCATGGTACATAAGAAGAATTGCTGAGATGCTCATTGTCTGCTTGCCTTGTCATTTTGGTTATGGGAAAGCTCCTGTGCCATGTGCAAGGGGTACCCCATTGGCGGTTCTCAATGATATGCAAATACTTACAGTGACAAGAACTTACCTGGACCCAAAGTTGAGTATGCATGAGGTGTGGCCCTCGTATTCAAGGGGCATGAGATTGCCAACTTATACTTTGTCAAGCATATACTCCAGATTTGCCACTTTAACCTTAACCACTTCAAGATGCTTATGATAGGGGCAATGAGGGATAAAAGCTAACTAGTACCATAATTTTTGGAAGCTTTTTTTTGAAACTTGTAATCCCTGCTTCATTTACAAAAGGCCTTTCTTCCACCATTATTGAGTCTCCACCTTCTACCTTTAGGCACCATTAAGAGAGCATAGTTGTCATTTTGTGTGCAATGTTCCAAAGCTTATTAATTGATGCATATTGTGTTATTACTTGCTCTTGTGCTATTTGTTTCTAGTCACCCTTGTGAACTTTGCGGGTGTCCTATGCATTATATTGCTACTCTATGAGGGACAAGCTGATTTCCACTATGCTATGTTTTCTGCTTGTGAAACAAACAAATGTTTTTCAATGCATGTTATTCATGATCTTTGTTTGTAGCTTGCCATGTTGCATGCATAATTACTATGTCCTATTGTTATAACTCCATCTTTCATTTACATGTTTAGAGTTCTTTGATCCTAGCTTTCAATGTTTGCAAATGGTTGGATCTATATTGTGAGGGTGCATGTCACCTCAAAAATTATTTTTTTATCACTTACCTACTCGAGGACGAGCAGGAGTTAAGCTTGGGGTTGATGATACGTTGGAAACGTATCTATAATTTTTGATGATCCATGCTTGTTTAGTATCTACTTTGCTTTACTTGTCCACACTTTGAGGTACTTTTTACATGTTTTCTGGTACTAACCTATTAACAAGCTGTAACAGTGCATGATGCCTGTTTTCTTCTGTTTTTCTTTTCAGAAAAGTTAGTAAAGAAATATTCTTGGAATTGGACGGGACGAAGGACAAATTAAATAAATTTCCATGGGGAACAAGAAGTCCAGAGGGGAGACTGGAAGGCCAGCTAGGGGGGGGGGCAGACCCACCCTAGGCGCGGGTGGGCCCAGCCCCGCGCCTGGCTAGGGTTTGGACACCCTGGCCGCCTCCCAGTCTCGCCCCTTTGCCTATAAGAAGCCCCCGATACAGAAACCCTGGGTACCCGATCAGAAATCCACGAAACCGTCTGTAGACGCTGCCACCATTATCCCTAGATCGGGGGGATCTAAAGTTCTTCCTGGCACCCTGCCGGAGGGGAGATCATCCCGGAGGCCTTCTCTCCGGTATGATTCGTGAGTAGTTCCACCTTGGACTATGGGTCCATGTAGTAGCCAGATGGTTGTATCTCCTCCTTTGTGCTTTCATGTATAGATCTTGTGAGCTCCGTTCATGATCAAGATCTAATTTATTTGTCATCATGCATGTTGTGTTTGCGGGGATCCGATGGATATTGAGATTATTATGTTGGTTTGATTAATGGTTTTATCTTTATGATTCTATCATGTCTGTGTTGTTTGTGATCTTGCATGCTCTCCGTTGCTAGTGGTTATCTTGGCCAAGTAGTTTCTAGTGACTCCAAGAGGGAGTATTTATGCTCGATAGAGGGTTCATGCCTCTAGTTTCCAAGGGAAGTGACAATAATCTTTTCGGTTGTAGATGTGCTGTTGCTACTAGGGAGAAAACAACGGTCTCTTTTTCATGGAACATGTGGAATGTTTACCTTACACACTTTGCTTAAAGCAGTTGTCTATTGCTTGCAACTTAATACTGGAGGGGGTTCGAATGATAACCAGAAGTTGGAATTCTAGTCATAGATGCAGTTGGATGATGGTCTATGTATATTGTTGTATTTCCCAATCAACCTCATAGGATCTTTCTGGCTAGTAATTGCATTGTTATGCCTTGCTCAGTTCCTGTCAATTGCCCCGTTGTAATTTGTTTACCCTTCATGCCATGTTGTCTATCTAAGGAGAGCACCTCTAGTGAACTATGGACCCCTGTCCAATCTTTACCATTGATACATCTTCCACTGTTACTTGTTTACTTGCTGCAAAACATTACCTTCCACACCATACGTTTAATCCTTTGTTACAGCAAACCGGTGAGCTTGACAACCTCACTGATTCGTTGGGACAAAGTCTTGAGTTGGTGTTGTGCAGGTCTCCACGTTGTTTGCAACACCTGTCTGACGTTTCCTTCCTCCTTCTGGTTCGATAGACTCGGTCTCAACTGAGGGAAAACTTGCTGCTTGCTCTTCACACACCCTGTGCTTGGGGTTACCAATGAAGTGCCACATCGAGCATCATCAGGGGGCACCTTCAACTCATACATGTACGAGTTGATGATGTCCGCGGAGGAATTCTCCTTGGGTGATCCGGAGGAAGACATTGAGGCTCCAAAATTGAGAATCTTCCTGACAAAAACAGATCGAAACAAGAACACGACGAGAACATGATATACGGACCTCGGGGGATCCGAGGGGTTATATATTACAAAGTTTTATGACATAAGAAAGGTATTGGGCGAAAACGGGACAAAGACGGGCTCCGGGGTGGTCACACCCCCTGGTGGCACGGCTAGGTGGGGCCCGCGCCACTAGGTGGTGTGGGCCACCCAGGCTCCGTTTCCTTCACTCTTTCGTCTCATTATCTTCCATATGTAATAAAAACTGCAAAAATATAAAAAGAAAAGTTTGTTTGCGAACCTTTAATTTTCAGCACTTTTACCTATTCAAAAACGGACTCTGCAGGTTCCTAAGTTTGGTCTCTAATAAATTCTTCAGGAGTCACCATTTGAACAATATCAACATCTTCATTATAAGAATCTCCAGAAATATAATGTTAAGCCTTTGACCATTCACCACTTGTGTAGTGTTGTCTCTGAGAGAAGAAATTTTTATAGCTCCTGAACGATACACCTCCTCAATAACAAAAGGTCCTTCCCATTGAGAGTAGTTTTCCTACAAAAAATCTGAGAAGAGACCTATACAATAGAACTTTCTCACCAACATGAAACTCTCTCTTAAGAATCCTCCTATCATGACATCTTTTAACTTTTTCTTTAAAGAGTCTAGCATTTTCATAAGCTTCACTTCTCCACTCATCTAAAGAACTCAAGTCAAGCAATCTTCTCTTACCAGCAAGTTTAAAATCTTTATTCAGTTCTTTCACTGCCCAATAAGCTTTGTGTTCTAATTCTAAAGGCAAGTGACAAGCTTTACCATAAACCATTTTGTACGGGGATATTCCCATAGGATTTCTATAAGCAGTTCTATAAGCCCATAGAGCATCATTCAACTTTTTAGCCCAATTTTTTCTAGATCTATTAACTGTCTTTTGCAAGATAGATTTAATTTCTCTATTTGAAAGTTCTACTTGCCCACTGGTTTGAGTATGATAAGCTGAATCAATTCTATGATTAACATCATATTTAGCAAGGGTTTTCCTAAAACCACCATGAATAAAATGAGAACCTCCATCAGTCATGAGATCTAGGTACACCGAACCTAGGAAAAATAACATCTTTAAGCATTTTTAAAGAGGTTTTGCCATCAGCACTTTTTGTAGGTACGACTTCTACCCACTTAGTAACATAATCAACAGCAACAAGAATATGAGTATACCCTCTTGAAGGAGGAAAAGGACCCATAAAGTCGAATCCCCAACAATTAAATGGTTCAATAACAAGAGAATAATTCATAGGCATTTCATTGCGTCTAGAAATGTTACCAACTCTTTGACATTCATCACATGATAAAATAAACTTTCTTGCATATTTAAAAAGATTAGGCCAATAAAAACCTGATTGTAAAACCTTTTGTGCGGTTCTATCTCCAGCATGATGTCATCCATAAGCACTACCATGATATTTCCTCAATATATCTTGTTGTTCATATTATGGAACACATCTTCGCATAATACCATCTACTCCTTCTTTATATAAATGTGGGTCATCCCAAAAATAATGCCAGGGATCATAAAAGAATTTTCTTCTTTGCTGGGCTATAAAGGTTGGAGGCAAATACATGGAAACAATAAAGTTAGCATAATCAGCATACCAAGGACTCTCTCGCGGGCTTACCTATATGGCAGCCAACTGTTTGTTTGGAAAACTATCATTAACAGGCAAAGGATCAAAAGAAATATTTTCCAATCGAGATAAATTATCAACAACAAGATTTTTAGCACCTTTTCTATCTATAATATGTAGATCGAACTCTTGTAAAAGTAACACCCATCTAATAAGCCTCTTAGCATCTTTCTTTGTCATAAGGTACTTAATAGCAGCATGATCAGTATGAATTGTAACCTTTGAATCAACAATATAGGGTCTAAACTTATCACAAGCAAAGATTACATCTAAGAACTCTTTTCAGTAGTAGCATAATTCTTTTGAGAAGCATCAAGAGTCTTACTAGCATAATGGATAACATTCAGCTTTTTATCTATTCGTTGCCCAAGAACAGCACGTACAGCAAAATCACTAGCGTCACACATAATTTCAAAGGGTAGATTCCAATCAGGTGGTTGGACAATAGGAGTAGTAGATAAAGCTTTCTTTAGAGTTTCAAAATCTTCCTTACAATCATAATCAAAAACAAAAGGTACATCTTTTTGGAGAATATTAGTAAGGGGTTTTGAAATTTTGGAGAAATCTTTAATAAACCTTCTATAGAAACCAGCATGACCGAGGATACGATGAATACCTTTAACATCCTTAGGACATGGCATTTTCTCAATTGCTTCAACTTTGGCTCTGTCAACTTCAATGCCTCTTTCAGAGATTTTATGTCCAAGAACAATCCTTTCATTAACCATGAAGTGGCATTTCTCCCAATTAAGGACAAGATTAGTTTCTTCACATCTCTACAAAACTTTTTCAAGGTTGTGCAAACAGTTATCAAAGGAGGTTCCATAGACAGAAAAATCATCCATGAATACTTCCACAATTTCTTCATAAAACCCATGAAAGATAGTAGACATACATCTCTAAAAAGTAGAAGGAGAATTACGTAAACCAAAAGTCATACGCCTATAAGCATAAGTTCCATAAGGACATGTAAAAGTAGTTTTCTCTTGGTCTTGCGCTTTAACAACAATTTGAGAAAACCTAGAATAACCATCAAGAAAGCAAAATGAGTCTTCTTAGACGATCTTTCTAGCATTTCATCAATAAAAGGCAGAGGGTAATGATCTTTCTTAGTGACTTTATTCACCTTTCTAAAATCAATGCACATCCTATAACCAACTACTACTCTTTGAGCTATAATCTGATTATTTTAATTTGGCACAACTATAATTCCTCCTTTCTTAGGGACACAATGAATAGGACTAACCCATTTACTATCAGCAATAGGAAAAATAATACCAGCATCAAGAATTTGTAATGCCTCGTTTCTTACCACTTCCTTCATCTTAGGGTTTAATCGATGTTGATGTTCAACAACTGGCTTTGCATATGGTTCTATATTAATAGCATGCTGACATATGGTACGAGAAATCCCGTTTAAATCATCAAGAGTATAACCCATAGCTCCTCGGTGTTTCTTCAATACTTCCAATAATCTTTCCTCTTCCTTTCCTGAAAGTTTAGAACTAATAATAACAGGATATATTTTCTTGTCATCTAGATAAGCATATTTAAGATCATCAGGCAGAGGTTTTAAATCGAAGACAGGATCCCCTTTAGGTGGTAGTGTGGTACCCAAATCTTCCACGGGTATGTTATGCTTAAGCATATCAGGTTAACGAAGAAAAATCTCATCAATCTCGTTTCTTTCTTCCATTAAGACCTCACTCTCATGATCTTCCATATATTGCTGCAAAGCATTGTTAGGAGAAAGAGAAATATAAGAAAGTTGTTCAACTCTGAAGTCCTCATTAGGCAATTCATTTTCATAAGGAGTTTTAGCAAATTTGGAAAAATTAAACTCATAAGATTCTCCATCAAAGTTAGTTAAAATTTTCTCCTTCTTACAATCTATAATAGCTCCACAAGTGTTTAATAAAGGTCTACCAAAAATGATAGGACAAGTTTTACTAGCTTCCTTATCAAGCACTAGAAAATCAGCAGGATATTTAATCTTACCACAAAGAACTTCCACATATCTTATAATACCAATGGGACAGAAGGTCTCTCTATTGGAAAGGTTAATAACCACATCATTGTCTTCAAGTTCACAAGGACCAATTTCATGCATAATTTGTCTGTAAAGCTCATAAGGAATAGCACTTGAACTTGCACCAATATCACATAAACCATAATATCAATGATCGCCAATCCTAACAGAAAGCATAGGGACACTAGCTTTCCTAGTTTTACCAGGATGAGAGACAATATTAGAAGCATCTTCACAAAAGATAATGTGCTCATCTTCTAAATTTTAGTGACAAGGTCTTTCCAATGGCTATTACATGTTCAATATTTATTTGTTCATCAGGTTCTACCACTCTCTTTGCACTTTTTCTAACCACATTAGCCATAATAGAATGTTCCTTTACCTTAGCAGGGAAAGGGATTTTCTCAATATAAGGTTCATGCAAAATATGAGCAATAGTATAAACTTTAGTATTTCTAGCAGGAACATGATCAACAATATCTTTATAAGGTGCATGGTAGTTGTTCCACTCCTTTTTGGGAATTTCAATATAAGAGGCAAAACCCTTAAAACAGTTTACAAGAACTTGGGAATCAAGACCATACTCAGTACTAATATCATAAAAGTCATCAATTCCCATAAAAGATTTAATACATTCATAATCATAATTTATACCTGACTTTCTCCCTTTGTCATTCTCCCATGCTTCAGTATTTTCTTGAATACGGTCTAGAAGATCCCATTTAGCTTCTTCCTTCATACATGTGAATGATCCAGAACACGAAGCATCTAGTAAATATTTATCATGAAGATAAAGTCTTGCATAAAAGTTAATAATAATAATAATAATATTAGGGAACTCATGAATAGGACATTTAAGCATTAGTAACTTCAATCTCCCCCAAGCTTGGGCTGTACTCTCTCCATCACGAGGCCAAAAGTTATATATTTGGTTCCTATGCTTATGAATCTCACTGGGAGGATAGAATTTAGAATAAAAGAGAGATACAATTTCCTCCCATTCCATAGATTTTCCATTCTTCAGCTCTTCCTTTCAATGATATAGAGAGTAACTTTTTCTTAACTTGTTCCGCTGTGATACCTGCACAAATAAACAACCCGCATAATTCATGGATAAAAAGAAGTGATCACCAGGATGGACAGTTCCATCCCCAAAATAATAGTTATCCATAACACAATCAAAAATTCTTGTAGGTATCTTAAAAGGATGTATTTCAGTAGGTGGTGATTCATCTACTAACCTAGCAGTGGTAGTATCTTTCCCAAATAGGAAACCAAGTGGGTTATCCATATCGGAAACAAAGTAACAAGTAGAAATAAAAGCAATACTCACAGTAGAAGTTTCCTTTACCAGATCCACTCTTCAATAGCGCTTCACTCCCGGCAATGGTGCTAGAAAATAGTCTTGATGACCCACAAGTATAGGGGGTGTATCATAGTACTTTCGATAAATAGGAGTGTCGATCCCAACGAGGAGCAGAAGGTGTTGACTAGTGGTTTGGAGCAGGAATTCTCTGTAAATACTTAGCAAACGGATTTTTATGTTTTTTGTATAATGCAAGGAAATAAAATGCAAGTAAATAAAGAAAATAATAATAATTACAGCGAGTGGCCGAATCCTTTCAGCAAAGGACAAGCCCGGTTGTATTACTTATGAGGACCAAACGTTCTCGAGGACACATGGGAATACTGTCAAGTGCTTTCGCTTCATATAGCTGATTAAACTTCATACTGTCAAGTGAACCTATGCTAATGTACCGACCTTACTTGGACTAATACATACTTGTGAGAATCCGTTACTACAAGAAAGTAATTAAGATAAAAACCTATTCACAGCATTAAACTCTGAGATCCTACACTCCCTTGTGCAAATGTTTCCTAATGGGGGTTCAGGTTTCTGTCACTTAGGCAACCCCACAATTAGTAGCCAAATACACAATGCATTCCCCTAGGCCCATAAATGGTGAAGTATCATGTAGTCGACATTCACATGACACCATTAGAAGAATAGCACCACAACTTAAATATCAAGCCATCGAATATTACTTCAACACAATTCCACTACTAACAACATGACTTCTCCCATGTCCTCAAGAACTAAATGAACTACTCATGAGACATCATATGATCAAGATCAGAGATTATATGATGATGAATAACAAGATAAACATAAACAATAATTCAATGGTTCCACTCAATAGCATCAACTACAAAATTAATCAACACCCAAAAGTTTCCCCCTAAGAACTATGCAAGATTCAACCCAATTGTTACAACGGGATGGAGTGGTGATGATGGTGCCGGTGGAGATGGTGGTGAGGATGATGATGATGATCCCGATAAAGTTTAGCTTGATGACGGTGTTGATGGCGACGATCTCCCCTCTCCGGGAAGAAATTTCCCTGGAAGAAATCTGCCTGCCGGAGAGCTCTTTCTCTCTCTATAGTTTCCGCCCCGCAGAGGCGGCGGAATCTTTCTGTGGTCGCTCCTCGAGTATTAGGGTTTCAGGAGGAATTTATAGGCAAAAGGGCGACACAGGAGGTGGGCTAGGGTCGCCACACCCCCTGGTGGCAGGCCAGGGTGGGCCCGCGACTGGGGGTGGTGTGGCCCCCATGTGGCTCATCTCTGCCTCCCCTTCTGGCTTCCTTCGTCTTATGGAAAAATAGGATTTCCATATATTTTCTGGAATTTTCTGATCTTCGCGAATATTGCATCTGGACACCGCTTTTTCCATCAGAATCCTGACTCCGACAGTTCATCCTCCAAAAGTCATCGAACATGCAAAATAGAACAAATAACATAAGTATCACCTCTTAATATGAAATATATCAATGAATAGAAGTAAATTATGATATAAAATAGTTATGCAAAATGGACGTATCAAGGGACGTGAGATTTCCAGTTTATGATCTGTCAAGCATATAACTCATATTGGACCTCACTTTTACCTTAACCACTTAAAGATGCTTATGATAGGGGCAATGAGAGCTCAAAGCTAATGAGTACCATACTTTCAACATTTGGAAGCCTCTCAAATTTTTAAAACCTTTTCACTTCTTTGTTGAGTCACCATTTATTCTATGAGCACCTTCTTGAGAGCATAGCTGTCATTCTTAGTGTAATGTGCTTGTCTCAAAACATGATTAATTATGACATAACTGTGATGCTTGTATCTTTGATATGTTTATTTCTAGTCTTCATTTGACTTCAGAGGTGCCTTAGCATTAATATTTTACACAACCAAAGGCAAGCGAGATACCACTTTATCATACCTTATTATGAGCATTACAATGTTGCTTATGCTTATGTTTCATGCTGCCTACTATTATTGTATTGGAATCTCTTCATAGCTTGCATGATTATTGAGTAGACTTAGTTGCATACTCCTTATTATGAATTGTCTAAGTATTGATCATATGCTGAGAATATATACATCACATGGAGCAAATGTGTTCGTGAATGTTTCTTTTATTGCACTCAGTTTTCAACTGAATTGCTTAAGGACAAGCAATAAGCTAAGCTTGGGGGGAGTTGATACGTCCAAAATGTATCTACTTTCCCGAACACTTTTGCTATTGTTTCTCCTCTAATTTGTGTGATTTGGATACAACTAACATGGACTGACGCTGTTTTCACCAGAATTGCTTTGGTGTCTAGTTTTTATGCATGAAATCAACTTTCAGGAAAAATCCTGGAAAATATCGCAAATCTCCTATTTTACCAGAAGACTCACGGAGCCAGAAGACGAGACGGAGAAGGGCCACAAGGGGCCCACACCACTTGGTGGCGCGAGCCAGGCCAGGCCGCGCCAGGGAGTGGTGTGGCCACCTCGGGCACCCCCTCGGTCTCCCCCTTCACATACATAAGCCCTCTGACCTAAACACAGAGGGGGTTCGAAGTTTTTTCCAGAGAGAGTTCCGCTGCGCCGCCACCACCAGAAACCGCGATTCGGAACCAGAAACTCTGTTCTGGCACCCTGCCGGGACAGGGAATTGGAGGAGATCATCGCCATCATCATCACCAAAGCCTCTCCATCAACCATCCATGTTCCCCCCATCCATGAGTGAGTAATCCCTCATTGTAGGCTATGGGGATGGTAGGGATTGGATGAGATCTATCATGTAATCGGATAAGATTGTTAGGGCATGGTGCCTGTATCTTTGTTAGTGCTTTTTGACATTGTTGCAACTTGTTATGCTTAATGCTTGTCACTAGGGCCTGAGTGCCATGATCTCAGATCTAAACATGCTATTGATTCATGATGATATTATTGTTTATGGTCTTATCTGTAAGCTGTATACACATATTTTTGTCTGGAACTTGAGGCGCCAAAGTGACAGAAATTGGGATAACCGGAGGGGATGGCTGTGATATGAGGATCACGCGTGTTCATGGAGTGTTAATGCTTTCTCTGGTACTCTATAAAAGGAGTACCTTAATTGCCAGTAGATTCCCTTGAGGCCCCGCTGCAACGGGCTGGCAAGATAAAAGATGTTGTGCAAGTTCTCATTGCGAGCACACATGACTATATATGGAACACATGCCTATGATTATTTAGTACTTGGATGCTTTATCTTATTTATCTGCAATTTCCCTAGATCTTGATATTACATGTTTAGTCTTGTCCATGCAATACCCGTCCATCAATCCCTATGCCTACCGCACTGAAATCCTGTGATACATCATAAACGTATCTATAATTTTTGATGTTCCATGCTTGTTTAGTATCTACTTTGATTGCTTTGTCTACACTTTTAGATATTTTTATATGCTTTCTAGGACTAACCTATTAACAATATGCCACAGTGCCAGTTGCCTGTTTTAATCTATTTTTGGTCCTAGAAAGGCCAGAAAATAAATATTCTCGGAATTAGACGGGACAAAAGCCAAAGTCAATATTTCACCGAAGGGAACATGGAGCCAGAAAGACGAGACGGAGGAGGGCCTCGAGGGGGCCACACCCACTGGCCACGTGGCTAGGCCTAGACCGCGCCTGGGGAGTGCATCCGCCTCGGGCACTTCCTCGGCCTTCCTCTTCGCCTATAAAATGCCCCTGATACCTAAACCCTAAGGACCCGATCAGATCTCCACGAAAAAGTATGTAGCCACCGCCACCATTGTCCCTAGATCGGGGGATCTAAAGCTCTTCCTAGGACCCTGAAAAATGGGAGAGATCATCCCGGAGGCCTTCTTCATCACCATGCTAGCCTCCGGTATGATGCGTGAGTAGTTCCACCTTGGAATATGGGTCCATATAGTAGCTATATGGTTCTTTCTCCTCCTTTGTGCTACCATGTTTAGATATTGTGAGCTCCGTTCATGATCAAGATCATATTTTTGTAATCATGAATGTTGTGTTTGCGGGGATCCGATGGATATTGATATTACTATGTCAGATTGATTAATGGTTTTATCTTATTGATTCTATCATGTCTGTGTTGTTTGAGATCTTGCATGCTCTCCGTTTCTAGAAGCTATCTTGGACAAGTAGATGCTAGTGACTCCAAGAGGGAGTATTTATGCTCGATAGTGGGTTCATGCCTCTATTAAATCTGGGGAAGTGACAAAAATCTCTAAGGTTGTAGATGTGTTATTGCTACTAGGGAGAAAACAACGATCTTTTGTTCATGGAACAATAGTATTGTTTACTTTACACACTTTTCTCAAAACTGTTATCCATTGCTTGCAACTTAATACTGGAGGGGGTTCGGATGATAACCTGAAGGTGGATTACTAGACATAGATATAGTTGGATGGCGGTCTATGTATATTGTTGTAATGCCCAATCAAATCTCATAGGATCATGAATGTTTAGTATTGCATTGTTATGCCTTGCTCTGTCCTGTCAATTGCCCCGCTGTAATTTGTTTACCCAGCATGTTATGTTGTTTATATTAAGGAGAACACCTCTAGTGAACTGTGGACCCTGGTCCAATCTTTACCATTGATACATCTTGCACAGTTACTATTTACTTTCTGCAAGCCACTATTATCTTCCACACCATACGTTCAATCCTTTGTTTTCAGCAAACCGGTGAGATTGACAACCTCACTGTTTGTTGGGGCAAAGTCTTGAGTTTGTGTTGTGCAGGTTTCCAAGTTGCTAGCAACACCTTTGAGTCGTTTCCCTACTCCTACTGGTTCGATAACCTTGGTTTCTTACTGAGGGAAGACTTATTGTTGTGCTCATCATACCTTCCTCTTGGGTTTTCCCAATGAAGCTCTACAGTGATCTAAGCCGCATCAACGAGTTTTCTGGCGCCATTGTCGGGGAGGCTAAGGACGGCTTCACAAGGGGAGTCCTTCACTACCTTTCTCTATACTTTGTTTTTGTTTTTCTTAGATTCTTTTACCTTGTTTTGTTTGAATTTTTTATCAAAAATTACAAAAAAATTAGTTTCGTTTGGTTTGCTTTTTCTTATCAAAAACATAAAAAATAGTTCTTCCTCTAGTTGTCACCTTGCTCTTGCTCACCATTTTGATCCCTAAGTTCATCCTGAAAGACCTTTCAATAGGTAGTGGCTCTATAATTGGGAAAGAAAATATTGAAGAATTCTTTAATCATATTAGAAAACATGAGGTTATTGAGGATAGATCCTTAGCAGAACTTGCTCCTAATTATGAAATTGCTGCAGCTTCTTTAGTTCACATGTTGGAGGCTAGGTTTGTTAACCTTAACCCCATGATGCAAATAATGTTTCTCAAACTAAAAGAAGTAGAGGATGCTAAAAAGAGAGATTTTATTCTAGAAACTTTGCTAAAAGAGTTCAATGATGTTGCTAAGGAAGCCAAATCTTACTTCCCTCTCATTTTTTTGAACAACGGAGAGCCCCAAAAGGGGCTAGAGCCTGGCATTTATAATAAGAGTGGGTGTACAGTAATAATACAGAGAACCCCATAAAGGCAAAAAATTAAAATATGGGTCCCTAACATTTGTAGATAGGACCCTGCTAAAAGATTGCAATTACAATCAGGACCTATCTCTTCCCCACTGCGGAGCAAAGCGAGGCGAGCGCTGCAGCCGAGAACGATGACGGGGACGCAAACACTTGTCGCCGGCCCAACGAAGCCCTCAGAGCCCGACCTTGAGAAGGGCCTCCCAATGGAGGTTGATGATGTGCCGGAGCTCACCGGCTTGATGAAGATTCGTGTCCTTGTGGACGGCGAGAGGATGCTCCAGGACCAATAGGCTCTTGCACTCCCGAGCCACTCCGGTGCCGCCTTGACTCCACCATCACTTTCCGTCACCCTCACCATGGGGATCGAGAGGAAGAGAGGAGACAAAGCAAGAAGAGACAGAGTAGCAAAGGCACGCCACCACCGCAACAGGTGAAGCGGCTCACCATCAGCACCAAGGAACCTGCCATGGACCTAGGGAGGCGAACGGAGAAGATGGCGATGGCGAAGAACCGGGGCAGAGGATTGGATCTTATTGGAGGGGTGAGTGGTGGTCTTCTCCGTCGCAGCCTCCGACTCTCCCCATGAGAGCACCACTACTAAGAGAAGAACGACCACATCGAGCCAGAGGAGATCCAGCGCCTCCAGTTCGAAGCACCCAGTGCAAGCCTTATTTAGAGGGATGCCGGTCTTCTGCCAACTCCTTTGAACCACCGCCTGCCACCAGCGACATTCATCAGAGAGGAGGAAGGACAAGATGCAGCAGATCTGGCTGCTGAGATCTGCTACCCGACCCTCAGACGCCACCAGGGGACAAATCACAAGAAGAAAAACACTTAGATCTAAAGCTAGAGAAGAAAGAGGCCAGCCACCAGCTCCATCTCCACACCGGCCGCCATGGCTACCAAAGAGGAGGGAGGAGAGGGGCGACAGAAGTTGTTGGGGGCCGACTCTCAAAGGGAGGGAGGGGACGGGAGGCTTTTTCCGAACTTCCCTCTCATTAGAGATTATTCTTGGCACAAAAATCAAATAAAAAGGATAAGGAGAGGTCATTTGTCACATCCCAAAATTTTCCAAATTTTGTAATGTGAAAAATAAATAAACAAAATAAATAATTGTTGAAATTTAGGGTGAAAAGAAACTTTTTGATTCCAAATGGAAACATCAAAACCCATCTTGAACAATCTTTGAATAAAATTTGAATCCAACTAAATTAAAATCAAGTGAAATGCATTCTTCATAAATGCATCCTGAAATTTAAACACTTGGAAAATAACCAAAACTCTAAAACCCTAATGGAAGAAATCATTTCCAAGATTATTCTAAGACCATGGATTTGATCCATATGAAAATTTTGTCAACAAACATTTATAAATGATCAAGAATGACAAATAAAAATATTATAAAACCATAGTAATTGATTTCATTCAATTTGGAACCTTGGATAAAATCTTATGAATTTAATAAGGTAAAGGAATAATTTCCAAGGCTAATAAAGATCCTATCTAAAATCCATACCAAATGGTGAGCAATTAATCCTAAAAGGATATAAAAGGATAAACAAGTATTAAATGAAATTATACAAATTAGAATCACCAAGATGGGATCTATAAATAAAAAGATATGGATTTTTATAAGACAAAAAAAGAAAGAAAGAAATAAAGGATATTTAAAAGCCAAATTAAAACTTGACTTAATCCCTAAGAAAATGGAATAAATATAATCCAAATCCAATAAAGGGATAAATATTATTCTAATAAAATTATATGGCATTAAACCATATTCTAAAAATTAGATTTGAATAAGGATAAAATACCTAATAGAAATGATTAATTAAATCATGAGAGATTAATAAGTGGAATTTCCCAAGGTGGATATAAAAGTTATTTAATTAACTTTAATGAAATAAAAGAATCAATTAAATAAAATTTATATGGATTTAAAACCATATTGTTGAATTAAGGGAAGTACCCAATTTAAGTGATTAATGAAACATATTAAAATAATTCAAAAAGAATTATTTAACACCCTATTGAATAAATAAAACTTACTAAAAAGGGTTTGATAAATATTTGAATTTAAAACAGAAAGCTAAATCATTTGAATAAATAATATGGATTAGAATCATATTTAAAATCCTATTTAATAAAGAAAAATGCCTATTAAAATCCTCAGTCACTTTTTACACCCATGATCGCTTCCTCCTTCTCCCCTGCTCACTCATCCATCAAACCTCGATTAAATTCGTGTCAATTTCGCAGTTAATGCGCCCAGTAATCATGCCCTACTAATTGCCCCTCTCTCCCCTCCTTTTCCCCTCAGACACCGCGGCAAGAGAGCCCCCAGGCCGTTTCCATTTTTGCTTGCACCGCCGCGGACTCCGACGAGCTCTCCGAGCAATTCCAGCCAGCACCCTCACCCCCACAAGCCCTGCTTCACACGAACGTGATCCCCATCGTCCTGCGAATCTCCCAGTACCCCCACTCGCCCGCGCGAGCATCGTAGGCTCGACAACAACCACGTCTGAGCTTCGCCGCCGTCTGCCTCCGCTCCGACGAGCATTACCGGTGAGACCCGACCGTCCCCTCCTCTCTGGTTGAAACCCCCGCGATCTACTCTCTCGCGCACATCTAACTGCACCGCTGGTTTGTCTTAGCATGCACCACAGCCTCGCCAAGGACGTCGCCAAGCTTGCCCGTCGATAGAGACGACTCCGGCGAGGAATTACCGTCGACCTCGAGCTTCCCTGCCTTCCGACGACCACGTTGAGCATCAGCAAGCTTCTGCGGTTCTGGTAAGCTTCTTCCCTCCTCCTCTCGCTTCCTGTTCTCGCTGTTATGCCGTAGCCCGAGCGCGCTGCCGCTCGCCGTCGCACCAGCGCCGCTAGTTATTGGTCGATGAATTGAGGACCGTCGGATCGAGATCATAAGGATGCAATAGAATGACTTAAACAAAAGGGTACCAACTCATCTGTGCCGCATGATCTGCTTCTAATCGAACGTACCATAGCAGCCGATCCGCGCGAACCGTTATTGGCCAATCAGAACATTCCACGTGGCCTGGAGTTTGTTTTAAAACCAGAAACTTTTCTAATAGATGTGTGAAATTGTAAATTGCATAACTTTAAATCTACACGTCTAAATTTTACAAATTTTATATCAATGGAATCAGCAAAACAAATACTTTCCAACCATGTGCTTTGTTTAATGAATTGCTTCTGGAAAAATGGTTGAATTTGCAAAAACTTGTGTAGGCATAATTTGAATAAAAAAATTATTCTACAAATATTTTTATGGTAAAATCTTTGGCAAATGGATTGTTTTGAACCTACTGACCATAGAAACCAACTTATGGATTTAAAAGTGTATTTTGTGAAGCTGAAGAATAAATCTTTGAATAAAAGCATTTCTAGCTAAATAAAAATTGTTGAATATGTTTTAAAATGCTTTTTGAGTAAAACCTTTGGAAAATGATTTGATTTAAACTATCTGACCCTAAACACCAAGTTTTGGAATTTAAAAATATATTTGGTGAACCCTATAAAAATTTATTACTTGTTTAAAGGCATTTCTAACAAATAAAATATTGCTTTGGTATAAAAATGGTTTATAGGTAAAACCTTTTGCAAATGGTTTTTAATATTAAACACTTGGCCTTAAAACACTAACACTTGTGTTTAAAAATATATTTGTCAAACACTAGGAAGATATTACTTTGATTTGAACCATTTCTAGCAAAACAAAAATGACTTCAAATGGCCATTTTCACTAACTTGTTATCAAATGGTTTTGCTACATATATAAATGACCAATAGGTGTTTTATAATGATTATAACATATTAGAAACCACTTTTCCAAATAAAACAATCTTTGGCATGCTTGCATGCATTGCTTTGTTTTTATTATTCTATGTGATGATTGCTTGAATGATAGATTGAATATTTGCTTGCTTGATTGAATTGTAGTGGAATTTGAAGAGTGTGACTATTGCAAGATCAAGGAGTGAACTTATATTCTCTACCAAAAAGGCAAGTGGTGCTTCATACTTTTGTCCTATTATTTTCACTATGCATTAGTGTTATTCTAAGTAGGACTTGCATGGAATTTTTGGTAAGTATAAACTATGCCATGGGAAATCCTAGTAGATGAAACCCTAGTAGAATTTTCCTAAGTTAAGATTCCTACTACTATCATTCTTAGCTTAGCTAGTAGAAAACAAGGGTGGATTATATTCATGCTATGGAATATTTCTAAGTCAAGGACTTGTGTTTTGTTTAATAAAACAACTAAGTGAATGAATCACCTGGGTGGAATGGAAAGAAAGGTTTGTGTTGAGTGGTTACACAAGTACTGTATATTGGGGAAAACTTGGGCATCACCAAGTCCAGTATACTGGGGAAAACTTGGTATCTCACTTGTGGAAAGCCACCCAGGAACAAAGAGATTTGAGATGTCAAATGTTGAGAAGCTTCAAGTGCAGCCACTTGGCATTATGGGCTCTGCCTGGATCATATAGGTTGCAATAACTTAGCCAAATGGATAGTTGGTGGTAGGGGATGATAGGTTGGAACACGTCCATTCTGGTCTAAGGGAAGGCTTCTGAAAGATCTTGTCTCGATGCATCTCGAGTCTTGTGGGGAAAGTGCACCACCTTTGTAGAGTGAAAAATCTAAGTACTTAGTCGTGTCCCCGGCAATGGACAATTTGAGCGTCAATACATGGAAGCTATCAAGAATCTCCTCATCCCAATTTCTAAGTTAAAAACTTGTGGTTGAACAAGGGTTAAAGGATCACCAATTTCTATTAGGAGATGCCTTGGGTGATTTTTTTTTTGGCAAACAAAAACTTAGTGTTTTCAAATGATAAGGAAACTCTATTTTTAGCAAAGCAAGCCTAAGCTCCACTTAGCCAAATGCATATAGATGATAGACTCCACTATACTACCATAGTATCACTTGCTAATACAATTCAAATGTATTGACCCTTGTGGCTGTAACTTGTTATGTTGCAGGTTTGTTTGATATTAGTGAAGTTATTGATTAGGATTACAAGTCTACAACCAACATGTCTGCCTGTGGCACTTTGAAGATGAAGGACCCCATGCTATATAGATTTTCTGCTGCATTGTACTGAGATAGCCAAATGAGCTATGTAAGATGTAATGAATTATTTTATTCCTAGCTATAAAGTTGTATTATGACCTTTGTTTCTTGATATTACATCTTAACTGTGGATGCTAGCTATTGATCCAGGGACTAGCATTGTAAACACAGAGCTCTACCTTATTAAAGGTTGGGACCTCTACAGATGGTATCAGAGCACTGTGTTGCCTGTAGGATTGTAACCCTAGGATTTGACAAAACCCCTTAGATGAATAGGAGTTGTATTTGTTCCAAAACTTATTTACAAACAATCTTGTAAACTCTTTCCTCAACCATTTTGGTTTTAACTCTACATCTCTTCTATTTCAACTTGATGGACAAAACCTCAACATGAAACAAAGACTTCAACCATGAGCAAAGGACTTCACCAACTTAAATGACTTAAACTTCAACATCATCAGAAACTTCAACTTTATTTTCACCAAGGACTTCAACTTGTATATCACTAAGGACTACAAGTGAGACAAGAAATATTATTCAAGACTTGAAGACTAGAGAAACACAACTTAGAAGAAACCATCATCACCTTTGAAGTTTTGTGACCAAGATGCAAGAAATTCTCCAAGGATACAAAGATCTTGTTCAAGAAGAAACAACAAAGAAGAATGGAATGATCTCAAGGGAACCATATAGTTGGACCACCATATTCAGTTTAGATCAAACCCACAAACTTATGTGGTGTAGCAAAAATATTTTGTTGCCTATAACATGTGCTTGAAACTTGTTGTTTGAGTGGAATGTTTGTTTGTGATTGCTTGCACATTGCTTGTGTGAATTGTTGTGTGTGATAGACTTCTTCCTTAGAAATCTTTTGCTTATTATAATCCCAATCCAACCCAAACAGATGACTACTCCAAGAAACTCCAACATCAAGAATGGTGACAACAACAACAACAACCAAGAGATGCTCATGAGAGAACACTTTCTAGCAACCCAAACCCATTTGAATCAGATGACAACTCAGTTTTTATCCAACAACAATGAGTTTGACCCAACCTTGCAAAAGTTTTTGGAAAATCAATCTCAATTATAACAAGGGATGACCACTCACATGATCAACATGAAAGACAGCCTTTCCCAAGGAGGTTGTGACAACAATGATGTCAAGGATGATATTATAGAAGGAACTCAAGCTTGCAATATTTGTGGAGACATGGATCACACTTCCAAAGAGCATGGAGATCAATTCCCAAATTATGAAGAGAAGCATCCAACTAAACAATGCCCCACATCTCAAGTGACTTGTTTCCTATGTGAAGAAAATAATCATGTCCCTATCCAATGCCCCATCTATTCTATAGTTCAACAAAGGAAACAAGGTGGAGTACATCAAAAGTTTGGATACCTCCATGAGGAAACAACTTCTACCAAGAAGGATGAAGACAAAGGAAAATATCAACTTGCACCTCCATGCACTATGACTCACATTGATGGACAGAAGAAGAAACATATGTATTATCCAAGGAAACAAGGAGACTTTCCCACCTTTGAGGTGAGATATGAAGAGCATGAACTAGAAGAACTCCTAGCTTTGGAGAAACCCAAGAAGAAGAAGGACAAAAGCCAAGTGCAATGTTGAAATTGCAAAGAGATGGGACACTATGCCAATGAATGTCCAGAAAATAAGAAGAAGTACAAGGAAATTAGCCAAGTGTGGTGCAACAACTGCAAAGATCTAGGCCATTATATATCAACTTGTCCATAGAAGATATGTGAAGAACTCAACCTTGTCACATGTTACAATTGTGGTCACCAAGGACATCATGCAAGCAATTGTCCAGAAAATATGAAGTACAAGAAAAACAAGCCTATGAAGGATCTCAGCCTTGTCACATGTTTCAAGTGTGGAAACAAAGGACACTATGCAGATGTCTGCCCGGAGAAGTTTCATCAAGATCCCAAGCAAGCCAAGATGTAATATAGTGGAAAACTTTTAAGGGTGGTAGTACCCCAGTTGTCTTGAATCCAACTTGTAACCTCTAGCCTTCCCAAATCTCGGGACGAGATTTCTTTTAAGGGTGGTAGCCTGTCACATCCCAAAATTTTCCAAATTTTATAATGTGAAAAATAAATAAACAAAATGAATAATTGTTAAAATTTAGGGTGAAAGTAAACTTTTTGATTCCAAATGGAAACATCAAAACCCATCTTGAACAAACTTTGAATAAAATTTGAATCCAACTAAATTCAAATCAAGTGAAATGCATTCTTCATAAATGCATCCTGAGATTTAAACACTTGGAAAATAAACCAAAACTCTAAAACCCTAATGGAAGAAATAATTTCCAAGATTATTCTAAGACCATGGTTTTATCCATATGAAACTTTTGTCAACAAACATTTATAAATTATCAAGAATGACAAATAAAAATATTATAAAAACATAGTAATTGATTTCATTCAATTTGGAACCTTGGATAAAATCTTATGAATTTAATAAGGTAAAGGAATAATTTCCAAGGCTAATAAAGCTCCTATCTAAAATCCATACCAAATGGTGAGCAATTAATCCTAAAAGGATATAAAAGGATAAACAAGTATTAAATGAAATTATACAAATTAGAATCACCAAGATGGGATCTATAAATAAAAAGATATGGATTTTTATAAGACAAAGAAAGAAAGAAATAAATAAATAAAGGATATTTAAAAGCCAAATTAAAACTTGACCTAATCCATAAGCAAATGGAATAAATATAATCCAAATCCAATAAAGGGATAAAGATTATTCTAATAAAATTATATGGCATTAAACCATATTCTAAAAATTAGATTTGAATAAAGATAAAATACCTAATAGAAATGATTAATTAAATCATGAGGGATTAATAAGTGGAATTTCCCAAGGTGGATATAAAAGTTATTTAATTAACTTTAATGAAATAAAAGAATCAATTAAATAAAATTTATATGGATTTAAAATCATATTGTTGAATTAAGGGAAATACCCAATTTAAATGATTAATGAAACATATTAAAATAATTCAAAAAGAATTATTTAACACCCTATTGAATAAATAAAACTTACTAAAAAGGGTTTGATAAATATTTGAATTTAAAATAGAAAGCTAAATCATTTGAATAAATAATATGGATTAGAATCATATTTAAAATCCTATTTAATAAATAAAAATGCCTATTTTAAATAAATAATAGACCCTAAAAAGAATAAAAGATATATTCTAAATTGGACTTTAGAATATGTAAATAAACAGTATCAAAAATACTCAAAGTTTGGCAAAGGTTTGAATTTGAATGGTTCTTGAATTATTTGAAACAAAATCCAAACAGAAACTGAAAACAGAAAAAGAAAAAGAATCAGAACAAAAAAAAGAGAGTCGGACCCAGCCCAACTAACCTAGGCCCAGCCCAGCCCAGCGAGCCCACCTTCCCCTCTCCCGCGAAACGTTTTTCTCACTCACTAACGAACCCGCAGAGACACTGACCACCATACCCCACCCCTTCTCTCTCTCACTCGCTGACGAAGCCAGCCCCACCTGTCAGTCTTCGTTTACACCCGCCCGCGACTTCTTCCTCCTTCTCCCTGCCGTTCGCAGTCCATCAAACCTCAATTAAATTCGTGTCAATGCCGTAGTTAATCCGCCCAGTAATCATGCCCTACTAATCGCCCCTCTCTCCCCTCCTTTTCCCCTCAGACACCATGGAAAGAGAGCCCCCAGGCCGTTTCCATTTTAGCTTGCACCGCCACGAACTCCGACGAGCTCTCCGAGCAATTCCGGCCAACACCCTCACCCCCGCAAGCCCTTCTTCACACGAACGTGATCCCCATCATCCTGCGAACCTCCCAGTACCCCCACTCGCCCGCGCGAGCACTGTAGGCTCGGCAACGACCACTGAGCTTCGCCGCGGTCTGCCTCCGCTCCGATGAGCATTACCGGTGAGACCCGACCGTCCCCTCCTCTCTGGTTGAAACCCCTGCGATCTACTCTCTCGCACGCATCTAACTACATCGCTGGTTTGTCTTAGTGCACACCACAGCCTTGCCAAGGACGTCGCCAAGCTCGCCCGTCGACAGAGACGACTCCGACGAGGAATTACCGTCGACCTCGAGTGCCCCTGCCTTCCGACGACCATGTTGAGCATCAGCAAGCTTCTGCGGTTCTGGTAAGCTTCTTCCCTCCTCCTCCTCTCGCTTCCTGTTCTCGTTGTTACGTCGTAGCCCGAGTGCGCCGCCGCTCGCCGTCGCACCAGCGCCGCTAGTTATTGGTCGATGCACTAAGGACGTCGGATCGAGATCGTAAGGATGCAATGGAATGAATTAAACGAAAGGGTAGGAACTCATCTGTGCCGCACGATCTGCTTCTAATCCAACGCACCACAGCAGCCGATCTGCGCGAACCGTTATTGGCCAATCAAAACATTCCACGTGGCCTGGAATTTGTTTTAAAACCAGAAACTTTTCTAATAGATGTGTGAATTTGTAAATTGCATAACTTTAAATCTACACGTCCAAATTTTACAAATTTTATATCAATGGAATCAGCAAAACAAGTAATTTCCAACCATGCACTTTTTTTAATGAATTGATTCTAGAAAATTGGTTGAATTTGCAGAAACTTGTGTAGGCATAATTTGAATATAAAAATTATTCTAGAAATATTTTTATGGTAAAATCTTTGGCAAATGGATTGTTTTGAACCTACTTACCATAGAAACCAACTTATGGATTTAAAAGTGTATTTTGTGAAGCTGAAGAATAAAATCTTTGAATAAAAGTATTTCTAGCTAAATAAAAATTGTTGAATATGTTTTAAAATGCTTTTTGAGTAAAACCTTGGGAAAATGATTTGATTTAAACTCTTTGACTCTAAACACCAAGTTTTGGGATTTAAAAATATATTTGGTGAACCCTATAAAAAATTATTACTTGTTTAAAGGCATTTCTAACAAATAAAATATTGCTTTGGTATAAAAATGGTTTATAGGTAAAACCTTTTGCAAATGGTTTTTAATATTAAACACTTGACCTTAAAACACTAAGTTAAATGGACAGTTGGTGGTAGGGGATGATAGGTTCTAACGCATCTATTCTGGTCTAAGGGAAGGCTTCTAAAAGATCTTGTCTCGATGCATGTCGAGTCTTGTGGGGAAAGTGCGCCACATCTGCAGAGTGAAAAATCTAAGTACTTAGCCGTGTCCCCGGCAATGGACAATTTGAGCATCAAGACATGGAAGCTATCAAGAATCTCCTCATCCCCATTTCTAAGTTAAAAACTTGTGGTTGAACAAGGGTTAAAGGATCACCAATTTCTATTGGGAGATGCCTTGGGTGATTTTTTTTGACAAACAAAAACTTAGTGTTTTCAAATGATAAGAAAACTCTATTTTGAGCAAAGCAAGCCTAAACTCCACTTAGCCAAATGCATATATATGATAGACTCCACTATACTACCATAGTATCACTTGCCAATACAATTCAAATGTATTGACCCTTGTAGCTATAACTTATTATGTTGCAGGATTGTTTGATGTTAGTGAGATGTGTTGATTAGGATTACAAGTCTATAACCAACATGATTGCCTGTGGCACTTTGAAGATGAAGGACCCCATGCTATATAGATTTTATGCCGCATTGTACTGAGATAGCCAAATGAGCTATGTAAGATGTAATGAATTATTTTATTCCTGATTATAAAGTTGTATTATGACCTTTGTTTCTTGATATTACATCTTAACTGTGGATGCTAGTTATTGATCCAGGGACTAGCATTGTAAACACAGGGATCTCTACCTTATTAAAGGATGGGAACTCTACATCATTACAGAAGTAATAACTTCCAAGACTCAAGTAAACTATTGGGTTATCTCCCAAGAAGTACTTTTCTTTAACGCCTGTAAGTTAGGCTTTATAGTTTGAGAAGATTCTCACATAAGAAATATGAATTGAAGTAAAAGATAGCATCAAGAAGCAAATTCAAAACACATTTAAATATAACCCACTTCATATCCATAGGAATCCTGTAAAGAAACAAGTCATGAAAGCACAAAGCAACAAGCATAGGAAAGCAAAACAAGTGCAACTTCAAGACTTTCAACATAAATAGGGGAAACTTAATATTGTTGAGATACATAAGACCGTGTTTCCCTCTCTCATAATAACTTTCAATAGCAACATGAATAAAATTAACAATATAACTATCACATAAAACATTCTTATCATGAGCCACATGCATAAAATAATTATTACTGTCCACATAAGCATAGTCATTCTTATTAATTATAGTGGGAGAAAATTCAACAAAATAGCTATCATTACTATTCTCATTACCATAGTCATAAAATATAGGAGGCATATTGTAATCATAAATAATTTTCTCCTCAATAGTAGGTGGACTAAAAATATCATATTCATCATTGTAATCATCATATATTGGAGGTTTGGTATCATCATAAGAAATAGAATAGCTATCTTCCAAAGCTGGGGAACTAAAAAGATCATTTTTGAAAACTAGATTCCCCAAATTTAGACATTTCCATAGCATTAGCAATAATGGTGTTCAAAGAATTCATACTAATAACATTGCTATTAGCATGCAAAAAAGTTCCATAGTTTTTTTTTATTTTTTGTTCAAACACTTCATGTCCTAACTCAAGATAAATACTATAAAGCTCTCTAATTTTTTTGTTTTCCATTAAGACTAACTAGTGAAAACAAGAAACAAAAAGAAAAAATTGCAGAATCTAAAGGAAATAACTTCGAGCACTCACACACCAAGAGGATGTGAGTACCTTTTACCTTACCTCCCCGACAACGGCGCCAGAAAAGAGCTTTCTCGCTTGCTGTTAACGTGGGAGAGAGTGTGTGAGTGCCTTTTACCTTACCTCCCCGGAAACGGCACCAGAAAAGAGCTTAATGTCTACGCACTTCTATTCTTGTAGACAATTGTTGGGCCTCCAAGTGCATAGGTTTATAGAACAGCAGCAAGTTTCCCTTAGGTGGATTACCCAAGGTTTATCGAACTCGGGGAGGAAGTGGTCAAAGGTATCCCTTGATAGCGCTTGTCGACGTGGGAGCGCTTCCTTGGGAGACCCCAAGAGCAAGGTGTGATGAGCACAGCAGCAAGTCTTCCTTCAGCAAGAAACCGAGGTTATCGAACCAGTAGGAGGAAGGAAACGTCTCAAAGGTGTTGCAAGCAACTTGGAAACCTGCACAACACAAACTCAAGACTTTTCCCCAATGAACAGTGAGGTTGTCAATCTCACCGGTTGCTGTAACAAAGGATTAAATGTATGGTGTGCAAGGTGATAATGATTTGCAGAAAGTAAACAGTAACAGTGGAAAATGTATCAATGGTAAAGATTGGACCGGGGTCCATAGTTCACTAGAGGTGTTCTCCTTAGATAAAAAACATGGCATGCTGGGTAAACAAATTACAGAAAGGCAATTGACAGGACTGAGCAAGGCATAACAATGCAATACTAGACATCAAGATCCTTTGAGATTCGACTGGGAAATATAACAAGATACATAGACGGCAATCCAACTGCATCTATGACTAGAAGTCCACCTTTGGGTTATCATCTGAGCCCCCTCCAGTATTAAGTTGCAAGCAACAGACAACTGCTTTAAGCAAAGTGTGCAAGGTAAACAATCCACTTGTTCCATGAACAAGAGACTGTTGTTTTCTCC
Source organism: Avena insularis (assembly GCA_023614405.1). Taxonomy (NCBI): domain Eukaryota; kingdom Viridiplantae; phylum Streptophyta; class Magnoliopsida; order Poales; family Poaceae; genus Avena; species Avena insularis. The sequence continues at coordinate 216,854,249 of CM042685.1, read as the reverse complement.
CTAGTGGAAACGACACATCTACAACCTTAGAGATTTCTGTCACTTCCCTTAGATTAAATAGAGGCATGAACCCACTATCGAGCATAAATACCCCCTCTTGGAGTCACTAGCAACTACTCGGCCAAGACAGCTACTAAAAACGGAGAGCATGCAAGATCACAAACAACACAGACATGATAGAATCAATAAGACAAAACCATTAATCAATCTGACATAGTAATCTCAATATCCATCGGATCCCTGCAAACACAACATGCATGATTACAAATAGATGAGATCTTGATCATGAACGGAGCTCACAAGATCTAGACATGAAATCACATAAGAGGAGATACAACCATCTAGCTACTATATGGACCTGTAGTACAACGTGGAACTACTCACACTTCATACCGGAGAAGAAGGCCTCCAGGATGATCTCCCCTCCGGCAGGGTGCCGAGAAGAGCTTCAGATCCCTCCCGATCTATGGATAATGGTGGCGGCGGCTATAGACGGTTTCGTGGAATATTGATCGGGTACTTAGGGTTTAGGCATCAGGGCTTCTTATAGGCGAAGAGGCGAGGCAGGGAGGCGGAGAGGCGAAGAGGCAAGGCAGGGTGAACCCGCGCCTGGGGGGGGTGTCCGCCCTGTGGCTCCCCTCCGTCTCTCCTCTGGACTCCGTTTTCTCCTCGGTGAAATATTGACTTCGGCTTTTGTCCCATACAATTCCGAGTATATTGATTTTCTGCATTTTGGAACCAAAAACAGAAGAAAACAGGCAACTGGCACTATGGCATCTTGTTAATAGGTTAGTACCAGAAAACATATAAAAACACCTCAAAGTAAATACAAAGCAAAGAAAAGTAGATACTAAACAAGCATAGAACATCAAAAATTATAGATACGTTTCTGACGTATCAAGCATCCCCAAGCTTAACTCATGCTCGTCCTCAAGTAGGTAAGTGATAAAAATAATAATTTTTTAGGTGACATGCACCATCAAAATCAAGATAAAACCATTTGCAATCATTGAAAGCTGGGATCAAAGAACTCTAAACATGAGCATGCACGATGGAGTTCTAACAGTAAGACAAAGTAACTATGCATGCAACATGAAAGACTACAAACAAAGATCGTGAATAGCATGCATTGAAAAACGTTTGTTTCGCATACAGAAAACATAGCATAGTGGCATTCAGCTTGTCCCTCATGGAGTAGCAAAACATAAATGCATAGGACACCTTCAAAGTTCATAAGAATGACTAGATACAAATAGCACAAGGATACGTAATATCAAAAATATGAATCAATCAGTAATTCTTGGGACAATGCACATAGAACTAAGAATGGTAATTATGCTCTCATAATTGGTGCCTATGGATAGAAAGTGGAGACTCAATATAGTAGTGGAAGAAAGGCCCTTCATAAAAGGGAAGCAGGGATTTCAAGTTTCAAAAAGAGCTTCCAAAAATTATGGTACTTGTTAGCTTTCATCTCTCATTGCCCCTATTATAAGAATCTTGAAGTGATTAAGGTTAAAGTGAACAAACTATGGAGTATATGCTTGACAAAGTATAAGTTGTCAATCTCATGTCCCTTGAGTACGAGGGTCGCTCCTCATGCTACTCAACTTTACTTACTTGCAAGTTCTTTTCATAGTAAGTATATGCGTATCATAGAGAACCGCGATCGGGGTACCCCTTGCACATGCTACAGGAGATTTCCCATAACAAAATTACAAGGCAAGCAGACAATGAGAATCTTGGAAATCTTCTTATTTACCATGGGAATATGGTGCTTTTTTCTCTCTTTTCCTCTTTTCTCATTTTTTTCTTTTCTCAATCTCTTTTTTCTTTTTTATAAGAAGAATGCTTCATAGATTGCTTACTATGGTGATGCTGCAAGTTTCTACCATGATTAGGCATGGCTTAGGCTAGCGGCCTAGGCGTTTCTCTAACACACATACATAACTCCATGGACTTACAAGCTCCCCTTTCATTTCACACCGACGACATCCATAAACAAAAGAGCATGATATCAACTGGGTACAATGTACAGGTGCAATGTTGAAAGCGTTCCCCATGATAGCATGGTTCTGCTAATTCCAACGTATAAGTGCAAGCATATACAACATAGATCACACAATGGTTCAAGTTTATTAGGGGCAAGAAAAATAAAGTGTGCCATCAAGTTTGTGAGAGATTTAATCACTAATTTTCACATAATAAGTTCAATTTGGAAGATATATAAAACAAGAATATACTTGGAATGGTGTAACACACCATGCATAGGAATTTATAGTGGACTCTTTAGAATAATTTGGTTTCTTGGGAGTTGGATGCATGAGTAGAGGTTACTCAATACAAGTGGTGGCTAGCAAAAGACTGGGAGCGACCAACTAAGAGAGCAATAATGGCCATAATCATGCAGAGCGAAAAAACATTACTAATCAAAGCATAAAGTGGTACCACAAGTCAAAAACTAAATGATCTTAGAGGCTAAGGTGGCTGGTTCATAGTCATAACATGGTGTGAGCATGTGCCAAGGCAACCTAAACAAAGCATCAAAGGAGAATACCACAATACTATGCTTTTGTATGCTAAAACAATGCATGATTCTTTTAAGGCACATTAAGCAATGCCAATTGTTTGGAACAAGTCATGCTATAGCAATAATCACAAAGCATAAGGTCAAAGCAACATCTAACATGACATGATAAAGTCGACTTTGTTCTACCATGTTTAGATCTTGTGAGCTCCATTCATGATCAAGATCATCTATTTGTAGTCATGCATGTTGTGTTTGCGGGGATCTGATGGATATTGAGATTACTATTACATATTGGTTAATGATTCTATCATGCCTGTGTTGTTTGAGATCTTGCATGCTCTCTGTTTCTAGTAGCTATCTTGGCCAAGTAGATGCTAGTGACTCCAAGAGGGAGTATTTATGCTCGATAGTGGGTTCATGCCTCTATTGAATCTGGGGAAGTGACAGAAATATCTAAGGTTGTAGATGTGTTGTTGCTACTAGGGAGAAAAAAACAATCTCTTGTTTATGGAACAAGTGTATTGTTTACTTTACACACCTTGCTTAAAGCAGTTATCCGTTTCTTGCAACTTAATACTGGAGGGGGTTCGGATGATAACCTGAAGGTGCATACTAGTCATAGATGCAGTTGGATGGCAGTCTATGTATATTGTTGTAATGCCCAATAAAATCTCAAAGGATCATGAATGTCTAGTATTGCATTTTTATGCCTTGCTCTGTCCTGTCTATTGCCCCGCTATAATTTGTTTACCCAGCATGTTATGTTGTTTGTCTTAAGGAGAACACCTCTAGTGAACTATGGACCCCGGTCCAATCTTTACTATTTATACATATTTCACTGTTACTATTTACTTTCTTCAAGCCACCATTACCTTCCACACCCTACAGTTAATCCTTTGTTTTTAGCAAACTGGTGAGATCGACAACCTCACTGTTTGTTGGGGCAATGTCTTGAGTTTGTGTTGTGTAGGTTTCCAAGTTGCTAGCAACACCTTTGAGTCATTTCCTTCCTCCTACTGGTTCGATAACCTTGGTTTATTTCTGAGGGAAAAACTTGCCGATGTGCTTATCATACCTTCCTCTTGGGGTTTCTCAACGAAGCTCTATAGTGATCTGAGCTACACATCATCAACAACCTCACTGCTTGTTGGGGCAAATTCTTGAGTTTGTGTTGTGCAGGTTTCCAAGTTGCTAGCAACACCTTTGAGTCATTTCCTTCCTCCTACTGGTTTGATAACCTTGGTTTCTTACTGAGAGAAGACTTACTGCTGTGCTCATCATACCTTCCTCTTGGGGTTTCCCAACGAAGCTCTATAGTGATCTGAGCCGCATCATCCTGCTGTTTGCTACTATTGTTACTACTGCCTTTATTTTACTACTGTTGTTACTTTGCTATTGCTACTACAAAACTGTTGCTACTGATAAACTACTTTGAGCAAGACTATTTCCAGGTGCAGCTGAATCGACAACTCAGTTGTTAAGGCTTATAAGTATTCTTTGGCTCCCCTTGTGTCGAATCAATAAATTGGGTTATACTACCCTCGAAGACTGTTGCGATCCCCTGTACTTGTGGATCATCACCCCTGGCGTGGGTCCTCCCCCTAGGCTGCGCCACCAGGTGGTGTAGCCACCCTGGCCCACATCTGGCATCGTCCTTTGGCGTATATAATCCTCCCGAAACCCTAAGACTTGGGGCGACTACAGATTTTGCTGCCTATGTGAGGCGGAAACTACAGAGAGAGAAAGAACTCTCCCGCAGGCAGAAATCTGCTAGGGAAATTCCTTCCTGGAGAGGGGAGATCATCGCCATCAACACCGTCATCAAGCTATACTTCATCAGGATCATCATCATCATCCTCACCATCATCACCACCAGCACCATCACCACCATGATGTACCGTTGTAACAATTGGGTTGAATCTTGCATAGTTCTTAGGGGAAACTTTCCCGGTGTTGATTACTTTTGTAGTTGATGCTATTGAGTGAAACCATTGAATTATTGTTCATGTTCAGATTGTTACTTATCATTATTTCATCTCTGATCTTGATCCATATAATGTCTCATGAGTAGTTCGTTTAGTTCTTGAGGACATGGGAAAAGTCATATTGTTAGTAGTGGAATTATGTTGAAGTAATATTCAATGGTTTGATATTTAAGTTGTGGTGCTATTCTTCTAGTGGTGTCATGTGAACATCGACTATATGATACTTCACCTTTATGGCCTAGGGGAATGCATTGTGTATTTGGCTACTAATTGTGAGGTTGCCGGAGTGACAGAAACCTAAACCCCATTAGGAAACCATTGCACAAGGGAGTGTAGGATCTCAGAGTATAATGCTATGGTCAGGTTTATATCTTAATTACGTTCTTGTAGTTGCGGATGATTGCAAGGGGTATAATCACAAGTATGTATTAGTCCAAGTAAGGTCGGTACATTAGAATAGGTTCACCCACACAACACTTATCCAACCAAATAAGATTAATCAACTATATGAAGCGAAAGCACTTGACACTATTTCCATGTGTCCTCGAGAACGTTTGGTCATCTTAAGTAACACAATCGGCTTGTCCTTTGTTGAATAAGGATTGGGTCACTTTCTGCAATTATTATTATTGTCTTTTATTTACTCGCACTTTATTTATATGCATTATAAAAAACCCTAAAAATCCGTTTGACAGTATTTACAGTGAATCCTTGATCCAAACCACTTGTCAACACCTTCTGCTCCTCGTTGGGTTCGACACTCTTATTTATTGAAAGTACAACGATAGACCCCCTATATTTGTGGGTCATCAATACTATTTTTTGGCGTCGTTGCCGGTGAGTGAAGCGCTATTGAAGAGTGGAACTAGTAAATGAAATTTCTACTACGAGTATTGGTATTTCTGTTTGTTATTTTATTTCAATATGGATAACTCGCTTAGTTTCCTATTTTGGAAAGCTACTACCACTGCTAGGGTAGTAGATGAACCACCACCTGCTGAATTAGATCCTTTTAAAATACCTACAAAAAATGTTGATCGTGTTATGGATAACTACTATTTTGGAGATGGAACTGTCCATCCTGGTGATCATTTGCTTTTTATACATGAATTATGCGGATTGTTCAAGTGTGCAGGTATTACAACGGATCAACTTAAAAAAATATATTCTCTTTATCATTGAAAGGCAGAGCTGAGAAATGGTATAAGCTGCTGAAGAATGGCCAGTCTATTGAATGGGAGGAAATTGTACCTCTCTTTTATTCTAAATTCTATCCTCCTAGTGAGATTCATAAAGATCGAAATCAAATATATAATTTTTGGCCTCGTGATGGAGAGAGTACTGATCAAGCTTGGGGGTGATACGTCGTAAACGTATCTATATTTTTGATGTTCCATGCTTGTTTAGTATCTACTTTGCTTTGCTTTTTCCACACGTTGAGGTGATTTTTATATGTTTTCTGGTACTAATCTATTAACAAGTTGCCACAGTACCAGTAGCCTGTTTTCTGTTGTTTTTGGTTCTAGAAAAGCTAGTAAGGAAATATACTCGGAATTGGACGAGACAAAAGCCAAAGTCAATATTTCACCGAGGAGAACACGGAGTACAGAGGAGAGACGGAGGGGTGCCATAGGGAGGACGCACCCCCCAGGTTCGGGCCCACCCTAGGCCGCGCCTGGGCAGGTTGTGGGCCCCCTGGCCACCTCCCAGCCTCGCCTCTTCGCCTATAAGAAGCCCCTGATGCCTAAACCCTAAGCACCCGATCAATATTCCACGAAACCGTCTGTAGCCGCCGCCACCATCGTCCCTTGATCGGGGGGATCTGAAGCTCTTCCCGGCACCCTGTCGGAGGGGAGATCATCTCGGAGGCCTTCTTCTTCATCATGTAAGCCTCCGGTATGAAGCGTGAGTAGTTCCACCTTGGACTACGGTTCGATGTAGTAGCTAGATGGTTGTATCTCCTCCTTTGTGCTTTGATGTCTAGATCTTGTGAGCTCCGTTCATGATCAAGATCTCATCTATTTGTGATCTTGCATGCTCTCTGTTGTTAGTAGCTATCTTGACCAAGTAGTTGCTAGGGACTCCAGAGGGGGTATTTATGCTCGATAGTGGGTTCATGCCTCTATTTAATCCAAGGGAAGTGAAAGAAATCTCTAAGGTTGTAGATGTGTTGTTGCCACTAGGGAGAAAACAACGGTCTCTTGTTCATGGAACAAGTGTATTGTTTACCTTACACACTTTGCTTAAAGCAGTTGTCTATTGCTTGCAACTTAATACTGGAGGGGGTTCGGATGATAACCCAAAGGTGGACTTCTAGCCATAGATGCAGTTGGATGGCGGCCTATGTATCTTGTTGTATTGCCCAATCGAATCTCATAGGATCTTTATGTCTAGTATTGCATTGTTATGCCTTGCTCAGTCCTGTCAATTGCCCTGATGTAATTTGTTTACCCAGCATGCCATGTTTGTTTATCTAACGAGAACACCTCTAGTGAACTATGGACCCCGGTCCAATCTTTACCATTGATACATCTTCCACTGTTATTGTTTACTTGCTGCAAACCATCATCACCTTCCACACCATATAGTTAATCCTTTGTTACAGCAACTGGTGAGATTAACAACCTCACTGTTAGTTGGGGCAAAGTCTTGAGTTGGTGTTGTGCATGTTTCCACGTTTCTTGCAACACCTTTGAGACGTTTCCTTCCTCGTACTGGTTCGATAACCTCGGTTTCTTACTGAGGGAAGACTTGCTGCTGTGCTGCTCTTGGGGTTTCCCGACGAAACGCTCCATGTTGACGCAACGCCATCAAGATTTTCTGGGCGTCGTTTCCGGGGAGGATAAGGACGTCTTCACAAGGGGAGTCCTTCTCAACCTTTCTCTTTACTTTTTTTTTAGTTTGCTTAGTTTCTTTTGCTTTTTTTGCCTCTTTTTATCAAAAACTCCAAAAAAAAATAGTTTAGTTTGGTTTGCTTTCTCTTATCAAAAACACACAAAAATTAGTTCTTGCTCTAGCTCACCATGTTGTTCCCCAAGTTCACCTTGAAGGACCTTTCGATAGGTAGTGGCTCTATAATTGGGAAATAAAATATTGAAGAATTATTTAATCATGTTAGCAAGCATGAGGATATTGAGAATAGATCTATAGCAGAACTTGCTCCTAATTATGAAATTGCTGCAAATTCTTTAGTTCATATGTTGGAGGCTAGGTTTGTTAGCCTTAACCCCATGATGCAAATTTTGTTCCTAAAACTAAAAGAAGAAAAGAATGCTGAAAAGAGAGAATTTATCCTTGAAACTTTACTAAAAGAGTTCCATGATGTTGCTAAGGAAGCCAAAAAGGTCTTTGAGCGGTTTAATATGCTAGGCTTATGTGTGGATGTTGTGGGTATTTCAGATAAAACCAAACCTATAGAGGAAATTAAGATACCCATACCCTTTAAGCTTGTTGGGATGCATGAAGTCTTTGAAAAGAATTTTGATTGGATTGTTCCTGAATATCCTTTTTATGAAACTAGTGAATCAAAGATAGATGAGAAGGGATCCTCCAAAACTCATTTGGATGAGATACCCTTCATAGTTGAAGACTTTGCAAGTATTGATGTTAATGCTTCTTCATTTGAAAATACTTGATTTCTTGCTTCTTGTGCCTAACTTAAAGGCGTTAAAGAAAAGTACTTGTTGGAAGATAACCCAAGAGTTTTCTTGAGTCTTGGAATTTATTACTTTAGTAGTGACCTCTCCTTATCCTTTTTGTTTTCTTTTTGTGCCAAGAATCACCTCTAATGAGAGGGAAGTAAGATTTGGGGAGCTGCTGTCCCAAAACAGATTTATGTGCTCCACCATAAAAAATCGTGAGGAATCTCTATATGTAGTATTGATCTGATATTTTAATAGTATGTTAGCTAACTTTTGTTAGTTCACCACTTTTTGATTTGAGCAACAGAAGGTCTTCGAAAAAATCGGTTTCTAGCTGCTGGTCTGTTTTGACAGATTTCTGCCATTATTTGCATTTGCTTCTTATTGATTTATCTTTTAGTTCTCTTTTGGGGAATTGAGCTTTTAAAAGGAAGTTTCTACAGTAGCTTGTGTTTTTAGTGAAAGTTTTGTTGTTCCAAAGCTAAACCCAAGGGTCTATTATCTTTTGAATATACTAATGTTGCTAATGAAGATTGTGTGAAGTTTTGTATGAAGGAAAAATTTCAGGTGTAGAGAGAGAATAATGTAATGAGATGAAGAATGGACAAAAGCTCAAGCTTGGGGATGCCACCCCGGTGTCTCCCCAAGAAATATCCAAGAGGTACAAGCGTCAAAGCTTGGGGATGCCCAAGGCATCCCCTTCTTCATCAATAAAAAGCTTAGGTCTTTCGAGACACTTCGTTTTTATTGTTTCATGCACTGTTGTGTTGTTCTTGGAGCGTCTTAGTTTTTGTTTGCTTTGATTAGTTTGCTTGAATAAAGTATTTTGGACCCCCGTTCTCGTTGTGTTGTTTCAAATAAGTCGATTGGTGTTGGAAAGGACTAGAAAGTTCTTGCTTGAAAAGTGCAAGAGGAGCTTGCTTTGACTGTGACTTAGACTTTATAATGTCATGCTAGATGTTGTTTGACCTTATGCTTAGTGATTATTGTTGTAGCATGACTTGTTCCAAACAATTAGGATTGCTTAGTGTGCCTTGAAAAAATCATGCGTCGTTTTAGCATACAAAAGCATAGTATTGTGGTATTCTCCTTTGATGCTTTGTTTGGGTTGACTTGGCACATGCTCACACCATGTTATGACTATGAACAAGTCACCATAGCCTCTATGATCATTTAGTCCTTGACTTGTAGTACCACCCTATGCTTTGATTAGTAATGTTTTGTCTCTCTGCATGATTATGGCCATTATTACTCTCTTAGTTGATCGCTCACAGTCTTTTGCTAGCCTCCACTTGTATGAGTAAGCTCTACTCATGCTTCCAACTCCTAAGAAACCAAGTTATTCCAAACTGTCCACTATAAATTCCTATGCATGGTGTGTTACATCATTCCAAGTATATTCTTGTTTTCAGTTATTGATACGTTGGAAATGTATCTATAATTTTTGATGTTCTATGCTTGTTTAGTATCTACTTTGCTTTACTTGTCTACACTTTGAGGTGCTTTTTACATGTTTTCTGGTACTAACCTATTAACAAGTTGCAACAGTGCCAAATGCTTGTTTTCTGCTGTTTTTGGTTTCAGAAAAGTTAGTAAAGAAATATTCTCGGAATTGAACGGGACGAACGCCAAAGTTAATAACTTTCTGTGGGGAACAAGAAGTCTAGAGGAGAGCCGGAGGGGCTGGCCAAGGGGGACAGACTGTCACATCCCAAGATTTTCCAAATCTTGTAATGTGAAAAATAAATAAACAAAATAAAATTATTGTTGAAAATCAGGGTGAAAAGAAACTTTTGTTTCTAAATGAAAACTTAAAAATCCCATCTTGAACAAACTTTGATAAAAGTTTTAATCCAACAAAAATCCAAATCAAGGGAAATGCATTCCTCAGTGAATGTATCTGGAAAATTAAACACTTGGAAAATAAATCCAAACCCTAAACCCTAATGGAATAAAATCATTTCCAAGTTATCTCCAAACCTATGGATTTGATCCATATAAAAATTGGTCAACAAAAATTCACAAAGGATCAAGAAAGACAGACAAAAATATTATAAAACCATATAAATTGGTCTCACTTAATTGGAACCATAAATAAAATCTTATGAATTTAATAAGATAAGAAATTGAATTCCCAAAGTTAATAAAGCATCTATCAAGAAACCCATACCAAATGGTGAGCAAATAACCCTAAAGATATTTAAAAGGATAAATAAATATCAAATAAGATTTCACAAATTGGAATCACCAGGTTTGGATCTCTAAATAAAAAGATATGGATTTTATAAGATGAAGAAAGAAATATTAATTAAAGAATATTTAAAGACCAAACCAAATCTTGGCCAAATCTATCAATCAAATGGAATGAATAAAATCCAAATTAAATAAAATAAAAGGATAAAGAATTTCCAAAATAAAATAAAATGACATTAACCATTCTATCCCTATCTTAAGAAAGACAAATCTCTAATAAGATTGATCATTTAATTCATGAGAAAATGATTTTTGGAATTTACCCAAGTGGAATAAAAGTTGTTTAATCAACATAAATAAAATAAATCTTCCAAATAAAATTTACGGAATTAAAACTTTATTTAATCCATTGACATTAAAACAAATACCCAATCTTAAATGATTAATAAATCATATTAAATTATTCCAAATAATTCAAGATGGATTATTTGACACCCAATTAATCAAATAAAAACCTACTGAAAGGATTTGGAAAGTTAAAGATTTTAAATGGAGATTTAAAAATATTATTAAATCCTATCTAATTAAAAACTAGAGCCTATTTTGAATAAATAAAAAAAGACCCCAAAATGTATAAGGTTTTATTCAAAAATTGACTTCAGAATGTTTTACTAACCAGTATTTAAACCCACACAAATTCTGGCAAAGTTTTGAAATCAAATGAGTGTTTGAATTGGTTAAACAAAATCAAAACAGAATAAAAGAAAGATAAATAGAAAAGCATTCAGAACAAAAAAAAGGGGAACAAGCCAGCCCAGCCGGCCAGCCCAACTAAGCCCAACCTAGCCCACAGCTCCTCTCCCGCAGAAAAACGTTTCGAACCAACGATCAAACCTGCAGCGACACTGATGCGTGGACCCCGCACTCCTTCTCTCTCTCTCGCTGCCAGACGTCCCCACCTACCAGTTCGTCGTTCCCACCCGCGACATGTTCTTCCCCCTTTCTCCCGTTTCTGCCGTTGAATTCGTGAGTTTAATTCACATCAATGCCGCGAATGAATTGGCCAGTAATCACGCACGTTAACTCGCCTCTTCCCTCTCTTATTTTCCCCTCAGACCTCACCCAACCGGACCCACTAGGCTGCCCAAATTTTAGCCTCAACGGCCGCTGTCTCCGACGAGCTCCCCACCAGATTCCGGCAGCCTCGTGCCACCCCTTGCCTCCCCGAGCACGCATGCAAGTTCCCCAGACCTTGGCGCACCTCTCCGTATCGTCAGCTCGCCCGCGCGTGCCCTGCAAGCTCGGCAACGTCTTCGACTGAGCGCCACCGTCAAACTACATCAACTCCGGCGACCGTCCCCGTAAGCAGCCGTCCGCCCCTCTCCTTCCCGATGACACTCCTGCACTCTCCACACTCGCCCGCATCTAACCACGCCTTTGTTTTGCCTTGGGGTGAACCGCAACATCGCCCTCGACGACCTCCAGAGCCGCCTGACGCCGCCAGCGACTCCGGCGAGGAATTGCCACCATCCCAGTGCGCCCCTCGTCGAACCAACAACACGTTGACTCTTCGGCACCTCCTTGCGAACACGGTGAGCCATCTCTTATTCCTCCTTGCTTCCTCTAGCGCCAGCTCCGCCGCTAGCCGAGCATCGCCGCCGCTCACCGTCGCTCGGCACCGCCAGTTCTTGGTCGCTGTGTTGTTAGCCGTTAGATGCAGATCGTAGGGATGCGATAGAATCACTTAACGCTGAAGGGGTATGCAACCAGCACCGTGCGATGTAACTTAAATCTAACGGCTGCTGTCTGTCGATCCAACGGAACCGGTACAGGCGAATTGGAACACGACACGTGGCCAGAGATGATTTAAAATAGAAGTTGTGTTCTATTAGATGTGCCAATTTGAAAACTTCATAACTTTAAATCTACACGTCCAAATTTTGCAAACTTTATATCAATGGATTCAGAAAAACAAGCCCTAGCCAACCATGCACTTTGTTTAGTAAAAAGCTTCTGGTAAAATTTTTGTTTTTGCAGAAACTTATGGATGCTTGTTTAGGTTATAAAAATTATTCTAAAATGATTTTGGGGATAAAATCTTTGGCAAATGGTTTATTTTGAACCTACTGACCCTAGGAAACAAATTGTGGTTTCAAAAATGTAGTTGGTGAAACAAAAGAATGAATCTTGGATTTAAACCAATTCTAGTCAAATAAAAATATGGTTTAATTATTAAAAATGGCTTTGGAAGAAAACCTTTGAGAAATGTTTTGAAAATAAACTCTCGGACCCTAAACACAAGATTTCATGGTTTGAAAACATATTTTGTGAAACCTATAGAATTTTGCCTTATTAAAAGCATTTCTTCACCACATAAAATATTGACTTGATCAAAAATGGTTTATGAAGTAAAATCTTATACAAATGATTTTGCCACTTTATAAAATGACCATTAGGTGTTTTCAAAAGTTTATGACCCATTAGAAACCACTTCTCCAAATAAAACAATCTTTAGCATGCTTACATGCATTGTTTTGTTATTATTATTTTATGTGTTGAATTGCTTGAATGGTAGATTGAAATATTGTTGCTTGATTGAATTGTAGTGATTTGAAGTGTGTGAACATTGCAAAGAACAAGGAAGTGAACTTATACTCTCTACCAAAAAGGCAAGTGATGCTTCATACTTTTGTCCCATTATTTTCACTATGCATTAGTGATATTTCTAAGTAAGACTTGCATGGAATTTTGCTAAGTATAAACCATGCTATGGGAAATCCTAGTAGATGAAACCCTAGTAGAATTTTCCTAAGTTAAGATTCCTACTACTATCATGCTTAGCTTAGCTAATAGAAAACAAGGGTGGAAATATATTCACACTATGGAAAAATTTCTATGTCTGAGGACTTGGGTTTTGTTTAATAAAACAACTAAGAGAATGAACCACCTGGGTGGAATGGAAGGAATGGTTTGTGTTGAGTGGTTCACAAGGCCCATTTCTATGGTTTACCTTGTGTATCTCACTTGTGGATGGCCACCCAGGAACAAAGAGATTTGAGATGTCAAATGTTGAGAAACTTCAAGTGCAACCACTAGGCATTATGGGCTCTGCCTGGATCATATAGGTTGCAATAACTTAGCCAAATGGACAGTTGGTGGTAGGGGAATGATAGGTTGGAACGCGTCCATTCTGGTCTAAGGGAAGGCTTCTAAAAGATCTTGTCTTGGTGAAACCAAGTCTTGTGGGGAAAGTGCACCACCTCTGCAGAGTGTAAAAATCTAAGTACTTAGCCATGTCCCTGGCAAAGGACAATTTGAGCATCAAGACATGGAAGCTATCAAGAATCTCATTATCCCAATTTCTAAGTTAAAAACTTGTGGTTGAACAAGGGATTGTAAGGATCACCAATTTCTATTGGGAGATGCCTTGGGAAAGATTTTTGTCAAACAAAAATTTAGTGTTTTCAAATGATAAGGAAAATCTATTTTGAGCAATGCAAGCCTAAGCTCCACTTAGCGAAATGCATATAGATGATAGACTCCACTATACTACCATAGTATCACTTGCCAATACAATTCAAATGTATTGACCCTTGTGGCTGTAACTTGTTATGTTGCAGGTTTGTTTGATATTAGTGAAGTTATTGATTAGGATTACAAGTCTACAACCAACATGTCTGCTTGTCGCACTTTGAAGATGAAGGACCCCATGCTTATAGATATTCTGATGCAATGTAATGTAATAGCCAAATGAGCTATGTAAGATGTAATAAATTATGTTATTCCTGGTTATAAAATTGTATTATGACCTTTGTTTCTTGATATTACATCTTAACTGTGGATGCTAGCTATTGATCCAGGGACTAGCATTCTAAACACAGGGATCTCTACCTTATTAAAGGTTGGGACCTCTACAGATGGTATCAGAGCATTGTGTTGCCTGTAGGATTTGTAACCCTAGGATTGGACAAAACCCCTTAGGAAAATAGGAGCTGCATTTGTTCCAAAACTTATATACAAACAATCTTGTAAACTCTTTCCTCAAACATTTTGGTTTTGATTCTACATCTCATCTATTTCAAACTTGATGGACAAAGCCTACCCCATGGCCAAAGACTTCACCATGAGCTAAGGACTTCATCAACTCTAATGACTTCAACATCTTCAACTCTAATGACTTCAACCTCTTCAACTCTAATGACTTCAACATCTTCAGCATTTTCACCAAGGACTTCAACCTTGGATATCACTAAGGACAAGTGAGACAAGAAATCTTGCTCAAGATTTGGAGACTAAGGAAACACAAATTAGAAGGAGCCATCATCACCTTTGAAGTTTTGTGACCAAGAGTATTCCCAAGGAAACCATGATCTCAAGCAAGAAGAAGCAACCAAGAAGGATGGAAAGATCACAAGTGAACCATATAGATGGACCACCATATTTTGTTGAAGTCAAACCCACCAACTTATGTGGTGTAACAAAATATTTTTGGTTGCCTAAAAATATGCTTGAAACTTGTTGTTTGAGTGTAATGTTTGTTTGTGATTGCTTGCACATTGCTTGTGTGAATTGTGATGTGTGTGATTAGAATTATTCCCTTAGAAATATTCTGCCTAATCTAATCCCAATCCAACCCAAACAGATGACTACTCCAATAGACTCCAACATCAAGGTTGATGACACCAACAACAACCAAGAAGACAACATGAGAAAACTTATAGCAACCCAAAACCAGTTGAACCAGGTGACCGCTCAATTCATAGCCAACACCAGTGGGGAAGATCCAACCATGCAAAAGTTTTTGGAAACCCAAGCCCAATTGTTGCATAAGGTGACAGATCAAATGATCAACATGGAAGGCAACTCTTCCAAAGGAGTTTGTGACAACAAAGATGATAAAGATGTTATTCTAGAAGGAACCCAAGCTTGCAATATTTGTGGAGACAAGGATCACACTTCCAAGGAACATGAAGATCAATGCCCCAATTGTGAAGAGAAACATCCAATTGACCAATGCCCCACATCCCAAGCTACTTGTTACCTATGTGAAGGAAATAATCATGTCCCTATCCAATGCCCCATCTATTCCATAGTTGAACAAAGGAAACAAGGTGGAGTGCAACAATTGATTGCAGACTATCATGAGAGAGCCAAGTCTACCAAGAAAGATGAAGACAAAGGAAAATCTCCACTTGTACCTCCATGCAACATGACTCAATTTAAAGGACCAAAGAGAAGACATATGAATTATCCAAGGAGCAATAGAAGGTCAAGGAAACCAGTAGACATTCCTACCTATGAGATAACATATGAAGAACAAGAACTAGAAGCACTCCTATCTTTGGAGAAACCCAAGAAAAAGAAGGACAAAAGCCATGTGCAATGTGGTCATTGCAAAGAAATGGGACACTATGCCAGTGAATGTCCAGAGAAACAAAAGTATAAGGATATTAGCCAAGTGTGGTGCAACAACTGCAAAGAACTAGGCCATTATGTGGCAACTTGTCCACAGAAGATACATGATGAACTCAAGCTTATCACATGTTACAATTGTGGTAACAAAGGACATTATGCAAGCAACTGTCCAGAAAAGATGAAGCACAAGATAAACAAGCCTATGAAGGATCTCAGCCTTGTCACATGTTTCAAGTGTGGAAACAAAGGACACTATGCAGATGTTTGCCCAGAGAGATTTCAACAGGATCCCAAGAAAGGCCAATATGTAATCTAGTTGGAAAATTTTTAAGGGTGGTAGTACCCTAGATGTTTTGAGCCAACTTGTAACCCTAGCCTCCCCAAATCTCGGGACGAGATTTATTTTAAGGGTGGTAGCCTATCACATCCCAAGATTTTCCAAATCTTGTAATGTGAAAAATAAATAAACAAAATAAAATTATTGTTGAAAATCAGGGTGAAAAGAAACTTTTGTTTCTAAATGAAAACTTAAAAATCCCATCTTGAACAAACTTTGATAAAAGTTTTAATCCAACAAAAATCCAAATCAAGGGAAATGCATTCCTCAATGAATGTATCTGGAAAATTAAACACTTGGAAAATAAATCCAAACCCTAAACCCTAATGGAATAAACTCATTTCCAAGTTATCTCCAAACCTATGGATTTGATCCATATAAAAATTGATCAACAAACATTCACAAAGGATCAAGAAAGACAGACAAAAATATTATAAAACCATATAAATTGGTCTCACTTAATTGGAACCATAAATAAAATCTTATGAATTTAATAAGATAAGAAATTGAATTCCCAAAGTTAATAAAGCATCTATCAATAAACCCATACCAAATGGTGAGCAAATAACCCTAAAGATATTTAAAAGGATAAATAAATATCAAATAAGATTTCACAAATTGGAATCACCAGGTTTGGATCTCTAAATAAAAAGATATGGATGTTATAAGATGAAGAAAGAAATATTAATTAAAGAATATTTAAAGACCAAACCAAATCCTGGCCAAATCTATCAATCAAATGGAATGAATAGAATCCAAATTAAATAAAATAAAAGGATAAAGAATTTCCAAAATAAAATAAAATGACATTAACCATTCTATCCCTATCTTAAGAAAGACAAATCTCTAATAAGATTGATCATTTAATTCATGAGAAAATGATTTTTGGAATTTACCCAAGTGGAATAAAAGTTGTTTAAGCAACATAAATAAAATAAATCTTCCAAATAAAATTTAGGGAATTAAAACTTTATTTAATCCATTGAAATTAAAATAAATACACAATCTTAAATGATTAATAAATCATATTAAATTATTTCAAATAATTCAAGATGGATTATTTGACACCCAATTAATCAAATAAAAACCTACTGAAAGGATTTGGAAAGTTAAAGATTTTAAATGGAGATTTAAAAATATTATTAAATCCTATCTAATTAAAAACTAGAGCCTATTTTGAATAAATAAAAAAAGACCCCAAAATGAATAAGGTTTTATACAAAAATTGACTTCAGAATGTTTTACTAACAAGTATTTAAACCCACACAAATTCTGGCAAAGTTTTGAAATCAAATGAGTGTTTGAATTGGTTAAACAAAATCAAAACAGAATAAAAGAAAGAGAAATAGAAAAGCATCTAGAACAAAAAAAAGGGGAACAAGCCAGCCCAGCCGGCCAGCCCAACTAAGCCCAACCTAGCCCACTGCTCCTCTCCCACAGAAAAACGATTCGAACCAACGATCAAACCCGTAGCGACACTGAGCGCGTGGACCCCGCACTCCTCTCTCTCTCGCTGCCAGACGGCCCCACCTACCAGTTCGTCGTTCCCACCCGCGACCTGTTCTTCCCCCCTTTCTCCCATTTCTGCCGTTGAATTCGTGAGTTTAATTCACATCAATGCCGCGAATGAATTGGCCAGTAATCATGCACGTTAACTCGCCTCTTCCCTCTCTTCTTTTCCCCTCAGACCTCACCCAACCGGAGCCACTAGGCTGCCCAAATTTTAGCCTCAACGGTCGCTGTCTCCGACGAGCTCCCCACCAGATTCCGGCAGCCTCGCACCACCCCTTGCCTCCCCGAGCACGCAGGCAAGTTCCCCAGACCCTGGCGCACCTCTCCGTATCGTCAACTCGCCCGCGCGTGCCCTGCAAGCTCGGCAACGTCTTCGACTGAGCGCCACCGTCAAACTACATCAACTCTGGCGACCCTCCCTGTAAGCAGCCGTCCGCCCCTCTCCTTCCCGATGACACTCCTGCACTCGCCACACTCGCCCGCATCTAACCACGCCTTTGTTTTTCCTTGGGGTGAACCGCAGCATTGCCCTCAACGACCTCCAGAGCCGCCTGACGCCGCCAGCGACTCCGGCGAGGAATTGCCACGATCCCTGTGCGCCCCTCGTCGAACCAACAACACGTTGAGCTTCGGCACCTCCTTGCGAACACGGTGAGCCATCTCTTCTTCCTCCTTGCTTCCTCTAGCGCCAGCTCCACCGCTAGCCGATCATCGCCGCCGCTCACCGTCGCTCGGCACCGCCAGTTCTTGGTCGCTGTGTTGTTAGCCATTAGATGCAAATCGTAGGGATGCGATAGAATCACTTAACGCTGAAGGGGTATGCAACCAGCGTCGTGCGATGTAACTTAAATCTAACGGCTGCTGTCTGTCGATCCAACCGAACCGGTATAGGCGAATTGGAACACGACACGTGGCCAGAGATGATTTAAAACAGAACTTGTGTTCTATTAGATGTGCCAATTTGAAAAATTCATAACTTTAAATCTACACGTCCAAATTTTGCAAACTTTATATCAATGGATTCAGAAAAACAAGACCTAGCCAACCATGCACTTTGTTTAGCAAAAAGCTTCTGGTAAAATGTTTGTTTTTGCAGAAACTTATGTATGCTTGTTTAGGTTATAAAAATTATTCTAAAATGATTTTGGGGATAAAATCTTTGGCAAATGGTTTATTTTGAACCTACTGACCCTAGGAAACAAATTGTGGTTTCAAAAATGTAGTTGGTGAAACAAAAGAATGAATCTTGGATTTAAACCAATTCTAGTCAAATAAAAATATGGTTTAATTATTAAAAATGGCTTTGGAAGAAAACCTTTGAGAAATGTTTTGAAAATAAACTCTCGGACCCTAAACACAAGATTTCATGGTTTGAAAACATATTTTGTGAAACCTATAGAATTTTGCCTTATTAAAAGCATTTCTTCACCACATAAAATATTGACTTGATCAAAAATGGTTTATGAAGTAAAATCTTATACAAATGATTTTGCCACTTTATAAAATGACCATTAGGTGTTTTCAAAAGTTTATGACCCATTAGAAACCACTTCTCCAAATAAAACAATCTTTAGCATGCTTACATGCATTGTTTTGTTATTATTATTTTATGTGTTGAATTGCTTGAATGGTAGATTGAAATATTGTTGCTTGATTGAATTGTAGTGATTTGAATTGTGTGAACATTGCAAAGAACATGGAAGTGAACTTATACTCTCTACCAAAAAGGCAAGTGATGCTTCATACTTTTGTCCCATTATTTTCACTATGCATTAGTGATATTTCTAAGTAAGACTTGCATGGAATTTTGCTAAGTATAAACCATGCTATGGGAAATCCTAGTAGATGAAACCGTAGTAGAATTTTCCTAAGTTAAGATTCCTACTACTATCCTGCTTAGCTTAGCTAATAGAAAACAAGGGTGGAAATATATTCACACTATGGAAAAATTTCTAAGTTTGAGGACTTGGGTTTTGTTTAATAAAACAACTAAGAGAATGAACCACCTGGGTGGAATGGAAGGAATGGTTTGTGTTGAGTGGTTCACAAGGCCCATTTCTATGGTTTACCTTGTGTATCTCACTTGTGGATGGCCACCCAGGAACAAAGATATTTGAGATGTCAAATGTTGAGAAGCTTCAAGTGCAACCACTTGGCATTATGGGCTCTGCCTGGATCATATAGGTTGCAATAACTTAGCCAAATGGACAGTTGGTGGTAGGGGAATGATAGGTTGGAACGCGTCCATTCTGGTCTAAGGGAAGGCTTCTGAAAGATCTTGTCTTGGTGAAACCAAGTCTTGTGGGGAAAGTGCACCACCTCTGCAGAGTGTAAAAATCTAAGTACTTAGCCATGTCCCTAGCAAAGGAAAATTTGAGCATCAAGACATGGAAGCTATCAAGAATCTCATCATCCCAATTTCTAAGTTAAAAACTTGTGGTTGAACAAGGGATTGTAAGGATCACCAATTTCTATTGGGAGATGCCTTGGGAAATATTTTTGTCAAACAAAAACTTAGTGTTTTCAAATGATAAGGAAAATCTATTTTGAGCAACGCAAGCCTAAGCTCCACTTAGCCAAATGCATATAGATGATAGACTCCACTATACTACCATAGTATCACTTGCCAATACAATTCAAATGTATTGACCCTTGTGGCTGTAACTTGTTATGTTGCAGGTTTGTTTGATATTAGTGAAGTTATTGATTAGGATTACAAGTCTACAACCAACATGTCTGCCTGTGGCACTTTGAAGATGAAGGACCCCATGCTTATAGATATTCTGATGCAATGTAATGTAATAGCCAAATGAGCTATGTAAGATGTAATAAATTATGTTATTCCTGGTTATAAAGTTGTATTATGACCTTTGTTTCTTGATATTACATCTTAACTGTGGATGCTAGCTATTGATCTAGGGACTAGCATTGTAAACACAGGGATCTCTACCTTATTAAAGGTTGGGACCTCTACACAGACCCACCCTAGGCGCGGGGTCAGGTGGACCCGCGCCTGGGTAGTGTTTGGAGACCCTGGTCACCTCCTGGACTCCCCCCTTCGCCTATAAGAAGCCCCCGATGCAGAAAATCTTGGTACCCAATCAGAAATCCACGAAACCGTCTGTAGCCGCCGCCACCATCGTCCCTAGATCGGGGGGATCTGAAGCTCTTCCTAGCACCCTGCCGGAGGGGAGATCATCCCGGAGGCCTTCTCTCCGGTATGATTTGTGAGTAGTTCCACCTTGGACTATGGGTCCATGTAGTAGCTAGATGGTTGTATCTCCTCCTTTGTGCTTTCATGTATAGATCTTGTGAGCTCCGTTCATGATCAAGATCTAATCTATTTGTAATCATGCATGTTGTGTTTGCGAGGATCCGATGGATATTGAGATTATTATGCCAGTTTGATTAATGGTTCTATCTTTATGATTCTATCATGTCTGTGTTATTTGTGATCTTGGATGCTCTCCGTTGCTAGTGGTTATCTTGGCCAAGTAGTTGCTAGTGACTCCAAGAGGGAGTATTTATGCTCGATAGTGGGTTCATGCCTCTAGTTTTTAAGGGAAGTGACAGAAATCTCTCCGGTTGTAGATGTGATGTTGCTACTAGGGAGAAAACAACGGTCCCTTGTTCATGGAACATGTGGATTATTAACCTTACACACTTTGCTTAAAGCAGTTGTATGTTGCTTGCAACTTAATACTGAAGGGGTTTGGATGATAACCTGAAGGTGGACTTCTAGTCATAGATGCAGTTGGATTACGGTCTATGTATATTGTTGTATTGCCTAACCAACTTCATAGGATCTTTCTAGCTAGTAATTGCATTGTTATGCCTTGGTCAGTTCCTGTCAATTGCCCTGCTGTAATTTGTTTACCCTTCATGCCATGTTGTTTATCTAAGGAGAGCACCTCTAGTGAACTATGGACCCCGGTCCAATCTTTACCATTGATACATCTCCCACTGTTACTTGTTTACTTGCTGCAAACCATTACCTTCCACACTATACGTTTAATCCTATGTTACAGCAAACCGGTGAGCTTGACAACCTCACTGATTCGTTGGGATAGAGTCTTGAGTTTGTGTTGTACAGGTCTCCACGTTGCTGCCAACACCCATGTGAAGTTTCCTTCCTCCTTCTGGTTCGATAACCTTGGTTTCTACTGAGGGAAATCTTGCTGCTGTGTTCTTCATACCTTGCTCTTGGGGTTTCCAACGAAGCATTCTTCCTCCCTATTGAGTGTAGTATCAAGTAATTTCTGGCGCCGTTGCCGGGAAGGCTAAGGACGTCTTCACTAGGGGAGTCCTTCAATTCCTTTCTCTTTACTTTGTTTTTAGTTTGCTTAGTTTCTTTTGTTTGGTCTTGTTTGCCTCTTTTCAAAAAACCCCAAAAAATAGTCTAGTTTGGTTTGCTTGCTTTATTCAAAAACACAAAAAAAATAGTTTCTGCTCTAGCTGCTGTTGTTTTTGGCTTGCCCACCTTTGTCAAAATGAACTCTGCTGAGAACACTAAGTTGTGTGACTTCACTAGCACCAACAACAATGATTTCCTAAGCACACCTATTGCTCCACCTGCTCCTGATGCTTACTTTTGTGAAATTAAGCCTGCTTTCTTGAATCTTGTGATGAGAGAGCAATTTTCTGTTGCTGGTTCTGATGATCCTATTGCCCATCTTAATAGCTTTGTTGAACTTTGTGAGATGCAAAAATATAAGGATGTAGATGGAGATATTATTAAGCTCAGGCTTTTTCCTTTCTCCTTGAGGGGAAAAGCTAAAGAATGGTTGCTATCTTTGCCTAAAAATAGTATTGATTCTTGTACTAAGTGCAAAGATGCTTTTATTGGAAAATACTACCCTCCTGCTAAGATTATTGCTATGAGAAGTGATATTATGAAATTTAAACAGCTTGATAGTGAACATGTTGCTCCTGCTTGGGAAAGAATGAAATCTTTGGTTAAAAATTTCCCTACTCATGGACTCACTGCTTGGATGATTATGCAAACTTTTTATGCAGGTTTGAACTTCTCCTCAAGGAACCTGTTGGATTCTGCTGCTGGAGGTACTTTTATGGGACTCACCTTGGGTGCTGCAACAAGGCTCCTTGATAATATGATGGTTAACTACTCTAAATGGCATGTTGAGAGAGCTCCACATGGTAAGAAGGTAAATTCTGTTGAGGAAACTTCCTCTTTGAGTGAAAAGATTGATGTTATTATGGCTATGCTTGTTAATGGGAAAGCTCCTATAGATCCTAATAGTGTTCCCTTAGCCTCTTTGGTTGCTCAAGAAGAGCAAGTTTATGTGAACTTCATTAGAAACAACAATTTCAACAACAATGCCTATAGGAATAATTTTGGTGGCAACAACAATTATAGGCCTTATCCTCCTAAAAATGGAAATTCCTATGGAAGTTCTTACAATAATGCTATAAGTGCCCCCACTAAACTTGAAGTAATGCTCAAGGACTTTATTAGTAAACAAACCACTTTCAATAAGACTATAGAGGAAAAGATTTTAACTGTTGATAAAAATATATCCTCTTTGTCTGAAGCTCAAACTTCCTAGGTTAATAAAATGGCTGCTAAACCTGAAACTATGGAAAACACCTTTGCTACTGCTCATGCCATACAAGTTACTATTGATGAAAATGTGAGGCTGTTATCTCAACTTCATGCTAGGTGGGAAAGGGAAGCTGAATTTGATAGAAACAGTAGTGTGTGCAGTATCACCACTAAACCACAAGTAGCCCCTATTCCTCCTCCTACTATGCCTAAGCCTATTGATCCTACTACTAGTGATGCTAAGTTTGATTTTGATATTGATGGTTGCAATATTTCTGAAGTAATTATGTTCCTACAAAAGCTTGCTAGAAGTCCTGATGCTAGTGATATGCATGTTGCCTTTACCAAAAACATTACAGATGCTCTTGCTAAGATTAAGGAAGAGAAGCTAAAACACAGAGCTTCTATTCCTAGGAAAGTAGAAAATAGTTGGGAACCATTATTAATATGCAAGTGAATGACTTTGATCTCAAAGATTCATGTGATCTTGGTTATATTATCTCTATTATGCCTAGGAAGATTTATGAAATGCTTTATTTACCACCATTAGAAGATTGTTATTTGAATGTCCCACTCAATGATAATACTAAGAAGAAACTCATGGGGAGTATTAATGATGTTCTCATGATGGTTAATAATGCTTATGTCCTTGTGGATTTCTATGTTTTGAATACAATGTTTCTTGTCCTATTACTTTGGAAAGACCTTTTCTTACAACAGTTGGTGCCATCATTGATATGAAAGAAGGCACCATTAAATATCATTTTCCATTCAAGAAAGGTATTGAACACTTCCTTATGAGGAGAGAGAAGTTGCTTTTTGCTCCTCCTTTGAAAGCAAGATTTGATGTTAATGCTTCCTCATTTGAAAATACTTGATTCTTCTTGCTTCTTGTGCCTAACTTAAAGGCGTTAAAGAAAAGTACTTGTTGAGAGATAACCCAAGAGTTTCCTTGAGTATTGGGAGTTCTACTTTAATGACCTCTCCTTATCTTTTTTGTTTGCTTTTTGTGCCAAGAATAACCTCTAATGAGAGGGAACTAAGATTTGGGGAGTTGCTGTCCCGAAACAGATTTCTGTGCTTGACCAAAAAAATCGTGAGGAGGCTCTGTAACTCGGATTGAGCTCAAAATTTACTAATAAATCCCCCAGTATGTTGGCTAATTTCTGTTAGTTCAACACTTTTTTATTTGAGCAACAGACGATGTTCGAAAAAAATCGTTTCTACCTGCTAGTCTGTTTTGACAGATTTCTGCCATTTTTTTGACTGAAGACTGTGAGGCAAAAAGCCCCACAGAATTTATTAAAAAACCAGGAAAAAAAGTCTTACAACAAAAGAGTCCTGAAACTACCTACCTATAACTTGAAACAAACTTACAACTCTGTACAACTAGAGTTAAAAATAAGTACAGCCTAATGAAGACTTGCCACCCAAGACAGGAAGGGGGCCCTATGCTTCTTCTTCATCCTATATTGCAGAAGGCTGATATCATATACAAATTTCTCCCTCCATTTAGCAAAAGTAGGTCTTTGATTATTGAAGATTTTGTCATTCCGAAGAAGCCAAATATGCCAGCATGCAGTGATTAATACCTCCATGAAAAAAGGATGCCCAAAAGAGTTCTTAGCACCCTCAATGATCAACTGCAAATCTGAAAAAGGTTGCCAAATAATCTGAAGGTAGTTCCAAATTCGCACACTGAAGTTACACTATAAAAAAAGATGGATCCTATCCTCATATGCCCGAGTAGGACATAGCTCACAATGAATATCATCAGTGACATGCCAGTGTCTACACCTCAACAAATCCCTAGTATTAAGTCTGCCTTTAAGCAGTAACCAAGCAAAGACTTTCAACTTCATCGTGCAACAAAATTTCCATAACCAAGTATAAACTCTACACCTGAATATGTTCATGAATCTGCTTGTAAAACTTACTTGGTGCATAAGTATCCCCCCAACAGAAGGTCCAAGCATCATTCTAATTAGAGAGATGGTTATTAGCCAAAAGGATCTGCATATCACCAAGTTCCTGGAAAGCTTCCACTGACAGAGGTAGGTAGAATAAACTATGAATATCAGATGTCGAATAAACCTTAGCTGCTGAGAGATTCTCAATCAGAACATAGGAGAATAACCTAGGGAAACAATGTTTGAGTGGCTGGATCGATCCCTGTAATGACCAATTATCCAACCAAAAAATAAAGGAGTCTCCTTTCCCCTGGCATACCGATGCAACACCCCTAAAATTGTCCACTTTCTTAAGCACATCTCTCCACCAAAAAGAACCACAAAGGTTTTCAGCATGAGGAACTTTATCTGAGTAATAAGCATTCTTCACCAGATGAACCCACGGAATATCCTTGCTATTGTAATATTTATCAAGGAATTTAATGAGTAGTGAGGCATTCTTCTTTTGAAAATCTACCACCCCTAACCCACCTATATCCTTCGGCAGACACACTATGTCCCAGGCTGCAAGAGCTGGAGTGGGTACATCCTGATTTCTCCTCCAGAGACACTGACGAAGGATACGATCAAGCTGGGAGGTAAGCCCCTTAGCCAACTATAATGAGCATAAGAAGTGTAAAGGCATAGAAGCAAGGGCTGAATTGATAAGCTGTAGCCGTGCACCTTGCGATAGAAAACAAGAGCTTGAAGTAAGTTTCCTCTCAAGCCTACATACCATCGGTTGCATCTCAGCTATAGTAGGCCTAGTTGTCCCAAGCAGGAGCCCCAAATATGTAAATGGCATTGTACCCACTTGGCAGCCAAACTCATCTGCAAGCAGTGTGATTAGATCTGCAGGAACATTAATAGGAACCATCTGAGACTTACTGTAATTTATTTTGAGGCCAGTAGAGACAGAGAATTGCTGAAGCAATCTTTTAACTGCTCGAAGTTGATTCAAATCAGCAGGCATGATCAAGAGAGTGTCATCTGCATACTGAATAATTGGGAAATCCTGATCATAAATATCAATAGGCTTACTCAGCTCACAATTCCTCACCAGCTGATCAACAATAGACTGCAACAAGTCTGATCCCAAGGTATAAAGAATAGGAGACAATGGATCCCCCTGTCTTACACCACGCTTACAAAGGAACTGCTTACCAGGAATGCCATTTAGAAGCACGGCAGACTTGCCAGAGGAAAGAATAGACTGCATCCAATCAATCCACTTCTAATTAAAACCTTTATGCTTCATGATCTCCAAAATAGCCTCATGCTCAATGGTGTCAAAATCTTTAGAAAAATCAAGCTTTAAAATAATAATGGGCTTCCTAGAAGCTTGGCACAGAAATAGATATTCAAATGACCAAGCCAAGCAATCTTGAATAGATCTTGAACATAAAAACCCATACTGATTTTTATGAATACACTCAAGGATTCTATCTTGCAACCGATTTGCAATGAGCTTGGTGATGAACTTGAGACAAACATTTGTCAGGGAGATTGGCCTATAATCATTCACAGATTGGGGGGACTGAGTTTTTGGAACCAAAGTAATATAGGAGCCATTAATATTTTCCAAATTCAGGATCCCAGATTGGAAATCATGCACAAGGCGGTAAAACTCATTTGAATAATGGGCCAGCATCTCTTTATAAACAGGCCATTAAAACCGTCAGGTCCAGCAACTCTATCTATTGGCATTGCTGCCACCACCTCATCCATCTCCTTTTTACTAAACGACTTCGTCAAATCATCCAGGCCCTCCACTCTATTCAGAACTTGTGTGAAATCAAATTGCATTGATATACCATCTGAATGTCCCATTTTATCTTTATAACTAGTCCATAATAGGCCTGCCATTGAATCATGATCAGAAAAATCCATCCCACTATCATCTCTGAGAACAGTAATAGCATTTCTATGAAATCTTTCCGTAGCCATTGCATGAAAGAACTTCGTGTTGTCTTCCCCTTTTTTTATCCACCTAATAGTGCATCTCTCACGCCAATAGTTACACTCGGCAAGCAAGAGACCATCTAGATGAACCTTAACAATTCTTCTAAAATTATTTTCAAACTGAAAAAGTGGTATGTGCTCTTCTAATGTATCAAAGTACAGAATCACTGCATTACACCCCTGAATTAATAATCTCAGCTTGGATAGACTAGTTTTCCACCTCTTAAGATCATATCTAAGAGTTTTTGGCTTGTTAACAAGGACTGCCGAAGTATATGACTTCTTAGATTGCTTACTCCAAGAATTTTTGACACATTCAAAGAAACCAGGGAGGTCCACCCACAGGTTTTCAAACCTAAATAAATTTGCTTTAGGAATATTAGTGTCAATATTAATAACGCATGGCACATGATCCGAGACAGTCTTAGCCAAAGGCAAAACCATGGTGTTAGGAAAATCACTAATCCAATTTGAGCTGGTAAAAAACCAGTCTAGCTACTCAAGTAATGGTGTATTTTGCATATTAGACCAAGTAAACGAATGCCCCTTCAACGGTAATTCCAGTAAACCAAGATGCCCAATTATATAATTGAAAAGGAACATATCGTTAACATTTCCCCCAGGCCTGTTCCTATTATCAGGAGATCGAATAAAGTTAAAGTCACCTAATAATAACCAGTTCTCATCTGATTCAATCTGTAAACTGTAAAGCCACTCAACAAACATATCTCTAGCCAGTCCAGACCAGGGTCCATAAACACATAACAAGGTCCATCTATTATTATTATGTACTGATTTAAAATCAATGCTAACACCAAAACTCTGAACTTGCTTCAAAGCACCAACAAAAACTGCAGAGTTCCAGAGGACAATGATACCTCCAGAGGCACCAGAGGATGGAGAGAAAGTAAAATTATCAAATCGTTTAGGGAAGAATTTCCTTATAAAGCTCCAATCAAAGGACGCACATTTAGTTTCTTGCAGGCAAACTATATCACATTCGCTTTCATTAATTTTATTGAAAACTTCTTTCTGCCTCATATTAGAATTAAGCCCTCGCACATTCCAGCATAGCACTCGCCATTTCATTTTAGAAATTTGACTCATTAAAAACCATTATGGGCATAAAACAAACCTCCTGAAACATAATTCCAACACTAACCACCAAAATAGACAAAGTTCTAGACAGGACTTACAACCCAAAATAAAACAGGTTCACCCAGACATAACTCACACTGACACCAACCACAAACCCCATTGAACCCGGACCTAAGCATACATGGCAACTTAATCATCACTACTCTTTTTGTCTCCCTTCTGAGATGGAAAAGCCTCAAGCTTCTCCCTGGTTAGACTTGCAGCATCAATTCCCAACTGTTCACCAACCTGCTGCATCACTCTGATAGGGGTAACAGGAATTGACACATTCTCTTCAGGTTCATCCTGTACTCTATCCTTTTCTTCTGAATCCTACTGCACTTCACCTTCAGTCTGCACTAACCAGAGCTTGGCACGACATTTCTTTTTGGGATGCACTGGCACATCAGTCAGCGGCTTAGGACGTTTGCCATCTGTAGAGGTCCCAACCTTTAATAAGGTAGAGATCCCTGTGTTTACAATGCTAGTCCCTGGATCAATAGCTAGCATCCACAGTTAAGATGTAATATCAAGAAACAAAGCTCATAATACAACTTTATAACCAGGAATAAAATAATTCATTACATCTTACATAGCTCATTTGGCTATCTCGTTACAATGCAGCAGAAATAACTATAGCATGGAGTCCTTCATCTTCAAAGTGCCACAGGCAATCATGTTGGCTGTAGACTTATAATCCTATTCAACACACTTCGCTAACATCAAACAAACCTACAACATAATAAGTTACAGCCACAAGGGTCAATACATTTGAATTGTATTGGCAAGTGATACTATGGTAGTATAGTGGTAACTATAATCTATATGCATTTGGCTAAGTGGAGCTTAGGCTTGCTTTGCTCAAAATAGATTTTCCTTATCATTTGAAAACACTAAGTTTTTGTTTTTCAAAATCACCCAAGGCATCTACCAATCAAAGATTGAAGATCCTTAAACCCTTGTTCAACAACAAGTTTTTAACTTAGAAATTGGGATGAGGAGATTCTTGATAGCTTCCATGTCTTAATGCTCAAATTGTCCATTGTCGGGGACACGGCTAAGTACTTAGATTTTACTCTCTCGAGAGGTGGTGCACTTTCCCCACAAGACACGACATTCATCGAGACAAGATCTTTCAGAAGCCTTCCCTTAGACCAAAATGGACGCATTCCAAACCTATCATCCCCTACCACCAACTGTCCATTTGGCTAAGTTATTGCAACCTATATGATCCAGGCAGAGCCCATAATGCCAAGTGGCTACACTTGAAGCTTCTCAACATTTTACATCTCAAATCTCTTTGTTCCTGGGTGGCTTTCCACAAGTGTGCTACACAAGGTTCACTAGTCCCCTGGCCTTCTTTAACCACTCAACAAAAATCCATCCAAGCAATACCATTCCACTCAGGTGATTCATTCACATAGTTGTTTTATTAAACAAAACACAAGTCATAGACGTAGAAATATTTCATAGCATGGTTATAATCCACCCTTGTTTTCTACTAGCTAGGATAAGCATATAGTAGCAAGAGTCTTAACTTAGGGAAAATTCTACTAAGGCATCATCTACTAGGATTTCCCAAGGCATAGCATACTTAGTAAAATTCCATGCAAGTCCTACTCAAAACATCACTAATGCATAGTAAAAATAATGGGACAAAAGTATGAAGCACCACTTGCCTTTTTGGTATATAATATAAGTTCACTCCTTGTTCTTCCAATAGTCACACTCTTCAAATTTCACTATAATTCAATCAAGGCACAAATTCAATCTAGCATTCAAACAATTTCACCACATAAAATAATGAAAACAAAATAATGCATGCAAGCATGTAAAAGGTTGTTTTATTTGTAAAGGTGGTTTCTAATTGTCTATAAACATTATAAAATACCTTTTGGTCACTTATAAAAGTGGCAAGGTTATTTGAAAAACAAGTTAGTGAAAATGGCCACTTTAAATCATTTTTGTTTTGCTAGGAATGATTTAAATCAAAGGAATATCTAATAGTGTTTTCCAAATATATTTTTAAGCAAAAATGTTAGTGTTTTAGGGTCAAGTGTTTAATATTAAAACCATTTGCAAAAGGTTTTACCTATAAACCATTTTTAAATAAAAGCAATATTTTATTTTGTTGGAAATGCCTTTAAACAAGGTAATAATTTTATAGGGTTCACCAAATATATTTTTAAATCTCAAAACTTGGTGTTTAGGATCAGAGAGTTTAATTCAAGTCATTTTCAAAAGGTTTTACTCAAAAATCATTTTTAAACCATAAACAATATTTTTATTTAGCTAGAAATGATTTTATTCAAAGGAACAATTCCTAAGTGTCACAAAATATATTTTTAATCCCAAAAGTTGGTTTCTATGGTCAGTAGGTTCAAACAATCCATTTACAAAAGATTTTACCCTAAAAATAATTTTAGAATAAATTTTATACACAAAATAAGCCTAAACAAGTTTCTGCAAAAACAATCGATTTTAGAGAAGCAAAATACTAAAGAAAGTGCATGGTTGGAAAGTATTCTTTTTGCTGATTCCATTGATATAAAATTTATAAAATTTGAACGTGTAGATTAAAAGTTATGAATTTTGCAAGTTTAAACATCTAATAGAAATGTTTCTGTCTATTTAAATCAAAATTGTGCCACGCGTCTTGTTCTGATTCGCTGGTACCGATTCGGCTGGATCGAGCGTTACAGAGTGTTGGATCTAAAGAGATCTGTGTGGCTCAGATGGATTCGTACCCCTTCACTTAAGTCATCTACTAGCCAACGGATCAAGATCTAATGACCTGAAATGAATTGACCATACATGGGCGGCACGACGACGATGGCTGGCGGCGACGCGCTCATACGGTCATGGTGCCGGTGATACAGGAAGCGGGAGAGCGAGGGGAGAAGCTCACCGAGTTCGCAGGATTGTAGTGAAGCTCAAGGTGGTCTCCGTTACTCGAGGGGCACACGGTGTTGACGGGTATTTCTCGCCGGAGTTGTCTCTGTCGACGGGCGAGCTTGGCGATGTCGTTGGCGAGGTTGTGGTGCGCGCTAAGAAAAATGAGTGATGTTGTTAGATGCGCGCAAGAATTCTGAACACGCGACTAACAACAAGAGAGGAGGGGACGGTCGGGTCTCACCGTGTGGAGTCGCCGGAGAAGTTGCAGACGACGGCGTTGCTCTGTCAAAGAGGTTGCCGAGGTTACAGGGCACGCGCGGCCAAGCGGGCGGCACTGGGAGGTGCAGGAGACGCTGGGGGGCATGCTCGTGTGATCTGGGGGCAGTGGGGCTGGCGGTGGTGGCCGGAATTCGACGGGGAGTTCGTCAGAGACAGGGAAGTTCTCGAGCTAAATCAGAGCAGCCTGGTGGCGTTCATGGAGTGGGATCTGAGGGGAAAGATAGAGGAGACATGGGCGATTTATCGTGCGTGATTGCAGCGGCGAATTACTCACGGAATTAAGACGAATTTAAGTTGCGGAATCAAAGCTGAAACGGGAGAGAGGGGGAAGAATCATTCGCGGTGGGTGAAGATGAAGACTGACAGGTGGGGTCCTTTGGTCAGCGAGAGAAAGAGTTACGCGATGGGGTCCAGGCATCAGTGGCAGTGCGGGTGTGGGTTCAGGTGAGAAAACGCTTCGCGTTGAGAGAGAGGGAGTGGGCTAGTTGGGCCAGTGGGCTGGGCTGCTTCTTCTCTATTTATTTCTTCTCTGTTTCTTTTTCCTTTTTCTTTTCTGTTTTGTTTTGATTCAAATGATTTAAACTCAATTTGAATTCAGGTTTTTGTCAAACCTTTTTAAAACTTTCAGTATATTTTAGTATTGTTTAACAAAGTATTTAAAAGTCCAAATTTAGAATATTTCTTTGTATTTTCTTGGGCTTTATTAATTATTTAAATAGACAATTGTTTTTATTCAAACAAGATTTTAATTATATTTTCAAACTCTTTATTTGAATTCTAATTTTCACCAAACCTTCTCCAGTAGGTTTTATTTATTCATTAAAGTGTTAAATAATTCACTTTGAATTATTTGAAATATTTTTAATATGATTTATTAATCATTTAATTTGGGCATTTGTCTTTATTCAAATAAAATCAAATATGGTTTTAATTCCATATAAATTTTATTCAAATAATTCTTTGATTCCATTTAAGTTAATTAAATAACTTTTATTCCACTTGGGCAAATTCCAATTATTATCTTTCCATGATTTAATGAATCATTTACTTTAGGGATTTTATCTTTATTCAAATATAATTAGAATATGGTTTAATCCTATATGTTTTTATTTGAATATTCTTTATCCATTTATTTTATTTGGATTTGGATTCTCTTTAAATTTTAACTCAAGATTTAAATTGTCTTCTAAATAATTCCTTTGGAATTTATTATTTAGTTTAGGCAATTTATATTTATTTAAATAAAATTGGATATTGTTCAATCCTTATGATTTTGTTTAAATAATCTTTTAATCCTTTTTATAAATTCTTATTCCATTTGGAATCAAAAAGTTTCTTTTCACCCAAAATTTCAACAATTATTTATTTTGTTTATTTATTTTTCACATTTCAAAATTTGGGAAATTTTGGGATGTGACACCGTCCCTCACAAGAGAGCTCCTGGTAAAACGGCGCTCAGGCAGTTGTACCACTTGTCTTTTCCTTCTAGTAGCACACTTCTTGACATATGCATCTGTCATCACAGCAAAAGGCAGTTGGATATCAGGGACTGGAGAAAAGGTGTCTAGAATAGTAGAACAGTCACCCCTACTCAAATGTATGAGCTTGTGTGGAGTACTCGGCAGAGGTTGACTTGCAGGTAGTGCCCATTCTTTATCAAAAGTCCTAGCCCAAGGAACAAAAGCATCTGACCATGACCGCTTGAAAGATAGCATCTGAAATGGAGATCATTGTAAAGACAGTGGCAACTTCTGAGAACACAACATTGGTAGCAAATTCTCAAACATTCTCTTCCATAGCAAATCTGGAGGGAGAACAGGCCCAACACCATGCCTCACCATCCCAATATTAAGAAAATCAAATAAAACCGACCCATTTGCATCTTGATTAGGAGGCCCAAAAGGCCCAACTCCTAAACCCAGGTTCAGCATCCCAGGGTTCTGAACATTAGCCAACTCATCACTTGAAGCCACCTGAATATCATCATCCACCACAAGAGATTCCTGTGAATCAGGTACTTCAGGGTCATCCTGCATATCATCATTCTGACAGTTGTTGTCTTGATTGCCTATTCCTCCATGATCCCCATGCCCAGGTACATGATCCCAACCAATCTCAGGAAATTGAGGACCCATCCATAAATTGTTATTAGCCAAAAGATTACCAAGCAGTGGGTGAGGGTTTCCATCCAAAGGCATTTGATCGATATCTGGGGGTAAAGCATCAGCAAAGTGTGCTGAGAGAATAAACATAGCAGCCATCCAAGATTCAATTATACCCCCCACAGATGCAAATTTCCCAAAATAAACATCCCTAGGCACCAGTGCAGGAGAAGGGAAAGAAGCATAAACCAAAACTTTGTCTTTGATGGGATCATTATTGTTCCAATATTGGTACTTCCCGAACATGGAAACAGCATTTGCAATATCAGTGTCATTATGATAATCAGGAGGGATTCCCAGGAACATCAGCCACCCATGTCTAAACCCTTGCTCAGATCTATGATTTTCAGCATCACTAGCATAAACAAACCTGACAAAGCTATTGTTTAACTGATAGTGGACATGTTGCACCAGGGCATGACAAGCAGTAGGGCCACTAAGTTGATATAGACCAACACCAAACAAACTAGGCTGATCTTCCACCACATTACGATTAAGAGTGCCAACCAGAAACTGGTCTACATGATTCCTCCACAAATCCGTCAAATGAGCAGGCGGCCTTGGTTCCACAATTGCCATGCACCAAGCTTGATGCTGCGGCAGAGGGTCTTGTGATGGATAGTAATACATGTGAGGCAGCCTAGTCACCCCACCATCAATAATATCATGACCCCAGGGAAGCCATTGCTGAGGCACCACCTCCCAGTTAGCCATTGTGCGGAATCAATCTGGCGGTGGAGGAGGAAGATGAGGCGGCAGAGAAGGCTGTACCGGTCCAGGGTTTGGGGATAAAAAGGGGTTAGAAGTTGTAGCGACAGGGTCATCCAACTTAACGGATGTTGTAACAGAGTCCACCTTGTCTGAACAAACCTTTTTAGGGACCCACTATTGTTTCTGTTTAGAGTAACGATTAAAACAATCCTTCATTATGTGTCCATAATGAAAACACTGCTTGTAGCGAATCTTCCTATGACACTCCTCTGCCTTATGGCCCATACTTAAACACTTCCGACAGTCCCAGAATATGAAAGCAATATCATCAACAACTTCCTCCAGCCCTGTGAGTTTAGGCGCGACATCCCCTTCAGAATCAGAAGACTCAGGGTCCATACCATGTGAGACAGGAAGAGGGACAGATTGTATAAGTTTAGATTCCAAACCAGAGCTCCTCTCGGTCGAAGAAACCTGCTCCAAAGGAGCACAGGGTTGGTAACCTTTACAGGCCAGATAGTTAATATCATCAGCAAAGTTTATACTTCTCTTAACAGCACCAGTAGCTCTAATAATGGACTTAGGCTTATGTCCATGCATAGCAAACAAAGCCAACTGAACTCTTCTTTTGCCAGGGCTGACTAAGGTCCATTCCGCATCAGATTCAGACTTCCATAGCTGAAACTCTCTTCTCCAATTAGGGTCACCTATCCCCCAAAGATGAAAGAAACATTTAAACTGAGAACAAACATATCTACGCATCTTAAGAATATAAAAGCCAACTAGCTTAGATGCGACAGAAAAGGAGAAAACTCTATCCCGTAGGTAAGAAAACTTCAGCCTACCACCCCTCCCACCAATGACAGATTCCAAAGCAACACCCACATTATCTTCATTCAAACGAAAATTAGCTCTGCCAAAAGATACCACGAAAATGAAGGCAGTAGGATCAAAGGAAGGATGAACCCCAGAGTCAAACTTAAACATTACATCCTTAGCAAAGTTAATACCATGCGAAAAACTGAGACCGAGAAAACGTGCATCATCTAGACTCATCTGACGAGATGAACTGTGATCAGACCTGACAGATTTAGAAAGCAAGCTTGAGCTAGAATCCTTCCGATCAGATTGCACCAAGCCACCCTTGCCAGATCTAGCAGTACCCAAAGTATCTGGTAACCTGATGCCAATTCTAACCACATGTTCAGGGAAATACAATTTAGCACCAATACTGAACTTCGATCTTGACTTGACATTCATATGACCAATGTTGTGACCCTTTGCATTGTAAAGCGATGCAGTCCAATCACTCAATGACAGTACCAGAGTGCCATCATAGGCTTTCATCATGCCACGATCAAGATCCTTTGTCGTGGAATAAGAGATCTTCCAATGATTGGCAAGGCAAACTGTCTGAGGATCCCGACACGAGGAGTCATCACTAGAGGCAGCCTTAACCGGATTAGAGCCCATTGAATTTTCCTCGGGATTCACCGCCATGCAGGAGTGGTCCCCAGAAGGATAAATAGAACACGATCCAACAATAGCCACATGAGTTTGAAAAATTACCTCAAATCCCAACGAGATCAAATCACCATCAAGCAGAGGACGACCCACAATCCCAAATCCTTTCGATGTTTGAAGAGTGATCCAATTTGACCAGATGCAAAGTGCACCAATCTGAGTGCGATCTGAATCCGAAATGGGCGCAAACGTCACGTCCCAACACCAAGTTGGGGTAAGCATGACCACCAGATGAAGGTGGCCGCACAAGATACAATGAGGGAGGCCGGCGAGGGAGATCGCCAACGACAAGGAAGAAGGGCTTACGGTGGTGCAAGCGGGAGGGCCATGATTTGGTTGTTATAATAAAAATACAGATTCCTGCCATTATTTGCATTTGCTTCTTATTGATTCCTTTTTGAGCTCTCTTCAGGTAAATTGAGTTTCTTTGAAGGAGTTACTACAGTAGCTTGTGTTTTTAGTGAAAAGCCTTGTTGTTCCAAAGCTTTGCCCGCGGTCTAATATCTTTTGAATAAGCTAATGTTGCTAATGAAAATTGTGTGAAGTTTTATATGAAGGAAAAATTTCAGGTGTAGAGAGATAATGATGCAATGAGATGAAGAATGGACAAAAGCTCAAGCTTGGGGATGCCACCATGGTGTCACCCCAAGAAATATCCAAGAGGTACAACCTTCAAAGCTTGGGGAGACCCAAGGCATCCCCTTCTTCATAAATAAAAAGCTCAGGTCTGTCTAGACACTTCACTTTTATTGTTTCATGCACAGTTGTGTTGTTCTTGGAGCGTCTTAGTTTTTGTTTGTTTTGCTTAGTTTGTTTAGTTTGCTTTAGTAGTTTGGACCCCCGCTCTCGATGTGTTGTTTTGCAAATAAGTTTGCTTGGTGTTTGGAAAGGAGTAGTAAGTTCTTGCTTGAAGTGCAAGAGGAGCTTGCATTGACTGTGACTAAGACTTTAGCATGACAAGCCAGGTGTTGTTTTTGCATTATGCTTAGTGATTATTGTTGTAGCATGTCTTGTTCCAAGCAATTGGGATTGCTTAGTGTGCCTTGAAGAAATTATGCGTTGTTTTAGCATGAAAAGCATAGTGTTGTGGTATTCTCCTTTGATGTTTTGCTTGGGTTGACTTGGCACATGCTTACACCATGTTATGACTATGACAAGTCACCATTAGCCTCTGTGATCATTTAGTCCTTGACTTGTAGTACCACTCTTTGCTTTAATTAGTTTGCTTTGTTGCATTGCATAATTATGGCCATTATTGCTCTCTTAGTTGGTTGCTCCCAGTCTTTTGCTAGCCTCCACTTGTATGAGTAAGTTCTACTCATGCTTCCAACTCCCAAGAAACAAAGTTATTCCAAAGTGTCCACTATAAACTCCTATGCATGGTGTGTTACACCTTCCAAGTATATTCTTGTTTTCAACTATCTTCCAATTAAAAACTATTTTGTTATGTGAAAACTTAGTGATTAAATCCCTCACGAACTTGATGGCACACTTTATATTCTTTGACCCTAATAAACTTGAACCATTGAGGCAACTTTGTTGTATATGCTTGCACTTATAAGTTGGGATTAGCAGAACCATTCTGTCACGGGGAACGTTTTCAACATTGCACTTGTACTTTTTTGTACTCTGTTGATATCATGCTTTTTTGTCTATGGATGTTACCGGTGTGAAATGAAGTGGGAACTTGTAAGTCCATGGAGTTTGTATTCTATGTTAGACAAACGCCTGGGCCGCTAGCCTAAGCCATGCTTAATCATGTGGAAACTTGCAGCATCACCATATTAAGCTATCTATGAAGCATCCTCAATAAAAAGCTATGCATATGGTAAATAAAAAGATTGCTGAGATGCTCATTGTCTGCTTGCCTTGTCATTTTGGTTATGGGAAAGCTCCTGTACCATGTGCAAGGGGTACCCCGTTGGCGGTTCTCAATGATATGAAAATACTTACAGTGACAAGAACTTGCCTGGGCCCTAAGTTGAGTATCCATGAGGTGTAGCTCTCATAGTCAAGGGACTTGAGATTCCCAACTTATACTTTGTCAAGCATATACTCCAGCTTTGCCACTTTAACCTTAACCACTTAAAGATGCTTATAATAGGGGCAATGAGGGCTGAAATCTAATAAGTACCATAATTTTTGGAAGCTCTTTTTGAAACTTGTAATCCCTGCTTCCTTTACAAAAAGGCCTTTCTTTCACCATTAATTGAGTCTCCACCTTCTACCTTTAGGCACCATTAAGAGAGCATAGTTGTCATTCTGTGTGCAATGTTCCAAAGCTTACTAACTGATGCATATTGTGTTATTACTTGCTCTTGTGCTATTTGTTTCTAGTCACCCTTGTGAACTTTGCGGGTGTCCTATGCATTATATTGCTACTCTATGAGGGACAAGCTGATTGCCACTATGCTATGTTTTCTGCTTGTGAAACAAACAAATGTTTTTCAATGCATGTTATTCATGATCTTTGTTTGTAGCTTGCCATGTTGCATGCATAATTACTATGTCCTACTGTTAGAACTCCATCTTTCATGCACATGTTTAGAGTTCTTTGATCCCAGCTTTCAATGTTTGCAAATGGTTGGATCTATATTGTGAGGGTGCATGTCACCTCAAAAATTAATTTTTTATCACTTACCTACTCGAGGACGAGCAGGAGTTAAGCTTGGGGTTGATGATACGTTGGAAACGTATCTATAATTTTTGATGCTCCATGCTTGTTTAGTATTTACTTTGCTTTACTTGTCTACACTTTGAGGTGCTTTTTACATGTTTTCTAGTACTAACCTATTAACAAGTTGCAACAGTGCCAGATTCCTGTTTTCTGTTGTTTTTGGTTTCAGAAAAGTTAGTAAATAAATATTCTCGGAATTGGACGGGACGAACGCCAAAGTCAATACTTTCCGTGGGGAACAAGATGTCCAGAGGAGAGCCGGAGGGGCTAGCCAGGGGGGCCAGACCCACCCTAGGCGCGGGTTCAGGTGGACCCGCGCCTGGGTAGGGTTTAGCGACCCTGGTCGCCTCCCGGGCTCCCCCCTTCGCCTATAAGAAGCCCCCGATGCAGAAACTCACGGTAACCGATCAGAAATCCACGAAACCGTCTATAGACGCCGCCACCATCGTCCCTAGATCGGGGGGATCTGAAGCTCTTCCCAGCACCCTGCCGGAGGGGAGATCATCCCGGAGGCCTTCTCTCCGGTATGATTTGTGAGTAGTTCCACCTTGGACTATGGGTCCATGTAGTAGCTAGATGGTTGTATCTCCTCCTTTGTGCTTTCATGTATAGATCTTGTGAGCTCCGTTCATGATCAAGATCTAATCTATTTGTAATCATGCATGTTGTGTTTGCGGGGATCCGATGGATATTGAGATTATTATGTTAGTTTGATTGATGGTTATATCTTTATGATTCTATCATGTCTGTGTTGTTTGTGATCTTGCATGCTCTCCATTGCTAGTGGTTATCTTGGCCAAGTAGTTGCTAGTGACTCCAAGAGGGAGTATTTATGCTCGATAGTGGGTTCATGCCTCTAGTTTCCAAGGGAAGTGACAAAAATCTCTTCGGTTGTAGATGTGTTTTTGCTATTAGGGATGAAACAACGGTCCCTTGTTCATGGAACATGTGGATTGTTTACCTTACACACTTTGCTTAAAGCAGTTGTCCGTTGCTTGCAACTTAATACTGGAGGGGTTTCAGATGATAACCTGAAGGTGGACTTCTAGTCATAGATGCAGTTGGATTATGGTCTATGTATATTGTTGTATTGCCCAATCAACTTCATAGGATATTTCTAGCTAGTAATTGCAATGTTATGCCTTGCTCAGTTACTGTCAATTGCCCTGCTGTAATTTGTTTACCCTTCATGCCATGTTGTTTATCTAAGGAGAGCACCTCTAGTGAACTATGGACCCCGGTCCAATCTTTACCATTGATACATCTTCCACTGTTACTTGTTTACTTGTTGCAAACCATTACCTTCCACACTATACATTTAATCCTTTGTTACAACAAACCGGTGAGCTTGACAACCTCACTGATTCGTTGGGACAGAGTCTTGAGTTTGTGTTGTGCAGGTCTCCACGTTGCTTCCAACACCTGTGTGACGTTTCCTTCCTCCATATGGTTCGATAACCTTGGTTTCTACTGAGGGAAATCTTGCTGTTGTGCTCTTCATACCTTGCTCTTGGGGTTTCCAACGAAGCACTCTTCCTCCCTGTTGAGTGTAGCATCAGCTATCTTCCAATTAAAAAGTTTTTTGTTATGTGAAAATTTAGTGATTAAAGATCTCACGAACTTGATGGCACACTATATTTTTCTTGCCCCTAATAAACTTGAACCATTGTGTCATCTATGTTGTATATGCTTGCACTTATATGTTGGAATTAGCAGAACCATGTTTTCATGGGGAACGCTTTCAACATTGCACGTGTACTTTGTACACAGTTGATATCATGCTCTTTTGTCTATGGATGTCATCGGTGTGAAATGAAAGGGGACCTTGTAAGTCCATGGATTTATGTATTTTGTGTTAGGGAAACACCTATCCGCTAGCCTAATCCATGACTAATCATGGTGGAAACTTGCAGCATCACCATAGTGACATATATGAAGCATTCTTCTTATATAAAAAAGAGACTAAGAAAAAAGAGACATATTGAGAAAATAGGAAAGAGAGAAAAAAGCACCATATCCCATGGTAAATAAGAAGAATGCTACACAAAGGACGAGAGAGATGACACGTACGGAGCGGAGCTCGAGGGGCGATAATGGCGAACCCCCGGTGCGCCCATCCTTGTGCCACCTCGCGGGCCCTGTCCCAACGCCTCCGCTGAGCCTACTCACGCCTCCTACTGTTCCGACCCTTCTCCCTATTCATCGGGCGCGTGGCGGGCGCAGTGGATAGGCCCCACCTGATCGGGGCGACGTACGGGTTATGTTTCCGCCATGTGCGGGAGCCTTCACTGCCGTCGTTCCTGCTTTGTCCACCTGCTCTACTCCGTTGGCTGCCTCGCCCTCTCCGACTTCAACACTGCCCTCGCCCCCGCTCGCTTGTCTCCTTCCGGTGAGGAAATTTGTGGCGCGATGCTTGATGCTGGAGATTCCTGCCTATGGAGAGGAGGATGAGCCGTGTTGCGGCTCAACTCCTTGCGGGGAGAAGGCTTGGGCCACGCTTGAGGCGGTTGACGGAGCAGGAGGACCCTTTGTCGACGACGAGAGCGATCCTTCACCAAGCAATCGATTGGGGGAGGAAGGGGCTTCGGTAAGCTCGTTTGGCAAGAGGAAATTTCGAGATTCCGATGTTGGATTCTGGTTCATTGACTCCTTCTTTTACATCGTCGATGTCGACAAAGGGATTGGGGAGGAATCTGAGTGCTG
Organism: Avena insularis; assembly: GCA_023614405.1. Taxonomy (NCBI): domain Eukaryota; kingdom Viridiplantae; phylum Streptophyta; class Magnoliopsida; order Poales; family Poaceae; genus Avena; species Avena insularis. Next base: position 216,813,074 of record CM042685.1, on the reverse strand, counting down.
GCAAGCAGGTTGTGCAGCGTCCTCGCAAGCTCGTCGACGGCATCGGAAGCCCTTTTCAAGCTCTTCGAGATGTTGCGGAGGTCTCTGTCCCTATAGTGATGGAGAAGAGGAAGCGTGGTCACCCTCGCGGATCTATGACCAGGAAATCGGCTTCATAGTTGGTTCCATCGTCGTTGGAGGCAGGAGACCAGGCCTTGTTCTCCCTCCCCCTGTAGCCAGAGCAGGGGAAGTTCTCCTTCCGAGATGCGTTGGCAGCGGCAACTCTGCTGGCCCTCAGACAGCACTCGGTCAACGTGGGTGTTGTGGTGTGCGCCCACCTGGAGGGGAGACAAGACAGGTGGAGAAATCCTTGCTGTTAGGTTCGAAGCCACATGGTCTCACCGAGCTCACGTGTGCTGGAGTTGAGGATCATGCTGACAAGGCTTGGGGATTTTTCTTCGGATAACTTTGGGAAGACGAAGATACCCCTCCTAGGGTTTGGACTACTACAACTACCCCACCCTCCCTCCTTGTCTGGATCCAGAAAGAGCTTGTCCAAAACCACTCCTTCGTGGCGGCAGACTGTTTTCCTCTTTCTCCTGATGATGAGCCAGATCTGAGCTATAGACTTTCTCTTAGTGCTGAAAGTTGGCAGATAAGACCCAAACCTTCGTTTGAGCAAATCTTTGAAGCTTGTGCCATGGCTGAGAAAGGACGAGGCAGAGGGAGAGGGAGAAGTGGAAGCAATAGAGGGGAGGAATGGCAGCAGATGCAGGAACAACCACCCTAGCAACCACCTTTTGGTTTTGGATTCCAGCAACCCCCTCCAAATCAGCAAGCTCAAATGATGCCACCACAGTTTGGATCATATCCTCCTTTTAGCTTTCCTCCTTGGCAGTATGGGCAGCCTCCTAATCTTGTTTTCTAGGGAAATTCTCAGTGCCTTGGCAACAGCCACCTCCTGGCTTTACTGGGCAGTGGATGCCCCTTAGAAGGTAGTGCAGCCCCCTCTGCAAAAATTCCAAGGGGGTAATCATTCCTCTCACTGGCGGACCTTAATGGGGGCGAAATGGGCCATCGCCCCCCCCAGCCCATGAACAAATTGCATACTTTTTATATGTATTTAGCCCATTTGTCAATTAAAAGTCAGCCTAAAGCTTAAATTTCGCCCTGACCCATTTGCCCCCAATTTACTTGAGTCCGCCAAGTGATTCCTCTCAGGGAAGAATCGAGTAAGAACAGAGAATCAGGTAAAGGAGATGACTCTAAGTCCTTAGATGGTGCCCAACACTCAAATACTTCAGCTGATTCAGGTTCTGCTGCTATTGAGAAGTTGGATGCTTATGTTAAGGTGATATTCTACAACTGTGGGGAGCCTAGGCACCACAAAGCTGCTTGTGCTTCTCCCAAGACTTGTTTTATCTATAGCTCTCTGGTTCATGAAGTGGAAGCTTGCCCAGTTATGAAACAGCCTCAACAGATTGCAAAATTTCTAGGTAGTGTTGCATCTAGCTTGGGTTTTTATCACATTGAGTTACCCTTTCAGACTTCTGAGATTCTCCTCCCAAGAATATTGGCCTTGTTTATGTTGATCAAGGGAGTATCACTAAGGAGGAGCTATACCAGAATCTGGCCTCTGTTTATAGAACCAACTGGCCCTGGCAAATCAGATGCCTAGATGAGTGGTCTTTTCTAGTAAAATTTCCACCTCACCTCAAGGTTGAAGAGATTGCTAGGTATCCTAGTTTTGGTCTACCTAAGGAGGGTGTCTTTGTCAAAGTTCATGTTTGGAATGGAGCCTTGGACTACTATGCTGAACTGCAGGATGTTTGGCTGCAAATCAAGGGCCTAAACCAGACCTAGTGCAAATGGCCAACTCTCATGCGGTTTGTCACTGCTTTTGGTATCATGCAGGATGTGGACTGGTATGGGATGTTTAGGTCTTTCTATGAAACAGTTATAGTCAAAATAAAGTGTAGGGATCACACTAGGAATCCTGCCACCAGGATCTTTGAGGTTGGTGGAGTGCTTTTTCAAATGCATTTTGCTGTGGAGGGCCCTGCTAGTGTGGTCAATGTGGAGGATGAAGACCCTGATAATATCCATCCTCCTAACCCTGATGAGCATAGTGATCAGCAAGAGGACCAGCCACCTGAAGCTAAGAAAAGCTCTGATAAAATGGATACTGATACCCGCACTGGGGGTAAGCTTCTTCCTCTACTCCTAACCAACAAAAAAGCAATGAGAAAGGGAGCTCCAAGCAGAAATCACTGGCTGCATTGTCTAACAAGGTTCAGGAGGTTGAAAACTGCTTCAACAGTAAATGCCCAATCTCTGCCTGTGATGACCCACAAGTATAGGGGGTGTATCGTAGTACTTTCTATAAATAGGAGTGTCAATCCCAACAAGGAGCAGAAGGTGCTGAACAGTGGTATGGAGCAAGAAATCCATGTGAATACTTAGCAAACAGATCTTTAGTGGTTTTCTGACAAGGCAACAAAACAAGGAGCAAGTAACAAAGCTAACGAACATACGGAGCAAGTGGCCCAATCCTTTCTTAGCAAAGGACAAGCCAGTGTAAATACATATAAGGACCAAACGTTCTCGAGTACACATGGGAATTCTGTCAAGTGCTTTCGTTTCAAATAGCTGAGTACTCTTTCTCTGGTGTTTGTAAGTGTTGTGTGGGTGAACCTGTGCTAACATACTGCCCTTCCTAGGACTAATACATACTTGTGATTAAACCCCCTGCAAACATCCGTAACTATAGGAAAGTAATTAAGATATAAATCTAACCACGGCCTTAAACTCTGAGATCCTACACTCCCTTGTGCAAAGGTGTCCTAACGGGGGTTCAGGTTTCTGTCACTCCGGCAACCCCATAATTAGTAGCCAAATACACAATGCACTCCCCTAGGCCCATAAATGGTGAAGTGTAATGTAGTCGACGTTCACATGACACCACTAGAAGAATAGCACGACAACTTAAATACTAAACCATTGAATAATAACTCATCACAGATTCACTACTAACAACATGACTTCTCCCATGTCCTCAAGAACACAACGAACTACTCACAATAAATCATATGGATCAAGATCAAAGATGATATGGTAATGGATAACAATCTGAACATAAACAATAATACAATGGTTCCACTCATAAGCATCAACTACAATAGTAATTAACACCGGGAAAGTTTCCCCTAATGAACTAAAGCAATATCCAACACAATTGTTACATCAGGACGGAGTGGTGATGATGGTGCTGGTGGAGATGATGGTGTGGATGATGATGATGATCCCGATGAAGCCTAGCTTGACGATGATGTTGATGGCGACAGTGTCACATCCCAAAATTTTCCAAATTTTGGAAAGTGAAAAATAAATAAACAAAATAAATATTTGTTGAAATTTAGGGTGAAAAGAAACTTTTTGATTCCAAAGGTAAACATCAAAACCTATTTTGATCAAATAGAATCCTAGAGGGATTTAAAAAGATAAACAAATAATAAATAAAGTTATAAAAGTTGGAATCACCATTTTTGGATCTTTTGGTTTTTGAATAAGGACTATTTTAAAAGCCAAATTAAATCTTGACCAAGCAATGGAAATAAAGTATTTTTTGTTTAATAAAGAGAGTAAAGGATTATTTAAATAAAAACCATAAGGATTTATGTAGCACCCTGGTTAATCCACTACTAGAAAATTGCCTGCATTCACATATGTGCATCATCATGATATCTGCATGCATGTTTTAACTAAAACTATTTTTGAAAAGCCCCTCTTTGTTTTCTAGATATTCCCCCATCTTCATTTTAAATGTAAAACCTCGATCTTTTCTAAATCTTGTATTTATCTAAAACTATGTTTCAAAATGTTTTATTTTATAAAAATAATAAAACTATTTTTGTCCGGGGAGACTGCCAGCCTGCCAGGCCAAAAGCCCGACAAACTAGCGGTCTACTACCCAGCCCATCTAGACAAAACCCCTGAACCCTAATCCCCTGGACTCAACCCACCTACAAACCCTAGCCCTAGATCCCTTTTCCCTTAAACCCAGACCCACCACCTAACCCTACCCCGCCGCCACCCTGGAACCACCCGGCGACCCCGACCCTCGTCCTGTCGGCACGCACGCGCACGGGATCCCGATCCCGCATACGATCCCCCGAACACGCAGCCTGCCCGCTAGCCTATCGACAACCACCAGTGCCCGTCCTCACACCATACCGCGTGCACCCCCACTCCTGGCCCCACCTCGCTCACGCGGTTCACGCGCCCGCAATCCTCGCATCTCTCTCCCTCGCTCGCTCGCGTTCCTCTCCTCCCCTCGCTTCCACCTCTCCGCCGCCACTGCCTCCATTCAATCGAGCCAGGTGCCACCCTCTTCTCCCCCCCCTATGGCACCACCGCCCTTAGTCCCTGCTGCCCCAGCGCTCTCCCTTGCCTCTCCTTCCCCGACACAAGCCACGCCGTCGCCTCCCTCTGCACTCGCTGCGACGCCGCTTCTCTCTGTCGACAACACCCGCCGCCAGCGGACCCCGTGGTCTCGAGCCACCTCGTGCCGCCCTGCGCCACGCAGCAGCGTGCATCCCGCCGGCCTCTGCCTGGGCTTCTCCTCCCCAAGATCTGGCGCCCACGGTCCGTCCTCGCGCAGGCCCGGACCTGACGCCGTCTCCCCGCCGTCCTCTATGCTCCCCATGCACCGATGACGCGAGCAAGCTCCGCCACCAGGCCTGTACCCCGCTCGCCACCGAGCTCGTCGTCCTCCCACGCGTCCCTGCCATCGGCCTCTGCACCTCCACCTCTCGCCACCATGCGTCACCCCGCGAGCGACCCCGCGTCCTGTCCTTCCCTCGTTGCCCTACAGTGCCGTCGGGCCTGACCTCGCCCTGGGCTCGGTCACCCTGCTGCACGTACCGACCAGGACGGCCTCAAGCCCGCGCGTGAGCCCTGCGAGCGCTCCTCCGCAATCCCTTGTTGTCGCCTCTTTGTGCTTGTGTTGCTGACCGAAAACCTCTTATTTTTGCCTCAGTGTACCGCGAGCACATGTATGTAATCTTTGTGTCTGTGAGTTCTGCGGGTGTCGTGTACTCGTGGCCCGGACAAGAGTTCATGACGCCAAGATTCGCCAAGATCATCTTTGGATGTCACCGCAAGATCTTCACCAAGGCCATGTCGTGTGTCGTCAATCACTAAACCCCAAGTTCACCACCTCGCCAAGATCGTCAGTTGAGCTAAAACCCCAAATACGCCGACATGGAACGCCAAGTCCTCGTACCCGAATCCGATGAACCCCGATGCCCATCCGAGTCTGACATCGACCACCCCGACGCCGAGGACGCCTACACGGAGCGACAAGATCGCCACACGGAAGCGAATCCCAAGACCCTGAGGCCCCGATCCGAAGCCGATCCCGCCAAGACCGAACCCCGGCGAGCCCTGGAGCCCAAGATCCCTGATCCGATGTGTGACCCCAAACCCGAGCCCTTATTTTATTAAATGCTTCGTACACTTGTTGCATATTAAATTGTCATGCTTGCATACATATTGTGGCTTGGGGGATGTTTTCGACTCACCTAATAATTAAATATGGAGACCATATGCGGGCTTTTCCAGTCTAATATTGGTCCCATTTAAAATGGTGTAGCGAACCAGTGTTATATTTTGCCATGTTAAGACAATATTTAAATTGCGGGGTATCTAAACAACTAGAACCATATATTTAATTGTCGGGACCGCAGTTCCGTTTAATATTTCCTAATCGCGTTGCATCCTTGCCATGTCATACATCATACATGCATCATGCCCGATCTTCTGCCATAGTATTAAATATTGCATCCGGTGTTTTTTCTAGTGTTTTGCTTCTTCACGAATTAGGCCGATGAGTTGATGCGAGTGTCCCCGATCTTCGGATGAACCTTCAGCAATGTTTCTCAGGCGAGCATTCTCCCCCTTTCTACCTATCTTACTTTCATAGTATTTATTCCCTCCTATGGATCTATTGCTATCTGTGTTGCGATGCTCTAGTTTCCGTACCCGTGATATCCCTTGCAGCCTCATATTGCCTTGGACACATCCTATTACCTGTTGTTTTGTAGATAGTTGGACTTGCGTGTCGTAGTCGCTTTCTCAAGTGTTGTTGCGTGTCGTCAGGCACCACAGTTGTGGGAAGACTGCCATATGCTTTATGTTGGAGATGATTATAACTTTAATTACAGTTTAATAACTAAAATTGAAGTAGGTAAATAATGCAGAGGCACAGGTGGGCAATAGATGTTATTTGGTTTTTAATCGTCCACTTGTGTCCCGTAGGACCCCGAGCACTTGATACCTATTCTTTGAATATTCGCACTATCCGAATGTGGGCCCATGAATCCCCTTAGCATGAGCTGGAGTCATATCTTATTTCTTGGGGCCACAAGTAGTTTGGGGCTTTATTACTATCCTGTACTTATGCCATGCTTTACTGCTTTATTTATGATTGCGCGTGGAGCGCCTGTACTGTTTTGGAACCTCGTGCCACGTTTCGCGGTATCGACAAGCCCAGTCACACTTTCGGGTTCCCAGTCGTTTACAGCCGTCGTCACAAACCTCTGGGTCCGTCTCGGAGCCGGCCAACTTCGTAGCGGGTAGCTTGGTGGGGTGGCCCCCTGAAATATTATATGAATCTTGCGATTTCTTTGTCGTGATGCCTCGTTGGGTTTTATTTGGTTTTTCCGAGGTTGATCGTGCGTGTGTTGCTATTTGTGCCCCCTGCAGGGTAAAACTTTCTGAAAGCCGTGTTCGCGGTTATGGACGACTTGGAGCACAGTATCTCGATCATAGACAACTATAACTAAAGTAGTGCTATAAATTTGACTTTATAATGACTAGTAATTAGCTTCACTATAATGGAATGGCTAAATAAAAGTGCCAACAATTGCTGGTTTGGGTTGTCACCTGTTACCATTGTATCTGACTAGTAAGTATTGCAACTACAACGGAATGGCTAAATAAAAGTACCAACAACTGCTGGGTTTTGGGATGCCTCATGCTATATGTATCTGACTAGTAAGTACTACAACTATAATGGAATGGTTAACTAAAACTGCCCACTGCTTATTATATCAGGATGATTCATGCTATCTATATCCGACTAGTAATTGCCGCAACTATAACGGAATGAATAAAACTGCCAACTGTGTGAGCTCCTCGATTGACTTCCTCGGTTGGTATCGAGGGGGAATACCAGGATGGGTATGTTTGGTGTTAGAATCAGGTTGGATCCGAATAGGCCTTTCTTATCCCTATCTAATAGCCGCCAGTGTATTGAGTCTCTATAGGTTGTTTAGTGCATGCTGCGCTTCCGCTCCAGTCCACCATACCTATGTAGGCGAGGACCGCCGAATTCTAGTCTCATTGCCGTCTTGGCCTCGATCGACCGCTCTCTTTTTCCTTTGCCCTTTGTCGGCACCCCTCTTATTTAAGCAGGTTTTGAGATCGACGTCGTTAGCAGGGTTACCCTTCCGGCTTGTCCTAGGCAGGGTTATGGACGCCATTGGTTATGCTTCAGGGCTCTTAGCCCAATTTGCATATTGCCCGTACTCGGACGCTGTATCGTTTTAAAGGTGATTTGGATCTTTGTACTGTATATTGTATACTTGACACGATGAGTCGCTATTGTATATATCTGTTCTGTGGGTTCCATCGTGGACTATTGTGTAATGGTATTACTTTGTTTTCCACCCGCACGAAAGTGCCTGGTGGGCACCTTTGAATCATTTCTATGCGTGTTTGGCGGGAATCGCTGAAACTTGCATAGGGCCGATTCAGAGGGTGTTACAATTTATTAATATCCAATTTTATTTAAGTAAAGACATTTTCCTATTTTGAATGAACATAAAAACTTAACAAAGTATTTTAAATAAAATTTCAAAGTGTTTTATTTTTCAAATAAAACCTACTGAAAAGGTTTTGGTAAAATTTAGAATTCAAATAGTGTTTTAAAACATATTTAAATCCTATTTGAAATAAATACAAATGTCTATTTTTAAAATAAATAATAGACCCTATAAAGAATAAAAGAATTACTCTAAATTTGATTTTAGATTATGTTAAATAACAGCATTAAAATCTACACAAAGTTTGTTAGAGGTTTTGAATTCAAATAGTGTTTGAATTGTTTGAATAAAATCAAAACAAAAATTCAAAATAGAAAAAGAAAAAGGTTCTGTACAAAAAAATGAATCGAAGCCAGCCCAGGAGCAAGGCCCAACCCAGCCCAACAGCCAGCCCACCTGCTCCCCCTCTCGCGAACCGTTTTTCACTCAGAATCCAACCCGCCCCGTCGCTGACAGCAGGACCCCACACCCACTCCCTCACTCTCACTGTCAACGGGACCCACTTCCACCTCATCGTCGTCCTCCCCACGCGCTGACCTCGCCCTCTCCCCTACTGTTTCTGCCGGCGATGAATGCAATTAAATTGACGTAACACCGCGAGTAATTCTTCCATGTAACCATGCCCTCTTAATTACCTGCCACTCCTCTCCATTTCTCCTCTCTCGCTCGCACCAGACCGCCTCCAGGCTGCCCCGAAATCCCGCTTGAACACCTTCGGCTCCGACGAGCTCTCCGACCAAATTCAGGCAGCACCAACCACCCCTTGCCTCCCCGACCACACGTGCATGCTCCCCATCGCCCCCTGCATCTCCCAATGCCACTCGCTTGGCCGCGCATGCACCAGAGCTTCGGCAAGGACATCACCCGAGCGCCACCGAGAACATCTTCAACTCCGGCGACCCTTTCCCGGTAACTCCGACCTCACCACTCCCTCTCAATGATGCTCTCATGATCACCACTCTCTCCCGTGTGTAACGAACCCTCTTCCTCGCCTTCTTGTGCCTTGTAGCGTCGGCTACGACCACGCCTGAGAGCACTCGACGCCGCCGCAAGCTCCGGCGAGCAATAGCCACTGTTCTAGTGCGCCCCTCGAGTAGCCGACCCCACCTTGAGCTTCACTGCAACCACGCGAGCACGGTGAGCATCCTCTCCCTCCCTCGCGCGACCTAGTCCCTCGGGAACCTCTCCGTCTGAAGCGGCAGCCGCCGTCCGCCAGCCTCGCCAAAGGCCAGAGCCATTGGATCCTCATCGGGTGGCTCAGATTAGAACTTATCTAAGGGGTATGCATCAATTTGTGTCGTGCGATTTAAGTGAGATCCTGCAGCCAGTATAGCTCAATCCAAACGAAACGATACCGTCCAATAGGATAGCGCCACGTGTTTAGAGTTGATTTAAAACAGAAAATTTTGATCTATTAGATATGCAAACTTGCAAAATTCATAACTTTTAATCCACACGTCCAAATTTTGCAAATTTTATATCAATGGAATCAGCAAAACAATTACTTTCTAACCACACATTTTTTTTAATGATTTGCTTCTGGAAACTTAGTTGTTTTTGCAGAAACTTGTGTAGGCATAATTTGAATATAAAAATTATTCTAGAAATATTTTTATGGTAAAATCTTTGGGAAATGGATTTTTTTGAACCTACTGACCATAGAAACCAACTTATGGATTTAAAAATATATTTTGTGAAGCCAAAGAAGAAATCTTTGAATTAGAGCATTTCTAGTCAAATAAAAATATTGTTTATGTGTTAAAAATACTTTTTGAGTAAAATCTTTGGAAAATGATTTGAGTTAAACTCTCTGACCCTAAAAACCAAGTTTTGAGATTTAAAAATATATTTGATAAACCCTATAAAATTATTACTTTGCTAAAAGGCATTTCCAACAACATAAAATATCACTTTGGTATAAAATTGGTTTATGAGGGAAACCTTTTGCAAATGGTTTTAATATTAAACACTTGACTTTAAAACACTAACATGTTGTGTTTAAAAAGATTTTACAAACTCTAGGGATTATCATTTTGATTTAAATCATTCCTAGAAAAACAAAAATGACTTAAAGTGGCCATCTTCACCAACTTGAATTTAAATGGTTTTACCACTTTTGTAAATGACCAATATGAGCTTTAAAATGGTTAGAGCCTAATAGAAACCACTCTTCCAAATAAAACCATCTCTTGCATGCTTGCATGCATTGCCATGTTTTTGTTATTTTATGTGGTGAATTGTTTGAATGCTAGTTGAATATATGTTTGCTTGATTGAATTGTAGTGAAGTTAGAAGAGTGTGATAATTGCAAGATCAAGAAGTGAACCAATATTCTCTACTAAAAAGGCAAGTGACACTATCATCCATGTCCTACTATTTTCATTACACTTAGTGGATTTTTGTAACATGCATGATAGGACTACTGTATTTTTATGTTATGCTATATCCTATTAGGATATCCTTATATCTTCCTTAGTGAAAACATTATAGTTGTATTATGCTTAGCCCTGCTATATATTTGGGATGGGATACATGATATGATTATATGAAGTGTTGGAAAAATATATGTTTTATATAATAAAACAAGTACTCAATGAACCACCTGGGTGGAAAGAGGATACTCAAGTTTTGGACAAGGTGGCAACAAAGGGAACATGTTTATATGGTTATCTTTTTGTGTGTGCACTAGAAGAAAACCACCTAGGGACTTAGAGATTGAACATGTTTCTTGTACAGTGGCTTCCGTGTACAGCCACATGCTAAATGGGCTCTGCCTTAGTCAACTACATAGTGGAAGACCCATGCATTGGCATCTTCAGGTTAACTAGAATTGTGTATGGAAATATATCCCTACATTGGTGCCTGGTAGACAAGCTAGCATTGTGTATTGGGAGGACTTCTATGGAAAGACTTTGTCACATTCTCGATCTGCCGGTACTCCATTAGGTGACTACTTATCCAGCAGCCACTGGTGGCGTCAAGACGAGATTGTGTCATATGGGTAAAGTGTACAACTTCTGCAGAAGATCAAATTCTAAGTACTTAGCCATGTCCTCGGTTACGGACAAATCTGAGCAATTAAGGCCTGAAGCTATGGAAGATCTCGACATTCCAATTTCTCAAAGTAAAACTTGATGGTGTCAACAAGGGATTAGAAGCACTTGGAGTTTTCCAAGAAGTTCAGAAAGATTGTCAAATGATCAAAACTATTTTGAAACGATAGGATAAAACTATATTGCTTTCTGCAAATGAGCCTAAACCCTACTTAGCCAAATATGCATATATTGATAGGTTCCACTTATTTCTACATAGTAGTGAAACTTGCCAATACAATTCAAATGTATTGACCCTTGTGGCTGTAACTTATAATGTTGCAGGTTTGTTTGATATTAGTGAAGTGTGTGGATTAGGATTACAAGTCTACAACCAACATGATTTCATGTGGCACTTTGAAGATGAAGGACTCCATGCTATAGTTATTTCTGCTGCATTGTAATGAGATAGCCAAATGAGCTATGTAAGATGTAATGAATTATTTTATTCCTGGTTATGAAATTGTATTATGACCTTTGTTTCTTGATATTACATCTTAACTGTGGATGCTAGCTATTGATCCAGGGACTAGCACTATAAACATAGGGATCTCTACCTTATTAAAGGTTGGGACCTCTACAGACGGTCTCCCCTCTCTGAGAAGGAATTCCCCTAGTAGAAATCTGTCTGCCGGAGAGATCTTTCTCTCTCGATGTTTTTTGCCCCCAGAGGCGGCGAAAATCTATCTGTGGTCGCTCCCCGAGGCTTAGGATTCCATATGGAAGATATAGGCGAAAGGGGAGAGTCAGAGGCCGGGCAGGTGGGTCACACCTGCCCTAGGCACGGGGTCAGGTGGGCCCATGCCTAGGGGGTGTGGGCCCCCTGCGGCCCCTCTTCACTCCGCCTTCTGGCTTCCTTCGTCCTATGGTAAAATAATGTGTTTCCATATTTTTCTGGTATTTTTCTGATCTTCGCGAAATTGCACCGAAACGCCTTCTTTTCCATCAGAATCCAGACTCCGGTAGTTCATCCTCCAAGAATCATCCAACATGCATAAACAGATGAAATGACATAAGTAATACCTCATAATACGACAAATATCAATGAATAGAGGTAAATTATGATATAGAAAGGTGATGCAAATTGGGCGTATCAACTCCCCCAAGATTAGATTTCACTTGTCCCCAAGCGAAAACTGAGCTCAGTAAACATGTCCACAGGTTTATGGAGTAAAGTGTCGATAAAATAATACGAAAAAGAACCATCACACTTACCATTGGACAACTCATAGAAGAAAGCAACTCACCATTATATAACTTAGCTTGCAACCAAGCACAGTAGTCACAATAGAGATGCATAAAGATAAATCATAATTGGAATTGGCAAACTTGTTCTTGGTCAGCGAACACCTGGCAAATAGTTTCACAAAAAGCTTTTTGTACAAGTTTCAAAACAGGAGCACTCTTTGCTCAAAAAGGTTTTTCACAAGTGAAGGCTTTAAAAGTAATACTCAATAGATAAGAGTTTTGTGTAAACAAGGAAGATAAAGAACATTATTGAATAAATCACCATATGAATGCTTGAAACACAACAATTCAAATGCTTGTTGGAGATAGAGAGGAAGTAGGTTTACTGACTCAACTTGGAAGTGGGAGAAAGGTCCCTTCTTAGAGGGAAGCAGGGATTACAAGTCATAAAGAGCTTCCAAAAGATTATGGTACTTACTAGCTTTGATCCCTCATTTCCCCTATCATAGGCATCTTGAGATGATTAAGGTTAAAGTGAACAAGGATGGAGTATATGCTTGACGAAATATAAGTTAGCAATCTCATGTCCCTTGAATATGAGGGCCACTACTCATGCTACTCAACTTTGGTCATAGGTAAGTTCTTGTCATTGTAAGTATTTGCATATCATTGAGAACCGCCAACGGGGTACCCCTTGCACATGGTACAGGAGCATTCCCATAACCAAAATGACAAGGCAAGCAGACAATGATCATCTCAACGATCTTTTTATTTACTATGTGCATAGATTTTTACTGAGGATGCTTCACAGATTGCTCATTATGGTGATGCTGCAAGTTTCTACCATGATTAGGCATGGCTTAGGATAGCGTCTGAGGCGTTTCTCTAACACAAAATACAGACTCCATGGACTTACAAGTTCCCTCTTTATTTCACACCGTTGACATCCATAGACAAAAGAGCACGATATCAACTGTGTATAGAGTACAAGTGCAATGTTGAAAATGTTCCCCGTGAAAACACGGTTCTGCTAATTCCAACGTATAGATGCAAGCATATACAACTTCGATGTTCACAATGGTTCAAGTCTATTAGGGGCAGGAAAATAAGGTGTGCCATCAAGTTCGTGAGAGCTTTACTAACTAGTTTTCACATAACAAAATACTTTTTAATTCGAAATATAGATGAAGCTTGAGAATTTGCTTGGAATAGCAACAATGCTACTAGGTAGATAAGGTGGACACAAATGGCAAAAGTTTTGGTTCAAAGGGATTTGGAAACACGAGAAGTATGCCTTCTCAAAACATGTTTTTGGCTAGCAACGCTGGGTAGCAAGCAAGAGAGTTGAAATAAACAAGCAAACATACAAGTAATAAAGCCAAACATGCAATCTTCCTTGAAGACACAAAAGATCTTAAATAAAGAATACTGAGCTTATGAGCCAACAAGAAAGAAAACAAATGATACAAAATACATGTAAGCTTTTTCTCTTTTTTCTCTTTCAAAGTAATGCTACTGACCAGAACTCGGTTTGCCAAAACCAATTTGGATCCACTTAATGCTCCCAAAGTGGTGCCAATACTGATCAACAAGATCCATAATATAATAGAGATTGCAAACTAAAATAAGAAGTGCAAAAAATTAAAAGATGAGACTTCTCATTAATATTCAAATAAAGGCACTCACACCATGAGATACATAGATAATAAACTAAAGGAGAGATACATCCACATGCAAACCAAACTATAAGATAACCTCTCTACCACAAATATGAATCCACTAAAAAGGTAAAATATAAAAGATAATGGTGGTGATACCGCGGCACTCCCCCAAGCTTGGAACAAGCCAAGGGGATGCCAAACCTGATGACAAATTACTCCTTTGGTGGTGGTGGTGTTCCATTGTTATGGGTCAGAGAATCTTCCAGCATCTTACGAAGCCTATTATTCTCCTCTTGAAGCATATCCACCTTCATCCTCAAGGCACGGTACTTATCACAAAACTCGTTGGTGGTTCGAAGGGCTTCCGCTGCCTTAGGGCAGTATATGAGTTCTGGACCGAAGGCTATGATTCCCTACATGTTACGAGAAAAATCATCCCTAGTGTTAATTTCTCCTACAAAAGTAGGTTTACTTGCCCTTGTCCCTGCGACGGTTTGCTCTTCCAACTTTATCTCCTCCACGGGCTTCTTGCCTTTATCATTGGCGGAGGCCATGGCGCTCTAAACTTGAGAAGATTTCCTGACAGAAACAGATTGAAACGAAAACATGACGAGAACACGATGCACGAACCTCGGGGGATCCGGGGGTTATATATTATGAAGTTTCAAAGAATAAGGAAGGTACTGACACGGAAACGAGGCGAAGATGGAGTTCGAGGGTGGAACACCCCCTCCAGGCGCGTCTAGGATGGACCCGTGCCTGGGGTGGGTTTGTCCACCCCCGGACTCTGTTTCCTCTTCAATTCCGTCTCATAACTTCCCTTGTGTATTAAAAACATCAAAAATATAAAAAGATTGGGGTTTCATGAACCTTCTATTTTCACCACTTTTACCTATTCGATGATGAACTCTGCAGATCCCTTTCCTCATTCTCCTGAAAATTTCCTTCATACAAAACCCTTGCACAAACTCAATGACAAAATTAGTGTAAGCAAAAACAATAAACCTTTGGGTACACACTTCAACTGAAAACCCATCAACACAAAAGCTTCAATAAGAGGCAAATGCAAATGAAGGCAGAAATCTGTCAAAACAGACCAGCAGGTAAAGATTGATTTTTTTCGAAGACCTTCTGTTGCTCGAATCAAAAAGTGCAGAACTGATGAAAGTTGGGTAACAACTTGGAGAACAAGCTCAGAAAAATGGAGCTCCATCCGAAGTACTGAGCTCCCTCATGAGTTTTTACAATACAGCACAAAAATCTGTCCCAGGACAGCCACTTTTCACAACTCCTCTACTTCACAAAAGTAGTTGAACTTGACACAAAAACCAAAAAAAGGATAAGGAGCGGTTATTACAGAAGTAATAACTTCCAAGACTCGACAAAACTCTTGGGTTATCTCCCAACAAGTACTTTTCTTTAATGCCTTTAAGTTAGGCTTGAAACTTCCAAATATGCTCACATAGGAGATATATATTTGAAGTGAAAGAGAGCATCAAGAAGCAAATAACCAACACACATGAGTCTAACCCACTTCCTATGCATGGGAGTATCATGAGAAAATGAATTGTTGAAACAAAAAGCCACAAGCATAGGAAGACAAAATAGATGCAACTTCAAAGCTTTCAACATAAAACAGGGAAACTTAACATTATTGAGATGCATAAAACCATGTTTCCCTCTCTCAAAATAACTTTTAGTTGCACTTTCAATAAAGTTGACAATATAAATGTCACTGGCAACAACTTTATCATTAGAATAAGCATACTTACAGTCATCAAAAAGAGGTCCAAGGTCATAGACTGGATCAATAAAAGCAAGTTGTTCCATCCTAAAATCTTTATTAGGCAAGCTATTTTCACAAGTAGCTTTAGCAAATTTGGAAAAGTTAAACTCATGAGAATCTCCATCAAACTTAGTTAAAACTTTTTCCTTCTTACAATCAATAATATCTCCACAAGTGTTCAAGAAAGGTCTACCAAAAATGATAGGACAAGTTTTGCTAGCTGCTGAATTAAGCACTAGAAAATCAGCAGGATACTTAATCTTACCGCAGAGAACCTCCACATCTCTTACAATACCAATATGGCATATGGTTTCCTTATTAGCAAGGTGGATAACCACATCAATGTCCTCAAGCTCACAAGGACCAATCTCATGCATAATTTCCCTGTAAAGCCCATAAGGAATAGCACTAGAACTAGCACCAATATCACATAAACCATAGTGCAATGATCACCAATTTTAACAGAGAGCACAGGAACACTAGATTTTCTAGCCTTACTAGGATGAGAGATAATATTAGTAGCGTCTTCACAGAACACAACATGCTCATCCTCTATATTTCTAGTGACAGTGTCTTCACAATAGCTACCACAGGTTCATCACTCAAATGCTTACCAGGCTCCACAGTTTTCATTGTACCTTTGTTATTTGCACTAATAATCATAGAATACTCCTTTACCTTAGTTGGGAAAGGAATTTTCTCAACATGAGGTTCATGCACAATATGATTAGTAGTACAAACTTGAATACTTCTAACCGGAACATGGCTAACAACATATTTATAAGGAGCATGGTACATATTCCACTTCTTCTTAGGAATTTGCATGTAAGAGGCAAAGGCCTTAAAACAGTTGGCAATACTTTGGGAATCAAGACCAAACTCATTGCTAGTATCACGGAAGTTAAAAGTTCCCATAAAAGATTTAATGCATTCATAATCATAGTTGATACCTGACTTTCTTCCTTTGTCATTCTCCCAAGCCTCAGTGTTATCTTGAATACGGTCTAAGAGATCCCATTTAGCTTCTTCCTTCATGCGTGTGAATGATCCAGCACAAGAAGCATCTAATAAATCTTTATCATGGAGAGAAAGCCTAGCATAAAAGTTATTGAGAATAATATTGTTAGGGAGCTCATGAATAGGACATTTAAGCATTAGTAACTTCAATCTCCCCCAAGCTTGAGCTCTACTCTCTCCATCAAGAGTGCAAAAGTTATATATAAGATTTCTATCCTTATGAATCTCACTGGGAGGATAAAATTTAGAGTAAAAGAGAGATGCCATATCCTCCCATTCCATGGATTGTCCATTCTTCAGCAGCTTATACCATTCTTCATCTCTCCCTTTCAAGGATATGGAGAGTAACTTCTTCTTCACCTGTTCAGTTGTGATACCTACACACTTAAACAACCCGCATAATTCATGGATAAAAAGCAAGTGATCACCAGGGTGGAGAGTTCCATCCCCTAAATAATAATTATCCATAACACGATTAACAATACTTGTAGGTATCTTAAAAGGATCTATCTCAACAGGTGGTGGTTCATCTACTACCCTAGCAGTGGTAGTACTTTTCCCAAACAGAAAACCAAGTGGGTTATCCATATTGGAAACAAAAGTAACAAGCAGTAACAAGAGCAATACTCACAGTAAAAGTTTCCCTTACTAGTTCCGCTCTTCAATAGCGCTTCACTCCCCGGAAACGGTGCCATAAAATAGTCTTGATGACCCACAAGTATAGGGGGTGTATCGTAGTACTTTTGATAAATAGGAGTGTCAATCCCAACGAGGAGCAGAAGGTGTTGAACAGTGGTATGGAGCAGGAAATCCCTGTGAATACTTAGCAAACGGATCTTTAGTGGTTTTCTGACAAGGCAACAAAACAAGGAGAAAGTAACAAAGGTAACGAACAAACGGAGCAAGTGGCCCAATCCTTTCTTAGCAAAGGAAAAGCTGGTGGAAATACTTATAAGGACCAAACATTCTCGAGGACACATGGGAATTCTGTCAAGTGCTTTTGTTTCAAATAGCTGAGTACTCTTCTCTAGTGTTTGTAAGTGTTGTGTGGGTGAACCTGTGCTAACATACCGCCCTTCCTAGGACTAATACATACTTGTGATTAAACCTCTTGAAAACATTTGTAACTATAGGAAAGTAATTAAGATATAAATCTAACCACAGCCTTAAACTCTGAGATCCTACACTCCCTTGTGCAAAGGTGTCCTAACGGGGGTTCAGGTTTCTATCACTCCGGCAACCCCACAATTAGTAGCCAAATACATAATGCACTCACCTAGGCCCATAAATGGTGAAGTTTCATGTAGTAGAGATTCACATAACACCACTAGAAGAATAGCACCACAACTTAAATACTAAACCATTGAATAATAACTCATCACAGATTCACTACTAACAACATGACTTCTCCCATGTCCTCAAGAACACAATGAACTACTCACAAGACATCATATGGATCAAGATCAAAGATGATATGGTAATGGATAACAATCTGAACATAAATAATAATCCAATGGTTCCACTCACAAGCATCAACTACAATAGTAATAAACACCGGGAAAGTTTCCCCTAATGAACTAAAGCAATATCCAACACAATTGTTACAGTGGGACGGAGTGGTGATGATGGTGCTGGTGGAGATGATGGTGTGGATGATGATCCTGATGAAGCCTAGCTTGACGATGATGTTGATGGCGACGGTCTCCCCTCTCCGGGAAGGAATTCCCGTGGCAGAAATCTATCTGCCGGAGAGATCTTTCTCTCTCGGTGTTTTCCGCCCCCTAGAGGTGGCGGAAATCTATCTGTGGTCGCTCCCCGAGGCTTAGGGTTCCATAGGGAAGATATAGGCAAAGGGGGAGAGCCGGAGGCCGGGCAGGTGGGCCACACCTGCCCTAGGCGCGGGGTCAGGTGGGCCCGCGCCTAGGGGGTGTGGGCCCCCTGCAGCCCCTCTTCGATCCTCCTTCTGGCTTCCTTCGTCCTTGCGGTAAAATAATGTGTTTCCATATTTTTCTGGTATTTTTCTGATCTTCGCGAAATTGCACCGAAACGCCTTTTTTTATATCAGAATCCAAACTTCGGCAGTTCATCCTCCAAGAATCATCCAACATGCATAAACATATGAAAAGCCATAAGTAATACCTCATAATAAGACAAATATCAATGAATAGAGGTAAATTATGATATAGAAAGGTGATGCAAATTGGGCATACTAGACTACTCCAGCAAGCTTGTTCATATTGTTGATGAGGAATCCATGGAAACGAACAAGGCGCTGGATTGGATGAAAGCCATTCAATCTGAGGATGACTGTGTCAACCTTATCTAGGAAATGGAGTTGTCTACTCAAAACACTCTCTTCTATGAGGACCCAGGCCAAGACATTAACCAGGAGGAGCTGTTGAATCATGGGCTTTAGGAAAAAGCGATTAAAGAGCAAGAGAAGAAAAGCAAGTGGGGTCCTGTCTTTGGTGCAAGGCAAATTTCTAGGTTTTCTGATAAGTAAGGAAAAACAATGCTCCAAAAATCACAGGAGATTACCATGAAGAGGAACTTGGAGAAAACAACTGCTGCTTCTTCTAAGATGAAAGGTATTGTGCAACAAAACCCTTTTAGTGATATTGCTACAAGTAATCTTACTCAAATGGCTAATACTGTGGGTGTTGACGTTCCTAGTCTTGAGGAATGTTCCTCTATTATTTCTGTTAGTAGTAACCCTGATTTACCCTCTTCCTCTGTTTCACCTTTTTCTCCTAGCAAACCTTTAGAGGAAAAGGTGTATGAGGATGAGTTTCCTGATGCATTAGGATGGTCTTTAGTTAGCAAACATAGGCGGGGCAAGCACCCCAATAAAGTAAGTTTTAAATGAATTGTGTTTTTTGGAATCCTAGGGGAATCCAAGCCCCTAGTAGGAAGAATGCTCTTATTGACCTTTTCAATAAAACTCATGCTCATTATGTTGGATTCCAAGAAACTAATAAAGAGTCTATTTCTTTCAATTATTTAAATTCTTTAGTAGGTAATAGGATGTTTGAATGGAAAGACTTACCTGCTGTTGGCTCTGCTGGAGGCATTGTGGCAGGGGTAGACTTAGATTTTTTTGATATTATTAGCTGGCAAGTTATGGACTTCTCTATCTCTATTGTTGTTAGGCTGAAGGCCAAAGATACTGTGGTTAGAATTATTATAGTGTATGGCTCTTCTTATGAAGAGAAGAAAGAAGCTTTTATTTCTGAATTACATAGCCTTTTTGTAGATTACAATGGTCACACTATCATTGGTGGAGACTTCAATCTTGTTAGATTATAGAGTGATAAAAGTAATGGTAACATTGATCACAAAGTGACAAGTTTAATGCTTGGATTGACATTTGGAGTTTACTTGAAGTTAAACTTAGTAATAGAAGGTTTACTTGGGGGAACAATAGGGAGAATTTGATAATGTCCAGTATTGACAGAGTCTTCTGCAATGTTGAACTTGACCAATTTTTTCCTCTTGCCTCCATTAGAGCCCTACCTAGGCTAGGCAGTGATCATACACCAATTCTGTGGGAATCTGGTTTTGAAGCTAGACCCAGGGCTGCCACTTATAAATTTGAGAAGTGGTGGCTGATGAGAAGTGATTTTAAATCTCTTGCCACTGCTAACTGGTCTAAGCCAATTAGAGGTAAAGATGTAGTTGATGTTTGGCAAATGAAAACTAGGAGATTTAGATGTTAGTCAAAAGGGTGGAGTAAAAATATTGAATCTGAGCTTAGAAACCTTAAGAGGGATCTTATGGAGGAATATGATTTGCTTGACATTAATTCTGAGTCATTAGAACTTTCTACTGATGAACAGACAAGGATTAAGCAAATCTATTCTGAAATGAATATGCTCTCGTTGAAGGAAGAAATTAAGGCAAAGAAGAGATCTAGAGATAGGGATATTAAGGAAGGAGATAGAAATACCGCTTACTTTCATGATGTCTCTAACCAGATGAGAAGGAAAATGCTAGTGCATTCTCTAGATGGGTCTGATGGGCCTGTTCATGATGGAAGAAATGATGCACATTGCTACCTCCTTCTACAAGGACCTCTTCAAAAAGGAAGAACCTCCTGGTTGTACTCTTTCTGATGATTTCTTTTCTCCTGGTGAAAAGGTCTCTGTAACTCAAAATCAGGCTCTTGAAGCCCCTTTCACTGAAGATGAAGTCAAATAGGCTGTGTTTGGTTCCTATTCTGATGGGGCTCCAGGCCCTGATGGCTTGTCTTTCATTTTTTATCATCATTTCTGGGAGGTAGTCAAAGCTGATCTTATGGCCATGTTTGCAGATTTTCATCAAGGAAAACTAGATATTTGTAGGCTGAATTTTGCTATTTTTACTCTCATCCCAAAAGATCCTGAAGCTAGTAGCATGAAAAAATTTCGTCCTATTAGCTTGCTCAACTATGTCTTTAAGATTTTGACCAAGGTCCTGACAAATCGTTTAGCTTTGCTAATGAAAACTATTACTTCTTGTAACCATTCTGCCTTTATTAAAGGGAGATTCATTTTAGAAAGTGTTTTTACTTCACATGAAGTTATTCATTCTGTTTCCCATGGTAAAAGTCAAGGTCTGGTTATTAAACTAGATTATGAGAAAGCTTTTGATAAGGTAGATTTAGATTTCCTTCTTGACCTTCTAGCAAAGTGAGGTTTTACTCCTACTGTCATTTCTTGGATTAAGGCTATCACTCATGGAGGGTCTGTTGGGTTCAAAATTAATAACACCATTGGCAATTTGTTTGTTACTGGTAAAGGGCTTAGGCAGGGGATCCTATTTCCCCTTTGATTTTTAATCTAGGAGTAGATGTTCTAACTAGGATGCTCATTAAAGCATATAATGCTGATCTGATCAAAGGTCTTTGTTCTGATCTTTATCCTAGAGGTGTTATCTGTCTGCAATATGCAGATGACACCATTTTGTTTTCTGATAACAACCCCTCTTATGCTACTAACCTCAAATGGGTTTTAACCTGTTTTGAGAAAGTTTCTGGTATGAAGATCAATTATTCCAAAAGTGAATTTATTCCCATAGGACTTGTGGATTCTAATATTACTCTATACTAAAATATTTTGGGGTGTGATGTTGGTGCTTTCCCTATTAAATACTTGAGTATCCCTTTACATTTTGAAAAACTCAGGAGAGAGGATATCCAACCTCTAATAGACAAAATCCTAAAAAGGATTGTAGGTTGGAGGGGGAAATTACTCTCTTATGCAGCTAGATTAATTCTTATTAAAACTTGTTTAGCTAGTATTCCTGTCTACCTGCTCTCCTTTTTAAGTTTCCCAAATGGGCCTTAGATTTAATTAACTCCTAGATGGCTAACTGTCTATGGAATGACTTTGAGGGCCATAGGAAACTTCATTTGGCTAGTTGGAAACTAGTCTGTAGAAAGAAGGAGTTTGGGGGTTGGGGATCCCTGATTTAGCTAATGTTAATTTGTCCTTTCTGGGGTCTTGGATTAAGAGATATTCCAGTGATGAAGGGAAAATCTGGAGGACTATAATTGAATCTAAATATGATTCTAACAACCCTAACATTTTCTATAGTGAACAGACAGGGGTCTCCCAGTTCTGGAAAGGGGTCCTTTGGGCAGTTAATAGTATCAAATTTGGATATAGATGGCAAATTGGGGATGGGAGGACACCTGGTTTGGGACATCTCCCTTGTCTGTCCAATTTTTTGAAATTTATGTTATTTGCAATGAGCATAATAAAACTGTTCAACAAATTTGGGATGGTTCTTCCCTTAGACTTACTTTTAGGAGGAACTTTAATAGTCCCCTGTTAGCTCAGTGGTTTGAGCCCGAGGCAATTGCTTCTGGGATCTCTTTTAACACTAATACTGATGCTTTGATCTGGCAGTATGAAAGCAAAGGGGTTTATTTCACTACTTCCCTTTATGCTATCATAAATTTTGGGGGTGTCACTCCCATTTATATCCCGGTTGTGTGGCAGTTGCATATTCCTCCTAGAGTCCATATATTCCTTTGGTTTCTAGCTCATAACAAACTAATGACTAGAGATAACCTTAAAAAAGACATCTGAATAAGTCTGAGGACTGCATTTTCTGTACTGAGGATGAGTCTATTACCCACTTCTTTTTTTAGTGCTTAGTTGTCAAACAGGTTTGGAGTATCATTTCCAGTTTCTTTAATATTTATGTTGGAAATGATTACCTTTCTATAGCTAAAAACTGGATTGTAAATAAGAAACACGCAGTTCTGAACTCAGTTTGTTCTGATGTCCTATGGTGTCTCTAGAAATTTAGGAATGATATGATCTTTAATAGTCTCCCTTGGATTAACTTGCATTAGATTCTGAGGAAGATCTTGGCTTCAGTAAAGCACTGGAGACTGATTTTCAAGGAGGAGATGCTGGAGGAGGTGGAGAGGTTCTGCACCTACCTCTCACACATTATGATCTCGCCATTTGCACTGATGAGTGGCTGAATAGGGGTGCAAAATCTGAGAGGATTGCCCCTCAAGACCTGTCGTCGCTGGCGAGCCAAAGGGTTGCAGTGCAGGGGCCCTGGACAGTGCCGACTTCCACTCTGGCAGCTGTTGTCTTCCCTTCCCTGCCTCTGTAGTTTACATCTAGCTGGTGCTTTCTTCATGTATGAAAACTTCTGTTGTTTTAGTTGCTCTGTGTTAGCAGTTTAGACCTATGTGAAATTTGTAGCTCGCTTTGTTGTTTTGGACCTGAGAATTCTCTTCAGGTTTCGTTGATGTTATCAATGGAACCGGGGACGGGGAGTCCCTGTTGATCTAAAAAAATAAGTAGAATGCTGAGATGCTCATTGTATGATTGCCTTGTCATTTTGGTTATGGGAAAGCTCCTGTACCATGTGCAAGGGGTACCCCGTTGGCAGTTCTCTATGATACACATGTACTTACTATGAAAAGAACTTTCAAGTAACTAAACTTGAGTAGCATGAGGAGCGGCCCTCGTATTCAAGGGACATGAGATTGCCAACTTATACTTTGTCAAGCATATACTCCATAGTTTGTTCACTTTAACCTTAATCACTTCAAGATGCTTATGATAGGGGCAATGAGGGATAAAATCTAACAAGTACCATAATTTTTGGAAGCTCTTTTTGAAACTTGAAATCCCCGCTTCCCTTTTAAGGGCCTTTCTTCCACTATTATATTGAGTCTCCACCTTCTACCTTTAGGCACCAGTTAAGAGAGCATAGTTGCCATTCTTAGTTCTATGTGTAGTGTCCCAAAACTTATTGATTGATGCATATTATTGATATTGCTTGTTCTTGTGTTATTTGTATCTAGTCACTCTTATGAACTTTGAAGGTGTCCTATGCATCCATTTTCTACTCTATGAGGGACAAGCTGAATGCCACTATGCCATGTTTTCTGTATGTGAAACAAACAAACGTTTTTCAATGCATATTCATGATCTTTGTTTGTAGCCTTTCATGTTGCATGCATAGTTACTTTGTCTTATTGTTAGAACTCCATCTTTCATGCACATGTTTAGAGTTCTTTGATCACAGCTTTCAATGCTTGCAAATGGTTTGATCTTGGTTTTGATGGTGCATGTCACCTCAAAAATTATTCTTCTTATCACTTACCTACTCGAGGACGAGCAGGAGTAAATCTTGGGGATGCTTGATACGTCGTAAACGTATCTATAATTTTTGATGTTCCATGCTTGTTTAGTATCTACTTTGCTTTGCTTTGTCGACACTTTGACGTGATTTTTATATGTTTTCTGGTACTAACCTATTAACAAGTTGCCACAGTGCCAGTTGCATGTTTTCTGCTATTTTTGGTTCTAGAAAATCTAGTAAGGAAATATTCTCGGAATTGGAAGGGACAAAAGCCAAAGTCAATATTTCACCGAGGAGAACACGGAGTCCAGAGGAGATATGGAGGGGCTCCACAGGGCGGCCGCACCCCCCAGGCACGGGCCCACCCTGGTCCGCTCCTAGGCAGGGTGTGGGCCCCTTGGCCGCCTCCCAGCCTCGCCTCTTCGCCTATAAGAAGCGCCTGATGCCTAAACCCTAAGCACCCGATCAATATTCCACGAAACCGTCTATAATCGCCGCCACCATCGTCCCTAAATCGGGGGGATCTGAAGCTCTTCTCGGCACCCTACCGGAGGGGAGATCATCCCGGAAGCCTTCTTCTTCATCATGCCAGCCTCCAGTATGAAGCGTGAGTAGTTCCACCTTGGACTACGGGTCCATGTAGTAGCTAGATGGCTGTATATCCTCCTTTGTGCTTTCATGTCTAGATATTGTGAGCTCCGTTCATGATCAATATCTCATATATTTGTAATCCTGCATGTTGTGTTTGCGGGGATCCTATGGATATTGAGATTACTATGTCAGATTGATTAATGGTTTTGTCTTATTGATTATATCATGTTTGTGTTGTTTGTGATCTTGCATGCTCTCCGTTGTTAGTAGCTGTCTTGGCCAAGTTGTTTCTAGTGACTCCAAGAGGGGGTATTTATGCTTGATAGTGGGTTCATGCCTCTATTTAATCTAAGGGAAGTGACAGAAATCTCTAAGGTTGTAGATGTGTTGTTGCCACTAGGGAGAAAACAACGGTCTATTGTTCATGGAACAAGTGGATTGTTTACCTTACACACTTTGCTTAAAGTAGTTGTATGTTGCTTGCGACTTAATACTGGAGGGGGTTCGGATGATAACCCAAAGATGGACTTCTAGCCACAGATGCAGTTGGATGGCGGTCTATGTATCTTGTTGTATTGCCCAATCGAATCTCATAGGATATTTATGTCTAGTATTGCATTGTTATGCCTTGCTCAGTCATGTCAATTGACTTGCTGTAATTTGTTTACCCTGCATGCCATGTTTGTTTCTCTAAGGAGAACACCTCTAGTGAACTATGGACCCCGGTCCAATCTTTACCATTGATACATCTTCCACTATTACTGTTTACTTGTTGCAAACCATCATCACCTTCCACACCATATAGTTAATCCTTTGTTATAGCAACCGGTGAGATTAACAACCTCACTGTTTGTTGTGGCAAAGTCTTGAGTTTGTGTTTTGCAGGTTTCCACGTTGCTTGCAACACCTTTGAGACATTTCCTTCCTCCTACTGGTTCGATAACCTCGGTTTCTTACTGAGGGAAGACTTGCTTCTGTGTTGCATCATACCTTGCTCTTGGGGTTTCCCGACGAAGCGCTCCATGTTGACGTAGCGCCATCAGGGGGAGATTAAAGTTACTAATACTTAAATGTCCTATTCATGAGCTCCCCAATAATATTATTATTAATAACTTTTATGCAAGGCTTTCTGTTCATGATAAGGATTTACTGGATGCCTCTATTGTTGGATCATCTACACATATGGAATGGGATCTTCTAGACCTATTCAAGAAAATACCTAAGCATGGGAGAATGACAAAGGAAGAAAGTGAGGTAAAAATTATGATTATGAATGCATTAAATCTTTTACGGGAACTAATGACTTTCATAATATTAGTATTGTTTATGGTCTCGATTCCCAAAGTATTGCAAATTTTTTTAAGGCTTTTTCCTCTTATATTGAAATTCCCAAAAAGGAATGGAACAAGTATCATGAGCCATATAAATATATTGTTAATTGTGTTCCTGCTAGAAATACTGAAGTTTGTACTGTTGATCATATTTTTCTTGAACCTTATATTAAGAAAATACCTTTCCCTGGTAAGGTAAAGGAACATTCTATGATAGCTAGTGCAGTTAACAAAAGTACAAAGAAAGCTGTAGAACCTGATGAACAAATAAATGTTGAACCTGCAGTAGCAATTGTGAAAGACCTTGTCACTAAAAATGTAGAAGATGGACACATTATATTTTGTGAAGATGCTTCTAATATTGTTTCACATCCTAGTAGAACTAGGAAAGCTAGTGTCCATGTGGTTTCTGTCAGAACAGGTGATCATTGTTATTATGGTTTGTGTGATATTGGTGCAAGTTCAAGTGCATGAGCTTTACAATGAAATTATGCATGAAATTGGTCCCTGTGAACTAGAAGAAATTGATGTGGTCATTCACCTTGCTAATAGAGAGATCATATCTCCAATTGGAATTGTAAGAGATGTCGAAGTTATTTGTGGTAAAACTAAATATCATGCTGATTTTCTAGTACTTGGGTTAGTTGCTAGTAAACTTGTCCTATCATTTTTGGTAGACCTTTCTTGAACACTTGTGGAGCTATTATAGATTGTAGGAAGGAGAAGATTTCGACTAAATTTGATGGAGAATCTTATGAGTTTAATTTTTCCAAATTTGCTAAATCTCCTTATGAAAATGAATTGCCTAATGAGGATTTTAGAGTTGAACAACTTGCTACTATTGATCCAGTTTTCAATCTTAAACCTCTATTTGATGATTTTAAAAATTCTTATTTTGATGATAAGAATGTTTTCTGTGATAGTTACATTGTTAATTGTATTCATGATGCTACTGAAAGTTATTATGACAAATTAAAACATGGTTTTATGCATCTCAATAATATTAAGTTTCCCGCTTTATGTTGAAATTCTTAATGTTGCACTTATTTTGCCTTCCTATGCTAGTAGCCTCTTGTTCCAATAATTTGTTTTCTTACAAAATAATTTTGCATAGGAAATGGGTTAGACTTAAATGTGTTGGATATTTGATTCTTGATGCTCTCTTTTACTTCAAATCCATATTTCCTCTGTGAGCATCATTGAATTATCATGCCTATCTTAATGGCTATAAAGAAAGAGCTTTTGGGAGACAACCCATTATATTTTTTCTTTCAGTTTATTTTGTTTATTTGAGTCTTGGAAGTTATTACCTCTGTAATGACCTCTCCTTATCCTTTTTGTTTGGTTTTTGTGCCAAGATTAGCCTCTAATGAGAGGGAGGTAAGAATTGGGGAAGTTGCTGTCTTGAAACAAATCTCTATGCTTTTTTGTAGATAATCGTGAAAAATCCTTGAACGTCGTACTGGTTTGTAATTTTTTGTGTGCACGACAAAGGTTATGATCTAACATTCGTTAATTTTGCACTTTTCGAATAAAGCAACAGAATATTTTCTAAAAAATCGATCTTTACCTGCAGGTCTGTTTTGACAGATTTCTGCCATTATTTGTATTTGCCTCTTAAATCGATTTCCTTTTGATCACTTGAGTTTTTAAAAGGAGTTTGTACAGTAGCTTATGTTTTGATGTATGTTTTACTTCAGTTGAAACTGAATCCAAAGGTTTATTATCTTGCATACACTAATGTTGCTAATGAAGATTGTGTGAAGTTTTGAAATAAATTTTCAAGTGTTGGAAGAGAATGATGTAATGAGATGAAGAATGGTCAAAGGCTCAAACATTATATTTACGGAGATTCTTATAATGAAGATATTGAAATTATTCAAGTGGTGACTCCGGAAGAATGTATTAAATACCAAATTTAGGAATCTGTAGAGTCCGTTTTCGAATAGGTAACAGTTCTGGTAAGAAAAGGTTCGTGAAAACTTTCCAATTAATACTTTTGCAGTTTTTAGTTAATATGGATGATAATGAGTCGAAAGAGGGACAGATAAGGAGTCCAGGGGGCTCACACCACCCCTTGGTGTGGGCCCACCTGGCCGCGCCACCAGGTGGTGTGGCCACCTCGGAGCTCGTCTCCGACCCATTTTCTCCCAGTACCTTCCTTTTGTCGTTAAACCTTGTGATATATAATCTTACGGATCCCCCGAGGTCCGTATATCGTGTTTTCGTTTCGATCTGTTTTTGTCAGGATCTATTCTCAAGTTTAGAAGCACGATGGTCTCCGCCAACGACAATGGCAAGAAGCTTGTGGAAGATGATATCCAAGACCCCAAGCAGGAGGAGGAGATCAAAGTTGAAGCTGAGGAAGGAGTGGAGGAAGAAAAGCGTCCGCACACCCGCGCCACCATTGCCAGCATTGGAGTGGTGGCAAATCATGTCAAGCTCAAGAATACTGCACGGATGTCCACTGGAGGGAAAGCTCCGCGTCATTGCCTAGCTCCACGGTCACTTCCTCCACGCATCAAGAATCCCTTCCATACCCTTATACATGAGCAGCAGTTCCAAAAGATTCCTAAGGAAAAGTTACACTCCAATTGGTATATGCCTTGTTCTAACCATGCAGGGAAAGAATACTTTGAAAAGTAAGAGTGGGGAAAGAATCACAAGGGCTGGGATTCACAATCCAACATAATCATGAACCGCATTGAGCATAATTTGGAGTTGATTCGTACTCTCACCTTCAAGATTGAGGATTTGAAGAAATTTATTGAAAAGCTTATTGAGAGAACACCACCACCACCAAAGGAGTAATTCGTCATCAGGTTTTGGCATCCCGTTGGTTTGTTCCAAGCTTGGGGGAGTGTCGCGATATCACATCATTATATTTCATCTTTTTTTAGTAGAGTCATATCATGAATAAGAGAAGTTATCATATAGGATGGTTTGCATTGTGGAAGTATCTCTCCTCTAGTTGGTTATCTATGTATCCCTTGGTGTGAGTGTCGTTATGGAATATTAATGAGAAGTTTCATCATTTGATTTTTGCACATCTTATTTTAGTTTGCAATTTCTGTTATATGATTGATCTTGTTGTTAGTATTGGTATCACTTTGGAAGCATCAAGTAAATTTAGTTGGTTTTGGCAAACCTAGCTTTGGTCAGTAGCAACACTACTTGAGGATTGAATGGAAAACAAAAAAGTACTTGTAGATATATTATTTAATTTTCTTTCTTGATTGGCTCATAAGCTTAGTATTCCCAAGTTAAGAACTTTTGTGTTCCCAAGGAAGATTGCATGATTGTTTCTATCACTTGTATGTTTGCTTGTTTCCTTCAAATCTTATGCTTGCTACCCAGCCTTGCTAGCCAAAAACCGGTACTAAGAGGGAATGCTTCTCGTGCATCCAATCCTTGAACTAAAACCTATGCCATTTGTGTCCACCATATCAACCTATTTGCATTGTTGCTATTTCAAGTAAATTCTCGATTGTTATCTATCTTCCAAATTAAAAAAATTGTTATGTGAAAATTCGTTAGTAAAGCTCTCACGAACTTGATGGCACACTTTATTTTCTTGCACTTAATAAACTTGAACCATTGTGTCATCTATGTTGCTTATATGCTTGAAAGTTATAGGTTGGGAATTAGCAAAACCATGCTTTCATGGGGAACGCTTTCAACACTTGTACATATCTATCCAGTTGATAACATGATATTTTGTTTATGGATGTCGGCGTTGTGAAATAAAAGGGGAGCTGTAAGTCCATGGATTATTATATATGTGTTAGAGAAACGCCTGGGCAGCTAGCCTAAGCCATGCCTAATCATGGTGGAAACTTGCAGCATAACCATAGTGAGAAATCTATGAAGCATCTTTAGAAAAAAAGTATAGAAAGGAAAAAAAGAGAAAAAAGTACCATACTCATGGTAAATAAAAAGATCGTTGGGATGTTCATTGTTTGTTGCCTTGTCATTTTGATATGGGATAGCTCATGTGTCATGGGGCAAGGGATACCCCGTTGGCGGTTCTCTATGATACACATATACTTACAATGATAAGAACTTTCTTGTGACTAAAGTTGAGTAGCATGAGGAACGGCCCTCGTACTCAAGGGACATGAGATTTTCAACTTATGATTTGTCAAGCATATAACTCATATTTGTATCACTTTAACCTTAATCACTTCAAGATGCTTATGATAGGGGCAATGAGAGCTCAAAGCTAGCAAGTACCATAATTTTTTGGAAGCTCTTTATGAAACTTGAAATCCCTGCTTCCCTCTATGAAGGGTCTATCTTTTACTTTTAAGTTGAGTCAGTAAACCTATTCCTTTCTATCTCAAGAAAGCATTTCAGTTGTTGTGATTCAATCATCCATATGTTGATTTATTCAATCTTGTTTCTTATGTTCCTTGTTTTGCACAATGCTCTTATCTGAATGAATATGACTTTGAAAGCTATCATTGTAAAAAGCCCATTATGTTTGAGGAAGAGATTCCTGCATTATAAACTCCATTATAAAAGCTTTGCTCAAAACTAAGTATGATTTCTTAATTGTTCTCTGACCAAGAACAAAGTTTGCCATCACCAATTATGATTTTATTTGTGCATCTTTATTGTGACTCCCATACTCGTTGCAAGTTAAGTTATATAAGAGTGAGTTGTTTTCTATTATGACTTGTGTATTAATAAATGTGATGATTCTTGTCTGTATTCTTTTTATCGACACTTCACTCCATAAACCTGTGGTCATGTTTACTGAGTTTAGTTTTCGCTTGGGGACAAGCGAGGTCTAAGCTTGGGGAGTTCATACGTCCATTTTGCATCACTATTTTATATCATAATTTACTATTATTCATTGATATATTTCATACTATAATATGATACTTATGTTATTTCATCTATTTTGCATGTTTGATGACTTTTGGAGGATGAACCGCCGGAGTCAGGATTCTGATGGAAAAAGCGCTGTCCAGATGCAATATTCGCGAAGATCAGAAAATCCCAGAAAATATACGAAAGTTCCTATTTTCCTTCAAATACGAAGGAAGCCAGAAGGAGAAGTGGAGATGGGCCACAGGGGGGGCCACACCACCCCCTGGCGTGGGTCCCCCTAGGCCGCGCCACCAGGTGGTGTGGCCACACTGGCTCACATCTGGCATCGCCCTTTGGCGTATATAATCCTCCCGAAATCCTAAGACTTCAGGGGAGACTACAGAAAGATTCTGCCACCTCTGCGGGGCAGAAAATACAGAGAGAACGAGCTCTCCGGCAGGCAGAAATCTGCCGAGGAAATTCCTTCCCAGAGAGGGGAGATCGTTGCCATCAACACCGTCATCAAGATAGACTTCATCGGGATCATCATCATCACCATCATCACCACCAGCACCATCACCATCATCACCACCAGCACCAACACCACCACGATGTACCGCTGTAACAATTGGGTTGAATCTTGCATAGTTCTTAGGGAAATTTTCCAGGTGTTGATTACTTTGTAGTTGATGCTATTGAGTGACACTATTGAATTATTATTCATGTTCAGATTGTTACTTATCCTCATCTCTGATCTTGATCCATATGATGTCTCGTGAGTAGTTCTTTTAGTTCTTGAGGACATGGGAAAAGTCATGTTGTTAGTAGTGGAATTGTGTTGAAGTAATATTCAATGGTTTGATATTTAAGTTGTAGTGCTATTCTTCTAGTGGTTTCATGTGAACGTGGACTACATGATACTTCACCTTTATGGGACGAGGGGAATGCATTGTGTATTTGGATACTAATTGTGGGGTTGCCCGAGTGACATAAACCTAAACCCCCGTTAGGAAACCATTGCACAAGGGAGTGTAGGATCTCAAAGTTTAATGTTGTGGTTAGGTTTCTATCTTAATTACTTTCTTCTAGTTGCGGATGCTTTCAAGAGGTATAATCACAAGTGTGTATTAGTCCAAGTAAGGTCGGTACATTAGCATAGTTTCACCCACACAACACTTATCCAACCAAAGAATATTAATCAACTATATGAAGCGAAAGCACTTGACACTATTTCCATGTGTCCTCGAGAACGTTTGGTCATCTTAAGTAACACAATCGTCTTGTCCTTTGATTAAGAAGGATTGGGCCACTTGCTGCAATTATTATTATTGTCTTTTATTTACTCGCACTTTATTTATCTGCATTATCAAAAACCCCTAAAAATCTGTTTGCTAGTATTTACAGTGAATCCTTGATCCAAACCACTTGTCAACACCTTCTGCTCCTTGTTGGGTTCGACACTCTTATTTATTGAAAGTACTACGATACACCCCTATACTTGTGGGTCATCAGTCCATAGTTCACTACAAGTGTTTCTCCATAAGATAAATATCATGTTGGGTGAACAAAATACATTTGGGCAATTAACAGATTGAGAATGCATAACTATGCATTTACATGTCATGATGATTTCTATGAGATTCGTTTGGGCATTACAACATAATACATAGACCGTAATCCAACTCCATCTATGACTAATAATCTACCTTCAGGTTATCATCTGAACCCCTTACAGTATTAAGTTGCAAGCAACAGATAATTGCATTAAGCAAAGTGTGTAAAGTAAACAATACAATTGCCCTTGGACAAAGGATTGTTGTTTTCTCCCAAGTAGCTACAGCACATCTACAACCTTAGAGATTTCTATCACTTCCCCAGATTACTAGAGGCATGCACCTACTATCGAGCATAAATACTCCCTCTTGGAGTTACAAACATCTATTTGGCCAAAGCATCTACTAGCAACGGAGAGCATGCAAGATCACAAATAACATAGACATCATAGAATCAATAATCAATCTTGACGTAGTACTCAATATCCATCGTATCCCAACAAACACAACATGTAGGATTACAAATAGATGATCTTGATCATGAACGGAGCTCACTAGATCTAAACATGATAGCACAAAAGAAGAGAAACAACCATCTAGCTACTGTATGGACCTATAGTCCAAGGGTGAACTACTCACAAATCACTTCGGAGGCTGGCATGGTGATGAAGAAGGCCTCCGGGATGATCTCCCCTCTTTGGCGGGGTGCCAAGAAGAGCTTTGGATCCCCCCGATCTAGGGATGGAGATGGCGGCGGCTATGGACTCCTTCGTGGATTTCGGATCGGGTACTTAGGGTTTATGCCTCGGGGTGTTTATATAGGCGAAGGGGAAAGGTCGGTGGATGCCTGAGGGGCCCACACCATAGGGCGGCGTGGCCTAGGGTGGACCCGCGCCAGCCCTAGGTGTGGCCGCCTCGTGGCTCCTCTTCGTCTCCCCTTCGGTCTCCCTGTTGCGTATGAAAAATAGGCACTTCGGCTTTTTTTCCGTCCAATTCCGAGAATATTTATTTACTAGATTTTCTGAAACCAAAAATAGCAGAAAACAGGCAACTGGCACTGTGGCATATTATCAATAGGTTAGTTCTAGAAAATGTATAAAAATGCCTAAAGTGTAGAAAAAACATAAGATAGTTTGTACAAAACAAGCATGGAGCATAAAAAATATAGATACGTTTATGACGTATCAAGCATCCCCAAGCTTAACTCCTACTCGTCCTTGAGTAGGTAAGTGATAAAAAGAATAGTTTTTGAGGTGACATGCACCATCACAATATTGATCAAGGTATTGTAAAGCATTGATAGCTGGGATCATAGTACTCTAAACATGAGCATGAAAGATATATTTCTAACAATAAGACATAGCAACTATGTTGCAACATGAAAGGTAACACAAACAAAAGATCATGAATAATGCTTTGAAATACGTTTGTTTGTTTCACATATAGAAAACATAGCAAGAGTGGTATCCAGCTTGTCCTTCATGAAATAGCAAAACATGAATGCATAGGACGCCTTCAAAGTTCATAAGGGTGACTAGATACAAATAATTTAAGAACAAGCAATACCATAATTATGAATCAATCAATAAGTTCTCGGAAAATGCACATTGAACTAAGAATGACAACTATACTCACTTAATTGGTGCATAAAGATAGAAGATGGAGACTCAACATAAAATAAAAAGAAGGCCCTTCACAGAGGAAAGTAGGGATTTCAAGTTTCATAAAGAGCTTCCAAAAATTATGGTACTTACTAGCTTTCAGCTCTCATTGCCCCTATCATAAGCATCTTGAAGTGATTAAGGTTAAAGTGAGGCAAATATGAGTTATATGCTTGACAATCATAAGTTGAAAGTCTCATGCCCCTTGATTACACGTACCGAAACCTCATGCTACTCAACTTTGGTCACAAGCAAGTTCTTGTCATTGTATGTGTATGTGTATCATAGAGAACCACCAACGGGGTACCCCTTGCCCCATGACACAAGAGCTATCCCATATCAAATGACAAGGCAACAGACAGTGAGCATCTCAGCGATCTTTTTATTTACTATTTGCATAGTTTTTTAGATGCTTCATAGAATGCCACTATGGTTATGCTGCAAGTTTCCACCATGATTAGGCATGGCTTAGTCAAGCCGCCCAAGAGTTTCTTTAACACATATACATACTCCATGGACTTACAAGTTCTCATCTTATTTCACACTGTCGGCATCCATAAACAAAAGTACATGATATCAACTGATTAAATAAGTGCAATGTTGAAAGTGGACCCCATGAAAGCATGGTTTTGCTAACCCCCAACTTATAATTTGCAAGCATACAAGCATCATAAGATTGTCACAATGGTTCAAGTTTATCAAGTGCAAGAAATAAAATGTGCCATCCAGTTTGTGAGAGCTTTAATCACTAATTTTCACATAACAAAAGTTTAATTTGGAAGATAGATAAACACATGAATATACTTGGAATGGTGTAATACACCATGCATAGGAATTTATAGTGGACTCTTTGGAATAACTTGGTTTCTTGGGGGTTAGATGCACGAGTAGAGCTCATACCCAGTACAGGTGGAGGCTAGCAAAAGACTGGGAGTGACCAACTAAGTGAGCAATAATGGCCATAATCATGCAGAGCGACAAAACATTATTAATTAAAGCATAAAGTGATATCACAAGTCAAAAACTAAATGATCATAGAGGCTAAGGTGACTGGTTCATAGTATTAACATGGTGTAAGCATGCGCCAAGTCAACCCAAGTAAAGCATCAAAGGAGAATACCACAATAGTATGCTTTTGTATGCTAAAACAACGCATGATCCTTTCATGGCACATCAGGCAATCTCAATTATTTGAAACAAGTCATTCTACAACAATAATTACTAAGCATATAGTCAAAGCAACATCTAACATGACATGATAAAGTCTAAGCCACGGTCAAACAAGCTTCCTTTTGTACCACTATAAGCATGAAACTTCCTACTCTCTTCCAACATCAATCAACTTATTTGAAACAACTCACAAAGATAATAATCAGTAAAGACCAGTGAGCTTGTCTCACAAATTTACAAAGAAGAACTAAAAGGTTCTAAGCAAAAAGCATACGAAAATTAAAGCTAAACGAAGAGCTAGCAAAAGAGAACACTCACAAAACAATAAGAGTGAAAACTAAAGTGTTCTAGGCAATGAAGAACTAGGCATGACTTCTCCAAAATAGGTGTGTTGGGGTCCAGCCAATTTATTGCGGCAAACCAAGCAATAGGAAACTAAAAACAAAAACAAAGACGCTCCAAGAACAACATATAGCACATGAAGCAATAAAAATGAAGTGTCTTGAAAGAAGACCTGAGATTTTATTGATGAAGAAGGGGATGCCTTGGGCATCCCCAAGCTTTGACGCTTGTACCTCTTGAATATTTCTTGGGGTGACACGGGTGACATCCCCAAGCTTGAGCTTTTGTCCATACTTTATCTCATCACATCATTTTTCCCCTACACTTGAAAATTTCTTCCATACAAAACTTCACATAATCTTCATTAGCAACATTAGTGTATTCAAGATAATAAGCCCTTTGGTTCAGTTTCAACTCAAGTAACTCATAAATTAAAACACAAGCTACTGTAGCAACTCCTTTTAAAAGCTCAAGTGATCAAAGAGAACTCAAAAAGAAACCGATTAAGAAGCAAATGCAAATAATGGCAAAAATCCGTTAAGACATACGAGTAGGTAAAGACCGATTTTTTCAAAAATCTTCCGTTGCTAAAATAAAAAAGTGCAAAACTAACAAAAGTTAGGTAATAACCTAGGGCATAAGCACAAAAATTTAAGCTCAATCCGACGTATTGGGATTTTTCATGATTTTTTTACAGTGAAGCATAGAAATATGTTTCGGGACTGCAACTTCCCCAAACCTTACTTCTCTCTTATTAGAGGTTATTCTTGGCATTTTCTCCAGTGTAACTGGGACCTATTAAAAAAAGATGTGGTGAGGGTGTTCCAGTGCTTCTTCACGGATGGAGTAATGCCAGATGATGTAAATGACATAGCCATTGTGCTAATCCCAAAGAAAAATGATCCGGAAGAGCTTAAGGACTTTTGGTTGATCAGTCTGTGTAATGTGACTTTCAAAGTGGTATCGAAATGTCTTGTTAACAGACTTCTTTCTCTATTACAGGATATCATCTCCCCGACACAGAGTGCCTTTATCCTGGGCCGTCTTATTACGGAAAATGCATTTGTGGCCTTTGAGTGTATTCATGCAATTCAGAATGGTACAGTGTTGAAGAAGGAATTTTGTGCGTATAAGATGAATATGGCTAAGGTTTATGATCATATGGATTGGAGGTTCTTGGAAGGGGTTTTAGCGAAATTGGGCTTTCGTAGTCAATGGATTCGGTCGGTTATGGCTTGTGTGACCATCGTTCGATACTCTATTCGCTTTAACGGTCAGAGTTTGGACCCCTTCACCCCAACACGCGACCTCCGCCAAGGTGATCCACTTTCACCATACTTATTTCTCTTTGTGGCTGATGGTTTATCTTGCTTGATTAGGAAGGAGATCAAGGATGGGGCCCTTCAGGAGCTGCATATTTGTCGGCATGCTCCGGGCATCTCTCATCTCTTATTCGCTGATGACTGCCTCCTTTTCTTCAAAGGGTCCGTTAATCAAGCTTTTGAGGTTAAATCAGTTTTGGAAAAGTATGAGAGAGGTACGGGCCAGCTGGTAAGCTTGGGAACATGTTCCATCCTTTATGGTGATAGGTGTTTAGCAGAGGTTCAAGATGAAGTAAAGGAGATTCTTAAATATGATACAAAATTCTTTGAAGAAAAACATTTGGGTATCCCTGTGCTGGAGGGACAAATAAAAACAGGGAAGCTTCGGTCTACCAAGGAAAAATTCGCAAAACGAACCAACGATTGGTGTGAGAAATACATGTCTGGAGCTGCGAAAGAAATTCTAGTGAAAAAAGTGTTGCAATCCTTGCCAACATACGCTATGAGAATCCTCAAATTTCCGGTCGGTTTACTAGATTGTCAGTCCCAAATTGTGAGGAATTTCTGGTGGGGTGATAAACATGATCAAAGACACATGCATTGGATGTCTTGGGAGAAGATGACACGTCCTAAAGTGCATGGTGGTATTGGCTTTCCAGATCTCCGTATTTTTAATCAGGAACTGCTCGCTCGGCAAGCTTGGAGGCTTCTCTATTTTCCTGATACGTTGTGTGCTCAACTGCTCAAAGCCAAGTACTACCCTTCGGCAAACCTTCTTGATACTGCCTTCATTCAGAACATGTCGGCCTCGTGGCAGGGAGTTATGCACGGACTAGAGTTACTAAAGAAAGGTGTGATATGGCACATTGGATCCGGTTCCCAGGTGAGGAACTTTCGTGATAATTGGGTCCCCCGGCCGGGGGCTTTGAGTGTCATTTCTCGGAGGGGAAACTCGAGAAGGAAGATGGGTTAGCGAGCTTATTGATCACGACACACACACATGGGATGAAGAAGCGGTCGGATCATGTTGTTCTGTATACAATGCAAATGCCATTCTATCCATAAATCTTCCTACTAGGCAATGTGAAGATTTTGTGGCTTGGTATCCTGAGAGCAATGGTCTTTTCTCAATTCGATTGGCATATTGCTTGGGTATGGAACCTACCTGTAATGCCCAGATCAGGGGTCAGTCGAGATCTGAGCCAGCGGGGGATCGACGGATATGGGACCTTGTGTGGAAGGCAGAAGTGCCAAACAATATCTGTGTCTTCGCTTGGAAGGGGGCGACTTCCTCGCTGTCTATGAAAGAGAGCCTTAGTAGGCGTATTCCTACTGTTGATGAGGTATGTTCTATCTGTGGCCAGGAAGATGAGGATGAGCATCATGCCCTTATTCGGTGTACTCTGGCATGGGCACTGTGAGAGGAGATGCACAATGTGTGGGGCCTACTGATAGCTATGAGATTCGACACGTTTTTGATGGTTTCTATCAATGGTTTTCATTTGGATTTAATGGTTTTCTAGCTTTACCTAACGCTAATACTCAAGTAGCAAATAAAACTTGGTTTTAAT
Organism: Avena insularis; assembly: GCA_023614405.1. NCBI lineage: Eukaryota > Viridiplantae > Streptophyta > Magnoliopsida > Poales > Poaceae > Avena > Avena insularis. The sequence continues at coordinate 216,774,516 of CM042685.1, read as the reverse complement.
TGTGTGTTTCAGGTTCTTAACATCAACAAAGTTGTTTAACAGTAAAAACACAATATTCATACGAAAACAAGCAAGTCTCTTTTTGGAAGCAATCGAGGAGAGGACACAGAAGCTTTAACGAGCAACTATACGGCGGGAATATTTCTCCGGTCGTATAGTTGTCATATCCTTCGTATTATTAAAAGGGACAACTTTCATGAAGAGGGAGAGGTCGAAAAAAGAACACACAAGCCGCCATCCCATCCAGAAGAGAGAAAGAAGAGATCCGGAGAAGAAGGGGAAGACGTTCTTCGTCTCGCTCCACGATCTTTGACCTCCCAGCCACCACACCTCCATAGCCATTACTTGTACTTGAGAGAGAGAGAGATCTCCACCTTGCAATATTAGGGTTTGATATTGTTCTTCCTATCTTGAATTGTGTTGGATTTATTTCTATTTCTTATTCTAGATCTCTAAGAAACTCCCTTTATTTAATTATATTGATGATGCTTTCTTCTCTCATGTGTGAGTAAGTTCCCTTGGGCATGGGAGATGTGGGGGATTGGTGAGATGTGATGTGCCTATATAATTTCCATTAAGTTTGTGGTTGATTTTAATTACTATATTATGTGTGCTTGACTATTTGTGGGATGCTTAATGCCTATTGTCCAATTAAGGGCCCACACAACATGATGCTTTGTTCTACATAGATAGAATCTTGTTTACTAGCAGACCGGCGACCCTCGAGTGGCACGAGGATACCAATGGGAAACTATTTTGACTCAAGGATAATGAGGAACCACTGAGCTTATTTTATTAGTCCGATCCAAGGAGCTTAATTTCTAAGCAACCTGAAGGATCTTAATCGTCTAGTGACTGGCCATGGTTGTGGTAAGCATGCTAGTAGGATTATTGAAGTTGGGATGAAATATATCAAGAGGAGTTCCAGCTAATTATGGGTTGCTCGCCTACAGACATACTTATGAGATTACATATCACTTATCCACCCGACACATTCACTATCACCATGAATTGAAACTCCCTGCGTCTACTTTGTCATCTAGAGATAACAACAAACAAATCGTTCTTTACTTTTATGCTTTTTATTTCTGAAGTTTACATTTTATTTTTATTTAAATACTTTTGTTAATCCAAATCCTATTCTCATTTTCAACACTTGCAGTCAATTCACTCGAAGACCTGTGACAACTTCGGGTGTGATAGAGACTTAACCAATAAACACTTACCTTTGGGCTCCTTGTGGGTTCGACATCTTAACTTTGAAACTAGCTACAAATGATCTGTGCACTTGCAGCCATCAAGCTATTTTCTGGCGCCATTGTCGGGGAGCTAAGCGCTAAGTGTTTTGTCTCTTGACATTTCAGGTGTAATTATTACAAGATGGTCTCCCTAGGAGATAAAGGGTCTACACGCTCTAGTAGGGCTTATCTACCAGATTATTTTGAACGTGTGCCTATTCAAAGGCGCGAGGAAATTATTAAAAACCTTTGAGGTCGAATAAAGTTGAAGTTGATAACCTAAGTGACTTCATGGAAATTATAACCATTCATAGGACAACTCCCAAGAAACCTGAGAAGACTCTTAGAGAATACAGTGCTCCAAACTCTACATTTCTTAAACAACCAATAGAATTTCCTAATCCTGGAGTTAGGGAATATTGATTTGAAGGTGAAATTATTAAAATTTTGCAGGAAAAAGATTTCAGTGGAAGGGAAGATGAGGACCCAGGAAGGCATCTTAGAGAGTTTGACGATGTGATAACATCACTTGGACCAAAAGGTTTGCCAATAGAATTCTCTCGTCTAAAATTATTTTGTTGGTCTCTCAAAGGTAAAGTTCTAGACTGGCTATACTCTCTCCCTCGCCGTTATATTAATTTTTGGGAAAACTGCATTGTTAAATTCATAAACATGTTTAATCCTTTTACAAAGGTAACAGAACTTAGAAAGAATATAGGCAACTTTAGTCAGAACATGGGAGAAAATTACCCACAAGCCTAGGAAATATTCTTTGGAATGATCAATAGTATTCCTAATCACGGTTATTCTGAGTCTACTATTTGCCACTTATTTTACCACGGTATTAATACCCAATGCAGAGAGTTGCTAGATTCATCGGCAGGAGGATCGATAAATACTTTAACTGTTAAAACATGTTTGGAATTGATGTCTACTAGGGCTATGAATGATTCTTTATATAATCCTGATTTTGGTACTAAACTGGAAAAAGGAATACTTCGTATTAATCCTGATCTTATGCCTGAAGTACATAAAACCATGAAAGAAAAAGGTATACCTTCTGAACTTGTTAAGGAAAACAAAGTAGATTTGTTACAAGTTTTTACTAAAGAGGATGAAACTAGAAAAGTTTTTCAAGAATTAAAACATCGAAAAGCCAAATCTTACAGTACCTTGCATAAGCAGTTTCAAAGACACAAAAAGATTTTGGCCGAACTCACAGAAAATTATGAGGAAATTGGCCAAGAAATAAAATTATTTAACAAGTACCACAGTATGATTGAAACCCAATGTGAACAAATAGCATCTGGTTATCAAATTTTTCTTCGCGATGATATAAATATTCCTGTTTCTACTAATGTTGTTACAATAAGAGGTGCAGTTGTTAAAGGACCATTAGGACCACCAGAATATGAAGCCGAAAAAGATTGAAAGGAAAAAACCTTTCTCAAAGCAAGCCAGGAAGATGATACATTGGTGGATCCTTAAGATGAGACTGCTCAAGACACATAAGATCAAACCTTGGAGGAGAAGAATGATATACAGTATGACAGTTATAACTCTGATGCGGAGACTGTTGATCCAAGAGAAGAAAAAGACACAAGCAAAGAAGATGAAGTTGTTGCAATAGAAAATAATAAAAATGATAATCAACAACAAAACAAAGCAACTAAAGAGCCTGATCCTCCATAAAAGGTAAAAGATAAAGGTAAGAAACTTCCATATCCAGAACAAAAAAAGAAAGCACCAAATGAGGCAATCTATGATTCTTTCACAAAAGCACTAAATGATCTTCGTCTAGAAATTCCATTTGCGAATGCAATAAAAGTGCCTGCCTATTCTAAATTTCTTCGTGATATTCTTAGTAGAAAGAAAGAAAGAAAGAAATAACTGAAACCATCACCATGGTGACTAGTTACCCTGCTAATGGGAGACTATTGTCTAAGTCAGGAGATCCCGGTATACCAACTATTTCATGTCCAATAGGCAAAACTGATATTCATAATGCTTTATGTGATTTAGGTGCAGGAGTTAGTGTAATGCCATACTCCCTCTATAAAAAGCTAGGATTAGAGGAATACTCCCCCACTTCTATCACTTTAAAGATGGCTGACAAATCCACTAAACAACCTGTTGGTATGATCGAGGATGTTCTACTTAGAATAAATGAGCATGTTATTCCCACTGAATTTATTATTCTTGAAATGCCGGAGGATGAAAGATTATCTATAATACTTGGAAGACCTTTCCTTAGCACTACAGGAGCATCAGTTGATTGTGTTGCAGGGAAAATAATCTTCAATGTTTATGATGCTGAAATAATCCGGTATTTTCCAAAGAAACTAGAAGCAGGAGAAAGGTATGTTCCACCGGCAAAACGAGTTCATGTGGTAAGTGCCTTTGAAGATTATCTAAGATTCTTTCGTCCAGAACAAAAAAGACAGCACCAGATGAGGCAATCTATGATTCTTTCGCAAAAGCACTAAATGATCTTCGTCTAGAAATTCCATTTGCGAACGCAATAAAAGTGCCTGCCTATTCTAAATTTCTTTGTGATATTCTTAGTAGAAAGAAAGAACTGAAAACGTCGCCATGGTGACTAGTTACCCTGCTAATGGGAAAATATTGTCTAAGTTAGGAGATCTCGGTATACCAACTATTTCATGTTCAATAGGCAAAACTGATATGCATAATGCTTTATGTGATTTAGGTGCAGGAGTTAGTGTAATGCCATACTCCCACTGTAAAAATTTAGGATTAGAGGAATACTCCCCACTTCTATCACTTTAAAGATGGTTGACAAATCCACTAAACAACCCGTTGGTATGATTGAGGATGTTCTACTTAGAATAAATGAGCATGTTATTCCCACTTACTTTATTATTCTTGAAATGTCAGAGGATGAAAGATTATCTATAATACTTGAAAGACCTTTCCTTAGCACTGCAGGAGCATCAATTGATTGTGCCGCAGGGAAAATAATCTTCAATGTTCATGATGCTGAAATAATCCGGTATTTTCCAAAGAAACTAGAAGTAGGAGAAAGGTATGTTCCACCGGTAAAACGAGTTCATGTGGTAAGTGCCTTTGATAAAGGGAAAGCGAAGGTAATAATTCGAGAACAGAGAAGGGGTTAAAATATTCAACCATTCTCAATAAAATGCTTAATGGGAGTCAAACCATCCTATTAATAAAATAAAATAAAGTTAGATAATAAAGATGTTCATCGCATTCCTACAACTTTTTCACAAACATTTTTGCGGAAGTGCGCCCGTAAAGATGTAACTGTCAAAAAGTAGTAGAAATATCGACTGAATAAGCATAGATTTAGAGTAGAAAATAAAGTTTGAGTTTTATCCATAGAAACTATCTTAATAATATTGTTCAAATAAAAAATGCATCTCTGAAATTTGGGTGTAAAGGCATGCTACAGAAGGTCTAACGACCAACTATACGGCGGGAATTTTTATTCCAGCCGTATAGTTGCGGCCGTATAGTTATCGATAAAATTCTCAAAAGTTGGGGTTCGGATACAGAAGGTTTAACGACCAACTATACGACTGGACCATTTGGTCCGGCCGTATAGTTGTGGTCGTATAGTTGTGATCTGGCGAAGGGAAACCCTAACCCTCACCGCCACCACCACTATACGGCAGGAGCTACCCGGCCCGACCATATAATTTTTGATGTATAGTTTGGCCCGACCATTTAAACGGGTCGGAACAGGGCAAGGTTATTCCTCCTCTCATTATTTCTCTCAACCTCTCTCTCCAAAACTCTCAAAACCTCTCAAGAACTCTCAATTTTTTGCGGATTTCGTTCGTTTGAGTGGAGGAATCAATAGATCGGTATGTTTCTGTCCCTATCCATGCTTTATTTTCAAAATGCCATGGTTTAAATCTTCTCAATGAATTAGTGGATGAACTCATGCTTGATTGATTTTCCATTTTAATTTCTCACGTTAGTATTGAATTTCTCCACGTAGAATCGCTCAGATATCATGTATAAACTATATGCCTAAGGTTTTATGTTGAAATTTCTCAGTGCATCAAGATGAACAAGCTCGGTAGTATTTTTCGCAAGAACAAGCGCCAACATGGTGAGGTCTCGGGGATCCGGGCCAAGATCGACAACAAGTATGCCATGGTTTTGGCGAGGAAGGTGCTGCCCACACGATGGGCTGATAATGGCTTTCTCAACTCAGCAGAGTTGAAGGGGTACTTCGACTACCTGTGTGCAAATGTAGGGCTCGCCGGCCTCGCCAACGCCAACCACTACACCTACGAAGGGCTCACCCATGAGTTCCTCGCCTCCTTCTACGACAATTACAGAGAGAAAGGTAATGCATGCATGATAAATTTCACCGTTAACCAACGGCCATATCAAATTACCTATCAACAATTCTGCAATGCTTATGGATTCCCTCAAGAAGGGGAACCAACTGTTACAAACTTGTATAGCGTCTCGAGTGCAAATACTTGGGAGGTTGTTTTTGTTAATGGTGGTAGGGACTTCTACCAGAAGAAGATCTCCACTATTCAGAACTCAACCATCTGTTACTTTTCTATGTTTCTCGCTAACACTTTGTTAGGAAGAGGAGATACCAGCTCGATGGCCAATGCAGACATGGCCATGATCACCAAGGCACTCTTCCCTAATGCACAGTCCCACTCCTGAAGCTCTATTTCTCCAGCACCTCTGCCACCAGAGTAACAAAAAGAAAGGTGATATTCATATCGGTGGAATGGTAACCCACCTAATCCAAGCCCTTGAAATTGCAATTCCTATTGCTCAACATGTTGATGGCTCCATACTTATGGATGTTAGATATATAACTGCTTGTGGCTTCCTCGGTGTTTACCGAGCTAACAGGAGGCTCAGACCTATCAATTTGGTTATCTTAATGATGTGCAGGATGGTCAGGTGCCACTGCCTTGCCTGCAATCCTTCGAGGTTCAAGGAAGGGACCACTGGATCCTCACCAAGGATCAAGTGACTGAAATCATGGCGGAGCTCTATCCTGACTCCGATGAAGAGGAAGAAGGAGGGCAACAGGAGCAGGAGTACAACCCTGCTTGGGAGGGACAGCAGCAGGAGGAGGAGGAGCCTTGGGACCAATGGCCCAATCAGCCACAACAGCAACAGGTAAAAGGATCATATGGACACCTAGAGGGGGGTTGAATAGGTGCTACTTCAAATTTTCTTCTTTTTCAAATTAGGGTTTGACAAGAAAGGTAAATTCTCTAGATTATGCAACTAAGGTGAATTTACCTATATGTCAAACAAGCAACAACTAGCACGACACTAAGCAAGAACAAGTAAGTAAAGTGCGGTAAAGGATAGAATAACCAAAGTGGTGGACGCAAAGACACAAGGATTTATTTCCCATAGTTCCTTCCTTTTGAGGGGAAGTACGTCTACGCTTGGAGAGGGGGTGGTTTCAAACCACCAAAGCCACGAGAAGCCTCCCTTGTTCTCCGATGAACCTCACCCCAAGGGGTTCGATTCACCTTCCACTATATCGGCAACCTTCGAGGTTGAAGCCGGAACCTTTAAAAAAAGTTCGGGGCACACATCCACAACTTAATTGGAGGCTCCCAAATATAATCAAGTTGTCAAAACAATCAAAGACAAGCTTGTAAGAACCAAATTAAAGCCAGTATTTCCAAAGAAACACTAGAGCATGGGATCAAGTGAATGAGGGGGAAATGAAGATCTCTCTTGGTGAAGCTGTAGATCAAGGCCTCCTCCTTCGATTCTCCAAAGATCAATGACTTTGGATGGTTGGATGAAGAGATTTTGTTGATTTGGTGGCTCAAATGGGGGTAGTGTTCTTGAGTAGGTCGAGCAGCTGGAGGAAGGGGATAAGTTCCCCTATTTATAAGCAACACCCCTCCATGAACTGTTTTCTGGCCGTTGGAGAAAAGTCAGACCGGAGACTCCGGTCTACACCAAAGAGTCCCTCCACCTCTGGACCAGCCTCCGGACCAGCATATTGATTGACCGAGCCCTCCTGTGAGCCAGGTGGGCCGGAGACTCCGGTCCAGTGGCACCGAAGACTCCAGTCTGAGTCTCACACCGGAGACTCCACAGTAGTCTCCGGACCCCCTCACAGACTGTCCCAGCCAGAATCCTGATGCCCCCTCCAGGGATTCTTGCGGAAACTCCAGTACACACCGGAGACTCAGTCCAGCCCAGAGAGACTCCGTCCAGCCAGCGAGACTCCGGTCCGAATTTCGAAACATGTCAAACTTGCAGGAATCTTTCCATAGTGTGAGGGTCATTTTCACTTAGCATTATAACAACATGTAGACAGTAACATATTGTAAAATGATCCACGTGTTGTTAACGAACACCAAAAGTGATTATGATAGTAAATGTCCTTTCAATCTCCCCCTTTTTGGTGTTCGATGACAACAAGTGATTTTGCATGGAATAATTTGTATGAAGGTCCCCCTAACTATGTGCATTAAGGTAAACAAGTAAATCATGCAAGATAGATGGTATCACAGATAAATCACATAATTCTCACATGAGTTACAATAATAGGTGCACAAGCACATAGTCACACACATAAGTGGCAAATAACACATAGTCACACATATAAGTGGCAAATAACACATGAAGTGTCAAATAAAGGCAAATAACAGCGAATCCGAATCCCAAGCCCATGCAAATTGATGACAATGTCTTCTCCCCCTTTGGCATCGAAACACCGAAAAGGGAAAAGACCTAAGCTAGCGCCCCAACAACTCAGTAGTCCTCGTCATCCTCGTCATCTTCATCCTCATCCTGATCCTCACCACCCTCATCATAGTCATCATCATCATCATCATCAGGAACTGCTGGCCCTTTGCCGTGAGGGCGAGACGAGGAGGTACCCTGGTACCCGTATCTAGAGGTGATATCTGAAAAAGTCTTCTAGTCCACCAGGCTGTCCTGTTGGGCATTCCATGCCCCAAAAGAGAGAGTGTGATCTGACTCTGTGGACTACTGAGCACCATGCTCATCATTGTACTCACCCTCTCCTTCCTCATCACCCTCTTCACCCTGAGCCTTAATTTCCTTGAGGAGCTTCTCAATGCGCCGGTTGCTTTGGTAGGAGGCATGTTGTTGCTTACGGATGCCTACATTCATGCAACATAGGGTCCGCTCCCAGAAAGTGGCCTTATTGACCTTCTCATGTACATAGTCACGGGTCATAGGAGGCATAGGTGCATTGGAGGCATTCTGATTGGGCAAAGGTGTCCGATCTTTCGATGGGATGGTGATAGTCGATTTGGTGCAGTTCGGGCTTGACGATCCGACTACACGTGTGAGCACGAGCGCCAATGCAATCGCTAGGCCAATCTTCTGGAGGTTACCGATCCTGCGGGAATAAGATCAGCCTGACCAGCGAGGGTCTTAATTCCTACCTGAAATCGAGAACAAGTAAGAACTAATATTGCAATCAAGATATTGCGGATTAAGATGAAAGCTTTATTGAAAAGGTGGGATCCTGTATAGGTGCGAAGTTCAAGAGGCCTCTACGACGCTCGAGCCTTGGCGAAGTTGCTGTGATGGCTAACTTAATGTCTAAACAAAATCCGAGTCTATGGTGACGGCTATGGGGAGTATTTAAGGAGGAAAAGGTGAGGTTTCGGCCAGCCATAGAAGTGGTGGCCGAATCCAACCCTAGAAGTCCTTTTCTCCTCAAATACGGACTCTAAAAAGTGGCTATTTAAAATCCTGCGAAAATTACATGGGCCTGGCCTAAAATAAAGGTGTCGCAGCACCATATTAAGCTATGAACGAATTTGTGAAGTATTAATCTTGAATATTTTGTCCAAGCCTTCTTTCTTCATTATGGTGGCCTCAAAGTTCTGAAATCTTCATCCGTGTCCTTCTCTTGAATCATCACGTGCTTGCTACCATCTCCATGCATGGCCATGCTCCAATGCTTGTCCCTCTCATCCATGCTTGGTCCATCATTCCTAAGAGTAAGAAATACATCTGATTTAGGCAGCATCATATTCTCATGTATGTGAGGAATAGTTCCAAGAAACGAAAGTACCTGATAGTTAAGTTGTTTGGCACGAGATCTTGTGATAGGTCCTTGTATGTGTGTAGCTGTAGGTACAACGGTTGTATCAATAGATGGGATGTCCACATCATGCTCTCCTTCTTGAATTGAAGTCGTCCTCGACGCAATCTCATCTTCCTCACCAAAGTAAGGCTTCAAATCTGCAATGTTAAACGTAGGACTAACCGTACCAAAGTCTGCAGGCAACTCAAGTTTATATGCATTATCGTTTATTTTCTCTAACACCTTAAAGGGACCAGCAGCACGCGGCATTAACTTAGACTTGCGTAAATCAGGAAAACAATTTTTACGCAAATATAACCAAACAAGATCTCCAACATCAAACACAACATGCTTTCTCCCTTTGTCCCCAGCAAGTTTATACTTAGCATTCATGTGTTCTATGTTATCTTTAGTAGTCTTATGCAAGTTTAATATCATTTCAGCGTGTTGTGTAGCATCCAAATTATTTTGCACCGAAGAAGGTAAAGGCAATAAATCAATAGGTGCACGAGGAACAAAACCATACACAATCTCAAACGGGCACATCTTTGTGGTAGAATGCAGCGAACGATTATAAGCAAATTCTATATGAGGTAACACTCTTCCCACAATTTTAAGTTCTTCTTTAAAACAGCCCGCAGCATAGTAGACAAAGTTCTATTTACTACTTCAGTTTGTCCATCAGTTTGGGGATGACATGTAGTACTAAACAGCAATTTAGTCCCAACTTAGCCCATAAACATCTCCAAAAGTGGCTAAGAAATTTAGTATCACGATCATAAACAATAGTATTTGGCACACCATGTAAATAAACAATTTCACGAAAGAACAAATCAGCAATATACGCAGCAGCATCAGTTTTATGACAAGGAATAAAGTGTGCCATCTTAGAAAACCGATCCACAACAACAAAAATACTATCCCTCCCCTTCTGTGTACGTAGCAATCCCAAAACAAAGTCCATAGAAATATCCTCCCAAGGAACACTAGGAACAGGAAGAGGCATATATAAACCATGTGGATTAAGGCGAGACTTAGCTTTTTGACAAGTAGTGCAGCACGCCACAAATCTCTCAACATCTCGACGCATACGTGGCCAAAAGAAGTGTGCAGCAAGAACATCCTCCGTTTTCTTGACACCAAAGTGTCCCATCAATCCTCCTCCATGTGCCTCCTGTAACAACAAAAGACGAACAGAACTATCTGGAATGCATAGTTTATTAGCACGGAACATAAATCCATCATTGAAGACGAACTTGTTCCATGTTCTACCATCTCTACAATTCTGCAACACATCTTTAAATTCAGCATCATGCACATATTGTTCCTTAATAGTTTCCAATCCAAATATTTTGAAGTCAAGTTGAGATAACAAAGTATAACAGCGCAACAAATCATCAGCAATAATATTATCTTTACCCTTTTTGTGTTTGATAATATAAGGAAAAGACTCAATAAATTGAACCCACTTTGCATGACAACGATTCAACTTATCTTGACTACGAATATGCTTCAAAGATTCATGATCAGAATGTATAACAAATTCTTTAGGCCATAGATAATGTTGCCAAGTTTCTAATATCCGAACCAACGCATATAATTCTTTATCATAAATAGAATAGTTCAGACTAGCCCCACTCAATTTTTCACTAAAATATGCAACAGGTTTTCCCTCTTGTAATAACACACCTCCCAAACCAATTCCACTAGCATCACATTCAAGCTCAAAAGTCTTATTAAAATCAGGAAGTTTGAGTAAAGGAGCATGTGTTAGCTTATCTTTCAATATGACGAAGGCCTGTTGTTGTGCATCGCCCCAAACAAAGGGCACATCCTTATTGGTAAGTTCATTCAGCGGCGCGGCAATTGATCCAAAGTCTTTGACAAAGCGCCTATAAAAACCAGCGAGGCCAAGAAAACTCCTCACTTGTGTGACCGTCTTGGGCTGCGGCCAATTCTCAATAGCTTCAATCTTGGCTGGATCCACTTCAATACCCTGTGATGTAACAACATAGCCAAGAAACGCAACTCGATTGGTTCAAAAGGTGCACTTCTCAAGATTACCAAACAAACGTGCATCACGTAAAGCATTGAAAACAGCACGTAAATGGTCCAAATGACCCTCTAAAGATTTGCTATAAATCAGAATATCATCAAAGTAGACTACCACAAAACGTCCAATAAAAGCACGTAAAACTTCGTTCATTAATCTCACGAAAGTATTGGGTGCATTAGTTAAACCAAACGGCATCACTAACCACTCATATAAACCGAACTTAGTTTTAAATGATGTTTTCCATTCATCTCCCAATTTCATACGAATCTGGTGGTAACCACTATGCAAATCAAGATTATATTTACCCTCAAAAGATGGAATATTTAATTTAAGCTTTGCAACATGATCACGTACCGGTGGTCGAGCGTTGCGGTGGTAATGCCGGGGACGGCCAGCAGGGTGTGGAGGTTGTTCAACCTCCTTGTTGAACAGATCGTTGTCGTTGGGGTCGTAGTAGTACCCGTCGTCTGCCCCCAATGTCGCAGCAGCAGCCGTGGTGGAAGCCTGAGGTGCCTCAGCTGCAGCGGTAGCCGGCTAAGGTGCGGGGGCCGCTGAACCAGCAGTATGACCCATGATCGGAATGCGTCGTGCGCCATGCCGAGGTGCCAATGGGGCGAGTGCGGGTGCACGTGCCGACAATCTGTCCAAAACCTCCTTGAACCGAGCGTCAAGCTTGTCGTTGAAGTATTTCTCAAGTCCATCGATCTTGTCCATGGCGTTGGTGAGCTTGGTGTCAAACTCCCCTAGTCGTGCATCCACATCTTCAGCGCGACCGACCAAGAGCTCGGAGAAGTGGGCATGTAGTTATTGGTTCGTCATTGTGGCAGGGTTTCGCGAAGTATCTGTCATGGTTAGTCCTTTAAAAAGCACAGGTATATATGCCTATAACTATGGAAATATGGTGGAAGGCACGCGTAATCCGTCAAGTAATGTACGAAGCTCTTACAAGTTCTTACCAAATAGCAGAAAAAGGCGATGTGCAACCGCGAGGAGCAGTGGGTCCAGAGATTGAACCGACCGATTACCAGGAGTCGAGACACCGCACGTGGAGATATCTGTGGAGCTCTAGGAAGGCTTAGCAAAGGGGTTAGAAATTATCAAAACAGCAATGCAAATGTTGAAAGAATTCTCAACGACGGTACTGTGCTGGTCCTAGGCTAGACCGTACTAGAGATGCGAGCCTAGATCACCAACGATGTCACGACGCGACACAACAAGCAATGTATGATGATATGGCACCCTGAAAAGCGAACCGAGATGTCGAAAATCACTATGATGGCGAGTGTCTAGAACTGATCTACGGGGTCTAAAAACAGGTTAGCCCCAAAAAAAATTTGAAATTTTGTATTATGCTCCAGAAAGCGCGCGGGCGCCAAAAAAATATCGCTATAACGGCCGATGGAGAAAAGTGATCCCCGGAACCGAAAATCAGTATAGCCAGAAAAAAAATTCGGAGGCGGTTCCAGACTTTTTTTTTGCTCTCCTTCTGGACTTACGACTGAACTCTTAGTTCAACACGGACTTTAGCTCAACACGGAAACAACAAGGAAGGAAAGTAAAAAGAAAAAAACTAGGAAACAATAACTCAACTCGGACTCGTGTCGCGGCAGGAAAGATGATCAGATCCGTGTCGCGGTAGGAAGGCGGTGGCGGAGTTTTAGGGTTTATGGTGGCTGGGTGTATGGCGGCGGAATATGGTGGCGGTGATCGGTGAGTGTGGCGGTGACTACTGTGATCAGAACTCGAATCTCTAAGAGATGAGACACTAAGACCAGCAACTCGACGCGACGATGCAGACACAAATTCAACAATGCAAAACTGAAAAGATAATGCAAGGCATAGATTGGTGATAGGATGGATCTAAACTCTTACTGTGTTTTTGGCTTTTTCGTGGGTTATAGGTAAAATAGATCTAATCTACGAAAACAGTAAAATCTCACCGAGCAACCTGAAATCTGATGCCACTTGATTGGGCAAAGGTGTCCGATCTTTCGATGAGATGGTGATAGTCGATTTGGTGGAGTTCGGGCTTAACAATCCGACTATACGTGCGAGCACGAGCGCCAATGCAATCGCTAGGCCAATCTCCTGAAGGTTACCGATCCTGCGGGAACACGATCAGCCTGACTAGCGAGGGTCTTAATTCCTACCTGAAATCGAGAATAAGTAAGAACTAATATTGCAATCGAGATATTGCGGATTAAGATGAAAGCTTTATTGAAAAGGTGGGATCTTGTATAGGTGCGAAGTACAAGAGGCCTCTGCGACGCTCGAGCCTTGGCGAAGTTGCTATGATGGCTAACTTAATGTCTAAACAAAATCCGAGTCTATGGTGACGGCTATGGGGAGTATTTAAGGAGGAAAAGGTGGGGTTTCAGCCAGCCATAGAAGTGGTGGCCGAATCCAACCCTAGAAGTCCTTTTCTCCTCAAATACGGACTCTAAAAAGTGGCTATTTAAAATCCTGCGAAAATTACATGGGCCTGGCCCAAAATAAAGGTGTCGCAGCACCATATTAAGCTATGGACGAATTTTTGAAGTATTAATCTTGAATATTTCGTCCAAGCCTTCTTTCTTCATTATGGTGGCCTCAAAGTTCTAAAATCTTCATCCGTGTCCTTCTCTTGAATCATCACGTGCTTGCTACCATCTCCATGCATGGCCATGCTCCAATGCTTGTCCCTCTCATCCATGCTTGGTCCATCATTCCTAAGAGTAAGAAATACATCTGATTTAGGCAGCATCATATTCTCATGTATGTGAGGAATAGTTCCAAGAAACGAAAGTACCTGATAGTTAAGTTGTTTGGCACGAGATCTTGTGATAGGTCCTTGTATGTGTGTAGCTATAGGTACAACGGTTGTATCAATAGATGGGATGTCCACATCACATTATTCCTCCAAGCTCTAGGAGGAGAGGGGGCCCTCTCAGTCTCATCCATCTCCTCATCATCATTGCCATAGTGACGCCTAGGAGGAGGCCCCATGCGCCCCTTCTGCTGTAGTGAAACCAGGGTGTGCTCAATGAGATTGGGAGCAAAGACAAGTGGGGAATCATGCTCCTTGGAGTTGATGAGTCTCATAACCAGTGGTGCATATGGAGGAGACTTCTTGTACAAAATGGCATGGAACATTTCCTCAAATATGAAGTCCATCACATCAATAGGATTAGCATCTGCCTCAGGGCTAGCAATGTAAATCCGGTGGGTATGATAGAGTAGGTTGACCATCCCACATCTAATAGCATCAGCATTCCTAGCACTTGGTGAGATGGTATGACGGAATATCCTCAACATCAGGTTGTAGAGGGGCTTGAGTCCCTTGGACTCCCCCTACAATGCCCTCGCTGCCATACAAAGGTACAACCTTCATCTTGTTCTCACCAAGAGACGTTGAGTGCATGCGCAGCCCAACAGGACTGGATACACCATGGAAGGTATCGAAGATGACATTGGTAAAGTCATAGAAAGTAGCTGAGCAGCGGGTGGTGCCATTCATCCAAGTCATGGTCCTTTCTTGGTCAAATCAAAACACTACAGTGGCGTAGAACTATTGCACGAGAGTGGCGTTGTAGTATTCACAGAGCTCCATCAAGTTAAACAGCCCCAACTTCTCACAGATCCACAGTGCATCATTGAAGTAGGGGCTGAGCCTCATCTGCTCAACACTCATGAACTTCTGGGGGCATACAGGTGATTTCATGAGCACACGATCCACATCCTTCATGAACACAGCCTGCTCCTTCCTCCATAAACGAGGATCAGCACTGGTGCGAGGCAAGTCATAGAAATCAGTCTTCCTCAGCTCATGGAACTCATTCTTTGACATGTGGGCCAAAGACTGAAGATTGTCATATTTGGCCTTCTTGGCGTGGTTCTCTTGCTCAGTCCTTTCCTGCTCCCTCCTCATATAATCTACATCATGGGCCTGTTGTCTCAGGTTGGAAGGGGCACGATAAACTGACCTTGAGACTCATCATAGCGAGGATTGGCCCTTCTTGACTTGGCCTTGGTGCGAGGAGGACGATGAGAACCATCACCTATGAACATCAGTGAGGGAGATAACATGGAGATAAGCATATATGTCCTAAAGATGCAGTACAAGAGCTTTGATGCATTACTGAACCTTTTTGAGTCACCCCACACCGGAGTCTCCGGTCCTGTGGACCGGAATCTCCGATCGGGAGGCTCGGGCATGAGCTGGGAGGCTGCTAGTGGGGGTGAGTCTAATAGATCGGGCAATGCAACAAGGCTAAAGTACTAGAGTGCACGCATACGGGTGATTCCAATGGACAAATCAGCACCAATCCTCAAAAACACATCTAGAGATGAACCCTAGGATAAAAATAGGAGGAGAGGTACTAGATATATCCATGGGATCGATTCCACCGGTGGCAATGACCCAATGGAGGAGAGGAGAAGGTTGGCCGGCGGCACGGCGGATCCCGGGGGCTTCTTGACCTCTGGGGAGGAGTTTTGGAGGAGGGGTGACGGGTTGGAGGGAGGGAAACGGGGGTGGAAGAATGAAACTGCTATTTCAGTTCACCCCGTCCCCTCCCTTTAAGTGGAAGAAACCGTCTGGACCGGAGACTCCGGTCTGCACCGGAGACTCCGGCCTACACTAGAGACTCCGGTGCACACCGGTCCTCCTCGACCAAAAACTCCAGGTTTTGTGTTTGGGGACATATATGAGAGATGGAGTGTTTTAAGACAGGGTATAGGCTTGGGTTAAGATGTCAATCTGTGAAGAATCAATAAGAGCCATAGAAATCCACTAGAATGTTCAAGAAAGCTCCAACAAGGCACGAACCAACAAATGACAAACACGAGTAAGCACCAACCTCTCGAATGTGAGAGGGCGGTGGCCTAGGCCACCATGTTTGAGTATACTCGGCTTGGCACCACGAATATATATCTTGGGTCCATTACCGAAACTCATCATTTAAGCTCACATATCACTTAATGATATTAAGAGAAACGATTTTTATCACTTTGGGCATAATGGGGGGAGGGATGGTCCAATCAATTAGGACCGCACTCCCCCTATATCCATGCCTGCACCTAAACCAAATAAGGGTCAATACATAGGTGAGTATGCAAGGTGATCAAGTCAAGCTCCTTGAATCTATGATATTTAGTTCATTCCTCAAATAAAAAAACCTTGCTTCATCAAGTGGCTTCGTGAAGATGTCGGCAAGTTGGTCTTTGGTTGACACATAAGATATATCAATATCACCTCGAGCAACATGATCTCTAATGAAGTGATGGTGAATCTCAATATGCTTTGTCCTTGTGTGATCCACCGGGTTATAGGAAATCTTTATAGCACTTTCATTGTCACATAGAAGAGGCACTTTGTCACAATGGACACCGTATTCCTTTAAAGTTTGCCTCATCCATAGCAATTGAGTGCAAGCACTAGCATCAACCACATACTCGGCTTCGGCGGTGGAGAGAGATATACAATTTTGCTTCTTAGAAGACCAACATACCAAGGACCTACTAAGGAATTGGCAAGCCCCGGATGTTGATTTTCTATCATCCTTATCACCAGCCCAATACGAGTCCGTGTATCCACAAAGAGCAAATGTTTACCCTCGAGTATACCAAAGACCATATTGTGGGGGTATGAACCAAATATCGAAAGATTCTCTTGACCGCCATCAAATGGCTTTCTTTAGGAGCCGCTTGATATCTTGCACACACACCTACACTCAACACAATATCGGGTCTAGATGCACAAAGGTAAAGAAAAGAACCAATCATAGACCGGTATACCTTTTGATCCACATATTTACCATTTGGATTTTTTTTCTAGATGAGTCTTTGTAGCCATGGGAGTAGGAGCTCCATTTAAATCTTGCATATTGAATCTTTTGAGCATATCTTGAGTATACTTGGCTTGGTTGAAGAATGTCCCTCCTCTAACTTGCTTGATCTCAAAGCCAATGAATACCCTTAACTCCCCCATCATAGACATTCAGAACCTACTAGTCATAAGCTTTGAGAATTCATCATTAAAAGCTTTGTTAGATGAGCCAAAGATAATATCATCAACATATATTTGGCATACAAAAATATCCCCATTGACCTTCTTAGTAAAAAGAGTGGGATCGATTTTTCCAACCTCAAATCCATGGTCAAACAACAATTCTCTAAGGTTCTCATACCATGTGCGTGGAGCTTGCTTGAGCCCATAGAGCGCCTTATCAAGTTTGTAGACATGGTTTGGGAAGTTGGGATCCTCAAATCCCGGGGGTTGCTTTACATATACCAACTCATTTAATGGACCATTAAGAAAGGCACTTTCTACATCCATTTGTTGCAACTTAAAGTTATGATGTGCCGCATAAGCAAGAAGGATACAGATGGACTCAAGGCGAGCCACGGGTGCATATGTCTCTCCATAGTCAATGCCTTCAATTTGAGAGAACCCTTGAGAAACTAATCTTTCCTTGTTCCTTACTATAATTCCATGCTCATCTTGCTTGTTCTTGAATATCCACTTGGTGCCTATAACATTGCGGCAATCCTTTGGCTTCTCAACTAGCTTCCATACTTTGTTTCTCTCAAAGTTGTTAAGCTCTTTGTGCATTGCTTCCAACCAATCCGAATCTTCAAGAGCTTCCCACACTTTCTTAGGTTCAATCATGGATATGTGTGCTTGGTGTTCACTAAACTTCTTCAATTGTGCTCTTGTGGAAATGCCTCTCCTTAGGTCACCAACCACATTTTCTAGAGAGTGGTCTCTTAATTCCAACATCCTATCTGTTCTATCTTTGCGACAAGTGTGGATCTCCTTGTTGTTTCTTGGTGGAACCTCTTCATCATTTTGGTCCTCATATTGACCATTAACTTGACCTTGATCATCATTGGAATCATTCTCTTCATTAAGAGGCAAAGATTGACCTTGGTCTTGATCAGACACACTACTAGAATTGAGTTGAGCTTGTCTCAAGGCAGTTTGTATGGATCTTCCTTGTGTAATTGACTTGGCACCACTTGACATTCTGGAGAATGAATCAAGCTCCTCCTCACTAGATATGTCACCTTGATCAACATGTTGAGGGTCCACAGCTTGTATTTGGCTTGGGTCATTGTCCACCTCGATAGATGGAACATGTTGTTGTTGTGAAGATGAGGGCTTCACTTGAGTAGAGCATAGTTCTTCTCGATCCGCCATAAGGGGTTCCTCAACGAGGCGGATATATCCCACACCCATTCTTCCTATGGCATCCTGAGACATTTCATCATCTGCATCACAAGCATCAACATGCCCCCCTTGGGGACCATCATATTCTTCGAAGGTCGATTCTATGACGGCTCCGGAGAGCTTATCATAGATTCTATAAGTGTGAGATTCGATACCATAGCCAACAAAAATACCCTCTAATGCTTTAGACTCGAATTTGGACAAACAAACACCTTTTATGAGATAGAAACACTTATAACTGAATACCCGGAAGTAAGATATGTTGGGCTTGTTACCGGTAAGTATTTCATATGGAGTCTTGTTCAATTCTTTGTGGAGGTAGATCTGGTTTGATGCATGGCAAGCGATGGAGATGGCTTCGGCCCTAAAGTTGTATGGAGATTTAAACTTCGCCAACATGGTCCTTGCCATCTCAATAAGAGTCTGGTTCTTCCTCTCAGCTACACATTTTGTTGAGGGGTATATGCAGCAGAATATTAGTGTTTTATCCCCTCATCACTAAGAAAATCATTCAAGGTGTAGTTCTTGAACTCCGTGCCATTGTTGCTTCTTATTATCAACACGGGGACATTGTATTGACATTGAACCAAGTTGATGAAGTCGATGAAGGTCTTTTGGGTCTCACTTTTCAACTTGAAGAAATATACCCATGAGTATCTTGAAAAGTCATCAACAATCACCAAACAATATTTCTTCCCACCAAGACTTGCATGAAATGGAGGACCAAAGAGATCCACATGAAGGAGCTGCAAGATCCTCGTTGACTTGATGCGGTTTTTTGGCTTGTGGGGAGCATCATGCATCTTTCATTGAACACAAACCCTGTAAACACGATCTTTGGCAAAGGAAACATTTTCTTTTAGTCCAACAATATGGCCCTCCTTGTGGAGACTTTGCAAAGTTCTCATATTGACATGGGCTAGTCGGCGATGCCATAACCAACCCACATCGGCCTTTCCGAATAAGCACATCGCACTTGTAGTGGTTTGCCCCGAAAATTCCACCACATACAAGTCATGTTCGACGTACCCAACGAAAGCGACCTTGAGAGATTTGCTCCACATGAGGACCACAATATCATCATCAATAAATACGACAAAGCACATCTTTCCAAGAGCACGAACTGAAATTAAATTGTAACCAAGGGTCTCAACAAGCATGACATCCACGAGTGTAATATCGTGGGCAACCACTACCTTGCTAAAACCCATTACCTTAGACTTTGACTTGTCGGCATATGTCATGGATATTTTGATCATAATTTGGCATTAATTCTTTGAAAATAGAAGGGCTTCCGGTCATATGACTTGTGCAACCACTATCAAGCACCCATTTTGACCCTCCGGAAGCATACGTCTACAAAAGATCAAGCTAATTTTTAGGTACCCATTTTTCAATGGGTCCTCTTTTGTTAGCAACAAGGGTCTTGGGGACCCAAATAGACCAAGCAATATAACCATCATATGGGCCAACATATTGTGCATACACATCACCATAATAATCACGCATTAGAACATAGTGAGGGTTATCACTTCCCGCAAAATCATCATGAGACATAGTTTTACCACTTGTAGTCTTACTATCCACAATGGCCTTGTTTTTATCTTGTGCGGGCTTGGCCTTCTTCTCCTTGTTGTTCTTCTTCCTGGCTTTGGAGACAAAACCAATGCCCCCCTTTTCACCATTTGACCTTTGCTTACTCAAGAGGTCATCAATGGACTTGTTACCTTTTGGAAATGTGGCGTTAGCTAGCCCCCCTTCAACCTAGCATTTTCTTCAAGAATAGTTGTACTACTAGATGAAATGAAATTACTAGGTGAAGGAATATTGGTCAATTGAGTTTGAAGCTTTTCATGGGATTTTGTGAGAGACAAGAGTTCACTTTCCAATGCCTTGTGAGCCTTGTTAAGCAAACTAAAGTCCTCGGCAAGTTTTTCATGAACCACACCAAACTCAATCTTGTCCTTTTTAGCCCTTTTATATTTAGCAATAGCAAGGTCACGTTCCTTAATGAGTCTATTCACAATTAAATCATTTGCCCCATCAAGCCCTTCAAGTTTTAGTTCAAGGGACAACCTAGTCTCTTGTTCCTCTTCTAGAGCATTATTTAGGCCTTCTACCTCAATCATGTGTTCTCTTCCTAGTTTACATCTTTCATCAAGAAGCTCTTGGGTGTGAGAAATTTGATCTAAGAGGTCCACAAAATGTCTTTTGTGTTCCCCTTGCAAGTTATTCATGAACTCATCAAAATCAATTATTTCCTTTTTAACCTCAAGAGACATTTCATCATCATTTTCATCATTACTCAAGAGGGTGGGGTGAGATGATGAAGATACCTCCGTTCCTCTTGCCATAAGGCAAGTGGCGTTCTTGTTGGAGAGATTCTCATTTGGGGAGTCGAAGAGGGAGAGTGTGGGAGTAGAAGTAGTGGAAAGAGCAGCCACACCACTTGACGTTTCCTCTTCATTATCTTCATTATATTCATCATCGCAGGAGTATTATTCATGAGTGATCAACACAATTTCACCCGACTTCTTGTTGATGGGATTCTTCTTGATGAAAGGTTTCTTGTAAGGAGCTTTGGAAGTTTTCTTCAACACAAGTTTACCCCCATGATCTTCTTTCTTCTCATAGGGACAACCCGCCACAAAGTGACAGCGGTCACCACAATTGAAGCAAGTTCTCAATTTAGTGACATTTTCTCTTCTTACATTTGGGTTGCTTCTTCGTTGCATTTCCATCTTGGCCTTGGTGGGGTTCTTCCAAAAGTTCTTTGCATATAAGGCCACATATTCACCATGAGCAATCTTGACATCATCGGGGTGGCTCATGGAGAGGCCTTCATCACTATCATCTTCATCCCCATGTTCCACAACTTTGGCCTTCAATGCAAGGTTGACAACATTGCTCATTCCAAGGGCTCGAGCACGAGCATCTTTGGCATTCTTGGCGGCAACCTTGAAAGAGGTCATCTCTTGCATGACTTCATTGGACGCCATGAGGTGGTAGTTGTGTCTTCCTTGTAGGCTCTTCAAGTCGGTGGGCTCAAAGGGCATGAGTGCACTCACATATTTCCTTTTTATCCAAGCATCATCCACATGTGAGGCACCCACATTTCTAAAAGCGGTGGCGGTGGACTTGAACCTACGGTACACGTCTTCATGATCTTCACCTTCCTTCATATAGAAGCCTTCGGCTTCATTTCTTAGTGCATCATACCGGTTCCTTCTCATACTCTCATTCCCAACAAACAATGTTGTGAGAGCATCCCAAGCTTCCTTGGAGGAGTTGAGGTGCTCAATGTGTGGGTAATCCTTTGTACCCAATCCTTTTTGAATCATGTGCAAGGCGGTGGCATTTAGTTGACTATTGACATCTTCTCTTCTTGTCAAGTTGTTTGGATCCCCAATGTAGAGTCCTTGGTCAATGATGTTCCATAGTTCAATGCAAGAGCTACGCACATGAGATTTCATTAGAGATTGCCATTGAGAAAAAGTAGATGCCTCTAGCTTTGGTGGGTCTCCTCTATTGTTTATATGAGGGTGAGGGATTGGAGGGTCGGGAGTGTACCATACATGAGAGTCATGGTGATCTCCCTTCCCACCATCCCTTTTTGTGGAGGAATTAGTGTTGTCTTGATTATCCCCCACCACCTTACCCGTGGGTGATGCCGGGGCATTCCCTTTAGGTAATGGTAGAAGTTCCTCTTGAGGAGAAGGGGATGATGAGCCACCTTTATCTTTAACAAGTTGCTCAAGTAGCTTGTGCAATTGTTTGATCTCGTTGCCCAAGGTGGAGCTCAATATTGTTTCCAAGTTATTGAGATCCTCCATGGTCACCGAGGCGGTAGACTCACCATCCACTTCCCCTTCTTTGCTACCCATATACTCTTAGGCGGTAAATCCCGAATAAAGAGCTGAGGATCTGATACCAATTGAAAGGATCGTATGGGCACCTAGAGGGGGGGTGAATAGGTGCTACTTCAAATTTTCTTCTTTTTCAAATTAGGGTTTGACAAGAAAGGTAAATTGTCTAGATTATGCAACTAAGGTGAATTTACCTATATGTCAAACAAGCAACAACTAGCACAACACTAAGCAAGAACAAGTAAGTAAAGTGTGGTAAAGGATAGAAGTAACCAAAGTTGTGGATGTGGAGACACAAGGATTTTTTTCCCGTAGTTCCTTCCTTTTAAGGGGAAGTACATCTACGTTTGGAGAGGGGGTGGTTTCAAACCACCAACGCCTCGAGAGGCCTCCCTTGTTCTCCGATGAACCTCACCCCAAGGGGTTCGATTCACCTTCCACTATATTGGCAACCTTCGAGGTGGAAGCCGGCACCTTTAAAACAAGTTCGGGACACACACCCACAACTTAATTGGAGGCTCCCAAATACAAGCAAGCTGTCAAAACAATCAAAGACAAGCTTGTAAGAACCAAATCAAAGCTAGGGTTTCCAAAGAAACACTAGAGCATGGGGGCCCTCAAGTGAATGAGGGGGAAATGAAGATCTCTCTTGGTGAACCTGTAGATCAAGGCCTCATCCTTCGATTCTCCAAAGATAAATGACTTTGGATGGTTGGATGAAGAGATCTTGTTGATTTGGTGGCTCAAATGGGGGTAGTGTTCTTGAGTAGGTCGAGCAGCTGGAGGAAGGGGATAAGGTCCCCTATTTATAAGCAGACCCCTCCACGAACCATTTTCTGACCGTTGGAGAAAAGTCAGACCGGAGACTCCGATCTACACCAGAGATTCCGACCCACCTCCGGCCAACATACTGATTGACCGAGCCCTTCTGTGAGCCAGGTGGGATAGAGACTCTGGTCCAAAGGCACCGGAGACTCCGGTCTGAGGCTCACACCGGAGACTCCGCAGTAGTCTCCGGACCTTGCTCCGGACCCCCTCACAGACTGTCCCAGCCAGAATCCTGATGTCCCCTCCGGGGATTCCTGCGGAAACTCCGGTCTAGAATTTCCAGAAACATGTCAAACTTGTAGGAATCTTTCCATAGTGTGAGGGTCCTTTTCACTTAGCATTATAACAACCTATTGACAATAACATACTGTAAAATGATCTACTTGTTGTTAACGAACACCAAAAGTGATTATGATAGTAAATGTCTTTTTAACAGGGGTTCGACAATGTCCCATATCAGGATTTTCTGCAGCTCAACCAGTGCGTTGGGGAGATCAACCAGACTCTGCATGGAGTAAGTGAAGATGTGAGTGCCTTAACTCACACCTTTGGTAACTTCATGACCTACTTCCCTGACTACTACCAGCAGTACCATCAACCGCCGTCGAACGACGGCAACAACTAAGCATGGCAACAACCTAAGCTTGGGGGAGGTTTTTAAAACCTCCAAACTTGCATTCATATTTTTTATTTCTTCTTTTGATTTGTTTTGTTTTCAAAGAAAATCATGTTTACTTTCAGTTTGCATTATTAAAAACCAAAAACACAAAAAAGTAGTTATAACTTTTATTTGCAATTTGTTTCTTTGTTTTTCTCGAAGATTGTTCAATTTCAGGTAACTTGGCAATAGGGAAATATAGAGGGGATTCGACTCAAGTACGAGAAAAAAGCGAGCAATAGGAGGTATCACATTCCTTTCATCACCCTTTCTGCAACTTTAAATTGATCTTACAATTATTTACTCGCTTGCACTTGAGTCACTCCCCACCTAGCTTGTTATCCTATAAATTAAATTTCTTTGCCAGTGTCCACCTTTAGCTTTGAAACAATAAGCAATGAACTTGGTTTAAATATTTCCAACATTTTTACAACAAAAAAAGCATCCAAGAGATGTCTCTAGTCCATATTTAGCCTAGAGGATTTGATTTTTGAAACTAATCAACCTCATTGAGCTTAATGAAAATAGACTCGATAACACCCTTGAATGAAATTGTCTGATAAAATGGATGCTTCGAAGTAGAAGAGATTATGCCACTATTTTTTCTAATAATTATAGTAGGATATTTCTTTACGCGTGTCACTACAATACCGTCGTACTCCATGGGGAACTATTAACTCCACTGGCCAATGGACGATCTAAATATGGGAAACCACTTGATTTTGGCTATTGAGTTATGTAAACGTCTGTAGCAGCAATGCTATGACGGGTAAAAAATTTAGTCTCCTCGTGGTTTTACATTCCAAGTGAAGTTGTAGTACTCCTCTAACCCACAATTGCTCAACAACTATCTATTGGCATGGTTACGAGTGTGCAACACAACCCCAAATAACATGTTAAAAACAGTGGCATGATTTCTCTATGAAAGAGCAGAAGTTTTTGAAAAACAAGGAAAGAAAAAAGGTATTTTGAGAGTCTTGAAATTTCAACATGGGAGTAGATGAGTTGGAGTAGATGAGTTGTTCTTAAATTAAATGTTCATGGTGCCAACTCGAGTACTCCTAATCTATTAAATGAACAAGAGCAAGAAGTTTTCATCTCTCAATAAGAGAGAGACTAAAAAGATTTGTTTCACTTTCCTAGCTAAACATTTGACACTAGCTTGGGCATTTAATTTATTTGATAGCAAGATATACGTGGCTAGGAAGTGAACTCAGTGCAATTTTGTGAATACTTGTATGATCATGTTTAATGTTGCAGGATTTGTGAAGAAAAGAATTTGACACCAAATTGAGCTTATAAGTTCTTTTATTTAAGTCTCGAATCTCCACTATCCTTTCTTATTTCCTTTTCACTCGAGGACGAGCAACGTCTAAGCTTGGGGGAGTTGATAGCTGTAAGATTCGACACGTTTTTGATGGTTTCTATTAATGGTTTTCGTTTGGATTTAATGATTTTCTAGCTTTACCTAACGCTAATACTTCGGTAGCGAAGAAAACTTGGTTTTTAATGTGTGTTTTAGGTTCTGAACATCAACAAAGATGTTTAACAGCAAAAACACAATATTTAGACAAAAACAAGCAAGTCTATTTTTGGAAGCAATCGAGGAGAGGACACAGAAGCTTTAACGAGCAACTATACGGCGGGAATATTTCTCCGGCCGTATAGTTCCCGACGTATAGTTGCCATCTCCTTCGTCTTATTAAAAGGGACAACTTTCATGAAGAGGGAGAGGTCAAAAACAAAACACACGAGACGCCATCCCTTCCAGAAGAGAGAAAGAAGAGATCCAGAGAAGAAGGGGAAGACGTTCTTCATCTCTCTCCATGATCTCCCAGCCACCACACCTCCATAGCCATTACTTGTAGTTGAGAGAGAGAGATCTCCACCTTGCAAGATTAGGGTTTGAGATTGTTCTTCCTATCTTGAATTGTGTTGGATTTATTTCTATTTTTTATTGTGGATCTCCACAGTAATATCAATAAGAAACTCTCTTTATTTAATTATATCGATGATGCTTTCTTCTCTCATGTGTGTCATGTGTGAGTAAGTTCCCTTGGGCGTGGGAGATGTAGGGGATTGGTGAGATATAATGTGCCTATATAATTTCCATTAAGTTTGTGGTTGATTTTAATTACTATATTATGTGTGCTTGACTATCCGTGGAATGCTTAATGCTTGTTGTCCAATTAAGGGCCCAGACAACATGATGTTTTGTTCTACATAGATAGAATCTTGTTTGCTAGCAGACCGGTGACCCTCGAGTGACACGAGGATATTAATGGGAAACTAGTTTGACTCGAGGATAACATTAGTACGATCCAAGAAGCTTAATTGCTAAGCAACCTGAAGGATCTTAATCGTCTAGCGACTGACCATGGTTGTGGTAAACAGGCTAGTAGGATTATTAAAGTTGGGATGAAATATACCAAGAGGAGTTCCGGCTAATTATGAGTTGCTCGTCTACACACATACTTATAAGATTATAATTGTTACACTTATCACTTATTCACCTGGCACACTCACTATCACCATGAACTGAAACTCCCCGTGGCTACTTTGTCATCTGCAGAAAACAACAAACAAATCGTTCTTTACTTTTATGCCTTTTATTTCTGAAGTTTACATTTTAGTTTTATTTAAATAGTTCTGTTTAATCCAAAATCTATTCTTACAATACTTGTATTCAATTCACTTGAAGACCTGTGACAACTTCGGGTGTGACAGAGACTTCACCAATAAACACTACCTTTGGGCTTCCTGTGAGATCAATATCTTAACTTCGAAGCTAGCTACAAATGATCTGTGCACTTGCAACCATCACCTACCTACGGAAGAAGAGCTTCAGTTCACTGGCCCGGAGTGGCTACTCATGTTGCTGCATATGATTTCAGCTGACATGCGCTCACGGATCCTTTTTCTGCTTTGGAGGGTTTGGCACCACCACAATAATATTGTTCATGGGATGGTAAGGCCTCGGTTGCTGCATCAGCAACTTTTATTACAAATTACATGATCTCCTTCTCGGCTGTGGCGCCTACTAGTCCTAATGCGAAGTGAAAGGAGAATGTATCCAATGACGATTACTTGGCAGACCCAGTCACTATACATTCTAATTGAATACCCACAAGATAAAGGAACAATAAAAATGAATGTGGACGCAGGCTAGGATTCCCTTACTAAGAGGCTGGCTTAGGTATAATTATCAGAAATCATCTCGGTCGGCATTATTTTTGAAATAAAAATTTATACCGAGTTGTACTAGTGCTGAAGAGGCCGAGATTATGGCCTCCATTGAAGGACCGAAGTGCCTATCTGGCCACTTCGCTGGCCTTGCGACGTTGGAATCTGATTGCTCGCGAATCATACAAACAATTATTAACAATTATTAATCCAGGTGGAGATCGTTCGGAATACTGGAGCCTGTATCGTCAAGCAAAGGAGATTCTGAGAAATTTTGCAGGGATTATTGTTGCCAAAGTAGATCGGTCTAGCAATGGAGCTGCTCATGCTTTGGCTTAATTAGGCAAATCAGGATCTAGTGGTACTTCGTGGGGATCACCGTCGAGCTGCGCCTCGTCTACGGTTGATAGTGATTGTTTGAACATTTTGTAATCCTCGAAGCAACAAATTTTCTAGACATTTTTTTTCTTACTAGGGTAACCTGAGATGACTGAAAGGTTTTTAATGAGACAATTTGCTGCTCATATTTAATAAAAATATTCTTACTTAAAACAATTAGAAGCTACTAGTATAAATTTTTTACGACATTCCTAGGATCAAAGAAAACCTAAAAATAGAGCGGCAAAGTAATAAATAGGGGAAAACGCCACCTCGCCGCTCACCAAGCGTCGTCATTGTCGGCGTCCAGCGCAAACCGCTTCCGATTCCAGCTTCGAGAAAGCTCCGGGCCCCGGTCGCACCGCACGCCGGAAACCACGCCCAAAACGCCCGAGCGCGCCGGCTAGCGAACGAGCGAGAAGAGCACGAGCAGCCACCGTGCGCCGTGTATGGAGAGGGACGTCCAAGTTTCCGAGGAAGCGGCCGCCTCCGCTTCCGCCCCGTCCTCCTCCTTCGCCGAAACCAGAGTCATCTGCCGCGTGTGCGTCATCACCGACCCCCGCCTCCTCCCTACGTTTTCCTTCTCCCCTGGGCTTGTGTAATCTTCGTGACTGATATTCGCTTGCGCCCGCGCGCGCGCGCGTGTGGTGTTTGTGCAGATGCCAGAAGCAGTTCGCGCAGTACACTTGCCCACGCTGCAACTCCCGCTATTGCTCGCTCACTTGCTACAAGGTGCGCTCTCCTCCCGTTCCTTGTGTTCCCGGTGCTCGTTGTCTGCCTGAAAGCTTGTGGAACAGCGTTCTGGGTAGTTCTGCTCTCTCATATGGTTGTGCCCACACGGTGTTCGTCGAATTGCCGCAGTGCAGTTGTGAACTTTTGGAGGAAGCGGTACCTAGAATAGTTTTCTGACAACCGTCTTGTACTCTTGTTGCCTGCCATACTGCATATAACGGTTTCGTTGCATACGGGGCTAAATCGAAAAAGCAGGGAGATAGTTAACTTTGGGATGTTTATCTGCTCTCTCTAGTCATATTTAGTGGCTTGGGGAATTGTCTCTTTGCTTAGTATGCTGCGTATCTCTGAAAAAGTTTGCAGTACGTCGTGCTACACCACCAATCCCTGGTGCCATACTGGGTTTTAGTTAGTTTCATTTGTAAAATTAGAGGACTGATCCTATAGAAATTCCGAGGGTGAAAATTTTGTCACATACACATGTAGTTATCGTACCTCACGTCTACTCGCTGGTCTGAATTGATCTATTTAAGTCCGTTCATTAATTAGTGTGAAGAAAATACTGTATGTAGGTACATCTAATTTAAGCAGGCTTGTTGTACGGGTTGTACTGCGTCATTGTCTCACTGCTGACAGCCGTAATTTTCATTCAATTAACTTTACTATTGTCTCTTGATAAGGTGTGGAAGTGTGTCTGCTTTTGTATGCACGTAGGTACTGTGGTTGGTTGGTGTTTGACTGTTCTCAGTGTTTGCAGTTAGGTTTGCATTGAAGGATCTTATTGCTTGGTGTTGATTGTAATACTTTGTTTATTCTTATTTAATAGGGGCATAGTGTGCAATGTACCGAATTGTTCATGCGTGAGAATGTTACTGAGGAGCTTAAGCAGATTCAGCCTGAAGATGAATCAAAAAGGCAGATGCTTGATATACTCAAACGGTTCCACTTGGAAGAAGAAATGGAGTCCGATGGTGAAGATGGTATGTTTGTAGCACGAGATTCTGTTTTCATAGCCATAGACTACAGTATATCCCTTGGTTTATGCACAGGCGCTCCAGTTTGCAGTCTTCTGCACTTTGGATGTGCATGTCACTCCATTTGAGACCTCCGAAGGCCGAGAACTATTGCTTCAACGTATCTGATTATCTCTAGAGTCATTATTGAGCTTTCTTGAAATACTGTCTTTGGTTTTGCGGTCAAGTAGAAGCTCTTGGAATCGTCTAGTTTGTCACTCCTGCAAAATTATGATTTCTTTTTTCGTATCATTTCCGCTCAAACTTGTTAGTAATGTTAGTAATTGGCATGGAGGCTTGTAATGTGGAAGGCACTATAAGTTGATCTCAGTGTTTTCAGTTAAGAATTCTAACTTGCATTTTTATTGCTTGCTTGGACTAGTTCTTTGTACTCTGTTATCGTCTATAGGTCACGAGTGGAAAACTAGATGATAGCTTATCCATCTGACATGTTAGTTAACACATGGTACGATTTCTACCTGGTACTTACATCTGGTTGTAATAGCTACCATATTAGAAAATATTGGTTGTAGCTGCACTTGCCAGCTAATTGCATTCTATTACAGAAAATAGTCGAAATTAAGGCTATTGGGCAAAAAATTAATTAATTTCTATCCCAGGGGAAAGATGCCCCTCTTTCTTATTTTGTGATACATGGTGGGATCTTATTTTTCTGATACAATTTTGTGCAACTTTTGGGTGATTATGGATAAATGCTAACCCATATTTTAGATGATTAATCATGTATTTGTTTTTATACCAGCAATGATTTCACTTCCACAATGCTAAACATTTTTTACCTTGCAGAGTCGATGTTTTCAGAGGAGCTTATTCAAAAAGTCATTTCTGGTATGCTATATTTATTCCTGATGCCTTCATAATTTTGCTAAAGGCCTTTTAAAACACTATGACAGGTTCTCTAAACAATCTTGTTCATATTGCAGTTTTCTTATGTGATGTTTAAGTGTGGTTTAGTTTTTTGTTCGAACCGGTAAAATTTGCCATATTTGTCAGGTTCTGTATTGAGTTCTTGTTCTTTCTACCAAACAGGTGATGGAATAAGTCTTGAAGACCTTTCTGATGATGAAATCAAACGATTCCGTCAAGCTCTGGCCTCAGGTGAACTCAGCAAGATGATCCAACCATGGACACCGTGGTGGAAAAATCCTGCTGCTAAATCAATCTCTCTTAGCCATGATGGGAGTCAGCTTATCAAAGAAATGAGTACAGATGTCACTACTTTATCAGATCCAACGACTGCTTCAGAGTCTATCATCAATGAAATACCAGAAGGGCCAGAATCTCCTCTACCATCACTCAAGCAGCTAACCAGGGCAGAGCCATCTCCTCTGCTCACTGTTCACTTGGTTGATATTCTCTACAGTTACTGCTTCACACTCCGCCTCTACAATGGTGACTGGCACTCTGATCCTTTGGGTGCTTCAACCGTTGCCTTGTCTATGTCGAAAGTCATGGGGGAGGATGCTAAACCTGAGACAATATCTGAATCGCTCACGACCTGCATAGAGGAGACATGCTCCCCAGTTTACAGGCACACCGGAGGTTTCAGGTTTGCAATTGGACTCGTGGAGGATATCGTCACCATCCTCTCCTTAGGAGGCAATGCCCTTGTCTGCGCATTGTGTGACTTCTGCAGGCTCATTCAAGCTGGTGAGAGCATGCTCAAGGAAGAGAAGGTGGGCAAGACGGAGAGGGCTCGGAGCTCCCATAAGCTCCGTGCCGCGGATAGGAAGCTGTTCTTCATTACCTGCTGGGCTCATGAGCAGCCAGCTGATGCTTGGCCATCGCTGGCTCGCATTGTTGAGGTGGAGAAATCGTCACTTGAGGAGTTGGACAGTGGAAGCGGACTGAGGAAGGCTGGTAGAAAGAACAAGCCTCAATCCAAGGTTCTTATTGAGGAGGTGTAAGCATAAGAAGGTGTCCCTGGGTTGCCTCGTTATCCTTTTGGTGTCTCAGCTGTATCGGCGACCTGACAGTTGGCTGTGATCTTCTCCCAGGCTGGACTAAAGCTGCTGAAGCTACCAGCTGGTCCAGCAGTGGTTATTCCCCTGAGTTACAAGATAGTTGTGCTAAAAAAACTTTCAGAATTTGTCCATGTCTAGGGTCCTGTAGTCTTTAGGCTCTATTTCATGTTGGCATGTTTCTTTTCTCAGAAGAAAAAAAGCTGTATCTGTTCTTTGTGAAGAAGTCTTTCGAAGATATGGTAGTTTACAGTTGTGAAGTTCCGATATTAAAGCACACTGGTTGATCATATTTTGATTATTTTAGAAGCCATATGGCGCTCGAGCATATCTGTGACAGTCTTAACAACAAAGCTGTTTCATACTTTGTGCCAATGTCCAGCATTATTTTGTACAGTAATTGTAAATTTTGATGATGCCGACCTGTAAACACAGTTTGCAATTGCGCAGGTGTCGGCCATAATCCGATTAGAATTCAACTAAACTTGAAGGCGGGTATGTAAAGCAGCAGCCCGACCCTGTGCAGTGATCTCAAAAAAGCGCGAGCGCCTGAGAAAATGGTGGCGATGGCCGACGAGCTGCTGGTCCTCCCTCCCCTCCGAACTTCTCAATGAGGTCTCGGCTCGCCTGACCTCAGACGCCGACCACCTCAGCGCCCACCGGCGAGCCTCCACATGTGACATGTCTTTCGGTCACTTACCGACAGTGGATCCTCGGCCAACTAGGGATGGCAATGTGCCCCGAAACCGTAAATCCGATGGATAACCGTCTTAAATGGCGAGGGTTTAGTAAAAAGTTAGAACCATCAAGTTTAACAGGACGGGTCTAGGGGTGTCAAACCCATATCCATAGACTGACTCTAAGTCTTAATCCTATCCCTAATAATCCTATGTTTAACCACACGTCTCACATGGCCACGCATGCACACAACACACTTTACATGCATGCGATGGAATATAGAGTCCTAAAGACAACACACACGCGTCCATTTTCACCAATCACATCCCAATATCCATTGTTTTTCCGCATGCGCCGATGATGCTCCTGTCTCATGCACTGGCAGTACTCGTCGAAACCCTAAACCCGGCCAGATCATGGGTCTGATAAAAAATAAGACCGAACAAATTAAACGGAAGGGGGGCTGGACCCGGCCTCGAACCTGACGGGTGGCATCACCCACACCGTGGAGCCGACTGGTCGACACACTCTTTCTGGCTCCTCCGTGGTGCTCAGCAGGTTAGAATCGGTGGCGGTGCTCTGCTCCTACCCGCTGCCGGTCTCCCTAACTGCTAAGCGCATGCCATGAATGTGTTGAAACTGATTGGTTTCTATGACGCGCTGATATAAATTCTCTGACGGTCACGCTTTCTAATCTGCTTTTATATCTAAAAACTACTCGTGTCAATTGTTAAGAGTTTGATTAAGAACCAATTTGTGTTTGGATGGTAGGAGTCAGAGGTACCTAGTCCACAAGTACTTTACTAAAGGCGAAATATTCTTCGGTAAAAACAATGTCCCGTCGACAACAAGATGGCCATGATGACTTTATCATTTTAAGACCTGCCGATCTTCCCGCAAAAAAAAAAGACCCGCCGATCAATCTCTCATAATCAGTTCTTTTTGGACGGGTAGGGTGTCACGCCTGACGTGGCCACATAGTTGATCCAGTGCATGGTGTGGGTTATGTGCAGTGACAGGTGGGCCCATGTGCCTGGGTCTAGCGAGTGCGTGTCGTGTATAAAACCTGGAAGTTGTAATCAAAACAGACATGATCTAAATGACGAAAGAAACGTGAGAGCGTTTTCCTCTCTCACTCTTTTCCTTCTCGTTCTTACTTCTTTCTCAAGAAGATCATCCCTCCTGTCAACAATCATATTGGCAGGTGGTACAATTGGTATCAGATTCGTTCGATTCCTGGAGGCGTTGCCGCGCGAGACAGGTTCGGGTGGCTGTTTTCGGACCGCTCACTCGGTAAGATCCTCATCTCCGCGGCGACGAGCGCGTGCCGACGATCTCCCAATTTGCTGTGTCGTTGCCGTAAAATTCAGGGAAGCGTTCGCGCGGAACGGTTGGTTTCGGCCGACGAGGAGCAGTCATGGCGCCTCCCAAGCCCTCCCCGCAGACGTCATTGGTGTTGGCGGTGATGGGCGCATTGGCGCAGGCAGCTGAAGCCTCTCTCACGGAGTGCCGTCAGGCGGTGGATTTGCTACACGGTCGTGTTGCGGCCATGGATTCCACGCAGCAGGATCTGGTCGCTCAACTCGGCCTCATCGCTGCAGCGGTTCAGGCGAGCTCCAAGGTGCAAGAGGATGCGACTCGTCACATTGCTGCTCTAGATGAGAAATTCGCCGCGATCATGGCGAGGTTGGATCGGCGTCCCATGCGGTCTGTCTCTCCAGAGGAAGACGATCCGGATCCACTTGAGGTACGACTTACGGGCAAGAGCTCCCTCCAGGCAGCCACCACCAGGTGGCTGGGCGATACACCAGGTGCGTCTGGGCACATCAGCTGTCCGGGAATGGTGGCGATGCTGTTGAGGGTGGAGGCGCTGGCGGCGGTAGAACTGGTGATGTCCGTGACGGGGTGCTCGGCGGCGCTGGAGGCGGTGGATTCGGAGGCGCTCGGGGCGGTAGAACCAGTCAAGGGTTTGATTCATCCACTAAGCATAATCTAAAGATGTCATTTCCATGATTTGATGGGGATCAACCATGGATTTGGAAGGATAAGTGTTTGGACTACTTTCGATTGTTCAATGTGCATCCCTCTTTGTGGTTAGTTTCAGCTACTTTGCATATGGATGGTAATGCTGCCTTGTGGTTGAAGGAATACAGACTACGACATGCCATCAACACATGACCTGAACTCATGACAACAGTGAATGAAAATTTTGGCTCCGATGATTATCGCAGACACCTGAAGCAACTGCTAGCATTGAAACAGAGAGGTTCAGTTGCAGAGTATCAGTCACAGTTCGAGGCACTGTCTTATCAGATTTCCATCCAAAATCCCCATTACGATGAGCATTTTTTGTCTCCCAGTTCATTAAAGGGTTGAGGAGTGACATCAGGAGCACATTAGAAGCTCAAGTACCTGAATCAGTGGAGCGGGCAGTTGTACTGGCATTGGTTCAGGAGGAAGTTTTAGCTGAAGCGAAACCATGGGCACAGAAGCAGCAATCGTGGGCACGTCCTGAACTTCCAGTACACAAACAGGAGCTGCCCAAACCAATGCTAAAAATGGGGGTGGTGATCTCTGGCGTGATCGACAGCTTCGTGATTACAGACGCATGTTGGCGCTGCGTCAACGTGAGAGCGCTTCGTCGGGAAACCCCAAGAGCAAGGTGTTATGCATCACAACAGCAAGTCTTCCCTCAGTAAGAAACCGAGGTTATCGAACTAGTAGGAGGAAGGAAACGTCTCAAAGGTGTTGCAAACAACGTGGAAACCTGCACAACACAAACTCAAGACTTTGCCCCAACGAACAGTGAGGTTGTCAATCTCACCGGTTGTTGTAACAAAGGATTAACTGTATGGTGTGGAAGGTGATGATGGTTTGCAGCAAGTAAATAGTAACAGTGGAAGATGTATCAATGGTAAAGAATGTACGGTCCATAGTTCACTAGAGGTGTTCTCCTTAGATAAACAAACATGGCATGTTGGGTAAACAAATTACAGCAGGGCAATTGACAGGACTGAGCAAGGCATAACAATGCAATACTAGACAAAAAGATCCTATGAGATTCGATTGGGCAATACAATACAATACATAGACCGTCATCCAACTGCATCTATGACTAGAAGTCCACCTTTGGATTATCATCCGAACCCCCTCCAATATTAAGTTGCAAGCAACAGACAACTTCTTTAAGCAAAGTGTGTAAGGTAAACAATCCACTTGTTCCATGAACAAGAGACCGCTGTTTTCTCCCTAGTGGCAACAACACATCTACAACCATAGAGATTTCTGTCACTTCCCTTGATTAAGTAGATGCATGAACCCACTATCGAGCATAAATACCCCCTCTTGGAGTCACTAGCAACTACTTGGACAAGATAACTACTAACAACGGAGAGCATACACGATCACAAACAACACAGACATGATAGAATCAATAAGACAAAATCATTAATCAGTCTGACATAGTAATCTCAATATCCATCAGATCCCCGCAAATACAACATGCATGATTACAAATAGATGAGATCTTGATCATGAACGGAGCTCACAAGATCTAGAAATGAAAGCACAAGGAGGAGATACAACCATCTAGCTACTACATGGACCCGTAGTCCAAGGTGGAACTACTCACGCTTCATACCAAAGGCTGGCATGATGAAGAAGAAGGCCTCCGGGATGATCTCCCCTCCGGCAGGGTGCCAGGAAGAGCTTCAGATCCCCCTGATCTAGGGACGATGGTGGTGGCGGCTACAGACGGTTTCGTGGAATATTGATCGGGTGCCTAGGGTTTCTACATCGGGGGCTTCTTATAGGCGAAGAGGCGAGGCTGGAGGGCCACCAGGGCGGCAGCACCCCCCATACGCGGGGTGGGCCCACCCGCGTGGCCCCCTGGTGGGTCCCCTCCGTCTTGTACTCCGGCTTCATGTTCCCCACAGTAAAATATTGACTTTGGCTTTTGTCCCGTCGAATTCCGAGAATATTGATTTTCTGCTTTCCGAACCAAAAAGAAGAAAAACAGTAATCGCATGTGGCAACTTGTTAATAGGTTAGTACTAGAAAACATATAAAAACACCTCAAAGTGTGGACAGAGCAAATCAAATTACATACTAAACAAGCATGGAACATCAAAAATTATAGATATGTTTCCGACGTATCAAGCATCGCCAAGCTTAACTCCTGCTCGTCTCGAGTAGGTAATTGATAAAAGAATAATGTTTGAGGTGACATGCACCATCAAAACCAAGATCAAACCATTTGCAAGCATTGAAATCTAGGATCAAAGAACTCTAAACATGTGCATGAAAGATGGAGTTCTAACAATAAGACAAAGTAACTATGCATGCAACATGAAAGGCTACAAACGAAGATCATGAATAACATGCATTGAAAAACGTTTGTTTGTTTCACATACAGAAAACATGGCATAGTGGCATTCAGCTTGTCCCTAAAAGAGTATCAAATAGATGCATAGGACACCTTCAAAGTTCATAAGAGTGACTAGATACAAATAGCACAAGAACAAGCAATATCAACAATATGCATCAATCAATAAGTTTTGGGACACTGCACATAGAACTAAGAATGGCAACTATGCTCTCTTAACTGGTGCCTAAAGGTAGAATGTGGAGACTCAATATAATAGTGGAAGAAAGGCCCTTCATAAAGGGAAGCAGGGATTTCAAGTTTCAAAAAGAGCTTTAAAAAATTATGGTACTTGTTACCTTTCAGCCCTCATTGCCCCTATCATAAGCATCTTGAAGTGATTAAGGTTAAAGTGAACAAACTATGAAGTATATGCTTGACAAAGTATAAGTTGGCAATCTCATGTCCCTTGAATACGAGGGTCGCACCTAATGCTACTCAACTTTAGTCACCTGTAAATTCTTGTCATAGTAAGTGCATGTGTATCATAGAGAACCACCAACGGGGTACCCCTTGCACATGGTATAGGAGCTATCCCATAACCAAAATGACAAGGCAAGCAGACAATGAGCATCTTTTTATTTGCTATTTGCATAGGTTTTTATTGAGGATGCTTCACAGATTGCTCATTATGGTGATGCTGCAAGTTTCCACCATGATTAGGCATGGCTTAGGCTAGCGGCCCAGGCGTTTCTCTAACACAAAATACATAACTCCATGGACTTACAAGATCCCTCTTTATTTCACACCGACAACATCCATAGACAAAAGAGCATGATATCAACTGTGTACAAAGTACAAGTGCAATGTTGAAAACGTTCCCCATGACAGCATGGTTCTGCTAATTCCAACGTATAAGTGCAAGCATATACAACATAGATGACACAATGGTTCAAGTTTATTAGGGGCAAGGAATATAAAGTGTGCCATCAAGTTTGTGAGGGCTTTAATCACTAAGTTTTAACATAACAAAATACTTTTTAATTGGAAGATAGATGAAAACAAGAATATACTTGGAATGTTGTAATACACCATGCATAGGAATTTACAGTGGACACTTTGGAATAACTTGGTTTCTTGGGAGTTGGAAGCATGAGTAGAGCTGACTCATACAAGTGGAAGCTAGCAAAAGACTGGGAGCAACCAACTAAGAGAGCAATAATGGCCATAATCATGCAGAGCGACAAAACATTACTAATCAAAGCATAGAGTGGTACTACAAGTCAAGGACTAAATGATCATAGAGGCTATTGTGACTTGTTCATAGTCATAACATGATGTGAGCATGTTCCAAGTCAACCCAAACAAAACATCAAATGAGAATACCACAATACTATGCTTTTGTATGCTAAAACAACACATGATTCCTTCAAGGCACACTAAGCAATCCCAATTATTTGGAACAAGTCATGCTACAGCAATAATCACTAAGCATAAGGTCAAAACAACACCTAGCATGGCATGATAAAGTCTAAGTCACAGTCAATGCAAGCTCCTCTTGCACTTTCAAGCAAGAACTTTATACTCCTTTCCAACACCAATCGAATTATTTGAAACAACACATCGAGAACGGGGGTCCAAACTACTTTATTCAAGCAAACTAAACAAACTAAGTAAATCAAACAAAAATTAAGAAGCTCCAAGAACAACACAACAGTGCATGAAACAATAAAACGAAGTGTCTAGAAAGACCTGAGCTTTTTATTGATGAAGAAGGGGATGCCTTGGGCATCCCCAAGCTTTAACGCTTGTACCTCTTGGATATTTCTTGGGGTGACACCGGTGTGGTATCCCCAAGCTTGTTTTGTCCATTCTTCATCTTATTACATCATTCTCTCTCTACACCTGAAATGTTTCCTTCATACAAAACTTCACACGATCTTCATTAGCAACATTAGTGTATTCAAAAGATAATAGACCTTTAGGTTTAGCTTTAGAACAGCAAAACTTTCACTAAAAACACAAGCTACCGTATTAACTCCTTCAAAAAGGCTCAATTCCCCAAAAAGAACCCAAAAAGGAATCAATAAGAAGCAAATGCAAATAATGGCAGAAATCTGTCAAAACAGACCAGCAGGTAGAAACCGATTTTTTCTAAGACCTTCTGTTGCTCCAATCACAAAGTGTTGAACTAATGAAAGTTATCTCACATACTGGGGGATTTATTCGCAAATTTTCAGCTCAATCCGACTTACAGAGACTCCTCATGAATTTTTATGGTGGAGGACAAAAATCTGTTTCGGGACAGCAACTCCCCAAATCTTACTTCCCTCTCATTAGAGGTCATTGTTGGCACAAAAAGAAAACAAAGAGGATAAGGAGAGGTCATTACTGAAGTAATAACTTCCAAGACTCAAGGAAACTCTTGGATTATCTCGCAACAAGTACTTTTTAACGCCTTTAAGGTAGGCACAAGAAGCAAGAAATCAAGTATTTTCAAATGAGGAAGCATTAACATCAAACCTTGCTTTCAAAGGAGGAGCAAAAAGAAACTTCTCTCTCCTCATAGGGAAGTGTTCCATACCTTTCTTGAATGGAAATTGATATTTAATGGTACCTTCTTTCATATCAATGATGACACCAACAGTTCTAAGAAAAGGTCTTCCCAAAGTAATAAGACAAGAAGCATTGTATTTAACATCCAAAACATAGAAATCAACAGGTATATAAGCATTGTTAACTATAATGAGAATATCATTAATACTCCCCATGAGTTTCTTCTTAGCATTATCATTGAGTGGGACATCCAAATAACAATCTTCCAAGGGTGGCAAATCAAGCATTTCATAAATCTTCCTAGGCATAATAGAGACATTGGAACCAAGATCACATGAAGCTTTGAGATCAAAGTCATTCACTTGCATATTAATAATGGGTTCCCAACTATCTCTACTTTCCTAGGAATAGAAGTTTTGTGTTTTAACTTCTCTTTCTTAATCTTAACAAGAGCATCTGTAATATGTTTGGTAAAAGCAACATGCATATCACTAGCATCAGGACTTCTAGCAAGTTTTTGCAGGAACAAAATCACTTCAGAAATATTGCAACCATCAAGATCAAAATTGTCAACACCCGGATTTTTAATCCCAGATGCCTGTCATGCCATACATCGCAATTCCAGGATTACCATTTTTGCGAAACATAACAGATTGGATATCACAGTACATCATCCATTACAAACCATATATAAGGTCTTACACAAATAAGGATCTCATGATCCAGTCTTAATACAATTCAAGAAGCGGAATAACGTAATGATAACGATAGCGTAGGAGAAGCTCCATCTTCATGAGCACAGGAAATGCTGACGATGGGAGATGATCCTAGTTGTCGTAACCTTCCTGCTGTCCATATTCCTGATACTCCTCTTCATAGTCTGGCCACAGGAATAGCTAGGGACAAAGCCATGAGTACTCTTTAAGTACTCGCAAACTAATACTAACAAGTAAAGTGGTTTTGGGTAGGATACTGCGGTGACCCAGCATACCACTCCATGATGTAGTATACTATAGTCATTGACATAACACCAATGAAGCACCATTCACTAGTATTACATCCCTCAGAGTGGTACAACAGAAACACAATAGGTCCAAGACATGACTATAGGTTACAACTCAACTCTTTACATAAGATCCAGAGAACACTCTAGGTTAAAGAGAGAGAAAGAACTTCTTACAAAGAAGAATTATAAATAATCAACTCAAATCTAATATACTAATAGACTAGTATCTAAACTATTGAGGCTTGCATTGCTGCTATTGCAATACTCTACAGAAGTAGGTTCTATGGCTAGAGATTCTATTCTTATCTAATCAGCAACTTCGTCTTTACTTGAGTTGATGTATATGTTGGCTTTCTTGACTTCATTCAAGAACTTGAGCTTTTGATGATGATTCCTGGAGCATAAGTTGATGTAGACGTCATCTTAATGGCTCCAGAATCTAGCAAGGGTTAAGAAGATACGTTGAGTATGAGCGTACTCAGCAAGTTCACTAGAAAAGTAGTGTTTGATGCACTATATCTACAGCCACAGACCATAGGTCGTAGGCAATGCAGGTTTTCGTAAACATTTATTCAAATGTTGCATTTATTCTAAAAATCTATGTCCGTCAGCCTTCACGGGTTTACCAGAACTTTCATGGAGTTCCTTTCCCACCGCGTTCATAGCTCCTTCCCGGAACAGGGAGTAACAAGTTACAGTTCTTACACTCTTCAGAGGTGCGTCACTTTACCCATGAGAGATCTTAGCTTTGTTGCACATCCAAGTTGCAGGCTCGTTCACACTTCCTTGGTGTGAGGCCCAGACTAAGATCCAAGCCAATCACTGCCTTCTCCACGACCCCGCATGTCTCCTTGGTGTACGCCATCCCACATATTGAATTACAGAAATTGGTAGTATAGACCGTTCAGATGCTGGAACTATCATGGGACATTGAGGGATCCCACCCATATGCTGCATATCTCCTACGAATTACCAATAAATGCACGCTACGGAGATAACAACCATGACCCACACATCCGGCTCCATGCGAGAGGGAAAATATACAGCTGACTTCTCCGGCCCATTCCAAATCTCATGGTTAACGTGTGATATACGACGCAAGAATCACTGGCAATATTGGTTGTTAAGTCCTAGATAATATGTTACTTTACCACCAGAACTCTTATAGTAGGTTCTTACCTCATGGTAAATAACCTATAATCACATTATTATGAAAATAGTGTTTTTTGTCCTTTTTCAAATGCAGGTGATGACAACACTGGATTTGCAAAATACTTTACAGAAAATAATCAAAGGACATGAGCAAGTGTGAACTTGCCTTTTGTGATTACAAGATTATGCACTCACGGTCTTCAAGACAATATAAGATCCAATATCTGAAATCAGCATCATTGGTCCGATAAGGACTAATGTTTAAGAAGCAAGATGCTATTATGCATAAGTAATGTAATGCATTTTTGTAAACTCGAATGCCGGGGATAACGTTGATCTAGGGTTTGGAAACTGGAAATGGTTCCTGTTAGAATGTGTTGTCTTTTTATATAAGTTTCATATTTGTGCTTATTATTAAGGCTTGTGATTGTGTGTGAAACAACATGTAATTATAATATCATAAAACAATGAGATACACACAAATGTGAAATGCTACTCAAGATTGCTTATACTATAATTGTTTATCTTCAGACTTTTACTTTACAAGTAACGTCACTTATAAAGAACTTAAGTGTTATCAAACCTAAGTATACAAGTAAAGTATAAAGTAAGGTGATTACAATTAATTGTCATATGTTGACTGAAATGGCAAAACGAATAACTTTTGAAGAAAAGATTCCTTTTTTAAAGTCTAAACAATCTTTGTGGTTAATCAAATGTGGTCGAGGTTGTTTGTTCTTGCTTGAATAGTTTGGACTTGAGATGCTTTATGACTTAACTATAACAGACCAAAGTTAACTATAAAATACTTACAAAATCTTTAGCATAGTATTTGGAAATATTATAGACTAAAGTTAACTTTAAAGACATAGATAGACTTATGGTGTATTACTTATGATACTTGTATCTTGTTCACTTTATATTGTTTCCTTAAAGTTACTTAAGAATGGCATTACTCCTATTGGAGTAGTGGTTTCTTAATTGTATAATGGAATAGGATCATTTATCTTTTTATAAAGGTGTGGTTATGATTTGTAATCAAGGAAGTAACATTACTTAACTATTTATGGAATCACTATAGTGTTTTAATTTGTTTACAAACTTGTGGTTGAAGTAAGTAAAGAGGTTTTATTTAATCCCAATTATTCTTGAAGATTTTATACTTAATAAAGATCTTTTTAGAAAATAAATTACATATATATAGTTGAAGGATAATTTAATAAAATTGTATTTAAATGGTTTTAGATCAATTTGACTTCATAATATTAGTATTTAAGACTAATACTATTTATTAGACTTAATTGGTTATATTTAGAAATATTAGCAAATTTTTATTTACCTTTATATGAATTATTAATTAAGGAAATAGGTTTAAATTCAAGTTGTTAAAGTGTTTAAATTTTTATTTACCTCAAAAGTAGGATATTATATTTTTAACATGTAGGTATTATTTTGTGATCATTTTGGTATATTACAATTATTTTGTGATTTATAAATAATAAGATATTTTTTATAAGATTTACTACTTTATAAATACTTAATAAATAATTAATATTTAATTAAGTGAACTACTAATGTATGATTATAGTTTTAAATTATAGTTCTTATTTTTCTAAGATTTTTGGTATTTTATTTATATTTTTAACATTTACCAATATTAAAATATGAAAATTTAAAGTATTAATACTTATAAAATCTTTATTAAATAATAATTATTTAAATTTTTGGCATAATAATGTTTGATAATAGTTTAATGTTATATATTTTATTTTTTTGAAAATTTTCATATATTATACATATTTTTCTGAATTATAAAACAAAAGTTATTAATTTTTTAAGATTGAATCATTTTCTAATTAAATTCTAAATAATATTACAAACAGAGAATTACTTTTCTTACCAAGACCTAACCTACCCTAGTCACTGACATGTGGGGTACTGACCACGTTGTATGACACCTAGGCAGTGGACTAGTCAACAGTGGACCTGGTCAAGGATGATGTATGAGTGATGTCACGATGACCTCAGCAAAGATCAATATTCCTTTTACACTCCTAACTAAACTAGCCAGAGAGACCGACAGATGGGCCCGTGGCCACGTTGACTACCATGCAGGCTC
Source organism: Avena insularis (assembly GCA_023614405.1). Taxonomy (NCBI): domain Eukaryota; kingdom Viridiplantae; phylum Streptophyta; class Magnoliopsida; order Poales; family Poaceae; genus Avena; species Avena insularis. The sequence continues at coordinate 216,731,433 of CM042685.1, read as the reverse complement.
ACCGGAGTCTCGTCGGAATCACATTCGGAACAACGATAGAGAGGGTTATGGGAAGCGCGGCTAGGGTTTTCCGATGCAGGAGAGTCCGCTGAGCATAGTTGTGGCGGCGCCACTCCTATTTGGTCATCGGAAATAGCTCAACGACGAGCAACTACGGCGACGCTCATCGGCCTCACGGCGAACTCAAGCTAGAGGTGAAATTAGGAAGCTACAATAGGGCAGGAGATGCATAGGCGTACCCTAAGCATAGCTGTGTGATCCATGTCGACGATGGTGACCAGAGACGAGCGCAAATTCACGGATTCCGGCGATCACCGTGGAAAGGAAATTGAAAAAATCGCTTCAATTTGAGCTCCACTTGTTGCAGTGCTCCACCTAGAGGATCCTGGAGACACAACGCTTCTTCTCGACCATCCCACGATCCTCGAGGTGGCCTGCATCAGTGTCTAGTCGGAGCTCACCAGTGGTGACTTCGGTGTTCTAAAGGAAATTAGAGAGGGAGCACGCGAGGAATGATTAGGATGAGGATGAGGGCGTCTTCGTGTCGTTCTTATCCTCGCGAAGACCTGGGTGGCGGCGTCATGGCGACGGGCGGCATCGGGAGGTCGTCAACCTCTCCAGCGAGCTGTTTGTCCAGAGGAGGAAGACGACAGATTGGTTGCCAAAAGGTATATGGGCTTGGGCCGATATTGAGCTGCAGCGAAGTGAGGGAAAGAAGAAGGGGTTGCTGCTGGGCAGTAGATAGGTAGAGAGGAAATGGGCCGGCCTGGCTAATGCTCTGGCTCCAGTTTTTATTAAGCAAAACCTTTTTATTTTTTGTTTTCTTTAAACCCTTTTAAATATGAATTTTTATAAGGATTTAAATATCTAGAATTTTTATAGAGCACATTAAATAATGCAGGGATATTGGAAACTAAGTGGTGTTGATACCTTTCTTTATTTTCTTATAATTTTAAACTAATAGGAAACTATTTTGTTGAGTGCAATATTCATCACTTAGGATTTAGAGATTTGTATTTTATATATATATTTATTGAGAACTTATAAAATGATTTTTATTTCCTCTTTATAAGTGTAATGGTAATGGTTTAATATAGCTAAGGATATGCATAGAGTATAACCATATTTGTTATTATATAGCAATCATTATATAAGATGGTTTAATTATTAAGGTTCTTAAAATGGTAAATTCTTTTACTCACAATTCACTAATAGGTGAATCCTAACCACCCTACTTATTTAAAAATATCCATAGATGATTTCTTGAACTAGTTATTCACTACTTTCTTAAGTGTGGTTAAAATATGGATATAATATTAGGGTATAATGGTTTGTAGCACTAGCCATTTATGTTTGTGATCTTTAAAGATATCCCCTTTAAAATAGAAAGTTATTTTCTGGAAGGTCGTATGGAAAATAATTGAGAAAGATAACTCCTAAGCACATATGATTATTATAATTGGAAATGATAAAGATGTGCTTATGTGATTTGCTATAGGAAAATATTCCTATAAAGTTGTATGGAGATAAGATGATGGATCAATAATATAAAATGGATATTATGTTTAGTTTAAGATTTAAAGTTGGGTGTTTACCAAGAATTCCTATCTTCCATAATTCACAATCCTGGACTTCTGATTAAGGAATTCCTTTCCTAGATATTCTACTTCTTCCTATCCATCATCATGTGTTAACATGATGAGCTTTACTTCACATGAATATTCTTATCCACCTTTTATTCTTCTAAACCCATTGATAAATCCAATGAGCTTGACATTAAAGCTTTTCATAATCTTCTCATATCCATACTTGGTTATATCAACTACTCTACTGCTGATAACCTCCAACCCAAAAAATAGTTACTTCTAACTCCATTCATGTACTTCCTTTATCACCCTTCACTAATATTATTTCAATAGATGTATACATCAAATCCTACTTCACCTCAAGTGCTTAGTATTTCCAAAGAGGAAGATACTACTTCTTTAATCCAATGTTGCTCTAACATCATCTTAATCATACTATCTTGTCTCTACTTGACTCCAGTATCTAATACTCCAATCTCACATTATATTGATATGACTTGTCATGGATAACCTAGGATAACATATCTATACTAGGTTTCAATCATGTTTTATCCACCAATGTCACTTATACATGATATAAGCATTCAATCTTGGTGAGTAAGGCATGATCATTATAATCCTTTAATAATTTATGGCTTAGGTTTCCAGTTGACTAATCAAGGTCTCATCAATACAACATTACAGTTGTATTATAATTATCTTCTGTTTATCTCTATTGGACTAAGAGATATTATTCATTGACTATACCTACTTGATCCAATAGGATTACTCCTGGTAACTATCTTCAGGATTCATCCTTGTTATCTTCTTTACTACCATATAATTATATATTCCAATAACTCTTCTATCATTTCAGGAGTGAGTTTACTCCATCAATTATCATATTGATTTGATTCCCTTTAATCACTCCCATCCTATAGATGATATCTAAAACTACCATTACTATTTACCTCTTCTTACTTCTTTCTCTAAAGGACTGAAGTGAATGCTATGATAAGGACAAGAATTGATAGGTTAAGAATTGGTGAATCAATAGTTGATTACTCAACATTGATAAACAACAGATATTAAAATAAGATCCAATAGAGATGATAATGATTGATATGGGCAGAAAGATATATGGTGAATGATCTTGACTTGGTTTCTTTCCTACTCAATCTCACTAAAGAGTTAAGGTTAGGTATTACCATGATACTCATGGTAGAGATATATAAGATTAAGATATGCAAGATTTAGTTGTTACATTCCTATTACTTAAGTTATATTTATAACTTGGTATTCATGAGTTGTTTAATGAATACTGGGATATGACTACTTAAGGATCAAATATAAATTATTAAATAATGTATTAGGGTTTAACTTTTATTACATTTGATCTACCCTTAGATCAAATCTCCCTTACCCAAAATAAGGTTTTAGCAAAGGTCGTATTGAAACTTATCGCATTCAACTTGATGATCTACTTCAATTCCATCAAGTTAAGAGAAGCTTCAATCACTTTGACAAGTTTTGTTCAAAAGCGTGAAAATTATTCAGATTTTCTATGCATGAATGCAATGCACACATCCGTGTTCAGCTTATTTCTAAGCTCTAATGCTGGGATGTTACAGATACTAAGCTCTAGGGTTGTTTTGCAAAAAGCCAGATTTACCTCTACTAAGTTCAGAAGCAAAGAAAGCTAGTTGAAAGTTTTATATAACCTAAGTGGGAACTTGAATTTCATACCACAACTATGTTGTGGTAAAGTCAAAGTCATAAATCATTTCATAAGTCATTTTGAAAACATCTGACGACAGAATAGTATGGCCACTCCAACTATCCATAACTGCGGACACAGCTATTCGAATAGTTTGACACTCTGTAGAGGTGGTACACTTTCACCACAACAGTCGATACATCCGTCAGGAACAATCCCGATTTCACCATACTCAGTATGCGGATAATCAATCCTAACCTTTGAATTACACGCCCTGGTATAGGCACCTCTCCTATGAGTTTGGCCTCCCAACCATGACCAACTGTCATCTTGGGAACTGCATAGGTGGACAATCTTCACAAGGTAGCCTCAGCTCAAACCTTAGCCGCAAGGGAACCCATACTAAGGTATATAAATTTCCAGTAAAGCCCTACCCAAATTTCGGGTATTATGGTTGTACGGTAAAATTGGAATGGTATCGCATCCAGACAACCATCAGTTTTATAAAGGGCTAAGACTCATGCCTTAACATTTTCATCATCAAAATCATCTGGTGTTCAAGAATACATGTCAAAACATTTCATTAGAATGACTCATCATTCTAAGGTTTTCATAACCATTTTCACCAAGTATTCCCGTCTAAAGTTGATCAAGTTTTATGCTTAGCACTAGTATCTACAAGGGGTGGTAAACAAGTATATCTTATCTAGGTTCAGTCTCATGCCTCGGGATGACATCAAGATTTATCTAACTTAGGCCAAGTTTTATGCTCTTTATGCTACCTTTAATAATCTTTCTAAGCTCTACAAGTCACTAAGTAAAATCTAATATAAAGCTTTGATAAAGAAATAAAATAATTAAGCTTGCAAGTAAAACTGGGATTTGCTATCATCAAGTGGGCATAATCACATATGCTTAAGGCATCTAGTTTGCATAGTTGTCATGCAAGGGTTAACTTGCAAAGTCAATAGCTTGCAAAGTTGCAAGTATAGGCTTGCTAGGTAAGATAACTTGCAATTTTTAGCTTGCCTTGTGCAGTGTAGTGGTTGAAGTTCTCCTCGGCTTCTTCCTCGTATCCTTGGTTGGCACTATCGTCTATAAATAAATACGAGGTACACAATCACCAAACAATACTTAACTATTTCTATCTATCACACCAAGGTTTTCACTAGATGATATAGGATCATCACAAGCATTACAATCATTAGGGCAAATAGTTTTATTTCCTTTATTTTAGAAACGTAATTTCTACTAATTGAAAAACTACTTAAGATTTAATATTCTCCAACTAAAACATGGGATCATGTTGACACATGTCATCACCACATATTTCAGTCCATGGGAATGTGATTTAAAGTGGTGTCACAATTTAATAAGGTTTAACCTTTTTATTTTAATTAATTAAAGTGACTAGAAATGCCTATGAGGCATTCTTTTATCACTTGATCATTATTTCTGCCAGTAAACCTATATATTTTTATATATTCTAAAAGGTGTGGTTAAATGTGATTTTTTAGAGTTGGAATCAACTCAAAAGCTTTCATGGTTGAATTTGAAAAATGTTTGAATGCAGAAAAGCTTCTGCTTTGTTATTTTTACCATAGGTGATCTACAAATCCAATTTATTTGAATCCAATGGGCTTGGATTAAGCACTCCGGTACCTTTCTAACAAAATTGGTTTCATGCATTTTGGTTCAGTGAATCGAGCTGGGTTGATTTTTGAATCTGGGTACAGAACTGAGTTTGAAACTAAAATAATATACCTAAATTTGAATTACTGGGTCACGCAGGAGGTTAACTGGGACAACCCACTATGCACAACCCGCGTGCGGGCTGGTTAAGTGGTTGTCCCCACTCATCAGTGAGACAGAGAGTGGCGAAGCGGTACGGGGTGATTAGGGCCATAGGATTAGAATATAGATCTACGGCTGTGGTTCATCGTCCACGCCAGAACAGGACGCGACGAACACGAACCCTAGCGCGGCCAGTGGGGGTCGACGGGGGCTCACCGGGGCTCAGGTGATGGTCGGCGACGGGGGTGAATGACGAAGTCGACGACGGCGATCCTCCTGCTACCGGCAGCTCCTCCTGGGGCGGCTTCAATCGACGACACCACTCCTCCTCTACGACGGCGGACTCCGGTGAAATTCCGGCCACCTGGTGATCGCCTTGCTCCGAGAGTGAGTGGGTGTGATCGTTGAGAGGTGGGGAGTGAGATGGTGTGCTCAAATCTAATGGAGGTGCCCTCCTTTTATAGTGGCTGAAGGGGACCGACGGGCGAGGGTGGAGCTCGTCGTGGTCGTCGGCACAGCGGGCTACTAGCATGGGCGATGGTAGGGGGCGGTGCTGTGCTCCCTGGGGAAGCTCAACGGCATGGCAATGCGTCATGGGGTGGTGCGGAATGGTCGGAATGTCTCGGCGCTCTGGGCGGGTCCGACGGTGATTTTAATGGCTGAAAGTACCGACTTGATACGACTAGAGGGGGTGAATAGGAGTCTACCCAATTTTAATTTGTTTCTCACTTTTAGGCTCAACGAGAAGGAACGTTATCTAGATGTGCAACTAAGTGAACAACCTAAATGCAAGAAAACTAACAACAACCACAAGAACGGTAAGTAGCAAGAAGTAAAGGAAGGGAACGAAGTAACCGGAGCGGGGACACGGAGATGTAATTCCCGTAGTTCACTCCCAAGGAGCTACGTCTATGTTGGAGAGGTGTCGGGGCCACACAAGGTCACCCGAGCGCCACAAAGGCCTCACCTTCTTCTCCGGTGAGCTCCCCCACAAAGGAGGCCTCACAATCCACTAACCGGTGACCTTGAAGGCGCCAACCAAAACCTTTACACCAAGGTTGAGGGGGAAGCTCCACAACTCAATTGGAGGCCCTCAACGACACCTCGAAGCTTCACAACACAAGCCTTAGCTCCGAGGATGCCCTACACCGTCTAGGGTTTCAAGAAACCCAAGAGCAACAAGATCCACAAAGGATGGGTGGGGGAAATCAAATCTTCTTTGGTGGAAGTGTAGATCTAGGTCACCTCCCTCACCTCTCAAAAGATCAATTCATTTGAGTGGCTAGAGAGAGAGATCTAGTAAGGTGAAGCTCAAGCATTAATGGAGGAGAGAGAAAATTTTCGAAGTAGGTAGGAGGAAGAAGAGGGGCACCTTAAATAGGCCCCCTCCGCACTAAACCGTTACAGCCCCCGCGACCTCACCGGAACTTCTGGTGAGAGGCCGGAAGTTCCGCCCAGCACGGCTCCAACGGTCATCAGACCGTTGACGCTCGCTCCAAAAGCTCGACCGGAAGTTCAGGTCATAACATACCGGAAGTTCCGGCGAACTTCCTATGCAAGTTTCGGCCCAAGTTCCGGCAAATAGAACACTTCAAACAGAAGGTTACTGACCCTTCAGCGGAACTTGGAGCGGAACTAGGGGCGAAATTTCTGGGTCGCGGACCAAGTCTGACCGGAAGTTCCGGTGGCTAGGCGGAAGTTCCGCTCAGGAACTTTCTGGCAGGATAAGTTCCCATGCAAGTTCTGGCCCAAGTTCCAGCAAATAGAACACTTCAAACAAAATGTTACTGATCCTTCAGCGGAACTTGGAGCGGAACTAGGATCGGAACAAAGCTCAGTTCATCCCACAGAAAATGCCTGAGCGGAACTTCTGGCGCCAGGCCGGAAGTTCCGGTGAGACAAAGAAGGCTTCAACAGATCAGAAACACACTCTCTCACGGAATAGTAGGATGGATGTGGCGGTGCATATAGGTTTGTGCAAGAACAAGTGATTTCCCACAGCCTTTCAAGATGGACCCCCTCTTAATAGTACGGCGACCTAAAACAACAAACGGAGAGAAACTAGGAGAAAACTAAAGGCCACCATCTTCATGAGATCCCAAGGGAGCATCCACATAGTTTTAAGGAAACATCAATAGTGTTTTTCCTGAAACTCAAGAGCATAATTAAATCACAAATGGGATTGTCATTAACACCAAAAACATCATGGGAAAATATAGTCCTTTCAATGGCGCACAAGGTCCATGGTCCGCGTGGCGGCGAACGGGGTTGTCTGGCGGGTTGCTGGGGTGCTGAAGATCATGCACGCAAGCAGCGAGGGCGGCGCGTGGTCTGTGGGCTTGTGTCGCGGGTGACGCTCTCGCGCGCTCTCGGCACGCTCGTAGAGAAACTGGGCGCAAACTTTCCGTGTGGTCCAGGGGCTGGCAGTGCTCGAGGCTTGGACAGGGGGTGGCGATGGACGATGGAGAGTGTCCCAGACATGCTTGCTAGGCTTGGTGCTGCTCCTAGCTTGTTGGCGACATGGGGTGTCAAGTTAGGCTCAGCATGCTCACCATTGATGGCCATTGCATGCTCATAGTGGTTCTAAAGCTAGTTAACTTAGTTTGATCATCTACTGAGAGTGTAGGGTGAGCTAGAGAGGGAACAAGATTGGCCAAAATCACTGCTCCTAATAGTGTTTGATGTTTGTTTGTTTGCTGATTACAAGGTGTTTGATGAAATGGCCGAAAGAGATACAAATTTGAATTTTGGATTCAAACTTGGTCGGTGTGTTGGTTACATACTAGGGAGTCTCTCGTTAGTTGGATTGGTCAAGGGACACTGGTTTGGTTGGGTTTTGAAAATGTGTGATCTTCACATATGATATAGATTCAGTTTTGAAATGTGATTTGAATCAAGTGACCAAATGTTTCTGCAAGTTTGAAAGGTGGGCTTTGATTCACTTTTACTTGGTCTTGCAAGGGGTGAAAAGAAATGGAAAAGTTTCTGTTTGAAATCTTGGACTAGAAACACTCAAAGTGTCCTAGTGAGCAAGATTGGCAAAAATGACCATTTGCTTATTTGTTTTGTTTTTGATTTTCTCTTGATTTGTTTCTGCTTGGAAATGTTTTAGATGATGTTGTTTTCATCTTTAAACCATTCCTTGCTATTTAGATCAATCACACAAGTCCATTCATGCATTCATACAATCATCACATACACACATGCATTCGTAATATTAACAAAAGTTTTTGTTAACCCTAATTTTGGTTATTGGAAATTGATAATCATTGTTAAACATTTTTGGGATGTTACAAAAATCAAACTTAGCATCACTAGTAGTAGACTCATTAGCCTTAGGCATTGTAGGAGGAGGAATAGGGACTTCTTGTGGTTTAGTGGTATCCATTTTGGTGATGGTGCACACACTATCGTTTCTATCAATTTCAGCTTCCCTTTCCCACTTAGCATGAAGTTGGGCTAACAGTCTAACATTTTCATCAATAGTAACTTGTATGACATGAGTAGCAGCAAAGGTACTTTCCATGGTTTCAGGTTTAGCAGCCATTTTATTAATCAAGGAGGACTATGCTTCAGAGAAAGAGGAAATATTTTTCTTAGCACTCAAATTTTTTGACTATAAACTAGGAATTTTTCAATTCAGATTCTCAAGCAGCTTCTTCTCCTCATGAACGAGGACTGTGCTTCAGACAAAGAGGAAATATTTTTCTCAGCTTCCCTTTCTTCTTGAGAACGAGGCTTTTGGTGTTTACTCACAAGCAACTTCTTCTCCTCATGAATGGTGATGTTGTCTTCAGGATAGCGAGTGCCAGTCGTCTCAAGCCACTTGTGATTGATGAGAGTCTGAATATAGGGAGCATAGTGAAGGGTTTCGCGGCATACTAAATCAAAATTTTCTACGGATGCGAACAGAGGGACAGCCAAGATCTAATCTAGGAGATGCAAACAACGAGAGAGATTGGATTAGATCTTCATACCCTTGAAGATTCGACTGTAACGCTCGTTTAACGTGGGTGATGTAGTCGTACTCGCTTCTCCTCCTCGCGATCCGATCCGATCTAGCACCACAAGTGGCGGTGCCTCCGTGAGATGCACACGTGCAGCACCTCGACGTCTCCTCCTTCCTTGGTCCAACAAGTATGGTGGAGAGACGGATTAGATCTACAACACGACGACGTGGTGTATATGGTGGAGAGTTTCTGCAGCAGGGCTTCGCCTACACGCAGTCGGGAGGGAGAGAGAGGAGGGCAGCAGGGCGACTGGGCTTGGAGGGGAAGGTTGGGGGGGTGGTGCGCTCCCAGCCCTCTTTATATAGAGGGGTGGGCGGCTGACCTTGCCCCTCCCCCAAGCCAAGGCCGGCGGCCAAAGGAGGAGGAGTGGGGGCAAGGAAACCCCCCCTTTCTAGAAGGTCCAAATTAGGGTTTTATCCCTCTTGGCCGGCTGGGCCCTATGGGTCCTTGTGCCCCTGGCCCAATGCGGACAGGGAACTCCCTCATAGGCCCATGCCCCCTCCGTAAGGTGGGGCCACGTTGGTACCCTTACGGAAGGTTCTAGAAGTTTCCGGTACAATACCGATTAACACGGAACAATTCCGAACTCCAAAAACTGCACTGCCTTATATGAATCTTATTCTCCGGACCACTCCGGAACCTCTCGTGATGTCCCGGATCCCATCCGAGACTCCGAACAAAAACTCATAAACCAATTATCCAATCTATCCTAGCGTCGAGACGTTAAGTGTGACCTGGGTTCAAGAATATGCAGACATGATCTTCTATCAATAATCAACAGCGGGGTCTGGAAACCCATATTGACTCGCACACATTCATCGATGATCATATCGGATGAACCACGATGCCAGGATTCAATCAATCCCATATATATATTCCCTTCGTCTCGCAATATTTTACTTGCCCGAGATTCGATCGTCGGTACCGTCATACCTAGTTCAATCTTGTTCACAACAAGTACTTTACTCGTTCCGTAATCCGATATCACTTTGTGATTAATTCCTTAACAACATGCTTGCAAGCGGTGTTGATATCGACACGAAAGTGGGCCCAAGTATATCTCTCCGACTTGGGAGGGACAAATCCCATCTCGATACATACAACCCAAGATACTTTCCGATCACCGAGACACCTTTATGATCACCCTCTCATAGGATGACGCTTGATGACCTCAAAGCTTTCTTCCGATACCAGGAGTTGTATTATCTCATGGTCTAAGGAATACAATATTTGACATAAGAAAAGCTTCGCAAAGACGAACACGATGACACGATCTAATTGCTTCGCTTAGTTTGGGTCTGTCCATCATATCATTCTCCCAATGATATGATCTCATTATTAATTGACAACTCATGTCCATGGTTAGGAAACCTTAACCATCATTAATCAATGAGCTAGTCCATAGAGGCGTACTAGTGACACGGTGTTGTTCACAAACCACACAAGTATTAAAGTTTTTCCGCTTAATACAATTCTAGCATGGAATATAAACATTATCATGAACAAGAATTATAATAATAACATCTTTATTATTGCCTCTAGGGCATAATTCCAACAGTCTCCCACTTGCACTAGAGTCAATAATCTAGTTTACATCTGGCAACAATCTCACACCCATGGCACTGAGGTGCTGATCATGTTTTACACGTGGAAGAGGTTTAGTCAATGGATCTGCAACATTCAGATCTGTATGTACTTTGCTGATCTTCAGATCTCCATCTGCTATATAATCTCGGATTATATGAAACTTGCGTTGATATGCTTGGTCTTTGGATGATATCTTGGTTCCTTAGCGAGTGCTATGGCACCAGTGTTGTCACACAATATCTCCAAAGTGGGTCCAATGCACTTGAACCACGCCAAGCTCGGATGAAGTTCTGATCCAAACTCCTTCACTTGACGCTTAGAGCAGCCATGTATTCCGCTTTCATCAGAGATCCCGCAATCACGCTTTGCTTGCAGCTTCTCCAGCTCACAGCTCCTCCATTCAAAATATTCATGTATCCTGTCTGAGATTTAGAATCATCCTTGTCGGTGTCGAAAATAGCGTCGACGTAACCTTTTACGACAAGCTGTTCATCACCCCCATAGACTAAGAACATTTCTTTAGTCCTATTTAGGTACTTTAGGATGTTCTTCACGGCTGTCCAGTGTTCCACTCCTGGATCACTTTGATATCTGCCGTCAAACTAAGAGCATTGGACACATCCGTCTAGTACACAGATGGCATACATGATGGAACCTATGGCCGAGGCATAAGGCACTTTGCTCATAGCTTCCTATCATTTCATCAGAATGGACACCGAGCCTTGCTCAATATCTTACCCGACAACATAGGCCTTTGAACCTTTCTTTGCCTTATCCATTCTGAACCTTTTCGTAACTTTGTCTAGGTATGTACTCGCTTAAAGCTATCAAAGCGTCTTTGTCTATCTCTATAGATTTTGATGCCCAATATATAAGCAGCTTCACTTAGGTCTTTCATTGAAAAACACTTGTTCAAATAACTCTTCACATCGTTAAGCATGTTGATGTCATTTCCAATAATCAATATGTCATCCACATATAGTACCAGAAACGTCACCGAGCTCCCACTCACTTTCTTGTAGATACAAGCTTCGTAGCAATTTGGAACAAATCCAAAGCTCTTGATCACTTGATCAAAAACGAAGGTTCCAACTCCGAGATGCTTGCTTCAGTCCATAAATGGAACGCTGAAGTTTGCATACTTTATCAGCATCCTTAGGATCGACAAAACCTTCGGGTTGCATCATATACAACTCTTCATCAATGTTGCCATTGAGGAAAGCCTTGAAATCCATCTGCCATATTTCATAATCATGAAACGCAGCAATTGCTAATAAAATCCGAATGGACTTAAACATCGCTACGGGAGAGAAAGTCTCATCGTAGTCAACACCTTGAACTTGTCGAAAACCTTTTGTGACAAGTCATGCTTTATAGACGGTAACATTACCATCCGCGTCCGTTTTCTTCTTGAAAATCCATTTGCACTCAACGGCCTTTCGGTCGCTAGGAGGGTCCACCAAAGTCCATACTTGGTTTTCGCTCATGGATCCCAATTCGGATTTCATGGCTTCTAGCCATTTCTCAGAGTCTGGGATCATCATCGCTTCCTCATAGTTCGTAGGTTCACTATCTTCTACTAACAAGACAGTCAAGACAGGGTTGTCGTACCACTCAGGAGGGGCACGCGACCTTGTCGACCTGCGACGCTCGATAGCACATCGTCCGGCTTCATGATCCTTGTCATTAGCTTCCTCTATTGTTGGTGCAAAGTGACCTGGAACAATTTCAGGTGCTGCGCTACTCTCCAATTCAAGAGAAGGTTCAATAACCTCGTCTAGCTCTACTTTCCTCCCACTCACTTCTTTCGAGAGAAACTCCTTCTCAAGAAAGGAACCGTTCTTTGTGACAAACACTTTGCCTTCGGTTCTGTGATAGAAGGTATACCCAATAGTTTCCTTAGGGTATCCTATGAAGACGCATTTCTCCGCTTTGGGTTCGAGCTTGTCCGGCATCAACTTCTTGACGAAGCTTCAGATCCCCAAACTTTAAACGACAACTTAGGTTTAGCACCAAACCACAGTTCATACGGTGTCGTCTCAACGGATTTAGATGGTGCCCTATTTAAAGTGAATGCAGCGGTTTCTAATGCATAACCCCAAAATGATAACGGCAAATCAGTAAGAGACATCATCGATCGGACCTTATCTAATAGGGTTCGGTTCCGGCGTTCAGACACACCATTGCGCTGTGGTGTTCCGGGTGGCGTGAGTTGTGAAACAATTCCACTTGCTTTAAGATGCGTGAGAAAATCATAACTCAAATATTCACCTCCACGATCGGATCGTAGAAACTTAATCTTTCTGTTACGATGGTTCTCCACTTCATTCTGAAATTCTTTGAACTTTTCAAACGTTTCAGATTTATGTTTCATTAAATAGATATACCCATATCTACTTAAGTCATCGGTAAAAGTGAGAAAATAGCGATATCCACCGCGCGTCGAAACACTCATCGGTCTGCATACATCGGTATGTATGATTTCCAACAAGTCCGTTGCTCGCTCCATCATACCGGAGAACGGGGTTTTGATCATCTTGCCCATGAGGCATGGTTCGCATGTGTCAAATGATTCAAAATCAAGAGACTCCAAAAGTCCATCAGAATGGAGTTTCTTCATGCGCTTTACACCAATATGACCTAGACGACAGTGCCACAAATAAGTAGTATTATCACTATCTACTTTGCATCTCTTAGCCTCAATGTTATGGATGTGTGTTTCATCCCTTTCGAGATTTAGAAGAAATAAACCATTCACAAGAGGTGCATGACCATAAAAGATGTTACTGATATAAATAGAACAACCATTATTCTCCGATTTAAATGAATAGCCGTCTTGCAATAAACAAGATCCAGAAATAATGTTCATGCTCAACGCAGGCACATAATAACACGTATTAAGGTTTAAAACTAATCCCGAAGGTAAAACTAAGGAGAGCGTGTACCGGCCATCACATCAACTCTTGATCCGTTGCCAACGCAGCGCGTCGTCACCTCATCCCTCGCAAAGTCACCGCTATTCTGTAGCTCTGTTTGAGTTACAAATATTAGCAACCGAACCAAGATCAAATACCCGTGCACTACGAGGGCTAGTAAGGAAAACATCAATAACATGTATATCAAATATACCTTTGATGGTGCCAGCCTTCTTGTCCGCTAAGTACTTGACGATTGCGCTTCCAGGACCCTTGTCCTTGCAATAGAAGCACCAGTGCCGGCTTAGGACCAGACTTGAGCTTCTTCTCAGCGAGGGCAGGTGCTTGCCGCCCTTCTTGAAGGGCTTCTTTGCACCCTTACCTTTCTTGAAGGTGGGGGGCTTGTTGACCATCAACACATGATTATCCTTTTTGATGTCCACCTCCGCAGCCTTCAGCTTTGCGAAGAGCTCGGTGATCGTATCAGTGGAACCAATCTGATTGTGAGTCGCTACAAAACTTTTGTAGCTGGGAGGGAGTGATTGCAGAACCCTGTCAATCTTGAGATCCTCTGGAATCTTGCAGTCCAGTTGCTCAAGGCGTTGAGTGTAGCCCGACATCTTAATGGCGTGCTCACTAACGGAACTCCCTTCCTCCATCTTGCAGTTAAAGAACTTCTCAGAGATCTCATATCTCTCAGAACGGGCTTGAGTCTAAAACATGGTTTTCAGCTCCTCGAGAATCTCAAAGGGCCCGGGATAGTCTTCAAAACGATTTTGAAGGTCCGATTCCATAGCAAACAACATGGTGCTCTTAATCACACCATAATCATCTCTGCGCGACTGATAGACAGCTTTCTCATCAGCCGGCGCAGTAGAAGCAGGGGCGTCACCTAACGCACTCTCAAGGACATAGTCCTTTTGACCGCCAGAGAGAATGATTCTCAGATTGCGGAACCAGTTGGTGAAGTTAGACCCATTGTTTCTAAGCTTTTCCTTCTCAGCAAAAACGTTGAAGTTGAAGTTGGACTTAGCCATTTGATCTACAATATTTGCAAGTACAAATTAGACTATGTTCATGATAACTAGTTCAACTTTTAATCAAATTACTAGATGAACTCCCACTAAATTCAACATCCCTCAATTTGTTTAGTGAACACAATCCAAATTCACCACACCTAATCCGATCTTCACGAGAAGAGATGTGGTTTCAATGGTGGACAACGAAGTGTCGATCATATCATTCATATGACTCATGTTTAACCTTTCGGTTCATGTGTTCCGAGGCCATGTCTGTACATGCTAGGCTCGTCAAGTTAGACCCAAGTATTTCCACGTGTGCAAAACTGGCTTGCACCCGTTGTATGTGAGCGTAGAGTCTATAGAACCCGATCATCACGTGATGCTTGGACACGATGAAATTTCGCAACGGTGCATACTTGGGGAGAACACAGTTTTTATCTTGATCTTTAAGTGAGGAATCATCTTATAATGCTACCGTCGCGATCTAAGCATAATAAGATACATAAAAGGATAAACATCACATGCATATAACTTTATGTGACATGGTATAGCCAATCTTCGCGCAATGATCTCCATCTTGTGCGTGCCGGCATGATCTCCATCACTCCACCATGATTGCCTCCACCACGAATAGCAACTACAACTATTGCTAACTACTTAGCGATAAAGTGAAACTATTACATGGCGTATAAGAAGTTGACACACAGGTCATACACAATTATAAAGACAACCATATGGCTCCTGCCGGTTGTGTACTCATCGACATGCAAGTCGTGAAACATTACAAAACATGATCATCGTATACATTATACGCATCACACTTGGGCCATACCATATCACAGAAAACACTCCCTGCAAAAACAAGTTAGACGCCTCTACTTTGTTGTTGCATGTTTTACGTGGCTTATGGGAGTAGATGCTAAGAACGATTCTTACCTACGGAAAGCCACAACAGTGATATTATGGTTGCCAAACTCCGGTGTAGATACCATGACAACTATAGTGAGAGAAACTGACATCCACCAGCCGCATGTGTGGAACAAGCCACACGTCAAGTGCGGAGCCGGTCTCACGAACGACGTCGCGTAAGGTTGGCCTGGACCGCTTCAATCTCACTATCCCGCGTCATAAGAAGAACACAAACAAGAGGCTTGCAATAGAAAACATCAACGCCCGCAACAACCATGTTGCGTTCTACTCGTGAATCACATCTACGCATAGATCTAGCTCTGATACCACTGAAGGGTTTCGAGGCATAGTAAATCAAAATTTTCTACGGATGCGAACGGAGGGAAAGCCAAGATCTAATCTAGGAGATGCAAACAACGAGAGAGATTGGATAAGATCTTCATACCCTTGAAGATTCACACAGCGGAACATTCGTCGGAACGTGGGTGATGTAGTCGTACTCGCTTCTCCTCCTCGCGATCCGATCCGATCTAGCACCACAAGTGGCGGTGCCTCCGTGAGATGCACACGTGCAGCACCTCCACGTGTCCTCCTTCCTTGGTCCAGCAAGTATGGTGGAGAGACGGATTAGATCTACAACACGACGACGTGGTGTATATGGTGGAGAGTTTCTGCAGCAGGGCTTCGCCTACACGCAGTCGGGAGGGAGAGAGAGAGGAGGGCAGCAGGGCGACTGGGCTTGGAGGGGAAGGTGTGGGGGGGTGGTGCGCCCCCAGCCCTCTTTATATAGAGGGGTGGGCGGCTGCCCTTGCCCCTCCCCCAAGCCAAGGCCGGCGGCCAAAGGAGGAGGAGTGGGGGGCAAGGAAACCCCCCCCTTTCTAGAAGGTCCAAATTAGGGTTTTATCCCTCTTGGCCGGCTGGGACCTATGGGGCCTTGTGCCCCTGGCCCAATGCGGCCAGGGCACTCCCTCATAGGCCCATGCCCCCTCCCAGAAGGTGGGGCCACGTTGGTCCCCTTCCGGAAGGTTTTAGAAGCTTCCGGTACAATACCGATTAACCCGGAACAATTCCGAACTCCAAAAACTGCCTTATATGAATCTTATTCTCCGGACCACTCCGGAACCTCTCGTGATGTCCCGGATCCCATCCGAGACTCCGAACAAAAACTCATAAACCAATTATCCAATCTATCCTAGCGTCAAGACACGTTAAGTGTGTGACCCTGCGGGTTTGAGAATATGCAGACATGATCTTCTATCAATAATCAACAGCGGGGTCTGGAAACCCATATTGACTCCCACACATTCATCGATGATCATATCGGATGAACCACGATGCCAGGATTCAATCAATCCCATATATATATTCCCTTCGTATCACGATATTTTACTTGCCCGAGATTCGATCGCTTGCATCATACCTAGTTCAATCTCGTTCACGCAAGTACTTTACTCGCTCCGTAATCCGATATCACTTTGTGATTAACTCCTTAACCACATGCTTGCAAGCGGTGTTGATATCGATTACGAGTGGGCCCAAGTATATCTCTCCGACTTGGGAGGATAAATCCCATCTCGATACATACAACCCAACAGATACTTTCCGATCACTTGAGAGACACCTTTATGATCACCCTCTCATAGGATGACGTTTGATGACCTCAAAGCTTTCTTCCGATACCAGGGAGTTGTATTATCTCATGGTCTAAGGAATACAATATTTGACATAAGAAAAGCTTCGCAAAGACGAACACGATGACACAATCTAATTGCTTCGCTTAGTTTGGGTCTGTCCATCATATCATTCTCCCAATGATATGATCTCATTATTAATTGACAACTCATGTCCATGGTTAGGAAACCTTAACCATCATTAATCAATGAGCTAGTCCATAGAGGCGTACTAGGGACACGGTGTTGTTCACAAACCACACAAGTATTAAAGTTTCCGCTTAATACAATTCTAGCATGGAACATAAACATTATCATGAACAAGAATTATAATAATAACATCTTTATTATTGCCTCTAGGGCATAATTCCAACACATAGATGCAAGAGCGCTTGTAAATAATAGCCTGCCACATCTCTGTGTAGATAAAATGCATAACATCCATTGGCCTGTCAGTGTCACGGCGGAGATAAGTCTAATGCATAAGGTCAACCCGATAGGCATGAAACTGATCAAAGTTGCCAGCCTTGGGAGAGATGGTGTTCAAGTACACCCTGCGCATGATGTCATAAACTGGCAGCAGATGATTCACCTGCCCAACAGTGCCCCACCCTTCAATATAGAGAGGCTCCAGGACCTCAGGATTAGCAGCTTGGGCGGTATGAACACGCCAACCATTTGCCCCTTTGCCAGGCTGAAGGGGATAGCCAAGGAGCTCAGCAAACTCAGACCAAGTGGCGGTAATAAACACTCCCCTAGTCATCCACTTCAACACACCTTCAGTAGAGGAGCTCATGTGAATAAACAGGGTAGTGTAAAACTAAGCAATAGCAGCCTCATCAAAGTTCTGACGGTGCTCCATGAGGGGAATCAGCCCAAACCTCTGGCAAATATCAAGATCCTCGCCAAAAAATGCATGTTTCTCTTCCATGCGAGTCACATTGATGTACTTTTGAGGAGAAACCACATACTTAGTCTTTGTTGCATAGATCTCAGCAAATATTTGTTCCTGAAGGCAGTTGTGGAAGAGAGGATCCAAGCAAAGACGGTCACGAGGAATGAGGTAGGGATCCGTACGCCTGAATTCAGAGTAGCCCTTCTGAGTCCATTTGGAGATTTTGGCCTTGGATTTGTCAGGCCCGGCAGCAGTGGCCTTCTGAGAGGCAAGAACAGGCCTTTTTCCTTCAGCAGCAGCAGCACGGCGAGCATTAGCAGCCTTCTGACGGGAAGTCTGAGTGGTTGGACGCACTACCTCAACATCCTCTTCATTGATCTCAGGAGGAATATCAAAGGAAGGTTTACGGATACGCTTGCCTTTGCGAGAACCACCTTGCTCTGAGAAGAAAGCATAAGAATAGGGAGGGAAGGTGGGGTAAGTGCACAAGTTCGGAAGCAGAAACAAAGAAATAGATTGGAAAAATACAATCAGGGAAAAATTTCACTGTTGTCGGAAATTCCGCCGAATCGCCGGAACTTTCGGTGGAAATGGTCCACCGGAAGTTCCGGTCGTGGCTCATCAGATGTTCCTGTGAGACCACGAACTGGCGGTTCAAAACAGAAGTTCACTAGATCTAGATCTACAAGCCACAAGTGCAAAAATTTCCAAGGATGTATTGGACCAATCTACTCTAGCATGATTCCCTAGGCCTACCAAGATCTCCCAACAAGTTCTAGCCAAATAACTAGCCTAGACATGGTGAGCCCTAACTCAAGCAATGGTGAGAGAGCTAGATTTCCATGAATGGAGGGAGTTGAGGGCAAATAGCGGAGTCCATGGTGGGAGATCAAGGTGGGGAAGGTTCCCACGGAGCAGATCTGCGGAGGGGAGGCCGGAGGCGAAGGGGCCGGAGCACCTTCGCGGAGGAGACTTGGTCAGCGGCTGCTCCAAATAGAAGATGGGTCTTGGGGAAAAAGGAAGAAGATCCCATTTTCCCCCAGGGCCCGCCTTATATAGGACAAAGAACACCACCGGAAGTTCCGTTCAGGGACCGGAAGTTCCGGTGGACTGGAAGTTCCGGGTTAGGCTGAAAAAGTTCCAGGTCAGCAGGTGGTTCAGACGAACAACCAGCTGACCGGAAGTTCCGGTGACGCTAGAAATACCTTCTCAGGTTTGGAAGATAACAAGGAAGAACTTGTGCAGGGAATAGAGAGGGCTTGAGGAAAGGAAAGGCTTAGGATAGAGAGCTCAAACTGTGAAGAACCAAAGCTAACAAAAACCAAGAAAAAACACAAAAAGGTCAAAGACACAAATAAAAATGGGTCGGTGGCCGAGGCCACCTTATATAAGAGTAAATGGCTTGACACCACGAAGATATATCTTGGGTTCATTACCAACACTCATCATGAAGCTCAAATGGTCTCCTTTAGAGACTATAGTGTATGAAAACTTTAATGTGCGCATAATAGGGATTGCGTTTGTTCATAAGAGGAACTACACTCCCCCTAAATCCATGCCTACATCCAAACAAGATACACATTGAGACACGGGTAGGTGTGTAAGGTACTCAAGCAACATTGCTCGAATCAATGATATTTAGCTCATGCCTTAACTCCTGGAACCTTGCTTCATCAAGAGGCTTCGTGAAAAGATCCATAAGGTTTGCCTTGGTGGGAACATACTCCAAAGAAATGTCTCCTCTAGCAACATGGTCCCAAATGAAATGATGACGAATCTCAATGTGCTTGGTCCGGTTGTGTTGCACGGGATTGTGAGCAATGGCAATGGCACTCTCATTGTCACAAAGAAGAGGCACCCTGTCAAAGGATATTCCAAGATCCTTCAAAGTTTGCTTCATCCATAGCAATTGAGCACAATAGCTTGCGGCAGAGATGTACTCAGCTTCGGCAATGGACATAAACACACAGTTTTGCTTCTTCGAGGACCAACAAACCAATGATCTTCCGAGAAACTTACAAGCTCCGGAGGTTGACTTTATTCCCACTTTGTCACCATCCCAATCATAGTCCGAGTAACCAATAAGATCAAAGCTGGCTCCCTTGGGGTACCATAACCCAAAGTTTGGGGTATGAACTAAATATCGAAAGATTCTCTTGACCGCCACCATGTGGCTTTCCTTTGGCGCGGCTTGAAATCTTGCACACATACCCACACTCAACATAATATCCGGTCGGGATGCACAAAGATAGAGCAAAGAACCAATCATAGAACGATAGAGTTTTTGATCCACCTCCTTACCCTTGGGACCGAGATCAAGATTAACCTTAGTTGGCATGGGAGTCTTGGCACCTTTGACTTGATCAAACTTGAACTTCTTGAGCATGTCTTGGATGTATTTGGCTTGGTTGATGAAAGTCCCTTTCCTCAATTGCTTGACTTCAAACCCAAGGAAAAACTTCAACTCCCCCATCATGGACATCTCGAAGCGATCGGTCATGAGCTTGGCAAAATCCTCATTAAAAGTTTTTTTAATAGACCCAAAGATAATATCATCAACATAGATTTGACATACGAACAAGTGGCCTCCGACTTTCTTAGTAAAAAGAGTGGGATCAATGAGGCCTACTTCGAAGCCACGGTCTAACAAGAGCTCCCTAAGGCAATCATACCACACACATGGGGCTTGCTTGAGACCATAGAGTGCCTTATTGAGCTTGTAGACATGGTTCGGAAAAAGTGGATCCTCAAATCCTGGAGGTTGCTTGACGTATACCAACTCTTTCAAAGGACCATTAAGAAAAGCACTCTTAACATCCATTTGATGCAACTTCAAGTTATGATGAGTAGCAAAAGCAAGAAGCATACGAATGGATTCAAGGCGAGCAACGGGGGCATAAGTCTCAACGTAGTCGATGCCCTCAACTTGTGAGTATCCATGGGCAACTAACCTTGCCTTGTTGCGCACGACAATTCCATTCGCATCACACTTGTTCTTGAAAACCCACTTGGTTCCAATGACGTTTTGACAATCTTTGGCCGCTCAACCAATGTCCAAACATTGTTCCTCTTGAAGTTGTGAAGTTCTTCGTTCATAGCATTAAGCCAATCATCATATTCAAGAGCTTCGAAGACTTTCTGTGGTTCCACAAGAGAGATAAAAGCATGGTGAGAGCTAAAGGAAGCTAGTTGCCTCCATTATCAAGGATATGTCCATATTGAACAAGCTTGGCGAGACGATAGGCTTGACGGTGGGCTTGTGCTTCAACACGAGATTCTTGAGCTACCACTTGGTCATTGCCACCAATTGAGCCGCCGCCTTGACTATAAGCACGAACACGAGGATCATCTTCATCAATTTCCACTTCGAGGGAGTCATCATTTGGAGAGGATCCTTGAGAATCATTGACTTGCTCTTGAACTTGACGAGCTTGACCTTGAGGAGAGCCGTGACCTTGAGGAGGAGCCCCATCTTGGGGAGGTTGATGAATTTGATGAAGAGCTTGACTGTGGTAGGTGCCTTGAGAAGGAGCCCCATCGTGGGGAGGTTGATGTTGTTGATGAAGAGCTTGATCTTTGGAGCTTGGAGAGTCATGAGCATGGGAAGCTTCGGAAGAGCTTGTGCCAAAATAGTAGGTCCTTGAGGGGCAAGATGATCTTGTGAAAGTGAGGGCTCCACTTGAGTAGAGCTTGGTCCTTCTCCTTCGTCCACAAGGGGATCCTCAATGGGGAGGTGGAAACCCACACCCATTATTCTTATGGCCTTAGGAGGAATTTCATCACTTGGATCACAAACACCATCTTGCCTAACAAGAGACTCATGGTTTTCATCAAACTTCACATTGCTCGTCTCTTCAACTCTTCCATTGGCTTTGTTGTAGACTCTATAAGCATGGGACTGATTTGAGTAACCAAAAAAAATTCCTTCTTGAGCCTTGGATTCAAACTTGGAAAACAAACTCCTTTCTTGAGAATGTAGCACTTGCAACCAAACACCCGAAAGTAGCTAACATTTGGCTTTTTCCCGGTGAGGAGTTCATAGGGGGTCTTGTTCTTTTTCTTGCAGAGATAAAGCCGGTTGGTTGCATGGCAAGCGGTGGAGATGGCCTCGGCCCAAAAGTTGTATGGAGACTTGAACTCAGCTAGCATAGATCGAGCCACATCCATCAAAGTGTGATTCTTCCTTTCGGCAACTCCATTTTGTTGAGGGGTATAGGGAGTGGAGTATTGATGCTTGATTCCTTCATCACTAAGAAACTCATCCAAGGTATAGTTTTTGAACTCGGTGCCATTATCACTTCGAATTAAGAGAATAGTTGCATTGTGCTTCCATTGAACCTCATTGGAAAAATCGATGACGGTTTGTTGAGTCTCACTCTTGTACTTGAAAAAGAACACCCAAGTGTATCTTGAGAATCATCCACAATAACCAAGCAATACTTCTTGCCTCCAAGGCTATCATGAGAGGGTGGACCAAAAAGGTCCATATGCAAGAGCTCCAAACACCTCTTGGTGGTGATTTGATTGAGTGCTTTGTGAGGATTTTCATGCATCTTCCCTTCAATACAAGCCCTGCAAACATGATCTTTGGCAAAAGAAACATCGTTAAGTCCAAGGATGTGGCCCTCGGAGTGAAGTCTTTGCAAAGTTCTCATGTTAACATGGGCTAGGCGGCGATGCCACAACCAGCCCTTGTCGGCTTTAGCATAGAGACATAGAGCATGAGGAGTAGTGGTCCCTGAAAAGTCCACCACATACAAGTCATGCTCTACATACCCTACAAAAGCCACCTTGAGAGACTTGCTCCACATGAGGACCACGGTATGAGCATTAAAGAACGAAGAAAGACCCATAAGAGCAAGAGCACGAACTGAGAGTAAATTGTAACCAAGAGTTTTGACAAGCATGACGTCAACCAAGGATACATCCGGGGTTACCACCACTTTGCCAAAACCCAAAACCTGAGAGCTTGTTTTATCACCGTAGGAGACCATGTTGTTTGCAATATTTGGCCTCATCTCCGACATGATAGACTTGCTTCCGGTCATATGACTCGTGGCACCACTATCAAGCACCCATTTTGATCCACCGGAAGCATAGTCCTACAAGAAAATCAAGCTTTGGTTTTAGGTACCCATTTTGCAATGGGTCCCCTTTTGTTAGTAACAAGAGCCTTTGGAACCCAAATGGCCCAATGATAATCATGTGTGTAAGAAGTTCCCACATATCTAGCATATACATGACCATCATAAGATTTGCAAAGAATATAAGAGGGATTGTTCTTTCCGGCAAAGTTGTCACTTTGCAAGATGGTTAGGCCATTAGAAGCCCCTTGAGCCATGCCCTTGTTCTTTTTCTTCTTCTTGTTCTTCCTCTTCTTCTTCTTAGTCTTGGCAAGTTGATCCTTCAACACCTTGATCTCCTCAATGAGATGCTCATGCTTGCAACAAGGGTTAGGAGTGCTAGGCAAGTCTATAATTTGCACATCGGAAGACTTAGCATGTTCGCAAGTTAATTGAGTTTGAAGCTGTTCATGGGCTTCAAAAAGATTTGAGAATTTGCTCTCCAAGGCTTTGTGTTCCTCTTTGAGTTTCTCAAGATCCTTTTGAGTCCTATCATGACCACCCACAAACTCAACTTTTTCTTTCTTAAGCACCTTAACCAAAGCAATGGCATGATCATGTTCTTTAATTATAGAGCACATGGTGTTGTTATGATCATCTACAAGATTAGACACACTTTCTTCAAGATTAATTCTCATATTTTGTTCATCCTCAAGACTTTGAGTGAGAGAATCAATTTCATCAGCGGCATCTCTTTCATTTTTACTTAGCAAGTCAAGAAGTTCTTCCTTTTCATCTAAAGCATCCCTAACATTGTCAAGTTGTGCAAGCAAGGATTCAAAGCAAGTTTTAGTTTATTCATCCAAGGTAGCAACAAATTCACACATGCCAATCATCTCTTTCTTCACCTCTAGACCAACAAGATCAAGAGAGTAAGGCTCACTAGAGATAGGTTGAGGATTGGGTTTCGATGTTACCTCGGTGGCCTTGTCCATGAAGCACTTTTGGTTGGAGGAGATGACATTTTCATTTGGCGAGTCGAAGAGGGATAGACGTGGAGTTGAGGTAGTGTCAATAGCAGCAACTCCCACAATCTCTACACCATGAACTTCATCATCATCTTCATCCGTGCCTGAAAGGTATTCTTCATGGACCACTATTGCTCGTTCCTTGTTGGCGACGTTCTTGACGGCGTAGTTCTTGTTCAAGGGATGAGGAGGTCTTGACTTGATCTTGCGAATGAGACGACCACCATTGTCTTCACGGTTCTCAAAGGGACACTTGGCCACGAAGTGACTCTTGTCGTTGCAATTGTAGCACGACCTTGCCTTGGGAGACTTGTTGGGTGAGTTGAATCTTGAGTTGTCCCTTGATCTTGACTTGAACCCGGACTTGTTCCAAAAGGCCCTTGAAGCGAGAGAAAGATGTTCGTTGAAGGCACACTTGAGATCCTCTTGAGACCACTCACTTGATGTATCATCATCATCAACTTCAATAGCCTTGGCCTTCAAAGCAAGATTCACTTTGGTTGACCCAATGGCCCTAGCACGAACGGACTCCGCATTCTTCTTGGCAATAGTCATGGCAATTACTTCGCTCAAGACTTCTTGGGAGGTCATTAGGTGAAAATTGGTTCTTCCCTTGATAGAGTTGAGCTTTTGTTCTTAAAATGGAAGGAGAGCTTGAATGAACTTCCTATTCATAAACTTGTCGTCAACATAGGTGGCCCCAAGGTCCCTCATAGTGGAACAAAGAACTTTGAGGCGCCTATACATGTCTTCGGGGGTCTCATCATCTTGCATCGCGAAACCATCGCACTCGTTGTTGATTTCATCAAACTTGGAGCTTTGGATGCTTGCATTCCCAACAAAGAGCTCGGTGAGTTGATCCCAAGCTCCCTTGGCAGTGTCGAATTGGCGAATGTGAGCAAAGTCCTTTGGAGTCAAAGCCTTTTGAATCACCCCCAAAGCTGTGGCATTGAGTTGCTTGTCCACCACTTCACCTCGTGTCAACTTCTTTGGGTCATATGGAGAGAATCCATCCTCCACAATCCTCATTAACTCAATAGAAGAGCTGGAAATATATGAGCGCATTAGATATTGCCAATTGGCGAAATTTGAAGTATCTAGCATGGGTGGTGCTCCTTGAGGAATGATGTGTGGCATGGGAATGGGTGGATCCAGAGTGTACTTAGGCGGTGGGGGAACCGCCGAGTAGTCCTTTCCTCCATTTTCCTCTTTGGAAGTTGGGTTCTCGGGCTCCTCGGTGTTCTCACTTGGGACATTGGTAGAGGTTTGAGCAACAAAACCAAGTCCCAAGTGAGTGGTGACGGCCGCGGGAGTCACCCCGGGGGCGGTCATCGTAACGGTGGGAGGAAGCTCGGTGGTTTGGGGTGTGTCAAGAGCAACCATGGGGTTTGGCTTGAGGGACTGCAAGATAGTCATCATTTCCTCGAACTTGGACATCATGGACGACTACAATTGCTTGAGGTCATCCATAGTGGCCAAGTTCTTGGGGTTTTCGGTTTCACTACCCCCATCGTCGGCCATAGTCTCTTAGGCGGTAAAGCCCGAAATAAGAGCCTTGGCTCTGATACCAATTGAAAGTACCGACTTGATACGACTAGAGGGAGGGAGAATAGGAGTCTACCCAATTTTAATTTCTTTCTCACTTTTAGGCTCAACGAGAAGGAAAGTTATCTAGATGTGCAACTAAGTGAACAACCTAAATGCAAGAAAACTAACAACAACCACAAGAACGCTAAGTAGCAAGAAGTAAAGGAAGGGAACGAAGTAACCGGAGCGGGTACACGGAGATGTAATTCCCGTAGTTCACTCCCAAGGAGCTACGTCTACGTTGGAGAGGTGTTGGGGCCACACAAGGTCACCCGAGCGCCACAAAGGCCTCACCTTCTTCTCCGGTGAGCTCCCCCAGAAAGGAGGCCTCACAATCCACTAATCGGTGACCTTGAAGGCGCCAACCGAAACCTTTACACCAAGGTTGAGGGGGAAGTTCCACAACTCAATTGGAGGCCCTCAACGACACCTCGAAGCTTCACAACACAAGCCTTAGCTCCGAGGATGCCCTACACCGTCTAGGGTTTCAAGAAACCCAAGAGCAACAAGATCCACAAAGGATGGGTGGGGGAAATCAAATCTTCTTTGGTGGAAGTGTAGATCTAGGTCACCTCCCTCACCTCTCAAAAGATCAATTCATTTGAGTGGCTAGAGAGAGAGAGATCTAGTAAGGTGAAGCTCAAGCATTAATGGAGGAGAGAGAAAATTTTCGAAGTAGGTAGGAGGAAGAAGAGGGGCTCCTTAAATAGGCCCCCTCCGCACTAAACCGTTACAGCCCCCGCGACCTCACCGGAACTTCTGGTGAGAGGCCGGAAGTTCCGCCCAGCACGGCTCCAACGGTCATCAGACCGTTGATGCCCGCTATAAAAGCTCGACCGGAATTTCTGGTCATAACATACCGAAAGTTTCGACGAACTTCCGATGCAAGCTCCGGCCCAAGTTCCGGCAAATAGAACACTTCAAACAGAAGGTTACTGACCCTTCAGCGGAACTTGGAGCGGAACTCGGGGCAGAATTTCTGGGTCGCGGACCAAGTCTGACCGGAAGTTCCGATGGCTGGGCGGAAGTTCCGCTCAGGAACTTTCTGGCAGGATAAGTTCCGATGCAAGTTCCATCCCAAGTTCCGGCAAATATAACACTTCAAACAAAAGGTTACTAATCCTTCAGCGGAACTAGGATCAGAACAAAGCTCAGTTCATCCCGCAGAAAATGCCTGAGCGGAACTTCCGGCGCCAGGCCGGAAGTTCCGGTGAGACAAAGAAGGCTTTAACAGATCAGAAACACACTCTCGCACGGAATAGTAGGATGGCTATGGCGGTGCATATAGGTTTGTGCAAGAACAAGTGATTTCACACAGCCTTCCGAGATGGACCCTCTCTTAATAGTACGGCGACCTAAAACAACAAACGGAGAGAAACTAGGATAAAACTAAAGGCCACCGTCTTCATGAGATCCCAAGAGAGCATCCACACAGTTTTAAGGAAACATCAACAGTGTTTTTCCTGAAACTCAAGAGCACAATTAAATCACAAATGGGATTGTCATTAACACCAAAAACAACATGGGAAAATATAGTCCTTTCAATGGCGCACAACGTCCATGGCCCGCGCGACGGCGAACGGGGTTGTCTGGCGGGTTGCCGGGGTGCTGGCAATCACGCACGCAAGAGGAGAGGGAGACACGCGGTCTGTGGGCTTGGGTCGCGGGTGACGCTCTGGCGCGCTCTCGGCACACTCGCAGAGAAACTGGGCGCGAGCTTTCCGTGTGGTCCAGGGGCTGGCAGTGCTTGAGGCTTGGACAGGGGGTGGCGATGGACGGTGGAGAGTGTCCCATACATGCTTTCTAGGCTTGGTGCTGCTCCTAGCTTGTTGGCGACATGGGGGTGGCAAGTTAGGCTCGGCATGCTCACCATTGATGGCCATTGCATGCTCACAGTTGTGCTAAAGCTAGTTAACTTAGTTTGATCATCTACTGAGAGTGTAGGGTGAGCTAGAGAGGGAACAAGGTTGGCCAAAATCACTGCTCCTAATAGTGTTTGATGTTTGTTTGTTTGCTAATTACAAGGTGTTTGATGAAATGGCCAAAAGAGATACAAATTTGAATTTTGGATTCAAACTTGGTGGGTGTGTTGGTTACATACTAGGGAGTCTCTGGTTAGTTGGATTGGTCAAGGGGCACTGGTTTGGTTGGGTTTTGAAAATGTGTGATCTTCACATATGATATAGATTTCAGTTTTGAAATGTGATTTGAATCAAGTGCCCAAATGTTTCTGCAAGTTTGAAAGGTGGGCTTTGATTCACTTTTACTTGGTCTTGCAAGGGGTGAAAAGAAATGGAAAAGTTTCTGTTTGAAATCTTGGACTAGAAACACTCAAAGTGGCCTAGTGAGCAAGATTGGCAAAAATGACCATTTTCTTATTTGTTTTGTTTTTGATTTTCTCTTGATTTGTTTCTGCTTGGAAATGTTTTAGATGATGTTGTTTTCATCTTTAAACCGTTCCTTGCTATTTAGATCAATCACACAAGTCCATTCATGCATTCATACAATCATCACATACACACATGCATTCATAATATTAACAAAAGTTTTTGTTAACCCTAATTTTGGTGATTGGAAATTGATAATAATTGTTCAACATTTTGGGGATGTTACAAAAATCAAACTTATCATCACTAGTAGTATACTCATTAGCCTTAGGCATTGTAGGAGGAGGAATAGGGACTTATTGTGGTTTAGTGGTATCCATTTTGGTGATGGTGCACACACTATTGTTTCTATCAATTTCAGCTTCCCTTTCCCACTTAGCATGAAGTTGGGCTAACAGTCTAACATTTTCATCAATAGTAACTTGTATGACATGAGTAGAAGCAAAGGTACCTTCCATGGTTTCAGGTTTAGCAGCCATTTTATTAATCAAGGAGAACTGTGCTTCAGACAAAGAGGAAATATTTTTCTCAACACTCAAATTTTTTGACTATAAACTAGGAATTTCTCTATTCAGATTCTCAAGCTGATGACTAATATTTTTCAAGATAACAGATTGTTCTTCCATAGTTTTGGTGAATATCTTATTTTGATCATATTGCATATTCATAAAGTTCTTAGTGGATCTTTCAACTTCTAGAATCCTATGTTCACTAGGCATTCCAGATCTACCATGATAAGTATTTCCATTATTAGGAGGGTAAGGCCTATAATTATTACCATAAGTATTGTTGCCAAAATTGTTGTTTCTAATGAAGTTCACATCAACTTGCTCTTCTTGAGTAACCAAAGAGGCTAAGGGAACATTATTTGGATCTAGAGGAGCTTTCCCATTAACAAGCATAGCCATAATAACATCAATATTATCACTCAAAGAAGAGGTTTCTTCAACAGAATTTAACTTCTTACCGTGTGGAGCTCTCTCAGTGTGCCATTCAGAGAAATTAACCATCATATTATCAAGGAGTTTTGTTGCAGCACCTAAGGTAACAGTCATAAAGGTACCTCCAGCAGCTGAATCCAACAGGTTTCTTGAAGAGAAGTTCAAACTTGCATAAAAAGTCTGGATAATCATCCAAGCAGTAAGTCCATGAGTGGGGCAATTCTTAACCAAAGATTTCATTCTTTCCCAAGCTTGAGAAACATGTTCATTATCAAGTTGTTTAAATTCCATAATATCACTTCTCATAGATATAATCTTAGCAGGAGGGTAGTACTTTCCAATAAAAGCATCTTTGCACTTAATCCAAGAATCAATACTATTTCTAGGCAAGGATAGAAACCATTCTTTAGCTTTTCCTCTCAAGGAGAAAGGAAACAACTTGAGCTTAATAATATCTCCATCTACATCCTTATACTTTTTCATCTCACAAAGTTCAACAAAGCTATTGAGATGGGCAGCAGCATCATCGGAACTAGCACCAGAAAATTGCTCTCTCATCACAAGATTCAACAAAGCAGGCTTAATTTCATAAAAGGTAGCATCAGGAGCATGTGGAGCAATAGGAGTGCTAAGGAAATCATTGTTGTTTGTGCTAGTGAAGTCACACAACTTGGTATTCTCAGCAGAGTTCATTTTGGCCAAAGTGGAGCAAGCCAAAAACAGCAGCGGCGGCTAGAGTAGGAACTAAATTTTTGTGTTTTTGATAAGGGAAAGCAAACCAAACTAATCTATTTTTTTTGGAGTTTTTGATAAAAAGAGGCAAACAAAACCAAGCAAAAGAAACTAAGAAAACAAAAAAAAAAGTAAATAGAAAGGTTGAGGAGGACTCCCCTTGTGAATACGTCCTTAGCCTCCCCGACAACGGCGCCAGAAAAGCTTGTTGGCGCCGCGTCAACGTGAGAGCGCTTCGTCAGGAAACCCCAAGAGCAAGGTGTGATGCAGCACAGCAACAAGTCTTCCCTCAGTAAGAAACCGAGGTTATTGAACCAGTAGGAGGAAGGAAACGTCTCAAACGTGTTGCAAGCAACGTGGAAACCTGCACAACACAAACTCAAGACTTTGACCCAACGAACAGTGAGGTTGTCATTCTCACCGGTTGCTGTAACAAAGGATTAACTGTATGGTGTGGAAGGTGATGATGGTTTGCAACAAGTAAACAGTAACAGTGGAAGATGTATCAATGGTAAAGATTGGACCGGGGTCCAGAGTTCACTAGAGGTGTTCTCCTTATATAAACAAACATGGCATGCTGGGTAAACAAATTACAGCAGGGCAATTGACAGGACTGAGCAAGACATAACAATGCAATACTAGACAAAAAGATCCTATGAGATTCGATTGGGCAATACAACAATATACATAGACCGCCATCCAACTACATCTATGACTAGAAGTCCACCTTCAGGTTATCATCTGAACCCCCTCCAGTATTAAGTTGCAAGCAATAGACAACTTCTTTAAGAAAAGTGTGTAAGGTAAACAATCCACTTGTTCCATGAACAAGAGACCGTTGTTTTCTCCCTAGTGGCAACAACACATCTACAACCATAGAGATTTCTGTCACTTACCTTGATTAAGTAGAGTCATGAACCCACTATCGAGCATAAATACCCCCTCTTGGAGTCACTAGCAACTACTTGGCCAAGATAGCTACTAACAATGGAAAGCATGCAAGATCACAAACAACACAGACATGATATAATCAAATAGACAAAACCATTAATCAATCTGACATAGTAATCTCAATATCCATCGGATTCCCGCAAATACAACATGCATGATTACAAATAGATGAGATCTTGATCATGAACGGAGCTCACAATGTCTAGACATAAAAGCACAAGGATGAGATACAACCATCTAGCTACTACATGAACCCGTAGTCCAAGGTGAAACTAATCACGCTTCATACCGGAGGCTGGCATGATGAAGAAAAAGGCCTCCGGGATGATCTCCCCTCCGGCAGGGTGCCGGGAAGAGCTTCAGATCCCTCCAATCTAGGGACAATGTTGGCGGCGGCTACAGACGGTTTCATGGAATATTGATCGGGTACTTAGGGTTTAGGCGTCGGGGGCTTCTTATAGGCGAAGAGGCGAGGCTGGAGGGCCACCAGTGCGGCTGCACCCCCATACGTGGGGTGGGCCCACCCGCGCGGCCAGGGGGTTGTGGCCCCCTGGTGGGTCCCCTCTGTCTCGTACTCCGGCTTCGTGTTCCCCATGGTAAAATATTGACGTTGGCTTTTGTCCCGTACAATTCCGAGAATATTGATTTTCTGCCTTTCTGGAACCAAAAATAGAAGAAAACAGGCAACTGGCACTATGGCGACTTGTTAATAGGTTAGTACCAGAAAACATATAAAAACACCTCAAAGTATGGACAGAGCAAAGCAAAGTAGATACTAAACAAGCATGGAACATCAAAAATTATAGATACGTTTCCGACGTATCAACGCACCAATGGGCTCTGTTTCAAATGTGGAGCAAAATTTGAGCCGGGCCATCAATGTGCCAAGAAACAGGATGTGGAACTTCATGTGACTTAGCTCGAAGAACAAGCAAAAATTCTCTCTAAAGAGGTTCTGAATCTTCTGGAAATGCAAGAGGTCGCTCATGCTGAGCAACTGAGTCTATCTCTTCATGCAATGGTTGGGACTGAAGTAGCCGAAACTTTGAAATTAAGGGCCATGGTGGGAAACCAAGTCCTCATTATTCTGGTGGATTCTGGCAGTAGTAACAGTTTTGTAAATGCCAACATTGTGGATAGACTGCATTGTGCGAGGATGTCGACTACACTTGTGTCTGTAAAGATATCAGATGGCTCCTCCCTTCACTGTTCTAAACTAGTGCCACAATTGTCTTGGTGGTGTCAAGGGGAGACATTTATTATAGACATGCGAGTGCTGCCTCTTGGTGCTTATGATGCCATATTAGGCATGGATTGGTTATAAGAGTTTGGACCTATGGTAACAGATTGGAAGAACCATTGCCTGGCTTTTCCTTACAAAGGTTGATTTGTTCAGTTAAAAGGCATAGCAGCACCAGCACAGGATACTGTCAGAGAATTATCTGTTAAACAACTGGTCAAGTGGTATAAGGGCAATGAGATCTGGGCGATGGCAATTGTTCAGTCTAATTTGGATACTACACAAGCTACCTTGCCTGAGCAAATTCAAGAGGTTTTGACAGAATTCTCAGATGTTTTTGCCACACCTACTGAGATGCCTCCTGAGCGGGAATATGAACATGCCATATCTCTTACACCTGATGCAGTGTCTTTTAATGCCCGTCCTTATCGCTACTCGCCTGCACACAAGGACGAGATCGAGAAACAAGTAAAGGATATGCTTGAGGCTGGAACCATTGTTCCTAGTATGTCACCATATGCATCTTCTGTGCTTCTGGTATAGAAAAAGGATTGCTCATGGCGTTTTTGCATTGACTACCGCAGGCTTAATGAACTCACCATCAAAAACACTTTTCCCATGCCAGTGATTGATGAGCTATTGGACGAATTGGCTGGAGCCACAATTTTCTCCAAGCTCGATTTAAGGGCTGGGTATCATCAAATTCGCATGCTCCCAGCGGATGAACACAAGACGGATTTCAAGACACACCAGGGACACTATCAGTTTTGAGTAATTCCGTTTGGTCTATGTAATGCGCCTGCAACTTTTTAATGTGTTATGAATAGAGTGCTGAGCCCGTGTCTGCGCAAGTCTGTCCCCGTCTTTATGGACGACATCCTTGTCTTCAGCACTACTGTGGAGGAACATGTACAACACTTGAAGGACGTCCTGCTCCTTCTCCGTCAGAACAAGTTGTTTGTCAAAGACAGCAAGTGCTCTTTTGCCTGTAGCAGTCTAGAATATCTTGGTCACATTATCTCAAAAAAGGGCTTTGCCACGGATCTTCGCAAAACTGAATCAATGGCAAAGTGGCCCCAACCTTCGACAATTACAGAGCTTCGCAGTTTTATGGGTCTGACAGGATACTATCGCAAATTCGTCAAGAATTATGTGATTATCACTCGGCCTCTGACGAATCTCTTAAAAAATAAAAGTTTCTTATGGACAGACAGTGCCACGGCAGCCTTCTTAGCACTCAAGGCGGCCATGACTTCTACTCCTATGCTTCAATTGCAAAATTTCGACAAACCATTTGTTGTTGAAACAGATGCGTGTGCATCAGGGATTGGGGCAGTACTGATGCAAGACCATCATCCTTTGGCATTTCTGAGTAAACCTCTGAGCACTTCGCATCAACAGCTGTCAATTTACGACAAGGAATTTCTGGCCTTGTTGATGGCTATCGAACGATGGCGTCCGTATCTACAAAGGAGAGAATTCATCATTAAAACTGACCACCCGAGCCTTTATTATCTGGAAGATTAGCACCTACAATCACCGTTGCAGTGCAAGGCTATGGCTGGTTTGATGGGATTACAATTCAAGATTACATATCGCAAAGGTTCGAAAAATGTGGCAGCTGATTCCTTGTCTCGTGTTGGGCATATCATGGCAATTCAAGCGTGTACGGAAGTGCAACCTGCGTGGCTTCAGCAAATTGTCAATTCCTATGCCACAGATCCAGAGGCTCAACGTCGACTGATGGAGCTTGCCCTGGTCAGTCTTGATGCTCAAGGATACGAACTGCAGCAGGGCCTAATTCGTCTTCATGGGCGTGCGTGGCTGGGTGCAAACTCGTCACTTCAGACCAAATTAATTGTAGCATTTCATTCTAGTGCCGTGGGTGGCCACTTCGGGGTTCAAGCCGCATATCATAGACTCAAGCGCTTGTTTGCCTGGTCGGGGATGAAGCTTGCGGTTGCTGAATTTGTGCGCCAGTGTGATGTATGTCAGCATGCCAAGCATTCTAATCAACACCCCCAAGGGTTGCTTCAACCTTTACCCATCCCAGCTAGTGTCTGGCAAGATCTGACAATGAATTTTATCGAAGGGTTACAAATGTCGGAAGGAGCCAATACTATCTTGGTCATCATCGATCGGTTCACTAAGTACGCCCATTTTCCGCCTCTCAAACATCCATTCACGGCTCAGCAAGTGGCGCGTGTGTTTGTGGATTCGGTGGTCGAGCTTCATGGGATGCCTCACTCCATTGTGTCTAATCGAGATCGAATTTTTACTAGTTATTTTTGGAGGTTTCCGTTCGCCAAACTGAGCATCAAGATGAAGTTTACAACTGCATATCACCCTCAGACTGATGGGCAAAGTGAACAGTTGAATCAAAGTTTGGAGATGTTCCTTCGTTGCAGCGTCCAAGACCAACCCAAGCAATGGAAATCTTGGCTACCTCTGGCAGAATTATGGTACAACTCCTCGTTTCATAGTGCTCTGGGTGGTTCTCCTTTCAAAACTCTTTATGGCCATGAGGCAAATATAGGTGCCATGCCACCAGATTCCCGTGATTCCAATTCGCCGGTTTCAGATATTCTGTTAGACAGAGCTGCCTAGTTGGCGTCTTTCAAGCAACATCTGGCAGCAGCTCAAAATAGGATGAAGCTTAAGGCCGATCGCAATCGAACTGAAAAAGAGTTTCAGGTGGGAGATCGAGTGCTGTTGAAACTCCAACCATATCCCCAGAAGTCAGTGGTACATCGTCCCTTTCTTAAACTGGCCTACAAATATTTCGGTCCTTTTGAAATCCTGGAGCGTGTGGGAAAGGTGGCATACAAGCTTCAGTTGCCGGAGGGCAGCCTGATCCATCCGGTATTTCATGTTTCTCAAATCAAAGAGTATCATCCAGATTACACGCCCGCTTTCTCGGACCTGCCAGATATTCTATCTCTGGATAAAGTGGACACCGTGCCAGAATGGATCCTTGATCGTCATATGGTGAAGAAAGAAAATACAGCTGTGACACAAGTGTTGATCAAGTGGACAGGGCTCCTAAAGACTCCGCGACCTGGGAAGACTGAAATGTGCTTACTACTCGTTTTCATCAATGCTTGCTTGGGGACAAGCAAATTTTCCTCCAGGGGGTATTGTCACGCCTGACGTGGCCACATAGTTGATCCAGTGTATGGTGTGGGTTATGTGCGGTGACAGGTGGGCCCATGTGCCTGAGTCTAGCGAGTGTGTGTCGTGTATAAAACCTAGAAGTTGTAATCAAAGCAGACTGATCCGAGTGACTAAAGAAACGTGAGAGCGTTTTCCTTTCTCGTCCTTTTCCTTCTCGTTCTTACTTCTTTATCAAGAAGATCATTCCTTCTGTCAACAATCATATGGCAGGTGGTACATAGGGTGGTGCACGATATTTGTGAGCGTGTTGTTTTGTACTGGGTTTAAATTTTCTCGGTCCGGTTAAGTCGTACGGACTCCAAGTTGTACACCTCCTCTCCGTCGAGAGGTGAACGCCGCCCAGACTAACGATGAGCTCGGCGGCTGGAGATGGTCCTGATTCAGGGGAAACGAGGACTCCGGCGTTGCCGACCGGGGAGGAGTCGAGAGGTGACTCGCTCGAGAGGAATTTTGCTGGCAGTGGAGGAGACTGGGCCTACAGAGGAGGCGCAGTCAGTCGGAGATTCTCAAGGCAAACGGCGGAGGTTAGAGGGTATCAGTGTGGGGAAGGAGAGAGCGGCGGATGGCGGTGACAGGGTGCTGACCGCGGGGGAAGCCGCCTTAGCTGCCCGGCCGCTCCCTCCCCGGGAGATTCCCTACCCCAAATCTGGCGATCACAATGAAGTGGTGGCCTGGATGCATGCAAGCGATGCGCTGCATCACAACGAGAATAATGGAGATGATGGTGAGGAACCTCCTGTTCTACTTACCAGCTCCCTCTCTACCTTCTGATCCTTGATGATTGAATGAACGACAAACGTTGATTTCTAATGACGCATGTTTTCTCCTTTCTTAAGATTCTCTTCCGACCCTCAGGAGAAGGCAGGTCGGTGACACTAAATCCGTGGCGTCTGCACTGAGCTTGGATGCTAGAAACATGATATTGGACGTGGCCTGCTCCCTTGTGAATGTATTAGCCACTGAACCTGGTAAATTTGAGTAAACACTTGATGTGATTCTTCCAGACTATTTTTTTCCCTAGCTGCTTATAGTGCCCGTCTCCTTGTGTGCAGATGGAAAGGTTTTATATTCCACGGGCATCATCATTGAGTATGATGACGTTGGTAAGTGCGCTAAGATCTTGTCTTCTTCCAGTATCATGTGCACCAAGGAGGGCAAGCTGCGGCACCCAAATCAAAAGGTAACAAATTGCACCTTTTTGTTCGTTTATTATTCTCTGTTCTGTTGTAAACCAAATCACTGGATGTTTAGCCGGCAGGTCAGATGAGCTCACCTTTTAGTTTCTTATTGTTAGTATGCTAGCCATGCGCTGCTACAGACCAACGACGGAATATCTCTAGATATGGATCCAATTTCCAAAGGTAGTTCTGTATCTCGAACATGAGCATGAAGCCTCATGGGAAATACCAATTTCTTGCTCTTGCTTGTCCTTCTCTGCAACCACATCATCATTTCTGTCTCCAATCCAAGTTGTTCTCAATTGCGTGTGGTCTTCTCCAAACCCAGTGAATCCCATGCGCGGTTGTCAGCCCATTACACGCCCCATCTTTTTTTCTTTGTGAAAACGCAAAAAGCTTTGCGCTTCGATTCATTGATAGAAAAGGAGTTTAAAATACAAGCCTAAGAAAAGGCTGGACGGCCCCACCTTCATATGTCACTGAGAAAGACATTCAGCATTCATCTCCTGCAAACAAAGCAGCCACAACAGTGGGCTGACTTTGCTTCTCACACCACTCTGCCAGCTCCCATTGTGATAATCTGTAGCTCCAAGAG
Source organism: Avena insularis (assembly GCA_023614405.1). Lineage (NCBI taxonomy): Eukaryota > Viridiplantae > Streptophyta > Magnoliopsida > Poales > Poaceae > Avena > Avena insularis. The sequence goes on along the minus strand of CM042685.1, from coordinate 216,694,473 downwards.
GTGTTGTCAACTTGTCATTGCCTTACACCTTAAAATGGCTCCTACACGCGAAAGATGGATTTTTTCACATTGGATTAGTGACCATGGTTCTTTGACTTCTTTCTAGATTTGAGCCCTATCATTGTACAGAAGTTACAGGGAGAAGACTCTGTTTTGTTTTCAAGAACTAAAAACTTCATAATTGAAAATACTACTCCTCCGATCCATATTAATTGTCACTGGATTGAATGTATCTAGCACTGAAATATGTCTAGATACATCTATTTCTACGACAAGTAATATGGGTCGGAGGGAGTAATAATAATATAGAAAATCAAAATTGCCTATGGGAAAGAAGAAAACCGACACGCTGGAAATAGCAGTTCAGATTTCTGGTCCTTCAGATCCCAGGTTTTTGCTCACTCAACTGTCAACATAGAGAAGTGATAATTTTATTACACTTTTTTCGACTAGCTAATTTTATTGCACCGAAATTCGAATATATAGAAGTTTAGTTGGAATGAGTTTTTCTTTTTACACTTTACTTGCTTCTGCAGAAATGTTTTTCCCAAACACGTCTTGGCCATATACTAATCGCAAGCAATAGCTCTCTTTTTTTGTGAAAAGCTCCTCCTAGCTGTACCTTGAAAGCTTCACCACATTTGGATCCAACAACCTTCACAAAAATGTTTCTCTGGCAGCATCATAAGTAATACAGAAGTTATATATTCAGAAACTTCTATAGGATGAACCATCGACAACATGAGGTTGGTGTATGCACAAAGTTAATATAAGTACATATATTTAAAGCCTCAGAAACAATACAGTTCACTTTGTTTTCTGATTTGTGAGCTCAACTATCATAAGCTAGCATATGGACCAAAAGTTATGATTTGATTGCTGGAAATTCTCCCAATCAACTGGCACAGTAGGATCAGATAGTGAATGACATAAATCTATCTTTCGTAATGTTTGAAGGACACATTTCGAGACCCATGCCAAGCTTCTCAACAAACCTCACTCTATGGCACCAAGGGGCAACCATATTAGCTCCAAGTTCCTTTATAAGCATAGTATATAATTTCCATACACTGATACACAACTAAATGGCGTAATTAGCATTTCCATAGACACAAAATGTGATAGCTTATATTCCATAACAGAGTATATTACTGTATCCAAACAAGTCCCTTTCAATAATTCTTTAGGGTATGTAATGCTAATATAGCACGTTTCATCTACTGCATTGATTTAAGTTTGTTCTGGCTCTGTCCAAACTTCACAAGAGCCTTAGTCCAACGTATGACTGCAAAACATTTAACTATCAATCTTCTTTTTATTAACAACTGGTATGTATTCCAAAACATCAAACCCATCTGATCAAACGTGACCATATATGTATCATTCAAACGTCACAATGTGATATAAGGATGAAGCCCGTACGATGAGGCCTAAATAGAACAGTGCATATACATTAACTTAAGACATCATCTAACATCTAAGAAATGCCTAATATGAAAATCCAGTCCAAATACTCTTTCCATGATCCTATTACCAACAGCGTGTTTGGCAGCTTTAGGGAATAGGAAAGGGAGTTTAGAGGTGGGACTTTGCTGAGGGATTCGTTTTGGGAAGTCTATCGTTAGACCCAGTCCCATGGTTGGTTAGTGGTGGGAATCACGGGTGGGAATTTGACAGGAAATCATCTTATTTTTTCTTTTTTATTCGTGAGTTTTCATTAACAACTTGTCTGGCCAAACAAACGAGCGAGCTGACGTGGCAAACTATGGACAGACCTGAAACAGGCCTAGTACTTCCGGCGAGTATAACGAGAGGAGCAACCAGCCGAGCAATTCTGAATGTCCTGGTGCAAAGTGGCGGGTATGACGAGAGGAGTAGTGCTGGCCAAACAATTCTCCCTTTGCAAAGCTATACAGCATCAACATAACCTTGTTTTATACATGTACATGGCCGAACATGCACAGGCTAAACAGGCCACAATGGTGAGCCATCCGTAAGTCGTGCGTGTCAGTTTTCCGTCGCCTCCGATTACGGAAGGTACGCAACTGTATCTTATTCATCAATTCCCTATCCCCAGCTAAATTACCTGGGGTCCCCCAGGGATGAGATATGTGGAAATTAGCACTATGAATTCCCTTTCCTATGTCCTCCTAAACTCCTATGTCGCCAAAACCAACTAGGGACTTTTAGTCTCCTACCCCCTTATTTCCCATTCCCTAGTCTTAATAAAAATAATGTCTAAAACAAAAGAAACAGTTAAGTAAACAGGCAATTGGGTCAAACCTTGTGATAATTCACAAAGCTCATCAGCAGTGTGCACTCATATCCACCTTATAGCCATGAACAAAACGAACTTTTGCTACAACCTTGCCTCTTCCTTCACACAGATACACAATATAAATAAAAACTATTTGATAAATAACATTAATTGTAAGCGACTATTAGAACCATATAGGTCGTATCCTGCATTTAGTTATTACCTCAAGTTCAGCTAAACAACAATACATAATAGACGAAATGCCATGTGTACAACGAGAAAGCCACAATCATTAAAGGAATAGGAACTCATATCATATTCATCAACAGTTTATCCTGCACACGGTGTTAAAATGACTGCATTTGCTTAGTATTTAGTACTTCAGCTTTATAGTTGACATCTAGCCATGCAATAGTGCTTCTACAACTTAGTCATTATTTCGAGCACATCATCTGTAACATGCATATCCGTGGATCTATAATTACTAACAGAATGAGATCAAAATAAACGTATAGCTAAAGAAGGTACAAAATTGGAGGTTATAGACCTTAATATAATTGTATGATAGTTTGAACAAAGGATATGCGTGTATATATAACTTCTCAATTGGCCATGAACACAGTAATCACTCAAGTCATAAAGCCATGCAACTACCGTCAATACGATTCCATCCTGTTCGTGGTACCGTGGCTGACGTGGTATCTACATATAAATGAGGGAATGTGTAATTAGGAGATGGATTCTACAATCAACAAGCAGGGCCAGGAAATAGGAGAGTAGCCATACTCGATGAGTACGTTTTGCTTGCTGGGCCACTGCAATCAGCTGACCGACCTTCCTCCTTGAGTGTGGATTCCACACGTGAGCCACCAGAGTGGGGGTGGCCCTTGCCGGACGGTACACTTGTTGCAAGTGCTACATCATCTTACATCTGTGAAGGGAGTGAATTGATGGGATTGAAGCATCTTGGCTAGGGTTTAATTGCAAAGAAAGCGGTTTTGTTTGCTTTGGCTAGTAACGACTGTCGAGGCGGGAGTCGTCTGTTTAGTGGAAGGCTCACCTGTCAGCGCTCAGAATATAGAGAGCTGCACCTGGGTTCCTTATTTCGAAACAGGGGAGAGAGATGGATTGTGGAGAGTTCTAAATATTAATAAGTAAAGATAAACATACCACCCATACCCAGGTGGAGAATTCTATTCTTCATGAGCAGTTTTGTTATTCATTTTCTTTCAGTTCTCCACCAATATCCAAAGACAGTGGGGCATGCCCAGTTAAAACTCTTACCAATGCCTAAAAAGTTGTTCATGGTTATTTATCCACCCGATCCGGACGCACACTCACAATTATATTAGTTTCTTATATGTGTGTTTTTCCTAGAAGTGATGTGTTGAAACTGATCAAAACATCTAGTGTCAAAGTATTGTAACTTAAACATTCGATTTTATAGTTCTAACATGTATACCCTGCAGGTTTGAAGTCTGAGAGTTTTTATATTTTTGTCATTTGAAGCGACATTCTGAATTACAAATTATAGCTAGATTATGATAAATCATAATAGTAGAACATCGAAATCTAATGCATGCAGTTGTTATGAAGTTGAGTTTAATGGTAAACAAAGTTATTGTGGCTTATCTAATGAAAAACTTCTCCTTTTAGGTATCAGTTCAGCTGTCAAAAGATACCGTTGTGGATGCACGTGTGATATTCTTCAACGTACACTATGGAATTTCTCTGTTGGATGTCAATCCAGGGTTTCCTCTGTCGCCAGCTTCTTTGGGTTCTAGACCATGTTATGGACAGGATGTGTCTGTCTTGTATAGAAATAATAAGTATGCTCTGGTTGTCACCCATGGCTCGATCCAATGCTTAGAGAATCCATTTCTCGAGAGGAATCATTACATGTTTGCGAGCTGTTCTACTCGTCTCGTAAAAAAAAATTAGTGATTTGTATTTCTGTATTCTCTCATTATTATGTTCAATTCGGTTTTTTCCTATGCATACTTGCATAGGTGGTCCAGTAATTAACAACAATGACGAGGTCATCGGCCTGATTGTCAAGCATATCCCACAAGCCGCCATTGTATCGACATCTATAGTGAGAAAATGTGTTCAGATGTGGAATCATTTTGGGTATGTTTCTATATTTTATTGCTTTTAATGAAATCCTGTTAAGAAAATACTTGTAGGTAAATAAACTTGGTAAGTAATGTTCAAGAGTTAGTTGCCGCTAGTAGGTCGATTGGAACTGGGTACAGGGGTAGAAGGAGATGTTTACAACATGGATGAAAAGAATGAACCCATTAGGTTTTGATTGGTCTTATCCTGTCCAGAATATGGAGGCTCTGAATCTTGCTGCGCTTTTAAATTTTATATTGCATTTTGGAATTATATGGTAGAAAAATATTGTTCTGAGAACACTTCAACATGTACCGAGCAAAAAGCTGAATGAGGGAACAATTTGGAGCGTTTTATGTGCCGTTAATGGATCAAATTGGTGGTTAACAGAATCTCGAATAACAAACTTGTGGTAAATTTAAGTGTTTAGACTTATAGTTCTTGGCTAGATACTAAGAAAACTTGTTGCAGCCGCATCGCTCATCCTCTTCATGACCTTGAGTTGAAAAGTGTGCAAATGTTGGATATGGTTCACCGAGATGAGCTTTGGGTCAGCCACAATATCAGGAGTGGTTTTATTGTAGATCAGGTATCCTCAAATATCATTCATCTTTTTCCTTGTGACTATTCACGGTGAAGCTTTTTTAACCAAATTTCTGCTATTTCTTGCAACCGGAATACAAAATAGAATATTAACTCCTTAATCTGCTTAGGTGTGTCCTTACTCTATTGCTGAGAAGATTGGCCTTCGGAGAGGAGATGTGATTGATTTGATTGACTTGGATCATCGTTCTACTGTAGTTGAGGTGCGAAAGTCTTAGCATTGTAGATAAGTTAGTTGAGTTGTACTTAGAGCTAATATGGTCAAATTTTGTGTTCTAGCTTGAAGAGTTCCTTCTTACTCTTTGTTGGGACTTGTTGGAGAAGAAACTTGATTCCGCCTCCACTATAGATATCAAGGTATATTGTAAAAAAAATCTTGAATAATTGATAAAAAATAATCAATACATCATATGCTTTGCTTTGTTTGTTTTTGCAGATACGCGTCCATGGTATTCGTGCCAAAACAAGGGTGTGCACTATTTACCCTATGGAAGTCAGTGATGCTACAGTTCGCTCATACTATTAAGCGGTTAGTAGCCCAATAATAAGTTGCTTACCCAGGATACTTTATAACTTTAGATAAGAAGTGTCTTGCTGTTTCTATAAAATAAATGAATCTATCCGGTTGTGCTAGTGTTGATGTATATGAATTTACTCTCTGTTTATACAGTTGTCTGACGTGCACAATGGTTTAGCATACATGCAAAGTTGAGTAAACTAGGCTTAAACATATTTGTCGCGACTAGAAAAAGTTTGGCCTCTCTTACTTGGGTTTGTGTGTTCCGCAACCTCACTGAAGTCTGATGAAGCGGACCGAGGATCTTTTCACGACAAAGACTAGATAGGTTGATGCATGGTTACCAGTTTTGTGGCTCCATGATAGTCTCATTGTAGATATCATCTCATGATACACTATATTAGGACCGGTGGCACCTCGTCTCGGTGCACTATGCCTATTAGGTATATCACTTGACTAGATGACTCCTAGCTGTTGATGAGTGCTTCCCACGGTGAAGTTTTTTGTTAACATTGCAATTTTGTTTATTATTTGTATTTGGTCTAAACTTTGAGTATGTAACCAATCATGCTCGTGGCCAGAGGTTGGTCTGGTCTCTGTGCTCCTTTTTGTTTGGAGGAAGGGAAACAAAATTATTATATGAACAATAGTTGATGCAGCAGAGAGAAGAAATTCGTGATACTATATTTCAGTTGTAGAACTTCCAGGAAATATACAACTTATAGTTCTTGGATACCAGAGTTAGTATAAACTAGATGGGTTCGCGCGCTTTGCCGCGCTGTCTGCTCTGCGTTGCTGTATGGGATGTTGTGTGTTGTGTTGTGCCGTTGATATTTTATTTGTCTGACGTGAAAACGACAGTGTTTACTCTACGAGAGAGATTATTTCAGTGAACAAAGTTGTGTGGTAATCTTGGTCCTCATCTGGTGCATAGATGGTGGTCATGCGGCTGTGAAGTTTTCTGTATTTGCTTTTGTGTGACATAATTAATATTTCTCGGCTGCATCATAGGTTCTCTTTGCCAGCTTGCATGCAGCTGGTGCTCACACGTGTGGTGTACGTGGCTTGCAGCTGGTGTTGGGTGTTCGAGCGTGGCGTGGTGACAGTTGCTTGCTTGCATTTTTGTTCGAGCATGACTTTATGAAGATATTCCTGGTGATCAAAACTTAAGAGGAGATAATGAAGTAGGAGGGTATCATATCTGTTATATACTATGTGTCTTCACCAAGGCAAAAGAATTTAGTACAAATTCAATCATTGGCACTGAGTTACATTGCACAGTACACCACTTACTTGAAGCTAAATCGTTTGAGTGACAGAGACAACCAAGTGAACTATATTCAGGTGTCCCATGTATCAGTTTTATCTCTCACCCACTATTGAATCTTGGACAAAATGTAGAGAAATTCACTGTCATTTAGCAGCTTCACTCACTCAGAACGGACATGCAACATATCTTCAATAAACTCACACACATGCTGGAGATCCGCAAAATAAGGTTTGAATATCTCTGAATTGCCCCAACATCAAGCAGCTTCGGTAGATGTAGCATTCAACATGATAAACCACACAACATATGGATGTATATTCTAGTTATCCCATGAAGATACCAAGCTTTGTTAAAAAAGTGTATTTATTGAGAAAAAAACACAAGTCCATTTCCTGAAGATGAACCTTATATAGATGAATATGTGCATGCCTACAGGAGTCCATATCCTTAATCTAAGAGAAAATGGCCTAGTATATATGGTGACAGCAGCGTGACAGTGAGTAAACCAATAAGGAAAAAACCCGCAAGATGTTTTGTAGACGAATCAAATATGTACAGATGTGTAAGCTTACGGGAGGCCCATTCATAGGTTATGGCAAAAAACAGAAGTCAGCCAGTGACACTTCAAGCATAAGGGTTTACCCCAATAAAAAAGAAAGAAATGAATTTCTCGGATAGAAAACATGTAGGTTCGGTTTCAAATGGTTGAGTTCGCTTTGAATGAAACAAAAGTAAAACAGAAAATAGAAGAGGCTACCTGCAAATATATTTTATATCATGAAACTAATTTTGCTTTTTAAGTGCAACATCAACCTAGTCTGCATTTTCTGGGTCATATAGTGGAAAATTATGAAGAAAAAAATCTACCTGAATATCATGCTAATGTAACCTATGTATTTGTATGTTTTTTCTCAAGGGTAGTCAAATGTGTAAAAGATAAGTATCACCTCTGAATGTCCCATGTTTTCTCCGTGAAGTTCAAATCTTGGCATATTCTATTCGATATGTTGTCTGACATCGTTCCAGAACTAACACAGCAAGAATACATGGTATAAATATGCCAAACGACCAAGCATAGTCCATTGCTTGATAAAGTTGGCAAACACAAAGATTGATCATCCCACTATTGAAGAGAACTCCTAAACGCCAGCCAACAATTTAATTATTCAACCATTTCCTGAAAGGAGAAGATAGACCAAGGGTAAGAGACGGTAAGCTTAGACCAATATACGCATACTGTAGAAGGAAGTTGTATTGATACTGCAGTTCCGAATGTAAAAAGAGGCACGGAAATATTTTATCCATAACAAAACCAACCCAAAATGCATTCAGGTTTCAATAAAGTATTGTTTGGAACAAATAAGACAACCTAGTTATAATAGTGCACCATGTTATGTAAGCGTTCCACGCAGGAATAGATTAGTAACGGTTTCGTGAGGCTTCACCTGATAGCTCTTTAACACGCATATGGTCATGATCAACCTGCCAATGACTTCTATTACCTTGCTCTCTAAACAAATATAAGCTTGATGTCAAGGAAGTTCTTTATGCTTACTGTATCGGATAGCCAAGGGGACCAACGGCAGGATCCAATATGTCAGCCGATGTATTAACATTATCGGTTATCACTATCTCAAGCCAAGAGACCTGAATGTAGAAATTGGCTGCGACATCCTCTTCATTGAAAGGGCCACATTCTCGATCAGCAGAACTATCCATGTAAAGCGAGGAGTCAACTCATAACTCCTAAAACACACCTCCCGCAAGGACGTAGGAAGAAACAAATCAAGAACCACAAAAAGGACACCTAGCAAGGGGGAGTGAGGAAGCATATAGTAAGAAAGCAAGCAAACCTGAAGAAAATTGTGAAGAACTTTCCTTTAGTGGATGGGGACTCGGCTGCCAAAGACAGCCTAAAATTCCGCTTCACTGAGACATCTAATCCAACAAAGAATCCATGCCATACATCCCCTCTATCTTCTCAACTTGGTACTACTTGCCCAATAATTTGAATCTCTTTAACCATTATTATTTCCAACCGCAATGAAAGGATCTGAATAAAGGGGTTGCATTAAAAGAAGAAACGAATCTCCTTCAACATTATTATTTTCTACCTGACTGGAAGGATCTGACAAAAAAAAGGTTCTCCAAGATACGACTGATACGCATAAGGATCTTCCATTGATAAAATTTGGGCGACGCGTCCTTAACCAATGAAGTTTACATATTTCCTTTCCCTCAACCTGCACATAAGAGGAATTTGTTAGTATAGCACGACAAGGTAGGTAGAAGATTAGAAAACGGGCAATGAAATCTAGAGGAAAATATGAGCTGTTGCCCAAAAAGCACGGGTAAAAAGATAGAGCAAAGCGAGAAGAAAATAGAGAAAAAGAGAAAGTATAGAAAAAAGGAGAGAACCATCAGAGAAGAAAAGGGATCGCAAAAGAAGATGCACAAGTTCATAAACGAAGAGCGGTGGTGGATGCGTGTATCAGAAAAGAATCACCTAGAAATTTCAGATCCATCTAGGAGGAGACGCAAACCTAAAAAATACATGATCCAAATAAATTAGAAAGAGAGGAAGAGCAGCGAAAGTTTGCGATGCAGAAAATAGTTCATACATATTTCTGAACCTTTGTGTTCCTAGACTCCCATGACATACACACAAGAATCTTTCATTGATGGCATCGCTGCCAGACGATTTCTTAACCAAGTTGCATGCATTGCTGTTATGACCTACTCCCTCCATTCAGAAATATAAGACATTCTAGCTTTGTGAAATCAATGTATCTACACGTCTTTTAGTGTATAGGTTCACTCCGAATATCTACGAACCTATACACTAAAAGATGTCTAGATACATTCGATTCACAAAGTTAAAACGTCTTATATTCCTTAACGGAGGGAGTAGACACAACCATCCGCTTTAGCACAGGGATACATATTGGAGGAGAGGCAATCAGAGAAAAACACCAATCCGAGAAGAACCGTTAGTTAGATTTCTAAATAGATCATGTAGTGTCTATGTTATTGTATTTAGGACATACCAATTTGTAAGATCCAAAATGCAGGAATCGGGAAAACACGCCAATATTAAAATTTCTAAAGTTGAAACCTCCTAATCTTACATGAATTGTATCTGCAGGAGGCAGCACCAAACTAAATGCTTTTTAGCTGAATTACATGGTGTTTCCTTAACCCACATGAAAACAATTGCAACCTGACTTCTTGGATTCAAAGAAATTATATTCAATAAATATATTTGTCTCTACGGTTTCTAACTATGTGAAACAAAGATGGAACTTCTATTTGAAAATTAAAAAGGTTCAAATCATACAGTACTACTTTGAGTCAAATAGGTATGTCTGTATTTCCCACCTCAAATAAAATATAAGGATAGATGAAGAATGCAATATGTAAAGACTCCAAATTAGCGACCATGTAATTAAAGGTATGTACTCCTCATGCATCTCTTTCCTAGCTATTTTACAGACAGACAAGCATATGTATAACTCAGAACTCTACAAAACATCATATTTCCATGATTTTTCTAATGTCAAAACCTGATGTATAGAAGATACTGTAAATTGCTTAGACAAAAGCACTAACTAATTTAGCCAACCTTGCATACCTTTAGATCGGCGCAGAATTAAGTAAGTATGCTATATCCTCTCTTTAGTTCTTCTGCTAGCGGCAAGACATCGATCAACGTAGAATTAAGTCAGTATGCTATATCCTCTCTTCAGTTCTTCTGCTAGCGGCAAGACATTGATCAGGCGTTAAATCTGACGCTTTATCACTAAGAAAAGATCACATTGCAAAGAATGGACATCTTCTTGTACAAACCTGAATATTCTGGTCACAACATGAATATTTAGAGGGGCCTCCCATCTCCGGCATCTCCTGCATCTCCTTGTTGCTCCCACCTGAACCACATGGCATACATGCCTACATCACAACATTAGCACCGGTATCACAGCAAATTAGAAATTTGGAAATACACTTACTTGGTTCTTATAGGCACAACAACAAACACATGTTAGGTACCAAAATCACAGCCAGATCACCTAATATTTTTAGACCTTTTATGCCAATCATTCAGCACCAACTACGATGCCTTCAATCTACTGAACAATGGGGAATTCAAACCATGTACAGAAGTATTGGGAAAGAAGAAATCAACCTGCAGGAGGCTGGCCGTTGGGAAGGTCTTCCCACTCCAATGAGAGCCATGCTTCTCTAGGATGGGGTGGAGAAGAAGGAGTGAACATGAGCAGCCTGTCACGGGACGAAGTAGCTGCGTGCCACCTCGGAAACATCATCGTGGGCACCTAGCCCTAGGTATCTGCCGTGGTCCAGCGCGTGGGCGCCTCCTCGATGATGCGTCAGTTTCTCCTCGGCTGCCTCGTCGACCTCCGGGACGGACCCGGCCGTTGCCGCTGTGTGCCTCTACCGACGCCTCTGGGGCCGGGAAGCCCCTACCCGGCCACCGCCGCTATGTGCCTCTGCCGGCTCCTTCAGGGCCGGCAGCCCCTTCGCGGCGTCTGCCTCGTCGCCGTCGCGGACTGGGTGGGTCGTTGGGATATCGGGAAGGATGAGCCGATGCTTCTGGTCGCCCCATCGGTCGAAGGAGTTGAGGAAATCGGGGAAACCCACCGCCTGCCCACGCGAGTTGCGACGGACACGCAAACAGGACTCTGGCCCACAAGCAGCCACCTAGACCGGCAGGAGGTCCACGAGCAGCGACCGCACGCGCTGCAGATCATGCAGAGAGAAGGGATCGCACGGCACACTTCAAATCGCTGAGAGTGCTCCCTTTATCTCAGGCTTAAGTCAGAGAATAATATACAACGTAAAAAGTACATGCAAAAATATGCACAAAATTGTTACTTCTCTTTTGTATCTGTCCATGCTCTGCACAAAAGACAGTGATCGGGAGCAGATATCGGGGAGAAAAAAGAACCCATTTTCAAGCCAAAAATGACTGCTTGCAACTGCTGATCTAACTAGACTTCTTATAATACCAGATGAGTTCTGTAATGTATGGAGATTCACTTTACTGAAAATAATAAAGCAATATTTCGCAAAAAAGATTAAAAATAAAGCAATGATGCAGTCATCTGAAAATAACCTTATTTTGGATCATGTGTATTTTCCTTTCGGCATGAGGTTCCCTACCATCGGGCTCGTCGCCCTCACATCATCGCACGATGGCGAAGCGCAACCATGGCGACGGCGGCTCGTCCTCGCATAGCCTCCCACATGTTGGCTTCCACTTCGTCAATCCGCGGGCCATAGAGCCAAGGGCGGAGAAGGGGCGCAAACCCATCATGAGAGGAGGAGAAGCGCCTCACTAGGACTTACGCCCGCATGCCGCCAGACGTGAAGATGCCGGAGGGGTGGCACTTGAACCCAAACAGGATTCCCAGAACAGGGTTCCCGTGCCACCCAGGTGGTTCCTCCGTGAATCCGTCGGTCCCCCGGGCTTTGACGATGAGGACATGGCGCATTCTGATTCTAAGATGTACCAGCGGCTGCCGGAGGAGCGCACGCTGTTTGGCGTGGGGATCCCGCTGCGTCTCCGTGACCCATCGGTGCCAAAGCCCGTCATCTTTCGCACAGGACAGTGTGGAAAATAAGAATTCCCAATAATACTTGTGTAACAAACAGCTTAACACCCCAACTAATCTTGCACTCTTGCGGAAGACATGGACTGAATTGATGTTCTTCGAAGTTTATGATGCCTCTCTTTACTTCTCTCCTAAGTCAATCAAATAAGTGCTCGCATTTTTTATTTGAGCATGAAATAAGTGCTAGTAAGAAAACAAGTAAAGTTACAATGATAAGTTGATATAACATACATATACCTTACACAGATGAATTCCCGTCCGTAGACTGCACACAACTAGTACTGGGGCAACACAACATATACATATGGGCAATTTCCTAAGCATATCATATGATAAATAAGAAAATCATGCTTACATCATAAAAAAAGTTGGCTTTGAACGTTATATTAGTGAGGATATCATGATGCATCATCAGGAATAACAGTGATTAGCTAATGAGCCAAAATATGATTGAAAGTTAGGATTGGAGAATATATATTTTTGCAATAAAACTTGTATTACTCAGAGAAATCAGGAATTACATTCTTTACAGCATATGCTCACTAAATCCTCAGGACCGGATCCGAGCCATACTGTTATACGAGCATTAGTTCCAGCAAAATTTGCCATAAAATTGCTACTATTGTTCCGACTTCTCCTAATATGGGCAATACAAGTCTGGCAAAACTTCATCAAAGTTTTGATCTCTTCTAACAATGTTGAATGGATAGAATGATCCACATTTCTATTCTCCAAAGCTTTGACTATCTACAAACAATCAACTTCAATAAGCACTGGTTGAGTGCACCAATATAATGCCAAAGAAATGCCTTTCAGAGGGGCAACATCAGGCCTAGGTAATATTGACCACTGTGCATCACTAATTTATTTTTATTGTAGCTTTTCCATACCCAAAACCTGTAGTAATTATCACTCTCGAGGAGGCGTTCCAGAGGGGCAACATCAAGCCTGCATGGAGCCACTAAAAAGATTGTTCGCTTGAATAGGTACGGTGCATTGACATGCATTTATTAGAAGGTAGAACACCATGTTCAAGTGTCTAGTTGTTGTGTACCTGTTTCTTTTTATATAGAGCTTCATATGCAACTCTATGTGTGGCTATCGTTTAGCAAGCTTCTAAGACGACTTGCGCTCGGTGCCTAGATGACATTTGCACAGGTTCGTCTTCTGGCTATGCGAAGGTCGATCTGGCTACTACGCCGGGGTGGCGGCCTCGAATTTGGCGTGTCGTTCGAGGTCTGCGGGGCGGCTGTCTGGGTAGCCAGGGCTGGGATATGGCTAGGTCGTGCGGCGGTGCGGCTCGTGTGCGGCTTCGGTGCCGAGCTGTGTATGTTGGGGCAGCGGCCCCAGATTTAGAGGAGTGTGTTTGTTGCGGTGGGTGGCTGCGTTGTGTGGATGACGAGCCTCCTCGCATGTGAGGTTTTCCGTCTCGGTTTTTCTTATAAACCAGACACTATATAACTTGTATGGTTTTTGACCCCGTTTCCCTTATAAACTGGGCCACCCTCTTCTGTCTAATCGTATGGCGGATATGGCCGTTTTGTTCTCAAAAACAATTCTCACTAAACACCATGGTTAGTTCAATTTGGCGTTTTACATATATGATGACCTCTTTGAAATGTTTGCAATTAGAGTGTACATGCTTCAAGATTCCTTATAATGTCTCATTTTTCCCTCGACTGTGGCATATCGCCACCAGTAGGCCACAACCCCTGAGTTCCGACGGGCCACTACCGCCAGGTCGTCAACCTCCCACACCCTCAACAACGGATATTCATCCTCCAACGCCCATGTAATTATTAGTTTTAGAATTTAGCAGAGCAACCATTTTTAGGCTGTGCTATCACCTTTTTTAATCATTGATACTCCCTTAGTCTCAAAATAGATGTCACAATTTTTTTGAATGTATGTAGACACTATTTAGTCTAGATACATCCAAACTTAGACAAAATTTTGACATCTATTTTGAGATAGAGTAGTTTTGTTCGTAGGCTGCTAAATATGTTTGTTCTGTTTGATATGGTTTTGTAGCTGGTATTGTCACCAAGCAGAACAATAGGCCTCCTTTTCTATAGTACCATGTTTATTCTTATTACACCATGCTATGGAGCTCAACAGTGCTGCAAGGACTCTTATTATGTTCAAGAATCGAGGTATTAAAGTGGGACACGGGTAAATTTCTCTAAATGCGTTGAGATCTACTACAAGGTACCTTGAACCCAGCCCCCGCGTTGCTCCCCAGGGGTGACTCAGGCGGCGAAACCCTAGCCGCCCCAAGCCCCATCCTCTCCCCTCCTCCCCTCGCCGTCGCCGGAGGATGTCGGTGGGCAAAGCCCTCACTGGCGGGGCCCAAGTTTGGTTGGCTAGCGCACTGGATCTTGGCACGGCGGCGCGGCAGGAGCGCGTGGTGGTGCTGCAGGCTTCTGCCTGCATGGGAAGGTCAAGAAGCGATGGCGCGCGGGCGTGCGTGGTGCTGCAGAGACAGCGGTCAACCACTGGTGGCGCTCGGCGGAGGTGCAGGTACCCGGATATGGGCCTGCGCAGGCCCGTGGCATCCCCTCTTGCCAAATCAGACTCCTCCCTCCTCTCACCCCTCCCGACCGCCGCTGGTGGAGAGAGCTTGGAGGGCGAGCATGCGAGCAGTGCGGCCCTTTGGGAGGTGGATGCTCTGCTGCGCCCTGGCTAATCCCGGCGGCGGAAGTTGCGGGCCGGCGCGACGGTGAACACGGTCCACGGCAGTGTGGTGCAGATGTCTTTGCCACATGCTTGATGCGCTCTCGGTGGCGGTTGGCCTGGGCGTTGTGCTGGTCGGTTCCCTCCTCGAAGACGTTCCTAGGATTCTCTCCCTGTGATGTTCTGTCTACCCCAACTACATCCTTTGCCACCACCGGTATGCCCCTGCATCAATGGTCTTCGGATGTCTCTGTTCATGGGTCGGGGCGAGATCCCTGCGTGGCGATGGCATGCGCTGCCAACGGCGATGCCTGAGGGCACCGTTACCTTCCTGGAGGCGTGGATATAACCTTTACCAGACTTCCTCCTCGAGGACCGGAGAAAACCCTAGATCCAGCCTGCTGGACCGGGCAGCGACAGCATCTCAGCGCCGTCTCCTTATTGAAGGCGCTGCCTTGCTGCAAGAGGAGTACCTGCAGTAGCTGGAGGTTGGTGAAGGGTTGATCCGGTGTAGACTGCTACACAGGGAACAGACCTCCATGGCGCAATGTACACCGGCGTCGGCATCTCCCAGATGAGAGCTACACCAGTTCCAACCGGGCCCTGCCTTTCACCTGCCGACTCTCTAGGCACACAAGGGTGCGAGGTACGTTGGCATGGGAAATCCTGGAGCTGCAATCATCCTTGGAGGCGTCTGGAAATGGCGATGTTGTTGCCCTGTTGTTCCGAGTCTCGACGCCTCGCCATTCTTGGCTGGAGGCAAGGCTGTGTGAGACCTAATGTCGTCGTTCTAAAGTTGAGAGCACCTCCTCACCCTGCCGTAGTCGCTTGGTGAGGATGGTCGTGTGTGTGTGGGTTGTGAGTGTGTGTCCCTCCTCTGGACGTTGTATCCGATATCTTCTTCCTGTTCAGTGAAAAGAAACGCAAATTCTTTGCGTTTTCTCGAAAAAAAGAGATTTACTACAAGGTTAAATCTATTTGTAAGAAATGAGATGCTGCAAAAAGGATGACTGGATTTATCTCGAAACATTCATGCCTTTTATTGTAGGGTGACATTTGTTGATGTTAACTATAGCTTTTCATCTGTTGTCGGTTAACTGAACCTCTAGTGTGTCTGTAACGATCAGAAGCGTGCTGGTTCACGTTGCGATCGTATATTTGATCCATTCTGTAGATTTTACCGGTTCAACGTGCCCTGATCCTAGAACGTGGGATGGCACGCTCAAAGTGGATCATGGCGAGTTTTCAGGGGCGGTAGTTAAGGCTTTCCCTGGTCTCTGAAATAAAAGAGAGAAAGCAGAAAATACGCAATATAGTGCGCGTCGCCAGAAACAACTCTGTCCCATGTCTGTCTTGCTGGCTTCAGCTCGTGTGTGTGTTCGTGGGATTGAGCAGTAGGTTTTCCAGTAGATCGCATGCGTGTGTGTGTGATCGAGGCCGGAAAACCAACATTTGTTACCAGAGCCGTAAGGTTCTAGATCTTGGAGGCGGTGTGTTCGGCGGCGGCGATCATCCATGGGTGACACGACGCCGGCGAGCGCAAGTGGTGGTGGTGGCGCCGCGCGGTACCAGACGCTGGCCAGGAGGGCTGGCACAGACGACGGAGCGGTAGCGGTCCATGCCCCATTGAGGGCAACCAACGTCCCTGTCCAATACCCGATGCTGACGGAGA
Organism: Avena insularis; assembly: GCA_023614405.1. Lineage (NCBI taxonomy): Eukaryota > Viridiplantae > Streptophyta > Magnoliopsida > Poales > Poaceae > Avena > Avena insularis. Next base: position 216,677,736 of record CM042685.1, on the reverse strand, counting down.
CAAACTACAACCTCTGGGCGGTGAAGATGAAGATCATCATGCAGCCGCTCGGCGTGTGGTCCGCTGTCGAGGGTGACGGCGAGTACGACGAGCAGAAGGACGAGGGCGCCTTCGCGGAGATCTAGCAGTCGGTGCCGGACTCGATGATGATGGCCATCGCTGAGTACGACACCGCCCGTGAAGCGTGCGAAGTGATCCGACGCATGCGCGTCAGGGAGGACCGCATCAAGAAGGCACGGGTGAAGCAGCTGAAGCGCCAGATGGATCGCATGGAGATGGATGATGGTGAGTCTGTGACTGCATTCTCGCAGAACCTTACCACTCTTGTTGCAGAGATCTGATCGCTGGGTGAGGTCATCAAGGAAGAGGACGTGATTGAGACCCTATTCAGCGCAGTCCCTGGGCATTTTGTCGACATCGTCAACACCATAGAACAGTGGGGCGATCTCTCCACGATGACCGTGGAAGAGGCCGTTGGTCGACTCGCTACATTCGAGCAGAACGGACGCCATCGTGACAAGGGCGGAAATAACGAGCAGCTCATGCTCATGACCCGCCCCCTGGAGAAGCTGATGAAGTGCAAGAAGCCCTCAGACGGTGCTGGCAGCTCTGGCGGCGGGAAGAAGGGAGGTGGTCGTGGTGATGACCATGGTGACCATGGCACAGGCAACGCCGGAAATGGCAAAGGGAAAGGCAAAAAGAATAAAAACCGTAAGTTTGACATCTCGAAAGTACGTTGTTTTAACTGCAATGAAAATGGACATTTTTCCTCTGATTGCCTGAGCCACGAAGAAGCAGCAGGCAAACCTAGTGCAGAATAATGCAGACGATGAGCCAACTATGTTGATGATGGAAGCGTGTGAGGTAGTGCACGCAGTAGAGGTTCAGTTTGACACTGTGTTTCTGCATGAAGAGAAGGTGGTGCCTAAACTTACTGGTGAGAAGAACAAACTCTGGTATTTAGATACTGGTGCTAGCAACCATATGACAGGCTGCGAAGGAAAATTCTCTGAGCTGGACAGGTCAGTGAAAGTGTCTGTGAAGTTTGGGGACGGGTCCTTGGTGAAAATATAGGGCCGTGGTTCAGTTCTGTTTACTGCAGTGTCAGGAGAACACAGAGTGTTAGCTGAGGTGTATTATATTCCTAAGCTGAAGAGCAATATCATTAGCCTTGGACAGTTAGATGAAAATGGCTGCAAGTATTCTGCTGATGACGGCCTGATGACTGTCTGGGACAGGGAGCACAAGGTGCTAGCAAGGGTGAGGAGAAGCAAGAACAGGTTGTACATCCTGAAGATAGAGCCGACAGTGTCAGAATGTCTCTTTCCCCGGACAGCAGAGACACCATGGCTGTGGCATGCCAGATATGGGCACATAAATTTTCATGCACTGAAAACACTTGCCAGCAAGGATCTGGTAAGAGGGATGCCTCACCTGGATCATGTGAACCAAGTCTGTGATGGCTGCATGATTGCAAAGCACCGGAGAGCACCATTCCCAGCACAATCTGAGTACAGAGCAGCCGATCCACTTGAGTTGCTGTATAGTGATTTATGTGGACCAATCTCACCTGCAACATTTAGTGGTAAGAAGTACTTCCTTCTGGTGGTTGATGATTACTCTCGTTTAATGTGATTAGTTCTAATCAGAAGCAAAGATGAGGCACTGGCAGCACTGCAGAAAATCAAGAACTCCACAGAAAAGCAACTCAACCTGAAAGTCAAAGCAATAAGAACTGACAGAGGAGGTGAATTCACTTCAGGAGAGTTTAATCAGTTCTGTGATGCAGCTGGAATCAGGCATTTCATGACTGCACCTTACTCGCCACAGCATAAATGGGGTGGTAGAGAGAAGGAACCAGACAATAGTAGCAATGGCCAGAAGCTTACTGAAAAGTAAAGATCTTCCTGGAGTATTTTGGGGAGAAACAGTAGCTACTGCTGTGTTTCTTTTAAACAGAGCACCAACCAAGGCACTGAAAGATAAAACTCCATATGAGGCACTATATGGAACAAAACCAGATGTTCAGTATCTAAAAATATTTGGTTGCCTTGGATATGTGAAGAAAGTTGGAGTTCATCTGCCAAAGCTGGCAGACAGAAGCTCTGTGATGATATTTGTTGGATATAAGCAAGACAGTAAGGCTTATAGAATGTATGACCCTCAGACAAATAAATTGGTTATATCCAGAGATGTTATTTTTGAAGAGGACAAACAGTGGGTATGGAACAAGGAAACACCAGATGAGGGAGGTGCCTCAGGGGAGAGATTTGTTGTGCAGTACCTTGATGAGCACCAAGAGGTGCCACAGCCGGGGGATGTACCTACTACCCCTGTAGCTGCAAAAGCACCTACTTATGTTCCTGGTTCAGTGGAAAGCCCTGAAACGCCTTCACAAAGGAAATTTGTGTCACCTCCAAGCAATGCATCACAGCCTTTAGGAGATGCACCACATCATTATCGACTTGTGCAGGAGCTACTGGATGAAACTGAAGACATGGAGTCACAGGAAGTAGAGGAATACTCTGGTTTGTGTCTATTGGGAATGGAGGAGCCCAACACATTTGAGGAGGCAAATTCAGATGCAGCATGGAGAGCAGCAATGAAAGAGGAGCTCAAGTCAATTGAAGAGAACAAAACTTGGGAGCTCACTGATTTGCCAAATGGACAGAGACCAATAGGCCTAAAGTGGGTGTTTAAATTAAAAAAGGACTCCACTGGAAAAATTCTCAAGCACAAGGCCAGGTTGGTTGCAAAGGGATATGTCCAGAGGCAAGGAATTAACTTTGAGGAGGTGTTTGCACCAGTGGCCAGAATGGAGACAGTCAAACTTATTCTGGCAGTGGCAGCACAACTAGGTTGGAAAGTGCACCATTTAGATGTCAAATCTGCATTTTTGAATGGAGAATTGCAGGAAGAGGTGTATGTTTGTCAGCCACCAGGTTTTGAAGATAAGGGACAGGAAGTAAAGGTCCTAAAGCTCCAGAAGGCTCTCTATGGCTTGAGACAAGCACCTAGAGCTTGGAACACAAAACTGCACAAGACTCTCACATATTTGGGTTTTGAGCAGTGCCCACAAGAACATGTTGTGTACAAGAGAAATTTAGGCATGGAGAGTTTGCTTGATGGTGTTTATGTCGATGACCTGATTGTGACAGGGTCAAGTACAAGAGGCATTGGTCAGTTCAAGGAACAAATGAAGAATATGTTCAGCATGAGTGACCTTGGATTGCTCAACTACTACCTGGGCATAGAGGTGAACCAAACTCAAGATGGTGTCACTCTTTGTCAGTCCGGGTATGCAGCAAAGCTTCTGGAAAAGAGTGGTATGCAGGGATGCAGTGTTGTTCAGATTCCCATGGAAGCCATATTGCACTTGAGCAAAGTTGGAAAAGGCTCAAGTATGGATGCCACTCAATATAGAAGCATAGTGGGAAGCCTCAGGTATTTAATTCACACCAGGCTAGACATCACATATTCAGTTGGGATAGTGAGCAGATACATGGAAAATCCAACAAGTGAACATCTTGCGGCTGTTAAGCATATACTCAGATATGTGAGTGGAACTCTGAACCTTGGTTTGAGTTATCACAGGGAGAAAGGGAAAATCTGAGGATGATTGGCTATAGTGACAGTGACCCTGCAGGGGATGTTGATGACAGAAAAAGCACTTCAGGTGTTCTGTTCTATCTTGGCTCAAGCCCTGTCAGTTGGTTCACTCAGAAACAAAAATCAGTAGCCATATCTTCGTGTGAGGCAGAGTACATGGCAGGTACTGCTACATCTTGTCAAGGAATTTGGCTCGGGAGGCTGTTGTCTGAATTACTTGATGTTGAGTTTGAGCCCGTGACACTCAACATGGATAACCAGTCAGCCATTTCCCTTTGCAAGAACCTAGTGTTTCATGAAAGGAGCAAACACATAGATACCAAGTACCACTTCATCAGGGAGAAAGTAGAAGAGGGACTCACTGACATCCAATATTGTGGGACAGATGATCAACTCGCAGATATCCTGACAAAGCCCCTTGCAAGACTGAAGTTTCATGACATGAGGGAGAAAGTTGGGATGATCCTGGTGAAGAAGGTGCAACCAGCCTAAGGAGGTGAGTGTTGATGTTAGCTCTGTTTGCACCAGAATAAATTCAGTCTTAGTTTTAGTCTGTCGTCAGTTAACTGTAGCTTTTCATCTGTTGTCGGTTAACTGAACCTCTAGTGTGTCTGTAACGATCAGAAGCGTGCTGGTTCACGTTGCGATCGTGTAGTTGATCCGTTCTGTAGATTTTACCGGTTCAACGCGCCCTGATCCTAGAAAGTGGGATGGCACGCTCAAAGTGGATCATGGCGAGTTTTCAGGGGTGGTAGTTGAGGATTTCCCTGATCTCTGAAATAAAAGAGAGAAAGCAGAAAATACGCAAGATAGTGCGTGTCGCCAAAAACAACTCTGTCCCCTGTCTCTCTTGCGGGCTTCAGCTCGTGTGTGTGTTCGTGGGATTGAGCAGTAGGTTTTCCAGTAGATCGCATGCGTGTGTGTGTGATCGAGGCCAGAAAACCAACAACATTGTCAAGGTTTAGCTATCAAGCAAGCCAATATTACTTGTTATGAGTACTGAAACAGTAAACGTGCTCTTACATATCTCTCTTGCTACTTATAGGTATATTGTCGAAGTTTGTAGGTGATGCATGCTCCTTCAAATTGAAATAGATAGTATAATTTGGTGATATCACTAGGGGTACGCATGTATGGTTTTCCAAACCATCTATCTTATCATAAATGTGGTTTATTTGTTTTCCTTTTGAGTTTGTATCATTTATGAAACTGCTTTTTCTTAGGGAAAGAAAAGTATAGTGCGCTAGAGAAGATGATGGACTTGCATACAAATGTGACACTAAAGTAATTACATTACGAATCTAATACCACTCTTAATGTATATACAAGAACTTAAGTTCATGCAGTACATTCTATTATGATAATATCATTCCTTTCACTCTTGTGACGCACGATGAAGAAGACATTCATTTTCATGTTTGATCCCTTTATCTTGAAATAGTTGTGTTTTCAGGTGAACACTAGATGATCAGAACACCCAGTGCTTGAAGGTAATGGGCATTCTGTGCCAATTCGGGTGCTCTCCTCCAGCCAAGTCAATCTTGTTTTTGTGTCGTGGAGTGGCAAAAAATGAAGTTCTCATGCTTGTGTTCAACAACTGGTTGCTGAAACACATGCTATTTTAGGTGTGCAAAGTATCTCCTTTGCTTTTGAATTAAGTTGTATTTAGTCAGAAAATAACAGGTAATATGAAGAGCACTTGTATTAGAGCAAAGAAACCTTGTCGGGGTTACTGTCGGTTCATGTTCAAAAGGGCTATTTTATTGTGTTACCAACTCTATTTACTTCATAAACCTTGGCAATTAATATTACAAAGTACACAATACTATTGTGGTACACAATGGATTAGGTCAACACCTTCAACCATTGACGAAATAGTATTACTGGCCATTGCTCAGATTGCAGGTTGAATTTTTACTTCTTATTTTTGGCATAATGATGGTTATTCAGTTTTGCATTCGGTAATCATCTACATGGCCAGAGGGGAGTGCAGCTCGGCCTGATACCGCAGAAAGCAGCCTAGGCGGTTTAAAATGTTCTCCAACCATGTACATATGATCACAGAATAGCACAAGATATCATGATATATTCTCTACCCTAAGCGGTTTAGTTCTTTAGTTAAAATAAATGCATGCGAGTAAACAAATGTTCTGCCACTATTTATGTAAGACAATTTTTCACCACTAAGAACTCACTACAAGGGTAACTGATAAATCAAGGGACAGACTCAACTACACTAAACTAAATAAAGGGAGTATTTAGCTTTAACATGGAAATCGACACATATATAGTTTGGAATAAGATATATATAACTGTTAAGTATTTTGTTGTTGTTATAACTTGATACATTAGACATGTTGATTCATGACATGCAACTATTTGCGTCATTGATTTTGTGGCATCTTTAACTAAATAAATATTAGTTCATACTTCATACATGCATTGCACATGCAAACTTACTATATGAGCAATTTCCTAAGCATATCATATGATAAATAAGAAAATCATGCTTACAGCACAAAAAAAAGTTGGCTTTGAACGTTATATTAATGAGGATATCATGGTGCATCACCAGGAATAACAGTGATTAGCTAATGAGCGAAAATATGTTTGAAAGTTAGGAATGTACAATTTTTTTTGCGATAAAACTTATATTACTCAGAGAAATCAGGAATTACATTCTTTACAACATATGCTCACTAAATCCTCAGGACCGGATCCGAGCCATGCTGTTGTGCGAGCATTAGTTCTAGCAAAATTTGCCATAAAATGGCTACTATTGTTCTGACTTATCCTAATATGGTAATACAAGTCTGACGAAACTTCATCAAAATTTTGATCTCTTCTATCAATGTTGAATGGACCGAACGATCCATATCTTTATTCTCCAAAGCTTTGACTATCTCCAAACAATCAATTTCAATAAGCAGTGGTTGAGTGCGCCGGTACTGTAAAAGATGTCCAATGTAATGCCAAAGAAATGCCTTCCAGAGGGGCAACATCACGCCTATAGAATATTGACCACCGTGCATCACTAATTTATTTATATTGTATCTCTTCCATACCCAAAAGCTGAAGTAATTATCACTCTCGAGGAGGCGTTCCAGAGCAAAATCAGGCCTGCATGGAGCCAGTAAAAAGATTGTTCACCAAACAGGTTATTAGAAGGTAGAACACCATGTTCAAGTGTCTAGTTGTTGTTTTACCTGGTTCACTTTACATAGAGCTTCATATGCAACTCTATGTGTGGTTATCGACTTGCGCTTGGTGCCTCGATGAAATTTGCACAGGTAGCAATGGCATGAAGAGGTGTGGTCCGGTTGTTGAGTGTGCGGCGACAGTGAGTGTAAGTGTTGTTGCGATTAGATGGGCATTACAAAGCAAGGGGGGCGACAAGACATGTCCAGTGGGGCTGAAGTGCCCGGGGCGGAGGAGCTATGACCATCTAGCCACAAACTCTACTCTCTTGTTCACGTGAAACTGTTACATAGTATATGTTGATTTTTCTACTACAATTGCAAATACACGAGGGATGAAGATCTAGTCAGAATCATCAGTTCCTACCCCTTCTGAGGCTTTTAGAAAGTATATGCAGAACATGAACATCCACTACAAAATTAAACATGTCCGAGGAATGTCCACAATAATCCCGGAAGAGGTGTATATCCTAACGTTGTAAAATATCTCCATTTATTATACGTATCAAACATTCACATATAAGCCATGTGTCATTGTGAAGCAACTGCACCTGCATCTCATATATCTGCCTGTTTCAAAATATGTCAGTGAGGAATTAGCCAAACATAAAACTACCTCAACTTGTTAGGAGAGGCTAGGTGACGTATGTTAGTATGTATATACCCTGTTTTTTATGTATATACCCTTTTTTTCCAAGCGATTCACAGGGTGGAATTTCATTATCATCAAGATAACGAAATACAGAGCAGACAGCATCCAGGTGCAACAAAAGGGAAAGGGTTCACTACTGAGTGCCGCTCGAAAGCTAACGCTCGACAGAAAGGGGAGCTACTAAGTTCTAAACGAATAAGCCAGTGTATACCCTTCTACACTCTAAACTGTACAGATGACCCTGGTACCTTTATTTTCTTCAATGCCCTTCTCTGATTGGTCGGCCATCCAGTTTATTCTCTCAATCATTCCTCCTTTTTGCAAGTGAATTTCGCAACGGCATCTAGAGCTCTGTGGCAAGACACCTTGCACACACATGCATAAGAGGAGATTTTGGTGCAGCAGATAATTTGTGAGACTTTTACCAACTTGCTTGATTCCAGCGTATCTCGCAGAAGTACAATTTCCTGCTTACAAGTCGACTTGTTCAGCATCATCCTGTATAATCTTCCTTCCCTCCAGGAGAAGGATGCATTCTCTGCAAGTAGAACTGGAACCTTCTATCGAACTACCCATGCTAATTTTATTTGTGAGGCCAGCTTAGGTAGAGGCCAATGCATGAAACCAGTTATCGGTTGTAATGTAGCAAAAATCTGCACTGAAGGCATATCCTTTCTCAACATGTTAATATGCCCTTGAGAAGAAAGTTCCAGAGATTAAGACATGATAAGTATGGAATCGTCTAAGTTAGCAGCAAGAGAAAACTAAAAGGCATAGTGCAAAATTTTATTCTGAGAAGGGACGGCGGCACACGTCCTCCCTACTACTATATCTTTGTTGATGTTTACAACGAGACCAGCATGGAGGCAGAAAGTAGACTAGTCTTTGTCATGACTGAGATCCTCAATACCCCCAATCCACTTCGTCATGGATGGACTTGAAAGCGGCTGCAGTACAAACAAACCAAAGTAAGGGAGAGCATGTTACGGTAAAAAAATTCTGGTCACTTACTGACAGGTTTAAGCCAAGTTTACTACACAAATGAAAAATATTGTGTACGATTCACCATTTTGTACGTTAGACGACAAAATAACCAGAGATAAATTCATATACATCAACTTCTTATACGAGTGCACAAACCCAATAGTAGCTTCATTTTTAAAAGAACAAAGCAACAAACATATTAAGTTCTGAAGTATCCCAGGTAGACAACTTACTATTGGGCCAAACATCTGGTTAATAGTATGATCGCACTGCAGCATCGCTGAATCCCATGGGCAAAATAGTGCAGACACTTGTTTTTGCACGAATGTCATGAACTCGTATCTGCAACAGACAAACAAAAACATTTGGGATATAATATGTTTTTTTTCACAAACTAAGACTTGGATTCTTTGTTAATATACCTTAATATCTACCGTCGAGGACAAGTCAAGTTTTTTCTCCAAAAAGTCTGAAGCAAGACCAAGAAGAAACTCTTCAAGCTACAACGCAAATTTGGCCACATTAGCTCTGAATACAACTAAACTAACTTACCTACAATGCCAATAATTTAGCACCTCAACTACAGTAGAAATATGATCCAAGTCGATCAATTCAATCACATCTCCTCTTCGAATGCCAATCTTCTCAGCTGTAGAGTCAGGACACACCTAAGCAGATTAAAAAGTTAGAATTCTATTTTGTATCTAGTTTTCGAGAAATGGAAGAAATTTGGTAAGGAAAAAGGTTCACAATTATGAAAAAGATATGTGTGTTTGAGGATACCTCGGCTACAATAAAACCACTACTGATATCATGGCGGGCCCAAAGCTCATCTCGATAAACCATCTCCAGCATTCGCACCGTCGTCAACTCAAGGTGATGAATAGGATGAGCGATCCGGCTACACAGGTCAAATGTTTTACATACTGTAGATTCATACATTCTCAAATGATCAAACTTAAAATTACCACCAGTTTGCAGGTAAACACTCCAAATTGTTCATCCGTTCAATTTTTGCTCAATTTTGAAGTGTTATCGGACCAATATTTTTCCTTGCAGTCCTAGGTTGTTGTCAATTCCTTTGGGGCGAACATGTATCAGAGAAGGACTAGGAATCATGTAACACCCGAATAGGCTTAGAACTAGTTGGGTCCCCATCAAGCGTCAATATTGCAGTCTGAGTCATGTTTCTAGCCAGCATCTAGTCTAGTATATGTACTAGTCAAGTTGCCAATATGCTTGGTCTGTAGGGCTATGTTGTGAACGCCTCTGCTGTGTAGATTATAGGGATGGTTCACTGTCGGGAGAGAGCGTCGCCTGCGGTTTGGTGCCGTGACCGGCGTGTTGAGAAGATAACAGGGATATATGAGAGAAACTAGAGACGTAGGGATTAGCAATTGGAAGATTGAGGGTTATTACTGCCTGACCCAAAACACACGGGATACACATCCTCTTATAGGAGGACCAATGCCAGGAGGCCTGATGCAAACCTACTAGAACTAGTAGTAGTATTAAACTAGGACTCTGCTCTGACTCTAACACAAAATAACTCATATTACCCTATTCAATCCGGCTAGACTGCTGTAGCAATTGACCTGGACACTAATTATGGAAGCTACTATTGCCAACTGCTACAATCTATACCATTGACGCCACAACAGTCTACCACATAATTCAAACAGACAATAAAAGTAAGAAAAATCTCAAGCAAGATTAGAACCTCCCTGTTCTGGACAGGATAAGCCGAACCAAAGCCTAAGGGGGCGATTCTTTGCATCCATGCTTTTAGCATATCCTTCTACCTTTATCACATGGTATAAGTAGTAAGCAACCTAACCAAATCAATATCCTTCTACCTTTCACCCAGTTCCACAGACCAATCGACCTACTAGCGCCAAGAAACTCTCAAACATTAGTTACCATGTTTATCTAACTAAAAGTATTTCCTCAATATAGGATTTTAGTATAAACAATAAGAATGTAGAAGACCTACCCAAATTGATTCCACATATGAATACACTTTCTCACTAAAGATGTCGACACAATGGCGGCTTGCGGGATATGTTTGACAACCAGGCCGATGACCTCGCCACTGCTGTTAATTACTGGCCCACCTGTGCAAATCTGCATAAGAAATATAAGTGAACTGAACATGATGACGAAACAAAATATGAAATACTGAAATACATAACATTGAAATGTGCTTTTTACCAGGTGGCTAAAGTAGCTCGCAAACATATAATGATTCCTCTCGAAAAAAGGATACTCTAAGCACTGTATCGAGCCATAGCTGACAACCAGTGTATAGTCTACTTCTCTATCCAATACAGATACATTATGTCCATAACACGGTGCAGATCCCAAAGAAGCTGGCACCAGAGAGAACACTGCACTGATTTCCAAAAGCGATATTCCATAATGGCTGTTGAAGAATATCACCCGTGCATCCACAACAGTATCCTTTGATAGGTGAACTGATACCTAAAAGGGGAAGTTTTCAGTAGATTAGCAACAATAACATTGTTTACCACAAACTCAACTTGGCAACTGCTACATGGATTAGCTTTGCATTTTATAGATTAATCATAATCCGACTATACTTTACAATGTAATTCAAAACATCAACTTTGATCACAAGAACAAAAAAATACTTAAGACTTCAAATCAAAGGAAATACTTGTTATAATTGTTATCTAATGATAAGTTACATGATAAGACTTTGACACTACATGTTTAAATCATTTTCAACAGATTACTTCTAAGAAAAGCAAACATATGAGAAGCTAGTTTATATTTGTGAGTGCGCGTCCAGAGTTTGGGTGGATAAATAACCCTGGACAACTTTTCAGGCACCCACCAAACGGACGATTCCCGTCTTTTCGCGAAAACGCAAAAAGCTTTGCGTTTCGATTCATTGATAGGAAAAGAGAGTACTGTACAACAAATATACAAGCTCAAAAGAGCCGTGACCCGTACAACTCAACCCACTAGGCCTACTAGGCTACCGGCAGCAGGCCGCGAAGGCCAGTCGCACCAGCCGCGGCCCAATCCCGAGCCTCAGAGCGAATGTACTGAGAAGGACACCCAGGTTTGGTGACGCGCTGTCGAAAACCGCCGCGTTGCGCTGCTTCCAGATCCACCAGGCCGTCAACATGATCAGCGAAGATGTCCCTTTACGCAGAGCATGCGGGGTGGAGGCCGAAGCTTGCTGCCACAGTCCATGAAGTCCCCTTCTCCATCCGGTGGTGTGGCCGTGGATCGAACCCAGGACAAGACCTCATGCCAGATTGCCTTGGAGAAGGGGCAACCCACCAAGAGGTGAGTCATGGTCTCATCCGACTGGTCACACAGGGAGCAGCGCGGGGGGTGAGCCGTCTCATCAGTCGTTCCTGGCCAAAGCAAATAAAACCTATTTGTTTGCAATCAAACCCTAGCCATAATGCTCCAACCCTGCCAATTCACTCCCTTCACAGCAGTAAGGTGATGTAGAACTTGCAACGACAGTGTTCCTCAAGCGCCAATCCACTCTGGTGGCTCACTTGTCAAATCCACACTCCAGGAAGGTGGCTCAGCTGATTGCAGTGGGCCAGAGAGAAAAACTTACTCGTCGCGTATGGAAATGTATGATGGTAGCTGCATACTCTGATGAGATTACTGTGCTCACAACTAATTGAGGTATAGATATGTATCTTCTTTATTGAAACTATCAATTATTAAGGTCTATAACATCCCGGTTTTATACCTTCCTTAGCTATTCTTTTCTTTCGATCTCGATCTATTAGCATTATAAATTATTGTATATGCATGTTATGCATGATGTGTTTGAAATAATAACTAAGTTGTAGAAGCACTATTGCATGGCTAGCTTAATTGTTATGTCAACAACTTATCTAAAGTACTTAATACTAAGCAAATGCAGTCATCTGCCTTAAAAAACTAATGTTTCTTTTCATGTTTGAATATTACCCTATTTGGGTTAACTTGGTAGAGTTATTATGCATGAGCAATAATTATAGTACCAATGGGGGTTTACTTGTTTCTTCTCTCTAGGAAAGCAATTTTTCTATGTCATGGCTATTAAAATTTTTATCCGCATGTGGAGGTTAAATTGTTGATGAATATGAGCTCCTTAAATCATTATGGCCTTCTCGTTGTACACATGGCATTATGTCTTGTTGTTAAGCTAGACTTGAGATATTAACTAATTACAGGTCTATTCGATCCATATTTTTTAATGGGAAAACTGGTTATTTACCCAAAACTTCGTCAGCCTTAGATCATCTACCCAAAGTTATCTTTACATCGGTAAAATACCCAATAGGGACCTGAAATTAAAACACAATTATAGTAGGGGTCCTAATTAATGCTGATCGTGAAAGGATCAATTGGTCATCTTCATCACCGATTAGATCAGAAACCTTCGCTATGACCGGCCACCGTCTTCTGCGCACTCGCTCCGTCTTGATCGCCCTCTTGCTGTCAGCCAGTCGGTTCTGGCCACCCATTACCGCTATAGTACAATGCACTAGTAGTTTCTGGATCCAGTTGTTCTGCTGCAGATTATTCAAGGTTGCGGCGCCTTTTTTATATGAATCATCAGATCGTAACTACCTCAAGCTGGAGCAATACTGATAAAGTGCTCACTTGTACAGGCCAACATGCAAGACTATTAGGAGATATTGGCTGGAGGAGGTAAGATGGATAGATCAGGTACGAGATGTACATTGCGGCCGGTGGTGGGCGGAAACGGCGCAGTGGTCAGGAGAGGGATACGCTGACGAAAACAGATGGGGTATGGTCGCGCATCAGAACCACGACCTCATGCGACACAATCTGGGACATTCCATCCCCCATCTCTTGTGATGATGTGATTGGCATTTGGTATTGCCGCTGTTCTTTAGCACCTGCGGAAAGCCCGGAACGATGTCGTCTTCAACGCCAAAACCTCCACCGCCTCTGATGTGCTGCGCAAAGCCATCGACGACCTTACTCTCGGGAGCCGCCGAGTCAAGGATGCTGATCGCATGCAAGTTGATGATGTCCGTATCTACTTAATTCAGTGCTCTATGTAATTTTCCTTTGCTTTCTCTCCTCTCTAACCCCTCCCCTCTTGTACCTCTGCGTCTAATGTAAAAGAACAATTTTTTTGCCCACTCGTTGGGGCGCCTCGAGTAATACACAAACAGTGGGGAATCCTCTTCCCCCCGTCATTCTCGAAAAAAAACGATCCTGCTATCATTGTGCTTTAATTTCAAGTCCCTATTGGGTATTTTATCAATATACAGCCAACTTTGGGAAGATGATCCAAGGCTGGTGAACTTTTGGGTAAATAACCAATTTTCCCTTTTTTAATAATCGGTTAGAGTTAATGTTAGTATTTATCATCCAGTTTGTCTTCACATAGTGTTTGTGTGTGAAGGAAGAGGCAAGGGTTGTAGCAAAAGCTTGTTTGGCACTACTAAGGAACTATAGAACGGAACTTGTCTGGATACAGTAAATACCTGCATTTCTGTTATGAAATATCAGCTATCACATTTTGTGTCCATGGAATGCTCATTACGCCATTTACTTGTGTACTACTGTATGGAAATTATATTCTATGCTTAGAAAGGAACTCGGAGCTAATATGGTTGCCTCTACGTGTCATAGGGTTTGTAATTGTAATACTCCCTCTGACCCATATTAATTGACTCAAATTTATCTAAATTTAGATGAATCTAAACACTATTTAGTATATAGGTTCATCCAAATTTTAACAAATTCAAGTCAATTAATATGGGTCGGAGGGAGTAGAAAATTTTCTTGTTAAGAGGTTTGTTGGGAATCTCATCATGGGTCTCAATTCTTGTCCGTCAAAGATTAGGAAAGACAGATTTGTGTCCTTGGGAAACTGATCTTGCTAGCAAGTTGATTGGGAGAATTTCCAGCAATCAGTTCATAATATTTTGGCCATAATCTAGAATATGATTCGTTGAAACAGAAAACAAATTAAATTGCTTCTAATTATTGCATGAGGAAATCATGTGGCTTAACATTTATGTATTTATCTTAACTTTGTGCACAGACACCAACCTCATGTTGTCGTTGGTTCATCCTATGGGAGTTCCTGAATATATAATTTTACTTATATGCAGCTGGAGAAACATTTTTGTGAAGGTTGTTGGATCCAAACGCGGTGAAGCTTTCAGGGTCCTGCTACAAGGAGCTTTTCGTGCAAAAAAAATGAGCTACTGCTTGTGAAATTAGCCAATGACCAAGAGGTATTTGGAAAAACGTTTCTGCAGAATTGAGTAAAGTGTAAAGCGAAACAAATTTCCATTCAAACCTGGAACGTCTAATTTTAGTGTAATAAAATTACCTACTAAAAGTGTAATGCTATTATCACTTCTCTATATATGTTGACAATTTAGTGAGCAAAAACCAAGGGATCTGAAGGACCAGAAATCTGAACCATGCATTTGCACTGAACTATAGATCTGAAACATGGTCCAAACTGCTATTTCCAGGATGTTAATTTTCTTCCTTCCCATAAACAATTTTGATCTTATAATTTTTTTTCAATTATGATATATTAGTTCTTGAAAACAAAATAGAGGCTTCTCCCTGTAACTTTTGTACAATGATGGAGCTCAAATCTAGAAAGAAGTCAAAGAAACATGGTCACTAACACCTACTGGAGCGTGAGCATATCGCAATGGCAGCTTGCGGAGTGGCGTCAGAAGCAAAGTGGCCCCATGAAAACCTGTTGTGGCTGCTTTCGTTTGTCGGAGATGAATACCGGTTGTCTTCCTCTCAGTGACATATGAAGGTGAGGTGTCTAATGGGCCGGCAACCGCACTTGGGGTTTATTGGGTTGGAGAAGACAACATGCAATTCAGAGCGACTTGGATTGGAGAGATGCGTGGCGACAAAGATGAAGGTGCGGTTGCAGACAAGTAGTAGAAGCAAGAGCTCATTGGGTTGGTATTTCCCATGAGGCAGAGAAAAGCCATACTTGATGCTCATGTTCGAGATATAGAACTACCTTTGGATCAATATCTAGAGATATTCCATTATTGCTCCGTGCAGCGCATGGGTACCATATACTGGTAATAAGAAACTATATATAAAACGTGAGATCCTGTGACCTATCGGGTAAACACTCAATGATTTGGTTTACAACAGGACAATACACGGAAGAACTTAGAAGTGCAATTTGTTACCTTTTGATTTGGGTTCCGCAGCTTGCCCTCCTTGGTGCACATGATGCTGGACGAAGACAAGATCTTAGCGCGCTTACCAACCTCATCATACTCAATAATGATGCCCGTAGAGTATAAAACCTCCCCATCTGCAAACAAGGATAAGGATAATATTAGCTGCTAGGAAAGATTAGTCGGAAGAATGACACTAATAGTGTTTACTCAAATGTACCAGGTTGAGTGGCTAATACGTTCACAACGGAGCGGGCGACGTTCACGATCATGTCTCTACCATCCATGGACTCCATGATCGCCGCAGATCCCACGGATTTAGTGACCCTGACCCTTCCTTTCCTAAGGGCCAGAATGTTACAGAGAGAATCTTAATAAGGGAAAAAGGACATTAGTTAGTGTCTACTACAACTCATCAGTGACAAAAGGGGGAGACGACGGAGCTGGTAACAAGTACTGGAACAGGAAGGTCACCTTCGTCTCCGAGGTCATTGTTGTCATGCAGCGCATCCTTGGCATCCATCCAAGCCACCACGTCACTGAGTGTACCAGATTCAGGGTAGGGAGGATCTTGGGGAGGGAGCGGCCGGGCAGCCAAGGCGACTTCCTCCGCCGTCAGCATCCTTTCACCGCCCTCTGCCGCTCTCTCCTTCCCCACACTGACACCCTCCAACCTCCGCCGTTTGCCTTGAGAATCTCCGACTGATTGCGCCTCCTCTGTAGGCCCAGTCTCCTCCTCTGCCAGCATAATTCCTTCGGAGTGAGTCAAACTTCCTCTCGACTCCTCCCCGGTCGGCAACGCCGGAGTCCTCGTCCCCCCTGAATCGGGATCATCTCCAGCCGCCGGCTTCATCCTCTGTCTGGACGGCGATCACCGCTAGATTGAAAGGGATCGCCGCACGGTCGCACACAGGCGTGGCAGATTAACGCGGAGAGAAGCGATGCGGTGCGGGGCTGGTGTTTCCCGGTCCAGGCAGGCGACGCCGCGGGTGCGGTACAGAGTCCCCAAGCTGGGCTTACATGTCAGCGATGCCTGGTGGATTTTCGCGGTGCGCGGGCGGTTTATGCAACAGCAATTTGGACTTGGCATAGTTCTTTTAGCTTTGTGCTTAATGGCATGTACTCTCTCCGTTTTAAAATATAAGATGTTTTAGATTTGTGAAACAAATGTATCTAGTGTGTAGGTTACACACTAAAACAAGTCTAGATACATCATATGAACCTACACACTAAAACAAGTCTATATACATTTGCTTCATAAAGCTAAAACATCTTAAATTTTGAAACGGAGGGAGTATAAAGGATTTTTCGGGTGCAGAGTTTGGTTGCATAGAGTTTGCTAGCGAGGGAGAGGCTAGTCGTTTGGATAGATGCCATTGCTTTTGAGGGAGGTGATGAGGTTTGATCTCGTCAATGTCCATTGTTATGGACTTAGGTTTTGAAGAAGATGGGGATGCTGGAGATCGCGGAACGGTTAGCAAACAAGCAACACGGGACACGAGGTTTACCCAGGTTCAGGCCCCCGGAGGGAAAACCCTACTCCTGCTTGTCTGCTCTTGACTATGGCGGAAACCGGTGATTACAGGGTGCGCAGATGCGATCTGGCGTGGAGGTGTATATGCGAAAGTATGAGAGAGAGATCTAGGTCGTGCCCTCCTAGCCTTTATATAGACTCAGACAGGTCCCGGGCATAGACCTAGTCGGTTACAGGTTCTAGGGTTTTACCCCCTTTGAATTTCCTATCTACTCTGGTCTTGCTCTCCAAGGATCCGAAGGCGTCATGGGCCTTGGCCACCCGAAAATCTTCATGGACTGGCGTACATTTGCCGTGGGCCTTCCTTGGGCTGGACCAGGTATGCTGAGATCATGTACCCGTAGGGTATAACCATGTCAGTAGCTCCTGAGTGATCAGTCGAATCGCAGATTCGGCTGAGGACTCTTTAATCCTTCGGGTGCAACTATGTATTTCAATAGTTCATGTGTAGGGATTGTTGATGCGTGTGCCTGACTCACCCGACGGATCAGGGTCAGTTAACTGTCTTAGGATGAAACAACACGATCTTCTTCAGATTCGAGTCCCTCAACCCGGACCCGGAACATATGCTGGCGTAATTCGACTCAGGCCGCGGAGGACTTACAGGAGTGAAATTCCAGTGAATTTAATTGATGTACCCAACGCGTCCGTCGGGATTTTTCATCGCGCCTGCTGGCACGGGTTTTTACTAGTAGAGCGCAGTCGTGTGCGTTGCCAGGCCATCAGATGATATCTGTAGGTCTTATCTTTGTGTCGCAGACACAACATCCGAATGTTTATCACCGCGGAGGTGTTTCGGGTGGCCAAGGAGAACGTTGCTCACTTAGCGTTTAGTTGGGGCAGAGTTGCCGAAAAGTTTTTTGCATGCTGATCCGAAGGATCGCAATCGAAGAATTCATAGTGTGCGCGACCAGCGCTCCCTATGGGAGTAGCCCCCGAGTGTCTGTTCGAGTCGTAGACTCGAGCGGAGACTTTAATTCAGACGTTGTTCAGTGTTAAGTCCGTAGGACACAAAAAAAATTGGATGCTTAAATCCATCCTCCCTATGGAAGTAGCCCCCGAGTGCGTAGTGGAGTCGTAGACTCGACGTAGGACTCGAAGAAATAGTTCGCTTCTATTCATCTTTCGGGTGCGCGGCCAGCGCTCCTGATAGGAGTAGCCCCCCGAGTAATTAGTCGAATCGCAGATTCGAGTGAGTACTCTTAACTTTGAAGCCGAAGAAATTGTAGCTGTTGCTAGTATAGCTTTTGATGACGTCAGTGCTGACGATCGATGACCTCAAGCATCTGCTGCGCCAGAGATGACTTGACTGGACGAACGTGGGTCCCACTTTCTGACCTTGACCGGTCACGCGCGTCGTGGAGATAATTACGGCGTCGCCTCGATTTCCGCGCGTAGTGGACGGTGTGTTAGCGACGGTTCGTTGCGATGCTGACACGTGTATGGCTAGATCGTGCCGTTGGCGTTAGGTCTTCTCGATGGACGGTTGCCGTGCGTCGTCTTCGTCTTTATAATCATTGGGGAAAACTTCAATTTGTTTTCACCGCAGCTATTCTCGTTTTCACTGCTTCCTTGTGCTCTGAAAATTCTTGCTGCGCGCTGGAATATCCCTTCACATTTCCTTCTTCCATCCTGCGCTCTCGTCGCCGGCGTCGCCGTACCGCGATGGGGAAGCCGAAGAAGTCTTCATCTGCGGTTGGTACCAGCGCCGCTAGAGGGAAGAAGAGTGCCGCCGCTACCCGTGTCACCGATAGTTGCTGGCGGCGATCGGAGACGCGGGAGAGTGATCTCCGCAAGCTTCGCGAGCAGGGTCTAATCCCGCAGGATAGGGAGGCCGTCAAACTCCCAGGCAATGAGGTAATCCCCCGTCCCCCCGCTGGGTATCGGGTTATGTTCCTCGCCTTTGTATTCGCGGATTTTCCTTCCCAGTCCACGACTTCCTTCGTGGGCTGCTCTTTCTTTACGGTATCCAACTGCATCATCTTTCCCCCAATTCTCTTCTTCACATTGCTTGTTTTATCACTTTCTGCGAGTGCTGGCTCGGTATCGAGCCGCACTTTAGCCTCTTCCGAAAACTCTATTCCGTGAAGAGGCAATCTGGTTCGGATGGTGTGTATCCCATTGGGGGTTGCATCATCTCCCTCAAGCCCAATCTGCTTTTCTTTTCTTTTTCCATGTCCAAATCTGTCCATTACTGGCGGAGGCGATGGTTTTACATTCGCGACTCCACAGTGGCTGGGCAGCATTTTGGTCTTGCTCCCTTCGACTCCTCCCAAATAATCGAGCCGAAGAGGTCCTGGAAAAACCAGATCTTGGATGGCGAGGTAGCGGAGATAGAGGCTCTCTACCGTCGAGTGGAGGATCTCCAGTTGATTCCGGAGAAGGAAGTGAACGGTGTGGACATCATCCTCACGTTTCTTGAGCGTCGGGTGCAGCCCCTCCAGGCTAGGGTGCACCCGATGTTTCTTTATGCTGGGCGCCGTGATCCGACGAGGGTTTCGGCCGAGAAATTCTCCCAGGGAGATCTCGACAGGGCCCTTCATGCGCTGCTGAAGTACAAGGCTGGAGAGGATATCCCGGGGAAGTCGCTGACTCCTCCGTTTTCTTCTACGCTTGCCGTTCCACAGGTGTAGATTCGTGCCCGTAGCGCTATTTTCGACTGCATTGTATTTCCCTTTGTTTGCTAACAAATTTTCTTCTTTTGTGCAGAGCTTCAAAGTGCCGGGTATGGCGCCTCCATTACCCGAAATATTTCCGGATGCGCTGGATAATGATGTGGTGGATTCCGTGTACGAGCTACCATCGGCGCGATCTCCGGCTGAAGAGGCCAACGAGTCGAGCGAGGACCACACTCGCAAACGATCACGGAGCTCCAGCGAGTCTTCGGATGCCTCGACTCCTCCGACTCCTAGGAACCTGCTGTGTATTGAGCGTCACAGTGATGGGCATGGAGGCTCTTCCTCTCCAATTCCTACCCTTCCCGTGCGGGCTATAGCGCCGCACCCGCCGATGAAGCGGAAGAAGGAAGAAAAGAAGGAAGAGAAGAAAGAGGAGAAGAGAGTCTGAAGGACCCCTCCTGTCTTCAACCTGAGCTCGCTAGACTCATAAGTTTCCTCTGTACTGCTTTTTCTTTGCTGTTTACTTTGTACTTGTGCTAATTTGTCCTTGTGCAGGCACTCTTCCAACGACTCCTCCAGCGATGGTGCTCGGGAGATGATGGGGGAGTCGAAAGTTGCGTCTCCTCCTCCTCAGACAGTGGCTACCTCTGCAGGCGCTGCTCCGGGCCCTTCTCCACAGGAGGTTCAGGTGGTTGCGCCTCAGAAGGCTGCGAGCGGGCCTTCGGAGTCGCCATCGGATCATGTAAGTAGTTCTGTCTCCTGCCACGGGGGAGCCCCCGAGCATCTGTAAAAGAGTTTTGTTGTTTGTTTTTCTTTCGAGTCTCGGGGGGAGCCCCCGAGCGTTTTCGCATGTGTAGTTTGCTTCTGCTTTTTCTTTTGGGCGTAGTCCCTGAGTCCTTTTCCTGACTAGTAGGTTTTTTTCTTGCAGCCTTTTGTGCAGGATGCCAAACGATTGGTGCAGCAGCACTTGGTGCTGGAGGCCAGCCTCCAACAGCTTCGAGGTACTTTTATGCCTTGGTGTTTCTTTCTTCTTGTATTCTTGTCTTGTTATCTGACGCTTGTATTATTTGAATGTAGAGGAGCATAACACCTCCCTCCGTGAGATTGATGCTCTCAAAAAGAGCCTCGGTCAAGCGGAGAAGAAGTACGAGGTCGCCACTGGTGCGAAAGAGCGCCTCGAGCTGGAGCTAGCCACTAAGGCCGAGGCTAAGGAGCGCCTGCAGCGGGAGGCCACGGACAGCGAGGAGCAGCTTGCCACTGCTGCGACTGCGCGTGAAAGAGAGGTGGCTGGCAAGCTCATGGCGGCTGCCAAGGCTGTTTCGGGTGAGTATCTTCACTTGCATCTCTTTTGGTTTTCTTGTCTTTCTTCTGCGGTGCTTGTTCATTCCTTCTCTTTATTGTCTCAAATGCCGCGGGCATCGAGTTTGACCGTGGTGCTCTGGAGCACGGGAGTGCTCTGGATGATGCTACTGCAGCGGTTGAAGATCGCTGCAACACTGTCGTCAGCTCGCTCGCCAAGGCCAAGGAGGTCCTTGGGTGCTTCTACAAGGAGCTTGTCCCCAAGGGCGCGGCTCTTGATGATGTTGACGCTCTGGCGGAGGCACTGTCAGCCGAAGCACTTGCGGCATACAAGCGCAAGCAGAAGGGAATCGGCGCATCTATCGGGCTGGCGATGGCTTTGGCAGCTGGAGCAGAGCTGGACCTTCCCCAGATCACCTCCCGGATGCCGACGAATGTGGATGGATCCGAGGTAGCCTTCGCTACCTATTCTGCTCGCTGTAAGAGATATGGGCCAAGGCTGATTGATCTGCTGGCCGAGTACGCGCTACGGCAGCAGGGGGAAGCCAAGGCGAGGCAATCCGGCTCCGAGGCTACTCAGGGTGCCGCATCTTAGGCGTTGTAGCTGTAGGATAGTTGTAGTCTTCTTTTGTTGTAATTATGTTGATGAACAAAATCCCTGTGCCACGTAGTAGCTTTTTATGCACTTAATGAATTTGTTGAGTTGTGTTCTCCTCCGTCTGAGTGTTCATGTCTTTTGCCTTTATGCTGCTCTAGGGTCCTTCGGGTGCTGATCCCGTTGACACCTCGCCTGCCGCGCGGCTGCGGCCATCCTTGGATGATTCATCGCAGCTTGCTTTTCTTCGAGACCGTGTTCGTAGTCTCGAGAAGGAGTTGCTTGGGGTGCGTGGCCATGCCGACGTTTGGAAGTCCAAGGTGGATCGCGGTGCGGCCAGAGAGGAGTACTTGATGGAGGAATTGCTTCGACTGTCTGAGCAGCTTCAGTGTAAGTTTTTTCGAGCTGCTGCTCATTTCTTCGGATGCGCCTGCTGGCCTTGCATCTTAATTTTGTGCGAGTATCGCAGGTGCTAACCTTGCTCTGAGGGAGGAGAAGGAGCGTGTTGTTGTTCGGGTCAATTGCTTGACTCAACAGGACATGGAAGCCGACGGGTTCTTCTGGATGGATCGTGGCCGTGCCATGGCTCTGGCAACGGTGCAGGATCGCGTTCACCAAGTATCACGGGTGCTTCGTCAAGTGCAGACTTCACTCGCGTCGGTTCTGCATGTGATGTTTCCACTGGATGCTACACCAACAACCCTATGCGGTCTTACGTCAAGTTTTGAACGTGAATCGTGTTCAGGATTTGGTGAGGCAGCAGCTCATCGCAGGGGTAAAGGCTGCGCTGTCCCTTGTTAGGCTGCATCGCCCTGATGTAGATCTGTTTGCTGTAGCGGCTGGGCCACCCCCTCGACCAGATGATGGTGTGTAGGATATGCGTCCGCATTACGCGGCTATAAGGCAGTATGCCGAAGAGATTGTAGATCTATTTGAGCAGCGCACTCAGGTTTTTCTTCAGAATAGGTAGTACCTGTAAAAGAGATAGATGTAAAAATTTTATATGTTTGACTGGGCGTGTTTTGCCCTTTGTTATAAAGATGTGGTTCTTGTTTGAGCACGCAGTGCTTTGTTTGCATACGTGTGCTTTTCGTTAGCCTAACATGGTCAGCTACTCAGGTGTACACGTGTTATCCTCAGTCGATGAAATCGTGAGGTGGGGGGAGCCCCCGAGTGCGTTTGTAGCATGAAGTAAAGGTGTGAATAGTGAAACAAAATTTTGGGGCGAGACACTTAGCTTTATTTATATTGTAATGGAGGAAGTACACTGTTCGGCTGAGTAGCCTTGGCTGAATAGCCTTATTGAAAGTAAAGGGGTAGGTAGCTAGGGGTAGAATCGTCGCAAGTGTGCGATGTTCCATGGGTTGGAGTATGCGACTCCAGACTCCACGTGCTTGAGGTGATAGGCGCCACCTAGGATGACTTCGGTGATGATGTATGGTCCTTCCCATGGTGACTCGAATTTCTCCGGTCGCTCTTGCTTGAGTCGCAAGACGAGGTCTCCTTCGACGAAGGACCTTGGGCGCAGCCGTCGGCTGTGGTAGTTGCGGAGACTCTGCTAGTACACCGTTGATCGAGCTGCTGCTATGTCTCTTGCCTCGTCGAGTGTGTCGATGGCATCTTCGAGTGCAGCCGTGGATTCGGCTTTGCTGTAAGCGACGACCCGGGGGGCCTGGTGGCGTACTTCGGCTGGTAGCACGGCTTCGGCTCCATGCACCATGAAGAACGGCGTGTAGCCGGTGGAGCTATTTGGCATGGTGTGCAAGCTCCATAGGACGGATGGTAGATCTTTCGTCCAGGCTCCAGCCTTTCGCTCGAGTGGGCTCATGAGGCGCTTCTTGATGCCAGCGCCGATTAGGCCGTTGGCCTTTTCCACCTGCCCATTCGTTTGCGAGTGAGCCACTGAGGCGTATGTGATGTTGATCCCGAGGCCTTCACAGAAGTCTTGGAATTCTTTGGAGATGAAGTTCGATCCGTTGTCGGTGATGATGCTATGCGGTACGCCGAACCTGTAGACAATGGATTCAAAGAACTTGACGGCGATCTTGCCCTTTTGGTTAGTGACCGCCATGGCTTCGATCCACTTGGTGAATTTGTCGACTGTGACCAGGAGGTAGACGTGCCCCCCCCCCCTTCGAGGACCTTGGCAGTTTGCCGATCATGTCGAGGCCCCATTGAGCAAAGAGCCAGGCTATAGTTATGGGCCTGAGCTCTGACCCGGGTGCATGTGGTTTGTCGGCGAACCTTTGGCACCCCTTGCATCTTCGGACAATGTCCTTTGCATCGCTCATGGCCGTTGGCCAGTAGAATCCAGCTCGTAGAACTTTGGCGACAAGGGAGCGGCTGCCTGCGTGATGGCCGCAGATGCCCTCGTGGATGTCTTGGAGGATGGTTTTCCCGTCACTGATGGTGACGCACCTTTGTAGTACACCCGTAATGCTGCGCTTGTACAGCTCTCCATTGATGATGGTGAAAGCTTTTGACCGGCGAGATATGCGCCGGGCATCCGTCGGGCTGTGAGGCAGTTCTCCGTTTATCAAGAACTGGAGGTACGGTCGCGTCCAGGTTTCTTCGACTGCCATGACCTGCATCAGGTTGACCATAGCGACCTCTGTGTCTAGTTTCTCGGGTCCTTCATGACCTTCGGGTAGCGTAGCCCCCGAGTGTTCTGCTTCTTCGGGTGATCCCTTGGGGAATTTTCGCTTGATGGATGGCACGCAGATCTGTTTGAGGAACACACCTGGTGGTACCTTGGCACAAGTGGAGCCGATGTTGGCGATTCTGTCGGCCTCCTCGTTGCTTTCTCTTCCAATGTGCCGAAGCTCGCAGCCGTCGAATTCTCCTTCGAGTGCGTTGTAGAGCGCGCGGTACGCGATCATGTTTTTGGCGTGTGCATCGCACTCATTCATCGTTTGTTGGACGACGAGGTTGGAGTCACCGTAGATGACCAGGCGCGTTGCACCGCAGATCTTTGCCATCCTCATGCCGTGGATGAGGGCTTCGTATTCAGCCTCGTTGGAAGCTCGGAATTTCATCCGAAGGACGTACTTCATCTTGTCGCCCTGCGGGGAGGTCAGTATGACCCCGGCTCCTGCTCCAGCTTCACGCTTGGAGCCATCAAAGTGCATCGTCCATGACTGCGACATGTCTGGGGTGTCTGGCAGCTGCAGCTCCATCCAGTGTACAAGGAAGTCCGGTAGGACCTGAGACTTGATTGCGAGTCATTTCTCGTAGACGATGTCTAGGGGTGACAGCTCGATACCCCACAGGGCCACGCGTCCTGTGGCCTCTGGGTTATTCAGGATGCTGTTTAGGGGTGCCTCATTGACGACCATCACCTGGTGCTCCTGGAAGTAATGGCTCAACCGACGAGCCGTCATGAACATGCCGTAGGCGAGTTTTTGGTAGTGAGGGTACCTCTGTTTTGTTGGCGTCAATACCTCACTGAGGTAGTAAATTGGGCGTTGGACCCCATGGGTCTTGCCTTATTCGGGTCATTCGACCACTAGCACGGTGCTGACCACCTGGTGTGTGGCTGCTATGTACAGCAGCAGAGGCTCGCGCTCCTTTGGCGTGACAAAAACGGGCGAGGTGGAGAGCAGTCGCTTGAGACTTTCGAATGCGTCGTCGGCCTTGGGCGTCCACTCGAATTTATCTGCCTTGCGTGGCAGCTGGTAGAATGGCAGGACCTTCTCTCCCATGCGGCTGATGAACCTGCTCAATGCCGCTATTCGCCCTGCGAGCTGCTGGACACCCTTGAGATTCTTTGGCTTCTCCATTGCCATGATGGCCCGGATTTTCTTCTGGTTCGCCTCGATCCCTCGCTAGGATATGAAGTAGCCAAGGAGTTGTCCTGATGGGACGCCGAAGGCGCACTTTTCGGGATTGAGCTTGATCCTGTAGCGGTTGAGATTATCGAACGTCTCACGGAGATCGTCGATGAGCGTTTTCGCCTCCCTGGTTTTGATGACTATGTCGTCGACATAGACTTGGATGTTGCGACCGATCTGGTCCTTCAGGCATGCCTGCATGCATCGCTGGTGCGTGGCACCTGCATTCTTTAGCCCGAAGGGCATTGTGTTGTAGCAGAACACTCCGAATGGTGTGATAAATGCCGTTTTCTCTTGATCTTCGACCTTGAGTCGAATCTGGTTGTAGCCTGAGTAGGCGTCGAGGAAGGAGAGTTTCTCACATCCTGCAGTCGAATCGATGATCTGGTCGATCCGAGGAAGAGGGAAGTGGTCCTTTGGGCAGTGCTTGTTCAGCGACGTGAAATCCACGCACATCCGCAGGATGTCCGTGTCCTTCTTTGGGACCATCACTGTATTTGCGAGCCACTCGCTTTCTTTGATATCCCTGATGTAGTCTGTAGCGAGTAGCCTGTTGATTTCCATCCCGATGGCTTCAGCCCGTGGCTCGGACAGTCTCCGGATGGACTACTTGACGGGCTTGGTGTCTGGAAATACGTTGAGTGCATGCTCGGCAAATTCCCTGGGAACTCCTGGCATGTCCGCAGGACACCAGGCGAAGATTTCCCAGCGCCCACGGAGGAATTTGATGAGCGCGCTTTCCTATGCGGGGCTGAGGTAGTTGGCGATCAGTGCCGTCTTGGAGGCATCCGTCGGGTGGACCTGCACCTTCTTTGTGTTGACGGTGGAGTCGAAGGACATGTCGGGTGCGTTTTGTCGTGCGACTGGGGGTGCCCCATTGTCCGTCACCTCGTGGAGCCTTACGAGCTCGTCCTGCATGCCGAATGACTGGGAGATTCTGTTGAAGTCCCTGTCGCATTGGTCCAATCGGGTGAAGCTCCTGTGGACTGTGATGACGCCAGGTCCCGCATCTTGAGTAGCAGGTATGCGTAATGTGGGACAGCCAAGAACCTTGCGAATGCTACACGCCCGAGGATGGCGTGGTATTGTGATGGCCAGTCTACCACTTCGAATTCGAGCCGCTCGAGTCGGAAGTTGTCCGGCTTGCCGAAGATGACGTCGAGCCATATTTTGCCCAGGGGGAATATGCCCTTTCCTGGGACGATGCCGTGGAATGTTGTGTCTGACTATTCCAGGCTGCACTGCGGGATCTGCATTGCTGCTAGAGTACTTGCGAACATCAGGTTGATGCCACTGTCGCCGTCCATGAAGACGCGGCTCATCTCGAAGCCTACGATCTGCGCCTCCAGCACCAGGGAAGCATGACCTGGGCAAGGGATCTGGCAGAGGTGATCCGAACGACTGAACGTGATGCAGGACTCCGATCCACTGAGGTACTCAGGGATGGCGGGTGGAGTTGCCATGGCCAGGTTGATCTGACGGGTGATTTTCTTCTGCTCCCTATTCGTGGGGCGCCCCTTCTGGATCATCAGTGCTCCTTTCGGCGGAGGATACCCGTTCCCAGCGTTGTTCTGTGCTGGTGCGACTGGTTGGTTCGGGCCTCCTACAGGTGGCGGTGGAGGATCTCCATGCGCTATCTCACCTGGCGCGGGTGCGTTCCCGAATCCAGGAAGTGGAGCTTGCTGCCTCATCTGGACCATGCTTTCGCTGAGCTTCTGGAACTCGCGGCAGTCCTTGAGCATGTGGCTTGCCTTCTTCTTGCCATCCTGCTTGTCGATGTAGAAGTGGATGGTGCATGGACCCGAAAGTTTTTCGTATGCTGAGGGTCCGTTGTCGCGGTCGCGGCGCTGCCACGACTGTGTTGGGCGCCCTCCATCGCGGAAGTTTCCTCCACGGTATCCTCCGCTGTTGCGGTTGGCGTCATTGCAGAGGTCGGCGTAGCCGGCCACGACCATGTCGGGTCCATCGCGATCGTCGTAGACGCGCGATCTCCTCTTGTTACGGCGCTCTCGTCGTCGGCCGTAGTCGTCCTCTTCTTCCGAGTGCGCCCGGTGGACGGAATCTTCGCCGTCAGCCCACCTGTTGGCGATGTCCATGAGGTGGTCGAGTGTCTTGGGCTTGACGCGCCCTAGTTCCTCCTTGAAGTCCTGGCGCTTGACGCCGTCCTTGAAGGCATCGATGGCCCTCTCTTCGGAGATGTGCGCTGCAGAGTTCTTGGTGTTGGACCAACATAGTATATACGAGCGAATGGATTCGCCCGTTCGTTGAGTGCAGGCCCGCAACTCTTCAATTGAGGCGGGCCTCTTGCTGGTACCTTTAGAGTTTTGGATGAAGCTGTAAGCTAGCTCCTCCCAGCTTCGGATGGACCCTGAAGATAGGCCGAGATCCGGCTGCTGTCCGCTAATGAAGGCATTGCATGGCGGTTTCCTTATTTTCGCCGTGCAATTTGACGGATGACAGGTGGTCGCTGAGCCATGCCTTTGGATCTTGTGTGCCGTCGAACTTCGGAGTATCCGAAGGAAGTTTGAAATTTCACGGCATCTTTGTTCGTCGAACAGATCTGCTGAAGCATCGGGCCCCACAGAGTTCTCCTTCGTATTTGTCCATCTCGGATTCAGACGAGCATGCGCGCTTGGCTCGCGCTTTGTCGATTTTGCGCTGTGTGAGCGCGTCCCTGGTGTCGTAATCACGGTTGCGATGGAGCGAACTCTTGTTCCTTCGAGGAAAGTCATGGTCCTCTTCTTCGGATGAAGGGGTGGGGCTGTGGTCGAACCTGACCGGAGCTTTCTTCTTCGGCTCCGTAGGAGCTTCCTGGTGGAGCGCGGCTCCGACGAGTCCGAGTCCGGTAAGTGCGGACTTGTGCATGGCTCTTTTCGGGTCCCCCTCCGGAGGTGGGTGGGCCGCGAGGTACGCAGTGGCTGCCATGATTGCAGACTGCGGCGTTTTCAGGATGACGTGGCCGTCGGAGTCCATCTCCATGAAGGATGTGTGGAGGGTTCGGGTCACCTCACGTCGCTCCTTGGGATCCATGTTCTCCATCCGAGAGCGGTGCTTGTTGCCTTGGTTGCCGTTAGTGCTGGAGCCGATGCCCATGGCGGAGAGCGCAGCTCGTCGTGTGCTGAACTCTGAGGCTGCTTGCTTGCGTTTGTCAAGCACCTCTTGCATCTTGACCTATTTCTTGTGCTTCTCGATGAGGAGTAAGTGGTATGCCATCAGCAGGTCCCGTGAGGCGTCTGCGCAGCAGACTGCGTTGCCCGCCACGGCGGCGCGTGCCTGGGCCCATCCTTCTTTGTTAAGGCGGATGACGTGGCCGGTGTTCTCCCCTTCGGGTGGGGGGGACTGGCTTCTTCTGTTCCCGCCGTTTCTGTCCTGCGGGTTAGGTGGCGGGTTGGGCGGCGGGTTGGGCGCTTGCTGATCCACGTCGCTCTGGATAACTACGGCGCATTGGTAGCGCTCGTAGATTGGTCCGCTGCTACCGCAGCTTTCGGATCCGAAACCGTAGGTCCCTTCATCCGATGGCGGATCACACAGATCGGAGTTGCAGCTGCTGCTGTCGTAGGACTCATCTATTGATGATGATGTGCGTAGCACAGGGTGTGGGGCCCATGAAGCGGGCCTGATTGATGGTAGGGGCACCCGCTCAGGGAGGCGGAGGGTGCCAGTCTGCCCCACCTGGAAGCAGAAGCTCCCAAATAGGATCTCGAGTCCGTCGCCTACGGGCTCGAAGTCCTTCATGGTGGCCGGTGAGTGGGCGGTGAGGTCGAAAGCGCCGAAGAGGAGGTGACTCTCCGTCGCCGCAGAGTTGTAGATCGTTCGGGTTGGGACCGTCACGATCGCACAATCAGCGTCCCCAGTTCCCACAGACGGCGCCAATTGACGAGGTTTGATCTCGTCAATGCCCATTGTTATGGACTTGGGTTTTGGAGAAGATGGGGATGCTGGAGATCGCGGAACGGTTAGCAAACAAGCAACACGGGACACGAGGTTTACCCAGGTTCAGGCCCCCGGAGGGAAAACCCTACTCCTGCTTGTCTGCTCTTGATTACGGCGGAACCGGTGATTACAGGGGTGCGCAGATGCGATCTGGCGTGGAGGTGTGTATGCGAAAGTATGAGAGAGAGAGAGCCCTCCTAGCCTTTATATAGACTCAGGCAGGTCCCGGGCATAGACCTAGTCGGTTACAGGTTCTAGGGTTTTACCCCTTTGAATTTCCTATCTGCTCTAGTCTTGCTCTCCAAGGATCTGAAGGCGTCATGGGCCTTGGCCACCCGAAAATCTTCATGGGCCGGCGTACATTTGCCGTGGGCCTTCCTTGGGCTGGACCAGGTATGTTGAGATCATGTACCCGTAGGGTATAACCATGTCAGGAGGTATTAGTACCATTGCTAGCGCGTGGCGGAGGTTCCTCTCGCCGACGGAGGCGCGCGGCGTGTGGAGGAGGCTCCTCTCACCGGTGGCGCTTGGCGGCACCGGCGCTGGAGCCCGAGCTCACAGGGACTTGATTACATTTTGTTTTGTAATATAGGGACCAATTGCTTTTTAATAAATAGGGGGCATGGCTCGCCTCATACAACCTGCCAAACATGATCTCAATGAACAGATTACTACTATTGAAAAAAAGTCATTGAACAAATCGATTCGCTCTCCACCGCTCCTTTACCGCTTCTCATTCGCTTCGCCGCCCTTCTCCTCTGCCTGACGCTTGTCGGAATGGAGCTCCAGGATGGAGGAATGGCAGCGTTGGATTCGGGGGTGGCCGAATTCGAGCAGGGCGTCAAATCCGGCGTGGTTACTTCAGGTTCTACGAGAGGTACTTCTGAGTGTTCATCGAACTCCTGTTTTCCTCAATCCGTAGCTGATTTATTTCCTTCACGCCACGAGATTCATGTGGCTCCGCGAGTTATTTCCCTGGATCGCGATTTGATTTCCGACAATCAAGAGTTTAGTCGCAATTTTGGCCCGGAATTTCGCTTCTCTGGGTCGAACCGATGGAGATTGTACGCTCTGGATAATCCTCCTGCTGGTGGTATTCTAGGATCGTGTCCTATGGCTACTGTGGCATTTTCGTCTGGTTCTGTTAACCTTTCCGTTACTTCGATGGACCGTCCAATACAGAACACGTGTCATGATCCTGGGGGAGGGAACCAACAATGTGCGATGGATTCTCGTGGGGTATCTGGAAACCCTAGATCGCGTGATATAAAGGACTCCGAGTATTCCGCCCCCTCGTCAGATCTTGGCTCGCTCTTCGGCCACTTCTGGTCATCTTCTTCATGTTCCTCAAATCGTGTGAGGGGTGAATCCTTTGGCTAGTGGAAAGGGAAAGTTGTGGGTGATCCGCGGTCCTTCGCCCAAGTTGCTGCTTCTTCCTCAATGGGGGACGATGGTGGCAGATTTGGTGGTCGGGGGAATTACGCCGCCAGTCGTGGCCGGGGATGCCATGTGTGGAATTGTGAAGATGCACAGGCTTCCTCGAGTGCTAGGCCTCGTGGATCAGGTTCTCAGCTTTCTGGAGACCGCTGGGAAATTGCTGCTCGCGAATCTGAGCAAAGGCGCCAAGAGGCTGCCTCCCTAGTTGATACCTCTGGGAAAAACAACTCTTCTGGATCTCCTACGGTCGTAAATGATTCTATCTGCTCCAACTGCAAAGTGAAAGGTCATCTAGCTGCTTTGTGTCATACTGCTAGTTGTGAGCGCTGTAAGAAACTTGGGTATGTTAGCCAAATTTGTCAGGCTGTGCTTCTATGGGAATGTATACCGCATATGTGTGCGTTCCAATCACCTAGCATGGGTTTCTTTTACATCCCTGATTTCGGTACTTCCAAGCAAAACAAGCAAAGGTCTAGTAGTGTGGTTATTTCTGTTATTGAAGGAAATGCTATGGCTAGGGAACTTGAGATGGAGTTCAATATTGTGTTTGGGGATAGTTGGAGATGCACCGCTAGGCCGATTGGACCTAACCAATATATCATGCATTTCCCAAACCCTCGTGAAGTTGAAAGGGTTATGTATTATGGGGCTTCCATGAGACTCAAGTCCGTTGATGCTACTGTCAGGTTGTCCACTTGGACAGCTTCTGTGGGTGCTAAGGAAGTTTTGCAAAAAGCTTGGGTGAGGATTCAGTAATATTCCTTTGGACAAGAGGACTGAGGCTATTGTTTTCTTTGTTAGTTCACTGGTGGGGGTTTCTCTGGATCTGGATGCATCTACTCTGCATAAACCTGAATTTGTAAGGGTACTCATTGGTTGTAGAGATGTGGAGCTTATTCCTGCCAAAGCTGAGGGATGCTTGGGAGACAATTTTTATGACTTCTTATTTGAGATTGATAAGGTTGTTGTGGCTGGTCCTCCTAAATAGACTAGTAAGCTTCCTGATAGGGGTAATAGTGCACCTTCTCCAAAAATGGCTAGGATGGATCAGAGTCTCACTACAACAGCTACAGATGATGCATCTGAAGAACAGGCTTTCTGCAATCAGACTTGTCGTCGGATTGTCAACAAGTACGCCATAGGGGGTCCTAGAGGCATTGGAAAGATGGCGTGTGAGACATAAGATGTTCCAGGAGCGGTGAGCACAAGTTTACCCAGGTTTAGATTTGACTGCTGATCGGATCCTACTCCTGCTAGCAACCTAGTAATATATCGGCATAAGCCGGATGTTACATCGGATTACAAGAGAGGTTCGTCTGTGCGAGTTGTGATTGTGGTAGTAAGATTGGTTGTGCCCTAAAGGCTCCCATAGGACTAGTTTATATTGATACCAGGGCCTAGGGTTACAGGAGAGACCTATCCGGCTATGTTACAGAGTCGGTAACTAGATACATCTTGGACTACAAGTAATACTACATGCCTAAGTCAGTAACTCTTCTAGGCCTTGTCATAGATGGAACTGGCT
Source organism: Avena insularis (assembly GCA_023614405.1). Lineage (NCBI taxonomy): Eukaryota > Viridiplantae > Streptophyta > Magnoliopsida > Poales > Poaceae > Avena > Avena insularis. The sequence goes on along the minus strand of CM042685.1, from coordinate 216,645,330 downwards.
CATCCTCTTTCTCTGACTGGGCCGCCCGTGAAGAAAAGCTCTAACCCGTTGGTGGGCCACCCTGGTCAGCGAGTCCTGTGGGTATACCCGGAAAGTATATCCCCAACAGTAGCCCCCGGAAGTTTCCAAGATCCAAAGTCGGATAAATCGTCTAGCTTGATGGTTTATTCGTCTTGAGAATCTTGAAGGGTTCCCGAAAACTTCATTTAGTAGTGTAGGATTCTGAGTCAGTTGAGTCGGATATGTTTTGTTTTGACTTCAGTCTTTTCCTTGCCCAGTTTGAAACATAAGCCGGATTTTACAGTGGCATGCAGGCTGACAACTTTTCAGACCAGGTCTTGTCACTGACAAGAGTCCCATCGACACGACCGTTGGTGGGTCCACTCCTTATGGAATAGAGCACCGTTTCAATGCTCACGCGAGAATCGAGGGGGCAGAGGAGTCATGAGGAAGTTACCCACCTCTCTCCTATACGCGTGGCATAAATCGCGCGACCAACGCACGAATCTTAGCATAGAGGCAAATAAAAGAGAGGAGAAAACCCTTCTCTTAGATTTATCTCTCCACCGCTTCATTCATTGTCTCCTCATACTCCTCGAGTGCTCCGTAGCCATTCCCATCTACACAGCTCAAGAAAAAATCTCTCTCCCCCACCAGTCCTTCTTCTCCAAGAGCGATGGCGTCTGCCTCAGGATCAGGAGCGGCGGCGGGTTCGTCGGTGGTGGATGAGAAGAAGATGTGGGGCCTCTGGGTACCCATCATCATGGATGACGCCGAACTCCAGGTCATGGAGGACGAAGGATTCATCATCGCCGGCGCATGGCGAGGCGCCTCAGGGCACGCCGTTCCCGCCCCACGCGACGGCGAGCGGGTGCTGTTCGACACGCTCATCGACCATGGCCTCAGCCTGCCACCTTCGGACTTCTTCATCGAGGTCCTCAATCATTACGGTGTGCAGCTCCATAACCACCCTCCCAACTCTCTGCTTGAGCTTAGCACTCACGCAGCTCTATGCAAGGGGTTTCTTGGCATTTTTCCTAGTCTCTCCCTTTTTCGGTACTACTATGGTGCCCGAAAGAACTCTATTAGCGCCGGTGTGCCTTACACCACCGGCACTCTTAGCTTAGTCCTTAGGAGAAACCGAGTTTATCCTAGGATTAACGCTATCGAATCCATCAAATGCTGGGCTAGAACCTTCTTTTATCATAAGGATATTCCGGATCCTGGAAAGGCGGAAGGTCTTCCGGCATTCACCGATGGTGCCGCCTCCCACCAAAAGTCATGGGACGCAGAGGCGCCAGAGCTGTCGGATATCTTGATCCTCGCCAAAAGGCGGATTGAGTTTCTGATGAAGCGGGCTCCATGGATCTGAATTGATCCACTGCTGGACGGAGCACTGGATTCAGCCTCTGCAGCACCATGGAGACCGCGTCATGCACCAGATCACCAGCGACAAGAAGGACAAGATGCGGGTCAGCTCGAGCCGGATTCCGGCGAAGGATTACAAGACCCTTATGCAATATTTGATCAAGGAAAGAGTGGAACGAAAATTTCCGGATGTTTCCATGAAGATGTTCACGTCCAACCGTCCTCTGACTCCGGTAAATATTTCGACTCTGCTTTCGCATTTTGTCGGTCTTTTATGTTCTTTCTCCGACTCTATTTTCATCGATGACTTTGTTAGCTCGAGAAACTCCCTGAGCCTGAGCTAGCTCCACTAGAGGGCTATCTCTCAGACGATCCGGAGGATGGAGGATGATGAGGTGCAAGAAGTTTCTACCTCTGCCTCCAAGAAGCGCAAGGCGAAGGAAGTTGTTATCACTGCTGGTAGCCAAGTGCTTCCAGTAGTTAAAAACTAAGCACCATGTCTCTTTGTTTTCAGTATCTTGTACCTTTATTTCTTTCCAAAGCATACCTAACATTTAGATTTTCATGCTTCAGAGCTAAAGTTACCTTGATGAGTAAGACGAAGCCAGATAGCAAACTAGGAAAGCTTCTGCTGCGTCAGCAGAAGCTTGTTATCTCCCCTGCTATGCCGCCACCAACTCCATCCAGTACTCCATCAGCACTAGAGGCTTTCGCCTCTCATGGTGCTGGTAACATCTCAAAAGCCTTGGTCACCTTTGGTGTCCAAGCAACTAACAAGGGTGAACCCGCTAAGGGTAATGATCCCATGGTAATTTCTACAGGAACATTGGATAAAGTGGTTGGCTCTGCTGTCTCTGGCCTGAAGAGGAAGAAGAAGGAAGAGATCCTGAGGCTGGCTCAGTCTAGCCTTGAGAAGCAAACCTTAACCGCAGAGGCAGCAAGCCAGGAGCAGGAGGATGTCAAGCTGGTTAGCCTCCTGGACCAAATTTTGGTCCGGGATGCTAAGATAGAGTCTGGCGAACTCCCAGCGACGGATGTTCCCTTCCTCTCCCTTGCCGAGAAAGTGATTCACAACACTAAACTCGGATTTGAGAAGTTGCACTTGGAACACATTGTAAGTTTCCGATTCTTATTTGCATTTATTTTATTATCATATCCTCTAGATCCCAAGCATAAAGTCGGATAAACATCGTTGGATCCGAGTTGATGCTTCTAGGTTGCAAAATAATGATGTAGTGTAGCCCCCAAGGCTCGTGCTATACTTTTACTTAGTTAAATTTGCAGCTCGAGTCTTAGTAGCCGTCTGACGGTATTCCGTCTCTAAACTTATATAAAATTGTATCTTCCAACCAGGAATTGCTCAAGAACGTTTGTAATAAAAGAAAGGAGATCAAAGCCTTGCGCCTTGAGAATTCAAAGTTAAAAGTTGAGAAAGATGAAGCAGAAGGTGAACTTTTCCGACTTCCTCTTTGTTAGTTAGCTATTGTCATAGTCAAACATGTTCTGTACGACTGATATTTTTCCCTTTGCAGAACTGTTGTGCGAGTCTAGCAAGATGGTGGAGCAATCCGAGAATTTCAAGGTCTTGGAACTGGAAAATGCTGAGCTCCGAGACAAGCTTGAGAAGCTAACCATAGAATCGGAGAAATTAGTAGCTGCTGTCCTGGAGTCAAGCAATCATGAGACCCTGAGGCTCGAGAAGCTATTGGCCCTCCGAGACAAACAATTGGATGATCTTCAGAAGGACTTTGATAGCCAGAGGGATCTAGCCCAGGCCACAGAGAATGAGCTAAACAGCCTTCATGAGGAGCGTTTCTAGTGGGATTATTCTGTGCTAGGTAAGATTTCCGACTTACTTTGTTCGATTGGTTTTTCGGAAAAAATTGAGTCAAATTTTGACTTTTAGTTCTTTCCGAGCCCCCTTGAATCTTTCTGACTCTGCTACCTCCGAACCTCGCCTTGAGCGCATCAAGCTCGTCGGAGATGTCTTGTTCCTCTTCCGCCAGACTCTTGAAGAGGCTGGCGAGTTGGTCAAACTTTCTGACTTGCACAAGATGTCAGTGCAAGAGCTGAGGGACAAGGCCAAGGAGATTCCGAAGCTTATCGATGACTGGAAGATCTCCTACGCTCGGACTGCTGCGCAAACTGCTCTTACCATGGTGATGAGTCACCACAGCGAGATGGAAATATGGCATGTCACCAAGGGTATTGTCGAGGAGGACGATGAGGGTAACCAGCAGGACATCAAGGATATCCAAGATTTCTGTGCCGGATACGCTTGCCGTGTGGCAGAGATGACCAACTATACGACGCCATTCTTCGAATCCGTCACTGTGCCTCCCTTACCCCAAGAGCCAGAAGACAACCTCGCTGATGCAGCTTTCGAGTCTGAAGTCCAGGGTGACAACGTTGTCGACTCCAGCGCTCCACCTTCTTCATCACCACCACCTAAATCTGCAGCATAAACAGTTTTTATGCATTATCTTGAACTTTGGGCAATGTAATGATGAAACAATTTATTTTGATTGCGTCGGTCTATAAAAACTAATGCTTTTACTATCGTAGCACTTTTGCTTGTTTATATTTTATGTGTGTTCTTGAAAATTTCTGAAGCACTTTTGGTTTATGCCTATACTTGTCGTATTATCTAACTCTCTGCCTCGTCCCTTTCATGATCCGGGCAACCTTTAGCACGGAAACTTTGCCGAGCAACGGAGCTCAATTGCTAAACCAATTTAAACTCGGAAACAAAGCCGGCTTCTAGTACCAACATTTCATTACTCGGAAAATATCCGCGTCTAAGTAATCAGATAAAAAACCAAAGTATAAACAATAAATTGAATTTTTTACTCTAAGGTAACAGTTTTTAGATATTCAAAAATCGTAACCAGAACAAACATGAGCATAAAGTACTTTCAAGCATTCTGGGATTTTTGAAAATGACGTGCTCTTTTTGGAATAAGATGGCAAAAAACTTCTCAAAAACAACATATGAGGAAACCAATACTTTATTTCACTTTGAACATGTACATATATGATTACAAGAAAATATAACTAAGAATAGAAGGGACGTAGCTGTGAAATATTCCATGGACGGTCTACCTCATCCGGATCTGTACTACCGCCAACTCTCTTTCTTTTCCGAGTATCTGGTCTTTCCTTGACTGGTCTCATATCGGTTAAATAATACGACCCATTATGCAGAACTCTGCTAATCATAAAAGGTCCTTCCAAAATTGGGGAAAGTTTGTGCTTTCTTTGTTGCACAAGTCAGAGAACCAAATCGCCTTTCCTGAAAGAATGGTTTTGCACTCTCTGACTATGATACTTGTGTAACTTCTGCTGGTAGGCTGTAGATCTCTGCTCAGCAACGACGCATACTTCTTCAATTATATCGAGATAATCTTGTCAAGAAACTTCTGCATCTTCTTAGATATACGCTTTGACTCGTGGAGACTGATGAATTAGATCACTTGAAAGAACTGCTTCTGCACCATAGACCAAGAAGAAAGGAGTGTATCTGGTGGATCTGTTAGTAGTTGTACGTAAGCTCCATATCACAGACGGTAATTCTTTCGCCCAAGCCCCCGCGACCCGACGAAGCGGTGCCTCGAGACGAGGTTGGAGTCCTTATAAAATAAGACTGTTAGTTCTTTCGACGTTTCCATTAGCTTGTGGATGCGCGGCTGATGCAATATCAAGTCGGATCCCTTGTTCTTCGCAGAATTCGGCAAGTTCTCCCCTGGAAAAATTGCTCCTGTTGTCAGTAATTATATTGTGTGGATATCTGAATCGGATGATCACGCCCTCAATGAACTTTCTGGTTGTGGCTCCATCGCAACTGGTTATGGTTTTAGCCTCAATCCACTTTTATAAATTTATCCACCATCACTAGTAGGTGAGTAAATCCACATTTTGTCGTACGAAACGGCCCTACCATATCAAGCCCCCAGACCGCAAATGGCCATGTAATAGGGATTGTTCGCAGCTGTTCAGTCAGAACATTGTGCCTGATGGGCGTACTTTTGGCAGCCTTTGCACATTTTTACCAGTTTGTCGGCATCCGCCTTAGCTGTAAGCCAAAAGAATTTGTGTCGAAAAGCTTTTGCCACTAAGGATCTGGCTGCAGCGTGGTGACCACACTCGCCTTCGTGGATTTCTCGTAAGATTTCCACTCCTTCCAAAGAAATACATCGCTGGAAAACGCCAGAAACACTCCGCTTATAGCGCTCACCATTTATTATAGTGTAGGCTTTTGCTCATCGGACGATCTGTCGGCTCAAGACTTCGTCTTCGGGTAATTTTCCGTCTATCAGGAAATCTAGATAGGGTTTTGTCCAGCTAGGAATTATAGCTAGAACTACTATTAAAGGTGAGTCGGATTTCGTCGGATAGTCCTCATCAACTACGACTATGGAGGGGACCCTTAAATGCTCTAAAAAAGCGACATCCGGTACTTGTTTTCGTGCAGAGCCTATCCTTGATAAAGCATCCGCTTCCTCATTTTATGCTTGAGGGATGTGTTGAACCTCAAAACCCTCAAACGATTTAGATAGTTCATCCACAAGAGCTTTGTATGTTGCCATGTGCTTGTTTGCGTTGCAGATATCGGATACTTGTTGAGCAAGTAAATTCGAGTCTCCGTAACACATGAGTCTTGTTATGCCAATATTTTTGGTCATGCTTATTCCATGCAGCAATGCTTCATACTCGGTAATATTGTTGGTTGCCGTAAAGTGTATTTGCAACACATAAAATAGCTTATCTCCTTGAGGTGATTTGAGCACCACGCCAGCCCCCAATCCTCCTCGTGCTTTTGATCCGTCAAAGTGAAGGGTCCAAAATTCCGAGTCTGGAGGACTTGTGTTTTCTGCCATTTCTGTCCAATCAACGACAAAGTCGGGAAGTATTTGAGACTTGATTGTTGTACACGGCTTGTACTCAATGTCGAAATCTGCAAGCTCTATTCCCCACTTTGCGACACGTCTTGTGGCGTCGTGGTTATTGATTATATCTCGCAGGGGAGAGGTGCTCACCACTATGATCTTGTGCTCTTGAAAATAGTGGCGTAGCTTTCTGGATGCAAAGAACACTCCATAGGCTAGATTTTGATGGTGTGGATACCGTTGCTTCGACTCTTTCAGGACCTCACTCAGGTAATAAGTTGGATGCTGCACCTTATGCTCGTGTCCTTCTTCCTCGCACTCCACTACTGTTACCACACTTATGACCTTGTTGGTCGTTGTGATGTAGAGTAACATGGGCTCCCGAGGTTCTGGCGCTGCGAGAACTGGTGGGTTTGAAAGTAGATCTTTCAAACTTTGTAGGGCAGTCTCAGCTTCCTGAGTCCAGACAAATTTGTCGGTGTTCTTCAAGAGTTTGTATAAAGGTGCGACTCTTTCGCTGAGCCAGCTGACGAACCGACTCACTGCTGCAATGCAAACAATGAGACGTTGCACATCCTTCAGGCGAGTTGGCCTGGTAATGTTAAGTACAGCCTTGATTTTGTCCCGGTTCACCTCTATGCCTCGCTCTGAGACGATGAAAACTAACAATTTTCCGGCTGGAATTCCAAAGCAACACTTCTTCGGATTTAGCATCATGTTGAATTTCCGTAGACTAGCAAATGTTTCCTCCAAGTTGGAAATTAAAGTTCCCTTCTTTTTGGATATAACTGCTATGTCGTCTAGTATACATGGATGTTGCGTCTGATTTGATCATTGAGACAATGTTGCATAGTACGTTGATATGTTGCTCATGTGTTCTTTAAGCCAAAAGGCATAGTTTTGTAGCAGAAGGTTCTGAAAGGAGTGATGAAAGATGTATTAATTTGATTCGACTCTTTCATCGGTATTTCGTGATATCCGGAATATGCGTCGAGAAAATAGAGTAATTCCGACCCTGCCGTTGAGTCGATAACTTGATCGATTCTTGGCAAAGGGAACGGGTCTTTTGGGCATGCCTTGTTCAAAGCGGTATAATCAACACACATCCTTAAATCAATAGTGTCCTTTTTAGGGACGAGTACGGGATTTGCCACCCAATCTGTGTGGATGACCTCTGTTATGAATCCGGCTAACTCTAGTCGGGCTAATTCCTTGGCTAGTGCTTTGTGATTTTCATCACCAAACTGTTGTAAAGGCTATTTGACGGGTTTAGTGTCAGGGTACACATTAAGAGAGTACTCGTCAAGTTCCCCAGGTACTCTGGTCATGTCAGAAGGTTGCCATGCGAAGATGTCACTATTAGCTTTGAGGAACTCGACGAGCGCGCTTTCCTATGCGAGGTCTAATCCTGCCCCTATGTTCGTCGTCTTGGAGGGATCATCCTCCTTCAATGAGGTTTTGTTCATCTCTTCCGATGCCTTGAATTACAAACTTGGATTCAGCACCTCGTTCTTCGTAGCGGGCATCTCGGACGGGTTGATGGTCTTCTTGATCTCCTGGTACTCTTGGGCATGTAGCACGGTTTCGGCAAAGGAAGCAGATCCTTCGTTGCACTCTCGTTCCTTCCTCAGATTTCCTCGGATGGTGAATACGCCCTTTGGACCTGGAAGTTTGATCATATTGTAGATGTAACAGGGGCGAGCCATGAATGCCTAGTAAGCCAGATGTCCGAAGATGGCGTGGTAAGCACTTTTGAACGATACCACCTCGAAAGAGAGTGGCTTGGTCCGGTATTTGTCTCGGGTTCCGAATGTCACATCCAGAGTAATCTCACCCAGAGAATCTGCATGTCTCCCTGGTACAATGCCATGGAAAGTTGCACTGCTGTAACTCAACTGGCTCTCATGTAGCTTCATACGGTGGAGCGTCTCGATGTAGAGAATGTTAATGCTGCTCCCACCATCCATGAGTGTTTTAGAGAACTCATAGCCATCAATAAGAGGATTGACTACTACCAGAGGGTACTTTCCCCGACGATGTGTTTTCCTCGGGTGATCTGAGCGATCAAAGCTGATGGTTACGTCCGACCAATCCAGAAACTGTGGAACAGGCGGAACCGTGGCATTGAGCTCACGGAGAACCGACTTCTTGTATTTAGCTGGCTGAGATCCAAGGAAGAAGACGTATGTGTCTTTCTTAGTCGGAAATTCCTTTTTTCCATGCGACTTGGGCTATGTGGCATCCGCCTCTTCCATGTAGGAATATTCCTTGGGCTCCTTGCCTTTCTCGGAATTTTTCTTTCCTTTTTATCGCTTAGATCTGTAGCCAGCAGATTCGTCTTTCTTGATGTCGCCATTGAAACAACACTCGGCATTTGTGTGGGTAGATCCTTTGTTACCATCCAAGTGGTGGACACAGAGATTATTGGCAATGTTGGCCCAGGTATAGGTTCTTCCTGGTTGATGGTCTCCTCTACCCTGGATTTGGGAAGTTCCATAGCCTCTAAACCGGCTGCCTCCGCGCCCTCCTCGTCCGCCAGATCCGAATGTTGCATTGATAGCTGCATTGTTTGGAGCCGGTTTTTTGTCCGAGGTGTTCTTGCGCTTCTGAGTTTGTTGTTTTGGCTGTTTGGCCACATTGGGATTGGTCAAAATGTTTAGCAGCCCTTCTGAATCATCGTCGGCATCAACATATTTGCTAGCCGTCTCTATCATTTCTCCCAAATCTGTGATGTGGTCACGCTTCAGTTTGTGACGCAAAAGTGTGACTGGAAGTCCTGTGATGAAAGCTTCTATCGCGGTTTGCTTGTTTACTCCTTCGCAGGAGTTCTTCGTGTCAATCCAGCGTTCGACATAATCTCGACAGGTTTCTCCGGGTCTTTGCGTGCAACGTTGCAAGTCTCCGACTATGCAGGGCCTCCTGTATGTTCCCTCGAAGTTTGAAAAGAACGCACTTTGCATATCATACAAGTTATGAATTGAATACTCTGGCAGTTCATTGAGCCACGATCGAGCCATCTTCCTTAGCATAAGCGGGAGATATCGGACCGCGACTAGGTTGTTTCCTCCTTTGGTGACGTAGCAGGCCTAGAAAACATCCTGAAGCCAGGTATCTGGCCGAGCCGCGCCGTCATAGGGCTGAATGTGTTTGGCAATACCAAAGTCAACCGGAAATTTGGTTCGACGTATGCGTGGGCCAAAGCACTTGGGTCCCACGTACACATCTTCTTCCTCGTACCGCCGCACTTCTATGTTTGATTCAATGCGATGGCGAACGTCATTTGGCGAGAGAGATCTGCGCCTTGGAGGCTCACAACTTCTGCGTGGCGGAGTCGGATTTCTGCTTCTCCTCTCACCATTGCCGCCTCCACCCCTGCGGCTTCCATGGCTATGTCGGGATCCTTCATGGTCGCTGCCTGGGGGCGAGGGTGGCCCTGGTGGATTATTTCTGACTGGGTTACACGGTGCTGGTGGTGGAGCCTCATTATGCTGACTCCGATGTTGATTTATCCGTGCTCTGTCCCTACTTGATTTAGGTTGGTCCGGATCATCTCTTCGTCCGGCGTTACTAGCGGGATGGCTCGGTGGTGGCATCCTTAGCCGATCTTGCTCTTCTTGCTAGCGGCGTGTTTTCGGGTCTTCTCTATGGCAGTTGTTTTGCCGACGATGGTCCTGATAAGGTACCATTGCCCTGATAGAATCTTCGGACGCAGCCGGAATAACTCTTGCCCAGTCACGCGCCGGCCTGTGATAGTGGTTGTTTGAGCTGGTTCTTAAATTCTCTTCTTCTTCGCGAGGACGATAATGATGATCCGTATCCCTGTGGAGCCTTCCGTCAACGCTTTGGTTGGTGCCAGTGTGGCGAAATTCCAACTTTGAGGCCAGCTTGTTGATACGTCGGAAACATATCTATAATTTTTGATGTTCCATGCTTGTTTAGTATCTACTTTGCTTTGCTTTGTCTACACTTTGAGGTGTTTTTATATCTTTTCTGGAACTAACCTATTAACAAGTTGCCACAGTGCTAGTTGCATATTTTATTCTATTTTTGGTTCCAGAAAGGCAGAAAATCAATATTCTCGGAATTGGAAGAGACAAAAGCCAAAGTCAATAGTTTACCGTGAGGGACACGAATCCAGAAGACGAGACGGAGAAGCAAACCAGGGCAGCCAACCCCCCCTAGGCGCGGCTAGGGGTGGGCCCGCGCCTAGGCAGGGTGTGGCCCCCTGGTCGCCTCCCAGCCTCGCCTCTTCGCCTATAAGAAGCCCAGATGCAGAAACCCTAAACACCCGATCAAAACTCCACGAAACCGTCCTTAGCCACAGCCACCATCGTCCCTAGATCGGGGGGATCTGAAGTTCTTCTCGGCACCCTGCCGGAGGGTAGATCATCCTGGAGGCCTTCTTTCCGGTATAATGCGTGAGTAGTTCCAACTTGGACTATGGGTCCACGTAGTAGCTAGATGGTTGTATCTCCTCCTTTTTGCTTTCATGTATAGACCTTGTGAGCTTCGTTCATGATCAAGATATAATCTATTTGTAATCATGCATGTTGTGTTTACGGGGATCCGATGGATATTGAGATTACTATGTCAGATTGATTAATGGTTTTGTCTTTATGATTCTAACATGTCTGTGTTGTTTGTGATCTTGCATGCTCTCTGTTGTTAGTAGCTATCTTGGCCAAGTAGTTGCTAGTGACTCCAAGAGTGGGTTCATGACTCTAGTTTCCAAGGGAAGTCACAGAAATCTCTTCGGTTGTAGATGTGTTAATGGAACAAGTGGATTGTTTACCTTACACACTTTGTTTAAAGCAGTTGTCTGTTGCTTGCAACTTAATACTAGAGGGGGTTTAGATGATAACCTGAAGGTGGACTTCTAGTCATAGATGCAGTTGGATGGCGGTCTATGTATCTTGTTGTATTGTCCAATCAAATCTCATAGGATCTTTTTGTATGGTATTGCATTGTTATGCCTTATTCAATTCCTGTCAATTGCCCTGCTGTAATTTGTTTACCCTTCATGCCATGTTGTTTATCTAAGGAGTGCACCTCTAGTGAACTATGGACCCCGGTCCAATCTTTACCATTGATACATCTTCCATTATTACTTGTTTACTTGCTACAAACCATTACCTTCCACACCATACGTTTAATCCTTTGTTACAGCAAACCGGTGAGCTTGACAACGTCACTGTTCGTTGGGACAAAGTCTTGAGTTTATGTTGTGCAGGTCTCCGTGTTGCTTGAAACACCTGTGTGACGTTTCCTTCCTCCTTCTGGTTCGATAACCTCGGTCTCTAATGAGGGAAGACTTGCTGCTGTGATCATCACACCTTGCTTTGGGGTTTCCAACAAAGTGCTCCACGTCAAGCACCAACAAGTTTTCTGACGCCGTTGCCAGGGAGGCTAAGGACATCTTCACAAGGGGAGTCCTCCACTTCCTTTCTCTTTACTTTGTTTTTAGTTTGCTTAGTTTCTTTTGCTTGGTTTTGTTTGCCTCTTTTCAAAAACTCAAACCAAATTAGTCTAGTTTGGTTAGCTTGCTTTATTCAAAAACATAAAAAAATTAGTTCCTACTCTAGTTGCTGGTCTATTATTGCCTTGCTTGGTCATGATGTCTATCAATGGATGGTTTCTTTGAAATTAGTTCTTACTTGCAAGGTGGCTTCATGGAAGAATAAAAGTATTATTATAAGGAGCACCGTTTGTCACAATAAGGGAAACACTTATGGGAACAAATTGAATACTATTGCTAGAGAGGTGTGTTCTACTTATAATGTAACTTATTGCTTTGATTAATCTTGTTCCTATAGGAGGTATAAACACCTGCCTTTTCAATGTGAGTATAATGATAATGTTACCATATCTTCTTATGTTAAAGGAAATTATGATTTTTATGATGTGGAACAAACTGAAGAATTTATTGCTTTCAAGGGTGCATTTGAACTTGCTAGTTTGCTTGAAAATACTGATGATGCACCTTATGAATATGAGGTTTATGAGATACTTAAATTTTGCTTTGATAATTACAAGGAAGAAAATGGCTATATTCTTGAATATTTTAATAGGTGCTTTCCACAAATCGAAGAGACTAATGCCTTGCAGGAGCCCATGGAAGAAGACATTGCTGAAACTGAAAGCATTAGATGAAAAAGAGGAGGAAGAATAGATCTACCCAGGTCACCTTCTAATGAGAGTAACTCTTTACCTCTTACATTATTTGATTGTCCCCCATGTTTACCAAAGGAGGATGAATGTTATGTTCATGTGGATTCTTTTGAAATATCTGCTATGGGTAAAACTTGTGATAATAGTTATGCTCCTGTTATCTATGATAATCCTATATTTGTGCCTAACTTCGAAATGCATGGTACTAAGGAGTTTTGCTTAGAAAATGTTTATGATAAAGCTCTAGATGATGGTCCTATGTTGAATGATCAGTTACCTTATTATAAAATTGCTAAAAGTGGGTTTGAAGGTTTTAATCCCACTATTTTTGAGCTTGATAAAATTTTTGTGTTTGTAGATCATGAAAAGCATGCTTTATGTGATAGTTATATTGTTGAGTTTATTCATGATGCTACTGAAAGTTATTATGAGAGAGGGAAATATGGTCTTATGTATCTCAACAATATTAAGTTTTCCCTGTTTTTGTTGAAAATCTTGAAGTTGCACTTGTTTTGCTTTCCTATGCTTGTTGCTTTGTGCTTCTTTGATTTATTTTCTTACAAGATTCCTATGAATAGGAAGTGGGTTAGGCTTAAATGTGTTTTGAATTTGCTTCTTGATGCTCTCTTTTACTTCAATCATATTTCTTATGTGAGCATCTTCTCAAACTATCAAGCCTAACTTAAAGGCGTTTAAGAAAAGTACTTGTTGGGAGATAACCCAAGAATTTTCTTGAGACTTGGAAGTTATTACTATAGTAATGACCTCTCCTTATCCTTTTTGTTTGCTTTTTGTGCCAAGAATGACCTCTATTGAGAGTGAAGTAAGATTTGGGGAGTTGTTGTCCCGAAACAGATTTTTTCCTCCACCATAAAAATTCGTGAGGAGTCTCTGTAAGTCGGATTGAGCTGAAAATTTACGAATAAATCCCCAGTATGTTAGCTAACTTTCGTTAGTTCAACACTTTTTGATTTGAGCAATAGAAGATTTTCTAAAAAATCGGTTTCTACCTGTTGGTCTGTTTTGATAGATTTCTGCCATTATTTGCATTTGCTTCTTATTGTTTTTTTTAGTTCTCTTTTGGGTAATCGAGCCTTTTGAAGGAGTTTCTCAGTAGCTTATGTTTTTAGTGAAAAGTTTTGTTGTTCCAAAGCTAAGCCTAAAGGTCTATTATCTTTTGAATACACTAATGTTGCTAATGAAGATTGTGTGAAGTTTTGTATGAAGGAAAAATTTCAGGTGTAGAGATAGAATGATGTAATGAGATGAAGAATGGACAAAAGCTCAAGCTTGGGGATTCCCAAGGCATCCCCTTCTTCATCAATAGAAAGCTCAGGTATGTCTAGACACTTCGTTTTTATTGTTTCATGCACTATTGTGTTGTTCTTGGAGCGTCTTAGTTTTTGTTTGATTTGTTTAGGTTGTTTAGTTTGCTTGAATAAAGTAGGTTGGACCCTGTTCTCATTGTGTTATTGCAAATAAGTTTCTTGGTGTTGCAAAGGAGTAGGAAGTTCCTGCTTGAAAGTGCAAGAGGATCTTGCATTAACTGTGACTTAGACTTTAGCATGACATGCTAGGTGTTGTTTTGACCTTATGCTTAGTGATTATTGTTGTAGCATGTCTTGTTCCTAACAATTGGGATTGCTTAGTGTGCCTTGAAGAAATTATGCGTTGTTTTAGCATGCAAAATCATAGTATTGTGGTATTCTCCTTTGATGCTTTGTTTGGGTTGACTTGGCACATGCTCACACCATGTTATGACTATGACAAGTCACCATAGCCTCTATGATCATCTAGTCCTTGACTTGTAGTACCACTCTATGCTTTGATTAGTAATGCTTTGTTGCTCTGCATGATTATGGCCATTATACTCTCTTAGTTGGTTGCTCCCAGTCTTTTTCTAGCATACACTTGTATGAGTAAGCTCTACTCATGCTTCCAACTCCCAAGAAACCAAGTTTTTCCCAAAGTGTCCACTATAAATTCCTATGCATGGTGTGTTACACCATTCCAAGTATATTCTTGTTTTCAGCTATCTTACAATTAAAAACTATTTTTTTATGTGAAAACTTAGTGATTAAAGCCCTCACAAACTTGATGTAACACTTTATATTCTTTGCCCCTAATAAAATTGAACCATTGTGTCGCCTATGTTGTATATACTTGCACTTATACATTGGAATTAGCAGAACTATGTTGTCATGGGGAACGTTTTCAACATTGCACTTGTACTTTGTACTCAGTTGATATCATGCTCGTTTTTCGATGGATGTCACCGGTGTGAAATAAAGAGGAAGCTTGTAAGTCCATGGAGTCTGTATTTTGTGTTAGAGAAACGTCTGGGCCGCTAGCCTAAGCCATGCCTAATCATGGTGGAAACTTGCAGCATCACCATAGTGAGCTATCTATGAAGCATCCTCAATAAAAAGCTATGCACATAGTAAATAAAAAGATCGCTGAGATGCTCATTGTCTGCTTGCCTTGTCATTTTGGTTATGGGATAGCTCATGTACCATGTGCAAGGGGTACCCTGTTGCAGGTTCTCTATGATATGCAAGTACTTACAATGACAAGAACTTACAGGTGACGGAAGTTGAGTAGCATGAGGTGTGTCCCTCGTATTAAAGGGACTTGATATTGCCAACTTATACTTTGTCAAGCATATACTCCATAGTTTGTTCACTTTAACCTTAATCACTTCAAGATGATAATGATAGGGGCAATGAGGGCTGAAAGCTAACAAGTACCATAATTTTTGGAAGCTCTTTTTGAAACTTGAAATCCCTGCTTCCCTTTACAAACGGCCTTTCTTCCACTATATTGAGTCTCCACCTTCTACCTTTAGGCACCATTAAGAGAGAATAGTTGTCATTCTGTGTGCTGTGTCCCAAAGCTTATTGATTGATGCATATTGTGATATTACTTGTTCTTGTGCTATTTGTTTCTAGTCACCCTTGTGAACTTTGAAGGTGTCCTATGCACCTATTTGCTACTCTATGAGGGACAAGCTGATTGCCACTATGCTATGTTTTCTGTATGTGAAACAAACAAACGTTTTTTAATGCATGTTATTCATGATCTTTTGTTTGTAGCCTTTCATGTTGCATGCATAGTTACTTTGTCTTATTGTTAGAACTCCATCTTTCATGCACATGTTTAGAGTTCTTTGATCTGAGCTTTCAATGCTTGCAAATGGTTTGATCTTGGTTTTGATGGTGCATGTCACCTCAAAAATATTCTTTTTATCACTTACCTACTCGGGGACGAGCAGGAGTTAAGCTTGGGGATGCTTGGTACGTCGAAAAAGTATCTATAATTTTTGATGTTCCATGCTTGTTTAGTATCTACTTTGCTTTGCTTTGTCTACACTTTGAGATGTTTTTATATCTTTTCTGGAACTAACCTATTAACAAGTTGACACAATGCCAGTTGCCTGTTTTCTTCTGTTTTTGGTTCCAGAAAGGCAGAAAATCAATATTCTTGGAATTGGACGGGACAAAAGCCAAAGTCAATATTTTACTGTGAGGGACACGAATCTAGAAGACGAGACAGAGAAGCAAATCAGGGCGACCAAACCCCCCTAGGCGCGGCCAGGGGTGGGCCTGTGCCTGGGCAGGTGTGTCCCCCCTGGTCGCCTCCCAGCGTCGCCTCTTCGCCTATAATAAGCCCCCGATGTAGAAACCCTAAACACCCGATCAAAACTCCACGAAACCGTCTGTAGTCGCCACCACCATCGTCCCTAGATCAGGGGGGATCTGAAGTTCTTCCCGGCACCCTGCTGGAGGGGAGATCATCCTGGAGGCCTTCTCTCCGATATGATGCGTGAGTAGTTCCACCTTGGACTATGGGTCCATGTAGTAGATAGATGGTTGTATCTCCTCCTTTGTGCTTTCATGTATAGATCTTGTGAGCTCCGTTTATGATCAAGATATAATCTATTTGTTGAAAGGATACAGATGTCGCCTAGAGGGGGGGTGAATAGGCGATTAAAACTTTTCCTAGAGTGGCTCAACAAAGGCGGAATAAAACTAGTGTTTACTTTGTTAAGCACAACCTAGAACAACTAAGCTTCACCTATGTGCACCAACAACTTATGCTAAGCAATACAAGCAACAAAGTGATAGCAAGATATATAGTACTTCAAGCACGAAGGCTATCACAATGTAAAGTGCATAAGTAAAGAGCTCGGGTATAGAGATAACCGAGGCACGCGGGGACACCGATATTTTACCAGTTCCTCCCAACATGGAGTACGTCTCGTTTGGAGAGGGGGTGGTATCAAACCACCAATGCCACAAAAGGCCTCCCTTATTCTCCGGTGAATCTCACCCCAATGGGATTGATCCACGCTTCCACTATCGGTGCACTTGTCGGTGGCAACCGGAACCTCTCACAAGGTTGGGGCACAACCCCACAACTTAATTGGAGGCTCCCAACAAACGCCACAAAAGGCCACAATGAATGCCACCAAGGCTATAATGCCACCAAGGCCACAAAACCGTCTAGGGTTCCAAGAACCCAAGAGGGACAAGCTCCAATGAGCAATTCAAACCAAATTCTCCGAGGAGAACTCAAACCGATGCACCAAATGCAAATGGCAAGAACACCACAAAGATGCCCAAATCCCTCACTCTCAAGTTCCAACAAAGCTACTAAAGCTACTGGGGGAACAAGAGAGGAGGAATCAGAGAGAGACACAAAATCTTTCAAAATCTAGATCCCCAAAAATGCACTCACAAAGAGATGAATCGGTTAGGTCAAAATGTGGGGCTAGATCTCCTCTCTTTTCCACTCAAATATGGGCAAGAATCATCGGAGGGAAAAGATTAGGCAAGCTTCAAGATCTAGAGCAAGTGTGGACAAAGTTTAGCCTAATAGATGATAGAGGAGCTGTCTAAACTAAAAACAGACAAAGCTTAAATAGAGACCCCAGAAAATATGACCGTTGGGGCTATTTTTTTCTGGACGGACCGGTAGTACCGAATGCGACCGGTACTACCGGACTTTCCACAAATCAAATCAGGTCGAACAAGAGCGAACGAGCCAAGAAAGAGGAAAAAAGCAGAGCAGCAGCTGGCCCACTCAGCGTGCGTCGCATGATGATAGCTCCTGGCCTTGGCAGCAAGACACTGGCAGCGACCAGGCACTTGGTGTGCCGACCCTGTAAGCGAGTGGCAGGCGCCAAGACGCGAAGCCTTCAGCGGTCAACGCACACGCGTGCGGGTGCGGGCGCGCGCCAACGCAGCGTCTGCGAGGCGGGGCCAGCGAGCAGCGGCACTGCGCGCGCGGAAAACATGGAGCGCGTGGGCCCCAGCACGAGTCAACGCAGGCGCGCGTGCACGGGAACGAGGCGGCGGCTATGCAAGCAACACGCAGGCACGCAACACGAGAAGATGGGCTCGGGGCTGGTAAAAAACGAGATCTGGATCTGAGATTAAAAATGTATTTTTACGGCGGTCGCTCGTCTCGCCCACCCAAAGTGATTACGGGGCCGGTCCGTAGGGGAGAAGTGGTGCCGGGCCAAACTGAGAATGGCTGCGCGCCAGTTCGAAGGGTACTGGGCATGGTAGTACCGCCGCCCAGTTTTTCTTTTTCTTTTTCAGTTAAAACGACAAATATTCAAACCGCGATAACTTTTGATTGGAAGCTCCGATTGACCCGATTCAAATTGCGTTGGATAGAGGGCGACAAGGGAAAGTATCAAGTAGAATAATGTGATATACCTCACTTGGTGAGAAACCGAAAAGCCGCATAAATCAAAATCGCAACAAGATACAAATGGGAGATCCGATTTAGATGAACAAGAGCTTGTTATGGAGATTACCACAAGCTCTATATCATCACATGGATAAGACCAAATAACAACTAAATATGATGATGCAAGTATGCAAAGGTTTGAGCTCTCTCCGAACGATGTGACCGAATTACTCATACGAGAGCCCTTCTTGATAGTACGGTTATCTATCCTAAACCCGGTCTCACACACACAACGTGAGACCGGCAAAAGGGAAAACCTATCAATATTATACCTTTGCCTTGAGCATTCCACTTGAGCTTGATGTAGACGATCTTGCCCTTCTCAAGATGGAATGCCTTTCTTAATTCCTCATCATCGACCTCGCATATTGAGCATGCCCAACATATCTTCTTTGCATTTCATCGACCTTGAAGCCAACACATGCTCCAAGCGATGCCAATGGACAAATCCTACAAGTATAACTTAATACACACATTAGTCCATAAAGATTGTCATTAATTACCAAAACCACACATGGGGGCCCAACATGTTCTTTCATTTGTAATCATGCATGTTGTGTTTGCAGGGATCCGATGGATATTGAGATTACTATGTTAGATTGATTAATGGTTTTGTCTTTATGATTCTATCATGTATGTGTTGTTTGTGATCTTGCATGTTCTTCGTTGTTAGTAGCTATCTTGGCCAAGTAGTTGCTAGTGACTCCAAGAGGGGGTATTTATGCTCGATAGTGGGTTCATGCCTCTAGTTTCCAAGGGAAGTGACAGAAATCTCTTCGGTTGTAGATGTGATGTTGCCACTAGGGAGAAAACAACAGTCTCTTGTTCATGGAACAAGTGGATTATTTACCTTACACACTTTGCTTAAAGCAGTTTTCTGTTGCTTGCAACTTAATACTGGAGGGGGTTCGGATGATAACCTGAAGGTGGACTTCTAGTCATAGATGCAGTTGGATGGTAGTCTATGTATCTTGTATTGCATTGTTATGCCTGGCTCAGTTTCTGTCAATTGCCCTGCTGTAATTTGTTTACCCTTCATGCCATGTTGTTTATCTAAGGAGTGCACCTCTAGTGAACTATGGACCCCGGTCCAATCTTTACCATTGATACATCTTCCACTATTACTTGTTTACTTGCTGCAAACCATTACCTTCCACACCATACGTTTAATCCTTTGTTACTGCAAACCGGTGAGCTTGACAACCTCACTATTCGTTGGGACAAAGTCTTGAGTTTGTGTTGTGCAGGTCTCCGCGTTGCTTGCAACACCTATGTGACGTTTCCTTCCTCCTTCTGGTTCGATAACCTTGGTCTCTACCGAGAGAAGAATTGTTTTTGTGCTCATCACACCTTTCTCTTGGGGTTTCCAACAAAGTGCTCCATGTCAAGCACCACTTGCCACTAAATGACGTGGCCGTTTTCTGCTGCTTTAATCCTTTGTCCAGAAACACAACGCACTGTTGGACCTGCTGTGGAGACGGATTGTTTGTGAGGATGGCTCGAGCTGCATCAGCGTTTTCCAACGGCGTGCTGTAGAATCGAATCTTCCCTCCGGTTTTACCATCAAATAGGTCTTTATGGATATCTGGGTTCTTGTTGACAAGAAACGGACATCCCCTTGTTCTGTTTTGATGTCGCTTAAAATTTGACTAGTATTTGGCAGGATCGCTGTCTAACTGTTGTTTAAGCTCGACGATGCGCGTGGCCTCTTCGAGCAGAAACAGACGGTGCTTTTCCAGGTCCTCAGCCCTTTTCTCCAGTGCCTTCAGATTAAGATACGAAGTCGTTGGGATTGGAATTGTGAGAGCATCTCCATAAATTTCACGTGCACCCTTGGTGACAATGTGTCCATCCACAGGAGGGTCGATTTGCGTGGTATTAATCGGATCTCCATCTTGATTCTCCATCTCGATCTCTTCATCAACTTTTTCTTCGTTGGTTTCCTCGATATCCGGCTCTGCCAGTGTAGGATTCTTGTTCTTCTTCTTCTTTTTTGACCGCCCAGTAGCCTTAACGTGCGTACCAGTGGCAAAGACGGATTTTGGTCCGGTACCGGGGGATAAGCTTCCGTCGGTATTTTCCTTAGTGGTTGGCTTGTGGACATAGAATGAATCTCTGGTATCCATCTCATCCTACGAGGTGTAGCTTTCATCCATGCTATCATATGGACTAGGAGAATTTTCCGGCTCACCTTGCATTGGCTTGGAGGCATGCTCTTGTTCGTACTCCTCCATCTCCCTGTCTAAGTCTCAAAGTTCCTGCAACATTATTGACTCCTGAGGGGAGCCAGGTAAGTCGGCGTTTTCTTCAATTGCTTCTAGGACTGAATCGCTGCCGGCTCCAGCATCAACAAAGTCGGATCCAGAGCTTATGTGGTACACGAAACAGTGCTTCTTCTTGTTCATGTTCTTGAGGTAGTGGCACAGTTGGGTTTCCACCTCCTCCATCTCAAAGCTTTCCTTGATATCGACGATTGCTTCATAATCGATGTAGGGGCGTCTCATCATCTTCTTTATCTTGCTCCTCAAGAGTAGTTTTTCTGCTACGACATCGGCAGGGCCGGATTCATAGCATATATAGTCTTCATCCGTGTATCCGACTTCGTCAGGGAGATCAGATCCAGATTTTTCTTCCACGGCTTCTTCCACTACAGGAGTGGGTTGGGTGGGTTTGATTTTCTCTGGGATCTTGAACTCTTCCGCCTCTGCGGACAAAGTAGATCCGGATTTTCTTCCGCCATGGTCATCACCTCAAGGGTGAGTTGGGCGGATTCAGCGAAACTGAGATAAATATAGATCTCGCTGATAGACATGATCGCGTAGGTCGTCAGGGGTTTTGAAGCCGGAATCCAGGTATCGTCGAGAAGAACGAGAGGGACATCACTGGCGTAGACCACGCGACCCATGGAGATAGTTTCGCCAATTCCTGCACACGCAAATTCCGCCTCGAACGAAGCTCCAAAGGTCACCTGCCCCACGGTGGGTGCCAACTGTCGTCGAATTTTCGACAAGTACGCCATAGGGGGTCCTAGTGGTGTTGGAAAGATGGGGTGTGAGACGTCGGATGTTCTAGGAGCGGTGAGCACAAGTTTACCCAGGTTCAGATCCGACTGCGGTGATCGGATCCTACTCCTGCTAGCAACCCAGTAATATATCAGCATAAGCCGGATGTTACAGCATATTACAAGAGAGGTTCGCCTGTGCGAGTTGTGATTGTGGTAGTAAGATTAGTTGTGCCCTAAAGCTCCCATATGACTGGTTTATATAGATACCAGGGCCTAGGGTTATAGGAGAGACCTATTCGGCTACATTACAGAGTCAGTAACTAGATACAGCTTGGACTACAAGTAATACTACAGGCTAAGTCGGTAACTATTCTGGGCCTTTTCATAGCTGAAACTGGCTCATTCTCTTTCTCTGACTGGGCCGCCCGTGAAGCAAAGCTCTAACCCGTTGGTGGGCCACCCTAGTCAGCGAGTCCTATGGGTATACCCAGAAAGTATATCCCCAACAACGAGGTAATTGCTGGGACTTTCACCCTCTCTCTGGACACAACGCGCCAGATCGAAGATAGTTACCATGCCAACAAAGTGTGGTTGCTGCTTTCCAGATGCACGGGCGAAGCTGGCCGGTTTGAAGTGATCTTCCACCATTATCTCTTTCACATGGGCGGTTTGGGTGGGCGTTGAATTTTTCCGATCTAAGCCGGCAAACTCCAAAGAGAGATCCTACTTCGATCGTTCTGCAAACGTATCCTTCTCGTAGGTGGTCTGTGCGGGCCTTGACGATCCTTCGACTTTCAGGAAACTAGCGCCCAAGTCGGTTTTGCCGTTGAAGAGGTGGATGTCCCCAATTGGAACGATCGAGCAGCGGGTGGGGTTCGTCTTCGCCGGGATCCAGAACTCATTGGGAGGGACGATAGGAACGTTGCCGAAGAAGAGAACACGACCAATGGCTATGGTTTTGCCGATTCCCGCGAAGAGCTTGGAACTCTCCTGTTGTATAGCTCGAAGCGCCTCTTGCCCCATGGTGGGCGTCAACTGGAGTGGTATTTCCGATGAGTACACCATGGAGGGGTCCTAACAGAGCGTGTTTAGAGACGTGGGGGAAGGCGGAGAGTTGGCGGGTACGAGGTAACATAGCTTACCCAGGTTCAGATCCCACAACAGTGGTGGAATCATACTCCTGCTATAAATCACTATATTTCCATTAATCACTTGGCTATAAATGTCTCCTTTCTACTCATCAACTTACAAAAGATAATAATGCTTTTGCTGAATATTGGCCTAATCACTTCTTTATTAAGGATAAGGGCACGAGGAAAATACTTCTGGAAGGTAGATGTGTTGGTGGCCTCTATCCTTTACCTCCTTCATATTCGCCTTTTTCATCCAGGAGACAAGCCCTTGGAGTTCAGTCATCGTCTCATTGGTATAGGCGCTTAGGGCATCCTTCAGCAGTCGTGGTCCAACAAATTCTTCGAGAAAATAATATTTAGTATAGTGAGTCAAATCAAGGTTCGGTGTGTGATGCTTGTCAAAAGGCTAAGAGTCAATAGTTACCTTATCCTACATCTTGAAGTGTATCATTTGTTCCTTTAGAACTTGTGTTTTCTAATGTATGGGATCTCGCTCCTGCTTCAGTTGGTCAAAATAAATACTATGTTAGTTTTATTGATGATTATCTGTAACAGCCCAAGTTTGTGATATATGTAAATAGTGTTTAAGCATTGCATGCATGTGATAAATCTAATAAAGTATGCATGAGAACAAGTTTTTGAATAATGCAAATTCCAAACCCTAATTTCCCTCTCTCTTTGAAACTACATTCAAATGGTGTTTGAATTTTGAAAACTACAAAATTATTGGAGCCCAAAATGAATAAAAGGGTCCCACAATATTTTACAAGTGTTCTGGTATTTCTGAAATGGTCAAAAATCAGATTTGAAAATGAATTATAAAAGAGGAAACAAAATCAGAAAAAGAAAATCATTTCTGGAAAAATAAAATAAGAAGAATGGCATGCAGATGGGCCCATCTCCCTTCTCTCTCTCTCTCTCGTCCTTGAGCAGCAGTGCAGCCCCGGCCAGTCGCCCACAGGGCCGAGCCGTCCCTGATGACCTTTGCGAGGAGATTCGCGCTACCAATGCTGTCGTCATCTATAAGACCCCTCCCTGCCAGGACGAACCCTAAATCTTATCTCTTCCCCATTTCTTCCCCTCCACCGAACCCTAGCTCGTCGGAGCTTCGGGTTGTCGTCGTTCCCCACCTCCCCTCGAAGTTCCGAGCTCACTGGGGTGACCTCCATGGTCGACTGGTTCGATTGCCCTGGCTAGCGCTCGCCGAAGCCTTCTCCTTCGCCGTAATCGACACCACCTGCCCGATGCCGGTCGCCGTCTTCGCCGTTGATTCCGGCCTCACATATCCTTCCCGAGCTGTTTATCAGCACCACGGTGAGCTCACGGTCATCCCAGTCCCCTCCTTTCCCCCTCTAGTGCTCTATGCCACGGCCGCGACATAGACCTGTGAGCACCGCCGCCGCCCGCCGTTGTTGACCAGGCTCCAGTGACCCAAGACCAGCGGCGCCGCCACCATAGGGTTCGCCTTGCTACGCTGGTTCGAGTAGGCTAGGCCCCACAGTCCCGCGCGCCCTCCCTCGCCTTCTCCGGCGACCATCTGGCGGTGGCCGCCGTGTCGATGTCACCATGATGTCACCCCGGCGTGGCATGGGTCCCCTTTGACCGCTGACCACCAGCGTGGCTGTTGAGGTGGCCTCGGGCCCCTCTGTCAGTCTCACTGGATAGGGTTAGCCCGTGTGTAAAAGTTTCTAGTGCTTGTGCTGATGTCATCCTGACGTAATAATTCAATTTAAATTGTTTTAATAATTTCAAAAAAGGTTTAAATATTGTAAAATCAATAACTAATTAATTATAAGTCAGAAAAATATGTATAATATATCAAAATGTTCAGAAAAATGAGATCTGTCTATTTATGCTATAATCATGCATTGTAAATCAACTTTCATGACAAGTTTAATTAGAACAACATAGTAACCCCTCACAGGTGATTCCAGAGTTTCCCCGAGTTAGGGTTTTCACCCCTCGGAACCCCATTTAAGCTGTCAAGCATGCCTTAGGGTTTCATTTCAATGTAATTAACTTGTCATATCATCATACATGCTTGAGCATTGCGTTGATGCCATGTCTTGACTGTCGCCTTTCTTTCCGGTATTGGTTCTTCGTGATAGGATCCGAGCCGGAGGTTGAAGTCAACGACACCGAAGATCCATATTTGTCTACTGATGGACAAGGCAAGCGTAGCCTCTCATTCTGAACCTACTTTTACAAAGTATATTACTTTCTCTCTATGATGCACACGATTCCAATGTGGTCTTTTGTCAGTAGCTAGTGTCACCTATCTGCTGCATAGTTTCCCTTTTGTAGCCTTATACTCCTGATCCACTGCTCCTAGCATACCTAGGTTTGGCATTTGAGCATTGCTAGAGATTTTGCCCCCGACAGTTTAGCCATGCATAGTAACAACATATGATCTGTCCAAATGATGAATCAGAGATGCCGGAGAATCTAGAAAGATAAGAGATGGTGACATCATTAAAGGAGTTAACTAAACATGCTAAGGCTTGCATGGGAGGCCACGTTGGGTGTGGTTTTTGTAGTCCCATGCTCGCCACCATTAGGATCCGAGTTCTTGCCTCTTGAACCAAGACGAGCGTACAACCACATGGGGCTATGGGAACCCCTCGATCGACTAACTTGCCTAGTAGATTCCATGAGTCACATAGTTCAGGATTTTCATTTCGCATATGCATTGAAAACCTTATCGAAATGAGGAGGTGAAGGAGGTGCACCATAACAGGTAGGGAAGCGTGGCCAGGGTTGTTTGGGGTCGATGGAGCCCCTAGTGAACCAACCTCGCCTCACATCTTTAGGGACCGGCTTTGGGACTTGACCCGTTACGGCAGAACCATCCCTAGGGCGTGACTCATGGTCTCGGTGAAAGCAAGGTAAAGGTCATGGTCAACCACCCTCTGCCAGTCTTCCAAGGAAGAGGGCTAATAATTTGGCATTAAGAGTCAGTTGGTACGTGTGGGTAGAGTTGTGCACCACTGCAGGGTAATAATATTTTTGAAAAGCCGTGTTCACGGTTATGAATGACTTGGGAACGGACGTGATGATCATAGAAAACTATAACCTAAGTAAAACTTGTTGATCCACGTGTTCTTAAGGATGCTTCCTTTGGGTTGAGGGGGTGGTCCTAGATAGGAGGTTCTAGTGAAGCTGGTGGTTATCAAGATATGATGAACAAGATGAAGAAGTTGTTATCTTATCCCTTTTAATAGATTCTGAGTAGACGAGCCTCTTCTCTCTCTTGTTTACAAACAAAGATTGCTTTTTGCAAAAGTAAATCAAGAGAAAGCATTTCTAGCTAGAGCATGTAGATACTAGGTTATCTAAGTCTTGCGGAGTACATTCTCATACTCAGCCTTTCCACATTGTTGTTTTTCTACAGATGATCTAGTTGCGACTGAAGGTGGCTTCTACGTTGACATCGACGAGTAGTTGGGGGTCGCAGTTAGCATCCTGAGGACTATGGGATGGATGTCGCTTTTGTTTATGGACTCTTAGGCCCTTTGCTAAGTTGTTGTGTAGAACAACATAATTTGCTTTCACTGTGTGCTGTAATGTTCGGTCTATGACCTCTGGTTTGTAATAACTCTAATATCTCACTCTGCTAAGATTTTAAACTTATGCTGTTGAATCCCTGAGTTTTGTAATGTTACCGAATCATACTATGATCTTTTGTGATTGGAGTTGAGCTTATCTTTGATGTGATCTGAGGTTAGTTTAACCCTAATCCCGGGGGTGTTACAGGTTTTGGTATCAGAGCAGGACTGCCTATAGGAAACCATTTTATTGGTCGATGTTGAGTATAGAAGTTGATAAAACTATTTGAAAGTTAAAAATTAATTGCAGAAACTCTGACTAGGATTCTTTTTACTCCTTCTCTGGTGTTTTTATGATGCTGGAGTTTTTCTTACCCTATTTGGTTTGAAAAGGTTTTCATTCCTTATCTCATATCTCAAAACTTTTAGGATCATGGTTTTGGGGTTGTTTTTCCAAAGTACTCCGTACCTGGTTGCTATTCCCAGAGTTTCAAGACGTCTCAGTTTTTCTTGGTGTGTACCATCTTAGCATTCCATTTTCATGGTTTGTAAGTCAGCTGGTTAGTGTATACATTAGTATGCTTTGATACTACCATGCTTGATAAGATGATACGTTTATATCAAGTACTCTTTGTTCATCTTTCCGTCTTGTTCCTTTGAATCCCTTGTCTAACTCTTCTTGTTCTTTCAGGATGGGTGACACCTCTTGTGCCTGTATCCGTGCTCATGCTCGTGGTGCTGCAAATGAGGGTGAATCTTCCAACCTTCCTCCACCGCCATCCATGGTTCAACTCATGGCCATGTATGAAACCAATCGTGCTGACAACATGAGGCTACTTGAAAGGATTGAGCGCAACACTGATCAATGCCAGAACAATCAAGTTGGTATCAAGGACTTCACACGTCTCACTCCGCCAGTTTTCAGCTATTCCACTGAGCCACTTGATGCGGACTACTGTCTTCGCACTATGGAGCGCAAACTTCAGGTTGGTCATGTTTCTCAAGCTAATTGGGTGACTTTTGCTTCCTATCATCTGGAGGGAACAACTAACTCCTGGTGGGAAAATTTCTTGGCAATGCAAGAAGCTCAACATGTTGTTACATGGCAAGATTTCACCGAAGCCTTCCGAGCTTCTCATATTCCGGAGGGTCTGATGGATCAGAAGAGGGAGGAGTTCCTTAAGCTTAAGCAGGGCACTGGTTCCGTGTGTGATTACCAGCGCAACTTCAATCGTCTTGCCAGATATGCTACTGAAGAGGTCTCCACTAATGCTAAGAAGCAAGCTCTGTTCCGCAAGGGACTTGATCCTGAGGTTCGCCGTGATATCCACCTCATGGACTTTGGTAACTTCAAAGGTCTTGTCAACAAGGCTATGAAGGCCGAGAGTGGAAAAGTGGAGTATGAAGAAACCCGTAAGCGTCCTCAAGAGGGGTACAACAAGGCTGGTTCTAGCAATAATAAGCGTCGTGTCTTCGTGCCTTACAGTGCTATGCCACATGCCCCTTACACCTGAAGGTCTTCTAGATATGCTTCCCGTCCGAATGCTGCCTCAAATAATGCTGGCGGATCAAACTACCCTTCTGCTGGCAATGCATCAGGTTTTATATGTTTCAACTGTCGCCAGCCTGGTCACTATGTAAAGGAGTGTCCTCAAAAGAATGCCGCTGAGAAAGCACCACCACCTAAGAAGAATGATAAGTATCAAGGTGCTGAAAGAGGTCGGCTGAACCATATTTCCGCTGACGAGGATCAGGAAGATCCAAGCGTCATCATGGGTACGCTTCGTATCAATCAAATCCCAGCTAAAGTTTTGTTTGATTTTGGAGCATCGCATTCATTCCTTTCACAAGCTTTTGCTCAAATGCATGGGATAAGTTTTGAGGGGTTATCTGTTCCTATGCTAGTTCAGTCTCCTGGTTCTAGTTGGTGTTCCACCATGGTTAGTCATGGGAATCTAATCGAAGTTGCATTTCAAATTTTCCGCACTTCTTTGATTGCCCTCAAGTCAACTGACATTGACATCATTCTGGGTATGGATTGGCCGACCCGCTATCAAGCTATCCCCGATTGTACAACCAAGTTTGTGACTCTGACTAGTCCTGCTGGCATAACAGTCAAGTATTGGACCGTAGGGTCACTATCTCCTTCAGTTGTTTCCATCCCTGAAGCAGAGTTGTATGCTCTTGAAGTTTCACCTCCGTTAGAGATCCAAGATGTTTCCGTGGTATGTGAATTCCCTAATGTCTTCCCTGAGGAATTGCCTGGCATGCCACCTGATCGAAATGTGGAGTTTGTCATAGAGTTAGTTACTAGAACTGCTCCTATTTCTAAAAGACCCTATCGTATGCCTCCTCATGAGCTTGTGGAGTTGAAGAAGCAACTAGAGGATTTAGAAGGAAAGAATACATTCAGCCCAGCACATCTTCTTGGGGATGTCCTACCATCTTTGTTAAGAAGCGGGATACCAATATACCGTGTCTGGTTGTGGATTATTGCCCACTCAATGCTGTGACTATCAAGAATAAGTATCCCCTCCCTAGGATCAACGATCTCTTTGATCAGTTGAGTGGTGCCACTGTCTTTTCCAAGATGGATTTAAGGTCAGGGTATCACCAGATAAGGATCCGTAAGGAAGATATTCCAAAGACTGCTTTCACCACTCGTTATGGTATTTACGAGTACACCGTCATGTCCTTTGGTCTTACCAATGCTCCAGCCACTTTCATGCGTATTATGAACTCTGTCTTTATGGAGTACCTCGACAAGTTCGTCGTGGTCTATATTGATGATATTCTGGTCTATTCCAAAACTAAAGAAGAGAACGCTGAACATCTTCGTTTGGTGTTGACAAAACTCCGAGAACATCGTCTCTATGCCAAGTTTTCCAAATGTGAGTTTTGGTTACAAGAGCTCATATTCCTTGGTCACGTTGTTTCCTCCCAAGGGGTTGCTATTATCCCTGATAAGGTCCAAACCATCCTCGACTGGGAGTCTCCTAAATCCGTTAAGGATGTCCGAAGTTTTCTCGGAATGGCTGGTTATTACCGTCGATTCATGAGAACTTCTCCAGGATTGCAAAGCCAATGACTGATCTTCTTAAGAAGGATAATAAGTTCGAATGGTCTGATACGGCTGAAGAAAGTTTCCAGATGTTGAAAACCAAGTGAACAACTGCTCCGGTGTTAGTTCTTCCAGACACTAGCAAAGACTTTGTTGTCTTCTGCGATGCTTCCCACCAAGGTCTTGGATGTGTGTTAATGCAAGATGGGCATGTGGTGGCTTATGACTCCCGTCAGTTGAAACCACATGAGAACAACTACCCAACTCATGATCTTGAGCTTGCAGCTGTTGTTCATGCTCTTAAGCAATGGCGACATTACCTTCTCGATAGTCGTTGCGAGTTATACTCGGATCATCAGAGTCTGAAGTATCTTTTCACACAACCTAATCTGAATCTCAGGCAAAGAAGATGGTTGGAACTCATCAAAGACTATGATTTGGGTCTCAACTATCAACCTGGCAAAGCCAATGTCGTTGCTGATGCGCTGAGCCGTAAGTCTTATTGCAATAACCTGATGATCAAACAATTTCAACCTTCTCTTCATGAGGAATTTGCTCGATTGAACCTTGAAGTAGTTACTCATGGATTCCTTTCTACCCTTGAAGTGAAGTCCTCTCTAGAGGATAAAATCAAAGTTTCCCAAAAGCAAGATCCTGAGATTGACACGATCAAGGAGAACATTGCTAAAGGAGCTGCTAAATGTTTTTCCATAAACAAAGAAGGCGTTCTCTATTTTGGTACTCGCCTAGTAGTGCCGAACAGAGATGACTTGAAGCAAATAATCCTTACTGAAGCTCATGAATCACCTCTTTCCATTCACCCCGGAGGTACCAAGATGTATCAGGATCTTCGTCAAAGATTCTGGTGGTCTGGTATGAAGAAAGATATCGATAGTTTTGTTGTTGAGCGTGACGTTTGCAGTCGCGTCAAAGATGAACATCAAAGGCCCGCTGGTCTCCTACAACCACATCGCATTCCTGAGTGGAAATGGGATGAAATCGGTATGGACTTCATCACTAGTCTCCATAAAACTCAAAAAGGAAATGATGCAATCTGGGTGATCGTTGACTATCTGTCCAAGGTCGCTCACTTCCTTCCCATCAAGGAAAGCCTTTGAGCCAGTGAACTGGCTGATCTCTACATCTCTCGGATTGTTGTTCTCCATGGTATTCCTAAGAAGATAACATCTGACCGTGGAAGCATGTTCACCTCCAAGTTCCGGGAAAGTTTCCAAACTGCTATGGGAACTCATCTCTCCTGCAGTACAGCTTATCATCCTAGCATCGGTGGTCAGACCGAAAGGGTGAATCAAATCCTTGAAGACATACTTAGAGCGTGTGTCATATCTTTTGGCAAGAACTGGGAGAAATGCCTTCCTTTTTGATGAATTCTCCTACAACAACAGTTTTCAGTCCAGTATAGGTATGGCACCTTTCCAGTTCATATATGTAAGAACCTGTCGTACTCCTTTGAACTGGTCAGAAACCGACGAAAGAAAGTTCTTTGGACCGGATATGATCCAGGAAGCAGAAGATCAAGTTCGTATTATTCGAGATCGTTTAAAAACTACTCAATCTCGCCAGAAAAGCTATCATGATCGTCACCATCAACATGTTGAATATGAAGTTGGTGATCAAGCTTATGTTCGGGTCACTCCTTTAAAAGGTGTCCATCGTTTCGGCATCAAAGGAAAACTAGCTCCTCACTATGTTGGTCCTTTTTGTGTTCTGTCTAGGCAAGGTAACCTTGCATACAAACTGGAGCTGCCCGCCAACTTCCCTGAGATGCATGACGTCTTTCATGTGTCTCAACTCAAGCGTTGCATCAAAGATCCTGTATGTGGTGTTGATCACCAAACTCTTGATCTCCAACAGGATCTGACTTATCGTGAGTATCATGTTCGTATCCTTGATGAAACCGAGCGCAAGACTCATCGTCAAAACATCAAGTTCTTGAAAGTTCAGTGGTCTCATCACTCTGAGGATGAAGGAACCTGGGAACGAGAAGATCGTCTTCGATCTGAGTACCCTGCCTTCTTTTCTAAAACTTAGGAATCTTGGGACGAGATTCTTGTAAGGGGGGTAGAGCCGTAACAGCCCAAGTTTGTGATATATGTAAATAGTGTTTAAGCATTGCATGCATGTGATAAATCTAATAAAGTATGCATGAGAACAAGTTTTTGAATAATGCAAATTGCAAACCCTAATTTCCCTCTCTCTTTGAAACTACATTCAAATTGTGTTTGAATTTTGAAAACTACAAAATTATTGGAGCCCAAAATGAATAAAAGGGTCCCACAATATTTTACAAGTGTTCTGGTATTTCTGAAATGGTCAAAAATCAGATTTGAAAATGAATTATAAAAGAGGAAACAAAATCAGAAAAAGAAAACCATTTCTGGAAAAATAAAACAGCAGCAGCCGCAGATGGGCCGTGGCCCATCTCCCTTCTCTCTCTCTCTCTCTCTCTCTCTCTCTCTCTCTCTCTCTCGTCCGTGAGTAGCAGCCAGCAGCCCAGGTCGGCCCACCCGGGGCCCAGGAGCCGGCCCAGTACCCCTTCGCCTCTTTTTCCCTTTCTTCTTCCTCGCCAGAAGGATGCCCCCGTGAAAGCTGCTCGCTGTTGCTGGCACGGCCGTCCCTGCTTTGCCGCGATGACCGCCGTGAGGAGATTCGCTCTACCGACCCTATCTTCGTCAATAAGACCCCTTCCCGCTGCCAGGATGAACCCTAAATCTTATCTCTTCCCCATTTCTTCCCCTCCATCGAATCCTAGCTCGTTGGAGCTTCGGGTTGCCGTTGTTCCCCACCTCCCCTCGCCGTTCCGAGCTCGCTGGGGTGACCGCCATGGTCGACTGGTTCGATTGCCCTGGCCAGCACTCGCCGAAGCCTTCTCCTTCGCCGTAATCGACACCACGCGCCCGACACCGGTCACCGTATTCGCCATTGATTCCGGCCTCGCATGTCCTTCCCGAGCCGTCTATCAGAACCAGGGTGAGCTCACGGTCATCCCAGTCCCCTCCTTCCCCCTCTAGCGCTCTGTGCCGCGGCCACGTCGTAGACCTGTGAGCACCGCCGCCGCCAGCCGTTGTTGACCAGGCTCCGGTGACCCAAGACTAGCGGCGCCGCCACCATAGGGTTTGCCTTGCTGCGCTGATTCGAGTAGGCTAGGCCCCACAGTCTCGCGTGCCCTCCCTCGTCATCTCCGGCGACCATCTGGCGGTGGCTGCCGCGCTGATGTCACCGTGACGTCACCCCGACATGGCATGGGTCCCCTTTGACCGTTGACCGCCAGCATGGCTGTTGAGGTGGCCTCGGGCCCCTCTGTCAGTCTCACTGGCTAGGGCCATCCCGTGTGTAAAAGTGTCTAGTGCTTGTGCTGATGTCAGCCTGACGTAATAATTCAATTTAAATTGTTTTAATAATTTTAGAAAAGGTTTAAATATTGTAAAATCAATAACTAATTAATTATAAGTCAGAAAAATGTGTATAATATATCAAAATGTTCAGAAAAATGAGATATGTCTATTTACACTATAATAATACATTGATAATCAACTTTAATGATAAGTTTAATTAGAACAACATAGTAACCCCTCACAGGTGATTCCAGAGTTTCCCCCGAGTTAGGGTTTTCACCCTTCAGAACCCCATTTAAGCTGTCAAGCATGCCTTAGGGTTTCATTTCAATATAATTAACTTGTCATATCATCATCCATGCTTGAGCATTGTGTCAATGCCATGTCTTGATTGTCGCCTTTCTTTCTGGTATTGGTTCTTCATGATAGGATCTGAGCCCGAGGTTGAAGTCAACGACACCGAAGATCCATATCTGTCTACTAACGGACAAGGCAAGCGTAGCCTCTCATTCTGAACCTACTTCTACAAAGTATATTACTTTCTCGCTATGATGCACACGATTCCAATGTGGTCTTTTGTCAGTAGCTAGTGTCACCTATCTACTGCATAGTTTCCCTTTTGTATCCTTATACTCCTGATCCGCTGCTCCTAGCATACCTAGGTTTGGCATTTGAGCGTTGCTAGAGCTTTTGCTACCAACAGCTTAGCCATGCATAGTAACAATGTCTGATCTATCCAAATGATGAATCAGAGATGCCGGAGAATCTAGAAAGATAAGAGATGGTGACATCATTGAAGGAGTTAACTAAACATGCTAAGGCTTGCATGGAGGCCATGTTGGGTGTGGTTTTTGTAGTCCCATGATTGCCACCATTAGGATCCGAGTTCTTGCCTCTTGAACCAAGACGAGCATACAACCACACGGGGCTATGGGAACCCCTCGATCGACTAACTTGCCTAGTAGATTCCATGACTCACATAGTTCGGGATTTTCATTTGGCATACGCATTGAAAACCTTTTCAAAATGAGGAGGTGAAGGAGGTTCATCATAACAGGTAGGGAAGCGTGGTCGGGGTTGCTTGGGGTCGATGGAGCCCCTGGTGAACCAACCTTGCCTCACATCTTTAGGGACGGCTTCGGGACTTGACCCATTACATCGGAATCATCCCTAGGGCGTGACTCATGGTCTCAGGGATAGCAAGGTAAAGGTCATGGTCAACCACCCTCTGCCGGTCTTCCAAGGAAGAGGGCTAATAATTTGGCATTAAGAGTCGATTGGTACGTGTGGGTAAAGTTGTACACCCCTGTAGGGTAATAATATTTTCGAAAAGCCGTGTTCACGATTATGAACGACTTGGGAACGGACGTGATGATCATAGAAAACTATAACCTAAGTAAAACTTGTTGATCCACATGTGCTTAAGGATGCTTCCTCTGGGTTGAGGGGGTGGTCCTAGATAGGAGGTTCTGGTGAAGCTGGTGGTTATCAAGATATGATGAACAAGATGAAGAAGTCGTTATCTTATCCCTTTTAACAGATTCTGAGTATACGAGCCTCTTCTCTCTCTTGTTTACAAACAAAGATTGCTTTTCGAAAAATTAAATCTAGAGAAAGCCTTTCTAGCTAGAGCATGTATATACTAGGTTATCTAAGTCTTGTGGAGTACATTCTCGTACTCAGCCTTGCGCCATTGTTGTTTTTCTACAGATGATCTAGTTGCGATAGAAGGTGTCTTCTATGTTGACATCGACAAGTAGTTGGGGGTCCCAGGTAGCAGCCTGAGGACTATGGGATGGACGTCACTTTTGTTTATGGCCTCTTAGGCCCTTTGCTAAGTTGTTGTGTAGAACAACATAATTTGCTTTCGTTGTGTGATTTAATATTGGGTCTATGACCTCTGGTTTGTAATAACTCTAATATCTTACTCTGCTAAGAGTTTAAACTTATGTTGTTGAATCCCTGAGTTCTGTAATGTTACCGAATCATACTGTGATCTTCTGTGATTGGAGTTGAGCTTATCTTAGATGTGATCTGAGGTTAGTTTAACCCTAATCCCGGGGTGTTACATTATAGCAAATACACTTGGAGATATTTGTTGAAAAATAAATCTGATTTCTTCCAAAGATTTCATGACTTTCAGCAGGCCTGGATCTAGCCTATGATGACCTTGGCGACAGCCAAGGACCCATGCCTAAAGGGGGGCCATGTCTACATACTTCTCTATACTCTACACATCTGCTTGAATTTTTTTACAATGAAAGGCCCAGTCCAGCCCCAAGTGAGGTGCAAGAAAAAATCATCGATCGATAGGCTGGGCCCCGGCGGCCGGCGGTCGATCTCCTAATCTGATCTACCTCTAGCACTCGATGCTCTGATCTGGGTGATCCCGATCGATCTCCTCTGCTGATTGATCACCTCTAAGGAAGATCACCCCAAGCCCTTACGTCTTGTGCCTCACTGGTTGCTGCTTCAAAATTGAATCAATCCATGAACTGATTTTGGCTTTGCGCGCCTGTGCCCACTGCTGCCCCTGTTATATTCAATCTCACTGATTTGATGGAATTCAATTCTTGTCCCCTGCCTTTAGCCAATCATGAAGAAAGTGTTAGGGTTCTATCTTTAATTCTTTATTTCTTTATGTAATGTATTCAATTTCTTCATAATTTTTGGTGATATGGCGTCTAAACATAATTTCACCCATGCATTGAAGCATTATTGTCACGGGTCTCGTTGGAACTATTTATTACTCGAGGTAATCAAAATAGCAGAAATACTGCTTGTTATATTTTGAGACTAAAATGTGTGATTGGATGTTAACTTTTAATATTTTGCAAGTGATATTTTTAGACATGTCTATGTATACATTGTCCTTAGGGGCCCATCTTGTCAACTTCGCCTAGGGCCCCGCAGAACATAGAGCCGGCCCTGACTTTCAGCATCATGTAGAAAGATTGTTTGATAAGAAAATTCTTGATATTCAATCTAGTTGGGGTGAGTATCAAAAACTCAATTCTTTTTTTCAAAAGGTTGGGTCTCTCACCATGTTTCATGTCCCCATACTCATCAGCAGAATGGCTCTGTTGAACGCAAATATAGGCACATTGTTGAGGTTGGTTTATCTCTTCTTGCTCATGCATCTATGATTCTCAAGTTTTGGGATGAGGCGTTTTCCATGGTGGTTTATTTAATTAATCTTCTTCCTAGGAAATATATTAATTCTCAATCCCCACTTGAGCATCTTTTTAAAACTGAACCTGATTATTCGTTATTGTGTATCTTTGGGTACGCGGTTTGGCCCAACCTCCGTCCCTGTCGGGGGGATAACCCCCGGTGGGGTCATAAGGGGTAAAACATCACCCAGCTTGGCTTATGCCGAGCAAAAGAAGTCTCTGGCCGGGTCTTAGCGGCCGGCATATGAAGATTATGTGTGGCCGACATAAGACCTATGTCAGCCCGCATAGGACAAATATGTTTACCTTGCAGGAAACAACGAGCCGGGTCTCACGAGGGAAGGCCGAGTTAGAAAGGCCACGTGGCATCTTTCCGAGTGAGATTCAGGAGAGACCATGGTAAAGCATGGTCAAAAGAGAAGGGCGAAACTGGGTGACATAAAAGGATCCAGATGACGCCAAAAGCAAGGGCTGACGTACAAAGGCACCGCATGACACCCAAGAGCTGGCGACTATGTACGGGAAGACCGTTGGCTGTATATCTTTGTGGACTAGGTCAAGGGCTCAGGGGCTAGCCCATGACCCGGCCCGCACAATAAGGAAAAAGATACAAATAGAACCCTAGGACCCAAAGCTGTAACCTAGCTGCCTATCGTCTATATAAGGAGGGGCATAGCTAGGGTTTAGGAAGGTTGGACCAAGTAGGAAACTAGTGCACTGAGGCTGTGCTTGAACAGATCTAGGAGCACTTGTAAACTTCTGGGAGGAATAAATCCTAAGCATGGAGAGTTCTTCGCGTTCTTCGTGTGTGGCTAGACCGTGCACTCCCTCCTCGGTTACCTCAAGCGTCCATTCGGCCCCCAACTTAATACTACCCATGGCATCTTCCGTGACACCACCACGACAGTTGGCGCCCACCGTGGGGTAGAAGCAGGCGCTTGCTGGAGTTTTCATCCGGATGGGCAACATCATCGCCACAACGGGCGAGCACGTCTACTCTGGCCTCATCTAGTGGTTTGGGGCGCTCAATTTCGTCAGCAAGAATGTGGGCTGCTTCGGGACCAAGGTGTTCCCAAGGGGCGGTCGCTTCATCAAGTTCGACAAGAACCAGGTCTACGTCGCAGTGCGCATGGAGAGCGCATACCCGGAGCGCGTCATCCTGGCGCCGGATCCACCTGCGGTTCGCGTCGTGGGAAAGCTTCATCAACTCATCTCCGCCGAGGTAATGATGACAGCACCAGATCCATCGCGTCCTCCAGCACCTCTAGTAGCTCCTGTAGTGAATGAGAATGGTGAAGGAGAAAACCTAGACAGAACGCCAAGGGCAACAAGAATTGCGAAAGCACCATTAGAAAAGCCAGAAAACATAGCTAGAAGTAGAAGAGCCAAAGATTTGCAGGAAGCAATAGAAAAATTAGCAGAGCCAGTGGCACAAGCGGCCGACCCGGCACGCATACAGGTCGAGTTAGAGGAAACCGGGAAAAAAGTAATGGAGAAGGCAAAGGAATTAGCCCAGATGCAGCAGGACATGGATATCATGATCCGGGGGTATAACTCGGCAAATCGAGTCAAGGGCGCTAAGACCCGGCTTGATGCAACAAGGATGAGAGGAAGAAACCTCAATGAAGAGCTGGCGGATGCAACGTCAAAGATTACACCAGAAAACAGCAACAAAACAGCCATGCGGCCGACATACAACACGGCAGTAGCAAACTTGAGAGCCACAGAGGCGGCAATGGCCGAGTTACCCCATCTGACGGGTGAGGCAAAGAAAATGAAACAGGAACGAGTAAATGAATTGGTGAGAGCAGCAGGAATGCTGAATGAAGCATACTACAGGGAAAATCTGGGTATAGCTAGAAGGTCACAACTCGTTCACTCGGCAACTCCAATCCCAGCAAGGTCAGCAGGGCATACGACATCCTCACCAGGAGTAGCGTCGAGACAGAGAAAAGAAAAAAGTGTGGACTCGGGAAGGAACAAGCAGATGGTTGCCTATGATCCGACAGTGGTTCAAGGAAACCCGACACGTGCCCAGGCAACAAGAAGGAATTCCGCTCAAGGAAATGAGAATCAAGAGAATGTCGGCCAAGAAAGGCAAGCAGGACAAAGAAATGACAATGGAGGCTAGAACTTTGCTCCTCAAGCTAGGAGTGGGACTCACTCGGCAGGAGGCGGAAACCCAGCTCTAAATCCTCCACCAGCCCAACCCAAAAATAGATAGCAAAGTGCAGGGAAAGTAGTGCAGCAACCCGCATACCCGAACGCCAACAGGTACAATGATGGTTACTCGGCAATGGTAAATGACGGGTATGAATTGCCGGATCACGTGTATCAAGCTATGGGATCTAGACTCGGAGGCAGAAATCTCCAGCTGGATGATGCAAGGCTAAAGCTTGATCGAATAAAGATGACAGAGCCGATTGCATCACAAGGTCCACAGGGTCCACCATGTTTTGGCCCAAGGATCATGAAAGAGCCGCCAGTGCCAAACTTTCAGCTGACAAGAGGAACAAAAACCTATGATGGAAGCACAAAACCAGAGGACTGGATCATAGATTATGGAACTACGGTGAAAATCGCATAGGGAAATCTGAGATGGGCAGTTTGGTATGTACCACAGATGCTAGAGGGACCAACGCGGGTGTGGCCCAATAATTTGCCACCAGGAAGCATCAACAGCTGGATCGATTTCCAAGAAGATTTTGTGAATAATTTCGCAAGAACCTACAAGAGGACGAATCTCCCACAACAACTGGCTATGTGCAAGCAAAAACCGAATGAAACAGACAGAGAGTTTCTCACTAGATGGTGCACTATGTGCAACTCTTGTGAAGGGGTAATCGAGTCCCAGGCCATTGAGTGGTTTGCACAAGGATGCAGGCATGGAAGTGTGTTGTGGCAAAGGTTACAGAGAGATATGCCAGCAAGCTTAGCCGAAACGATAAGAATTGCAGACTCGTATGTGTTAGGAGATCCGACTCAGCCTCTCCTCATGTCGGCAAACGGGATGACTGAGACTCAGATCTATGACGCAGCCGGGTCGCAAAGGTGCTAGGAAAGGGACGATTATAGAAGCAAAAGACGAGATGAGAGACCAGACTAGAGGTATGGTTCGACTCAAGTCGCAGTCATAAGTCAAGATCATCCAGATGCTGGAAGCAGTCAGCGTCAAAGGACTGATATGTCGGAAATGTATCTATAATTTTTGATGTTCCATGTTTGTTCAGTATCTACTTTGCTTTGCTTTGTCTACACTTTGAGGTGTTTTTATATGTTTTCTAGAACTAACCTATTAACAAGTTGCCACAATGCCAGTTGCATGTTTTCTTCTCTTTTTGGTTCTAGAAAGGCACAAAATCAATATTCTCGGAATTGGACGGGACAAAAGCCAAAGTCAATATTTTACCGTGGGCAACACCCCCTGGACGCGTAGGTGGGCCCACCTCGCGCCTAGGGGGTGCAGCCGCCTCGGGCACCCCTCGGCCTCCCTCTTTGCCTATAAGAAGCCCCCGATGCAAAAACCCTAGGAACCCAAACAAAACTCCATGAAACCGTCTATAGCTGCCGCCACCATCGTCCCTAGATCGAGAGGATCTGAAGTTCTTCTTGGCACCCTTCCGGAGGGGAGGTCATCCCGGAGGCCTTCTTCTCCGGTATGAAGCATGAGTAGTTCCACCTTGGACTACGGGTCCATGTAGTAGCTAGATGGTTGTATCTCCTCCTTGTTCTTTCATGTATAGATCTTGTGAGCTCCGTTCATGATCAAGATCTAATCTATTTGTAGTCATGCATGTTGTCTTTGCGGGGATCCGATGGATATTGAGATTACTATGTCATATTGATTAATGGTTTTGTCTTATTGATTCTATCATGTCTGTGTTGTTTGTGATCTTGCATGCTCTCCATTGTTAGTAGCTATCTTGGCCAAGTAGTTGCTAGTGACTCCAAGAGGGGGTATTTATGCTCGATAGTGGGTTCATGCCTCTAGTTTCCAAGGGAAGTGATAGAAATCTGTTCGGTTGTAGATGTGTTGTTGCTTCTAGGGAGAAAACAACGGTCTCTTGCTCATGGAACAAGTGGATTGTTTACCTTACACACTTTGCTTAAAGCAGTTATCTGTTGCTTGAAACTTAATACCGGAGGGGGTTCGGATGATAACCTGAAGGTGGACTTCTAGTCATAGATGCAGTTGGATGGCGGTCTATGTATATTGTTGTATTGCACAATCGAATCTCATAGGATCTTTTTGTCTAGTATTGCATCGTTATGCCTTGATCAGTTCCTGTAAATTGCCCTGATGTAATTTGTTTACCCTTCATGCCATGTTATTTATCTAAGGAGAGCACCTCTATTGAACTATGGACCCCGGTCCAATATTTACCATTGATACATCTTCCACTATTACTGTTTACTTGCTGCAAACCATCATCACCTTCCACACCATACAATTAATCCTTTGTTACGTCAACCGGTGAGATTGACAACCTCACTGTTAGTTGGGGCAAAGTCTTGAGTTTGTGTTGTGCAGGTTTCCACGTTGCTTGCAACACCTTTGGGATGTTTCCTTCCTCCTACTGGTTCGATAACCTCGGTTTCTTACTGAGGGAAACTTTCCTGGTGTACTACATCATACCTTCCGCTTGGGGTCTCCCAACGAAGTGCTGCTGCACTCATCAAGGCTTTTTCTGGCACCGTTGCCGGGGAGGCTAAGGACGTCTTCACAAGGGGAGTCCTCCTCAACCTTTCTCTTTACTTTGTTTTTAGTTTTCTTAGTTTCTTTTGCTTGGTTTTGTTTGCCTCTTTTCAAAAACTCAAAAAGAATTTGTTTAGTTTGTTTGGTTTGCTTTCTCTATTCAAAAACACAAAAAAAAATAGTTCCTGCTCTAGCTGTTGCTGTTATTTTTGGCTTGCCCACCTTTGGCAAAATGAACTCTGCTGAGAACACCAAGTTGTGTGACTTCACTAGAACAAACAACAATGATTTCCTAAGCACTCCTATTGCTCCACCTGCTCCTGATGCTACCTTTTATGAAACTAAGTCTGCCTTGTAGAATCTTGTGATGAGAGAGCAATTTTCTGGTGCTAGTTCTGATGATGCTGCTGCCCATCTCAATAGCTTTGTTGAACTTTGTGAGATGCAAAAGTATAAGGATGTAGATGGAGATATTATTAAGCTCAAGCTGTTCCTTTCTCCATGAGAGGAAAAGCTAAAGAATGCTTGCTGTCTTTGCCTAGAAATAGTATTGATTCTTGGATTAAGTGCAAAGATGCTTTTATTGGAAAGTACTACCCTCCTACTAAGATTATATCTATGATAAGTGAT
The DNA here is from genome assembly GCA_023614405.1 of Avena insularis. Classification (NCBI taxonomy): domain Eukaryota; kingdom Viridiplantae; phylum Streptophyta; class Magnoliopsida; order Poales; family Poaceae; genus Avena; species Avena insularis. The sequence continues at coordinate 216,604,553 of CM042685.1, read as the reverse complement.
ATTATGAAATTTAAACAACTTGATAATGAACATGTTTCTCAAGCTTGGGAAAGAATGAAACCTTTGGTTAAGAATTGTCCCACTCATGGACTCACTGCTTGGATGATTATCCAGAATTTTTATGCAGGTTTGAACTTATCTTCAAGAAACCTGTTGGATTCAGCTGCTGGAGGTACCATTATGGGCATCACTTTGGGTGCTGCAACAAAACTCCTCGATAATATGATGGTTAACTACTCTAAATGGCACACTGAAAGAGCTCCACATGGTAAGAAGGTAAATTCTGTTGAAGAAACCTCCTCTTTGAGTGATAAGATAGATGTTATTATGGCTATGCTTGTTAATGGGAAAGATCCTTTAGATCCTAATAATGTTCCCTTAGCCTCTTTGGTTGCTCAAGAAGAGAAAGTTGATGTGAAATTCATTAGAAACAACAATTTCAACAACAATGCTTATAGGAATAATTTTGGTGGTAACAACTATAGGACTTATCCTCCAAATAGTGGCAATTCCTATGGAAACTCCTACAACAATGCTAGAAGTGCCCCCTCTGAACTTGAATTCATGCTCGAAGACTTTATTAGTAAACAAACCACTTTCAACAAGGCTATAGAGGAAAAGCTTTTGAATGTTGAGAAAAATATATCCTCTTTGTCTGAAGCACAGCCCTCCTTGATTAATAAAATGGCTGCTAAACCTGAAACCATGGAGAGTACCTTTGATACTACTCATGCCATACAAGTTACTATTGATGAAAATGTTAGACTATTAGCTCAACTTCATGCTAAGTGGGAAAGGGAAGCTAGAATTGATAGAAACAATAGTGTGTGCACCATCACCACTAAACCACAACAAGTCCCTATTCCTCCTCCTACAATGCCTAAGACTAATGAGTCTACTACTAGTGATGCTAAGTTTGATTTTGATATAGATGGTTGCAATATTTCTGAAGTAATTATGTTCTTGCAAAATCTTGCTAGAAGTCCTGATGCTAGTGATATGCATGTTGCTTTCACCAAACACATTACATATGCTCTTGTTAAGATTAAGGAAGAGAAGTTAAAACACAAAGCTTCTATTCCTAGGAAAGTAGAAGATAGTTGGGAACCCATTATTAATGTGCAAGTGAATGACTTTGATATCAAAGCTTCATGTGATCTTGGTTCTAGTTATTCTATTATGCCTAGGAAGATTTATGAAATGCTTGATTTGCCACCTTTGGAAGATTGTTATTTGGATGTCCCACTTGATGATAATGCTAAGAAGAAACTCATGGGGAGTATTAATGATGTTCTCATTATGGTTAACAATGCTTATGTCCCTATTGATTTCTATGTTTTCTATGTTGAATACAATGCTTCTTGTCCTATTACTTTGGGAAGGCCTTTTCTTAGAACTATTGGTGTCATCATTGATATGAAATAAGGCACCATTAAACATCAATTTCCATTCAAGAAAGGTATTTAACACTTCCCTATGAGGAGATATAAGTTGCTTTTTGCTCCTCCTTTGAAAGCAAGGTTTGATGTAAATGCTTCCTCATTTGAAAATACTTGATTTTCTTGCTTCTTGTGCCTAACTTAAAGGCGTTAAAGAAAAGTACTTGTTGGGAGATAACCCAAGAGTTTCCTTGAGTCTTGGAAGTTATTAATTCAGTAATGCCTTGTCCTTATACTTTTTGTTTTCTTTTTGTGCCAAGATTGACCTCTAATGAGAGGGAAGTAAGATTTGGGGAGTTGCTGTCCTGAAACAGATTTCTGTCCTCCACCATAAAACTTCATGAGGAGTCTCTAAGTCAGATTGAGCTGAAAATTTACGAATAAATCCTCAGTATGTTAGCTAACTTTCGTTAGTTCAACACGTTTTCATTTGAACAACAGAAGATTTTCAAACAAATCGGTTTCTACCTGCTGGTCTGTTTTGACAGATTTCTGCCATTATTTGCATTTGCTTCTTATCGATTTATTTTTGAGTTCTCGTTTGGGGAATTGAGCTTTTTAAAGGAAGTTGTTTCAGTAGCTTGTGTTTTTAGTGAAAGTTTTTCTGTTCCAAAACTAAACTCAAGGGTCTATTATCTTTTGAATTCACTAATGTTCCTAATGAAGATTGTGTAAAGTTTTGTATGAAGGAAAATTTTCAGGTGTAGAGAGAGAATGATGTAATGAGATGAAGATTGGACAAAAGATCAAGCTTGGGGATGCCACCTCGGTGTCACCCCAAGAAATATCCAAGAGGTACAAGCGTCAAAGCTTGGGGATGCCCAAGGCATCCCCTTCTTCATCAATAAAAAGCTTAGGTCTGTCTAGACACTTCGTTTTTATTGTTTCATGCACAGTTGTGTTGTTCTTGGAGCGTGTTAGTTTTTGTTTGCTTTTCTTAGTTTTCTTAGTTTGCTTGAATAAAGTAGTTTGGACCCCCATTCTCTCCGTGTTATTTAAATAAGTCGATTGGTGTTGCAAAGGAGTAGAAAGTTCTTGCTTGGAAGTGCAAGAGGAGCTTGCATTGACTGCGACTTAGACTTTAGAATGACATGCTAGGTGTTGTTTTGACCTTATGCTTAGTGATTATTGCTGTAGCATGTCTTGTTCCAAACAATTGGGATTGCTTAGTGTGCCTTGAAAGAATCATGTATTGTTTTTGCATGCAAAAGCATAGTATTATTGTATTCTCCTTTGATATTTTGTTTGGGTTGACTTGGCACATGCTCACACCGTGTTATGACTATGAAGAAGTCACCATAGCCTCTATGATCATTTAGTCCCTGACTTGTAGTACCACTCTATGCTTTGATTAGTAATGTTTTGTCCCTCTGCATGATTATGGCCATTATTGCTCTCTTAGTTGGTTGCTCCCAGTCTTTTGCTAGCCTCCACTTGTATGAGTAAGCTCTACTCATGCTTCCAACTCCCAAGAAACCAAGTTATTCCAAAAGTGTCCACTATAAATTCCTATGCATGGTGTGTTACACCATTCCAAGTATATTCTTGTTTTCAGTTATCTTCCAATTAAAAAGTATTTTTTATGTGAAAATTTAGTGATTAAAGCCCTCACGAACTTGATGGCACACTTTATATTCTTTGCCCCTAATAAACTTGAACCATTGTGTCGTCTATGTTGTATATGCTTGCACTTGTACGTTGGAATTAGCAGAACCATGCTGTCTTGGGGAACATTTTCAACATTGCACTTGTACTTTGTACACAGTTGATATCATGCTCATTTGTCTATGGATGTCACCGGTGTGAAATAAAGAGGGAGCTTGTAAGTCCATGGAGTTATGTATTTTGTGTTAGAGAAACGCCTGGGCCGCTAGCCTAAGCCATGCCTAATCATGGTGGAAACTTGCAGCATCACCATAGTGAGCTATCTATGAAGCATCCTCAATAAAAATCTATGCACATAGTAAATAAAAAGATCGCTGAGATGCTCATTGTCTGCTTGCCTTGTCATTTTGGTTATGGGATAGCTCATGTACCATGTGCAAGGGGTACCCTGTTGGCGGTTCTCTATGATACACATGTACTCACTATGACAAGAACTTACAGGTGACTAAAGTTGATTAGCATGAGGTGTGGCCCTCGTATTCAAGGGACTTGATATTGCCAACTTATACTTTCTCAAGCATATACTCCATAGTTTGTTCACTTTAACCTTAATCACTTCAAGATGCTTATGATAGGGGCAATGAGGGCTCAAAGCTAACAAGTACCATAATTTTTGGAAGCTCTTTTTGAAACTTGAAATCCCTGCTTCCCTTTATGAAGGGACTTTCTTCCACTATTATGTTGAGTCTCCACCTTCTACCTTTAGGCACCATTAAGAGAGCATAGTTGCCATTATTAGTTCTATGTGTAGTTTCCCAAAACTTATTGATTGATGCATATTGTGATATTGCTTGTTCTTGTGCTATTTGTATCTAGTCACTCTTATGAACTTTGAAGGTGTCCTATGCATCTATTTGCTACTCTATGAGGGACAAGTTGAGTGCCACTATGCCATGTTTTCTGTATGTGAAACAAACAAACGTTTTTCAATGCATGTTATTCATGATCTTTGTTTGTAGCCTTTCATGTTGCATGCGTAGTTGCTTTGTCTTATTGTTAGAACTCCATCGTTCATGCACATGTTTAGAGTTCTTTGATCCCAGCTTTCAATGCTTGCAAATGGTTTGATATTGGTTTTGATGGTGCATTTCACCTCAAAAATTATTCTTTTATCACTTACCTACTCGAGGACGAGCAGGAGTTAAGCTTGGGGATGCTTGATACGTCGGAAACGTATCTATAATTTTTGATGTTCCATGTTTGCTTAGTATCTACTTTGCTTTGCTTTGTCTACACTTTGAGGTGTTTTTATATGTTTTCTGGAACTAACCTATTAACAAGTTGCCACACTGTCAGTTGCTTGTTTTCTTATGTTTTTGGTTCCAGAAAGGCAGAAAATCAATATTCTCGGAATTGGACGGGACAAAATCCAAAGTCAATATTTTACCGTGGGCAACACGAAGCCAGAAGAAAAGATGGAGGAGGGCCTCGAGGGGGCCACACCCCCTGGCCGCACGGGTGGGCCCACCTCGCGCCTGGGGGGTGCAGCTGCCTCGGGCACCCTGTTGGCCTCCCTCTTCGCCTATAAGAAGCCCTCGATGCAGAAACCCTAGGAACCCAATCAAAACTCCACGAAACCGTCTGTAGCCACCGCCACCACCATCGTCCCTAGATCGAGGGGATATGAAGTTCTTCTCGGCACCCTGCCAGAGGGGAGATCATCCCGGAGGCCTTTCTTCTCCAGTGTGAAGCATGAATAGTTCCACCTTGGACTACGGGTCCATGTAGTAGCTAGATGGTTGTATCTCCTCCTTGTGCTTTCATGTATAGATCTTGTGAGCTCCGTTCATGATCAAGATCTAATCTATTTGTAATCATGCATGTTGTGTTTGCAGGGATCCGATGGATATTGAGATTACTATGTCAGATTGATTAATGGTTTTGTCTTATTGATTCTATCATGTCTGTGTTGTTTGTGATCTTGCATGCTCTCTGTTGTTAGTAGCTATCGTGGCCAAGTAGTTACTAATGACTCCAAGAGGGGGTATTTATGCTCGATAGTTGGTTCATGCCTCTAGTTTCCAAGATAAGTGACAATAATCTCTTCGGTTGTAGATGTGCTGTTGCCACTAGGGAGAAAACAGCGGTCTCTTGTTCATGGAACAAGTGGATTGTTTACCTTACACACTTTGCTTAAAGCAGTTGTCTGTTGCTTGAAACTTAATACTGGAGGGGGTTCGGATGATAACCTGAAGGTGGAGTTATAATGTTAAGTTAGGTAGTTAGAATCCTAACCATGTACGAGCTGTGTTTGAGCTGTAGATATTTAGATAGAGCTGAGTACGGTTGTTGTTATCAAGCCGTACCAATCTTAACAAATTCTGTATCTATCTGTAACACTGGCATTGCTATATAAAGAGATGACCGATGATCTATTTGATCATCGCAGCCTAAACTCTCCCTCTATGTTTTACATGGTATCAGAGCACATCTGACCTATGTCGCTCGTTCTTTCCTCCTCCTCCTCCTCCACGATCTCCACACCCATGTCGATCACCTCCGCCGTCACCGTGCGCCTCAGCCATGCCAACTTCATGCTTTGGAAGGCGCAGATGCTCACCCACCTCCGTAGCCACTCCCTTCTCGGCTACATCGACGGCAGCATCACTGCCCCCGACCAGGACATCATCACCACCACCGGCGAAGGCGCCGATCAGCGGACGGTCACCATCGTCAACCCTGACTACGCCACTTGGTACGTACGGGATCAGACCGTGCTGAGTGGTTTCCTCGCCACGGTCACCGAGGAGGTGCTCGCCCACATCATGTCTGCACGCACGGCGCGTGATGCCTGGGTCACACTGGAGAGGATGTTCGCCTCCAGGACCCGTGCGCATGCCATACAAGTACGTGCACAGCTGACTGCTGCCAAGAAGAAGGGGACCTCGGCTGCAGACTACTTCAGGCAGATGAAGACGCTAGCGGACACACTTGCCGCGATCGTTCAGCCCCTGCACGAAGAGGAGATCATCGCATACATCCTCGCCGGCCTTGGCCCGGACTTCGACAGCCTCGTCACCACTCTCACCGTCAAGAACGACGATCTCAAGATGGACGAGGTATATGCACATCTTCTTGCCTATGAACATCGTCATGATATGCATGATTCAGACTATGGCCTCGGTGGAGGCGCCACCGCCAACTTCACTCGCCGCGGAGGCGGCAATGGTGGAAACCAGAACCAATCTGGTGGCGGCAACAGTGGCCAGAACCAGGCTGGTGGCCGCGGCAATGGAGGTGGCCGTGGACGCGGCCAAGGGCGCAATGGAGGTGGTGGTCGTGGCCAAGGCCAGGGGCGTGGCAACGGCTACCACGGCAACACGGGCGGCGTCAACTCCAGGGGCAATGATGCTCCCCGCCCAGTGTGCCAAATCTGCAACAAGGCTGGGCATGTGGCACTCCGTTGCTACAACAGGTTCGACCACGCCTACACCGGAGAGGAGCACTCCATGAACGCCGCCTCAACCTCCTACAACATCGACCCTGCGTGGTACACTGACAGCGGCGCTACTGATCACATCACGAGTGATCTCGACCGCCTGAACATCCGCGAGCGCTACAACGGCAATGAACAAGTGCACGTCGACAATGGCGCATGTTTGCAAATTTCCCATATTGGACATAGCTCTATTAATACCGTTGCCAATCCTTTGATTCTCCGTAACGTTCTTCATGTGCCACACATCACCAAAAATCTGCTTTCCGTGCACAAACTCACCAAAGACAACAACGTATTTATTGAATTCCATCCTTCCTATTTTGTTGTCAAGGATCAGGTGTCGAAGGAAAGGCTCCTGCAAGGGAGGTGTGAAGCCGGCCTCTACCCCATCCAACCATCTGCAATAAACGTCGCGAGGTGTGCCATGCTCTCCGCTAGGGCAAGTAAGGAGCAATGGCATCGACGTCTAGGTCATCCGTCGTCTCAAGTGGTCAATTCGATCTTGAGCTTAAATAAAATTCCTTTTTGTAATTCTGAGCATGCAAATGTTTGCAATGCGTGTCAACAAGCAAAGAGCCATCAGCTCCCTTTTCCTTTATCAACTCATGTTTCAACATCTCCTTTGGAACTTATTTACACGGATGTTTGGGGTCCTGCCACAATTTTTGTTGGTGGATTTAAATATTATGTGAGTTTCGTAGATGATTTTAGTAAATTCACGTGGGTTTATCTTCTTCATGCCAAATCCGATGTAGAATCCATCTTCTACAAATTCCAAAAACAAGTTGAATTACTTCTTGACAAGAAAATTAAATGCGTTCAATCCGATTGGGGAGGCGAATATCGCCGACTCCACAAGTACTTTGAAAATACAGGGATCACGCATCGGATTTCCTGTCCACACATCCACCAACAAAACGGCTCCATTGAACGCAAGCACCGCCACATCGTCGAAACAGGACTCTCTCTTCTTGCACAGTCATGCATGCCCGTCACCTTTTGGGATGAGGCTTTTCTCACTGCAACTTTTTTGATTAATCGGCTCCCTACTCGTGTCATCGATAATGCCTCGCCCCTTGAACGCCTCTTTGGTGACAAGGCAAAACCAAACTATTCCATGCTCAAAACCTTTGGTTGTGCTTGTTTTCCTCATCTCCGTCCCTATAATGCAAAGAAGCTCATGTTTAGATCAAAAGAGTGTGTATTTATTGGTTACAGTGCCAATCACAAAGGCTACAAATGCCTAGATCCTAAAACAGGGCGCGTGTACATCTCACGCGATGTCATTTTTGACGAACAAATCTTTCCGTTTTCACGGAAATTTGAATCCACTCTATTGCCACCAGATTATTCCCAGATCTTACCTACTGGCAACGATATTTCTAGTGCTAATGTTCCTTCTGGAACTTTGCAACCGTGTACTGTTTTTGTGCCTGTAGGAGATCAGGTGCCATCGGTGTCCAGGAGCAACTGCGACATGCAGGGTCATGCACCTCCGGATCATGAGCCCCATGGGTCGTCCACTCAGTCCAGCTCGGACACGGACGCCACCTCGCCATCTTCATCCTGTGGGCCGGACCAGTCTACCTCACCCACGACCAACTCCAGCGCCGACTCACTGTCGGCATCCGCGACGTCTACTCCATCTTCAGACACCTCTCCTGCTTCTCTGCCACCAACACGGCCACATCCGATGGTCACGCGGCTCCGTGATAATACCTGGAAGGCTCTTGAGCGCACGGATGGCACTGTAACATACACTGCTATACGATCTGATGCTGTTGAACCACAGTCTGTTGCTGAAGCTCTTCGGCTGCCTCCTTGGAAAGCTGCCATGGATGCTGAGTTTGCCGCGCTCCAGCACAACCGCACCTGGCGTCTTGTGCCTCCTCGTCGCGGCGTCAACTTGATTGATAGTCGTTGGGTGTTTAAACTGAAGCATCGACCTGATGGCACCATCGACCGCTACAAGGCTCGTCTCGTCGCCAAGGGGTTTAAACAGCGGCATGGGATCGATTATGATGACACATACAGTCCTGTCGTCAAGCCCACCACAATTCGTGTGATTCTTGCACTGGCTGTGACTCGAGGATGGCACATGAGGCAACTTGATGTCGATAACGCATTTCTCCATGGTTTCCTTGATGAGGAAGTGTACATGTTGCAGCCACCGGGGTATATTGACTCTCGCTACCCACAGCACATCTGCAAGTTGGAGAAATCTCTGTACGGCCTCAAACAGGCACCGCGAGCATGGTTTTCACGTCTTAGCAGCAAGCTTCAAGCACTAGGATTTGTTCCTTCCAAGGCTGATGTCTCCCTCTTCATCTACAAGGACAGTTCAGTCACGGTTTACATCTTGGTGTATGTCGATGATATCATCGTTGTAAGCTCGACTCCAAGTGCAGCTGATTGTTTACTACACCAGCTTCGGTGTGACTTTCCGGTCAAAGATCTTGGAGTACTTGGCTATTTCCTGGGCATTGAAGTCAAGCACATGAAGGATGGCATCGTCCTGTTTCAGCAGAAATATGTCCATGATCTTCTGAAGAGAACAAATATGCTGCAAGCTCGCCCTGTGCACACTCCCATGTCCGTGTCTGAGAAACTGTCACGCCACGATGGTGACCTCTTGTCTCCAGCAGACACAACGCGCTACCGCAGCGTCGTTGGTGCTCTGCAATATCTGATCCTCACTCGACCTGACATCGCTTTTAGTGTCAACAAAGTTTGTCATTTTTTACAGACTCCAACCGAACTACACTGGACAGCGGTGAAACGCATTCTGCGGTACCTGAAGCACACTTCTTCACTTGGACTGCACATTCAGAGATCGTCATCTCTTCTTCTTAGTGGTTTTGCAGACGCTGATTGGGCGGGGTGCCCTGATGACCGTCGCTCGACAGGGGGGCATGCTGTCTTCCTCGGAGGAAATCTGGTTGCGTGGAGTTCCAGGAAGCAACCCACGGTTTTGCGGTCGAGCACCGAGGCGGAGTACAAGTCAGTGGCTAATGCAACCGCAGAGATTATGTGGATACAAGGATTGCTGCAAGAATTGGGTGTCTTCCTCAGCAGGGCACCGTGTCTATGGTGCAACAATTTGGGCGCGACTTATCTGTCAGTTAACCCAATTTTCCATGCCAGGACGAAGCACATAGAGGTGGACTATCACTTCGTCCGAGAGCACGTCGCACAGAAGACACTTGATATTCGGTTCATCTCTACACATGATCAGCTTGCCGATGTACTTACAAAGCCTCTCTCAACACAGTTGTTTGTCAAGTTCCGTAACAATCTCAACATGGCTTTACCACGTCCAGATTGAGGGGGAATATTAAGTTAGGTAGTTAGAATCCTAACCATGTACGAGCTGTGTTTGAGCTGTAGATATTTAGATAGAGTTGAGTACGGTTGTTGTTATCAAGCCGTACCAATCTTAACAAATTTTGTATCTATCTGTAACACTGGCATTGCTATATAAAGAGATGACCGATGATCTATTTGATCATCGCAGCCTAAACTCTCCCCTCTACGTTTTACATATAATCATAGATGCAGTTGGATGGCGGTCTATGTATATTGGTGTATTGCCCAATCGAATCTCATAGGATCTTTTTGTCTAGTATTGCATCGTTATGCCTTGCTCAGTTCCTGTCAATTGCCCTGATGTAATTTGTTTATCCTTCATGCCATGTTGTTTATCTAAGGAGATCACCTCTAGTGAGCTATGGACCCCGGTCCAATCTTTACCATTGATACATCTTCCACTGTTACTGTTTACTTGCTGCAAACCATCATCACCTTCCACACCATATAGTTAATCCTTTGTTATAGCAACCTGTGAGATTGACAACCTCACTGTTAGTTGGGGCAAAGTCTTGAGTTTGTGTTGTGCAGGTTTCCACGTTGCTTGCAACACCTTTGGGACGTTTCCTTCCTCCTACTGGTTCGATAACCTCGGTTTCTTACTGAGGTAAACTTGCCTGCTGTACTGTATCATACCTTCCGCTTGGGGTCTCCCAACGAAGTGTTGCTGCACTCATCAAGGACAAGTGGGCAACAACAATGGGTACTAAAGAATGATGGCAAAAGCCATATGAACAGAGAAAACCATATCAAGAAAGGTTTATGAGATGATGTTGGATCAGCCGTGTAAGTTTCACACACCAAGTTCGAGTAAGCCGGCAAATCATACAACAAGACAATGCACTTAGTTCCAAAAGGGTGACAGAGTAGACTCGCCAACTCAGCAGCTACCACCACCTCCCCCACGACCACTCACAGGAGGAAATGCTCAGGTTGTTGGAACTGAACACAGATATGAGAACCGATAGCCAAGATATCATAACCAAGAGAGGAGAGAGGTTGTACATCAGGTGCATGACCCAAGAGGTGATGGCGCTCATGTCGGACATGGGACCAGAAACGAGTACAGAGAGCATCATTAGAGCTATGTCGTGTTTGTTACAGAGCCAAATGACAAGAAGAGTCAACAGAGACAGATGATGGAAGTGAATGTGACAATGCCATCAATACCAAAATACATGCACTAGTGTGAGCAGGAGATAACTTGGAGCATAAAGGACCACCCCAATATTATGCCGACACCAGGAGGCTATGCTCTTGTTCTGGATCCAACTTTCATGGGTCCAGATATCAATGTGAAGTTTTCCAAGGTACTGATAGACGATGGCAGTAGCATCAACATCATGTACAAGGATACCATGCTCAAGTTAGGCATCACCATGAACATGTTGGAGCCGACTAAGACGACCTTCCATGTCATTATGCCAGGATTGTCATGTGAAACAATTGGCAAGATCTGGGTTGATGTCTTATTCGGCAACAGGGAGAACTGTCGCACTGAAACCATAGAGTTCGAGGTGGTAGACCTGGTCAGTTCATACCATGCCTTACTTAGCAGGCCAGCTATGGCAAAGTTCATGGACACTCCTCACATTTCCTACTTAAATATGAAACTACCAGGTCCATGTGGAGTTATCACAGTTGAGGGTGACTACAAGCGATCTATTGCATGCGCCTCAGCCGGATCTTCGCTAGCTGAGCCACTGGTGATAGCGCAGGAAAAACAGCAAATGATGGAAGTGGCAGCACTGGCCAAGGCGGCACAAATGTCTATGCCGGCACTCACTAACCCGCATGGCAGCGTGTCTTTCTAAGCCACCAATGAAACAAAGAAGATACAGGTTGATGAGGCTTTCCCAGAGCGCACAGTGACTATTAGTGCTGGGTTATCTGACAAATAGGAAAGCGAGCTCACCAGCTTCCTCCGTGAGAATTGGGATATCTTTGCATGGTCCACACAAGACTCGCAGGGAGTTCCGAGGGAGCTGGCTGAGCACTCTCTTCATGTAAGGCCAGATTCCAAGCCGGTGAAGCAACCCCTCCGCCGCTTCACCGAGGATAGGAGGAAAGTGATAGCCACCGAGATAGCTAGGCTCTTGGCTGCCGGGTTTATCATGGAAGTACTGCATCCGGATTGGTTGTCAAATCCAGTCTTGGTCGAGAAGAAGAAGGATGACCCGAACGTGGCAGTGGTGTGGCGCATGTGTATTGACTACACGAACCTCAATAAGGTGTGTCCAAAAGATCCATTGCCACGAATCGATCAAGTCATTGATTCTGCTGCCGAGTGTGAGTTGTTATCATTTGTGGATGTGTACTTTGGTTTCCACCAAATACCCCTCAATCCGGATGATCAAATAAAGACAGCTTTTACCACCCTGTACGAGGCTTATTGCTATCGTACTATGCCGTTCGGGTTGAGAAATGCAGGTGCAACATACCAAAGATGCATGCAAAAATGCTTGCAAGATCAACTTGACAAAAATGTTCAAGTATATGTCGATGACGTGGTAATAAAAACCAAACAAAGTCATACTCTAATAGAGGACTTGCGTCAAACATTCGCAAACTTAAGAAGATTCCGGATGAAACTCAACCCGGAAAAATGCACCTTTGGTGTCCCGGCTGGAAAGTTACTCAGATTCCTTGTATCTAGCCGAGGAATTGAGGCTAAATGGACAAAGATTAGATCCATCGAAAGAATGGAATTGCCGAAAACCCTCAACGATGTCCAGAAGTTTACAGGATGCCTAGCCTCGTTGAGTAGGTTTGTAAGTCGGCTAGGCGAAAAAGCCTTACCATTATATCAACTGATAAAAAAATTGGACAAATTCACATGGACATAGCAAGCTGATAGCCCTTTCCATGAACTAAAAAAGATGTTGGCAACAACACCAATATTATCCTCACAACTGTCCAAAGAGCAATGTTTCTCTATGTCGCAGCAATCAATAGAGTTGTCAGTGCGGTAATAGTGGTAGAGCATGAAGAAGAAGGCAAATCAGTCCAAAGGCTAGTCTATTACCTGAGCGAAGTGCTCTCTACATCAAAGCAAAACTACCCCCACTATCAAAAAATGACATATGGGGTGTATATGGCAGCAAATAAGCTGAAGCACTATTTTCAAGAACACCCAATCCGGGTAATATGCGAGGCACCTATCTCGGACATACTGGGCAGCAAAGTTGCCAGTGGCCGAGTGGCAAAATGGGCCATCGAGCTAGCACCATACACTCCACAATATGACAGGCGAGATGCAATCAAATCTCAAGCTATAGCGGATTTCTTCATGGACTGGATGGAAATGCAATATGAACCACCATTGCCATACCCGAATTACTGGAGAATGCACTTTGACGGGTCCAAGACGAAAATAGGGTTGGGTGCCGGGATAGTACTTACCTCACCTAAGAAGGACCAGCTCAAATATGTGTTGCAAATCCACTTCGTTGCATCCAATAATGTTGCTGAGTATGAAGCACTTGTCCATGGGATAAAAGTGGCCAAATAAATTGGCATCAAAAGGATCATGTGTTTTGGTGACTCGGATTTGGTTATTTAGCAAGTATCTGGACGCATTGGATGCAAAAATGGCACTTTATCGTTTTCATGTGCAGCAGATTTCGGGATACTTTGATGGATGTGAATTTCATCACATACCCAGAGCAGAAAATGAGGCAGCTGATGTGTTATCCAAGTTAGGCTCATCTCAGGAAGCAGTCCTGCCAGGAGTAGCATTGGAACATCTCAGAAAACTATCAATCAAGCCATCACCCGAATCCGAGTCAATATTCATCCTGGCAAGCCAGGAGTCGGATGCTATACCAATGGACATTGACACATGGGCAGGTTCGAGTAACTCGGGGACTGCTCCACCTAACCCAGGGGTTGCCGAATCACACTCGGGGAGTCCTCAAGTTATGTCGGCTAAAACTATGTCGGCTGAGCCAATGGAAATTGACGGAGAAACAGATCCAGCACCAGTAATACCAGTCTGGGCACAGCCAATATTCAATTACTTAAAATATGGAACTTTGCCTAATGATGAGACATTGGCAAGGCAAACATAAAGAAGAGCAAAAGCATACACAATAATTAACAAGGAACTGTACAAGAGGAGTGTGATAATTGTGTTGCAACGTTGTATAAGTCTAGAACAAGGTCAAGACATATTGTTGGATATTCACCAAGGAGAATGTGGGCATCATGCTTTGTCAAGAGCATTAGTAGCTAAGGCATTTCGACATGGATTCTATTGGCAAAGTGCACTGATGGAAGCGCAAGACCTAGTGAGAAAATGCAACGGGTTCCAACGTTATGCATCAAAGTCACACTTGCCTGCATCCGAATTAAAAACTATACCAATCACTTGGCCATTTGCAGTATGGTCCTTGGATATGGTGGGGGCATTCAAGCCAGCACGGGGCGGCATGACTCACATACTAGTGATGGTTGACAAGTTTACCAAGTGGATAGAGGTGAAGCCCATTAAAAAACTTGATGGAAAAACAACTATCACATTCCTAAAAGATATAATCCTGAGATACGGTCACCCGCACAGCATGATTACAGAAAATGGGACAAACTTTGCCAAGGGAGCTTTTGATCGATTTTGCAAGGAAAGCCGAATAAGACTCGACGTAGCATCAGTCGTCCATCCAGAATCAAATGGACAAGTTGAACGAGCTAATGGCTTTGTTCTATCCGGGATAAAACCCCTCTTGATGGAACCACTCCAGAGATCACCTGGTTGCTGGATAGAGGAACTACCCTCAGTGCTATGGAGCTTAAGAACAACCCCGAATCGATCAACAGGCTACACACCATTATTCCTTATGTATGGGGCAGAAGCAGTTTTGCCTGACGACATAGAACATGACTCTCCAAGAGTAAGGAAATACTCGAAAGCCGAAGGAAAAGAGGCCCGAGATGATGGAGTTGATTTACTCAAAGAAGAAAGAGAGTTGGCATTGTCCAGATCCGCCATATACCAACAAAATCTACGACGTTATCATAGTCGGAATGTCTAACCTCGTGTTTCCCGAGAAGGGGATATGGTGCTTAGACTAGTGCAATGCACAGCTGGGATGCACAAACTATCACCCCATGGGAAGGACCATTCAATGTAAGCAAAGCATTGCACAATGATTCATACTATCTGATAGATGCTCGCGAAGAACAAAAGAACAAGGCGGATAGATCAGGTGATGACACCAAAAGGCCATGGAATGTGGCATTGCTCCATCCTTTCTACACTTAGGAGAAGCAATGTATGTATCTCTCAAACTCTCATATGTTGGACACTTATGCCGGCTATGTGCTGATAGGGACTGCCCCTCATGTTTACTATTACATATTTCATGTCGGATGGCGTGGACACCTAAACTTATCTCGGAATAAGTAATGTATACTCGTATGAGGTAAACTCTTCGACTATGTTGTTGTACGAAAACACGGCTTCATGGCAAGCAAGAGAAAAAGACCAAGGACGGGTAAACATGAACATTGGATAAGTAAGGGAAGAAACGCGAGTCGGCCCTATGTATGCTTATAGCTAATCCATTGCAGGATATGTCGGCTTGTATGTCGAATGACCCTAGGTCAAGTTGTCTAGTTTCATATCCGCTAACTGAATCCTTAGAACTTTGAGACTCTAATGTCGAACGCCAAAAAAGGTAGACAAGAGCCAAATTCAGGGATAAGGAAAACGGCAAATGAAACTCGGGGACTTGCCCCTGGATGATTTGCATTCAAGCAAAATAAAGTTTAAGCCTTCGCAAAGGCACACACCCAAAATAACTGCATTATTTCTTACGTCTGCACCCGGCATACCGGGTATCTCATGAAAGTTAAGTGTTTTTTCTAAACAATCCTAAGAGGCAACTGGACTCAAAGGAGCGTCGGTGGACTTGGAGCTAGGAGCATCATCAGGATCTGCCGAGTCATGCGCATCGGCCGAGTCTGCCACGTCTAACTCGGTGGCCTTGCTGTCAGCACCGTCATCATTGGCAATCTCGGCAAGGGGCTCGGCGAGATCAAGGAAGCTTGGCACGTCGCACCAGGCATGCACCAGAGCGTACTCCACCATGGCGTAGGCTCGCTCTTGGAGTTTCTTGATGACCTCTGCATCATGGATCCACTTCCCTTCGGCCCTCATGTGTTGAAGAACATCAAGATTAATGTCCTTGTACCATGAGAGCACGAAGGCCAGGGCCTTATCCGCCGCGACACGGCCAGCCGACTCACGCCATTGATCAGGTCTTTCCTCGGTGAGTAACAACTTGGAAGCCAAAGGCTCAACGAGCGTGGGCACATCTTCATCCGGCCAGAGCATCCTAAATGCATGGATTGCCGATTTGAGTAAGTCGACACTGCATAACTTCAGTGTGGTCACACACTCTGAGAGCACAGCAAGATGCTCGTCGATGGTGCTCTCGATTCAGCTCACACTTTCTTCATAGCCCTTAAGGCGAACATGTCGGCCTCAGGGAAGTTCTCTGCAAAAACGGAGGAGCATCAAAAACAGAGGAAAATAAGTAAAGAGTAAGAATAAGAGCACAGTGAAAAGAGTAAGAACTCACTACCGATGAAAGAGTTGATCGTGCCGAGCTTGGTCTGCCAGGTCTTTGCCTCGGCCTATAGAGCTTCCAGATCTTGATGAGCTGACTGCACCGCTAACTCGGCATCCTTGAGAAATTGGTTTGTCTTCTCAACACTAGCAGCATGCTGCCCATCTTTCTCGGCGAGCTCCTGGCGCAGGCCCTCCAACTCGGACTTGTGCTTCTACTCCATGTCCGTCATTTGCTGCATCAGCGGAGTCACCTCGTCTCACTCCTTATGGAGCTCGACCTAGTGTTGATCTTCTTATTCAGAATGTGTGACTCGTCAGTAACAGCAAAGCATCTCGGCCTCGCCGAGATAAAAATGGAAAATGAGGAAACACAAATGTTAGGCAAATCACGAGATTTATAAGGAAACGGGCGTTACTTTCAGCGTCGTTGATCTGCTTGTGTAGCGTGTCAATGGTGGATTGGGCAGAAGCTGTGAAAGGAATGGCAAAGAAAATCAAGATGATAGAACAAGAAGATCTGCTAAGTAAAAACAAGCCGAGTGAGAAAAATACCTTGGCCCTGAACCTCAGCCTTCAGATCTTGGTGAGCAACCTCAAGCTTTCGATACTCTAGAAGTAGAGCCTGCTGTAACTTAGTACGCTTGTTATGCGTAAGCTACACGAAAAGAGATTTAATCAGAGAATACTCAGTAGATCAAGTAATTTTATCCCGGCAGAAAGTGGAAAGCTTGCATGCAAATTTTTGAGCTTACAGCCGAGTAACTCCGTAGTAATCTCAGGGGCTAAGATCAAAATTTCGGCATGCAATGTTGGCAAGAAGAAAGAAAAGGCGTGTTTTACCTAAGAGCTTACAGCCGAGTAACTCCCTTACTCGGCAGTAACCTCGGGGACTAGGGAACATGTATGAATATAAAGATACTCAGTACACAAAAGAGTAATGCTATCACATACCTCGTTCACCTGATATGCTCGGGCCATCAGTGCAATGGCTTGCTGGGTCATCTCGGAGACGGTCTTGGGACCCAATTGTACCTGTTGGACAGAGCCTAAGCTTGCCCCTTGGTCGCCTGCGACATTCCACTCTAGAGAAAAGCGCTCTACAGAGCCAAGGCCTTGCCCGTTGAGTGTCCGATTCAGGACTTTCCCTCTTTTCAGGTTAGACCCCACTTCGGCACGGGTAGCGGCAGCGCTAGCATGAAAGGTGCTCGCCCTGGGAACGCCGCCAGACCCGGCAGCGGCAGATTCACCCAACAGACCCGTCAGAGTGGGTGTCTTTGTTGATGATGTGGGCCAAATCTGCGGAGCGGAGCCTAGAGAGTAGACCAAGGTCAGTTGCTTGGAAGCTGATGGCTTAACAGGCGCAGAACGAGTCTAGCCTTGTGAAGCAGGCTAGGTCTTGCTATTAATCATAGAGGCAGGGGAAGCAGATCTGGTACCGAATGAGCAGGCTCGACAATAGGTAGGGGAGCAATAGTTGGGTCAACTGGTGGATCAATAAAGGGAGAAGCTATGTCAGGGGTGTTCTGGGTCGACTCGGCACCGATATTGCTGGCGTCGGGTCCCAAGTCTGGATCAGAAAGATCAACAGGAGAAGGAGGTCAAGTCTTTTTTGACAGACGCGCCGCCGGATCAGCCTCACTCTGAGATCCGGGAACCTCATCTGTGGGGGAAGTGACCCAAACGGGGCTCTACAGAACTAGATCGGCACGAGGAGGAGAAACGGGCTTCGACATTGTAGCATCCCGGGGAAAACCATTAATAGAAAATCGCCTGCATTTACATCTGTGCATCATTACGATATCTGCATGCATGTTTTAATCTAAAACTATTTTGCTAAAAGACCTACTTTGTTTTCTATATTAATATCCTCCCCTCTTTGTTCAAACCAAAACCGTCGGTCCAGTCGGATCTTTTATTTATCTAAAACTATTTACAAAAGTTTATTTTAAAACAAAAGAAATATCAAAACTATTTTTTTTGGGGAGGCAGTCCAGCCGGCCGGCCCAAAGGCCCAACAGGCCAGACCACCTATTATCCCCACTAGACCAAACCCTAGACTAAACCTAACCCTAACCAGATCCTACCTATTCCCACCCTCCGCCGCCGGCTACACCAAAATCCCTCACTCACCCCTTGACCTGATCCACTCCACACACGCACATGTCGACCCGCGCAACACACAACGTGCTGTACCGCCCCCGCAGTGCGTTGCTTGCCCCAACTCAGTGTTGCCTGGCCCATCTCCCCTGCCCCGCTCCCCTCGTTCCCTCGCCTCACACGTGACCTGTTTCCCCTCCTCGCGTCCTTCCTCCTCAAAGCCGTCGTCACCTCCTGGCTCTCCACCTACCGCCGCCGCCACAGGAGCCCCCACATCGCTCGCCTCTTCCGCCCCTCCTCGCGCCCCGCCGCAAGCCCCGGCGCCTCCTTGCTGGCCCAGCGCACGGTCGCCGACCTCTCTCGCTCGTGCCTCCTCCCTGGAGCTCCATCCGCCGCCTCTGGTCAGCGCCCGGCGCCCGCGTCGCTGAGCCCGCCACCACCCCGTGTTTGCCTAGGTCTCCTTCGGCCGTCACGAGCTCACACCACATCGGCACCCTGCGCCGACCCCGTCGTCTTGCGCCCTCTCGCCGGGCCTCCTCCTTCCCTTGACCGACCGCCATCACTGCTTCCCATTGTCTCTGGCTCGACATCGGAAGGTCCCGCACCCTCCGTCCTCATCGGCCAGCGCGCCATGGCCATCGTCGTGGTCCATCATGCAGCGGCCGCCCTCCTAAACACACGCGGCCTCCCTCTCTGCTCTGTGCTGGCAAGTCTAGTGCCGCTCCACTTCACCCGAGCCACAGTTGGAGGCCACCATCTTTCTGCCATGTTTTGATGCAGGTATTCGGCAGGCATCCAGCATCTTATGATCTTGTTTGTTTTATCTGTGAGCTCGTATGCGTGTAAAACGTGTGTTCCCGTGAACACTCAACTAGACCCGTGGGTTTGACATCTCGTCGATGCAGATCCCTTCCTTAGGGTTGTCACCTACAGTGAAGACCCCACGTCAAGATCAACTCCGACAATTCGTTTGCATCTCCACAACCTGCTGGAAATCCCAAGGCCATGTATTAGTCAATGGCTCTGATGATGTTGATGCGATGCAAGAGACACAGAACGCTGAGTTCTCCTTCACGGAGTCTGAAGACCAAGCCTGCCGAGACCCCGGGTACGCCGACACGGATCCGATATCCGAAACCCGAAGAGCGATCCTGACGAGCTGAACCTCGTCAAACCCCGAGACCCCAAGATCGTCGTGCCCCCTCCAATGTGTGACACCCTTTTTCCAAGCCCCGTGTTTTTATAATATATGTTATCCATCTTGTGCATATTAAATCATTCATGATCATGTTGTTTGGGGGCTTTTGCCGATTCACCTCGTCAAGTACCACAGTTGTTGGAAGACTGCCATATGCTTTATGGTGGAGATGATCATGGATTTAATGACTGTTTAATAACTAAAATTGAAGTAGGTAAATGCAGAGGCACCGGTGGGTAATAGACAATATTTGGTTTTAATCACGCTTTTGGTGTCCGTGGGACCCGAGTTCTTGACACCTGTTTCGAGATCGAGCGCGCTAACCACAGGTGGGGTGTGTGGGCACCCCCATCGATTAGTACCTGATTTCAAAGCACTGTACCGGGGGCCACAAAGTAGTTTGGGGCTTTATTACTATCCTGTACGTATGCCATGCTTTACTGCTTTATTTACGATTGCGCATAGAGCGCCTGTACTGTTTTGGAACAAATGTGGAATGTTTTCGCGGTATCGACAAGCCCAGTCACACTTTCGGGTTCCCAGTCGTTTATAGCCATTGTCACAAACCTCTGGGTCCGTCTCGGAGACCGGCCGACTTTGTTATGGGTAGCTTAGTGGGGTGGCCCCCATGTGCTTGCTTTGGGTCTGGGAAACGTCGTGTTCGAAACCCCGTCGACATACCGTTGGGTGTATGTTTTGTGATCTTGTACTTACCTGATCTGACAACAAGGGTGTAGGTGCGTGTGGAAACTTTGGTGCACCCCTGCAGGGTTAAATATTTTCGAGAAGCCGTGTCCGCGGTTATGGACGACTTGGAGCACAGTTCTCGATCATAGACAACTATAACTAAAGTTTACTGTTATAATTTGACTTGTATCCGATATGACTAGTAATCAACTTCACTACAACAGAATGGCTAAATAAAAGTACCAACAACTGCTGGGTTTGGGATATCTCATGCTAATTGTATCTGACTAGTAAGTGTCGCAACTACAACGGAATGGTTAACTAAAAGTGCCCACTGCTTATTATATCATGATGACTATCTATACCTGACTAGTAATTGTTGCAACGATAACTGAATAAATAAAACTGCCAACTGTGTGAGTTCCTCGGTTGACTTCCTCGTTTGGTCTCGAGGGGGACATACCAGGATGGGTATGTTTGGTGGTAGTATCAGGTTGGTTCCGAATAGGTCTTTATTACCCCTCTCTGATAGCCGCCAGATGTATCGAGTCTCTATAGGTTGTTTAGTGCATGCCGCGATGCCGCTTCAGTCCACCATACCTATGTAGGCGAGGACCGCCGAATTCTAGTCTCGCCGTGCTTCGCCTCGATCGACCGCTCTCTTTTTCCTTTGCCCTTTGTCGGCACCCCTTTTGTTTAAGCAGGTTTTGAGATTGCCGTCGTTAGCAGGGTTACCCTTCCGGCTTGGCCTGGGCAGGGTTATGGATGCCATTGGTTATTCTTCAGGTCTCTTAGCCCCATTTGCATCTTGTCCGTAGTCGGACATTGTATCATTTTCAGGGTGATTTGGATCTTTGTACTATATATCTGTATTCTTGACTCATGGAGTCGTGTTGTATATATCTGCTCTGTGGGTTCCATCGAGGACTATTGTGTAATGATATTACTTCGTTTTCCACCCGCACGAAAGTGCCTGGTGGGCACCTTTGAATCGTTTCTATGCGGGTTTGGCGGGAATCGATGAGACTTGCATAGGGCCGATTCCGAGGGTGTTACAGACATGGAAGAGGTCATGCTGCGAGCTGCCTGGTTAGCAGACAAAGCAGCGCTGAAAATAAGAACAGAAGTCTGTAAGGAAACAAACATAGAAGATAAAAACATAAGGTAACAGCCAGCGAAAGTTGCCCGGATATGGTCGGCTCGCGTGGAGCGCGATGAACAACCCGACGTGTAGTAGTCTTGCAAGACTGGGAAGACGTGGCTTCAGGGGTGCAGCGGTATCTACTCGGCGCTTCTTGGAAGGCTGAGTGCTGGAAGAGGTCCCGCGTCGCTTATTCGTCTTGGCAGCGGGGATCTTGCCATATCCGCTGATAGCAAGAGGAGGATCCTCATGTATCTGGCCAGCTGCATCAGTAAATGAAAAGCTCAATGGGACAAGTCAAAAAGTTAGGTCAAAGGACAAGTACCTCCAGGACTTCACAATCCACATCGTCATCATCTGACCAATCCCGGAAAGGATTTCGAGTAAAGTTCTTACCCGAAGCAGGAGCAGCGGCAGCGTGCGTCATCAGCATAAAACACTCCAGGTCATACTCGACCTCATCTTCATCCGATCGGTCATCGAGATAACCGCCAAGAGGGACGGTGCTGTCATCGATCTGATGAACAAGATTCTGCGAAAGACAAACAAAATGAAATCAGTAAAAGAACAGAACACAAGTAAATGCCGCATAAACTATGTCGGCAGCACTCAATGACTCGGATGCTTACCCATGGGACAAGCCTATCTCGGCTGAAAGGAGGGCAACTCCAAGCCCAGTTTTCCACCAAGTTCAGCTTAAAGATTGAGCTGACTCGGCGGGCCACAGAATCGTTGGTAAGCTTGAGGGTGGAGTGCCGAGTAGGATCACGAGGACCGCTCATGAAGCACATCTTGTGGCTTCTGGCCCGAATGGGGCTTACTCGGGGGGAGATGAAGGCGCACATCAGGTCTTCTTCAGACAGATGGAAGTCCTCCTCCGGGTCAAGCAACCTCTCAAGGATCTTATGAGCCTCATTCATCGCTTTGTTCTTGTCACGCGGGTCAAGCTTCCAAAGCTCCTTGCTGGGAACCTCGTCCTTGAAAGGGGGAGGGCAAATGTAGTCATTGGATCCACTGTTTTCGGCATAGAAAAAGGTTATATTCCACTTCTTGCAAGAATCGATGCCAGTGACCCAGGGAAAGACAGAATCGCTCTAGGACATGATGCTAGCAGCACCGCACCTAGTAGGCCTCATCTCAGCACGAGGAACGCCAAGGTCAGTGACGACTTGGATTCGGAAATTGAAATATTTGGCCCAAAGAAGGACAGTGGGCCAAATGCCGAGATAGCCTTCACAGGTAGAGATGAAACACGAAAGGGAGCCAATAACATTGGCAGGAAGATAATGGGTTTGCAGGTGAAAAGTGGAAAGAAAAGACTTGAAGAAATCGCTAAGGGAAGAGCAAAATCGCGCTCAAAATGAGAAAGGAAGACCACCCGCTCATTGGGCTCAGGTTTGGGGGCAATCTCACTGACGGGGAGGCGGCAATCGACCTCAAGCGAGATACGCCTGGTGGAGCGCAACCACTCGAGTTCCTCCACGGAGACCTCGGAGCCTTCCCAACTGCCGCGCTCGCCGGCGGCCTCGTGCTCCTCCACTTCTTCTCCGCCATCGCGCGCGTCCATGACCTCAAGCGGCTCGGGCTCTTCCACCGTTGGAAGAGGCCTGGAAACGCAGGGATCCGTCGGGGAATTGGAAGAAGGGGGAGAGAATCGTTGGAGCGGTGAAGCAAGAAAGAGGAACAGCAAGGAGGCAGTTCTAGATTGAGAGGCACAAGGAAGAAGGCAAGGGGGAAACTGAACCAGCGGGGGCAGTTAAGTTTCCCGCACCCCAACTTAAGGGGAGTAAAAAACCCCGGGGTGGGATCCCTATGCGCTGTGTGGCCACGGTGTAGCCATGTACCCGACCGAGTGATCGCATCAGCAAGCGCCACGTGTACGCGATACACGGAAAATCCAAAGCCACGTCACTTGCAGACACGAGGTGCCGGCGATGGGACCGCCCTACGGTGATGGGACTAATCGCGCCGCCACTCAGGCGGTCGATTTGAGACAAACTTTGAGATAAGCAATCATGATTACAGCCTGTCAATGACTAAGGCAAGCCCAAAATGACTCGGCAACATCTAAAATGACTCGCACGAGGCAAGGGGAGCAGAGAAAGTCAAAGACAAGACTCAGAAAGGACAAAGATCGCGATTACGCCAAACAGCGTGTCCTGCATAATAAATGCAAAGAGGAAAAGGAAGTTCCAAATGCATTAAAGGAACCTAGAGACGCCTAACAGCAAAAACTGCTAGGCCTCACCAGCTTCGGGGACTAATGTCGGGGGGATAACCCCTGGTAGGGTCATAAGGGGTAAAACATCACCCACTTGGCTTATGCCGAGTCAAAGAAGTCTCTGGCCGGGTCTTAGCGGCCGAGATACGAAGCTTATGTGTGGCCGACATAAGAACTATGTCGTCCCGCATAGGACAAATATGTTTACCTTGCAGGAAACAACGAGCCGGGTCTCACGAGGGAAGGCCGAGTCAGAAAGGACACGTGGCAGCTTTCTGAGTGAGATTCAGGAGGGACCATGGTAAAGCATGGTCAAAAGAGAAGGGCGACGCCGGGTGACATAAAAGGAGCCAGATGACGCCAAAAGCAAGGGCTGGCGTACAAAGGCACCACATGACACCCAAGAGCTGGCGGCTACGTACGGGAAGACCATTGGCTGTATAGCTTTGTGGACTGGTCAAGGGCTCAGGGCTAGCCCATGACCCGGCCCGCACAGTAAGGACAAAGATCCAAACAGTAACCCTAGGACCCAAAGTTGTAACCTAGTTGTCCATCGTTTATATAAGGAGGGGCATAGCTAGGGTTTAGGAAGGTTGGACCAAGTAGGAAACTAGTGCCCTGAGGCTATGCTTGAATAGCTCTAGGAGCACTTGTAAACTTCTTGGAGGAATAAAATCCTAAGTCTGGAGAGTTCTTTGTGTTCTTCGTGCGCGGCTAGACCGTGCACTCCCTTCCCGGTTACCTCAAGCGTCCATTCGGCCCTCCCAACTTAAGCCTACCCATGGCATCTGCCATGACACCACCACGATAGTCCCTATAACTCTCGTAAGATTGAGTTTCGTTCTAAGCAATGTGTCTTTCTTGGTTATAGTAATCTTCATAAAGGCTATAAGTGTCTCGATATATCAACCGATCGCGTGTATATTTCTCGTGATGTCGTCTTTAACGAGTCAGTTTATCCCTTTGGTGATCTTCATCCCAATGTTGGCCCGCAATTACGTGCTGAAATTTCACTTCTCTCTCCAAATCTTCATTTATCGATGATTGGAGGTAAGGATTTAGGAGCTAATGTTGATGCTAATCCTGCTAATCATCTGTCTGCTGAGTCTGTTGTACATGTATCAGGTGACTTTATGTCGAGTAACAATTTTGGTGCAAGTTCCGGTGAAGATTCTTCCGCAGCGGCACAATCCTAGTGAACCACTTCTAACAATTTTGATCAGCGTCACGACCCCCCTTGGATCGCGGTCTACATACAGACGCGACGGCAAGAGCGATTCCCACTCCTATTGGTTTTGCGCTTTCCTCTCCCACCTGCGATTCTGTGGGGCCCATGCTAGCATCAGGTACGCGAGATGCTGGCGTACGGGATGTTAGGCAGACGATCATGATAGGCGTGCAGGACGCTGGTGCTCGAGATGCAATGCGCGACGCGTTTTTCCCACGGCCGACTCGGATCCTCTGCAGTTGAGTCTCCGTATGTCTCTGTTACAGGATCCTCTATGATGCCTGGTTCGGATTCTCCTGGCCCCTCTAGCTCCGGATCTTTTGTTATTGCTGACCCTATTGTTCCTTCTTCTATTGGCCGACCTGTTACTCGCTCCCAGCATGGTGTGTTCCAACCCAAAATTATTAATGATGGCACAATTTGGTATGCCAATTTTTCTTTTACTAGCAAACCAACCACTTTGGAGGAAGGTTTGAGTACTTCTCATTGGAAACAGGCTATGGATGAAGAGTTTTCAGCTCTCATGTGCAACGAGACTTGGAACCTTGTTCCTCCTGCTCATGGACGCAATATTATTGATTGCAAGTGGGTTTATAAAGTCAAGAAGAAGGTTGATGGTACTGTTGATCGGTATAAGGCTCACTTGGTTGCTAAGGGATTTAAACAACGCTATGGCATTGATTACGAGGAAACGTTTAGTCATGTGGTCAAAACAACTACTATTTGCTTGGTACTAGCTATGGCTGTCTCTCGCAGCTGGCAACTGCGACAACTAGATGTGAAGAACGCGTTCTTACATGGTGTTCTAGAAGAAGAGGTATATATGCGACCACCTCCTAGCTATGAGGATTGTAGTAATCGGGGACATATTTGCAAATTTGATAAGTCCCTTTATATATTGAAATAAGCTCCTCGTGCTTGGTATGCACGGTTGAGTGGTTGAGTTCGAAACTTCATGATCTTGGCTTTTCTGCATCAAAGGCTGATACCTCGCTTTTTTCTACAACAAAGGGGGAGTGTCTATCTTTATACTTATCTATGTTGATGACATTGTTGTAGTCAACTCCTCGGAACAAGTTGTTGATACCTTCCTTCATGATCTTGGATTGTCTTTTGCCTTGAAGGATCTTGGCGAATTGCACTACTTCTTGGGAATAGAAGTGAAGAAAGTGTCAGATGGTAATTATTCTCTCTCAGGAAAAATATGCACACGATCTACTTGCTCGTGTTAATATAAGGCAATGCAAACCAGTTGATACACCTTTGTCAGTATCTGAGAAAATGTCTATAGTTGTTGGTGATGTTTTGAGTAGTGAACATTCTACTCGATACATGAGTATTGTTAGAGCACTGCAGTATATCACTTTGACTAGACCTGACATACCTTTTTCAGTTAATAAGGTCTGCCAATTTTTACATACTCCTACTACGCTATATTGGACATCAGTCAAACATATTCTGAGGTATTTGAGAGAAACTATCTCAGTTGTCTTGCGATTGAGTAGGTCGGATTCTATTCTTGTTAGTGCATTCTCATATGCTGATTGGACAGGTTGTCCAGATGATAGAAAGTCTACAGGTGGTTTTGCTGTGTTGCTGTGTTTCTAGGATCAAATTTGATTCATGGTGTGCAAGGAAGCAAGCTATAGTGTCTCGTTCTAATACAGAAGCTGAGTATAAGACATTAGCAAATGCTACGTCGGAGGTAATATGAATATAAATTCTGCTAAAGAAATTGGGAGTGCCAAGTTTTTGTATGAATCTGCTCTCACGTGACAAGTTGTTGTACATGTGGTACTAATACCTCCTTTTTAGGGCAATCAACTAACGGAAGTGGGCTTGTAGACCCGGGCTCAATCCGAGCAGCCACATAAAGAACTTTACAAGTCAAGAAAGAAAGAAAGAAAATGGAAGATTGTACGTATATGTACACACAAATGTATAGTTGCTGATTCATAACGGTTATGAATTAATCTTTGCAAAGAATAAATGGGACTCGCATATACTGAGATACCATGATTACAAATTCAATAGACACAAGTCGCATTGAACCGCCTGATCAGAAAAATTCAAGTACAAATGTAAAATGGACAACAAACTTGATATTCAGGAATTAATAAAAGTCTCTCATTTAAATACATGCCATGACGCATGAACCTTATTTACCTAGTAGAAAATGTTTGAAGACATAACAATTATTTCAAACGTTACAACTAGAACTCAATCACACATGAGGACGATAGTCAGGAAAGTTGTCAGTGACCCATCGAGCGACCGCACTCGTTGATTGCATATTTGCATGCATCGGCCTTCCTTTCAGCATTGAAGCCACTTGTTCATTGGTGGCTAGAGCTGTTTGTAGTGCAAGGCCAATATACAAGAACCTTCCATGTCATCAATAATTTTGAATATAGTCTCTTTTGGATTGGTGACATGCGTGAAAAGCATGGTATTGATCGGTTGATCGCGCTCCTATCCACAGCGAGCACGCGTGTGCTGATGAATGGAAGCGCCGGCACCAAGTTCTAGCATGCCCGAGGACTAAGGCAAGGCGACCCCATCTCGTCAACTCTCTTCATCACGATAATGGACGTCATGGATGCAGTATTCAAGTTAGAAGAGGATCATGGTTTGTTTGGTGGGTTTGGATCGGGTGGCATCCAGCATCGGCTGTCTCTCTTTGCTGACGACGTGGTGCTATTCATCAAGCCCGTGCCGAAGGAAGAGGCGGCAGCGCTGCAGCTTATACGGGTGTTTGGGGAGGCTTCCTCCAGGCTAAATTGCAATCTAAACAAAAGCTCGGTTTCACCGATCAGGTGCAACGAGGTGCACATCAGCCCAGTCATGGCAATTCTCCAATGTCCTGTGAAGCCGTTCCCCATTCAGTATTTGGGGCTGCCACTCTTGCCTCTGCGACTGTCGAAAGACGCGCTTCAACCCCTGGTGGACAAAGTGGCCAATCACCTACCGACGTGGGAGGCTGGGCTTCTTCAGAGGAGCGGCAGGCTTGTTTTGTTGAATTCCACCCTAAACGCTACTCCCATCTATCTGATGCTCTCGCTTGACTTGCCAACATGGTTATTCGACTACCTGGAGAAGATTCGGAAGGTTTTTTTGTCAGCTAAGGTGGAGCCAAGAAGGGGACAGTGCATCGTGGCCTGGAGCAAAGTGTGTGAGCCCAAGATTCTAGGAGGGCTAGGAGTTAAGAACTTAAGGCTTATGGACCATGCTTTGCGAGCGCACTGGCAGTGGCTGGATCGCTCAGAGGAAGACAAGCCCTAGAAAGGGATCAACTTTAGTTAAACCAAAGGAACTAAGGAGCTTCTTAGAGCCGCGACAAGGTGCGAGTTGGACAACGGTGAGCGTATTTGATTCTGGACTAATAACTGGCTTGACAAAGGAATATAGGTGCGGCGCCCTCTTGCTTGTCAAGCCAGTGAGGTTGGGCGATTTTGTTGCTGCTGCGCTAGCCAATCAAGCTTGGGCACGCTCCTTCAGTAAGACACCATCGGTGCCGGTGTTGGCGGAATACCTGCAGCTTGACCCTTGCTTCGGTGTCCCCCCCTTAGACATGGAATTCAGCCTGTTAGCGGGTATCGGGTGCAAGCTCTCGGTGGAGACCGGGTGGAATTTAGAGTCTGTACTAGCTACGATTGGACATAAGACGGAGTCGTACGATCAGGTGAAGGCAGAGAACTTTGTACAGGCCACGGTCACGGTCACGGTCACGATCGTGTGTGCGCTAGACCAATTGCAAGTCAGTACTACTAGGTGGACGTAGAGGCGACTGTTTTAAATAAAAAGAAAAAAAACCTATTAACAAATACATGGCAGATATGCTTGTGTAATTTTTCCAATTTAACATACTCTATAATATTATAACAAACGATAATGTTTGAAGTTTGAACAAACAGTCTCGGCTTCGGACAGTGCCTAGGGTCCCAGCCGTCCGATCGAACCAGATCAATGGTTAGGTCTTTTTCCGATCTCTTCATTCCGCTTTTGCTACAAATAGTCCTGCTTTTATTTTAAATAGTCTCGCTTTTACTACAAATAGTCTTGCTTTTGCTATAAATAGTCGCGCTTTTGCTATATGTAGCAGAAAACGGTTCGGTCCAAAAAAGATTAGACAGACTAGACCTCGCCAGAGAGTTCCTGGTGTGGCGGTGGTAACAGCACGCCCGTCCCCTGGCATCGTGGCTAGGGTGCTATTATGCAGCGGCATGCGGTTTTGACTGAGGGCCGTCTTGCATGGAGTAAGGTGGCGGCGACGCAGCTCATGGCGGCAACTGACATAGCACGGTGACGAGTTCGGTCGGTGCTGACAAGGGACAACCATGGCGCAGCAGCATGACGACGGTGCTAATTGGCTGGATCTGTGCCTGGCAGGCGGCCGGGCTTGATTTGGCACTAATTGACCCTAATGTTACACCTGGACAGTGATCACCTCGGGTGATGGAGGGAGGGTCCCCTCTCGTAGGCTATCGTGTGGCCTGATGACTGTAGTCTATGTGTTGACCTACCTAGTCCAATTCTCCGGCTTTTCAGTGCAATGTTAGTTGGATCATGGTCTCGAGTTTGAGTTCGTGGAGGCCGAGGCGGTGGCCCCGGAAGGTGGAATGCGCGGGCGGCTCTACGGCGAGCGACAATAATGTAGCAAAAAATATACACTGATGTAGCAAAAACCCGATTTCGCCGAAGACTTTGTCCGAGGCCTCGTAGCAGAAAATGTACACTATCATAGAAAAACCAAAGTAAAAAAAGTATGCTACCGCCGTCAGAAGAAAACGAGGCCGAGCACGGCCGCCGTTGATAGCAACACAGCAACACCGCCACAGAGTTGCGTCGTGCTCACAGGAGGTGTCGCCAGCGGTGAGGCAAGCTCATGAGGTGGGAGACGAGAGAGAGGACCAACATGGGGCGGCGCAGGCCCTCTCATGGAGGCGTCGATCGGCGATGGAGTGCTCTCATGGAGGTCCGACGGTAGGGCACTCTCATGGAGATAGCAGGGGATGACGCCTGTCGTGGTTGGAGATGTGAGGCCAACGACATGTGAGGGAGTGAGTGGCCATGGATGATGGGGATATGCCGAGTGGGGTATACCCAGAAGGACGTTCCCTACTGGATCATACTCCCAGCGAGTGGGCATGCAAGACGGTGGACGACTCCAAGAGGAAACCATGCGACTAGATGCTAAGGGCGGGCGTAGCTAGGCCCAGTCGGATTAGGTCAAAACCCTCCGAGTCCTTATCCAACTCGGTTGTAGATCTGTAAACCCTAGTGAGGTGACTCTATATAAACCTCCCTAGGGCACGCATAGAACTTACGTTCCATCATACACCCCTTCGACTTGCCGCCTAGCTGCCGAGCTCGCCCATTATACTCTCTCATCAATACAATCTAGCAGGAGTAGATCTTTACCCTCCGGGGGGCGAACCTCGGTAAAACCCAGTGTCTTTGCCCTTATCTCGCACCTAGATGGCTGGCCTCCCTTGCCCCTCGTTCTAATACTCGCTGCCAATCGCAGCATCTGCCGTGGCCATTACCACGATAGTGGCGCCCCCCGTGGGGCCTGGCCGGTTAGGCCTGTGTTCTGCGGCGAGACCCTACATGCCAATCAACCAGACGATCGCCACCGGACGCATGATCGCCATCGACGACATCCTCCAGATCTTGCCGAGCAGCTACGTCCCGGCGGCACGCCTGGTGACGCACAGCGTGATCATGTCGGTCGGCAGGATCAGCCTCTTCGTTGGCTTCACCGACATCATCATCATCACGGAGGACTCGGCGTGCATACGCGAGTCGCCACCGTGTGATTGGCTCTCTGAGAGTCAGGTCCGCACCATCCATCGCCTCGCCTCCGTGTACGGCTCGGCCAACAACAACGTGGCCGAGACCAGCGTGGACGCGGATGACGTAGCCCTCAACGACGACGCCGACTTGGGGCCGGCGACTGAGGCTTGGGTGATCCATATCCTCGAAATCCCCGACGTTGGAGACTTGGGTGATGGAGCCGGCTGGCGATGCGGCGGTGATGGATCCGGCGACTGAGGCCGGGGTCGCCGAGTCGGCGTCGTCGTTGAAGGCCACGTCGTCCATGGCCACGCTGGTCTTCGCATGTTGTTGGCGAGCCGCATTTCGAGGCGAGGCGGTGGATGGTGCGGACCTGACTCTCAGAGAGCCAATCACGCGGTGGCGACTCGCGTATGCGTGCCGAGTCCTCCGAGATGATGACGTCGGTGAAGCCAACGAAGAGGCTGATCGTGCCGACCGGCATGATCACGCTGTGCGTGACTGGGTGCGCCACCGGGACGTAGCTGCTCGGCAAGATCTAGAGGATCTTGCCGATGGCGATCATGCGGTCGGTGGCGATCGTCTGGTTGATTGGCAAGTAGGGTCTCGCTGCAGAACACAGGCCTGGCCGGCCAGGCCCCACGGTGTGCGCCACTATGGTGAGAATGGCCACGGCAGATGCTGCGATTGGCAGCGAGTAGTAGAACGAGGGGCAAGGGCGGCCAGCCATCTGCGGTGCGATATATATGAGGCAACGTGTGAGTGAGTGGCCGTGGAGATCCCGATGGTGGTGGGAGTGGGTGGCGGTGGAGATCCCCATGGGGGTGGTAGTGGGCGGCGGTGGAGATCCCCGCGGTGGTGGCGATGGCTAATGGCGACATCGTGCAGCAAGATCTCGATGGCTAATGGAGAGAAAATGAAAAGGACACATGGTAGGCCCACTGTGTCGCGCGTGTCACGGGAAGGAACCAGGGGATGCAATCGACATCCCTCGGAGGAGTAGTATTAATTTCCTTATGTGGAGTAATATTTTGTTGTATTATTCAATATTTTAGTTTTTTAACAAACACCAATGATGCACCTGACGTGTTTGAATAAACAGTTTTAGCTCATGTGTGTTGAGTGGAAATTTGAAGGAAAAATGTATTTCAATGAACCGTAAAAAAAATAGAAATCAGAATCGGGACATTGCATCTACGGATATTCCAACACATTTGTGGATATATGCTAGGGTCAGATGCAAGTTTTCGTTAGATTCCGACCTTCGGTAGTCCTTTTTTAGCGAAACTCTAGTTTATGAGCCCATAGATCTACTAAGCCGGAATCCATCGAAAATTTCCATCTAGACCCTAGCATATGTCCACAAGTGTGCTGAAATGTCCGTAGATGCAATGTCTAGCTCCCGGTACTGATTTCTTTTTTTTCTTTTTCACAATTTATTGAAATATATTTTTTCTTCAGTTTTCCACGCAATACACGGTAAGCTGAGACAGTTTGTTCAAACATGTTAGGTGCATCGTTGGTGTTTGTTAAAAAATTAAAACATTAGATAATATAAGAAAATATTACTTTATCCGATCCTAATTATTGTTTTCAGATTTATCTAGATCCAGATATATCTAGTACTAAAACATGACTAGATACATCCGAATCTAGACAAATCTAAGAATATTCATTAGGATCGGAGGAAGTATGTTAAATTAGAAAAATTACACGCGTATCTTCCAAGCATTTGTTAATAAATTATTTTCCTTTTTAATTTTAAACGATCGCCTCTACATCCACGTGTCGTACGACTCACAACTGGTCTCATACATGATCGTGACCCAGCCTATACAAACCGCCTCTACCTCGTACTATCCCGCCTGGCCTTGTATGCCCGAGTATGCCCGAGATCTCTACGTAACTAGTACGGGCTCAAACTTTCACCCGGTCTCCACCCCAAGCACGCGCCCGAAACCCGCAAGCCGGCTGAATTTTTTGTCTAGGGGGTGACACGGAAGCAAGGGTCCTGCAGCTTTGGGAAAGGCTCGGAGAGATTTTTGTTGCTTCCAACGTGCCCGACACTCTCACCTAGAAATTGACAGAGAATGGCAAGTACTCTGTGAAATTTGCATACGATATGCAGTTTTTGGGAAGGGAGGCAATGCCAGGAGCTACACGGGTCTGGTGCTCCATAGCACCACTAAAAATCAAGTTGCATATGTGGCTTCTCCTGCGAAACGGACTATGGACGGCGGATAGACTGCAGAAGGGAGGCCTCCAACACCTAGATCATTGCGTTTTGTACTATCAACATTGAGAAATGGTTGAACATCTTACTCTGCGGTGCCCCTTGGCCAGGGAGGTATGGTTCCACTCGCTGAGCAGGTTTGGCATGCATCGGTTCACACCAATAGAGGAAGACAAGCTGGTCAGCTGGGAAGCTGGTAGCCTTCCGTTGCAGCGGTTGTGGCAGCTCAGAATAGGAAGGAACTCAACGCGTTGGTATCACTTGTTGCCAGAACGCTGTGACTGAAGCGGAACACCATGGTTTTTGACAGAAAAGCCTCGTTGCCACACACACACACACACACACACACACACACACACACACACACACACACACACACACAATCTGCGCTGATATTGTGCATCTCTTTGATCTGTGGAGGCAGGCTAAATTAGGTAGGAGTGGGCCGCTGTGAGGAATTGCGTAGGTGTTGAGTGGGTCGTGGAGTTGGGTTATACCCGAGAAGGCAATGCTTGCTTAGTGATACCCTTGTAAAACAATATGTCCTCATTTTGTGTCTTAATGAACGAATACACGCGAGGCTCACGCGTGTTCTTGCAAAAAAACATGGTATCCAACATATCAAGACTGTGTCATGTCTACAAGTGCACTATCATCACACTTCACCCTCTTACCTTTGTCCTGCTTTTCACCTCGAGACCGCTTTAAAGATAAGCTTTCATTATTGATGTCCCCCGGGAGACAATCAGAATCATATTGTGTTGTCGGATCAACCTCAGCTTCACTGTTATTCTTATCACCAATGAAATCCTTGTCACGAGCGAAAACACAGTTATAGGGTGCTTGAAGTACTGTGAACTCTCCAGTAGCATGCTTATCTCGAAATATAAACTCCATATCATCATAGGAGGCAATAGGCACATTGATATATTTTTCCCTTTTGTCTTTGTTCTGCACAAATGAAGAAAAGTGTAAGCGAGGGTAAATGTTAGTTTAGTAAAGAATAGGCATCATAGTAGATGAAACATAATTTCACAAAGGATAGGCATCATAGTAGATGAAACATAATTTCACAAAGGATAGGCATCATAGTAAATGAAGCGTAATTTCACAAAGAATAGGCTCATATTTTTCATCAGAACAACCTCAGTCTCGTCATATAATATCACCTTGTTGACATAATCAAAATTAGCACCACTTAAGTTCTTTGCCTCTAATATAAACTTCCACTGCGCTTTCAACTTGTGGAACTTGTGATAAACCTGCCTCTGTGTGTGTTGTGTGAAACTTTTCATTGAGTTGCGTTGCACACTCTTGGTGATGTGTCTCTTTGAAAATAAATTGTTTCCCCTCAGACTGAATCTTCTCTTTGTAGTAGAATAGCATTTTATCAACAACTTGGGGATGCCACACCACGTTGTTGCCTGCCATATCCCTGTGACAGTCATTAAAATATAGAAATGTTTAGACAGCATAATGACCTTGAGATGCAAATGACATTCCAATCGTAGAAAGGAAAAAATAATGTTGAAAAAAACATTCATGGTTACAAATCATTCTGCTGAGTGCCGGCACAACATAAAATCAAAAATTCATACAAGAAACTTGAATAATACAAATCAGCCATGCCTAAACATTACTTCTGTTCCTCCACATATAGTTCGCCATGGTATCCCTATCTCTAAGCCCCTCCCTTTGTTCCTCACGCAGATCTCATCGGACACGGCCAGCCGACCTTGGGTATTGTTCAAACCAGCTTTGCTCACGCTATGACAAGTTCGTCAGGTCCCCCATTTAACAATATCCAGTCGTGAAGGATGCAACACGCTATGACGACTCGTACTTGTGTAGGAAATGGATAATAAGGTCTAGCTGTGAAAACTTTGAAACGATTCTTTAGAGTTCCAAATACTCTCTTAACTAAAAGGAGGCGATTTGTTGCAGACTGGTTCCTCCATCCCGCGGGTTTCGGTAGTTTGGCGCCTAGAATTTTTTCCAAATGCGATTTTTCCGTCGAGGGCGAGCCAAATCGGCTCTCCCGGGAGAGCGAGGTTATCCTGGCCCGTCGAATCTAGATGGCTCTCAAAAGCTAGTTTTTATTCTTGTACCAAACATCTAGCCTAGCCGAGCAAGCCGCCTATAACTGGTTTTGCTCGGGAACTAAATCATACCCTTCTTGTCACGTTAGCTTTTCACTTAGTTTTTTTTCGAAACGAGGAACCGAGCCCCGGTCTCTGCATCAATAGATGCACACAGCCGTTTTATTGCATAATTTAAAGGTTTTATTTATTATAATCATGGATCCGCAATGGTTAAGACAAATATCAACCAAAGAAAAATAAAAAGCAACAAGTAGCTAGTGTGTCACCACCCAGTAGCATGGAAATAAAAGTCCTGAGCGACCATCAGCAGCTGGACACATCCAGTGTGCATGTGTTTCCGCTGATCCACCGAGAGTAGGTTGGACCAAAGTTGAATCCAATGCATCGCCAATCAAATAACCTGCAAAAAATTAGTACCGGTTTGCTTGTTAAAAACCAAGTTATTTCTGGACGTCTAAATGGACTAACATAAAGTTGATACTCCAATCCATATGCAAACTTTGTTTTTCTTATCAACCTTATTTAGTCAATTTCAAACATATTCAGAACATTGGAGGCTGGAGATATATTGTATGCAAAGTAAACCATACGCCAAATAATATGAGCAAAAGGACAAACAATAAATAAATGTTCAATGGGTTCCAGTGAATCACAGAAGCAATATGTTTGGCTTCTAAGCCAATTTCATTTGGCTAGGTTGTCCTTTGTTAACAAAACTTTATTTTTGAGGAACCACATGAATTTTTTTATTTTTAGAGGAATTTTTAGCTTCCATAAGTATTTTTGCAAAAACCTTGTATGACCTTCATTTGATCAAGGTACATGGATTGGACTGTGAAAACATATGTGGAAGTAAGTTTTCAAGCAAATTGATCAGGAGTATCACTAACGTTTACCATCATTAATCTCTGACATAAGTGTAACCATTGTGTCCACTTGTTGCCAGTCAAAACTCTCCTAAAACCAATGTTTAGAGGTGTTTGTTTAAGGACATCTGCCACCATAACATGTTTTCTTTGTACAATATTGTACAGTGTCGGGTATTGTTGTGCTAATAATGTGTCACCCAACCACACATCTTTCCAAAAGCGTACATTTTCGCCATTTCCAATTTTGAAGCAGCCATTTGTGAAGAACATATCCTTCACATTCATTAGGCCTTTCCAAAAAGGGAAAATTAGTTGGTTTGGCTTCTACTTGAGACAAAGTTTTACCTCGTAGGTATTTATTGTGTATCAGTTGTTGCCACATTCCTTCCCCTGTAAGTAGTTTAAAAAGTCATTTGCTGAGTAAACACTTGTTTTTTATCTCAAGGACCTCGATTCCTAACCATCCTTGATCCTTTGGACAACAAATAATGTTCCACTTTGATAATCTATATTTCTTCTTGACATCATCACTTTGCCAGAAGAACCTTGATCTATAGAAATCCAAGCGCTTTCTTACTCCTTTAGGTATTTCTAGGAATGAAAGCATGAACATTTGTAAGCTAGTCAGAACCGAATTAATTAAGACTAACCGATCCCATAAGAAAGTAGCTTGCCTTGCCAACAATAAGATTTATCTAAGATTTTCGCTTAGTTTAAGGACAAAGAAAAAAAGATTTAGCTAAGAAATGATCTCTTAAAAGTAAGAATAGGATTTTATCCTTTGAACCATGTGTCTTTTCTTAGCAAATCAACTTTTCACTAAAAATAGTTAATTTTCATAATTTTTAGAGATGACAATAAAAGATATTGCACTGTACAATTTATATATATTGCCTTCTCGATGTGGAGGACTAAGAGAAATGCATATCTTCCCTACCATTATACATTTCCCTAAGCCACTCATGGTTGAAGCATCCAAAGAAATAGGAGTAGAAATATAAGACTGGGGAAAATCACTTTGGAGCATGGGGACCCTTTTTGAATTTTCAAATATTTTTCAAAAAGTAGCCAATATTTTTGAAATGATGCGGTGATCTATGCTTCTATCGCTGCGATAATGACAAGACTATACGCCTCCAGGGCATATTATTTCCGCATCAGGGACAATGTAGACAATGATTTGAGAGGAAACAATGTTAGCATGAACAACACTCGTCGACAACATTGCTAATGCTTTATTCGCAGCAAGGGGAGGCGTCTAGATGTGACCAAACTTCTAGCTCTTTTGCGTTCATATGAGACATCTTCTAATATATGTCTAGACATGGGAGACTTATAGCTCTTTTTAAGTCGTATGGAGAAATCTTGTAATATAAATGCTGCGACAATCTTGTATTATCTTTGAACATATGTGATGGTTTATGTTTCATGTAATATGGAGAAGTCATGTAATGATTGCCAGTTTTTTTACTTACAAGCCAAAAGACAAACAAACAACATTACAATTACTTTGGTAAAAACATGTTTACATTTATTTTAGACGTTAGTTGATGTAATTTAGCTCTCGCTAATCATGCTAATGCAGTAGTATTCAACAATGCGTCATCTAACATTTGTAATTTTCTCATTACGATTCGATTTGAAGCTCAATCATGGGTTGCTGCCGGTGCGATTGGCATACGGGCCTTGATTCTTGCAGCTCCGTAAGTTGTGAATGGCACACTTTTTTGGTGCATGTGTACAATTATACAAACTCTTCTTTTCTATTAATAAATTGAAACGCAAGACTTTTGTGTTTTTGCAAATTTAGCTCTTAAGCATGTCAGATATGTTACAAAAGTTAGAATTAGCTAATTTGGTTCGAAACATCATTTACGCACTTCTTCAGTATTCAGGAGCATTCCATATCATCTTTAAAACAATAGCAGAAGCCATAAAAACACTCCTGTCAAACATTAAATCTCTGTTTTCGACCGCTGCTTCCCGCAGCCAAACAAACATACCCTAGGACCTTGTTATTCGTCAAACAACTTGGTGACTCTATAATTCACACAACTGTGAGTGTGAGGCCACCTTAGAGTGCAACATGCATAAGTCTTATATTTTGAATATTGGCTACTTTTTGAAGGAAAATCTGGGATAGTATACCTCCTTTTTGACATGGTTAATCCCTACGAATCAAGGTTCCCGGACTACAAACTTTGAGCGCTCGGCGCAACGACCCATCATTCCAATAAATTTGTTCAGTATACTAATGCTTGTATCTACATTCTAATGTTTACCTCGGTCAGCTTGATATCCTTGTACTCTCTTCGTCTAGGAATAACTGACATGGGTTTGTCTATATTCGATGTATCTATACACTAAAATGCGTCTAAATACATTTGAATCTAGGCAAATTCAAGTCAATTATTTCTGGATGAAGGGAGTATAAGTTGGTGTTTCTAACTGCAAATTTGGACCTTTTGGCTTTTGTTAGAAAATTTTGTATGCGGGGTTATGTTAATTATGCTTATCTTTGTGTTAGTTCGTTGGATTAGTGACAGTGCAAAAGTGGGATCCTTCCGGTACTTTGGGAGTTCTGGGATGTACTGTACTTCTTCCGTGCCATATTTATGGAAAATGATACCCCTCCCTCTAGGGATTCGGTGATTTTATCCCCCGGGTCGCCGTGGTCAAGCGCGTGTATTAGGTAGCGGTGGTCCCACCCACGTCGTTTACTCCCATCGTTCTTCACGCTCCCCACCCATGTTTCCTCGCATCGTTCTCCATGCACCCAGCTCGGCCTTCGGTTCTGTCCGGAAACTAAAGCTCCTCCCCGGCGACCTTCGCCCCGAGTCACCGACGACCTCCGCCTATTTCTCCGCTGCTACCCTACACCGTTGGTTGGCTCCCCATCTCCGGTCGCCGCCATGGCCTCCTTCTCCTCCACGCAAGACGGATCCGTTAGGCGCGGTCCGGCAAGATGGAGTAACCACGGAGGCGTAGCGGGCGGGGGAGAGGGGAGGGGGAGGGGAGGGGAGAGGGGCGGACCTTGAGGAGGTCGATGCGGGTGGGCGGCGGCGTGGAGGTCCTCCTCGAGCGCGAATACGTGTTCCTGGAGGCGGCAACGGAGGTCCTCAGAGATGAGCTGCTTGAGGAGGGAGCAGTCGAGGACAAGTAGACCGCGACGCGAAGTTGCTATGGATGGGCTGTGTTGTTGGCTGTCGCTGCAGCTACCAAACTCCGACAGGCCGCGCTATTGGCGGTGCTACCATAAGTCTATGACATTGCTACCGTGGGTTGATGGCGGTGCTACAAGTGCGAACGACGGGGCAATTGTAATGTCATGGGTGCTACCTGTGTTTTTTCTTCTGTTTTCTTATATATGTTTTGCTACATACATATATCTTGTTTGCTACTTTTTCTGTTCTCAAGTGCCGCAAAAAATGTCAACAATGCTACAACGGCATAATATATTTGCTACAACCGTTTTGTCACTTTGCTACAATAGTAAAAGGTGTTTGCTACGAGGTCTCCGATAAAAGTGTCCGACGAATTCGGTTTGTTGCAGTAGCAAATCTATTTTTACAAACACTTCGGCGATGTCATTTTTTTTTGCTACATATGCTGAACTTTTTTGCTACATCTGTTTTCTAGTTTTGCTATAATAGCGCAAAGTTTATGCTATATGTCTCCGGCGAGGTCTCCCGACGAATGTCTCCGGCGAGTCTTCGGTGAGGTCGGGTTTTGCTACATTAGAACAACTTTTTTGCTACACGGTCGTCGACGAGGTCGCCGACGAGGTCTCCGGCGAGGTCTGGTCTATTTTTATATTTTTTGGACTGAACCGTTTTTTCTACGTGCAGCAAAAGCGGGACTATATATAGTAAAAATGAAACCGTTGTAGCAAAAACGGGATGAAAGAGGACGGAAATCAGATCTAACCGTTGATCTATCTAGATCAGACGGCCAGGGACCCAGGGATAGAAAGTTTTTATCCCCCAGGTCCGGGGACGCCTAGCATTGTCCCATATTTACAAGATGTTTTGGAAATGGTTACCCATGCAGCAGCGCACCACAGCACGGTGCAAATGTGCAAGCGAAAAAAAAAAGCTGAACACCCCGTGTCGGAGTGCCCCTAGCGACAATGCAAGCTGTCGATAAGGCAACCGATGACCCGAGACCCACTTCATGCACGGCACACCGTGTCGGAGTACAGCGACATGCAAGCTTTCAATCATGGCATCGACTGCCCTAGAGCCACTTGCATGCCTTTGAAAGGTGTCTAATGTCTAGCTCACCATGCTTGCCGCTTGGTGACTGCAGTGTCCCGATGCCTTCTTTTAAACAGCTCCTATCTCGTTTCGTTAAGCGGTGTGGGACTAAAACGGGATTAACAACGACTCCTGGTCCTGGAACTGAAGTGATCCGCCTGATGTGGCCAAATAAAAAGGCCCAACGTGATCGTCCTGATGAGCCGGCCCAGGTAGATTTTCGGTTTTGAAAACTTGAGCACCGGATAAAACATTGGCTCTACGAGCGTATCTTCCGTTGCATCCTGAAGTTACAACTTATCAACTAGTAGTACTAGTCCCTCCGATTTATATTACTCCCTCCGTTTCAAAATATAAGATGTTTTAGGTTTGTGAAAAAAATAAATCTAGACTTGTTTTAGTATGTAGGTTCACTCAACTTTAGGGTGAATCTACACACTAAAAGAAGTCTAGATTCATTTTCTTCACAAACCTAAAACATCTTATATTTTGGAACGGAGGGAGTACTTATCATTGAAATGAATGTATCTTACACTAAAACATGTCTAGATTCATCCATTTTAATGACAAGTAATATGGATCGGAGGGAGTAGTATTTTTTTTAGATCACGTTAAGTGTGTGCTAATCACAATTTAGGTTAATTGGTCTCTATTCTGGTATTCACAACAGAAGCGAGCGAGAGAGCGAACTTTCGCTCCTTTATAAATTTCATAGTTTTCTATCCAGGCCTTTCTAAAACATGAAGGGTACAGCAGCGACTTAAACCAAATTGAACTCTACCCTAACATCCTGACCAAATTCTTCTCAAACTACCTTCCTTCCCTTCGAACTCTGCTCTTTTCCCGTTGCATTTTTCCCTTCATTAACTTGGACTGCTTCCCTCGCTTACAATGTCTTGCCCAGTATAGGGTCCACGATAACTTCGAGTTCTGCAGTGTGTTTCAATCAACCTGACATGCAATATGTCTGTATCTTTGACCCCTTTGTTGTGCCTAGAACGAAAATTTTCTTCTGTAGCTCTATCTCTGTGCATAAATATCAACAAGTGCCTTCCCTGCCTCTGGGGCGAAGAATTTGGCCTGCATGAAAGGAAACGAGATATGACATTCTGTTCATGATCCTCAGTTAGAACGCAACTCTGGTGCTCGAGTTACCGTGTTTACTTCATTTCTGAGTACTGTTACGTTCAAATAGCATATCAATGTACAAGACCCTAATGCCCATAGTTGCCATGCATACAAATCGGGTATCTTTAGGGTGCAGCTCTGGAAGACTCAATAATTTTCATCCATTGTAAGCAGCTTTGTATGTTGGTTCACAAACAAAAACCGTACCTGAATAAACATTCTTTCTGCATCGCCTGCCTTACCATTCTGCTTCAGTATGATTCCCTGAGAAAATGGAACAGAAACAAGAGTTCACGAGTATTTAAGGTAGCAACTTCAAAATTTAGTGCTAATCCACTAGCTGAATCACTGTATGTCCTAGATGTTGTCCTAGCAAGCGTCACTGAAAGTTTGAAACTCCTTGCTACAGAAAAAAGTAAGCATTTTTTGAATACCTTCGCCAAATAGCCGCGGAAGTCTTCAGGATGTTCCGTGATTAGCTTATCATAAACAGTAACGGCGTCACCGATATGGCCCCACTCAGAATAGGCCTTCCCTAGAAGAAGATCAACCTGTGATAGCATATGAAGAACAAACAATTGGAGCTGACTCTCATACCAACAATCAGTAACCCAAACAATACTGTCCTAACAAACAATTAGTTCTGGATTCTAACTATAACTAAATAATCCAACTCGACCTGACTACTGCTAGAGCTAACCAGCTAGTCGTCTTGCTTGTGGTGCCACTTTCAAATCCTCAAGTAATGAGGCAATAGTAAAGTAAAGGGGAAGATACTATCCGACCCCCTGAACCTAAGAAAGGTGTATACTTTTTTTCTCAAAAGCCACACCTAAGTGCTTCTTTTTGTGTAAGAAGAAAACACCAAGATGGCACAGCGATTGCAATGCCACCAACTATGACAACGATCTAACGGACTCTCCAGTGCACAACAGCACGATGGAGCACTTTACACGCCAAACAACGTAAGTAACCCTTCTCCGCAGGCCACAAGAACAAGGCCCTAGCAAACCTAGACACTCATGCATTCTATTAAGATACGGCGATATCGCCGGCCAGCAAATATTGTACAGAATACGTCCAGTCTGTCAACCATAGTGAATGGTCTCCGTGGCCATGATGATCTGGCGGTGTTGGGTGCCGGATGTCATGTTTAGTACCTGTACCTGAGTTGTGAGGGGCTTTATTTAGCCTGAAAAGCATAAAAGGAGGAGAAAACCTCTTGATGTGGGACACAAGCTCATCACAAGCTCATTCGCCCACAACTGGAACATAATGTTCCTGTTTATGGTCTTGTGTTGTGAAAGCTTTCGGTTAAGTTCTTGATGCATCTTGGCGTTCCCACATCCCTAGGGTGATACCTACAATGCTTCATTCAAGTGGCCCCTTCATCATTTTTGCTGTCTACTCCATCTGAACTAAAACCACGACAAGAATTATGGAACGGATGGAGTACTTTTTAGCAGAAAGGTGGAATTATTCCTATGTAACCTTATGCTGGTTCACCAAGTCTAGTAAAAACCAAGTACTTACAGAAAATGTCGGTACCAGCTTAGCCTGTAATGAGAAAAACATCAGACTTTTTGGGGGGAAGAAACAAAATACTTACCTGGATAGGATCAATATCTTGAGACTTCTGAGCACCTTTGTCATTTCCAGCCTTCCGATCAGCACTTGGTATTTGACTCTGTTCATTCAACTTCCGGCGGCAAGAGAGAATTACTTCAACTGCCTATCACATATTATGACCGATTAAATTCAAATAATATGTCATATGTTTTTATTTCTGTGATGCAGTCAAAGATAGCGTTAATCTTCAAACAAGTACTATGTAAGGTATCATCATCGTAATTTTGTTTAAAGACCTGATCTGGCTTCTTAGCAGCAACTAATGAATTTGTCAGCCCGCGAAGAACTTCAAAATCAATGCTGTCAGATGACTGCTCCACAATGTGTTAGCTTCAGAAAAACTTGTATTGTGCTGACCAGTTAACCAGAACATATATTTTGCATAATACAGATGTGCTATCAAATTTCCTTACCGATAAAGAGTTCCTGTAGGATGAAGAACTCCCCTCGTAATCCTTGAGCTCAAACTTTACTTCACCTAACAAACGATAGGCTTCTGCTTTGTCAGGGATAACCTACATCAAGTAAAATGTGTGTTTCTACCACATAATAAGTTCACAAGATCGACATGAACACCAGATAAATACAGAGTGCACCAAATAGCATACCTTAACTAGTTTCTCAAGTAGACCGGATGCCTTCTCATATTCACCAAGTTCAACCAATGATACTGCTGCACCCTGTGGGGCCATGTGAAAAGTAAATAGGCATAACATAGAACAAGAATGGCAGTTCTCAAAATCAATAATCCAGAAGTTTCAATTATTTATAGTATGCATGTTATTATTCTGAAAACTTTCTTTCTGACACTAAATCTCAACAAGGAAAAGAAAACACTAAAACCATATTCCAATTTTCGAACGTTGGCCATTAGGACAACTCACCCAGATATATGGCTGGCCAGGGCACAGCAGTAAGGCTGGTAAGTGCCAGTGGCCAATATAACTTTCACTGCCTAAGCATGGAACGTTCATGGACAGTCATAATGAACTTTTATGAAAATATGCAGCAGCAGCAGCAGATACAAACTGGTAAATATCAACATGTCAACATGAAGAACATATTAAAAGGAAAAAGTCCTAGACACCATATTTAAGTATGTAACTCAACAGAAAGAAAGAAATAGCAATTCACCTCAAGAGCAGTAGGATCATTTGGTGACTTGGTCAATGTTTCTTCGAACCCTTCAAGTGCTCTCTAATCCAAACAATTAACAATATCTTAATACGATACCAAAGTACCAAATATGAAGCAATCTACCGTTCAAAACAAATGTATCTTAGACATTTTTTGCCCCTTCCATTGGAAATCAAACATATGGTCAAAGGTAGAAAACAACTCGTGAGCAACCATATTCAGGAACCATAAAGTGTGACTAAGCATGCTGTTTTATTCCTGTGATTCTGAATACTTAGAATGATTGTTTATGCTTCCTTTATATTGAGCTGCACCTTCTGATGGAGAACCATTTGCTCATAAAACATTATATTTCAGCCGGACAGCTGACACAGCTCCCATTATTCCCCCAAGTTGGGAAACATATTTACAAGTGATCATAGGTCATAACG
This sequence comes from Avena insularis, assembly GCA_023614405.1. NCBI lineage: Eukaryota > Viridiplantae > Streptophyta > Magnoliopsida > Poales > Poaceae > Avena > Avena insularis. Next base: position 216,559,920 of record CM042685.1, on the reverse strand, counting down.
TTATTGTGAAGTAATATACTATTGTTTCCAGTTCGAGTGCACAAGTGCTTCAGAACTGTCAAGATTTTTATATTGCTTCAGTATTTCCAAGTAATACAGACAAAAAAGGTACACAAGGTTACAATCTTGTCAAGGGATAATATGGGCATGGGTTTATATTTATTTTTTTCTTAAAGAAAATAATTGATAAACAATCTTCGATCAATGTCACATGTACCTTGTTTCATTCGTTGTAATTCGAGTAGTTAATTTATTTTAAAACATGCAATACTTCTGTGGGAAAAATAATGGTACCTTAAAATTTGTTTTTTCCTCTTCAGAAAGTTGTTTGTTGACCACAGTGCTTTCCTTGCTAGGACTATCACTGTAACAAAGGAAGTGTAGAGTTAACCAATAACCGCGACAAGTATAAGAAAAATAATCATGTACATATTACATAAAAGTCAACTTTCAATTGCAAAACAGAATCATTGTAATTTTCCAATGACCTAGAATTTTGTTTTACGCATGAATCAATTTAGTTACCACCACCGCATGTAAGAGAAAATAATGTAAGGTATAATTGTATTTCCAATAAATTCATCACTACATATTCCAAAACACACAAAGTGTTGGACACCATGTTAGTATAAAAGTGGTGTCCTAGGAGAGCCTAGAATATTCTAGTGAGTGTTAGTATAGTAGTGTTGTCCTAGGAGAGCCTTGAATGTTCCAGTGAATGTTGGAGTCTAAGTTAGTGTCCTAGTAGAGTCTAGAGTATTCCATTGTACTAGATAAGATGTAGCCTAAGTTTAGCTATATATAAAAGGGTGTGGTGGTCCAAGGGACTGGCCCATCCCAGAACTTTTCCCCTAAAGACTACATGGTATCAGAGCCTTGGTGCTCCTGAGAAGTGGCAATGGTGATGAAGCAGGGCTGCTCTGCTGTGGCATAAGCTGAGGAAGGGGGCGCTTGGTCCTGGTGGTGGCTGGTGGTGAAACAGCGGCTTGTGGAGGAGCTCTAGGCGTTCAGGTGGGAGTGCAAGCAGGGGTAGCTAGCTCAGGTGGAGAAGTGCTGGTCAGGCTGACTTGCAAGGAAGAAGGAGAAGCAAGGGAGCTGTGGCTGCTCAAAGCAGAGGTAATTGTTGTTTGCAGTGTGTGCTACAGAGGACAGAAGAGAGCTTCGTGAGCTTGTGTCTCTCAGCAAAAGAAGCAGGGACCGGACGTTGTGCTGCTCTACTTTGAGGTTTGTGGCGGACGGCGGTGTGTGTGCAGTGCAGCCAGGAGAAGTGGTCAGACAGTGCAGCTGGGAGTGGGCTGTACTGCAACAGAGGAGCAGTTTGAGTTGTGGTATAGCTGTGGAGAAGAGCGTGTGCAGGTTGGACTTGTAGAACAGCTGAACAGCGTTGTGGATTCAGTCTCAAGTACCGAACCTAGCCGTTCACTATTTTTGCTCAAGTGATCTGCAAGAGAAGGTCAACTAGAGCAGATAGGAGTCATAGAAGCTTGTCCATTGGTGCTTTTCAGCAACATCGATCAATGGGGGAAAATCAAAGAATGGAGAAGCTACTTGAAAAAATGACTCAATTGATGGAGATAGAAGAATTGAGAGAGTCGAAAAAGATTGCAGAAGTTCCAAAGCAAGGTGAAAAAACAACAGCCCTACAAAATTATGTAAATCTCGCACAAGCGGAAGAAGGTATGTCAAATCGAGCTCCTACGTTAGACGGAACTTGTTCAAACTGGATACTAGATTCGGGAGCATCTGCACATGTTACAGGAAGGTGGAGTGAGTTCGCATCATATGCTCCAAATCCACCCATGCATAAAGAGACCATCCAAACAGCTGATGGAACTTATCAGCCTGTCAAAGGAGTTGGCACGGTGAAATGCACTCCGTCAATTACATTGTCTCCGGTCTTGTATGCTCCGTCATTTCTAGTGAGTTTGGTGTCTATGAGTGCCTTGGTTGACGACATTGATTGTCGAATTATTGTTGACCGATACAACTGTATAATTGAGGAGAGGACAACTGGAAGGAGACTTGGGGTCGGTGTCAGGCATAAGGGGCTATGGTACTTGGATAGACATGAAACAGATGATGCATTATGCACCGCTTTGACAGTTGTTGCTGGTGACGATGAAGCAAAGGTGATACTCTTACATTGTCGGATGGGCCATATGTCCTTTGATACTATGAGTAAGATATTTCCCGAAGAAATGAAGAAGGTGGATAAAGAAAAACTTGTGTGTGATGCTTGTGAATATGGAAAACACACAAGGACATCATATGTGAGCCGTGGACTCCGAAGCACATCGCCTTTCGTGTTGATTCACTCTGATGTCTGGACTTCTCCCGTGGTCTCTATTAGTGGAATGAAGTACTTTGTCACCTTCATTGACTGTTACTCGCGGATGACTTGGATATATCTCATGAAACAAAAAAGTGAGGTGCTTAGTTGTTTTAGGGACTTCTATGCATATATCCAAAATCGTTTCAACATTGGTATTCAAATTATCAGGACTGATAATGGGACAGAGTATGTGAACCATGAATTTGGCAACTTTCTTTCAGAAAAAGGAATACTTCATCAAACTTCATGCCCTGATACTTCTCCACAGAATGAAGTAGCTGAGAGGAAGAATCGACATCTGCTGGAGGTAGCCCGATCGTTTATGTTTACTATGAATGTGCCAAAATTCTTATGGAGTGAAGCAGTTATGACTGCTACTTATCTCATCAACCGAATGCCATCAAGAATTCTTGGGATGAAGACCGCATATGAAATGATCTTTGGTAAAAATGAGTTCATTGTTCCACCAAAGGTGTTTGGCTGTACATGCTTTGTTAGAGACCATAGACCTTCAGTAGGAAAATTGGATCCACGTGCTGTGAAGTGCATCTTCATTGGATACCCATCTGGACAAAAGGGCTACAAGTGTTGGAGCCCTAGTGAGCGGAGAACATTTGTTAGCATGGATATGACATTTAGAGAGTCTGAGCCGTTCTACGGAGAGAAGACGGACCTCAGCTCGTTATTTGACTTTGACTCTCCTAGCACAATTGATGCTAGTCGAGAGGGGGAGACTGAACTGGTAAGGACTAAGGAAGATGAACAATCAAGAGTTGTTGTTGGTTCAATTCCATCTCCTGCGAGTGAAGAGAGATGGACAAAGCCAAATGAGGAAGAAAATTTAAGTGTGCATACAAGGAGACAAGCTACAAGTGAAGAGAGATGGAGAAAACCGGACGAGGAAGAAAACATAAAAGTGTATACACGAAGAAAACCGCAACATGAGCAAACAGCAGTGGTCCTACAAAAGTGACACAGTGTGGGAGCAACATGCTCCAACAAGTGTTGAAATTGTTGAATTGACTGAGGGCGCGGGGCCATCTAATACGAGGGATTCAATGGACTTGCCCATTGCCTTAAGAAAAGGAATCCGAGTTGGAGCTAAAAAACCTCCAAATTGGTACCGAGATGAGCATGACATAGCTAATTATGTATCGTATACATCACTATCAACAAACTACATGGCCTTCATTGCATCATTGCAATCCGTTGTGATCCCAAGAGACTGGAAAGTAGCAAAGTAAGACCCGAAGTGGCGTGAGGCCATGATAGAGGAGTTAAATGCTCTCGAAAGAAATAAAACTTGGGAACTTGTACATCTTCCAGCAGGAAAGAGAGCTGTTGGGTGTAAATGGATCTACACCGTGAAATGTAATCCGTAAGGAAAATTGAAAGGTACAAGGCAAGACTAGTTAGCGAGGATATAGTCAAATATATGGGATTGACTATGATGAGACATTTCTTGCGGTGGCAAAGATGAACACAAATGAGGATCCTAATCTCATGTGCAACTAACTTGGGTGGCCTTTGCATCGCTTGGATGTCAAGAATGCATTCTTGCATGGAGATTTACATGAGGAGGTATACATGGAGATCCCTGGTTTCTCCTCCTAGAACATCAGGAAAGGTATGCAGGTTGAGAAAATCTCTATACGGCCTCAAGCAATCTCCGCGGGCATGGTTTGATAGATTTAGACGAGTTGTATGTGGTATGGGATATAAGCAGTGTAATGGGGATCATACGGTGTTCTATCGGCACTCAAATAGCCAGATTACAATCCTTGCCGTATATGTTGATGATATCATAATCACCGGAGATGAGGTGGAGATATCACGGTTGAAAGACAGCCTACGCAAAGAATTTGAGGTAAAGGACCTTGGCCAACTCAAGTACTTTCTTGGCATAGAAATTGCTAGATCTCCCAAAGGGATTGTTCTCTCCCAGAGAAAGTACGTATTGGACTTGCTTAGTGACACAGGCATGCTTGGGTGTCAGGTTGCATCAACACCTATCGATCAAAACCACAAATTATGTGCTGAATCTGGGGAACCAGTGGATAAGGAGAAGTACCAAAAGCTTGTTGGAAGGCTCATCTATCTATGTCACACAAGACCTGATATTTCATATGCAGTGAGTGTCGTGAGCAGATACATGCATGATCCTAGGAGCGGACACTTGGATGCGGTCAATCAAATCCTCCGGTACTTGAAGGGTAGTCCAGGAAAGGGACTATTGTTCAAAAGGAATGGTCATCTAAATGTGGATGGGTATTGTGATCTTGTTGGGCAAGTTGCTTGGATGATAGGAGATCCACATCCGTTATTGTGTATTTGTCGGGGAAATTTAGTGTCGTATGGCGAAGTAAGAAGCAACGGTGGTTTCAAAGTCAACAGCTGAAGCTGAATATAGAGCTATGTCGCAAGGTTTGAGTGAGATGTTATGGGTGAGGAATCTTCTTTCAGAACTGAAAGTGTTGAGAAAATGCCCTTTAAATTTGTGGTGTGACAACAAGTCGGCGATCAACATCGCAAACAACCCTGTTCAACATGATCGAACCAAGCATGTGGAGATTGATCGCTTCTTCATAAAGGAGAAGTTGGATGACGGTATAATTAAGATAAGTCATGTAACCTCTAGCGAGCAAATCATCGCTTAACTAAAGGATTGGGAATTAAAGAGTGTAGTTCAGCTTGTAACAAGATGGGAATGATAGATATCTATCACCCATCTTGAGGGGGAGTGTTGGACACCATGTTAGTATAAAAGTGGTGTCCTAGGAGAGCCTAGAATATTCTAGTGAGTGTTAGTATAGTAGTGTTGTCCTAGGAGAGCCTGGAATGTTCCAGTGAATGTTGGAGTCTAAGTTAGTGTCCTAGTAGAGTCTAGAGTATTCCATTGTACTAGATAAGATGTAGCCTAAGTTTAGCTATATATAAAAGGGTGTGGTGGTCCAAGGGACTGGCCCATCCCAGAACTTTGCCCCTAAAGACTACACAAAGTAACATATATATGACATATCACGACATTTTCTGCGGATGAGCTTGTTCTTTATGTTGCGAATACCACAATTGCAAAAGGAAACGATCACATAGATAACAAAAATGGCTCAGTAGCCTTGAGTAATCCCTACAAAACTGAATTAGTTGCTCAGTGTTCTTGGTGAAGCATTAGCATTATTTCCATGTATGACTCGGAATTAGCCGAAACTTAGATATCTGTGATGACCTAGTCGGACATGCATAAGGCTTCAGACTTTGATCTGGTGTAAGAAAATCTTAACAGAAATAGTTATAGCATCTGGAATTAACTCCTACATGGTATACTTGATCTAGGTGGCACTTATCCTGTATCAGAATATATTCATTTTAACGTAGTAGGAGGCAACATAGCAGCTCTCCTGCTATCATTCAAAAAAAACATAATAGGAGGCTGTGTGTATATATAGATATATACTTAGATATATCGTGTAGATTATCGAGTGGTTAAACCCTGTCGTATGTCAGCAGGACAGTTCAATCTCTCCTCTGGTCCTCACCCTGAAACTATTGGTGAAGTATTATGCTTCGAAAAAACCTCCAATTCATACATTTTTTCAATAATGGGCAACATACTAATATCCATCTGATATTTAAGTACACCCGGCCTCTGCAACAACACAATGTCAAGAGTTACTGCAGACATTGAGGATGCATACAGCAAATTATTACAAAGGAAAGCGTCACGCCGGAGCTATCAGCCGCACGCAGCGCCGCTGACAAAACTCGGAATGCGAGAAAGGTTCTCCAAAAGTGACTCTAATTCGTACATATAAGATTTAAGATTCTGAACGTGCATTACAGGCTAAACACCACCAAGAGGATCGCTGGGCAGAGATCGCTTGCTTTGGGGATAGAGATACAGATGCGTGTAAAGCTGTTTACTCTTTCTTTCCCTGATTATTAAAGATGTGTTCCCCCTCCCTTATATTATTATGGTCCTAACAATAACACCCAACACAATGTCATCCGTATACATCTAGAAAAATAAATCTCATCCAATAATTTCTGCTGCTAAACAAGGTCAAATAATAACAAGAGAAAGTGGCACACTGCCAATCAAGCCCACATATTAACCCATGGTACTATTCATATAGGACCTCAATATTGATACTACATGTGGAATTTGTCCCTGCTTTCCTGGCAGCTCATCTTCAAGCTATGATTCAAGTGGTCACAGTTCCCAGCATGAAAGAACAGCAGATTGCCAATGATGGTTGAGCGGAGTTTTGTGATAGTTTGTACAGAATACCTTATTTTTGCAAAATTAACTCCTTCCTATTTTATACATATCAGGAATTTTTAGAAAGAAATGCAGTATGAATAGGAATAGTAAAAAGGGTGTGAACTCCAGTTCAAATAAGAAAAAACCAGAGTGAACTATTAGTGGTCTGTTAGTGTACTAGATGTAAAGTCACCTTCCGTAAGGAAGGAAATCCCCAAGAGTGAAAACTAGTCCAAAGACCACAACAGCTATGCCAATTCCAACCTGCCACAAAAAAAATGCTATATATGATAAGGAATCTACCAAATAGTGAAAACGCGATAAAGGTGGATAGAAATACTGACCCTTGTACCAAAGCCAATTGTACTCTTCTTATCTGATTCAATTGGGGCATCATAATCAATAGCTTGATAACTTATCTTCTCCTCAACTTTCTTTTTATCAAGTGCAGACCTGTAAAAAAGAGGCCCCAGAGTTGAGAGCATGAATAAAAACATTAAGGTGAAATAAACTTTCTTTTTTGACATATGCAAAATGATCAATTTTTAGTAAATATGGTGGAAATCTCATCAAGAGTTGACCAGTATATAGACAGCCTCCTACTATGTTGGATAAAGTTGGCAAACTAGCATATCTAAATAAAATCTTTAATACGGAGGTTACATAACAAGATTGAGTTAGAAAGGTTAGCTGTCTTGACTTTCTTAGAACAACGAGAGGGCTATTTTTTTAGAGCAACGGAGAGGACTATTTTACACTGAGAAAAGGACGAATTTAAAAGATTAGATTGAAGCATGGTCTTTCTTTGCTTGTGAGGATAAGGATGATATATGTAAAGCCTATGTAAATATGCGAAACAACCATGATATATGATGAGCCTAACTCAAATTCAGACATGAGTGAGGCTGGCCTCATAAGAAGAATGTTCTGGTATTTTTTAGTGTATCCAGAGGTTTGTACTTTCTAGTATAAGACTCAGGGAGAAATGTTATTTTTCAACTTCACATCGTGGATTTATACAAACTTGGAGTACACTATGTATATGTAAGCAGGTGTGGCTCTCCACATTTTTCCTACTAACGCCTCTTCCTGGTCATCAGAAAAGATGTCATCATTCTTGGACACAATTACAACGGATAGTGGTTTCCCAAAATCCCAGCAATACATAATGATAGCAATCACATGGGCGTGTTGTGAGAAATCGAGATGGATGTAAAGACATACTGTAGATTTTCACGGTACAAAGAGCAGTCACGGAAAAATACAGCATGCTAAAAACACACTGACCAAATCTGTTGTGGTCAGGAAAATACAGAGCACATACTTTTATTATATTTTTCAATACATAGGCCAAACGAAAGTTTAATTATGAATATCTTCCTCCGATACCATATCGAGTCTCCATATTTCATGTATAGAACAACTTGCGCACAAGGTTTCCAAGAGTAGCACAACTAGAACTCTACTTAAACATAGTCCTAAAACAAATGGATATATTATTTCATTCAGTATAGCATCAGTAATAATTCAGTACCTTCGAACAGCTTCAACTTTTTCCAGAAATTTCTTATCCATGACAGTTTTACCAGATTTGTTTTCCCTTCCAGTTCCTAATTCTGGCGCCCCTATAAAATGTGAATGCCCAAATATTGAGAGATGTCAATGGTCAAAGTAAAAATAGTTCAAGTGAAAAAATCGCATCTAACAAATATCAAAGGCTAAATGCAGAAAATGAGTTTAAAGTCCTATATATAGACCCAAAACAATGGCCCAGCTTATATATTTTCGAGCAACAACTCAGCTTATACTGAAACAAGAGAGATAGATTGGAGGTTTAAAGCTGGAAATGCCAGTTCAGAAATATTAACAAAAGAATGCTAGCACAACAAAGAACTCGATAATGAGGAACTTCCACAAAAGTAAACCCCGTAAAAAATACTAAACCTTAGCAACTTGCAGTATATGCATATGAGATTTGTAGTACACTAGTACTACATTGTAAGAAATAACAAGCAAATTTAGAAATCTCGGTAACATAAATTGCCATGCTTATGATACACGGAAATAATTAAACATAAACTAATTGTTGTAAACTAAAAGTTGGGTACTTACACTGTTCCTGGTTCTTTGAGTCTCCAGATGCTACCTTGCTGCAGCAAAACAAAACTGTTCAGCAATCTTTTAAGAACAAATATGAATAACCAAAAGAACTGATAACTCAACTAAACAAAAGATAATTATGAGAATATTAAGAAATGTTTTAGAATAATATGAATAAAAAATACTGAAATTTCTTAAATTAGAGCTGCCGACGATGTCAACATAAAGAACCATCAAGTAAGACATAGCTAGAGCAAAAAGGAAAGATAATGCATCGGAGCTTCATACATCATGAGTTCATGACCTTGAATTACCTGGATATTTGTATGATTGCAGAGGTTGTTCTGGCATCGAATTAACTTATATGTATTAAGAACTGGATCTAAAAACATAGGCAAAGCAAATGAACCAACCTATAGATAGGATAAATATTCTAAATAATGGTAAGGTGGTGGCAAAAGGAGACCCCCCATGTAGCGCAATTGTGGTATGTGCCCATAAAAACAGTTTCACAACTAATATACTTTTATCGAGATATATGAATTCTATAAACCAGATAGCAGAACCGTTTAGTTTTACAGATTATCAAACAATGTTTCAGATAAGAATAATGCTAGGAGTTGAATCACTACTACTCCCTCTGGTTTCCTAAAGCTATATGTTGGGCTATAGATAAAATCAAACTTCCAAAAATTTGACTACTAGTATCGTTAAGAAATAAAAATATTTAGACTAGATATCTGAAAATGATATGGATTTTTTCTTGAGAAGTACTTCCATAATACATTGTTTTGTTGGATCTACAAGTATAATGTGACAGAAATAGTGCTCAAAGTTGTGCTCCGGAGATCATTGCAATGTCCAAACTCAAAACGAAAACTTTTATGGACCACAATTGTGGGTTATGGCTGGTGCAGTAGGGCTTGCTGCCATCCTTCCGGCGTCGCCTAGCTCGTAGGGGTGCCCTCTTAGGCTTGTACATAACTTTCTCTCTTCTATCAATGCATCTAGACGGAAAGCTTTTGCATTTTCTCGAAAAAGAATAGGTACCAGAGTTAGTAGTTTTTTAGAAGTAGAACCGAACAAGTTTTGTTTGTCTTCGGACTGCTATAAGAGGTCTTCATACTGTTTCAAGACTTGCTAACCACCAAACATTAAGTAGTATAGAGTGTTCGCACAAAATGACAGGAGTGAGCCAAGAACAGGTAAAGAAGTGCTACATAAATTGATAAAGAGATGTTGGGTGCTCAAATACTGAGGTTAACATAAAAATATAACTACATAGAGATCTCTTTGGTAAGGACCATGGTTATAATGTATAAACTTATCCCACATTCTCCTAATGACCGGACCCAGTATGCACAACACCTCCTTACACTTCTGCCCTTGCTTCATGCAAAAAAGTTAATCTTGAGCTACTATTTTGGAATCTAGGGGCTATATTTGCTGGACCAGCCCGGCAGTGAGGATTGATGCTCTGTACCACGTGTAACATCCTTTGCCCAAATTCTGTTAATACCAAGGCCATCCATGGGGCCAGCAAAAGCATGTATTCACCCCACTTACACTTCCGTCCTCACTTTGTGTAAAGGGGTATTACCTGCTGGACTAAACTTGTCAAAACCCTTTCTGTGGAACTAAGGGCATCTCCACTGGGCCGACCCAAACGGTCCGTTTCTGTCCGTTTGGGTCGGACTGCGGTCGATTTGGGGAGGGGGGCCGGCCTGTCCGGCCGACCGCGCCCAGCGGCGCGACCCATTTGTCCGGCCTGGGCGAGACAATTTTTTTTCAGATTCAAACACAAACAGTTCGCGCTAAAAACTAGCAAAGTTTGTACTTAATTTACATCCAAAATATAAAAAACATAATTTAAACTAATCCTAGCCCTAGCTACTGATCTTCGCGTGCTGGCGCCGCCTCGTCCATCTACGGGTCGAGGTCGATGTACTCCGGCGGCGTCCAGAGGTTGGGCGGTGGCAGGGCCGGAGCGGGAGCGGGTGCAGGTGGATTGATCACCTGCCCAGGCCACGGCGCCCAGCCGTGCGAGAGGTGCGCCAGCTCCATCCCTACCTCCGGCGCGATCGGAGGCGCCCATACCGGCAGCGGCGGCGGTGGAGGCAGCTGGGCGTTCGCCTGCGCCACCATGCCGATGAGCTGGACGGCTTCCTCGAAGCCGACCCACTAGGCTTCCTCCTCCCGTGCGCTAGCCGCAATGGCCTGCTCGGTGAAGGCGTCCTCGTCGTAGCCCCACGCCAGCACCTCGCGGTACTCCGGGGGCAGGTTCTTGGCGACATCGTCCACCGCCTCCTGCTTGACGACGATGTTGTTGTCGTCGTCGTCCTCCTCGTCATTGCCGTCCTCGCTGTCGAGCTCGGCGTCGGAGTGGTGGACGACACCCTCGTCGTCTGAGTCGATGTCAGGGACAGGGTAGACCTCCCTCGACATCAGATCGCATCGGATGGTGGTGGCGCGCCGCACCTTGTGCTCCCACTCGAGGAACTTGACCCAATACGCCTTGGATTGGTAGCCAGCCTCCCACCGTTGGGCCGGCGGGAGGCTCCTGATGCGGCGGCGGATCTCCTCCTCCAGCCCTTTGCCCTTCTTGGGCACGGGCGGCACCGGGACACGGTCCCAGTTGAGGTGCCAGGTGGGGAGGGACACGTTGTGCCTGATGCCTCGGCCCTCCCTCCAACGGCGCTCGCACTCCGCAATGCGGAAGTACTGCCGTGAGCGGCGCTCCCCCTCCCGCGGTGGCAGGGATGTGCCGCGGAGGAAGGCCGGCAGCCGGGAGCGCTGGCTGCTAGATCCAGACGCCTCGTGGTCGTGCTTGTTCCTCCCCTTCTTCAGCCACGACGGCGTCTTCATCGTTGGTGGTGGCGGTGGCTAGGGTTTGCGATGGAGAGAGGTGAGGAGGGCGGCACCAACGGACGCGGGGTTAAATAGCCCAGCCGCCCGTGAACACGCGCAGCTTCCCGCTCCTTCGCCATCAATGCCGGCGCGGGAACGCAGGCGGCGCCCAGTGGGTCAGCGTGTCGTCTCGTCGTCATTGATGGCGCAGGCTGCCGCCAGTCAGCCTTCCACGCAGGTTTTGTATCATTGCCGCGTTGCTCGACCGGTGCCACGACCGCTCAATCAATGTCGCTTGCAGCGCGGTCGACGGGGCGGGCTGGCGCCAACGGGCAGACACCCGCTGGCGTCCGTGACGCGTCCGGGCCGACACAATCGAGGGCCAGATTAGATGCACGGATGGGTTGAGCCGGACGCGTTTGTCCGGATGGGTCGGCCCGCTAGGGCGCCGCGCATGCCCCGCACGTCCACGTGGACAAGTTCGGACACGCTCAGATGGGATGCGTCGGCCCTGGAGATGCCCTAACCCCAACAAACAAATACAGTTGGCACATGATAGTAATGGGGCAGGGTAATATGTAAACTGTGTTTTCTCTCTTTAAACGAAAGGATACACAAGTCTCATTCATATCCGCGGAGGAAAAAAGTTCCATAGATTCATTTTTTTGCTAGTATGTACATATCTTTTCTACCTCACTCTTTTTGACATATTCAGTCTTAGTTGTGGAAAATATTGAATCCCTAATATTTCGATGTTTTGATTTGACCCTCACGGGGAGTATATATAGACGTACACGGGATAGGAGGAGACTTGGAGTACAAGATGTAGAGTCCTAGTCTATCTCTAGTCTATACACGTATATCGCATTTCAACATCCCCTCACGGAGCTGGAGCGAAGCGGACGCTATGCATCGGATTTGAAGTTTTATGCTTCCTGCCGTCTCCTCCTTGTCATCATCACCGCGTGGACATGATCATGGGCACCTGCGGTGGCGTCGTCCCCTTCTAGTGCCTCTTCCCTCCCGCATCACATGGAGTGGCGTGGACGCAGTGACGACGCCGAACGCTGATCGGAGTTCTTGAGTTGTTGTAGACGTTGTTCTTGATGTCGATGTCGAGGTAGCCGATCGTGATGTAGTCGTGGTCGATGTAGGTGTGGTCGATGTCGTAGTGGTGTGGCCGCCATTGCCGGAGGCGCAAAAAATTGCGCGTTTTTTGTTGTTGTTGTTGTTGACAAAGCTGCAGTTGTGGACGTTTTGCACCTTGTAGAGGTACCGTCGGGGCGTCTCTTGGACGCGGTCATAAGTGAGACCACCGGTTTTGCCAGGACCAGAGGAACCCACCAAGCACACAAGTTTTTGCCAGAACCATATGCGCGGTCGTAGGAGTGTCACAATAGTGATGCCTGTTTGTTGTTGCAGTCGTCAGGGTCATGGACGCGGCGATGCCGTCGTCGTGCCTTGCAGTACATGTACTGTCAGAGGGCGTCGTAGTCGTATGTCCATCATGTGGACGGGTATAGCGGCGTCGGCGATGTGTCGACGAAGACGTTGATGAAGACCACGTAGATGTAGACCTTGGCGATGATGTGTCGGCGATAAAGGAGTAGACGTGTCGGCGATGATCGTCGCTTGAAGGCGTCCTTTGTGGCGACGATGATGTCGAAGCCTTGATGTCGGAGAAATGGGCGAAGTCAGCGAAGTCGTGTTCCACACCGGCCTGGCGTGTGGATGATGTCGATGTCGCTTCTCGGTGGATGTGCTCGACGAAGATCTTGGCTGGTATCCTGACTTAGTCGTACAGCTTGATGTAGATGTTCGGGTCGTTGTAGTTCGGCTCGATGCAGTGTAGATCTTGGCGGCTCGATATAGACGACGTTTTCCGGAGCATGGTGTAGTCGATGTACTCGGCTTGATGTGGATCGTGTCCGAGCGCGTATGCTGGAGTCGATGAAGACGCACGGACCCTCCCGGTGTCCCACGCTGCGAGCCAGTGATGCAGATTTGCTCCTGGACGGACCGGCTCCTTGTCGTAGCTGGCAGTTGGTACCTGAGATCTTCTAGTGCGTGTATATATACCTTGATTGTCTTCTAGTACTTGGAGTCCAGCACATGCACTTGAAGAGGCGTGCTTTCATGTGGACTGCGATCGAAGCGGCCGCATGCCGTCGTGCGTATCTCGCGAGTGCGTGGCCGGTGCGAGTGGATGCAGCAGATGACGCGTCCGGCTGTTCGGCAACGCTGCACACGCCCGTGTCACGCGTAGCTCGAGGCTGAAGCGCATCTTCTCCGCCGGATCTTGCACTTGCACCACCGAAGGATTGTAATCTAATCTAGGGATTTATTTTGAGGCTAATTGAATCTAATCTAAAACTGTGAATCTCGAAAATTTGAATCTAATCTAAGCTAAAGAACCGATCAGATCTCGATCGGGTGCCGCGCCCCCGAGGAGTAATCTCCCCGGGGGCGGCGCGTTGCTAAAGTGGTGGAAGAAACTAGGATCGGCGCCGTGAGGCTAACCGCTCTAATACCATGTGGAAAATACTGAATCCCTAATATTTCGATGTTTTGATTTGACCCTCACGGGGAGTATATATAGACGTACACGGGATAGGAGGAGACTTGGAGTACAAGATATAGAGTCCTAGTCTATCTCTAGTCTATACACGTATACGTACTCTAACATTAGTGTCTGATAAGTTCATACAATAACCCGCTAAGTCTCAGTAAGCTTGCAGATAAATAATGACAATGCATGGTTGACATGACTTTGTGTGCCTCTGTGACTCATTATGTGTTGGCTGATAAAAGGATAAGATAACCCATCTTTACACCCTCAACATTAAATATATTTTCAGCAACTAATAACAATGAATGTGACTGGAATTTGCAACACATCAATGTTGCAAAAGCTGTGGTGTTTAGCCATGTGTGAAATGAAATAGTAGTAGCTCTGCGCACTGTTGTGTATAGAGCCATATCATATGGCATAATTATGGTGGCAATTTAACACTTACTTAAACAACTAAATTTAATGAAAATATTCCATGGGTAGTTGCATCACTATTCAATTACACACTTCTTTCGATTTAAATTTGGAAATGTACTTTGGTGTTGTATTATAGAAGAGGTACACAGCAAAGAAAATGTGCCAACAACCACCGTAAACAAAAACAAGGATTCTGTCATTTCATAACGTGACGAGAAAAAACAGACAACAATAAGTTCGAATACGTTTACCTTGTATCCAGTGCAACGTCCTTTGCCCTCTTCTTGCTTTTAATCTAATGAAAATAACAGTTCAAAGTGGACTATTAGGGAACCAAACCTTTTAAGACAGTGTACAATTCTAGTCACTGAATAAGATGTAGGACTCCAGTGAAGAAAAAATCATACTGTCAAGAACCTCATATGAGGCTAGAAAGTATCTTCGGTTCCACTTTAAAATAATAATGGTGGCCAAAAATGGAATGCACTGCAACTACACGGAAGTAGGTGAAAGGAAAACAGAGGACTGATGGAACCTACTTTCTTCTTATTAGTAAAATCAGTCCCAAATCCACGCCCACTGGAAGCAGCGCACTGAAACTTGAATGTCTTGTGTGTTGTATAATTGGCCATCTTCAATCCAAACATATCCACCACAGCACCTTGTCCAACTTTTTGCAAGCATCCCTACAACATAGACACATGCATAACACAAATAATAAGCTGGTATTCGAAGTGGAATAATGTCAAATTCTGCAATCAAAAGCATGATCAAGATACCACAAATAATAAGCTTGTATTCGAGGTGGACTAATGTCAGATTTCTGCAACTCATTTAGGAGTTAGGACAAACTAAATGAGTTTCAGCAATCTGCTTTGCCCAAACTAAATTTAACTTTATCTCCCAAAATGCAGATAAATACAAAAGGGTTCACAAAGGGATTAATAAAAGCTTATATTAGCAATCGTTACATGAAGTGAATGAATTTAACACCGGAATGGCTCCATCGCGATATAAAACTAGCGGAAATGACACAGAAATAAATGAACGAAAATCAAACCTACTAACTGTAAAGTTGTCTTCAATAATCTTTACAGTTCCAATCCAACTAAAATCAACTCGCATTCCACAAAAAAAACATTATAAAGGGCATCTAGTGGGAGAACTAGTGAACTACCGCTCTGCCCAGCTCATAATCCGAAAACTTTCGAGACTCCCGAAGAGGAAGAAGCAGCGGGAAGAAGAAAGGGGAGTAGGGGTTGGCGTACCGGTGCCGGGAGGCCGGCGGCGCCCATGGCCGCGCTCGAGGCGACAGACCAAGGGTGGAAGCGGACCTGTCGGCTGTTTCGTGGGGAGGGGAGGGCAAATGGATAACCGAGGAGGAGAAGAAGCGGAGAAGATCCTGCTGTGGAGTCAGCGGCGCAGCTTCGCCCTGTCCGTTCATTTGTAACGGTTAATTATTAACTTTTTAATCTAGAGCTCCTTCCGTTTTAAAATATAAAATGCTTTAACTTTATAAAGCAAATGTATTTAGATATATTTTAGTGCATAGGTTCACGAGTATAAGATGTTTTAGGTTTATGAAGAAAATATATCTAGACTTTTTTTAGTGTGTAGATTCATCACTAAATTCGAGTGAACCTACGTAATAAAATATGTCTAGATACATTTACTTCATAAAAAACATTTTATATTTTAAAACGGAGAGAGTATATATCTATATCTATACAATATAAAAAGACCTAGGGCGGCAGATCAATAGATCCTAGCCCTCTATTCATCTAAACAAATCGGCTAAGTTTAATGTAAAATATAGTTAGACGTCCTTGATTAGACGCCTAGATCCAACGCTCGCATCTAAAAAGAAAACAGAAAACCATTCAGGTCAAACCAAATCATTAGTCAATCACTCAACATCCTTTTCCCATTGTCTGATGGTCGCGCGACTGCCATAGGCTGCCCGCGATGACCACCGCTCGAGCCGAGGTCACGCCTCCTTTAGACCGCCACCCACACACCAAGGTCATGTTGTCACAAACGATTGGGGGTTGCTGCCCTACCTCCGAGAGCATGACTGCAAGCCGCTATTGCTTGTGCTGCTAAATAACATATGTTTGATGCCTACGGCGCACCTTGAAGTTCCTCTTTATGAGGCCGCAAACTGAGGTCCCAATTGGATCGAGCGGCGCCTCGATTCCCCATTGATATGGCATAAGAAAGTTTCGCCACACTTATCCCCCTTCGTCCTTTACTTTCCTTTTTGACATGCAACCTTTGGCTAGACAGGCAAATCATTAGTAGAAAACAGGCCTTTGGTTTGGAACTGTCCTAGGCTGTAGTCCCGGCCTGATCTAGAACGGGGACTAGTGCACTAGTCCCGGTTTGTTCTCGTTGCAACGGCTAGGAAACAGCATTAGCCTAGCCTTGGTTCGTTGGGGACCTCTAGTCCTGGTTGGTAATACAAACCGGGACTAAAGGAGTGCCCCCTAACGGCTAGAAGCTAGGGGACCTTTAGTCCCAGCCTCCGGGACTAGTCCTAGTCCCGATTTATAATAGAGGTCGGGACTAAAGTGTTCCCTATATATTCACTGCTCTATCCAGCACATGGCCATTTGTTGAGTCCAAGCTACCTCAAGTTTATCCCATTTTTTTGTCCAGGATTTGGTGGCATCCATCAATCCAAGGTTCTAAAAGGTTAGCAACTTTATTCTTTCATCTATCATTGTTAGTTTAGCTCAATGCTCTAAAAGTAGAGAGGGATTTCATGCTTTATAAGTAGAGGAAATTTTAGATGTATAATATTAGGCAAATTTTGATTATGCAAAAAGTTAGTGAAAATTGAGATGTGTAATTTTAGAGTTTCGGAGCTCAAAATTGAATAAGGTTTTACTACTAGATCAATAATTAAAAATTCAACATTTTTATGTTAACAGTTTTGTCCAATTCAAAAATTGGTGCATGTAAAATTATATATACATGTTGTTAGTACACACTAAATTTTTAGATTTAAATAAGTGAATGTAGTAAAAATGATCCAAACTTTTTATATGATCCAAAATTTTAATTATAGTGCAGATGAGCTGGCAATGGATGTACGACGCTCTCTGAATGTCTGACGCGTTCATTAAAGGCGTGCATTCTTTCCTCGATTTGGCTGACGCAAAGAAGTGGAATGGTTTTATGTGTTGTCTGTGTCGTGTTTGTCGAGATGAGAAGGATTACTCTTTCTCAAAAACCATTCACATCCATCTGATTCATTCAGGTTTCATGTCCGGCTATAATTGTTGGACAAAGCACGGAGAAAGAGGGATTATGATGGAATACAACAAAGAAGAAAAGAACAATGACAACTATCCAATGTTCCCTGAATATAGTGGTACTACAATAGAAGACAATAAACAAGAAGAAGGTGAAGAGCAGGCATCAGATGAGACCACTGATGATCTTCGTCAGGCCATTCTTGATGCACAAAGAGAATGCAAAAATGAAAACGAGAAGAAGAAGTTGGAGCGCATGCTAGAGGATCCAAAAAATTGTTGTACCCAAATTGCAAAGATGGCAACACAAAGCTCGATACCACACTAGAATTGCTGCATTGGAAGGCAGAGAATGGTTTATCTAACAAGGGATTTCAGAAGATACTGAAAATAATGAAGAAGAAGCTTCCAATGTCTGTCAATACATACGAGGCAAAGAAGGTTGTCTGCCCTCTAGGACTATAGGTGCAACAGATACATGCATGTATTAATGACTGCATCCTCTACCGCGGTGAGGAGTACGAAAATTTGGATGCATGTGATATGTTGTAAACGTATCTATAATTTTTTATGTCCCATGCTTGTTTAGTATCTATTTTGTTTTGCTTTGTCTTCTCTTTGAGGTATTTTTATATGTTTTCTGAAACTAACCTATTAACAAGATGCAACAGTGTCAGTTTCCTGTTTTCTTCTGTTTTTGTTCCAGAAAAGGAAAAAAATCAATATTCTCGGAATTGAACGGGACAAAACCAAAGTTAATATTTTACCATGGGGAACACGGAGCCAGAATACAAGATATGTTGTTGCTACTAGGGAGAAAACAACGATATCTTGTTCATAGAACAAGTGGATTGTTTACCTTACACACTTTGCTTAAAGCAGTTATACGTTGCTTGCAACTTAATACTAGAGGGGGTTCGGATGATAAACTGAAGGTGGATTACTAGTCATAGATGCAGTTGGATGGCGGTCTATGTACCTTGTTGTATTGCCCAATAAAATCTCATAGGATCATGAATGTCTAGTATTGCATTGTTATGCCTTGCTATGTCCTGTCAATTGCCCTTCTGTAATTTGTTTACCCGGCATGCCATATTGTTTATCTTAAGGAGAACACCTCTAGTGAACTATGGACCCGGGTCCAATCTTTACCATTGATATATCTTCCATTGTTACTGTTTACTTTCTGCAAACCACCATTACCTTCCACACCATACAGTTAATCCTTTGTTTTCAGCAAACCGGTGATATTGACAACCTCATTGTTTGTTGGGGCAAAGTCTTGAGTTTGTGTTGTGCAGGTTTCTAGTTGCTAGCAACACCTTTGAGTCGTTTCCTTCCTCCTACTGGTTCGATAACCTTGGTTTCTTTCTAAGGAAAGACTTGATGTTGTGCTGATCATAACTTCCTCTTGGGGTCTCCCAACGAATCTCTACAGTGATCTGAGCGCATCAAGCTGTTTTCTGACGCCGTTGCTGGGGAGGATAAGGACGGATTCACAAGGGGAGTCCTTCACAATCTTTCTCTTTACTTTGTTTTTGTTTTGCTTAGTTTTTTTGCCTTGTTTTGTTTGCCTCTTTTTATCAAAAATCACAAAAGAAATAGTTTCGTTTGGTTTGCTTTATTTTATCAAAAAGAAAAAAAAAGTTCCTACCCTAGTTGTCACCTCGTTCTAGCTCACCATGTTGATCCCTAAGTTCACCCTGAAAGACCTTTCAATAGGTAGTGGGTCAATAATTGGAAAAGGAAATATTGAGGAATTCTTTAATCATGTTAGCAAACATGAGGATATTGAGGATAGATCCTTAGCAGAACTTGCTCCTAATTATGAAATTGTTGTTGCTTCTTTAGTTCATATGTTGGAGGCTAGGTTTGTTAACCTTAACCCCATGATGCAAATTTTGTTTCTTAAACTAAAACAAGAAGAGGATGCTGAAAAGAGAGATTTTATCCTAGAATTTTTGCTAAAAGAGTTCAATGATGTTGCTAAAGAAGCCAAAAAGGTCTTTGAACGTTTTAATATGCTAGGCTCATGAGTAGATGTTATGGGTACTTTAGAAAAGTTGGATAAGACCAAACCTAATGGAGAGGAAATTAAGATACCCATACCTTTTAAACTTGTAGGAATGCATGAAGCCTTAGAAAAGTATTTTGATTGGATTGTTCCTGAAAACCCATTTGATGAAAGTAGTGAACCTAAAAGAGATGAGAAAGGATCCTCTAAAACTCATTTGGATGATATACCTTTCCTAGTTGAAGAGATTTCAAGTATTGATGTTAATTCTTCTTCATTTGAAAATACTTGATTCTTGCTTCTTGTGCCTAACTTAAAGGCGTTAAAGAAAAGTACTTCTTGGAAGATAACCCAATAGTTTTCTTGAGTCTTGGAAGTTATTACTTCTATAATAACCTCTCCTTATCCTTTTTATTTGCTTTTTGTGTCAATAATAACCTCTAATGAGAGGGAAGTAATATTTGGGAGTTGTTGTCCCGAAATAGTTTTTTGTGCTCCACCGTAAAAATTCGTGTAAAATCTCTATAAGTCTGATTGAGCTTTAATGTTCTGAATAAATCCCCCAGGTTGTTAGATAACTTGCGTTAGTTCAACACTTTTTGATTTGAGCAACAGAAGGTCTTCGAAAAAATCGGATTCTACCTGCTGGTCTGTTTTGACAGATTTCTGTCATTATTTGCATTTGCTGCTTATTGATACCTTTTTGGGTTCTTTTTGGGAAATTGAGCTTTTTTGAGGGAATTGCTACAACATCTTGTGTATTTAGTGAAAGTTTTGCTGTTTTAAAACTAAAACCCCAAGGTATATTATCTTTTGAATACACTAATGTTGCTAATGAATATTGTGTGAAGTTTTGTATGAAGGAAAATTTTCAGGTGTAGAAAAAGAATGATGTAATGAGATGAAGAATGGACAAAAGCTCAAGATTGGGGATGCCACCCCGTGTCACCCCAAGAAATATTCAAGAGGTAAAAGTGTCAAAGCTTAGGGATGCCCAAGGCATCCCCTTCTTCATCAATAAAAATCTCGGGTCTTTCTAGACACTTCGTTTTTATTGTTTCATGCACTGTTGTGTTGTTCTTGGAGCGTCTTATTTTTCGTTTTTGGTTTTTGTTTGCTTAGTTTGCTTGAAAAAAAGTAGTTTGGACCCCCGTTCTCGTTGTGTTGTTTCAAATAAGTTGATTGGTGTTGGAAAGGAGTAGAAAGTTCTTGCTTGAGTAGTACAAGAGGAGCTTGCTTTGTCTGTGACTTAGACTTTATCATGTCATGCTAGATGTTGTTTTGACCTTATGCTTAGTGATTCTTGCTGTAGCATGACTTGTTCCAAACAATTAGGATTGCTTAATGTTCCTTGAAAGAATCATGCGTTGTTTTAGCATACAAAAGCGTAGTATTGTGGTATTCTCCTTTGATGCTTTGTTTGGGTTGACTTGGCACATGCTCACACCATGTTATGACTATGAACAAGTCACTTTAGCCTCTATGATCATTTAGTGTTTGACTTGTAGTACCACTTTATGCTTTGATTAGTAATATTTTGTCGCTCTGCATAATTATGTCCATTATTTCTCTCTTAGTTGGTTGCTCCCAGTCTTTTGCTAGCCTCCACTTGTATGAGTAAGCTCTATGCATACATCCAACTCCCAAGAAACCAAGTTATTCCAAAGTGTCCACTATAAATTCCTATGCATGGTGTGTTACACCATTCCAAGTATATTCTTGTTTCATCTACCTAACCAATTAAAAAGTCATTTTGTTATGTGAAAAATTAGTGATTAAAGCTCTCACAAACTTGATGGCACACTTTATTTTTTGTTGCCCCTAATAAACTTGAACCATTGTGTCATCTATGTTGTATATGCTTGCACTTATAGGTTGGAATTGGAAGAACCATGTTGTCATGAGGAACGTTTTCAACATTGCACTTGTACATTGTACCCAACTGATATCATGATCTTTTGTTTATGGATGTCATCGATGTGAAATGAAAGGGGAGCTTGTAAGTCCATGGAGTTATGTATGTGTGTTAGAGAAACGTCTGGGCTGCTAGCCTAATCCATGCCTAATCATGGTAGAAACTTGCAGCATCACCATAATGAGCAATCTACAAAGTATTCTTCTTATAAAAAAGAGATAGAGATTGAGAAAAAGAAAAAAAGATGAGAAAAGAGGAAAGAGAGAAAAAAGCACCATTTTCCCATGGTAAATAATAAGATGACTGAGATGCTCATTGTCTGCTTGCCTTGTCATTTTAATTACGGGATAGCTCGTGTATCATGTGCAACGGGTACCCCATTGGCGGTTCTCTATGATACACATGTACTTACTATGACAAGAACTTATCGGTAACTAAACTTAAGTAGCACGAGGAGCGGCCCTCGTATTCAAGGGACATGAGATTGCCAACTTATACTTTGTCAAGCATATACTCCATAGTTTGTTCACTTTAACCTTAATCACTTCAAGATGCTTATGATAGGGGCAATGAGAGCTGAAAGCTAATAAGTACCATAATTTTTGGAAGCTCTTTTTGAGACTTGAAATCACTACTTCCTTTTTTTATGAAGGGCCTTTCTTCCACCATTATATTGAGTCTCCACCTTCTATCCTTAGGCACCAATTAAGAGAGCATAGTTGCCATTCTTAGTTCTATGTGCATTGTCCCAAAACTTATTGATTGATTCATATTATTGATATTGCTTGTTCTTAAACTATTTGTATCTAGTCACTCTTATGAACTTTGAAGGTGTCCTATGCATTTATTTGCTACTCCATGAGGGACAAGCTGAATGCCACTATGCTATATTTTCTATATATGAAACAAACAAACAAACAAACAAACGTCTTTCAATGCATTGTTATTCATGATTTTTGTTTGTAACATTTCATGTTGCATGCATAGTTACTTTGTCTTATTGTTAGAACTTCTTCTTTCATGCTCATATTTAGAGTTCTTTGATTCCAGCTTTCAAATGCTTGCAAATGGTTTGATATTGATTTTGATGGTGCATGTCACCTCAAATATTATTATTTTTATCACTTACCTACTCAAGGACGGTCAGGAGTTAAGCTTGGGGATGCTTGATACGTCGTAAACGTATCTATAATTTTTTATGTTCCATGCTTGTTTAGTATCTACTTTGTTTTGCTTCGTCTTCTCTTTGAGGTATTTTTATATATTTTCTGGGACTAACCTATTAACAAGATGCCATAGTGCAAGTTGTGTGTTTTCTTCTGTTTTTGGTTCCAGAAAAGGCAGAAAATCAATATTCTTGGAATTGGACGGGACAAAATCCAAAGTCAATATTTTACCGTGGGGAACACGGAGCCAGAATAGGAGATGGAGGGGATCCACCAGGGGGCCACACCCCCTGGTCGCGTGGCCAGGCCTGGCCCGCGCCGGGGGGCGGCCATCCCGGGTACCCCCTGCCTCGCCTCTTCGCCTATAAGAAGCCCCCGATACCAAAACCCTAAGTACCCGATCAATCTTCCACGAAATAATATGTAGCCACCGCCACCCTGCCAGAGGGGAGATCATCCCGGAGGCCTTCTTCATCACCATGCCAGCCTCCGGTATGATGAGTGAGTAGTTCCACCTTGGTCTACGGGTCCATGTAGTAGCTAGATGGTTGTTTCTCCTCCTTTGTGCTACCATGTTTAGATCTTGTGAGCTCCGTTCATGATCAAGATCATCTATTTGTAATGATGCATGTTGTGTTTGCAGGGATCCGATGGATATTGAGATTACTATGTCAGATTGGTTAATGGTTCTATCTTATCGATTCTATCATGTCTGTGTTGTTTGTGATCTTGCATGCTCTCCGTTTCTAGTAGCTATCTTAGCCAAGTAGATGCTAGTGACTCCAAGAGGGAGTATTTATGCTCGATAGTGGGTTCATGCCTCTATTTAATCAGGGGTAGTGACGGAAAACTCTAAGGATGTAGATGTGTTGTTGCTACTAGGGAGAAAACAACGATATCTTGTTCATGGAACAAGTGGATTGTTTACCTTACACACTTTGCTTAAAGCAGTTATACGTTGCTTGCAACTTAATACTAGAGGGGGTTCGGATGATAACCTGAAGGTGGATTACTAGTCATAGATGCAGTTGGATGGCGGTCTATGTACCTTGTTGTATTGCCCAATCAAATCTCATAGGATGATGAATGTCTAGTATTGCATTGTTATGCCTTACTCGGTCCTGTCAATTGCCCTACTGTAATTTGTTTACCCATCATGCCATGTTGTTTATCTTAAGGAGAACACCTCTAGTGAACTATGGACCCCGGTCCAACCTTTACCATTGATACATATTCCATTGTTACTGTTTACTTTATGCAAACCACCATTACCTTCCACACCATACAGTTAATCCTTTGTTTTCAGCAAACCGGTGAGATTGACAGCCTCACTGTTCGTTGGAGCAAAGTCTTGAGTTTGTGTTGTGCAGGTTTCCAGTTGCTAGCAACACCCCTGAGTCGTCTCCTTCTTCCTACTGGTTCGATAACCTTGGTTTCTTTCTGAGGAAAGACTTGCTGCTGTGTTGATCATACCTTCCTCTTGGGGTCTCCCGACGAAGCTCTACAGTGATCTGAGCGCATCAGCATGCCTGGTATGTGGTGAACTGCGGTATAATATCAGGAGAGATGACCCTGGTGATGTTGAGGGCGAGCAGCGCCCCAGGATGAGGGTTCCTGCAAAGGTGATGTGGTATGCTCCTATAATACCACGGTTCAAACGTTTGTTCAGAAACAAAGATCATGCCAAGTTGTTGTGATGGCACAAAGAAGACCGCAAGAAAGACTCGATGCTGAGACACCTCGCTGATGGGTTGTAGTGGAGAAAAATCGATAGAGAGTACCCCGGGCTTTGCAGATGACGTAAGGAACTTAAGGTTTGGTCTAAGTATAGATGGCATGAATCCTTTTAGGGAGCAGAGCTGCAGTCATTGCACCTGGCATGTAACTCTATGTATCTATAACCTTCCTCCTTGATTGTCCATGAAGCAGAAGTTCATTATGATGCCAGTGTTGGAGATATGCCCTAGATGCAATAATAAAAGTAGTTATTATTATATCTTTGTGTTTATGATAAATGTTTACATTCATGCTATAATTGTATTAACCGGAAACATCAATACTTGTGTGATTTGTAAACTTGTTAGAGTCCCTAGTGAAGCCTCTTTGTAACACTAGCTTGTTGGTTAATAGATGATCATGGTTTCCTGATCATGAACATTGAGATGTTATTAACAACAAGATAATATCATTAGGAGAATGGTATGATGGACATACTCCTATAGATAAGCGTAGCATAAAGATCAAGTTATTTCAATAGTTTGTTTGCTATAAGCTTTCAAATACATAGTAACGTAATTCCTTCGACCATGAGATCATGCTAATCACTATCACCGGAAGGATGCTTTGATGACATCAAACACCACTTCGTAACCGGAAGGTGGCATTAAGTATTCTAAAAGTATGTGTTGAGGCACATGGATCAAGAGTGGGATTTGTCCATCCATATGACAGATAGATATACTCTGGGACCTCTCGGTGGAATGTCATCCAATTATCTTGCAAGCATGTGACTGGCTCACAAGGGATCACATATCACATGAACGAGTAAAGAGTAATTATCGGTAATGAGGTTGAACTAGGTATGCAGAGATACCGACGATCAAACCTCGGATAAGTAAAATATCGTGAGACGAAAGGAAATTGGTCTCGTATGTAATGGTTCATTCGATCGCAAAGTAATCGTAGAAATATGTGGGAGACATATGAATTTCCAGATTCCTCTATTGGTTATTGATCGGAGAAGAGTCTCGGTCATGTCTGCATAATTCATGAACCGTAGGGAGACACACTTAAGGATTCAACGTTGTTTAGTAGATATGGAATGTGAGTAAGAAGACTGAATGTTGTTCGGAGTATCAGATGGGATCCGTGATATCACGAGGAGATCCAGAATGGTCCGGATAATAAGATTCATATAAGGAAAGTTCAATTCCGGAGTTCGGGAATGATTCCGGTGTTTTCACTAGAATGATCTAGAAGGGTCTAGAAGGTTCACCGAACCGGAAGGGTATGGGTACATGAATGAGTCATGACAAAGTGGAATGGTTGCATCATGTCCTAGGTCAAAGGGTTGTGCAAATAAAAGTGAGAAATCAAACTCCAAAATTTAAAGTCAAAAGGCAAGTTTGAAAAGTCAAACTGGAACAATGTGTCCTCGTGGAGGGAGGAGAGGAAACCTCCTCTCCCTCCATCACACACCAAGGAGGAGAGGGAGTTGGAGGAGGATTCAACCTCCCCTCCCTAGCTGCCCCTCCCTCTCATAAATAGAGGGGAGGGGGCTGCCCCAAAACACAATAACCACCATAGGCCCTCCCCACGCCGTCGCCACGCTGTCACCGCCGCACCAAGTCGCCGCCGCCCTAGCCGTTACTGACCACCTCCTCCTCCCTCGGCCTCTAAACCCTAGATTGTTGGGGAACCCTTCTAAATCCATCCTAACCCGCTCTGTCTTAATGCGAAGCCCTGCGGGATCTCCCCTCTACTTCTGACACCACGCCGCTGTGGTGCCAAAATCACGAGGAGAGAACTAAAACCTCCGCTGCCTGCTGGAACAAGGGAGAGGAAGGTCTTCATCGAGTACCGAACGTGTGACCGACCGCGGGAGCGCTGCCGGAATGCGACGCCGGAAGGATCATCTACGCGATCTTGAGATCGGCAAGTGTACGACTATATCACCCACGAGAATCTGCACTCGTTAACCGCTTTGGAATCTTCAAGGGTGAGTACTCTAATCGACTCGTTGCTACAATATAGTAGATAGATCTTGGCTTGTGTGTGTTCATGCGATAGAATTTTTTTGTTTCCATGCTACGAACCCCTACAGTGGTATCAGAGCCGTGTCTATATGTAGATCTATTGCATGAGTAGAACACAATGGTCATTATGGGCGGTGGTACTTTTATTATCAATTGCTTCTTGTGTACTTTGCATCTTGCGGTATGGTGGGATGAAGCGGCCCGGGCTAACCTTACATGACATCGTTCATGAGACTTGCTCCACGCTCAACATGCAACTTGTATTGGATAAGTGGCTTTGTGGGTGTCTGTATCTCCCATCATAGTAAATATTCAATTTACAACGGGAACTTGATAGTTCAAACATCAACATTGTGGTTCTTGTTCGTAAGTTAGAGCGGTACTTATTGAAAGCCCCAAACCAAGTAAAACATGCAAAGAATATTAGAGGGCGTCTAACTTATTTTTGCAGGGCTTGTGTTGTGATGTGATATGGCCATGATTATGATTATATATGATGTATGCATTGTTCCTTATTGTAAGTCGACAAGCGGCAGGAGCCTTATGGTTGTCTTTTAATTTCATTAAGACCTGCGGGTCTATTATTCAAAGTAGTTGTAATAGTTGAAGCTAGTGGATGACAACCATGGAGCGGTGCCATTGAACTTGACACCACGCCGGTGATGATGGAGATCATGTTCATTCTTGAAGATGGAGATCGGAAGCGCATGAAGAAAGGCCATATCATATCACATATTTTGAATTTCATGTGATGTTAATTCTTTTATGCATCTTGTATTGCTTAGATTGTGATGGTAGCATTATAAGATTGTAACACCCCGGTTCTGAAAAGACCGTGGCCTCTATGTGACATGCCAATCCCTGGATCGGTTCATTGGCCCACAATAGAGTAAGATGAATAACATAGCAAAATATCCGTGTATCATGAATAACGAAGATCCAGAGTACCATTATTACAATAAAAGCTTAGCCCAAGGCTAGCTCAAATTATTCAGGTAGCAACATAAATAAAGTAAATCCTCCATTCTTCAAATTGCCCACAAGTGAACAAGTGCCGAGTGGAGTACCGTGGCCTAAATCGATTACTCAGAATCGGAATAACCTGCAACATGAAACGTAGCAGCCCCAAAGGGTCAATACATGGAATGTATGGCAAGTAGAGCTAGTAAATGGAGACAATAGTGCTAACATCTACATGCATATTTGGCAAGTGGAGTTGTGTCTGGCTTGCATTTGCAAATACCTTTGTCCTACTTTCATAAACAGTTTTTGATTTTCTTTGAAAAGATCTCAATTAAGTTAACCCAACAATATTGAAACAATTATGAAATTAGAATGAGCGAGAAACATGTCATGGAATTAATATCAAGCAACTCAGTTGTCCATAACCGGGGACACGGCTAATCGATTAGATTATACACCCTGCAGGGGTTAGTACACTTTACCCATGTGACTTGGCCAGCCCAGCTCGTACCATCACTCTCATTTTGGGTGATGATATGGAGAAGTCCAAGAAGAGACCGTTCGGGGAGTAGCTCCCCAATCCCGATGCGCACCGGTCCAACCTACCAAAATTCTACATCTCTGGATACGCGGGTTCGGGTCACCACAATCTACTAAGTCCAACCAACCGCCCATTCCATTATTGGCACATGGTTGTACACGTAAGCTACACAATAAAGAAACCAATCATTCTCTCTTGATATCTGGATGCCTTTCCGCAATAAAACCACCAAAAATTATCAATACCATCACACCCAGGAGGTTCATTGATTAAGTTGTTTTAGTTTTCTCAAACCAATACTTTTAGAAACAAGTCTCAATGATGTAACCCAACCCTCGTTCAACATAGCATGGCTAAGCACATCTACCAACGGTGGTTCATCTACAAGGAAGGCCCTACCACATAATAGGACATAGCATAGCGATAGTATCATCCTACACATGTATCTACAAAATACACGACAATGCATTGCAAATAGTAGGACGATATCATGAACAAAGTAGCATCTACTTGCCTTGGTTGTAGCGGTCGGAAGAACAATCCACACACGAGCAAGCGCACTTTTCACACAATCTACACGATACAATTGCATTCATAAACAAACAATTCACAATCAAATGCAACAAAGATGATGCATGAAGGTATGCAAGGCAAGTGAATTGGTGCTACAGCTGCACCACATAATCCTATTCAATAATACTACTGGTTGCATGCATGGAAAATAGTTTTAGCGCAAGGAAAACTATTACGCAAAAGTAATGCTCAAAACTAGAGCTAGAACTCAAATAATTCACTACCGGTAGTATACTGTTTGTAAAATCTTGGGAAAATTCTATCGCATAGGAATCGCTGATTAGAAACAGTACCAACTGGAATTACTCAAAAAGGAATTATAAAACTCCCCGAGTAATTAAAACACTGTAGAAAGCCACTAGACAGTTTCTGCTGAAGTTTTTACTGTAAGCCTATCTTTTTAATTCACGATGAGATTCCCCTCGTTCCACTGAATCCAGGGACATATCATACACGATATTTGGAGCTACGGATCTTTTTCTATGAATTTATTACTTTAAAAAGGCCACTAACTAGTTTGATTAAACTGTACTAAACCTTGCTGCAAAAATCTGAACCAAAGGTACAGCGAGATTCTACACGACTCACTATATCTACACATATTTTATTTGCAATTTTTGGCCAAGCGGTTTAATTTCTATGCAATTTACAAGATTCTACCGAAATCTGTCAACTACAAGGATTAACGAAATTAACCAGTCAACTATGTCTGTTGACTGGTCAACGCGTCTGCTGACTGGGCACTGACTGGGCGTCTGACTAGTCAACGCCTGAGTCTGACCGGTCAACGAATGATCTAAGCCGCTGATCTGAGATCTGACGGTGGCTGCAGTCTTACCGGAAACAAACGGCGAAACGGTCGGCGGCGAGTTCCGGACGGCGGCGGCGATCGATTCCGGCGACAGAGTCTTTCCTGCGCGGACAGAGAGGATCAGCGCAACGGATTAAAATGGTCACGCAATGGCGGCGGTGTTCGGCACGCGTGCATGCGTGTGTCTGTGGCAGCTTGTGCGTGTGGGCGTGAAGCGAAGCGAGCGGCAGCGAAATGCAGCGCCGCGCAGAAGACCGCAGCAATGCGGCAACAGACGCAGCAGCCGAGGCGGCGCTGTGGCAAGCAGCGATCTTGGCGTCTTGTGGCAACAAGCGCGCTGACAGGCAAGGCGGCTTGGGCGCAGCGGCGGGATGAGCCTTGGCGGATGGCGAGAGAGAGAGAGAGGAGAGAGGCGGCGGCCTCACCTGGGCGGCGGGCGTGGCGGCGCCACAGCGGCGGATGGCGGCGCGGCGGCCGAAGGAGGCGGCAGCGAAGCGCTGGGCGATCGAGGCGTGAGGTGGTTAGCGCGGGATCCGAGGCGGGAGGCGGCGGCTCGGGCCAGGTGGGGTCCCTTTTGTGGCCCCCACGCGGAATCCTAGGCTGAAACGGCGCGGAGTTGGTTTCAGATTCGGAAATCGGTCCAAAATTCGGACCGTTTTCCGACGATTCACTAAAACGGTGACAACTTCTCCGTATGAGCTCCGATTCGAGCGATTCTTGCTCCTACGGTTTCGTGTAGTCGAGGGGAACAATCTAAGGCCAAGGTTTGAGCGAAACCACTAGGCTACAATGGTGGTAAACTCTAGTCCTACTAAAGCCTCCCGCAGGAGCCTCGTAGCAAAATAAAATAGGGTTTTGCAAATAGCGTTTCGCCGAACCTTTTCACTCGACGGTTTTGCATGGAAAGGCATGATGCAATGATATGAATGATATGCAAGACCAAATCTAAAATTTGGGATGTGACAAAGATGATCCCTCACACAAGATTATCAAGTAAAGTGTTCACCCTTAGTTAGCACCGTTACCAAGACTCGTCGTTTCGAAGCACCACGTGATGATCGGGTGTGATAGAATCAACGTGTGCATACAACGGGACCAAGCCAGATTTTCTCATGCACAAACTAAGGTTAATCTTGATGAGCCTAGCATGTATAGACATGGTCTCGAAACACAGATCACCGAAATTTAAAGCATGAGTCATATAGTAGATATGATAAACATGTTGATTGTTCGCCTTTGAAACTACATCATCTCTCATGATGATCGGTTTTGATGTAGTGGATTTGGTTCGTGTGATCACTAAAACAATGTGAGAGATAATGTTTTGAGTGGGAGTTCACCTAGGTTAATTTAACTATTAATTAAAACTCAATTTATCATAAACTTAGTCTAAACTTTTGCAAATATGTTTTAGATCAATGTCGGCCCCTACCATCCATTTTAATGCGTTCCTAGGGAAAGAAAAGTTCAAAAACAATGGAAGCAACTTCACGGATTGGTTCCGCAATTTGAGGATTGTCCTTAATGTTGGTGAGTTGACCTATGAGCTGGATGCACCGCTGGGTGACTGTTGGGGATATTCTAAATGGGTATCACCATAGCATGTCTCTAATCCGGATAACCCGAGTGGCCCACAGTTGGTAGCAAGGCCCATGGCCTGCTGGGCGGCCCAGTTAGATGGATACAGAAGGGAGGCCCATGCCGGATAAAGGAAGGCTACGGAGGAGTCACCGACGTACCCGAAGCCTTGGAGTGCAAGACACGCTAGACTAGTAGTATACCGTGTAGGACTCTATAACCTGTCCGGCTAGGACTTTGCCTATAACCCTAGGATCTAGCGAATATATAAGCCAGACCTATGGGATCCTTGAGGGCATAGAACAACTCATACCGCGCACAGCGAACCGATCCCTGTAACTCGGCGTATTGCCATTATAGTGATTTATAGCAGGAGTAGGATCCTGCCATCATCGTGGGATCTGAACCTAGGTAAGCTGTGTTACCTCGTACCCGCCAACCTTTCGCCTTACCCCACATCTCTAAACACGCTCTGTGAGGACCCCTCCATGGCATACTCGTTGGCAATACCACGATAGTTGGCACCCACCGTGGGGCAAGAGGGGCTTCAGGCTCTACAACGGGCGAGGTCCAAGCTCTTCGCGGGAATCGGCGAAATCGTAGCCATCGGTTGTGTTCTCTTATCCAGCAACGTTCTGATCGTCCCTCCCGATGAGTTCTGGATCCCGGCAAAGACGAACCCCACCCGCTGCTCGATCGTCCCAATCAGGGACATCCACCTCTTCATCGGCAAAACCGACTCGGGCACTAGTTCCCTGGAAGCCGGAGGAGCGTCAAGACCTGCGCGGACCGCCTACGGGCAGGATACGTTCGTGGAAGGATTGAAGTCGGATCTCTCTTCTGAGTTTGCCGGCATAGATCAGAAAAATTCAAGGCCCACCCAAACCGCCCCTGTGCAGGATATAATGGTGGAAGATCGCTGCAAGTCCGCCGGCTTCGCCCGTGCATCTGGACAGCAGAGATCCAAATTCGTTGGCGTGGTAACTATCTTTGATCTGGCGCGTTGCGTCCAGCGAGAAGGTGAAAACCCCCGCGATTACCTAGCCAAGTGGCTCCGCATACGGGCCGACCTGGAGCATTACCCCAATGATGATGCCATCTATCACTTTGTGGAAGGACTGGACCGCGGTACACTTCTCCGGCATACGCTAAGACAGTAGCAGGCCGCGAGTCTCCTCACTTTCGAGGGCATGGTTCACACCGTCAATAACTACGCGCATTTGTAAGCGAGGCTCGGCAAGGTGCTGCATTGCGGCGCCCCGCCGCCTCAGCCACCGCCTCCATCGCCTCCAGTCATCATCGCTGCTGTCACACCACCACCACCCATCATCGAGGAGGCCCTGGCACCCTCCGACTCTGTATTGTACGCACTCTACACCGACATCAGCGTTGACTCGGAGGAGATAGACTTTAGCCCAGAGGAACTCGACTCTGCTATGCAGGAGATGGAGGAGGACATCAGACGCGGCGAGTAGGCCGACAAGGCCATCACATCCCGAGAGGTGTTCGTCGCCATTGGGACCGTGATGGAGGAACATAAACCTGGACAAGCTCCGCCTAAAGCGCTGGACAAGGGGAAGGGACCACCTGTTGCTGCCGATAATGATCGCCCAAAGGCCATGCCCCCTCCGCCTAACCTAGTGCAGCAGCCGCAGGAACTCAACATTGGACCGAGTAACAACAACACCGCAAACCCGCCGCCTCCGTCATCTATGTCTGTGGCTGCCCAAATCACTCCAGCTGATAGAGTGATGTATGACAATTTGCTCGTCAAGCCCATGACTGATGGCCACCCCTACTGTCCGGCAACAGAAAACCTCCATGAGGATACTGATGGCCACCCTACCCCCAGTTCCCCAGTACCTGCGCTGTTCCAATCACTTGGGACAACAAGGATCACCCAGACCTCATCCATACGGAGAACCAGTACGCCATGTCATCAACCCCCTGATTGACGGCAACGAGTTCACCAAATGCATGGTGGACAGTGGAAGCAACATCAACATCATGTACCTGCATACGCTGCATAAGATGAACTTCACGGAGGCCAACCTAAGGCGGACCAGCACCGTGTTCCATGGCATAGTTCCTGGCCGGGAGGCTCGGTCCCTTGGGTGCATCACACTTCAGGTTGCTTTAGGCGACGTTAATAATTACCGCCAAGAACGCATGACCTTCGAGGTGGTCCCCTTCAAGAGAGTGTACCACATCATCTTTGGATGTGACATCTTCCATGCCTTCATGGCCAAGCCATGCTTTGTCTACAACAAGCTCAAGATACCCGGACCTAACAACATCATCACCGTATCCGGAAGCTTTACCAAGGCAAGGGACTGCGAGATTGGAGAAGCAGCCTTTGAAGAAGCTGTCCTCTACATCAAAGAATTCAAGAAGATCCAGAGCAAGGTCGATGCCACGGAGATGCCGGTGTCGAAGAAGCAGATTTCTGACTCCGCCCCCGCCTTCAAGGCTGCCATCGATACCAAGCCGGTGGAACTTGTGGTAGGCGATGCCTCCAATACCACTGCCATTGGGACGAACCTGGACATCTTTGCCTTGCAACCTGCTGACATGAAAGGTGTACCTATGCAACTTGCCGAGCACAGTATGAATATTGATCCAAAATGCAAACCGGTGAAACAACCTCTACGATGCTTCGGAGACGAGAAGAGATGCGCCATAGGCAAAGAGATAGCTAAGTTACTTAAGGCTAGTTTTGTCCGAGAAGTCCTTCACACCCGATGGGTGGCCAATCATGTACTTGTCCCCAAAAAGGGAACCAAAGAATTAAGAATGTGCGTTGATTACACCGGCTTGAACAAAGCATGTCCCAAAGATGCGTTTTCTTTTCCTCACATTGACCAAGTCATTGACTCGATGGCTGGCTCAGAACTTTTGTGTTTTCTCGATGCATACTCAGGATACCACCAGATAAAGATGAGGAAGTCGGACCAATTGTCCACTTCGTTCACCACACCTTACGACATGTTTTGCTATGTCACTAATGACTCCTTGATAGCGCCAGAGAATTTGGTGCTTGATGTGGAGTCTTGTTGGGAACCCCAAGAGCAAGGTGTGAAGAGCACAACATCAAGTCTTCCCTCAGTTGACACCGAGGTTATCGAACCAGAAGGAGGAAGGAAACGTCACACAGGTGTTTCAAGCAACGCGGAGACCTGCACAACACAAACTCAAGACTTTGCCCCAACGAATCAGTGAGGTTGTCAAGCTCACTGGTTTGCTGTAACAAAGGATTAAACGTATGGTGTGGAAGGTAATGGTTTGCAGCAAGTAAACAAGTAATAGTGGAGGATGTATCAGTGGTAAAGATTGGACCGGGGTCCATAGTTCACTAGAGGTGCTCTCCTTAGATAAACAACATGGCATGAAGGGTAAACAAATTACAGCGGGGCAATTGACAGGAACTGAGCAAGGCATAACAATGCAATTACTAGCTAGAAAGATCCTATGAGGTTGATTGGGCAATACAACAATATACATAGACCGCCATCCAGCTGCATCTATGACTAGAAGTCCACCTTCAGGTTACCATCCGACCCCTCTCTAGTATTAAGTTGCAAGCAACAGACAACTGCTTTAAGCAAAGTGTGTAAGGTAAATAGTACACATGTTCCATGAATAAGAGACCGTTGTTTTCTCCCTAGTAGCAAAAGCACATCTACAACTGAAGAGATTTATGTCACTTCCCTTGGAAACTAGAGGCATGAACCCACTATCGAGCATAAATACCCCCTCTTGGAGTCACTAGCAACTACTTGGCCAAGATAACCACTAGCAACGGAGAGCATGCAAGATCACAAACAACACATACATGATAGAATCATAAAGACAAAACCATTAACCAAACTGACATAATAATCTCAATATCCATCGGATCCCCGCAAACACAACATGCATGATTACAAATAGATTAGATCTTGATCATGAACGGAGCTCACAAGATCTATACATGAAAGCACAAAGGAGGAGATACAACCATCTAGCTACTACATGGACCCATAGTCCAAGGTGGAACTACTCACGCATCATACTGGAGAGAAGGCCTCCGGGATGATCTCCCCTCGGCAGGTGCCGAAGAACTTGATCCCGATCTAGGGACGATGGTGGCGGCGGCTACAGACGGTTTCGTAGAGATTTTATCGGGTACTTAGGGTTTCTGCGTCGGGGGCTTCTTATAGGCGAAGGGGCGAGACCAGGAGGCGGCCAGGGCCACCAAACCCTAGCAGCGCAGCCCACCGCCTGCGTGCTGGGTAGGTCTGCCCTCGGCTGGCCCCTTCGGCCTCCTCCGACCTCTTGTTCCCACGTAGTAATTAACTTTGACGTTTGTCCCGTCCAATTCCGATAATATTTCTTTACTAACTTTTTTGAAACAAAAAACAGCAGAAAACAGGCATTTGGCACTGTTGCAACTTGTTAATAGGTTAGTACCAGAAAACATGTAAAAAGCAGCTCAAAGTGTAGACAAGAAAAGCAAAGTAGATACAAAACAATCATGGAACATCAAAAATTATAGATACGTTTACAACGTATCAGCATCCCCAAGCTTAACTCCTACTCGTCCTCGAGTAGGTAAGTGATAAATAGAATAATTTTTGAGGTGACATGCACCCTCACAAAGATCCAACCATTTGCAAGCATTGAAAGTTGGGATCAAAGAACTCTAAACATGTGCATGAAAGATGGATTTCTAACAATAGGACATAGTAACTATGCACGCAACATGACAAGCTACAAACAAAGATCATGAATAACATGCATTGAAAAACATTTGTTTGTTTCACATGCAGAAAACATAGCATAGTGGTAATCAGCTTGTCCCTCATAGAGTAGCAATATAATGCATAAGACACCTGCAAAGTTCACAAGGGTGACTAGAAACAAGTAGCACAAGAACAAGTAATAACACAATATGCATCAATCAACAAGCTTTGGAACATTGTACATAGAATGACAACTATGCTCTCTTAATGGTGCCTAAAGGTAGAAGGTGGAGACTCCAATAATGATGGAAGAAAGGCCTTTTTGTAAAGTAAGTAGGGATTACAAGTTTCAAAAAGAGCTTCCAAAAATTATGGTACTTGTTAGCTTTCAGCCCTCATTTACCCTATCATAAGCATCTTGAAGTGGTTAAGGTTAAAGTGGCAAAGCTGCTTGACGAAGTATAAGTTGGCAGTCTCATGCCCCTTGAATACGAGGGCCACACCTCATCCATACTCAACTTTGGGTCCAGGTAAGTTCTTGTCATTGTAAGTACATGTGTATCATAAAGAGCCGCCAACTAGGTACCCCTAGCACATGGTACAAGAGCTTTCCTATAACCAAAATGACAAGGCAAGCAGACAAGGAGAATCTCAGCAATTCTTCTTATGTACCATGGGAATATGGTGCCTTTTTCTCTCTTTCCTCTTTTCTGTCTCTTTTTTTAAGAAGAATGCTTCATAGATGTCACTATGGTGATGTTGCAAGTTTCCACCATGATTAGGCATGGCTTAGGCTAGCGGCCCAGGCGTTTCTCTAACACAGGATATAAACTCCATGGACTTACAAGTACCCTCTTTATTTCACACCGGTGACATCCATAGACAAAAGAACATGATATCAACTGAGTACAACAAGGTACAAGTGCAGTGTTGAAAATGTTCCCCGTGACAGCACAATTCTGCTAACTCCAACTGATAAGTGCAAGCATATACAACAAAGTTTTCACAATGGTTCAAGTTTATTAGGGGCAAAGAATAAAGTTTGCCATCAAGTTCGTGAGGGATTTAATCACTAAGTTTTCACATAACAAAGTAGTTTTTAATTGGAAGATAGATGAAAACAAGAAATATACTTGGAATGGTGTAACACACCATGCATAGGAGTTTATAGTGGACACTTTAAAATAACTTGGTTTCTTGGGAGTTGGAGGCATGAGTAGAACTTACTCATACAAGTGGAGGCTAGCAAAAGACTGGGAGCAACCAACTAAGAGAACAATAATGGCCAAAATCATGCAGTGCAACAAAGCATACTAATCAAAGAAAAGAGTGGTACTACAAGTCAAGGACTAAATGATCATAGAGGCTAATGGTGACTTGTCATAGTCATAACATGGTGTGAGCATGTGCCAAGTCAACCCAAGCAAAGCATCAAAGGAGAATACCACAATACTATGCTTTTGCATGCTAAAACAACGCATAATTTCTTCAAGGCACACTAAGCAATCCCAATTGTTTGGAACAAGACATGCTACAGCAATAATAACTAAGCATAATACTAAAACAACACCTAGCATGTCATGCTAAAGTCTAAGTCACAGTCAATGCAAGCTCCTCTTGCACTTTAAGCAAGAACTTACTACTCCTTTCCAAACAACACAGCAAGAACGGGGGTCCAAACTACTTAAGAAAACTAAACAAACTAAGCAAAGAAAACGAAAACTAAGATGCTCCAAGAATAACACAATTGTGCATGAAACAATAAAAACAAAGTGTCTAGACAGACCTGAGCTTTTTATTGATGAAGAAGGGGATGCCTTGGGCATCCCCAAGCTTTGACGCTTGTACCTCTTGGATATTTCTTGGGGTGACACCATGGTGGCATCCCCAAGCTTGAGCTTTTGTCCATTCTTCATCTCATTGCATCATTCTCTCTCTACACCTGAATTTTTTCCTTCATACAAAACTTCACACAATCTTCATTAGCAACATTAGCTTATTCAAAAGATATTAGACCTCTGGAAAAGCTTTGGAATAGCAAGGATTTTCACTAAAAACACAAGCTACTGTAGTAACTCCTTCAAAAAGCTCAATTTACCTAAAGTGAACTCAAAAAGGAATCAATAAGAAGCAAATGCAAATAATGGCAGAAATCTGTCAAAACAAACCACCAGGTAGAAACGATTTTTTCGAACATCTTCTATTGCTCAAATCAAAAAGTGTTGAACTAACGAAAGTTATCTAACATACTGAGGGATTTATTAGTAAATTGTGAGCTCAATCCGAGTTAGAGAGCCTCCTCACTAATTTTTTTGGTGGAGGACAGAAATCTGTTTTGGGACAGCAACTCCTCAAATCTTACTTCCTTCTCATTAGAGGTCATTATTGGCAAAAAAAATAAAACAAAAAGGATAAGGAGAGGTCATTAATGAAGTAATAACTTACAAGACTCAAGGAAACTCTTGGTTTATCTCCCAACAAGTACTTTTCTTTAACGCCTTTAAGTTAGGCACAAAAGCTTGAGAAGATGCTCACATAGAACTATGAGTTGAAGTAAAAGAGAGCATCGAGAAGCAAATTCAAAACACCTTTAAGTCTAACCCACTTCCTATGCATAGGAATCTTGTACACAAATAAGTTTACAAAGAACAAAGTGACATGCATAGGAAGAGAAAACAAGAGTAACTTCAAAACTTTCAGTACAAAGAGAGGTGTTTTAGTACCATGAAAACTTTTACAACCATACTTTCCTCTCTCATAATAATTTCCAGTAGAATCATTAATAAACTCAAAAATATAGCTATCACATAAAGCATGCTTTTCATGATCTACAAACTCATAGTTTCTATCAAGCTCAAAGATAGTGGGATTAAAACCTTCACAGGTATTACCCAAAGTAGATATTTCAAAAGGAACCACAGGAACATAACATTCATCCTCCTATGGTAAGCATGGGGGACAATCAAATAATATAAGAGGTAAAGAGTTACTCTCATTAGAAGGTAGGCATGGGTAGATCCATTCTTCCTCCTTTTGTTCATCACCGTCCTCCTCTTTTTCATCTAATGAGCTTCCAGTTTCAACAATTTCTTCTTCCATAGGCTCCTGCAAGGCATTAGTCTCTTCCATTTGTGGAAAACACTAGCCATTTGCTTCCTTGTAATTATCAAAGCAAAATTTAAGTATCTCATAAACCTCACATTCATAAGGTGCATCATCAGTATTTTCAAGCAAACTAGCAAGTTCTAATGCACCCTTGAAAGCAATAAATTCTTCAATTTGTTCCACATCATAAAAGTCATAATTTCCTTTAACATAAGAAGATATGGTAACATTATCATTATACTCACATTGAAAAGGCAGGTGTTTATACCTCCTACAGCAATAAGACTTATCAAAGCAATAAGTAACATTACAAGTAGAGCACATGTCTCTAGCAATAGTATTCAACTTATCAATTTGTTCCCATAAGTGTTTCCCTTTTTGTGACAAACGGTGTTCCTTATAATAATACTTTTGTTCTTCCGTGAACCCACCTTGCCAATAAGAACTAGTTTCAAAGAAACCATCCATTGATAGAAAGCATGACCAAGCAAGGCAACAACAGACCAGCAACTAGAGTAGGAACTGATTTTTTTGTGTTTTTGAATAAAGAAAGCAAACCAAGCTAGACTAATTGTTTGGGTTTTTTGAAAAGAGGCAAACAAAACCAAGCAAAAGAAACAAAGCAAACTAAAAACAAAGTAAAGAGAAAGGAAGTGAAGGACTCCCCTAGTGAATACGTCCTTAGCCTCCAAGAACGGCCAGAAAAACTTGTTGATGACTCCTTGATGGCGCTAGAGAACTTGGTGCTTGATGTGGAGTCTTATTGGGAACCCCAAGAGCAAGGTGTGAAGAGCACAACAACAAGCCTTTCCTCAGTTGAGACCGAGGTTATCGAACCAGAAGGAGGAAGGAAACGTCACACAGGTGTTGCAAGCAACGCGGAGACCTGCACAACACAAACTCAAGACTTTGCCCCAACGAATCAGTGAGGTTGTAAAGCTCACCGGTTTGCTATAACAAATGATTAAACGTATGGTGTGGAAGGTAATGGTTTGCAGCAACTAAACACGTAATAGTGGAGGATGTATCAGTGGTAAAGATTGGACCGGGGTCCATAGTTTACTAGAGGTGCCCTCCTTAGATAAACAACATGGCATGAAGGGTAAATAAATTTCAGCGGGGCAATTGACAGGAACAGAGAAAGGCATAACAATGCAATTACTAGCCAGAAAGATCCTATGAGGTTGATTGGGCAATAAAACAATATACATAGACCGCCATCTAGCTGCATGTAGGACTAGAAGTCCACCTTCAGGTTATCATCCGAACCACCTCCAGTATTAAGTTGCAAGCAACAAACAAATTCTTTAAGCAAAGTGTATAAGGTAAACAGTCCACATGTTCCATGAACAAGATATTGTTGTTTTCTTCCTAGTAGCAACAACACATCTACAACCGAAGAGATTTCTGTCACTTCCCTTGGAAACTAGAGGCATGAACCCACTATCGAGCATAAATACCCCCTCTTGGAGTCACTAGCAACTACTTGGCCAAGATAACCACTAGCAACGGAGAGCATGCAAGATCACAAACAACACAGACATGATAGAATAATAAAGACAAAACCATTAACCAAACTGACATAATAATCTCAATATCCATCGGATCCCCGCAAACACAACATGCATGATTACAAATAGATTAGATCTTGATCATGAATGGATCGCACAAGATCTATACATGAAAGCACAAAGGAGGTGATACAACCATCTAGCTACTACATGGACCCATAGTCCAAGGTGGAACTACTCACGCATCATACCGCAGAGAAGGCCTCCGGGAAGATCTCCCCTCCGGCAGGGTGCCGGGAAGAACTTGAGATCCCCCCGATCTAGGGACGATGGTGGCTGTGGCTACATATGGTTTCGTGGAGATTTTATTGGGTACTCAGGGTTTCTGCATCGAGGGCTTCTTATAGGATAAGGGGCAAGACCGGGAGGCGGCCAGGACCACCAAACCCTAGCCAGGCGCGGGCCCACCTGCCCCTGCGCCTGGGGTGGGTCTGCCCCCTCTGGACTTCTTGTTCTCCACGGAAAGTAATTGACTTTGACGTTTGTCCCGTCCAATTCCGAGAGTATTTCTTTACTAACTTTTCTGAAACCAAAAACAATAGAAAACACGCATCTGGCACTATTGCAACTCGTTAATAGGTTAGTACCAGAAAACATGTAAAAAGCATCTCAAAGTATAGACAAGCAAAGCAAAGTAGATACGAAACAAGCATAGAACATAAAAAATTATAGATACGTTTCCAACGTATCAGTCACGATGCCCTTTGGGCTGAAAAACGCAGGTGCTACGTACCAGCGGACTATGCAGCATTGCCTACACGATCAAATTGGTCAGAACGTTCACGCCTATGTGGACGATATAGTGGTGATGTCTAAAAAATCAAACGACTTAAAAGAAACCTTTGATAATATCCGGAAATACAACATGGTGTTTAACCCTAAGAAGTGTGTCTTCGAGGTTCCAGACGGCAAATTGTTGGGTTTCATCGTTTCCCAATGTGGAATCGAGGTCAACTCGGAGAAAATCAAGGCCATCCTAAACATAAACCGTCTAACATGCCTGAAGGACATACAACGGCTTACAGGCTGCGTAGCAGTAGTAAGCCGGTTCGTCAGCCGGCTTGGAGAGAAGGCTCTACCACTGTACAAGTTGCTGAAGAAGGCGGACAAATTTACATGGACGGACGAGGCAGATGCGGCACTAAAGAAGCTAAAGGAGATACTCTCCTCGGAACCTATACTCGCAGCACCCGAGCCTATGGAGCCTATGTTGATCTACATGGCGTCCAACAACCGGGTAATCAGCATCGTCGTCGTGGTAGAGCAGAAAGAACCAGGGCATGAGTATGGAGTTCAACGACCAGTTTACTATGTAAGGGAGGTCTTGATGGAGTCCAAGAAGCGTTACCCACACTACCATAAGCTAACTTATGGAGTGTTCCTTGCTTCTCGGAAGCTAAGGCACTATTTCCAGGAGCATCCTATCACAGTTGTGAGCAAAGCTCCACTGTCCGACATCATCAACAACAGCGACGCTACAGAAAGGGTTCCGAAGTGGGGCATTGAGCTTGCCGCCTTCGAGATCACCTACAAGAGACGCGATGCTATCAAATCATAGGTCTTGGCGGATTTTATCGCAGATTGGACGGAGATGACAGATGCTACCCCTATACCAGAGCCAGAATACTGGGTGATGCACTTTGACGGATCAAAGCTACTCAACAGCTCGGGGGCTGGTGTACTGCTACAGTCACCAATAGGGGAAAAGCCGCACTACGTTCTGCAGATCCACTTCGAGGCTACAAACAACATGGTGGAATATGAAGCACTCATTCATGGACTTCGCGTAGCCAAGGATATTGGCATCAAGCGCATAGTTTGCTGTGGAGATTCTGACTTGGTTGCCCAGCAGGTGGCTGGCACCTGGAACGCGCGGAACCCTATGATGGCGGCATATCGAGACAAAGTGTACGAGATAGCCAAGAGCTTCTTGGGCTACGAAGTCAAGTATGTCCGAAGGTAGGAAAATGAGGCGGCTGATCTACTGTTAAAGCTTGGGTCAGGGCGCAAAAAAAATCCGCCTGGCGTTTTTCTGGAGCATCTACGGACACCATCCGTGAAGGGAGCAGACCCCGAGAACCCGGATAGAGTTGACTCTTTTGTCCACATAGTGACAAAGGTCCCTTCAGCTTGGACAAAACCGTTCATGGAGTATCTCGTACACGGAACTTTGCCCATCGACGAGGTCGAAAGTCGGCAAATAGTACGTCGAGCAAAGGGCTATACCATAATCAATGGATAACTCTATAAAATAAGCACCACTGGTGTATACCTCAAGTGTATTTCCCAGCAAGAAGGTATTGAAATCCTTCGTGAGATCCATCTTGGAGATTGTGGGCATCACGCCGCTCCTCGATCGTTGGTCTCCAAAGCCTTCCGGCAAGGATTCTACTAGATGACCGCAAAGGCGGACGCCGATAAGCTGGTTGAGACATGCATGGGATGCCAGTATTATGCCCGACAACCACATGTTCCGGCTGAAGAAATTGCGAACAATACCAATAGCTTGGCCGTTTGCAGTCTAGGGGCTAGACATGGTTGGTCCATTATAGGCGACACCATGTGGGTTTACCCATCTGCTAGTAGCAATTGATAAATTCACCAAATGGATAGAAGCTAAACCCATTAGAAAGCTGATACGCCCAATTTTCATCACCATTCTATATCATAATCTACCTCTATTCATTGATATTTGTCTTATTATGAGGTATTACTTATGTATTTTCCACTGTTTATGCATGTTGGATGATTCTTAGAGGATGAACTGGAGGAGTCTAGATTCTGATGGAAAAGAAGGCGTTTTGATGCAATTTAGCAAAGATTAGAAAAATACCAGAAACATATGGGAAGATATTATTTTTCTAGAAGATTAAGGAATCCGGAAGGAGGGGCGAAGAAGGGCCACAGGGGGCCCACACCCCCTAGGCGTGGGCCCACCCTGAGCCACGCCTAGGGCAGGTGTGGCCCACCTGCTCGGCCCCCGACTCCACCCCTTCGCCTATATCTTCCCTACGGAATCCTAAGGCTCGGGGAGCGACCACAGATATATTTCCGCCGCCTCTGGGGGGCAGAAAACATAGAGAGAGAAAGATATCTCCGGCAGATAGATTTCTGCCGGGGGAATCCCTTCCCGAAGAGGGGATACCATCGACATCAACACCATCATCAATCTAGGCTTCATCGGGATCATCATCATCCACACCATCATCTCCACCAGCATCATCATCACCACTCGGTCCCGCTGTAACAATTGTGTTGGATATTGATTTAGTTCTTAGGGGGAACTTTCCTGGTGTTACTTACTATTATAGTTGATGCTTGTGAGTGGAACCATTGGATTATTGTTTATGTTCAGATTGTTACCCATTATCATATCATCTTTGATCTTGATCCATATGATGTATTGTGAGTAGTTTGTTCAGTTCTTGAGGACATGGGAGAAGTCATGTTGTTATTAGTGGATTTGTGTTGAGTTATTATTCAATGGTTTAGTATTTAAGTTGTGGTTCTATTCTTCTAGTGGTGTCATGTGAACGTCGACTACATGATATTTCACCATTTATGGGCCTAGGGGAATGCATTGTGTATTTATCTACTAATTGGTGGGGTTGCCGGAGTGACAGAAACCTGAACCCCCGTTAGGACATCTTTGCACAAGGGAGCGTAGGATCTCAGAGTTTAAGGTTGTGGTTAGATTTATATCTTAATTACTTTCCTGTAGTTATGGATGTTTACAGGGGGTTTAATCACAAGTATGTATTAGTCCAAGTAAGGTCGGTACATTAGCACAGGTTCACCCACACAACACTTACAACACCAAAGAAGAGTACTCAGCTATTTGAAGCGAAAGCACTTGACAGAATTCCCATGTGTCCTCGAGAACGTTTGGTCTTTATAAGTATTTCCACCGGCTTGTCCTTTGCTAAGAAAGGATTGGGCCACTTGCTGAGTTTGCTCTTTATTACTTGCGCCTTGTTTTGTTGCTTTATCAGAAAACCCCCAAAAATCCGTTTGCTAAGTATTTGCAGAGAGTTCCTGCTCCTTAGCACTAGTCAACACATTCTTCTCCTTGTTGGGATCGACACTCCTATTTATTGAAAGTACTACGATACACCCCCTATACTTGTGGGTCATCAAGACTATTTTCTGGCGCCGTTGCCGGGGAGTGAAGCACTATTGAAGAGTGGAACTGGAACTTCTACTGTGAGTATTGTTTTTGTTACTACTTGTTACTTTGTTTCCAATATGGATAACCCACTTGGTTTTCTGTTTGGGAAAACTACTACCACTGCTAGGGTAGTAGATG
Organism: Avena insularis; assembly: GCA_023614405.1. Lineage (NCBI taxonomy): Eukaryota > Viridiplantae > Streptophyta > Magnoliopsida > Poales > Poaceae > Avena > Avena insularis. Next base: position 216,515,115 of record CM042685.1, on the reverse strand, counting down.
AACCACCACCTGTTGAGATAGCCCCTTTTAAGATACCTACAAGTATTGTTGATCGTGTTATGGATAATTATTATTTTGGGGATGGAACTGTCCATCCTGGTGATCACTTGCTTTTTATCCATGAATTATGCGGGTTGTTTAAGTGTGCAGGTATCACAACTGAACAGGTGAAGAAGAAGCTAATCTCCATATCCTTGAAAGGGAGATCTGAAGAATGGTATAAGCTACTAAAGAATGGATAATCCATGGAATGGGAGGAAATGACATCTCTCTTTTATTCTAAATTTTATCCTCCGAGTGAGATTCATAAGGATAGAAATCTGATATATAAATTTTGGCCTCGTGATGGAGAGAGTACAACTCAAGCTTGGGGGAGATTGAAGTTACTAATGCTTAAATGTCCTATTCATGAACTCCCTAACAATATTATCATCAATAACTTTTATGCTAGGCTTTCTCTTCATGATAAAGATTTACTAGATGCTTCTTGCGCTGGATCATTCACATGTATGAAGGAAGAAGCTAAATGGGATCTACTAGACCGTATTCAAGAGAACACTGAAGTTTGGGAGAATGAAAAAGGAAGAAAGTCAGGTATAAACTATTATTATGAATGCATTAAATCTTTTATGGGAACTAATGACTTCCGTGATATCAGTAATGAGTTTGGTCTTGATTCCCAAAGTATTGCCAATTGTTTTAAGGTCTTTGCCTCTTACATAGAAATTCCCAAGAAGAAGTGGAATAAGTACCATGCTCCTTATAAAGATGTTGTTAATCATGTTCCTGTTAGAAGTACTGAAGTTTGTACTACTAATCATATTGTGCCTGAACCTCATGTTGAGAAAGTTCCTTTCCCAGCTAAGGTAAAGGAGTATTCTATGATGATTAGTGCGAATAATAAAGGTACCAAGAAAACTGTGGAGCCTAGTGAGCAATTGAATATTAAACCTGTGGTAGCTATTGTGAAAGACCGTGTCACTAGAAATATAGAGGATGAGCACATTGTCTTCAGTGAGGACGCTTCTAATATTATCTCTCATCCTATTAAAGCTATAAAAGCTAGTGTTCCTATGCTTTCTATTAAAATGGGTGATCATTGCTACTATGGTTTATGTGATATTGGTGCTAGTTCTAGTGCTATTCCTTATGAGCTTTACGTGGAAATTATGCATGAAATTGGTCCTTGTGAGCTTGAGGACATTGATGTGGTTATTCACCTTGCTAATAAGGAAACCATTTGCCCTATTGGTATCATAAGAGATGTGGAGGTTCTTTGTGGTAAGATTAAGTATCCTACTGATTTCCTAGTGCTTAATTCGGCAGCTAGCAAAACTTGTCCTATCATTTTTGGTAGACCTTTTTTGAACACTTGTGGAGCTATTATAGATTGTAAGAAGGAGAAAGTTTGAAATAAGTTTGGTGGAGATTCTTATGAGTTTAACTTTTCCAAATTTGCTAAAGCTCCTTGTGAAAATAGCTTGCCTAATAAAGATTTCAGGATGGAACAACTTGCTTCTATTGTTCCAGTTTATAACCTTGGGCCTCTTTTTGGTGACTATAAGTATGCTCATCCTTGTGATAAAATTGATTCCTTTGATGGTTATATTGTCAACTTTATTCAAAGTTCTACTGAAAGTTATTATGAGAGAGGGAAACATGGTTTTATGCTTCTCAATAATGTTAAGTTTCCCCATTTTATGTTGAAAGCTTTGAAGTTGCATCGGTTTTGTCTTCCTATGCTATTGGCTTTTTGTTTAAACAATTTGTTTTATCATGACATTCCCATGCATAGGAAGTGGGTTAGACTCAAATGTGTTGGTTATTTGCTTATTGATGCTCTTTTCACTCCAGAGTTATATCTCCTTTGTGAGCATCTTTGAGACTTTCAAGCCTAACTTAAAGGCAATAAAGAAAAGTACTTATTGGGAGATAACCCAAGAGTTTTGTCGAGTCTTGGAAGTTATTACCTCTGTAATAACCGCTCCTTATCCTTTTTGTTTTGGTTTTTGTGTCAAGTTCAACTACTTTTGAGAAGTGGAGGAGTTGTGAAAAGTGGTTGTCCTGGGCCAGATTTTTTTGTTGTACCATAAAAATTCGTGAGGGAGCTCAGTACGTCGGATGGAGATGTATTTTTTTGAGATTGTTCTCCCAGTTGTTACCCAACTTTCATTAGTTTTGCACTTTTTTATTTGAGCAACAGAGGATTTTCGAAAAATCAATCTTTACCTGCTGGTCTGTTTTGATAGATTTCTGTTATCATTTGCATTTGCCTCTTATAGAAGCCTTTGTTTTGATTGGTTTCAGTTGAAGTGTGTATCTAAAGGTTATTTGTTTTTTTCTTATACTAATGTTTCCATTTAAGCTTGTGTATTGCCTTGTGAGGAAAGGAAACTTCCAAGAGAAGGAGAAAAGGAGTCTGCAGAGTTCGTCTTTGACTAGGTAAAAGTGGTGAAAACAAAAGGTTCGTGAAACCCCAATCTTTTTATATTTTTTATGTTTTTAATACATAAGGGAAGTTATGAGATAGAACCGAGGAGGAACCGAAGTCCGAGGTGGACAAACCCACCCGAGGCGCGGGCCCCTGCCTGGTCACGCCTGGAGGGGGTGTGCCACCCCCGAACTCCCTCTCCGCCTTGTTTCCGTGTCAGAACCTTCCTTATGCACTAAACCTTCGTAATATATAACCCCCCCCGGATCCCCCAAGGTTAGTGCATCGTGTTCTCGTCGTGTTTTCATTTTGATCTGTTTCTGTCTGGAAAACTTCTCAAGTTTAGAGCATCATGGTCTCCGCCAACGACAAAGGCAAAAAGCCCGAGGAAGATGATCCTCACAAACCCAAGGAGGAGGAGATTTTGGTAGGTTATGAAGGAGACATGGAGGAGGACAAACAACCGAACACCGGCACTACCATCGCGAGCATTGGAGTGGTGGCAAAACCTATCAAGCTCAAGAGGACAACACAGATGTCTACAGGAGGGAAATCTCGACGTCATGCCCTCTCTCCACAGTCACCTCCTCCAAGTACCAAGAAACCCTTCCACACTCTTATACATGAGCGTCAATATCAATATGTGCCCAAAGGGAACTTACCCTCGATGTGGGACATGCCTTGTTCTAACCATGCATGGGAGGAACACACTAAGAAGGAAGAGTGGGGAAGGAATAATAAGGACTGGAACTCTCAATCCGATATGATCATGAACCGCATTGAGCATAACTCAAAGTTGATTCGTACCCTAACCTTTGAGATTGAGGAGTTAAGGAAAATGATTGAGGAGCTTATCAAGAGAACACCACCACCACCGAAGGAGTAATTCGTCATCAGGTTTGGCATCCCCTTGGTTTGTTCCAAGCTTGGGGGAGTGCTGTGGTATCACCACCATTATCTTTCATCTTTTACCTTTTAGTGGATTCATATCTTTGGTAGAGGTGTTATCTTATAGTTTGGTTTGCATGTGGAATTATCTCTCCTTTAGTTTATTATCTATGTATCCCTTGGTGTGAGTGCCTTTATTGGAGTATTAATGAGAAGTTTCATCTTTTACTTTTTGCACTTCTTATTTTAGTTTGCAATCTCTATTATATGATGGATCTTGTTGATTAGTATTGGCATCACTTTGGGATCATCAAGTGGATCTAAATTGGTTTTGGCAAACCGAGTTCTGGTCAGTAGCAATACTCTCTGAGGTTTGAAAGAAAAAGAGAAAAAGCTTGCACGTATTTTGTATCATTTATTTTCTTTCTTGTTGGCTCATGAGCTTAGTATTCTTTATTTAAGACATTTTGTGTCTTCACGGAAGATTGCATGTTTGGCTTTATTACTTGTATGTTTTCTTGTTTCTTTCAACTCTCTTGCTTGCTACCCAGCCTTGCTAGCCAAAAACATGTTTTGAGAAGGCATAATTCTCATGTTTCTAATCCCTTTGAACCAAAACCTTTGCCACTTGTGTCCACTATATCTACCTAGTAGCATTATTGCTATTCCAAGAAAATTCTCAAGCTTCATCTACCTTTTGAATTAAAAAGTATTTTGTTATGTGAAAACTAGTTAGTAAAGCTCTCATGAACTTGATGACACACCTTTTTTTTCTCTGCCCCTAATAGACTTGAACCATTGTGCCATCGGAGTTGTATATACTTGCATCTATACGTTGGAATTATCAGAACCGTGCTGTCACGGGGAACGTTTTCAACATTTCACTTGTACTCTGTACACAGTTGACATCATGCTCTTTTGTCTATGGATGTCACCGGTGTGAAATAAAGAGGTAACTTGTCATCGATGGAGATCAGAAAAATACCAGAAAAATATGGGAAGATATTATTTTTCTAGAAGATCGAGGAAGCCAGAAGGAGGGACAAAGAAGGGTCGCAGGGGGCCCACACCCCCCTAGGTGTGGCCCACCTTCCCGTCTCCCGACTCCTTCCCTTCGCCTATATCTTCCCTACGGAACCCTAAGGCTCGGGGAGCAACCACAGATAGATTTCCGCCACCTCTAGGGGACGGAAAATACACAGAGAGAAAGATCTCTCCGGCAGACAGATTTCTGCCGGGGGAATCCCTTCCCGAAGAGGGGAGATCGTCGCCATCAACACCATCATCAAGCTAGGCTTCATCGGGATCATTATCATCATCCACACCATCATCTCCACCAGCACCATCATCACCACTCCGTCCTGCTGTGGCAATTGTGTTGGATATTGCTTTAGTTCTTAGGGGAAACTTTCCCGGTGTTAATTACTATTGTAGTTGATGCTTGTGAGTGGAACCATTGGATTAATGTTTATGTTCAGATTGTTACCCATTATCATATCATCTTTGATCTTGATCCATATGATGTCTTGTGAGTAGTTCGTTTAGTTCTTGAGTACATGGGAGAAGTCATGTTGTTAGTAGTGAATCTGTGATGAGTTATTATTCAATGGTTTAGTATTTAAGTTGTGGTGCTATTCTTCTAGTGGTGTCATGTGAACGTCGACTACATGACACTTCACCATTTATGGGCCTAGGGGAATGCATTGTGTATTTGGATACTAATTGTGGGGTTGCCGGAGTGATAGAAACCCGAACCCCCGTTAGGACACCTTTGCACAAGGGAGTGTAGGATCTCAGAGTTTAAGGCTGTGGTTAGATTTATATCTTAATTACTTTCCTATAGTTACGGATGTTTGCAGGGGGTTTAATCACAAGTATGTATTAGTCCTAGGAAGTGAGGTATGTTAGCACAGGTTCACCCACACAACACTTACAAACACCAAAGAAGAATACTCAGCTATTTGAAGTGAAAGCACTTGATAGAATTCCCATGTGTCCTCGAGAACGTTTGGTCCTTATACGTATTTCCACCGGCTTGTCCTTTGCTAAGAAAGGATTAGGCCACTTGCTGCGTTTGTTCTTTATTATTTGCACCTTGTTTTGTTGCTTTATCAGAAAACCCCTAAAAATCTGTTTGCTAAGTATTTGCAGAGAGTCCTATCCATACCACTAGTCAACACCTTCTGCTCCTCATTGGGATCGACACTCCTATTTATCAAAAGTACTACGATACACCACCTATACTTGTGGGTCATCAAAAGCTTGATGGGGCAACTTCCCTTAGGTTTGTCCGGGATCTAGTGGTGAGATTTGGTCTCCCACATAGCATTATCACCGACAATGGCAGCAACTTATCACTTGGAGAAGTGGAAGCTTATTGTTTGGAGAAGGGCATCCGACTTGACCTAGCATCTGTGGCACATCCACAGTCCAATGGCCAAGTTGATCGAGCCAATGGATTAATTCTGCAGGGAATCAAGCCACGTCTCGAGGCACCTCTACATAGAGCAGGTGGAGCCTAGGCGGAGGAATTACCATCTATTCTGTGGAGTTTACAAACTACACCCAATAGATCTACCGGCTACACCCCTTATTTTATGGTATATGGAGTAGAAGCCATCATGCCTTCCGACATACTTCACGATTCACCAAGAGTTGCCGCCTACGGCGAAGATGACCAAAGATCCGCCATCTGCCTAGATGAGGACCTTCTCGAGGAAGAGCGCATATTGGCATGCCAAAGATCCGCCATCTACCAACAGAAGCTACGCAGCTACAATAGTCGCCGCGTTTGGCATCGCTCGTTTAAAGAGGGGGATCTGGTGCTCCGACTTAAGTAGAAGAAGTCACAGAAATTATCCCCGCCATGTGTAGCATCCCAATTGTCTAACAATTGTAATGCTACTTGGTCTAGTAATATAATGGCTACTTCAAATATATAATTGTTGCATCATCATTATATCATGCTCATGTCATCATGCCACCTTGCATTTGAGCATCATATAAAAACCCTTTTTCTTTTGGTTCTTATCTCATATGCATTATTAATTGTATTTGCCTCTTGATATTGTATTTGGTTCTTGATATATTGTTTAATGCCTAAGTTGAGTTGGGGGCATATCTCTTATTAACTCCACCACCCTTTCTTTCCACCACCTTATAATTCCACCATCCAACTAAATATGAGCTTGGCACTTAATGGTTTTACCTCTAGCTCATGTGGGTTGGGATGGATCCAATTCTTTTCCACATGCTCTCATCTTAGCATCATGTTGTTTTCACATCATTGATATATGAGAGCCACATGGCCACCTTTGCATGCCTTGTGAGTGGGACCTTTTCTCCTAGCTTCCATATGGTTTATCATGGAATTATGCTCATGTTGGAATAGTTTGGGACTATTGATCATCTAGTGGAACATACACACTAGCATATCCCAATTGTATTTCAAACATGGCCATCTCCAACTACCCCACATGGGGAATCCTTTCTTTTCTTTGGCTTGGCTTGATTCCACTTTTGGAAATGCAAAAGGAACAATGCCATGTTTAATATAATTATTCACTATAATAACATGGCATTAAATTAGCTTTGCATGGGCCATGCAAGTACCACCTTTTGCTTGTCCTTTGGATTTTATTTGAATTTTGAGTGATCCTAAAACCACACACATCTCTCTCTTTCTTCACCTTCCTCTCCTTCCACCCCATCCATGCTTGATCTTGTGGTTCCTATCAAAAACCCTAAACCATCTTTCCCTCTCTAAACCTACATCTAAGATCCTACCCTTTTCATCTTACACCTAAGCTAAACCCTAAACCTACCTCTCTCTCTCGGCCTCTCTCTCTCTCTCACCTAGCTGACCCCATCGGCCACCCCCCTGCCCTAGCTACCCTCTACCCGAGCCTAGCCCCAAACCCTAAGCCTAACCCGAGCCTCCCCTCCTTTCTCCTCTCTCTTCCTGGTGGCCACCCCGAGCCTGGCCTGCCCTACCCCACCTGGCAGCCTCCCCTACACCACCCTGCCCTGCCCGTGCCTGCCCTGGCAGCTCCCCACCGAGCACGTGAGGAGAGGAGATAAAGGTGGCCGAAGCCACCTTTCCCCATCTACCTGCTCCCCACGGCACCACCTCCCTCTCCCGTCCCTATCTACCACCTCTCTGCCTCTCCTCTGCTTCGCCAGATCCGCCCAAGCCGGCCCCTCCCCTCCCTTCTTCTCCACCGCCACCAGTACCCCTCTAGCCGGCCACCGTCGGCCTCGACTCCCGTTGTTCCAGTCAGGCAACGCGTTTGGAGTGCCCGAAGATCGAGGAGGGTCCCTCATCGCTTCAGACGCTGTCAGCCGAGGAGGAGCACCGGAGCCGAGGATCACCGCCGAGACCGAGCCCAAACCCTAATTCCCCGGGCGCGAGCCACGTCGCCGATCGTCTTCTCGCCTGCTCGATCCAACCACTCCGACAGCCTCTCGGTGAGCCCCTGAATCTCCCGGACACCTCCGTCGCCAGAGCTCGCTGTTCTCGCCGGACCAAACGTCGAACGCCCTCTGCTCGCCGCCGCTCTTTTCTGTCTGCTCGCGCTAGCATCGCTTAGCCCTCATCTAGTCGCGCAGCCGTACCCCAGCACCACCCCCGAGCCCACTGCAGGCGGTCTCACATGTGAGCCCCAGATCCTGTGTTCGAGCTCACAAGGTCGCTGTCACGGCCAAGACCGATCGGTCCTCCGTCATGAGGAAGATCCACAAGACGGGCCCCTTTTTATGCATACCCTCCGCTTTTTTCTCGCTCAACCCATGTCCATCTAGTCCCACCAGCCACCCAAGCAATCTTGCAGAAAGCCCCCCCAGCTCTGCAGCTCTCAACCCGCGCTCCCCAGGATCTCCCACGTGTCGCGCCCTCATTGCGTGCCTGTGGCCCCGAGGGCCTGTGGCCCCACTCATCATCTAAGCCTAGGAAGACCGTGGTGTAAAACGTTTTCAAGGCTGTGTGTGCTGCTGAGTCAGCCAGAGGCCCACCTGTCATTGTCGGTAGCTAGAACTCTCTGAGTATAAAAAGTCTCGGTCTGTTTTCTGTTCAAATTCAAATCCTTTTAAAATTAATTCAAATTCAAATTGAAATCTGTTTTAAAATATCTTTTAAAATATGAATCCAAATAATACAAATAATATATGTTTTCAAATCAGAAAAATGTGAGGAATTCAAATCTTCCCTCCAAAATATATTTTGCACACTTTATTTTCCAAGTTGAATTAAATTACATTAAAATGCCCTTTTGACTTAATTAATTAATAACTTTTGTTTTATAAGTCCAAATTTAACAAATAATATGTCTAAAATGATTAGCTCGATGAGACCTTTCTGTTTATGCATTCCATGGTTTGAATTGAAGCATGCATCATATAAATATAAAGTATACAGCAACTAATATGGGAATAAAATGGGCCCAAAACTCAATAAAATGCTTTATTATTGCATTCCACACCTCACCCATGCCATGCTACTGTGATGCCATGCAAATTGTGCATCATTCATCATGGCATGATTGTTTGCTTGATGCATTTATACATATGCTTGTGCACTTTATTTATGGTGGCCCTTGTTTGTTTGGTTCTTCTTCGAATAGACGCTGAGCAGGGGATATATCAAGAGAACCAGGAGCACTACCCAGATCCATCCCTTGCTTCAACTGAGCTGTGCAAGCACTACCACATGCTTGCATACATATAGTACCTATTGCCTCTATCTTATTCTTGCATCATTGAGTCACATTGCATTAAATTGAATCCCAAGTCTGCATAGCCTTTACTTTTAAACCCCAATCAAGCTTGTTCCTCCATCCCATGAGCCATTACTACAGAGTTGTTTGAGCCATGCGAGTCGAGAAAGATGTGTAGGGTATGTGAGTGTCGATGGATAACGAGGTACCTAAACAACTTAACCGAGTAGTAATGGGATAACTAATGAAAGTGGCATCGGTGAGCCATATTCGCTATTTGGTTTTTCAGCTCACTTGTGTCCCGTAGAACCCCGAGTACTTGATTCCTGTTCCTTGAATATTCGCTATCCACATCCGGGAGGCTTATGAACCCCCAGCCAGAGCTTGATTCATTCTTATTTCTTGGGGCCACAAACTAGTTTGAGGTTTTATTTACTATCCTGTACTTATGCCATGCTTTCGCTTTATTTAAATTGTGCGAGGTATGACACCTTGTCGCATTAGGTCCGTGACCTGCTGCTATGTCGACAAGCCCACCACACTTTCGTTCCCGATAAGTTCTGACCACACAAACCTTGAGTCCGCTCCTCGTGGCCAAATCTTTGGGTAGCTTAATGGGGTGGCCCTGAAATATTTCTGAATCCTGTAATTGCTTTGTCGTGACGCCTCGTTGGGTTTTGATTTGGTTTTCCGAGGCACATCGAGTGTGTGTTGCTATTTGTGCACCCTGCAGGTAAAACTTTCAAAGCCGTGTCCGCGGTTATGGACGACTTGGAGCACAGTTTCTCGATCATAGACAAGAATAACTAAAGTACCGCTTTTAATTTGACTAGACTAGGTACCTGACTAGTAAATAGTACAACACTCATGGAATGATTAATAAAACTGCCAACGAATGGGGGTTGTTCGTCCGCTTCCTCGTCGGTAAGCGAGGAGGAGGATGGATCTGTTAAGATTACCATTATAATCGCACTAATAATTCCGGACATCCGCTCATCTCTGGTTAGGCGGATGGTTAGCGAGTTTCTGTAGAATTGTTAGGGTTTATCTTTTGCTGCAATTGCGTCACCCTAGGTTGTGTCCCCTTTAGTGGCATAAAGTCTTGCTGAGTACCCCTAGGGTCTCACACGATAAATTATTGGTTCAGATGAACAGGTACATTCGCAAGATGGATACTGGGTGGAAGAGACGGACGATGTGGGCAACGATCATTCGGTGTAGAGATTCCGGGAACGGGGATCCGTGAGATCTGTGGGCGGGATCTGCTTATTTATGGGGCATCTTATGCCGATTTGCTTCTTATCCGTACTCGGATTTTGTCTTCCGCTCACCGATACTGTTGTTTGATGTATGAGGAGATATCCTAAACTATTATATCTATCTAGGATTTTTGGATCTTGCCGTATGGCGCTATATATTTCCTTTCTTTTAGATGGAATGGCTCGATGTACTCTTGTATGGTGGCTTGCATACATACTTATTTGTGTATGTAGTTGATCCTTCGCTTTGCCGATTACGCCTGCTCTTGTCCCGATGTTTGGAAATGGTTGGGACGGCCGAAAGGTCTACCTGTGAGTGGCATTTGGGCCCCACCGTACTATTTCAACCATTTCCGTTCATCCAGGCTTGTAACTAGGAGCGTAATTCACCGAGGTAGTTACACCATGGGAAGGACCGTTCATCATAAGCAAGGCGCTACTCAATGGGTCTTAATGATAATCATGAATTTGAGGATAGACCCAGTGATGATCATAAGCGTAAGCGACATGACCCAGATGATGACTACTCGGAGCTTGATCGGCCATGGAACATAGCATAGCTACGTCCTTTCTACACTTAGCATATTTTTTATCTACTGTGTACCTCTTATATGATCAATGAAATAAAGCTCTTTGGTTCACTCATATTCTTGAGTCTTTTACCTCCTTTAGTGCTTATTTTTGGATCATATAAAACCTTTATGTGCAAGTTTTGTATTTGCACTTGTGAAAATTCCGCCTACGGTTATTAGCTTAAGTTTTCCGGTCTACACGTCCTTTGTTGTTTTTATGTGGATTCTGGAGTAGTGACTTTCGGCACTTGAAGTCGGCGATTTTGTGCTTAGGTTTTGACGGTGCCATTGGGCATCATTGCTTGGGCGCATGGTTCCGGCCACGAGTCTTCCGACTCATGAAAAGTCAAGCATAAAACCAAAGTAATGGATAAGCTAGCACTTGCTTAAAAATATTTATATGCTGGAACCAGTACTTAAGTAGCAGGAAACATACAGATATTATTTTCCGTCTTAAGATTAACATAGTAGTTTTTCCGCATACATACATCCAGAGGAGACAAATAGTACAAAGTGTTTTTCATTCCTCTGGCGCAGGAGACTTTGAGGTAGCATCGTCGGCAGCGGGAGAGCCATCCTGGTCATCTTCAAAGTCGGTGGTCTTGAGGGACTCGAAGGAGCTGGGTTGGTCTCCATCAATGATCTCAAGAGGCACAAAGGCGTTTGGATCGACCAACTCAGCGATCCTGGTGTCATAGCCGGTGAGCGATGCCCAGATAGCTTTGTGATCACTCTTCTGGCCGTCATCGTCTATGTCGGGCAGACCCGAGGTCACATGTCGATGTCGACATTCTCGTAGTGGGCCTTGACCATCGCTAGCGACATTCTAGCACCAGCCTGTGTTATGGATATACCAAATAGGTATACCTACGGCATAGTCTCACATCGGCAAGTCCGGGTGGCCCACAATTGGTGGTTAGGCCTATGGCATAACCGAGAGGCCCAGTTGCTGGTAGACAAGACGGAGGTCCAGGAGAGATAAAGGAAGGCGACGTGCGACCGCCTTAGATGGAAGCCGGGGCCTTGGAGGACATGAAGACTAGTTAGTATTAGTCTAGGACTCTGTAACAATATCCGGCTGGGACTCTCCATGTAACCTTAGGTCCTGGCGCCCTTATAAGCCGGCCTACGGGAGCCTTTAGGGCAGAACAACAAGGGCATAGCACTACTCGCACACAGCGAACGCCACAATCCTGTAACTCGGCGTATTGCCACCATAGTGATTTATAGCAGGAGTAGGATCTCGCCACTATCGTGAGATCTGAACCTGGGTAAACTGTGTCAGGCCGTCCCGGACGCTCTCCGTCTCCCCCCACGTCTCTAAACTCACCGTTGGGATACCCCTATGGCGTACGTGTCGACAATACCACGACAGCTGGCGCCCACCGTGGGGCAAGAGACGCTTACAGCACGGATCCGGGCGGGATCTCTCGCCATCTTCGAAGGCGGACAAATCGCATCTCCATCGACGCGCCGCTTAGTCATGGATCTTGGGTCTACTGAGGATTTATTTTCTCTCCGCTCAAGCATGTGACCAAGTCGGCAACATCGTGGAATCTTTTCGTCAAAAAAGGGCGAGAATCCTCCTCGGGTTTTTCCTCGTCGAAAGGCTGATGGGGCCGGTGGATTCTACATCTACAAATCTTAAACTGATGAAAAACATTTTTCTCGCGAGCAGTGAACGACCCTTTGCGATTAAATTTGCCGGTGGTGTTGTTCAGTTTGCGTGAGAGAAACTCGGCGTGATGTTAGTCTCGTCGCGCGGGGCAACGACTGAGCTGAGTTCGATCTTTGATCCTCAAACCCCGTCGCGTGTGAGCTAAACAACGCCCGATTGATTTGCTGCATAGACTATATGTGTACGTACGCACCTAGCAGCATATTGATCGGCGGGGGCTTAACTATTCAACCGGCGATAAACGATTTCTTATCTACTTTGGCACTGTATGCGACAGCCAGAAACCAAAATGGAAGGACCGATGCGTGCTTGGTCAGCTTTAAATAGCTCTACTTTTTATCTTGGTTTGGTTGCCGAGTTGGATCCAAAGCAGCAACTATCGGAATAGCGCTACTTGTGGTTTCTTCCAAGTCGCCGTGCTGGTCTTAAAATTGGAGTCCCTCTCGAGATTTTGGATGAAGCTAGTACTGCCTCACATGAAGAGCTTGTTGCTTGCATGGATTTTACGGCAAGGATGCTAATCGCATGCATGGCCACGTGAGAGAGCAGGCCCGTACATGGATTTTCCGGCAAGCCGCCCTTTGCTTGGATCTGGCGTGATCATTGCATGCCGGTCATGCTGAAGCAATCGATTATTCATTAATTCCGGACGAAGGAAGGCTACAAATTGTAGACGACACTCGTAGACTACGGAAATATCTCCTGATTTGTTTCCGTCGCAACTACCGTGGCGATCTTTTCTTTCCTTGCAGCGAGTTTCATATTTGTTTCGACTCCGCCACGTCCGACTTTGCTGTTGCGGATCATCGTGATCTACTTCGTATTCATCCCGGACAAATTCGTCTTCGTCGCGAACAACACCGATTCTGCTCAAACAGCTAAGTCTCAGTTATATTTATTATTTTATGATTATGAGATTAAGGTTGGTTCACTCATATCCTGAGTCTTTTACCGCTTTCGTTTTTTATCATATCCTTTTCACGATTTGCCTTGCGCTCGTGAGTATAAATTTTTCACTAGTTTTAACCATTTAAGGCCCTAGTACCATATAAAAACCCGCCTTCGGACGTTAGCTTAAGTTTTCTATATACATGTTTTTTGTTGTTTTTATGTGGATTCTGGAGTAATGACTTTTCGACACTCAAAGCCGGCGATTTGGTCTTGGGTTCTGGATGGTGCCATTAGGCATCATCATCCAAGGACATGGTTTGTGCTACGAGTCTTCCGTCTCACGAAAGGTCAAACATAAAAACCAGAATAATGGATAAGCCAGCACTTGAACAAAATTTTACATAAACTGTTTAAATTAGTTGAGTTTTTTCCTCCTAAACAGTTTTATGTGTTCAATTGCTGCAATGTTTCAGCTTTAATGTATTTGTTTAAAGGCCATGTTTGTTTCGCCTTACATTTGTACGTTTGGACACGATTAAAGGAATAATTTAATACATTTATATTTTTATGTTTATATTGCAGGTACGTAACGCTTGGACATTGCCGCGTTCCTTATATTAAGGTGTTTTAAGCCGGAATTTCACTAGGCTTGACACCTCGGGGGCTGCAATTACAATTGTTGACCAAGACTTAAGCCGCCTTTGAGAATGTCAGATTAACTCTTGGGGGCTACACCAATGCTGAATTTTTGTGAAGTTCTCTCTAGAGCATCAAGCCGAAATAATTCCGACTTGACGCTCGGGGGCTACACTATTCACATTTTTGCTGAAGCTACTCTGAGAGCACCAAGACGTTTTTCTTTTGAAACTCCGACTTGGCGCTCGGGGGCTACAATCGTTTGATGTACAATTATGCATGTTCTTTTGAGCATCATGCCGCCTTCAACGAAGACGACTCAATGCTCGGGGGCTACATATAGTTATGTCAAGAAACTTTCAAGACGGTGAAAAATCCAGCTAGAGAAACCCAGGGGCTCGACATCAACTTTGCTTTTACGGAAGTTTCCTGGGTTACACGGCTTGATGGCCTGAACGTCTATGACTTGAGAGGCTCTAAGACCTTAATTCGGCAAGCTCTTATGTTTGTGACATTGCTGGCTCTAAGTCGGCAGTTTGGCAGATTTAATGACCGTGGTTCAGTAGCCGTGATTTTTTCCGGCTTACATATCATCTTGCATGGATGATGATATTGAAGATGTTCCTAGAGCTTGGAAGAATCACTAACGATTCATTAGAGAGTCTCCGCCTTGGATTCGTTCGTAGAAGCATACACGCAATTATCTGGCTAGGCTTAGTCGGATGAGAATATGATATAGGAGCTCTCCAATATTCTTCGCGAAGCACGCCTACAAGTTGAAGACGATGTGATACTTACGCTCAAAGATAGACGGAGGAATGCAAGGATCTTGAAGAACTCCGGGGGATACTATTGTGGATATACCAAATAGGTATACCTACCGCATAATCTCATACCGGCAAGCTCGGGTGGCCCATAGTTGGTGGTTAGGCCTATGGCATAACCGGGAGGCCCAGTTGCTGGTAGACAAGACGGAGGTCCAGCAGGGATAAAGGAAGGCGACGTGCCACCGCCTTAGATGGAAGCCGGAGCCTTGGAGGACACGAAGACTAGTTAGTATTAGTCTAGGACTCTGTATCCGTATCCGACTGGGACTCTCCATGTAACCCTAGGTCCTGGCGCCCTTATAAGCTGGCCTACGGGATCCTTTCGGGTAGAACAACAAGGGCATAACACTACTCGCACACAGCGAACCCCACAATCCTGTAACTCGATGTATTGCCATTATAGTGATTTATAGCAGGAGTAAGATCTCGCCACCGTCGTGAGATCTGAACCTGGGTAAACTGTGTCAGGCCATCCCGGACGCTCTCCGTCTCCCCCCACGTCTCTAAACTCGCCATTGGGATACCCCTATGGCGTACGTGTCGACAATACCATGACAACCTGGGTACATGAAGCTTTCCAGCTTATGATACGCTCGGGGGCTTGGCGCAGAATTTCCGAGTACTTCATAACGGAATCAACCGCCTTGATGTTGATGTTCAAGGGCTTGGAAATCTCTTTGGCTTGCTTGATGGCTGTACTGACGAAGTTGCCAGCAAGTACCATGCATTCTTTTGGCGGAGGAGGCATATTGGTTAAACCATTAGGGGCTACATTTCCGGCAAGCAAAGGAGTACATGAGTTCAATAACACAAAAAAGTTCAGAGTACCTGGCTTACAAAAGGACAAGAGGGAGATCGCTTACCAAAGATGCTCGCCTCTGCTTGTTGGAGTGTCTCCGCCATGGAGTCCCGTTCTTGTCGAAGAACCTTGTAATCCTCAAGGTTGCGCTGATTCTGCTCATCAGCAGCTTTCTTCTGCTCCTTGAGGATCATAATTTCCTCCTTCAGTTGGTTGATCTCCGTGTTGGCAGATTCCTGCAAGGCCTTCATGGAATCTTCATGCATCTTCAGAGTATCAGCCCTCTCCTGCTTGAGGATCTTGTTCTCGCTATCCAACAGTTCTATGTGCTTGGATTGCTCGACAATGTCCTTCGCCTTGGCAATAGTTTTTGCAAGTCGGATAAATGACAACACATAATGAGTAGTCGGAGAGTGATGGCACAAGACCAAGCTTCAGTGTGAAATTGAAAGGAAAAAACAGACTCGTGCTCTTGGTGATTTGATCCTTCAAGAAGACAGTTTTACCCTTTCATCTTCCAGTTCAGCGCGCATCTTGTGGAATTTCTCGTTGGCGACGCCTCTCCAAGCATTCTCATTCCATGGAAAGAAATTCAAAATTACTTAGTCTACTTGGAGCATCTAGCCGGATAAATATATGATGGCGCCCGGTGTTGACATGGGAGCGCTTCGTTGGAAACCCCAAGAGCAAGGTGTGAAGAGCAAAACAACAAGTCCTCCCTCAGTAAGAAACCGAGGTTATCAAACCAATAGGAGGAAGGAAGCGTCTCAAAGGTGTTGCAAGCAACGTGGAAACCTGCACATCACAAACTCAAGACTTTTCCGCAATGAACATTAAGGTTGTCAAGCTCACCGGTTTGCTGTAACAAAGGATTAAATGTATGGTGTGGAAGGTGATGATGGTTTGCAGCAAGTAAAAAGTAAGAGTGGAAGATGTATCAATGGTAAAGATTGGACCGGGGTCCATAGTTCACTAGAGGTGTTCTCCTTAGATAAACAAACATGGCATGTAGGGTAAACAAATTACGGCAATGCAATTGACAGGACTAAGCAAGGCATAACAATGCAATACTAGACAAAAAGATCCTATGAGATTCGATTGGGCAATACAACAATATATATAGACCGCCATCCAACTGCATCTATGACTAGAAGTCCACCTTCAGGTTATCATCCGAACCCCCTCCAGTATTAAGTTGCAATCAACAGACAACTGCTTTAAGAAAAGTGTGTAAGGTAAACAATACACTTGTTCCATGAACAAGAGACCATTGTTTTCTCCCTAGTGGCAACAACACATCTACAACCGAAGAGATTTCTGTCACTTCCGTTGGTAAATAGAGGCATGGACACACTATCGAGCATAAATACCCCCTCTTGGAGTCACTAGCAACTACTTGGCCAAGATAGCTACTAACAACAGAAAGCATGCAAGATCACAAACAACACAGACATGATAGAATCAATCAGACAAAACCATTAATCAATCTAACATAGTAATCTCAATATCCATCAGATCCCCACAAACACAACATGCATGATTACAAATAGATTAGATCTTGATCATGAATAGAGCTCACAAGATTTATACATGAAAGCACAAAGAGGAGATACAACCATCTAGCTACTACATGGACCCGTAGTCCAAGGTGGAACTACTCACGCTTCATACCGGAGGCTGGCATGATGAAGAAGAAAGCCTCCGGGATGATCTCCCCTCCGGCAGGGTGCTAGGAAGAGCTTCAGATCCCCCCGATCTAGGGACGATGGTGGCGGCGGCTACAGACGGTTCCATGGAATTTTGATTGGGTGCTTAGGGTTTTGGCATCAGGGGGACTTTATAGGCGAAGAGGCGAGGCAGGGGGGCCACCAGGGTGGCTACACCCCCCTCCCAGGCATGGGGTGGGCCCACCCGCACGGCCAGGGGGTGTGGCCCCCTTGTGAGCCTCCTCCGTCTCATATTCTGGCTTCGTATTGCCCACAGTAAAATATTGAATTTGGCTTTTGTCCCGTCCAATTCTGAGAATATTGATTTTCTGCCTTTCTGGAACCAAAAACAGAAGAAAACAGGCAACTGACATTGTGGCATCTTGTTAATAGGTTAGTACCAGAAAACACATAAAAACACCTCAAAGTGTAGACAAAGCAAAGCAAAGTTGATACTAAACAAGCATGGAACATCAAAAATTATAGATACGTTTCCGACGTATCAAACTCCGAGATCTTGCGTCGTCTTGCCTCTTCAGGTTGAATGCTCCGTATCAAACACCTGGGTCCACTTCCATGGCGAAAGGGCCAGATTGCATTCTCTACATGTGTGAGTTACGAGGCGTCGTTGACCTATGGTCTATGTTGCTTTAGGTGACATGGGCAGGTAAACCATCCCATCTGAAGATTCCGGCATGGACAGATCCAGTCCGGCTACGAGAAGAGTACGATAGAAGATTCAGCGATTCTCCGACTTACATATTGAAGACGGAGAGCGTTGCAGGGTTCTTGGGAGGAGTACAAGATATTGCTTGACGATTTTGCCGACATTCATCTAGATAGAGCATTCAACCTGAAGAGGCAAGATGGCGCAAGATCTCGGAGTTTGATACGTCGGAAACGTATCTATAATTTTTGATGTTGCATGCTTGTTTAGTATCTACTTTGCTTTGCTTTGTCTACACTTTGAGGTGTTTTTATGTGTTTTCTGGTACTAACCTATTAACAAGATGCCACACTGCAAGTTTCCTGTTTTCTTCTGTTTTTGGTTCCAGAAAGGCAGAAAATCAATATTCTCTGAATTGGACGGGACAAAAGCCAAAGTCAATATTTTACCGTGGGGAACACGAAGTCGGAATACGAGACGGAGGAGACTCACCAGGGGGCCACACCCCCTGGCCATGCGGGTGGCCCACCCCGCGCCTGGGGGGGTGTAGCTGCCCTGGTGGCCCCTGCCTTGCCTCTTCGCCTATAAGAAGTCCCCGATTCCTAAACCCTAAGTACCCGATCAGTATTCCATGAAACTGTCTATAGCCTCCGCCACCATCGTCCCTAGATCGGGGGGATCTGAAGTTCTTCCCGGCACCCTGCCGGAGGGGAGATCATCCCGGAGGCCTTCTTCTTTATCATGCCAGCCTTCGGTATGAAGCGTGAGTAGTTCCACCTTGGACTACGGGTCCATGTAGTAGCTAGATGGTTGTATCCCCTCCTTGTGCTTTCATGTCTAGATCTTGTGAGCTCCATTCATGATCAAGATCTCATCTATTTGTAATCATGCATGTTGTGTTTGCGGGGATCCGATGGATATTGAAATTACTATGTCAGATTGATTAATGGTTTTGTCTTATTGATTCTATCATGTCTGTGTTGTTTGTGATCTTGCATGCTCTCCGTTATTAGTAGCTATCTTGGCCAAGTAGTTGCTAGTGACTCCAAGAGGGGGTATTTATGCTCGATAGTGGGTTCATGCCTCTACTTAATCAAGGGAAGTGACAGAAATCTCTACGATTATAGATGTGCTGTTTCCACTAGGGAGAAAACAACAGTCTCTTGTTCATGGAACAAGTGGATTGTTTACCTTACACACCGTGCTTAAAGCAGTTGTCTGTTACTTGCAACTTAATACTATAGGGGGTTCAGATGATAACCTGAAGGTGGATTACTAGTCATAAATGCAGTTGGATGGCGGTCTATGTATATTGTTATATTGCCCAATGGAGTCTCATAGGATCTTTTTGTCTAGTATTGCATTGTTATGCTTTGCTCAGTCCTGTCAATTGCCCTGCTGTAATTTGTTTACCTAGCATGTCATGTTTGTTTATCTAAGGAGAACACCTCTAGTGAACTATGGAACCCGGTCCAATCTTTACCATTGATACATCTTCCACTATTACTATTTACTTGTTGCAAACCATCATTACCTTCCACACCATACGGTTAATCCTTTGTTACAGCAACCAATGAGATTGATAACCTCACTATTAGTTTGGGCAAAATCTTGAGCTTGTGTTGTGCAGGTTTCCACGTTGACGTTTCCTTCCTCCTACTGGTTCGATAACCTTGGTTTCTTACTGAGAGAAAACTTGCTGTTGTACCGCATCATACCTTCCTCTTGGGGTCTCCCAACGAAGTGCTGCTGCACGCATCAAGAATTTTTCTGGCGCCGTTGCCAGGGATGCTAAGGACGTCTTCACAAGGGGAGTCCTCCTTAACCTTTCTCTTCACTTTGTTTTCGGTTTGGTTAGTTTCTTTTGCTTGGTTTTGTTTGCCTCTTTTTATAAAAAAAACTCATTTTTTTAGTTTAGTTTGGTTTGCTTTCTCTTATCAAAAACACAAAAAATTAGTTCCTGCTCTAGCTTTTGCTGCTGTTTTTGGCTTGCTCCACTTTTTCCAAAATGAACTCAGCTGAGAACATCAAGTTGTGTGACTTCACTAGCACAAACAACAATGATTTCCTTAGCACTCGTATTACTCCACCTGCTCCTGATGCTACCTTTTATAAAATTAAGCCTGTTTTGTTGAATCTTGTGATGAGAGAACAATTTTCTGGTGCTAGTTCTGATGCTGCTGCTGCCTATCTCAATAACTTTGTGAAACTTTGTGAGATGCAAAAGTATAAGGATGTATATGGAGATATTATTAACCTCAAGTTGTTTCCTTTCTCCTTTAGAGGAAAATCTAAAGAATGGTTGCTATCCTTGTCTATAAATAGTATTGATTCTTGGATTAAGTGCAAGGATGCTTTTATTGGAAAGTACTACCCTTCTGCTAAGATTATATCTATGAGAAGTGATATTATGAAATTTAAACAACTCGATAATGAACATGTTGCTCAAGCTTGGGAAAGAATGAAATCTTTGGTTAAGAATTGTCCCACTCATGGACTCACTGCTTGGATGATTATCCAGACTTTTTATGCAGGTTCGAACTTCTCTCTAAGAAACCTGTTGGATTCAGCTGCTGGAGGTACCTTTATGACCATCACCTTGGGTGCTGCAACAAAACTCCTTGATAATATGATGGTTAATTACTCTGAATGGCACACTGACAGAGCTCCACATGGTAAGAAGGTAAATTCTGTTGAAGAAACATCTTCTTTGAGTAATAAGATTGATGTTATTATGGCTATGCTTGTTAATGGGAAAGCTCCTTTAGATCCAAATAATGTTCCCTTAGCCTCTTTGGTTGCTCAAGAAGAGCAAGTTGATGTGAACTTCATTAGAAATAACAATTTCAACAATAATGCCTATATGGATAATTTTGGTAGTAACAACAACTATAGGCCTTATCCTCCTAATAATGGCAATACCTATGGAAACTCCTAAAACAATGCTAGAAGTGCCCCCTCTAAACTTGAAGTCATGCTCAAAGATTTTATTAGTAAACAGAACACTTTCAACAAGACTGTGGAGGAAAATCTTTTAAATGTTGAGAAAAATATTTCCTCTTTGTCTGAAGCACAATCCTCTTTGATTAATAAAATGGCTGCTAAACCTGAAACCATGGAAAGTACCTTTGCTGCTACTCATGCCATACAAGTTACTATTGATAAAAATGTTAGACTGTTAGCCCAACTTCATGCTAAGTGGGAAAGGGAAGCTGAAATCTATTATATATTAAAAGTACATGACGGGCTACCAGAAAAAGGAAAATAGACTAAAAAATCTCACAATAATTAGAAACATCTGGCCATTAATTTAACTAACTAGCTAATATCAGCCGATGGATCTTGAAAATAACCTATTGACCTATAACTTCACAAAAAATTACCCACCAGTGCACTACATAAGTAATCACATACCCCTTCGTTGCATCTACATACCTAACCCTAACGAGCTAATAAGGTCAAAGTACATGACGGGCTACCAGAAAAAAGGAAAATAGACTAGAAAATCTCACAATAATTAGAAACATCTGGCCATTAATTTAACTAACTAGCTAATATCAGCCAATGGATCTTGGAAATAACCTATTGACCTATAACTTCACAAAAAATTACCCACCGGTGCCCTACATAAGTAATCACATACCCCTTCGTTGCATCTGCGTACCTAACCCTAACCAGCTAATAAGGTCAAAACCCTTCTGTACAACATGGTTCTTATTGCTTCACATGACGTCGACCTTTCCGATGAGAAAGAAAAAAAACGAGATCAAACTTCATCAATCTCGCCAGCCAGCCTTGATCCCTCCTTTCTTTTTCTTCATAGGCCATACACGCCAGACGTCAAGCCTGAGATCCCTCAGTTTTCACCAAATTTGCAGGCCATACACGCATGGCATCCGATCTGATTGGAACGCACGCAAACAGCCATCTACGAGAAGTCTCCAGGTAACGTGTGGCGTGTGATTTGATAGTAGATCAGATCGGTAATTTTGATACTGAAGCTTTTTAAATTTGTTTCGGCTAGCTAGCTGTACGTAGGATTGTACCTAGACGTTAACAATTATGTATACGTCTTCTAAATCAGCTACCTAAAGTTCTTTTGTTGTGTGTACACGACAGATAATTTATATTTTGTGAATTATATATGTGTTTTACAATCCTATGTTATATATGTCAGGTCAGTTCTAACAAATTACAGATATTTTGTTGGGAATTGGAATCTAGATAATAGAGGTGCTATATAAACAAGACGAGATAGCTAATAAGATCACAAAGCCTTGCATCCAGTGAAAAACAAAGCTACATCCTCGAGCGTGGCCTGGTGCCCTCGACTGGCTGACCTACTCCAGGTGCATGAAAATATATATGCGGTTTAGATTCTAATCTTTGTTTATCTTGTATATGCACTAGACCACCAATGCTAATACAGCCCCAAAATTTGTCTTAGTGACAACACGGATCTAGATCGGATGTAAGACTTCTGTCATCCAGAAACCCACAACTTAGTATGTATTGTCGCATGATATGCATCTTTTTAGAACATAAAATCGACATCAACAATTTAAAACAAGAGATATGCATCTATCATGGCTATGTGTATGCCCCTATGCAAGAAATAAGCTCCATGCAATGTTAGGATCAAAGTGTGCTGCTTCCCTCTCCCGGAGATAATACTTGATCAGGGGCCACTGATTATGTTGGATTCATAAATTAATTAATGCACTAGAGTATGTATTTCATCTCTTCATTTCTTGGTTGCTTTGCAGATGTGCTCTTGCTTCTCTCCTGCACTGTTAACATAGTGTAAAATAGAACGAGGAATCAAAGATCGATGCCGGCACGCTGCAGCGGCTGATGCATGGAACAAATATAGATGTCCGTGTTACATGATTGTTCAAAAAGCATGAAATCACGCCTGAGGTACGATCTTCTCACTAACCTCTGCAAGGATCTGGTCTCCTTTCTCCCAACGTTACATATTTTCCGTAAAATAAAAAGTTACACATCATATTAAAACATCAATAGGTGATCAGCAATATTTGTATGTATGCCTTTGTTTTGCCAATACATCAGGATTAGCTGAAGAAAGGTTAACTCAGACAGATCATAAATTTATACTAAGTACTGCTATTTTTTTATTGTACTTAATGACTCTATGTCATCAATTTCACCTCATCTATACTACTTATAAAGGCACGGACATTCTCTGTTCTAAAGCCACCCCATGAGTACACACAAACCAACAGGTATCATTGGATAATCCCGCTTAACCAAATCTAATTGTTCAAATTAGTCTAAATCGCTGCTCCTGGTTTTGTACAGCATATTGGCTCAGCTTCCCGGATCCAGCTTCATGGATTTAGGACGTTCGGCGATGCTCCACGGTGGAGTTACGGGAAGCTGGAAGCTGGACGATTCCCGAACACGCCCTAGATCATGTGTACGTTTAGCAATTACAATTGAGAGGAGGAGCACTCAGCACAATACGTGTTCCGACGAAAGCGTCTTTTGCGACGCACACTCCCCTCGCGATAATTCCCCCTGGCCGATCTAATTTTTGTTCTCCAGATCACCGCCGCTGGCCGTCGAAACGAGGGAGGCCTAACTCTCCTCTCCAGCTCCTCCCGACGCTGGAGATCCAAACCCAACCCCGCAACCACGACAAGCATGCCGCAGTGGCCGGCTTTCACCCACGACTGTGAGATCGTCCGAGATCCGAACTTCGCGGCTACAACTCCTTTCCTCCACCCGCGTGCTGCGCTGCGGCAACCTAAACATCCATTGCCTCCGTCCCCGTCATTCCCCGCCGATACTCCGTACATCCGCCTTATCTTCTGCCGCCACTGGCCCTTTTGGGTCGCGCGAAGGAACCAAGGAAGATACCTGGCCATCTGCTAATCTTCTCATCTCTGGTTATGTTTGGGTTTGTTAATTGTTTCGTAGTTTTCAGTTTCTCACAGCTGGTTTCGTTGGTGTTTTTAACAGGGAAAAGGACTCTTGGAGACATCTCATGTTTTTATGCAAGTAAGAAAGATTTCAGGTTGTGTCCTCTCTTTTGCTTGAACGATCAGGATATGCCCTCTTGTAATGCAAGATTATCCGTTTTAGTAGTGTAGAAAATATTGATCCCTATAATATTGTGTTGTATTGATTTGACCCTCATGGAGAGTATATATATACGTACAAATTTGAAGGGCAAGAAGCCTATGACTTGGATTGCAAGATAATATCTAAAGTTCTAGTCTATCTCTAGTTGTGTACGTACACGTACTCTAACATCCCCTTAGTCGGAGCGGGAGTGAAGCGGACGCTTGCGACTGGATTTGAAGTCTTGCGCTTCCGTCGTCTTCACCTCCTTTTCATCATCACCTGCGTGGACATGATCATGGCTGGCACCTAAGGGCGGTGACTACGTCCCCTTTTAGTGCATCTCTTCCCTCCCGCAGTCACAGCAGGAGTGGCGTGAACGCAAGTGACGACGCGGACGCTGTTGACTGGAGTTCTTGATTTGCTGTAGACGTTGTTCTTGATATCGATGTCGAGGTAGCCGATCATGATGTAGCCGTGGTCGATATAGGTGTGGTCGATGTCCTCGTAATGGTGTGTGGCCGCCATTGCCGAAGGCGCAAAAAATTGCGCGTTTTTATTGTTGTTTTTGACGAAGCTGCAGTTGTGGATGTTTTGCACCTTATAGAGGTACCGTCGGGGGCGTCTCTTGGACGCGGTCATAAGTGAGACCACCGATTTTGCCAGGACCGGAGGAACCCACCAAGCACACACGGTTTTGCCAGAACCATATGCGCGGTCGTAGGGGCGTCACAATTGTGATGCCGGTTTGTTGTTGCAGTCATCGGGGTCGTGGACGCGGCGATGCCGTCGTCGTGGCTTGCAGTTGTACTGTCACAGGACGTTGTAGTTGTATGTCCATCATATGGACGGGTATAGAGGCGGCGGCGGTGTGTTGACGAAGATGTTGATGAAGACCATATTGATGTAGACCTTGGCGATGATGTATCGACGATGATGGAGTAAGCGTGTCGGCGACGATCGTCACTCGAAGGCGTCCCTTGTAGCGGCGATGATGTCGAAGCTTGATGTCGGAGAAGTCGGCGTAGTAGTGTTCCACACCGGCCTGGCGTGTGGATGATGTCGATGTCGCTTCTCCGTGGATGTGCTCGACGAAGATCTTGGCTTGTAGCCTGGCGTAGTCGTACAACATGATGTAGATGTACGGGTCGATATAGTCCGGCTTGATGCAGTGTAGATCTTAGCGGCTCGATGTAGATGAAGTTTTCGGGAGCATGATGTAGTCAATTTACTTGGCTTGGTGTAGATGGCATCCGAAGTCGATGAAGATCTACGGGCCCTCCCGGTGTCCCACGCTGCGAGCCGGCTTTGGAAGAGTCGTGGTCGTCGGCTTTCCACGCGTGATCGTCCATGTACGGGGCTGCCGCTGATCTTCTGAAGGAGCAATGTGCATCGCAAGTATACCTGATTTTTTTTCTTGTACCTGTACTGGGCATGCACGTACGATGCAGGCTTGCAGCCGATGGAGTCAGATCGGCCAGCATCGTGGCCTGCTGGCACTCACGCGCACGCGCGAGACGGTGTGAGAGGCCGGTGCGCTCCTGGTCGACGTCGTGGTGCAGGCCGGCGAAGCAGGAGTTGATGGAACGCCGTCTTGATTTTGCACTAATTTTTGCCGGACGAGGATCTTGAAATCTAGGGATTTATTTTATATCTAAACTGGATCTGATTTACGAAATTGGAAAAACAAAATTTGGATCTAATCTAATCTAAAGAACCGATCTAATCTTTGATCAAGATCGGGTGCCGCGCCCCCGAGGAGTAATCTCCCCAGGGGCGGCGCGTTGCAGAAGTGGTAGAAGAACCTAGAATCGGCGTCGCGAGGCTAACCGTTCTGATATCATGTAAAAAATATTGATCCCTATAATATTGTGTTGTATTGATTTGACCCTCATGAAGAGTATATATATACGTACAAACTTGGAGGGCAAGAAGCCTATGACTTGGATTGCAAGATGATCTCTAAAATTCTAGTCTATCTCTAGTTGTGTAGTTGTGTACGTACACATACTCTAACAAGTAGCTCTTACATTGTTGCTGGAGAATTACCCGGAGCAGGGACTAATTAGTCCACACTGTGCTGGGT
Organism: Avena insularis; assembly: GCA_023614405.1. Classification (NCBI taxonomy): domain Eukaryota; kingdom Viridiplantae; phylum Streptophyta; class Magnoliopsida; order Poales; family Poaceae; genus Avena; species Avena insularis. The sequence goes on along the minus strand of CM042685.1, from coordinate 216,488,877 downwards.
GTCGTGGATCCACCATTACGGAAGAACAATCCCTCTTTTGTATGTCTCCAATGTTACCTTTGGTTTATTTGTCCCTAACACAGCGAGCTATGTAGTAGTTTAGCTCGGACTAGGAACATATAATTGTTGTCTATGAATATTGGGAATGAATATCGGACTAGGAACACAATGTTGTTATTATTTAGGCAGTCAATTTGATGGCAATTATGATCTGACTAGCTTTTAACTCTCAAATTTTGCTGATGTGTATGTTCTAAGAAAAGATGGGACCTCTTCCCTTTTGGATGATTTAACTTTTAATTAGTGGCAGGCCTAATTAACTCTTTGCAGTTTGGACCAGTCTGTTTACTATTTCCCATAGACTTCCATGGAATAAGTACGAGATCTTAATTGTTCTTCCATCAATCATATAATATTTCATCTGCAGCTACTCTGTTGAAGTACATATTGTTTCAGCGAGTTTATCATTTCCATATGCCTCATGGAATAAATGTGAGTTAATTCTTCTTCAACTCTATTATATATTTCATCTACATCTGCTCTGTTGAACAATACCTTGTTTCTTCTCCTCAGTGAATACTAAGAGCTCTTTCTTGTGTACAACTCCTATGCAGGATTACCCAGGGACGAGGACTCTCATTGCTTCCTAACTCATATAATAGGATGTCCACCAACTGCTTTGCGAAAGTTGCCCTTCAAGAGTTAAGTTTTTTTAAATTATACTTCTTCGTGTAGCTTATAACTCTGAAAATTTAACTAGCTTTTAACATTTCATGGTAAAGATGATTTAACTAGCTTTTAACTCTGAAAATTTGTTAATGTGTATGTTCTAAGCAAGCGGACCAGAAGAGCTCTTAACATTTTGATGCATGTTCAGTAAAATAAGGTCCTCGAAAGGACCGAGAATTAAGTTAATACTCTGCTTGTATAATGTGATCTTTTTAGTTGTTGTAGAGATATTAGACCAGGCTATAGATCTATGTTCAGTGGGAACATTTCAACTACTTAACCAAGGACTAACTTTTGTATAGAAGGTAGTATGATGTTAGATATACTAGGTAGTATACTGTCGGAAATACTAGGTAGTATAATGTCCTCGAGTAGGGCATTTTTCCTTCCTACTTCATAGTAGTATAATGCCAACTCTTGGATACTCTGGCTTTGTGAGGGCCTCAGGTGTAATCTGCCTTTGTCCCTGTGAAATATATAAGACCATTTTTCGGTCTGCTGATATATGAAAAAATCAGGTGAGGACTCAACCCCCTTGGTGATCATTACAAAAGTAATATTCCAGAAGTAAAAAATTGTCCTTTTATTCAGTAATGTTAGATATCCAATGGTAACTGCAGAGAGATCGTTTTGTGCCCGATTCAGTAGTTAGTTAAACTAATATTGCTTTGTGCTACCTGCATATATTAAGCAAACTATAATTATCTCGGGTTGGTATATGCTAGAACAAAACATAGCCATTATTTTGTTTTGGCAGCACATTAGTGACTCATGTTTTGGAGATAGTGTATTATCAGAAGTAGCTAATAAGGTTCCATCTGTTATATTTGCACATTAAACATGTCAGACATGTTCTGTAGATGATTTTTACAACTGAAAGGAAGACAAGCTTAGCATCATCGTTGTAGCAAGTTTAGTATTTGAACTGGTTGCTCCATTTTGATCTAACAACCCTCGCTAATTCTGTGTGAGGTGGCAGATGGCAGAGCTGGTGGTGGCAGCGGTGCACCATAGGAGCTGCTCCAGTAGTCATTCATTTACTCGCTTCTCTTGGTCTTGGAGGCGGTGGATTCGCGTGAGGTGGGAGATGGTAGAGCTGGTGGTGGCAGCGGAGGCACCGCATGAGCTGCTCGAGAGGCTCAAGGACTATGGGATTCAGATTTCAATCCTGGATAGTGACACGGCTTGGTAGTTTTGATCTTAAGCGATATTTATCAAAAGTTTCTCTACTCAAGTTTTGGCATGTTTCAAACTACAGATGTATTCCATTTTTTATTTTTTTATTTGGAAAAGTCTTGTTTTTTCTGACCTATACTTCAAATAGGTAAGTTGATGTATTTTATCCATGGTAGAAATTTAGTATTCGTTCAGCATGGTAGGTCGACTTATCTCTATGGATGAGTATTGTGAAATGGATGCAGCTATTTGAGTACTCAAGTCAATATTGGTGCACAATATTGGTTAGCAGCTATTTTGTTTAGTTTTGCTTCAAAATGAGGTTGTATTAGAATATTTTGCAACTAAATATACTAAATTTTTATGTTTATGTGAATTTTAAATATATTTATGGATAGTAGAAATCGTGCGTTGCACGTGCAAGCTTACTAGTGAGAAATTTAGTTCACCTGATAGGCTTACACCATTAACCACAACAATAGTTATCGACCCATTCCAACTAGCATTAATCAGCCCAGAACACGTCACAAACTGTTCAGAACATGGCAATTCAAACAAACTATTCAAAACGCATGCAAGGCAATCACTATTTTAAGAGCCAATGCAATAAAAATATTTTTTTCACAAACATCTGTCCGTTAATTTCATGTTAAACAAACAAGTTTTGCACCACATGACGGGCTACTAGAAAAAAGAAAAATAGACTAGAAAATCTCACAATAATTAGAAACATCTGGCCATTAATTTAACTAACTAGCTAATATCAGCCGATGGATCTTGGAAATAACCTATTGACCTGTAACTTCACAAAAAATTACCCACCAGTGCCCTACATAAGTAATCACATACCCCTTCGTTGCATCTACGTACCTAACCCTAACAAGCTAATAAGGTCAAAACCCTTCTTTACAACATGGTTCTTATTGCTTCACATGACGTCGACCTTTCCGATGAGAAGAAAAAAACGAGATCAAACTTCATCAATCTCGCCAGCCAGCCTTGATCCCTCCTTTCTTTTTCTTCATAGGCCATACACGCCAGACGTCAAGCCTGAGATCCCTCAGTTTTCACCAAATTTGCAGGCCATACACGCATGGCATCCGATCTGATTGGAACGCACGCAAACAGCCATCTACGAGAAGTCTCCAGGTAACGTGTGGCGTGTGATTTGATAGTAGATCAGATCGGTAATTTTGATACTAAAGCTTTTTAAATTTGTTTCGGCTAGCTAGCTGTACGTAGGATTGTACCTAGACGTTAACAATTATGTATACGTCTTCTAAATCAGCTACCTAAAGTTCTTTTGTTGTGTGTACACGACAGATAATTTATATTTTGTGAATTATATATGTGTTTTACAATCCTATGTTATATATGTCAGGTCAGTTCTAACAAATTAGAGATATTTTGTTGGGAATTGGAATCTAGATAATAGAGGTGCTATATAAACAAGACAAGATAGCTAATAAGATCACAAAGTCTTGCATCCAGTGAAAAAAAAAGCTACATCCTCGAGCGTGGCCTGGTGCCCTCGACTGGCTGACCTACTCCAGGTGCATGAAAATATATATGCGGTTTAGATTCCAATCTTTGTTTATCTCGTATATGCACTAGACCACCAATGCTAATACAGCCCCCAAAATTTGCCTTAGTGACAGCACGGATCTAGATCGGATGTAAGACTTCTGTCATCCAGAAACCCACAACTTAGTATGTATTGTCGCATGATATGCATCTTTTTAGAACATACAATCGACATCAACAATTTAAAACAAGAGATGTGCATCTATCATGGCTATGTGTATGCCCCTATGCAAGAAATAAGCTCCATGCAATTTTAGGATCAAAGTGTGCTGCTTCCCTCTCCCGGAGATAATACTTGATCAGGGGCCACTGATTATGTTCGATTCATAAATTAATTAATGCACTAGAGTATGTATTTCATCTCTTCATTTCTTGGTTGCTTTGCATATGTGCTCTTGCTTCTCTCCTGCACTGTTAACATAGTGTAAAATAGAACGAGGAATCAAAGATCGATGCCGGCACGCTGCAGCGGCTGATGCATGGAACAAATATAGATGTCCGTGTTACATGATTGTTCAAAAAGCATGAAATCACGCCTGAGGTACGATCTCCTCACTAACCTCTGCAAGGATCTGGTCTCCTTTCTCCCAACGTTACATATTTTCCGTAAAATAAAAAGTTACACATCATATTAAAACATCAATAGGTGATCAGCAATATTTGTATGTATGCCTTTGTTTTGCCAATACATCAGGATTAGCTGAAGAAAGGTTAACTCAGACAGATCAGAAATTTATACTAAGTACTGCTATTTTTTTATTGTACTTAATGACTCTATGTCATCAATTTCACCTCATGAGAAATTTAGTTCACCTGACAGGCTTACACCACTAACCACAACAATAATTATCGACCCATTCCAACTAGCATTAATCAGCCCAGAACACGTCACAAACTGTTCAGAACATGGCAATTCAAACAAACTATTCAAAACGCATGCAAGGCAATCACTATTTTAAGAGCCAATGCAATAAAAATATTTTTTTGACAAACATCTGTCCGTTAATTTCATGTTAAACAAACAAGTTTTGCACCAAAATTAGTAAACTATTACCCACCAATGTCATGCAGATTCTCCTGACCTAAGCCAATATCGCTTGCATCCCTTGAAAAAAATTCATCTCGTACTATATTATCTGGCTATCAGGTCGGCACCGCCAATCTCTCCGATTTTTACTCGCAATAGCTTTGTAGAATTTATAAGCACTATTGCACTCTAATGATTAGTCTCGCCCAATTTTTATATTTAGTTGTTTTCGAGTGAATACTGTGACCGTGGAGACCAGATCAAGTAGGCCTTTGACCCCTTGAGTCCCTCCCTTATTTCCTATGGTGCCAGCATCAACCATAATTTTCCAACATGGACGTCTCCTGCAAATTTTAGGTACAATCGCCTCCCATCAATTAGTTTTTTTGCTTCTCACGGGTGATACTCATGAGGATTTGTTCTTATACATTAATGTCATTCTTTTGTGAGTTGGTTACTCTGAACTAATCTTCTATTTATGACAGATTGTGACGTAAAAATGATGTAATACTTGGATTCTCAATTGATACTGATTTATCGACTTGAGATTCTTAATAAAGGCCGGACATATACCTATTGCATTACTTTTTATTGATTAATGAAAATAGAGATATAAGCTCCCTTGCATATATAGTCAGGCAAAAACAAAAATTAATGTAGGATACCTTTGGCCATGATTTAGAGTGCTATGACAGAGAATTTAGTTGTTGGCCATATATCTAATCTCGACAAACTATATGATTTATCAATTAAGACAAGTAGTAAGTTATTTGGTTCCAATATACTCATTTAACAACTCATTGGACAAAAGGAAAGCAGTTTGATTGTTCCGATATACTCAAAGCATGGTATAACAATGAGGTTTATTATTATTTGTTCCAAGTAGTGAACGGTATGGTTGAATATATCTACCTCTCTGTAAAAAAATAGTCTTTTAATTTTTTTTAACATTATGAAAATGGGGACTATGCAAAGAGTACATGGCGAAAGAAATATATAATTATTTATTTTTTAACAACAGACTTATTCATAAAGTAAGCTAATGCACGAGAAGAAATGAGACTCATATACTTCATCACAAATGTGAGTGAACAAAATATAAACCATCTATTAAATATATTCATTATTCAAGAAATTTAAAACCATATATATAACATGCGGAAATCAATTGAGTAGTATTTGAAGCATATGCATTGTGACTGATAATTCAACAAATTACAATTAATCAAATATTAGAAAGTTATTAATGATCCTTGTACAAAATTTTGAAGATCACAAATATAAATGGTATGACAACTGTTCTTATGCCAGTGTGTTATTTGTTCATCTCAAATTGTTTACTCAATATATATCATATAAGAAATTTTCAAATAACGCTAAGAAGTCGCCCACACATGTGCGCGGGCCACTGCCCTAGTTGATAGAAACAATAGAGTGTGCACCATTACCACCAATATGTATGCCACTAAACCACAAGAAGTCCCTATTCCTCCTCCTACAATGCCTAAGCCTAATAGTCTACCACTAGTGATGCTAAGTTTGATTTTGATATAGATGGTTGTAATATCTCTGAAGTGATTATGTTCCTGCAAAAACTTGCTAGAAGTCCTGATGCTAGTGATATGCATGTTGCTTTCACCAAACACATTACAGATGCTCTTGTTAAGATTAAGAAAGACAAGTTAAAACACAAAACTTCTATTACTAGGAAAGTAGAAGATAGTTGGGAACCAATTATTAATATGCAAGTGAATGACTTTGATCTCAAAGGTTCATGTGATCTTGGTTCTAGTGTCTCTATTATGCCTAGGAAGATTTATTAAATGCTTGATTTGCCACCTTTGGAAGATTGTTATTTGGATGTCCCACTTAATGATAATGCTAAGAAGAAACTCATGGGGAATGTTAATGATGTTCTCATTATGGTTAACAATGCTTATGTCCCTGTTGATTTCTATATTTTGGATGTTGAATACAATGCTTCTTGTCCTATTACTTTGGAAAGATCATTTCTTAGAACTGTTGGTGCCAACATTGATATGAAAGAAGGCACCATTAAATATCAATTTCCATTCAAGAAAGGTATTGAACACTTCCCTATGAGGAGAGAGAAGTTGCTTTTTTCTCCTCCTTTGAAACCAAGGTTTGATGTTAATTCTTCTTCATTTGAAAATACTTGATTTATTGCTTCTTGTGCCTAACTTAAAGGCGTTAAAGAAAAGTACTTGTTGGAAGATAACCCAAGAGTTTCCTTGAGTCTTGGAAGTTGTTAATTCAGTAATTACCTTTCCTTATCTTTTTTGTTTGCTTTTTGTGCCAAGAATGACCTCTAATGAGAGGGAAGTAAGATTTGGGGATTTGCTGTCCCGAAACAGATTTCTGCCCTCCACCATAAAAATTAGTGAGGAGTCTCTGTAAGTCGGATTGAGCTGAAAATTTACGAATAAATCCCCCAGTATGTTAGATAACTTTATTTAGTTCAACACTGTTTGATTTGAGCAACATAAGGTCTTCGAAAAAATCGGTTTCTACCTGGTGGTCTGTTTTGACAGATTTCTGCCATTATTTGCATTTGCTTCTTATTGATTCCTTTTGGGGCTCTTTTTGGGAAATTGAACTTTTTGAAGGATTTACTACAGTAGCTTGTGTTTTTAGTGAATTTTTTTGCTGTTCTAAAGCTAAACCCAAGGGTCTATTATCTTTTGAATACGCTAATGTTGCTAATAAAGATTGTGTGAAGTTTTGTATGAAGGAAAAATTTCAGGTGTGAGGAGAGAATGATTTAATGAGATGAAGAATGGATAAAAGCTCAAGCTTGGGGATGCCACCCTGGTGTCACCCCAAGAAATATCCAAGAAGTACATGCGTCAAAGCTTGGGGATGCCCAAGGCATCCCCTTCTTCATCAATAAAAAGCTCAGGTCTTTCTAGACACTTTGTTTTTATTATTTCATGCACCGTTGTGTTGTTATTGGAGCGTCTTAGTTTTCGCTTGATTTGCTTAGTTGTTTAGTTTGCTTGAATAAATTAGTTTGGACCCCCGTTCTCGCTGTGTTGTTTCAAATAAGTTGATTGGTGTTGGAAAGGAGTAGAAAGTTCTTGCTTGAAAGTGCAAGATGAGCTTGCATTGACTGTGACTTAGACTTTGCATGTCATGCTAGGTGTTGTTTTGACCTTATGATTAGTGATTATTGCTGTAGCATGACTTGTTCCAAACAATTGGGATTGCTTAGTGTGCCTTGAAAGAATCATGCTTTGTTTTATCATACAAAAGCATATTATTGTGGTATTCTCCATTGATGTTTTGTTCGGGTTGACTTGGCACATGCTCACACCATGTTATAACTATGAACAAGTCACCATAGCCTCTATGATCATTTAGTCCTTGACTTTTAGTACCACTCTATGCTTTGATTAGTAATGGTTTATTGCTCTTCATGATTATGGCCATTATTGCTCTCTTAGTTGGTTGCTCCCAGTCTTTTGATAGCCTCCACTTATATGAGTAAGCTCTATTCATGCTTCCAACTCCCAAGAAACCAAGTTATTCCAAAGTGTCAATTATAAATTCCTATGCATGGTGTGTTACACCATTCCAAGTATATTCTTGTTTTAGCTATCTTCCCATTAAAAAGTATTTTGTTATGTGAAGACTTAGTGATTAAAGCTCTCACGAACTTGATGGCACACTTTTTATTCCTTGCCCCTAATAAACTTGAACCATTGTGTCATCTATGTTGTATATGCTTGTGTTAGGAATATGCAACTTGTATTCCTCTAGGGGCCAAAGGCCACAATATATAATACAGGTACATGTGCAAATATGCAGGAAGCCCCCTAACATATGGGGAAACTATAATATACAAATATACATCTAACACCCCCCTCAAACTCATGGTGGATCCACAACACTGAGTTTGGAGAGTAAGAAATCATGCTGCGCTCTGGTCTGTGCCTTCGTAAAGAAATCCGCCAACTATAAATCTGAAGGCACATACTGAAGCGCAACAACCTGAGCCTGCACCTGAGCACGTGTATAAAAAGCATCAACACCAATATGCTTGGTAAGATCATGCTTGACCGGATCACGTGCAACACTAATAGCACCTGTACTGTCAGACAAAACCAGAGTGGGTGTGGTAATAGAGACCCCAAAATCCGCAAGTAACCACCGTAACCAGGTCACCTCAGCAGTCAACAAGGCCATAGCACGCAACTCAGCCTCAACACTCGAACGGGAAACTGCTGTCTGTTTCTTCGTCTTCCAAGCAATGAGCGAACCACCAAGAAACACACAGTAAGCAGAAAGTGAACGGCGATCCGAAGGATCACTCGCCCACGTAGCGTCCGAATACCACTGGAGCTGGAGGGAGCTGGAACGAGGAAAGAAAAGGCGATGAGTGATCGTACCACGAAGATAACGAAGAACACGGAGAAGATGACTATAGTGAACAGTGGTAGGAGCAGAAACAAACTGACTCAGAATATGAACAGGATAAGAGATATCAGGACGAGTGACATCAAGATAAACAAGACTTCCAACAAGATGAAGATAACGCGTCGGATCAGAAAGAGGATCACCATCAGTAGGGTGAAGCTTAACATTAAGCTCCATAGGGGTCTCAACAGTGCGCTCATCCCCAAGAGCAGCACGAGCAAGAAGATCCTGAATATACTTTTCCTGAGAGATGTAAAAGCCATCAGAAGTGGAGGAGACCTCAATCCCAAGAAAGTATCAAAGAGGACCAAGATCAGTCATAAGAAACTAATCACGAAGACGAGCCTTAACAAAGGCGATATACTCAGAATCATCACCAGTAATGATCATATCATCAACATAGAGAAGAAGAACAGTGCGTCCACGAGGAGAAGTGTGAACAAACAGCGCTCGATCATGAGCACTAGGGGAGAAACCAGCAGCAGTCACTACAGAAGCAAAGCGCTCAAACCAGGCACGAGGGGCCTGTTTGAGGCCATAAAGAGAACGTCGAAGACGACAAACCATCCCCTCGGGAACAGAATACCCAGGAGGAGGCTGCATATAAACCTCCTCACGCAACTTGCCATTGAGAAAGGCGTTCTGAACATCAAGCTGGGACACAGACCAGTGACAAACAGAAGCAACAGCAAGAAGAGTACGCACAGTGGTCATATGAGCCACAAGAGCAAAGGTCTCATCATAGTCACGACCATGCTCCTGCTGAAAACCACGAGCCACAAGACGCGCTTTATAGCGCTCAAGAGATCCATCAGAGCGGGTCTTAATCTTATAGACCCACTTACACGTGATAGGACGAACACCAGGAGGGGGAGAAACAAGATCCCAGGTGCCAGTGCGCTCAAGCGCAGCAATCTCCTCAGCCATGGCTAGCTGCCATTCAAGATGACGCTCAGCATCCCGATAAGAAGTCGGCTTGGAGGCAACAGAAAGACCATACTGACTAGGAGAGTAACGATTGGGGGCACGACGCTGACAAACAGGACGAGTAGAGGGAAGCTCATCAGAGGAAGACGACTCAGGAGACAACAATGAAGAATAAGGAATAGCAGAGGAAGACGACTCCGGAGAACGAGGAGAACTAGGAGAACTAGAAGGAGCAGAGGAGGACGGTGTCGAAGAAGAGACATCAGGGGAAGGAGATCCTGAAGAAAACACAATGGGAGTAGAAGGAGGTGTGTCACGAAAGAGAAGAAAGGAGATATCTTCCACCGGGTAGGTACCAGCGGTGGGATGAGGATAGAAAGGACGCGTCTCATCAAAAGTAACATCACGAGAGATACGCATCCGACGACCAACGGGGTCCCAACAGCGATATCCCTTATGCTCATCACTGTATCCAAGGAAGACACACTCAACAGACTGAGTGGTCAGTTTGGTGCGTTCGCGAGGAGCAAGGAGAACATAGCAAACACAACCAAACAAGCGAAGCATGGAGTAATCTGGAGACTGTCCAGATAGGCGCTCAAGAGGGATGCCACCCTGCAGAGCAGCAGAAGGCTGAATATTGATGAGGTAAGCCGACGTAGCGACAACCTCAGCCTAGAAATGCGGCAGAAGAGAAGAAGCAATCATCATGGCACGAGTGGTCTCAAGAAGAAGGCGATGCTTACGTTCAGCAATGCCATTCTGGGCATGTGTGCCAGGACAGGAGAACTGAGCAAGGGTGCCCTGCTCAGCAAGAACACCTCGCAACATCTGGGAGATATACTCACCAGCAGAATCAGCACGAAACACACGAATGGGGGTAGAATATTGAGTACGGACCATGGCCGCAAAACGCTGATATATGGAGAGCACTTCACTACGAGAGCGCATAAAATACAACCAAGTGTATCGAGAAAAATCATCGATGAATAAAATATAGTAGCGATGGCCCCTTCAAGCGAAAGGAGCCGGACTAAACATCGGAATGAACTAAATCAAAAGGTCGCTGAGATACAGACGCGCTAGTAGGATAGGGAAGCTGAATCTGTTTACCCAACCTACAGCCCTGACAATGTAAAGACCCATCTCCTGAGACAGACCCCAGAAGACCACGATGAACTAATGACGATAAGCGAGGGTCACAAAGGTGACCGAGACGATGATGCCACTGCTGAAAGAAGCTGGTAGCAGAGGCGACGACCGGAGAAGAACTGGCAGATGAAGTGGTAGCAGAAGGAACACGAATCCAGTCTAACTCCCAAAGTCCTGAAGAGTCACGGCTGCGAGGGCCAGCTCCAACCAGGGCCTATGTGCGACGGTCCTGGACAACACAAGAATCAGCATCAAGAATGACGCGACAACCAGAGTCAGTAAGATGGCTAGAAGAGAACAAATTCATCTTAAGACGAGGAACATGAGAAATAGCAGGAACAGAAAAAGAAGAAGTAGAAAGAGTGCCCCGACTAGAAACAGGAAGAGAGGTACCATCGGCCGTTAAAACAGGGACATGAGAAGGGAGAGAACGAAGGGCAGACAGAAAAGAAGACTCAGAGGTCATATGAAAGGAAGCTCCAGAATCTAGATACCACGGGGACGTACCTGACTGTGTAGAAGGTGGTGGTCGACAAGATTCTGAAGAATCGATCCACGTAACCAGCAAGGCTGTCAAGAAGAGCTCAGAGCAGCAAGTAGACCGTGAAGACTCCTGATAATGTCCTGATCGGAGAGAGCAACTACTGAAGATCCTGAAGGAGCCGACTGCCCACGAGCCCGGTGTCTTGGCGAAGCGGGATCCGTGTATAACAGGTGGCCCAAGTGTGGCCATCCTGTTGCGATGAAGCGATGTGAAGAGAACCACGACGACCACGACCACGAGCTGCTGGTGACTCGACCACAGCCAGCTGGCGGTCTTGACTCGGACCACGAGGCTGCTGCTGACCACGAGACTGTTGGTGCTGAAGCTGACCCTGACCTGGAGGAGTGGGTAGTATCAGCGGCGACATAGAGGTCCACGGTTGAGTCGAGGGAGAAGACGGCATAGGAGGACCATGAGTAGCAAGCACAGATGGAACCGCAAGAAGACCAGCACCACGGAGATGGGTCTCCTCAGCCCGAAGCTCAGACAACACCTCAGAGAGCGGATCATGACCACGAGCATTCAGCTGAGCACATCGCGGCTCAAACTCCTGGCGGAGCCGAGACAGAAACTCATAGATGCGGTGAAACTCCAAATCCGAGCATACAATCTGGCAGCACGAGCATGTGCCACAAACAGCAGTACGGAGAGAATCAAGCTGACGCCAGATAGCAGCACTCTGAGTATAGAACTCATCAATAGTGGAATCACCCTGCTGAAGAGCATGCTCCGGGCGAACCACAGACAGGTAAAGAGCATCCCCAGACGGCTGATAACGCTGACGAAGATGTGCCCACTGAGCGGCAACAGTAGGAAGACTCATGAACTCAGCAGCATACTGGGGCAGAACACTAGAGGTGAGGACAGCAGCAACACGAGCATCCTCATCGACCCACTGAGTGTAGGCAGTCAGAGCATGGCGGTAGGACTCGAGATTAGCAGAGTACTGCTTGAACTTCAGGTCATAGGCAGCAACAACACTATCATCGGCACTCTGAGCAGCATCCTTGGCCTCCTGAGAAGCATTAGCGCCGAGAACAATCGGCGTTGGCAGAAGAGGAGCCACAGGAGCAGGGGGCACGACGGAGGGGACCTCACCGGAAAGCACACCCCAAAGACGAAGACCGTGCATGTGAACACGCATAAAGGCAGCGAAATCAGAATAATTCGCGCCATCGAAGATCACCGGGCAGCGAGGAATCGCAACATAGCCCGATGCAGAAGACATCTCTCTCTCACTTTTTTTTTGAATCTAGATCTGGCTGGAAGTCAACGCTCGCAAGCCAGCAATCTCCAACCAATTCCGCCTAGAACAGGGCACCACCGGTGATCTGAGCACTAGAATAGGATAGATCGGGGCAGCGCGAACCTATTCTGGAGGAAATCAAGCCGGAAAAGAAGACGGCCGGTAGACTTGGACGGGAGATGACGAGCTGGCGGGACAACAGCTAGGGCGGCATGGCAGGAACAAGCGTGGCCAGCACAGCTCTGGCGGGAGAAGTCCAAGAGGCAGCGGGCGGCAGGATCGAGGTGCGTGGGACAGCAGCTAGGGCGGCACGGCAGGAACAAGCGTGGGCGGGCTGACTCCCGTGCATGGGCGCTGTCTCCCGCGTGTGCTGTCTCCCGCGCGTGGGCGTGGCGTGCTGTCTCGTCTCGGGAGATGACGGGGGCGGGCTCGCGGGTCGTGCGTCAAGCACAGAAGTCGCCGCCCGATCAAGGACAAGGCGGGGTCCCGTGTTGGAGGCAGATCGAAGATGATCTGGAAAGACGGGTTCGCGTCGGAAACAAATCAAACACCGATCTGAACACGATTTGTATCTGGAGTCAGGCAGACCCAGATCGATCTAGATCTGAAACGGGGCAAAACGGGCGGCGACCGGCGGCAACGACGACGACAAGGCCGGCGGCGACAGGGACGGTTGTGGCCGACGAAGTTATGAGAATAGAGGACGGAGCTAACTTGGCTCTGATACCATGTTAGGAATATGCAACTTGTATTCCTCTGGGGGCCAAAGGCCACAATATATAATACAGGTACAGGTGCAAATATGCAGGAAGCCCCCTAACATATGGGGAAACTACAATATACAAATATACATCTAACAACTTGCACTTATATGTTGGAATTAGTAGAACCATGTTGTCATGGGGAACGCTTTCAACATTGCACTTGTACTTTGTACACAATTGATATCATGCTCTTTTGTCTATGGATGTCGTCGGTGTGAAATGAAAGGGGAGCTTGTAAGTCCATGGAGTTATGTATTTTGTGTTAGATAAACGCCTGGGCCGCTAGCCTAAGCCATGCCAAATCATGGTGGAAACTTGCAGCATCACCATAGTGACATCTATGAAGCATTCTTCTTATAAAAAAAGAGATTGAGGAAAAAGAGACATATGAGAAAAGAGGAAAGAGAGAAAAAAGCACCATATTCCCATGGTAAATAAGAAGAATGTTGAGATGCTAATTGTCTGCTTGCCTTGTCATTTTGGTTATGGGAAAGCTCATGTACCATGTGCAAGGGGTACCCCATTGGCGGTTCTCTATGATACACATGTACTTACTAAGACAAGAACTTGCAAGTAACTAAACTTGAGTAGCATGAGGAGCGGCCCTCGTATTCAAGGGACATGAGATTGCCAACTTATACTTTGTCAAGCATATACTCCATAGTTTGTTCACTTTAACCTTAATCACTTCAAGATGCTTATGATAGGGGCAATGAGGGCTCAAAGCTAACAAGTACCATAATTTTTGGAAGCTCCTTTTGAAACTTGAAATCCCCGCTTCCCTTTATGAAGGGCCTTTCTTCCACTATTATATTGAGTCTCCACTTTCTAACTTTAGGCACCAGTTAAGAGAGCATAGTTGCCATTCTTAGTTCTATGTGCAGTGTCCCAAAACTTATTAATTGATGCATATTGTTGATATTGCTTGTTCTTGTGTTATTTGTATCTAGTCACTCTTATGAACTTTGAAGGTGTCCTATGCATCTATTTGCTACTCCATGAGGGACAAGCTGAGTGCCACTATGCCATGTTTTCTGTATGTGAAAAAAAACGTTTTTCAATGCATGCTATTCATGATCTTTGTTTGTAGCCTTTCATGTTGCATGCATAGTTACTTTGTCTTATTGTTAGAACTCCATATTTCATGCTCTTGTTTAGAGTTCTTTGATCCCAGCTTTTGATGATTGCAAATGGTTTGATCTTGGTTTTGATGGTGCATGTCACCTCAAAAATTATTCTTTTATCACTTACCTACTCAAGGACGAGCAGGAGTTAAGCTTGGAGATGCTTGATACGTCAGAAACATATCTATAATTTTTGATGTTCCATGCTTGTTTAGTATCTACTTTGCGTTGCTTTGTCCATACTTTGAGGTGCTTTTCATATGTTTTCTGGTACTAACGTATTAACAAGACGCCATAGTGATAGTTGCCTATTTTCTTCTGTTTTGCTTCCAGAAAGGCAGAAAATCAATATTCTCGGAATTGGAAGGGACAAAAGCCAAAGTCAATATTTTACCATGGGGAACACGAAGACGGAATACGAGACGGAGGAGACTCACCAGGGGGTCACACCCCCTGGCCGCGCGGGTGGGCCCACCCCACGCCTGGGGGGTGCAGCCGCCTTGGTGGCCCCCCTGCCTTGCCTCTGCACCTATAAGAAGCCCCCGATGCCTAAACCCTAAGTACCCGATCAATATTCCATGAAACCGTCTGTAGCCTCCGCCACCATTGCTCCTAGATCGGGGGGATCTGAAGTTCTTACCGGCACCCTGCCGGAGGGGAGATTATCCCGGAGGCCTTCTTCTTCATCATGCCAGCCTCCGGTATGAAGCGTGAGTAGTTCTACCTTGGAATACGGGTCCATGTAGTAGCTAGATGGTTGTATCTACTCCTTGTGCTTTCATGTCTAGATCTTGTGAGCTCCGTTCATGATCAAGATCTCATCTATTTGTAATCATGCATGTTGTATTTGCGGGTATCCGATGGATATTGAGATTACTATGTCAGTCTGATTAATGGTTTTGTCTTATTGATTCTATCATGTCTGTGTTGTTTGTGATCTTGCATGCTCTCTGTTATTAGTAGCTATCTTGGCCAAGTAGTTGCTAGTGACTCCAAGAGGGGGTATTTATGCTCGATAGTGGGTTCATGCCTCTACTTAATCAAGGGAAGTGACAGAAGTCTCTACGGTTGTAGATGTGCTGTTGCCACTAGGGAGAAAACAACGGTCTCTTGTTCGTGGAACAAGTGGATTGTTTACCTTACACACTTTGCTTAAAGCAGTTATCTGTTGCTTGCAACTTAATACTGGAGGGGATTCAGATGATAACCCAAAGGTGTACTTCTAGTCATAGATGCAGTTGGATGGCGGTCTATGTATATCGTTGTATTGCCCAATCGAATCTCATAGGATCTTTTTGTCTAGTATTGCATTGTTATGCCTTGATAAGTCCTGTCAATTGCCCTGCTGTAATTTGTTTACCCAGCAGGCCATGTTTGTTTATGTAAGGAGAACACCTCTAGTGAACTATGGACCCCGGTCCAATCTTTACCATTGATACATCTTCCACTGTTATTGTTTACTTGCTGCAAACCATCATCACCTTCCACACCATACGGTTAATCCTTTGTTACATCAACCAGTGAGATTGACAACCTCACTGTTAGTTGGGGCAAAGTCTTGAGTTTGTGTTGTGCAGGTTTACACGTTGCTTGCAACATCTGTGTGACGTTTCCTTCCTCCTACTGGCTCGATAACCTTGGTTTCTTACTGAGGGAAAACTTGCTGCTGTACCGCATCATACTTTCCTCTTGGGTCTCCCAACGAAGTGCTGTTGCACGCATCAGAGTTCTCCGGGGGCTACTGTTGGGGATATGCTAAATGGGTATCACCATAGCATGTCTCTAATATGGATAACCCGGGTGGCCCATAGTTGGTAGCACGGCCCATGGCCTGCTGGGCGGCCCAGTTAGATGGATCCAGAAGGGATCCCCATGCTGGATAAAGGAAGCCTACAGAGGAGTCACCGACGTACCTGGAGCCTTGGAGTGCAAGACACGCTAGACTAGTAGTATACCGTGTAGGACTTTGTAACCTGTCCGGCTAGGACTTTGTCTATAACCCTAGGATCTGGCGACTATATAAGCCGGACCTATGGGAGCCTTTAGGACATAGAACAACTCATACCGCACACAGCGAACCGATCCCTGTAACTCGGCGTATTGCCATTATAGTGATTTATAGCAGGAGTAGGATCCTGCCACCGTCATGGGATCTGAACCTGGGTAAGCTGTGTTACCTCGTACCCGCCAACCTCTCGCCTTACCCCACGTATAAACATGCTCTATGAGTACCCCTCCATGGCGTACTAATCGGCAATACCACGACAGTGACCCACCTGCAGAAGGTGCTACCGATGATGAGAAAAATGTTTTCCGTACTCGGAAGAATCAGTACTCCACAGTTCACTTTGCTATCTTGTATGGTTTGAAATTGGATCTTTAGAAAAGTTTTGAGAACTTTGACCCACATGATATTGTCCGTGAACTCAAAATGATATTTGAGGCTCACACGGCAGTTGAGAGTTATGAAGCTTCTGAAAAGTTCTTTAACTGCAAGATGGAAGAGGGCAGCTCCGTGAGCATGTGCTTAAGATGTCTGGGCATGCTAATAAGCTCCAGAGCTTGGGTATAATAATTTCTATTGCGTTTGGGATTCATCGTGTCCTCCAATCACTACCACCAAGTTATAAGAACTTTGTGATGAACTACAACATGTAGCACATGGATAAGACGTTGCCAGAACTATCCTCTATGTTGAAGTCTGTGGAAGTGGAGACCAAGAAAGAGAACCAAGTATTGATGGTCAATAAGTCCACCAATTTCAAGAAGCAAGGCAAGCCTAAGAAAAAGGGTAACTTCAAGAAGGGCGGTAAGAAAGCTACCGCGCCGATGAAGAATACCAAGGCTATGCCTAAGCCTGATACTGAGTGCTTTTACTGCAAGGGAGAAGGTCACTGGAAGCGGAATTGCTCCAAGTACTTGGCGGATCAGAAGAATGACAACATCAAGAAGAAAGGTATATCTGATATACATGTTATTGATGTGTATCTTTATAGTAATCGTAGTAGTGCCTGGTTATTTGATACTGGTTCGGTTGCTCATATTTGTAACTTGAAACATGTACTGTAGAATAAACGGAGACTAGCGAAAGACGAGGTGACGATGCACGTTGGAAACAGATCAAAGGTTGATGTGGTCGCGGTCGGCACACTCCCTCTTCATCTACCATCGAGATTAGTATTATATTTAAATAATTGTTATTTGGTGCCTGCATTGAGCATGAACATTATATCGGGATCTTGTTTATTGCGAGACGGTTACTTGTTTAAGTCCGAGAATAATGGTTGTTCGATTTATATGAGTAATATCTTTTATGGCCATGCACCTTTGATAGATGGTCTATTCTTATTGAATCTCTATTGTAGTGATACACATGTTCATAATATAGATGCTAAATGTTTGAAATTGAGTGATAATTCTAAATACA
This sequence comes from Avena insularis, assembly GCA_023614405.1. NCBI lineage: Eukaryota > Viridiplantae > Streptophyta > Magnoliopsida > Poales > Poaceae > Avena > Avena insularis. The sequence continues at coordinate 216,470,740 of CM042685.1, read as the reverse complement.
TGTGGCACTGTTGTCTTGGTCACATTGGAGTGAAACGTATGAAGAAACTCCATTCCGATGGACTTCTTGACTCACTTGATTTTGAATCACTTGAAAGATGTGAAGCATGTCTGATGGGTAAAATGACTAAGACTCCATTTTCTGGTATGATGGAGCGAGCTACGGACTTATTAGAAATTGTAAGATCCCTCCTTTATAAAGGAAAAGGATCCCTGTGATTGCAATGCTAGTCCCTGGATCAATGCTAGCATCCATAGTTTAAGATGAAGTACACAGATACAAAGGTCATTATTATAGCCATTCCAGAGAATAAACATAGTCTTACAACTCCAAGGCCACAGGCCTAGTACAAGAGTTTGAATAAGTAAATAAATAAAAGTCTTCATCTTCATGTGCCATAGGCAAACATGTTGAGTGTAGACTCATGACTCCTAATCCTCATCAGAGTAACCTGCAACATCACAAGTTACATCCACAGTGGGTCAATACATTGGAATAGTATTGGCAAGTGATACCTTAGTATAATTTAGGTGGACTAGATACTATATGCAATTTGGCTAAGTGTAGCTTGGCTTGCTTTGCTCAAAATATGTTTTGCCTATTAGTTGAAATCACTAAGTTTTTCTTGATCAAAACTTTTCCCAAGGAACCACCAATGGACATTGAGGTCCTTCACCCTTGTTCACCCACAAGTTTTTACTTAGAAATTGGGATGAGGAGATTCTTGATAGCTTCCATGCCTTGATGCTCAAGTTGTCCTTTTGCAGGGACATGGCTAAGTACTTAGATTTTTCCATCTGCAGAGGTTGTGCACTTTCCCCACCAGAATTGATTTTCACCAAGACAGGACCTTTCAGAAGCCTTCCCTTAGACCAAATGGATGCGCTCCAACCTATCATTCCCACTACCACAAATTGTCCAAATGGCTAAGTTCTAGCAACCTATTTGATCCAGGCAGAGCCCATATTGCCAAGTGGCTGCACTAGAAGCTTCTCAACACTTGGCCTCTAAAATCTCTTTGTTCCTGGGTGGCTTTCCACAAGTGAGATACACAAGGTTCACCAGTCCCCTGGCCTTGTGTAACCACTCAACACAAACCATTCCTTCCATTCCACCCAGGTGTTTCATTTACTTAGTTGTTTTATTAGGCAAAACACAAGTCCAAAGACTTAGAAATATTTTTCATCATAGCATGTATATTTCACCAACCCTTGGTTGCTACTAGCTAGGCTAAGCATGGCATAGATAAGCATCTTAACTTAGAAATTTCCTAGCAATTCTACAACTACTAGGATTTCCCAACATGGCATATAAGCAAAATATAGCATGCAAGACTAGCAAAAATATTTCTAATGCTTAGTAGAAAACAAGGGATAAAAATATTCATGAAGTACCACTTGCCTTGGTAGTTTGGAGAGTAGCTACACTCCTCACAATCACAATCACTAGCACCAAAATCTACACAAAGAATTGTAGCAACAAATCACATACAAAACATATACAATCAAAAATATATGCATGCATGCAAAATGATATGTGATGATTTTTAAACTCAACAAAGCAAGTATACGGTACTGGTTCATAAACAAGTTAAAAACTTGCCAAACAGCAATTATTTAAACCCTAAAACATTTCCTAAACAATTCATTTACTCAAATTAGCCCTACACAAGTTTCTGCAAATAAAACCATTTTAACAGAAGCAAAACATTAAACACATTGCATATTCAGAAAGGGCTTGCTCTCCTGATTCCATTGATATAAAATTTATCAAATTCTAACGTGGGGATCAAAAGTTATAGCCAAAACAAAATCAAACTTCTAATAGATTCAAATCCTGTTTTTAAATCCAAACAGCTGCCACGCGTCTTAATCTAATTGGCCCGTACCGCTTCGCTCAGGATCGCGCCTGTGAGCCGTTTGATCAACATAAACTGCACGGCCCAGATCTACTCGTAATGGTTCGTTAAGTGATCTAATCCTTCACGCTGGATCCAGATCCAATGGCTCTGGATCAAACGACCAAAGCTGGGTGGCGCTAGCGGTGGCTACTGGCGGCGGCGAGCTCTGCCTACGGAGGCGCGGCGCTACAGGTGGTTCTAGGGTCGTCGGAGGCGCTTACCAGAAACGGGACGATGCGCTGATGCTCAACCTGGCGACGGCTTGGCAAGGGGCACACGGAGATGGTCGCTGGAGCTCGTCGGAGTTGCTGGCGGCGTCGGGTTTGGGTGGACGATGACGTTGGCGAGGCTCCTGGTCACCCTAGCATGCACAAATAGCATCAGGAGATGCGCAAGACTACGACGAGCAAGATCGTGTGCATCAGAGGCAGAGGGGAACAAGGGGCTCACCGAATTTGACCGCCGGAGTTGAGGATGTCGTCGGGGGCTTCTGCTTTCCGAAGATGACGACTGGGCGTCAAGAAGTGATGAACCAACGGTGTTAGTATATGCGCAAGGAAGTGGCAAGGCTGTCTGCAAGAACCAGAGGGAGAGGGGCGCACGGGGCTCACCAGAATCGATCGCCGGAGTGCTCTCTGTCTGCGGCGGTGCGAGGATGAATGTGGGCAGCCTGGGGGCGCTTTGTGCTCGGAGTTTGGGGGGAAATGGAGAGGGGGCAGAGGGGGTTTAAGTAGGCTAGGCAGGGGCGAAGATCGCGCGCGGTATCAAGGGAATTTAAGCGAGGAATCAACGCGGCAGTGAAGGGCGGAGGAAACGGCCGGCGACGTGGTCGCGGCGCGATTTGGGGAAGAAGGGGTGAGCTGGCGAGGTACACTGGTCAGCGAGTGAAACGGAGAGGGGGTGGGGTCGTGGCACAAGGACTGGGGTGTCTGTGAGCGAGAGAGAGGGAGACCCCGGGTGGGGTTAGTGGGCTGGATTGGCAGTTGGGCCAGATAGGTAGCGCTGGCCTTTTTCTATTTCTTTTCTCCTTTTCTTTTTCTGTTTTGATTTTCTGAAATGGTTTTGAAATCCAATTCAAATGAGTTTGAATTCAAATTTTCCCTAGGTTTTTATACTGTAAACCTTGCACTCAAATGTGTGTCAAACACCACTGTTTAAACAAAACACTTTGATCAAAAGAAAATAAAAATAAACCAAGCCTTTATGATATATATTCAATAGGCATAATATTGGTTTAATTCACTCATTTTGTTTTTTGAAATTTGTTCAAACTTTTGGTGGTGCCTAAGTTTGAATTTCAAACTTTACTGAATCAAAACAAGTATTCTTCTCATTGGAAGATAGCACTAAGGCTAGAGCAAACTTACATAAAATAATAAGCATAAATGCTTCTGTTTTGAAATGATTTGTTTGAAATGAATTTCATATGCTCATGGATGCATGGATGATATGCATAAGTTTGAAACATGATTTTGGGGATGTTACAGAAATCATACATACTGATGTGTGTGTCCCGATGAGTGTAGCATCACGTGGTGATTATCGCTATGTTCTTACTTTCACGGATGACTGGAGTAGATATGGGTATATCTATTTCATGAAACATAAGTCCGAAACTTTCGAGAAGTTTAAGGAATTTCAAAATGAAGTGGAGAATCAACGTAACAAGAAGATTAAGTTTCTATGATCTGATCATGAAGGTGAATATCTAAGTTACGAGTTTGGCGAGCATTTGAAGAAATGCGGAATACTTTCCCAGTTAACACCGCCAAGAAACACCACAACGTAATGGTGTGTCCGAATGTCGTAATCGAACTCTCTTAGATATGGTTCGTTCTTTGATGTCACTTATAGATTTACCTTTGTTGTTTTGGGGTTATGCATTAGAAACAGCCGCATTCACTTTAAATAGGGCACCATCTAAATCTGTTGAAACGACACCGTATGAATTATGGTTTGGGAAGAAACCTAAATTGTCGTTCCCTAAAGTTTGGGGTTGTGAAGCTTATGTAAAGAAGTTACAGCCCGACAAGCTTGAACCCAAAGCGGAAAAATGCGTCTTCATAGGATACCCTAAGGAAACTATTGGGTATATGTAACTACCTCGGTGAATTACGCTCCTAGTTACAAGCCTGGATGAGCAGAAATGGTTGAAATAGTACGGTGGGGCCCAAATGCCACTCACAGGTAGACCTTTCGGCCGTCCCAACCATTTCCAAACATCGGGACAAGAACGGCGTAATCGGCAAAGTTAAGGGATCAACTACATACACAAATGAGTCTGTATGCAAGCCACCATACAATGGTTCTCAGAGTCATTCCATCTAAAAGAAAATGAAATATTGCAACGCCATACGGCAAGATCCAAATATCCTAGATAGATATAATAGTTTAGGATATCTCCTCATACATCAAACATCAGAGTATCAGGCGGAAGCGGAAGACAAAATCGAATGCGGATAAGAAGCAAATCGGCATAAGATGCCCCATAAATAAACACATCCGCCCATAGATCTCACGGATCCCGTTCCGGAATCTCTACACCGAATGATCGCGTTGCATCGCCGGGCCTCCTCCACCCAGTATCCATCTTGCGAGTTTACCTGTTCATCTGAATCAAACAATTTATCGTGTGAGATCCTAGGGGTACTCAGCAAGTCTTTATGCCTCTAAAGGGGACACAACACGCAATTGCAGCAAAAGATAAACCCTAGCAATTCTATAGATACTCGCTAATCATCCGCCTAACCAGAGATAGACGGATGTCCGTGAATTAATAACAACAGTTATAACGGTAATATCCACAGATCCATCCTCCTCCTCGCTTACCGACGAGGAAGCGGACGAACAACCCCCCATCCATTGGCAGTTTTATTAACCATTCCATGGGTATTGCTCTATTTACTAGTCAGGTCCTTAGTCAGGTTAAAAGCGGTACTTTAGTTATGCTTGTCTATGATCGAGAAACTGTGCTCCAAGTCGTCCATAACCGCGGACACGGCTTTCAGAAAGTTTTACCCTGCAGGGGTGCACAAATAGCAACACACACGATCAACCTCGAAAACCAAATACAAACCCAAAGAGGCAGTCACGACAAATCCATCACAGTATTCAGAAATATTTCAGGCGGCCACCCCATAAAGCTACCCGCGACGAAGTTTGCCGACTCCGAAACGGACTCAACCTTTGCGCCAATGGTCAGAAACGACTGGGAACCCAAAATGTGGACTGGCTTGTCGATACTGAAAACACTCCGCTTACCTAAATAAAGACAAAAGACTGCACAATTTTAAATAAAGCAGAAAGCATGGCATAAGTACAGGATAGTAAATAAAACCTCAAACTAGTTTGTGGCCCCAAGAAATAAGAATGAATCAAGATCGCTCGGGGTTCATAAGCCTCCTGATGTGGATAGCGCGAATATTCAAGGAACAGGAATCAAGTACTCGGGGTCCTACGGGACACAAGTGAGCCTGAAAAACCAAATAACAAATATGGCTCACCGGTGCCACTTTCATTAGTTATCCCATTACTACTCAGGTTAAGTTGTTTAGGTACCTCGTTATCCATCAGACACTCACATACCCTACACATGCTGTTCTACGACTCGCATGGCTCAAACAACTCCTGTAGTAATGGCTCATGGGATGGAGGAACAAGCTTCGGTGGGGTTTAAAAGTAAAGGCTATGCAATACTTGGGATTCAGATTAATGCAACCGCGACTCAATGATGCAAGAATAAGATAGAGGCAATAGGTACTAAATGTATGCAAGCATGTGGTAGTGCTTGCCTGGCAGCTCAGTTGAAGCGAGAGAAGGATCTGGGTAGTGCTCCTGGTTCTCTTGATATATCCCCTGCTCAGCATCTATTCGAAGAAGAACCAAACAACCAAGGGCCAACATAAATAAAGTGCACAAGCATATGAATTAAATGCGACAAGCAAACAATCATGCCATGATGAATGATGCACAATTTGCATGGCATTACAGTAGCATGGCATGGGTGAGGTGTGGAATACAAAAATAAATCATTTTATTGAGTTTTGGTCACATTTTAACCCCATATTAGTTGCTGTACACTTTATATTTATATGATGCATGCTTCAAATCAAAACATGGAATGCATAAACAGAAAGGTCTCGTCGAGCTAATCATTTTAGACATATCATTTGTTAAATTTGGACTTATAAATCAAAAGTTATTAATTAAATAAGGTAAAGGGGCATTTTATGTAATTTTAAACAACTTGGAAAAAATAAAGTGTCCAAAATATAATTTGAAGGGCATATTTGAAATCCTCACATTTTTCTGATTTGAAAACATATATTATTTGTATTATTTGGATTTGTATTTTAAAAGTTATTTGAAAACAGATTTAAATTTGAATTTAAATTAATTTGAAAAGGTTTAAATTCAAACAGACAGACAGAAAATACTTTTTCTACTCAGGTTTAGCTAGCCACAGACGATGACAGGTGGGTCCAGAGCTGACTCAGCAACACAGCGCGCGGAGAAGCTTTTCACACCGGGGCTTGACCTAGCCACAACAGATGACAAGTGGGGCCAAGGCAGCCTCAGGGCCACACACGGGCGCGCCAGCGGTGACGCGACACGTGTGAGATCCCAGGGAGTGCGGGTTGAGGCTAGAGAAACAGGGGGGCCTAACTGCAAAGCGGTACTCTGGTACCAAGGTGGGCTCGGCGGACCACACGGTTAGCGAAACAAAAGGAGGGCTAAACCAAAACGCCGCAGATCATGCTTCTTCTCTGCGCCAGACGGGTCGGTGATTGCACAGCGCGCCATGCTGGATCGAACTCCGGACCTGGCGTCTGTGGCGTGAGATACCGCTCTGCGTGGCTGGCGTTGTTGTCGGGAGGTGGGCGTGGCCTAGGTGAGGTGCTACGCGAGCGAGGCGTCAGACGCCATGCACTCCGTATGAGTCCGCTCGACGGAAAAGTCCCGAGGCTAGGCGGTTCGAGAGGCGGACCATGTCGGGTGGAGAGGCTCACCATGAGGCTGTCGGTGGCGTCGGATCGGCGAGGAGTCGATCGGCGGCACGAGGCACGATCTGGAGCTAGGGTTTCTCGTCGGCCACGCTGCTGCAGCAGTCCGGCTTCCTCCTCCGGCTGGGGTGGATGGGGCGTCTGAGAGGGCCGCCTCGGTCTTCTTGATCACCTCCACGACAGGCACGCCGGCTGGAACGATGGATCGTAGGTGGAGCCGACGGTGTCCGGCGAGAGGGAGCTGGGGTCGATGGAGAGGGAGGGAGGAAGGCCAGGGCGCCTCGGCCAGATCTGGAGAGGCCAGAGGAGAGACGAGAGGGAGTAGATAGGGACGGGAGAGGAGCGGGGGGGGGGGCGTGGGGGAGTGGGTAGGTTAAAGGTGGCTCGGCCACCTTTTTCCCCCTCCTTCACGTGCTCGAGCTGGGAGGCCAGGCGCAGGCGGGGGTCCAGTGGGCGGTGAGGCCAAGGAGGGTGGTTCGGTGTGGTGGGACCTGCAGGCAGAGAGAGAGCTAGAGGGAGAGAGGGGTAGGCTCGGGTTAGAGCTAGGGTTGGAGGGGAGGCTCGGCTAGGGTTTTGCTAGGGATGGGGTAGCTAGGTGGGGCCAGGGTGACCAGGTGGGGCCGAGCTAGGTGAGAGGGAGAGAGGCCGAGAGAGAGGGAGGGAGCTAGGGAGGAACTAGGGTTAGATAAGAGGGGGGTATGGGTTTAGAGAGGGTGGTGAAGAGAGGAGAGATGAGTGTATGGTTTAGGTTTAGAGAGAGAGATAGATGGAGTGGTTCTTTTTTACTAGATCAAGCATGATTAAGACAAGCTCAAGCAAGATATAGTCTAAAGAGAGAAGAGAAGAAAAGGTGGTGATGGCATGGATGGAGATGGTGATGGGGTTTTAGATGCTTGCATGCATCAAGCAAGATCAAGCATAAGGGTAGAGAGAGATATGGGGAAGATCCACTCAAAGATTCAAATAAAAACCAAAGGCTAGGAAAAAGGTGGTACTTGCATGGGCCATGCATAAATAATTAATACCATGCTTATTTTTGTGAAAACAAGATTATTTACATGGCATTATTCTTATGCATTCCAAAATGTGGAGTAAGGCCTAAGCAAAAGAATTGTAGAAGTAAATCCATCCTATCTCCCATGAGCTAGATTAAATACCAAAAGAAAAACAAATGCAAGCTCATGGATAATGGAGTGGTGGAATTATAAGGTGGTGACAAGGATAAGGTGGTGGAGTGGAATAAAAGATATGCCCCCAACTCAACTTGGGCATTTAAACAATATATCAATAACCAAATACAATATCAAGAGGCAAATACAATTAATAATGCCGATGAGATAAGAACCAAATGGAAAAGGGTTTTATATGATGCTCAAATGCAAGGTGGCATGATGACATGAGCATGATATGTTTATGATGCAACAATTATATATATGAAGTAGCCATTATATTACTAGACCAAGTAGCATTACAATTGTTAGACAATTGGGATGCTACAGTATACCTTCTATCATAGATCTAAAGGCAGAAACTTCGTTGCCAAGAATGGATCCTTTCTAGAGAAGGAGTTTCTATCGAAAGAAGTTACTGGAAGGAAAGTAGAACTCGACGAGGTTGTCAAACCTTCTCTCGAATTTGAGAGTAGCGCAGTAGCAGAAGAAGTTCCTTTGGCGCCTACACCAATAGGAGAGGAATCTAATGATAAAAATCATGAAACTTCGGTCTAAGTTACTACGGAACCTCGTAGGTCGACGGGGACTCGTACCACTCATGATTGGTATGATCCCGTTATGAGTGTCATGTTGGTGGACAACACCGATGACCCTGCGACATATGAGGAATCAATGATGAGCCTAGATTCCAATAAATGGCAAGAAGCCATGAAATCCGAGATTGGATCCATGTACGAAAACCACCGGATGCCCGGAAGGCTGTCGAGAACAAATGGATTTTCAAGAAGAAAACAGATGCTGATGGTAATGTAACCGTCTATAAAGCTCGAATTGTAGCAAAAGGGTTTAGACAAATTCAAGGAGTTGACTATGATGATACTTTCTCATCGGTAGTGAAGCTAAAGTCTGTGAGGATTTTGTTAGCAATCACTGCATATTACGATTATGAGATATGGCAGATGGATGTCAAAACGACGTTCCTCAATGGAGACATTGATGAAGAGTTGTATATGGTACAACCCAAAGGTTTTATCGATCCTAAATATGCTAACAAGGTATGCAAACTTCAACGGTCCATTTATGGATTGAAGCAAGCATCCCGAAGTTGGAATCAACGTTTTAATAAGGTAATCAAAAGTTTTGGTTTTATACAAACTTATGCAGAAGCTTGTATTTACAAGAAAGTGAGTGGGATCTCTATAGCATTCCTAGTACTATATGTAGACGACATATTGATGATTGGGAATGATGTAGACCTTCTTAATAGTGTCAAAGATTATCTGAATAATAGTTTTTTAATGAAGGATCTTGGCGAAGCTGCTTACATATTAGGCATAAAGATTTATAGAGATAGACCGAGATGCCTAATATCGTTGTCACAAAGTACATATTTGGAAAAATTTCTAAAGAGGTTTGGAATGGAAGATAGCAAGAAAGGGTTCTTTCCCATGTTGCCCAATATGACCTTGAGTAAACCTCAAAGTCCTGCTATGGTAGAAGATAGAGAAAGGATGAGTAAGACTCCCTATGCCTCAGCCATAGGATCTATCATGTTTGCCATGCTATGTACTAGAACCGATATTGCATATGCAGTTAGTATGACTAGCATATATCAAAGTGATCCAGGGGTGGATCATTGGACATCGGTCAAAAACATCCTTAAGTACTTGAGAAGAACTAAGGATATGGTTCTTTCTTATGGAGGTGATGAACAACTTGTTGTTAATGGTTACATCGATGCTAGTTGGAACACCTATCCGGATGATTCTAAATCTCAATCTGGATACATATTTACTTTGAATGGTGCATCATTGAGCTGGAGGAGTGCAAAGCAAAGTGTTGTGGCGAGATCTTCAACTGAATCAGAATACATAGCTGCTTCAGAGGCTTCACAAGAGACGATATGGATGAAGGAGTTCATTACGGAGCTCGGTGTGGTTCCCAGTGTGCTGTACCCAATGTCTATCTATTGTGATAACATGGGTGCCATAGCCAATGCGTAGGAGCCAAGGTCACACAAGAAGCTGAAGCATATCAAGCTACTTTTTCACGCTATTCAAGAGCATGTCCAAGATGGTGACATAAAGATTTGCAAAGTACACACAGATCTGAATGTGGCGAATCCGTTTACTAAACCTCTCCCGAGGGCGAAACATGACCAGCACCAAACTGCCATGGGTGTTCGGTATATTACCATGTAATCTAGATTAGTTGACTCTAGTGCAAGTGGGAGACTGTTGGAGATATGCCCTAGAGGCAATAATAAAAGTAGTTATTATTATATATTTGTGTTTATGATAAATGTTTACATTCATGCTATAATCGTATTAATCGGAAACATGAATACTTGTGTGATTTGTAAACTTGTTAGAGTCCCTAGTAAAGCCTCTTTGTAATACTAGCTTGTTGTTTGATAAATGATCATGGTTTCCTGATCATGAACATTGAGATGTTATTAACAACAAGATTATATCATTAGGAGAATGGTGCGATGGACATACTCCTATAGATAAACATAGCATAAAGATCAAGTCATTTCAATAGTTTGTTTGCTATAAGCTTTCAGATACATAGTAACCTAATTCCTTTTCCCATTGTCTGATGGTCGCGCCGACTGCCACAGGCTGCCCGCCATGACCATCGCCCGAGCCGAGGTCATGCCTTCAGACCGCCACCCACACACCTAGGTCATGCTGTCGCAACGATTGGAAAACAGGCAACTGGCATTGTGGCATCTTGTTAATAGGTTAGTACCAGAAAACATATAAAAACACCTCAAAGTGTAGACAAAGCAAAGCAAAGTAATTTAAAAAAATGCTAAACAAGCATGGAACATACAAAATTATAGATACATTTCCGACATATCAAGCATCCCCAAGCTTAACTCCTGTTCGTCCTTGAGTAGGTAAGTGATAAAAATAATAATTTTTGAGGTGACATGCACCATCAAAATCAAGATCAAACCATTTGCAAGCATTGAAAGCTGGGATCAAATAACTCTAAACATGAGCATGAAAGATGGAGTTCTAACAGTAAGACAAAGTAACTATGCATGCAACATGAAAGGTTACAAACAAAGGTCATGAATAACAATGCATTGAAAGACGTTTCTTTGTTTCACATATAGAAAACATAGCATAGTGGCATTCAGCTTGCCCCTCATGGAGTAGCAAATAGATGCATAGGACACCTTCAAAGTTCATAAGAGTGACTAGATACAAATAGTTCAAGAATAAGCAATATCAACAATATGCATCAATCAATAAGTTTTGGGACAATGCACATAGAACTAAGAATGGCAACTATGCTCTCTTAACTGGTTCCTAAGGATAGAAGGTGGAGACTCAATATAATGGTGGAAGAAAGGCCCTTCTCAAAAGGGAAGCAGGGATTTCAAGTCTCAATAAGAGCTTCCAAAAATTATGGTACTTGTTAGCTTTCAGCCCTCATTGCCCCTATCATAAGCATCTTGAAGTGATTAAGGTTAAAGTGAACGAACTATGGAGTATATGCTTGAAAAAGTATAAGTTGGCAATCTCATGTCCCTTGAATACGAGGGCCACTCCTCATGCTACTCCACTATAGTCACCTGTATGTTCTTGTCATAGTAAGTACATGTGTATAATAAAGGACCGCCGATGGGGTACCCCTTGCACATGATACATGAGCTATCCCATAATCAAAATGACAAGGCAAGCAGACAATTAGCATCTCATCAATCTTCTTATTTATCATGGGAAAATGGTGCTTTTTTCTCTCTTTCCTATTTTCAATATGTCTCTGTTTTTATAAGAAGAAAGCTTCATAGATTGCTCACTATGGTGATGCTACAAGTTTCCACCATGATTAGACATGGATTAGGCTAGTGGCCCAGGCGTTTCTCTAACACACACACATAACTCCATGGACTTACAAGCTCCCCTTTTATTTCACATCGACGACATCCATAGACAAAAGAGCATGATATCAACTTGGTACAATGTACCAGTGCAATGTTGAAAGCGTTCCCTGTAATAGCACGGTTCTGCTAATTCAAACATATAAGTGCAAGCATATACAACATAGATGACACAATGGTTCAAGTTTATTATGGGCAATAAAAATAAAGTGTGCCATCAAGTTCCCGAGAGCTTTAATCACTAAGTTTTCACATAACAAAAAGACTTTTATAATTGGAAGGTACATGAAAACAAGAATATACTTGGAATGGTGTAACACACCATGCATATGAATTTATAGTGGACACTTTGGAATAACTTGGTTTCTTGGGAGTTAGATGCATGAGTAGAGCTTACTCATACAAGTGGAGGCTAGCAAAAGACTGGGAGCGACCAACTAAGAGAGCAATAATGGCCATAATCTTGCATAGTGACAAAGCATTACTAATCAAAGCATAAAGTGGTACTACAAGTCAAGGACCAAATGATCATAGAGGCTATGGTGACTTGTTCATAGTCATAACATGGTGTAAGCATGTGCCAAGTCAACCCAAACAAAGCATCAAAGGAGAATACCACAATACTATGCTTTTGTATGCTAAAACAATGCATGATTCCTTCAAGACACATTAAGCAATCCCATTTTTTTGGAACAAGTCATGCTACAGCAATAATCACTAAGCATAAGGTCAAAACAACATCTAGCATGAGATGATAAAGTCTAAGTCACAGTCAAAGCAAGCTCCTCTTGCACTATTCAAGCAAGAACTTTCTACTCCTCTCCAACACCAATCAACTTATTTGCAACAACACAACAAGAACGGGGGTCCAAACTACTTTATTCAAGCAAACTAAGAAAACTAAAATGAAAACTAAAACGCTCCAAGAACAACACAACTTATGCATGAAACAATAAAAACGAAGTGCCTAGAAAGACCTAATCTTTTTATTGATGAAGAAGGGGGTGCCTTGGGCATCCCCAAGCTTTGACGCTTGTACCTCTTGAATGTTTCTTGGGGTGACACAGGGTGGCATCCCCAAGCTTGAGATTTTGGACATTCTTCATCTCATTACATCATTCTTTCTCTACACCTGAAAATTTTCCTTCATACAAAACTTCACACAATCTTCATTAGCAACATTAGTGTATTCAAAAGATAATAGACCCTTGGGTTTTAGTTTTAGAATAGAAAAACTTTCACTAAAAACACAAGCTACTATAGAAATTTCCTCAAAAAGCTCAATTTCCCCAAAAGAACCCAAAAGGAGTCAATAAGAAGCAAATGCAAATAATGGCAGAAATCTTTCAACACAGACCATTAGATAGAAACTGATTTTTTTGAAGACCTTATGTTGCTCAAATCAAAAAGTGTTGAACTAACGAAAGGTATCTAACATACTGGGGGATTTATTCAGAAAATATCAGCTCAATCCGACTTATAGATATTTTACACAATTTTTTATGGTGGAGCACAAAAATCTGTTTCGGCAACAACTCCCCAAATCTTACTTCCCTCTCATTAGAGGTTATTCTTGGCACAAAAAGCAAATAAAAAGGATAATTAGAGTTCATTACTGAAGTAATAACTTCCAAGACTCATGAAAACTTTTGGGTTATCTCCCAATAAGTACTTTTCTTTAACGCCTTTAAGTTAGGCACAAGAAGCAAGAATCAAGTATTTTCAAATGAAGAAGCATTAAGATCAATACTCGAAATATCTTCAACTAGGAAAGGTTTCTCATCCAAATGAGTTTTAGAGGATCCTTTCTCATCTCAGTTAGGTTCACTACTTTTATCAAATGGGTTTTCAGGAATATTGCAATCAAAATTCTTTTCCAAGGCTTGATGCATTCCTAGAAGTTTAAAAGGTATGGGTATCTTAATTTCCTCCATGGGTTTGGTTTTATCTGAAGTATCCATAAAATCTACACATGAGCCTAGCATATTAAAATGTTCAAAGATTTTTTTGGCTTCCTTAGCAACATCATTGAACTCTTTTAGCAAAGTTTCTAGGATAAAATCTCTCTTTTCAGCATCGTCTTCTTTTAGTTTAAGAAACAAAATTTGCATCATGGGGTTAAGGTTAACAAACCTAGCCTCCAACATGTGAACTAAAGAAGCTGCAGCAATTTCATAATTAGGAGCAAGCTCTGCTAAGGATCTATCCTCAATATCCTCATGTTTGCTAACATGATTAAAGAATTCATCAATATTTTCTTTCCAAATTATAGAGCCACTACCTACTGGAAGGTCTTTCAGGGTGAACTTGGGGAACAACATGGTGATCTAGAGCAAGGTGACAACTAGAGTAGGAATTTTTTTTTGTGTTTTTGATAAAAATAGGCAAACAAAACCAAGAAAAAGAAACTAAGCAAAACAAAAACAAAGTAAAGAAAAAGGTTGTGAAGGACTCCCCTTGTGAAGACGTCCTTAGCCTCCCCGGCAACGGTGCCAGAAAATATTTTGATGGAGCGTTGTTGACGTGGGAGCTTCTTCTTCTTTATTTCCCCGGCAACGGCGCCAGAAAATCTTGATGGTAGCTCAGATCACTGTAGAGCTTCGTTGGGAGTCCCCAAGAGGAAGGTGTGATGAGCACAACAGCAAGTCTTCCCTCAGTAAGAAACCAAGGTTATCGAACAAGTAGGAGGAAGGAAACAACTCAAAGGTGTTTCTAGCAACTTGGAAACCTGTACAACACAAACTCAAGACTTTTCACCAACGAACAGTGAGGTTGTTAATCTCATCGGTTTGCTGAAAACAAAGGATTAACTGTATGGTGTGGAAGGTAATGGTGGTTTGCAGAAAGGTAAACAGTAACAGTGGAAGATGTATCAATGGTAAAGATTGGACCGGGGTCCATAGTTCACTAGAGGTGTTCTCCTTAAGATAAACAAACATGGTGTGCTGGGTAAACAAATTATAGCAGGGCAATTGACAGGACTGAGCAAGGCATAACAATGTAATACTAGGCATTCATGATCCTATGAGATTCGATTGGGCAATACAACAAGATACATAGACCGCCATCCAACTGCATTTATGACTAGTAATCCACCTTCAGGTTATCATCTGAACCCCCTATAGTATTAAGTTGCAAGCAACGGATAACTGCTTTAAGCAAAGTGTGTAAGGTAAACAATCCACTTGTTCCATGAACAAGAGGCCGTTGTCTTCCCTAGTAGCAACAACACATCTACAACCTTAGAAATTTCTGTTACTTCCCTTAGATTAAATAGAGGCATGAACCCACTATTGATGAAGAAGAAGGCCTCCGGGATGGTCTCCCCTCCGGCAGGGTGGCGGGAAGAAATTCAAATCCCCCCGATCTAGGGACGATGGTGGTGGCGGCTATGGACTGTTTCGTTGAAGATTGATCGGGTACTTAGGGTTTCAGTATCGGGGGCTCTTTATAGGGGAAGAGGCGAGGCAGGGGGCACCCAGGGTGGCTGCACCCCCCAGGCGCGGGCCCACCCAAGCCGCGTGGCTAGGGGGTGTGGCCCCCTGGTGGCTCTTCTCCGTATCGTACTCTGGCTTCGTGTTCCCCACGGTAAAATATTGACTTTGGCTTTTGTCTCGTCCAATTCCGAGAATATTGATTTTCTGCCTTTTCTGGAACCAAAAACGGAAGAAAACATGCAACTAGCACTATGGCATCTTGTTAATAGGTTAGTATAAGAAAACATATAAAAACACCACAAAGTGTAGACAAAGCAAAGCAAAGTAGATACTAAACAAGATGCCCCCCTGGTCGCTTCCCGGCCTCGCCTCTTCGCCTATAAGAAGCCCCCGATGCAGAAACTAGGGATGAAAACGGAGCAAAAACGGACGGAACTGAGTGGTGCCACATTTATTTTCATATTTTTGCGGAAGCGAAAATGAATACAGAAACCCCGGAAACAAAAACAGAAGCAGATATTGTCAGAAACAGATATGGATCGAATACAGTGTAGATGCGGAATAATGCAGATTTTACACAGAACCAAGACAACTCTGAAATCATGCAACAAATCTTAAGCGTTTAAAAACCCAACAAAGTTCCCTGATTATAGCACGGTGCCAGGTTTAAAGGGAATAATGAAAAGATCAAATCATGGAAGCCTACTTGAATGTGTGAAGGGATTACATGGTCACCGGTTCTAGGATCAGGAGCTTTGCAAATTTGTTTTGACAAGGTCATGTAATGGGTCTATTAGATTTTTCCATACACATCAATCCTAAAACAGAAATTCCATATTATACGGAAATGGAAATTCTGTTTCCGTGTCTATTCCACCGGAAAACGTTGTTCCGGTTTTGTTTCCGTTTCTGCCAAACCAATTCCATTTATATTTTCGCTTTGCAAAATTCCATTTTAATTTCCGTATTTTCACTCCGTTTCCTTTTTCCACGGAAAAGTCGGAAACTTTCCGCTCCACTTTCATCCCTAGCAGAAACCCTAAGTACCCGATCAAAAACTCCACGAAACCTTCTATATCCACCGCCATCGTCATCCCTAGATCGGGGGATCTGAAGTTCTTCCCGGCACCCTGCCTGAGGGGAGATGATGCGGTGACCCAGCATACCACTGCATGTGTAGTACACTATAGTCGTTGACATCACATCCACAGAACACCATTCTGTAAATATCACATCCCTCAGAGTGGTACAACAGAAACATTGTGGGTCCATATTACAAACATTCACACATTATTATTATTACAATACCAGAAGTTCAAGACTTAGAAAAGATTCAACTTACAAACCAAAATATAAAGTGTTTCAGCGGAATTTAAAAGTAGCAACTCCAACTAAGAGTTGAGCTCAGCAGCTCATTCTATATGTAGGGTTTCGTAGCATGGAAAACAAAATTTTTCTACCGCATACAAACAAACAAGCCAAGATCTATCTACTAGATTGTAGCAAGGAGTCGATGGAATAACTCACCCTCAAAGATTCCAAAGTGTTTAACGAGAGCGGATTCTCGTGGGTGATGTAGTCGTACTCTTGCCGATCTCAAGATCGCGTAGACGATCCTTCTGGCGCTGCGTTCCAGAAGCAGCTTCCGCAATGGGTCACACGCTCTGGATTGACGAAGACCTTCCTCTCCTTGTTCCAGAAAAGGAGGTTGTAGCACTCTCCTCACGATTCCGGCAGCACAACGGCGTGGTACCGGAAGTAGAGGGGAGATCTCGCAGGGCTTCGCCTTAAGCCGGAGCGAGTATGGTGGACTATGAGAGAGATCCTTGGTGATATAGAGTTTAGACGCACCAAGGAGGAGCAAGGACGGCGGCTAGGGTTTGCCTAGGCGGCGGCTTGCCCTAGGCGGCGGCAGCAGGAGGTGGCGGCGCCGACGGCTAGGATCTAGGGTTTTGGGTGGAGGTGTTGTGTCTTTGGAGGGGCAGCCCTACCCCTCCTTATATAGGTGGAGGGGGCGCGCCAGGGGAGGGGAGTCCCTCCCCAACTCGGATCCTAAGTGGGCCGGCGGTGGAGGGAGGGAACTCCTCCCCAAGTAGGTTTCCTACTTCCCCTCCACCTCCCAAAATAGCCGTTTGACTTTTCAAATTAGCGTTTGACTTTTCAAGCTAGGATTTAAATAAACCCTTTATTTTGTTCAGCGATGACACCTAGTACATGATGCAATCATTCCAACTTGTTATGACACATTCATGTACCCTTCCCCTCCGGAGTGACGGACATTCCGGAACCTTCTAGAACATTCCCGATGAAAACACCGGAACCATTCTCCAACCCCGAAACAGGACTTTCCTTATATGAATCTTATTCTCCGGACCATTTCGGATCTCCTCGTGATATCCCAGATCCCATCCAAGACTCCGAACAACATTTGGTCTCTTACTCATCATTCCATAACTACTCAAACAACGTCGAATCCTTAAGTGTGTCTCCCTACGGTTCGTGAATTATGCGGACATGATCGAGACACTTCTCCGAACAATAACCAATAGAGGAATCTGGAAATTCATATGGCTCCCACAAATTTCTACGATTACTTTGCGATCGAATGAACCATTTACATACGATACCAATTTCCCTTTGTCTCACTATAGTTTACTTATCCGAGGTTATGATCGTCGGTATCTCTGCATACCTAGTTCAACCTCGTTACTGATAAGTACTCTTTTCTAGTTCCCGTGATATGTGATCCCTTGTGAGCCAGTCACATGCTTGCAAGCTAATTGGATGACATTCCACCGAGAGGGCCCAGAGTATATCTATCCGTCATATGGATGGACAAATCCCACTCTTGATCCATGTGTCTCAACCAATACTTTCCGAACACTCAATGCCACCTTTATAGCCACCCAGTTACGGTGTGGTGTTTGATGCCATCAAAGCATCCTTCCGGTGAAGGTAATATGCATGATCTGATGGTCGAAGGAATTAGGTTACTATGTATCAGAAAGCATATAGCAATTGAACTATTAAATTGACTTGATCTTTATGCTATGCTTATCTATAGGAGTATGTCCACCATATCATTCTCCTAACGATATGATCTTGTTGTTAATAACATCTCAATGTTCATGATAGGGAAACCACAATCATTTATTAACCAACAAGCTAGTATTATAAAGAGGCTTTACTAGGGACTCTATTTTAGTTTACAAATCACACAAGTATTAATGTTTCCTTGTTAATATTATTATAGCATGAATGTAAACATTTATCATAAACACAAAGATATAATAATAACTATATTTATTATTGCCTCTAGGGCATATCTCCAACAGTCTCCCACTTGCACTAGAGTCATCTAATCTAGATTACCTGGTAATATACCGAACACCCATGGCAGTTTGGTGTTGGTCATGTTTTTCCCTCGGGAGAGGTTTAGTCAACGGATCCGCCACATTTAGATCTGTGTGTACTTTGCAAATCTTTATGTCCCCATCTTGGACATGTTCTCGAATAGCGTGAAAACGTAGCTTGATGTGCTTCAGCTTCTTGTGTGACCTTGGTTCTTGCGCATTGGCTATGGCGCCCATGTTATCACAGTAGATAGACATTGGG
The DNA here is from genome assembly GCA_023614405.1 of Avena insularis. NCBI lineage: Eukaryota > Viridiplantae > Streptophyta > Magnoliopsida > Poales > Poaceae > Avena > Avena insularis. The sequence continues at coordinate 216,451,715 of CM042685.1, read as the reverse complement.
TCCAACGCACTAGGAACCACAACCAGCTCTGTAATGAACTCTTTCATCCATATCGCTTCTTGTGAAGCCTCCGAAGCAGCCATGTATTCCGATTCAGTTGAAGATCTCGCCACAATGCTTTGCTTTGCACTCCTCCAGCTAACTGCTGCACCATTCAAAGTAAATACGTATCCAGATTGTGATTTAGAATCATCCGGATCAGTGTTCCAACTAGCATCGGTGTAACCATTAACAATGAGTTGTTCATCACCTCCATAAGAAAGAACCATATCCTTAGTTCTTCTCAAGTACTTAAGGATGTTTTTGACCGCTGTCCAATGATCCACTCCTGGATCACTTTGATATCTCCTAGTTAAACTAACAGCATGCAATGTCGGGTCTAGTACATAGCATGGCATACATTAGAGATCCTATGGCTGAGGCATAGGGAGTCTTACTCATCCTTTCTCTATCTTCTGCCGTCGTTGGACTTTGAGTTTTACTCAAGGTCGTATTGGGCAACATGGGCAAGAACCCCTTCTTGCTATCTTCCATTCCAAACCTCTTTAGAACTTTGTACAAATATGTACTTTGTGACAATGATATTAGGCGTCTTGATCTATCTCTATAAATCTTTATGCCTAATATGTAAGCTGCTTCGCCAAGATCTTTCATTGAAAAACTATTATTCAAATATTCCTTGACACTATTAAGAAGGTCTACATCATTTCCAATCAACAATATGTCATCTACATATAGTATTAAGAATGATACAGAGCTCCCACTCACTTTCTTGTAAATACAAGATTCTCCATAAGTTTGTATAAAACCAAAACTTTTGATCACCTTATCAAAACGTTGATTCCAACTTCGAGATGCTTGGTTCAATCCATAGATGGACCGTTGAAGTTTGCATACCTTGTTAGCATCTTTAGGATCGACAAAACCTTTGGGTTGCATCATATACAACTCTTCATCAATGTCTCCATTGAGGAATGCTGTTTTGACACCCATCTGCCATATCTCATAATCATAATATGCAGCGATTGCTAACATAATCCTCACAGACTTTAGCTTCGCTACCGGTGAGAAAGTCTCATCGTAGTCAACTCCTTGAATTTGTCGAAACCCTTTTGCGACAAGTCGAGCTTTATAGACAGTAACATTACCATCAGCATCTGTTTTCTTCTTGAAAATCCATTTGTTCTCGACAGCCTTCCAGCCATCTGGTAAGTCCACCAAAGTCCATACTTGGTTTTCGTACATGGATCCAATCTCGGATTTCATGGCTTCTTGCCATTTATTGGAATCTGGGCTCATCATCGCTTCCTCATATGTTGCAGGGTCATCGGTGTTGTCCACCAACATGACACTCATAACGGGATCATACCAATCAGGAGTGGTACGAGTTCTCGCTGACTGCGAGGCTCAGAGCAACTACAACCAAAGTTTCATGATCATCATCATTAGCTTCCTCTCTTATTGGTGCAGCACCACAGAACTTCTTCCGGTGCTGCGCTACTCGCAAGTTCGAGAGAAGGTTCGACAACCTCGTCGAGTTCTACTTTCCTTCCAGTCACTTCTTTTGAGAGAAATTCCTTCTCTAGAAAGGATCCATTCTTAGCAACGAAGATTTTGCCTTCGGATCTATGATAGAAGGTATACCCAATAGTTTCCTTCGGGTATCCTATGAAGACACATTTTTCCGCTTTGGGTTCAAGCTTGTCCGGCTGTAACTTCTTTACTAGGCTTCACAACCCCAAACTTTAAGGAACGACAATTTAGGTTTCTTCCCAAACCATAATTCATACGGTGTCGTTTCAACGGATTTAGATGGTGCCCTATTTAAAGTGAATGCGGCTGTTTCTAATGCATAACCCCAAAATGATAGCGGTAAATCTGTAAGTGACATCATAGAATGAACCATATCTAAGAGAGTTCGATTACGACGTTCGGACACACCATTACGCTGTGGTGTTCCCGGCGGTGTCAACTGTGAAAGTATTCCGCATTTCTTCAAATGCTCGCCAAACTCGTAACTTAGATATTCACCTCCATGATTAGAACGTAGAAATTTAATCTTCTTGTTACGTTGATTCTCTACCTCACTTATTCCTTAAACTTCTCGAAAGTTTCGGACTTATGTTTCATGAAATAGATATACCCATATCTACTCAAGTCATCCGTGAAGTTAAGAACATAACGATAACCACCATGCGATGCTACACTCATTGGACCACACACATCGGTATGTATGATTTCCAATAAGTCCGTAGCTCGCTCCATCATACCAGAAAATGGAGTCTTAGTCATTTTACCCATTAGACATGCTTCGCATCTTTCAAGTGATTCAAAATCAAGTGATTCAAGAAGTCCATTGGAATGGAGTTTCTTCATACGCTTCACTCCAATGTGACCAAGACGACAGTGCCACATATAGGTCGAGTTATCACTCAATTTCAAACATTTAGCCTCAATGTTATTAATATGTGTATTTCCACTATCGAGATTCAATAAGAATAGACCATCTATCAAAGGTGCATGTGCATAAAACATATTACTCATATAAATCGAACAACCATTATTCTCGGACTTAAACAAGTAACCGTCTCGCAATAAACAAGATCCCGATATAATGTTCATGCTTAACGCAGGAACCAAATAACAATTATTTAAGTATAAAACTAATCCCGATGGTAGATGAAGAGGTAGCGTGACGACCGCGATCACATCAACCTTTGATCCATTTCCCACGCGCATCGTCACCTTGTTCTTCGCTAGCTTCCGTTTATTCTGCAGCACCTGTTTCGAGTTACGAATATGAGCAACCGAACCAGTATCAAATACCCAGGCACTACTACGAGTACTAGTGAGATACACATCAATAACATGTATATCAGATATACCTTTCTTCTTGATGTTGCCGTTCTTCAAATCCGCCAAGTACTTTGGGCAATTCCGCTTCCAGTGACTTTCTCCCTTGCAGTAAAAGCACTTAGTATCAGGCTTAGGTCCAGCCTTGGTCTTCTTCGTCGGCGCGGTAACGTTCTTACCACCCTTCTTGAAGTGGCCCTTTTGCTTAGACTTGCCTTTCTTGAATTTGGTGGTCTTATTGACCATCAACACTTGGTGCTCTTTCTTGATCTCCACTTCTGCAGATTTTAACATGGCAAAGAGTTCTGGCAATTGCTTGTTCATGTTTTGCATATTGTAGTTCATCACAAAGTTCTTGTAACTTGGTGGTAGTGATTGGAGGACACGATAAATCACCAAAGCATTAGGAATCACTATACCCAAGCTTTGAAGTTTGTTTGCGTGCCCAGACATCTTAAGCACATGCTCACTGACGGAGCTGCCCTCTTCCATCTTGCAGTTAAAGAACTTTTCAGAAGCCTCATAGCTCTCAATTGCCGCATGAGTCTCAAAGATCAATTTGAGATCACGGATAATATGATGTGGGTCTGAATTCTCAAACCTTTTCTGAAGCTCCGATTATAAACCATACAAGATAGCACATTGAACTGTGGAGTACTGAGTCTTCCGAGTGAGGTAAACATTCTTTACTTCATCATCGGTAGTAGCTGCGTGGGTCACCAATGATGCATCTAGCACATAGGTCAAATTACCAGCTGTGAGGACAATCCTCAAATTGCGGAACCAATCCGCGAAGTTGCTTCCATTGTTTTTCAACTTTTCTTTCTCTAGGAACGCATTAAAATTGATGGTAGGGGCCGCCATTGATCTACAACATATTTGCAATAGTTTAGACTAAGTTTATGACAAATTGAGTTCTAATTAATAGTTAAATTAATCTAGGTGAACTCCCACTCAAAACAATATCCCTCACATTGTTTTAGTGATCACACGAACCAAATCCACCACATCAATACCGATCATCATGAGAGTTGATGTAGCTTCAATGGCGAACAATTGACATGTTCATCATATCTACTATATTATTCATGCTTTACCTTTCGGTGATCTGTGTTCCGAGACCATGTCTGTACATGCTAGACTCGTCAAGATCAAACCTTAGCTTCCGCATGAGCAAATCTGGCTTGCTCACGTTGTATACACTTGCGGAATCTAGCACACCCGATCATCACGTGGTGCTTCGAAACAACAAGCTTTAGCAACGGTGCTTACTAAGGATGAACACTTTAGAACTTGAAATTCATGTGCATGAGGGATCATCTTATAATGCTACCATCGTTAACTAAGCAATACAAGATGCATAAAGGATTAACATCACATGCAATTCATAATATGTGATATGATATGGACTTTCTTCTTTGTGCTTCTGATCTCCATCTTCAAGCACGAACATGATCTCCATCATCACCGGCATTGCATCAAGGTCAATGACGCTACTCCATGGTTGTCGTCCACCGGCTTCAACTATTACAACTACTTTGAATAGACACGCGGGTCTTAACAGAATTTAAAGACAACCATATGGCTCCTGCCGGTTGCCAACTTACAATAAGGAACATTGCATACATCAAATATAATCACAATCATGGCCATATCACATCACAGCACACCTCTGCAAAACAAAGTTAGACGCCTCTACTTTCTTTGCATGTTTTACGTTGTTTGGGGCTTTCAATAAGTGTCGTTCTAACTTACGAACAAGAACCACAACATTGATACTAGTATTGTCAATCACCCGTTGTAAATTGAATCTTAACTATGTTGGGAGAAACAGGCACCATAAAGCCACTTATGCAATACAAGTTGCATGTCAAGCGAGTAGCAAGTCTCAAGAACGATCTCATGTCAGGTTAGCCCGGGCCGCATCATCCAACCATCCCGCAAGATGCAAAGTACGCAAGAAGCAATCGACAACAAAAGCATCAACGCCCACATTGACCATTGTGTTCTACTCGTCTGTGAGATCTACATATAGACACGACTGATACCACAGTAGGGTTTCATAGCATGGAAAACAAAAATTTTCTACGCATACAAACAAACAAGCCAAGATCTATCTACTAGATTGTAGCAACGAGTCGATGGAATAACTCACCTCAAGATTCCAAAGTGTTTAACGAGAGAGGATTCGTGGGTGATGTAGTCGCATTTTCTTAGATCTCAAGATCGCGAGACGATCCTTCCCAGGCCATGCTCCTCCGCAGCTCTTCATGATCGGTCACACGTTCGGTACTCGATGAAGATCTTCCTCTCTCTTGTTCCAGCAGGCAGCGGAGGTTGTAGCACTCTCCTCACAATTCCGACAGCACGACCGCGTCGTACCGGAAGTAGAGGGGAGATCTCGCAGGGCTTCGCCTTAAGCCGGAGCGAGTATGGTGGACTATGAGAGAGACCCTTGGTGATCTAGGGTTTAGACGCACCAAGGAGGAGCAAGGCCGGCGGCTAGGGTTTGCCTAGGCAGCGGCGACAACAGGAGGTGGCGGCGCCGGCGGCTAGGAGCTAGGGTTTTGGGTGGAGGTGTTGTGTCCTTGGAGGGGCAGCCTGCCCCTCCTTATATAGGTGGAGGGGGCGCGCCAGGGGAGGGGAGTCCCTCCCCAACTCGGATCCCAAGTGGGTCAAGGTGGAGGAGGAACTCCTCCCCAAGTAGGTTTCCTACTTCCCCTCCACCTCCCAAAATAGTCGTTTGACTTTTCAAATTGGCGTTTGACTTTTCAAACTAGGATTTAAATAAACCCTTTATTTTGTTCAGCGATGACACCTAGTACATGATGAAATCATTCCAAATTGTTATGACACATTCATGTACCCTTCCCCTCCGGAGTGACGGACATTCCGGAACCTTCTAGAACATTCCCGATGAAAACACCGGAACCATTCTCCAACCCCGAAACAGGACTTTCCTTATATGAATCTTATTCTCCGGACCATTCCAGATCTCCTCGTGATATCCTGGATCCCATCCAAGACTCCGAACAACATTCGGTCTCTTACTCATCATTCCATAACTACTCAAACAACGTCAAATCCTTAAGTGTGTCTCCCTACGGTTCGTGAATTATGCGGACATGATTGAGACACTTCTCCGAACAATAACCAATAGAGGAACCTGGAAATTCATATGGCTCCCACAAATTTCTATGATTACTTTGCGATTGAATGAACCATTTACATATGATACCAATTTCCCTTTGTCTCATGATAGTTTACTTATCCGAGGTTATGATCGTCGGTATCTCTGCATACCTAGTTCAACCTCATTACTGATAAGTACTCTTTTTTCGTTCCCGTGATATGTGATCCCTTGTGAGCCAGTCACATGCTTGCAAGCTAATTGTATGCCATTCCACCGAGAGGGCCCAGAGTATATCTATCCGTCATATGGATGGAAAAATCCCACTCTTGATCCATGTGTCTCAACCAATACTTTCCGAACACTCAATGCCACCTTTATAGCCACCCAGTTATGGTGTGGTGTTTGATGTCATCAAAGCATCCTTCCGGTGAAGGTGATATGCATGATCTCATGGTCGAAGGAATTAGGTTACTATGTATCAGAAAGCATATAGCAATTGAACTATTAAAATGACTTGATCTTTATGCTATGCTTATCTATAGGAGTATGTCCACCATATCATTCTCCTAACGATATGATCTTGTTGTTAATAACATCTCAATGTTCATGATAGGGAAACCACAATCATTTATTAACCAACAAGCTAGTATTATAAAGAGGCTTTACTAGGGACTCTATTTTAGTTTACAAATCACACAAGTATTAATGTTTCCTTGTTAATACTATTATAGCATGATTGTAAACATTTATCATAAATACAAAGATATAATAATAACTATATTTATTATAAGCCTCTAGGGCATATCTCCAACACTATATGGTTCATGCTGCTCGACTCCGTTGGTTACTACTAACTAGGGTACTTAGTTTGACTCGTTGCCATCGACACCATAGCGGATTTAATAATCCACTCCTTCAACACCTCCTGGCAGGTCAGGATCCTCGTAGAACACATCTTCTTGGCATTCAGCTGCATACATTGGCGTGTCTTCTGGTTCCTCAGAGTCTAAGCAAGGGATCAAAGGAAAGGATGAGTAACAGCGTTACCCAACAAGTTCATTATAGGCAAGGTGGGAAATTTGATGCTCTATCTACCACCTCAGACTATAAGTCCTTGTCACTATGCAGTTTTTGTAAATCTTTCTTCAAAGATTGATTTTATTATGAAAATCTATGACCATCAGCCTTCACAGGTTGACCAGAACTTTCATGGAGTTCCTTTCCTACTGCGTTCATAGCTCCTTCCCGAAACAGGGAGTAACAAGTTACAATTCACTCTAAAGAGGTGCGTCACTTTACCCATGAGAGATCAACTCCTTGTTGCACAACCGGGCGTACTTTCCCGTCCACAATTCCATGATGTGGGGCCCAGTAGGTGATCCAAGCCAATCACTGCCCCCTTCGCGACCTCGCATGCCTCCTTGGTGTACACCATGCCCACATATTGAATTACGATAATGGTTTGTACAAACCGTTAGATGCCAGAACTATCGTGGGACGTTGAGGGTTCCCACCCATATGCTGCATATCCTCTACAAATTACCAATTAATATGCACGCTACAAGTGATAACATCCATGACCTGCACATCCGGCTACATGCGAGAGGAAGAATATACAGCTGAGTTCTCTGTCCCATTCCAAATCTCATGGTTAACGCGTGATATACATCACTAGAATCACTGATGTCATGGGTTATTAAGTTCCTAACTGATCATTATTGTTGCAAATAGAACCTTAAGTTCTATCTCTCCATTATATCATCACTTAGGATGATACCTAAGATTTCTTTATTTTAGAAAATAATATTTTCTTTCTTTGGAGTATAGATGATAATACACAATCTTGCAAATACTTTGATAAATACTCTTCAAAGGACATGAGCAAGTGATGAACTTTCCTTGTGATTGCAAGGTAGTGAAGTTGGATGCTTGCACTGAACCTTGAGCTTCTAGTTCTACAAAACATCATTATTGCCCGGTAAGGACAATATTTAAAGAAGCAAAATGATTATGCAAAGTAATGTAATGCATCATTTAGTTTTGTGTGTATTCTCCCCCATTATTTAAATTATAAAATTTCTCATAAATAAAGAATTTATAAATATTAATTATTAATATTTTTGAATATTGTATTCCTTATTCTCTTTCATTTTATTTTAATTTTAGTTATTTAATAATTCCTTTAAGAATTATCACTTATCTTTTAAATTCAGAAAATTATGTAAATTATTTGTTTAGTATTTTTATAAAATACTACAATATTGGTATATAATAAAAGTGATTTTTATTTATTTTTATCGTCTTTCAATAATTTTATAAAATTCCATAAGGGATATATATCGCAAAATCTTAGTAAAAATTATATGCCTAAATTTTTTTTCTTAATTTATTTCGATAGATTGAATTATTGAGAATCCAAAAATATTTTATTTATAATTTTTGTATTTTTATTTTATTTTCTAGAATTTATTTAAATTTAGGGGCATTTTGGTCTTTTCTTAATTATTAATTCTTCCTTTAGGTTGTTGGGCTGGCTTTGTCAAGCCCATTAGGCTTATTCGGCCGTTTGGCCCAAGTGGCTATGATCAAAAGGGCTCCCTAAAGGGGTACTGGCCCACTCAGCCCACTCTCTCTGTCTCTCTCTCGTGCTCATCTCCCTTCTCCCTCGACCCCGTGGGGTGCTGGCGCCGCCGCTAGCGATGCCCGCTGCCGTGGCCCTCCATGGCCACTGCCATGGTGGAGGGCAAGGTTGGTGATTACGCTGGTTCACCTCCTCCGCTTCGATTTAAGTTCGGAGCCTTCCCGTGGCCAGGTTCGCCCCGTTCCCGAACCCTATGGTTTGGGGTTGGGTGCTGCCACCGCCGCTACGGACCCTCCTGTGGTGGTGTTCGTGCTGCCTGGCTGGTTGGTACGCCGGCGCCCTCTGCCCATGCCGCCATGAATGCATGTTTTCATTGTGGGCTGGATCGCTTTGTGTCAGCCTCCGGCCATGCCCATGCAAATGGCGCTGTTCCGCTTCCTCTTCACCTCACCGCGAGGACCCCGTAAGTTATGCCTCAGGATCCAAGTTCATCCTATCACCATGAATCCTCGTGTATCTAGTGGCTACCCGCCTAGTGCCTATGTTCGATTAGGGTTCATATCCCATTAGGGTTCTTGTTCGATTAGGGTTCATATCCTCCTCGCTGATCATATATATGATGATTTGGATCTAGTGGTGATAATCCTTGAGCATGATGAATGGTCACATCGTGGATTATTGCTTATAGTTGGCTTTGGTGATGCTAGTGGCTTACCAGACTTATTCCAGTGGTAATTTGATATGGTTCAGATGATAATGTTACTGTAGAATCACTTCTTGGAGATCCTAGTGATTTGAAAGTTCACCACTGTCATTACTTAGTTATTGACAGTGATTTGTGAGTGATGTAGTCACTCTATCTGTAATTGTTGGCTTATGGATTCATATACAGTTTGAGATTAATTGGTCTCTTACAGTGATGTTATGTATATATATATATATTCCTGGAAATGATTCCTGTGCTTAGTACCAGGAAAATGATGTTTGGTTGTCTGTGAGTTTATCTGTGAAAGCTAGATACTTAATCTGCTTGGTTTAGAAACTGCTCTTGTGACACCATCCTAAAATGGCACACAAGACTAGGTTGTACTACTTGGCTTGATTTTGTTTATGCTTAAGATTGGCTTAATACCAAAGATAAGTTGAAACTTCTTTCTTTGAACCCCAATGCCTATGTTGTTGGTCTGAGGCTTAGGGACTAGGTCCTTATCTTGTTGTTCCTCGTGGATCGGTTCTGGTAGTGATACCAGCTACTAATTCTTGAGTTAAAGTTGGGAAAAATGATTTGTAGGCTTATTAAGTTATATAGATCCATAGGATCTAGAAATTCTAAAGTGCCACTCCTGTTTAAGAGATGTGCCTAGAATTCCAGATCTTAGCTATATTTATTCTTGGAATTTAAGATATGGATTTATAGCTAGGATCAATGAGGTTGTTCTGAAATCTTGGTTGGACCTATATAGTTTTCTGATGGCTTTTAGTGTTTAAAATCTTCTATGATGGATTCATCCCACTTGGATGAATACTGAGAAGTTAGATATAGAACAACACATGAATCTATTATATTGATATGATAAACATATCATGTGATGGTTTTATATAACTCACCACAACAGTGGGTTATTGTTGTGGTTGTAACTTGTTGATCAGGCGGCCTGATCTTGCTGGCTTGATCTAGTCCTTCTCCTGCTGCTGTTCCTACTGCTTACATCTCCTAGAACTTGTCCTTGATCTTGCTATCCCCCTTCTGGTTCCTGGTAGCTTGGTCTTGACCTTGCTATCCACATGATCCACCCCCTCCTTATGTCACCATCTTGGTGAGTTCTGAGATGATCTGGTTTGTGGTTTTGTTTGGCTGGTTTGGTTGTGGCTAGGCTGCTGGTGCTTGATGTGTATGCGCAATGGAATGATGTGGTGGTGCTTGCCCATGGCTGTGTTGTGTGGTTTTGCTTGTGTGGCATGTTGTAGCTGTGCTGACAGCACACACACACCATGAATTTAGGTGTGTGTGCTACTTGTGTGCCTGCTGCACCTTGTGGATATGCTCAGGGAATGATCTACCTTTTATCTGATTACATTTACCTGTCTGGTGAAACTTGCCCCTCTTCCTGTTTGGAGTTATTTGACTTATGGCTTAAAAATTATGAAAGATTTAGTTCTTTCATATTGGTGAAACTTGCCCCTAAAGATTACTCAGTGATGTAAAGTTGAACAGTGCATCACACTGTCACTACTGAGAGTAAAAATATCTTAATCATTTATTTTCTTTCTTTTTGTTTATTCTTTGTTTTACAGGTACAAGGCTTGGAGATTCAAGATTTAGAATAGGGTTTCTTTTTCTTTATAGAATAATCCCTTGTAACATTTATTTTACTCTTTTGTAATTTTTATTTTATCCTTTTGTAATAAAGATTGTAATATTACTCAATATATAAATATTCTTCTTTTATTTCATTTACCATGGTAAATATCCTTGATTACTTTTATAAGTTACATTTTGTAACTTATTTATTGAATAAAGATATGGAATGAATATTCATTTTCTTGATTATGTTATATTATTTAAAGTTTTAGTTACTAAATGTTATTGCTTGATTAAATGAGATTACTCAAACATAATTCTAATTCCTTTTAAATTATAATTCTAACACTCAAGTTTGAATTCAAATTTCATTTCCCAAAACACACTAATCCATAAAGATCATGTCAAAGTTTATAATGATCATTCTCCAAGGGTATTCCTAAACTTAAAGAGTGAAAGAAACTTTGATCACTTTAGGTTTTTATTTGGCGAAAAATTTACCCACATTTTTACAGATGAATGCATGCAATTGCACAGATTCCTAATTCTACCCTTCGTGGGTTCCTAAATGCTGGGATGTTACAGATCATCCCGGAGGCCTTCTCTCCGGTATGATGCGTGAGTAGTTCCACCTTGGACTATGGGTCCAGGTAGTAGCTAGATGGTTGTATCTCCTCCTTGTGCTTTCATGTATAGATCTTGTGAGCTCCGTTCATGATCAAGATCTAATCTATTTGTAATCATGCATGTTGCGTTTGCGGGGATCCGATGGATATTGAGATTACTATGTCAGATTAATTAATGGTTTTGTCTATTTGATACTATCATGTCTGTGTTGTTTGTGATCTTGCATGCTCTCCGTTGTTAGTAGCTATCTTGGCCGAGTAGTTGCTAGTGACTCCAAGAGGGGGTATTTATGCTCGATAGTGGGTTCATGCCTCTAGTTTCCAAGGGAAGTGACAGAAATCTCTTCGGTTGTAGATGTGCTATTGCTACTAGGGAGAAAACAACGGTCTCTTGTTCATGGCACAAGTGGATTGTTTACCTTACAAACTTTTGCTTAAAGCAGTTGTCTGTTGCTTGCAACTTAATACTGGAGGGGGTTCGGATGATAACCTAAAGGTGGACTTCTAGTCATAGATGCAGTTGGATGGCGGTTTATGTATATTGTTGTATTGCCCAATCGAATCTCATAGGATCTTTTTATCTGGTATTGCATTGTTATGCCTTACCGCCTTCGCCAATTGTCCCGTAATTTGTTTACCCTTCATGCCATGTTGTTTATCTAAGGAGAGCACCTCTAGTGAACTATGGACCCCGGTCCAATCTTTACCATTGATACATCTTCCACTGTTACTTGTTTACTTGCTGCAAACCATTACCTTCCACACCATACGTTTAATCCTTTGTTACAGCAAACCGGTGAGCTTGACAACCTCACTGATTTGTTGGGGCAAGGTCTTGAGTTTATGTTGTGCAGGTCTCCGTGTTGCTTGCAACACCTGTGTGACGTTTCCTTCCTCCTACTAGTTCGATAACCTCGGTTTCTTACTGAGGGAAAACTTGCTGCTGTGATGCTTCACACCTTGCTCTTGGGTTTCCCAACAGGCTTCACGTTAGCCATCAAGCTTTTCTGGCACCGTTGCCGGGGAGGCTAAGGACGTCTTCACAAGGGGAGTCCTCCACTTCCTTTCTCTTTACTTTGTTTTGTTTTTAGTTTGCTTAGTTTGTTTTGCTTGGTTTTGTTTGCCTCTTTTCAAAAACTCCAAAATTTTTAGTTTAGTTTGGTTTGCTTTATTTATTCAAAAACACAAAAAATTAGTTCCTACTCTAGTTGGTGGTCTGTTATTGCCTTGCTTGGTCATGCTTTCTATCAATGAATGGTTTCTTTGAAACTAGTTCTTACTGGCAAGGTGGGTTCACGGTAGAACAAAGTATTATTATAAGAAACACCGTTTGTCACAAAAAGGGAAACACTTATGGTAACAAATTGATAAGTTGAATACTATTGCTAGAGACGTGTGATCTACTTATAATGTTACCTATTGCTTTGATAAGTCCTGCTGCTGTAGGAGGTATAAACACCTTCCTTTTCAATGTGAATATAATGATAATGTTACCATATCTTCTTATGTTAAGGGAAATTATGACTTTGATGATGTGGAACAAATTGAAGAATTTATTGCCTTCAAGGGTGTTTTTGAACTTGCCAGTTTGCTTGAAAATACCGATGATGCACCTTATAAACATGAGGTTTTTGAGATACTTAAATTTTTGTTTGATAATTACAAGGAAGAAAATATCTATATTCTTGAATATTTTAATAGGTGCTTTCCACATATGGAAGAGACTAATGCCTTGCAGGAGCCTATGGAAGAAGACATTGTTGAAACTGGAAGCTCATTAGATGAAAAAGAGGAGGAGAGTGATGAACAAAAAGAGAAAGAATGGATTATCTACCCATGCCTACCTACTAGTGAGAGTAACTCTTTATCTCTTACATTATTTGATTGTCCCCCATGCTTACCAAAGGAGGATGAATGTTATGTTCCTGTGGATCGTTTTGAAATATCTACTTTGGGTAAAACCTGTGAAGGTTTTATTCCCCCTATTTTTGAGCTTGATAAAATTATGTGTTTGTAGATCATGAAAAGTATGCTTTATGTGATAGTTATATTGTTCAGTTTATTCATGAGTCTACTGAAAGTTATTATGAGATAGGGAAACATGGTCTTATGTATCTCAACGGTATTAAGTTTCTCCTCTTTATGTTGAAAATCTTGAAGTTGCACTTGTTTTGCTTTCCTATGCTTGTTGCTTTGTGCTTTTATGACTTCTTTCTTTACAAGATTCCTATGCATAGTAAGTGGGTTATACTCAAATGTGTTTTGAATTTGCTTCTTGATGCTCTCTTTTACTTCAACTCATAGTTCTTATGTGAGCATCTTCTCAAATTTTCATTGTCTAACTTAAAGGCGTTAAAGAAAAGTACTTGTTGGGAGATAACCCAAGAGTTTGCTTGAGTCTTGGAAGTTATTACTTCAGTAATGACCTCTACTTATCCTTTTTGTTTGCTTTTTGTGCCAAGAATGACCTCTAATGAGAGGGAAGTAAGATTTGGGGAGTTGCTGTCCCGAAACAGATTTCTGTCCTCCACTAAAAATATTCGTGAGGAGTCTCTATAACTCGGATTGAGCTGAAAATTTACGAATAAATCCCCCAGTATGTTAGCTAAGTTTCGTTAGTTCAACACTTTTTGATCTGAGCAACAGAATAGTTTCGACAAAATCGATTTCTACCTGCTGGTCTGTTTTGACAGATTTCTGCCATTATTTGCATTTGCTTCTTATTGATTCCTTTTTGAGTCCTCTTTAGGCGAATTGAGCTTTTTTAAGGAGTTTCTACAGTAGCTTGTGTTTTTAGTGAAAAGTCTTGCTGTTCCAAAGCTTTACCTAAGGGTCTATTGTCTTTTGATTACACTAATGTTGCTAATGAAGATTGTGTGAAGTTTTGTATGAAGGAAAAATTTCAGGTGTAGAGAAAGAATGATGTAATAAGATGAAGAATGGACAAAAGCTCAAGCTTGGGGATGCCACCCCGGTGTCACCCCAAGAAATATCCAAGAGGTACAAGCGTCAAAGCTTGGGGATTCCCAAGGTATCCCCTTCTTCATCAATTAAAAGCTTAGGTCTGTCTAGACACTTCGTTTTTTTATTGTTTCATGCACAGTTGTGTTGTTCTTGGAGCGTATTAGTTTTCGTTTAGTTTGCTTAGTTTGTTTAGTGTGATTGTATAAAGTAGTTTGGATCCCCGTTATCGCTGTGTTGTTTGCAAATAAGTTTCTTGGTGTTGGAAAGGAGTAGAAAGTTCTTGCTTGATAAATGCAAGAGGAGCTTGCATTGACTGTGACTTAGACTTTAGCATGACATTGTAGGTGTTGTTTTGACCTTATGCTTAGTGATTATTGTTGTAGCATGTCTTGTTCCAAACAATTGGGATTGCTTAGTGTGCCTTGAAAGAATTGTGCGTTGTTTTAGCATACAAAAGCATAGTATTATGGTATTCTCCTTTGATGCTTTGTTTGGGTTGACTTGGCACATGCTCACACCATGTTATGACTATGAACAAGTCACCATAGCCTCTATGATCATTTAGTCCTTGACTTGTAGTACCACTCTATGCTTTGATTAGTAATGTTTTGTTGCTCTGCATGATTATGACCATTATGCTCTCTTAGTTGGTTGCTCCCAGTCTTTTGCTAGCCTCCACTTGTATGAGCAAGCTCTACTCATGCTTACAACTCCCAAGAAACCAAGTTTTTCCAAAGTGTCCACTATAAACTCCTATGCATGGCGTGTTACACCATTCCAAGTATATTATTGTTTCAACTATCTTCCAATTAAAAACTATTTTGTTATGTGAAAACTTAGTGATTAAAGCCCTCACAAACTTGATGGCACACTTTATATTCTTTGCCCCTAATAAGCTTGAACCATTGTGTCTTCTATGTTGTATATGCTTGCACTTATATGTTGGAATTAGCAGAACCGTGCTGTCACGGGGAACGTTTTCAACATTGCACTTGTACTTTGTACTCAGTTGATATCATGCTCTTTTGTCTATGGATGTCACCGGTATGAAATAAAGAGGTAACTTGTAAGTACATGGAGTTTGTATTTTGTGTTAGAGAAACGCCTGGGCCACTAGCCTAAGCCATGCCTAATCATGGTGGAAACTTGCAGCATCACCATAGTGAGCTATCTATGAAGCATCCTCAATAAAAAGCTATGCATATAGTAAATAAAAAGATCGCTGAGATGCTCATTGTCTGCTTGCCTTGTCATTTTGGTTATGGGATAGATCCTTTACCATGTGCAAGGGGTACCCCGTTGGCGGTTCTCTATGATACACATGTACTTACAATGACAAGAACTTGCAGGTGACTGAAGTTCAGTAGCATGAGGTGTGGCCCTCGTATTCAAGGGACTTGAGATTGCCAACTTATACTTTGTCAAGCATATACTTGATGACCCACAAGTATAGGGGGTGTATCGTAGTACTTTTGATAAATAGGAGTGTCAATCCCAACGAGGAGCAGAAGGTGCTGAACAGTGGTATGGAGCAGGAATCCCTTTGAATACTTAGCAAACAGATTTTTAGTGGTTTTCTGACAAGGCAACAAAACAAGGAGCAATTAACAAAAGTAACGAACAAACAGAGCAAGTGGCCCAATCCTTTCTTAGCAAAGGACAAGCCGGTGGAAATACTTATAAGGACCAAACATTCTCAAGGACACATGGGAATTCTGTCAAGTGCTTTCACTTCAAATAGCTGAGTATTCTTCTTTGGTGTTTGTAAGTGTTGTGTGGGCGAACCTGTGCTAACATACCGCCCTTCCTAAGACTAATACATACTTGTGATTAAACCCCCTGCAAACATCCGTAACTATAGGAAAGTAATTAAGATATCAATCTAACCACAACCTTAAACTCTGAGATCCTACACTCCCTTGTGCAAAGGTGTCCTAACGGGGGTTCATGTTTCTGTCACTCCGGCAACCCCACGATTAGTAGCCAAATACACAATGCATTCCCCTAGGCCCATAAATGGTGAAGTGTCATGTAGTCGACGTTCACATGACACCACTAGAAGAATAGCACCACAACTTAAATACTAAACCATTGAATAATAACTCATCACAGATTCACTACTAACAACATGACTTATCCCATGTCCTCAAGAACTAAACGAACTACTCACAAGACATCGTATGGATCAAGTTCAAAGATGATATGGTAATGGATAACAATCTGAACATAAACAATAATCCAATGGTTCCACTCATAAGCATCAACTACAATAGTAATCAACACCGGGAAGGTTTCCCCTAATGAACTAAGCAATATCCAACACAATTGTTACAACAAGACGGAGTGGTGATGATGGTGAAATTGCACCGAAACGCCTTCTTTTCCATTAGAATCCAGACTCCGGCAGTCCATCCTCTAGGAATCATCCAACATGCATAAACAGATGAAAAGCCATAAGTAATACCTCATAATAAGACAAATATCAATGAATAGAGGTAAATTATAATATAGAATGGTGATGCAAATTGGGCGTATCAACTCCCCAAAGCTTAGACTTCACTTGTCCCCAAGCGAATACTGAGCTCAATAAACATATCCACAGGTTTATGGAGTGAAGTGTCGATAAAAGAATACGAACAAGAAGCATCACACTTACCATTGCACAACTCATAGAAGGAAGCAACTCACCATTATATGACTTAGCTTGCAACCAAGTACAACAGTCACAATAGAGATGCATAAAGATAAATCATAATTGGAATTGGCAAACTTGTTCTTGGTCAGAGAAAACCTGGTAAATAGTTTCACAAAGGATTTTTGTAGGAGTTTCAAAACAGGAGCACTCTTTGCTCAAAAAGGCTTTTCACAAGTGAAGTCTTTCAAAGTAATACTCGATAGATAAGAGTTTTGTGCAAACAAGGAAAATAAAGAACATAATTGAATAAATCACCATATGAATGCTTGAAACACAACTCAAAATCTTGCTGGAGATAGAGAGGAAGTAGGTTTACCGACTAAACTGGTAACTAGGAGAAGGGTCCCTTTATAGAGGGTAGCAGGGATTACAAGTCATAAAGAGCCTTCAAAAGATTATGGTACTTACTAGCTTTGAGCCCTCATTGCCCCTATCATAAGCGTTTTGAGACGACGATTAAGGTTAAAGTGAACAAAGATGGAGTATATGCTTGACGAAATATAAGTTGGCAATCTCATGTCCCTTGAATATGAGGGCCACTCCTCATGCATACTCAACTTTGGGTGCAGGTAAGTTCTTGTCATTGTAAGTATTTGCATATAATTGAGAACCGCCAACGGGTACCCCTTGCACATGGTACAGGAGCTTTCCCATAACCAAAATGACAAGGCAAGCAGACAATGAGCATCTCAGCAATATTTTTATTTACTATGTGCATAGCTTTTTATTGAGGATGCTTCATAGATGACTCACTATGGTGATGCTGCAAGTTTCCACCACGATTAAGCATGGCTTAGGCTAGCGGCCCAGGCGTTTCTCTAACACAGGATACAAACTCCATGGACTTACAAGTTCCCTCTTTATTTCACACCATTGACATCCATAGACAAAATAGCATGATATCAACCATGTACATAATACAAGTGCAATTGTGAAAACGTTCCCCGTGACAGCACGGTTCTGCTAATTCCAACGTATAGATGCAAGCATATACAACTTCAATGTTCACAATGGTTCAAGTTTATTAGGGGCAAATAAATAAAGTCCGCCATCAAGTTCGTGAGAGCTCTACTAACTAGTTTTCACATAAAAAAATACTTTTTAATTCGAAAGGTAGATGAAGCTTGATAATTTACTAGGAATAGCAGAAGCTACTAGGTAGATATGGTGGACAAAAGTGGCAAAGGTTTTTGGTTCATAGGATTTTGGAAACATGAGAAGTATGCCTTCTCAAAACAGGTTTTTGGCTAGCAAGGCTAGGTAGCAAGCAAGAGAGTTGAAAGAAACAAGAAAACATACAAGTAATAAATCCAAACATGCAATATTCCTTGAAGACACAAAAGAATCTTAAATAAAGAATACTAAGCTTATGAGCCAACAAGAAAGAAAACAAATGATACCAAATATCTATAAGCTCTTTCTTTCTTTTTCTTTCAGACTAAAGCCACTGACCAGAACTTAGTTTGTTTGCCAAAACCAATTTAGATCCACTTGATGATCCCAAAGTGGTGCCAATAATGAACAACAAGATCCATGATATTATAGAGATTGCAAACTAAAATAAGAAATGCAAAAAGTAAAAGATGAGACTTCTCATTAATGATCCAATAAAGGCACTCACACCAAGGGATACATAGATAATCATCTAAAGGAGAGATACTTCCACATGCAAACCAAACTATAAGATAACCTCTCATAACACAAATATGAATCCACTAAAAAGGTAAAAGATAAAAGATAATGGTGGTGATACCGCGGCACACCCCCAAGCTTGGAACAAGCCAAGGGGATGCCAAACCTGATGACGAATTACTCCTTCGGTGGTGGTGTTCTCTTGATAAGCTCCTCAATAAGTTTCTTCAACTCCTCGAACTCAAAAGCAAGAGTACGGATTAGATCCGAGTTTTGCTCTATACGGTTCATGATCATGTCAGTCTAGGAATCCTAGTTCTTGTTATTCTTTCCCCACTCTTCATCCTTAGCATGATCCTTCTCTGCATTGTTAGAACGACGCATATCCCAAACTGAAGGCAAATTTCCTTTGGGCACATGTTGATATTTATATTAATGTATAAGTGTATGGAAGGGTCTCTTGTTACGTGGAGGAGATGGTTGTGGATTGTAGAAGAGACGTGGAGGTTTCCCTCCTGTAGACATCTGTGCTGTCTTCTTAAGCTTGGTAGGTCATGCCACCAAACCAATTCTTGCGACGATAGCGCGGGTGTCCGGTTGCTTGTCCTCCTCCATGTCTCCTTCGTAACCTACCAGAATCTCCTCCTCCTTGGGAACTTGAGGTTCTTATTTCTCGGGCTCCTTCTCTTTGTTGTTGGCGGAGGCCATGGTGCTCTAAACTTGAGAAGATTTCTTGACAGAAACAGATCAGAACGAAAACACAACGAGAACACGATGCAAGAACCTCGGGGGATCCGGGGAGTTATATATTACGAAGTTTAAATGCAAAAGGAAGGTTTTGACACGAAAACAAAGCGGAGACGGAGTTCAAGGGTGGCAAACCTCCTCCAGGCGTGACCAGGATGGGCCAGCGCCTGGGGTGGGTTTGTCCACCCCGGGCTACATTTCCTCTTCAGTTTCGTCTCGTAAGTTCCCTTATGTATTAAAAAATCAAAAATATAAAAAGATTGGGGTTTCACGAACCTTCAGTTTTCACCACTTTTACCTATTCAAAGACGAACTCTGCAGATTCCTTCTCTCTTTCTCCTGAGAATTTCGTTCTTACAAAACTTTCGCACAAACTCAATGACAACATTAGTGTTAGAAAAAACAATAAACCTTTGGTAAACATTTCAACTAAAAACCCATCAAATCAAAAGCTTTTGTAAGAGGCAAATGCAAATGATGGCAGAAATCTGTCAAAATAGACCAGTGGGTAAAGATTGATTTTTTCGAAGACCTTCTGTTGCTCAAATCAAAAAGTGCAGAACTGATGAAAGTTGGGTAACAACTTGAAGAACAAGCATAGAAAATTGCAGCTCCATCCGAAGTACTGAGCTTCTTCACGAATGTTTACAATGCAGCACAAAAATCTGTCCTAGGACAGCCACTTTTCACAACTCCTCTACTTCACAAAAGTAGTTGAACTTGACACAAAAACCAAAACAAAAAGGATAAGGAGCGGTTATTACAGAGGTAATAACTTCCAAGACTCGACAAAACTCTTGGGTTATCTCCCAACAAGTACTTTTCTTTAATGCCTTTAAGTTAGGCCTGAAACTTCCAAAGATGCTCATATAGGATATATATATATATTTGAAGTGAAAGAGAGCATCAAGAAGCAAATAACCAACACACTTGAGTCTAACCCACTTCCTATGCATGGGGGTATCATGAGAAAACGAATTGTTGAAACAAAAGTCCACAAGCATAGGAAGACAAAACAACTGCAACTTTAAAGCCTTCAACATAAAATGGGAAAACTTAACGTCATTGCGATGCATAAAACCATGTTTCCCTCTCTCAAAATAACTTTCAGTAGCACTTTGAATAAAGCTGACAATATAACTGTCACTGGAAACAACTTTATCATTAGAATAAGCATACTTACAGTCATCAAAAATAGGTCCAAGGTCATACACTAGATCAATAGAAGCAATTTGTTCCATCCTAAAATCTTTATTAGGCAAGCTATTTTCACAAGGAGCTTTAGCAAATTTGGAAAAGTTAAACTCATAAGAATCTCCATAAAACTTAGTTAAAACTTTTTCCTTCTTACAATCAATAATAGATCCACAAGTATTCAAGAAAGGTCTACCAAAAATGATAGGACAAGTTCTGCTAGCTGCTGAATTAAGCACTAGAAAATCAGCAGGATACTTAATCTTACCACAAAGAACCTCCACATCTCTTACAATGCCAATGGGGCAAATGGTTTCCTTATTAGCAAGGTGAATAACCACATCAATGTACTTAAGCTCACAAGGACCAATCTCATGCATAATTTCCCTGTAAAGCTCATAAGGAATAGCACTAGAACTAGCACCAATATCACATAAACCATAGTAGCAATGATCACCAATTTTAACAGAAAGCACAGGAACACTAGATTTTCTAGCTTTACTAGGATGAGAGATAATATTGGAAGCGTCTTCACAGAAGACAATGTGCTCATCCTCTCTATTTCTAGTGACAAGGTCTTTCACAATAGCTACCATAGGTTCAACATTCAATTGCTTACCAGGCTCCATAGTTTTCATTGTACCTCTGTTATTTGCACTAATAATCATAGAATACTCCTTTAGCTTAGCTGGGAAAGGCATTTTCTCAACATGAGGTTCAGGCATACTATGATTAGTAGTATAAATTTGAGTACTTCTAACAGGAACATGACTAACAACATATTTATACGGAGCATGGTACTTATTCCACTTTTTCTTGGGGATTTCTATGTAAGAGGCAAATGCCTTAAAACATTTGGCAATACTTTGGGAATCAAGACCAAAATCATTGCGAATATCACGAAAGTTATTAGTACCCATAAAAGATTTAATGCATTTATAATCATAGTTTATACCTGAATTTCTTCCTTTGTCATTCTCCCAAGCCTTAGTGTTATCTTGAATACGGTCTAGAAGATCCCATTTAGCTTCTTCCTTCATACGTGTGAATGATCCAGCACAAGAAGCATCTAGTAAATCTTTATCATGAAGAGAAAGCCTAGCATAAAAGTTATTGAGAATGATATTGTTAGGGAGTTCATGAATAGGACATTTAAACATTAGTAACTTCAATCTCCCCCAAGCTTGAGCTGTACTCTCTCCATCAAGAGGCCGAAAGTTATATATAAGACTTCTATCCTTATGGATTTCACTGGGAGGATAAAATTTAGAGTAAAAGAGAGATGCCATCTCCTCCCATTCCATGGATTTTCCATTATTTAGCAGCTTATACCATGCTTCAGCTCTCCCTTTCAAGGATATGGAGAGTAACTTCTTCTTCACCTGTTCAGTTGTGATACCTGCACACTTAAATAAACCACATAATTCATGGATAAAAAGCAAGTGATCACCAGGATGGACAGTTCCATCCCCAAAATAATAATTATCCATAACATGATTAACAATACTTGTAGGTATCTTAAAAGGATCTATCTCAATAGGAGGTGGTTCATCTACTACCATATCAGTGGTAGTAGTTTTCCCAAACAGAAAACCAAGTGGGTTATCCATAATGGAAACAAAGTAACAAGCAGTAACAAAAGCAATACTCACAGGGCAACGACGCCAGAAAATAGTCTTGATGACCCACAAGTATAGGGGGTGTATCATAGTACTTTCGATAAATAGGAGTGTTGATCCCAACGAGGATCAGAAGGTGCTGAACAGTGGTATAGAGCAGGAAATCACTGTGAATACTTAGCAAACATATTTTTGGTGGTTTTCTGACAACGCAACAAAACAAGGAGCAAGTAACAAAAGTAACGAACAAATAGAGCAAGTGGCCCAATCCTTTCTTAGAAAAGGACAAGCCGGTGGAAATACTTATAAGGACCAAACATTCTCGAGGAAACATGGGAATTCTATCAAGTGCTTTCACTTCAAATAGCTGAGTATTCTTCTTTGGTGTTTGTAAGTGTTGTGTGGGTGAACCTGTGCTAACATACCTCACTTCCTAGGACTAATACATACTTGTGATTAAACCCCCTGCAAACATCCGTAACTACAGGAAAGTAATTAAGATATAAATCTAACCACAACCTTAAACTCTTATATCCTACACTCCCTTGTGCAAAGGTTTCCTAACGGGGGTTCAGGTTTCTATCACTCCGGCAACCCCACAATTAGTATCCAAATACAAAATGCATTCCCCTAGGCCCATAAATGGTGAAGTGTCATGTAGTCGATGTTCACATGACACCACTAGAAGAATAGCACCACAACTTAAATACTAAACCATTGAATAATAACTCATCACAGATTCACTACTAACAACATGACTTCTCCCATGTCCTCAAGAACTAAACGAACTACTCACAAGACATCATATGGATCAAGATCAAAAATTATATGGTAATGGATAACAATCTGAACATAAACAATAATCCAATGGTTCCACTCACAAGCATCAACTACAATAGTAATCAACACCGGGAAGGTTTCCCCTAATGAACTAAGCAATATCCAACACAATTGTTACAACAGGACGGAGTGGTGATGATGGTGCTGGTGGAGATGATGGTGTGGATGATGATGATCCCGATGAAGCCTAGATTGATGACAGTGTTGATGGAGACGGTCTCCCCTCTCCGGGAAGGAATTCCCCCGGCAGAAATCTGTCTGCCGGAGAGATCTTTCTCTCTCGGTGTTTTTCGCCCCCTAGAGGCGGCGAAAATCTACTTGTGGTCGCTCCCTCGGTATTAGGGTTCTGAAGGGAAGATATAGGCAAAGGGGCGGAGTCGGAGGCCGGGCAGGTGGGCTACACCTACCCTAGGCGCAGGGTCAGGTGGGCCCGCGCCTAGGGGGGTGTCAGCCCCTTGAGGCCCATCTCCGTCCCTCCTTCCGGCTACATTCGTCTTCTGGTAAAATAATATGTCTCCATATTTTTCTGGTATTTTTCTGATCTTCGCGAAATTGCACCGAAACGCCTTCTTTTCCATCAGAATCCAGACTCCAACAGTCCACCCTCTAGGAATCATCCAACATGCATAAACAGATGAAAAGCCATAACTAATACCTCATAATAAGACAAATATCAATGAATAGAGATAAATTATGATATATAATGGTGATGCAAATTGGGCATATCAATACTCCATCTTTATTCACTTTAACCTTAACCACTTCAAGATGCTTATGATAGGGGCAATGAGGGCTGAAAGCTAACAAGTACCATAATTTTTGGAAGCTCTTTTTGAAACTTGAAATCCCTGCTTCCTTTATAAAAGGCTCTTCTTCCACCATTATTTGAGTCTCCACCTTCTACTTTTAGGAACCTTTAAGAGAGCATAGTTGTCATTCTATGTGTAGTGTTCCAAAACTTATTGATTGATGCATATTGTGATATTACTTGTTCTTGTGCTACTTGTTTCTAGTCACCCTTGTGAACTTTGAAGGTATCATATGCATCTATTTGCTACTCTATGATGGACAAGATGAATGCCACTATGCCATGTTTTCTATATGTGAAACAAACAAACATTTTTCAATGCATGTTATTCATGATCTTTGTTTGTGGCCTTTCATGTTGCATGCATAGTTACTATGTCCTATTGTTAGAACTACATCTTTCATGCACATGTTTAGAGTTCTTTGATCCCAGCTTTCAATGCTTGCAAATGGTTTGATCTTGGTTTTGATGGTGCATGTCACCTCAAAAATTATTCTTTTTATCCCTTACCTACTCGAGGACAAGTAGAATTTAAGCTTGGGGATACTTGATTCGTCGGAAACGTATCTATAATTTTTGATGCTCCATGCTTGTTTAGTATCTACTTTTCTTTGCTTTGTATACACTTTGAGGTGCTTTTATATCTTTTCTATAAATAACCTATTAACAAGTTGCCATAGTGCCAGTTGCCTGTTTTTGGTTCCAGAAAGGCAGAAAATCAATATTATTGGAATTGGACGGGACAAAAGCCAAAGACAATATTTTTCCGTGAGGGACACGAATCTAGAAGACGAGACGGAGACGCGACCCAGGGCGGGCAAACCCCCCTAGGCATGGGTGGGCCCTGCCCCGCGCCTAGGCAGGGGGTGGCCCCCCTAGTCGCCTCCCGGCCTCGCCTCTTCGCCTATAAGAAGCCCCGATGTAAACCTGGCACCGATCAAAACTCCACGAAACCTTCTCAGGTAGCCGCCACCGCTGCTCCTAGATCGAGGGATCAAGTTCTTGCCGCACTCGACGGAGGGGAGATCATCCTGGAGGCCTTCTCTCCGGTATGATGCGTGAGTAGTTCCACCTTGGACTATGGGTCCATGTAGTAGCTAGATGGTTGTATCTCCTCCTTCTGCTTTCATGTATAGATCTTGTGAGCTCCGTTCATGATCAAGATCTAATCTATTTGTAATCATGCATGTTGTCTTTGCGGGGATCCGATGGATATTGAGATTACTATGTCAGATTGATTAATGGTTTTGTCTATTTGATACTATCATGTCTGTGTTTTTTGTGATCTTGCATGCTCTCCGTTGTTAGTAGCTAACTTGGCCGAGTAGTTGCTAGTGACTCCAAGAGGGGGTATTTATGCTCGATAGTGGGTTCATGCCTCTAGTTTCCAAGGAAGTGACAAATCTCTTCGGTTGTATATGTGTTGCTACTAGGGAGAAAACGATCTCTTGTTCATGGAACAAGTGGATTGTTTACCTTACACACTTTGCTTAAAGCGCTTGTCCTGTTGCTTGCAACTTAATCTTGGAGGGGTTCTACGATAACCTGAAGGTGGACTTCTAGTCATAGATGCAATGGATGGCTCTATGTATATTGTTGTATTGCCCAATCGAATCTCATAGGATCTTTTTTCTGGTATTGCATTTTTATGCCTTGCTCGCCTCTGCCAATCACTGTTGTAATTTGTTTACCCTTCATGCCATGTTGTTTATCTAAGGAGAGCACCTCCAGTGAACTATGGACCCCGGTCCAATCTTTACCATTGATACATCTTCCACTGTTACTTGTTTACTTGCTGCAAACCATTACCTTCCACACCATACGTTTAATCCTTTGTTATAGCAAACCGGTGAGCTTGACAACCTCACTGATTCGTTGGGGCAAAGTCTTGAGTTTGTGTTGTGCAGGTCTCCGCGTTGCTTGCAACACATGTGTGACGTTTCCTTCCTCCTACTGGTTCGATAACCTCGGTTTCTTACTGAGGGAAAACTTGCTGTTGTGCTGCTTCACACCTTGCTCTTGGGGTTCCCAACAGGCTTCACGTTAGCCATCAAATGGTATGATGGACATACTCCTATAGCTAAGCGTAGCATAAATATCAAGTCATTTCAATAGTTCGTTTGCTATAAGCTTTCAGATACATAGTAACCTAATTCCTTCGACCATGAAATCATGATAATCACCATCACCGAAAGGATGCTTTGATGACATCAATCACCACTTCATAATTGGGTGGTTATAAAGGTGGCATTGAGTATTCGGAAAGTATGTGTTGAGGCACAGGGACCAAGAGTGGGATTTCTCCATCCATATGACAGATAGATATACTCTGGGCCCTCTCGATGGAATGTCATCTAATTAGCTTGCAAGCATGTGACTGGCTCACAAGGGATCACATATCATAGGAACGAGTAAAGAGTACTTATCGGTAACGAGGTTGAACTAGGTATGCAGAGATACCGACGATCAAACCTCGGATAAGTAAAATATCGCGAGACAAAGGGAAATTGGTCTCGTATGTAAATGGTTCATTCGATCACAAAGTAATCGTAGAAATATGTGGGAGCCATATGAATTTCTAGATCCCTCTATTGGTTATTGATCGGAGAAAATCTCGGTCACGTCTGCATAATTCACGAATCGTAGGGAGACACACTTAAGGATTCAATGTTGTTTAGTAGATATGGAATTTGAGTAAGAAGACTGAATGTTGTTCGAAGTCTCAGATGGGATCCCTACGATTCGTGAAGAATAAGATTCATATAAGGAAAGTTCAATTCTGGAGTTCGGGAATGATTTCTGTGTATTCACCAGAATGATCTAGAAGGTTCTAGAAGGGTCTAGAAGGTTCACCAAACCGGAAGGGGATGGGTACATGAATGAGTCATGACAAAGTGGAATGGTTGTATCATGTCCTAGGTCAAAGGCCCGTGCAAATAAAAGTGAGAAATCAAACTCCAAAATTGAAAGTCAAAAGACAAGTTTGAAAAGTCAAACTGGGACAATGTGTCCTGGTGGAGGGAGGAGAGGCAACCTCCTCTCCCTCCATCACGCGCCAAGGAGGAGAGGGAGTTGGAGGAGGATTCAACCTCCCCTCCCTAGCTGCCCCTCCCTCTCATAAAAAGAGGGGAGGGCGCTGCCCCAAAACACAACAACCACCACAACCCCTCCCCACGCCGCCGCCGTGCCACCGCCATTGCACCAAGTCGCCGCTGCCCTAGCCGCCGCCGACCACCTCCTCCTCCCTCGGCTCTAACCCCTAGATCACCGGGGAACCCTTCTAAATCCATCCTAACGCGCTTCGGCTTAAGGCGAAGCCCTGCGGTATCTCCCTTCTACTTCCGACACCATGCTGTTGTGCTGCCAGAATCGCGAGGAGAGAATGACAACCTCCGCTGCCTGCTGGAACAAGGGAGAGGAAGGTCTTCATCGAGTACCGAACATGTGACCGACTGCGGTAGCGCTACTGGAACGTGGCGCCGGAAGGATCGTCTACACGATATTGAGATCGGCAAGTGTATGACAACATCACCCACGAGAATCTGCTCTCGTTAACCGCCTTGGAATCTTCGAGGGTGAGTACTCTAATCGACTTGTGTCTATTCGCGGTAGAAAACTTTTGTTTTCCATTCTACGAACCCCTACAACCAGTGCCCATCCAAGGCCCGAAGCAACCTGGCAACGACATTGATGTGTACCTAAGGCTATTACTTGAAGAACTACTACAATTGTGGCGCGACAAAGGTGTACATATGTGGTATGAGGACAAACAAGAGTCATTTGACCAACGAGCGTTGTTGTTCGTAACCATCAATGATTGGTATGCTCTTAGTAACATTTCAGGATAGTCAAACAAGGGATACAATTCATGCATGCATTGTTTAGATGATAATAAAAGTATATATTTGGATAAAGGTAGGAAGAATGTGTACCAGGGGCATCATCGATTTGTTTAGGCCAGACATCCTGCAAGAAAGAAAGGCAAGAATTTCAATGGTAGGGCAGATCACCAAAAGAAGCCTATCCGCCGTACTGGTGATGATATATTTGGTATGGTCAAGGATCTAGAAGTAATTTTTGGACAGGGCCCTAGCGGTCAATCTGTTCCGAATGACGCTAACGGACACACGCCCATGTGGAAGAATAAATCTATATTTTGGGAGCTACCCTATTGGAAAGTTTTAGAGGTCCGCTCTACAATCAACGTGATGCACGTGACGAAGAATCTTTGCATGAACCTACTAGGCTTCATGGGCATGTACAAAAAGAAAAAAATATGCCAGAAGCATGGCAGGATCAGCAAGGTATGGAAAGACCGAGACGGCCTGAATCCAATAAACACGGATAAAGGACGTCTAAGTGATGCAAGCTATGCTCTTACCAAATAAGAGAAGGAAATATTTTTTGAAGTCCTGAGCAGTATGAAGGTCCTGTCTGGCTTCTTGTCGAATATAAAGGGAATAATAAATATGGCAGAGAAAAAATTCCAGAACCTAAAGTCCCACGACTGCCACGTGCTTATGACGTAATTTCTTCCAGTTGCATTGATGGGGATTTTACCAGAAAATGTTCGACTAACCATTGTGAAGCTATGTGCATTCCTGATGGTGCTGACCTGGAGCACTTCGTTGGAAACCCCAAGAGCAAGGTGTGATGAGCACAACAGCAAGTCTTCCCTTAGTAGAGACCGAGGTTATCGAACCAGAAGGATGAAGGAAACGTCGCACATGTGTTGCAAGAAACACGGAGACCTGCACAACACAAACTCAAGACTTTGCCCCCAACGAATCAGTGAGGTTGTCAAGCTCACCGGTTTTCTGTAACAAAGGATTAAAGGTACCGAGTGGAAGGTAAAGGTTTTGTAAGATCCCTCCTTTATAAAGGAAAAGGATCCCTGTGATTGCAATGCTAGTCCCTGGATCAATGCTAGCATCCACAGTTTAAGATGAAGTACACAGATACAAAGGTCATTATTACAGCCATTCCAGAGATAAACATAGTCTTTACAACTCTAAGGCCACAGGCCTAGTACAAGAGTTTGAATAAGTAAATAAATAAAAGTCTTCATCTTCATGTGCCACAGGCAAACATGTTGAGTGTAGACTCATGACACCTAATCCTCATCAGAGTAACCTGCAACATCACAAGTTACAGCCACAGTGGGTCAATACATTGGAATAGTATTGGCAAGTGATACCTTAGTATAATTTTAAGTGGACTAGATACTATATGCAATTTGGCTAAGTGTAGCTTGGCTTGCTTTGCTCAAAATAGGTTTTTGCCTATTAGTTGAATCACTAAGTTTTTCTTTGTCAAAGCTTTTCCCAAGGAACCACCAATAGACATTGAGGTCCTTCACCCTTGTTCACCCACAAGTTTTTACTTAGAAATTGGGATGAGGAGATTCTTGATAGCTTCCATGTCTTGATGCTCAAGTTGTCCATTACCATGGACTTGGCTAAGTACTTAGATTTTCCATCTGCAGAGGTTGTGCACTTTCCCCACCAGACTTGGTTTCACCAAGACAGGACCTTTCAGAAGCCTTCCCTTAGACCAAATGGACGCGCTCCAACCTATCATTCCTACTACCACCAACTGTCCAAATGGCTAAGTTCTAGCAACCTATGTGGTCCAGACAGAGCCCATATTGCCAAGTGGCTGCACTAGAAGCTTCTTAACACTTGGCCTCTAAAATCTCTTTGTTCCTGGGTGGCTTACCACAAGTTAGATACACAAGGTAAACCATAGAAATGGGCCTTGTGTAACCACTCAACAAAAACCATTCCTTCCATTCCACCCAGGTGTTTCATTATCTTAGTTGTTTTATTAGGAAAAACACAAGTCCAAAGACTTAGAAATATTTTCATCATAGCATGTATATTTCACCAACCCTTGTTTGCTACTAGCTAGTCTAAGCATGGCATAGATAGTAACTTAACTTAGAGATTCCCTAGCAATTCTACATCTACTAGGATTTCCCAACATGGCATATAAGCAAAATAATAACATGCAAGACTTATCAAAATATTTCTAATGCTTAGTATAAAACATGGGGATAGAAATATTCATGAAGTACCACTTGCCTTGGTAGTTTGAAGAGTAGTTACATTCCTCACAATCACAATCACTAGCACCAAAATCTACACAAAGAATTGTAGCAACAAATTACACACAAAACATATACAATCAAAAATATATGCATGCATGCAAGATGGTATGTGATGATTTTTTTAAAACTCAACCAAGCAATTAAAAAGTACTAGTTCACTAACAAGTAAAAAAACTTGCCAAACAACATTTATTTAAATCTTAAATCATTTCCTAAACATTTCATATACTCAAATTAGCCCTACAAAAGTTTCTGCCAATAAAGTCATTTAAACAGAAGCAAAACATTAAACACATTGCATATTTAGAAAGAGCTTGCTCTCCTGATTCCAACGGTATAAAATTTATCAAATTCTAACATGGGGATCAAACGTTATAGCCAAATCAAATTCAAACATCAATCAGATTCGAATCCTGTTTTAAATCTAACCTCCAGCCACGCGTCATGTTCTGATTGGTGCGTACCGGTTTGGGCGGATCGATCAACGAGAGCCACACGATTTAAGCGAAGATGCACGGCTAGATCTGACGCGTACCTCTTCAACACAGATCTAATCTTACTCGTTAGATCTAAATCCTACGGCCCTAATCTAATTGACCACAGACGGGTGGCGCTAGCGGCGGCTACTGGCGGCGGCGAGCTCTGCCTATGGCGGCGCGGTGCTACAGGTGGCTAGGGGGTCGTTGGAGGCGCTTACCAGAGACGCGACGACATGCTGATGCTCAACCTGGCGGCGGCTTGGCAAGGGGCGCACGGACACGGTCGCTGGGGCTCGTCGGAGTTGCGGGCGTCGCCGCTTCTTGCTGTCGAGGTTGTTGTCGAGGCTCTACGTCGTCCTAGCACAAGGCAGAGGGTTTAGGAGATGCGCAAGTGTCTGGCGAACAAGATGGTACCAAAGGGAAGGCAAGGGGCGCTCAGTTCTTACCGCTATTGCTCGTCGGAGTCGAGCGGCGGCGCTGGTGGTTGCAGGCATGAACGAGAACGACGACCTGGGTCACGAGCAGGCAAACCAGGGGTGTTAGCAGATGCACAAGGACATGGCGGTCACGCTCGTTTGAACCAGAGACGGCGGGGCGGTTGGAGCTTACCGGAATCGCCTGCCGGAGTTGCTCTGTCTGCGGCGGTGTAGAGGCAATTGCGGGCATCCTGGGGGCGTAGAGGTGGCGCTAGGTGAGGGGAAATGGCCGCGATGCAGAGGGGATCTTATAGCCAGAGCGGGGGCAAGGATTGCGCGGCGAATCAATGGCAATTAAGCGCGCAGTAACAACGGCGAGGTAACGGCAGAGCGAGCGGCGCTGCAGGTTGGCGATTTAAGGCGACGGGGTCGCAGGGTCCACTGTGGCGGGTTTAAACAATGAGGGTGGGGTCGTCGAGGACTCTGGGGGTGTGTCTGTGGGTGAGCGAGAGAAAGAAGGACCCCGGGTGGGCTTAGTGGGCTGGATTAGTAGTTGGGCCAGATAGGTAGCGCTGGCCCTTTTCTATTTTTTTGCTTCTTTTCTTTTTCTGTTTTGATTTTCTGAAATGTTTTTCAAATCTAAAACAAATGAGTTTGAATTCAAATCTTCCCTAGGTTTTTATACTGTAAACCTTGCACTCAAATGTGTGCCAAACACTACTGTCCAAACCAAACATTTTGATTAGATGAAAATAAAAATAAAAATAAAACCAAGCCTTTATGATATATATTCAATAGGCATAATATTGGTTTTATTATTCATTTTGTTTTGAAATTTGTTCAAACTTTTGGTGGTGCCTAAGTTTGAATAAACAAACTTTACTGACTCAAAACAAGTATTCTTCTCATTGGAAGATAGCACTAAGGCTTGAGCAAACTTACATAAAATAATAAGCACAAATGCTTCTGTTTTGAATTGATTTGTTTGAAATGAAATCCATATGCTCATGGATGCATGGATGATATGCATAAGTTTGAAACATGATTTTAGGGATGTTACAAATCTAACCCCCTTAAGGTGAATCTCGCCCTCGAGATTCGGGTTGGCTAGCAAATAGGTGAGGGTGGTCTTTCCGAAGATCATCTTCTCTTTCCCAAGTTGCTTCCTCTTCGGTATGATGATTCCACTGCACTTTGCAAAACTTGATAGTCTTAGTCCGTGTGGCTCTTTCTGTAGTCTCAAGAATTTTTATAGGTTTCTCCTCATAGGTAAGATGACTTTCCAACTGAACCTCTTCCAGGGGTATAGTATCCTTCAAAGAAGTTTCTTCCATTTCTGGATGACATTTCTTAAGCTGACTCACATGAAACACATTATGAACAACTGACAGAGATTCTGGCAGTTCAATTTCATAGGCAACTTCTCCTTTACGACACAGAATCTTGAATGGTCCAACATATCTTGGGGCCAATTTTCCTTTAACTCTGAACCTCTTCACTCCACGAAGTGGTGACACTCTAAGATAAGCTCTATCACCGACTTCGTAGGTGACTTCTGTACGCTTAGGATCTGCATAGCTTTTCTGTCGGGACTGTGCTATCTTCAACCTGTCCTTAACCAACTTGACCTTCTCTTCGGCTTCTTTGATAAGTTCTGGTCCGAATAAACTTCTTTCTCCCACACCATTCCATAGCAATGGGGTGGTACACTTTCTTCCGTAGAGAAACTCAAATGGTGCCATCTCAATGCTGGCTTGATAGCTGTTGTTATAAGAAAATTGTGCGTAAGGCAGACTTTCATCCCAACTGGCTCCATAGTCTAGGGCACATGCCCTCAACATTTCTTCAAGAATCTGATTAGTCCTTTCGGTTTGTCCATCAGTTTGAGGATGAAATGCAGTACTGAATTCCAACCTCGTTCCCAATGACTCATGTAGCTGTCTCCAAAAATGAGAAGTGAATTGAGTTCCCCTATCAGACACAATACTCTTGGGTACTCCATGTAGACACACAATTCGACTCATATAGATTTTGGCCAACTTAGCACTTGTATAGGTTGTCTTCACGGGTATGAAATGAGCCACTTTAGTTAGGCGATCCACTACTACCCAAATAGAATCGTATCCTGACCGGGTCCTTGGTAATCCGGTAATGAAATCCATACCAATCTTGTCCCACTTCCAATCAGGAATAGGTAGTGGTTGAAGCAAACCTGCTGGTTTCTGATGTTCCGCTTTCACTCTACTACACACATCACACAAACCAATATGTTCGGCGATGTCCTTCTTGAGATTATTCCACCAAAATCTTTCCTTCATGTCCATGTACATTTTGGTGTTACCCGGATGAATGGAATATGGTGAGTTGTGTGCTTCCTGCAAAATCAGTTTCCGCAGCTCCGGATCTTGTGGAACACAGATACGTTTCCCATGCCATAAAGTACCCTGTTCATCTTCATGGAACCCTTTGGCTTTTCCTTTGCCAATATTTTCTTTAATCTCTTCAATTTCCTTATCAATCTTCTGGGCTTCTTTGATCTTGTCCAACAAAGTGGGTTGAACATCCAAAGACATGAGATGTCCTTCAGGCACAATCTCCAATCTGAGATCTCTAAATTGGGCACACAAATCATCTGGCAATTCTCCTTTGGTAAGGCCATTCACAAAAACCTTACGGCTTAAAGCATCTGCTACAACATTTGCTTTACCGGGATGGTATTGCAAACTTAAGTCATAGTCCTTGATGAGTTCTAGACATCTTCTTTGTCTCATATTAATTTCCTTCTGGGTGAAGATATACTTCAAACTCTTGTGATTTGTGAACACTTCACAATGTTTTCCCAAAAGATAGTGTCTCCATGTTTTGAGTGCATGGACAACAGAGGCTAACTCCAAATCATGAGTAGGATAGTTCACTTCATGAGTTTTGAGTTGTCTCGAGGCATATGCTACAACTTTTCCTTCTTGCATAAGTACTACTCCCAAACCATGATGAGATGCATCACAATATACTTGGAAATATTTTTCCAAGTCTGGCAAACACAAGACTGGTGCTGTCACAAGTCTCTTCTTCAATTCCTGAAAGCTGAGTTCACATCCTTCAGACCAAGCAAACTTCTTGTCTTTCTTTAGCAATTCCGTCATTGGCTTAGCTACCTTGGAGAAATTTTCAATGAACCTTCTGTAGTAACCTGCTAAGCCAAGGAAGCTACAAACTTCTTTTACTGACTTGGGAGATTCCCATTCATAAATGAAACTTTAGGATCAACTGCTACACCATCCTTTGTCATAACAAGTCCAAGAAATCCAACTTCACTCAACCAGAATTCACACTTGCTGAATGTGACATAAAGTTTATGCTCTCTTAACTTCTCAAGTATCAAACGCAAATGTCCTTCATGCTCTTCTTTGCTCTTGGAGTAGACTAAAATGTCATCGATGAAAACGACAACAAACTTGTCAAGGAATTCCATGAACACCTTGTTCATCATATTCATGAAGTATGCTGGAGCATTGGTCAAACCAAATGGCATCACGGTATACTCATACAATCCATACCTTGTGGTGAAAGATGTCTTAGGTATGTCTTGTTCTCTTATCTTGAATTGAAAATAACCTGACCGGAGATCAATCTTTGAGAACACACAAGCTCCTTCTAGCTGATCAAACAAGTCATTGATTCTGGGCAAAGGGTATTTGTTCTTGATAGTCACTTCGTTGAGTGAACGGTAATCTATGCACAACCTTTGACTTCTATCTTTCTTCTCCACGAACAAAACTAGGGCTCCCCAAGATGAAGAACTTGGTTGAATAAATCCTTTCTGCAACTGTTCTCCAAGTTGTTTCTTGAGTTCCTTCAGTTCATCAACTGACATCTTATATGGTCTCTTTGCTATTGGTCTAGATCCTGGTAGCAAATCTATAAGAAACTCCACATCTCTATCTGGTGGCATTCCCGGTAATTCTTCCGGAAACACATCCGGATACTCACTCATGATTGGCACACTGTCTATGCTAACCCCCTTAAGATAATTTAGCTTACTCCCTTTTGATTCAAAGTTGGACTTGAATTTAATCCGTTTTCTTTCCGGGGTTGCGAGTGCAACAGTACGATTAGCACAATCTAGTACTCCTTCATACTTAGACATCCAATCCATTCCCAATATTACGTCTAGTCCTTGGGAATCTAGGATTATCAGACTCACTGGAAATTTATGCTTTCCAAACTCTATTACTAGATCCCGGCATCCAAGACTTACTATCATATCTCCACCCGGAGAACTAACTTTTATTGGACACCCAATGTTTTCAGTTGGAAACCCATTTCTATCAACAAATGCTTTTGATATGAATGAATGCGATGCTCCAAAGATCAAAAGAACAAATGCTGGTATAGAATTGAGTCCAACTTACCAAAGAACAAAGATCGCTCCTCATAGATTTCCTCCACATTGATGTGGTTCACCTGTCCTTTCTGAAAAGGGTTGGGCTTGTTGGGTCCTTCAACTTTCTTTTCTGGGCATTCATTTGCATAATGCCCCATCTTTTTGCACTTGAAGCATTCAACCTGACTTATGTCCTTCTTGACAGGCTGGCTTCCACTTCCACTTCCATTACCACTGTGGTGGCTCTTGTATCCACCCTTGTGGTTCTTGTACTTATCATTGTCATGACTGCGGTGATGCTTGTTGTCATGACGGTTGTGGTTGTGGTGCTTGTTGAATTTCCCATGCTTGTGGGATCCTGAGCTTCCGCTGTCATCAAAATGGGAACGTTTGTGAGACGATCCCGAGCTGTGCTTGTCTGAGTGCTTTCTCTTCCTGGTTTCAACTTGCTTTATTTTGTTCTCCAAAATAGCAGCCTTGTCATAGAGAGACTGATAAGTGGGAACATAGGCCACAGCCAACTGCAGATTCAGCTCATCATTCAAGCCTTCAAGAAATTTTTCCTTTCTCTTAGCATCAGTGTCAACTTCATCCGGTGCATAACGCGCCAGATTGTTAAACTCCTCAATATATTCAGCCATGCTGCGGTGGCGCTGCTTCAGATTATGGAACTCTTTCTTTTTCAGACTCATCACTCCAGATGAGATATGAGCAGAGCGAAAGCCATCCTCAGAGATAGCCCATGTCACATCTTCTATGGGAGTGGTGATCTGGAAGTTATCCCACCAAGTGGCGGCTGGTCCTTCCAGCAAATGTGCTGCAAATCTGACCTTTTCAGCATCAGTACAACCCACAGTTACCAAGTCCTTGTTCACAGAGCGTAGCCAATCATTGGCCACCATGGGATCAGTTGTTCCTGAGAACTTTGCTGGCCTCAATCTCAAGAACCTGGTAAGCATGTCAAAACCCGGTGGGTTGTTGTTGTTGTTGTTATTGTTGTTGTTGTTATTGTTGTTGTTTTGGTTCTGGATGAACGTCATCATCATTTGCATCAACTGAGTTTGAGCGGTCATCATTTGCTGCATTTCTAGAGTGATGTTGTTGTTGTTGTTGTTGTTGTTGGGGTTGGGGTTTGCACGACGGGGAGGCATCTGTGGTTTGTTCAATAGAGATAAGAATGAGATACCCATAGATGCTTTCATGCACAATACATCACATAAACAATCACAAAGCATGCAACATAATGATAAAGATTCAACAACCAGATAATAAGTTCGCAAAGTAAAACACACACAAATAACAAGCCATCCACATGTCGGATGGTCAAATAACAAGTTCCCAACAACAGGTACGATAATAGATGATAAATGAGTAGTCAAATCTACTCCTCGGCATCAACCTCCTCCTCGAAAAAGGTAAGACCTGCGTTCTCCATCGCGGTCTTGTATTCCTCGACGCTAGTGGTCAAGGTCTCCATCTTGGCTTTGAGAGCCCTCTTCTAGGAACGAAGCCTCTCAATCACCGTCTGCTGATGCTCGAGCTCGAAGTCCTTGGCCTGCAGTTCTTCAGTCATGTCCTGGATCTTCTTGTTCCTATCCTGGACTCGCTTCTCCTGACTCTTGAACTTTCTGTCCTGGCTCTCGAACTTCGCCTCCATCTCCTTGACTATCTCGTCTTGCTCCGCGAAGAGCTTGTCCTTCTCGCGAAGCTGCACCTGGAGTTCGTCATTGTTGAGCATGACGTTGGTCCTATCAGTGTCCACGTGCCTAATGAGAGACTCTAAGTCCTGGAGGTATGTATTTAATCGGCTCTGCTGTGTCCCTCGAATCGTCCTCGAAGTCGATGGACTCTCCATCCTCATCACGTCTACCGAAGACGTGGAAGTGAGTACCTCTAACTTGTCGGGAGTGTCTCCCCAGTAGACGTCCTATCAGATCCTGCATGACTACCTCAAGGCCTCTCTCCTTGTCATCGTGCATGAGCTTGAAGACGATGGCCTCCGTAGTAGGCTCTGTCTAGCGTCCGGGCTGGTTGACCTTGAAGCCCCAAAGGTCTTTCCTCTCAAACTTGGTGAGGGGAAGCACCATGATGGTAGGAAGAGGGAGATTGAGCAAGGTGGTAAGCTCAACAATATGAGGACCAAAGCGAGTAACCTGGAACTCCTCAACAGTGCTGATGGTAACAGTAGGCATCTATTTGTAAGATATAAAAAGTTAGAACAACACAATTCAAGATACATCACAAGGCAAAACATCACATACAAGTCATGGCACACATGGATCCATTACAACAACCAAGATTCAACTTATTTTAAAGCAACATTTGGAAAATAAGGTGATAAGTGGTGGTCCAACTAACGAAATACGTTTACAATCCTATCTCACTGGATCTATTGGCTAACACAATGTTTCTAGAAGCAATCAATCTATCTTGCTCACATGACTCCATCACTAAGTCTATAGTGTCTCCTCTTAAGGTTTGGTTGGTAGCTTCCAACTCTTGTGTATGTTTCTTCTCTTCCTTTAGATCATTTTGGAGGTTGAGCATTCTGCACTTGACTCTATCACCAAGTTCTTTGATGGTCTTCCAAGCTGCATCCCTTGCTGATTCAAAGAATGTAGTGTGCACCACTGAATTGGTGAACATGCAGAATCCTTTTTCCTGGTGGTTGTCTTCCTTGTTTTTATACAAGTGAAGTTGCACCCACCAGTATTCCACTCCTTCATCCATCACAGGAAAACCTTTGTACACAGCTGCACCTTGTATCTCTAATGCAACCATGAGGTCCTTGAGAGCCTTGGGGAATTCTGTCTCACACTCGAAAGTCATTGTCATGAGCGGTCCTTTCCTTACGGCTTCGTTGATGGAGTTCATCTACAAATAGAGATGAGGAAGAAGATTAGAAAAGTTTACGAGAAGAATAGACAAGTGTAGAAGTTGCTGAATTTTCTTTTTCCTTAGTGGTTTCCAATCCTAGGGTCATAATCCTACAGGCAACACAGTGCTCTGATACCATCTGTAAGATCCCTCCTTTATAAAGGAAAAGGATCCCTGTGATTGCAATGCTAGTCCCTGGATCAATGCTAGCATCCACAGTTTAAGATGAAGTACACAGATACAAAGGTCATTATTACAGCCATTCCAGAGATAAACATAGTCTTTACAACTCTAAGGCCACAGGCCTAGTACAAGAGTTTGAATAAGTAAATAAATAGAAGTCTTCATCTTCATGTGCCACAGGCAAACATGTTGAGTGTAGACTCATGACACCTAATCCTCATCAGAGTAACCTGCAACATCACAAGTTACAACCACAGTGGGTCAATACATTGGAATAGTATTGGCAAGTGATACCTTAGTATAATTTTAAGTGGACTAGATACTATATGCAATTTGGCTAAGTGTAGCTTGGCTTGCTTTGCTCAAAATAGGTTTTTGCCTATTAGTTGAATCACTAAGTTTTTCTTTGTCAAAGCTTTTCCCAAGGAACCACAAATAGACATTGAGGTCCTTCACCCTTGTTCACCCACAAGTTTTTACTTAGAAATTGGGATGAGGAGATTCTTGATAGCTTCCATGTCTTGATGCTCAAGTTGTCCATTACCATGGACTTGGCTAAGTACTTAGATTTTCCATCTGCAGAGGTTGTGCACTTTCCCCACCAGACTTGGTTTCACCAAGACAGGACCTTTCAGAAGCCCTCCCTTAGACCAAATGGACGCGCTCCAACCTATCATTCCCACTACCACCAACTGTCCAAATGGCTAAGTTCTAGCAACCTATGTGGTCCAGACAGAGCCCATATTGCCAAGTGGCTGCACTAGAAGCTTCTTAACACTTGGCCTCTAAAATCTCTTTGTTCTTGGGTGGCTTACCACAAGTGAGATACACAAGGTAAACCATAGAAATGGGCCTTGTGTAACCACTCAACAAAAACCATTCCTTCCATTCCACCCAGGTGTTTCATTATCTTAGTTGTTTTATTAGGAAAAACACAAGTCCAAAGACTTAGAAATATTTTCATCATAGCATGTATATTTCACCAACCCTTGTTTGCTACTAGCTAGTCTAAGCATGGCATAGATAGTAACTTAACTTAGAGATTCCCTAGCAATTCTACATCTACTAGGATTTCCCAACATGGCATATAAGCAAAATAATAACATGCAAGACTTATCAAAATATTTCTAATGCTTAGTATAAAACATGGGGATAGAAATATTCATGAAGTACCACTTGCCTTGGTAGTTTGAAGAGTAGTTACATTCCTCACAATCACAATCACTAGCACCAAAATCTACACAAAGAATTGTAGCAACAAATTACACACAAAACATATACAATCAAAAATATATGCATGCATGCAAGATGGTATGTGATGATTTTTTTAAAACTCAACCAAGCAATTAAAAAGTACTAGTTCACTAAAAAGTAAAAAAAAACTTGCCAAACAACATTTATTTAAATCTTAAATCATTTCCTAAACATTTCATATACTCAAATTAGCCCTACAAAAGTTTTTGCCAATAAAGTCATTTAAACAGAAGCAAAACATTAAACACATTGCATATTTAGAAAGAGCTTGCTCTCCTGATTCCAACGGTATAAAATTTATCAAATTCTAACATGGGGATCAAACGTTATAGCCAAATCAAATTCAAACATCAATCAGATTCAAATCCTGTTTTAAATCTAACCTCCAGCCACGCGTCATGTTCTGATTGGTGCGTACCGGTTCGGGCGGATCGATCAACGAGAGCCACACGATTTAAGTGAAGATGCACGGCTAGATCTGACGCTTACCTCTTCGACACAGATCTAATCTTACTCGTTAGATCTAAATCCTACGGCCCTAATCAAATTGACCACAGACGGGTGGCGCTAGCGGCGGCTACTGGCGGCGGCGAGCTCTGCCTACAGCAGCGCGGCGCTACAGGTGGCTAGGGGGTCGTTGGAGGCGCTTACTAGAGACGCGACGACATGCTGATGCTCAACCTGGCGGCGGCTTGGCAAGGGGCGCACGGACACGGTCGCTGGGGCTCGTCGGAGTTGCGGGCGGCATCTGTCGCTTGCTGTCGAGGTTGTTGTCGAGGCTCTGCGTCGTCCTAGCACAAGGCAGAGGGTTTAGGAGATGCGCAAGTGTCTAGCGAACAAGATGGTACCAAAGGGAAGGCAAGGGGCGCTAAGTTCTTACCGCTATTGCTCGTCGGAGTCGAGCGGCGGTGCTGGTGGTTGCGGGCGTGAACGAGAACGACGACCTGGGTCACGAGCAGGCAAACTAGGGGTGTTAGCAGATGCACAAGGACATGGCGGTCACGCTCGTTTGAACCAGAGATGGCGGGGCGGTCGGAGCTTACCGGAATCGCCTGCCGGAGTTGCTCTGTCTGCGGCGGTGTAGAGGCAATTGCGGGCATCCTGGGGGCGTAGAGGTGGCACTAGGTGAGGGGAAATGGCCGCGGTGCAGAGGGGATCTTATAGCCAAAGCGGGGGCAAGGATTGCACGGCGAATCAATGGCAATTAAGCGAATAACGGCGGTAACGGCGAAGCGATGGCCGGCAGCGTGATTGACGATTTAAGGCGGCGTGGTCGCAGGTCCACTCGTCGCCAAGGTTTAAATGAGTGAGGGGTAGGGTCGGTGACTGCTGGGTGTGTCTCAAGGGTGCGAGAGAAAGAAGGACCCCGGGTGGGCTTAGTGGGCTGGATTAGTAGTTGGGCCAGATAGGTAGCGCTGGCCCTTTTCTATTTCTTTTCTCCTTTTCTTTTTCTGTTTTGATTTTTCTGAAATGTTTTTCAAATCTAAATCAAATGAGTTTGAATTCAAATCTTCCCTAGGTTTTTATACTGTAAACCTTGCACTCAAATGTGTGCCAAACACTACTGTCCAAACCAAACATTTGGATCAGATGAAAATAAAAATAAAACCAAGCCTTTATGATATATATTCAATAGGCATAATATTGGTTTTATTATTCATTTTGTTTTGAAATTTGTTCAAACTTTTGGTGGTGCCTAAGTTTGAATAAACAAACTTTACTGACTCAAAACAAGTATTCTTCTCATTGGAAGATAGCACTAAGGCTTGAGCAAACTTACATAAAATAATAAGCACAAATGCTTCTGTTTTGAATTGATTTGTTTGAAATGAAATTCATATGCTCATGGATGCATGGATGATATGCATAAGTTTGAAACATGATTTTAGGGATGTTACAGGTTTGCAGCAAGTAAACAAGTAATAGTGGAAGATATATCAATGGTAAAGATTGGACCGGGGTCCATAGTTCACTAGAGGTTCTCTCCTTATATAAACAACATGGCATGAAGGGTAAACAAATTACAGCGGGGCAATTTACAGGAACTGAGCAAGGCATAACAATGGAATTACTAGCTAGAAAGATCCTATGAAGTTTATTGGGCAATAAAACAATATAAATAGACCGTAATCCAACTGCATCTATGACTAGAAGTCCACCTTCAGGTTATCATCTGAACCCCCTCTAGTATTAAGTTGCAAGCAACAGACAACTGCTTTAAGCAAAGTGTGTAAGGTAAACAGTCCACATGTTCCATGAATAAGAGACCGTTGTTTTCTCCCTAGTAGCAACAACACATCTACAAGCGAAGAGATTATTGTCACTTCCCTTGGAAACTAGAGGCATGAACTGTAGGGGTTCGTAGCATGGAAAACAAAAAAATTTCTATCGCATACAAACAAACAAGCCAAGATCTATCTACTAGATTGCAGCAACGAGTCGATAGAGGAACTCACCCTCGAAGATTTCAAAGCGGTTAACGAGAGCAGATTCTCGTGGGTGATGTAGTCGTACTCTTTCCGATCTCAAGATCGCGTAGACGATCCTTCCAGCGCCGCGTTCCCGCAGCGCCTCCGATCGGTCACACGTTCGGATTTTCGACGAAGACCTTCCTCTCCCTTGTTCCAGGGCATGAGGTTGTAGCACTCTCCTCGCGATTCCTGCAGACAACGGCGGTACGGGAGGTAGAGGGAAATCCGCAGGCTTCGCTTGCCGCAGCGAGTATGGTGGAGCTTATGAGAGAGGCTATTAGTGGTCTAGTAATTAGACACACCAATTAGAAGGCTCTAAATCAATTAGAAGGCTCTAAACCGAAATAGCTCTAAACCGGGGTTTAGATCTAGGGTTTAGTTTAGAGGATAGGAACTAGTGTATCTAGGAGGGGAGGCCTTGCCCCTCCCTTTATAGGTGGGAGGGCCGGCGGCCAAGGGGAGGAGTCCCTCCCCAAGTCGGCCTTGGGAGGCGCGCCGGCCAAGGGGACTCCTCCCCCAAGTCGGTCTCCACCTCCTCCTCTTTTCCCACTTCCCAAAATTGCCGTTTGACTTTCAAACTAGCCGTTTGACTTTTCAATTTAGGATTTAAATAAATCCTTTATTTGGGACAGCAAGAACACTTAGTACATGATGCAATCATTCCAATATGTAATGACACATTCATGTACCCTCCCCCCTCCGGAGTGCCGGACATTCCGGGACCTTCTAGAATGTTCCCGATGAAAACACCGGAACCATTCCCCAACTCCGAAACGGGACTTTCCTTATATGAATCTTATTCTCCGGACCATTCCGGATCACCTCGTGATATCCCGGATCCCATCCGAGACTCCGAACAAAATTCGGTCTCTTTCTCATAATACCATAACTACTCAAACAACGTCGAATCCTTAAGTGTGTCTCCCTACGGTTCGTGAATTATGCGGACATGATCGAGACACTTCTCTAACAATAACCAATAGAGGAATCTGGAAATTCATATGGCTCCACATATTTCTACGATTACTTTGCGTCGAATGAACCACTTACATACGATACCAATTTCCCTTTGTCTCACGATATGTTACTTATCCGAGGTTATGATCGTGGTATCTACGCATACCTAGTTCATCCTCACATCGATAAGTACTCTTTTCTCGTTCCCGTGATATGTGATCCCTTGTGACCAAGTCACATGCTTGCAAGCTAATTGGATGACATTTCACCGAGAGGGCCCAGAGAATATCTATCCGTCATGTGGATGGACAAATCCCACTCTTGATCCATGTGTTTCAACCAATACTTTCCGAACACTCAATGCCACCTTTATAGCCACCTGTTATGGTGTGGTGTTTGATGACATCAAAGCATCCATCCAAGAAAGGCAATATGCATGATCTCATGGTCGAAGGAATTAGGTTACTATGTATCGTAAAGCATATAGCAATTGAACTATTGAAATGACTTGATCTTTATGCTACGCTTATCTATAGGAGTATGTCCACCATATCATTCTCCTAATGATATGATCTTGTTGTTTGATAACATCTCAATGTTCATGATAGGAAACCACAATCAATCAACCAACAAGCTAGTGAAGAATAGAGGCTATACTAGGGACTTCAAATTAAGTTTACAAATCACACAAGTATTAATGGTTTCCTTGTTAATACTATTATAGCATGAATGTAAACATTTATCATAAACACAAAGATATAATAATAACTACATTTATTATTGCCTCTAGGGCATATCTCCAACAGTCTCCCACTTGCACTAGAGTCATCTAATCTAGATTACATGGTAATATACCGAACACCCATGGCAGTTTGGTGTTGGTCATGTTTTGCCCTCGGGAGAGGTTTAGTCAACGGATCCGCCACATTCAGATCTGTGTGTACTTTGCAAATCTTTATATCCCCATCTTTGGATATGTTCTCGAATAGCGTGGAAACGCAGCTTGATATGCTTCAGCTTCTTGTGTGACCTTGGTTCTTGCGCATTGGCTATGGCGCCCATGTTATCACAAGAGATAGACATTGGGTCCAGACTTGGAACCACACCCAGCTACGTAATGAACTCTTTCATCCATATCGCTTCTTGTGAAGCCTCCGAAGCAGCCATGTATTCGATTCAGTTGAAGATCTCGCCACAACGCTTTGCTTTGCACTCCTCCATAATCGCTGCACCATTCAAAATAAATACGTATCCATTGTGATTTAGAATCATCCGGATCGGTGTTCCAACTAGCATCGGTGTAACCATTAACAACGAGCTGTTCATCACCTCCATAAGAAAGAACCATATCCTTAGTTCTTCTCAAGTACTTAAGGATGTTTTTGATCATCCAATGATCCACTCGGATCACTTTGATATCTGCTAGTTAAACTAACAAAGATATGCAATGTCGGTCTAGTACATAGCATGGCAAACATTAGAGAACCTATGGCTGAGGCATAGGGAGTCTAACTCATCTTTACTCTATCTTCAGCCGATGACGGACTATGAGTTTTACTCAAGGTCGACAGCAACATGGGCAAGAACCCTTTCTTGCTATCTTCCATTCCAAACCTCTTTAGAACTTTGTCCAAATATGTACTTTGTGACAATGATATTTGGCGTTTCGATCTATCTCTATAAATCTTTATGCCTAATATGTAAGCTGCTTCGCCAAGATCCTTCATTGAAAAACTATTATTCAAATACTCTTTGACACTATTAAGAA
Organism: Avena insularis; assembly: GCA_023614405.1. Lineage (NCBI taxonomy): Eukaryota > Viridiplantae > Streptophyta > Magnoliopsida > Poales > Poaceae > Avena > Avena insularis. The sequence continues at coordinate 216,406,823 of CM042685.1, read as the reverse complement.
GGTCTACATCATTCCCAATCAACAATATGTCATCCACATACAGTATTAAGAATGCTACAGAGCTCCCACTCACTTTCTTGTAAATACAAGCTTCTCCATAAGTTTGTATAAAACCAAAAATTTTGATTACCTTATCAAAACGTTGATTCCAACTTCGGGATGCTTGCTTCAATCCATAGATGGACCGTTGAAGCTTGCATACCTTGCTAGCATCTTTAGGATCGACAAAACCTTTGGGTTGCATCATATACAACTCTTCATCAATGTCTCCATTGAGGAATGCTGTTTTGACATCCATCTGCCATATCTCATAATCATAATATGCAGCGATTGCTAACATAATCCTCACAGAATTTAGCTTCGCTACCGGTGAGAAAGTCTCATCGTAGTCAACTCCTTGAATTTGTCGAAACCCTTTTGCGACAAGTCGAGCTTTATAGACAGTAACATTACAATCCGCATCTGTTTCTTCTTGAAAATCCATTTGTTCTCGACAGCCTTCTACCATCCGTAAGTCCACCAAAGTCCATACTTGGTTTTCGTACATGGATCCAATCTCGGATTTCATGGCTTCTTGCCATTTATTGGAATCTGGGCTCATCATCGCTTCCTCATATGTCTCGAGGTCATCGGTGTTGTCCACCAACATGACATTCATAACAGAATCATACCAATCTGGAGTGGTACGATTTCTCGTTGACCTCCGAGGTTCAGAGCAACTTCAACCAAGTTTCATGATCACTATCATTAGCTTCCTCTCTTATTGGTGCAGCACCACAGAACTTCTTCCGGTGCTGCGCTACTTGCAATTTCGAGAGAAGGTTCGACAACCTCGTCGAAGTTCTACTTTCCTTCCAGTCACTTCTTTCGAGAGAAATTCCTTCTAGAAAGGATCCATTCTTAACAGCGAAGATTTTGCCTTTGGATCTATGATAGAAGGTATACCCAATAGTTTCCTTCGGTATCCTATGAAGACGCATTTTTCCGCTTTGGGTTCAAGCTTGTCATTTGTAACTTCTTTACATAGGCTTCGCATCCCCAAACTTTAAGGAACAATTTAGGTTTCTTCCCAAACCATAATTCATACGTGTCGTTTCAGCGGATTTAGACGGTGCCCTATTTAAAGTGAATGCGGCTGTTTCTAATGCATAACCCCAAAATGATAGCGTAAATCTGTAAGTGACATCATAGAACGAACCATATCTAAGAGAGTTCGACACGACGTTCGACACACCATTACGCTGTGGTGTTCCGGCGGTGTCAATCTGAAAGTATTCCACATTTCTTCAAATGCTCGCCAAACTCGTAACTTAGATATTCACCTCCACGATCGTAACGCAAAAATTTAATCTTCTTGTTACGTTGATTCTTTACCTCACTTTGAAACTCCTTAAACTTCTCGAAAGTTTCGGACTTATGTTTCATGAAATAGATATACCCATATCTACTCAAATCATCCGTGAAGGTAAGAACATAACGATAACCATCACATGATGCTACACTCATTGGACCACACACATCGGTATGTATGATTTCCAATAAGTCCATGGCTCGCTCCATCATACCGTAAAATGGAGTCTTAGTCATTTTACCCATCGACATGCTTCGCATCTTTCAAGTGATTCAAAATCAAGTGATTCAAGAAGTCCATCGAATGGAGTTTCTTCATACGCTTCACTCCAATGTGACCAAGACGACAGCCACATATAGGTCTAATTATCGCTGATGTCAAACGTTTAGCCTCAATGTTGTTGATATGTGTATTTCCACTATCGAGATTCAATATGAATAGACCATCTATCAAAGGTGCATGTGCATAAAACATATTACTCATATAAATCGAACAACCATTATTCTCGGATTTAAACAAGTAACCGTCTCGCAATACACATGATCCTGTTATAATGTTCATGCTTTACGCAGCACCAAATAACAATTATTTAAGTATAAAACTAATCCCGATGGTAGATGAAGAGGTAGCGTGCCGACCGCGATCACATCAACCTTTGATCCGCTTCACGCCGCGATCGTCACCTCGTTCTTCACTAGCTTCCGTTATTCTCAGCTCTGCTTTGAGTTACAAATATGAGCAACCGAACCAGTATCAAATACCGTGCACTACTACGAATACTAGTGAGATACACATCAATAACATGTATATCAGATATACCTTTCTTCTTGATGTTGCCGTTCTTCAAATCCGCCAAGTACTTTGGGCAATTCCGCTCGATGACCTTCTCTCCTTGCAAGAAAACACTCGGTTTCAGGCTTAGGTCCAGCCTTGGTCTTCTTCGCGGCGTGGTAACTTTCTTACCACCCTTCTTGAAGTGTCCCTTTCGCTTAGACTTGCCTTTCTTGAATTTGGTGGTCTTATTGACCATCAACACTTGGTGCTCTTTCTTGATCTCCACTTCTGCAGATTTTAACATAGCAAATAGTTCTGGCAACTCTTTGTTCATGTTCTGCATGTTGTAGTTCATCACAAAGTTCTTGTAACTTGGTGGTAGTGATTGGAGGATGCGGTAAACTCCAAGTATTAGGAATCACTATACCCAAACTTTGAAGTTTATTTATGCCGGACATCTTAAGCACATGCTCACCGAGAGCTACCCTCTTCCATCTTGCAGTTAAAGAACTTTTCAGAAGCTTCATAACTTTCAATTGTCGCATGAGTCTCAAAGATTAATTTGAGATCCTCGACAATATCATATGGATCTGACTCTTCAAACCTTTTCTGAAGCTCCGATTCTAAACCATACAAGATAGCACACTGAACTATGGAGTACTGATTCTTCCGAGCGAGGTAAACATTCTTTACTTCATCGGTAGCATCACTGCAGTGGGTCACCTAGCGGTGCATCCAGCACATAGGTCAAATTACCAGGTGTGAGGACAATCCTCAAATTGCGAACCAATCCAAGTTGCTTCCATTGTTTTTCAACTTTTCTTTCTCTAGGAACGCATTAAAATTGATGGTAGGGGCTGCCATTGATCTACAACATATTTGCAATAGTTTAGACTAAGTTTATGAAAAATTGAGTTCAAATTAATTAATGAAATTAAACTAGGTGAACTCCCACTCAAAACAACATCCCTCACATTGTTTTAGTGATCACACGAACCAAATCCACTACATCAACACCGATCATCACGAGAGCTGATATAGTTTTAATGGCGAACAATCATCATGTTCATCATATCTACTATATGATTCATGCTTTACCTTTCGCCATCCGTGTTCCTGAGGCCATGTCTTTACATGCTAGGCTCGTCAAGATCAAACCTTAGCTAGCGCATAAGCCAATATGGCTTGCTTACGTTGTATTCACCCGCGGAATCAAAGACACCCGATCATCACGTGGTGCTTCGAAGCAGCAAGCTTTGGCAACGGTGCATACTAAGGGTGAACACTTTAGAACTTGAAATTTATGTGCATGAGGGATCATCTTATAATGCTACCGTCGTCTACTAAGCAATACAAGATGCATAAAGGATTAACATCACATGCAATTCATAATATGTGATATGATATGGCCTTCCTTCTTTGTGCTTCCGATCTCCATCTTCAAGCACGAACATGATCTCCACCATCACCGGCATAGCATCAAGGTCAATGACGCTTCTTCATGGTTGTCGTCCACCAGCTTCAACTATTACAACTATTTTGAATAGACACGCAGGTCTTAACAGAAATTAAAGACAACCATATGGCTCCTGTCGGTTGCCAACTTACAATAAGGAACATTGCATACATCAAATATAATCACAATCATGGCCATATCACATCATCAAGACACCCCTGCAAAACAAAGTTAGACGCCTCTACTTTCTTTGCATATTTTACGTGGTTTGGGGCTTTCAATAAGTGTCGTTCTAACTTATGAACAAGAACCACAACATTGATACTAGCATTGTTGATCACCCGTTGTAAATTGGATCTTTACTATGCTAGGAGAAACAGGCACCCGCAAAGCCACTTATGCAATACAAGTTGCATGTTAAGCGTGGAGCAAGTCTCATGAACGATGTCATGTAAGGTTAGCCCGGCCGCTTCATCCCAACATACCGCAAGATGCAAAGTACACAAAAGCAATCTACAATAAAAGCATCAACGCCCACAATGACCATTGTGTTCTACTCGCAACAGATCTACATATAGACACGGCTCGATACCCTTTGAGGGGTTCGTAGCATGGAAAACAAAAATTTTTCTATCGCATACAAACAAACAAGCCAAGATCTATCTACTAGATTGCAGCAACGAGTCGATAGAGGAACTCACCCTCGAAGATTCCAAAGCGGTTAACGAGAGCAGATTCTCGTGGGTGATGTAGTCGTACTCTTTCCGATCTCAAGATCGGTGAGCGATCCTTCAGTAGCGTTCCATAGCGCTCCCACAGTCGGTCACACGTTCGATTTTCGACGAAGACCTTCCTCTCCTTGTTCCAGGCAGCGGAGGTTGTAGCACTCTCCTCGATTCCGGCAGACAACGGCGTGGTACCGAGGTAGAGGGAAATCCCGAGGCTTCGCCTTAAGCGGTGAGTATGGTGGAGCTTATGAGAGAGGCTATTAGTGGTCTAGTAATTAGACACACCAATTAGAAGGCTCTAAATCAATTAGAAGGCTCTAAACCGAAATAGCTCTAAACCGGGGTTTAGATCTAGGGTTTAGTTTAGAGGATAGGAACTAGTGTATCTAGGAGGGGAGGCCCTGCCCCTCCCTTTATAGGTGGGAGGGCCGGCGGCCAAGGGAGGAGTCCTCCCAAGTCGGCCTTGGGAGGCGCCGCCAAGGGGACTCCTCCCCAAGTCGGTCTCCACCTCCTCCTCTTTCCCACTTCCCAAAATTGCGTTTGACTTTCAAACTAGCCGTTTGACTTTTCAATTTAGGATTTAAATAAATCCTTTATTTGGGACAACAAGAACACTTAGTACACGATGCAATCATTCCAATATGTAATGACACATTCATGTACCCTCCCCCCTCCGGAGTGCCGGACATTCCGGGACCTTCTAGAATGTTCCGATGAAAACACCGGAACCATTCCCCAACTCAAACAGGACTTTCCTTATATGAATCTTATTCTCCGGACCATTCCGGATCACCTCGTGATATCCCGGATCCTCTCCGAGACTCCGAACACCAGTCGGTCTCTTTCTCATAATACCATAACTACTCAAACACCGTCGAATCCTTAAGTGTGTCTCCCTACGGTTCGTGAATTATGCGGACATGATCGAGACACTTCTCCGAACAATAACCAATAGAGGAATCTGGAAATTCATATGGCTCCCACATATTTCTACGATTACTTTGCGATCGAATGAACCACTTACATACGATACCAATTTCCCTTTGTCTCACGATATGTTACTTATCCGAGGTTATGATCGCGGTATCTCGCATACCTAGTTCATCCTCGCATCGATAAGTACTCTTTTCTCGGTCCCGGGATATGTGATCCCTTGTGACCAAGTCACATGCTTGCAAGCTAATTGGATGACATTTCACCGAGAGGGCCCAGAGAATATCTATCCGTCATGTGGATGGACAAATCCCACTCTTGATCCATGTGTTTCAACCAATACTTTCCGAACACTCAATACCACCTTTATAGCCACCTATTACGGTGTGGTGTTTGATGACATCAAAGCATCCATCCAAGAAAGGCAATATGCATGATCTCATGGTCGAAGGAATTAGGTTACTATGTATCGAAAGCATATAGCAATTGAACTATTGAAATGACTTGATCTTTATGCTACGCTTATCTATAGGAGTATGTCCACCATATCATTCTCCTAACGATATGATCTTGTTGTTTGATAACATCTCAATGTTCATGATAGGGAAACCACAATCATCAATCAACCAACAAGCTAGTGAAGTATAGAGGCTATACTAGGGACTTCAAATTAAGTTTACAAATCACACAAGTATTAATGGTTTCCTTGTTAATACTATTATAGCATGAATGTAAACATTTATCATAAACACAAAGATATAATAATAACTACATTTATTATTGCCTCTAGGGCATATCTCCAACATGAACCCACTAACGAGCATAAATACCCCCTCTTGGAGTCACTAGCAACTACTTGGCCAAGATATCTACTAACAACGGAGAGCATGCAAGATCATAAACAACACAGACATGATAGAATCATAAAGACAAAACCATTAATCAAACCAACATAATAATCTCAATATCCATTGGATCCCTGCAAACACAACATGCATGATTACAAATAGATTAGATCTTGATCATGAACGGAGCTCACAAGATCTATACATGAAAGCACAAAGGAGGAGATACAACCATCTAGCTACTACATGGACCATAGTCCAAGGTGGAACTACTCACACATCATACCGGAGAGAAGGCCTCCGGAATGATCTCCCCTCCGGCAGGGTGCCGGGAAGAACTTCAGATCCCCCCGATTTAGGGACGATGGTGGCGGCGGCTATAGACGGCTTCGTGGAGATTTGTTCGGGTGCTTAGGATTTCTGCATCGGGGGCTTTTTATAGGCGAAGGGGGAGACCGAGGCGGCGGCCAAGGGCACCAAACCCTAGCCAGGCGTGGGGTGGGGCCCACCCGCGTCTAAGGTGGGTCTGGCCGCCCTGGCCGGCCCATCCGGCTCCCCTCTGGTCTTCTTGTTCCCCATAGACATTTGTCCCGTCCAATTCCGAGAATTTTTTTTACTAACTTTTCTAAACCAAAAATAGCAGAAAGCAGGCATCTGGCACTGTTGCAACTTGTTAATAGGCTAGTACCAGAAAACATGTAAAAAGCACCTCAAATAGACAAGTAAAGCAAAGTAGATACTAAACAAGCATGGAGCATCAAAAATTATAGATACGTTTCCGACGTATCAAGCATCCCCAAGCTTAACTCCTGCTCGTCCTCGAGTAGGTAAGTGATAAAAATAATAATTTTTGAGGCGACATGCACCCTCACAATAAAGATCCAACCATTTGCAAGCATTGAAAGCTGGGATCAAAGAACTCTAAACATGTGCATGAAAGATGGAGTACTAATAATAGGACATAGTAACTATGCATGCAACATGGAAAGTTACAAACAAAGATCATGAATAACATGCATTGAAAAACGTTTGTTTGTTTCACATACAGAAAACATGGCATAGTGGCAATCAGCTTTTCCCTCATGGAGTAGCAATATAGATGCATAGGACACCTTCAAAGTTCACAAGGGTGACTAGAAACAAATAGTACAAGAACAAGTAATATCACAATATGCATCAATTAGTAAACTTTGGAACACTGCACATAGAATGACAACTATGCTCTCTTAATGGTGCCTAAAGGTAGAAGGTGGAGACTCAATAATGGTGGAAGAAAGACCTTTTATTTGTAAAGGAAGCAGGAATTACAAGTGTCTAAAAGATCTTCAAAAAATTATGGTATTTGTTAGCTTTCAGCCCTCATTGCCCCTATCATAAGCATCTTGAAGTTGTTAAGGTTAAAGTGGCAAAGATGGAGTATATGCTTGACGAAATGTAAGTTGGCAATCCCAAGTCCCTTGAATACGAGGGCCACACCTCATGCATACATACTCAACTTTGGGTCCAGGTAAGTTCTTATCACTGTAAGTATTTGCATATCATTGAGAACCGCCAACGGGGTACCCCTTGAACATGGTACAGGAGCTTTCCCATAACCAAAATGACAAGGCAAGCAGACAATGAGCATCTCAGCAATCTTCTTATTCATCATGGGAATATGGTGTTTTTTTTCTCTCTTTCCTCTTTACTCAATGTGTCTCTTTTTTTATAAGAAGAATGCTTCATAGATGTCACTATGGTGAAGTTGCAAGTTTCCACCATCATTAGGCATGGCTTAGGCTAGCGGCCCGGGTGTCAACACCCGGATTTTTAATCCTAGATGCCTGTTATGCCATACATCGCAATCCCAGGATTAACATTTTTGCGAGACATAACAGAATTGGATACCATAGTACATCATCCATTACAAACCGTACATAAGTTCTTACACAAAAAGGGATCTCATGATCCAGTTCTTAATACAACTTCAAGCAGCGGAATACATAATAATAACGGTGGCGTAGGCGAAGGTCCATCTTCGGGGTCATAGGCAATGCTGACGATGGGAGATGATCCTAGTTGTCGTAACCTTCCTGGGGTCCATCCTCCAGGTACTCCTCTTCATAGTCTGGCCACGGGAATAGCCAGGGACAAAGCCATGAGTACTCTTTAAGTACTCGCAAACTAATACTAACAAGTGAAACGGGTTTTTGGTAATAGGACACTAGGCTCTAGGGTTATTTTGCAAAAGCCAGATTTATCTCTACTAAGTTTAGAAGCAACGAATGCTAGTTGAAATTTTATAACACCTAAGTGGGAACTTGTATCTCATATCACAACCTGATTGTGGTCAAGTCAAAGTCAAAATTCATTTCACAAGTTCTTTTAAAACATCTGACGGGGGAACAGTATGGACACTCCAACTGTCCATAATCGCGGACGCGGCTATTCGAATAGTTTGACACTCTGCAAAGATTGTACACTTTCACCACAACATTCGATACATCCGTAAGGAACAAATGCTGAATTCACCATACTCAGTATGCCGATAATCAATCCTAACCTTTCAATTACACGCCCTAGTATAAGAACCTCTCCTGTGAGTTTGGCCTCCCAACCATGACCAACTGTCATCTTGTGTACTGCACAGGTGGACAATCTTCACAAGGTAGCCTCAGCTGAGACCTTGGCCGTGAGGGAACTAATACTAAGGTATATAAGTTTCTAGTCAAGCCCTACCCAATCTTCGGGTATTGTGGTTGTACGATAAAATTGGAATGGTATCACATCTAGACAACCATCAGTTTTATAAAGGGCTAAGGCTCATGCCTCATCATTTTCATCACCAAAATCATCAAGTGTTCGGAAACACATGTCCAAAACATTTCAAGAGAATGATCCATCATTCCAAGGTTTTCATAACCATTTTTCCACCAAGTATTTCCATCTAAAGTTGATCAAGTTTTATGCTTAGCACTAGCATCTACAAGTGGGGGTAAGCACTAATGACGGGTGGTAAGATAGTGGAGTTTAACTAAGTTTAATCTTATGCCTTACGATGACATCAAGATTATCTAGCTTAGGCCAAATTTTATGCTCTTTATGCAACCTTCAATTATCTTTCTAATATCTAAAATTTACTTAAGTAAGCTCTAAGTACTAGCTTTGATAAAGAAATAAAGTATAAAGCTTGTAAGTAAAACTAGGATTGGTTTATCAAGTGTATATGATCACATATGCTTAAGGCATATAGTGGTCATGGTAACAAGCAAGTATTAGCTTGCATAAGTATCAGTATAAGCTTGCATTAGTAGGGTATCTTGCAAGTGTTAGCTTGCATTGGTCAACTTGATTAGTAAATCTTGCTAAGTTAATAGCTTGCAAGAGCAGTGGTTGAAGTTCTCCTCGGCTTCTTCTTCGTAGAATCCTCCTTCCTCCTTGTATCCTTGGTCGGTACTAGCGTCTATGAATAAATACGAGGTACACAATCACCAAACAATACTTAACTACTACAAATCATCACACAAAAAGGGTCCTATAGATGATCTAACATCATCTCTAACATTACAAGATTAAGGCTTGGTTTAATTCCTTTTATTTTTAGAAAAGTAATTTCTACTCATTGAAAAACTACTTAAGATTTAATATTCTCCAAACCAAACATGGGATCATGTTGACACATGTCATCACCACATATTTTAGTCCATGGGAATGTGATTTAAAGTGGTGTCACAATTTAATAAGGTTTTACCCTTTTATTTTAATTAAATAAAGTGACTAGAAATTCCTATGGGGCATTCTTTTATTACTTGAACCTTATTTCTGTAAGTAATCCTATATATTTTTATATATTATGAAAGGTATGGTTAAATGTGATTTTTGAGAGTTGGAATCAACTCAAAAGCTATTATGGTTTAAATTTGAAAAATGTTTGAATGCAGAAAAGCTTCTGCCTTGTTATTTTTACCATGGATGATCTATGGATCCAAATGACTTGAATCCAACGGGCTTGGATTCAACACTTCCAGAACTTTCTAACAAAATTAGTTTCATTCGATTTGGTGCAATGAATCGACCTGGGTTGATTTTTGAAACTGGGTACAGAAGTGTGTTTGAAATAAAATGGAAAAGGTTAAATTCAAATAGCTGGGCTGCGCGGGAAGCGATACTGGGCCGGCCTGCTAAGCACAGCGCTTACGTGGGCTGGTTAAGTGGCTGTGCCATGCGTCAGTGAGACAAGGGGGTGCGAAGCGGTATGGGGCGATGTGGTGCGTTCGATCTGGTTCTAATCCAACAGCTGAGAGTCATCGTCGATGTTGGGCAACGCCGGCGAGACAGAAACCTAGCGCGGCCAGTGGGGGTCGTTGGGGGCTCACCGGGGTTCAGGCGAGGGTCAACGATGCGGGAGAACGATGAAGTCGACGACAGCGAACCTCCTGGTACCGGCAGCTTCTCCTAGGACGGCTCTAATCGCTGGCTCCCTTCTTCTCCAGTAGCGGCGGGCTCCGGTAAAATTCCGGCGAAGTGCTGCTCGCCTTGCTCCGGGAACGGGGTGGCACGATCAGTGAGGAGAGGGGAGTGAGATGGTGTGCTCAATTCGGCTGGGGGTGGCCTCTATTTATAGTCGAGCGAGGGGACCGACGGGGCGCAAGGTGAGCTCGTGGTCGTGATGCATTCGGCTAGACGGGCGGCGGTGAGAAGCGGTGCTATGCTCCCTGGCGATGCTCAACGACACGGTGGCGAGACGTGGGGCAGTGTGGTTTGGTCGGAATGCGACGGTGCTCTGCGCGTGCCCGACGGAAGATTTAATGCCGCACAGCGCGCGTGGTCCGCGCCGCGGCGAACGAGCGTGTCTGCGGGGTTGCTGGGACGGTGGTGATCACGTATGCACGCGGCGAGGGCGGCGTGTGGTCTGTGGGCTTTGGTCGAGGGTGGCGCTCTTGGCGCATGCTCGGCATGGTTGCTGGCGAGCTTGGCATGGTTCGTGCGCATGGTCCAGTGGCTGGCAGGGTTCGAGTGCTAGACAGGGAGTGGCGGTGGGGTGTTGGCTGCCTCCTAGACATGTTGTTTAGGCTTGGTGCTTGCTCTGGCTAGCTAGCCATTGTCGGCTGGCAAGGGGATGCTCGGATTGGCATGGCATGGGGCAAAGGATAGGGGCTAGGGTTTGTCTAAGCACTGGTTGGCACTGGGGGAGACAAGGGTGATAAATGGTGAACATTGCTTAGCCCAATTACTGCTCCAAACAGTGAAGTTAGGCCAGTTTGATTTGTTTCTGCCAAGTGTTTGATGAAATGGCCGCAAGAATTCAAGTTTTGAATTTTGAAAAGATTTTTTGTGGGTGTGCTAGGTTGGTGCTGGTGAGTCTGCAGATTCTTGGGTTTTGAAAGTTGAGCTTGTTTGAGTGGTTTTTGAAGAAGTGGGATCTTCCCATATGATAAAGATTCAATTTTGAACTGTCATTTAAACTATGCATTTAAATGTTTTTGGATGATCACAAAGTGGGCCTTGATACTTTGTTATGAGTACAATCAAGGGGTGCAAAGATCCAGAAAAGTTTCTGAAAGTTTGAGACAACCAAAGTAGGCATGGGAGTTAAATTGGTCAAAATGACCATTCACTCATTTAGCTTTGTTTTGATTTATTTGTCTTTGAGAAAAGTTTGGGAATTGTTTGGATGATGTTTATTTCACCCAAGAATCCATTTACAAGCAAAGGAACAAACAAACAAGGTGGTTCAAAAGAATTCCAAATGAAATGCATACACCATGCATGCTTTCATATTTTTATTTAGAAAAGTTTTTGTTAACCCTAATTTTGATGATTAGAGTTTGATGTCCAAGTTTAGTATTTTTGGGATGTTACAAACCTTCCCCCTTAAACAAAATCTCGTCCCAAGATTTGAAAAAGGACGAAAAAGATTCCCTAGGATTTGAAGAGATCGGGAAACTCTGTCCTGATGTGATCTTCGCGCTCCCAGGTAGCTTCCTCTTCTGTGTGGTTGCTCCACTGAATCTTGAGAAACTTGATGCTTCGGGTTCGAGTAGTTCGAAAAGCTTCTTCCAAAATACGGATGGGTACTTCAGGATAGGTCAGGTCATCGTTGATCTCTAAGGTCCGGTGATCGATATTTTTGAACACTTCGGTCTTCTCGGGGACTTCGAGACACTTGCGAAGTAACGAGATATGGAACACATTGTGCACGGCTGACATCTCTTCGGGCAGTTCCAATCGATATGACACTTCTCCTCGACGGTTCAGAATCTTGAAGGGTCCGATATATCTGGGGGCTAACTTTCCTTTTAGTTGGAAACGCTGCATTCCCTTCAATGGCGACACCTTCATATAAACAAAATCTCCTATGTTGAAGGCGAGGTCTCGACATCTCTTGTCGGCGTAACTCTTCTGTCTGGACTGGGCGGTCTTAAGGTGCTCACGAATCTTGTGAACCTTCTCTTCTGCTTCTCGTAGGATGTCGGGTCCGAAAATCGGACTCTCTCCTACTTCCGACCAGTTCAAAGGGGTGCGACACTTTCTTCCGTACATGAATTCAAAGGGGGCATTTGCAAACTGGCTTGATAACTGTTATTGTATGAAAATTCTGCAAACGGCAGACAGTCTTCCAACTTGGATCCATATTCTAACACGCATACTCTCAACATATCTTCGAGTATTTGGTTTACTCGCTCCGTTTGTCCATCGGTCTGAGGGTGATAAGCGGTACTGAAATCTAGGCGGGTTCCTAAATCTTCTTGGACTTTCTTCCAGAATCTCGAGGTAAACTGAGTTCCTCGATCCGATACGATGTTCTTGGGGACTCCATGCAAACTAACTATTCTAGCGATGTACAACTCTGCTAGCTTCGAACTCTGATATGTGGTCTTGACGGGCAAGAAATGGGCGACTTTGGACAATCTGTCCACTATGACCCAGATAGAGTCATTTCCCCTACTAGAAGTAGGCACTCCAGTGATAAAGTCCATTCCAACGGAATCCCATTTCCATTCCGGAATCTGCAATGGTTGCAACAATCCAGCGAGTCTTTGATGTCCGGCCTTGACTCGCTGACATATATCACACTTGGCGATATAGCTTCCGATTTCTCTCTTCATCTTATGCCACCAAAATTGCTCTTTTAAATCTTGATACATCTTAGTTCCTCCGGGATGGATAGAATAAAGAGTATCATGAGCCTCCTTCAGAATAACTTCTTTCAACTCAGAATCTGCTGGTACACAAAGGCGTCCTTTGTACCACAGAACTCCTTCTTCGTCTTCGGTGAATCTGGGTACTTTGCATGTACCGATACGACGCTTGATACCGTCAATACTAGCGTTTCCTTTCTTCGCCTCTTTAATCTGACTGATCAAAGTGGTCTGGAGTTCTATGCTAGCCAAAAATCCTTTACTTACTAATTCCATTCGAAAATCTTCCATCTCTTTGTGCAAGCTTGGTTGCTCCTTCAAGATCATGGAGTTCAAGCGGCACGGCAATCTTCTAAGGGCATCGGCCACCACATTGGCTTTACCAGGGTGATAGTGAATGTCCAGATCATAATCCTTGATTAGCTCAATCCACCTTCTCTGTCTCATATTCAGCTCCTTCTGAGTGAATATATACTTCAGACTCTTGAGATCCGTATAGATCTCACAACGATTTCCCATTAGGTAATGTCTCCATGTCTTCAGGGCTAGAACTACGGCTGCGAGCTCGAGGTCATGGGTTGGGTAATTTTGCTCATGTTGCTTCAGTTGTCGAGATACATAAGATATAACTTTGCCTTCTTGCATTAGCACACATTCGAGACCGATCTTGGATGCGTCACAATACACATCGAAGGGCTTCGTGATATCCGACATGATTAAGATTGGGGCTGAAATTAATCTCCTCTTGAGTTCTTGAAAACTCACTTCACATTTGTCGGTCCATTCAAATTTCTTGTCCTTCTTTAGCAATTGGGTCATGGGTCTGGCGATACTCGAGAATCCTTCTACGAACTTGCGGTAATATCCCGCCAATCCGAGAAATGTACGAACTTGGGTTTGAGTGGTTGGGGCTTGCCAATCCTCGATATCTTTCACTTTGGCAGGGTCAACGGCAATTCCTCCAGCTGATACAATGTGACCGAGGAATCCTACCTCCTGTAACCAGAATACACATTTGCTAAACTTTGCATACAGCTGATGCTCTCTAAGGGTCCCAAGAATGGTCCTTAGGTGTAGCTCATGTTCTTCTTCTGATTTGGAATAAATCAGAATGTCATCGATGAAAACGACAACAAACTTATCCAGGAAGTCCATAAAAATCTTATTCATGAGATTCATGAAATAAGCGGGGGCATTTGTTAGTCCAAAAGACATGACGGTATACTCGTATAATCCATATCGGGTGGTAAAGGCAGTCTTGGGAATATCTTCTGCACGAATCTTGAGTTGATGATAGCCAGTCCTAAGATCAATCTTAGAAAACACTTTGGCACCGGTCAACTGATCAAACAAATCTTCTATCTTGGGCAAGGGGTATTTGTTCTTGATAGTGACATCATTCAACTTCCGATAATCCGTACACAAACGGTTACCTCCATCCTTCTTGTCCACGAACAAAACAGGTGACCACCATGGTGACGCACTTGGTTGAATCAATCCTATTTCCAGCATGGCATCCAGTTGCTTCTTCAGTTCTGCTAGCTCGGGACGGGTTCATACTATAGGGTCTCGGGCTATGGGTCCGATTCATGGATTAGTTCGATGATAAACTCGATATCCCGATCTGGGGCATCTTGGGCAAGACATCCTGAAATACATCGGGTATTCAGACTATCCGGACTTGGTCAATGGTAGGTTGGGCTATACTATTGTTGCATTTGAATTGACGAGGTAAGGTTTGGATATATGCTCGATGATATTCCGGTATCTGGTCATGGTTATGGCTTTCTTGGCACAGTCAATCAATCCTTTATGTTTGGACATCCAATCCATTCCTAGTACTACTTCCAAACCTTTAGTTCCGAGTACTATCAGATTAGCATAAAAATCTATGCCATGGATTCGGATAGGGACGGCTTTGCAAATTTGCCTAGCTTTGGTGGTTGAACCGGGAATTTGAACGATCATTACATGCTTCAGTTTTGTTGGTTGAATCTTACTAGTGCATGCAAATTCTTCGGTGACAAATGAACGCGATGCACCAGAATCAAACAACACTCTTGCAAGTACTGAATTAACAGAAAACATACCCAGCACGACGTCTGGCGCTTTCTGAGCTTCTTCAGCATGCATGAGGAAAAGACGGCCGTTGCGGTTGAGCGAATTTCCTGGGGCAAACCTTCTTCCTGGCTGAACACGACGCTGCTGCTGAGCTGGGGCATTGGCATTGGGGGCTGCGGCATTCTTCTTGTTGGGGCACTCGTTGGAATAGTGGCCCTTTTTTCAACAATCATAACAAGTTACCTGCGACTTGTCCTTTGCTGCTACAGGCACAGCGTTGCTTCCAGTTCTCGGGACAGTGTTGGTGTTGGCGGTAGCATTGTTGTTGTTGAACTTGGGTGGGGCACGGTTGAAATTTCTAGAGTTGCCGGGATTGTTGTGATTTCCTCCGGGCCTAGGGTTTCCACGGTTGGGATAGGTCGGACGGTTCATCGGGGGTCTGTTGGTTCTTGGGGCAAATCCGGGAGATGGGTTAGGGCGATACTTTGGGGTCTGATGGGTTCCTGGTTGAT
This sequence comes from Avena insularis, assembly GCA_023614405.1. Classification (NCBI taxonomy): domain Eukaryota; kingdom Viridiplantae; phylum Streptophyta; class Magnoliopsida; order Poales; family Poaceae; genus Avena; species Avena insularis. The sequence continues at coordinate 216,391,042 of CM042685.1, read as the reverse complement.
GCATCATGCGACGCTTGCGGTTCTCATTGGCTTGGTTGATCTTTCCTTCCATTTGTATGGCCGAGTCGACAAGGGCTTCAATATCAGCAAAGGGGATATTGACTAATACCGTCTGCATCTCATCATGCAGACCATTCATGAATCTTTCTTTCTTCTTGTCTTCGGTGTCGATCTCATCCGGGGCATACCTAGCTAATGACAAGAATTTGTCACGGTATTCCACTACAGTCATCCGTCCTTGCTTCAGTTATCTGAACTCGTCTCTCATTCTCTTGATCAAACCCGGTGGCACATGGGTTCTGCTAAACTTGACCTTGAATTCCTCCCAGGTCATCATCTGTCCTCCGGTCATTGCGCGAACACTGTTCCACCATGCCTGGCATCTCCGGCTATCTAGTGGGTGGCGAACAGAACTTTCTCGTTGGCTTCCACTACGGCGACTTCTAGATTATTTTCCATGGTTTGCAGCCAATCATCGGCGTCTAGGGGTTCTTCTGACTTAGTGAAAACAGGTGGGTTGGTATTCTGGAAATTCTTGAGCTTAGGTCCATGGTTGTCCTAATTTCCGTGGCCTTGGTTGTTGTGGGCAAGTTGGGCTATCTGTTGTAGTGTGGCTAGGTTGGCTTGACGTTCCGCTCTTTCAGCTTCGTGGTCAGAAGTCAACATTTGCAGAATCTGCAACATCGGGTCCGGGGATGAACCACTTCCTCCACGTGGCATCTGAAGATTGAGATAGATCGTGAGAAAAGAGGGAAATTTCTAAGGTTCAAGGTCTTTGAAAAGTTTTTAAAGTTTGACTCAGATTTTCTAGCTACTTGATTTTCATTCATTCATTCATAGCACACGGTACAACACACACCACAACAAAGAAAAACAGATGGTTTTAAGAACCATTCTGGAAACTACGATACAGTGGGACCGAATACTACTCACTACGCTAGTGCTCAAGTGCTACTAATCCTTGGAATCTATGGCTTCATCATCCTCATCATCATCGATGAAGGCGAAATCATCCTCATCGGTGAAGAAATCCATGGCCTGATCCTCCAGAAAATCATCATCATCGCTGAGGTAGGAGTAGGGGTCTCCGCGAAGATCCTCTTCGGCATTCTCCCTTTCCTCTAACTGCATGTATCTCTCGTGGATGGTCTCCTCCAAAGATGAGATACGGTGGCGAAGACGGGCAATAATGCGCTCCTTCTTGTCAAGCTGATGGCTGCGAGACTTGCGATCCTTTGCAAGCATGGCGATGGTTTGGTCCTTCGTCTTAATGATGGCATACTTGTGGTTGGAGTAGTCACGGCAGTTATCCAGCTCCTGCTGACGATCGTACATCATGAAGCTAAGGTGGTCCACTTGGGTCTTCAGCTCAGGGTGATATGGGGCTTCCAGTGGTTGTCCATTTGCATCACGCCTTGGGCAAAACTCAGAGCGAGTACCCTTGATCTGGTTGATACTCTGCCCACACAGACGGGAAAGAGATTCCTGCATGGCCCTGGCAAGTCCATCGAGCCAGTTGTTCTCTCTTAAGGTAAACTGAATTCCTTCCGTAGTGGGAGGTTCAATCTTTCCTCGGAAAATTGCAACAATTAGCCACTATAGATCTTCTCCTCCTTGATCATTGAGCTGAGCTCCGAAGAACTCAGGGTGCAGACACTCTAGAAGTTTCGAAAGCTGGTCCAAATCCCTCTCAAAGATAAGGTCTCCTCCATTCCCCAACTGATAAAACTTGTTGTACTTCACGTCCATCTATAAGAATATAGGATGAGTAAGTTAGTAGAGTGATCAAGTGTGTCAAAATTTTATGTATTTTGCAAGAGTTTTTGAGGAACATGAATTTTCATAAAAGAATCAAAGGGATAAGAATGAGAATAAGTTTTTGTAAATATTTGTTTTATTTGGTTTTGAAACTAAGTTTTTGATTCAAACGTCCAGTCTAACTAGGGTCTCCTATGGTCAGGATGGCTCTGATACCAACTTGTCAACACCCGGATTTTTTAATCCCAGATGTCTGTTATGCCATACATCGCAATCCCAGGATTACCATTTTTGCGAGACATAACATAATTGGATACCATAGTACATCATCCATTACAAACCGTACATAAGTTCTTACACAAATAGGGATCTCATGATCCAGTTCTTAATACAACTTCAAGTAGCGGAATACGTAATAATAACGGTGGTGTAGGCGAAGCTCCATCTTCGGGGTCTCAGGTAATGCTGACGATGGGAGATGATCCTAGTTATGTTACCTTCCTGGGGTCCATCCTCCAGGTACTCCTCTTCATAGTCTGGCCACGGGAATAGCCAGGGACAAAGCCATGAGTACTCTTTAAGTACTCGCAAACTAATACTAACAAGTGAAAGGGGTTTTTGGTAATAGGACACTAGGCTCTAGGGTTATTTTGCAAAAGCCAGATTTATCTCTACTAAGTTTAGAAGCAACGAATGCTAGTTGAAATTTTATAACACCTAAGTGGGAACTTGTATCTCATATCACAACCCGATTGTGGTCAAGTCAAAGTATCAATTCATTTCACAAGTTCTTTTAAAACATCTGACGGGGGAACAGTATGGACACTCCAACTGTCCATAACCGCGAACGCGGCTATTCGAATAGTTTGACACTCTGCAGAGATTGTACACTTTCACCACAACATTCGATACATCCGTCAGGAACAAATCCTGAATTCACCATACTCAGTATGCGGATAATCAATCCTAACCTTTCAATTACACACCCTAGTATAAGCACCTCTCCTATGAGTTTGGCCTCCCAACCATGACCAACTGTCATCTTGGAGTGCTTGCAGTGGACAATCTTCACAAGGTAGCCTCAGCTCAGACCTTGGCCATGAGGGAACTAATACTAAGGTATATAAGTTTCCAGTCAAGCCCTACCCAATCTTCGGGTATTGTAGTTGTACGATAAAATTGGAATGGTATCGCATCCAGACAACCATCAGTTTTATAAAGGGCTAAGGCTCATGCCTCATCATTTTCATCACCAAAATCATCAAGTGTTCAGAAACACATGTCCAAAACATTTCAATAGAATGATCCATCATTCCAAGGTTTTCATAACTATTTTTCCACCAAGTATTCCCATCTAAAGTTGATCAAGTTTTATGCTTAGCACTAGCATCTACAAGTGGGGGTAAGCACTAATGAGGGGTGGTAAGCTAGTGGAGTTTAACTAAGTTTAATCTTATGCCTTAGGATGACATCAAGATTATCTAGCTTAGGCCAAATTTTATGCTCTTTATGCAACCTTCAATTATCTTTCTAATATCTACAATTTACTTAAGTAAGATCTAAGTACTAGCTTTGATAAAGAAATAAAGTATAAAGCTTGTAAGTAAAACTAGGATTGGTTTATCAAGTGTATATGATCACATATGCTTAAGGCATATAGTGGTCATGGTAAAAAGCAAGTATTAGCTTGCATAAGTATCAGCATAAGCTTGCATTAGTAGGGTATCTTGCAAGTGTTAGCTTGCATTGGTCAACTTGATTAGTAAAGCTTGCTAAGTTAATAGCTTGCAAGTATTGGCTTGCCTTGTGCAGAGCAGTGGTTGAAGTTCTCCTCGGCTTCTTCTTCGTAGAATCCTCCTTCCTCCTCGTATCCTTGGTCGGTACTAGCATCTATGAATAAATACGAGGTACACAATCACCAAACAATACTTAACTACTTGCAATCATCACACAAAAAGGGTCCTATAGATGATCTAACATCATCTCTAACATTACAAGATTAAGGCTTGGTTTAATTCCTTTTATTTTTAGAAAAGTAATTTCTACTCATTGAAAAACTACTTAAAATTTAATATTCTCCAAACAAAACATGGGATCATGTTGACACATGTCATCACCACATATTTTAGTCCATGGGAATGTGATTTAAAGTGGTGTCACAATTTAATAAGGTTTTACCCTTTTATTTTAATTAAATAAAGTGACTAGAAATGCCTATGGGGCATTGTTTTATTACTTGAACATTATTTCTGTAAGTAATCCTATATATTTTTATATATTATGAAAGGTATGGTTAAATGAGATTTTTGAGAGTTGGAATCAACTCAAAAGCTATTATGATTTAAATTTGAAAAATGTTTGAATGCAGAAAAGCTTCTGCCTTGTTATTTTTACCATGGATGATCTATAGATCCAAATGACTTGAATCCAACGGGCTTGGATTCAGCACTTCCAGACCTTTTTAACAAAATTAGTTTCATTCGATTTGGTGCACTAAATCGACCTGGGTTGATTTTTGAAACTAGGTACAGAAGTGTGTTTGAAATAAAATGGAAAAGGTTAAATTCAAATAACTGGGCTGCGCGGGAAGCGATACTGGGCCGGCCTGCTAAGCACAGCGCTTACGCGGGCTGGTTAAGTGGCTGTCCCCACGCGTCAGTGAGACGAGGGGGTGCGAAGCGGTATGGGGCGATGTGGTGCGTTCGATCTGGTTCTAATCCAACGGCTGAGGGTCATCGTCGACGTTGGGAAACGCCGGCGAGACAGAAACCTAGCGGCCAGTCGGGGTCGTTGGGGGCTCACCAAGGTTCAGGCGAGGGTCGGCGATGCGGGCGAACGACAAAGTCGACGACGGCGAACCTCCTGGTACCGGCAGCTTCTCCTGGGGCGGCTCCAATCGCTGGCTCCCTTCTTCTCCAGTAGCGGCGGGCTCCGGTGTAATTCCGGCGAAGTGCTGCTCCGCTTGCTCCGGGAACGGGGTGGCACGATCAGTGAGGAGAGAGGAGTGAGATGGTGTGCTCAATTCGGCTGGGGGTGGCCTCTATTTATAGTCGAGTGATGGGACTGACGGGGCGCAAGGTGAGCTCGTCGTGGTCAACGGTACAGATGGCTATCGGCGTGGGCGGCGGTAGGGGCGGTGCGGTGCTCCTTGGCGATGCTCAACCACACGGTGGTGAGACGTGGGGCGTTGTGGTTTGGTCGGAACGCGACGGTGCTCTGCGCGTGCCCGACGAAAGATTTAATGGCGCACAGCGCGCGTGGTCCGCGCGGCGGGGAACGAGCGTGTCTGCGGGGTTGCTGGGACGGTGGTGATCACGTATGCACGCGGCGAGGGCGGCATGTGGTCTGTGGGCTTCGGTCAAGGGTGGCGCTCTGGCGCATGCTTGCTGGCGAGCTTGGCATGGTTCGTGTGCGTCGTCCAGTGGCTAGCAGGGTTCGAGCGCTGGACAGTGATTGGCGGTGGGGTGCTGGCTGCCTCCTAGACATGTTGTTTAGGCTTGGTGCTTGCTCTGGCTAGCTAGCCATTGTCGGCTGGCAAGGGGATGCTCGGGTTAGCATGGCATGGGGAAAAGGGTAGGGTCTAGGGTTTGTCTAAGCACTGGTTGGCACTGGGGGAAACAAGGGTGATCAATGGTGAACATTGCTTAGCCCAATTACTGCTCCAAATAGTGAAGTTAGGCCAGTTTGATTTTTTTCTGCCAAGTGTTTGATGAAATGGCCGCAAGAATTCAAGTTTTGAATTTTGAAAATATTTTTGGTGGGTTTTCTAGGTTGGTGCTGGTGAGTCTGCAGATGCTTGGGTTTTGAAAGTTGAGCTTGTTTGAGTGGTTTTTGAAAGTGGGATCTTCCCATATGATAAAGATTCTATTTTGAACTATCATTTAAACTATGCATTTAAATGTTTTTTGGATGATCACAAAGTGGGCCTTGATACTTTGTTATGAGTACAATCAAGGGGTGCAAAGATCCAGAAAAGTTTCTGAAAGTTTGAGACAGCCAAAGTAGGCATGGGAGTTAAATTGGTCAAAATGACCATTCACTCATTTAGCTTTGTTTTGATTTATTTGTCTTTGAGAAAAGTTTGGGAATTGTTTGGATGATGTTTATTTCACCCAAGAATCCATTTACAAGCAAAGGAACACACAAACAAGGTGGTTCAAAAGAATTCCAAATGAAATGCATACACCATGCATGCTTTCATATTTTTATTTAGAAAAGTTTTTGTTAACCCTAATTTTGATGATTAGAGTTTGATGATCCAAGTTTAGTATTTTTGGGATGTTACACCGGGTGTTTCTCTAATATAGGATACAAACTCCATGGACTTACAAGTTCCCTATTTATTTCACACCGGTGACATCCATAGACAAAAGAACATGATATCAACTGAGTACAAAGTACAAGTGCAATGCTGAAAACGTTCCCCGTGACAGCATGGTTCTGCTAATTCCAACTTATAAGTGCAAGCATATACAACAAAGTTGTCACAATGGTTCAAGTTTATTAGGGGCAAAGAATATAAAGTGTGCCATCAAGTTCGTGAGGGCTTTAATCACTAAGTTTTCACATAACAAAATAGTTTTTAATTGGAAGATAGTTGAAAACAAGAATATACTTGTAATGGTGTAACATACCATGCATAGGAGTTTATAGTGGACACTTCAGAAAAACTTGGTTTCTTGGGAGTTGGAAGCATGAGTAGAACTTTCTCATACAAGTGGAGGCTAGCAAAAGACCGGGAGCAACCAACTAAGTGAGCATAATGGCCATAATCATGCAGTGCAACAAAGCATACTAATCAAAGCAAAGAGTGGTACTACAAGTCAAGGACTAAATGATCATAGAGGCTAATGGTGACTTGTCATAGTCATAACATGGTGTGAGCATGTGCCAAGTCAACCCAAGCAAAGCATCAAAGGAGAATACCACAATACTATGCTTTTGCATGCTAAAACAACGCATAATTTCTTCAAGGCACACTCAACAATTCCAATTGTTTGGAACAAGACATGCTACAATAATAATCACTAAGCATAATGTCAAAACAACACCTAGCATGTCATGCTAAAGTCTAAGTCACAGTCAATGCAAGCTCCTCTTGCACTTCAAGCAAGAACTTACTACTCCTTTCCAAACACTAGGCAAACTTATTTGCAAAACAACACAGTGAGAACGGGGGTCCAAACTACTTAAGAAAACTAAACAAACTAAGCAAAGAAAATGAAAACTAAGACGCTCCAAGAACAACACAATTGTGCATGAAACAATAAAAACGAAGTGTCTAGACAGACCTGAGCTTTTTATTGATGAAAGGGGATGCCTTGGGCATCCCCAAGCTTTGACGCTTGTACCTCTTGGATATTTCTTGGGGTGACACCATGGTGGAATCCCTAAGCTTGAGCTTTTGTCCATTCTTCATCTCATTACATCATTCTCTCTTTACACATGAACTTTTTCCTTCACACAAAACTTCACACAATCTTCATTAGCAACATTAGTGTATTCAAAAGATATTAGACCCCTAGCAAAGCTTTGAAACAGCAAGGCTTTTCACTAAAACACAAGATAATTTAGTAACTCCTTCAAAAATCTCAATTCACCTAAAGAGAACTCAAAAAGGAATTAATAAGAAGCAAATGCAAATAATGGCAGAAATCTGTCAAACATACCAGCAGGTAGAAACGAATTTTTTCGAACATCTTCTGTTGCTCAAATCAAAAAGTGTTGAACTAACGAAAGTTAGCTAACATACTGGGGGATTTATTCGTAAATTTTCAGATCAATTCGACTTATAGAGACTCCTCATGAATTGTTTTGGTGGAGAACAGAAATCTGTTTCGGGACAGCAACTCCCCAAATCTTACTTCCCTCTCATTAGAGGTCATTCTTGGCACAAAAATCAAAAAAAAAAGATAAGGAGATGTCATTAAAGAAGTAATAACTTCCAAGACTCAAGGATACTCTTGGGTTATCTCCCAACAAGTACTTTTCTTTAACGCCTTTAAGTTAGGCACACGAAGCAAGAAGAATCAAGTATTTTCAAATGAAGAAGCATTAACATTCATACTTGCAAAATCTTCAACTGTGAAAGGTATCTCATCCAAATGGGTTTTGGAGGATCCCTTCTCATCTCTCTTTGGTCTACTACTTTCATCAAAAATATTTTCAGGAGCAATCCAAGCAAAATTCTTTTCAAAGGCTTCATGCATTCCAACAAGCTTAAAGGGTATGGGTATCTTAAATTCTTCTCTAGGCTTAGTTTTATCAGAAATACCCACAACATCTACACTTGATCCTAGCATACTGAAACGATCAAAAAACATTTTGGCCTCCCTAGCAACATCATGAAATTCTTTTGATAAAGTTTCAAGCATGAATTCTCTATTTTCAACATTCTTTTCTTCTTTTAGTTTTAGGAACAGGAATTGTATGAAGGGGTTAAGGCTAACAAACCTAGCCTCCAACATATGAACTAAAGAAGCTGTATGTAACACCCTCGAATCGGCCCTATGCAAGTTTTAGCGCTTCCCGCCAAACCCGCATAGAAACGATTCAAGGACGCCCACCAGGCACTTTCGTGCGGGTGGAAAACGAAGTAATAACATTACACAACAGTCCTCGATGGGACCCACAGAACAGATATATATACAACAGCGACTCAATGAGTCAAGAATACAGATATAATATACAAAGATCCAAATCACCTTAAAAATGATAGAGCGTCCGACTACGGACAAGATGCAAATGGGGCTAAGAGCCCTGAAGAATAACCAATGGCGTCCATAACCCTGCCCAGGCCAAGCCGGAAGGGTAACCCTGCTAACGACGTCGAAACCTGCTAAAACAAAAGGGGTGCCGACAAAGGGCAAAGGAAAAAGAGGCGTCGATCGAGGCCAAGACAAGCGAGACTAGAATTCGGCGGTCCTCGCCTACATAGGTATGGTGGACTGAGCGGCAGCACAGCAAGCACTAAACAACCTATAGAGACTCGATACAAATAGCGGCTATCAGAGAGGGGTAAGAAAGACCTATTCGGAACCAACCTGATACTACCACCAAACATACCCATCCTGGTGTTTCCCCCTCGAGACCAAACGAGGAAGTCGACCGAGGAACTCACATCGTTGGCAGTTTTATTTATTCAGTTATCGTTGCATCAATTACTAGTCAGGTATAGATAGTCTTCCTGATATAATAAGCAGTGGGCACTTTTAGTTAACCATTCCGTTGTAGTTGCAACACTTACTAGTCAGATACAATTAGCATGAGATATCCCAAACCCAACAGTTGTTGGTACTTTTATTTAGCCATTCCGTTGTAGTGAAGCTGATTACTAGTCATATCGGATACAAGTCAATTTATAACAGTAAACTTTAGTTATAGTTGTCTATGATCGAGAACTGTGCTCCAAGTCGTCCATAACCGCGGACACGGCTTTTCGAAAAGATTTAACCCTGCAGGGGTGCACCAAAGTATCCACACGCACTTTGACCCTTTTTGCCAGATCAGTTAACATACACCCATCGGTATGTCGGCGGGGCCTAAGTCATGATGTTTCCCAGACCCCAAAGCAAGTACATGGGGGCCACCCCACTAAGCTACCCGCAACGAAGTCGGCCGGTATCCGAGACGGACTCAGGGTTTGCGTCAATGGCTGTAAACGACTGGGAACCCGAAAGTGTGACTGGGCTTGTCGATACCGCGAAAACACTCCGCAATCCTAAACAGTACAGGTGCTCCACGCACAATCTTAAATAAATCAGTAAAGCATGGCATAAGTACAGGATAGTAATAAAGCCCCAAACTACTTGTGTCCCCCGGTACAATACTTTGAAATCAGGTAGTAAGCCGATGGGGGTGCCCATACACCCCACCTGTGGTTAGCGCGCTCGATCTCGGAACAGGTGTCAAGAACTCGGGGTCCTACGGGACACCAGTGAGCGGTTAAAAACCAAATATTGTCTATTACCCACCGGTGCCTCTTCATTTACCTACTTTCAATTTTAGTTATTAAACAATAATTAAAGCCAAGATCATCTCCAACATTAAACATGCGGCAACACTTCAACAACTGTGGTACTTGACAACACGCAACATCACTTGAGCAAGCGACTACGACGCGCAAGTCCAACTATCTACCAATCAACAGGTAATAGGATGTGTCCAAGGCAATATACGGCTGCAAGGGATGTCCCGGGTACGAAAACTAGAGCATCGCAACACAGATAGCAATAGATCAACAGGAGGGAGTAAATACTATAAAAGTAAGATAGGTAGAAAGAGGGAGATGCTCGCCTAAAAACATTGCCGAAGGTTCATCCGAAGATCGGGTCGATACTCGCATCAACTCATCGGCCTAATCCGTGAAGAAGCAAAGCACTAGAAGAAAACACCGAATGCACTATTTAATACTACGGCAGAAGATCGGGCATGATGCATGCATGATGTATGACATGGCAAAGGTGCGATGCAATTAGGTCATATTAAGCGGAACCGAGGCCCCGGCAATTAATTAAATGGTTCATGTTGTTTAGATACCCCGCATTTTTAAATGTTGTCTTATCAAGGCAAAATATATCACCGATTCGCTACACAGATTTAAATGGGGCCAATATTAGACTAGATTAGCCGGCATATGGCCTCCATATTTAATTATTAGGTGTGTCGACAAAATCCCCCAAGCCACATGAGATGTATGCGAGTATGCTCAATTCATATGCAACAAATATGTATCATTTATAAAATAGGGGCTCAGAGAAAGGTCACACATGGGGACTCGACGATCTTGGTTAGGGTTCGACGAGGTTCGGCCTACGGGCGCCAGGAAGGAGAACTTGACGCGACGCTAGGTTCGGGATCGGTCTTCGGATCCTCAGGATCGGGTCTTCGGGTCCTTGCCGGTGAACTTGCTATCCATGAAGGAGAACTTGAGGATCCAGCATCATTGCCTTCGGTTCCATGTCGTCGACCTCTCTTGGTTCTCCGGCTTTAGACTCCGACGACCACTCGAACATAGTCGGGGTAGTCGAGCCATGGCTTCATCTTATCCCTCTGGTCCATCTCGAGGCTCAAACAAGCAATCCAACATCCCTAAATTATAGCCACACACACAAGGACATCATGAGGCGATGCCGGGTCAAGGAGACAGAGGACCGGCCAGAGCCATCGCGGACAAACTGCTACAGGTGTGATCATCTCAGATGTTGGAGAAGGTGTCAAGGGCGAGCTCCAGGATGGGGTCGCGCAGACGAGCGTGGCGTTGAGGCGGCACGACCGAAGCACAAGACCACAGGGGCGGCGATTCTCGGGACAGAAGGCGTGGAGGCCAGAGGGACAACACCGAGCGGCCTCACGGGGACGAGGCGAGGGGCCGCGGCCGACGCGGGCTGAGGACGAGTCGAGCGAGGTGGCGCACGGCGAGGTCGTGGCCGAGCCATGGCCGACCAAAGAGGAGGCAGAGAGGTAGGGAGAGGCGGGAGGCGCGGCACCCGGAAACAGACGAGGCCAACGCAGGCCAGGCTGCAGCGGGCAGAGGGCGCGGGGTCGACGGGCGGGGGAGGGGGCAGCGGACCTGAAGGGCGACAGCGAGGTGCAGAGGAGGTTGCGCAGGACGTGGAGGACGCGACGGAGGCGGGGCGGAGCTCCGGGAAGGGGCGGGAGACGGCGGTACGGAGGCCGGCGAGGCCGACGGAGATTGGCGGCGGCACAGAGGGCCGGGCCGGTGGTGAGGGGTCACGGGGAGAGGAGGAGGGGAGGTTAGCGGCGGAGCGCGGGCCGGCAGCGACCGGAGGAGAGCGCGGCGGCGGAGGAGATCGGCGCCTCTGGTGGCAGAGACGGGCGGAAGAAGAAGGGGAGGCGACGGCGGGGAGGCTCGGGAGGCGCTCATGGTGGGGCGAGGTTGGGCGGCGGAGATCCAGGCAGCGGGGAGGGGTATGGCGGGCCGGCGGCAGCACGGAGCTTGGTGGCGGAGTTCGAGACGAGGACGTGGGAGGTGGGGAAGGATCGAGGAGAGGCGGGGTTGGGCCCAGGGGCGACGCGGTCGGTTGGCAGGTGGGGCCTGGGGCTGCGGTTGGTGGGAGGGTGCAGGTGGTGGGGCCGGCTCGGGGCGGAGAGCCCGAGGCGGAAGGCTGTCGGAGATGCGGCTGGCGTGTGGGAAAAACGGCAGGCGGTGGCGCCAGGTGGTTTTGAGTGGAAGGGGCAGGTGGCAGCGGGTGATTGGGTGGGGTTTGGGCCAGGGGTGATGTGGCGTGATAGGATAGGTTGGGGTGAGGTGGAGGGAACTGGGTAGGATAGGGTGGGGTAGGAAAAGGGTTTGGGTAGTCTGGTTTTTGTACCGGGGATGGCCGACTGGGTCGGATCGGCCCGGTACGGCTGCCTCCTAAAAATAAACTAAATATTTTATTATTTAAAACGGGGCTTTTGAAAACCGTTGGTAGACGAAACAAAATAATCCGGACAAGCCCGGGTTTTGTAGTTTGAATAAAAGATGGGGTGTTTAGAAAACAAAACCAGACTTTTCAAAATATAGTTTTAGATAAACCATGCAAGATGACATGACGATGCTCAAATGCAATGTGGCAAGATGACATGAGCATGCGGTCATGATGATGCAATGCACAAAAATAACGCGATTTTCTAGTAGTGGTTTTTGCGGGGCGCCACACTGTAGCAATCTCATAATTAGGAGCAAGCTCTGCTATAGATTTATCCTCAATATCCTCATGTTTGCTAACATAGTTAAAGAATTCTTCAATATTATCTTTCCCAATTACGGAGCCACTACCTATTGCAAGATCTTTCAGGGCGAACTTGGGGAGCAACATGGTGAGCTAGAGCAAGGTGGAAACTAGAGAAGGAACTAATTTTTTGTGTTTTTGAATAAATAAATCAAACCAAACTAGACTATTTTTTTTTGAAAAGAGGCAAACAAAACCAAGCAAAAGAAACAAATCAAACTAAAAACAAAGTAAAGAGAAAGGAAGTGAAGGACTCCCCTTGTGAAGACGTCCTTAGCCTCCCCGGCAACAGCGCCCGAAAACTTGACGGGGAGGAAAAGGTTGAAGCTGTCCTGTAGGTCCCTGGCGACTGTGCCAGAAAACTTGTTGATGGTGCTGATGTGGAGCACTTCATTGGAAACCCCAAGAGAAAGGTGTGATGAGCACAACAACAGGTCTTCCCTCAGTAGAGACCGAGGTTATCGAACCAGAAGGAGGAAGGAAACATCACACAGGTGTTGCAAGCAACGCGGAGACCTGCACATCACAAACTCAAGACTTTGCCCCAACGAATCAGTGAGGTTGTCAAGCTCACCGGTTTGCTGTAACAAAGGATTAAACGTACCGAGTGGAAGGTAAAGGTTTGAAGCAAGTAAACAAGTAACAGTGGAAGATGTATCAATGGTAAAGATTGGACTGGGGTCCATAGTTCACTAGAGGTGATCTCCTTAGATAAACAACATGGCATGAAGGGTAAACAAATTACATCAGGGCAATTGACAAGAACTGAGCAAGGCATAACAATGCAATTACCAGTCAGAAAGATCCTATGAGATTTGTTTGGGAAATACAACAAGATACATAGACCGTCATCCAACTGCATCTATGACTAGAAGTCCACCTTCAGGTTATCATCCGAACCCCCTCCAGTATTAAGTTGCAAACAACAGACAACTGCTTTAAGCAAAGTGTGTAAGGTAAACAGTCCACATGTTCCATGAACAAGAGACCTTTGTTTTCTCCCTACAACCGAAGAGATTATTGTCACTTCCCTTGGAAACTAGAGGCATGAACCCACTATCGAGCATAAATACCCCCTCTTGGAGTCACTAGCAACTACTTGGCCAAGATAGCTACTAACAACGGAGAGTATGCAAGATCACAAACAACACAAACATGATAGAATCATAAAGACAAAACCATTAATCAAACCAACATAATAATCTCAATATCCATCGGATCCCCACAAAAACAACATGCATGATTACAAATAGATTAGATCTTGATCATGAACGGAGATCACAAGGTCTATACATGAAAGCACAAAGGAGGATATACAACCATCTAGCTACTACATGGACCCATAGTCCAAGGTGGAACTACTCACGCATCATACCGGAGAGAAGGCCTCCAGGATGATCTCCCCTCCGGCAGGGTGCCGGGAAGAACTTCAGATCCCCTCTATCTAGGGACGATGGTGGCGGCGGCTACAGATGGTTTCATGGAGATTTGATCGGGTGCTTAGGGTTTCTGCATCGGGGCTTTTTATAGGCGAAGGGGGAGACCGAGACGGCGGCCAGGGGCGCCAAACCCTAGCTAGGCGCGGGGTGGGGCCCACCCACACCTGGGGTGGGTCTGGCCGCCCTGGCCGGCCCCTCCGGCTCCCCTCTAGTCTTCTTGTTCCCCATGGAAAGTAATTGATATTGACGTTTGTCCCATCCAATTCCGAGAATATTTCTTTACTAACTTTTCTGAAACCAAAAATAGCAGAAAACAGGCATCTGGCACTGTTGTAACTTGTTAATAGGTTAGTACCATATAACATGTAAAAAGCACCTCAAAGTGTAGACAAGTAAAGCAAAGTAGATACTAAACAAGCATGGAGCATCAAAAATTATAGAAACGTTTCCAACGTATCAATTCCTCAATGCTATATATCAGAAGGTAATCGATCCATAAATTCTACCGAGGTTACAAAATGATGTGGTCTAGTGTCTCGTTAGTTTTGAGTTGGTGTTCCCACCATCCTTCTTCAATATTATGACGCATATTCTGGTACACCTAATCGACGAGATTATCATTATGGATCTTGTATTTCTACACAATATGTTCCCCTTTGAGAGGTTCATGGGAGTCTTGAAGAAATATGTTCATAACCGTGCTAGGCCAGAAGGAAGCATCTCCAAGGGCTATGGAACACAGAAGATCATTGAGTTTTGTGTTGACTTTATTCCTAACAATAAGCCGATTTGTGTTCCTAAATCGCGATATGAGGGAATACTGAGTGGAAAAGGAATGCTAGGAAAGAAATCAATAATATATAGGGACAGACATTCTTTCACTCAAGCACACTACACACTTCTACAAAATTCCACCTTGGCAGCTCAGTATATCAAGGAACACAAGAATATTGTACGCCCCAACAACTCGGGGAAGCTTAACTCCTGGATTAGAGATGAACACATAAAGACTTTTGGCGATTGGTTGCAAACACATATCATGAATAACAACACTGTTTGTGATCAGTTGTACTTGTTGGCCAGCTCACCATCTTCGACTATATGGACTTTCCAAGTGTACGAGATAAATGAGAATACATTTTACATGATGGCCCAAGATAAAAAGAGCACCAACCAAAATAGTGGTGTCCTCTTTGATGCAACAAACGACAATGGGTCAAAGGACACATATTATGGTTACATAGAGGAGATATGGGAACTTGACAATGGACCTACTTTTAAGTCCCTTTGTTTCGATGCAAATGGGTCAAGATGACAGGAGGCGGGGAAAATGTAGACCAGAAGTATGGAACAATGGATCTCAATAATCATGCGTACAAATAGAACCATTCATCCTATCCAATGATGTGGCTCATGTTTCCTATGTGAAGGACATGTCTACCAAACCGAGAAAAACAAAATATAAGAAAATAAATACATCATAAAACGATGATCCAAAGTGCCACATAGTTCTTTCAGGGAAAATAAACATCGTGGGAGTGGAGTACAAGACATATATGTTAGAAGATTATGATAAGTTCAATGAAATTCCGCCCTTCACAGTGAAGGATGACCCAAGCATCATGTTAATTGATGAAGATGCTCCGTGGTTATCGCCACATGGTCATAAGCAAGACATATGGTGTATTCTGAATTTTGACTTTGGTGGTTATGGCCACATGGTCATAAGCAAGCCATATGATGTATTCTGAATTCTGATGCAATCCATATCATGTACCTGTAGTTCAAACCAAACCCACTTCCTACCGGTTCGGCAGACATTTGTGTTTTTCACCATGGGTGGATGGAAAGGTTTAAGATCTCTCGGTTGGGATATTGTCCATGTAAGGCAGTCTAGTATTTTTGGAAAATGTGGTGGTAGCATTTTGAATGAGTATTTTGGTGGTTGCTTCACAAAAAAACCGTTTCTGGCGCTCGGAAAATGGAAAGTAGCTTTTTCATGCGACGAAAAGGAAAACTTCCTCCTGAAATATTGTTTGCCATCCCATAATGCACATGCGTGCATAATATGGACACCGTATCACAAACTATGCCCTGATTCTAGCCATAACATTGGTCATTTGACTCGAAAGCTAGGAAAGCTCGAACATGATAGGTCATGTTGTGAAGGTTTTTTGAGACATAATCAATTTACCAAGTTTGGTATTTTTCCTTGCAACTATGTCACATAATATGATACCACGCGAAGGACTTACATTGTTCGGACTTTTTTTGAATTTCTTATGCCCATTTCAAACTATGGTCAAAACGGTGGGCATGAATATAAGTGACGAGCATTGCTAAAACTTGCATTATATCTCTGAAGAAACATCATACTGTGAGTCTAAATATGATTTGTTTTTCAAAAAATCATGAGCATTAGATCATGTACATGTAGTTCAAAGCGGACCCACTTCCTATTAGTTTGGCAGACATTTGTCTTTTTCACTAGGGGTGGATGGAAAGGTTTGAGATTTCCCGGTTGGGACATTGTCCATGTAAGTTGGTCTAGTGTTTTTGGAAAATATGGTGGTACATTTTGAATGAGCATTTTGGTGGTTGCTTCACAAAAAAACCATTTTTGGCGCTCGGAAAATGGAAATAGATTTTCTATGCAACAAAAAGGAAAACTTCGTCCTGCAACATTATTTGCCATCCCATGATGCACATCCGTGCACAATATGGGCACATTATCATAAACTATGCCCTGATTCTAGCCATAACATTGGTCATTTGACTAAAAATCCAGGAAACCTCGAACATGATAGGTCATTTTGTGAAGGTTTTTTAAGACATAATCAATTTACCAAGTTTGGTATTTTCCCATGGAACTATGTCACATAACATGCCACCAAACGAAGGATTTATATTGTTTGGACCTTTTTTGAATTTCTTATGCATGTTTCACAAATTTCCTGTTTCAAACTATGGTAAAAACGACGGGCATGAAGATGGAAAGGGCGGGGAAACATGGTGGGAAATGGCGGGAAAACATGGCGAAAAAGTGGAGGGAAAATGCGGGAAAACATGGTGGGAAACAGAGGGAAAGAGCGGGAAAATATGGCAGGAAATATCTTTAGTACCGGTTGAATAAACCAACCGGGACTAAAGGTTCTTCTATAAATAGATAGGAGGTGAGTGTCAACATTATATCGTGATTGTCGACACTACGTTGTGCTGCTTAATCTATAATAGGCATTCTTGTGAAGTTATCAACCATAAACAAGATGGTGTGCGAGAGCAGGGACAACACTATAACCATCTTGAGGGAGATGCCGACGGAGCCTAGTCCTTCGGCATCTTCCACAAGATGGCCATAGAGGCACTCCCTAATATGTGAAATTAGTTATCTCCCTAACGTATTGATCTAGCTAGAGAAGTTATAAAATACAAGATGGTATGCGAGAGCAGGCCACTACGACCAGCTTGAGGGATATGCCGGCGGAGCCCAGTCCCCCGGCATGTTCGACAAGCTGGTCATAGAGGCACTCCCTAATATGTGAAATTAGTTAGCTCCCTGGCACAAGAATGGAACAACATCTTCATAGTTAGGGAAAGTTGTAGTACGAAACAGTTCATTAGTCCCGGTTTCCTAACTTGGACTACAGAATCAGTACTAAAGGCCCCCCTTTAGTCCCGGTCCAGCCACAAACCGGAACTAATACTCAAGACATTTATTAATATTAAAAAAACGGGGCTACCGATTCAGGACTAAAGGCCCCCTTTAGTCATACTCATATCTAGCCCTATAGTACATAGCTTCAGGGTCGTCTTCGTCTTCGTCGTTGTTGCTAGGCGCACGTGGCTGGATCCTCATCCCAACCATAGCATATTTCGGGGCACCTGCCATTCCGTCCTCAAATTCATGATGCGTGGGGAAGGGGGCTCCAGGATGACGACGCTACTGCTCCCGCAGCCTTCACCACCGCCACCCTTCTTGTGGCTCCGTGATGGGTGCGAGCATTGCAGGCGAGGATGATCTCCATGGGCGATGTAGTGCTTCACGCCGGAAATAGTCCAGTTATCCCACCACAGGCGGCGGCCGGCTTTGTTGTGGTTCACCGGGGGCATGACGTCACCCTCGTACCTAGCGAGCTCCCTTTACTGCCGATTAGCAAAGAAGACATTCCAGGTGTTGTAGTTGTCGGGATCCCAATGGGGATCCATCCGCTGATCCAGCGTGAGCTCGAGGTAGAAGTGGTTTGTGATGGCCACCTGGCGGGAGGAACCTTAAGGCATAGGATGGACAGGAATCCCTTCATCGCTCAACATCTAGTCGGCGGGCAGTCGGTAGCCCGACGGACATGGGTAGATGGAGGCGCACAGCGCCTCAGTCTCCTCAAGAGTCAGAATGGCCCAGTATGCGGTGTCCATTGTTGTGAGAGGGGAAATGTGGATGTGTGGATGCCATGACGTTCGACCTAGTTATAGAGGGAAATGACGGG
Organism: Avena insularis; assembly: GCA_023614405.1. Classification (NCBI taxonomy): domain Eukaryota; kingdom Viridiplantae; phylum Streptophyta; class Magnoliopsida; order Poales; family Poaceae; genus Avena; species Avena insularis. Next base: position 216,372,625 of record CM042685.1, on the reverse strand, counting down.
AAAACATGGCGGGAAGCGAAGGGAAATGGCAGTAAAGCATGGCGCGTGTCTTGACGTCTGTGATAATGGTAGAAAATATATTTACTCTCGGTTAGTGGCTCGAACCGGGACTAAAGGCCACCCGAAATATCTATAGTCCTAGTTACTAGTTTTAGTAGTTATACTAACTATTTTAGAAAACATAAAATGGTTTTAGATTAGTCAATCAAGTTCAAACACTTTTTATGTTGAAAGTTTATCAGATTCGAAAGTATGCAAAAGATATGATTTAATTCAAAATATGCAAAAAAATATTAGTTGTACAACAGAGTATGATAATAGATTTAAATTATAGATCTTCTTTTTCTGAAAATTTTGATATATAATACATATTTTTTTCATTATAGAATAATAGATATTGATTTTATAATATTAATCAAATTTTGTTCATTTTAATAAATAAATATACCTTTAGTCCGGGTTAGAGGGTTTTGGCGCGCGAGCGAATTGACGCAGCCGAAAACTCCTCTAGTCTCGGTTGGAGGTTTGAGCCGAGGACCTCTAGTCTCGACTGGAGACTTCAACCGAGACTATAGGGTGTGGGTATAAATACCTACCGCCCTCCTCCTGGTTCGACCCACGAACCGGGATTCCCTCACTTCATGTTCTCTGCGACACCGCCGATGTTGTTAGGCCACCTTTGTGCCCTGGAGCTCTCGCCGTCGCCCCGCGCATCCCGTGTTCGTACCATCCATCGCCAGTCGATGCCCCGCGCATCCCTGCGCCATCCATCCCCATCGCTGGTCATCGTGCCGCTCCTGCCGCTTCGCCACGCCCGTCCCGTGTTGGCTGTTCGTCACGAGCCCTCACCGAGTAATGCGATGTGATCTTCCGATCTTTTTTACTGTTTGTTTAGTTTAGTTTAGTTAGATAATTAGTTTATTAGTTAGATATTTTTACCTTAGTTAGATATTGTTAGTTTAGTTTAGTTAGATAATTAGTTTATTAGTTAGATATTGTTAGTTTAGTTTAGTTAGATAATTAGTTTATTAGTTAGATATTGTTAGTTTAGTTTAGTTAGATAATTAGTTTATTAGTTATATATTGTTAGTTTAGTTAGATATTGTTTAGTTTAGTTAGATATTGTTAGTTTAGTTTAGTTAGATAATTAGTTTATTAGTTATATATTGTTAGTTTAGTTAGATACTGTTTAGTTTAGTTAGATATTGTTTAGTTTAATTAGATATTGTTTAGTTTAGTTGGATAATTTTATTATAGACGGATATATATGATACGTCCAAAACGTATCTACTTTCTCGAACACTTTTGCTATTGTTTCTTCTTTAAACTTGTGTGATTTGGATACAACTAACACAGACTGACGCTGTTTTCAGCAGAACTATCTTGGTGTCTTGTTTTTGTGCATAAAATCAACTATCAGGAAAAATCCCGGAAAAATATGTCAATAATTATATTTCACCAGAAGACCCACGGAGCCTGAAGACGAGACGGAGAAGGGGCCTGGGGGCCCACACCCCTGCCAGGCGCGGGTCTCTGGCACCCCAGGCACCCCCTCGGCCTCTCTCTGCGCCTATAAGTTTCCTTTTAACCTAAAACCGAGGGGGGTTCGTTAGTTTTCTAGAAACAGTTCCGCTCCGCTGTTGCCACCAGAAACCAAGATTTCGATCCAGAAACTCCGTTCTGGCACCCTGCCGGGACGGGGAATTTGGAGAGGATCATCGCCATCGTCATCACCAACGCATCTCCATCAACCACCGATGTTTCCCTCATCCATGAGTGAGTAATCCCCCGCTGTAGGATTGGGGATGGTAGGGATTGGATGAGTTCTATCATGTAATCGAATAAGATCTGTTAGGGCATAGTGCCTAGTATCTCTATTAGTGCTATTTGACTTTGTTGCAACTTGTTGTGCTGAATGCTTGTAACTAGGGCCCGAGTGCCATGATCTCATATCTGAACTTATTATTGAATCATTATGATAGTATTGTTTGTGATCTTATCTGCAAGTTGTGTACACATATCATTGTACGGATCCAAAGGCCCCAAAGTGACAATAATTGGGACATCCGGAGGGGATGGCTGTGGTGTGATGTAACACCCCCAGTCACTCCAGACCGACGGCTGTCACTTCTGGCAGCTCAATAGGATCTCTAGACTAACCCCACATACCAACACTAGTCTTTTCTGCGCACTTTGTCCTCACTCATGCGCACCCGGTACCTGCTCCCCGGTCAGTCACCCATCCTAGAATTGCTCTAGGCCAAGCACGCTTAACCTTAGAGTTCTTTTCGAATCAGCTTCCAGAAAAGTAGTTGCAACTTGTTGGTATGGGTTTCCTATCAATCCTATTAAGCCATGTGCCTAGGTCTCACATACACCCACCCTTAGAAGATCGAAGTCCTCGTCGATCAACCACAAGCCAGGAACGTCCCCTCTTGGCACACGTCTGTGCGTCCAGTGCCGACACATTGCCATGTCGTTTCCACTCCGGGCCACACGCACCATGCTACACATGTCCGCCACTGACCCGCACACGCCCATGTAACCGCGAGGGTCGGCTCTGATACCACTTGTAACACCCCCATCACTCCGGACCGATGGATGTCACTTATGGAAGCTCAATAGGATCTCTAGACTAACCCCACAGACCAACACTAGTCTTTTCTACGCACTTTGTCCTCACTCATGCGCACCCGGTACCCGCTTCCCGGTCGGTCACCCATCCTAGAATTGCTCTAGGCCAAGCACTCTTACCTTAGAGTTCTTTTTGAATGAGCTTCGGGAAAAGAAGTTGCAACTTGTTGGTATCGGTTTCCTATCAATCCTATTGAGCCATGCGCCTGGGTATCACATGTGTTCACGGAGTGTTAATGCTTTGCTTCGGTGCTCTATTAAAAGGAGCACCTTAATTGCTAGTAGTTTCCTAGAGGCCCCGCTGCCATGGGCTGGCTGGACAGAAGATGTTGTGCAAGTTCTCATTGAGAGCACGTATGACTATATATGGAGCACATGCCTAGAATTGTTTAGTACTTGGATGCTTGTTATTATTTATCTACAATGCCCTAGATCTTAAAGTTACATGTTTAGACTCGTCCATGCAACGCCCATCCATCCATCCCTATGCCTACCTTTTCGAATCCCACTGCTATCAAGCATTATTGCTCCTGTTTTGCTACTGCTGTTGCTTTGCTGTTACTACTACAAACTGTTGCTACTGATAAACTTCTATGAGCAAGAACTATTTCCAGGTACAGCTGAACTAACAACTCAGTTGTTAAGGCTTGCAAGTATTCTTTGGCTCCCCTGGTGTCGAATCAATAAATTGGGTAATACTAACCGCGAAAACTGTTGCGATCCCCTATACTTGTGTGTCATCAAGACTATTTTCTGGCGCCGTTGCCGGGGAGCATAGCTTTATTTGTAAGTTCCACTTGGATCTATTATTCTTCACTGCTACTCCGTTCATCATGGGTAAGTATCGTGATGGAAATTTCCCTATTTTACCATCCACTAAAAGAAGAGGTACAGTCCTAAACACCTCTGTTGCTCTTGATTCTCCGTTTGTTATAAGTAATCTTGTCACACCACCACATACTCATGCTACACACACTGCTACTACTGCTGAATCTGAAACTGCTTTTGATGCTCATGATGTTACTTCTACTGTGCTTGATGCGAGTAGTTCACTAGGTCCTTTTCTAGATGCTACTATGGCTAGTCTAGGAAATACCGAAACTCCTAGTGAAGACACTGTTACACTGTAGGGTTCACAGCATAGAAAACAAAATTTTTCCTACGATGGGAACAACTATGTACCAAGATCTATCTACTAGATACAAACAACGGGCGGATTTACATCCGTAGAGAACATACCCTTGAATACCGACAAAGCTTAACGACTCCAAACTCGTGGTTGATGTAGACGATCTCTTGTCGATCTCAAGATCGAGAGGAAGTCCTAGCGCCACAAAACAGCAGCGCATCCGTGCTCGCACACACGTTCGAGGCACCGAGAAACCTCCACCTCCTCGCTCCAACGATGCAGCGGAAGCACAACTCTTTCTTGCCGAAAAGACACCAGGAACATATATCTCGCTAGTCCGAGACCATGGGGGACAAATACTAGAGGGGGAGAGAGATCCTTCACGAGAAAGTGTGAGTGAGAGAGAGGGAGGGGGCTCCTTTTATAGGGAGAGGGGGCACCCAAGGGGCCATGCACCCAGCCATGGGGCTGCCCCCACCTCTTCCACATTCATGTGGGTGGACACTCCACTCACTCAAATGCCTTTCAATTCCCTCCACTCAAAAACCCACTCAAATTCCCATTAAATTTCCACCAAATTTAATGCAAACTCTCATTAAATAAAACTCCTTTTATTTTTTTCAGAATTTTGTCAATTACTTTAATGACAAACATTCTCATATAACCCCTTGCTAGCATTTCATTTCACATGCAGAAACACTTTCTGCAATTTCACCCGAAAACCTATTTCGGTATCTAGTGAAATAAATTCCTGCGCTTGTTCTTCTTTTCGGCATGAAACTTTTGCTCCAAATGGATGTCGGTGTCTCTTAAGTGTGTCACCCTACGGTTCGCGAATAATACGGACATGATCGACACCCCTCTCGGATCAATAATCAGAAGCGGGATCTGGAGACCCATACTGACTCCCACACATTCAACGATGACTTTCTTGTGATCGTCGGAACCTTTTACGCTAGTATCTTAATCCTTTTGTTTCGCGATATATTACATGTCCGAGATTCGATCATCGGTATCTCCATACCTAGTTTGATCTCGTTACTGACATGTACTCTTTTCTCGTTCCCGTGATATAACATTCTAGTGATCAAATCACTTGCTTGCAAGCTAATCAATGTGATATCACCGAGAGGGCCCAGAGCATATCTATCCGTCATTAGGATGAACAAATTCCACTCTCGATCCATGGGCCTCAACATAACACTTTAGTAGTTCTGAACCCATCTTTATAATCACCCTGTTATGGTGTGACGTTTGATGTTATCAAGAAACTCTTCTGGCGTTAGTGATTGACATGATCTCATGGTCTAAGGATTAGGATCACTTCGTAAGTTGTTATAGCAATATAAACTCAATGACTTTGATCGTAATGCTATACTTCGGATGAATGTTCGTCACACCATTAGACTAATGTTGTGACCTCGTTATTAACAACATCCAATGTCCATGATCAGGAAACCTATGATCATCTTGTTAATCAACGAGCTAGTTTATAAGAGAGGCATAACTAGGAACTTCCTTTTTGTTTATTAAACACACATGTATTAACGTTTCCGTATTAATACAATTATAGCATGTAAAATAAACATTTATCATAAACAAGGAATACGATAATAACCACTTTATTATTGCCTCTCGGGCATATTCCCTTCATACACCTGTTAGCTGACCTGAGTCTAGTGAGAGTTATGATATTACTGATGGTTACATTGAGTTCTGATGAATTTGTTGAAGAGTGCCGAAACACACATGGTACTAGTGCTATTAAGAGTCTCCTTTCTAGACACACCATTATGCCTAAACTGTCCTCTGATCCTAAGGTTGCCACCTCTCCCATAGATATTAAAGATAAAGATTATGATTTCTCTCTTGATTTATCCTACTTGGACATTTTTGAGAAAGAACCTTTTTATGGGACTGGAAATGAGAGTGTTGTGGATCATATGAATGAGCTTTCTACTATGAGTGCTTTATTCTCTTATGATTTTAAGATGCGCAAGTACTTTGTTAATAAGATCTGCCCTTTTTCACTAAAAGGAGAAGCTAGGGCTTGGTTTAATAGATTACCTCCTGGTTCCATTGATAGCCCTGATTGCTTGATTGCTTCTTTCTTCCAGAAATATTTTCCTCCCAGTGCTAGACATGCTGGTTTGCAGATACTTTTTGATTTTAAACAGGGAGAAGAAGAGAAATTGCCTGAGTCATGGACAAGGTTCCGTGCCTTGATTCATGCACATCCTGGATGTCTATTGCCTAAGAATGAGCTTCTTGATATTTATTATAATGGACTAACTGATGATTCTAGGACATACCTAGATAGCTTTGCTGATTGTGTTTTCAGGAAAAGAACTCCTGCAGATGCTGAAGAATTAATGGCTAAGATAAGCAAGAATTATGATGATTGGAATTCAACTGAGCTAAATACACCTGAGCCTATTACTCCTGAACCAGTTATGCCTGAACCAGTTCCAACACCAACACCAAAGAAGAGGGGAGTTTTGCATTAAATGATGAAGTGATGAAGGAAGCTAAGAAATGTCTAAAGGATAAAGGTATTAGATCTAAAGATGTAAAGAATCTACCTCCTATAGAAGAATTATGTAAGACAATTCCCCAATCATCTACTATTGAGGTACACTCTCTCCACTTTAATGAAGGTGATATTCCTTATGGTAAGCCTCCTGATCAATGCTTAGAGGAACTTGACACATTTATTGTTAAACAAGGTAATTTTAATAAACAAGTTCAGAATCATTTATTGGAAAACTCTAGAGCTATCCATGAGTTGAAAGATATTGTGGAAAGAACTTCTAATGATATTAAAATGCTTTGTAAACACTTTAAAATGGTTCAAACCCAACTTGATCAACTTTCTAAGGTACAAAAGGATATGCTAGTTAATGCCTTAGGAAATAAACATGCGTATGGAATTAGAACTACGAGTGGTATAGCTACTCAAGATCCTTTATATCCCGAAGGACACCCTAAAATAATTGAGCAGGACTCTCAACAAGGTGAGAATAGTGGTAGTCCTCGTAAGAGAAAGAAAAAGAAACATAAGATAGTTGAGGAACCGCTTGAACCTGTTGTAGATCCTAATAGTATATCTGTCTCCGATGCTGAAACTGAGAGTGGTAATAATAATGATGCTCCTGATAAGGAGGAAGTTGAGGAAGAACCTGAGAAGCACACTAAGAACACTAGGTACACTAAGGAAGATTCTATTGCTAATAAACATGGTAAAGAGAGAGAACCTTGGGTGCAGAAACCTATGCCTTTTCCAAGTAAGAAACACAAGTCAAAGGAGGAAGAACACTACAACAAGTTTTGTGAGTGGATGAAACCTTTATTTTTGCAAATTCCTTTGACTGATGCTATTAAATTGCCTCCTTATTCAAAGTATATGAAGGATATTGTCTCTAATATAAGGAAGATTCCTAATGAGGAGATTTCTACTTTGCTTACTAATTACTCCTTCAATGGAAAGGTTCCAAAGAAACTTGTTGATCTAGGTATACCAACTATTCCTTCCTCTATTAAGAACAATTATGTCAGAACTGCTTTATGTGATTTGGGAGCTGGAGATAGTGTTTTGCCTTTTTTATCTCTACAAGATACTCCAGCTAGAAAAGTTGATACCAACTGATATATCTTTGCAAATGGCTGATAAGTCAACTACTATTCTTGTTGGTATATATGAGGATGTTACTGTTCAAGTGGCTCATAATTGCTTAGTTTTGACTGATTTCGTTATGCTTGAAATGCCTGAAGATGATAATATGTCTATTATTCTTAGGAGACCTTTTCTTAATACTGCAGGTGCTGTCATTAATTGTAATCAAGGAAAAGTAACATTCAATATTGATGACAAAGAGCATACTATTTATTTTCCCAAGAAGGTTGTTAGAAGCTATTGCCTGAATTCCATTGAAAATATTGAGAGCATCAAGGTTGGAGAAATATATTGTCCCATTCCATAGGAAAATTTTGAAACTATTATGATTGGGACCATTGATATCAAGTATGAGGTAACATAATCACCTTGTGGAATGCAAAGTTTTGTTTCATATAAGATTGTTTTTAAAACAAAACTTGATCAACCTTGTTAAAAAAAGGATTTTAATGAACAAAATAATGTTTCCACTATGGTTATACTTTCTTTCTTTTACTTTCCTCCTTCCTAGTCTTTGCTTTTATTTTGCTAGCTTTGGTTTTGCTGGTTGTTTGCTTGTTAGTTTGCCTTAGAGATCCTGTAGTTTGGCTTTTGGTTTACTTTTGCTTCTTCTGAAAAAACTATTTCTGCGAGAAAATCAATTTTCATACCCTGAAAATTGGCCAAAAATAATGTTTCTCGAAAAATCCCAGAAAATTCAAAATAAATTTGTCCTCGAAATAAGGGGCAGAGGGACACCTGAAGTGACCCAGGGGCCACCCTAGGCCACCACATGCATGGTAGGCGTGGCCTAGCAGGTGGCGACGCCTGGGGGGTCTGGCCCACCTAGGCCCCTCCAGGCTGTCTCCTCAAAGGCATATTATTTCTCTCTCCCGAAAAACACCGGAAAACTTTCTCAAGCTCGAGTTCTTGCTCACTATTTTTGATCTCCTTGCTCAGCCCATCTTTGCTGCTGATTTTTGGAGAGATTTATCCTTGTTATGTGCCTCCTCCACTTGTCCAATTAGATTTGTGATTAATAGATTGTATCTTGAGTATTTTGCTGCTATAGGTGACAGGTTGTTTGATCTTGCATGCTTATTCTATGCTTAGAAACTTTGTTTTTATGCATGTGTAGCCCTCTAGCAAATTCCTATAGTAGTTGTTCATCATTTATCAACTTGGAAATCACTTGGTTTGATGTTTGTTTAAAAATTTCAGCAAGGAAGATGAGTACCTATCCACTGAATCAATATGACTTGATGGTGTCTGAGCCAATGAAGGTTCATCATGAGGAGGCAGTTTTTCCTTCCATATATCCATGCCATGAATTTATGAGAACCGCGGGAATATCCCAGGATTTCCAAACCTTGATTGCCAATGTAGGATTGGAACACTTTGTTGAAGGTGGACCATTTCAATTTGTTAAGCTAACCGTGGATTTTGTGCAGGACTTCCGGTTCACTTGGTCTACATCTAATCCCATGATCCGTTACAAAATATATAATATACCGGTCGACCTGCCTTTTGCTAATTTATGTGCAGCAATTAGAGTACCTCAGTGGGGATCTTGTGAGAAGATCAAGGAAAGCCCCAAGTCACTTGTGGATTTATATGTTGAGATTTGCCAAGGTTTCGACTTATCAAAGGAAAGTGGTAAATTCGGAACATTCAGTTCCTAGCTATTAGATACTTTGCCTATTTCATTACCAAGTGTGTTCTTGCTAGAAAGATTGCTTGAAAGTTGTCTTCTTTTGATCTAGATTTTATTGCAACTGCTCTGAATAGGAATAGATCTTATAGCCTGGGTGCTCTGATAACTCACCATCTCACCACCAACCGCGAGAAGGGTGGAATTTGTGGAGGTCTCATTGCTTCTAGGTTGCTAGCTTTCCATGGTTTAGAGCCTCACTATTCAGATTTCCAGTTCCCCATAGAGAGGCTTGATCTTGAATCCATGATTCAGCATGGTTTTGTGTCCCAGGGGGCCAATGTGAGAAGTTTACCGTATGAGTTATCTTTTGTCCAGCAAGGTCAGAGAAAGGGTAGGACTGAGAAAATAGTTTATTTGTCTGCACCTGCTTTGTTTAACTTTGATAACAGGCAAGGATGGTCGCTTACGGAGGAGGATGTTGACACATATGTGGCGGAGCTCTCCCATCAAGAGGAGAATGTTGAAAAGGATGCCGAAAACAATTCGGTTCAGCCCTCCAACTTGGGAGTGTTCTCATACCAGCAACCCTCATTTGATTAGGGCGCATCTTCTTCTTCATCGCAAGCACCTGACTATGATCATTCCTATGATGAACCCACCAGCATGGAGTTACTACCCGCGCTATTGAGCCCCACTTAGGCCAAAAGCCTAAGCTTGGGGGGAGGTATACCGACATCACAATCATCTATATATCATGTTCGATCAGTTCTTTGTATATCCATTGTTTCGCTTTCGTTTTGGTTCTTGTTGCTTCTTTCTCAAAAACACAAAAATACCAAAAATATTTTCGTTGTTTCTCTTGGTTTGTTTCTTTGTTTCTTTGCTTTGTTTTGCCTTAAAAGAAAAATCCAAAAATATTTTGCTTTGCTTGGTTTGTTTTTTCTTTGCTTTGTTGGCTTCTTTAAAAAATCGAAAACACCCAAAATATTTGTTGTTCTTCTTTGGTTTTGTGAGTTCTTTGCAGGGTTCAGCCGTCCTCAGTGGATTTTGGGTTTCATGTTATTATTCAAGTCACACAAGTGAAGGGCAATAATGAAGATTAAGACAACTTGAGGAGTGGTAAGAGGCTGGTAACAAACTCTATTTGTTTCATTTTTATACATATACTCATCATTGTGAGCATGCTTAGTCTATTCATGGTAAGGAGTGTGTTACTGATGGATGCTTAGTAGTTCTTGCTTGTCTATGATTAGCTCTAGCTTGCTAATAGTTTGTAGCATGTCATATGAATGTTTGCTTGTATTGTTTTATTCATATTTTCGTATGATATTGTGGTATCCTCCTCTAGAAGTTTCATGTGAATCGACTTGGCACATGCTCACGCATGCATATGACTAACAATAGTTAGTAAGCCTCGATGATTTATTTTGCCTCAGAGTTCTTGTATCACTTTCATGCCATAATTAGTCCTGTTTTGTTGCAAGCATGATTATGACAATTATTGCTCTCTCGTTTGTTGCTCCCTCTATTGCTAGCCTTCACTTGCACTGAGCATGAGCTCTACCTATGTTTCCAACTCCCGAAAACCAATATTGCCAGCTGTGTCCACCATACCTACCTATTAGCATCGTTTGCTATTTTAGTGCATATTCAATATGCCTTGTTTTCTTCCAAATAAAATGTTTGTCTATTTTGAGGAAGTTAGTTAGTAAAGCTCTCACGAACTTGATGGCACACTTTATTCCTTGCGCTTAATAATCCTGAACCATTGTGACTTGTCCATGAAAGTTATATGCTTGCAAATTATATCTTTGAGTCAGTGAACCGTCTTTGCCACGTGGAACACTTTCAACACTTTTTGGATATCCTATCCAGTTGATACTTTGCTCTTTTGTTTACGGATGTCGACGATGTGAAATAAAAGGGGAGCTTGTGAGTTCATGGAGTCTATACATTGTGTTAGAAAAACTCCTGGGCTGCTAGCCTAAGCCATGCCTAATCATGGTTGAAACTTGCAGCATCACCGTAATGAGCATATATGAAGGATCCTCAATAAAAAGCTATGCATATGATAAACAAAAAGATTGCTGAGATGCTCATTGTCTGCTTGCCTTGTCATTTTGGTTATGGGAAAGCTCCTGTACCATGTGCAAGGGGTACCCCGTTGGCGGTTCTCTATGATATGCATGTATTTACATTGACAAGAACTTACAGGTAACCAAAGTTGAGTAGCATGCAGAGCGGCCCTCGTACTCAAGGGACTTGGGATTTTCAGCCTATGGTCTGTCATGCATATGATTCAGAGTGGACCTCACTTTCACCTTAACCACATGAAGATGCCTATGATAGGGGCAATGAGAGCTCAAAGCTAATGAGTACCTTCCTTTCAGCATTAGGAAGCCTTTCAAACTTTCCAAAAACTGTTTTCACAACCTTGTTGAGTCACCACTTATTCTATGAGCACCTTCTTGAGAGCATAGTTGTCATTCTTGTGTTTGTTCCAAAACTTGGTTAATTATGTCATGAATTTGATGCTTGTATCTCTGATATATTTACTTCTAGTCTTCACTTGAACTTCAGAGGTGCCTCGGCATTTATATTATGCTCTACAAACAAAGGCAAGCAAGATACCACTCTATCATACCTTACTATGAGCATTGCAATGTTGCTTATGTTTATTTTCCATGCTACTTATTATTATTGAGTTGGTTTCTCTTCATAGCTTGTAATGACTATTTTGAGTATACTTAGTTGCATACTTCTTATTATGAATGGTTTAAGTATCTACTCTTGTGCTGAGAGTATATACATCATATGAAGCAAATGTGTTCGTGAAAGTTCTTTTATCGCACTCAATTTTCAACTGAATTGCTTGAGGACAAGCAATAAGCTAAGCTTGGGGGGAGTTGATACGTCCAAAACGTATCTACTTTCTCAAACACTTTTGCTATTGTTTCTCCTCTAAACTTGTGTGATTTGGATACAACTAACACAGACTGATGTTGTTTTTAGCAGAACTACCTTGGTGTCTTGTTTTTGTGCAGAAAATCAACTATCAGGAAAAATCCCGGAAAATATGCCAAAAATTATATTTCACTAGAAGACCCACGGACCCAGAAGACGAGACGGAGAAGGGGCCTGGGGGGTCCACACCCCTACCAGGCGCGGGCCTACCTCTGGCCGCGCCTAGGGGGTGCAGCCACCCCAGGCACCCCCTTGGCCTCCCTCTGCGCCTATAAGTTGCCTTTTGACCTAAAAACCGAGGGGAGTTCGATAGTTTTCCAGAAAGAGTTCTGCTCCGCCGCCGCCACGAGAAACCAAGATTGGGATCCAGAAACTCCGTTCTAGCACCCTGCCGGGACGGGGAATTTGGAGAGGATCATCGCCATCGTCATCACCAACGCATCTACGTCAACCACCGATGTTTCCCTCTATAACATCCCAAAAATACTAAACTTGGATCATCAAACTCTAATCATCAAAATTAGGGTTAACAAAAACTTTTCTAAATAAAAATATGAAAGCATGCATGTGTGTATGCATCCCATTTTGAATTCTTTTGAATTGTCTTGTTTATGTGTTTCTTTGCTTGTAAAATGTTTCTTAGGTGAAATAAACATCATCTAAACAATCCCCACACTTTTCCCAAAGACAAATAAATCAAAACAAACCAAATTGGATGAATGGTCATTTTGACCAATTTAACTCCCATGCCTACTTTGGCTGTCCCAAACTTTCAGAACTTAACAGAAACTTGTCTGGATCTTTACACCCCTTGATAGTACTCATAACAAAGTATCAAGGCCCACCTTGTGATCATCCAGAAACTTTCAAATGCATAGTTTAAATGACAACTCAAAATTGAATCTTTATCATATGGGAAGATCCCACTTTTTCAAAAACCACTCAAACCAGCTCAACTTTCAAAATCCAAGCATTTGCAGACTCACCAGCACCAACCTAGCACACCACCAAAAATCTTTTCAAAATTCAAAACTTGAATTCTTGCGGCCATTTCATCAAACACCTTGCTGATTCAAATCAAATAAAATCTAAACACTATTGTGAGCAGTGATTGGAGCCTAACTTGTTCCCTCTCTAGCTCACAACAACCTCAGTAGATCATCTAGCAAACTAAAACAAGCACTATCCCCATTGTAAGCTTGGCAATGCCATCAATGGTGAACAGCCGAAGCTCACCATGTCACCCCAGTGTGGACATAAAGCTAGGAGAAGAAACAAGCCTAGCCAACATGTCTGGGAGCAAGCCAACACCCCACCGCCACTCCCTGTCCAGCGCTCGAACGTTGCCATCCCCTGGACCACACGCACAGATTGTGCCCAGCTCGCCAGCAACCATGCCGAGCATGCCCACAAACCGCGCGTTGCCCTTGCCACGTGCATACACGATCACCACCGACCCACGAGACCGCCAGACATCGCTCGCCGTCGAAGACGCCGCCTCTGCCGCGCAGAGCGTCACGTGTTCTAGACCGTTTGCAACCGCCCATACATGCGCATTAAAGCCGTAGAGCATCGCCAGGAGACCACCAAGCGATCGCCACCGCCGGCCATGCCTCTAGCAGCCCGTAGCCATGTCGCCACCGTTGCCTGCCCATCCCGTTCGATCTTGTTGTCGCGACTATAAATAGAGGCTACCCCCAGCCTAATTGAGCACACCATTCTACTCCCCTCTCCTCACTGATCGTTCCACCTCGTCCCCAAAGCAAGGCGAGCAGCGCTTCGCCGGAGCCCGCCGCCTCTAGAGAAGAAGGGAGCCAGCGATTGGAGCCGCCCCAGGAGAAGCTGCCGGTACCAGGAGGTTCGCCGTCGTCGACTTCGTCGTTCGCCCACCTCGCCGACCCTCGCCTGAGCCCGGGTGAGCCCCCAACGACCCCCACCTGCCACGTTAGGGTTCAGTCTCGCCGGCATTGCCCGACGTGGACGATGAACCTCAGCCGTTGGATTAGAACTAGATCGAACGTATCACATTGCCCCATACCGCTTCGCACCCCCTCGTCTCACTGACGCGTGGGGACAGCAACTTAACCATCCCGCGTAAGCGTTGTGCTTAGTAGGCCGGCCCAGTATCGTTTCCCGCGCAGCCCAGTCGTTTGAATTTAACCTTTTCCATTTTATTTCAAACACACTTCTGCACCCAGATTCAAAAATCAACCCAGATCGATTCAGTGAACCAAATGGAATGAAACCAATTTTGTTAGAAAGGTCTGGAAATGCTGAATCCAAGCCCATTGGATTTAAGTCATTTGGATCTGTAGATTAACCTTGGTCAAAATAACAAGGCAGAAGCTTTTCTGCATTCAAACATTTTTCAAATTTAAACCATCATTGCTTTTGAGTTGATTCCAACTCTCAAAAATCACATTCAACCATACCTTTCAGAATATATAAAAATATATAGGTTTACTTACAGAAATAATGTTCAAGTAATAAAAGAATGCCACATAGGCATTTTTAGCCACTTTAGTTAATTAAAATAAAAGGGTAAAACCTTATTAAATTGTGACACCACTTTAAATCACATTCCCATGGACTAAAATATGTGGTGATGACATGTGTCAACATGATCGCATGTTTGGTTTGGAGAATATTAAATCTCAAGTAGTTTTTCAATGAGTAGAAATTACTTTTCTAAAATAAAAGGAATTGAACCAAGCTTTAATATTGTAATGTTAGTGATGATGCTAGATCATCTATAGGACCCTTTTGTGTGATGATTGCAAGTAGTTAAGTATTTTTTGGTGATTGTGTACCTCGTATTTATTCATAGACGCTAGTACTGACCAAGGATACGAAGAGGAAGGAGGATACTACGAAGAAGAAGCCGAGGAGAACTTCAACCACTGCTCTGCACAAGGCAAGCCAATACTTGCAAGCTTATACTGATACTGATGCAAGCCTAATACTACCAGTTGAATGTGCAAGCTAACACTTGCACTTATGAAAGTTAGATAACCTATGCAATGCACTAAGCATGCTTGGTTAGCCATATTTGATGATACCCAATCCTAGTTTTACTTGCAAGCTTTCTACTTTATTTCTTTATCAAACCTCTTACTTAGAGTTTACTTAAGTGAATTGTAGATACTAGAAAGATAATTGAAGGTTGCATAAAGAGCATAAAATTTGGCCTAAGCTAGAAAACCTTTATGTCATCCTAAAGCATGAGATTGAACTTAGTTAAACTCCACTAGTTTATCACCCCTCATTAGTACTCACTCCCACTTGTAGATGCTAGTGCTAAGCATAAAACTTGATCAAATTTTAGATGGGAATACTTGGTGGAAAAATGGTTATGAAAACCTTGGAATGATGGATCATTCTATTGAGATGTTTTGGACATGTGTTTCCGAACACAGATGATTTATGGTGATGAAAATGTTGAGGCATGAGCCTTAGCTCTTTATAAAACTGATGGTTGTCTGGATGCGATACCATTCCAGTTTTATCGTACAACCATAATACCCGAGAATTGGGTAGGGCTTGACTGGAAACTTATATACCTTAGTATTGGTTCCCTCACGGACAAGGTTTGAGCTGAGGCTACCTTGTGAAGATTGTCCACCTGTGCAGTACCCAAGATGACAGTTGGTCATGGTTGGGAGTCCAAACTCACAGTAGAGGTGCTTATACTAGGGCGTGTAATTGAAAGGTTAGGATTGATTATCCGCATACTAAGTATGGTGAATTCACGATTTGTTCCTGACGGATGTATCGAATGTTGTGGTGAAAGTGTACAATCTCTACAGAGTGTCAAACTATTCGAATAGCCGCGTCCACGGTTATGGACAGTTGGAGTGGCCATACTGTTCCCCCGTCAGATGTTTTCAAAATGACTTGTGAATTGAATTGAGACTTTGACTTGACCACAACAGGGTTGTGATATGAAATACAAGTTCCCGCTTAGGTGTTATAAACTTCAACTAGCTCTCTTGCTTCTGAACTTAGTAGAGATAAATCTGGCTTCTTGCAAAACAACCCTAGAGCTTAGTGTCCTATTACAAAAAACCCCTTCACTTGTTAGTATTAGTTTGCGGGTACTTAAAGAGTACTCATGGCTTTGTCCCTGGCTATTCCCATGGCCAGACTATGAAGAGGAGTACCTGGAGGATGGACCCCAGTAAGGTTACGACAACTAGGATCATCTCCCATCGTCAGCATTGCCTGTGACCCCGAAGATGGAGCTTTGCCTACGCTACCGTTATTATTACGTATTCCGCTGCTTGTGTTGTATTAAGACTGGATCATGAGATCCTTATTTGTATAAGACCTTATGTATGGTTTGTAATGGATGATGTACTGTGGTATCCAATTCTGTTATGTCTCGCAAAAATGGTAATCTTGGGATTGCGATGTATGGCATAATAGGCATCTGGGATTAAAAATCCGGGTGTTGACAAGTTGGTATCAGAGCCATCCTGACCATAGGAGACCCTAGTTAGACTGGACGTTTGAATCAAAAATTTAGTTTCAAAACCAAAGGAAGCAAATATTTACAAAATCTTATTCCCATTCTTATCACTTTGATTCTTTCACAAAAATTCATGTTCCTTAAAAACTCTTGCAAACTACATAAAATTTGACACACTTGATCACCCTACTAACTTACTCATCTTATATTCTTTTAGATGGACGTGAAGTATAGCAAGTTTTACCAATCTGGAATTGGAGGGGACCTTATCTTTGAGAGGGATTTGGACCAGCTTTTGGAACTTCTGGAGCATCCTCACCCCGAGTTCTTCGGAGCTCAGCTCAATGCTCAAGGAGGAGAAGATCTGCAGTGGCTAATTGTTGCAAGTCTCAGAGGAAAAATTAAACCTCCCACTGCGGAAGGAATTCAATTCACCTTAAGAGAGAACAACTGGCTCGATGGACTTGCCAGGGCCATGCAAGAAGCTCTTGCCCGTCTGTGTGGGCAGAGTATCAACCAGATCAAGGGTACCCTCTTTGAGTTTTTCCCAAGGCGTGATGCAAATGGACAGCCACTGGAAGCCCCATACCATCACGAGCTGAAGACCCAATTGGACCACCTTAGCTTCATGATGTACGATCGTCAGCAGGAGTTGGATAACTGCCGTGATTACTCCAACCACAAGTCTGCCATCATCAAGACGAAGGACCAAACCATCGCCATGCTAGCGAAGGATCGCAAGTCTCGCCGCCGTCAGCTCGATGAGAAGGAGCACATCATTGCCCGTCTTCGCCACCGTATCTCGGCGTTGGAGGAGACCATCCCCGAGAGGGACATGCAGTTGGAGGAAAGGGAGAATGCCGGAGAGGATCTTCATGGAGACCCCTACTCCTATCTCAGCGATGATGATTTTCTGGAGGATCAGGCTATGGATTTCTTCACCGATGAGGATGATTACGCCTTCATCGATGACGACGAGGATGATGAGGTTGACGAATACACTGACTCCGAGGAGTAGTATCACTTGAGCACTAGCATACTGAGTAGTATTTGGTCCCACTGTATCGTAGTTTCCAGAATGGTTCTTAAACCATCTGGTTTTTTTTCTTGTGTTGTGGTGTGTGTTTGTATCGTGTGAATGAATGAAAAGCAAGTTGCTAGAAAAATCTGAGTCAAACTTTAAAAAACTTTTCAAAGCCCCAAAACTTTAGAAATTTCCCTCTTTTCTCATGATCTATCTCAATCTTCAGATGCCACGCGGAGGAAGTGGTTCATCCCTGGACCCGATGTTGCAGATCCTGCAAATGTTGGTTTCTGACCGCGAAGCTGAAAGAGCGGAACATCAAGCCAACCTAGCCACACTGCAACAGATAGCTCAGCTTGCCCACAACAATCAAGGCCACGGAAATCAGGACAACCATGGATCTAAGCTCAAGAATTTCCAGAATACCAATCCACCTATTTTCACTAAGTCGGAAGAGCCCCTAGATGCCGACGATTGGCTGCAAACCATGGAAAACAACCTAGAAGTCGCCGGAGTGGAAGCTAACGAGAAAGTTTTGTTCGCCACCCACTATCTAGCCGGAGATGCCAGAGCATGGTGGAATAGTGTTCGTGCAATGACCGGAGGACAGATGATAACCTGGGAGGAATTCAAGGTCAAGTTCAGCAGAACCCATGTGCCCTCGGGTTTGATCAAGAGGATGAGAGACGAGTTCAGAGAACTGAAGCAAGGAAGGATGACCGTAGTGGAATACCGTGACAAATTTTTGTCATTATCTAGGTATGCCCCGGATGAGATTGACACCGAAGCCAAGAAGAAAGAGAGATTCCTGAATGGTCAGCATGATGAGATGCAGACAGTGTTAATCAATATCCCCTTTGCTGATATTGAAGCCCTTGTCGACTCTGCTATCCAGATGGAAGGAAAGATCAACCAAGCCAATGAGAACCGCAAGCGTCGCATGATGCATCAGCCAGGAACCCATCAGACCCCAAAGTATCGCCCTAACTCATCTCCAGGATTTGCCCCGAGAACCAGCAGACCCCCAATGAACCGTCCGACCTACCCCAACCGTGGAAACCCTAGGCCCGGAGGAAATCACAACAACCCCGACAACTCTAGCCATTTCAACCGAGCCCCACCCAAGTTCAATAACAACAATGCTACAGCCAACCCCAACACTGCCCCGAGGACTGGAAGCAACGCTGTGCCTATAGCAGCAAAGGACAAGTCGCAGGTAACTTGTTATGATTGTGGAAATAAGGGCCACTATTCCAACGAGTGCCCCAACAAGAAGAATGCCGCAGCCCCCAATGCCAATGCCCCAGCTCAGCAGCAGCGTCGTGTTCAGCCAGGAAGAAGGTTTGCCCCAGGGAATTCGCTCAACCGCAACGGCCGTCTTTTTCTCATGCATGCTGAAGAAGCTCAGGAAGCGCCAGACGTCGTGCTGGGTATGTTTTCTGTTAATTCAGTACTTGCAAGAGTGTTGTTTGATTCTGGTGCATCGCGTTCATTTGTCACCGAAGAATTTGCATGCACTAGTAAGATTCAACCAACAAAACTGAAGCATGTAATGATCGTTCAAATTCCCGGTTCAACCACCAAAGCTAGGCAAATTTGCAAAGCCGTCCCTATCCGAATCCATGGCATAGATTTTTATGCTAATCTGATAGTACTCGGAACTAAAGGTTTGGAAGTAGTACTAGGAATGGATTGGATGTCCAAACATAAAGGATTGATTGACTGTGCCAAGAAAGCCATAACCATGACCAGTACCGCCGGAATATCAGTCGAGCATATATCTGAAACCTTACCTCGTCAATTCAAATGCAACAATAGTATAGCCCAACCTACCATTGACCAAGTCCGGATAGTCTGTGAATACCCCGATGTATTTCCAGATGTCTTGCCCAGTATGCCCCCAGATCGGGATATCGAGTTTATCATCGAACTAATCCCTGTAACTGGACCCATAGCCCAGAGACCCTATAGTATGAACCCGTCTGAGCTAGCAGAACTGAAGAAGCAACTGGATGCCATGCTGGAAATAGGATTGATTCAACCAAGTGCGTCACCATGGAGGTCACCTGTTTTGTTCGTGGACAAGAAGGATGGAGGTAACCGTTTGTGTACGGATTATCGGAAGTTGAATGATGTCACTATCAAGAACAAATACCCCTTGCCCAAGATAGAAGATTTGTTTGATCAGTTGACCGGTGCCAAAGTGTTTTCTAAGATTGATCTTAGGACTGGCTATCATCAACTCAAGATTCGTGCAGAAGATATTCCCAAGACTGCCTTTACCACCCGATATGGATTATACGAGTATACCGTCATGTCTTTTGGACTAACAAATGCCCCCGCTTATTTCATGAATCTCATGAATAAGATTTTTATGGACTTCCTGGATAAGTTTGTTGTCGTTTTCATCGATGACATTCTGATTTATTCCAAATCAGAAGAAGAACATGAGCTACACCTAAGGACCATTCTTGGGACCCTTAGAGAGCATCAGTTGTATGCAAAGTTTAGCAAATGTGAATTCTGGTTACAGGAGGTAGGATTCCTCGGTCACATTGTATCAGCTGGAGGAATTGCCGTTGACCCTGCCAAAGTGAAAGATATCGAGGATTGGCAAGCCCCAACCACTCAAACCCAAGTTCGTGCATTTCTCGGATTGGCGGGATATTACCGCAAGTTCGTAGAAGGATTCTCGAGTATCGCCAGACCCATGACCCAATTGCTAAAGAAGGACAAGAAATTTGAATGGACCGACAAATGTGAAGTGAGTTTTCAAGAACTCAAGAGGAGATTAATTTCAGCCCCAATCTTAATCATGCCGGATATCACGAAGCCCTTCGATGTGTATTGTGACGCATCCAAGATCGGTCTCGGATGTGTGCTAATGCAAGAAGGCAAAGTTATATCTTATGTATCTTGACAACTGAAGCAACATGAGCAAAATTACCCAACCCATGACCTCGAGCTCGCAGCCGTAGTTCTAGCCCTGAAGACATGGAGACATTACCTAATGTGAAATCGTTGTGAGATCTATACGGATCACAAGAGTCTGAAGTATATATTCACTTAGAAGGAGCTTAATATGAGACATAGAAGGTGGATTGAGCTAATCAAGGATTACGATCTGGACATTCACTATCACCCTGGTAAAGCCAATGTGGTGGCCGATGCCCTTAGAAGATTGCCATGCCACTTGAACTCCATGATCTTGAAGGAGCAACCAAGCTTGCACAAAGAGATGGAAGATTTTCGAATGGAATTAGTAAGTAAAGGATTTTTGGCTAGCATAGAACTCCAGCCCACTTTGATTAGTCAGATTAAATAGGCGCAGAAAGGAAATGCTAGTATTGACGGTATCAAGCGTCGTATCGGTACATGCAAAGTACCAGGATTCACCGAAGACGAAGAAGGAGTTCTGTGGTACAAAGGACGCCTTTGTGTACCAGCAGATTCTGAGTTGAAAGAAGTTATTCTGAAGGAGGCTCATGATACTCTTTATTCTATCCATCCCGGAGGAACTAAGATGTATCAAGATTTAAAAGAGTAATTTTGGTGGCATAAGATGAAGAGAGAAATCGGAAGCTATATCGCCAAGTGTGATATATGTCAGCGAGTCAAGGACGGACATCAAAGACCCGCTGGATTGTTGCAACCATTGCAGATTCCGGAATGGAAATGGGATTCCATTGGAATGGACTTTATCACTGGAGTGCCTACTTCTAGTAGGGGAAAGGACTCTATCTGGGTCATAGTGGACAGATTGTCCAAAGTCGCCCATTTCTTGCCCGTCAAGACCACATATCAGAGTTCGAAGCTAGCAGAGTTGTACATCGCTAGAATAGTTAGTTTGCATGGAGTCCCCAAGAACATCGTATCGGATCAAGGAACTCAGTTTACCTCGAGATTCTGGAAGAAAGTCCAAGAAGGTTTAGGAACCCGCCTAGATTTCAGCACCGCTTATCACCCTCAGATCGATGGACAAATGGAGCGAGTAAATCAAATACTCGAAGATATGTTGAGAGCCTGTGTGTTAGAATATGGATCTAAGTGGGAAGACTGTCTGCTGTTTGCAGAATTTTCTTACAATAATAGTTATCAAGCTAGTTTGCAAATGTCCCCATTTGAATTCATGTATGGAAGGAAGTGTCGCACCCCTTTGAACTGGTCGGAAGTAGGAGAGAGTCAGATTTTCGGACCCGACATCCTACGAGAAGCAGAAGAGAAGGTTCACAAGATTCGTGAGCACCTCAAGACAGCGCAGTCCAGACAAAAGAGTTACACCGACAAGAGACGTCGAGACCTCGCCTTCAACATAGGAGATTTTGTATATTTGAAGGTGTCGCCATTGAAGGGAATGCAGCGTTTCCAACTCAAAAGAAAGTTAGACCCCAGATATATCGGACCCTTCAAGATTGTGAACCGTCGAGGAGAAGTGTCGTATCAATTGGAACTACCCGAAGAGATGTCAGCTGTGCACAATGTGTTCCATATCTCATTACTTCGCAAGTGTCTCGAAGTCCCGGAGAAGACCGAAGTGTTCAATAATATCGATCATCCGACCATAGAGATCAACGATGATCTGACCTATCCCGAAGTACCCATCCGTATTTTGGAAGAAGCCTTCTGAACTACCAGAACCTGAAGCATCAAGTTTATCAAGATTCAGTGGAGCAACCACACGGAAGAGGAAGCTACCTGGGAGCACGAAGTTTCCCGATCTCTACAAATCCTAGGTAATCTTTTTCGTCCTTTTTCAAATCTCGGGACGAGATTTTGTTTAAGGGGGGAAGGATTGTAACATCCCAAAAATACTAAACTTGGATCAACAAACTCTAATCATCAAAATTAGGGTTAACAAAAACTTTTCTAAATAAAAATATGAAAGCATGCATGTGTGTATGCATCCCATTTTGAATTCTTTTGAATTGCCTTGTTTATGTGTTTCTTTGCTTGTAAAATGTTTCTTAGGTGAAATAAACATCATCTAAACAATCCCCACACTTTTCCCAAAGACAAATAAATCAAAACAAACCAAATTGGATGAATGGTCATTTTGACCAATTTAACTCCCATGCCTACTTTGGTTGTCCCAAACTTTCAGAACTTAACAGAAACTTGTTTGGATCTTTACACCCCTTGATAGTACTCATCACAAACTATCAAGGCCCACCTTGTGATCATCCAGAAACTTGCAAATGCATAGTTCAAATGACAACTCAAAATTGAATCTTTATCATATGGGAAGATCCCACTTTTTCAAAAACCACTCAAACCAGCTCAACTTTCAAAACCCAAGCATCTGCAGACTCACCAGCACCAACCTAGCACACCCACCAAAAATATTTTCAAAATTCAAAACTTGAATTCTTGCGGCCATTTCATCAAACACCTTGCTGATTCAAATCAAATAAAATCTAAACACTATTGTGAGCAGTGATTGGAGCCTAACTTGTTCCCTCTCTAGCTCACAGAACCTCAAAGAGATCATCTAGCAAACTAAACCAAGCACTAGCCCCACTGTAAGCTTGGCAATGCCATCAATGGTGAACAGCCGAAGCTCACCATGTCACCCCAGTGTGGACATCAAGCTAGGAGAAGAAACAAGCCTAGCCAACATGTCTGGGAGCAAAACAACACCCCACCGCCACTCCCTGTCTAGCGCTCGAACGTTGCCAGCCCCTGGACCACACGCAAAGACCGTGCCCAGCTCGCCAGCAACCATGTGGAGCATGCGCCGACACACCTCGACACGCCCACGCCTTGCCGCCCTTGCCGTGAATACACGATCACCACCAGAGACCGCCAGACATCCCGTTCACGCGCCCCATGCCTCACAGCCACCGCCCTCAAGATGCTGCCTCTGCCACAGCGCTATGCGTTCCGCACTGCTTTCACCGCGCATGACATGCGAGCCATAGAGCATCGCCAGGAGACTACCAAGCGATCGCCACCGCCGGCCATGCCTCTAGCAGCCCGTAGCCATGTCGCCACCATCGCCTGCCCATCCCGTTTGGTCTTGTCGTCGCGACTATAAATAGAGGCCACCCCCAGCCGAATTGAGCACACCATTCTACTCCCCTCTCCTCATTGATCGTTCCACCTTGTCCCCGAAGCAAGGCGAGCAGCGCTTCGCCGGAATTTCGCCGGAGCCCGTCGCCTCTGGAGAAGAAGGGAGCCAGCGATTGGAGCCGCCCCAGGAGAAGCTGCCGGTACCAGGAGGTTCGCCGTCGTCGACTTCGTTGTTCACCCGCCTTGCCGACCCTCGCCTGAGCCCCGGTGAGCCCCCGATGACCCCCACCTGCCGCGTTAGGGTTCAGTCTCGCCGGCGTTGCCCGACATGGACGATGAACCTCAGTCGTTGGATTAGAACTAGATCGAATGTATCACATTGCCCCGTACCGCTTTGCACCCCCTCGTCTCACTGACGCATGGGGACAGCAACTTAACCAGCCCGCGTAAGCGCTGTGCTTAGCAGGCCGGTCCAGTATCGTTTCCCTCGTAGCCCAGTCGTTTGAATTTAACCTTTTCCATTTTATTTCAAACACACTTCTGCACCCAGATTCAAAAATCAACCCAGATCGATTCAGTGAACCAAATGGAATAAAACAAATTTTGTTAGAAAGGTCTGGAAATTCTGAATCCAAGCCCGTTGGATTTAAGTCATTTGGATCTGTAGATCAACGTTGGTAAAAATAACAAGGCAGAAGCTTTTCTGCATTCAAACATTTTTCAAATTTAAACCATAATAGCTTTTGAGTTGATTCCAACTCTCAAAAATCACATTCAACCATAGCTTTCAGAATATGCAAAAATATATAGGTTTACTTACAGAAATAATGTTCAAGTAATAAAAGAATGCCACATAGGCATTTTTAGCCACTTTAGTTAATTAAAATAAAAGGGTAAAACCTTATTAAATTGTGACACCACTTTAAATCACATTCCCATGGACTAAAATATGTGGTGATGACATGTGTCAACATGATCCCATGTTTGGTTTGGAGAATATTAAATCTCAAGTAGTTTTTCAATGAGTAGAAATTACTTTTCTAAAATAAAAGGAATTGAACCAAGCTTTAATCTTGTAATGTTAGTGATAATGCTAGATCATCTATAGGACCCTTTTGTGTGATGATTGCAAGTAGTTAAGTATTGTTTGGTGATTGTGTACCTCGTATTTATTCATAGACGCTAGTACTGACCAAGGATACGAAGAGGAAGGAGGATACTACGAAGAACTTCAACCACTACTCTGCACAAGGCAATCCAATACTTGCAAGCTTATACTGATATGGATGCAAGCCTAATACTACCAGTTGAATGTGCAAGCTAACACTTGCACTTATGAAAGTTAGATAACCTATGCAATGCACTAAGCATGCTTGGTTAGCCATATTTGATGATACCCAATCCTAGTTTTACTTGCAAGCTTTCTACTTTATTTATTTATCAAAGCTCTTACTTAGAGTTTACTTAAGTGAATTGTAGATACTAGAAAGATAATTGAAGGTTGCATAAAGAGCATAAAATTTGGCCTAAGCTAGAAAATCTTTATGTCATCCTAAAGCATGAGATTGAACTTAGTTAAACTCCACTAGTTTATCACCCCTCATTAGTACTCACTCCCACTTGTAGATGCTAGTGCTAAGCATAAAACTTGATCAAATTTTAGATGGGAATACTTGGTGGAAAAATGGTTATGAAAACCTTGGAATGATGGATCATTCTATTGAGATGTTTTGGACATGTGTTTCCGAACACAGATGATTTATGGTGATGAAGATGTTGAGGCATGAGCCTTAGCCCTTTATAAAATTGATGGTTGTCTGGATGCGATACCATTCCAATTTTATCGTACAACCACAATACCCGGGAATTGGGTAGGGATTGACCGGAAACTTATATACCTTAGTATTGGTTCTCTCACGGCCAAGGTTTGAGCTGAGGCTACCTTGTGAAGATTGTCCACCTGTGCAGTACCCAAGATGACAGTTGGTCATGGTTGGGAGGCCAAACTCACAGGAGAGGTGCTTATACTAGGGCGTGTAATTGAAAGGTTAGGATTGATTATCCGCATACTAAGTATGGTGAATTCACGATTTGTTCCTGACGGATGTATTGAATGTCGTGGTGATAGTGTACAATCTCTGCAGAGTGTCAAACTATTCGAATAGCCGCGTCCGCGGTTATGGACAGTTGAAGTGGCCATACTGTTCCCCCGTCAGATGTTTTCAAAATGACTTGTGAAATGAATTGAGACTTTGACTTGACCACAACAGGGTTGTGATATGAAATACAAGTTCCTGCTTAGGTGTTATAAACTTCAACTAGCTCTCTTGCTTCTGAACTTAGTAGAGATAAATCTGGCTTCTTGCAAAACAACCCTAGAGCTTAGTGTCCTATTACAAAAAACCCCTTCACTTGTTAATATTAGTTTGCGAGTACTTAAAGATTACTCATGGCTTTGTCCCTGGCTATTCCCATGGCCAGGCTATGAACAGAAGTACTTGGAGGATGGACCCCAGGAAGGTTACGACAACTAGGATCATCTCCCATCGTCAGCATTGCCTGTGACCCCGAAGATGGAGCTTCGCCTACGCTACCGTTATTATTACTTTTTCCGCTGCTTGTGTTGTATTAAGACTAGATCATGATATCCTTATTTGTATAAGACCTTATGTATGGTTTGTAATGGATGATGTACTATGGTATCCAATTCTGTTATGTCTCGCAAAATGGTAATCCCGGGATTGCGATGTATGGCATAACAGGCATCTGGGATTAAAAATCCGGGTGTTGACACCCTCATCCATGAGTGAGTAATCCCCCGATGTAGGCTTGGGGATGGTAGGGATTGGATGAGTTCTGTCATGTAATCGAATAAGATTTGTTAGGGCATAGTGCCTAGTATCTCTATTAGTGTTATTTGACTTTGTTGCAACTTGTTGTGCTTAATGCTTGTCACTAGAGCCCGAGTGCCATGATCTCAGATCTGAACTTATTATTGAATCATTATGATAGTATTGTTTGTGAT
Source organism: Avena insularis (assembly GCA_023614405.1). Classification (NCBI taxonomy): domain Eukaryota; kingdom Viridiplantae; phylum Streptophyta; class Magnoliopsida; order Poales; family Poaceae; genus Avena; species Avena insularis. Next base: position 216,346,066 of record CM042685.1, on the reverse strand, counting down.
CTTATCTGCAAGTTGTGTACACATATCATTGTTTGAATCCAAAGGCCCCAAAGTGACAATAATTGGGACAACCGGAGGGGGTGGTTGTGGTGTGAGGATCACATGTGTTCACGGAATGTTAATGATTTGCTCCGGTGCTCTATTAAAAGGAGCACCTTAATTTCCAGTAGTTCCCTAGAGGCCCCGCTGCCACGAGCTGGTTGGACAGAAGATGTTGTGCAAGTTCTCATTGTGAGAACATATGACTATATATGGAGCACATGCCTAGGATTGTTTAGTACTTGGATGCTTGTTATTATTTATCTGTAACGCCCTAGATCTTGAAGTTACATGTTTATACTCGTCCATGTAACGCCCGTCCATCCATCCCTATGCCTACCGCACTTGAATCCCACTGTTACCATTACTGTTACTATTGATCTTGTTTTATTGCTGCTGTTGCTTTGCTGTTACTACTACAAACTATTGCTACTGATAAACTTCTGTGAGCAAGAACTATTTCCAGGTACAGCTGAACTGACAACTCAGTTGTTAAGGCTTGCAAGTATTCTTTGGCTCCCCTTGTGTCGAATCAATAAATTGGGTAATACTACCCGCAAAGACTGTTGCGATCCCCTATACTTGTGGGTCATCAATATATCATAAACACTTTTTACAATTTGGTACAAGCGAGACTAGAATGTAAATAAGCAAGATGGGAAATGCCTATCCTGCATGTTTGTATATAGTATATAATGTAGTATAAAATGTCTACTTTAGGATATGCCGCATCCTCGCCGTTGACTCGGTGGGAATGACAGAGGAGTACTGCGCTCCACCGGGCATGTCCGAGACTGGGCTCCACCAGGCTGGCACTAGGAGGTGCTACATATCGGGATGCGTAGCTTGGTGATGAATCCGGGTGTCGTCGTTGACCCGGAGCTTCTTTGATGGCAGTCGCGTGGTACAAGCATGGTGCAGAGGGAGCTGGCCCCCAAGGAGGTGGTACGCCATCATGCCAGAGAGGATGACGAGAACGTCTGTTGCTATATGGTGATGTTGGACGCTAGGGTCTCCAATACCTGGCAGGTTCTTCAGGGATTTCACCCGAGCTATACTCCTGTGATGGTTCCTTCTCTTTGGATGTTCACATCCCGCGGCTCAGGAACCGGAAGTCGGTGTTAAGTTTGAGCGAGATGTGATTCAAGATGTATTAGAGATATTTATATAATATTAGTATTTTGTTGTTATTCGAGATTTATCGAGATGTATCAGTACTTTGTTGTTATTCGAGATGTTACTCGAGATGTTATATGTTATTAGTACTTTGTTGTTGTGATATGGTACATTGTTAATTTTTTTACTCATATGCACATTATGTCATAGCAGTTATTCTATGGACTTCAACGACAGAGAAGGTGAAGAGAGTCTATTCCACATGATACGAGGTGATGAAGCGCTCCCCTATCAGGGTGATGCGCTCCTCGATCATGGTGGAGCACTCGTCGATCAGGGTGGAGCAGGAGACTATGGAGCAGAAGATGGCTCACAGTTTCTGAATGAGTCCGGTGATGGAATGGAGATAGAACCTCTATTCAAAGCGCAGACGAGTTTTAATTGCGATGACAACTTAAAAAATTATGGACCGGCCTTAACAAAGTCTGGCGAGGTATATTATTAAGCCTCTTGTGATCACTGGATAAATGCATTAATTGATTTGTGGGTATATATATTAATGCATGTTTCTTATTTTAGACCTCCACGTCGACCAAGTCTGGTAAAAGTAGTAAACGAGGCCCGACCAAAGGGATGTCCCACGATCCACATCTCACAAACCGTTGCTTCCCCTAAGTAACGCAAACACATTTGTGCATCAATGCGGAATTATTGTTAGGGACAACGTCCCGCTCAACATTATCAACTGGAATAAGCCAGCAAAGGGAGATGGAAACCCTAAGAGTTTTGTCGAGGATAGATACAAAGACATATTATGGGAGAAGCTCATTTCATATTTCACCCTACCGGTCTTGGAGTCTGAGCAGGCCAAAGATGCTATGAGGTCCAAAGTCAAGCATTTCGCTCTTAAAAAGGTGGCCGAACAGTTCAGTAACTACAAAAAATATTATACAATGAATATCTCGAGGAAAAAGAAGTTCTAGAATTCACTCGCACACTAGAGAAGCAGCGGGCTCACTAGGAAAGCTTTTTGGACTACAAGAAATCAGAAGTAGCAAAAAAAGGTTTGAAAAGAATAAAGAAAATTCTACAAAAAAGAAATATCACCATAAGATGGGGACATGTGGCTACAGGACTCCGTGCCTAAGTGGGAGGAAGCCGAGCGAGCCTTGCATGTCCTAGGGATCACTCCGGCTACAGAGGACTGACCCATCAGGGTAAGGAATTGGTTACTTGTGCATGTGGCTAAGTATGACATGGAAACAGGGGAGTTAATATTGGATGAAAAGACACAAATTGCTACACCCCATGAAGCAATTGTTAAAACAATTGGGGAGGTTCGATATGGTAAGTTCAAACCCGACAGAGAGAACGACGAGCTAACAAAGGCCCTCGGAAATCCTGAAAAACCAGGACGAACACGAGGCTTTGGACCTTCTGTGCCATGGAAGACTGGATTTCCCGAGAACAATGAATCTTATAGAAGCCGAGCGAGTGCAAAGAAGAGGAAGGAGCAGGAGGAGGAGGCATACCGGTTTCATAGCGTAGAAATAAAAAACGAGGAAATATATGCCATTCTAAAGGAGCAACAGAAGCAACTGGACAAAATGCGCCAGCAAGGACCAACTCATCAGCCGCTGGAAGAAAGTGTCAGCGGCCCATCTCAGCAGAAAAGCAGCGTGGCTTCCATGGCGGCCGATCCGATAGATCTCTACCCCATGGATAATATCACTGAGAAGACAAGTTGTGAGCTACATGTGGGAGTGATGAACTTTTCCTTCAAGGCGGCTCTCGGCTATGCTTTATCCTGTGAACCTGGAGCACGCTGGCATCGCAATGAGATAAATAAGGCTGATGACTACAAACGCTATCTGATGATAATTGGTAGGAATAAGACAAGAAGTAGTACTGCAAGCAACAGGAAAAGAGACATTGCCCAACTTGGAGATCAGGAAAAACAATCGATCTCCCCACTCAAGGTGTTACCCAATTTTGATCATGATAAGGGTTTCCTCATCGATCAAGTGGTGGAGTTTGCTAGAGGTGCTTATATGAATGTTGATCACGTGCTAGGCGGACATGTCCCCATGCAGACGAAAATAACATGGAAATATGAACACGAGAAGCGTCTGGTCAGACCTGATGAGGTCGAGCTTCTACCAACACAAATGCGAAAACTGCATGAGTGGTACAAACATGTTGATAATTGCAAGGTAATAAGGGATCGATTAATAATGATCCTTGTGAAAGTCACAAATGAGCATTTCATAGGTGAAGACGAGATCAAAATTTATTTTGAGGAATTATATATGTTACTCAAACTCGAATCTCTCGACTTGAGTCTTGTTAGTTCCTATTGTGTGTAGGTGGTTCATTTAGTTTTATGATAAAGTCTCTAACTCAGCTCGTTCATTGCTTGTAATTATCCTCACTGTGCTATTATGCAGAATGAAGAGCGATGAATGTGACCGAAGGGGAATCTTTGACACTTGGTTCATCGACCCACGCCGAGTTAATGAACCATTGCTACGACAGTACCCCAAGGTCATGGATCATAACTTGCTAAGGTTCATAAAGAGGCAACTGATACATTGGAAACGTATCTATAAATTTTGATGCTCCAAGCTTGTTTAGTATCTACTTTGCTTTACTTGTCCACACTTTGAGGTGTTTTTTACATGTTTTCTGGTACTAACCTATTAACAAGTTGCAACAGTGCCAAATGCCTGTTTTCTGCTGTTTTAGGTTTCAAAAAAGTTAGTAAAGAAATATTCTCAGAATTGGACGGTACAAAGGACAAAGTCAATTACTTTCCATGGGGAACAAGAAGTCCAGAGGAGAGCCGGAGGGGCCGTCCAGAGGGGCCAGACCCACCATAGGCGCGGGTGGGCCCCACCCCACGTCTGGCTAGGGTTTGGTCGCCCTGGCGGCCGCCTCGGTCTTCCCCTTCGCCTATAAGAAGCCCCTGATGCAGAAATCCTGGGTACCCGATCAAATCTCCACTAAACCGTCTATAGTCGCCTCCACCATCGTCCCTAGATCAGGGGGATCTGAAGTTCTTCCTGGCACCCTGCCGGAGGGGAGATCATCCCTGAGGACTTCTCTCCGATATGATGCGTGAGTAGTTCCACCTTGGACTATGGGTCCATGTAGTAGCTAGATGGTTGTATATCCTCCTTTGTGCTTTCATGTATAGATCTTGTGAGCTCCGTTCATGATCAAGATCTAATCTATTTGTAATCATGCGTGTTGTGTTTGCGGGGATCCGATGGATATTGAGATTATTTTGTTGGTTTGATTAATGGTTTTGTCTTTATGATTCTATCATGTCTGTGTTGTTTGTGATCTTGCATGCTCTCCGTTGTTAGTAGCTATCTGGCCAAGTAGTTGCTAGTGACTCCAAGAGGGGGTATTTATGCTCAATAGTGGGTTCATGCCTCTAGTTTCCAAGGTAAGTGATAGAAATCTCTTCGGTTGTAGATGTGTTGTTGCTACTAGGGAGAAAACAACGGTCTCTTGTTCATGGAACATGTGGAATGTTTACCTTACACACTTTGCATAAAGCAGTTGTCTGTTGCTTGTAACTTAATACTGGAGGGGGTTCGGATGATAACCTGAAGGTGGAATTCTAGTCATAGATGCAGTTGGATGGCGGTCTATGTATCTTGTTGTATTTCCCAATCAACCTCATAGGATCTTTCTGACTAGTAATTGCATTGTTATGCCTTGCTCAGTTCCTTTCAATTGCCCTGCTGTAATTTTTTTACCCTTCATGCCATGTTGTTTATCTAAGGAGAGCACCTCTAGTGAACTATGGACCCCGGTCCAATCTTTACCATTGATACATCTTCCACTGTTACTTGTTTACTTGCTGCAAACCATTACCTTTCACACCATTCGTTTAATCCTTTGTTACAGCAAACCGGTGAGCTTGACAACCTCACTGTTCATTGCGGCAAAGTAGTTTGTTTTGTGTAGGTCTCCACGTTGCTTGCAACACCTGTGTGACGTTTCCTTCCTCCTTCTGGTCCGATAACCTCGGTCTCAACTGAGGGAAAACTTGTTGCTTGCTCTTCACACCCTTGATTAGGGTTACTAACAAAGTGCCACGTCGAGCACCATCAGCAACACTACAAAAAGAGAATACTATTTACTTACAATTTTAGGTGAGAGTGTTATTGTCTTGTACACATTCACTTTTACTTACTCTATGTTAAGTGTAATTGCTGAGTTACTGACGTATATAACGTGCCTAGATTCGATTACATTCTGCTAATCATTGAAGTTGACACTGGAAGAGTTAAAATCAAGGACCCACTAAAGAAAGATGAAGCAGAGTACGCAAACATTAAAGATATACTCCAGAGGTAATTTCAGTCATTATTGGTCTTTTTCGTTCATTTCCTAAGATATCAAGTAACTACTAACTTATTTTTTTGCCGGGCAGGGTTTGGAAAGAATTCACCTACGATAGGTGAATTTAAAGATAAGCATAGTTTTCATTCGTTCAAGGTAAGTAGTACGATCTACGTCCGCGCATCTCTTCAATTCTAGTTTCAATACCATTATATCATCCTTGATTATTATTTGATTAAATTATATTCTCGTAAAGTGCGACCAACAGCCCGCGAGGGACTAATTGGTGTGGATACTTTATGTGCGAGTACATTCGCTCGGAGGTCAGTGAGCAAGACAGAGCGACAATTCTAGATGCACGTGATAAATATATTCACAATTATTACCTCCACTAGTGTTGAGTGTCATTCATAATATTTGTTATGACGATTGATATTCATATTGATCTCCTTCTTTTATATATAGTTGTTACGATTGCGGGAGAATCTCCAACCAAAGGAGCGACTGGTTGCAATTCAAGAGGACTTGGCAGGGTTTTTGGTTGACCATATCATAGACCCAAGGGGAAATTTTCATACCACGGGACTCCCATGATTTAATGATCTCCATGTAATCGAATAGACAGGCTCTAGTCCCGGTTGTGATCTCCATGTAACCAAATTGTATATATATATGTATCAACATGTAATATATTTGAACAAGCAAGAAGAAAGAGGTCACTGCAATCTATATAATCATGATGATGTTGTGTGTAATAGATTCCTTCATTGCACGTTAGTTACGCAAAACCTCTCCCTCCTCTACTGATCCTCCTGTCGTGGCAAAACCTTCTGCTTCACCGCCACCGGCTGCCGCGACGGAGATCGCATAGTCCCGGTTCGTAGCACGAACTGGGACTAAAGATTCTTCACCCCCCGCTCTCCACCAACGCCATGTGGTGCGAGTTTAGTCCTGGTTCGTGAGTGATCCCCGACTAAAGCTTGGGACCTCTAGCCCCGACTCCACAACCGGGACTAGAGGCTGTCTAGAATCGGGACTAGAGCCCCGTTCTCCACCAGGGAATCCTTCGGTACCCTGCTCATCCTATTATTTTCTTAATGTTCTTTTTTACAAAAAAAATGCATCCAGATTTAGGTCTTGATCTAGGGATTTTGCGTGATTTTGGTTTGTGCAAACTAGATATCGCAATTTGACGATGTGGAAGACGATCGTAGTGGATGTCCATCAATCTATGATACCAAATTTGACGATTCAACTTTCATTATAAAGCATCAAGGATTAGACATGATTAGAATGGTACTCTATCTCTCATCTAATTATTTAATCCATAGAGATGTAGCCACTCTGCTTAATGTTTTGGTGTATTTGCACTTTACTTTCCAATGTTTTGCATCATTTAGTGATGTATGAGTTTTCTAATGTTATCACATCTATAACAACCTACATCATGTAACTAGCAAGTTGGTAAACAATTGAAAACCATTTTCCTTGGTGCTGCATCTTTGAGAATGATGGTCTTTGTGGTTTTTAATTTTTCATTCCGCTCAAACATCCTGAGGACCTAAACCTTTGTATTCAATGCCGCTTCCTTCTTCCGAGATGATGAAAATATGATAGAGTGCTTTATGTTATTTTTTAGAGTGAATTCCACTTTTTACCCTCTAGATATGCATTTATGACACTAATTACCCCATTGAGTGAAAAAAATTCTGGATTACCCCTTTTAGAAGTTTTGAACCCTCATTCTCTGATGTGTTTCTATTGGGCAAGGTGTAAGGCGTTGACCGGAGTTTAAATGTATCAAGACGATGAGTAGGAATTGAAAATATGGATACAAGAAGTATGAACATGATTGTCGATCATGCCCTTCGATCTTTACACATTTTACCGCGTCACCCTGGCGTAACATGCAAACTCTATGTAACAAAAACAAACAAAGTGCTAAATTGGGATAAAAATGTGTTCAAAGGCTCTTAAATGAGATATTTGAGTTTTGGTTCACTAAATGGGGTAATTAGTGTCACAAATGCACAACTAGAAGGTAAAAGGTGAAATTCACTATTTTTATTCTTCTTTTGATAAGTAATACATCTCTATTTTTTGGATCATTTAATGTTTGTGCAATATATATATAAAATATTAAATACTTGTTGCCCAGATGGGTAGCTGACCACCATTCATCTACCTAACACGTGTCCTAGCTGATCAAACATGGTTAACCTATAGTCACCAACTGATTCATGCAGACACCCCTGATACGTCGGAAACGTATCTATAATTCTTGATGTTCCATGTTTGTTTAGTATCTACTTTTCTTTGCTTTGTCTACACTTTGAGGTGTTTTATATGTTTTTCTGGAACTAACCTATTAACAAGTTGCCATAGTGCCAGTTATCTGTTTTCTTCTGTTTTTGGTTCCACAAAGAAAGAAAATCAATATTCTCGAAATTGGACGGGACAAAATCCAAAGTCAATATTTTACCGTGGTCAACACGAAGTCCAGAGGGGCGACGGAGAGGCAAACCAGGGCCACCACACCACCCCCTAGGCGCGGGTGGGCCCTACCCCGTGCCTAGGTAGGGTGTGGCCCCCCTGGCCGCCTCCCAGCCTCGCCTCCTTCGCCTATAAGAAGACCCCGAAGAGAAAACCCTAAAGAATCCATCATACTTCCAGAAAAAGTTATGCTGCATCACCGCCACCGAAGGGGAGATTCAGGGGACAGACAATCTCTATTCCGGCACCTTGCCGGGACGGGGAAGTGCCCCCGGAGCCATCTCCATCGATCTCCACCACCATATTCATCACCGTTGCTGATTCCCATGATGAGGAGTGTAACATCCCATCATTTATGAACCAATGAAGGGTAGATTTAGGAATTTGTGATATTGCATGCATTCATCTGTGAAAATGTGAGTAATTTTTTTGCCAAATAAAAACCTAAAGTGATCAAAGTTTCTTTCATGCTTTGAGATTAGGTATAGTCTTGGAGGATGATTGTTATAAACCTTGATATGATCTTTGTGGATTAGTGTGTTTTGGGAAATGAAATTTGAATTTAAAACTTGAGTGTTTGATTTATAATTCAAAAGGATTTAGAATTATGTTTGAGTATTTTGATTTAGTCAAGAGATGATGATTAAGAGCTCAAACTTTAAATAACATAACATAATCAATGAAATGAATATTTATTCCATAATTTTAATAAATAAGTTACAGAAATGTAACTTATGTAAATGAGCAACAAACTTTACAATAGTAAATAAATAAAAGAATAATCTTTATATATTATGTAATAGTACAATCTTCATTACAAAAGAATAAAATAAAAAGTACAAAACAATAAAATAAAGATTACAATTGAATAAGAAAATATTACAAGTAATTATTTACAAAGAAAAGGACAGCCTAAACTAAAGTCTTGAATCTTCAAGTCTGGTACCTGCAAAACAAACACAAACAAAAAAGAAAGAAAGTTAAAGTTAAAAATGTTTTACTCTCAGAATTGACAGTGAAGTGCAATGTTCAAAGTTCATCATTGAGTAATCTTTTAAAGGGGCAAATTTCACCAATTTGAAAGAACTGAATCTTTCATAATTTCAAGTCACAAGCCAAATAAACAGCAAGGAGGGGCAAATTTCACCAAGACAAGTAAATGTAACCAGATAGAAGTAACTTCATATCTAGAGCATATCCACAAGGTGTGCAGCAGACACACAGGCAGCACACACACCAAACTGCATGGTGTGTGCTGTCAGCACAGCAGCAACAACCACACACACATAAAACTATCAGCACGGCCATGGGAGGCATCCCCACACCTTTTCCCTATTCTTACACACCAAGAACACACTCAGCTTAGCAAAGCCAAACCAGATCACACCAACCAAACCCTGGATCATCTTACCTAGATGGTGACATAAGGAGGAGGTAGATCAGGTGGAGAGCAAGGACAAGATCAAACTACCAGGACCAGGAGGTGGAGAGCTAGACCAAGGACAAGTCCAGGAGGTGGAAGTATCAGGAAAAGCACCAGATCAAGCTAGCCACAAGATCAACAACTTGCAACAACAACACCCAAGTGTGGTGAGCATCACAAAGCATCCATATATTTTGTTCATTATATTCAAACATAAAAGCATGTGTTGTTTTAGTGATCACCCAAGTGGGGTGAACCTATCATAGAGGAAATTTGAAATATAAGGCCAATAGTAAACTCTACCAAATCCACCAGGATCTCAGACCAGCATCATAGATCCTGGTGATCATCAGCAACTCATATATATTCCAAAATGTTCTCATATAGCTTATGTAATTTGGGCACATCTCCTAATGGAGTAGCACCACAGATTTCATAAAACTATATGCACCAACATTAAGCTATAAGCAAAAAAATCATTTTAGCCCACTAGGATCCAAGGTTCAGTAAACAACCTTAATACTTAAGCATATCTATGAGGGACAGTAGGATAGGAATTTAATTCCTAAGCCTCATACCAGCATCATAGGCATTGATCTTTTAAAGAAAGAAGCTTACAATTTATCTTTAACAGACATCCAATTTTAAGCACTGCTATAGTAAAGCCCAGCAATAGAATCACTACTTGCGTGCCATCCTAGGATGGTGTCACAAGAACCAATTCTAAAACAAGCCAACAATCATTTAGCTTTCATAAATAAACCAATAAGACAATAACTATCATTTTCCTAGAAAGAAAAACCAGGAATCAGGATCAGGTGTATATGTGCAAAGTGTTACTGTAAGAAACCAAGTAACCTCAATCTACAAATGAATTCACAAGCCAATCTTTACTAATGCAGTAAATCACCACTGACAAGGCTACCATCAGTATTAGAGCACTGGCAGTAGAGAGACATACTAAGCATCAACCTAACAAACCAGGTTTCACAGTTATACCATTAGCTTAACCAAGCTTTATCACCAGTTAAAGGCAACACTACTGAACCACCAGCATCAAATAAAGAATATCATCAGGTAATCAAAACATGATAGAAAGCACTAAAGTGCAGTGAGCACAATCTTCACTAGGCATCACTACTAAATCGAACCAGCATCTTACTAGCACAAAGAGGGATGAATCCTAGAACCAGGGAAGAACCCTAGATCATATATGAACCCTAATGAGGAATGGCCACTAGTTACACCCATATGAACTTAGAGGAGGTAGAGGCACGAGTGATAACCCAAGGACCAACACACCTGTGGTCCTCGCTATAGATTATAAGAGGAAGTAGAGGGTCGTCAACGAACACGGCGGCATGGGGAGCACACCAAGGGGGCGCTGCGACCCACACCACACTGAGGCGGTGACCATAGCCACGCCTGGAGGCGAGGAGCATCACCACGGCACACAGCAGCAGCGGCGGCGACAGCACCAGCGCCACCCCAAACCCTAGGGTTTGGGACGGAGCTAGTCTGGCCACGGGGAAGCTCTAGGTCCAAATCAAATTGGACATGAGGGTAGAGCAGGGTCGACAACCTCATCCTGCACCACGGCGGCGGCTAGGAAGGTCCTGTTGGAGATATGCCCTAGAGGCAATAATAAATGTAGTTATTATTATATCTTTGTGTTTATGATAAATGTTTACATTCATGCTATAATAGTATTAACAAGGAAACCATTAATACTTGTGTGATTTGTAAACTTAATTTGAAGTCCCTAGTATAGCCTCTATACTTCACTAGCTTGTTGGTTGATTGATGATTGTGGTTTCCCTATCATGAACATTGAGATGTTATCAAACAACAAGATCATATCGTTAGGAGAATGATATGGTGGACATACTCCTATAGATAAGCGTAGCATAAAGATCAAGTCATTTCAATAGTTCAATTGCTATATGCTTTCTGATACATAGTAACCTAATTCCTTCGACCATGAGATCATGCATATCACCTTTACTGGATGGATGCTTTGATGTCATCAAACACCACACCGTAACAGGGTGGCTATAAAGGTGGTATTGAGTGTTCGGAAAGTATTGGTTGAAACACATGGATCAAGAGTGGGATTTGTCCATCCATATGACGGATAGATATTCTCTGGGCCCTCTCGGTGAAATGTCATCCAATTAGCTTGCAAGCATGTGACTGGGTCACAAGGGATCACATATCACGGGAACGAGAAAAGAGTACTTATCGATACGAGGTTGAACTAGGTATGCGAGATACCCGATCATAACCTCGGATAAGTAACATATCGTGAGACAAAGGGAAATTGGTATCGTATGTAAGTGGTTCATTCGATGCAAAGTAATCGTAGAAATATGTAGCCATATGAATTTCCAGATTCCTCTATTGGTTATTGTTAGAAGTGTCTCGATCATGTCCGCATAATTCACGAACCGTAGGGAGACACACTTAAGGATTCGACGTTGTTTGAGTAGTTATGGTATTATGAGAAAGAGACCGAATGTTGTTGAGTCTCGGATGGGATCCGGATATCACGAGGTGATCCGGAATGGTCCGAGAATAAGATTCATATAAGGAAAGTCCCGTTTGGAGTTGGGGAATGGTTCTGTTTTCATCGGGAACATTATAGAAGGTACCTGAATTTCCGGCACTCCTGAGGTGGAAGGGGTTCATGTATGTGTCATTGAAAGTTTGAATGATTTCATCTTGTTCTAGTTGTTCTAGCTGTCCAATATAAAGGGTTTATTTAAATCCTAAATTGAAAAGTCAAACGGCTAGTTTGAAAGTCAAACGGCAATTTTGGGAAGTGGGAAAGAGGAGGAGGTGGAGGCCGACTTGGGGAGGAGTCCCCTTGGCGCGCGCCTCCCAAGGCCGACTTGGGAGGACTCCTCCCTTGGCCGCCCTCCCACCTATAAAGGGAGGCAGGGCCTCCCCTCCTAACACACACAAGTTCCACCTCTAATCTCCGGTTTAGAGCCGTTTTTGTTTAGAGCTTGTAATTTCTTTATCCCGCGGTTTAGAGCCTTCTAATTGATTTAGAGCCTTCTAATTTGTGTGTCTAATTACTATAACACTAATAGCCTCTCTCATAAGCTCCACCATACTGCACCGCTTAAGGCGAAGCCTCATGATTTCCCTCTACTTCCGGTACCACGCCACAGCTGCGTAATCAGGAGAGTGCTACAACCTCCGGCCTGCTGGAACAAGGAGAGGAAGGTCTTCGTCGAAAGTACCGAACGTGTGACCGATCAAGGGAGCGCTGCTTGGAACGGGCGCTGGAAGGATCGTCTCTGATCTTGAGATCGGAAAATGCGACTACATCACGAGAATCTGCTCTCGTTAACCGCTTTGGAATCTTCGAGGGTGAGTTCCTCTATCGACTCGTTGCTGCAATCTAGTAGATAGATCTTGGCTTGTTTGTTTGTATGCGATAGAAAATTTTGTTTTCCATGCTACGAACCCCTACAGTGGTATCAGAGCCGTGTCTATATGTAGATCTGTTGCACGAGTAGAACACAATGGTCATTGTGGGCATTGATGCTTTTATTGTAGATTGCTTTCTGTGTACTTTGCATCTTGCGGTATGTTGGGATGAAGCGGCCCGAGCTAACCTTACATGACATCGTTCATGAGACTTGCTCCACGCTTGACATGCAACTTGTATTGCATAAGTGGCTTTGCGTGCTGTTTCTCCTAGCATAGTAAAGATCCAATTTACAACGGGTGATCAACAATGCTAGTATCAATGTTGTGGTTCTTGTTCGTAAGTTAGAACGACACTTATTGAAAGCCCCAAACCACGTAAAATATGCAAAGAAAGTAGAGGCGTCTAACTTTGTTTTTGAGGGGTGTGCAATGATGTGATATGGCCATGATTGTGATTATATTTGATGTATGCAATGTTCCTTATTGTAAGTTGGCAATGGCAGAGCCATATGGTTGTCTTTAATTTACTGTTAAGACTGCGTGTCTATTCAAAATAGTTGTAATAGTTGAAGCTGGTGGGCGACAACCATGAAGAAGCGTCATTGACCTTGATGCTATGCGGTGATGATGGAGATCATGTTCGTGCTTGAAGATGGAGATCGGAAGCACAAAGAAAAGGCCATATCATATCACATATTATGAATTGCATGTGATGTTAATCCTTTATGCATCTTGTATTGCTTAGTAGACGACGGTAGCATTATAAGATGATCCCTCATACACATAAATTTCAAGTTCTAAAGTGTTCACCCTTAGTATGCACCGTTGCCAAAGCTTGCTGCTTCGAAGCACCACGTGATGATCGGGTGTCTTTGATTCCGCAGGTGAATACAACGTAAGCAAGCCAGATTTGCTTATGCGGTAGCTAAGGTTTGATCTTGACGAGCCTAGCATGTGCAGACATGGCCTCAGGAACACGGATCGCCGAAAGGTAAAGCATGAATCATATAGTAGATATGATGAACATGATGATTGTTCGCCATTGAAACTATATCAACTCTCGTGATGATCGGTGTTGATGTAGTGGATTTGGTTCGTGTGATCACTAAAACAATGTGAGGGATGTTGTTTTGAGTGGGAGTTCACCTAGTTTAATTTCATTAATTAATTTGAACTCAATTTGTCATAAACTTAGTCTAAACTATTGCAAATATGTTGTAGATCAATGGCAGCCCTACCATCAATTTTAATGCGTTCCTAGAGAAAGAAAAGTTGAAAAACAATGGAAGCAACTTGGATTGGTTCCGCAATTTGAGGATTGTCCTCACAGGTAATTTGACCTATGTGCTGGATGCACCGCTAGGTGACCCACCTGCATGATGCTACCGATGAAGTAAAGAATGTTTACCTCGCTCGGAAGAATCAGTACTCCATAGTTCGATGTGCTATCTTGTATGGTTTAGAATCGAGCTTGAGAAAAGGTTTGAAGAGTCGACCCATATGATATTGTCGAGGATCTCAAATTAATCTTTGAGACTCATGCGGCAATTGAAAGTTATGAAGCTTCTGAAAAGTTCTTTAACTGCAAGATGGAAGAGGGCAGCTCCGTCAGTGAGCATGTGCTTAAGATGTCTGGGCACGCAAATAAACTTCAAAGTTTGGGTATAGTGATTCCTAATACTTTTGGGGTTTACCGCATCCTCCAATCACTACCACCAAGTTACAAGAACTTTGTGATGAACTACAACATGCAGAACATGAACAAAGAGTTGCGAACTATTTGCTATGTTAAAATCTGCGTAAGTGGAGATCAAGAAAGAGCACCAAGTGTTGATGGTCAATAAGACCACCATATTCAAGAAAGGCAAGTCTAAGCGGAAGGGACACTTCAAGAAGGGTGGTAAGAAAGTTACCATACCGACAAAGAAGACCAAGGCTGGACCCAAGCCCGATCTTGAGTGCTTTTCTTGCAAGGGAGAAGGTCATCGAAGCGGAATTGCCCAAAGTACTTGGCGGATTTGAAGCAGCAACATCAAGAAGAAAGGTATATCTGATATACATGTTATTGATGTGTATCTCACTAGTATTCGTAGTAGTGCTCGGGTATTTGATCTGGTTCGGTTGCTCATATTTGTAACTCAAACAGGAGCTGCGTAATAAACGGAAGCTAGTGAAGAACGAGGTGACGATCGCGTAGGAAGCGGATCAAAGGTTGATGTGATCGCGGTGCACGCTACCTCTTCATCTACCATCGGGATTCGTTTTATACTTAAATAATTGTTATTTGGTGACTGCGTTAAGAATGAACATTATATCATTATCTTGATTATAGCGAGACGGTTACTTGTTTAAATCCGAGAATAATGTTTGATCGATTTATATGAGTAATATGTTTTATGCACATGCACCTTTGATAGATGGTCTATTCATATTGAATCTCGATAGTGGAAATACACATATCAACAACATTGAGGCTAAACGTTTGAAATCAGCGATAATTCGACCTATATGTGTCACTGTAGTCTTGTTCACATTGGAGTGAAGCTTATTAAGAAACTCCATTCAGATGGACTTCTTGAATCACTTGATTTTGAATCACTTGAAAGATGCGAAGCATGTCTGATGGGTAAAATGACTAAGACTCCATTTTACGGTATGATGGAGCGAGCCATGACTTATTGGAAATCATACATACCGATGTGTGTGGTCCAATGAGTGTAGCATCGCTGATGGTTATCGTTATGTTCTTACCTTCACGGATGATTTGAGTAGATATGGGTATATCTATTTCATGAAACATAAGTCCGAAACTTTCGAGAAGTTTAAGGAGTTTCAAAGTGAGGTAGAGAATCAACGTAACAAGAAGATTAAAAATCTACGATCTGATAGTGGAGGTGAATATCTAAGTTCTACGAGTTTGGCGAGCATTTGAAGAAATGTGGAATACTTTCAGATTGACACAGCCGGGAACACCACAGCGTAATGGTGTGTCTGAACATCGTAATCGAAATCTCTTAGATATGGTTCGTTCTATGATGTCACTTACAGATTTACCGCTATCATTTTGGGGTTATGCATTAGAAACAGCCGCATTCACTTTAAATAGGGCACCATCTAAATCCGTTGAAACGACACCGTATGAATTATGGTCTGGGAAGAAACCTAAATTGTCGCTCCTTAAAGTTTGGGGATCTGAAGCCTATGTAAAGAAGTTACAGCGGACAAGCTTGAACCCAAAGCGGAAAAATGCGTCTTCATAGGATACCCGAAGGAAACTATTGGGTATACCTTCTATCATAGATCCGAAGGCAAAATCTTCGTTGCTAAGAATGGATCCTTTCTAGAGAAGGAATTTCTCTCGAAAGAAGTGACTGGAAGGAAAGTAGAACTCGACGAGGTTGTCGAACCTTCTCTCGAAATTGCGAGTAGCGCAGCACCGGAAGAAGTTCCTGTGGTGCCTGCACCAATAAGAGAGGAAGCTAATGATGGTGATCATGAAACTTCGGTTGAAGTTGCTCTGAGCCTCGGAGGTCAGCGAAATCGTACCACTCCAAATTGGTATGATTCCGTTATGAATGTCATGTTGGTGGACAACACCGATGACCCCGAGACATATGAGGCGATGATGAGCCCAGATTCCAATAAATGGCAAGAAGCCATGAAATCGAGATTGGATCCATGTACGAAAACCAAGTATGGACTTTGGTGGACTTACGGATGGCGGAAGGTGTCGAGAACAAATGGATTTTCAAGAAGAAAGCAGATGCTGATGGTAATGTTATCATCTATAAAGCTCGACTTGTCGCAAAAGGGTTCGACAAATTCAAGGAGTTGACTACGATGAGACTTTCTCACCGGTGAAGCTAAAGTCTGTGAGGATTATGTTAGCAATCGCTGCATATTATGATTATGAGATATGGCAGATGGATGTCAAAACAGCATTCCTCAATGGAGACATTGATGAAGAGTTGTATATGATGCAACCCAAAGGTTTTGTCGATCCTAAAGATGCTAACAAGGTATGCAAGCTTCAACGGTCCATCTATGGATTGAAGCAAGCATCCCGAAGTTGGAATCAACGTTATGATAAGGTAATCAAAAGTTTTGGTTTTATACAAACTTATGGAGAAGCTTGTATTTACAAGAAAGTGAGTGGGAGCTCAGAGCATTCTTAATACTATATGTGGATGACATATTGTTGATTGGGAATGATGTAGACCTTCTTAATAGTGTCAAAGAGTATTTGAATAATAGTTTTCAATGAAGGATCTTGGCGAAGCAGCTTACATATTAGGCATAAAGATTTATAGAGATAGATCGAAACGCCAAATATCATTGTCACAAAGTACATATTTGGACAAAGTTCTAAAGAGGTTTGGAATGGAAGATAGCAAGAAAGGGTTCTTGCCCATGTTGCCTAATCGACCTTGAGTAAAACTCAAAGTCCGACATCGGAGAAGATAGAGAAAGGATGAGTAAGACTCCTATGCCTCAGCCATAGGATCTCTAATGTATGCCATGCTATGTACTAGACCCGACATCGCATATCTTTGTTAGTCTAACTAGCAGATATCAAAGTGATCCAGGAGTGGATCATTGGACAATGATCAAAACATCCTTAAGTACTTGAGAAGAACTAAGGATATGGTTCTTTCTTATGGAGGTGATGAACAGCTTGTTGTTAATGGTTACACCGATGCTAGTTGGAAC
This sequence comes from Avena insularis, assembly GCA_023614405.1. Classification (NCBI taxonomy): domain Eukaryota; kingdom Viridiplantae; phylum Streptophyta; class Magnoliopsida; order Poales; family Poaceae; genus Avena; species Avena insularis. The sequence continues at coordinate 216,328,488 of CM042685.1, read as the reverse complement.
ACCGATCCGGATGATTCTAAATCACAATCTGGATACGTATTTATTTTGAATGGTGCAGCAGTTAGCTGGAGGAGTGCAAAGCAAAGCGTTGTGGCGAGATCTTCAACTGAATCGGAATACATGGCTGCTTCGGAGGCTTCACAAGAAGCGATATGGATGAAAGAGTTCATTACAGAGCTCGGTGTGGTTCCAAGTGCATTGGACCCAATGTCTATCTACTGCGATATCATGGGCGCCATAGCCAATGCGCAAGAACCAAGGTCACACAAGAAGCTGAATCATATCAAGCTACGTTTTCACGCTATTCGAGAACATATCCAGGATGGGGATATAAAGATTTGCAAAGTACACACAGATCTGAATGTGGCGGATCCGTTGACTAAACATCTCCCGAGGGCAAAACATGACCAACACCAAACTGCCATGGGTGTTCGGTATATTACCATGTAATCTAGATTAGATGACTCTAGTGCAAGTGGGAGACTGTTGGAGATATGCCCTAGAGGCAATAATAAATGTAGTTATTATTATATCTTTGTGTTTATGATAAATGTTTACATTCATGCTATAATAGTATTAACAAGGAAACCATTAATACTTGTGTGATTTGTAAACTTAATTTGAAGTCCCTAGTATAGCCTCTATACTTCACTAGCTTGTTGGTTGATTGATGATTGTGGTTTCCCTATCATGAACATTGAGATGTTATCAAACAACAAGATCATATCGTTAGGAGAATGATATGGTGGACATACTCCTATAGATAAGCGTAGCATAAAGATCAAGTCATTTCAATAGTTCAATTGCTATATGCTTTCTGATACATAGTAACCTAATTCCTTCGACCATGAGATCATGCATATCACCTTTACTGGATGGATGCTTTGATGTCATCAAACACCACCGTAACAGGTGGCTATAAAGGTGGTATTGAGTGTTAGGAAAGTATTGGTTGAAACACATGGATCAAGAGTGGGATTTGTCCATCCATATGACGGATAGATATTCTCTGGGCCTCTCGGTGAAATGTCATCCAATTAGCTTGCAAGCATGTGACTGGGTCACAAGGGATCACATATCAGGAACGAGAAAAGAGTACTTATCGATGTGAGGTTGAACTAGGTATGCGGAGATACCGATCATAACCTCGGATAAGTAACATATCGTGAGACAAAGGGAAATTGGTATCGTATGTAAGTGGTTCATTCGATGTAAAGTAATCATAGAAATATGTAGAGCCATATGAATTTCCAGATTCCTCTATTGGTTATTGTTCGGAGAAGTGTCTCGATCATGTCCGCATAATTCACGAACCGTAGGGAGACACACTTAAGGATTCGACGTTGTTTGAGTAGTTATGGTATTATGAGAAAGAGACCGAATGTTGTTCGGAGTCTCGGATGGGATCCGGGATATCACGAGGTGATCCGGAATGGTCCGGAGAATAAGATTCATATAAGGAAAGTCCCGTTTCGGAGTTGGGGAATGGTTCCGGTGTTTTCATTGGGAACATTCTAGAAGGTCCCGGAATGTCCGGCACTCCGGGGGGGAAGGGTACATGAATGTGTCATTGTAAGTTGGAATGATTGCATCATGTACTAGGTGTTCTTGCTGTCCAAAATAAAGGGTTTATTTAAATCCTAAATTGAAAAGTCAAACGGCTAGTTTGAAAGTCAAACGACAATTTTGGGAAGTGGGAAAAGAGGAGGAGGTGGAGGCCGACTTGGGGGAGGAGTCCCCTTGGCCGGCGCGCCTCCCAAGGCCGACTTGGGGAGGGACTCCTCCCCTTGGCCGCCGGCCCTCCCACCTATAAAGGGAGGGGCAGGGCCTCCCCTCCTAACACACACAAGTTCCACCTCTAATCTCCGGTTTAGAGCCGTGTTGGTTTAGAGCTTCTAATTGCTTTAGCCCGCGGTTTAGAGCCTTCTAATTGATTTAGAGCCTTCTAATTGGTGTGTCTAATTAATAGACCACTAATAGCCTCTCTCATAAGCTCCACCATACTCGCACCGGCTTAAGGCGAAGCCTCAGATTTCCCTCTACTTCCTACCACGCCGTTGTCTTCTTAGGAATCGCGAGGAGAGTGCTACAACCTCCATTTTCTTTGGAACAAGGAGAGGAAGGTCTTCGTCAATCGAACGTGTGACCGACTGCGGGAGCGCTGCCGGAACGTGGCGCTGGAAGGATCGTCTACGCGATCTTGAGATCGGAAAGAGTACGACTACATCACCCACGAGAATCTGCTCTCGTTAACCGCTTTGGAATCTTCGAGGGTGAGTTCCTCTATCGACTCGTTGCTGCAATCTAGTAGATAGATCTTGGCTTGTTTGTTTGTATGCGATAGAAAATTTTTGTTTTCCATGCTACGAACCCCTACAGGTCCACGGCGGCGTGAATCGCCGGAGGTGACACCTCTAACCACGGGGTCGAGGGAGGAGAAGAAGAGGGGTGAGCTCGAGAGAGAGAGATAGAGAGAGTTGGGCTGGTTGGGCCAAAAACCCTTCGGGGTGTTGTTTTGACTATGTCCTATTGGGCCACACGGGCCCAATGAACCAACACAGGCAGCCCATTTACCTAAAGGTAATTTTTAATAAATAGAAAAGACCAAAATGCCCCTGAACTAAAATAAATTCTAGAAAATAAAATAAAAGTCCAAAAATTATAAATAAAATATTTTTGGATTCACAATAATTCAAACTATCCAAATAAATTAAGAAATAAAATTTTAAACATATAAATTTTATTAAGAATTTGGTACTATATTTATTCCTTTTAGAATTTTACAAAATTATTGAAAGATGATAAAAATAAATAAAAATCACTTTCCTTATATATTAATATTGTAGTATTTTAGAAGAATACTAAATAACTATTTGATATCAATTTTTGGTATTTAATTCTTAAAAGAATTATTAAATAAATAAAATGCAAATAAAATAAAAGGATGCAATATTCAATAAATATTAAAAATTAATATTTATAAATCCTTTATTATTAAAAGGAATTTTTATAATAATGGGGGAAAATACACATAAAGCTAAATGATGCATTACATTACTTTGCACAATCATTTTTCTCCTTTAAATATTGTCCTTACTGGGCAATAATGATGTTTTTGTAGACATAGAAGCTCAAGGTCCAGTGCAAGCATCTGACTTCACTACCTTGCAATCACAAGGCAAGTTCATCACTTGCTCATGTCCTTTGAAGAGTCTTTATCAAAGTATTTGCGAATTGTGTGTTATCATCTATATTATAGAAAAAGAAAACATTATTTTCTCAAGATAATAAATCTTAGATATCATCCTAAGTGATGATATGATGGAGCAATAGAACTTAGAGTTCTAAGTGCAATAATGATGAACAATTAGGGATTAATAACCCATGACATCAGTGATTCTAGCGCCGTATATTACGCGTTAACCATGAGGTTTGGAATGGGACAAAGAAGTCACCTATATCCTTTTCCTCTTATATGGAGGCAAGACGACCTTAACGTGACGTTGTGATTCCTTGTGCGGATCCAACATATGGGTGGGCACCCTTACGCCCCACACTTTTGGTGTCTAGATTATCCATGGATGGTGTTTAGGGATATAGTCCATGTAAATGGTACTATTCTGGGCATCACCATGTCATAGAGTCTTCAGGAGCTCATCAGGGTTTTAGCCTGCCCGAAAAATGGGCTTAACGGAGGTGAGCCAGCCCCGAAGGATCGTGTAGACATATGAGGTCGCGGAGAGGGCAGTGATTGGCTTGGACCAACTACTGGCCCCACATCATGGAATTGTGGACGGGAAAGTACGCCCGGTTGTGCAACAAGGAGTTGATATCTCATGGGAAAAGTAACGCACCTCTGTAGAGTGTAAGAATTGTAACTTGTTACTCCCTGTTTAGGGAAGGATATACGAACGCGGCAGGAAAGGAACTCCATGAAAGTTTTGGTCAACCTGTGAAGGCTGATGGTCATAGATTTTCATAATAAAATCAATCTTTGAAGAAAGATTTACGAAAATTGCATAGTGCCAAAGACTGATAGTCCGAGGAGGTAGATAGAGCATCAAACTTCCTACCTTGCATATAATGAATTTGCTGGGTAATGCTGTTACTCATCCTTTCCTTTGAATCCTTGCTTAGACTCTGAGAATACTGAAGATACGCCAATGTATGCATCTAAGAGCCAAGAGGAGGTCTTCTATGAAGAGCCCAACCTATATGGAGCCATAGAAGGGGAGTACTATGATCTCGTCTATGGAGGAGAGTTCCAAGAGTCCGAATAATTACTATAGTTCTAGTAGCCACTTGAGCCGAGCAACATGAACAATATATAGCAATAAGTTGTTGAGCTCAATTTGGAGTTTAAGTTTTAAATTTGAAACTTCCGCTGAAACACTTATATTTTGGTTTGTAAGTTGAATGTTTTGGAAGTCCTGAACTTCCGGTATTGTAATAATAATAACGTGTTTATGTTTGTAATATGGACCCGCAATGTTTCTGTTGTACCACTCTGAGGGATGTGATATTTACGGAACGGTGTTCTGTGGATGTCATGTCTACGACTATAGTGTACTACACATGCAGTGGTATGCTGGGTCACCGTAGTTGGTATCAGAGCAAATTGCTTTGACCTTAGGTTGGAAACCTAGTAAAGGGTATTACCTGTAGGAGTGTGTAGCAACGATAAATAATTCTCTAAAAGAAATATAATGGGTATTCAAATGAGAATATTCCGTTATATGTTTTAGTGCGATAATTCTTTATTATGATGCAATATATTATTGGTTACTAATAAATATTATTTTCCTGATATACAAAGCTATGGCACCAAAGTTTCCAAAACAGACTTTGGTAAGGAAAGAGGAGACTCTTGATGATTATCAAGGATCATTCACAGACCAACTTCATCAACTTTTAAAGATTTTAAGTTGTCCAACTAGAATTCCAGTGAACACCATAACCTATTATGATGGTCGAATGTTATCCAAGTATCGTGTGAGTATCCAACTCCCAGAGGAGCTTGTATTATATCACGATCTACCTATAGGTGAAGGTAGGAGTCACTTAGCATCCTATCATGTTGCTGTTGTGGAGGCGATAGCTAATATCCGGGAGCATAAAGCCAAGGAGTTAGAGGGCAGCACATTTTCTGTGATACCTCATGATTCTATAGACTTGAAGCCTATACCGGATCATCTTACTTTGGTTAAGAATCATCCTAAGTTAGCTTCCAAATTCATGGATAGATACTGAACCCTTGTTGCGTCTTTTTATAAGACACATCAAGTGATTGTCGAAGATAAAAAAATGACATGTTAGAGGATCTAACTGATCCAGAAAGGAGGAAGCAGTTAACATTCCAGTTGGAGAATGAAGCAAGTAGTAGTGCAACACCTATCTTTAAGGATATACCTATAGATCCTGAATCTTTTATACCATATCCTTATTCACCAAGTCCTGAACCTATACATGATCCTACTATGGATATGAGGTATGCAGTACCACAGGGTTCAGAGGATGGTTCTGATTTAGAACTTCCTATTGAGAATTCTGATGGTTGGAGAAGGGGATCATATGAAGGATCTCATGAACACCAGATGTCCATAGATGGTTCTAACAGAAATGTTGGACAATCTAGCTGGATGGGTGCAAGAATTAACCCTAGTAACAGTAGTAGAAATGCCATGTCGATAGATAATCAGGATGAATAAGAAGATCCTGAGGAGAGAGTGTTTGAATCATCAACATCTTGTCAAAACCCAGGGAATATACATTATCCGGTGTGTTTAACTATCTTGCCCAAAGGAGCACCTGGGGACCAGCAGGATCTGCATATTCTGTTGACAACTCAAGGAATGAAGCTCAGGAGATGCAAGTGAGAGATAATGTTGAAAATGTTTCTGAAGACTTTTCAGCTGAGCTGGAGGGAGTCAATGCACTCAGGTTGAGTAATGAATCAAGTCCTGACACTTCAGATACTGAGTATTTTCCTTCTGGAAGGCCATTTATTCCACAAACTGTGCGACGAACATCACTTCATCATGGTTGGACATCAAGCATGTATGATGAGCGTAGTTACTACTAGAAGTAGGCAACTATTTAGAGGTATCAAGTACCGTGTATTGTACTCCAAGAAATAAGAGAGTTAGAGAAATAAGGTAGTGTTGTGATTATACCTATATGGTATATGTTGTAATGACTTTGTATTATTATGATATTGTAATGTATAATATGTATAATGCATATTTGGATTTTATTTAGATCTTCATTGTGTGACTAGTTCTGTGCGTAAAGTCGAGCTCATAACACATGTGCATGATGTAATTATGAGTATTTTCTTTATGTTGCAGGACTAGAGGGTCATGGATACGGGTGTAGAAACCGAAGCTGAATAGCAGCGGATGTAATGTGAGGCGAAGGAGAAGGCCGATGCAGATGCAACAAATCAGGGAGCATTACCACCACCACCAATGAGGACGTTAATGGAGCAGAACTTTATGTAGTGTATGCAAATGATGCAAGAGACCCAGAACAAGTTCATGGAGGAGTTGCTGGGACGAGCAAATCAGAGGGCACCTGAAGGTGGAGGAGTAATTCTATCTGACTTCCAGAATGCAAGGCCGTTACCTTTTGCATCAGCTCCTGAACCAATGGATGCAGAAGATTGGCTAGCAGATACAGAAAGAAAGTTCAAAACTGGAGGTTGCAATGAGGAGAAGAAAGTGAGGTATGCAACTCATCTTCTGACTGGACCTGCAGCATCATGGTGGGAGAATCAGTTGGACATGCAATAACCAGAAAGGGAGTACACCTGAGAGGAGTTTAAACAGAGATTCCGTGAATATCATGTTCCAGAGAGTGTTATGGAGTTGAAGCGGAGAGAATTTGAGGAGCTACAGCAGGGATATACTAGTGTTATGAAGTATATCCAGGAGTTTAGTCAACTGTCTCGTTATGCTGAGGAAGAAGTTAATACGGAGGAAAGAGGAAGAAGTGTTTCCTGCATGGATTAAATCCATTTGTGAGGATGCAGTTGAGGTTGGCTAATAAGCAAACTTATCAGCAGTTGCTAGATGCAGCTATTACTTTCGAAGATGACTACAAGAATGTCCAAGAGGATAAAAGGAAGAGAGCTAAAAAGGAAACCAAGAGGATACAAGCAAGCAAGCCCAAGCCCAATCTGGAATTCAAACCAAGGAATAGGCCCTATAACAACAACAATTCCAATCGGAGTGCAAATCCAAACGTATAGAATATTATATGCCACAATTGCAAACTCCTAGGGCATATGAGCAGGGATTTCCCAAAACCAGTAATTGTATGCCATGCTTGTGGTCAGAGAGGTCACATAAAGCCCAATTGTCCAAGGAAACCATAAGGAGGTTAGCCGGCTCGAGATGGAAGGCAAGCCAGTGGAGGAAATGGACAGCCCAATAAAGGAGGAAATAATGGCAAGAACAACAATGGCAAGAGGAACAGACCTACCGGGAAGCTGAACCGTGCAACCCTTGAGGAGGTGGATAATTCGGAGCATGCAGTGATCGGTACGCTCAATATCCTTACCAATCACGGCAAAGTTCTATTTGATACTGGTACAACTACTTCATTCATTTCTGAAGAATTTTGTGATAAGTTCGGGATTAGAAGGGCAACGTTAGAAAACCCTATGACTGTAGTTACGGCAGGGGGAAATGTGATTGTATGCCACATTAAACAAGATCAGGTTATCTCGATCTATGGTTGTACATAGTTTACAGACCTTTACGTGATTCCTTTGAAGGGAATTGCAGTAGTGCTGGGGATGGACTAGATGATGGAACATGGGGCTCAGATAAATTGTGAGGAGAAAACTGTCTCAATAAAAACTCCAAGTGGAGCAAGGATAGTTTACCAAGCAGATAAACACAGTCATATCATGGTGGATCTCCAGTTAAAAGTCAATGAAAGAGGTCAAATTGGAAGATATTCCAGTAGTAAATGAATTTCAAGATGTTTTTCCAGCAGAGCTACCTGGAATGCCACTAGATCGGGAGATAGAATTCACTATTGATCTAATTCCCGGTACAGCACCAATAGCTCAAGCACCATATAAGATGGGACCAAAAGAATTAAAAGAACTCAAAGAGCAAATTGATGAGTTAGCCAAAAAAGGGTTTATCCAGGAAAGTGTATCCCCATGGGGAACACCAGTAATCTTTGTGGATAAGAGGGATGGTGGAAGAAGGATGTGTGGAGATTATAGAAATTTGAACAACGTTACTATCAAGAATAAGTATCCTTTACCAAGGATTCAAGATTTGTTTGATTAAGTGAAAGGAGCCAGAGTATTTTCAAAGATCGACTTAAGATCTGGATACCATCAAATAAAAATCAAACCTGAAGTTGTCCCAAAGACAGCATTTGTCTCAAGATATGGACACCATGAGTATCTGGTAGTACCATTTGGTTTGACCAATTCACCAGCAATATTCATGAATCTGATGAACAAAATCTTCATGCCATATTTGGATAAGTTCGTCATAGTCTTTATTGATGATATTCTGATATATTCCAAGGATAAGGAAGAGCATGCTGATCATTTGAGAATAGCATTGCAGACTTTAAGGGAACATAAACTTTATGCTAAGTTCAGTAAGTGTGAATTTTGGCTAGATGAGGTAGAATTCCTCGGCCATGTGATCAGTAAAGATGGAATTGCTGTAAATCCATCTAAAGTTCAGTCAGTAGTAGAGTGGACTGCACCAACCAGTGTGAAATAAATTCGAGGTTTCTTAGGAATGGCTGGTTATTATCAGAGATTCATTGAAGGTTTCTCCAAAATAGCTGGACCAATGACCAAATTGTTAAGAAAGAATACACCATTTTATTGGGATGAGAAGTGTGAAGCAAGTTTTCAGGAGTTGAAGACTAGGTGAACCACAGCCCCAATCTTAGTAGTTCCTGAAATAGGGAAGGACTTCACAGTATACTGTGATGCATCTAGAGAAGGTTTGGGTTGTGTGTTAATGCAAGATCGGAAAGAGATTGCTTATGGTTCAAGACAACTGAAACCACATGAAGTCAACTATCCAACTCATGATTTAGAGTTAGCAGCAGTGGTTTTTGCGCTGAAAGGATGGAGGCATTTTCTTTATGGAGCCAGATGTGAGTTATACACTAACCATAAAATTCTTAAATATTTCACCCAAAAGGAGTTGAATATGAGACAGAAGCGTTGGTTGGAACTAATCAAAGATTATGATTTAACAATCAAATATACTCCAGGAAAAGCAAATGTTGTAGCAGATGCTTTAAGTTGCAAAAGTGCAGATATTCAGCCAAGCAATCGGGAGCTACCAAAAGAGTTACAAATGGACTTGGAAAGATTAGAGATTCAATTCATTAGAACAGAGGTTCTTGGAGGATTAGCCACTATGCAGGTAGTTGTAGAGCAGGATAGTGATCTTAAGCACAAAATTTTTAGACATCAAGCAGAAGATCCTTTCATTGCTGAGGAAATTCGGAGGATATCTCAAGTGCAAAAATACGTTTTTCGCCTTGGAGATTATGAGTCTTTGTGGTTCCAAGATCGTCTTTGTGTTCCAGATGTGACCGAGATTCGTAATGTCATACTCAAGGAAGCACATGAAACACCATATTCTATACATCCAAGAAGTACTAAGATGTATATGGATTTGAAAGAACTATTCTGGTGGAATAACATGAAAAGGGACATTGCTAAATGTGTATCAGAATGCCATACTTGCCAAAGGGTGAAGGCTGAACATCAAAGTCCAGCAGGACCATTACAACCTTTGGAAATTCCCGAATGGAAGTGGGAGGAAATAGGTATGGACTTCATCATAGGATTGCCCATGACACCTAAACGGAAGGATATGATATGGGTAATTATGGACAGACTCACTAAAAGTGCACATTTTATTCCGGTAAATCAGAAAGATAATGCCGAGAAGTTAGTAGAAGTTTACATCAAAGAGATAGTAAGTAAGCATGGAGTGCCCAAAAAGATCGTAACTGATAGGGGATCCGTGTTTACTTCAGCATTTTGGAAGCAATTGCATGAAGCACTTGGTACAAAGTTAGATTTTAGCACAACCTATCATCCAGAGACAGGAGGTCAAACAGAGAGAACAAATCAGATACTAGAAGACATGTTAAGAGCTTGTGCATTAGATTTTGGAGGTACATGGGAAGATCATCTACCATTGGCAGAATTTTCCTACAATAATAGCGATCAGAGTAGTCTGAAGGCAGCTCCATATCAGGTTCTGTATGGAAGGAAATGTAGATTACCAATATGTTGGTATGAGCTTGGAAGCAGCAAGGAATTTGCACCAGATTATATAAAGGAAAAACAAGATATCATTTATAAGATCAAGGATAGACTGAAAATAGCTCAGAGTAGGTAGAAAAGTGGGGAAGCTAGTTTTTATGAAAATGATCTTTTTAGTCCCCCAACTTTAGAAGATAGCTATTGTATTGCTTATGATGATACTAAACCTCCAATTTATGATGATTACAATGATGAGTATGATATTTTCAGTCCACCTACTATTGAGGAGAAAATTTATTGTGATTACAATATTCCTCCTATATTTGATGATTATGGTGATGAGAATAGTAATAATGATAGCTATTTTGTTGAATTTGCTCCCACTATAATTAATAAGAATGACTATGCTTATGTGGAGAGTAATAATTATTATATGCATGTGGCTCATGGTAAGAATGTTTTATGTAATAGTTATATTGTTAATTTCATTCATGATGCTACTGAAAGTTATTATGAGAGAGGGAAACATGGTCTTATGCATCTCAAAAATATTAAGTTTCCCCTCTTTATGTTGAAAATTTTGAAGTTGAATTTGTCTTGCTTGCCTATGCTTGGTGCTTTGTGCTTTCATGACTTGTTTCTTTACAAGATTCCTATGCATAGGAAGTGGGTTAGACTTAAATGTATTTTGAATTTGGTCCTTGATGCTCTCTTTTACTTCAATTCATATTTCTTATGTGAGCATCTTCTCAAACTATCAAGCCTAACTTAAAGGCGTTAAAGAAAAGTACTTGTTGGGAGATAACCCAAGACTTACCTTGAGTCTTGGAAGTTATTACTTCAGTAAGACCCCTCCTTATCCTTTTTGCTTGATTTTTGTGCCAAGAATGACCTCTAATGAGAGGGAAGTAAGATTTGAGGAGTTGCTGTCCCGAAACAGATTTCTGTCCTCCACCATAAAAATTCGTGATGAGTATCTGTAAGTCGGATTGAGCTTAAAATTTACGAATAAATCCCCCAGTATGTTAGCTAAATTCCGTTAGTTCAACACTTTTTGATTTAAGTAACAGAAGGTATTCTAAAAAATCGGTTTCTACCTGCTGGTCTGTTTTGACAGATTTCTGCCATTATTTGCATTTGCTTCTTATTGATTACTTTTTGGGTTCTTTTGGGAAATTGAGCTTTTTAAAGGAGTTGCTACAGTATCTTGTGTCTTTAGTGAAAGTTTTGTTGTTTTGAAACTAAACCCAAAGGTCTATTATCTTTTGAATAAACTAATGTTGCTAATGAAGATTGTGTGAAGGAAAAATTTCAGGTGGAGAGAGAGAATGATGTAATAAGATGAAGAATGGACAAAATATCGAGCTTGGGGATGCCACCCCGGTGTCACCCCAAGAAATATCTAAGAGGTACAAGCGTCAAATCTTGGATATGCCCAAGGCATCCCCTTTTTCATCAATAAAAAGCTCAGGTCTTTCTAGACACTTCGTTTTTATTGTTTTATGCACTTTTGTGTTGTTCTTGGAGCGTCTTTATTTTTGTTTTTAGTTTTATTTTGGTTTTCTTGCTGCAATAAGTTGGTTGATTACAACACACTTCTTTTGGAGAGAGACACACGCTGTTTTCATTGCCTAGAACACTCTAGTTTTCATTCTTATTGTTTTGTGAGTGTTCTCTTTTGCTAGCACCGTGTTTAGCCTTAGTTTTCTTGTGATTTTTGCTTATAACTTTTTAGTTCTTCTTTGTGGATTTGTGAGATAATCTCACTGATATTTATTGGTTATTATATTTGTGAGTTGTTTCAAATAAGTTGTTTGGTGTTGGAAAAAAGTAGAAAGTTTTATGCTTATAGTGGTACAAAGTCAGCTTGCTTTGACTGTGACTTAGACTTTATCATGTCATGCTAGATGTTGTTTTGATCTTATGCTTAGTAATTATTGCTGTAGCATGACTTGTTCCAAACAATTAGGATTGCTTAATGTGCCTTGAAGGAATCATGCGTTGTTTTAGCATACAAAAGCATAGTATTGTGGTATTCTCCTTTGATGCTTTGTTTGGGTTGACTTGGCACATGCTCACACCATGTTATGACTATGACCAAGTCACCATAGCCTCTATGATCATTTAGTCCTTGACTTGTAGTACCACTCTATGCTTTGATTAGTAATGTTTCATCGCTCTGCATGATTATGGCCATTATTGCTCTCTTAGTTGGTTGCTCCCAGTCTTTTGCTAGCCTCCACTTGTATGAGTAAGCTCTACTCATGCTTACAACTCCCAAGAAACCGTTATTCCAAAGTGTACACTATAAACTCATATGCATGGTGTGTTACACCATTCCAAGTATATTCTTGTTTTCAGCTGTCTTCCAATTAAAAAGTATTTTGTTATGTGAAAACTTAGTGATTAAAGCCCTCACAAACTTGATGGCACACTTTATATTATTTGCCCCTAATAAACTTGAACCATTGTGTCATCTATGTTGTATATGCTTGCACTTATACGTTGAAATTAGCAGAACCGTGTTGTCACGAGGAACATTTTCAATATTGCACTTGTACTTTGTACTCAGTTGATATCATGCTCTTTTGTCTATGGATGCACTGGTGTGAAATAAAGATGGAACTTGTAAGTCCATGGAGTATGTATTTTGTGTTAGAGAAACGCCTGGTCCGCTAGCCTAAGCCATGCCTAATCATGGTGGAAACTTGCAGCATCACCATAATGAGCCATCTATGAAGAATCCTCAATAAAACCTATTCTTAGAGTAAATAAAAAGATCACTGAGATGCTCATTGTCTGCTTGCCTTGTCATTTTGGTTATGGGATAGCTTCTATACCATGTGCAAGGGGTACCCCGTTGGCGGTTCTCTATGATACGCATGTACTTGCAGTGATAAGAACTTGCAGGTGACTGAAGTTGAGTAGCATGAGGTGTGGCCCTCGTATTCAAGGGACTTGAGATTGCCAACTTATACTTTGTCAAGCATATACTCCATCTTTGTTCACTTTAACCTTAACCACTTCAAGATGCTTATGATAGGGGCAATGAGGGCTGAAAGCTAACAAGTACCTTAATTTTTGGAAGCTCTTTTTGAAACTTGAAATCCCTGCTTCCTTTATAAAAGGCCTTTCTTCCACCATTATTTGAGTCTCCACCTTCTACCTTTAGGCACCATTAAGAGAGCATAGTTGCCACTCTGTGTGCAATGTCCCAAAACTTATTGATTGATGCATATTGTGATATTACTTGTTCATATGCTACTTGTTTCTAGTCACCCTTGTAAACTTTGAAGGTGTCCTATGCATCTATTTGCTACTCTGTGAGGGACAAGTTGATTGCCACTATGCCATGTTTTCTGTTTGTGAAATAAACAAACGTTTTTCAATGCATGTTATTCATGATCTTTGTTTGTAGCCTTTCATGTTGTATGCATAGTTACTATGTCCTATTGTTAGAACTCCATTTTTCATGCTCATGTTTAGAGTTCTTTGATCCCAGCTTTCAATGCTTGCAAATGGTTTGATCTTGGTTTTGATGGTGCATGTCACCTGAAAAATTATTCTTTTATCACTTACCTACTCGAGGACGAGAAGGAATTAAGCTTGGGGATGCTTGATACGTCAGAAACGTATCTATATTTCTTGATGTTCCATGCTTATTTAGTATCTACTTTGCTTTGCTTTGTATACACTTTGAGGTGTTTTTATATGTTTTTCTGGAACTAACCTATTAACAAGTTGCCACAGTGCCGGTTGCCTGTTTTCTTCTGTTTTTGGTTCTAGAAAGGCAGAAAATCAATATTCTCGGAATTGTACGGGACAAAAGCCAAAGTCAATATTTTACCGTGGGCAACACGAAGTCTAGAGGGGAGACGGAGAGGCGAACCAGGGCCACCACACCCTCCTAGGCGCGGGTGGGCCCTACCCCGTGCTTGGGTAGGGTGTGGGCCCCCTAGCCGCCTCCCAGCCTCGCCTCCTTCGCCTATAATAAGCCCTCGGGGATAAAACCCTAAAGAATCCATCATACTTCTAGAAAAAGTTCCGCTGCGCCGCCGCCACCGAAGGGAAGATTCGGGGAACAGAAAGTCTCTGTTCCGGCACCCTGCCAAGACGGGGAAGTGTCCCCGGGCCATCTCCATCGATCTCCACCACCATCTTCATCACCGTTGCTGATTCCCATGATGAGTAGGGAGTAGTTCTTCCTCGAGGCTAAGGGCTCTACTAGTAGCTATGTGTTCATCTTTCTCTCTATGCATGATCATGTTGTGGTCATGAGCTTTGTAATCTAGTAGATCTACCTTGCTACTCAAATGCTTTAATAGATCTCTGCTCTCCTCATGTGTGTGAAAGTGACAGCGTGCATGCCATGGTGGCACTTAGGTTTGGGTCTACATAAATACTCTTTGTGCTTTAATATATCTATGCTTTTCCCCACGTGTGTGAAAGTGACAGTGTGCATACCGTGTGTGGCACTTTGGCTAGATTGAATATTTGTTATGAGTTATATTTGGAGTTGGATGTCTTTATGAAATTGTGGTATTTGGTGGAACCATCTAGCGCTCAAGGTGACAGTGTGGGGTTATCTAGATTGGGGAAGGCGGACTTTGAGGAGTGCTGTTATAGCCCTACCATGGATTAGAGTGTCCAACCGGAGAGTAGTTAAGAGTAGTATCATGAAGAGAGGATTTTTATATGAGAGTGTTCACTAGTGAAAGTATGATCCCTAGGCCTTGTTTCTAAACATTGAAACACCGTTTGCATCTAGATATGTTGCATGTTTGCTTACTTTAGTCTTTACCTCACCGTCAAGCTATTTTCTGGCACCGTTACCACTTATATTTCACCATCTCTTCACCGAACTAGTGCACCTATACACCTGACAAGTGTATTGGGTGTGTTGGGGACACAAGAGACTTCTTGTATCTTGATTGCAGGATTGCTTGAGAGGGAATATCTTTGACCACTTCCTCTCTGAGTTCGATAAATCTTGGGCATCCACTTAAGGGAAACCTGCTGCTGTTCTACAAACCTCTACACTTGGAGGCCCAACAACTGTCTAAAAGAATAGAAGTGCGTAGACATCAACCCCTAAGAGCAAGTTTAATAGTATAGCCCATTGTTGGCCATAAGCCACTACCACATCATCTATAGCCATCATTATAGCCAACAAATATAATAGCTAACTACAAACATGTACTATTTTCTAATACACGGCCCACATATTACTCCCACAAAGTGCCTAGGAGCACGTGTTGTAGCTGGCTCTTAACTTACAGCCAACTCGTCTTTTCTCTCGTCTTCTCTCTATTTCAATTCAGCCAAACTATAGTATTTTAGCTCTTATAGCCAGTCGATGTCATCCTATTGTACTTGCTCTAACCGAGCCCTTGTTTCTTGTCAGACATATTTTAATTTAGACTATGGGCCACCTAGTTTTGTTTTTTAGACTATCACAATGAGGGTATCATAGGTAGTATCATGCATTCCATACATGCCAAAAGTTGGCATGGCACTATAATTAATGATGAGAGAGACCATGGTGGTATCATAGGTAGATACCCGTATCATAGCATGTAGAACTAAAAAATTTAGTGTCAAATAAATCTTAAACACAAATTTGCATTAAGATTCTACAAATCAATAAATTTCACGGGACTATGATACTAGTACATGATACTATGTCCTGTAGAGGTAGTATCATATGCATGATACTATTATATAATACTACCCATTGTGACTAGTCTTATGTTGCCATGAGTGTACATTTTCTTAGGATTGGCCACCACATGGGTAGGTGGTGGTCACAAAGTGTTCAATTTTTTTCAATTTTTTCGTGTAGGTGTATTAGGATGGGACACGGCCATATGTTTTGGTACTACTCGAGTAGTCACGGACTAGAAGTATCGATGCATGTGAATAAAAAATGTCAGCCCTTTGATTTTGCGCTGGTAACGGTACACGCGCCAAAAAATTAACCAGAACATACACATGACGCTTCAAAACAATCATTTTTTCTCGGGCATGGATAACCTAGTCAACAAACCAACTAGCAGATGAATCAATCTTAACACACATCAACACGTGTGCAACTACCCATCTAGGCAGTGAATCCACTCTCCAGTTGCTGAACGAGAAGACATGAGTAAAATTATATATGCTTCGATAATTGGATCAATCATGTATGTCATGATATATACATGATCAGATATGTCCTATGCTCTAAGCGTTGTGAGTATATACCATAGTGATATAGGAAGGGATCATTGGACAACAAGGAAACATATGATGAAGTACTTGTGAAGGACGAAGAATATGTTTCTCATATATGGAGGTGACAAAGAGCTCATTGCGAGAGGTTACACCGATGCAAGATTTATCACTTATCTTGATGATTTTAAGTCTTAGTCCGGTTATATGTTTACTTTAAACTAGGGAGCGGTGAGCTGGAAAAATTCGAAGTAAGATACAATTGCAGATTCTATAGCAGAATCGGAGTACATAGAAGCATCAAGTGTTGCAAAGGAGAGCATATGGATGAAGAACGTCATTACATAATTTGGTGTGGTTCCAAGTGTATTAGAGCCTATGGAGATTCATTGTGACAACAATGGTGCCATAGCTCAAACTAAAGATCCAAGGTCCCACCAGAAGAGGAAGCATGTACAATGTTGATTTCATCTGATTAGACAGTTCGTCAATGATGGTGATATCAAGATGTAAAAAATTCATACATATCTGAATGTGGCAGATCCTTTGGCAAAGCTACTCACGGTTGCAAAAAATGAGCAACACCGAGAAGCCATAGGTGTTACACTGCTAAATGTAAACTAGATTATTGACTTTAGTGCAAATGAGCGACGGGTGGAAATATGCCGTGAAGACAATAATAAATACATTGTTATTTATATTTAAGTTTCATAAGTAAGTTTATTGTTCTGTACTATAATTGTATTAGTTTCGGATAATGAGTATTTGAAGGAAAACTCTAATACATGTGTGAAATTATAAAAAACATTAGATATCCCTAGTCATGCCTCTAAGACTAGTTTGTATATCACATGTAGTATTGGTTTCCTAACTGATATACGAGATCAGAGTCGTTGAGAGAACAATGACGATGGATAGAACCAATATGGTATACCGTGAAACACATCGTCAATATTGTTATTATTAGTTTCTCGTAACATAATTTGCAAAAGTTAAGACAAGATTACATGGTGTATGCGCATGTGTTTATGCAGGATTACATCGGCACTATAGATGGTACACACGTTCCTTTGAAAGTACTACTGCACGAGCAAGAACCATATCGAAATAGGAAGCACATAATTTCATAAAATGTTATGGTGGCCTCTGACTTTCCTCTGAAGTTTGTGCATGTGCATGCTGGTTGGGAGGAATCAACTTCAGATGCAAGAGTCCTACATGACGCACTTAACCATGGTTTTCATGTTCCCCTGGGAATTTTTTCTTGTAGATGCTGGTTATGCGAATACGCCACAGTTCCTTGCACCATATCATGGTACTAGGTATCACATGCAAGGACAAGGACGAGCTCTCATTGCACCATATCGTGGTACTAGGTATCACTTGCAAGAATAAGGATGAGCTTGCCAAAGGCCAAGAAATTACATGAAGTTATTCAACCTACGATATGCACAACTTAGGAACCATATCGAACGGATTATTGGTATACTTAAAATAAGATTTCCGATATTGAAAGTGGCTTCACATTACCCGGTTACTAAACAAATTGACATATCGGTTGCCAATTGTGTGTTGCACAATTTCATACGCCTACACAATAGAGATTTTTCTTGGCCAGAGAATACTAGTATGGAGATTGACCCAGAACAAATTGTTGATGTGCCAAGTGAAAACCACAACTATCATAGTGATATACACACATTTAATTACTCTAGAGAAGCTGGGAAGCAAAAACGAGATGCAATAGCACAACAAATGTGGACACAATATATATCACAAAGCTCTCAAAAAAAATATCACGAAGATCTTAGCATATTTTTAATATGACATCCAAGTTTAGCTACCATTCTTGTACTTCAGTACTGTAATACTACTGCAAATTCTGATGCCTATACAAAAGTACTTAATCCTGATGCATGCCTAAGCATAAGTATCTTGACTACATACCAAAATAGGCCAGTTCAGTGACCAAATGAACTAAACAAAAGTAGATGTCACCTTCCCTAATGCATCGCCACTATTGTTCTAACGTTGCTGATTTGTTTGGGCACGTGCAGATCAGTCAGCTCTGTAGGTTGTGATGAGGAAACTGGTGCATTCTTGGCCTTGCTAGCATAATGGTCCATACCTAGACGAGTTCTTCCTTCATCATATTGACCTGCAGAATAATTTTCAGATATTTGTCTAGATCAATTAAACATTAGATACAGAGTGTGGGCTAAAAGTAAAGTATGGTACTATCACCTTCAGAGAGTGGAATTAATTCATTATAATAGGGAAATGACTTGTCTCACCATTGGGAGGCATCCTTTCTGTTCCTACGAGCAGTAAAACTATCCCAAACACTATCAGGTGCATCTACATATTTCGAATTTATAGCATAAAACCACCACTTTACTATCTTAATTTTGAAAAACCACCCGTTTACGTTTGAATCGCAAAAAACCACCACCCTACTGCTGATTTTTTGCAATGTTTGCTAACCAGTCGATTGACACGAATTGATGCTGGATCTGATAGATGGGGCCCACTAGCCTGGGACGACCGTTAACGGCCGTTAACAGACGTTAACGACATATAGCATAAAACCACCACTCTTCTGCTTCAATTACGAAAAACCACCACCTTTCACTGAAATCGCAAAAAACACCACTCTACGATAAATTTTTTTTCCAATATGCACTAAACACCGTTTTCAGACGAATTAACGCTGGGTCTGACAAGGCGACCCCACCAACGACGTGGCAATGCCGGACGGCGCGTCGTCTGCCTTTTTAATACAGGTCCTCTAGTTTTGATAGAAAATTACGTAAGGGTCCTGGTACGTACGTTTTTTCATAAAACCTTCTGTTTATTGCGAATGTCCATAAATTTTGAATACAAATTTAAATAGATTCTTTAATATGAAATGTCCTCATAAATATTTGAATATTTTGAATACAAACTTGGTTCATTAATTTGGACAATTAAAATATGCAACTCATTAAAATTGCTTTTCTTAGTAATAAAAACTTTGGAAATTCATAACTTTTATTATATGACTCCAAATAATATAAATAATATATCTAAATTTATTAGAAAAAACAAGGAATCCCTTTCTGACATCCATCATGCATGAATAACCTATGTTTCTCTCGGGTATTTTGATTATACAAACAAACGTAATAATAAGTATGTGCCATTTTATTTATTTTTGCATGTTAATGTATTGTACAATCATTGGAGCCGTATAAATTGGATGTATGTCTTTTCGTCCCATGTATGTATGCGCAATGAATCAAAATGAAGGAACAGAGCCTTGCTAGGCGAGCTGCACATGCTTCTTATTTGAGGGTGACGATGTCCTACACCGCAAATATGTTGAGCAGCATGACACTGGCAACAATGTATGTGGGTTGTTACCATCAGAGTTTCATAATAAACATATCAATGAATCAAATATTTCTAAGGACGTTTTATATTAAAAAATCTATTTAAATTGTTCAAAATTTATGGACATTCGCAAATAAACAGAAAGTTTTGTGAAAACACGTACGTGCCAGGGACCCTTACGTAATTTTCTATCAAAACTAGAGGACCTGTATGAGGCAGACGCGACGCGCCGTCCGGCGGTGCCACGTCGGTGCCACGTCGTTGGTGGGTTCGCTTTGTTAGACCCAGCGTTGGTTCGTCTGAAAACGATGTTTAGTGCACATTGCAAAAAAATT
Source organism: Avena insularis (assembly GCA_023614405.1). Classification (NCBI taxonomy): domain Eukaryota; kingdom Viridiplantae; phylum Streptophyta; class Magnoliopsida; order Poales; family Poaceae; genus Avena; species Avena insularis. The sequence continues at coordinate 216,308,301 of CM042685.1, read as the reverse complement.
GCCATAGAGTGGTGTTTTTTGCGATTTCAGTAAAATGTGGTGGTTTTTCTTAATTGAATCCGAAGAGTGGTGGTTTTATGCTATATGTCGTTAACGTCTGTTAACGGCCGTTAACAACCGTCCCAAGCTGGTGGGCCCCATCTGTCAGATCCAACGTCAATTCGTGTCAATCGACTGGTTAGCGCACATTGCAAAAAATTAGCAGTAGGGTGGTGGTTTTTTGCGATTCAAACGTAAACTAGTGGTTTTTCGAAATTTAGGTAGAAAAGTGGTGGTTTTATGCTATAAACTCACATATTTCTCTCGCTATCCCATACAAAGCCACTTTCATCCAACAATTCTTTCACACTACCGCAATCTTTATTCAGATCTTGCTCCTTCTGTTTGGCTTGCTTAACACTAAATGACACACCAAATTTTTGATTCAGTCGGCAAACAATATTTTTAATATGGCATCCAAGTTTAGCTACCATTCATGTACTTCATACTGTAATACTACTAATTTTGATGCCTATGCAGAAGTACTTCAATCCTGATGCATGCCTAAGCATAAGTATCTTGACTACATACCAAAATAGTCCAGTTCAGTGACCAACTGAACTAAATAAAAGTAGATGTCACCTTCCCTAATGCATCACCACTATTGTATTAGAAAACCAGGCACATCATAATCTGTTAGGAGCCTATAATGAGGTACAATCTCATTTGGCTCGAGGATTACCTTTTTGGATACTACATATTCAATCGCAAATGGACAGATTTAGTTCCAATACGTTGCTCTCAAAACATCTAATCAATAATGTAGCACAAATATATGCACTCGCACATTTGAGTTCCAGGAATGTAACCAAAACTTGAGCGCATACCTACGTTTTGTTTGCAAGATGACCTGCAGCACCACCGTGAACTACAAGATCAGTTGCTGCCTTTGATGGCAAATAATTACCTTGTGGTTCTGACAAGCACAGTCGCTGAGCCATCTACATGCATTAGATCAGAGGTATTGTTGGCATAGTAGCAAATCCATGAAAGAATTTCCCAAACAGTGAAATCAATAGTCAGGTCAAATCACCATGTGCCTACCGGTATGCACTAGCAATCAACTTAGATCTGAGAATATATGATGTTGTAATACCAATGAAGCAAATCCCCAAACAGTGAAGCAATCTCAAAATCGGAGAGAATCTTCGGGGGCACCGGTCAAGATCGATTCAATCTGATCAAATCTAATAAGTGCATGGTAGCAAAACAGCAAGGGATGGAAGCATAGATGACCAACTTTTTTTCAGATGGCCTGTAAGGGATGGAAGCATAGATGACCAACTTTTTTTCAGATGGGCTCAGATGGGAGCGGTGAAGGAACACAGCAGGAGGGCGCACACAGGAGTTGCCAAGGAGCCGCCCGGCCGCGCGGCCGTGGAGCAGCTCGACTCTGTCGATGCCAACGGCAAGGGCGACTGCGTGGATGCGGGCATGCGGCTACCGCTGCTTCGAGGAGAAGTGTACTGGTTATCTTCTAATGGCTAACCAAGAAGGTACGCGAAGCGGTGTTTTGGCTGCTAAAGCGGCGCGCGCATTTTCTTCTCGCCACAGGATTTTTTCCAAGAGCTCAGACCGAATGGAAAGTTTCCTATGAATTAGACTAGGAAACGTCCATAGGAAAGAATCCTACATGATCTCTTCCTACAAATCAAACGTCCGTCGTAGGAAAAAAATCCATAGGAATACAATCCCGTGAAAATTCTGCCCAAATCCTACAAATCGACGTTTCCTAGGGCAGGAAATCTCTCTTGGTAAAGGGAACTTTTAGTTCCGCTAGGGGTGCTTAAACCTGCCGACTCCTTTTATATTCCGACCGAGGAGGCTAATTGAAATCTCTCTCTCCTCTCGGATTCTGGATATCCTGCAGTAGATTGCGAGCGGCCTGGAGGATATGGGAAATTCAATCGCCTCGATTTTGGGGCGGAAGCGGAAGGAGACGACCTCGGAGAAGAAGGCGGAGGATAAGAATCCCTTGCACTTGCATTTGGACGTTGACGACGAGGACGAAGATGAGGATGCGGGTTTGTATTGGGACGACGACGACGATGAAGATGAGGCGGAGGAGGGGAGTGAAGGTGAGTTTAACCGCCCCGCGCTATCCTCTTGTAAGACCCTATACCTTGTAGTTAGTGTTCGATGGTTGCGTGGAGCCCTGAGCCACGAACTGACTTCACGCATGTTATCTACTCACTTCAACTCATATTAATTGATTTGGATTTGTTAAAATTTAGATAAACCTATATACTAAGTAGTGTCTAGATTCATTTAAATCTAGATAAATGTGAATCAACTAATATGGATCGGAGAAAGTAGTACTATTCATTTCGTCAACTTAAGTCTTTCTATGTAATTATATGCTTGCCTGAATTTGCTTAAACTCTGGTTTACCAGCTGCCCTGTTTGGGCGTGGCGGGGTGATCTCGGTGCCATTTGAGACGCCCTCTGGTTTTACGCCCTATGGCTTTGCAATTTTTCGTTATGATTCGATCAAGCTCACTGAACCATGCCTGGCAGGTACTTTCTTTGATTATATTGCGCATATGTTTCCTGTTTTTCTCTTGTCGTCTTTCTTATCGGCCTAATTTTTCTGCATTATCTATCCCGTGCAGCATATCTGGGCAGATTTCGTACATAAGCTACAAGCTGTTAGTGCCCTCCCCCCCACACCCACTAATTTTTCTTCTCTGGTTCTGCTACCGTGTGTATAGTTACTCGTAGGTCTCATATACTGTATGCGTACCACTTTATCACTTGGAATATACCCATGTTATATTTTAAGATTTATTTACAAAGCGGTCTACAAGAAAACATTCCAAGCGAGTCCACAAGTTTTCGTATATTTTAGAAATGCGGAAAATGTCTTTGGCACATGGGCACTAGTGCTCCTGTCAATTTAAAAAATCAAAAAAATTATTTAGAAGTTTCAAAAAAAAATCCGAAAACAACTTCTTAATGTTAGATTCTACAAGTATGCAAAATTCTAACCCGAAATTCTTTAGATTGTGGGCTACACAAAAATGACAACGGGATACAATGTGGAGATTTGAAATTATACATATTCAGATCTACATTTTTGTCATTTTTGTGTAGCTCATAATTTGAAATTGATATTTACACGTTTGTGGGATAAATCATTGGTCACATCCAGATTTTTTTTTCTGATACTTAGAAATATGATTTTTAATTCATTTTTAAAAACGAGATCACTGGTGCCCATATGCACCAAATATCCACTCTCATATATGTACACATAAAATTATATGTCCACCAATTAACGTATTACCTACATAGTAGTATATTACTACGTACTACCTAAATATTCTTATACACTACATGCTACAAGTACGTACTCCAAAACACATGTGGGTGTAACTAACTTACCGGTCTCCACACTCCAGTTTTCTATCCATAAAGCTGCTCAGGAAGCATGTACCATGATTTTGTTTCTCTTATGAATGCATTCCCAAAAGTCATTTTTCTTAACAAGAGATATCCAAGTAATAGATGGGCACATGTTTGATGATACTAGGGGGTATTGGCATATGCCAAGTTCTGACTAGTTACTGCTAGCTAGGGATGATTTAAGGCCTGACATGGTGATGATATTACTACCTAGGATTGCCAGTATGCCTTTTCTCAGAAGACATTGCATTTGCTTAACGGATGAACTTATTCTGATTATACCTAAATAATTGAGTACTTGAACAAGATTTATCATTGCACTTGATGCATGTAACTATTTGGCATGATTTTTCACTAATTTTGTCTTCTCCCCTTAACATGCTTGTCGTCGTTTGTTTCATTAACAGGTTATTTGGATGGAAGCTTTTGAAACTTTTGAGGACAAAAGCCACACCATTACTAACACTTCTGTGAGTCCAAAGCTTTATTCGATGATCCTGAAGCATGTTGTCAATGGGCATTTACTAGCTGTTGGAAATGAGGATTACAAAAATGTCATTCAGGATTGCTTGGTTAGTGTTAAAGCTCCGTTGTTTGCTTACTTCTATGAGTAATTTTGAGCACCAAACTTTTTGTTGATATTATTTCAGGAAATACACTGCGTGTACAGTCGTGTTGTCAAGGAGCTGATGTGGGGATTGATGATTCAGATCCCGTGTTTTCTGCCATCTGTGAAAAATTCTGAGATGACTAATGAGGATCGATTCCCGATGAGTGAAGGAATGATATTTTTCCTGGATTCCCATAATTTTGACATCAATCCACATATGATGGTGAGCGCATCATCACTTCCTTCCCCATATGTCTGACATTGAAGTGCTTTCTGCTTTATTGTTCCAGTATACATTAAGCCATTATTTTTCACACCGAACCAAGTATTTTATTTCAATATTATTTTGGGGATTTTGCCTTCACGTGTTTTTTTTCTGTATTATTGATGTAGCATTGCTCCTTGTATCCAGGTTACTAAACGTACTATTGAGATGGCAGGCGTCATGTACGAGTGTGATCGTTGTGTGAGCAAATACGATAGCTTTTTGCGCTTAACTGCTCAGTACCTTATGAAAATATCTCGCATTGACACTCGTCATTGGGATTTACTGAAACTTGCTACCGCATTCAAGATGATATGTGACCCTGAAGATGAAATTTCAGATGCCAGACGGGTAAATTGTAATATATCGAGGATGTGTACGGACTTGATGAAAGTTGGCATTCATCTAATGCCAGTGTGTTTCTTTCAGCTGTTCTCGGAACGACAGTTGAAGAGGTTGATGAAGGATGCACCTCGATATAAAAATAAAATCACCAAGAATCCTTTCTTGCAAGTCTATAAAGAAATGTACTCTGCCCGCAAAAGGAGGCTTGGAGCGGGTAGAATGTTGACCAGGTTGCTCAAGCAGGCCAAAAAGGCATATGAAGATGAACAGGCAGGCAAAGCTGCAAGTGATCGTGAAATTGGTCCTGATAGGAAGAAGATTTGTCGTGGTTTTGCCCCCGTCATGGTTGATGAACTTACAGAGGGGCATACCATGCTTCCAGCAAAACATAAGGAAAGACAGGTATGCTTCGTGCGCCATATGAACACACTAAATAGTAGAAAAAGTAATTGAGAGAACACACTAAGTTAGTTCTGTTTTAGAGCGAGAACAATTGAAGAGTCGGGATATAAGTCTTTGACATGTTCGTCTATAGCCAACCTAATAGCTTTAGAAATATACTCTCTCAGGTTATTGTTAAAAAAGCAATGTTTCTTTCGTTTCTCTCTCAGGTTCCAACAACTCTGGCACCTTGATGCACTCGAGAGATGTACTCTGCATAGCTGCATCGAAGCCTCCGTGTTGTGCCCGGCTGCGTCCGGGTCGCCGTCGAGCTGGTGCTGCACGTCGGAGCGGTTGCGACTTCCTTCCCACACGCGTGTGCATCGCGGTGTACAGGTTTGCCTCCCTCCCGTGTGGCTAGCCGGTGATGTGTTCTTCTAGCTAGCTTTGACTCGTGCAGTGGTATCTTGATCTGTTTAGATCCGTCGCGCTGTACACTGAGAGGTCGTTTGGTATTCATCATTTGGGTTTGAAATCCTAGAATTTATATTATAATTCTATTTCTATGTTGTTTGGTTGGTATAAAATTGGACCGTTATTTTATTTGGCAAATCCATTTAAATATTCCATATGTAAACCTAATTCCTATCTCAAACCTGTCATTTCTAAATTCCGGTGACAGTCAAACATGTGGATATTTTTGAAATCATAATATAAATAAAATGAAATAAAATGAATACATGGATGGCAAACGACCTCTGAATGGAATTTGAATAGGTTTTGTCTGTGTCTGGATATACTCTCTTCGTTTGGAAATATAAGATGTTTTAGGTTAGTGAAGCTAATATATTTATACACCTTTTAGTGTCTAGATTTATTTAAACCTATATACTAAAAGGTGTCTAAATACATCTCTTTTATAAACCCAAAACATCTTATATTTCTAAACGGAGGGAGTACATGTTAAATATAGGGCATTGCAAAATCCGTTATTTGCTCTTAGTCATAGCTACTGAATCTGACGGATGCAGTAACTTTTTTAAATTGAGTGTCAATTACATCTAGTCTCTGCAACAACGCATGTTATAGTGGTCTTACGGATGCACACAGTTCAGAAAAAAAATAAAAACTATAAAAAGGAAGAAAAGTTTCACTATAGTGATCTACTTCTTGTTGCAGCGGACTAACCACCACCAAGACAACACTAGAAATCCAACTTCTCTAAAAGCGATGTCTGGAAACAGTACACAAACACCATCATTAATCATAAGTTTTTATCTAGGATAAAGTTTGAACTCATAAAACAATGCCTCCATCAATGTCATTGTTGGGCACAACCAACTAAGGACAGACCTTGGGCTTTCACATTATAAGATTAGACTCTGAATTCCTCATGTGTTGTCGCCCCTGCATGCCGATGTCGCTGCTCCAAGTTACAAATCACTTAGCCGAAACCTCGTCATCATCAGGACTCGAATCACCCTTACTCGTCCTCAGATCTCCGGCTTCCATGCCCTTCTCCACGACTAACTTCACCGTGAGACTAAAGACATGTCTCACGATAACAATAGACTGCAGAGCTTCGCAATGCTTTATTTGAAACCAAATGACCGGAAAAAACATAGATGCACACGCCCGAAATCTATCTGATCCGGCAAACTCCAGGCATATCGTCCATTTGGAGTTCGTTGGCGGAGCACTCCAAAACTCGGCACTCCGGCCAGGTCACTGACGACAGGTGACAAGAAGAATATAATCATGAATTGAGAGGTATCTTAGGACCGTCACCTTTATTAGGCAGATCGGTATCCCCCACGCCACCGTCCGCCGGCACCCAACAAGACCGGTTGCCTGATTCCCCACCGGCATGCCCGACAGAGGAGAAGGCAGCCCGAGCCGTCATGACCGCAACCTGGCGCTTGGCCGACGACCTGTGGAGACTGATGGCAGGGGTGGACACATCTGGCCACAAGGGCCTAGACCGACCGCACACCTGCTGAATTCCGACCGGTGGAGATCGAGGAAATCCAACCGGCGGAGATCTTGCATGGGCAGACATCGACGACCGTGCCAACGCCGGGAACTCCATGCTGGTCATCTCCCAACACCACCGTTTGCCATGACGCCTGCCACCAGCCCCATCTACGGCTGCCGCTCCGGCGACCACGGTCCCGCTTCACGCCGCCAGCAAGGGAAGGAAGGTCCCCGCCGCCACCTTTCTTGGGGCTACATGCTTTTCCCTTGGCCCCTCCGGCGGCAGCGAGAAATTTGGCGATGATGGCGCCTATAGGTTAGGTCGCGTGCGTGGGTTAGGTTAATTCTGCTAGCAGAACGTCAATATGATCACTTTGTGAATGAATGTTTGCTCCCATGCCTGTATGAATGAAGCGCATTGTTAGAAATAAAGTTAACCATGTGCGGGATAGACGTTCAAACATCAAAACCACAAGACAGACACGCGCGCTTCACCACGCCGTCTTCCTGGTGTTGTGACACTGCATGGCCTATATGGTGTACTAGATTTAATGGTGCGCCTTGGCGTACGATCCCGTTGAATTCGAGCCAATATAACGATTATAATTGTTCGAAAAATAAATATACATTTTTTAGTCGAAGTCCTCTCAATTGATATCGTCTGTCTTGTTCTGACTCATAGCAATCCAGGGAACTGGTCATGTTCATTACACCCAGGCTCATCTGGATCATGGTCATCTTCATCAGGCTCATCTGGATATGTAGTCTTTAGTATGTCTGTGGTCTTAAATCTACGATTCTTAAGATCGGCAACGACATCCTAAATGTCAAAGAGAATATCGTTGTACATGTTATGCAGGGTTACATTCTGGAGTTCTCTCTGATACATACAACATCCACGTAGCTATCACAAGCCACGGTCTCCTCTTTGAGTTGCTTGGTCTTCTTTTCAATCTTTGCATACTTCTCTTTAATGTTCTGGAGAACTTCTTTTCTTTTCTTCTACTTATCCAGCTCAATATAGATCAGGTCTTTCGGTGCTCTGTTCTTTACAGCTACAGTACCCGTAGGCAAGAAAGTACCATATAAGATAGCATGAACAATTTGTATAAAAGAACATCTGATGCGGTAAAGCTTATTTGATGTCAAACTAATATTTAGCTTTGAACCAGCTAAGTAAGAAGCGAAGGCTATTTCGTAGCATTCTAATTTCCGTACCATCCTAAATCAGTGCAGTCTAATCTAAACCCAGGATTAACACATCAGATGTACTACTGGCTATCCAACACCTAAGTAGCATCAGAGATATTCTCACTCTTGTAATCTATCATAATTATATTTAAATATCTTAAGGTGTAGTAAATATTCAAATGTAGACTTGCACAGACCGTGGATTGATGCAAAGTTAAATTGAACAACTATTCTAGATATTTGATTAGGGAAAGGAATAGGAAAGCTTCTATGTATTATATTTGTGCACATGTAATATTTCAGCACTGATAACCATTGTGGCGAATATACAGATCCACACGTAGCCCAGTAAGTACCAAAAGAATTGATATCCAGAACACTGCACACATCCACCGAAACATGCACCTAGTTGTTAGCTTCTATGCTACCAGTTAGAATAATGGTAGCTCATCCGAATACGGCTACACCTAGGAGCTCCATTGAGAAATGTAAGATTTGTCTGAGTTAAAACGTCTAGTTATAGAACCATCCCTACTGGTGTATACAACAGGAGTCTAGAGATAAAATCACGAAACGATCGTGGTCAAGGTGAATGCCCAGAGCAGGTATATTCCTCACGTGTGAAACAAGCAAATACACGAAAACGAATTAGCTAACTTGGCTACTTGGGTGTGTCTTAAAATATCTAATTAATCATCATCCCTTCGTTTACTAAGCAGATACAGTAGAAAATAAAATTTGTGTGTTAGTGTGATAAGTACCTCCTGCTGTAATTGCTGAGATCCACAATCTTTAGTGGTGTTCAGAACTTTCACTGCTGCAACGGTATGCCGAAACTTTGCCTTGTAGATTGTTCCATATGTTCCCTTGCCAATCTCAAGATCACTTGAAAATGATGAAGTCAGCGCCTGTATCTGCTCCTATGAGTACCTATTATACTCAGTAAAACATTGTCCAACGATTTTCTGTCCTGATTTATTATCGACAGCACATCCTAAGGTGCTGGTTCCCCTAGTGTAAGTGCTATAAATAAGGGACCTAGGGTTAGGGCTGAGAATAGCTGCTCATTCAGATTTCTCTCTCTCTCTCTCTCTCTCTCTCTCTCTCTCTCTCTCTCTCCAGCTCACTGATCAAGCAAGCACCTAAAGCACTAGAAAGAACCCTCACATCTACATCAACAAGGATTAGGTGAAGCAAATCAAGAGGAGGCCATGGCGGGACCTCCAGATCAAGGTACACACTTCTGATCTCATCTTGTGTGGCTTAAATCTTGAGCTAGATGATCCTCAAAGGATCTAACAGTGGTATCAGAGCTTCTAGCTGCAAGTTTGTGCCCTAATTATGCTAAGTTCTTGTGTTCAAGACCTAGTTTTGTTGCTGGAATTCTGATTCCTGGTCAAGTTCTTGCTCAAAACTGGATAAGATTGATGTTTTTAGCCCCAGTTTTTCTAAGTTTAAGCCCTAATGGATGAATCAGTGGGTCTAGGGTTTTGATTATGTTTATCTGATGTGGGGATTGAGGTTTTGGTGCAAACCCTAATAAAAAATCCTCAAATTTCTGAGGAACCCTAACCCTAGTTCATCAAATCTACGAACCCTAACCCTAGTTCATCAAATTGATGAACCCTAACCCTAATTCCCCAATTACTGACGAACCCTACTTTCCTATAATCCCCAAATTGAGGAACCATAACCCTAATTCTGATGAGATTAAAGGCAGTGGTACTTACCTAGGGGTTCTGTCGTCGTCGTTGGCCACGGCGGCGTCGGGATCACCACCTGAATTGGGCAGGCATGCACGGGCTCGCACCCGAGCCGCCTCGCCGTCCACTGCACCAGATGGTAGCTGAGCCTCCTCGTGTCCTTGTACTGTGGAAGCTCGTCGCCGTGTCGGGTCAAGTACCGCGCTGGTTTTGATGTCGTGGGGACGCCCGCACGCTCGCGGTCGTGGTGCGAAGAACATCGCCGAGCATCGCTCGACGGAGCCGCGTGCTGGTCAAATCTGCACATGATTTCGGCGAGAGGCACTCATCGGCACTGTTGACCTCCTTCTCTGGCGCCAGCGCTTGTCGCCATCACCACTGCGTCTTGCTCTCTCTCGCTTGTCATTGCAATGGGGAAGGCAGAGGAGGAGGGGGCGAATGGGGGCTAGGGTTTGCGGGGGCTAGCGTCGTGCGTAGGTTTTGATCCGTGCCGACGCATTCTCGTCCGTTGGATCGCATCCAACGGTTCGCAGCTTCAGCTGCTTAACGGGCTATGTGGGCCGCTTTGGGGACCAGGGGGAGACGGGCTGGGCTAGATTCGGACTAGTATGAAAGTTTTTCCTTGTTAAATTTTAAGATAAGGGGGTATTAAGGGGGAGTTTTGGGCCAAATAATGTATACATTTTAAAGTTTAATGTTTATATGTTAGGGCTTATATAAATAAGTTTTGGGGCTAAATGTTTTGGCATATTATGCCAATTATGTAACATAATTGTATGACCTTTTAATTCTTTTGCCATGCAATTATGTGTTATTTTTTAATATCCTTTTATACTTAGTTGGTTCTTTTGTGGTGTTATCCAAATTAATTGTAATAATAATGTTTTGCTGCAAAATAAGGTTTAGAAATCCTCAAATTAAGCATGGCTTATGTCCATCATTCTGGCCAAAGCTGATTGATGGACATTTTGACCATGAATTTTTTTTGGTCTGGTTCACTTCTGGCCAAAGCTGATGTGTTCCAGATTGATGAAATAATTCTATATGATTAGAGGTTCTAATTAAGTGTGGCTTATATCTGTCATTCTGATCAAAGCTGATTATCAGATATTTTGATCACAAAATTTTGTTGATCATATCTATTTCTGGCCAAAGCTGATGTAGACTAGATTGATGAAAGAAGTATAAAATTGTGATGCTTATTCAAAGCATTTGTTTTATTTTGCAACATCTAATGCCTCTCAAATTGCCGGTATTATAAATGGCATAAAACAGTTGACTGGTAGAAATTTTGGTACTTCGAAGGAGAAGCTTGAGATCACTTTAGCTTTGTTAAATATAGATTATGCCCTCCTTAAGGATCCTCCTATGGCACCTACTGAAGGTGATGAAAATTATGTTGCCCTTAAAAGGGCTTATGATGATGAGAAAACTAAGTGGGAGGATTCAAATCGTAAGTGCCTCATGATTATTAAGGGCTCCATTACTCAAAGTATGAGGGGAGCTGTTCCAGACTCTTAGACTGCCAAGGGTTACCTTGAAAATATTGAGGACCAGTTTAAGGGATCATCCAAAATTTATGCAACAAGCCTCATTAGAAGGTTTATTGATGAAAGGTATGATCCAACTGGGAGTCTAAGAGAACATATCATGAGGAAAATTAACATGGCCACACTTAAGACAATGGAAATGGAAATCTCTAAAGGATTTCTTGTCCATTTTATTATGTCATCCTTGCCCACAGAGTTCTCTCCGTTCACCATCAATTATAATGCGATGGATTCTAAATGGGGCATGGATGAAATGATGGCTAGATGTGTACAAGAGGAGGAAAGGCTTAAAGCTGGACGAGTTGATCATGTCAATTAGTTCAAGCATTCTCAGAAGAAGAAAAAGTTTATAAAGCCTAAGCCGGCTCAGTTTAAAGATAAAGGGCAATCTTCTAAGTTCTTTTAGCAAAAGAACCCTAACAGAGCTCCTAATGCAGATGCACCCCCTAATGCTGATGGTAAAGATCCTAATGGATGTCGCTTTTGTGCAAAAAGCGGACATGTCCAGAGGGATTGTATTGGGTTCATGAAATGGCTCAATAAGAAAGGTACTAATGTTATAACCTTTGTTGACGAATCCCTTTATGTTGATTATGCCACCAATACATAGTGGATTGACTCAGGTGCAACAATTCATGTTGCAAACTCCTTACAGGGATTCGATACGAAGAGGACCCTAAGAAGAGGGGAAATAACCAGTAGAGTTGCTAATGGTGTTGAAGCTGAAGCTGAGGCTATTGGAAAGTTTACACTCACACTCCATAGTGGATTTATGCTTCATTTATGTAATGTACTTTATGTACCCTCTATGAGACGAAACCTTGTGTCCGTCTCATGCTTAGATAATGATGGTTTTCACTGTGACTTTGGGAACAAGAGATGTATAATTATGTTTGACAATAAGGATGTTGGTCTTGCCTTATGACAAGGCAAACTTTATCTTGTTTCCCTAAGTGATTCCATAAGGGAAGTTGATGCTTCCTCTAATGTGAATGTTAGTACCAAGCGTAAGCGCGATGATGATGAGACTTCTTCGAAACTATGGCACTATCGTCTGGGCCATATTTCGAGGGGGATAATCGAGCGTGTCATTAAGGAGCAAGTTCTTCATCCTTTAAATTTCTCAGATGCGGATCTGGATCATTGTATTGATTGCATCAAAGGGAAATATGCTAAGAGAATTAAGAAAGGTGCAAATCGAAGCACAGGAGTTTTGGAAATTGTTCACACGGATATCTGTGGTCCGTTTAATATGAAATCGGTGGATGGTTTTGATTCCTTCATAACATTCACTGATGACTTCTCCCACTTTGGATACATCTATCCTATCAAAGAAAGATCTGAGGCATTAGAAAAGTTCAAGATATTTAAAGCTGAAGTTGAGAATCAGGCTGGTCAAAAGATCAAAGTTGTAAGGTCTGACCGTGGTGGTGAGTACTATGGAAGACACACTTTTTATGGCCAAATTCCTGGACCTTTTGCTAAGTTCCTACAGGAAAATGGTATTGTTGCTCAGTATTCAGCACCAGGCGAACCTCAGCAAAATGGAGTCCTTGAAAGGCGGAATCGTACACTTATGGATATGGTTAGGAGTATGTTAAGTTACTCCACTTTGCCGCTTGGTTTATCGATAGAAGCTCTAAAGACAACTGCACATATTCTTAATAAGGTCCCCAGTAAATCGGTGCCAAAAACATCGTATGAATTATGGACTGGGAGAAAACCTACCCTGAGTTACTTGCATGTGTGGGGCTGCCCTGCCGAGGCAAGAGTTCTCAATCCAATTATGGAAAAGTTAGACCACAAGACTGTCAGCTGCCATTTCATTGGTTATCCTAACAAATCTAAGGCGTATTGTTTCTATTGTCCAAAGCAATTCACTCAGTTTGTTGAAACAAGACACGCCGTGTTCTTGGAAAGTGATATGTTGAGGGGGAGTATGACTCCTAGGGAAATAACCTTAGAGGAGAAACGAGAATATGTCCAGGTACCTATGATCCAAGAACCAGTGTTTCCTGTTCATGCTGAGTTTTCAACTCAAGTTGTGAGGACTGCTAATCCTACCCCTACTGAGATACCTGTGACTCCGGCAGATCCCGGCTGGAAACTAAAAGGTTTCTCTCTTCAAAGTTTGACATGAAAGATCTTGGTGAAGCCGCTTATGTCTCAGGCATTCAAATTCACCGAGATAGATCTAGAGGAATCTTGGGGCTATCACAAAGAGCGTATATTGAGAAGGTACTCAAAAAGTTCAATATGCATAAGTGCTCAACCTCGCCTGCTCCTATTGTCAAGGGCGATAAGTTTGGGACTTTCCAGTGCCTAAGTAATGATTATGAATCTGCGCAGATGAATTCAGTTCCTTATGATTCAATCATTGGAAGTATGATGTATGCACAAGTGTGCACTCGCCCTGACTTAGCATTCATAACCGGGATGCTTGGCAGATATCAGTCTAATCTAGGGTTGGATCACTGGAAGGTTGCTAAGAAAGCTTTGCGTTATTTGCAAGGCACTAAAGGCCTCATGCTCACATATAAGAGAACTGATAACCTCGAGGTGGTGGGTTATTAAAATGCTGATTTTGCGGGGTGTGTTGACACTAAGAAATCCACATCGGGATAAATATTCACCCTAGCAGAAGGAGCTATTTCTTGGAAAAGCACCAAGCAAAGTGTTACTGCATCGTCAATAATGCGGGCAGAGTTTGTGGCATGTTATGAGGCAACCGGGCAGGCAGTATGGCTGAAGAATTTCATTCCGGGTTTAAGGGTGATTGACAGTATATCTGAGCCACTTACTCTTTTCTGCGATAATCAACCCGCAGTGATCTATTCAAGTAACAACAAGTCAAGTGGTGCTATCAAACACATTGACATTATGTATCTTGTTGTGAAAGATAGAATCCAGGATCAAACAATAAGTATTAAGCATATAAGGACTAACGCAATGTTAGTTGATCCACTTATGAAAGGCTTGCCACCCAGTGTGTTTAAAGAACATGTTGCTAGCATGGGATTGGCACAAAGCTTTTGATCCTAGAATTGGGACCGTCATGACACCATCTCCCCATAAGCTAAGAAGGGTTCTTCTCTTTGATGGAATGATGTACTGTAGTCAATTAGTTCAATGGTACTTAACTGACCATTGTAATTTATTGTCTCTGTATAAGTTTCAACAAAGAGCTGAGCTCATAAGTTTGTAATAAGTATAAGTTTATGGAGCTCCTAAGTTAAAGAAGCTTTGTTTTGAAATAAAGTGGTATATTGTAGTAACTGGGTTCTGCGGTACTCTATGACCGTTGTAATTCTGTTGTCTCATATGTAGTTTTGTTGAGAAATGAGTTTATAAGTTTATCCTTACGATCAAGGGGGAGAATGTTGGATATAAGTGATCTGTAGTGATCTAAAGGTTGTTGTGATCAAACTAAGTCAAATTAATGATGATTAAGGATCTGTTTAATAACAGCCATTTGATGCCCTGATCAGGGGCATCCTGACCATCCATCCTAAGGTGCTGGTTCCCCTAGTGCAAGTGCTATAAATAAGGGACCTAGGGTTAGGGCTGAGAATAGCTGCTCATTCAGCTTTCTCTCTCTCTCTCACTCTCCCCAGCTCACTGATCAAGCAAGCACCTAAAGCACTAGGAAGAACCCTCACATCTACATCAACAAGGATCAGGTGAAGCAAATCAAGAGGAGGCCATGGCTAGACCTCCAGATCAAGGTACACACCTCTGATCTCATCTTGCTTGGCTCAAATCTTGAGCTAGATGATCCTCAAAGGATCTAACAGTTGGATCAGCTGATATTCCACCAAAAAAATTGTAATCATCAAAAGAACCTAAAAAGAGCATAGTTTAAGTATCAGATATTCATATCATCCGGACAACAACGTGTGAGACTAAATCGGAGGAACACCAAACCTGATGTTCAATACTGTTATCCAACATTTTAGTCATTGGTGTTGTAATTGCTTCCCTGCCTATAACATTGGTTCTAGGATAAGGGAATGGTGATGGCAGAAGGTTAGTATGACGTACACTTTGAAATATCACTTGATTTACCTGAACTATCTCATCACCATCCCAGTTCTTGAATAAAATCATTATAACTGCCTGGCTTCTCTTCTTAATGAAAATATATGGAAATGATTTTTTTGCAAGTTCACAATAAGTAATAAACTTCACTCCGGTTAAATTTAGAAATTAAAATTATCACATTTTTCTGACCCCATTTGTTCTTACCATCATTCTTTCTTCCTTTCTTCTCTACATGTGGTGTTCGTCCACCATGCTATATGCACAATGAGCATAGAACTGCAAATAGAAAATATATTTATGTAATATGTTGTGAGCTACATAAATGTAAGATAAAATGGCTAGATTTTTCTGCACTTTTGATCTGTTGCAGGGCGGTATAAAATTTTACCAGGAGCTGATTGCTAAAATCAAAGCCTCAAACAAGTTGAATGAGCAAACAAACAATTGTTCAACCTTTAGGAAAGCTGATTGCAAAATCATAGATGGACAAGCCGAATCATTTTAAGCTTGACCAAACTATGGATGAGATCAAACTCTATGAATATCTCATGATGCCTAATATACTACTATTTGAAGACATCCAAAATATAGAAATAATACAGATGAATGGGCATATTCTTCTCTAGTATAGAAAAAGTATTGCCTATTCTAGATACATGATATTTATCCTTATTATATAATGGAGCATTCCGGTAGCCTAATTGGTTTTTCATCGAATTCCTTGTAGGCATCGATATACAATAATCTACACAAGCAAAACATGTAAACTTCTTTAGATTAAATTGAAAGAGAGGAGTAAGCATTTTCTCCTCTACTTTTCTCTCCTATTTTTACATCCCTAACCTCTCTCAAGGTGGGGGAACCCAATTGATTTGCTGCAACTCTCAATTCCATGACGAGGCAGGGTAGAAAAGAGGTGGAGAGATGGTGAAGGAGAATCTGTACCCGTAGACAAGAGGGAGACGCCCTCGAGGCAGCACGCCGTGGTACACATACTGATGACGGCAACGACATGAACGGCTCCGCCTCCACGTTCATTGTTGTAGACCGGTCTCTAATGGAAGAGTATGACTGCCTACATCTCTGTTTCTTTGCCTCCTCGTCGTTCTTGGGCCAACGCCCCTAACGAATCCAAGCCGATCACTACCTCCTACAGCTGCCGCTCGACCTACCATGCCTTCTCCTCCTCCCTACATGGCCTCCTCTGTTTGCTGCTGCTCAAGTGGCGAGGCGGCTTGCCGGCAACAGCGAGGCTAGGATCTAGGTTCACCATGGGGACGGCTAGGGGTGCATAGGCCAAGGGGAGAGACGAGGGAGGGGATTGGGGTCTGACGGCTTTACCTCCTCATCGGTCTTGGGCTAGCACCCCTAATGAACCCAAGCCGACCACCACATCCTACAACGGCCGCTCGACCTCATGTGCCTTCTCCTCCTCCCTACGTGGCCTCCTCTGTTTGTTGTTGCTCAAGTGGCGATGTGGATTTTCGGAAGCAGCGAGGCCAGGATCTAGGCTCACCATGGGGGATGGTTAGGGGCGCATGCCAAGAGGCGAGACGAGGGATGGGATTAGGGGCTGGGGGATGGTGGCTATGGCTAGGGGCTTGGTTTTTTTCCACGGTGGGATGACCCTTCTATACCACTGTTGCTCCATGCCTTCATATAGCAACCAATGGCCAGATGCCCCTTAGGAGGCCATCCAACGACCGAGAGAGCCAAGTCACTGTGAGCAGCCCATGGAGGGGCACCTATTATACTTTTAGATTGGCGGGCATTTTGATTTAGGACAAAGTCAGTCCACACCATGTGCATGTACCAGTTCAGGGGGCGACAGCTGATGACTGCAAGTGCACAAATCGTTTGTAGCTAGTTTTAAAATAAAGATATCGATCCCACAGGAAACGGAAGTTCTGAAGTCTAATAACTCTTGAATTAAATACTGAAATAGTAATGCTAAATAACGTTCTAAGTAACAAGATAAAATACAAGTGTTGTGTAAAAATATGTTTTGGGGGTTTTATATAAGAGAACTATAAGTAAAGTAAAACAAACTGAATACAGAAAGTAAGTATCGTGTATGTAAAAGCGATATGAAACTGCAATGGGAAAAGCGTTCTCAGGGATTAGCGGATACACCTCTAGCATTATAAAGGGTTTAAGGTAAAGATTATCATCATTAACATTCTCAACTATGTATGTGTGGGAGGAACTCCATAATTGGATGAATAGGCAGCAATCACTGCTCACGTCATCCTCATAACCACAGTAGACAAGCAATCGATATTAATCGAATTACTGCGCTATTAAGGGACTTTACCCCGTAGGATGTATCCCATGGCATGGACAATGTTCCGTGAGTTTTCTCGGTTCCCAAGTTGATACGTAAGGAGTTGATGGCTGCAAGTGCACAACTCGTTTGTAGCTAGTTTTGAAGTTAAGATGTCGATCCCACAGGAAGCCCAAAGGTAAGTGATTATGGGTGAAGTCTATGTCACACTCAATGTTGTCACAGGTCTTCGAGTGAATTGACTGCAAGTGTTGAAATAAGAATAGAATTTGGATTAAAGGAATGTATTTAAATAAAACTAAAATGTAAACTTCAGAATTAAAAAGCATAAAAGTAATGAACGATTTGTTTGTTGTTTTCTGCAGATGACAAAATAGGAGTGGGGAGATTCAGTTCATGGTGATAGTGAATGTGCCAGGTGGATGAGTGATAAGTGTAACAATTATAATGTTATAAGTATGTGTGTAGGCGAGCAACCCATAATTAGCCGGAACTCCTCTTGGTAGATTTCATCCCAACTTTCATAATCCTACTAGCCTGTTACCAAAACCATGGTCAGTCACTAGGCGATTAAGATCCTTCATGTTGCTTAGCAATTAAGCTCCTTGGATCATACTAATGCAATAGGCACAGTCGCTCCTCGTGCTCCTCAAGATCAACTAGTTTTCCATTGATATCCCTGTGTCACTCGAGGGTCGCCGGTCTGCTAGCAAACAAGATTTTATCTATGTAGAACAAAGTATCATGTTGTCTGGGCCCTTAATTGGACAACAAGCATTAAGCATACCACAGATAGTCAAGCACACATAATATAGTAATTAAAAATCAACCACAAACTTAATGGAAATTATATAGTCACATCACATCTCACCAATCCCTTACATCTCCCACGCCCAGGGGAACTTACTCACACATGAGAGAAGTAAGCATCATCGATATAATTAAATAAAGGGAGTTCTTCTTGATATTACCGTGGAGATCCACAATAAGAATAGAAATAAATCCAACACAATTCAAGATGGGAAGAACAATCTCAAACCCTAGTCTTGCAAGGTGGAGATCTCTCTCAAGTACAAGTAATGGATATGGAGGTGTTGTGGCTAGGAGGTCGAAGATCATGGAGCGAGATGAAGAACGTCTTCCCCTTCTTCTCCGGATCTCTTCTTTCTCCCTTCTAGATGGGATGGCGGCTCGTGTGTTCTGTTTTCAACCTTGGCCTCTTCACCAAAGTTGTCCCTTTTAACAAGATGGAGACGATGGAAGCTATACGGCCAGAAAAATATTCCCTCCGTATAGTTTGTCGTTAAAGCTTCTGTATGCTCCCCTCGATTGCTTCCAAAAAGGGACTTGCTTGTTTTTGTCTGAATATTGTGTTTTTCTGTTAAATCCCTCTGTTGATGTTCAGAACCTGAAACACACGTTAAAAACCAAGTTTTCTTTGCTACCGTAGTATTAGCGTTAGGTAAAGCTAGAAAACCATCAAATCCAAACGAAAACCATCAATAGAAACCATCAAAAATGTGTCGAATCTCACAGCTATCAGAAGTGATAACAACTTTATAGTCACTGTAAGTGCTAGCACACCTTCGTCTACCAACAAGTAGTTCCCTTCATCAAGTCCCCACAAGAGGCAAATATTGATAGGTAGACTTATCTCAACATCAAGATGAAGACAATCTAACACATGGTCACAGTGATAAATACCATAATAAACTATATCTTATTTCAATCTCATGCTAGGGTTTCTCCATCTCCCCAAGAACTAATGATCTACTCAAACATGGAGGCAATCAACATCATGGCAAAGACAATGGAATCTATCATAGATGAATAGTACTTGTATTAATCCACAACAAGTAAGAAAATGACAACAAGATCTAGACAAGTTGTAGATGATATGGATGTAGATGGTGGTGATGCAGCGGTTGATGATGAAGATCGATGCCTTAGCCTCTCGGATCTGCGTAGGGTGAAGATGGATCCCTGGTGGATGAGTTCCCCCTCCAGATCCCTTCCGAAGGTGAGATTTCGGCCATTTCTGGTTGTTCTGTATGTCGTCTCACTGATCCGATTGCACAGGGCAAAACTATTTGAAGAGGTGGTGGCGGCGGCAACTATACGGCGGGAACTATACGGCCAGAGAAAATCCTCCCGCCGTATATTTGGTCGTTAAACCTACTGGTTGCTGCGATCGCCTTGGGTTTTCTTCTAGTATTATTGATATTTCCCAAATTAGCGATTTACGCAGTTTTTGACTCCTTTTCACTCCAATACAACTGGTCCAAGAATTTTTTCCATTGTATCCATCATCGGTCCTAATACTGGTAAAAATAGACATAAAAGGTGCACGCGAACGCCGTAAAATACCAAGATCCTACCACTACAGTGCAAAATAATAATATAAAATATGATGCAAATATGCACTCATCAACGACCACAAGCATTTCAGAGTCACATGGACTAGACAAACCTCATTCTAAACTAAAACAACTTCGTACTCCCTCTGTTTAAAAATATAAAATGTTTTAGGTTAGTGAAGCTAATATATCTAGACTCATTTTAGTGTGTTGGTTGAAATAAATCTAGGTACTAAAAGGTGTCTAGATACATTTACTTCATAAATCTAAAATATATTATATTTCTAAACGAAGGGAATATAGAGTAACATAATTTTTCAACCTCATTGACTGGTACTCCCTCCATTTCAAAATATAAGATGTTTTAGCTTCGTGGAACAAATATATCTAGATGCCTTTTAGTGTAAGTTTGGAGTGAACCTAAACACTAAAAGTGTCTATATATATTCACTTCACAAAGATAAAACATATTATATTTTGGAATGGAGGGAGAGAAAAGCGAGGCGATTTGTTAAAAGCAACATCAACAACGTACTCCCTCTGGCCCAAAAAGGATGTCGCATATTTGTCTAAATTTGCATGAATCTAGACACGTTTTGTGTATAGATACATCCAAAATATAACAAATTCGAGAAATCCTTTTCGGAATACATAGAAATATGGACTACAAGTTGTAGCACCCCGGGTAAAACCACTACTAAAAAATTGCTCGTTGTTTTTTGCATCGTCATGACTGCATGCTCATGTCATCATGTCACATTGTATTTGAGCATCTTCATGTCTAAATGCATATAATTTGCCTAAAACTATTTCCCAAAAACCTATCTTTGTTTTCTATTGTCTCCCTCTTTATTTCAAATGATAAAACCCCGGTCACTTCCGGATATTTTGTTTGACTAAAAGATATTTACAAAAATGTTTTGTTTTAAAAATAAATAAAAGAAAACGATTTTATAAAAGTTTCCGGGGAGGCAGTCCAGCCTTTTAGGCCAGGCCACCTACCACCTGGTCCAAAACAAACCCTAAAAGATCTAACCAAACCCTAGTCCTAAAAGACCCCAAACCCTAACCTAACCCTAGCCTAGCCCACCTACCCCGCACATCGCACACACCCGCGTGCGCAGCAGCACACCAAGCCACAGCACTCCTCGGTCCTACCCCCACTCAATGCACCCCGCCCTCGTATGACCTAGCCCGCAGGATACGAGCGTGTGACGCATGACGTGTCACACCCCGTGTCCCACGGTCAACCACCTCGCTCACCTCAGACCCACCCGTCCTCCCTGCGTGGCCTGCTCACCACCAACCCCGCACATGCACGCGCCCCCCGCTCGCCTCCATCCCCACGCACAGTGCCTCTCACCCCATCTTCATCTTCCACCCGCAGCGCTGCCTCCTGTGCGCCTCGGCCGCCTCCACCTCGCCTCAACCTCCTCCCACGCGCTCCACCTCAATCCCCGAACACCTCGAGCACGGCCCTCCTCGGCAGAAGCTCGCCCGGGCGCCTCCGCCCCTTTTATTGAGCTCCTCGTTGCCGCTAGGGCCACCGTCTCGGTCGATCATCGCCCCGGAGCTCCTCCTCGCCGTCGCACGCCCTTGCTCACCACTGCCAGCCTCGCTACCTCTTTCTTTGGTCCTTCTCGGTCACCGCTAGGGCTGCCCCTCTCCAAGATCTGCCCCATCGCTGACTGCCGGAGCGAGACCTTGTGCCACCGGTTGCCCTCCTTTGCTCTGCCACCTCCTGTGTTGTGCCGTCGGGACCTCCTCTGTGCATCCCCGTCATCGCTCGCCTCTCCCTGATCAAGCCGGCGCTGGCCGTGAGGCCTCCCTCTGTTGTTGTTGTTGTTGTCTCGGGAGGCCAAGTACCTTGTCCCTGCTGAGATGCACGACGTCTTGTGTCGAGGGGATCACCCCGTGTAGGCTAACCAGACAAGATACAAGGGCAATATAACCACCAGCCGGCTGACCTTGCCGGTTGTAAAAACTCAAAGATAGATCAGAAATAAGGCCAGACGCAGAGCAGGCTGGCAAACCAGTCATCCGGATAAAAAGCATCCCTGAAGGCACCTAGCCGGCTGGATCATGCCAGCCGGATATCGCAAGACAAGTCAAGAATGAGCCGACAGAACCATCAGCCGGATAAGATAGCCAATGTCAGACGTTTAGCCGGATGGAAGCAACCACCCGGTCAAGATGAATCAGCCGGCTAGGGCTACCTAGCCGGCCACCCAAGACAGGCGGGGTATAAGATGAGGCAGAGCACAATACACATTATGCTCAGGACAGCGTACAAGATAGGGAGAAGACCTAGACACCCGGCCCATACCGTGGACTTTGCCAATGACGGTAAGATCTATAGCCTGTGTGGCTCGGCATGGGCTTGACTGTAGGTACATGCCCGCCATGCTGGCCACTGTAGATGGCCTAATCGTCTAGGGCCTGCCTATGGGACCCGCTAGTCGGCCAGGTCATTGCACATGCCACCTCATCCTATATAAGGGGCGGAAGGGGCAACATAGCAAGGGTTGGTCTCTCATTCTCTTCTAGCTAGGACAAATACAGCTCCAGGATCCCTTGTAGTTCATCGTGTTCATCCATATAGATAGATCGGCGGGAGTAAGGGTGTTACCTCCCCACGAGGGCCCCGAACCTGGGTACTTCTTGTGTCCCCGATGCTTGCTTGTGCCCAATCCCGCCTGCGAATGCCTTCGCTCGCTTCCCTGCTCGCTTCCACACCACGAACTAGCCTACTCAGGCACTACCGTTTCCATAAGAATGACAGTTGGCTCCCACCATGGGGAAAATACGGCGGCGACCGAAGTAACATTCCGCACGGGACCCCGTACTTCATCCGGCGAGCGCGTGGCTTCCAGCCTCGTGCTCACGCTAGGAAAATTCGACTGCGTCATCAACAATGCTCGCTGCTTCGCTGGCTCCTACCTGCTATTTGGCGACCTGCCCGTCTACGTCGCCACCGTGCCGGAGAGTTTCCCTTGGGAGATCGTCTCTATCGCCGAGCCACTGCCCGCAGCCGGCTCCACGCTCATTGCGCCCCGTTGCGTGGAGGTGATGATGGCCGGCTCCATTCATGGACGTCGTCCCCCTCTCGAACACAATGGCGATGCAGCCGGCCCGTCCACTCCTCGGCACGGGAAAGGCATGGTGGAAGAGGTCATTGAGGAGATCCTCGAGCCGGTTGATCTTGGAGAGAACTCAGAAGAGGAGATGACCAAGATCAAGGCGGCGCGAGAGCGCTTGCTTCAGTAGGCTTAGGGCTTGGCCTCTACCAAGTACCAGATGGAGAGCAACATCTTCGAGTATCACCGCGCCCATGGCATCACCCCGGCTAATCAAGATCCTAGCCAGCTGGGCTCTGTGCAGCATCGCAGAGGAGAGCTGGGTGATGCGTGCACCCAATGTGGACGTGGTACGCTTCGTTGGAAACCCCAAGAGAAAGGTGTGATGAGCACATCAGCAAGTTTCCCTCAGTAGAGATCGAGGTTATCGAACCAGAAGGAGGAAGGAAACGTCTCAAAGGTGTTGCAAGAAACGTGGAAACCTACACAACACAAACTCAAGACTTTGCCCCAATGAATCAGTGGGGTTGTCAAGCTCACCGGTTTGCTGTAACAAAGGATTAACTGTATGGTGTGGAAGGTAATGAATGGTTTGCAGCAAGTAAACAGTGGAAGATGTATTAATGGTAAAGATTGGACCGGGGTCCATAGTTCACTAGAGGTGCTCTCCTTAGATAAACAACATGGCATAAAGGGTAAACAAATTATAGTAGGGCAATTGACAGGAACTGAGCAAGGCATAACAATGCAATACCAGACAAAAAGATCCTATGAGATTCGATTGGGCAATACAACAATATACATAGACCGCCATCCAAGTACATCTATGACTAGTAGTCCACCTTCAGGTTATCATCCGAACCCCCTCCAGTATTAAGTTGCAAGCAACAGACAACTGTTTTAAGCAAAGTGTGTAAGGTAAACAATCCACTTGTTCCAAGAACAAGAGACCGTTGTTTTATCCCTAGTGGCAACATCACATCTACAACCGAAGAGATTTCTGTCACTTCCCTTGGAAACTAGAGGCATGAACCCACTATCGAGCATAAATACCCCCTCTTGGAGTCACTAGCAACTACTTGGCCAAGATAGCTACTAACAACGGAGAGCATGGAAGATCACAAACAACACAGACATGATAGAATCAAATAGACAAAACCATTAATCAATCTGACATAGTAATCTCAATATCCATCAGATCCCCGCAAACACAACATGCATGATTACAAATAGATTAGATCTTGATCATAACGGAGCTCAAAAGATCTATACATGAAAGCACAAGGAGGAGATACAACCATCTAGCTACTACATGGGCCTGTAGTCCAAGGTGGAACTACTCATGCTTCATACCAGAGAAGAAGGCCTCTGGGACGATCTTCCCTCCGGCAGGGTGCCGAGAAGAACTTCAGACCCTCCCCCCCGATCTAGGGACGATGGTGGCAGCGGCTACAGAAGGTTTCGTGGAGTTTTTATCGGGTACCTAGGGTTTCTGTATTGGGGGCTTCTTATAGGCGAAGGAGGAGACCAAGGGGGTGCCCGAGGCGGCTGCACCCCCCAAGCGTGGGGTGGGCCCACCAGCGCGGCCATGGGGTGTGGCCCCCTCGAGGACCTCCTCCATCTCGTCTTTTGGCTTCGTGTCGCCCACGGTAAAATATTGACTTTGGCTTTTGTCCCGTCCAATTCCGAGAATATTGATTTTCTGCCTTTCTGGAACCAAAAACAGAAGAAAACAGGCAACTGGCACTGTGGCAACTTGTTAATAGGTTAGTTCCATAAAAGATATAAAAACACCTCAAAGTGTAGATAAAGCAAAGCAAAGTATATACTATACAAGCATGGAGCATCAAAAATTATAGATACGTTTCTGACGTATCAAGCATCCCCAAGCTTAACTCCTGCTCGTCCTCGAGTAGGTAAGTGATAAAAGGAATAATTTTTGAGGTGACATGCACCATCAAAATCAAGATCAAACCATTTGCAAGCATTGAAATCTAGGATCAAATAACTCTAAACATGTGCATGAAATATGAAGTTCTAACAATAAGACATAGTAACTATGCATGCAACATAAAAGGCTACAAACAGAGATCATGAATAACATACATTAAAAAACGTTTGTTTGTTTCACATACAGAAAACATGGCATAGTGGCAATCAGCTTGTCCCTCATGGAGTAGCAAATAGATGCATAGGACACCTTCAAAGTTCATAAGAGTGACTAGATACAAGTAGCACAAGAACAAGTAATATCACAATATGCATCAATCAATAAGTTTTG
This sequence comes from Avena insularis, assembly GCA_023614405.1. Classification (NCBI taxonomy): domain Eukaryota; kingdom Viridiplantae; phylum Streptophyta; class Magnoliopsida; order Poales; family Poaceae; genus Avena; species Avena insularis. The sequence continues at coordinate 216,282,798 of CM042685.1, read as the reverse complement.
GGACACTACACATAGAACTAAGAATGACAACTATGCTCTGTTAATGGTGCCTAAAAGTAGAAGGTGGAGACTCAATATAATAGTGGAAGAAAGGCCCTTCATAAAGGGAAGCAGGGATTTCAAGTTTCAAAAAGAGCTTCCAAAAATTATGGTACTTGCTAGCTTTCAACCCTCATTATCCCTATCATAAGCATCTTGAAGTGATTAAGGTTAAGGTGAACAAATTATGGAGTATATGCTTGACAAAGTATAAGTTGGCAATCTCATGTCCCTTGAATACGAGGGCCACACCTCATGCTACTCAACTTTAGTCACCTGTAAGTTCTTGTCATACTAAGTACATGCGTATCATAGAGAACCGCCAACGGGGTACCCCTTGCACATGGTATAGGAGCTATCCCATAACCAAAATGACAAGGCAAGCAGACAATGAGCATCTCAGTGATCTTTTTATTTACTATGTGCATAGCTTTTTATTGAGGATGCTTCATAGAATGCTCATTATGGCGATGCTGCAAGTTTCCACCATGATTAGGCATGGCTTAGGCTAGCGGCCCAGGCGTTTCTCTAACACAAAATACATAACTCCATGGACTTACAAGCTCCCTCTTTATTTCACACCGGTGACATCCATAGATAAAAGAGCATGATATCAACTGTGTACAAAGTACAATGTTGAAAACGTTCCCCATGACAGCATGGTTCTGCTAATTCTAACGTATAAGTGCAAGAATATACAACATACATGACACAATGGTTCAAGTTTATTAGGGGCAAAGAATATAAAGTGTGCCATCAAGTTTGTGAGGGGTTTAATCACTAAGTTTTCACATAACAAAATACTTTTTAATTGGAAGATAGATGAAAACAAGTATATACTTGGAATGGTGTAACTCACCATGCATATGAGTTTATAGTGGACACTTTGGAATAACTTGGTTTCTTGGGAGTTGGAAGAATGAGTAGAACTTACTCATACAAGTGGAGGCAAGCAAAAGACTGGGAGCAACCAACTAAGAGAGCAATAATGGCCATAATCATGCAGAGCGACAAAACATTACTAATCAAAGCATAGAGTGGTACTACAAGTCAAGTACTAAATGATCATAGAGGCTATGGTGACTTGTTCATAGTCATAACATGGTGTGAGCATGTTCCAAGTCAACCCAAACAAAACATCAAAGGAGAATACCACAATACTATGCTTTTGTATGCTAAAACAACGCATGATTCCTTCAAGGCACACTAAGCAATCCCAATTGTTTGGAACAAGACATGCTACAACAATAATCACTAAGCATAAGGTCAAAACAATACCTGCCATTTCATGCTAAAGTCTAAGTCACAGTCAATGCAAGCTCCTCTTGCACTTTCAAGTAAGAACTTTCTACTCCTTTCCAACACCAATCAGCTTATTTGAAACAACACAACGATAATGGGGGTCCAAACTACTTTATTCAATCAAACTAAACAAACTAAGCAAAGCAAAGCAAACAAAAATTAAGACGCTCCAAGAACAACACAATAGTGCATAAAACAATAAAAACGAAGTGTCTAGACAAACCTGAGCTTTTTATTGATGAAGAAGGGGATGCCTTGGACATCCCCAAGCTTTGACGCTTGTACCTCTTGGATATTTCTTGGGGTGACACCGGGGTGGCATCCCCAATCTTGAGCTTTTATCCATTCTTCATCTCATTACATCATTCTCTCTCTACAACTGAATTTTTCCTTCATACAAAACTTCACACAATCTTCATTAGCAACATTAGTGTATTCAAAAGATAATAGACATTTGGCTAAGCTTTGGAACAAAAAAACTTTTCACTAAAAATACAAGCTACTATAGCAACTCCTTTAAAAATCTCAATTCCCCAAAAGAGAACTCAAAAAAGGAATCAATAAGAAGCAAATGCAAATAATGGCAGAAATCTGTCAAAACAGACCAACAGGTAGAAACCGTTTTTTAGAAAATCTTCTGTTGCTCAAATCAAAAAGTGTTGAACTAAGGAAAGTTATCTAACATACTAGGGGATTTTTTTGTAAATTGTCAGCTCAATCTGACTTATAGAGACTCCTCACGAATTTTTATGGTGGAGGACAAAAATCTGTTTCGGGACAACAACTCCCCAAATCTTACTTCCCTCTCCTGAGAGGTCATTCTTGGCACAAAAGCAAACAAAAAGGATAAGGAGAGGTCATTACTGAAGTAATAACTTCCAAGATTCAAGGAAACTCTTCGGTTATCTCCCAACAAGTACTTTTCTTTAATGCCTTTAAGTTAGGCACAAGAAGCAAGAAATCAAGTATTTTCAAATGAGGAAGCATTAACGTCAAACCTTGCTTTCAAAGGGGGAGCAAAAAGCAACTTCTCTCTCCTCATAGGGAAGTGTTCAATACCTTTCTTGAATGTAAAATGATATTTAATAGTGCCTTCTTTCATATCAATGATGGCACCAACAGTTCTAAGAAAAGGTCTTCCCAAAGTAATAGGACAAGAAGCATTGTATTCAACATCCAAAACATAGAAATCAACAGGGACATAAGCATTGTTAACCATAATGAGAACATCATTAATACTCCCCATGTGTTTCTTCTTAGCATTATCATTAAGTGGGATATGTAAATAACAATCTTCCAAAGGTGCCAAATCAAGCATTTCATAAATCTTCCTAGACATAATATAGACACTAGAACCAAGATCACTGATGACCCACAAGCATAGGTGATCGCAACAGTCTTCGCGGGTAGTATTAAACAATTTATTGATTCGACACAAGGGGAGTCAAAGAATACTTGCAAGCCTTAACAACTGAGTTGTCAATTCAGCTGCACCTGAAAATAGTTCTTGCTCACAGAAGTTTATCAGTAGCAACAGTTTGATGGTAGCAACAGCAAAGCAACAACAACAGCAAAACATGAGCAATAGTAACAGTAACAGTGAGATTCGAGTGCGGTGGGCATAGGGATGGATGGACGGGCGTTGCATGGGCGAGTCTAAATATGTAACTTCAAGATCTAGGGCATTGTAGATAAATAATAACAAGCATCCAAGTACTAAACAATCCTAGGCATGTGCTCCATATATAGTCATACGTGCTCGCAATGAGAACTTGCACAACATCTTCTGTCCAGCCAGCCCATGGCAGCGGGGCCTCTGGGGAACTACTGCCAATTAAGGTTCTCCTTTTAATAGAGCACCGGAGCAAAGCATTAACACTCCGTGAACACATGTGATCCTCACACCACAGCCACCCCCTCCGGTTGTCCCAATTCTTGTCACTTCGGGGCCTTTGGATCCGGACAATGATATGTGTACACAACTTGCAGATAAGATCATAAACAATACTATCATAATGATTCAATAATAAGTTGAGATCTGATATCATGGCACTCGGGACCTAGTGACAAGCATTAAGCACAACAAGTTGCAACAAAGTCAAATAGCACTAATAGAGATACTAGGAACTATGCCCTAACTATCTTATTCGATTACATGATAGAACTCATCCAATTCCTACCATCCCCAAGCCTATAGTAGGGGATTACTCACTCATGGATGAGGGAAACATCGATGGTTGATGGAAAGGCATTGGTGATGACGATGGCGATGATCCTCTCCAAATTCCCCGTCCCGACAGGGTGCCAGAACGGAGTTTCTGGATCCGAATCTTGGTTTCTGATGGTGCTGGCGGAGTGGAACTCTTCTCTGGAAAATGTTGCCCCCCTTAGTTTTTAGGTCAAGGGGCAACTTATAGGCGCAGAGGGTGCCCGAGGGGGTGCCTAGGGTGGTCGCACCTCCTAGGCGCGGGGCAAGGACCACCCGCGCCTGGCAGGGGTGTGGGCCCCCCAGGCCTCCACTCCGTTTCATTTTCTGGCTCCGTGGATCTTCTGGTGAAATATAAATTTTGGCATATTTTCTGGGATTTTTCCAGATAGTTAATTTTCTGCACAAAAACTAGACACCAAGGTAATTCTGCTGAAAACAACGTCAGTCCATGTTAGTTGTATCCAAATCACACAAGTTTAGAGGAGAAACAATAGCAAAAATGTTCGGGAAAGTAGATACGTTTTGGACGTATCAACTCCCCCAAGCTTAGCTTATTGCTTGTCCTCAAGCAATTCAGTTGAAAACTGAGTGCGATAAAAGAACTTTCACGAACACATTTGCTTCATATGATGTATATATTCTCAATAGTAATAAGAAGTATGCAACTAAGTCCACTCAATAGTAATTGCAAGCTATGAAGAGAAACCAACTCAATAATAATAAGTAGCATGGAACATAAACATAAGCAACACTGCAATGCTCATAGTAAGGTATGATAGAGTGGTATCTCCCTTGCCTTTGTTTGTAGAGCACAATATAAATCCCAAAGAACCTCTGAAGTTCAAGTGAAGACTAGAAGTAAAGATATTAGAGATACAAGCATCAAAGTCATGACATAATTAACCAAGTTTTGAGACAAACACAAGAATGACAACTATGCTCTCAAGAAGGTGCTCATAGAATAATTGATGACTCAACATGGAAGTGAAAAGGTTTTGAAAAGTTTGAAAGGCTTCCTAATGCTGAAAGGAAGGTACTCATTAGCTTTGAGCTATCATTTCCCCTATCATAGGCATCTTCATGTGGTTAACATGAAAGTGAGGTCCAATCTGAGTTATATGCTTAACAGACCATAAACTAGAAATCCCATGTCCCTTGTGTACGAGGTTCGCTCCGCATGCTACTCAACTTTGGTTACCTCTAAGTTCTTGTCATTGTACATACATGCATATCATAGATAACTGCCAACGGGGTACCCCTTGCACATGATACAGGAGCTACCCCGTGATCAAAATGACAAGGCAAGCAGACAATGAGCATCTTAGCAATCTTTTTATTTACTATGTGCATAGATTTTTATTGAGGATGCTTCATAAATGCTCATTATGGTGATGCTACAAGTTTCCACCATGATTAGGCATGGATTAGGCTAGCAGCCCAGGAGTTTCTCTAACACATATATAGACTCCATGAACTCAAAAGCTCCCCTTTTATTTCACACCGTCGACATTCCCAAACAAAAGAGCAAAGTATCACCTGGATAGGATATCCAAAAAAGTGTTGAAAGCGTTCCCCGTGATAGCACAGTTCTGATAACTCCCAGCATATAATTTGCAAGCATATAACTTTCATGGACAAGTCACAATGGTTCAGGATTATTAAGTGCAAGGAATAAAGTGTGCCATCAAGTTCATGAGAGCTTTACTAATTAACTTTCTCAAAATAGACAAACATTTTATTTGGAAGAAAACAAAGGCATATAGAATATGCACTGAAATAGCAAATGATGCTAATAGGTAGGTATGGTGGACACAGTTGGCAATATTGGTTTTGGGTAGTTGGATGCACAAGTAGAGCTCATACTCAGTGCAAGTGAAGGCTAGCAATAGAGAGTGAGGGACAAATGAGAGAGCAATAATTGTCATAATCATGCTTGCAACAAAACAGGACTAATTATGGCATGAAAGTGATACAATAACTCTGAGGCAAAATAAATCGTCGAGGCTTACTGACTATTGTTTAGTCATATGCATGCGTGAGCATGTGCCAAGTCGATTCACATGAAACTTCCAGAGGAGGATACCACAATATCATACCAAAATATGAATAAAACAATGCAAGCAAACATTCATATGACATGCTAAAAACTATTAGCGAGCTGGAGCTAATCATAGACATGCAAGAACTACTAAGCATCCATCAGTAACATACACCTTACAATAAACAGACTAAGCATGCTCACAGTGATGAGTATATGTACAAAAATGAAAAACAAATAGAGTTTGTTACCAGCCTCTTACCACTCCTCAAGTTGTCTTAATCTTCATTATTTCCCTTCACTTGTGCGACTTGAATAATAACATGAAACCAAAATCCACTGAGGACGGCTGAACCCTGCAAAGAACTCACAAAACCAAAGAAGAACAACAAATATTTTTGGTGTTTTCGCTTTTCAAATAAGCCAACAAAGCAAAAACAAGCAAAGCAAAAACAAACCAAGCAAAGCAAAATATTTTTGGATTTTTATTTTAAGGCAAACCAAAGCAAAGAAACAAACCAAGAGAAACAACGAAAATATTTTTCATATTTTTGTGTTTTAAGAAAGCAGCAACAAAAACCAAAAAAGCGAAACAATGGATATACAAAGAACCGACCGAACATGATATAAAGATGAGTGTGATGTCGGTATACCTCCCCCCAAGCTTAGGATTTTAGCCTAAGTGGGGCCCAATCCCATGGTGCCCAAGTAGGTGCACCTCTGTAGTACGACGAGGAGGCTCCCTCGTCCTGGTACGAGCTCGAGGACTCCCCTATGTAGTGTATAACGGGGTCATATGAGGGCGCTTCCTCCTGATAGTGTCCATGGAAGGTAAGAGAGCGCAGCTTGTCATCCATCTCCTCCTTGGAGCATGACAAAGGTCCCTGATAAATACTGAACAAAGTGGTTTGGGGTAGAGAGATCTCTCTCTTCCCCATCAATAAATAGCATTTTATAAACCAAGTTCTCTAGGGTAGAGCTAGTGGTGACAAAGTGATGCGCCTTCATGGCAGCAAGATCAAGCCTCTGAGGAGCCAAAACTGTATCATTTGTATCAACAGCAATGTCCAAGGCAGTAGCAACACACATACCAATAATTCCCCCATAAATGGGTCCCTTAGCAGTTAAGCGACGAGCAATGAGAGAATCAAGATTGTACTTAGTATCATTGTTGAGCGCAGCAGCTAAGAAAGGCAAATGATAGCTGGAAATATTACTAGTGTTCTCCCTACCAAGAACACTAGTGGCAAGATAGTAAGTGAAGTACCTGATGGCTGGAAGCTGAATGTTTCTTATCTTTCCCCGTTGAGCTCTACGGTTATCATCATTGGTTATTCCGTGGTAGAGCTCCAACAAATCAGCGGGTTGAGCTGGAATCTTCTTTGCTGACCCAGCCGTACCAAGTCCTGGAGCCTCACAAAATTTCTTCAATGTCATATGGTAAGACCTGCCATAAATTTTGAAAGAAACATCTGGATTGGACATGCTGTTAGTAACGGACAAACTCTCCACAAATGTTTTAGTGAGCGTAGCATATTCCACGCTCTCATCCTGCATAAGGCTTGTTACTCCAGCCCTCCGAACCAAGGTCATAAAATCATCAAGAATCCCAACAGCCTGCAAGAAGGTTTGGCAAGGAAAGGCGGAGGGGTGCGCATCCCCCTCATCTCCCTCGTCGCCGAATCACGGAGTGATGAGATCCTCATTGTATGAGGGCATAGCACGGAAGTATGATCTTGAAGGCCTTGACCTTCTAGGTGCTTCACTCTCAAATATCTCTCCAAATGTGTGGTTGTCCATGACCACTCTTTTCTGAAATTTTTAGACAAACATCAAACCAAATGATTTCCATGTTGATAAATAATGAGAAACTACTACAGGAACTTGCTAGAGGGCTACACATGCATCAAAATGAAATTTCTAAGTATAGAACAAGAATGCAAGCTCACACAACCTGTCACCTATAGCAGAAAAATACTCAAGATACAATCTACCAATCATAAATTTAATTTGACAAGTGGAGGAGGCACATACCAAGGAGCAATCCCTCCAAAAATCAGCAGCAAAGATGGGCTAAGAAAGGAGATCGAAAATCTCAAGCAAGAACAGCAGGAACTCGAGCTTGAGAAAGTTTTCCGGTGTTTTTCGAGAAGAGAAAGAAGATGGCTATGAGGGGGCACCTTGAAGGCCCCCAAGTGGGCCAAACCCCCCTAGGCGCCACCCATGGGCAGGACGCGCCTACCTGGGGTGTGGGCTCCTGGGGTGCCCCCCTAGGTCACTCCAGGTGTCCCTCTGCCCCTTTTTTTGAGGAAAAATTTATTTTGAATTTTCTGGGTTTCGAGAAACTTTATTTTTGGCCAATTTTCAGGGTATGAAAATTGATTTTCTTGCAGAAACAATTTTTTTCAGAAGAAGCAAAAGCAAACAAAAACGAAACTACAGAAGTTCTAAGACACTCTAACAAGCAAGAAACTAGCAAAGCTAAAGCTAACAATAGAAAAGGCAAAGACTAGGAAGGAGAAAAGTAAAAGAAAGCAAGTATAACCACAGTGAAAACATTATTTTGTTCATTAAAATCCTTTTGTTAACAAGGTTGATCAAGTCTTGTTACCAAAACAATCTTATATGAAACAAAACTTTGCATTCCACAAGGTGATTATGTTACCTCATACTTGATAGCAATGGTCCCAATTATAATAGTTTCAAAATTTTCTTGTGGAATGGGACAATATATTTCTCCAACCTTGATGCTATCAATATTTTCAATGGAATTCAGGCAATATATTTTAGAAACCTTCTTGGGGAAATAGACAGTATGCTCTTTGTAATTAATATTGAATGTTACTTTCCCTTGATTGCAATTAATAACAACACCTGCAGTATTAAGAAAAGGTCTCCCACGAATAATAGACATATTATCATCTTCAGGCATCTCAAGCACAACAAAATCAGTTAGAACCAAGCAATTATGAGCCACTTGAACAGGAACATCCTCACATATACCAACAATAATAGTAGTTGACTTATCAGCCATTTGCAAAGATATATTGTCGTGGGAATGACCACGGCAGATGCTGCAATCGGCAACGAGTAGTATAACATGGGGCAAGGGCGGCCAGCCATCTGCGGTGCGAGATGAGGGCGGAGACACAAGGATTTACCCAGGTTTGGCACCCCGGAGGGTAAAGACCTACTCCTGCTAGATTGTATTATGGTGGAAGTACAATGGGGCGAGCTCGGCGGCTAGGCAGCGAGTCGCTTGGGTGGATGATGGAATGTACCCTCTACACGCCCTCTAGGGAGGTTTATATAGACTCACCCCCTAGGGTTTACAGATCTCAACCGAATCAGTTAAGGTTTCAGCAATCGTTTAACCTAATCCGACTAGGCCTATCTACACTTCTGGGCCTTCAGCTTCCAGTCGCTTGAGTCCACGCCAGGTCATGATCCAGTTGTCGTTACTGCAGGCCCACTCGCAGGTGCCTGGGCCAGTCGGAATCATCCTGCTGGGTACCTCGGTAGGCATATCCCCATCAGTAGTCCCCGGGGCCGTCGTTGATTGGTTGCAGGCGGTCGCTGGCAGTCGGTGTATACGGCTCCACTGCAGACGCCCAGTCGAATCGGCGGCAGACTCCTAAATAAAGGAAAAACCAGTTATTCTAGTCGCATTAGCGGCGTCCAATTTAGTCGCAGCTTGGCGAACGGGTCGGTGAATATTCAGTCACTGTTGTAGCGATCGGGTCGGCGAATTAGCAAGTCACGCGGAACGACGAGTCGAGTGGATGAAGTTGGACCGTCAAGTGGGGTCAAACTAGTCGTTGGGGTAATCCAACGGTAACTTTTTGGCGTAATCACCACGGAGTAACGGCTTCCGAAATTGGCGGGTAACAACCGCTATATAAGGGGAATGACGGGCGAGCGGGGAAACATTCCTTCATCTTTCCTCCGGCCTCGCCCATCTATGTTTCCACTCCGCATCGTGATCCAATCAATCCAGAGAGTCCCGACCTCCGCAAATCTTCCAACCAATGGCCCCCTCCACCGAACCATGGGGCCGATCCAAGTGCACCAGGGCGCTATTGGCATCGTTCGAAGAGGCCGGGATCCTGCACGCCGGCAGGTGGCGCATCCCCGTGGCCGGAGAGGTGACTCCGGACCCGCGCGAGGGAGAATTCATTTGCTTCCCCAGCCACCTGGAGCGGGGGCTGGGGTTTCCCACTTCTCTATTCTTCTGGCGGTTCTGCGCCTTCTACGGGATCCAGCCGTCGGACCTGGGCCCGTATAGCATCGAGCAGCTCGCCATTTTCGTGGCGTTCTGCGAGTGCTATCTGGGATACAGGCCCTACTTACCCCTATGGCAAGATCTATTCCATGGGAGGATTAGCCGCGAAGAATCAGGCGGGCCGATGCTGGCAGCGGGTGGCCTGACGTTTCAACTGAAGTCGAAGGCATCCTTCTTCGACCTGATGCTACCGGCCAAGGCGGCAAGCGAGTGGAAGAAATCCTGGTTCTACGTCACCGAGGCGACTCCAGATGGCGAGGTGGCGCTTCCAAGGTACTCTGCCAACCGGCCTGAACCGTGTCGGCTCCAGGCCGGCAAGCTTCCGCTAAACCGGCGTATGGTTGTCGACGAAATGTTGCAAACCATCCACGGCCTGAAGAAGAAGGGCCTCCAAACTATCAATCTTTACAACTACTGGCTCGGGCGGTTGCTCGTGCCTTTGGCCCGCCGCGATCATTATATGTACGAGTACGCGGGTAGGGACGACTCAACAAAATCCTGCCTCGTTGAGTGGAAGCTCGAGGACTATATCCTGGCTCTGAAGAAGATCACCCAGGCGGCGTACCTGGACGCTAAGGCCGGGGTCGCCCCCTATACCGCAAGGCGCCCAGCTCCGACGGTAAGTCGCTATTTTTGTCGTCATTCGCAGTCGCAGATGATGCAGTCGCGGTTATGCTGACGTTGTTTCATCTTTATTGTAGCTGTTCCAAGTAGTGGAAGGATGGCTCCCACCCGCAGATGACGAAAACTCGAGCTCATCCGTTCGGGACGGGAGCGAGTCGCCACCCGCCAAAGGCGACGCCAGGAGCGACGCGAGTGATGACGATGATGATGACGAAGACGAGCCCGTGGAGGACGCCGCTCCGATGGTTCGCAAAACTCACGGACAGCACCAGCGCGAGCTCGAGGCAAGTAAGAGCCTCGAACGTCACGATGATGATGACGATGAGCTCCCCGAGCACACCTCGCATCGTGAGGCTACACCGTCGAAGAAGAAGAAGAAGGAGGTGAAGGCTCCGCCAAGGAGGAATACGAAGCCGGCGAAGCATGCGTCTCCGCCTCGCTCTGCGACTAGTTCTGACGCCAGCAGCTCGGCTAAGGGTGAAGCGGCGCACCCGACGGCAACACCGGAAGCTGCTGCCCTCCTTGATGAGGTACCTCTGGCCTCGCTTCCACCCCTGTTCGCCCCGATCTCTGGGTTGGGGGCTACTCCAGCCGCGGCGGCGTCGCCTCCCAGGAGAGTTCCCGCAGATGTCGTCACGGAGGCTCCTGCCGCGGCCTCGTCTTTGAAGAGGACCTCCGTGTCTTGGGCACACGACGTGCTTGAGATGGGCCTCAGTCGGAAGCTGGGTCCCAAGATGGAGAAGCCGACCAGTATCTGCACGGGACTGCGGTTCATACCAGTCGCCAAGTAAGTTTTGTTCATCTGCTTGCCTTCCATTGTGCTCGTACAAGTTTGCTCATATTGTTGTTTCATAGGACTACAGTTAAGAAGATCGGCCACCCTTCCGTGGCCAAGGTGCCGCCAGTCGCCGCCGAGGAGGACCCCTCACGGAAGAGGAAAGCTGATGAGGTCGCTGCCCCCACAGACAGTGCTAAGAAGGCCAAGGGCAACGATGTCGTCACGGTCTCTGACGACAAGACGGTTGCTCCGAGTGATCCTCCGACTGCGACGGAGGTGGCCTTGAAGACCAAGGAGGATGTTTCCTCGTCTGGAATGGCCGAGCCGGCTCCTATTGGTGCTAGAGCATCCGCCGCGACCTTCCCCCGCTTTATGGCCAAAGCGCTCGGGTCGTCGAAACGGAAGTCGAACAGCGTCGCGGACACACTCCGGCTCTTCTCGCATCTGTGGACGCGCTACAGCTCCACGGCATGCTGGGCGCAGCCATCCAGGTATGTCTAGTCCCCGAGGATCAGGCCACTGAATTTCAGTGGTCATATTCTTTTAGTGTTTGTTTTTATTTGTAGCACCCAGTCCCCGAGTGCCTAGTCGCTGAATTTCAGTGGGTGGGCACTTAGGTTTTTTTTGATCTCCAGTCCCCGAGTGCCTAATCGCTGAATTTCAGCGATTGGGCACTTAGGATTTTTGATCTCCAGTCCCCGAGTGCCTAATCGCTGAATTTCAGCGATTGGGCACTTAGGATTTTTGATCTCGAGTCCCCGAGTGCCCAGTCGGTGAGTTTCAGTGGGTAGGCACTTAGGATTCCACTGTTGTTGACTGTTTGATTTGTGCGTAGGGCTTGCAGCGTGAGTCAGTCGATCGGCTTGCTGCGAAGTGTCGCGTGGAGAAGGAACTTGTTGCCGTCCAAGAAACGAACAAGGGACTCCAAGCGATCGCTGCCAAGGCAGAGGAGGTCCGCCAGGGCCTTGTCCCGGCGAGTGAGCTGACGGCGGCTCAGTCTGTGTTGAGTACGGCTGAGAAACGGATCGCTGATCTGGAGCGCAAGCTCAAGGAAGCGAAAGTGGAGGCGAGCTCGGCGGATGGGCGAGCAAAAGCTGCTGTTACGGCTGCCGCTGAAGAGCGAAAGGTCTCTGATGCCCTCGTTATTGGGCTGCAGAACGACTTCTCCTTGCTTCAAAGCTTCATCACTGGCCTCTGTCGTCCTTTAATTGGTAAAATTTCTGCCTCTGCCTGTAGTAGCTGCATTATGTAATCTTTGTTGTACTCACTGCCGCCCTCTGTCCACAGGTCGGATTATCGACAACTCAGAAGAGGCGCAGTCGTACGACGCGTGGCAGTGTGTGACCACTCTGGTCGACTCGGCCACATTGTCCGTGGCTTGCATTCGGGAGTATCTTCAGGAGATATCGCTACGGAAGTGATTCCCAGCGACCTCGTCGAAGTATGGCGGTATCTGGAGAAGGCGCCGTCAGTCGTCGAGTTCATGACGCGGTCGGCGTTCCGGCGACGGCTCTCAGCCTTGGGCTTGCCCACTTCCCGGAGGACTTCGATCTTGACGACGTGAAGAGTGGCTACCCCTCGTCGACGGGCTTGGTGGAGATCGCCGAGGTGCTGAAGCTAACGGACCGGGCCGCGGTGTACTCCAATCGCGTCTGGGCGATGGGCGACCTCCTCCACTATCAGGAGACGACTATCGCCCCCAACGATCCTGAGCCGCTGCATCGGGACTTCAAGGTTGAGCAGCCCTTCCGTGCGGCAATGGCGGGTGAGTTGATGACGTATCCGTCGAACCTGTACACACCCTTCATTCGCAACCGCAAGGGTGGCGGCGAGTCGCCATCGAAACCTGCAGAGTAGAAACACTGTGCCCTGGGGCGTTAGTAGCGATTGGCCATTGGAATCAACTTGTATTTTGGAACGACGATGTTCTACTGTAATGAAACTTCGTATTATTTTGTGAATTGTTTCGTAATTTTGATTGCTTATTAGATGAGTCCCCGAGCGCGTCCGCCCTTTTTATGGGGTTTACCTTGTTTGTTATGTGTTTGTGGTTTTGAATGTTTTGTCAGTTGTTTTGTTATTGAGGTCGACTCGCCCGAGCTCAGAGAGCCAGTCGCAGGGCGACTCCCGTGAGTGCTCTTTACTTGACCGTTTTCCCTTGCGTGAACGAGGTCGGCTGGCTGAGTCCCCAAGCGTGGTACTTGGTGGTTCTAGTCGCAGCTCCAGGGTGGGTGAGGACTGAGCGCGTTAGAGGAAGCGTCGATCCTGCCGACCGGGGTCGATCGCATGGCGAGTCCCGCACACTCTTGTACTTGGCGTTTTCCCTAGTCGCCGTGCTTCGACCGTCGTCACCCGAGCGTGGTACTTGGCCGTTCAAGTCGCTGTGCCGAGGATGCGGAGGACCTTGGTCGCTGTGAGGAACGAGGGCAGTTGTCTTGGCTCGTTAAGCCAGTCGAGCTAGGCGACTCCAATGGTGCTCCGGGTTGGCATTTTTCGTGGACGTTATGAGTCCTGGGGTAACCCAGTGCCCTCGGAATGCACTACTTGGCCGTGCCGGTCGCTGTACCAGAGGTTGACTTCTACGGTTAGCTTGACGCTGTTATTACGAGTGCGAGTGGCACAAGGCACGGAGAGTAGACGCAATTTGCGGTAACCGATTTATTTTATTTCATAGTAAGTGGGGAGTACATGTATGGAATTCTAGGAGTAGAATTTCCTTAGTAGGTTTACATTCCATGGTCGCTTGACGTCGAGTTTCCCGTCTCCTTGGACGTCGATGAGGTAGTAGGCGTCGTTGCCGAGGACTCACCCGATGGCGAATGGTCCCTCCCAAGGGAGGGATAGCTTGTGCATGCCCTTCTTGTCCTGGATGAGGCGTAGTGTAACACCCTCGGAATCGGCCCTATGCAAGTTTCAGCGATTCCCGCCAAACCCGCATAGAAACGATTCAAAGGTGCCCACCAGGCACTTTCGTGCGGGTGGAAAACGAAGTAATACCATTACACAATAGTCCACGATGGAACCCACAGAACAAATATATACAACAACGACTCAAAGAGTCAAGAATACAGATATACAATACAAAGATCCAAATCACCTTTAAAACGATATAGCGTCCGAGTACAGACAAGATGCAAATTGAGCTAAGAGCCCTAAAGAATAACCAATGGCGTCCATAACCCTGCCCAGGCCAAGCCGGAAGGGTAACCCTGCTAACGACGTCGATCTCAAAACCTGCTTAAACAAAAGCGGTGTCGACAACGGGCAAAGGAAAAAGAGAGAGCGGACAGTACTGAGGCCAGTACACGGCGAGACTAGAATTCGGCGGTCCTCGCCTACATAGGTATGGTGGACTGAAGCGGCAGCGCGGCATGCACTAAACAACCTATAGAGACTCGATATAACTGTCGGCTATCAGAGAGGGATAAGAGAGACCTATGCGGAACCAACCTGATACCACCACCAAACATACCCATCCTGGTGTTTCCCCCTCGAGACCAAACGAGGAAGTCAACCGAGGAACTCACACAGTTGGCAGTTTTATTCATTCAGTTATAGTTGCGGCAATTACTAGTCAAATATAGATAGTCATCCTGATATAATAAGCAGTGGGCAGTTTTAGTTAACCATTCCGTTGTAGTTGCAACACTTACTAGTCAGATACAATAAGCATGAGATATCCCAAACCCAGCAGTTGTTGGTACTTTTATTTAGCCATTCCGTTGCAGTGGAGCTGATTACTAGTCATATCGGATACAAGTCTATTTATAACAGTAAACTTTAGTTATAGTTGTCTATGATCGAGAACTGTGCTCCAAGTCGTCCATAACCGCGACACGGCTTTTCGAAAAGATTTAACCTCAGGGTGCACCAAAGTATCCACACGCACTTGACCCTTTTGCCGGATCGGTTAACATACACCCATCGGTATGTCGGGGGCCTAAGTCATGACGCTTCCAGACTCCAAAGCAAGTACATGGGGCCACCCCACTAAGCTAACGTAAGTCGGCCGGTCTCCGAGACAAACTCAGGGTTTGCGCCAATGGCTGTAAACGACTGGGAACCCGAAAGTGTGACTGGGCTTGTCGATACCGCGAAAACACTCCGCAATCCTAAACAGTACAGGTGCAGTACTTCGCACAATTTAAAATAAAGCAGTAAAGCATGGCATAAGTACAGGATAGTAAATAAAGCCCCAAACTAATTGTGGCCCCCGGTACAATACTTTGAAATCAGGTACTAATCGATGGGGGTGCCCACACACCCCACCTGTGGTTAGCGCGCTCGATCTCGGAACAGGTGTCAAGAACTCGGGGTCCTACGGGACACCATTGAGCGGTTGGAAACCAAATATTGTCTATCACCCACCGGTGCCTCTGCATTTACCTACTTCAATTTTAGTTGTTAAACAGTAATTAAAGCCATAATCATCTCCAACAATAAACATGCGGCAGACTCCAACAACTGTGGTACTGGACGACACGCAACAGCACTTGAGCAAGCGACTACGACGCGCAAGTCCAACTATCTACCAATCAACAGGTAATAGGATGTGTCCAAGGCAATATAAGGCTGCAAGGGATATCACGGGCACGTAAACTAGAGCATCGCAACTCAGACAACAATAGATCAACAGGAGGGAATAAATACTATAAAAGTAAGATAGGTAGAAAGGGGGAGAATGCTCGCCTGAAAGCATTGCCGAAGGTTCAACCAAGATCGGGTCGACACTCGCATCAACTCATCGTCCTAATCCGTGAAGAAGCAAAGCACTAGAAGAAACACCGGATGCACTATTTAATACTACGGCAAAAGATCGGGCATGATGCATGTATGATGTATGACATGGCAAAGATGCGATGCAATTAGGCAATATTAAGCGGAACCGGGGTCCCGACAATTTATTGGATGGTTCATGTTGTTTAGATACCCCGCAATTTAAATGTTGTCTTAACATGGCAAAAGGTAGCACCGGTTCGCTACACAAATTTAAATGGAGACAAACTAAGACTAGAAATGTCCGCATATGGTCTCCATATTTAATTTAGGTGAATTGGCATAAGGCCCCCAAACACCCACAAATATGTATGCGACATGAATGATTTAATGCAACAAGTTTATATCATTTAATAAAATAAGGGCTCGGGTTTGGGTTCACACATCTCGGACCGAAGATCTTGGTTCGATGTGGTTCCGGTTCGGTCTCGCCAGGATCGGTCTTCGGTTCCGAGAAGGAGATCTTGTTGTCCAGGGTCTCGGCGATCTTAGTGGCTCCGAGGGTTCGGGGATCGGTCTTCGGGTCCAGGATCGGCTTCGGATCCAAGAAGGAGAACTTGGCGTCTTCGGGTTCCGGGGTCTTTGGCAGCGACACAAAGTTCTTGTGGTGGGGTTGCACATCGTCTCGGGTCATCGTGCACCGATATAGGCAGATCGCACCACAACGCGCAAACACCGCAAAACAGCAGGGAACCTGCAGATGGTTCGGTCCTTGGTGTCATACAGCTACAGGGGAGACGCTTGTGGCCGGAGGAGAGTCAACAAAGGCGACAGGGTCGAGGCCGGGCAACACCGCGCTGGCGAAGGTGGCCGCCGCATGTCGAGGATGGTGGCGGCGGAGATGCGATGCACAGCTCGAGAGAGCTTGACGGCGAGGGGGCCGAAGGGTGGAAGCAGAGGAAGACGACGGGGAGGAGCTGGTAGCGAGAGGGAGGAGAGAGAGGGGTCGCTGGCGGCGGTGGATCTCGCACTGGCGACAGCGGCCGGAAGACGCAATGGCGGGGGCCGAGCTCGCGGGGTGTGTGGCGACGGAGCTGCGGGTCCTGGCGCTGGGATCAATGCAGGGGCGACGGTGCGTCGAGCAGGGGAGAAGGAAGGAGAGAGACGCGAGCAGGGGGGGAAGACTCGGCGAGGCGGCGCTCGGGGAGGACCTCCTGGCGGCGGACAGAGGGCGAGGATGGCGACGGGGCGGCGCGTCGCGGGCTCATGCGAGGAGGCGCGCCGGCTTCAGGCGACTGACGGAGGATGGAGGCGAGGGAATGCCATGGCGGTTGGTTTAGAGGAGGCCCGCAGGGGTCGGCGAGCTCGAGGGGAGGGCGGCGTGGCCTGGTGCGGGGGGTGGGGGCCTCGATGCTGGGAGGACTGGGTAGGCTGACGGCCCAGGAGGCTTGTGGCTGTGGAGGCGGCGGGTGGGGCGACGCGAGGTGGGGGTCGCCATCGGGTGGGCCAGGCGGCGGGGTTGGGCAGGTGGCGTGGGGCGGTGGGGCAGGCGTGTGGGCGGAAAGAGGCTGACACGGTGGGGAAGCGCCAGTGTGGCTGCTGGGGTAGGTGGGGCCGGGTGGGGTCGGTGGAACCGGGTGGAAGGGAGAGGAGGCTAGGGGGTGGACCTGGTGGAGAGGAGGTGGGGCCAGGGGGTGATGTGGCGACATGGGAGTGGAGGGAGTTGGGGAAGGGGTGAGGTGGCGCGAGGTGATAGGGTGGGGTGAGGTGGCTGGGGACTGGTTAGGTTAGGGTTAGGTAGGAAAAGGTTTAGATAACTCTGGTTTTTGTACTAGGGGTGGCCGACTGGGTCGGATCGGCCCGGTACGGCTGCCCCCTGAAAATAAAATAAATATTTTATTATTTAAAACGGGGCTTTTGAAATCCATTGGTAGACGAAACAAAATAATCCGGAGTCCCGGGTTTTGGATTTGAAATAAAGGCGGGGTATTCAGAAAACAAAATATGTTTTTCGAAAATAGTTTCAGACAAACAAATGCATGATGATGACGATGCTCAAATGCAATGTGGCATGATGACATGAGCATGAGGTCATGATGATGCAATGCACAAAAACAACGCGATTTTCTAGTAGTGGTTTTGCGGGATGCCACAATTCGACACCACTAACAATGGATCTCGCCCTCGAGATCCGCCTCATGGTACCGGAAGGAAGGTCGGCGATCTGTGTCTTCTCGCTTCATGTAGATCCTCGCGACACCACTAACAAGAGGTCGTTGTCCGTGATCATCAAGAGAACACTCCGGGAACAAAGGACGAAGGTAGAGGTATCAACAAATAAAGCCACCTCCAGCTTCGATAGACAGAGGGAACCGATGCATTCTCATCCACTTCAATGTACAAAAGCGAATAGAAGGGGTAGTCGGCATGGGGGCCAATCCATCATGCACCCAAACTATTACTCCGCACAATGAGTAGAAAAGCGTGCAACCATTCTCGGAATCAGACTGAAGATCTCGACAATCGAGGTTCAGAAACAAAGGAGTGATACAGACTCTGCATCGGATCTGGCGTAGATGATGTCGTCGCGTCAGCAAACAACGGAAGGCACAAACAAGGAACAAAGAATGGTACCATAGCAGACGGATTCCTCATATAGCATGAACACCGGATGGTAGAACACCGTTATCGAAGGAGGAAACGAAACCCTGAAGGTACGACAGAACCCAACCACGAGAAATCCTGGACTTGAAGAAAGGTAAGAGAGTGGATTCAAAACACACAGAGGTAAGAGGAGAATAGCAGAGGGGTAAGGAGTAAAATCAGACCTAATCAGAACTATCCAACCGATTTTGCAAAAATAGTTTTGACACTCTACTTCGGCCGTTAGCTAGGTTATCCTACAGGCTGGACTTGTGGGGTATCGCAACTGCTGAGCTCTGATACCACTCTGTAACACCCTCGGAATCGGCCCTATGCAAGTTTCAGCGATTCCCGCCAAACCCGCATAGAAACGATTCAAAGGTGCCCACCAGGCACTTTCGTGCGGGTGGAAAACGAAGTAATACCATTACACAATAGTCCACGATGGAACCCACAGAACAGATATATACAACAACGACTCAAAGAGTCAAGAATACAGATATACAATACAAAGATCCAAATCACCTTTAAAACGATATAGCGTCCGAGTACGGACAAGATGCAAATTGAGCTAAGAGCCCTGAAGAATAACCAATGGCGTCCATAACCCTGCCCAGGCCAAGCCGGAAGGGTAACCCTGCTAACGACGTCGATCTCAAAACCTGCTTAAACAAAAGGGGTGCCGACAACGGGCAAAGGAAAAAGAGAGAGCGGTCGATCGAGGCCGATGCAGCGAGACTAGAATTCGGCGGTCCTCGCCTACATAGGTATGGTGGACTGAAGCGGCAGCGCGGCATGCACTAAACAACCTATAGAGACTCGATATAACTGTCGGCTATCAGAGAGGGATAAGAGAGACCTATTCGGAACCAACCTGATACCACCACCAAACATACCCATCCTGGTGTTTCCCCCTCGAGACCAAACGAGGAAGTCAACCGAGGAACTCACATAGTTGGCAGTTTTATTCATTCAGTTATAGTTGCGGCAATTACTAGTCAAATATAGATAGTCATCCTGATATAATAAGCAGTGGGCAGTTTTAGTTAACCATTCCGTTGTAGTTGCAACACTTACTAGTCAGATACAATAAGCATGAGATATCCCAAACCCAGCTTGTTGGTACTTTTATTTAGCCATTCCGTTGTAAAGTGAGCTGATTACTAGTCATATCGGATACAAGTCAATTTATAACAATAAACTTTAGTTATAGTTGTCTATGATCGAGAACTGTGCTCCAAGTCGTCCATAACCGCGGACACGGCTTTTGAAAAGATTTAACCTCAGGGTGCACCAAAGTATCCACACGCACTTGACCCTTTTGCTAGATCGGTTAACATACACCCATCGGTATGTCGGCGGGCCTAAGTCATGACGCTTCCCAAACCCAAAGAAAGTACATGGGGCCACCCCACTAAGCTACCCGTAACGGTCGGCCGGTCTCTCGAGACGGACTCGTGGTTTTGCGCCAATGGTAAACGACCGGGAACCCGAAAGTGTGACCGGCTTGTCGACACCGCGAAAACACTCCGCAATCCTAAACAAAGAGTGCAGATTGCACAATTTTAAATAAAGCAGTAAAGCATGGCATAAGTACAGGATAGTAAATAAAGCCCCAAACTAATTGTGGCCCCTGTTACAATACTTTGAAATCAGGTACTAATCGATGGGGGTGCCCACACACCCCACGTGGTTAGCGCGCCGATCTCTAACAGTGTCAAGAACTCGGGTCCCACGGGACACCAAAGGAGCGTTTGGAAACCAATATTGTCTATCACCCACCGTGCCTCTGCATTTACCTACTTCAATTTTAGTTGTTAAACAGAATTAAAGCCATAATCATCTCCAACAATAAACATGCGCGACTCCAACAACTGTGGTAATCGACTTGGGCGACGCTAACAGCACTTGAGCAAGCGATCACGACGCCATAAGTCCAACTATCTACCAATCAACAGGTAATAGGATGTGTCCAAGGCAATATAAGGCTGCAAGGGATATCACGGGCACGGAAACTAGAGCATCGCAACTCAGACAGCAATAGATCAACAGGAGGGAATAAATACTATAAAAGTAAGATAGGTAGAAAGGGGGAGAATGCTCGCCTGAAAGCATTGCCGAAGGTTCAACCAAGATCGGGTCGACACTCGCATCAACTCATCGTCCTAATCCGTGAAGAAGCAAAGCACTAGAAGAAACACTGGATGCACTATTTAATACTACGGCAAAAGATCGGGCATGATGCATGTATGATGTATGACATGGCAAAGATGCGATGCAATTAGGCAATATTAAGCGGAACCGGGGTCCCGACAATTTATTGGATGGTTAATGTTGTTTAGATACCCCGCAATTTAAATGTTGTCTTAACATGGCAAAAGGTAGCACCGGTTCGCTACATAAATTTAAATGGAGACAAACTAAGACTAGAAATGTCCGCATATGGTCTCCATATTTAATTTAGGTGAATTGGCATAAGGCCCCCAAACACCCACAAATATGTATGCGACATGAATGATTTAATGCAACAAGTTTATATCATTTAATAAAATAAGGGCTCGGGTTTGGGTTCACACATCTCGGACCGAAGATCTTGGTTCGATGTGGTTCCGGTTCGGTCTCGCCAGGATCGGTCTTCGGTTCCGAGAAGGAGATCTTGTTGTCCAGGGTCTCGGCGATCTTGGTGGCTCCGAGGGTTTGGGGATCGGTCTTCGGGTCCAGGATCGGCTTC
The DNA here is from genome assembly GCA_023614405.1 of Avena insularis. Classification (NCBI taxonomy): domain Eukaryota; kingdom Viridiplantae; phylum Streptophyta; class Magnoliopsida; order Poales; family Poaceae; genus Avena; species Avena insularis. The sequence continues at coordinate 216,261,436 of CM042685.1, read as the reverse complement.
GGATCCAAGAAGGAGAACTTGGCGTCTTCGGGTTCCGGGGTCTTTGGCAGCGACACAAAGTTCTTGTGGTGGGTTGCACATCGCCTCGGTCATCGGCACCGATATAGGCAGATCGCACCACAACGCCGCAAACACAAAACAGCAGGGAACCCGGATGGTTCGGTCCTTGGTGTCATACAGCTGTGGGAGACGCCAGGCGGAGGAGGGTCAACAAAGCGGCGATGGTCGAGGCTGCAACAACCTTGCACGCTGCAGAGGTGGCCTTCATGTCAGAGGATGCAGGGCGGCGGGAGACAGCATGCACAGCTCGAGAGAGTTTGACGGCGAGGGGGCCGGAGGGTGGAAGCAGAGGAAGGCGACGGGGAGGAGCTGGTGGCGAGAGGGGTCGCTGGCGGCGGCGGATCTTGCACTGGCGACGGCGGCCGGAAGATGCAACGGCGGGGGCCGAGCTCGCGGGGTGTGTGGCGACGGAGCTACGGGTCCTGGCGCTGGGATCGATGCAGATGACAGGCCGAAAGGGGGAGAAGGAAGGAGAGACGCGAGCAGGGGGGGAAGACTCGGCGAGGCGGCGCTCGGGGAGGACCTCCTGGCGGCGGACAGAGGGCGAGGATGGCGACCGGGCGGTGGCGGGCGCGGAGGCCTTCGGCTCGAGGAGGCGGCGGCCGGCCGAGGGGATGGAGGCGAGGAAGGCCAACGGGGCGTTGGTTTATGAGGGAGGCCCAGGGTCGGCGAGCTCGAGGGGAGGGCGGCGTGGCTGGGGGTGGGGCCTCGGGGGACGGGGAGGGCGACGGGCGGCGGCTGGCTGAGGATGTGGGGAGCAGGCGGAGGCGGGCGAAGGGCGGGGGGGTGGGTGGGCAGGGGTGGGGTCGCGATCGGGGGGCCAGGGGGTGGGCGGTGGCGGTGGTGGGGCCAGGCACGGCGTGTGGGCGGGAAAGAGGCCGGACGCGGTGGGGGGCCTGGTGGGTGACGCTGGGGGGTAGGTGGGGTCGTGGGGGAAACCGGGTGGAAGGGAGAGGAGGCTAGGGGGTGGACCTGGTGGAGAGGAGGTGGGGCCAGGGGGTGATGTGGCGACATGGGAGTGGAGGGAGTTGGGGAAGGGGTGAGGTGGCGCGAGGTGATAGGGTGGGGTGAGGTGGCTGGGGACTGGTTAGGTAGGAAAAGGTTTAGATAACTCTGGTTTTGTATCAGGGGTGGCCTGGACTGGGATCGGACGGGTTACCCCTGAAAATAAAATAAATATTTTATTATTTAAAACGGGGCTTTTGAAATCCATTGGTAGACGAAACAAAATAATCCGGAGTCCCGGGTTTTGGATTTGAAATAAAGGCGGGGTATTCAGAAAACAAAATATGTTTTTTGAAAATAGTTTCAGACAAACAAATGCATGATGATGACGATGCTCAAATGCAATGTGGCATGATGACATGAGCATGAGGTCATGATGATGCAATGCACAAAAACAACGCGATTTTCTAGTAGTGGTTTTGCGGGATGCCACACGTAGCACTAGATCGCCTTCCTGGAACGTGCGAGTCCTTACTCGCCGGCTATGGTAGCGGCGGAGCCCTTGTTGGTATATGGCTGTGCGGGAGCGGGCTAGGTCGCGTGCCTCGTCGAGTTGGTCGACTCCATCCTCGCGTGCGAGTTCGTTTGCGGCCTCCGTGTAGTGGACAACCCTGGGCGAGTCGTGTTCTAGGTCGGTGGGCATGACTACCTCGGCCCCATACACCATGAAGAAGGGGGTGAAGCCCGTCGACCTGTTGACGGAGGTGCGTATGCCCCAGATGACGGAGGGTAGCTCCTCGACCCAGCACCCGACGATGCGCTCGAGTGGTACTTGGAGCCGTGGCTTCAGGCCGTGGAGGATGCTCTGGTTGGCTCGCTCTGCCTGGCCGTTGGACTGTAAGATCCCTCCTTTATAAAGGAAAAGGATCCCTGTGATTGCAATGCTAGTCCCTGGATCAATGCTAGCATCCACAGTTTAAGATGAAGTACACAGAAACAAAGGTCATTATTACAGTCATTCCAGAGACAAACATAGTATTTACAACTCCATGGCCACATGCCTAGTACAAGAGTTTAAATAAGTAAATAGATAAAAGTCTTCATCTTCATGTGCCACAGGCAAACATGTTGAGTGTAGACTCATGACTCCTAATACTCATCAGAGTAACCTGCAACATCACAAGTTACAGCCACAGTGGGTCAATACATTGGAATAGTATTGGCAAGTGATACCTTAGTATAATATTGGTGGACTACATACTATATGCAAATTGGCTAAGTGTAGCTTAGGCTTGCTTTGCTCAAAATAGGTTTTGCCTATTCGTTGAAAACACTAAGTTTTCCTTTGTCAAAACTTTTCCCAAGGAACCACCAATAGACATTGGGGTCCTTCACCCTTGTTCAACCACAAGTTTTACTTAGAAATTGGGATGAGGAGATTCTTGATAGCTTCCATGTCTTGATTCTCAAGTTGTCCAATACCATGGACATGGCTAAGTACTTAGATTCTTCCATCTGCAGAGGTTGTGCACTTCCCGACAAGCCTTGATTTTCACCAAGACAGGACATTTCAGAAGCCTTCCCTTAGACCAAATGGACGCGCTCCAACCTATCATTCCCACTACCACCAACTGTCCAAATGGCTAAGTTCTTGCAACCTATATGATCCAGGCAGAGCCCATATTGCCAAGTGGCTGCACTAGAAGCTTCTTAACATTTGGCCTCTCAAATCCCTTTATTCCTGGGTGGCTTTCCACAAGTGAGATACACAAGGTAAACCATAGAAATGGGCCTTGTGTAACCACTCAACATAAACCATTCCTTCCATTCCACCCAGGTATTTCATTCACTTAGTTGTTTTATTAGGCAAAACACAAGTCCAAAGACTTAGAAATATTTTTATCATAGCATGAATATTTCACCACCCTTGGTTGCTACTAGCTAGGCTAAGCATGGCATAGATAAGCATCTTAACTTAGAAATTTCTAGCAATTCTACAACTACTAGGATTTCCCAACTTAGCATATAAGCAAAAATATAACCATGCAAGACTATCAAAATGTATCTAATGCATAGTAGGAAAACTTAGGGATAAAAATCATGAAGCACCACTTGTCTTGGTAGTTTGGAGAGTAGCTACACTCCTCACAATCACAATCACTATTGGCACCAAAATCTACACATAAAATCATAGCAACAAATCAAATATACAAATAAATACAAACAAAAATATATGGATGCATGCAATATGATATGTGATGATTTTCTAAACTCAAAAAGACAAGTGCACAGTACTGGTTCATAAACAAGTTCAAAACTTGCCAAACAACATTTATTTAAACACTAAAACATTTCTCAAATGATTTATATACACAAAATAGGCCTACACATATTTCTGTAAATAAAACCATTTTAACAGAAACAAAACATTAAACACATTGCATATTTGTAAAGGGCTTTCTCTCCGGATTCCATTGATATAAAATTCATCAAATTTGGACGTGGGAATCAAAAGTTATGATTAAAACAAAATCAAACAACTAATAGATCTAATTCAAATTTTTAAAACGAAATCTGTGCCACGCGACGCTATCCTATTGGTTGGTACCGCTTCGCGTCGGATCACGCTTCTGAACCGCTGGATCTAACTTAATCGCGTGGCTCTGATTGAATCATACCGCTTCATCTAAAATCTATCGTGACCACTAGATCTAGATCTAACGATCCTAAGCACCTGACCATCCAGTGGTGGCGCTAGCGGCGGCGACAGGCGGCGACGCGCTCTGTCAGTGGTGGAGCCGGTGAACTAGGTCGCCCGGGGAGGCGAGAGGATGCTCACCAGATTCGCAGTGACGAGGAGAAGCTCAACGTGTCCTTGGTTGGCGAAGGGCGCTCGGAGTCGTCAGGGATTCTTCGCCGGAGTTTGCGAAGGCGTTGGGTACGGCTGCTCGTTGACGTTGGCGAAGATACAGATCATGCCAGGGCAAAATAGACAGTGCGTCAGATGCGCAGAGTGATGCTGGTCATGCGAGTGTCAAGGAGAGGGCAAGGTGCGGTCAGAACTAACCAGGAAAGCTTGCCAGAGTTGATGGTGTCGTCGGACTCGTGCTGTCGTCGATGTTGACGAGGCTCTGAATGATCCTAGCATGCACTAGAGGGGTTAGGAGATGCGCATGGTTGCAGGGAATGTACTGGCAAAGTTAGAAGTCAAGGGGCGCGGGGAGCTCACCGGAATTTGCTGCCGAAGTTTGTCGGTACCGCGACAGAGTTCGGCGAATTGTGGGAAGCCTGGTGGCGTGGCGTCTGTGCTAGGTGAGGGGAAATGAGCGGCAAGGGGAGGTGGTCTTATAGCCAGAGCGGGGGCAGAAATCTCTCGCCGTATCAATGCAGTTTAAGCGCGGCATCAGTGCGGGGAAACGGTAGCGGCGAGGTGGTCGTCGGCGTTGATTGAGGATTTAAGGGTGACGCCGGGTTGAGGGCCCGGCCGTCACGAGTGGGTACATGCTGGGTGAGAAACAGAGAGGGGAGACCGGTGGGCTGGCTAACGGTCGCTTTGTTGGGCCAAATAAAACGCCGACCCTTTTCCTTTTCTCTATTCCTTTTCTTTTTCTGAATGAATTTCCAGGAACCTTTTTCAAATGATTTCAAAATCTATTTGAGTTCAAACCTTTTCAGGATTTTTGTAGTGTGCAACATTCACATTTCTGGGCATAAAAACAAGTGGTCACTTTGAATTGGCATGTTCACTTGGAATAAAATAAGCAGTGACATAGCACTAGTTTTAAAAATAGGTTTTAAAATTGGTTTTGAAATCATATTTGTTTTGAAACTTTGGTTTAAATCCTAGCAATCTAGCAATACAATCTGAGAGCAATAAGACAACAAGGTTTGGTTCAATGAACAACATTCTCTCATTGGAGAGTAGCATTTGTTTTAAATGCTGATCACATAAAATAATGAGCTCATATGCTCCTGTTTTTGAATTGATTTGTTTGAAATGAACTCTATATGATCATGGATGCATGGATGATATGCATGAGTTTGAAACATGATTTTAGGGATGTTACAAATCTAACCCCCTTAAGGTGAATCTCGCCCTCGAGATTCGGATTGGCTAGCAAATAGGTGAGGGTGGTCTTTTCGAAGATCATCTTCTCTTTCCCATGTTGCTTCTTCTTCGGAATGATGGTTCCATTGAACTTTACAAAACTTGATAGTCTTAGTCCGTGTGACTCTTTCTGCAGTCTAAAGAATCTTGATAGGTTTCTCATCATAAGTGAGGTCACTCTCTAATTGAACCTCTTCCAAAGGTATAGTATCCTTCAAAGAAGTTTCTTCCATTTCTGGATGACATTTCTTAAGCTGACTCACATGAAACACATTATGAACAGCTGACAAAGACTCTGGCAATTCAATTTCATAAGCAACTTCTCCTTTACGACTCAGAATCTTGAATGGTCCAACATATCTTGGGGCCAACTTCCCTTTGACTCCAAACCTCTTCACTCCACGAAGTGGTGACACTCTAAGATAAGCTCTATCACCAACTTCATAGGTGACTTCTCTACGCTTAGGATCTGCGTAGCTTTTCTGTCGGGACTGTGCTATCTTTAATCTGTCCTTAACCAGCTTGACTTTCTGTTCAGCTTCTTTGATATGTTCTGGTCCGAACAAACTTCTTTCTCCCACTCCATTCCATAGAAATGGGGTGGTACACTTTCTCCCATAGAGAAACTCAAAAGGTGCCATCTCAATACTGGCTTGATAGCTGTTGTTATAAGAAAATTCTGCGTAAGGTAGACTTTCATCCCAACTGGCTCCATAGTCTAGGGCACATGCCCTCAACATATCTTCAAGAATCTGATTAGTCCTTTCTGTTTGTCCATTAGTTTGAGGATGAAAAGTAGTGCTGAATTCCAACCTCGTTCCCAATGACTCATGTAATTGCCTCCAAAAATGAGAAGTGAATTGGGTTCCTCTATCAGACACAATACTCTTGGGTACTCCATGTAGACATACAATTCTACTCATATAGATCTTGGACAACTTAGCACTTGTATAGGTTGTCTTCACGGGTATGAAATGAGCCACTTTAGTTAGGCGATCCACTACTACCCAAATAGAATCATATCCTGACCGGGTCCTTGGTAATCCGGTAATGAAATGCATACCAATCTTGTCCCACTTCCAATCAGGAATAGGTAGTGGTTGAAGCAAACCTGCTAGTTTCTGATGTTCTGCTTTCACTCTACTACACACATCACACAAAGAAATATGTTCGGCGATGTCCTTTTTGAGATTATTCCACCAAAATCTTTCCTTCAGATCCATGTACATTTTGGTGTTACCCGGATGAATGGAATACGGTGAGTTGTGTGCTTCTTGTAAAATCAGTTTCCGAAGTTCCGGATCTTGCGGAACACAGATACGTTTTCCATGCCATAAAGTACCCTGTTCGTCTTCATGGAATCCTTTGGCTTTTCCTTTGCCAATCTTTTCCTTAATTTCTTCAATTTCCATATCAATCTTCTGGGCTTCTTTGATCTTGTCCAACAAGGTGGGTTGAACATCCAAAGACATGAGATGTCCTTCAGGCATAATCTCCAATCTGAGGTCTCTAAATTGGGCACACAGATCATCTGGTAATTCTCCCTTAGTAAGGCCATTCACAAAAACCTTACGACTTAGAGCATCCGCTACAACATTTGCTTTACCGGGATGGTATTGCAAACTCAAGTCATAGTCCTTGATGAGTTCTAGCCATCTTCTTTGTGTCATATTAATTTCTTTCTGCGTGAAGATATACTTCAAACTCTTGTGATATGTGAACACTTCACAACGCTTTCCCAAAAGATAGTGTCTCCATGTTTTGAGTGCATGGACAACATAGGCTAACTCTAAATCATGAGTAGGATAGTTCACTTCATGAGTTTTGAGTTGGCTCGAGGCATAAGCCACAAATTTCCCTTCTTGCATAAGTACTGCACCTAATCCATGATGGGATGCATCACAATACACTTGGAAATCCTTCTCCAAATCTGGCAAACACAAGACTGGTGCTGTCACAAGTCTCTTCTTCAATTCTTGAAAGCTGAGTTCACAACCTTGCACCAAGCAAATTTCTTGTCTTTCTTTAGTAATTCTGTCATAGGTTTTGCTACCTTGGAGAAATTCTCAATGAACCTTCTGTAGTAACCTGCTAAGCCAAGGAAACTACAAACTTCTTTCACTGACTTGGGAGATTCCCATTCGATTCTGTGAAACTTTAGCAGGATCCACTGCTACACCATCTCCTGACACAACGTGTCCAAGAAATCCAACTTCATTTAGCCAAAATTCACACTTGCTGAATTTGGCATATAGTTTATGCTCTCTAAGCTTCTCAAGTATCAAACACAAATGTCCTTCATGCTCTTCTTTGCTCTTGGAGTAGATTAAAATGTCATCGATGAAAACGACAACAAACTTATCAAGGAATTCCATGAACACCTTGTTCATCATATTCATGAAGTATGCTGGTGCATTGGTCAAACCAAATGGCATCACGGTATACTCATACAATCCATACCTTGTGGTGAAAGTTGTCTTAGGTATGTCTTGCTCTCTTATCTTGAGTTGGAAATAACCCGTCCGAAGATCAATCTTTGAGAACACACTATCTCCTTCTAGCTGATCAAACAAGTCATTGATTCTAGGCAAAGGGTATTTGTTCTTGATAGTCACCTCATTGAGTGAACGGTAACCTATGCATAACCTTTGACTTCTACCTTTCTTTCCACAAACAAAACTGGTGCGCTCCAAGATGAAGAACTTGGTTGAATAAATCCTTTCTGCAACTATTCTCCTAGTTGTTTCTTGAGTTCTTTCAGTTCATCAACTGACATTTTGTACGGTCTCTTTGCTATTGGTCCAGATCCTGGTAGCAAATCAATAAGAAACTCCACCTCTCTATCTGGTGGCATTCCAGGCAATTCTTCCGGAAACACATCCGGATATTCACTCACAATTGGCACACTGTCTATGCTAACCCCCTTAAGAGAATTTAACTTACTTCCTTTTGACTCAAAGTTAGATTTGAATCTAATCCGTTTCTTCTCCGAGGTTGTAAGTGCAACAGTACGATTAGCACAATCTAGTATTCCTTCATACTTAGCCATCCAATCCATTCCCAAAATTACATCCAGTCCTTGGGAATCTAGGATTATCAGACTCACTAGAAACTTATGCTTTCCAAACTCTATTACTAGATCCCGGCATGCAAGACTTACTATCATATCTCCACCTGGAGAACTAACTTTTATTGGACACCCAATGTTTTCAGTTGGAAACCCATTTCTATCAACAAATGCTTTTGATATGAATGAATGCGATGCTCCAGTATCCAAAAGAACAAGTGCTGGAATAGAATTGAGTTTGAACTTACCAGCAACAGCATCTGGCTCCTCATAAATTTCCTCCACATTGATGTGGTTCACTTGTCCCTTTTGAAAAGGGTTGGGCTTGTTGGGTCCTTCAACTTTCTTTTCTGGGCATTCATTTGCATAATGCCCCATCTTCTTGCACTTGAAACACTCAACCTGACTAATATCCTTCTTGACAGGCTGGCTTCCACTACCACTGTGGTGGCTCTTATATCCACCCTTGTGGTTTTTGTACTTGTCATTGTCATGACTACGGTGATGCTTGTTGTCATGATGACGGTTGTGGTTGTGGTTCTTGTTGAATTTCCCATGCTTGTGGGATCCTGAGCTTCCACTATCATCATAATGGGAACGCTTGTGATACGATCTCGAGCCGTGCTTGTCCGAGTGCTTTCTCTTCCTACTCTCAACTTGTTTCATTTTGTTCTCCAAAATAGCAGCCTTATCACAAAGAGACTGATAAGTGGGAACATAGGCCACTGATAGCTACAAGTTCAGTTCATCATTCAGCCCTTCAAGGAACTTTTCCTTCCTCTTGGCATCGGTGTCCACTTCGTCCGGTGCATAATGCGCCAGATTGTTGAACTCCTCAATATATTCAGCCACACTGTGGTGGCGCTGCTTCAGATTATGGAACTCTTTATTCTTCAAACTCATCACTCCGGACGAGATGTGAGCAGTACGAAAACCATCTTCAAAGATAGCCCATGTCATATCTTCAATGGGAGTGGTGATCTGGAAGTTATCCCACCAAGTGGCGGCCGGTCCTTCCAACAAATGTGCTGCAAATCTGAATTTTTCTGCATCAGTATAGCCCACAGTTACCAAGTCCTTGTTCACAGAGCGTAGCCAATCATTGGCCACCATAGGATCAGTTGTTCCTGAGAACTTTGCTGGCCTCAATCTCAAGAACCTGGTAAGCATGTCAAAACCCGGTGTGTTTTGTTGTTGTTGTTGTTGTTCTGGTTCTGGATGAATGTAGTCATCATCTGCATCAGCTGAGTCTGAGCTGTCATCATTTGCTGCATCTCAGGGGTGATGTTGTTGTTGTTGGGGTTGGGATTGGCACGACGGGGAGGCATCTGTGGTTTGTACAATAGAGATAAGAATGAGACACCCATAGATGCTTTCATGCACAATACATCACATAAACAATCACCAAGCATGCATCACAATAATAAAGGTTCTACAACAAGATAACAAGTTTGCAAAGTAAACACACCAATAGCAAGCCATCCACATGTTGGATGGTCATTGCGACTCAAATAAAGCATGGTAAATAAATGATAAATGAGTAGTCAACACTACTCCTCGGCATCAACCTCCTCCTCAACAAAGGTAAGACCTGCATTCTCCATAGCGGTCTTGTATTCCTCGACATTGGTGGTCAAGGTCTATACTTTGGCTTTGAGAGCCCTCTTTTGAGAACGAAGCCTCTCAATCACAGTCTGCTGATGCTCGAGCTCGAAGTCCTTGGCCTCCAGTTCTGCATTCATGTCTCGAATCCTCTTGTTCCTATCTTAGACTCGCTTCTCTTGACTCTTGAACTTTCTGTCCTGACTCTCGAACTTTGCCTCCATCTCCTTGACTATCTCATCTTGCTCATGAAGAGCTTGTCCTTCTCAATGGTTGCACTGGAGTTCGTCATTGCCGAGCATGACGTTGGTCCCATCGGTGTCCATGTGCCTAAGAAGAACCTCTAAGTCCTGGAGGTATAGACGATCGGCTCTGCTGTCTCCTCAAGTGTCCTCAAGTCGATGGCCTCTCCATCCTCATCACGCTCATCAAGGCGTGGAAGTGAGTACCTCTAACCTGTCGAGAGTGTCTCCCTAACAGACGTCCAATCAAGTCCTGCATAACTACCTCTAGGCCTCTCTCCATGTCATCGTGCATGAGCTTGAAGATGATAGCCTCTGTGGTAGGCTCAGTCTGGCGTTCGGGCTGATTGACCTTGAAACCCCAAAGGTCTTTCCTCTCAAACTTGGTGAGGGGAAGCACCATGATAGTAGGAAGAGGGAGATTGAGCAAACTAGTGAGCTCAATAATACGAGGGCCAAAACGAGTTCCCTGGAACTCTTCAACAGTGCTGATGGTAACATTAGGCATCTATTTATAAGATAGAAAAAGTTAGAAACAACACAATTTAAGATAAAACACAAAGCAAAGCATCACATGCATATCTTTGGAAATCAAAACACACAAGTCATGGCATACATGGATCCATTACAACAACCAAGGTTCAACTTATTTAAGCAACATTTGGAAAATAAGGTGATAAGTGGTGGTCCAACTAACGAAGTACGCTTACAATCCTATCTCACTAGATATGTTGGCTAACACAATATTTCTAGAAGCAATCAGTCTATCTTGAGCACATGACTCCATTACTAAGTCTATAATGTCTCCTCTTAAGGTTTGGTTGGTAGCCTCCAACTCTTGGGTATGTTTCTTCTCTTCCTTTAGGTCATTTTGGATGTTGAGCATTCTGCACTTGACTCTATCACCAAGTTCTTTGATGGTCTTCCAAGCTGCATCCCTTGCTGAATCAAAGAATGTAGTGTGCACCACTAAATTGGTGAACATGCAGAATCCTGATTCCTTTTGGTTGTCTTCCTTGTTTTTATACAAGTGAAGTTGCACCCACCAGTACTCAACTCCTTCATCCATCACAGGAAAACCTTTGTACACAGCTGCACCATGTATTTCCATTGCAACCATGAGGTCCTTGAGAGCCTTGGGAAATTCCGTCTCACACTCCAAAGTCATTGTCATGAGTGGTACCTTCCTTACGGCTTCGTTGATGGAGTTCATCTACAAATAGAGATGAGAAAGAAGATTAGAAAAGTGTACGAGAACAATAGACAAGTGTAGAAGTTGTTGAAATTTTTTCCGTAGTGGTTTCCAATCCTAGGGTCATAATCCTACAGGCAACACAGTGCTCTGATACCATCTGTAAGATCCCTCCTTTATAAAGGAAAAGGATCCCTGTGATTGCAATGCTAGTCCCTGGATCAATGCTAGCATCCACAGTTTAAGATGAAGTACACATAAACAAAGGTCATTATTACAGTCATTCCAGAGACAAACATAGTCTTTACAACTCCATGGCCACAGGCCTAGTACAAGAGTTTAAATAAGTAAATAGATAAAAGTCTTCATCTTCATGTGCCACAAGCAAACATGTTGAGTGTAGACTCATGACTCCTAATCCTCATCAGAGTAACCTACAACATCACAAGTTACAGCCACAGTGGGTCAATACATTGGAATAGTATTGGCAAGTGATACCTTAGTATAATATTGGTGGACTACATACTATATGCAAATTGGCTAAGTGTAGCTTAGGCTTGCTTTGCTCAAAATAGGTTTTGCCTATTCGTTGAAAACACTAAGTTTTCCTTTGTCAAAACTTTTCCCAAGGAACCACCAATAGACATTGGGGTCCTTCACCCTTGTTCAACCACAAGTTCTACTTAGAAATTGGGATAAGGAGATTCTTGATAGCTTCCATGTCTTGATTCTCAAGTTGTCCAATACCATGGACATGGCTAAGTACTTAGATTCTTCCATCTGCACAGGTTGTGCACTTCCCCACAAGCCTTGATTTTCACCAAGACAGGACCTTTCAGAAGCCTTCCCTTAGACCAAATGGACGCGCTCCAACCTATCATTCCCACTACCACCAACTATCCAAATGGCTAAGTTCTTGCAACCTATATGATCCAGGCAGAGCCCATATTGCCAAGTGGCTGCACTAGAAGCTTCTTAACATTTGGCCTCTCAAATCCCTTTGTTCCTGGGTGGCTTTCCACAAGTGAGATACACAAGGTAAAACATAGAAATGGGCCTTGTGTAACCACTCAACATAAACCATTCCTTCCATTCCACCCAGGTGTTTCATTCACTTAGTTGTTTTATTAGGCAAAACACAAGTCCAAAGACTTAGAAATATTTTTATCATAGCATGAATATTTCACCACCCTTGGTTGCTACTAGCTAGGCTAAGCATGGCATAGATAAGCATCTTAACTTAGAAATTTCTAGCAATTCTACAACTACTAGGATTTCCCAACTTAGCATATAAGCAAAAATATAACCATGCAAGACTATCAAAATATATCTAATGCATAGTAGGAAAACTTAGGGATAAAAATCATGAAGCACCACTTGCCTTGGTAGTTTGGAGAGTATCTACACTCCTCACAATCACAATCACTATTGGCACCAAAATTTACACATAAAATCATAGCAACAAATCACATACAAAATAAATACAAACAAAAATATATGGATGCATGCAATATGATATGTGATGATTTTCTAAACTCAAAAAGACAAGTGCACAGTACTGGTTCATAAACAAGTTCAAAACTTGCCAAACAACATTTATTTAAACACTAAAACATTTCTCAAATGATTTATATACACAAAATAGGCCTACACATATTTCTGTAAATAAAACCATTTTAACAGAAACAAAAAATTAAACACATTGCATATTTGGAAAGGGATTTCTCTCCGGATTCCATTGATATAAAATTCATCAAATTTGGACGTGGGAATCAAAAGTTATGATTAAAAGAAAATCAAACAACTAATAGATCTAATTCAAATTTTTAAAACAAAATCTGTGCCACGCGGCGCTATCCTATTGGTTGGTACCGCTTCGCATCGGATCACGCTTCTGAGCCGCTGGATCTAACTTAATCACGCGGCTCTGATTGAATCATACCGCTTCATCTAAAATCTATCGTGACCACTAGATCTAGATCTAACGATCCTAAGCACCTGACCATCCAAAGCGGCGCGCTTAGCGGCGGCTGAGGCTGCAGCTCGTCGATGGCGGAGCAGTGAACTAGGTCGCCTGGGGAGGTGAGAGGATGCTCACTAGATTCGCAGTGACGAGGAGAAGCTCAACGTGTCCTTGGTTGGAGAAGGGGCGCTCAGAGTTGTCAGGGATTCCTCGCCGGAGTTTGTGAAGGCGTTGGGGTACTGCGCTGACTTGTTGTTGGCGATACAGATCATGCCAGGCAAAATAGACAGGCGGTCGTCGGATGCATGAGTGATGCTGGTCATGCGAGTGTCAAGGAGAGGGCAAGGTGCGGTCGAACTAACCAGAAAGCTTGCGGAGTTGATCTTTGTCGTCGGACTCGTCTTTGTCGTCGATCTTGTGAGGCTCTGAATGATCCTAGCATGCACCAAAGGGGTTAGGAGATGCGCATGGCTGCAAGAATGTATTGGCAAAGTTAGAAGTCAAGGGGCACGGGGAGCTCACCGGAATTTGCTGCCGAAGTTTGTCGGTACCGCGGCAGAGTTCAGCGAATTGTGGGCAGCCTTGTGGCATGGCGTCTGTGCTAGGTGAGGGGAAATGAGCGGAAAGGGGAGGTGGTCTTATAGCCAGAGCGGGGGCGGAAATCTCTCGCCGTATCAATGCAATTTAAGCGCGGCATCAGTGCGGGGAAACGGCAGCGGCGAGGTGGTCGTCGGCGTTGATTGAGGACGAAGGGTGACGCGGCAGTGAGGGCCCAGTCGTCAGCGAGTGGGTACATGCACGCGGGGTGAGAAACAGAGGGAGAGGGGGAAACCCGGGTGGGCTGGCTAACGGGCTGCTTCGCTTGTTGGGCCAAAATCCTGGCGCCGACCCTTTTCCTTTTCTCTATTCCTTTTCTTTTTCTGAATGAATTTCCAGGAACCTTTTTCAAATGATTTCAAAATCTATTTGAGTTCAAACCTTTTCAGGATTTTTGTAGTGTGCAACATTCACATTTCTGGGCATAAAAACAAGTGGTCACTTTGAATTGGCCTGTTCACTTGGAATAAAATAAGCAGTGACATAGCACTAGTTTTAAAAATAGGTTTTGAATTTGGTTTTCAAATCATATTTGTTTTGAAACTTTGGTTTAAATCCTAGCAATCTAGCAATACAATCTGAGAGCAATAAGACAACAAGGTTTGGTTCAATGAACAACATTCTCTCATTGGAGAGTAGCATTTGTTTTAAATGCTGATCACATAAAATAATGAGCTCATATGCTCATGTTTTTGAATTGATTTGTTTGAAATGAACTCTATATGATCATGGATGCATGGATGATATGCATTAGTTTGAAACATGATTTTAGGGATGTTACAAATCTAACCCCCTTAAGGTGAATCTCACCCTCGAGATTTGGATTGGCTAGCAAATAGGTGAGGGTGGTCTTTTCGAAGATCATCTTCTCTTTCCCATGTTGCTTCTTCTTCGGAATGATGGTTCCATTGAACTTTACAAAACTTGATAGTCTTAGTCCATGTGACTCTTTCTGCAGTCTCAAGAATCTTGATAGGTTTCTCCTCATAAGTGAGGTCACTCTCTAATTGAACCTCTTCCAAAGGTATAGTATCCTTCAAAGAAGTTTCTTCCATTTCTGGATGACATTTCTTAAGCCGACACACATGAAACACATTATGAACAGCTGACAAAGACTCTGGCAATTCAATTTCGTAAGCAACTTCTCCTTTACGACTCAGAATCTTGAATGGTCCAACATATCTTGGGGCCAAATTCCCTTTGACTCCAAACCTCTTCACTCCACGAAGTGGTGACACTCTAAGATAAGCTCTATCACCAACTTCATAGGTGACTTCTCTACGCTTAGGATCTGCGTAGCTTTTCTATCGGGACTGTGCTATCTTTAATCTGTCCTTAACCATCTTGACTTTCTCTTCAGCTTCTTCGATAAGTTCTGGTCCGAACAAACTTCTTTCTCCCACTCCATTCCATAGCAATGGGGTGGTACACTTTCTCCCATAGAGAAACTCAAAAGGTGCCATCTCAATACTGGCTTGATAGCTGTTGTTATAAGAAAATTCTGTGTAAGGCAGACTTTCATCCCAACTGGGTCCATAGTCTAGGGCACATGCCCTCAACATATCTTCAAGAATCTGATTAGTCCTTTCTGTTTGTCCATCAGTTTGAGGATGAAAAGCAGTGCTGAATTCCAACCTCGTTCCCAATGACTCATGTAATTGCCTCCAAAAATGAGAAGTGAATTGGGTTCCTCTATCAGACACAATACTCTTGGGTACTCCATGTAGACATACAATTCTACTCATATAGATCTTGGACAACTTAGCACTTGTATAGGTTGTCTTCACGGGTATGAAATGAGCCACTTTAGTTAGGCGATCCACTACTACCCAAATAGAATCATATCCTGACCGGGTCCTTGGTAATCCGGTAATGAAATGCATACCAATCTTGTCCCACTTCCAATCAGGAATAGGTAGTGGTTGAAGCAAACCTGCTAGTTTCTGATGTTCTGCTTTCACTCTACTACACACATCACACAAAGAAATATGTTCGGCGATGTCCTTTTTGAGATTATTCCACCAAAATCTTTCCTTCAGATCCATGTACATTTTGGTGTTACCCGGATGAATGGAATACGGTGAGTTGTGTGCTTCTTGTAAAATCAGTTTCCGAAGTTCCGGATCTTGCGGAACACAGATACGTTTTCCATGCCATAAAGTACCCTGTTCGTCTTCATGGAATCCTTTGGCTTTTCCTTTGCCAATCTTTTCCTTAATTTCTTCAATTTCCATATCAATCTTCTGGGCTTCTTTGATCTTGTCCAACAAGGTGGGTTGAACATCCAAAGACATGAGATGTCCTTCAGGCATAATCTCCAATCTGAGGTCTCTAAATTGGGCACACAGATCATCTGGTAATTCTCCCTTAGTAAGGCCATTCACAAAAACCTTACGACTTAGAGCATCCGCTACAACATTTGCTTTACCGGGATGGTATTGCAAACTCAAGTCATAGTCCTTGATGAGTTCTAGCCATCTTCTTTGTGTCATATTAATTTCTTTCTGCGTGAAGATATACTTCAAACTCTTGTGATATGTGAACACTTCACAACGCTTTCCCAAAAGATAGTGTCTCCATGTTTTGAGTGCATGGACAACATAGGCTAACTCTAAATCATGAGTAGGATAGTTCACTTCATGAGTTTTGAGTTGGCTCGAGGCATAAGCCACAAATTTCCCTTCTTGCATAAGTACTGCACCTAATCCATGATGGGATGCATCACAATACACTTGGAAATCCTTCTCCAAATCTGGCAAACACAAGACTGGTGCTGTCACAAGTCTCTTCTTCAATTCTTGAAAGCTGAGTTCACAACCTTCAGACCAAGCAAATTTCTTGTCTTTCTTTAGTAATTCTGTCATAGGTTTTGCTACCTTGGAGAAATTCTCAATGAACCTTCTGTAGTAACCTGCTAAGCCAAGGAAACTACAAACTTCTTTCACTGACTTGGGAGATTCCCATTCAGTTACAGCTGAAACTTTAGCAGGATCCACTGCTACACCATCTCCTGACACAACGTGTCCAAGAAATCCAACTTCATTTAGCCAAAATTCACACTTGCTGAATTTGGCATATAGTTTATGCTCTCTAAGCTTCTCAAGTATCAAACACAAATGTCCTTCATGCTCTTCTTTGCTCTTGGAGTAGATTAAAATGTCATCGATGAAAACGACAACAAACTTATCAAGGAATTCCATGAACACCTTGTTCATCATATTCATGAAGTATGCTGGTGCATTGGTCAAACCAAATGGCATCACGGTATACTCATACAATCCATACCTTGTGGTGAAAGTTGTCTTAGGTATGTCTTGCTCTCTTATCTTGAGTTGGAAATAACCCGTCCGAAGATCAATCTTTGAGAACACACTATCTCCTTCTAGCTGATCAAACAAGTCATTGATTCTAGGCAAAGGGTATTTGTTCTTGATAGTCACCTCATTGAGTGA
This sequence comes from Avena insularis, assembly GCA_023614405.1. NCBI lineage: Eukaryota > Viridiplantae > Streptophyta > Magnoliopsida > Poales > Poaceae > Avena > Avena insularis. The sequence goes on along the minus strand of CM042685.1, from coordinate 216,244,208 downwards.
ACGGTAACCTATGCATAACCTTTGACTTCTACCTTTCTTTCCACAAACAAAACTGGTGCGCTCCAAGATGAAGAACTTGGTTGAATAAATCCTTTCTGCAACTATTCTCCTAGTTGTTTCTTGAGTTCTTTCAGTTCATCAACTGACATTTTGTACGGTCTCTTTGCTATTGGTCCAGATCCTGGTAGCAAATCAATAAGAAACTCCACCTCTCTATCTGGTGGCATTCCAGGCAATTCTTCCGGAAACACATCCGGATATTCACTCACAATTGGCACACTGTCTATGCTAACCCCCTTAAGAGAATTTAACTTACTTCCTTTTGACTCAAAGTTAGATTTGAATCTAATCCGTTTCTTCTCCGGGGTTGTGAGTGCAACAGTACGATTAGCACAATCTAGTATTCCTTCATACTTAGCCATCCAATCCATTCCCAAAATTACATCTAGTCCTTGGGAATCTAGGATTATCAGACTCACTGGAAACTTATGCTTTCCAAACTCTATTACTAGATCCCGGCATCCAAGACTTACTATCATATCTCCACTTGGAGAACTAACTTTTATTGGACACCCAATGTTTTCAGTTGGAAACCCATTTATATCAACAAATGCTTTTGATATGAATGAATGCGATGCTCCAGTATCTAAAAGAACAAGTGGTGGAATAGAATTGAGTTTGAACTTACCAGCAACAACATCTGGCTCCTCATAAATTTCCTCCACATTGATGTGGTTCACTTGTCCCTTTTGAAAAGGGTTGGGCTTGTTGGGTCCTTCAACTTTCTTTTTTGGGCATTCATTTGCATAATGCCCCATCTTCTTGCACTTGAAACACTCAACCTGACTAATATCCTTCTTGACAGGCTGGCTTCCACTACCACTGTGGTGGCTCTTATATCCACCCTTGTGGTTTTTGTACTTGTCATTGTCATGACTACGGTGATGCTTGTTGTCATGATGACGGTTGTGGTTGTGGTGCTTGTTGAATTTCCCATGCTTGTGGGATCCTGAGCTTCCACTATCATCATAATGGGAACGCTTGTGAGACGATCTCGAGCTGTGCTTGTCCGAGTGCTTTCTCTTCCTACTCTCAACTTGTTTCATTTTGTTCTAAAAATAGCAGCCTTATCACAAAGAGACTGATAAGTGGGAACATAGGAAACTGATAGCTGCAAGTTCAGTTCATCATTCAGCCCTTCAAGGAACTTTTCCTTCCTCTTGGCATCGGTGTCCACTTCGTCCGGTGCATAATGCGCCAGATTGTTGAACTCCTCAATATATTCAGCCACGCTGCGGTGGCACTGCTTCATATTATGGAACTCTTTCTTCTTCAAACTCATCACTCCAGACCAGATGTGAGCAGTACGAAAACCATCTTCAAGGATAGCCCATGTCACGTCTTCAATGGGAGTGGTGATCTGGAAGTTATCCCACCATGTGGCGGCTGGTCCTTCCAACAAATGTGCTGCAAATCTGACTTTTTCTGCATCAGTATAGCCCACAGTTACCAAGTCCTTATTCACAGAGCGTAGCCAATCATTGGCCACCATAGTATCAGTTGTTCCTGAGAACTTTGCTGGCCTTAATCTCAAGAACCTGGTAGGCATGTCAAAACCCGGTGGGTTGTTGTTGTTGTTATTATTATTATTATTGTTGTTGTTGTTGTTCTGGTTCTGGATGAACATAGTCATCATTTGCATCAGCTGAGTCTGAGCTGTCATCATTTGCTGCATCTCAGGGGTGATGTTGTTGTTGTTGGGGTTGGGATTGGCACGACGGGGAGGCATCTGTGGTTTGTACAATAGAGATAAGAATGAGACACCATATATGCTTTCATGCACAATACATCACATAAACAATCACTAAGCATGCATCACAATAATAAAGGTTCTACAACAAGATAACAAGTTTGCAAAGTAAACACACCAATAGAAAGCCATCCACATGTTGGATGGTCATTGCGACTCAAATAAAGCATGGTAAATAAATGATAAATGAGTAGTCAACACTACTCCTCGGCATCAACCTCCTCCTCAACAAAGGTAAGACCCGCATTCTCCATAGCGGTCTTGTATTCCTCGACATTGGTGGTCAAGGTCTCTACTTTGGCTTTGAGAGCCCTCTTCTGAGAACGAAGCCTCTCAATCACAGTCTGTTGATGCTCGAGCTCGAAGTCCTTGGCCTCCAGTTCTGCATTCATGTCTCGAATCCTCTTGTTCCTATCTTGGACTCGCTTCTCTTGACTCTTGAACTTTCTGTCCTGACTCTCGAACTTTGCCTCCATCTCCTTGACTATCTCATCTTGCTCCGCGAAGAGCTTGTCCTTCTCACGAAGCTGCACCTGGAGTTCGTCATTGCTGAGCATGACGTTGGTCCTATCAGTGTCCATGTGCCTAAGAAGAACCTCTAAGTCTTGGAGGTATAGACGTATCGGCTCTACTGTCTCCCTCGAAGTGTCCTCGAAGTCGATGGCCTCTCCATCCTCATCACGTCTACCGAAGGTGTGGAAGTGAGTACCTCTAACCTGTCGAGAGTGTCTCCCTAACAGACGTCCAATCAAGTCATGCATAACTACCTCTAGGCCTCTCTCCTTGTCATCGTGCATGAACTTGAAGATGATAGCCTCCGTGGTAGGCTCAGTCTGGCGTCCGGGCTGATTGACCTTGAAACCCCAAAGGTCTTTCCTCTCAAACTTGGTGAGGGGAAGCACCATGATAGTAGGAAGAGGGAGATTGAGCAAACTAGTGATCTCAATAATACGAGGGCCAAAACGAGTTCCCTGGAACTCTTCAACAGTGCTGATGGTAACATTAGGCATCTATTATAAGATAGAAAAAGTTAGAAACAACACAATTTAAGATAAAACACAAAGCAAAGCATCACATGCATATCTTTGGAAATCAAAACACACAAGTCATGGCATACATGGATCCATTACAACAACCAAGGTTCAACTTATTTAAGCAACATTTGGAAAATAAGGTGATAAGTGGTGGTCCAACTAACGAAGTACGCTTACAATCCTATCTCACTAGATATGTTGGCTAACACAATATTTCTAGAAGCAACCAGTCTATCTTGAGCACATGACTCCATTACTAAGTCTATAATGTCTCCTCTTAAGGTTTGGTTGGTAGCCTCCAACTCTTGGGTATGTTTCTTCTCTTCCTTTAGGTCATTTTGGATGTTGAGCATTCTGCACTTGACTCTATCACCAAGTTCTTTGATGGTCTTCCAAGCTGCATCCCTTGCTGAATCAAAGAATGTAGTGTGCACCACTGAATTGGTGAACATGCAGAATCCTGATTCCTTGTGGTTGTCTTCCTTGTTTTTATACAAGTGAAGTTGCACCCACCAGTACTCAACTCCTTCATCCATCACAGGAAAACCTTTGTACATAGCTGCACCATGTATTTCCATTGCAACCATGAGGTCCTTGAGAGCCTTGGGAAATTCCGTCTCACACTCCAAAGTCATTCTCATGAGTGGTCCCTTCCTTACGGCTTCGTTGATGGAGTTCATCTACAAATAGAGATGAGAAAGAAGATTAGAAAAGTTTACGAGAAGAATAGACAAGTGTAGAAGTTGTTGAATTTTTTTCCTTAGTGGTTTCCAATCCTAGGGTCATAATCCTACAGGCAACACAGTGCTCTGATACCATCTGTAAGATCCCTCCTTTATAAAGGAAAAGGATCCCTGTGATTGCAATGCTAGTCCCTGGATCAATGCTAGCATCCACAGTTTAAGATGAAGTACACAGAAACAAAGGTCATTATTACAGTCATTCCAGAGACAAACATAGTCTTTACAACTCCATGGCCACAGGCCTAGTACAATAGTTTAAATAAGTAAATAGATAAAAGTCTTCATCTTCATGTGCCACAGGCAAACATGTTGAGTGTAGACTCATGACTCCTAATCCTCATCAGAGTAACCTGCAACATCACAAGTTACAACCACAGTGGGTCAATACATTGGAATAGTATTGGCAAGTGATACCTTAGTATAATATTGGTGGACTACATACTATATTCAAATTGGCTAAGTGTAGCTTAGGCTTGCTTTGCTCAAAATAGGTTTTGCCTATTAGTTGAAAACACTAAGTTTTCCTTTGCGCGGCTCTGAGCCGCTGGATCTAACTTAATTGCGCGGCTCTGATTGAGTCATACCGCTTCATCTAAAATCTATCGTGACCACTAGATCTAGATCTAACGATCCTAAGCACCTGACCATCCAGTGGTGGCGCTAGCGGCGGCGACAATGACGGCCTACTGTCGATGGAGCCGGTGAACTAGGTCGCCCGGGGAGGTGGGAGGATGCTCACCAGATTCGTAGTGACGAGGAGAAGCTCAACGTGTCCTTGGTTGGCGAAGGGGCGCTCGGAGTCGTCAGGGATTCCTCGCTGGAGTTCGCGAAGGTGTCGGGTACGGCTACTCGTTGACGTTGGCGAAGATACAGATCATGCCAGGGCAAAATAGACAGTGCGTCAGATGCGCAGAGTGATGCTGGTCATGCGAGTGTCAAGGAGAGGACAAGGTGCGGTCAGAACTAACCAGGAAAGCTTGCCGGAGTTGATGGTGTCGTCGGACTCGTGCTGTCGTCGATGTTGATGAGGCTCTAAATGATCCTAGCATGCACCTGAGGGGTTAGGAGATGCGCATGGTTGCAGGGAATGTACTGGCAAAGTTAGAAGTCAAGGGGCGCGGGGAGCTCACCGGAATTTGCTGCCGAAGTTCGTCGGTACCGCGGCAGAGTTCGGCGAATTGTGGGCAGCCTGGTGGCGTAGCGTCTGTGCTAGGTGAGGGGAAATGAGCGGCGAGGGGAGGTGGTCTTATAGCCAGAGCGGGGGCGGAAATCTCTCGCCGTATCAATGCAATTTAAGCGTGGCATCAGTGCAGGGAAACGGCAGCGGCGAGGTGGTCGTCGGCGTTGATTGAGGACGAAGGTTGACGCGGTAGTGAGGGCCCAGTCGTCAGCGAGTGGGTACACGCGCGCGGGGTGAGAAACAGAGGGAGAGGGGGAAACCCGGGTGGGCTGGCTAACGGGCTGCTTCGCTTGTTGGGCCAAAATCCTGGCGCTGGCCCTTTTCCTTTTCTCTATTCCTTTTCTTTTTCTGAATGAATTTCCAGGAACCTTTTTCAAATGATTTCAAAATCTATTTGAGTTCAAACCTTTTCAGGATTTTTGTAGTGTGCAACATTCACATTTTTGGGCATAAAAACAAGTGGTCACTTTGAATTGGCCTGTTCACTTGGAATAAAATAAGCAGTGACATAGCACTAGTTTTAAAAATAGGTTTTGAAATTGGTTTTCAAATCATATTTGTTTTGAAACTTTGGTTTAAATCCTAGCAATCTAGCAATACAATCTGAGAGCAATAAGACAACAAGTTTTGGTTCAATGAACAACATTCTCTCATTGGAGAGTAGCATTTGTTTTAAATGCTGATCACATAAAATAATGAGCTCATATGCTCCTGTTTTTGAATTGATTTATTTGAAATGAACTCTATATGATCATGGATGCATGGATGATATGCATGATTTTGAAACATGATTTTAGGGATGTTACATGTACTCCGGGTGAGCGACTGAGGCGAGGTCGAGTCAGATGTGATGTTCCTCACAGAACTCGGCCATGGCTCCTTTGGCGAAGTTGGTGCCGTTGTCCGTGATGATGCTGTTTGGGAACCCGTAGCGATAGATGAGCTCGTGTAGGAACTTGGTGGCGGTCTTCCCGTCGCATTTCCGGACTGGCTTGGCCTCCACCTACTTTGTGAATTTGTCGACTACGACCAGGAGGTGGGTGAAGCCGGAGGGGGCCTTTTTGAAAGGGCCTACCATGTCCATACCCCACACGGCGAACGGCCAGGTGATGGGGATTGTCTTGAGCGCCAATCGGTATGTGGGTCTGGTTGGCGTACTTCTGGCACCCGGCGCACTGCTGGACAATGTCGACAGCGTCTGCGTGTGAGGTTGTCCAGTAGAAACCGTGTCGCATGGCCTTTGCGACCAGAGAGCGGCGTGCAGGCCGATGCCGGAGTGGATGTCGTGGAGGATTTTTGTCCTTCAGCGGGTTGGACGCAGCGTTGGAACACGCCGGTCACGCTGTGCTTGTGGAGCTCGCCATCGATGATGACGAAGGATTTGCAGCGCCGTGCTATCATCCGGGCGTCTGTTTCATCTGCTGGCAAGGTGCCTCCCTCCAGGTAGGCGATGTGCGGCGTAGTCCAGTCCTCTGGCTCGGCGATGAGTGCGACCAGGGCTGCCTCTGGTTGCAGCGGGACTCCGATGTCGATCTCCCTTGGGGGAGAGACGGAAGGCTTGGTGATGGTGTCGAGGAAGACGCTGGCGGGTGGTGCGAGTCGAGCCGAGCCGATACGAGAGAGTGCGTCGGCCTCCTCATTCTTCCGCCTGTCGATCCATTCGATGGAATAGCCTGCGAAGTGTCCGCCCAGCTTGTCCACTGCTTGGCGGTATGCCGCCATGGTGGGGGAAACGGCGTCACAGGTGCCAGCGACTTGCCCAGCGATGAGGTCGGAGTCTCCGTAGCAGCGTAGGCGGTTGACATTCATCTCCTTGGCGGATCGCATGCCGTGGAGTAGGGTTCCTCGTACTCGGCCATGTTGTTGGTGCAGGGGGTGAAATCGAGGCAGAGGATGTAGTGTAGCTTGTCGCCCTTCGGAGAGGTTAGCACGATCCCTGCTCCTGCACCGTCCGCATTCTTGGAGCCATCGAAGTGTAAACTCCAGTAGTGGAGGTATGGCAGCTTTTCTGGCTGCTGGGCCTCCTCCCAGTCGGCGATGAAGTCCGCGAGAGCCTGCGACTTGATCGCTGGCGCTGCTCAGACTTGATGTTGTGGACGCCGATTCGGGCCCACTTGGCGACTCGCCTGTCGCCTCACGGTTGCGGATGATGTCCTGTAACGGTGAGAGGAGACGACCGTTATCGGGTGCTCTCGAAGTAGTGCATCGCCGTTGTGCTCAAGACCGTGATATACCAGTCTACTCGGTATCATGGGTGGCGCGACTCGGTGAGGACTTCACTGATATAGTACACCGTCGCTGCACGGGCGCCTTTCCTTCCTCTGGTCGCCGACGACCATGACGGCGCTTAACGACGGCCGAAGCCGCGACGAGACCAGCATGGGTTCCTTGTCGACGGGCGGCGGTAGTGGTGCTCAGTAGCACCTTCTTGAGATCGCGAGCGCCGTCCGCCTCCTTGTCCCAATCGGAAGGTGGGGTTCTTGCGCATCAGGCGGATAGGGGCATCGCTTTTCGCCAATCGGGATGAAGCGACCGAGAGCCGCGATCGCCCGCCAGCTTCGATCGCCGCAGTACTCGGGTTTGCCGAGTTGAGCGATCGTGTCGATCTTGGTGGGATTCGCCTCGATCCCGCGCTTGGAGACGACGTATCCCAATAGCTGCCCTGCTGGTACACCGAAGGTGCATTTGCCTGGGTTTAGCTTTATCTTGTATTTCCGCAGGTTGGCGAATGTTTCCGCCAGGTCGGCAAGTAGGTCTCCCTGGTCAGTGGACTTCACTACCACGTCGTCGATGTAGACGTGGATATTGCGGCCAATTTGGCTCGCAAGGCACTCCTGCATACACCGCTAGTAGGTCGCCCCGACGTTCTTGAGGCTGAAGGTCATGGCGGTGTAGCAGAAGGCTCCGAATGGCGTGCTGAACGCCGTCTTCTCTTCGTCCTCAACAGCCATTTTGATCTGGTTGTATCCAGAGTAGGCGTCGAGGAAGCATAGCGATTCCGAGCCCGCGGTGGAATCGATTATTTGGTCGATCCGCGGGAGGACGAATTACTCCTTCGGGTAGGCGCTGTTTAAGTTCGTGTAGTCGATACACATCCTCCAGGTCCCGTTTTTCTTCTCGACCAGGACTGGGTTTGCCAGCCACTTGGAGTATTTGATTGGCCGGATGAAGCCTGCAGCGAGCAGATGCTGCACCTCCTCGGCGATTGCCCGGCGACGCTCTTCATTGAAGGGCCGCAGCGACTGCTTGACAGGTCGCACTTTGGGGTCGGCGTTGAGTTTGTGCTCAGCGAGTTCCCTAGGGACACCAGGCATGTCAGAGGGATTCCATGCGAAGATGTCCCTGTTCTCACGGAGGAACTCGATGAGCGCGCCTTCCTATGCTGGGCTCATGCCCGTCCTGATCATCACCGTCTGGCTGGAGTTACCTGGGACCAGCTCGACGGTGCGGGTATGCGTTGTTGCCTCGAAGGCTGAGGTGTTACCGCCCTCCGAGTTGGGCTTCTTGAGTATAGTGGGGTCGTCGTTGTTGACCCCGCTCGTGTATTTGGCGAGCTCGTCGGCGTGGTTGGCCTCGGCCACGATGACGGCATCGGCGAGTTCGGCTCCTTTGGCCTCGCACTCGGCGGCCATGTCGGGGTCGCCATGGATGGTGATGACGCCACGCGGTCCGGGGAGCTTCATCGCGTTGTACACGTAGTGGGGCGCCGCCATGAATTTGCCGAACGCCTGGCGCCCCAAGACGCAGTGGTAGGGGCTGTCGAAGGGCACCAGATCGAAGACGATCCGCTCGGTGCGGAAGTTTGCCAGTGTGCTGAAGGTGACTGGCAGCATCACCTTGCCGATCGGGTACGCCTTCCGACCGGGGACGATGCCGTGGAACATGGTGTAGGTCGTCTCGACCATCGACTGCGGGAGCCGTAGTCGCCTGAAGGTGTCCAGGTACAGGATGTTGATGGAGCTGCCGCCGTCCATCAATGTCTTAGGGAGCCAGTAGTCTCCCACCTTGGGCTTGACTACCAGGGCGACTCGGCCTGGGTACTCGATGCGCGGCGAGTGGTCCTGGCGGCTCCAAGTGATGGGTTGCTCCGACCAGTTGAGGAACTGGGGAACGTCCACCTGGGCCACCACATTGAGGACGACGGCGTGGGAGATGACCTTCTTATCGCGCTTCGTGTTGAAGCCTGTGAAGGTGTGGAGTGAGCCAGCCACGCTGCCGAATTTTCCGCCGTTTGGCGGGTTGTTGTCGGGGTCTTCCCACGCTGGCCGTGCCTTCTCGATCTCCTTGAGAGAGTGGCAGTCGGCGGTCGTGTGCATGGCGGGCTTTCCTTCCCTACTGTGAAATGCACAAGGTTGGTTAAGGAGGGCCGCAGGGTCGAACCTTGGTTTTGCCTTGTAGTTACCGCCGTCGCGGCGTTGCCTCCTGTCGCGGCGGAAGCTCTTGGGCTCGCGCTGCGCGTGCCCAGCATTGGCGACGAAGTCGACTCGCCCGTCACTGTGGCGCTTGCCGGTGAGGCGAGTGTTGCTGTAGCGTAGATCGGATCGTCGTCCGTTGTCGTTGCCGCTCGTGCGGCGTTGTCCTCCCGACTCGTCGTCGGTTTCTTGATTTGGGTCTTCCTCCGCGTATCTTTTGGCGATCTCTAGTAGATCCGGTATGTTGTCGAGTGTGTGGTATGCTCGTTTGAGATTGGCGACCAGGGGTTCGTAGCGGCACGAGGTCTTGAAGCAGTGGATTGCGGTGTCTGGGTGGATGCCGACCGTGTTGTACCATAGTTCTTGCCACCGTTGGACCCAGCTGCGGGTCGACTCGCGAGGTCCCTGGACGCATCGTTCCAGGTCCTTGATGGTGGTGGCACGGGTGTATGAACCCTCGAAGTGTCTGACGAAGGCCTCACACATATCTTCCTAGGAGTCGATGCTATCCGCGGGGAGAGTGTTGATCCACTGCCTGCACGCCCCCTCCATCATCAGGGGGAGGTAGCGGGCGGCGAGTAGATCGGTGTGGCCGGCGATCCCCATTGCCATGAGGTAAGTATCCAGCCACACTGAGGGATCGTACGTGGGGTCGTACTTCTCTATTTCCTTTGGCGCTTTGATGTTCGCCGGTTATCTTTCGCCTCGGATCATCGGTCCGAAGCACCGGGGCCCGAGTCGCCTTAGCGACCCCCTCGGCTCGCCGTCACGGCAGTTGGTTAAGGTATGCCGCAGGTCGTCGGGCTGGCGTGCGCGCTAGCTCTGGTTGTTGATGATGTGGGTGCGAGCGTCGACGGGCTGACCGTTGGCAGCGACGAAGTTGGTCGCCGGCCGGGGGTCGTTGGTGGAGAGTGCCGCGTTCGTGGGTCGGTGTTGGAGCTGTAGTGGTTCGGGTGGCGGGCAGTTGAGGGTGTTTGCCGCCAAGGGGCGGCCGCTTGAGGCCGCTCTGCTGACCGATGAACGCGAGTACATCCGGCCTTGTGAGTCGATGCCTGCGTTTTGTTGCTCGGCCGCCTTTGCGAGCAAGGCCTTGACGTACTGGATCTGTAGGGCGCCGTCACCGGTGGCCGTGATGTTGTCGGCCGCTACTCGGCCCGCCACGAGGTTGTCCATTGGGGTGGAGAACAGTGGTAGGCCGTTCGCATCTCGCTCCCGTGAGGAGACCAAGATCCGCGGCTGGTCCCTGGGGGGGTGCGCGGTTGGGTGGAGGTGGGGCGCCATTCGTCGTCGACCCTGGTGGGGGCCGGGTGCTTCCTCCTGGTGGCGCGTTCTCGCAGATCGCGTGCTCGGCCGCGCGAGCTGGGTCGCTCTCGTCGTCGAAGTTCAGGGCGCGCCCCTGGACGGTGGGGTTAAGGCGCGACCTGATTTATTGCTAGTGGTAGCGCGACAGCTCCTGCGTCGTCACCTGCTCGAGGCAAAAAATTTCGCGCTCGGCTTGCTCCTTGCGGACTGCTTCCGCCAGCTTCAGGCGGAGTTCCTCGACCTATGTTGCCGTTGCGTTGGGAGGGATCGGGGTGGGGAATGGATCCTCCGGTGGGTCGGCACCAGTCGCCATGTAGGTCGCGGCGTGGCGACCGGTCCCGTCGCGGAGATCGGCGGAGTTTTCCGACCCGGAGTCGAAGTCGAAGATCCCAAGGATGGAGGGATCCTCGAAGTCTCCGACGTTGGAGACCCGGGTGATAGAACCCGCGGGCGACGCGGCGACGATGGATCCGGCGAGTGACGCCGGGGTCGCCGAGTCGGCGTTGTCATGGAGGGCCGCGTCTTCCACGGCCGCGGTGGTTTCAGCCACGTCGCTGTGGGCTGAGTCGTACTCGGAGGCGAGGCGGTGGATCGTGCGGACCTGACTCTCAGAGAGTCGGTCGCGTGGCGGTGACTCGCGGATGCGAGCCGAGTCGTCCGAGACGATGACGTCGGTGAGGCCGACGGAGAGGCTGATCGTGCCAACCGGCAGGATCATGCTGTGCATGACGGGTCGCGCCGCCGGGACGTAGCTGCTCGGCAAGATTTGGAGCATCTCGCCGATCGCTATCATGCGGCCGGTGGCGACCGACTCGTTGATGGGCAGATTGGATCTCGCCACAGAACACCGGCCAGACCGGCCAGGCCCCACGGTGGGCGCCACTGTCGTGGGAATGACCAAGGCAGATGCTGCAATCGGCAGCGAGTAGTAGAACATGGGGCAAGGGCGGGCAGCCATCTGCGGTGCGAGATGAGGGCGGAGACACAAGGATTTACCCAGGTTCGGCCCCCCGGAGGGTAAAGACTTACTCCTGCTAGATTGTATTATGGTGGAAGTACAATGGGGCGAGCTCGGCGGCTAAGCAGCGAGTCGCTTGGGTGGATGATGGAACGTACCCTCTACACGCCCTCTAGGGAGGTTTATATAGACTCACCCCCCTAGGGTTTATAGATCTCAACCGAATCAGTTAAGGTTTCAGCAATCGTTTAACCTAATCCGACTGGGCCTATCTACACTTCTGGGCCTTCAGCTTCCAGTCGCTTGAGTCCACGCCAGGTCGTGATCCAGTCGCCGTTACTGCAGGTCCACTCGCAGGTGCCTGGGCCAGTCGGAATCGTCCTGCTAGGTATACCTCGGTAGGCATATCCCCATCATATATCAGTTGGTATCAACTTTTCTAGATGGAGTCTCTTGTAGAGAGAAAAAGGCATAACACTAACTCCGGCTCCCAAATCACATAAAGCAGTTCTAACATAATTATTCTTAATAGAGCAAGGAATAGTTGGTATACCTGGATCACCAAGTTTCTTTGGAACCTTACCATTGAAGGAGTAATTAGCAAGCAAAGTAGAAATCTCCTCATTAGGAATCTTCCTTTTATTAGAGACAATATCCTTCATATACTTTGAATAAGGAGGCAACTTAATAGAATCAGTCAAAGGAATTTGCAAAAATAAAGGTTTCATCCACTCACAAAACTTGTTGTAGTGTTCTTCCTCCTTTGACTTGTGTTTCTTACCTAGAAAAGGCATAGGTTTATGCACCCAAGGTTCTCTCTCACTACCATGTTTCTTAGCAATAAAATCTTCCTTTGTGTACCTAGTGTTCTTAGTGTGCTTCTCAGGTTCTTCCTCACCTTCCTCCTTATCAGGAGCATCATTCTTATCATTACCACTCTCAGTTTTAGCATCAGAGACAGATATACTATTAGGATATACAAAAGGTTCAAGTGGTTCCTCAACTATTTTGTGTTTCTTTTTCTTCCTCTTACGAGGACTACCACTACTCTCACCTTGTTGAGAATCCTGCTCAATTCTTTTAGGGTGTCCTTCAGGATATAAAGGATCTTGATTAGCTATACCACTCATAGTTCTAATTCCATAAGCATGTTTATCTCCTAAGGCATTAACTAGCATATACTTTTGTACCTTAGCAAGTTGATCAAGTTGGGTTTGAACCATTTGAAAGTATTTAGAAAGCATTTTAATATCATTAGAAGTTCTTTCTACAATATATTTCAACTCATTGATCGCTCTAGAGTTTTCCAATAAATGATTCTGAACTTGTTTATTAAAATTATCTTGTTTAACAATAAAAATGTCAAGTTCCTCTAAGCATTGATCAGGAGGCTTACCATAAGGAATATCACCTTCATCAAAGTGTTGGAGAGAATGTACCTCAATAGTAGATGAGTGGGTAATTGGCTTACATAATTCTTCTATAGAAGGTAGATTCTTCACATCTTAGTAACAAAGTACTTACGCATCTTAAAATCATCAGAGAATAAAGCACTCATAGTAGAAAGCTCATTCATATGAGCCACAACACTCTCATTTTCAGTCCCACAGAAAGGTTCTTTCTCAACAATATCTAAATACTAGGATAAATCAAGAGAGCAATCATAATATTTATCTTTAATATCTATGGGAGAGGTGGCAAACTTAGGATCAGAGGACAACTTAGGAATAATGGTGCCTCTAGCAAGGAGAGTCTTAATAGCACTAGTACCATTTGTGTTTCGGCACTCTTCAACAAATTCATCAGTGAACTCAATGTAACCATCATTAATATCATAACTCTCTCTAGAATCAGGTGAGCTAACAGGTGTAATAGTGTCTTCACTAGGAGTTTTGGTATTTCCTAGACTAGCCATAGTAGCATCTAGAAAAGGACCTAATGAACCACTCGCATCAAGCACAGTAGAAGTAACATCATGAGCATCAAAATCGGTTTCAAATTCAGCAGTAGTAGCAGTGTGTGTAGCATGAGTATGTGGTGGTGTAACAAGCTTACTTATAACATACGGTGAATCAAGAGCAGCAGAGGTGTGTGACACCCCTGGGATCAGGGCTACACAAATCTCAGACCTCCGTATGACATAATCTTAACCATGAGCTCGAGAATATCCTGTGAAGATTCGGTAACACAACAGTGACCCTACGACACAAAAATTTATTACAGCAAGCTCATAACTGAGCAGAGAACCAAATTATTACAAGCAGAGGTCACTAACCACAAACATCAAACAACGGAAGGCAAATTATGCTATTAAGTATAGCAAACTTAACAAATGGCCTAAGAGGCCTGAAGCATAACGATGACGTCCCAGCTCATAGATTCCAGGCTGCCAGCCAGGAACCCCAAGCTACTCATTGGTGCAGATGTAGTACCAAACTGATCTTCAGGGAACACTTACTCTGCCAAAAGTATCAACAAAGCAAGGGTGGGTACAGGGTGTACTCCACAAGACTTATGGCTGGTGGAGTTGTTTTGCATAAAGCCATCTTTGTTTATAGAACAAGAGGGAGAAGAAGCCCGTCTAGTCAGAGTATTTTAAAAGGGGATAAGAGAGCGACATCTCCAAAGTTTTGATCAACATCTTTGATATCCACCAAATCATCATCACCTGAACTACGATCACCCCCTCGTACCCATGAGGAAGCATCCTTAATCACACGTTGATCTGCCAAGTTTTACGATTAGGTTCAAGTTCACTATGATCTTAGAATCTGGTCACCAAGCGTTCATAATCATGAACACGACTTTTCGAAAAGATTTAACCCTATAGGGGTGTACAACTTTACCCACACATACTAACCTTCTCTTAATGCCACTAGTAATAGCCCTCTTCCTTGGAAGGCCGGCAGAGGGTGGTTAGACACTACCTTTACCTTGCTTTCGCCGAGACCATGAGTCACGCCCTAAGGATGGTTCCGCCGTAACGGGTCAAGTCCTGAAGCCGATCCCCAGAGATGTGAGGTGAGGTTGGTTTACCAGGGGCGCTATCTACCCCAAGCAACCTTAGCCACGCTTACCTACCTATTATGATGCACCTTCACCCGCCAAATCTTTCAAAAGGTTTTCTATGCATATGTCGAATGGAACAACCGAACTATGTGACTCATGGAATCTACTAGGAAACTTAGTTGCTCGTGAGGTTTTCCAGGCCCCGTGTGGTTGTACGCTCGTCTCGGTTCGAAAGACAAGAACTCGGGTCCTAGGGGTGGTGAGCATGGGACTAGAAAAACCACATCCCACCGTGGCCTCCCATACAAGCCTTAGCATGTTTACCTTATATCACGTGTCGGGGGCATAACCCCCGGGTGGGGAAACCTAGGCACAAGTAGGCCGGCTCCAGAAGATGCAGGCCGCATGGCCATCAGGAAGGACAACTCCAGCTAACTGGCGAACACACCCGACTGGGCTTATAACCTTCCCGGCTGGCCCGTCTAGCCGGTGGATAGAAGAACCGGGCGGGTGGCCGTTTCCACCCGGCTCACCTCGGATTCGATGGAGAGCACGGAAGTGCTGACGCTCTGTGCGGGGTACGCCTCTGGCTCTCCCTCGTCATTAGGCAAGCTGGCATGCCGTCATGGCAAGCGCTACCCGACAAAGATAAAGCAAGGTGGTCGGATCGACTGGCGAAAGTAGTCTGGGTGACCGTTAAAGCAAGGATGACGCCCCAAAGGAAGCCCGGGTGACCACTAAAGAGAAGGATTACGCTAAAAGAAGGGCGTACTGGGTCCTGGTCCACCGGCTGGGCCCTGCAGCCGGCCCTGTCCTGCAAACCCATATCCAAACAGTAAACCCTAGGACCCGATCTGTAATCTACCCCTATACCAGTATATAAGGGAGGGCAGAGCTAGGGTTCTAGGTAGGCAACCATAGAAGGATATAAGTGTTAGCATCAAGCTCCCATCTTCCTCTAAGCTCTCGATAGTAGCTAAGGAAACGGCTCAAGGAGCATCTGTACTGAGCATCTGCTCCCACATATAGTTCATCTTGCAGGAGTAGGGGTGTTACCTCGCCAAGAGGGACCCGAACCTAGGTACGTCGCTGTGTTTGCAATTCTCTGTGCCCAACCCGTTGGGTGAGCCACCGAATGCATCCGAGTGTCCCTTCTTTGCCATCCCCGATGGCACTGCCGTGTTCCACACCACGACAGTTGGTGCCCACCATGGGGCACAGTGCTTCGGCTGGGGTCATCTTCTGCACGGGACTTCCGCTCGTCGCCGATGAACGCGTGGCCTCTGGCCTTGTTCTCACGCTGGGTGCCTTGGACCGCATCATCAACAATGCAGCGTGCTTCGCCGGCAACACCTTCCCTGCCGACGACTCCATCATGCATTTTGTAGACGTCCGCGTCTACGTCGCCACTGTCGCTAAGGCTTTCCCCAGCGTGGTCACCCCCATCCTCGACATTCCCCTCACCCGCGGCCCAGCCGTAGGGAGTGGTTGCATCGAAGTCATGGTGGTGAACGCTCGCGAAAACCCCCGACCGCCTCAAGAGCATCGGTCGGGAGGAGGAAACTCCGCGCCCGAGCAAGAGCAAGACCCGCTCACCGCCTCCATCCAGCACTTGCACGCTCCAGTCATTGTCGAGACGGATCTAGCGACTGCAGCGGCAGCGCTCGAAGCTACACGCCAAAAACTCCTGGAGGAAGCCACCAAGGTCACGGCTAACCAGCGTCGGCTAAACGCCACCGTGCACGAATACAACACAGCTCACGGCTTCGCCAGGAAGATCCAGCACCGAGGGCGTGACCTGGCGTCGGAACTAGACCACGCCGCCAATTCGCATGCTGGTGTGGCGCAGCCCGTCTACAGCACTCCCGCCAAGAACATGAGGGCGGCCGAGGCGGCAGTTGTGGAGCTGAAACACCTTGAGGGAGAGGAACTTCGTCGCCAGCAGAAGCGCGTGCAGCTCCTCATGGCCACTGGGAACAAGCAGCAAGCCGAGGGAACCCCTAGATAGGTGGGCAACTCCCGCGACATCGTCATCCGCAAAGGCGCGGACCAGACGGCGCACGGAGGAAGCAAGCATCAACATGCATCTTCTCTAGGAGGGGTCTTGCAAAACAGCCGCTCGCGTGGCGAATCCAGCAATCGCGGTCGCCACAACCGGGACGCCATCGCCTCCAGCGTAAGCCGCGCCGGGAGCCGGAGCTTCTCAGGGGAAAAAGACGCGAGCACCGGAGGAGGGAACAGACGCGAACAAGGACCGCCTGCATCACGCCTGAAGGGACGGCTCAGTTCCCGAGAACCGGCTGACTCACGGGAGCGCATCGACCTTCTGGTGCAGTCACGCACTCTGGAGGAGGAAAGTCCGACTGGCCCGAAGTGTTTCGGCCCGCGCATCCGGAACGAGCCGTTTTCGAAGGGATTTTCGCTCCCAAGGGACACGCCAAAGTACAACGGAACCGTCAAGCCTGAGGATTGGTTGGTCAATTACACCACCGCGGTGGGAATCACCAATGGAAACCTCCGCCTGGCTATCAGCTACGTCCCCCTCATGCTCGTTGACTCGGCAAGGACATGGCTTAATAGCCTCCCCGACAACAGCATCAACACCTGGCTGACTTCGAAGAAGCGTTGATCCGTAACTTCACCGGAACATACAAGCGATCGGGTCGACCTCACGAGCTTGCCCTCTGCGTACAAGGAAAGGACGAGTCGGATCGTGCCTACCTCACTCGGTGGACCAGCATGCACAATTCATGCGAAGGGTGCATGAGCACCAAGCGATAGAATTCTTCACAAACGGCTGCCAAGATGGCACCATGCTGAAGCATAAGCTCAGCCGGGCAGACCCGCAAACCATGGCCCAGGTCATGGCCATCGCATATAAGTACGCCACCGCTGATACATCAATGAAGAAACCCATCGTGGTGGATGACCAAGGACAAATCGTCACGAATGAGCAGGCAGAGCGACGCCAGCCGGGTGACCTTCATCTCAGGCGGCATGATCACGACAACCAACACGGCAAGAGGAAAGGCGACCAGCCGGGTAGCCGATACGGCACCAAGCAAGTAGTCGATGTGCATGAAGATCCGGCTGCAGGAGGCAGCCGGAGGCAGAGGGCGGACGATAGGCTGCCTCGGCCTAAGTACACCATGGAGTCCATGCTCGATGCGCCATGCAAGTTCCACAGTGGCGGTAGCAAGCCCGTGAATCACACAACACGCCAATGCAGTTGGACGAAGAAAATGGCCGAAGCCGGTGGGCTCCTACCACCACCTCTACCGCCAGCCGGAGGCCCACCGGACAACAGGGAACGATGCAACCGCCACGAGTATGACGAGGATGGTTACCCGTGGCAAGTGGGTAATTACCACATATTCCTGGTGGAGCCGGAAACTAAGCACGCCAAGCGGAGATGCGAGGTGGAGGTGAACGCAATCGTCCCCCGTTCCCCAGTACCTACACTGGTATGACCAGGCGATCACCTAGACCAAGGAGGATCAGCCGGCCGTGTTGCCAAGCCCTGGTAGCTACGCGTTGGCCCTCGACCCCATCATCATCTCCAAGAATCACTCGTGTCGCTTCTCCCGGGTACTGATCGATGGAGGAAGCAACATCAACCTCCTCTACCGGAGCAGCCTCGAGAGGCTAGGCATCAGCGAGTCCCAGCTGCAACCCTCGAGAACTTTGTTCCATGGAGAAGTACCGGGACCGTCGCACTCCCCAATCGGCAAGATCCGACTGGATGTCATCTTCGGCAGCGAGAACAACTTCCGCTGCGAGCCAGTTTGGTTCGATGTCGTGAACCTCTTTAGTGCCTACCACGCCATACTAGGGCGCCCAGCCCTGACCAAGTTCATGGGAGTACCGCACTACGCGTACCTCAAGATGAAGCTGCCGGGCCTGAAGGGAGTGATCACTGTCGATGGATGCTACAAGCGTTCGACCGAGTGCGCTTAAGACGGGTCCAAGCTAGCCGAAGCGATGATCATCACTGAAGAGAAGCGTATCATAATGCAGAACGTGGTGGCTCTGCAGAAGGATATGCCGGCTAGAGAGCCTAAACCGGCTAGAGAATCACAGTTCAAGCCCTCGCAAGGAACAAGGATGATCCTGCTGAACGAGGAAGACCCAAGCAAGTTCGTCCTGGTCGGAGATGGCCTGGACAGCAAATAGGAAAGCGCACTCATCGATTTCCTCTGTGAGAATCGGGACATTTTTGCATGGTGCCCCGAAGACATGCCAGGTGTCCCGAGGGAACTCGCCGAGCACTCCCTTCATGTTCGACCAGAAGCGAAGCCGGTCAAGCAATCTTTACGCCGCTTCGGAGAAGAAAAAATAAGAACCATTGGTGAGGAGATCACACGGCTGCTCGCAGCCAGCTTCATCATGGAAGTTTTCCACCCGGAATGGCTCGCCAACCCGGTGCTGGTGCTGAAGAAGAACAAGACATGGCGCATGTGCGTCGACTATACCAGTCTCAACAAGGCTTGCCCCAAAGATCCTTTTGCTCTGCCACAGATTGATCAAGTCATCGACTCCACTGCCGGGTGCGATTTGTTGTCTTTTCTGGGCGCTTCCTCGGGCTATCATCAGGTCAAGCTCAATGTAACCGAACAAATAAAGACATCATTCATAACCCCGTATGGAGCCTACTGCTACACCACCATGCCCTTCGGGTTGAAGAACGCAGGTGCAACCTATCAGTGCTGCATGCAGAAATGCCTGCAGACGCAGATCGGAAAAAACGTGCACGCCTACGTCGACAACGTCATCATCAAGACCAAGGACCAAAACAAACTCCTTGAGGATCTGAAGGAAACGTTCGACAACCTCCACCGTTCCAGATCAAGCTGAATCCGGAGAAGTGCGTGTTCGGCGTCCCAGCTGGCAAGCTCCTAGGCTTTCTCGTCTCCGAGCGAGGAATCGAGGCGAACCGGGAGAAGATCGGAGCCATCGAGCGCATGGAGTTGCCACAGAACCTGCGCGACATGCAGAAGTTCACCGGATGCCTCGCTTCCCTCAGCCGGTTTGTTAGCCGGCTAGGAGAGAAGGCCCTTCCCCTGTACTACCTGATGAAGAAGACGGAGAAATTCGGCTGGACAGATTAGACGAACGAAGCTTGCCGAGACCTCAAGCGCATGCTCACCTCACCACCCATCCTGGCGGCGCCAGTGGCAAAGGAGCCCATGCTGATGTATATCGCTGCCACAAACAGAGTGGTTAGCATGGTGTTGGTAGTAGAACGACCAGAGGAAGGGAAGGCTCAGATGGTCCAGCGCCCCGTATACTACCTAAGTGAGGTGATGTCGCTCTCCAAGCAGAACTACCCCCACTACCAGAAGCTGGTGTACGGCGTGTACATGGCCGCCAAGAAACTCAAGCACTACTTCCAAGAGCACTCCATCCGGGTAGTAGCATTGGCCCCACTCGTGGAAATCATTGGCAACAAAGACGCCACCGACCGCGTGGAAAAATGGGCCATCGAACTCGCTGCGCATAACATCCAGTACGAGCCACGAACCGCAATCAAGTCCCAAGAACTGGCTGATTTCATCATCGATTGGGCAGAGACACTGTACCTGCCTCTAGTGCTGGATTCAACTTACTGGAAGCTACATTTCGACAGATCGAAAATGCGAGGAGGACTCGGAGCCAGAATCGTGATAACCTCGCCCAAAGGCGACCAGTTGGAGTACGTCCTCCAGATCCACTTCAAGGCTTCCAACAACGTCGCCGAGTACGAAGAACTCATCCATGGACTCAAGATGGCTAAGCAAATAGGCATCCAGAGGGTGCTATGCTTTGGAGATTCAGACTTGGTGGTACAACAAGTATCTGGCGAGTGGGACGCCAGGGATGCGAACATGGCACTCTACCGCTTCTTCGTCCAGTAGTTTCACCATATGCCTAGAGCCAACAACGAGGCTGCTGACGCCTTGGCCAGGGTCGGGTCAACAAGACAAGCCATACCGTCTGGAGTCTCCCTCGAGCACTTGCGCAAATCCTCCATCACCCCTCACCGTAGCACACTCCATGGGACTGCCTGCCGCACCGGGACTGCCGCGCCGCACCGGGACTGCCGCCGCACCTGTGGATCTGCCGCGCCACACTGGGATCGCAAGACCGGGCGCTACCGCGATGCGGCCCATGGTCGACATCAGTATGCTTCCACCGACAGGCCTCCTGACGTTCCGGAGCCGGCCGTCCGTGAGGAGATCAAGCTCATCATACAGACGGTGCACACCATTCGGGAAGCGCCTGACTGGGCAAAGCCGTTCATGGACATTCTGGCCAAGGGCGAACTCCCGACAGAAGAAGTGGAAGCATGACAAGTGCGGCGAAGGGCAAGCGCCTACACCATCATCAACAACGAGTTGTACAAGCACAGCATCGGGGGCATCTAACAACGATGCGTCAGCCAGGAAGAAGGAACCAAGCTCCTAATGGACATACACCAGGGCGAGTGTGGCCACCACGCCTCGTCAAGGGCAATAGAAGCCAAGCACCTTCGGCATGGTTTCTATTGGCCGACAGCGCTGAAGGACGCTGATGGATAGTCAAGACATGCAACGGTTGCCAGCGATTCAGCCAGCTGAAGAACACACCGTCTGTGGCACTCAAGACAATACCAATCACCTGGTCGTTCGTGGTTTGGGGCCTGGACATGGTTGGGCCATTCAAGACAGCTTGATCTGGCATGACGCACCTTCTCGTAGCCGTGGACAAGTTCACCAATTGGATCAAGGCGAAACCGATCAAGAAGCTGGACGGAGCGACGGTGATCAAGTTTTTCATGGACATCATCATCCGGTTCGGCTACCCGCATAGCATCATCACTGACAATGGAACCAACTTTGCGAAAGGAGTCTTCGCTCGCTTCAGGTAAAAGGATCCGCTTAGACTGGCGTCGACAGACACCCACATTCCAATGGATAAAGGCGAAGGCCGCTAACGGTTTAGCTCTAGCCGGAATCAAGGCAAGGCTCATCGAACCGCTCATCAGATCACCCGGATGCTGGATAGAGGAGCTGCCAGCAATGCTTTGGAGCCTGCACACCACACCCAATCGCTCAACTGGCTTCACATTGTTCTTCCTCGTCTATGGGGAAAAGGCCATTCTCCCCACAGACATCCAGTTCAACGCACCTCGCAAGCAGCTCTACACGGAGCAGGAAGCCAAGGAGGCAAGAGAGGACAGCGTGGATTTGCTCTAGGAGGCACGCGAGTTGGCTCTGTCCAGATCAGCAATCTACCAGCAAGACCTGCGCCGATACCATGCCAGCCGGATCCGGCCCACCTCCTTCCGCGAGGGAGACCTGGTGCTGCGCCTGGTCTAGAGCACCAAAGGAATGCACAAACTGTCCCGACCATGGGAAGGCCCATTCATCGTCAGCCGGGCGCTCCACAATAATTCATACTATCTGATCGACACACAGCAGCCGGTGAAGAACAAGGCAGATTGTTCAGACGAGGAGACAGAACTCCCATGGAACGCAAGCCTACTCCGGCCATTTTACACTTAGTCAAAGAAGTGTATGTACCCTCCCTTTTCATGTAATAAGTGAACAAGATTGAAAGCCTCGACACGACACTAAGGACTTTGTCCCAATTCCGCACACCATCTGCATTTTCGTACCGGCTGGCCTAGGCCCCATGATTTCTACATGCGGCATAATATTGCACACGGTGCCTAGAGCAACCTCTTCGGTTCCGGCTTTAGACCGCACACCATCTGTCGACCCGGCAAGAGAAAAAACTCAAAGCACGCGCTGCAAAAAAATGCCAAGGCAGAAAGAAAGGGTGTCCAAGCGAACCGGTCGCGCCCCGCATGAGCTAAGCCAACAACAACGAACGGAAGTATCGCGAGGCACGCCAAATAGCCACTCCTTCGTTCCGCCATGCATCAGAACCCGACTGCCAGCCAGCAAGGACAACGCTCGAAGGGCCAATACTCGTTGAGAAAAGGGGAGGTGCTAACGACCTAACTCGAAGGGGCACGCCTCTATTTTCCTTTTACGATCAGTACAAACTAATGAATGAGCATATGCACAAGAAAACTAACCCAAAGCAATGCTATGTCTTGCGCGACCCAAGCCACAACTTGGCAAGAAACAAGGTAGCGAAAGAGCTTTGACCCGGCTGGCTACCCCAGCCGGCCCGAACCTCGGGGACTACACCCAGTGGACGCGCTCCCGCGCACCCACAAACTCAAGTCAAGGTAGCAAAAGAGCTTTGACCCGGCTGGCTACCCTAGCCGGCCCAAACCTCGGGGGCTACACCCAGTGGACGCGCTCCCACGCACCCACAAACTCAAGTCAAGGTAGCAAAAGAGCTTCGACCCGGCTGGCTACCCCAGCTGGCCCGAACCTCGGGGACTACACCCAGTGGACGCGCTCCCGCGCACCCACAAACTCAAGTCAAGGTAGCAAAAGAGCTTTGACCCGGCGGACTACCCTAGCCGGCCCGAACCTCGGGGACTACACCCAGTGGACGCGCTCCCGCGCACCCACAAACTCAAGTCAAGGTAGCAAAAGAGCTTCGACCCGGCTGGCTACCCCAGCCGTCCCGAACCTCAGGGACTACACCTAGTGGACGCGCTCCCGCGCACCCACAAACCAAAGTCATGGTAGCAAAAGAGCTTCGACCCGGCTGGCTACCCCAGCCAGCCCGAACCTCGGGGACTACACCCAGTGGAGGTGCTCCCGTGCACTCACAAAATCAAGTCGAGACGACAAAAGAGCTTCGACCCGGCTGGCTACCCTAGCCGGCCCGAACCTCAAAGACCGCAAATGATAAAGGTGTAAACATATAAGCACCAAAAACAAGCAAAAAGGAACCAAGCCTTAAAGCGGAGCACGAAGGCTCTGCACATGTTCAGAATTTGGCAAAAGACAGCCACACTCTACCAACAACAAAACAATAAGTTTAACAAGTACACCCGGCATTCCGGGGATCAAGACTCTAGGACTGGAGCAGCGGAAGGAGCAGGAGCGGGAGCTAAATCAACAGGGGCGGCGCCAGCATTAGTTGCATGAGGTTGGCTGCTGGAGGCGACGTCAATGGGATTCCATGGCGCCGGGGCCCAGTGGAATGGCTGTGGCTCTCCGGGGGCACTGAAGTCGCGCTCCAAGTCCACATAGGTGCCAATCTTCACCCCACAGGACTAGAGCGCCGGAGTGCTGGCGCGAAGGCCCTCGTAGCTCGTCCCAAGACGGAAGCCAAGAGTGAGCATGCTCAGGTCGGCACCCGGGTACCACAACTTTACCAGGGCTAGAGCCATTTCTACCCCGCCTCGAGCAGCCCACTCCTTATGAATGTCTAGCACATCGATGCCTCTGGATAGAGCAACAGCCAGGCTGGCAATGTCGTGCACCTCGCCGTATTCGGACAGATGTAGTGGAAGAGATCGTTGCCAACAGCATGCAGGCCATTGCTCTCCTCCACCAGCACCTTAACCAGGTCGAGGGCAGTCAGGTCGCGTCCAACATCCTCCAAGGGCAGCTTCTCCACGGCCATCTCGGTCGCCTCAGGATAATGAGCTACAACCAAGTGCAAAGTAGAACAATCAGACAAGATCGAACAAGTCATGACACAACGGAATAAGGAAACTGAAGAACTTACTGATGACCATCTCCGAGATGTTCTGGAGGTGCTGAGTAAGATCCCCCTCCTGGGCGTGAAGAATCTTGATTGTCTCCTCCTGTTGGGTGGAGATCGTCTCAAAATTCTTCAGCGCCTCCGCCCGGATGTCAGCTGCCTTCTTTCCCTGCTCCACACTAACCTCAAGCCGATGCTTGGCCGCGGCAAGTTGATCGAACTGCGCCTGTCGCGCCTTGATTTTCGATTCTTCCAACCGGGTGACCTCAGCTTTGAGGCGCTCAACTCCCTCTCCTTGTCCTGGATCATGGCTGTAGGAGGATACCCGATGGTCAACAAAAAACGGGAAAAGGGAGCCAATCGCCAAGACAGATCTGAAGAAGCAATCTTACGACCAAGATCCTGGGTGTTCTTCAGACTCCGCAAAAGCTCTCTGCAGCAAGAAAACAAATGAGAAACAGAGCAGCAAACCGGCTGGAAGAACAAAAAGGTGTGAAGGGCAATGACTTACCTCCATCAAGACAGACAAATTTTTGGCCTCGCCAAGGCTTTTCTCCATTCCCTCAACCAGGTGGCGAACCTGGCTGAGTGCGACGCGTGCCGCGCTCGAGAGCTGGGCAAGGATCGCACCCTGCGTCAGCATGGCCGGAGTCGGCTTCGAACCGGTGATGATAACCTCGTCATCATCGGTAGCCGCACCCGAAGGCGCAACCACCACCAACTCCCTCCTAGCCGGCGCGGAAGAACATGGCTGGCCGCCATCTGCCGCAGCCGCCTGCGCAGCCCCAGCCTCCTCCATCACCTCCGTAATCACTGGCCTGGTGGAGCTGCTTGGAGCATCGCTCCAGGTCGGGTTCACGCCAGCCTCGGTGAGGGAGCCCTGAGGGCCTGAGGCGAACACTGCAGAGCGGGCAGAGGCAGCCGTCCGCAGCTAGCGCGGGCGCAGCCGGCGACCTTGCCACCTCTTCAACCGGCGGAGGAGGGGGAGGAGCAATGACGGCGGCACCACCGTCACCAAGAAGCATCTCCTTGCTGTGCAGAGTGAAGAGTCAAAGGAGGTACCAGCAGAACCGCAGAACAGAAAGGAAGGGCAAGGAAGATTCTAACCCAACGACGGACGGCAGAGCAATGACATGACGCCCTCGGCGCGTCTTTTTCGGTTCAACTGGAGCGTGAGCGGCAACAGGTGCTGCCCTCTTTCCCCGGGCTCTCGCCGCGGGTTTTTCTTGGTCACCCTCCTCGTCGGTGACATCGACTGCGACACAAGCAAAGAATCAAGACCACAACCTCAAGAACCAGGATGAAGGAAAGAGCTGCAGTCGGCAACTTACCATGAGGATCCGAGGGGTCATCGTCCGCCCGGACGGGAAACCCTTCGGGCTCCGTCTGGGGGTACTTCTTCGTCTTCCTATCCTCCAAGAAGGATGGAAGCAGGAAGTCACCCATACCGTCCTCGGCTAGTTGCGCCGTGAACAACTAATCAAAAAGGGGAGCATAAGGCACCCAAGGAAAGCTAGCGACGACAAGGAGCAAGACGCAAGATAACCAGAGAAAAACTTACCCGAGGCGGCAGGCAGCCGCAATGGTACGGAGGGCAGGAATACGCCCAGGTGGCCTCCATGCGGAACTTGGAGATCATGGAGACCCACCGCAGGTCCTGGTAGGGCACATCCTTCCGCGACGTCCTCGTCGGATCGTTTGCGGTCGATATGTGGCACATCTTGTGCGACCGCTTCTGCAGAGGAAGCACGCGACACACCATCCACGACAATGTGATGTCCCGGGCGGTGAGCCTCTCTGTCTCCACCATCGTCTCCAGCCGGGTGGCCATCCGGTCGAGGTCCGCCGTCGCGCCCATGCCCTTCATCGCCCAGCCCTTCTGCGTCGAGGGGAAGTTGGCGAAAGGCAGATCCTGTCACATAAAAATATGAGCGCTGCCACAGTTTGACGGTGTCGGGGAGCTCGAACCGTGGCATTGGCGAGGAGGACTGCGGGTAGATGGCGTAGCAGCCCGTCTGCATCAGCGAACCACCCTTGGAGGTGTTCTGGGCCTTGAAGTGGAAGAACTTAAGAAAGTTCGCCACCTCGGGCCACAACCCAAGATATGATTCGCAGCAGGCCGCATGATGCGATAGCTACACGATGGCGTTGGCGCCCAGGTGATGAAGCTAGAGGTCGAAGAAGAGAAAGAGTTGGAGGAGGAAAGGGCTGACGGGAAGACCGAAGCCACGGGCAAAGTGCGCGAGGAAAATGACACGCTCCCCTGGCCGAGGATCCGACACCCGCTCCCCCTCCGAAGCGAGCCGATGCTTCACGAGCATCGACGAGGGAAGAAACCTCCCCCGCCGGTACTTGTTGACAAGCTCGTCGGTCACAAAGGACCCACACCAGCCGCCGTGCTGCTCTGGCAGCATCTCGGCAGAAGAGGTGGCCGTGGTGGACGGGTAAGAAGTGGCCGGCGATGGCAAGGAGAAGGCGTGCAAGAAAAAAGTGCGCTGGAGTACAAGAGGAAGATGAGCCATAGGATGGAGAAGTGTGGGAACCGATCCCCCTCAGGGCTCTATTTATCCCCATGGACGGCACTGTCGCCTATTCAGCTCCTGCGTGACGCGTGGCATCACAGAACCACAACCACACGATGCTTCGACTCCAGATCCTTTGCGCCGTCATAGTCGCCATAGAAGATCCGCAGGCATTACCAGGAGAAGAGGCGTGCGCGCTCGCCCCGAGAAACCACTACGGCAAGTTGCGTGCGCAGTTGCCAAAAACTGACGCAGCGACATGAAAGTCAAACTGACGTGACGTGCGCCAGAGCCGCAGTCGTGGGTGATGACATCAACGACGTCATCAAGCTAAATGTTTCATCTTCAGTTGTGCCATCCGGTACCTGCCTTCGCTGTTTACACCCAATGGACGGCCATCGATTCCACAGCCGGTTAAATCTAGCCGGAAAGCAAAAGCAAAAGCCGCAGCCGGATGCAACAAAACAACTCTTTCTGGACAAGGAGGAGCATGGAAGATCTTGCCCACCGGCCAAGCCCATACGTTATCAGGGACTACTGTCGGGGGGATAACCCCTGGGTGGGGAAAGCCAGGCACAAGTAGGCCAGCTCCAGAAGATGCAGGCCGCCTGGCCTTCAGGAAGGACAACTCCAGCTAACTGGCGAACACACCCGGTTGGGCTTATAACTTTCCCGGCTGGCCCATCTAGACGGCGGCCAGAAGAACCGGTCGGGTGGCCATTTCCACCCGGCTCACCTCGGATTCAATGGAGAGCATGGAAGTGCTGGCGCTCCGTGCGGGGTACGCCTCTGGCTCTCCCTCGTCATCAGGCAAGCTGGCATGCCGTCATGGCCAGCACTACCCGACGAAGATAAAGCAAGGAGGTCGGCTCGACTAGCGAAAGCAGTCCGGGTGACCGTTAAAGCAAGGATGACACCCCAAAGGAAGCCCGGGTGACCACTAAAGAGAAGGATGACGCTAAAAGAAGGGCGGACTGGGTCCTAGCCCACTGGCTGGGCCCTACAGCCGGCCCTGTCCTGCAAACCCATATCCAAACAGTAAACCCTAGGACCCGATCTGTAATCTTCCCTAGACCAGTATATAAGGGAGGGCAGAGCTAGGGTTCTAGGTAGGAAATCATAGAAGGATAGAAGTGTTAGCATCAAGCTCCCATCTTCCTCTAAGCTCTCGATAGTAGCTAAGGAAACGGCTCAAGGAGCATCTGTACTGAGCATCTGCTCCCACACATAGTTCATCTTGCAGGAGTAGGGGTGTTACCTCGCCAAGAGGGCCCCGAACCTGGGTATGTCGCTGTGTTTGCAGTTCACTGGGCCCAACCCGTTGCATGAGCCACCGAATGCATCCGAGTGTCCCTTCTCTGCCATCGCGGATGGGACTGCCGTGTTTCACACCATGACACCTCTGATATCATCTCATCACGTTCTCCTGTCATACTAGATTCTCTTCATCTGATACATCATCTGGATAAACCAGCACTGACAGCTATGCATGACTAAGTAGAACACATATGTAAGCTCTAGCAGTGCACACAAGCCAAACCTAGTTAATCTAGGAGCGGTGGATCAGGTAATACAAGCTCAAAGGGAGTAATGCAATAGATAGGATACTCTATCTATCGATAAAAGACCATAGTAGAATCGTATGCAACATGGCAGGAATTGAAATGCTTTTGAAATCATAGGATTATATCATGGTGGGGCTATGCTTGCCTTTGCTAGTTGATAACCAATAAATGAAGCTTCGGGAGCCTTGTACTTGACTTGGTTATAGTTGGTCAAGTATTGATCTTCGATCTTTGATTTTCAACGATGTTGTTCTCGGGCTTCGATCTCGATCTCGATATCGTATTCTACCAAGGAAGAAGCAAACACCGGAAAGAAAGGGGAAACAATCAACAATGGCATCGATGCAATGCTCAAGAAAGGATGATGATATGACAAGTTAATTTGTATTGTAATGAAACCCTATAGCATGCTCGACAAATTAAACGGGGTGCCGAGGGGTGAAAACCCTAACTCTGGAGAACTCCGGAATCACCTATGAGGGGTTACTATGTTCTTCTAATTAAACTTGTCATGTAAGTTGATTAACAATGCATGATTATAGATCTAATAGATAGTTCTCATTTTTCTGAACATTTTGATATATTATTTGTATTTTTCTGACTTATAAATAATTACTTATTGATTTTACAAGTTTTATTCATTTTCTGACTTTATTAAACCTAATTATTTAAAAGATTTACTGCATCACCGTGATGTCAGCAAAGGAGTGGGGCATTTTTCACTAGGGCTGAAGCTACCCACCGACACTGACTAGTGGAGCCGAGACCACGTCGGCATGCCATGCAAGCAAGTGGGACCGAGGGCCGGTTATTGATCGGCCGATCACTAGCGATGTCATCTTGTGCACGCTAGTGACCTCAGATCGGCGGCGGGTTCAGCGATTGGGGGCTTGCGGGGATGTGTAGCTAGGCGGGTTCGACACAGGGGAGCATGACGAACCTAAAGGTGGCGGCGCCTCTACGAGTTAGTCGCCGGAGGCATGTCTGCAACGGTGCCCGATGATGGCAGACGACAAGCTACGGCGGCAGCATGCTACAGAGAACAAGGGAGGAAGGGGAATGGTCCATAGGGACCAGCGGCTCATCCTGAGGATGATGGCAAGGAAGGATTGGCCAGAGGAGGTCGTGGTCGACGTCAATGGCGACGGCAAGCGGCATCGGACTCGGGGAAGATGAAGTCGCGTGCGTCGATTGGGGGCACTCCACGTCGATTCTGTTGGCAGGGAGGAAGTTGGCACCACAGCGGAGCTCAAGGCGTCATCTGCAGAGCACGGGGAGGCTGGGGATGGAAGGACGCCGGCGGTTCTACGGTCTAGGGTTTCGGGCTGATCGCGCGGGAGCCAGAGAGAGCTCTAGAGGGAGAAGGAGTGACCGGGGGAGGGAGAGAGAGGCGTGCGACTTCTCCTTATCCTCATCCGGGGGCGGCGGGGCGTATCGTGGCGGCTGGAGGTGATCGACAGCGAGCGGCGCGACACCGAGCTGCTTCCCGTCGTCAACGAAGACGACGAGGGCGAAACGATACGCGGCGCGGGCCTTTTTGGGCTGAAGCTGGGCTGCTAGGTGCCACGCGTGAGCGACAGAGAGCAGGGGGAAGGGAGATGGGCTAGCTAGGCCGGCCTGGATAGGTTGGCTGCTCCTATATTTTTTTATCAAAACATTTTTTCAATTTCTGTTTTTCATTTCCCTTTTGTATTTTCAGTTCAAATTTGTTTGGGTAATTTCAAAATTACCAAAGATTTTATAGAGTATATAAAATACTGCAGGGACCCCTTTAATCAATTTGGGCTCTT
The DNA here is from genome assembly GCA_023614405.1 of Avena insularis. Classification (NCBI taxonomy): domain Eukaryota; kingdom Viridiplantae; phylum Streptophyta; class Magnoliopsida; order Poales; family Poaceae; genus Avena; species Avena insularis. Next base: position 216,214,286 of record CM042685.1, on the reverse strand, counting down.
TAATTTTGTGATTTCAAAATACAAAACCATTTTAGAAGGTTTTAAAGAGAGAGGGGAAACTAGGGTTTTATGGTTTGCATTTTATTTTCTTTGCATGCATTTTTAAGAGATGATGCTAATGAATGCACAATCAAACCCTAAATAATGATTTACTAAAACTGGGGTGTTACAAGGTGTTTAGGATTGTACCTCTTTTTGTAGTGGATGGTAAAATAGGAAACTTTCCATCACGAGACTTCCCCATGATGAACGGAGTAGCAGTGAACAATAGTAGATCCAAGTGAACTTACAAATAAAGCTATGCTCCCCAGAAACGGTGCCAAAAAATAGTCTTGATGACCCACTAGTATAGGAGATCGCAATAGTCTTCGCGGGTAGTATTACCCAATTTATTAATTCGACACAAGGGGAGCCAAAGAATACTTGCAAGCCTTAAAAACTGAGTTGTCAATTCAGATGCACCTGGAAATAGTTCTTGCTCACAAAAGTTTATTAGTAGCAACAGTTTGATGGTAGCAACAGCAAAGCAACAATAACAGCAAAACAGGAGCAATAGTAACAGTAACAGTGGGATTCGAGTGCGGTAGGCATAGGATGGATGGACGGGCGTTGCATGGACGAGTCTAAACATGTATCTTCAAGATCTAGGGCATTGCAGATAAATAATAACAAGCATCCAAGTACTAAACAATCCTAGGCATGTGCTCCATATATAGTCATACATGCTCGCAATGAGAACTTGCACAACATCTTACATCCAGCCAGCCTCTAGGGAACTACTGGCAATTACGGTGCTCCTTTTAATAGAGCACCAGAACAAAGCATTAACACTCCGTGAACACATGTCATCCTCACACCACAGCCATCCCCTCCGGCTGTCCCAATTATTGTCACTTCGGGGCCTTTGGATCCGGACAATGGTATGTGTACACAACTTGTAGATAAGATTACAAACAATACTATCATAATGATTCAATAATAAGTTCAGATCTAAGATCATGGCACTCGGGCCCTAGTGACAAGCATTAAGCACAACAAGTTGCAACAAAGTAAAATAGCACTAATAGAGATACTAGTCACTATGCCCTAACAATCTTATTCGATTACATGATAGAACTCATCCAATCCCTACCATCCCCAAGCCTACAGTGGGAGATTACTCACTCATGGATGAGGGAAACATCGATGGTTGATGGAGAGGCGTTGGTGATGACGATGGCGATGGTCCTCTCCAAATTCCCCGTCCGGCAGGGTGCCAGAACGGAGTTTCTGGATCCGAATCTTGGTTTCTAATGGTGGCGGTGGAGCGGAACTCTTCTCTATAAAACGTCAAACTCCCCTCGGTTTTTAGGTCAAGGGGAAACTTATAGGCACAGAGGGAGCCCGAGGGGGTGCCTGGGGTGGCCGCACCCCCCTAGGAGTGGGGCAGGGCCCACCCGCGCCTGGAAGGGGTGTGGGCCCCCAGGCCTCCACTCCGTTTTGTCTTCTGGATCCGTGGATCTTCTAGTGAAATATAATTTTTGGCATATTTTCCGGTATTTTTCCTGATAGTTGATTTTCTGCACAAAAACTAGACACCAAGGTAATTCTGCCAAAAACAGCGTCAGTCCGTGTTAGTTGTATCCAAATCACATAAGTTTAGAGGAGAAACAATAGCAAAAGTGTTCGGGAAAGTAGATATGTTTTGGACGTATCAATCACATGAAGCTTTGAGATCAAAGTCATTAACTTGCACATTAATAATGGGTTCCCAACTATCTTCTACTTTCCTAGGAATAGAAGCTTTGTGTTTTAGCTTCTCTTCCTTAATCTTAACAAGAGCATATGTAATGTGTTTAGTGAAAGCAACATGCATATCACTAGCATCAGGACTTCTAGCAAGTTTTTGCAGGAGCATAATCACTTCAGAAATATTGCAACCATCTATATCAAAATCAAACTTAGCATCACTAGTAGTAGAATCATTAGTCTTAGGGACTCTAGGAGGAGGAATAGGGACTTCTTGTGGTTTAGTGGTATCCATTCTAGTGATGGTGCACACACTATTGCTTCTATCAATTTCAGCTTCCCTTTCCCACTTAGCATGAAGTTGGGCTAGCAGTCTAACATTTTCATCAATAGTAACTTGTATGGAATGAGTAGCAGCAAAGGTACTTTCCATGGTTTCAGGTTTAGCAGCCATTTTATTAATCAAGGAGGACTGTGCTTCAGACAAAGAGGAAATGTTCTTCTCAGCACTCAAACTTTTTGACTGTAAACTAGAAATTTCTCTATTTAAATTCTCAAGCTGATGACTAATTTTTTCAAGATAACAGATTGTTCTTCCATAGTTTTAGTGAATATCTTATTTTGCTCATATTGCATCTGCATAAAGTTTTTAGTGGATCTTTCAAATTCTAGAATCCTATCTTCACTAGGCATTCCAGATCTACCAAGATAAGCATTTCCATTATTAGGTGGATAAGGCCTATAATTACCATAAGTATTGTTGCCAATTTTTTTTGTTTCTAATGAAGTTCACATCAACTTGCTCTTCTTGAGCAACCAAAGAGTCTAAGGGAACATTATTTGGATCTAAAGGAGCTTTCCCATTAACAAGCATAGCCATAATAACATCAATCTTATCACTCAAAGAGGAGGTTTCTTCAATAGAATTTACCTTCTTACCATGTGGAGCTCTCTCAATATGCCATTCAGAGTAGTTAACCATCATATTATCAAGGAGTTTTGTTGCAGCACCCAAAGTGATGCCCATAAAGGTACCTCCAGCAGCTGAATCCAACATGTTTCTTGAAGATAAGTTCAAACCTGCATAAAAAGTCTGGATAATCATCCAAGCAGTGAGTCCATGAGTGGGACAATTCTTAACCAAAGATTTCATTCTTTCCCAAGTTTGAGAAACATGTTCGTTATCAAGTTGTTTAAATTTCATAATATCACTTCTCATAGATATAATATTAGCAGGAGAGTAGTACTTTCCAATAAAAGCATCTTTGCACTTAGTCCAAGAATCAATACTATTTCTAGGCAAGGATAGCAACCATTCTTTAGCTTTTTCTCTCAAAGAGAAAGGAAACAGCTTGAGATTAATAATATATCCATCTACATCCTTATACTTTTGCATCTCACAAAGTTCAAAAAAGTCATTGAGATGGGCAGCAGCAGCATCAGAACTAGCACCAGAAAATTGCTCTCTCATCACAAGATTCAACAAAGCAGGCTTAATTTCATAAAAGGTAGCATCAGGAGCAGGTGGAGTAATAGGAGTGCTAAGGAAATAATTGTTGTTTGTGCTAGTGAAGTCACACAACTTGGTGTTCCTGGCAGAGTTCATTTTGGCAAAGGTGGGCAAGCCAAAAGCAGCAGCGGCAGCTAGAGCAGGAACTAAATTTTTTGTGTTTTTTATAAGAGAAAGCAAACCAAACTAAACTAAAATTTTTTGAGTTTTTGATAAAAAGAGGCAAACAAAACCAAGCAAAAGAAACTAAGCAAACTAAAAACAAAGAAAAGAGAAAGGTTGAGGAGGACTCCCCTTGTGAAGACGTGCTTAGCCTCCCCTTGTGAAAAGAGAAAGGTGTCATGAGAACATCAGCAAGTTTCCCTTAGTAGAGATCGAGCTTATCGAACCAGAAGGAGGAAGGAAACGTATCAAAGGTGTTGCAAGCAACGTGGAAACCTGCACAACACAAACTCAAGACTTTGCCCCAACGAATCAGTGAGGTTGTCAAGCTCACTGGTTTGCTGTAACAAAGGATTAATTGTATGGTGTGGAAGGTAATGAATGGTTTGCAGCAAGTAAACAGTGGAAGATGTATCAATGGTAAATATTGGACCGGGGTCCATAGTTCACTAGAGGTGATCTCCTTAGATAAACAACATGGCATGAAGGGTAAACAAATTACAGCAGGGCAATTGACAGGAACTGAGCAAGGCATAACAATGCAATACCAGACAAAAAGATCCTATGAGATTTGATTGGGAAATACAACAATATACATAGAACGCCATCCAACTTCATCTAGGACTAGTAGTCCACCTTTAGGTTATCATCCGAACCCCCTCCAGTATTAAGTTGCAAGCGACAGACAACTGCTTTAAGCAAAGTGTGTAAGGTAAACAATCCACTTGTTCCATGAACAAGAGATCGTTGTTTTCTCCCTAGTGGCAACAACACATCTACAACTGAAGAGATTTCTGTCACTTCCCTTTGAAACTAGAGGCATGAACCCACTATCGAGCATAAATACCCCCTCTTGGAGTCACTAGCAACTGCTTGGCCAAGATAGCTACTAACAACGGAGAGCATGCAATATCACAAACAACACAGACATGATAGAATCAAATAGACAAAACCATTAATCAATATGACATAGTAATCTCAATATCCATCAGATCCCTGCAAACACAACATGCATGATTACAAATAGATTAGATCTAGATCATGAACGGAGCTCACAAGGTCTATACATGAAAGCACAAGGAGGAGATACAACCATCTAGCTACTACATGGACCCGTAGTCCAAGGTGGAACTACTCACGCTTCATACCAGAGAAGAAGGCCTCCGGGATGATCTCCCTCTGGTAGGGTGTCGAGAAGAACTTCAACCCCCCCAATCTAGGGACGATGGTGGCGGCGGCTAAAGAAGGTTTCGTGGAGTTTTTATCGGGTACCTAGGGTTTCTGTATCGGGGGCTTCTTATAAGCGAAGGGGGAGACCGAGGGGTCTTTTATAAACAAAGATGGATTTATGCAAAACAACTCCACCAGCAATAAGTCTTGCGGAGTACACCCTGTACTCACCCTTGCTTTGTTGATACTTTTGGCAGAGTAAGTGTTCCCTGAAGATCAGTTTGGTACTACATCGACACCGACGAGTAGCTTGGGGTTCCCGGCCGGCAGCCTGGAATCTATGGGCTGGGACGTCATCGTTATGCTTCAGGCCTCTTGGGCCATTTGTTAAGTTTGCTATACTTAATAACATAATTTGTCTTCCGTTGTTTGATGTTTGTGGTCAGTGACCTCTGCTTGTAATAATGTTGTGTCGTAGGGTCACTGTTGTGTTACCGATTCTTCACTGGATGTCCTCCATCTCAAGGTTAAGCTTATGTCAGACGAATGTCTGGGATTTGTTTAGCCCTGATCCTGTGGGTGTCACACATGCCACATTGCATTTGAGCATCCTCATGACTGCATGCTTCTGTTCTCCACAAACTATTTTAAAAAGTGTATTTTGTTTTTTAAATATCCCCCACCTTTTATTTCAAATCAAAACCTCAGACTTGTCCGGAGTATTTTGTTTGTCTAAAAACCTATTTGAAATTTTTTATTTTAAAAGAAAATAAATATTTAAAATAAAAATGTTTTACCGGGGGAGGCCGCCAGCCTGCCGGACCAAAGCCTAGCAAACCAGCAGCTTACCACGCCGGTTAAATCCTGACCCTTGATCCCTCTAGTACCAAACCCTAACCTAATCCCCACCCACCCCACCTACTCCCTCCTCCCCGCCGCCACACACCCGCGCACTGCCAGCGCACCAACCACTAACACACTTGCCTGCCCCTGGACCCAACTCCGCCTTGACTGTGTTCATCCCGCACGCGCCGCACTCCAGTACGACCGCGTCCCAGCGCAACGTCAACCTACCGCAATCCCCGGCCCCACCCCTGGCCCGCCGTCCTATCCACGCGACCCCTCCCGCACGATTTCTACTGCCTGCTTCCCCATGAACCCGCATCCTCCGTCGACCATGTCTCCTCCTTTCTCGCTCACCTGTCCCCTCCGCCAGGCTCGGCCTCCTAGTCGTTCCCCTCATCGATGCCACCGCTCTCCGCGTGACCTCGCGTCTTCCGGTGCCTCCACAGCATCGGGTACCCCTCCCTAGGCCCTCTTAAACCTCCACCCGTGCCCCCCTCTTTGGGCCTCGCCTCAACCACCGCGCGACTCGGTGCCACCTCGGGCTCATCCTTGCTCGCCACCGGACAAGCTCCTCGCCTGCGCCCTCAACTTCCTCAGCCCGTCCTCCCTCCCTCGCATCTTCTCCAACCGCCGGCGTCGCCATTTCCCATCCTCTTCGAGCCGCTGCAGCACCGCCGCTTCGGCTTGGCCTCATCGCTGACTGCCGTGCGCATCCCTGCGGTGCTTCGCCTCATGTTGCCAGCGCCCGAGACCATCGTCCTCTCCTCATCACTCGCCTCACCCGTGTGATGACCCACAAGTATAGGGGATCGCAACAGTCTCCACGGGTAGTATTACCCAATTTATTGATTCGACACAAGGGGAGCCAAAGAATACTTGCAAGCCTTAACAACTGAGTTCTCAATTCAGCTGCACCTGGAAATAGTTCTTGCTCACAGAAGTTTATCAGTAGCAACAGCAAAGCAACGGCAACAGTAAAACAAGAGCAACAATAATAGTAGTAGCAAACAGTAGGATATGAGCGCGGTAGGCATAGGGATGGATGGACGGGTGTTGCATGGAAGGGTCTAAACATGTAACTTCAAGATCTAGGGCAATTGCAGATAAATAAGAAGAAGCATCCAAGTACTAAACAATCATAGGCATGTGCTCCATATATAGTCATGCGTGCTCGCAATGAGAACTTGCACAACATATTTTGTCCTGCCAGCCTGTTGCAGCGGGGCCTCAAGGGAACTACTAGCAATTAAGGTGCTCCTTTTAATAGAGCACTGGAGCAAAGCATTAACACTCTGTGAACACATGTGATCCTCACATCACAGCCATCCCCTCCAGTTATCCCAATTTCTGTCACTTTGGGGCCTTTCAATCTGGACAATGATATGTGTACACAACTTGCAGATAAGATCACAAACAATACTATTATAATGATTCAATAATAAGTTCAGATCTGAGATCATGGCACTCGGGCCCTAGTGACAAGCATTAAGCACAACAAGTTGCAACAAAGTCAAATAGCACTAATAGATATACTTGGCACCATGCTCTAACAATCTTATTTGATTACATGATAGAACTCATCCAATCCCTACCATCCCCATAGCCTACAGCGGGGGATTACTCACTCAGGGATGAGGGAAACATTGATGGTTGATGGAGAGGCGTTGGCGATGACGATGATCCTCCCCAAATCCCTGTCCCGGCAGGGTGCCAGGACGGAGTTTCTAGTTCCGAATCGTGGCTTTTGGTGGTGGCGACGCAGCGGAACTCTTTCTGGAAAAATGTCGAACCCCCCTGAGTTTTTAGGTCAGAAGGAAACTTATAGGCGGAGAGAGGCCGAGGGGGTGCCTAGGCTGTCCACACCTCTCCTAGGCACGGGGTGGGCCCACCCGTGCGGCAGGGGGTGTGGGCCACCCAGGGCTCCCCTCTGTCTCTTATTCTGGCTCCATGGATCTTCTGGTGAAATAGGATTTTTTGCATATTATCCAAGATTTTTCCAGATAGTTGATGTTCTGCACAAAAACTAGACACCAAGGTAATTCTGTTGAAAACAGCGTCAGTCCATGTTAGTTGTATCCAAATAACACAAGTTTAGAGGAGAAACAATGGCAAAAGTGTTTGGGAAAGTAGATACGGTTTGGACGTATCAACTCCCCCCAAGCTTAGCTTATTGCTTGTCCTCAAGCAATTCAGTTGAAAACTGAGTGCGATAAAAGAACTTTCATGAACACATTTGCTTCATATGATGTAAATATTCTCAGCACAAGAGTAGATACTTAGCCAATTCATAATAAAGAGTATGCAACTAAGTCCACTCAATAGTCATTGCAAGCTATGAAGAGAAACCAACTCAATAATAATAAGTAGCATGAAACATAAACATAAGCAACATTGCAATGCTCATAATAAGGTATGATAGAGTGGTATCTCGCTTGCCTTTGTTTGTAGAGCATAATATAAATGCCAAGGCACCTCTGAAGTTCAAGTGAAGACTAGAAGTAAAGATATCAGAGATACAAGCATCAAAGTCATGACATAATTAACCAAGTTTTGAGATAAAGACAAGAATGACAACTATGCTCTCAAGAAGGTTCTCAAAGAATAAGTGGTGACTCAACAAGGAAGTGAAAAGGTTTTGAAAAGTTTGAAAGGCTTCCAAATGCTGAAAGTAAGGCACTCGTTAACTTTGAGCTCTCATTGCCCCTATCATAGGCATCTTTATGTGGTTAAAGGTGAAAGTGAGGTCCAATATGAGTTATATGCTTGACAAACCATAAACTGGAAATCCCATGTCCCTTGAGTACGAGGGCCGCTCCTCATGCTACTCAACTTTAGTTACCTGTAAGTTCTTGTCATCGTAAATACATGCATATCATAGAGAATCGCCAACGGGGTACCCCTTGCACATGATACATGAGCTATCCCATAATCAAAATAGCAAGGCAAGCAGACAATGAACATCTCAGCAATATTTTTATTTGCTATTTGCATAGGTTTTTATTGAGGATGCTTCACAGATGCTCATTATGGTAATGCTACAAGTTTCCACCATGATTAGGCATGGCTTAGGCTAGCGGCCCAGGCGTTTCTATAACACACATATATAACTCCATGAACTCACAAGCTCCCCTTTTATTTCAGACCGATGACATCCGCAAACAAAAGAGCATGGTATCAACTGGATATGTATCCATAAGTGTTGAAAATGTTCCCCGTTATAGCACGGTTCTGCTAACTCCCAGCCTATAATTTGCAAGCATATAACTTTCATGGACAGTCACAATGGTTCAGGTTTATTAAGTTCAAGGAATAAAGTGTGCCATCAAGTTCGTGAGATCTTTACTAACTAACTTTCTGAAAATAGTTAAAGATTTTATTTGGAAGAAAACAAGGCATAATGAATATGCACTGAAATAGCAAATGATGCTAATAGGTAGGTATGGTGGACACTGTTGGCAATATTGGTTTTGGGGAGTTGGATGCACAAGTAGAGCTCATACTCAGTGCAAGTGAAGGCTAGAAATAGAGAGGGAGCGACAAACAAGAGAGCAATAATTGTCATAACCATGCTTGCAACAAAACATGACTAAGTATGGCAAGAAAGTGATACAAGAACTCTGAGGCAAAATAAATCATCGAGGCTTACTGACTATTGTTTAGTCATATGCATGCGTGAGCATGTGCCAAGTCGATTCACGGGAACCATTCAGAGGAGGATACCATAATATCATACCAAAATATGAATAGAACAATGCAAGCAAACATTCATATGACATGCTACAAACTATTAGCAAGCTGGAGCTAATCACAAGAGAGCAAGAACTACTAAGCATCCATCAATAACATACACCTTACATGAACAGACTAAACATGATCATAATGATGAGTATATGTACAAAAATGAAAACAAATAGAGTTCGTTACCAGCCTCTTACCACACCTCAAGTTGTCTTAATCTTCATTATTGCCCTTCACTTGTGTGACTTGAATAATGACATGAAAACAAACTCCACTGAGGATGGCTACACCCTACAAACAACTCACAAAATCAAAGAATAAGAACAAATATTTTTGGTATTTTCAATTTTTCAAACAAGCAAACAAAGCAAAATCAAACAAATCAAAATATTTTTGGATTTTTCTTTAAGGCAAACCAAAGCTAGAAAGCAAAGAAACAAACCAAGAGAAACAACAAAAATATTTTTGGTATTTTTGTGATTTGGGAAAGCAGAAACAAGAACCAAAAAGAAAGCGAAACAATGGATATACAAAGAACCAACAAAACATGATATATAGATGAGTGTGATGTCGGTATACCTCCCCCCAAGCTTAGGCTTTTGGCCTAAGTGGATCTCAACTCCATGGTGACCAAGAAGGTGCACCTCCGTAGTACGTCGAGGAGGCCCCTTCGTCCTGATACGAGCTCGAGGACTCCCCTGTGTAGTGTACAGAGGGGTCGCATGAGGGCACGTCCCCCCCAATAGTGTCCATGGAAGCCAAGAATGCGCAGCTTCTCATCCATCTCCTCCTTGGAGCATGACAAAGGTCCCTGGGAAATACTTAACAAAGTGGTTTGGGCTAGAGGGATCTCTCTCTTCCCCGTCAGTAAACAACATTCTGTAAACCAAGATCTCAAGGGTAGAGCCAGCAGTGACAAAGTGATGCGCCTTCATGGCAGCAAGATCAAGGCTCTGAGGAGACAAAAATGCATCATTTAGATCAACAACAAGGTCCAAGGCAGCAACAACACGTGCAACAATAATTCCCCCATAAATGGGTCCCTTAGCAGCTAAGCGACGAGCAATGAGAGAACCAAGATTGTACCTAGTTTCATTGTTGAGCGTAGCAGCTATGAAGGCCAAATAATAGTTGGAAATATTACTAGTTTTCTCCCTACTAAGAACACTAGTGGCAAGATAATAAGCAAAGTACCTGATAGCTGGGAGCTGAATATTTCTTATATGTCCCCGTTGGGATCTACGGTCATCATCATTGGTTATCCCACGGTAGAGCTCCAACAAATCAGTGGGTTGAGCTGGAATATTCTTCACCGACCCAGCTGTACCAAGTCCCAGGGCCTCACAAAATTTCTTCAATGTCATAGTGTAAGACCTGCCATAAATTTTGAAAGACACATCTGGCTTGAACAAGCTGTTAGAAAAAGAGAAGCTCTCCACAAATGTTTTAGTGAGCGTAGCATATTGCACGCCCTCATCCTGCATATAGCTTGTTAGTCCAACCCTCCGAACCAAGGTTAGAAAATCCTCAAGAATCCCAGCAGCCCGCAAAAAGGTTGGGCATGGAAAGGTGTGAAAGGGTTTCGCAGCATAGTAAATCAATAAAATTATACGGATGCGAACAAGAAAGCCAAGATCTAATCTAGGAGATGCAATCAACGAGAGATATAGATGAGATCTTCATACCCTTGGAAAAATCGCACAGCAGAAAAGTTCAACAGAACGTGGTTGGTGTAGTCGCTCGCCGTCTCCTCCTCGCGATCCGATCCGATCCTACGCCACAAGTGGCGGCGCCTCCGAGAGATGCACACGTATGGTGCCGCGACGTCTCCTCCTTCCTTGGTCTAGCAAGTGGGGTGGAGAGATAGATTGGATCTACAGCACGACGGCGTGGTGCTATGGTGGAGAGTTTCTGCGGCTGGGCTTCTCCTACGCTGATGGGAGAGAGAGAGAGAGGTGGAGGCAGCAGGATCCAGGCTAAGGTTGAAGGAGTGGGGGGAGGGTGCGCCCACCTTATATAGGGGCTGGCCCTTGGCCCCTCCTCCAAGCCCTAGGGCGGCGGCCCCAAGGGTTGGAGTGGGGGGCAAGTTTCCCCCTTCTTCTAGAAGGGTTCCCTAGGGTTTCCCCTAGGGTTTGGCCGGCTGGGCCTATGGGGCCTTGTGCCCCTGGCCCAAAGCGGCCAGGGCACTCCCTCTTAAGCCCACACAGCCCTCCGACAAGTGGGGCCATGTTGGTCCCACTCTGGAAGCTTCTAGAACCTTCCGGTACAATACCGAATACTCTGAAACGATTCCGAAATCCAAAAACTACTTTCCTTTATATGAATCTTATTCTCCGGACCATTCCGGAACCTCTCGTGATGTCCTGGATCTCATCCGAGACTCCGAACAAAAACTAATAAACCAATTATCCATTCTATCCTAGCGTCGAGGCACGTTAAGTGTGTGACCCTACGGGTTCGAGAATATGCAGACATGATCTTCTATCAATATTCAACAGCGGGATCTGGAAACCCATATTGACTCCCACGTATTCATCGATGATCATATCGGATGAACCACGATGTCAGGATTCAATTAATCCCATATATATATTCCCTTCGTCACATGATATTTTACTTGCCCGAGATTCGATCGTTGGTATCGGCATACCTAGTTCAATCTCGTTCACATCAAGTACTTTACTCGTTCCGTAATCCTATATCACTTTGTGATTAACTCCTTAACCACGTGCTTGCAAGCGGTGTTGATATCGATTATCAAGTGGGCCCGAAGTATATCTCTCTGACTCGGGAGGGACAAATTCCATCTCGATACATATAACCGAACAAGTACTTTGTGATCACCTGAGAGACACCTTTATGATCACCCTCACATAGGATGACGTTTGATGACCTCAAAGCATTCTTCCGATACCAGGGAGTTGCATTATCTCATGGTCTAAGGAATACAATATTTGAGATAGGAAAAAGCTTCGCAAAGATGAACACGATGACACGATCTAATTGCTCTGTTTGATTTGGGTCTGTCCATCATATCATTCTCATAATGACATGATCTCATTATTAATCGACAACTCATGTCTATGGTTAGGAAACCTTAACCATCATTAATTAATGAGCTAGTCCATAGAGGCGTACTAGGGACAGGGAGTTTGTTCATAAACCACACAAGTATCAAAGTTTCCGCTTAATACAATTCTAGCATGGAATATAAACTTTATCATGAACAAGAATTATAACAATAACGTCTTTATTATTGCCTCTAGGGCATAATTCCAATAGTCTCCCACTTGCACTAGAGTCAATAATCTAGTTTACATCTGGTAACAATCTAACACCCATGGCATTAAGGTGCTGATCATGTTTTGCTCGTGGAAGAGGTTTAGTCAACGGATCTGCGACATTCAGATCCGTATGTACTTTGCTAATCTTCAGATCTCCATCTGTTATATAATCTCGAATTGTATGAAAACGGCGGTTGATGTGCTTGGTCTTTGGATGATATCTTGGTTCCTTAGCTAGTGCTATGGCACCAGTGTTGTCGCACAATATCTCCAGTGGGTGCAAGGCACTTGGAACCACACCAAGCTCAGTGATGAAGTTCCTGATCCAAACTCCTTCACTTGACGCTTCCGAAGCAGCCATGTATTCCGCTTCTGTTGTAGATCCCGCGATCATGCTTTTCTTGCAGCTTCTCCAGCTCACAGCTCCTCCATTCAAAATATAAACGTATCCTGTCTGAGATTTAAAATCATCCGGGTCGGTGTCAAAACTAGCATCGACGTAACCTTTTATGATGAGCTGCTCATCACCTCCATAGACAAAGAACATTTCTTTAGTCCTATTTAAATACTTTAGGATGTTATTTACAGCTATCGAGTGTTCCACTCCTAGATCACTTTGGTATCTGCTCGTCAAACTAAGAGCATTGGACACATCCGGTCTAGTACACAACATGGCATACATGATAGAACCTATGGCCGAGGCATATGGCACTTTGCTCATAGTTTCTCTATCGTTTACCGTAGCTAGACACTGAACCTTGCTCAATATCTTACCTGACAACATGGGCAATGAACATTTCTTTGCTTTATCCATTCTGAACCTTTTCAGAACTTTGTCTAGGTATGTACTTTGGCTTAAAGCTATTAGGCGTCTTTGTCTATCTCTATAGATTTTGATGCCTAATATATAAGAAGCTTCTCCTAGGTCTTTCATTGAAAAACATTTATTCAAATAACTCTTCACATCGTTAAGCATACCAATGTCATTTCCAATAATCAATATGTCATCCACATATAGTACTAAAAACGTCACCGAGCTCCCACTCACTTTCTTGTAGATACAAGCTTCGTAGCAATTTGGAACAAATCCAAAGCTCTTGATCACTTGATCAAAACGAAGGTTCCAACTCCGAGATGCTTGCTTCAGTCCATAAATGGAACGCTGAAGTTTGCACACCTTATCAGCATACTTAGGATCGATAAAACCCTCGGGCTGCATCATATACAACTCTTCATCAATGTTGCCATTGAGGAACGCAGTCTTGACATCCATCTTCCATATTTCATAATCATGAAATGCAGCAATCCGAATGGACTTAAACATCGCTACGGGAGAGAAAGTCTCATCGTAGTCAACACCTTGAACTTGTCGAAACCCTTTTGCGACAAGCCGTGCTTTATAGACAGTAACATTACCACCCGCGTCCGTTTTCTTCTTGAAAATCCATTTGCACTCAACGACCTTACGGTCGCTAGGAGGGTCCACCAAGGTCCATACTTGGTTTTCGCTCGTGGATCCCAATTCGGATTTCATGGCCTCTAGCCATTTATCAGAGTCTAGGCTCATCATTTCTTCCTCATAGTTCACAGGTTCACTGTTGTCTACCAACAAGACGGTTAAGACAGGGTTGCCGTACCATTCAGGAGTGGCATGCGACCTTGTCGACCTGCGAAGTTCAGTAGTAGCATCGTTCGAAGTTTCATGATCCTCGTCATTAGCTTCCTCTCTTGTTGGTGCAGACGGCACTGGAACAATTTCAGGTGCTGCGCTACTCTCCAACTCGAGAGAAGGTTCAGTAACCTCGTCTAGCTCTACCTTCCTCCCACTCACTTCTTTCGAGAGAAACTCCTTCTCAAGAAAGGATCCGTTATTTCCAACAAACACTTTGCCTTCGGATCTGTGGTAGAAGGTATACCCAATCGTTTCCTTAGGGTATCCTATGAAGATGCATTTCTCCGCTTTGGGTTCGAGCTTGTCCGGCATCAACTTCTTGACGTAAGATTCGCATCCCCAAACTTTAAGAAACGACAACTTAGGTTTAGCACCAAACCATAGTTCATACGGTGTCGTCTCAACGGATTTAGATGGTGCCCTATTTAAAGTGAATGCAGCGGTTTCTAATGCATAACCCCAAAATGATAACGGCAAATCCGTAAGAGACATCATTGATCGCACCATATCTAATAGAGTTCGATTCCGGCGTTCAGACATACCATTGCGCTGTGGTGTTCCGGGTGGCGTGAGTTGCGAAACGATTCCTCTTGCTTTAAGATGCGTGAGAAAATCATAACTCAAATATTCACCTCCACGATCGGATCATAGAAATTTAATTTTCCTGTTACGATGGTTTTCCACTTCGTTCTAAAATTCTTTGAACTTTTCAAACGTTTCAGATTTATGTTTCATTAAATAGATATACCCATATCTACTTAAGTCATCAGTAAAAGTGAGAAAATAGCGATATCCACCGTGCGTCGAAACACTCATTGGTCCGCATACATAGGTATGTATGATTTGCAACAAGTCTGTTGCTCGCTCCATTATTCCGGAGAACGGGGTTTTGATCATCTTGCCCATGAGGCACGGCTCGCATGTGTCAAATGATTCAAAATCAAGAGACTCCAAAAGTCCATCAGAATGGAGTTTCTTCATGTGTTTTACACCAATATGACCTAGACGGCAGTGCCACAAATAAGTTGAATTATCACTATCTACTTTGCATCTCTTAGCCTCAATGTTATGGATGTGTGTTTCATTGCTTTCGAGATTCAGAAGAAATAAACCATTCACAGTAGGTGCATGACCATAAAAGATGTTATTCATATAAATAGAACAACCATTATTCTCCAATTTAAATGAATAACCGTCTTGCAATAAACACGATCCTGATATAATGTTCATGCTCAACGTAGGCACATAATAACACTTATTAAGGTTTAAAACTAATCCCGAAGGTAAAACTAAGGAGAGCGTGCCGACGGCCATCACATCAACTCTTGATCCATTGCCAACGCGCATCATCACCTCATCCCTTGCTAGCCGCTGTCTATTCCGTAGCTCCTATTTTGAGTTACAAATATTAGCAACTAAACCAGTATCAAATACCCAGGCACTACAATGAGCGCTAGTAAGGTAAACATCAATAACATGTATATCAAATATACCTTTAATGGTGACAGCCTTCTTGTCCGCTAAGTACTTCGGACAGTTGCGCTTCTAGTGACCCTTGTCCTTGCAATAGAAGCACTCAGTGTTCGTCTTAGGTCCAGACTTGAGCTTCTTCTCAGCAGGGGCAACGCGCTTGCCGCTGCCTTTCTTGAAGGATTTCTTTGCACCCTTACCTTTCTTAAAGCTAGGGGTCTTGTTGACCATCAACACATGATTATATTTCTTGATGTCCACCTCCGTAGCTTTCAGCTTAGCGAAGAGCTCAGTGATCGTATTAGCGGAACCAATTTGATTGTGAGTAACTACAAAACCTTTGTATCTAGGAGGGAGTGATTGCAGAACTCTGTCAATCTTGAGCTCTTCTGGAATCTTGCAGTCCAGTTGCTCAAGACGTTGAGTGTAGCCCGACATCTGAATGGCGTGCTCACTAACGGAACTCCCTTCCTCCATCTTGCAGTTAAAGAACTTCTCAGAGATCTCATATCTCTCAGAACGGGCCTGAGTCTGAAACATGGTTTTCAGTTCCTCAAGTATCTCAAAGGGCCCGGCGAACTCCTCAAAACGATTTTGGAGGTCCGGTTCCATAGCAAACAACATGGTACTCTTAATCACTCCATAATCATCTTTGCGTGACTGATAAACAACTTTTTCATCAGCCGGCGCATCAGTAGCAGGGGCGTCACCTAGCGCTTTCTCTAGTACATAGTCCTTTTGTCCGCCAGCGAGAATGATTCTCAGATTGCGGAACCAGTTGGTGAAATTAGACCCATTGTTCTTAAGCTTTTCTTTCTCAGTAAAAACATTGAAGTTGAAGTTGGACTTAGCCATTTGATCTACAAAATTTGCAAATACAATTTAGACTATGTTCATGATAACTAGTTCAACTTAATCAAATTACTAGATGAACTCCCACTAAATTCAACATCCCTCAAGTTGTTTAGTGAACACGATCCAAATTCACCACCCCTAATCCGATCTTCACGAGAAGAGATGTGGCTTCAATGGTGGACAACAAAGTGTCGATCATATCATTCATATGACTCATGCTTAACCTTTCGGTTCGTGTGTTCTGAGGCCATGTATGTACATGCTAGGCTCGTCAAGTCAAACCCAAGTATTTCCGCGTGTGCAAAACTGGCTTGCACCCGTTGTATGTGAACATAGAGTTTATAGCACCCGATCATCACGAGGTGCTTGAACACGACGAACTTTCCCAACGGTGCATACATGGGGAGAACACAATTTTATCTTGATCTTTAAGTGAGGAATCATCTTATAATGCTACCATCGCGATCTAAGCATAATAAGATACATAAAAGGATAAACATCACATGCATATAATTTTATGTGACATGGTATAGCCAATCTCCGCGCAATGATCTCCATCTTGTGCGCACCAGCATGATCTCCATCAGTCCACCATGATTGCCTCCACCACGAATAGCAACTACAACTATTGCTAACTACCTAGCGATAAAGTAAAGCTATTACATGGCGTATAAGAATTGACACACAGGTCATTCACAATTATAAAGACAACCATATGGCTCCTGCCAGTTGTGTACTCATCGACATGCAAGTCATGAAATATTACAAAACATGATCATCGCATACATCATACACATCATGTCTTGGGCCATACCATATCACAAAACACTCCCTGCAAAAACAAGTTAGACGCCTCTACTTTGTTGTTGCATGTTTTATGTGGCTTATGGGAGTGACAAGCTAAGAACGATTCTTACCTACGGAAAGCCACAACGGTGATATTATGGTTGTCAACATCCGGTGTAAATACCATGACTACTATAGTGAGAGAAACTGGCATCCACCAGCCGCATGTGTGGAACAAGCCACACGTCAAGTGCGGAGCCGGTCTCGCGAACGAGGTCGCGTAAAGTTGGCCTGGACCGCTTCGATCTCTTTATGCCGCGTCATAAGAAATACACAACAAGAGGCTTGCAACAGAAAACATCAACGCCCGCAACAAGCATGTTGCGTTCTACTCGTGAAACACATCTACGCATAGATCTAGCTCTGATACCACTGAAAGGGTTTCGCAGCATAGTAAATCAAAAAAATTCTACGGATGTGAACAAGAAAGCCAAGATATAATCTAGGAGATGCAATCAACGAGAGAGATAGATGATATCTTCATACCCTTGAAGAAATCGCACAGCGGAAAAGTTCAACAGAACGTGGTTGGTGTAGTCGTACTTGCCGTCCCCTCCTCGCGATCCGATCCGATCCTACGCCGCAAGTGGCGGCGCCTCCGAGAGATGCACACGTACGGTGCCGCGACGTCTCCTCCTTCCTTGGTCCAGCAAGTGGGGTGGAGAGATAGATTGGATCTACAGCACGACGGCGTGGTGCTATGGTGGAGAGTTTCTGCGGCAGGGCTTCACCTACGCGCAGTCGGGCGAGAGAGAGAGGTGGAGGGCAGCAGGACGGCGGCTAGATTGAAGGAGTGGGGGGAGGGATGCACCCCTGTCCACCTTATATAGGGGGTTGGCCGGCCCCCTTGGCCCCTCCTTCAAGCCCTAGGGTGGCGGCCCCAAGGGTTGGAGTGGGAGGCAAGTTTCCCCCCTCCTTCTAGAAGGGTTCCCTAGGATTTCCCCTAGGGTTTGGCCGGCTGGGCCTATGGGGCCTTGTGCCCCTGGCCCAAAGCGGCCAGGGCACTCCCTCTTAGGCCCACACAGCCCTCCGACAAGTGGGGCCACGTTGGTCCCACTCCAGAAGCTTCTAGAACCTTCCGGTACAATACCGAATACTCCGAAACGATTCCGAAATCCAAAAACAGCTTTCCTTTATATGAATATTATTCTCCGGACCATTTCGGAACCTCTCGTGATGTCCTGGATCTCATCTGAGACTCCGAACAAACACTCATAAACCAATTATCCATTCTATCCTAGCGTCGAGGCACGTTAAATGTGTGACCCTACGGGTTCGAGAATATGCAGACATGATCTTCTATCAATAATCAACAGCGGGATCTAGAAACCCATATTGACTCTCACATATTCATCGATGATCATATCAGATGAACCACGATGTCAGGATTCAATTAATCCCATATATATATTCCCTTCGTCACGCGATATTTTACCTGCCCGAGATTCGATCGTTGGTATCAGCATACGTAGTTCAATCTCGTTCACACCAAGTACTTTACTCGTTCCGTTAACCGATATCACTTTGTGATTAAGTCCTTAACCACGTTCTTGCAAGCGGTGTTGATATCGATTACTGAGTGGGCCCGAAGTATATCTCTCTGACTCGGGAGGGACAAATTCCATCTTGATACGTACAACCCAACAAGTACTTTCCGATCACCTGAGAGACACCTTTTGTAACACCGCGGTTCTGAAAAGACCGTGGCTTCTATGTGACATGCCAATCCCTGGATCGGTTCATTGGCCCACAATAGAATAAGATGAATAACATAGCAAAATATCCGTGTATCATAAATAACGAAGATCCAGAGTACCATTATTACAATAAAAGCTTAGCTCAAGGCTAGCTCAAATCATTCAGGTAGCAACATAAATGAAGTAAATTCTCCATTCTTCAAATTGCCCACAAGTGAACAAGTGCCGAGTGGAGTACCGTGGCCTATATCGATTACTCAGAATTGGAATAACCTGCAACATGAAACATAGCAGTCCCGAAGGGTCAATACATGGAATGTATGGCAAGTAGAGCTAGTAATGGAGACAATAGTACTAATATCTACATGCATATTTGGCAAGTGGAGCTGTGTCTGGCTTGCATTTGCAAATACCTTTGTCCTACTTTCATAAACAGTTTTTGATTTTCTTTGAAAAGATCCCAATTAAGTTAACCCAACAACATTAAAACAATTATGAAATTAGAATGAGCGAGAAACTTGTCATGGAATCAATATCAAGCAACTCAGATGTCCATAACCGGGGACACGGCTAATCGATTAGATTATACACCTGCAGAGGTTAGTACACTTTACCCATGTGACTTGGCCAGCCCAGCTCGTACCATCACTCTCATTTTGGGTGATGATAGGGAGAAGTCCAAGTTGAGACCGTTCGGGAAGTAGCTCCCCAATCCCGGCCAAGACCGTCCAACCTACCAAAATTCTACATCTCTGGATACGCGGGTTCGGGTCACCACAACCTACTAAGTCCAACCAACCGCCCATTCCATTATTGGCACATGGGTGTACATGTAAGCTACACAATAAAGAAGCCAATCATTCTCTCTTGATACCTGGGTACCTTTCCGCAATGAAACCACCAAAAATTATCAATACCATCACACCCAGGGGATTCATTGATTAAGTTGTTTTAGTTTTCACAAACCAATACTTTTAGAAACAAGTCTCAATGATGTAACCCAGCCCTCGTTCAACATAGCATGGCTAAGCACATCTACCAACGGTGGTTCATCTACAAGGAAAGCCCTACCACATAATAGGACATAGCATAGCGATAATATCATCCTACACATGCAACTACAAAATACACGACAATGCATTGAAAATAGTAGGACGATATCATGAACAAAGTAGCATCTACTTGCCTTGGTTGTAGCGGTCGGAAGAACAATCCACACACGAGCAAGCGTTGCACTCGTCACAATCTACACGATCCAATTGCAATCATAAACAAACAATCCACAAGCATATGCAACAAAGATGATGCATGAATGCATGCATGACAAGTGGGGTGATGCTACAGCAATACCAAATAATACTATTCAGTAATGGTACTGATTGCATGCATGGAAAATAGTTTTAGCGCAAGAAAAACTATTATGCAAAATATAATGCTCAAAACTAGAGCTAGTACTCAATCAATTCACTACCGGTAGTAAACTGTTTGTAAAAAAAATCTTGGGAAAATACTACTGTATAGGCATTGCTATTTAGGAACAGTACCAATTGGAATTACTCAAAAAGGAATTATAAAACTCCCTGAGTAATTAAAATACTGCAGAAATCCATTAAATAGTTTCTGCAAAAGTTTTTACTGTAAGCCTAACTTTTTAATTCACTTTGAGATTCCCCTTGTTCTACTCAATCCAGGGACATATTATTTGCAATTTTTGGAGTTACAGAACTTTTCTTATGAATTTATTAACCTAAAAGGCCATTAAAACTAATTAAATTATTACAGTAAATACATACTGTAAAAGTTAAATCCAGCCTTATATTATTATTCTATTCAATTTTCTGAATCTATTGATATATTATACGCTATTTTTGGACCTACAAATCTTTTACTATGAATTTTGCAAGTTTACTCGATTTTCTGAAATTTTAATTCAATTTTAAATCACAAGGAATATTCCCTGGGAATATTCCTGCTGATCGGGTCATGACTAAGGCAGGCAATGGCAAATGACGCAGCACGCTGACGAGGCTGGACACGCGGCAGGCGGTGACTGGATGGTACCTCTTCGCGGATGCTTTTAATCTGGGGCGTTCAAAATCGATCTGACGGCGACGACGAGGCTTCAACGTAGGCCGGCCTAGGTGACGACGAGCAGCGGCGGCGGATGTCTCGGCGGTGATCTTGGGCGGCGCTCCGACGAGTCCTAGGCAAGGGGAGGTGGCGGACAGGGACCGGGCGAGGACGACGAGTTACCTGGCGTGGACGGCGTCGTGAATTGCTTCCCGAAGCGGCGTCGGCGTGTGGATGGAGACTGCGGCTCCCACGGAGCTCCGGCGACGAATTCCTGCGGCCCTGATGCGTTGCAGAGAGGGAAAGCGGGTCAGGGAGAATCGGTGGAGCACGGGAAAGAGGATAGGGGAAAAAAGGGAGAAGCGGTGGTCCAGTACCTCGAGCTCGAGCTCGAGCCGAAATAGCGGCGGCGGCGAGATCCAAGCCTTGCTCCGGTGGCGGCTAGGGTTAGGAAAAAGGGGAAAATCGGAGGAGAGCGAAGCAGGGGTCTTATATGGGGAGTTTTACGTGCAAGGGGGTCGGATTGGAACCGAATCGGAGCGGATTTTGCAGGATTCGTTCGGTGGGGATGAACTCGTGTTCATCATGGACTCTGGCTGGGGGAAGGGGACGACGCGCGGGCCCCACGCGGCGCGAGTGAGAGTGGAGGCGGTCGCTGGCTCTTCTGGCTGCGCTTGCTGGGCCGGGCTGCTTGCTTGTCTAAGGCGTCTTGCTCATGGGAGGGTGCGCGGCAGATAGGCTAGGCGGGCAGGTGGGCTGGGCCGGGGCTCGCCGGGTAGTTTAGGTTAGTTAGTTTTTTTTGTTCTTTTGCTTTTATTCTTTTTTGCTTTTCTTTAAACTTTCATAACTTTTGCAATACAACTCCAAAAGGATTGATTTTAGTCTTCAAATTTTTCTAACAATCTGAGGATCAATATAGGATCATATTTGCAAACTTTTTACTATTTTGCAAGTAGTGGATTTATAAATCCTTGCATAATCATTTGTAGGTGCATTTTGGTGATTCAAAAATAGGGCTTCAATATAGTGTTTTGCAACTCAAACTTCCATGAACATAATGCAATGCTTATGAATGACATGCAAAACCAAATCTAAAATTTGGGATGTGACAAGACTAACCCCCTTAAGATGAATCTCGTCCCCGAGATTCAGCGCGGCTAGCAAATAGGTGTGGGTAGTCCTCTCGGATGTCATCCTCACGCTCCCAAGTGGCTTCCTCTTGGTGGTGGCTCCACGCACCTTGCAAAACTTGATTGTCTTGGTACGGGTAATCCTCTCTCATTGTCTCCGAATCTTGACCGGTTTCTCCTCATAGGTCAAGTCGTTCTCAAGCTGAACCTCCTCTAGCGATACAGTGTCTCTCAATGGTGTATCCGCCATCTCGGATGGCACTTCTTCAAATTGGATACGTGGAACACATTGTGAATAGCGAATGAGCCTCCGCAACTCCAACTGATAAGCAACTTCTCCTTTGCGTGCTAAGACCCGATACGGTCCAATAAATCGAGGTGCCAGCTTACCCTTAATTCCAAATCTCTTGATTCCACGAAGTGGCGACACTCTGAGGTATGCTCTATCACCTATCTCATACACCACTTCCTTACACTTGGCGTCAGCGTAGCTCTTCTGTCTTGATTGTGCTACCTTTAGTCTGTCCCTAATCAAGGCGACCTTCTCCTCAGCATCCTTGATCAAATCAGGTCCAAACAACTGGCGTTCTCCTACTCCATCCCATAGCAATGGTGTTCGGCACCGTTTCCCATACAGCACGTCGAACGGTGACGTCTTGATGCTGGTTTGATAGCTGTTGTTGTAGGAAAACTCCGCATACGGCAAATTCTCATCCCAACTAGAACCATGAGCCAAGGCGCAAGCTCTCAGCATGTCCTCCAAAATCTGATTCACCCTCTCGTCATCCATCATCATGGGTGAAACGCTGTGCTAAACTCCAATCTAGTACCAAGTGACTCGTGCAGCTGGCGCCAGAAGTGCGAGGTAAACTGGGTGCCTCTATCAGATACGATACTCTTGGGAACTCCATGTAGGCACACAATCCTGTCCATGTAAATCTTGGCCAACTTTGCACTCGTATAGGTCGTCTTTACCGGTATAAAGTGGGCTACCTTGGTTAAATGGTCGACCACTACCCAAATAGAGTCATATCCTGACCTGGTCCTGGGCAATCCTGTGATAAAGTCCATTCCCACTCTATCCCACTTCCAATCCGGCATGGGCAATGGCTGTAGCAGTCCTGCTGGCTTCTGGTGTTCTGCCTTCACTCGGCTACATACATCACATAGGGCAATATGCTTGGCGATATCTCCCTTCATGTTGTTCCACCAAAATCTGCTCTTCAAATCCATATACATCTTTGTGTTGCCCGGATGTATGGAGTATGGCGAGTTATGAGCCTCCTGCAAAATCAACTCCCTTATTTTAGGGTCGCTGGGCACACACAAGCGGTCTCCATACCACAAGATACCATGCTCATCCTCGCGAATATCCTTTTCCCGATTCTCCTTCATCTTTTCCTTTATCTCCTCTATTTCCTTGTCTCCTATCTGAGCCTTTATGATCCTGTCCTGTAGCGTTGGTTGGACTTCCATTGTAGCCAAGTATCCTTCAGATACTACCTCCAGTCTAAGGTCCTTGAATTGCTTGCACAAATCCTCAGGCAATTCACCAATTGTCAATCCATTGGCATAAACCTTCCGGCTCAGAGCATCTGCTACTACATTGGCCTTTCCTGGGTGGTATTGTAGATTCATATCATAGTCCTTGATAAGCTCCAACCATCTCCTTTGTCTCATATTCAGTTCCTTCTATGTAAATATGTACTTCAGGCTCTTGTGGTCGGTGTACACATCACAGTGTTTTCCCATTAAGTAATGCCTCCATACCTTGAGCGCATGAACCACGGACGCTAACTCCAAGTCGTGTGTGGGGTAATTCCGCTCATGGTGTTTAAGTTGTCATGAGGCATATGACACCACTCTCCCATCTTGCATCAAGACACTCCCAAGTCCCTGCCGAGAAGCATCACAAGACACTTGGAAATCCTTACAAGATCTCGTAGACATAGAACGGCGGTCACTAGTCGACGCTCAGCCTCAAAGCTGGCTTCACATACGCCCGACCATTCATACTTCCTCTCCTTCTTCAAGTTCCACATCGGCTTAGCAATCTTGGAAAAGTTTTCAATGAACCTCCTGTAATATCCAGCAAGTCCCAAAAGCTTGAATCTCTCCTGCATTCTTGGGTGCTTCCCACTCGCCATTCGCAGTCACCTTGCTTGGATCAACAATGACTCCTTCTCCGACACTACGTGTCCAAGAAACCCAACGGTGTTAAGCCAGAATTCACACTTGCTGAATTTGGCATACAAATGGTGTTCTCGACTTCTCCATAATCAAGCAGATGTTTCTCATGCTCGGATCATCCTTGGAATATATCAAGATGTCATCAATAAACACCACCACGAACTTGTCCAAGTACTCCATAAATACCTTGTTCATCATGGTCATGAAATATGCCGGGCATTCGTTAGTCCAAAAGACATAATCAGTATACTCATATAAACCATACCTAGTGGTGAAGGCGGTTTTGGTACATCCTCCTCCCGGATCTTCAATTGGAAGTAGCCGGATCGCAGATCAATCTTGCTGAACACCTTTGCTCCTTCCAGTTGATCAAACAAATCATTTATGTTCGCAGAGGGTACTTGTTCTTGATGGTTACTTCATTCAGCGACGATAGTCCACCACTAATCCCTTGGTGTGCTGTCTTTCTTCTCCACAAATGTAATGGTGCACCCACGACGAACTAGGCTGAATGAATCCCTTTTCCAATGCTCTTTCAACTGCTACTTCAAATCCTTCAACTAATACACATCCATCTAATATGGTTTCTTTGCTATTGGTCCTGTTCACGGCATCATGTCGATAAGAAACTCTATTTCTCAGTGGCATTCTGCAGCTCTTCCTAAACACGTCGGGTAATCCCTAATCACCGCACAAGATCCATGCTAACCCCTTAAGAGAATTCAACTTACACCTTCCTGGTCGTGCAGCTGACTTGAATCTAATCCTCTTACCATCCGGGGTTTTGAGTGAAATAGCTCGCTGTGCACAATCTATGTGTCCCCCATGCATAGACATCCAATCCATACCCAGAATAACGTCTAATCCCTGTGAATCCAAAACTACCAAATGTGCAATGAAGTTGTGTGTTCCAATCCTCACAGTTAAATCGCGGCATCCCGCACTAGCTATCATATCTCCTCCTGGTGAACTCACTCTAAAAGACCTCTTCATAGACTCAGTAGGTAACTTATACTTATCCACAAATGCCCTTGATATGAATGAATGCGATGCACCAGTATCGAAAAGTATAAGTGCAGGGTAAGTGTTGATTGGGAACTTACCAATCACAAGGTCAGGCTCATCTGGAATCTCCTCCACATTCATGTGGTTCACTGTGGCCTTCTCATTGTTGGTTGGCTTCAGTCCTTTCCTCTCCGGACAGTTGTCAGCATAGTGTCCCTTCTGCTTACACTTGAAGCACGTCACCTCACTCAGATCCTTCTTCACAAAGCTGCGATCACGGTTGCGGTCATGTCCACCGTGTCCTCCAGAATGGTGAGAGTGTCCTCCCTTGTGGCTGTGGTGACTGCTCCTATGGTTGTCATGACAATGTCCATCGCCTCCATGGTGGTGGCGATCATGGCTCCCATGGTCACTCCCTCCATGCTTGGAGTATCCATCATATGAAGTGCGAGACTTGTGGTGTGATCTAGAGTGATGATTGTTGCTCTTTCTCTTGCGGCTTTCCACCTGTTTATGCTTCCCTTCCAAGATCATGGCCTTGTCCATAAGCTCCTGGAAAGTGGGGCAATAAACCACCAGTAGCTGCACTGAAAGCTCATCACTGAGGCCATCCAGGAATCTCTCCCTCCTTTTTGCATCAGTGTCAACATCCTCAGGTGCATAACGGGACAGGTTGTTGAACTCCTCAATGTACTCGGCCACGGAGCGATTGGTTTGGCGCAAGTTGCGGAACTCCTTCCTCTTCAGGCGCAGAACTCCTGAAGACACGTGGTTGGTCCGGAAACCTTCCTCAAACATTGCCCAAGTCACGGTATCCAGCGGGTGGGTGATCTGAAATGTGTCCCACCAAGAAGCGGTTGGTCCCTCCAGTAGGTGAGCGGCAGACCTCACCTTCTCAGCATCAGTGCATCCAACAGTTACTAGATCCTTGTTGATGAAACGCAACCAGTCGAGAGCAACCATTGGTTCCGTTGCAGTAGAGAACTTAGCTGGCCTTAGCCTCAGAAATCTGGTGAGAGCATCTCCCTGAGGCTGATTGTTTCCATTGTTGTTGTTCTGATTTGCCATGAACTGAGTCATCACTTGGGTCAGCTGAGCTTGAGCTGCCATGAGCTGCTCCATTTCAGTGGGTTGACGGCGGGGAGGCATCTGCGGTTCAGCACAGGTAAGTTTAGAAAGAATCAACTACGACAATAGGATTCTACCATGCATATGGTCAAACAACAACAAACAATAGTAGACAATCACAAGCAAGCAACACATCAACAAACAAGCGGTCCAGCAACATCCCAGATGTTATCCTAGCAGTATATACCTACTGAAATAGTTTTGCAAGAGTTGGCAATGGTTAACTAAATAGTTGATCAACTAAACAACCAAAACAGCAACCTGCCAGAACAGTCCAGCAGCATTCGCGAATTTTTCTTCCTGGCTTAAACTCGTCAGAAAATTTAGCTGATTTTTGTGCATATAGCACAGAGAGTTTCGCATCAGCCCAATTTTTTTCAGATTTTTCCGAGTTACCAGAAAAATATAAAAAATCGTGCAGTACTGCTGTATCAGCAGAAAACTGCAGCGAAAATAACACAGATAGTAACCAAATTGCCATAACTCTTTCATTAAAATTCGCACAAATAATTCCTGGGATATTGGAGTACACAAATAAGCAACTAATCACTCTTAAACTAGCACGAACTAAGCTTCACAATGATCGAGACTAATCCTAACGAATTTACCTAACGAGGACTAATTGGTGGACTTCTATCTACTTCTTGAAGAGGTTGCAGTAGGTCCTTGCTGTCATGTGTTGGCGCTTCGGCTCGCGGTACAACCATGGCGGCGGAGTATACACCTCTCCAGAATCATCACTTGAAACCTCAAACTCCACCTCCTCTGGATCCTCCTCTTCTTCTTCATTCTCAGCTGCAACTGCAACAGCTTCATCTCCTCCACCATCATCGTCTCCATCATCATCATCATCTCCACTGTCATCATCATCCCCATTGTTGCCATCATCTCCATTGTCATCATCAGAGGGTGGATTCAGCTGTGCCTGGAGAGCGGCAATCTGGGTTGTCATAGCTTCAATAGTTTGATCCCTCTCCTGGACTGTCCCTTGCAATTGTTGTATGTTCTGGGTGTTCTCCTGCACAGTACCATGAAGATGTGCTATGGTTGCATCTCTGGCTATCAGGGCATTCTCCAGAACTCCCACAGCTTCATGCAAAGTGTCAATCTCCTGTCCTTGGACCACCATACCATTGCTAGTAAAATCTGCAATCTCCTTTATCATCCTCACCTTCTCTGCCAGAGCTCCATTCTCCCTTTCCATGTCCTCTATGTGCCTCCGACGGGGCGGCATGTTGTTCCTGTCGCCCGGGGTAACCACAATGTTCCCATCTTCATCACGCCTTCCATAGTCACGGTAGGGTGAATCTGCTGGTAGTAGGTGTCAGACTTGATGGCACTGGCGAGACAGGGCTTCATGTATGGCCAAGTTAATTCCAAGTCCCCAGTTGCAGTATGTCTTGGTGTAGATCAAGTGCACGGGGTTTGGCAAGGCGGCATCTCTGAATATGAAGGTAGTGATCTCCCATGCATCCTCTCCATATCCATAGGTGTACAGCCTTCTTCCCTTGAACATGGGCAGTGGCAATCCAAATTACTGCGAGAGCTGTGCTAACTGCCTTGCAAAGGGCCTTGGTGACTCCATGGTTGCATACTCAGTCCTGACTTCTCCCATCTATCAAGTAAAAGAGGAAAGTGTGAGAATAGCATATGGTAAGAATTTACGAGGGTGAAAGGCATAAGATGAAAGACAGAGTTAATATAGGCTTTAATAAATCTATGGCTTCCTAATCCAATACTAGGTCACGATCCTACAGTCGACACACGGCCTCTGATACCATCTTGTAACACCGTGGTTCTGAAAAGACCGTGGCTTCTATGTGACATGTCAATCCCTGGATCGGTTCATTGGCCCACAATAGAATAAGATGAATGACATAGCAAAATATTCGTGTATCATAAATAACGAAGATCCAGAGTACCATTATTACAATAAAAGCTTAGCTCAAGGCTAGCTCAAATCATTCAGGTAGCAACATAAATAAAGTAAATTCTCCATTCTTCAAATTGCCCACAAGTGAACAAGTGCCGAGTGGAGTACCGTGGCCTATATCGATTACTCAGAATCGGAATAACCTGCAACATGAAACGTAGCAGCCCCGAAGGGTCAATACATGGAATGTATGGCAAGTAGAGCTAGTAATGGAGACAATAGTACTAACATCTACATGCATATTTGGCAAGTGGAGCTGTGTCTGGCTTGCATTTGCAAATACCTTTGTCCTACTTTCATAAACAGTTTTTGATTTTCTTTGAAAAGATCCCAATTAAGTTAACCCAACAACATTAAAACAATTATGAAATTAGAATGAGCGAGAAACTTGTCATGGAATCAATATCAAGCAACTCAGATGTCCATAACCGGGGACACGGCTAATCGATTAGATTATACACCTGCAGAGGTTAGTACACTTTACCCATGTGACTTGGCCAGCCCAGCTCGTACCATCACTCTCATTTTGGGTGATGATAGGGAGAAGTCCAAGTTGAGACCGTTCGGGAAGTAGCTCCCCAATCCCGACGCGCACCGGTCCAACCTACCAAAATTCTACATCTCTGGATACGCGGGTTCTGGTCACCACAACCTACTAAGTCCAACCAACCGCCCATTCCATTATTGGCACATGGTTATACATGTAAGCTACACAATAAAGAAGCCAATCATTCTCTCTTGATACCTGGGTGCCTTTCCGCAATGAAACCACCAAAAATTATCAATACCATCACACCCAGGGGATTCATTGATTAAGTTGTTTTAGTTTTCACAAACCAATACTTTTAGAAACAAGTCTCAATGATGTAACCCAGCCCTCGTTCAACATAGCATGGCTAAGCACATCTACCAACGGTGGTTCATCTACAAGGAAAGCCCTACCACATAATAGGACATAGCATAGCGATAATATCATCCTACACATGCAACTACAAAATACACGACAATGCATTGAAAATAGTAGGACGATATCATGAACAAAGTAGCATCTACTTGCCTTGGTTGTAGCGGTCGGAAGAATAATCCACACACGAGCAAGCGTTGCACTCGTCACAATCTACACGATACAATTGTAATCATAAACAAACAATCCACAAGCATATGCAACAAAGATGATGCATGAATGCATGCATGACAAGTGGGGTGATGCTACAGCAACACCAAATAATACTATTCAGTAATGGTACTGATTGCATGCATGGAAAATAGTTTTAGCGCAAGAAAAACTATTATGCAAAATATAATGCTCAAAACTAGAGCTAGTACTCAATCAATTCACTACCGGTAGTAAACTGTTTGTAAAAAAATCTTGGGAAAATACTACTGTATAGGCATTGCTATTTAGGAACAGTACCAATTGGAATTACTCAAGAAGGAATTATAAAACTCCCTGAGTAATTAAAATACTGCAGAAATCCATTAAATAGTTTCTGCAAAAGTTTTTACTGTAAGCCTAACTTTTTAATTCACTTTGAGATTTCCCTTGTTCTACTGAATCCAGGGACATATTATTTGCAATTTTTGGAGTTACAGAACTTTTCTTATGAATTTATTAACCTAAAAGGCCATTAAAACTAATTAAATTATTACAGTAAATACATACTGTAAAAGTTAAATCCAGCCTGATATTATTATTCTATTCAATTTTCTGAATCTATTGATATATTATACGCTATTTTTGGACCTACAAATCTTTTACTATGAATTTTGCAAGTTTACTCGATTTTCTGAAATTTTAATTCAATTTTAAATCACAGGGAATATTCCCTGGGAATATTCCTGCTGACTGGGCTGCTGACTAAGCAGGCACGTGGCAATGACGCAGCGCGCTGACGAGGCTGGACACGCGGCAGGCGGTGACTGGATGGTACCTCTTCGCGGATGCTTTTAATCTGGGGCGTTCAAAATCGATCTGACGGCGACGACGAGGCATCAACGTTGGCCGGCCTGGGTGACGACGAGCAGCGGTGGCGGATGTCTCGGCGGTGATCTTGGGCGGCGCTCCGACGAGTCCTAGGCGAGGGGAGGTGGCGGACGGGGACCGGGCGAGGACGACGAGTTATCTGGCGTGGACGGCGTCGTGAATTGCTTCCCGAAGCGGCGTCAGCGTGCGGATGGAGACGGCGGCTCCCACGGAGCTCCGGCGACAAATTCCTGCGGCCCTGATGCATTGCAGAGAGGGAAAGCGGGTCAGGGAGAATCGGTGGAGCACGGGAAAGAGGATAGGGGGAAAAGGGGGAGAAGCGGTGGTCCAGTACCTCGAGCTCGAGCTCGAGCTCGAGCCGAAATAGCGGCGGCGGCGAGATCCAAGCCTTGCTCCGGTGGCGGCTAGGATTAGGAAAAAGGGGGAAAATCGGAGGAGAGCGAAGTAGGGGTCTTATATGGGGAGTTTTACGTGCAGGGGGGGTCGGATTGGAACCGAATCGGAGCGGATTTTGCGGGATTCGTTCGGTGGGGATGAACTCGTGTTCATCATGGACTCTGGCTGGGGGAAGGGGACGACGCGCGGGCCCCACGCGTCAGTGGCAGCGAGAGTGGAGGCGGGCTGCGCGGCTGCTGCTGGCTGCGCTTTGGCCGGGCCCTGCTTGCTTGCTACATCAAGGCTGCATGAGGAGGGTGCGCGATAGGCTAGGCGGGTGGGCTGGGCTGGGCTCACGGGTAGTTTAGGTTAGTTAGTTTTTTTTTGTTCTTTTGCTTTTATTCTTTTTTGCTTTTCTTTAAACTTTCATAACTTTTGCAATACAACTCCAAAAGGATTGATTTTAGTCTTCAAATTTTTCTAACAATCTGAGGATCAACATCGGATCATATTTGCAAACGTTTTACTATTTTGCAAGTAGTGGATTTATAAATCCTTGCATAATCATTTGTAGGTGCATTTTGATGATTCAAAAATAGGGCTTCAATATAGTGTTTTGCAACTCAAACTTCCATGAACATAATGCAATGCTTATGAATGACATGCAAAACCAAATCTAAAATTTGGGATGTGACACCTTTATGATCACCCTCATATAGGATGACATTTGATGACCTCAAAGCTTTCTTCCGATACCAGGGAGTTGCATTATCTCATGGTCTAAGGAATACAATATTTGACATAGGAAAAAGCTTCGCAAAGATGAACACGATGACACGATCTAATTGCTCTGCTTGATTTGGGTCTGTCCATCATATCATTCTCCTAATGACATGATCTCATTATTAATCGATAACTCATGTCTATGGTTAGGAAACCTTAACCATCATTAATTAATGAGCTAGTCCATAGAGGCATACTAGGGACAGGGTGTTTGTTCATAAACCACACAAGTATCAAAGTTTCCGCTTAATACAATTCTAGCATGGAATATAAACTTTATCATGAACAAGAATTATAACAATAACGTCTTTATTATTGCCTCTAGGGCATAATTCCAACAGTCTCCCACTTGCACTAGAGTCAATAATCTAGTTTACATCTGGTAACAATCTAACACCCATGGCATTAAGGTGCTGATCATGTTTTGCTCGTGGAAGAGGTTTAGTCAACGGATCTGCGACATTCAGATCCGTATGTACTTTGCTAATCTTCAGATCTCCATCTGTTATATAATCTCGAATTATATGAACACGGCGGTTGATGTGCTTGGTCTTTGGAT
Source organism: Avena insularis (assembly GCA_023614405.1). Lineage (NCBI taxonomy): Eukaryota > Viridiplantae > Streptophyta > Magnoliopsida > Poales > Poaceae > Avena > Avena insularis. Next base: position 216,182,151 of record CM042685.1, on the reverse strand, counting down.
GATATCTTGGTTCCTTAGCCAGTGCTATGGCTCCAGTGTTGTCGCACAATATCTCGAGTGGGTCCAAGGCACTTGGAACCACACCAAGCTCAGTGATGAAGTTCCTGATCCAAACTCCTTCACTTGACGCTTCCGAAGCAGCCATGTATTCCGCTTTTGTTGTAGATCCCGCGATCACGCTTTGCTTGCAGCTTCTCCAGCTCACAGCTCCTCCATTCAAAATATAAACGTATCCTATCTGAGATTTAGAATCATCCGGGTCGGTGTCGAAACTAGCGTCAACGTAACCTTTTACGATGAGCTGCTCATCACCTCCATAGACCAAGAAAATTTCCCTCGTCTCCATAGACCAAGAACAAGGTGGAATGGTGTGCATCCCCCTCATCTCCCTCGTTGCCAAATCGCGATGTAATGAGATCCTCATTATATGAGGGCCTTGCTCGGGAGGATGATCTTGAAGGCCTTGCCCTCCTAGGTGCATCACTCTCAAATATTTGACCAAAGTTGTGGTTGTCCATGACCTCTTTTTTCAAGGATAAATCCCTCCAAAAATCAGCAACAAAGATGGGCTGAGCAAGGAGATCGAAAATTGGGAGAAAGAATAGAAGGAACTCGAGCTTGAGAAAGTTTTTCAGTGTTTTTTGGGAGAGATAAAGAAGATGGCTGGGAGTAGGCATCTTGGAGGGCCACAGGTGGGTCACACCCCTGCCAGGCGCCACTTGGGGCTAGTCATGCCACCCAGGGGTGTGCTGGCCTGGGGTGGCCCCCTGGGTCACTCCAGGTGTCCCTCTTCCCCTTTTTTCGAGGAAAATTTTATTTTGAATTTTTTGGAATTTTTTGGGAAACTTTATTTTTGGCCAATTTTCAAGGTATGAAAATTGATTTTCTCACAGAAAAGATTTTTTTAGAAGAATCAAAAGCAAACAAAAACCAAACTACAGAAGTTCTAAGACACTTTAACAAGCAAACAACTAACAAAACCAAAGCTAGCAAAAGAAAAGGCAAAGACTAGGAAGGAGAAAAGTAAAAGAAAGCAAGAATAACCATAGTGAAAACATTGTTTTGTTCATTAAAATCATTTTTGTTAACAAGGTTGATCAAGTATTGTTACAAAAACAATCTTATATGAAACAAAACTTTGCATTCCCCAAGGTGATTATGTTACCTCAAACTTGATAGCAATGGTCCCAATCATAATAGTTTCAAAACTTTCTTGTGGAATGGGACAATATATTTCTCCAACCTTGATGCTCTCAATATTTTCAATGGAATTCAGGCAATAGCTCTTAGCAACCTTCTTGGGGAAATAAACAGTATGTGACATGGTTATACCCTGCGGGTACACAACATTAGTATACCTGGCCCAGCCCAAGGAAGGCCCACAAGAATATACGCAGCCTATGGAGATTTTCGGGTGGCCCAAGCCCATGGCGTCTTCAGATCCTTGGAGAGCAAGACTAGAATAGATAGAATATTCAAAGGGGCAAACCTTAACTTGTAACCGACTCGATCTGTGCCCGAGACCTGCCTATCTCTATATAAAGGCTAGGAGGGCACAACGAGGAGGATCTCTTCTCACCGCATACACACCTCCACGCCAAATTGCATCTGCGCACCCCTATAACCTTCGGTTCCGCCATAATCAAAACCAGACAAGCAGGAGTAGGGTTTTCCCTCCGGGGGCCTGAACCTAGGTAAATCTTGTGTCCCCTGGTTGCTTGTTCGTTAAACGTTCCGCCATCTCCAGCACCCCCATCTTCTCCAAAACCCAAGCTCATAACAATGGGCATTGACGAGTCGAAACCTCGTCAATTGGCGCCGTTTGTGGGAAACGGTGGTGCTGATTGTGCGATCGTGACGGTCCCAACCAAAGCGATCTACAACTTCTCAGTGATGGAGAGCCATCTCCTCTTTGGTGCTTTCAACTTCACCACCCACTCGTCAGCCACCATGAAGGATTTCGAGCCCGTAGGCGACGGGCTCGAGATTCTGTTCGGGAGCTTCTCCTTCCAGGTGGGACAGACTGGCACTCTCCCCTCCTAGAGAGGGTGCCACTACCATCAATCAGGCCCGCCTTGTGGGCCCTGCATCCCAGCGTGCTACGCACGTCAACGCTTATAGATGAGTCATACGATAGCAGCAGCTGCAACTCAGATCTCTGCGGCCCTCCGTCGAATGAAGGAACCTCCGGTTTTGGATCCGAAATTTGCGGCAGCAGCGATCCATTCCGTGGGCGCTACCAGTGCGTCGTGGTCATCCAAAGCGATGTGGAACAACAACCACCAGGTTCGGGTGCCCACGTACTGCCACCCAACCTAGAGGGAGAAAACGGGGGAAACAGGAGGCAACCATCCCTCCCGCCCAACAAGGGTGAGGCTGGCGCCTACATTCGGATCAACCTCAACGAGGACGGCTGGCGCCAAGCACGCGAAGCTGTGGCGGGCAACAAGATCCTTCTCGTGAATTCTTCACGGGACCTGCCGATGGCATACCACCTCCTCCTCATCGGCGAGCACAACAGGTAGGTGAAGCTGCAGGAGGAGCTCGACAAACGCAAGCAAGCAGCCTTGGAGTCTAGCGCGCGGCAAGCTGCGCTCTCCGCCGCTGCTGGCTCCAGCTCGCACGGCATTCAAGCCAACAAGCATCGCTCTCGCATAGATAACATGGACCCCGCTGCACGTCGCGAGGTCACCCGAACCCTCAACACGTCCTTCATGGAGATGGACGTCAACGACAACGTCATACCAAAGACGCTGCAAGCTGCGATCATGGCAGCCACCACATATCTTGCGTCCCATCCACCTCCGGTGGGAGACCCGAAGAGAGTTATGCACAAGTCCGCACTAGCCGGGCTCGGACTCGTCGGAGCTCCGCTCCAAAATGAGGCTCCTTTGGAGCCGAAAAAGAAAGATGCGGTCAGATTTGACCACAGTCCCACACCATCATCCGACGAGGAGGAAAACGAGCATGATCTACCTCGACAATGCAAGAGTCCGAGACGTTGTAGCCGTAATTACGACGCTCGAAGTGACCTCGCTCAGCGCAAGGTCAACAAGGCACACGCCAAACAAGCATGCTCATCCGAATCTAAAGAGGATGATGACGAAGAACTCTGTGGAGCTTGATGCTTCAACAGATCTGTTCAGTGAATGCGGATGCCAAGAAATTTCAAGCTTCCTTTGGACACTCCAAAGTTGGACGGGACACAGGACCCGAAAGCCTGGCTCAGCGACCACCTATCGTCCGTCAAGATGCACAACGCTAACAAAAACACTGCCCTACAATGCCTTCAGCTGCAGCTGACAGGCGCAGCTCGAATCTGGCTCAGCAGTCTGTCTTCAGGATCAATCCGAAACTGGGAGGAGCTGGCATACAGTTTCTTCCAAAACTTCAAGGGCACCAGCAAAAGGCCAGCCTCGATCGACGAGCTACGGGCCTGCACCCAATGAACGGGCGAATCCATTCGCTCGTACATATTACGCTGGTCCAACATCAAGAACTCCGCGGCGCACATCTCCGAGGAGAGAACAATCGACGCCTTCAAGGACGGTGTCAAGCGCCCTGACTTCAAGGAGAAACTTGGGCGCGTCAAGCCCAAGACACTCGACCACCTCATGGACATCGCCAACAGGTGGGCAGATGGCGAGGATTCCCTCCACCGAGCACATTTGTATGAGGCTGAATACGACCGCAGACGCGAGCACCGTAGCAAGCGAAGATTACGCGTCTACGACGATCGCGACGGACCCGACATGGTTGCGGCTGGCTACACCGAACGCCGCAACGAAAGCAATCGCAGTAGCGGAGGATACCGTGGAAGCAACTTCCATGACGGAGGACGCCCCGCACAGACGTGGCAACGTCGCAACCGCGATGACGAGCCCTCAGCATACGACAAGTTGCCGGGCCCTTGCACCATCCACTTCTACATCGACAAGCAAGATGGCAAAAAGAAGGTCAGCCACATGCTGAAGGATTGCCGCGAGTTCCAAAAACTCAGTGAGGGTCTCACCCAGATGTGACATTAGATCCTGAACCCCGGGTTTGGACCCGCACCTGCACCAGGTGACATCGCCCACTGAGGTCCTCCACTACCACCCGTGGGACCTTCGAATCAAGCAATCGCACCCGTGCAAAACAACGGCGTAAACGGGTACCCCGTGCCGAAAGGGTCCCTGATGATCCAAAAAGGGCGCCCAACAAACAGGGTGCAAAATAAGATCACCCGCCAAGTCAGCCTGGCTGTGACCGCTCCACCCGCCATCCCTAAGTACCTTAGCGGCTCGGAAGCCTGCATCACATTCAGTCGTTCGGATCACCCCCGCCAGATCCCTCGCCTAGGTCATGCTGCCCTTGTGCTTGAGGCGCAGATCAGAGGGTTCGAGATGAGTCGCGTCTTCATGGACGGCGGCAGCGGCATCAACCTGATGTTCGCTAGCACCCTAGCAGCAATGCGGATCCCGATGTGCAGCCTCGAACAATTCGACACAACGTTCCACGGCATAGTCCCAAGGAAGGGCATATTTCCCCTGTAAAATATATGGCTCGACGTCATCTTCGGTAAACCCGAAAACTTTCGGTGGGAGCGGCTCGAGTTCGATATGGTGTACTAGCCATCACAATACCATGCCATCCTCGGGCGCGTGGCATTCGCAAGGTTCCTGGCAGTACCGCACTATGCGTACCTGCTACTCAAGATGCCAGGGCCTAGGGGCATCATCACGGTCCAAGGCAGCTTCACCCTATCCAACCATTGCGACAGAGACTTCAACAGAATCTCCCAGTCGTTCGGCATGTAGGAGGAACTCACAAGGCTTCGAGAAGTGGCAGACAACGGGGCACCCCCAATCTCCAGGCAAAATGCATCCGACATGTCGTTCGACTCAACAATCAACACGAAAAAGGTGCAGGTCCACCCGACGGACGTCTCCAAGATGGCGATGATCGCCAATGACCTCAGCCCCGCATAGGAAAGCGCGCTCGTCGAATTCCTTCTTGAGCGCTGGGAAATCTTTGCCTGGTGTCCTGCGGACATGCTAGGAATTCCCGGGGAATTTGCCGAGCATGCACTCAATGTGTTTCCAGACGCCAAGCCCGTCAAACAGTCCATCCGACGATTGTCCGAGCCACGGGCCGAAGCCATCGGAGTCGAAGTCAACAGACTGCTCGACGCCAACTTCATCTGGGAGATCAAGGAGAGCGAGTGGCTAGCCAACACTGTGCTGGTCCCTAAAGAATACACGGACGTCCTGCGGATGTGCGTGGACTTCACGTCGCTCAACAAGCACTGCCCAGAGGACCACTTCCCTTTCCCTCGGATCGATCAGATCATCAATTCGAATGTAGGATGCGAGAAACTCTCTTTCCTTGATGCCTACTCAGGCTACAACCAGATTTGACTGAAGGTCGAAGATCAGGAGAAAACAGCGTTCATCACGCTGTTCAAAGTATTCTGCTACAACACGATGCCTTTCGGTCTGAAGAACGCAGGTCCCACGTACCAGCGGTGCATTCAAGCGTGCCTGAAGAGCCAGATCGGCCGCAACATATAGGTCTATGTCAACGACATAGTCATCAAGACAAGGGAGGCCAAGACATTGATCGACGATCTCCGTGAGACGTTCGACAACCTCGATCACTACAATATCAAGTTGAACCCGGAAAAGTGCGCCTTCAGCGTCCCATCTGGCCAACTACTTGGCTACTTCATCTCCCTGTGAGGGATCGAGGCGAACCCGAAGAAAATCCGGGCCATACTGGCTATGGAGAAGCCGAAGAACCTCAAAGGTGTCCAGTAGCTAGCTGGGCGCATCGCGGCACTGAGCAAATTCATCAGACGCATGGGGGAGAAGGCCCAGCCCTTCTACCAACTGCTTTGAAAAGCAGACAAATTCGAGTGGACACCTGAAGCAGATGACGCATTCGAAGATCTGAAGTGACTACACTCCACCTCGCCTATTCTGGTCACGCCAAAGGAACGCGAGCCTCTGCTGCTATACATAGCAGACACGCATCAGGTGGTAAGCACCGTACTCGTGGTCAAACGACCCGAAGATGGCAAGACGCATGGGGTCCAACGCCTAATCTACTACCTCAGCGAGGTATTGACGCCAACAAAACAGAGGTACCCTCACTACCAGAAGCTCGCCTACGACGTGTTCATGACGGCTCGTCGGTTGAGCCACTACTTCCAGGAGCATCAGGTGATGGTCGTCAACAAGGCGCCACTATCCAACATCCTGAACAACCCCGAAGCTATAGGACGCATAGCCCAGTGGGGCATCGAGATATCCCCTCTAGACATAGACTACGAGAAGCACCATGCGATCAAATCCCAGGTCCTCCCTGACTTCCTCGTCCACTGGATGGAGCTCCAGCTGCCGGACACCCCGGATATGACGTAGTCCTGGACGATGCACTTTGACGGCACCAAGCGCGAGGCTGGAGCAGGAACCAGCGTCATACTGACGTCCCCGCAGGGCGATAAGATGAAATATGTCCTTCGGATGAAATTTCATGCCTCCAATAACGAGGCCAAATACGAGGCCCTCATCCACGGCATGAGGATGGCCAAGATCTGCGGCGCAATGCGTCTAGTCATCTACGGTGACTCGAACCTCATCATCCAGCAGACGATGAACGAGTGCGACACACACGCCGCTAACATGATCGCGTACCGTGCGCTCTACAATTCACTCGAAGGAGATTTCAATGGCTGCGAGCTTCGCCATGTTGGAAGGGAAAGTAACGAGGAGGCCGATAGACTCGCCAACATCGGCTCCACTTGCGCACAGGTGCCGCCAGGTGTGTTCCTCGAACAAATCTGCGTACCCTCTATTAAAAGGAAATTACCCAAGGGTTCATCCGAAGAAGTAGAGCACTCGGGGGCTGCGCTACCCGAAGGACAGGAAGGACCCGAAAAGCTCGACACGGAGGTCGAGTTGGTCAGCCTGATGCAGGTCATGGCAATCAAAGAAACATGGACGCAGTCGTACCTTCGGAACCTGATAAACAGAGAACATCCTAATGACCCGACAGATGCCCGGCACATATCTCGTCGGTCCAAGGCCTTCACCATCATCAATGGCGAGTTGTACAAGCGTAGCATTTCGGGTGTACTCCAACGGTGCGTCACCATTGGTGACAGCAAAACCATCCTCCAAGACATCCACGAGGGCATCTGCGGCCATCATTCGGGCAGTCGCGCCCTCGTCGCCAAAGCTTTACGAGCTGGATTCTACTTGTCGGGGGGATAACCCCCGGTTGGGGAAAGCCAGGCATAAGTAAGCCGGCTCTAGAAGATGCAGGCCGCCTGGCCTCCAAGAAATGCAACTCTAACCGTCTAGCAAGCAAGCCCGGCTGAGCTTATAACCTTCCCGGCTGGCCCGTCTAGCCGGTGGCCAGAAGAACCGGCTGGGTGGCTGTTCCCACCCGGCTCACCTTGGATTCGATTGAGAGAACGGAAGGATTGCGCTCCATGCGGGGTACGCTTCTGGCTCTCCCTCGTCATCAAAGAAGCTGGCATGCCGTCATGTCCAGCGCTACGCGACGAAGATAAAGCAAGACGGTCGGCTAGACCAGCAAAAGAGGTCTGGGAGACCGTTAAAGCGGGGATGACGCCCCAAAGGAAGCCCGGGTGACCACTAAAGAGAAGGATGACGCTAAAAGAAGGGCGGACTGGGTCCTGGCCCACCGGCTGGGCCCTGCAGCCGGCCCTGCCCTATAAACCCATATCCAAACAGTAAACCCTAGTACCCAATCTGTAATCTGCCCCCCAGATCAGTATATAAGGGAGGGCATACCCAGGGTTCTAGGTAGAGGCAACAATAGAACGGTATAAGTGTTAGCATCAAGTTCCCATCTTCCTCTAGCCTCCGATAGTAGCTAAGGAAACAGCTCAAGGAGCATCTGTACTGAGCATCGAGCTCCCATACATAGTTCATCTTGCAGGAGTAGGTGTGTTACCTCGCCAAGAGGGCCCCGAACCTAGGTACGTCCCTGTGTTTGCAGTGCACCGTGCCCAACCCGTTGTGTGAGCCACCGAATGCATCCGTGTGTCTCTTCTTTGCCATCCCCGATGGCTCTGCCGTGTTCCACACCACGACAGTTGGCGCCCATCGTGGGGCACAGCGCTTCGGCTGGCATCATCTTCCGCACGGGACTTCTACTCGTCGTCGGCAAGCGCAATGCCTCTGGCCTCGTTCTCACGCTCGGTACCTTCGACTGCGTCATCGACAATGCAGCATGTTTCGCTGGGAACACCTTCCCCACCGATGGCTCCATCATGCATTTTGGAGACGTCTGCGTCTATGTCGCCACTGTCACTGAGGGTTTTCCCAACGTGGTCACCCCCGTCCTCGTCGTTCCCCTTGCCCGCGTCCCAGCCACAGGGAGTGGTCGCGTCAAAGTCATGATGGTAAACGCTCGCGAAAACCATCGGTAGCCTCAAGAACGTCGGGTCGGAGGAGAAAACTCCGCGTTCGAGCAAGAGCAAGACCCGCTCACTGCCTCCATCCAGCACCTGCATGCTCCGGTCGTCATCGATACGGATCCATCGGCTATGGCGGCAGCACTCAAAGCTACACGCCAAAAACTCCTGGAGGAAGCCACCAAGGTCGTGGCTAACCAGCGTCGGCTGAACACCACCGTGCACGAGTACAACGGCGCTCACGGCTTTGCCAGGAAGATCTAGCACAAAGGGAGCGACCTAGCATCGGAACTGGACCGCGCCGCCAACTCACATGCAGGTGTGGCGCAGCCTGTCTACAGCACTCCCGCCAAGAACATGAGGGCGGCCGAGGCGGCGGCCGAGGCGGCGGCCGCGGAGTTGAAGCACCTGGAGGGCGAGGAACTTCGTCGCCAGCACGAGCGTGTGCAGCTCATCGTGGCCACTGCTAACAAGAAGCAAGCCGAGGGCGTCCCTAGCCAGGTGGGCAACTCCCGCGACATCGTCGTCCGCAAAGGCGCGGACCAGACGGCGCATGGAGGAAGCAAGCATCAACAAGCCTCTTCTCCAGGAGGGGTTGGGCAAAATAGCCACCCGTGTGGCGAATCTGGCAACCGCGGTCGCCACAACCGGGACGCCGCTGCCTCCAGCGTCAGTCACGCAGGCGGAGCCTCCTTGGGGAAAAAGGCGCGGGCACCATAGGAGGAAGCAGACGCGAACAAGGACACGCCTGCGTCGCGCTTGAAGGGTCGGCTCGGGCCCCGAGAACCGGCTGACGCGCGGGAGCACATCGACCTCCTGGTGCAGTCACGCACTTTGGAGGAGGAAAGTCCGGCTGGCCCAAAGTGTTTTGGCCCGTGCATCCGGAACAAGCTGTTTCCGAAAGGATTTTCACTCCCAAGAGACAGCCAAAGTACAACGGGACCGTCAAGCCTGAGGATTGGTTGGTCGATTACACCACCGCGGTGGGAATCGCCAATGGCAACCTCCTCCTGGCCGTTAGCTACGTGCCCCTCATGCTCGTCGACTCAGCAAGGACGTGGCTCAACAGCCTCCCTGACAACAGCATCAATGTGTGGCTGGACTTTGAAGAGGCGTTCATCCGCAACTTCACCGGAACATACAAGCGGCCGGGTCGGCCTTGCGAGCTCGCCCTTTGCATACAAGGAAAGGACGAGTCGGATCGCGCCTACCTCACCCGGTGGACCAACATGCACAATTCGTGTGAAGGGGTGCGTGAGCACCAGGCGATAGACTTCTTCACCAATGGCTGCCGGGACGGCACCATGCTGAAGCATAAACTCAGCCGGGCAGACCCGCAAACCATGGCCCAGGTCATGGCCATCGCAGACAAGTACGCCACCACGGACGTGGCAATGAAGAATCCCATCATGGTGGATGACCAAGGCCAAATCATCACAGACGAGCAAGCAGAGCGCCGCCAGCCGGGCGACCATCATCCCAGGCGGAATGGTCACGACAACCGCCACGACAAGAGGAAGGACGACCAGCTGGATAGCCGGTACGGTACCAAACAGGTAGCCGCGGTGCATGAGGATCCGACTGCAGGGCAGTCGGAGGCAGAGGCCGGACGACAGGCCGCCTCGGCCTAAGTATACGATGGAGTCCATGCTTGACGGGCCGTGCAAGTTTCACAGCGGTGGCAACAAGCCCGCGAACCACACGACGCGCCAATGCAGTTGGACAAAGAAAATGGCCGAAGCTGGTGGACTCCCACCACCACCTCCACCGCCAGCCGGAGGCCCACCGGATAACAGAGAGAGACGCAACCGCCACGAGGATGGTTACCCGCGGCAGGTGGGTAACTACCACATATTCCTGGCAGAATCGGAAACGAAGCACACCAAGCGGAGACGCGAGGCGGAGGTGAACGCGATCATCCCACCCGTCCCCCAGTACCTGCACTGGTCCGATCAGGCGATCACCTGGAGAAAGGAGGATCAGCCGGCCGTGTTACTAAGCCCTGGTAGCTATGCGTTGGTCTTGGACCCCATCATCATATCCAAGAAGCATTCATGCCGCTTCTCTCGGGTACTGATCGATGGAGGGAGCAGCATCAACCTCCTTTACCGGAGCAGCCTCGAGAGGCTGGGAATCAGTGAATCCCAGCTGGAACCCTCAAGCACTTCGTTCCACGGAGCAGTACCAGGGTCATCGCACTCCCCAATCGGCAAGATCCGGCTAGACGTCATCTTTGGCAGCGAGAACAACTTCCGCCGCGAGCCAATTTGGTTCGAGGTCGTGAATCTCTCTAGCGCCTACCACGCCGTACTAGGGAGCCCAGCTCTGACCAAGTTCATGGGAGTGCCGCACTACGCATACCTCAAGATGAAGCTGCCAGGCCCAAAGGGAGTGCTCACCATCGATGGATGCTATAAGCGTTCGATCGAGTGCGCTTCATATGGCTCTAAGCTGGCCGAAGCAATGATCATCGCTGAAGAGAAGCGCGTCATAATGCAGAACGTGGCGGCTTTGCAGAAGGACATGCCAGTTGGAGAGCCCAAACCGGCTGGGGAATCGCAGTTCAAGCCCTCGCAGGGGACAAGGAAGATCCTGCTGAACGAGGAAGACCCAAGCAAGTTCATCCTGGTTGAAGATGGCCTGGAAAGAAAATAGGAAAGTGCACTCGTCGATTTCCTCCGTGAGAATCAGGACATTTTCGCATGGTGCCAGAAAGACATGCCAGGTGTCCCGAGGGAACTCGCCGAGCACTCCCTTCATGTTCGACCGGACGCGAAGCCAGTCAAACAATCTTTACGCCGCTTCATAGAAGAAAAAAGAAGAACCATTGGTGAGGAGATCACACGTCTGCTTGCGGTCAGCTTCATCATGGAAGTTTTCCACCCGGAATGGCTCGCCAACCCAGTGTTGGTGCTGAAGAGGAACAAGACATGGCGCATGTGCATCGACTATACCAGTCTCAACAAGGCTTGCCCCAAGGATCCTTTCACCTTGCCGTGAATTGATCAGGTCATCGACTCCACTGCCGGGTGCGATTTGTTGTCTTTTTTGGACGCTTACTCGGGCTACCACCAGATAAAGCTCAATGTAACCGATCAAATAAAGACATCGTTCATAACCCCATATGGAGCGTACTGCTACACCACCATGCCCTTCGGATTGAAGAACGGAGGCACAACTTATCAGCGTTGCATGCAGAAATGCCTGCAGTCGCAGATTGGAAAGAACGTACACGCCTACGTCGACAATGTCGTCATCAAGAACAAGGAACGACGCATACTCCTTGAGGACCTGAAGGAAACGTTCGACAACCTCCGCCGTTTCTAGATCAAGCTGAACCCGGAAAAGTGCGTGTTCGGCGTCCCAGCCGGCAAGCTCCTAGGTTTTCTCGTCTCCGAGCGCGGAATCGGGGCGAACCTGGAGAAGATTGGAGCCATAGAGCGCATGGAGCTGACAAAAAACATGCGCGACATACAGAAGTTCACCGGGTGCCTCGCTTCACTCAGCTGGTTCGTTAGCCGGCTGGGAGAGAAGGCTCTCCCCTTGTACCTGCTGATGAAGAAGACAGACAAATTTGTCTAGACAGCTCAGGCGGATGAAGCTTTTCGCGACCTCAAGCGCACGCTCACCTCGCCACCCGTCCTAGCAGCGCCAGCCACAAAGGAGCCCATGCTGATGTACATCGCTGCCACAAATAGAGTGGTCAGCATGGTACTGGTCGTGGAGCGGCCATAGGAAGGAAAGGCTCAGATGGTCTAGCGCCCCGTATACTATCTGAGTGAGGTGCTCTCGCTATCCAGGCAGAACTACCCTCATTACCAGAAGCTGGTGTACGGCGTGTACATGGCCGCCAAGAAACTCAAGCACTACTTCCAGGAGCACTCCATCCGGGTGGTAGCATTGGCCCCACTCGCGGAGATCATTGGCAACAAAGACGCCACTGGCCGCGTGGCGAAATGGGCCATCGAGCTAGTTGCGCATAACATCCAGTACGAGCCACGCACGGTAATCAAGTCGCAAGCATTGGCTGATTTCATCGTTGATTGGGCGGAGACACAATACATGCCCCCAGTGTCGGACTCAACTTACTGGAAGCTACACTTCGATGGGTCAAAAATGAGAGGAGGACTCGGAGCCGTAATCATGATAACCTCGCCCAAAGGCGACCGACTGGAATATGTTCTCCAGATCCACTTCAAAGCTTCCAACAATGTCGCCGAGTACGAAGCACTCATCCATGGGCTCAAAATGGCCAAGCATATAGGCATTCAGAGGGTGCTGTGCTTCGGAGATTCAGACTTGGTGGTGCAACAAGAATCTGGCGAGTGGGATGCCAGGGACGCGAACATGGACCTCTACTGCTTCTTCATCCATCAGTTGTGCATCTGCTTCGAAGGATGCGAGTTTCACCACGTGCCTAGAACCAACAATGAAGCCGCTGACGCTTTGGCCAGGGTTGGGTCAACAAGACAAGACATACCGCCCGGAGTCTCCCTCGAGCACCTGCGCAAACCCTCCATCACTCCCTCACTAGAGTCCGACTCCATCGTACTCGACGCGGATCCAGGAACAGCCAGTGCCACACCGCACCTAGGGACTGCTACACCGCACCCGGGGACTGCTACACCGCACCCGGGGTCTGCCGGACTGCACCAGGGGACTGCTTCACCGCACCCGGGGACTGCCTTGCCGCATCCGGAAACTACCTCGATGCAGCCCGCGGTCGACATCGGCACCCTTCCACCCGGCAGACCTCCCGATGCTCCAGAGTCGGCCGCCCGCGCGGAGATCAAGCTCATAATACAGACGGTGCACACCATACGGGAGACGCCCGACTAGGCGAAGCCGTTCATGGATTTCCTGGCCAAAGGTGAACTCCCATCAGAAGAGGTGGCAGCACGACAAGTGTGATGAAGGGCAAGCGCCTACACCATCATCAACAACGAGTTGTACAAGCGCAGCGTCGGAGGCATCTACCAGTGATGCGTCAGTCGGGAGGAAGGAGCCAAGCTTCTAACAGACATACACCAGGGCGAGTGTGTCCACCATGCCTCGTCAAGGGCGATAGCAGCCAAGGCCCTTCGGCATGGTTTCTATTGGCCGACGGCGCTGAAGGATGCTTAATAAATAGTCAAGACATGCAGCGGCTGCCAGCGATTCAGGGATTTGAAGCACACACCGTCCACGGCGCTCAAGAAAATACCGATCACCTGGCCGTTCAGGGTCTGGGGCCTGGACATGGTTGGGCCATTCAAGACAGCTCGATCCGGTATGACGCATCTACTCGTGGCCGTGGACAAGTTCACCAAGTGGATCGAGGCGAAGCCAATCAAGAAGCTGGATGGAGCAACGGTGATCAAGTTCTTCACAGACATCATCATCCGGTTCGGCTACCTAGACAGCATCATTACTGACAATGGAACCAACTTTGCGAAGGGAGTCTTCGCTCATTTCTGCGGGGAAAAAGGAATTCGCCTGGATCTGGCATCGGTTGCACACCCACAGTCCAACGGACAATGCGAGCACGCTAATGGTTGGGTGCTAGTCGGAATCAAGCCGAGGCTCATCGAACCGCTTGTTAGATCACCCGGATGCTGGATAGAAGAGCTTCCAGCAGTGCTCTGGAGCCTACGCACCACACCCAACCGCTCAACCAGCTTCACGCCGTTCTTCCTCGTCTATGGGGCAGAAGCCATTCTCCCCACAGACATCCAGTTAGACGCACCTCGCAAGCAGCTCTACACGTAGCAGGAGGCCAAGGAGGCAAGGAAGGACAGCGTGGACTTGCTTGACGAGGCACGTGAATTGGCTCTGTCCAGATCAGCAATTTACCAGCAAGACCTGCGTCGATACCATGCCAGCCGGATCCGGCCCACCTCTTTCTGCGAGGGAGACCTGGTGCTGCGCCTGGTCCAGAGCACCAAAGGAATGCACAAGTTGTCCCCGCCATGGGAGGGACCATTCATCGTCAGCCGAGCGCTCCACAACAATTCGTACTATCTGATAGACGCACATCATCCGACGAAGAACAAGGCTGATCGCTCTGACGAGGAGACGGAGCGCCCATGGAATGCCAGCCTGCTCCGCCCATTTTACATGAAAAATGTATGTATCTTTCCTTTCTATGTAACAAGTAAACAAGATTGTGAGCCTTGGCACAGCGTTAAGGACCTCGTCCAAATTTCGCGCATCATCTGTATTTTCGTACCGGCTAGCCCAGGCCCCACGATTTCTACAGACGGCATAATATTGCACGCGGCGTCTAGAGTAACCTCTTCGGTTTCGACTTCAGTACGCACGTCGTCTATCGACCCGGCAAGAGAAAAACTCGAAACGCACGTGGTAGGAAGATGCCGACCTAGAAAGCAAGGGCGTCCAGGCGAACCGGTTGCGCCCCACAAAAGTTAAGCCAACGACAGCGAACCGAGTATCGCGAGGCACGCCAACATAGCAAGTCCTTCGGTTCCGGCCGCAGACGGCAACCCGGCTGACGGCCGACAAGAAAAAATGCTCGAAAGGCCAATGCTCACTGAGAAAAGGGGAGTTGCTAGCGGCCTAACTCGAATGGACGCATGCCTACTTTCCTCCTACGATAATTACCAACTAACGCATGCACATATGCACAAGAAAACTAACCCAAAGCAACGCTTTGTCTTGCACGACCCGAGTCACAAATTGGCAGGAAGCAAGGTGCCAAAAGAGCTTCTCCCCGGCTGGCTACCCCAGCCGGCCTGAACCTCGGGGACTACACCCAGGGGATGCGCTCCCGCGCACCCACAAACTCAAGCCATGGTAGCCAAAAGAGCTTCGCCCTGGCTGGCTACCCTAGTCG
Organism: Avena insularis; assembly: GCA_023614405.1. Lineage (NCBI taxonomy): Eukaryota > Viridiplantae > Streptophyta > Magnoliopsida > Poales > Poaceae > Avena > Avena insularis. The sequence goes on along the minus strand of CM042685.1, from coordinate 216,166,891 downwards.
GCCAGAACCTCGGGGACTACACCCAGTGGACGTGCTCCCGTGCACCCACAAACTCAAGCCAAGGTAACCAAAAGAGCTTCGCCTCGGCTGGCTACCCCAGCCGGCCCAAACCTCGGGGACTACACCCAGTGGATGTGCTCCCGCGCACCCACAAACTCAAGTCAAGGTAGCCAAAAGAGCTTCGCCCCGTCTAGCTACCCTAGCCGGCCCGAACCTCGGGGACTACACCCAGTGGACGCGCTACCGCGCACCCACAAAATCAATTCAGAACGGCGAAAGAGCTCGAATACGGGTGGCTATCCCAGCCGGTGCGAGCATAAAATACAGCAAATGACGAAGACATAAACAAAGATGAGCAAAAGGTACCAAGCCATAAGGCGGAGCACGAAGACTCCGCTCAGATTCAAAAGTCAGCGATAGAAGTCAGCCGAAGTGTAGCATAGCAAAGTAGCATATCTCACAAATACACCTGGCATCCCGGGGATCACGAGTCAGGAGCTTGCGAGGCAGAAGGAGCAGGGGCTAGATCAACTGGGGCGGCACCGGCGTCAGTAGGAGGAGGCTGGCTGCTGGAGGCGACGTTAAGGGGATTCCAAGGCGCCTGGTCCTAGTGGAATGGCCGTGGCTCTCCGGGGGCGCTGAAGTCACGCTCCAAGTCTACGTAGGTGCCAATCTTCACCCTGCAGGCCTGGAGCGCAGGAAGGCTGGCGCGAAGACCCTCGTAAGTCGTCCCAAGGAGGAAGCCGCGGGTGAGCACGCTCAGGTTGACACCAGGGTACCACGACTTCACCAGAGCAAGCGCCATCTCCACCCTACCTCGAGCAGCCCACTCTTTGTGCACGTCCAGAACGTCGATGCCCTTGGAGAGAGCCACGACTAGGCTGGCCATGTCGTGCACATCGCCCGCGTTCGGCCAGATGTAGTGGAAGAGATCGTTGCCAACGGTGCTTAGGCCGTTGCTCTCCTCCGCCACCACCTTGACCAAGTCGAGGGCAGTCATGTCACGGCCAACCTCTTCCACCGGCAGCTTCTCCATGGCCATCTCGGTCGCCTCAGGATAATGAGCTGCAACCAGTGGCAAGGCAGATAAACGGACAAGATCGAGCAATTCATGGCACAACGGAAGAGGGAAGCTGAAGAACTTATTGATGACCATCTCCGAGACATTCTGGAGGTGCTGAGTAAGCTCCTCCTCCCAACGGCGAAGAACCTGGATTGTCTCCTCCTGCTGGGTGGAGATCTTCTCAAAGTTCTTCAGTGCCTCCGCTCGGATGTCAGCCTCCTTCTTGCCCCGCTCCATACTAACCTCAAGCTGATGCTTGGTCGTGGCAAGTTGATCGAACTGCACTTGTCGCGCCTTATTCGATTCCTCCAGCCGGGCCACCTCAGCTTTGAGGCGCTCCACCTCCCTCTCCTTGTCCTGGATCATGGATGTAGGAGGATACCCGATGGTCAACAAAAAAGGGAAAAGGGAGCCAATCGCCAAGACAGATCTGAAGAAGCAATCTTACGGCCAAGGTCCCGAGTGTTCTTCACAGACTCCATAAATGCTTTCTGCAGCAAGAAAGCAAATGAGCAACAGAGAAGCAAACTGGATGAAAAAACGGAGAAAGATACGACTCGTAGCAGGCCGCAAAATGCGACAGCTGCGCCATGGCATTGGCGCCCAGGTGATGACGCTGGAGGTCAAATAAGAGGAAGAGCTGGAGGAGGAATGGGCTGACAGGGAGGCCGAAGCCGCACGCGAAGTGCGCGAGGAAGATGACCCGCTCCCCTGGCCGAGGGTTCGGCACCCGCTCCCCCTCCGGCGCAAGCTGGTGCTTCACAAGCAACGACGAGGGAAGAAACCTCCCCCGCCGATACTTGTTTATGAGCTCGTCGGTCATGAAGGACCCACACCAGCAACCGCGTTGCTCCGGTAGCATCTCGACGGAGGAGGAAGCCGTGGCGGGCGGAAAGAAAGTGGCCGGCGGAGGCAGGGAGAGGGTGCGCAAGAACAAGGAACGCTAGAGCACGAGGAGAAGATGAGATGGAGGATGGACAAGTGTGGGACCCGATCCCCCTCGGATCCCTATTTATCCCCGCAAGCGGCATCGTCGTCCTTTCAGCTTCTGCGTGACGCGTGGCGCCACGAAACCACGACTTCCGCGTGGCCTCCGTAAGATCCTGGCTGGCAGCAGAGACGAGGTGTGCGCACTTGCCCCGAGGAAACGATGCAGCAAGTTTGCGTGTGCAGTTACCAAAAACTGATGCAGCGACGCGGAAGTCAAACTGACGCGACGTGCACCAGAGCCACAGTCGTGGGTGACGCCATCAACGACGTCATCTATCCAAACGTTTCGTCTTCAGCTCCGCTAGCCGGTACCTGCCTTCGATGTTTACACCTAGTGGACGGCCATCGATTCCGCAGCCGGAAAGCAAAAGCAAAAGCCACAGCTGGAGAAAATAAAACAACCTCTCAGGACAAGGAGGACGGAAGATATTGCCCACCGGCCAAGCCCATACGTGCTCGGGGACTAGTGTTGGGGGATAACCCCCGGGTGGGGAAAGCCAGGCATAAGTAAGCCGGCTCCAGAAGATGCAGGTCGCCTAGCCTCCAAGAAATGTAACTCCAACCGTCTGGCAAGCAAGCCCGGCTGGGCTTATAACCTTCCCGGCTGGCCCGTCTAGCCGGTGGCCAGAAGAACCGGCCGGGTGGCCGTTCCCACCCGGCTCACCTCGGATTCGATGGAGAGCACGGAAGGACTGGTGCTTCGTGCGGGGTACGCTTCTGGCTCTCCCTCATCATCAAAGAAGCTGGCATGCCATCATGTCCAACGCTACGCGACAAAGATAAAGCAAGACGGTCGGTTGGACTATCAAAAGAGGTCCGGGAGACCGTTAAAGCGGGGATGACGCCCCAAAGGAAGCCCGGGTGACCACTAAATAGAAGGATGACGCTAAAAGAAGGTCGGACTGTGTCCTGGCCCACCGGCTGGGCCTTGCAGCCGGCCCTGCCCTGTAAACCCATATCCAAACAGTAAACCCTAGGACCCAATCTGTAATCTGCCCCCAGATCAGTATATAAGGGAGGGAAGAGCCAGGGTTCTAGGTAGAGGCAACAATATAAGGGTAGAAGTGTTAGCATCAAGTTCCCATCTTCCTCTAGCCTCCGATAGTAGCTAAGGAAACAGCTAAAGGAGCATCTGTACTGAGCGTCGAGCTCCCATACATAGTTCATCTTTCAGGAGTAGGGGTGTTACCTCGCCAAGAGGGCCCCGAACCTGGGTACGTCCTTGTGTTTGCAGTGCACCATGCCCAACCCGTTGCGTGAGCCACCGAATGCATCCGTGTGTCCCTTCTTTGCCATCCTCGATGGCTCTGCCGTGTTCCACACCATGACACTACTGGCCAACGGCCATGAAAAATGCGAAGGACATCATCTAGAGGTGCAATGGCTGCCAGAGATTTGCGGACAAGACACACGCACCAGGGTCAGAGCTCAGGCCCATACCCTTGGCCTGGCCCTACGCCCAATGGGGCCTCGACATGATAGGCAAACTGCCCAAATCTTCGAAAGGAGGCCACGTCTACCTCCTGGTCGCAGTCGACAAGTTCACCAAGTGGATCGAAGCTATGCCCGTCACCAACCAAAAGGGCAAAATGGCGGTCAAGTTTTTCGAGTCCATACTCTACAGGTTCGGCGTGCCGCACAACATCATCACGGACAACGGGTCGAACTTCATCTCCAAAGAATTCCAGGACTTCTGCGAAGGCCTTGGCATCAACATATTATACGCCTCCGTGGTGCACCCGAGAACCAACGGGAAGGTCGAAAAGGCCAACGGTCTCGTAGGCGGCGGCATCAAAAAACACCTACTCAGCCCACTCGAACGACTCGCGGTATCCTGGGCAGAAGAGCTACCCTCCGTCCTCTAGAGCTTGCACACAATGCCAAACATCTCAACTGGCTACACGCCCTTCTTCAAGGCACACGGAGCCGAAGCCGTGTTACATGCAGAAGTACGCCATAAGGCCCCACGGGTCGTTGCCTATAGCGAAGCCGAATCGATGGCCGCACTCGAAGACGCCATCGACACACTCGACGAGGCAGGCGACATCGCCGCAGCTCGCTCGGCGGTCTACCAGCAGAGCCTCCGCAACTATCACAGCCGTCGGCTGCGCCCAAGGTCCTTCGTCGAAGGAGACCTTATCCTATGACTCAAGCAAGAGCGGCTGAAGAATCTCGAGTCACCTTGGGAAGGACCCTACATCGTCACCGAAGTCATCCCAACTGGCGCCTACTGCCTCAAGGACGTCAAGCCAGGAGTCGCATACTCCAACCCATGGAACTTCGCACAATTGCGACGCTTCTACACCTAGCTATCCCTCTTTACTTTCAATAAGGCTATTAAGCCAAGGCTACTCAGCCGAACAGTACCTCTTCGTTACGATATGAATAAAATCTAAGTCCCTAGTCTGCAAACCTTTTTTCCTTACATTACTTTTTGTTACAACACACTTGGGGGCTTCGCCTCACCTCACGACTTTGTCGACTAAGCATAACGCATGTAAACCTGAGTAGCTGACCACGTCAGGCTAACGAAAAGGGCATGCATACAACAAATCACCACGTGCTAATACAAATAATCTTTACAACAAAGGGCACAACAAGCCCACTCAAAATATATACAAGTTTTACATCTATCTTTTTACAGGGCCTACCTATTCTGAAGGATCACATGCGCCCGATGCTCAAAAAGATCTACAATCTCTTCGGCATACTGCCTAACAACCGCGTAATGTGGGCGCATGTCCCATAGGCCACCATCTGGTCTAGGAGGCGGCCCAGCCGCCACCGCCGCAAGATCAACATCTAGGCGGTGCAGCCGAACAAGCGATAGGGCGGCTTTCACTCCCGCTACCAGCTGCTGCTGTACCAGCACCCGCATGTGATTCACATCCCGAAACTTTGAAAACAAACCCCACGGGGTGGACGGCGCCTCATCCAGAGGAAACATGACGTACATAATAGACACAAGGGAGGTCTTCACCTGCCTTAACACCTGTGATACCTGATGAACACGATCCTGCACAGTCGCAAGGACAGTGGCCCAGTCGCAGTCTATCCAGAAAAAGCATCCAGCTTACATATCCTGTTGGGTGAGACAGTTGATCCGAACTGCAACGCGTTCCTTCTCCTCCCTCGGAACAAGGTTAGAACCTGCAAAAAATATAGAGTAAGATGGCACACAAACAAGGTGCATACGAAGACGTGCAGCAGCCCAAGAAAACTCACACTGCAGTTGCTCGCTCAACTGCCGCAGTTCCCCATCAGATACTCCTCCATGGCCATAGCTCACTCAGTCTTCGACTTCCACACGTCTGCGTGGCCCCGAATGCTAAGGATCTCCTTCTCCAAGCTAAAGACGTGATCGCGAAGAAAAGCAAGCTGCGACGCATCATCCAAAGATAGTCGCGGCTGAGGGACAGTCGGAGTATCCACAGCAGCCTCACCCGAAGGTCCCTAAAGGAGAGCAATCAAGAATATGAACAACACATGTCTTAGGCAACAGATCGAAGAATCATTTATGTACCTCAAAAGCCACTGCATGGCACAAGGAGAAATTGTTCATCCACCAAAGCATACATTACAAAAGCGGAAACACTATCCTAAGAGCTACAACAAAGAAGACTAAGCACCCGCATCCGGAGTGGCCTTGGAGCCAGAGTGCCTGCTCTTGGCCTCCCCCTGCTGTTTCGCAGCATAGTCCGCGAGCAGATCGATAAGCTTCGGACCATAATGCTTACAGCGAGAGGCAAAGACAGCAAAAGCTACCTCTGAGCCGTCTGGCATTGTTGGCATCCGAGAGGTGACTTGGTGCAGATCCAGCTCTGCTCTGGATGCCATGGCCATGGCCAACCCCACGGAAGCACCGATGCCCTTCTACTTGCGCTTGTAGGCCGTAGGAGCATCCTCTGCCAGTGCATCCGCCAGAGAATCAACATCCTCAAGGGCAGTGCCCTTGGGAACGATCTCCCTATAGAAACGCAGAAGGACCTCCTTGGCCTTAGCAAGGGAGCCAGTAGCGGTACCGTAGCGGTCTTCGACCGCCGCGGTGGCATAATCCTGAGCGCTCCCGTGCTCCAAGGCATTGCGATCAAATGCAATGCCCGAAGCATCTGGAGAAAAGAAGACAAACCAAGAATCGAATTAGGGTATGAAGACAGAGCAGTCGGAAAAACCAATATGCATACAAAACACTTACCGGAAATGGCCTTGGCAGCTGCCATCAGCTTCTCAGCAAACTCCTTCTCGCGTGCAGCCGCAACAGTTGTGAGCTGCTCCTCGCGATCTGAAGCCTCCCGCTGAAGGCGCTCCTTGGCCTTGGCAGCAGCGGCCAACTCCTGTTGCAGGCGCTCCTTCGCCTCCACGGCGTCAGCAGCCTGTTTCTCCGAGCGACCAAGACTCTTTTGCAGAGCGTCTAGTCGACGGAGGGCAGCATTATTTTCATCTGCAAAAGTATCAAGAACTGATATGAGCAATACAAGCTACATTCAGGCGAGCAGACGAAAAAGAACAAGTACGACACGTACCTCAAAGTTGCTGCATGCTGGCCTCCAGCGCTAGATGCTACTGAACAAGAAGGTTGGCACTATGCACAAAAGGCTGCGAGAAGAAGCAAAAACAAACAATCAAGAAAACACCAGGAAAAAGGCTCGGGGGCTACGCCCCACAAGAAGGAAAGCAAGACCAATAGTTCATCCGAAAATAGGGCTTGGGGGCTCCCCCCAGGGCAAGAGGAAAACAAATTACATGCTTAGACAGAGACTCCGAAGGTCCAGGTGCAGTCTTCTGGGAGACAATCACTCGAGCCTCCTGCGGAGAGGGGTTAGGAGCATCACCCCTAGAGGTGGCCACCGTCTGAGAGGGAGGGGCTGTCGGCTTCTACTCCCCTACGGTTTCCTGGGAGTCCTCACTAAGAGAACCCTCCGAGGAGTGGCTGCAAGGAAAAAATTCATCGAAGTAGGAAGAAAAGTACGCAAGACAAGAACGAATAGCATCTGAAGGTACTTACGAGTCGATGTCGCTCAAATCAAAGACGGGCAACGCCCTCTTCTCTTTCTTCTCTTTCTTCTCTTCCTTCTTCTTCTTCGCTAGTGGTTGTGGCACCACTGCCTGCAGAGGCACAGCCGGGAACGGCACGGAAGAAGCACCATCATCTTCGCCGTGGCGCACGAGGAAGGAGGGGTCCCTAAGCGTCGGCGGAGTCGAGGCATATGAAGACTCGCTCGAGCTCCGTGCTCGCTTTCGAGTCTCCCCCTCGCTTGCCTCGGGGACTTCCTGAGTTGGCGACTGCACCGCCGGAAGCTTGGACTCGGAGTCTATGACTTCGTTGTCCGGTGCAATCGGAAACTTTTCGGGCAGTGGAGGCACCATGCCAGCCACCTTGAACTCTTGCACTATGAAGACCTCAAAGATCAGTACAAGCAATCATAAGGAAGAGCACTCGAAAAAGGCGCAGTGCGCACATCACAAATCTACACCTGCGGAACTGGTTTCATGGCACTGAAGGGGGACGTCAACGACTTCCCCAGAAGATCCTCATCGGACTTGTACTTCATCAGCGGCCGAAGAACTCTGTCGAGGTCGCCTCGGGATAACTCCTCGGTTGAGACCCTTGTCGGGTCATCGCGGCTAGCGTAAAGAAACATCGGATGCGCCCTCGCCTGGAGCGGCTGCACCCGATGTTTGAGGAAGGTGCGGACTATATCCACACCATTGACCTCCTTACCAGGCTCCATCTGGAGCGCCTCCACCCGACGGTAGAGCTCCTCTACCTCTGCCACCTCGCCCTGTAGGATATGATTCTTCCAGGATCTCTTCGGCAAGATCTCCTAGGCGGAGTCGAAGGGGGCAAGGACGAAGTTTTGCCCGTCCACTGTGGAGTCGCGGATATAAGACCACTTCCTCCGCCACTATTGGACATACTCAGACATAGAGAAATAGAAGAAGAGAACAGAAGATCGAAGGGAAATAACGCAGCCACCGAGCGGGTAGACCCCACCAGTGCCAGATTGCCTCTTCACGGAATAGAGCTTCCGGAAGAGTCCAAAGTGCGGCTCGATACCGAGCCAGCACTCGCAAAAAGTAATGAAGTAGACGATGTGGATAAGAGAATTGGGCGAAAGATGGTGGAGTTGGATGCCATAGAAAAAGAAAAGTCCATGAAGAAAATCGTGGACTGTGAAAGAAAGGTCGTGAAGAACGAAGGCGACAAACATCACGCGAAACCTTACGGGTGGACGAGGAATTACCTCGTCGTCGGGGATTTTGATAGCCTCCTTATCCCGCGGGATTAAAACCGCATCATGCAGCTTGCGCAGGTTGCCCTCGCGTGTCTCTGTGCGCCGCCACCCGCCATCGGTGACACGAGCGGCGGTGGTGCTTTTCTTGCCGCCGACAGCGGCACTTGAGCCCGCTCCAACGGAGGCTTTATTCGACTTCACCATCATGGCGCATCGACAATGGCGGTGTGCATACAAGAACGAAGAAGAAAAGGACCGGAGAACGTCCAGCACGCAAGGAGAAAGCTCGTGAAAATGGAAGCAGTGAAAGCAAATGGCGAGGGGTGAAAACAAACCACTGTTTTTTCCCACGGTTATAAGGAAGAAGACGACGAACGGGGACCGTTCATCCAGAAGCCCTAGCGCTAGGATCAGATCTAACCGTCCACATGTCAACACAGAAGAAACTGTCGCCCGCACGCTATCCACTACGCACGGAAACCGAGGAGACACCATAATTCTCGCCATGTCGCGAACGACCAGTCAACTCCAAGTCAGAAAGTGGGACCCATGTTCGTCCAGTCACGTCACCTTTGGCGCCACAGACGGTTGAGGTCACCGTCATCAAAACCATGCTAGCAACGGTTAGAAATCTTCAGCTGATAACTAAAAGTACTCACTCGAATCTACGATTCGAGCAAATACTCGGGGGCTACTCCTATCAGGAGCACTGGCCGTGCACCCGAGGCATGAATAAGGTACTACACCACTGCTAATTCTTCGAGTCCTACATCGAGTCTACGACTCCACTAAGGACTCGGGGGCTACTCCCATAGGGAGGATTGATCAAGCATCCGAAAAATGTGTGTCCTACGGACCTGAAGCTCAAATTACCTGAACTAAAGTCTCTGCTCGAGTCTACGACTCGAACAGACACTCGGGGGCTACTCCCATAGGGAGTGCTGGTCGTGCACCCTATGAATTCTTTGACTGCGACCCTTCGTATCAAAAATACAAAAACTTTTTGGCAACTTTTCCCCAACCAATGCTAAGTGAGATCTTCCTCCTTGGCCACCCGAAACACCTCTACGGTGATAACATTTCGGATGTTGTGTCTACGACACAAAGATAAGACCTACAAATATTATCTAATGGCCTGGTAACGCACCTGACTATGCTCTGCCAGTAAAAAACCGTGTCAACAGACACGATAAAAAATCCTGACGGACGCGTTGGGTATATCACTCGAAAACTACTGGGATTCGACTCCTGTAAGACCTTAATGGCCTGAGTCGAATTACACCAGCATCCGTTCTAGATTCGAGTCGAGGGACTTGAATCTGAAGAAGATCGTGTTGTTTTGTCCTAAGATAGTTAACTGGCCCTGATCCGTCAGGAGAGTCAGGCACACGCATCAACAATCCCTATGAACTAAAGTCATTCTTTCTCTTATGAACAGAAACAGCTACACCCGAAAGATCGAAGAGTCCTCAGCCGAATCTATGATTGGACTGAACACTCGGGGATACTAACATGGTTATACCCTGCGGGTATACTTGGTCTAGCCCAAGGAAGGCCCACAAGAATATACGCGGCCAGTGGAGATTTTCGGGTGGCCCAAGCCCATGGAGTCTTCGGATCCTTGGAGAGCAAGACTAGAATAGATAGAATATTCAAAGAGGCAAACCCTAACTTGTAACCGACTCGATCTGTGCCCGAGACCTGTCTATCTCTATATAAAGGCTAGGAGGGCATGACGAGGAGGATCTCTTCTCACCGCATACACACCACCACGCCAGATTGCATCTGCGCACCCTTGTAACCTTCGGTTCTGTCATAATCAAGAGCAGACAAGCAAGAGTAGGGTTTTCCCTCCAGGGGCCTGAACATGGGTAAATCTCGTGTCCCCTGGTTGCTTGTCTATTAACCGTTCCGTGATCTCCAGCACACCCATCTTATCCAAAACCCAAGATCATAACAATGGGCATTGACGAGTCGAAACCTCGTTAGTATGCTCTTTTTCATTAATATTAAAAGTTACTTTTCCATGGTTACAATTGATGACAGCACTTGCAATATTAAGAAAAGGTCTCCCAAGAATAATAGACATATTATCATCTTCAGGAATTTCAAACACAACAAAATCAGTTAAAACCAAGCAATTATGAGCCACCTGAACAGGAACATCCTCACATATACCAACAGGAATAGTAGTTGACTTATCAGCCATTTGCAAAGATATATCAGTTGGTATAAACTTTTCCAACTGAAGTCTCTTGTAGAGAGAAAAAGGCATAACACTAACTCCAGCTCCCAAATCACATAAAGCAGTTCTAACATAATTATTCTTAATAGAGCAAGGAATAGTTGGTATACCTGGATCACCAAGTTTCTTTGGAACCTTACAATTGAAGGAATAATTAGCAAGCAAAGTAGAAATTTCCTCATTAGGAATCTTCCTTTTATTAGAGACAATATCCTTCATATACTTTGAATAAGGAGGCAACTTAATAGCATCAGTCAAAGGAATTTGCAAAAATAAAGGCTTCATCCACTCACAAAACTTGTTGTAGTGTTATTCCTCCTTTGACTTGTTTTTCTTACCTGTAAAAGGCATAGGTTTCTGCACCCAAGGTTCTCTCTTACTACCATGTTTGTTAGCATCTTCCTTAGTGTACCATGTGTTCTTAGTGTGCTTCGAAGGCTCTTCCTCAACTTCCTCCGTATCAGGATCATCATTTTTATCATTACCACTCTTAGTTTCACCAACAGAGACATACATACTATTAGGATCTATAGCAGGTTCAAGTGGTTCCTTAACTATTTTATGTTTCTTTTTGTTTCTCTTACGAGGACTATTACTACTTTCACCTTGTTGAGAATTCTGCTCAATTCTTTTAGGGTGTCCTTCAAGATATAAGGGATCTTGAGTAGTTATACCACTCCTAGTTCTAATTCCATAAGCATATTTATCTCCTGAGGCTTTAACTAGCATATCCTTTTGTACCTTAACAAGTTGATCAATTTGGGTTTGAACCATTTGAAAGTGTTTACAAAGCATTTTAATATCATTAGCAGTTCTTTCCACAATATCTTTCAACTCATTAATAGCTCTAGAGTTTTCCATAAATGATCCTGGACTTGTTTATTAAAATTACCTTGTTTAACAATAAATGTGTCAAGTTCCTCTAGACATTGATCAGGAGGCTTACCATAGGGAATATCACCTTCATTAAAGTGGAGAGAGTGTACCTCAATAGTAGATGAGTGGGGAATTGGATTACATAATTCTTCTATAGGAGGTAGATTCTTCACATCTTCATCTCTAATACCTTTCTCCTTTAGACATTTCTTAGCTTCTTTCATCACTTCATCATTTAATGCAAGTACTCCCCTCTTCTTTGGTGTTGGTATTGGATCTGGTTCAGGAACAACTGGTTCAGAAGTAATAGGCTCAGGTGTATTTAGCTCAGTTGAAGTCAAATCATCATAATTCTTGCTTATTTTAGCCATTAATTCTTCAACATATATAGGAGTACTTTTCCTGAAAACACAATCAGCAAAACTATCTAGGTATGTCCTAGAATCATCATTTAGTCCATTATAATAAATATCAAGAAGCTTATTTTTAGGTAATGGACATCCAGGATGTGCATGAATCAAGGCACAGAACCTTGTCCATGACTCAGACAATTTCTCTTCCTCTCCCTATTTAAAATCAAAAATTCTTTGCAAAGCAGCATGTCTAGCACTAGGAGGAAAATATTTCTAGAAGAAAGAAGCAATCAAGCAATCAGGGCTATCAATGGAACCAGGAGGCAATCTATTAAACCAAGCCCTAGCTTCTCCTTTTAGTGAAAAGGGAAGATCTTAGTAACAAAGTACTTGCGCATCTTAAAATCATCAGAGAATAAAGCACTCATAGTGGAAAGCTCATTCATATGAGCTACAACACTCTCATTTTCAGTCCCACAAAAAATTTCTTTCTGAACAATGTCTAAATAGGATAAATCAAGAGAAAAATCATAATCCTTATCTTTAATATCTATGGGAGAGGTGGCAAACTTAGGATTAGAGGACAATTTAGGAATAATGGTACGTCTTGCAAGGAGACTCTTAATAACACTAGCAACATGTGTGTTTCAGCACTCTTCAACAAATTCATCAGTAAACTCAATGTAGCCATCATTAATATCATAACTCTCTCTAGACTCAGGTGAGCTAACAGGTGTAACAGTGTCTTCACTAGGAGTTTCAGTATTTCCTAGACCAGCCATAGTAGCATCTAGGAAAGAATCTAATGAACCACTCGCATCAAGCACAGTAGAAGTAACATCATGAGTATCAAAATTAGTTTCAGATTCAACAGTAGTAGCAGTGTGTGTAGCATGTGTATGTGGTGGTGGTGTAACAAGCTTACTTATAACAGACGGTGAATCAAGAGTAGCAGAAGTGTTTAGGATTGTACCTCTTCTTGTAGTGGATTGTAAAATAGGAAACTTTCCATCACGAGACTTCCCCATGATGAAAGGAGTAGCAGTGAACAACAATAGATCCAAGTGAACTTACAAATAAAGCTATGCTCCCCGGCAACGGCGCCAGAAAATAGTCTTGATGACCCACAAGTCTTAACAACTGAGTTGTCAATTCAGCTGCACCTGGGATCACAACAGTCTTCGCGGGTAGTATTACCCAATTTATTGATTCGACACAAGGGGATCCAAAGAATGCTTGCAAGCCTTAACAACTGAGTTGTCAATTCAGCTTCACCTAGAAATAGTTCTTGCTCACAGAAGTTTATCAGTAGAAACAGCAAAGCAATGGCAACCATAAAACAAGAGAAACATTAACAATAGTAGCAAACAGTAGGATATGAGCGCGTTAGGCATATGGATGGATGGATGGGCATTGCATGGACGAGTCTAAACATGTAACTTCAAGATCTAGGGCAATTGCAGATAAATAAGAATAAGCATCCAAGTACTAAACAATCATATGCATGTGCTCCATATATAGTCATGCGTGCTCGCAATGAGAACTTGCACAACATCTTTTGTCCTGCCATCCCGTTGCAGTAGGGCCTCAAGGGAACTACTGGCAATTAAGGTGCTCCTTTTAATAGAGCACCGGAGCAAAGCATTAACACTCCATGAACACATGTGATCCTCACATCACAGCCATCCCCTCCGAATTGTCCCAATTTCTGTCACTTTGGGGCCTTTGGATCCGGACAATGATATTTGTACACAACTTGCAGATAAGATCACAAACAATACTTTCATAATGATTCAACAATAAGTTCAGATCTGAGATCATGGCACTCGGACCCTAGTGACAAGTATTAAGCACAACAAGTTGCAACAAAGTCAAATAGCACTAATAGAGGTACGAGGCACCATGCCCTAACAATATTATTCGATTACATGATAGAACTCATCCAATCCCTACCATCCCCATAGCCTATAGCGGGGGATTACTCACTCATGGATGAGGGAAACATTGATGTTTGATGGAGAGGCATTGGCGATGATGATGGTGATGATCCTCCCCAAATTTCTCATCGCGGCAGGGTGCCAGAACGAAGTTTCTGGTTCTGAATCGCGGCTCCTGGTGGGTGCCGGCACAGCGGAACTCTTTCTGGAAAAATGTCAAACCCCCTAAGTTTTTAGGTCAGAAGGCAACTTATAGGCAGAGAGAGGCTGAGTCAGTCCTGGGCTGGCCACACCCCTCCCAGGTGCAGGGTGGGCCCACCCATGCGGCAGGGGGGTGTGGGACACCCAGGGCTCCCCTCCGTCTCGTATTCTGGCTCCATAGATCTTCTGGTGAAATAGGATTTTTGGCATATTTTCTGGGATTTTTCCTGATAGTTGATTTTCTGCACAAAAACTAGACACCAAGGTAATTCTGCTGAAAACAGTGTCAAGCCGTGTTAGTTGTATCCAAATCACACAAGTTTAGAGGAGAAATAATAGCAAAAGTGTTCGGAAAAGTAGATATGTTTTGGACGTATCATCGTGCAAGGCCGCCCGACGTCGACTGTCTCCGTCACCGAGCACCACCTCCACCGCCACCTGCACCCCACCTCCACTTCCACCCGCACCCCACCCCCAAGTGCAGCTAGGCCCCGCCTCCCGTCTGTTGGGCAGAGCCCTGCTGCCTCCTCGCAGCGGCCACATCCGCCCCTTCCTAGACCGCGAAGTGTCGCGCCATGCATCCTCGGGCTTGCTTTGGTTGTCCATCACTTGATGTTTGTATTCTTGTTGTATAGTTAAGGGATACACGAGAGCGATTGATCGAGTTTGGAACAACCACCGACATCCATTTTACCCCTAAGCACCATGGCTACCTGAAGCACACCAACGAGGCGCGCCAAGATCTCCTCGCCGACAAGACCGTCCTGATGCCGATGATGTCGAAGGTTGTACATGGAGCCACAAGAAGGCCACTGAAACTAGAATCCGAGATCTTCGACATGGACTCTTAAAATCTCCGATCTCCGACACGGAACCGAAGACCACGGTCTCGAGGATCTAAGCCTCGAACCAAGATCGCCTTCCCGGAACGCCATGACCTTCTTCACATAATCCAAAGGCCGTTGCCCCAAGACCAATCCCCCATCAAAGCCCGAACCCCCAAGATCTTCAGACCAATGTGTGACACTTATCCAACCCCTATTTTTTATAATATGACATATATACTTGTTTCATTTAAATTATTCATACTCGCATGCATATTGTGGATGTTTTGGGGTATCCAGTTGATTCACCTAAATTAAATATGGAGACCATATGTGGACAAATCTAGTCTCATATTGGCTTCATTTAAATTTGTGTAGTGAACCAGTGTCACTATTGGCCTTGTTAAGTCAACATTTAAATTGTGGGGTATCTAAACAACATAAACCATCTAATTAATTGTTGGGACCCCGGTTCCACCTAACATTTCCTAATTGCATCGCACCTTTTCCATGTCATGCATCTCATGTCGGTTTTCTGTCATAGTATTAAATAGTGCATCTAATATTTCTTCTAGTGCCTTGCTTATTTATGGATTAGGTCGATGAGTTGATGCGAGTGCCGACTTGACCTTCGGATGAACCTTTGACATTATTTTCCAGACGAGCATTCTCCCTCTTTCTACCTATTTTACATTTATAGTTTTTACTTCCTCCTATTGATCTACTGCTACCTGTGTTGCGATGCTTTAGTATTTTCGTACCCGTTATACACCTTGTAGCCTATATTGCCTTGGACACCTCCTATTACCTGTTGTTTGGATAGACAATTGGCCCTGTGTGTCGTAGTCGTTTGCTCAGGTGCTGCTTCGCTAAGAATGGCAATTTTACACACGGGTATGGGTACCTGCTGGTACCATACCTGCATGGTTAGGGTATGGGCACACTTTTATACCCATGGGTAATACCCATACCCTACCCATTAAGTGACGGGTACGGGCACATGTATAGACATGTACCCATGGTTATACCCATACCCTACCCGTTTAAACTGACATGTCAAACTTACCTATAGAGTTTCAACCTATGCGGCCGAGAAGCCTAGGGACGAGTATGTGAATGCGACTTCTAAACTTACTCATCTACTATTAGTAAGTAGAGATTATTGTCTTTTTTCAAATATGCAATTGATGAAAGTAAATTTTTGAATAACTTGTGTACTATTATATCTACCCGCCGGGTACCCAATTGGATACGGGTACCCGCCGAGTATGGGTATGGGTAAAATTTTATACCCGTGGGTACGGGTATGGGTAAGCCTTTGTACCCATTGACTACATGGGTATGGGTATGGTATTGCTCTACCCTTCCCATTGCCATCCTTATGCTTCGCATCGTCAAGTGCCACTGATGTTGGGGGTTGGCATATTCTTAATGGTGGAGATGATTATGCCTTTAATTATAGTCCGTTGCAACGGGTTTAATTTTGATGTTGAGTACTAAATTCACACTTGAGAATATATTCACTATGCCATTAATTCATCCAAATTAAGATCATGTATGGCTGATTTCATATTCAGTGAGATGTCTTTCCTATGCAATCTTCCTAATTATTGCATAAATATAAGTATAAACCATGTCTTATAAGTTCTTATCTCAGCTCTGGCCCCTTATTGTACTTGCTCTAAGGAGACTCGCCTGGCAGGAAAAAAACAAAAGACGTTGATGTATGCATCAAATTGGTGAAATTGGCATTGCTACCGTTGATACCTTGGGTCTCCTTGAAAGCATCTGAGATCGGATTGGGCAGCTCCATGTCGACTGGGTTTACCTCAAGAGAGATGACATAATAGAATAGAATAGAATATGGGGACAATGCATGACATAGATGCAAGTTTCTACTAAATTAGTCATTATAGGACAATGCAAAATTTCTAAAAACAATACCGGTTTGTATGCATCTCCTTTGACAAATTCGAAGCTCTCTCTGGCCTCAGCCATGTGGACATAATTAATATAGAAGAAAAAGCATACAAGAATGAAGCAGGATTTGTCCAAGTCTAGGAACTTGGAGTTTGCACTGACCTGTCGGAAACTTTATCGCTATCGCCACCGTAGACGGCTCTAGTTTCTGTCGCGAGTCACCTCCGGCCGCCAGATCGATGCTCCCCGATAGGTAACTTGGCAAGCGCCACACCGCTGTATTGGGCCACTGCGCAGGTCACCTTAGACGCCACCATGAAGGAGGTCGGACGACCCTATGACATCCTCAATCTTCCCTATGACATCCTCACTTTAGCAGAAATATGTGCAATGTGTAATTTGAATGGAACAAGAGAAAGAACAAACCTCAAAATGAGTATTCACCTCTTGATCTATCCTATGTAGTGAACTCCCACATTGGCATAAAATCCCTAAGGTGCAAACTGCATCTACCTTAATTGATTTGAGTTTAGTGCATCTTAAGTGTGCTATACAATGCAACAGTGTCATCACAGCATCCACAGGAAGCACTTCAGAAACTGGGTTAACATAAGATGCGTGCACATTCATTGGAAGTGAGCAATACTGACGATTCTTCCTGAGCATACGGCGGGCTAGATCATACTTTGTTTGGATGGTTGGGCGAAACTTGGATCAAATCTATTTAATTGACAAAGTAATTTACATTCTAGGAGTTAAATCTAGGTTATATAGTACTAATTATGTGTTCTGAAGCAAATTGTGTCGGTGATTAAGGCAGGCAGGGGGAGGCGAACCTTCGTAGTTGAGGCATCGCAGGAAAAATTAGGGACATGTGGCTCCATCAGGGCTCCAGAGGCCACGCGTCGGGGAACTTGGGCGGCACGGGGAGGATCTCCGGTTGTGCGGAGACCTGGGTGGGGAGATGGCGGCGTGAGACGTGGAGCGGGGGAAGCATGCTGATTGGGTTCCTGCGGCATCTCTCTAGGCATGAGATGCCAGGACAGGGAGAGCCATGGAAGCGCTCAGAGTTGGGGATCAATGGGGTAGCGAGCGAGGAGGTGCCGCAATGTACGCCTCAGTCTCCTCTCGTCTGGTTTGGTATGTTGGTGGATGCCACCACGGACACCTCTGTCTCGGGAGGCACCTTGACGCCCGCCCGAGGACCTCCTACCTTCTCCTGGCGATGCAGAACAGCTCGCTACGGATCTGGGCGTTGGGATTACGATTTAACCAGGGACGGGGAAAAGAGTTTGGTGGAACGATTGTTCCTCTCCACCGGCCGGAGGATGATGGTGGATAGGAGGGATGTGGCGAGACCAGCCCAATCAATTGCGAGGGTCAAGCCATGCGGGGAGGCATAGAGGTGGCGGCGTCGGTAGGCATCCCCGGTTGAAAACGTATTTTTGGTGGATGGAAACGTATTTGACTAACCTACCTCAAGGAAAATTAGTAGATAGATATTGAAAGTAGATAAATAATGCAGAGGCATAGATAGGTAATAGTTGAGATTTGGTTATTATCCCTCCCCTCTGTGTACACCTAGGACCCCAGTTCTTGACACATGTTCCGAGACTGAGCGCGCCACCCCTATCAGTTTAGTATCTGATTTTAAAGTAATGTTCTAGGGGCCATAACACTAGTTCGTACTTTATGCGTTACTACTGTACTTATGCCATGTATTCCATGTATGATATGTTTATTACCTGTTGCTCGATGATCGTTTATTACTGTTATGTAGGTGTGGCACTCTGTAATGGTAATTTTTTATCTATGACCTCTGCTCTCGTGCAAGTCCATGCAACCTTAGGGTCCGTACAAGGAGGATTAGCTATACCTCATACAGTACGCTCTTTCGTGTGGCCCCCATGTACTTGATTTGGGTCAGGGAAAGCGTCGTGTCCTATGCCCCACCGACATACCGATAGAAGTATGTTAATTGATCTGGCAACAAGGGTCGAAGTGCGTGTGGAAACTTTGGTGCACCCCTGCAGGGTTAAATCTTTTTGAAAAGCTGTGTCTGTGGTTATGGACGACTTGGAGCATAGTATCTCGATCTGAGACAACTAGAACTAAAGTTTACTGTTATAATTTGACTTTTATCTGATATGACTAGTAAGTTGAATAACCACCATGGAAATAATGAATAAAACTGCCAACCGTGTGAGTTTCCTCGGCTTGACTTCCTCGTTTGGTCTCGAGGGGGAAATACCAGGATGGGTATGTTTGGTGGTAGTATCAGGTTGATTTCGAATAGGTCTTTCTTATCCCTCTCTGATAGCCGACAGATGTATCGAGTCTCTATAGGTTGTTTAGTGCATGTTGCGATGCCACTTCAGTCCACCATACCAACATAGGCGAGGACCTCCGAATTCTAAGTCTCGATGTGTACTGGCCTCAGTACTGACCTCTCTATTTTCCTTTGCTCTTTGTCAGCACCTATTTTGTTTGAGAAGGTTTTGAGATCGACGTCGTTAGCAGGGTAACCCTTCTGGCTTGGCCTGGGCAGGGCTATGGACGCCATTGGTTATTCTTCAGGGTTCTTGGCCCAATTTGCATCTTATCCGTAGTCGGATGTTGTATCTTTTCAAGGTGATTTGGATATTTGTATTGTATATCTGTATTCTTGACTCTTTGAGTCATTGTTGTATATATGTTTTGTGGGTTCCATCGTGGACTAATGTGTAATGGTATTACTTCGTTTTCCACCCGTACAAAAGTGCCTGGTGGGCATCTTTGAATCGTTTCTATGCGGATTTGGCGGGAAACGCTAAAACTTGCATAGGACAGATCTGAGGATGTTACAAAGTGGTATCAGAGCTCAACAGTTGTGATAGACCAATTGTCCAGCATGTAGGATAACCTAGCTAACGTCCGATGTAGAGTGTCAAAACTATTTTGGAAATTGATTGGATAGATCTAATTTGGTATACTTTTACTCCTTACCCCTCTGTTGTTCTCCTCTTACCTCTGTGTTTTGAATCTGCTCTCTTATCTTTTCTTCAAGTCCAGGAATTTTCGTGGTTGGGTTTCTGTCGTACCTTCAGGGTTTCGCTTTCTTCCTCTTGCAATGGTGCTTTGACTTCTGGTCTTCATGCTATCTGATGAATATTTCATCTGTTGTACCTTTCAGTGGACCCAAAAATTCACTAATTTTTTTCTTTGTATCTCTCGATGTTTCCGACACGACGATATCATCTGTGTTAGATCCGATGAAGAACATGCATCACTCCTTTGTTTCCAAACATCGCTTGTGAAGATCTTCAGTCTAATTCCGAGAATGGTTGCATGATTTTCTATTGCATATGCAGAGTAATAGATTGGGTGCGTGATGGATTGGCCCCCATGCTGACTACTCAGTCTATTTGCTCTTGTACATTGAAGGGGATTAGAATGCATCTTTTCTCTCCTTCTGTCGAAGTTAGAGGTGGCTTTACCTTTTGAGACCTTATTTCTGGCTTTGTTCCTCCGAACTGTTCTCACGACAAGTTTTGCAAGGTGCAGTGGTCGCACCATCCCCTTGAAGAAGCTACATCGTAATTTGAAGATTTCTGTAGCACCCCCCGTGGTTAGGGTTAAACTAACCTCAGATCACTATCTAAGATAAGTTCAACTCCCAAACATGGAAGATCACAGTATGATTCGGTAACATTACAGAACACAGGGATTCAACATCATGAGTTTAAACTCTTAGCAGAGTGAGATATTAGAGTTATTACAAACCAGAGGTCAGAGACCCAACAGTACATCACACAGCGAAAGCAAATTATGTTGTTCTACACAACAACTTAGCAAAAGGCCTAAGAGGCCATTAACAAAAGCGACGTCCATCCCATAGTCCTCAGGCTGCTACCTAGGACCCCCAACTACGCGTCGATGTCAACATAGAAGCCACCTTCAGTTGCAACCAGATCCTCTGTAGAAAAACAACAATGGCACAAGGCTGAGTATGAGGATGTACTCCGCAAGACTTAGATAACCTAGTATCTACATGCTCTGGCTAGAAAGGCTTTCTCTGGATTTTCTTTTGCGGAAAGCAATCTTTATTTGTAAACAAGAGAGAGAAGAGGCTCATCTACTCAGAATCTTTTAAAAGGGATAAGATAGCTACTTCCTCGTCTTGTTCATCACATCTTGGTAACCACCAGCTTCATCAGAACCTCCTATCTAGGATTACCCCCTCGACCCAGAGGAAGCATCCTTAAGCACACGTGGATCAGCAAGTTTTACTTAGGTTATAGTTCTCTATGATCATCACATCCGTTCCCAAGTAGTTCATAATCGTGAACACGGATTTTCAAAAAGATTAATACCCTACAGGGGTGTACAACTTTACCCACACGCACCAACCGACTCTTAATGCCAAATTATTAGCCCTCTTCCTTGGAAGGCCGGCAGAGGGTGGTTGACCACGACCTTTACCTTGATTTCGCCGAGACCATGAGTCACGCCCTAGGGATGGTTCCGCCGTAACGGGTCAAGTCCCGAAGCCAGTACCTAAAGATGTGAGGCGAGATTGGTTCACCAGGGGCTCCATCGACCCCAAGCAACCCGGTCCACGCTTCCCTACCTGTTATGATGCACCTCCTTCACCTCCTCATTTCGAAAAGGTTTTCAATGCGTATGCCAGATGGAAAGCCTGAACTATGTGACTCATGGAATCTACTAGGCAAGTTAGTTGCTCGTGGGGTTTTCTAGGCCCCGTGTGGTTGTACGCTCATCTTGGTTCAAGAGGCAAGAACTCGGGTCCTAATGGTGGCGAGCATGGGACTACAAAAACCACACCCAATGTGGCCTCCCATACAAGCCTTAGCATGATTAGTTATCTCCTTCGATGATGTCACCACCTCCTACCTTTGTAGATTCTTCGGCACCTCTGATTCATCGTTTGGATAGATCAGACATTGATACTATGCATAGCTAAGCTGTCGACCTCAGAAGCTCTATCAACGCTCAGATGCCAGACCTAGGTATGCTAGGAGAAGTGGATCATGAGTATAAGGCTACAAAAGGGAAACGGTGCAGCAGATAGGTAACACTAGCTACTGACAGAAGACCACATTGGAATTGTGTGCATCATAGCGAGAAAGTAATAAACTTTATAAAACATAGGTTCAGAATGAGAGGCTATGCTTGCCTTGTCCGTCAGTAGATAGGTATGGATCCTCGGTGTTGTTGACTTCAGCTTCGGGCCCGGATCCTATCGCGAAGAATCAATACCGAAAAGAAAGGCAACAATCAAGACATGGCATCGATGCAATGCTCAAACAAGGATGATGATATGACAAGTTGAATTGCATTGAAATGAAACCCTAAGGCATGCTTGACAACTTAAACGGGGTTCCGAGGGTTGAAAACCCTAATTCAGGAAACTCCGGAAACACATGAGAGGGGTTGATTTAGTTCTCTAATTAAACTTGTCAGTAAAGTTATTGATCAATTTATGATTATAGCTTAAATAGGTAGAACTCATTTTTCTGAACATTTTGATATATTATTCATATTTTTCTGACTTATAAATAATAAGATATGAATTTTACAATATTTAAATCATTTTCTGAAATATTTAAACCTTTATTGCATCGGGCTGACGTCATAATACAACCTAGGGCTTTTGTTACCACATCTGAACATACCCACAGTGACTGACTGGTGGGGCCGAAGCCACATCAGCAGCCACACGCGCAAAACAGGTTCAGGGCATTTCTCACTGGGGCTAGCTCTAGCCACTGCGGCTGCCAGGTGGGGCCTGGGCCAGGCTGGCTGCCACGCAGGCGCCACGCGGGCATCGTTGGAGAACGGCCAGACGGAAGCATCGGGCGGCGCTAGGATGCGAACGGGTACACGCGGAACACCTCGTTCGAATCAGCGCATGGAGGCAGACCTAACTATGGCGGCGCCTCCATTTTGTGGTCACCGGAGCGATCTCCCACGGCAGACGACGGCGCGCAGAACCCGATGGCATGGCGTCGGCACAGAGGGAGAGGTAGCAAGCGAAGGGACTAGGGAGAATCAGAAGCTCACCCTGGAGCGGATCAAGGCGATGGCGAGGCTCGAGGAGGCCGGAATCAATGGCGAAGACGGCGACCGGCGTCGGGCAGGTGGCCTCGATTACGGCGAAGGAGAGGGATTCGGTGGGCGCTGGCCAGGGCAGTCGAATCAGTCGACCACGGCAGTCACCCCAACGAGCTCGAAACGGCGAGGGGAGGTGAGAAAACCCGCAGCTCCGACGAGCTAGGGTTCGGTGGAGGGGAAGAAATAGGGAAGGGATAAGGTTAGGGTTCGGCCGGGCGGCGGGAAGGGTTCTTATAGACGTTGTCGGCGTCGGTAGCATTCATCTTGGCGCGGCGAGCATCAGCAAGCGAGACGGCCGTCTTGCAGCAATGACGACTTTTTTGGCGTCCTTGGCGAGGAGGAAGAAAGGGAGAATGAGGCGAAGAAGTGCAGACTGCTCTGGGCCCCGGGTGGGTGGACTGGGCCATTGGCTGAGGGAAAGGTTTTGAGAGGGAGAGAGAGAAGCTGGGCCGTGGCCTGGTTCGGCTGCTGCTCATTTTTTTTAACCAAAACTTTTTCCTTTTAAGTTTTGTTATTTCTGTTTGGTATTTTCCTTTCAAATTCTGTTTTTGAGTTATTTCAAAAATACAAGAGGTTTTGCAAAAATAACTGAAACACTATGGGACCCTTGTAAACAATTTGGGCTCCACAAATTTTGGGGGTTTTCAAAATTCAAACCATTTGAATGTGTTTCAAAGAGAGGGGAAGAATCTAGGGTTTAGGGTTTGCATTTAATTCAGCACACTTGATCACGTGCATTACTTGGATGATTTAAATAGATGCATGCCATGCTTAAGTACTGAGTACATATATTACAAACATGGGTTGTTACAATTTCTTTTATTAGGAATCTCGGGGCGAGATTCGTGTTTAGTGGGGGAGACTTATATCATCCCAATTGTCTAACATTGGAATGCTACATAATAAATACAAATCAACACTCATATGCTTGTTAATTGTTGCATCATCATGATGGCATGCTCATGTCATCATGCCACATTGCATTTGAGCACCCTCATGACTGCAAGCTTCTGTTCTCCAAAAACTATTTTAAAAACTCTATTTTGTTTTTAAATATCCCTCGCCTTTTATTTCAAATCAAAACCTTAGGCTTGTCCAGAGTATTTTGTTTCTCTAAAAACCTATTTGAAATTGTTTTATTTTAAAATAAAATAAATATTTACCAGGGGAGGCCACCAGCCTGCCGGGCCAAAGCCTAGCAAACCAGCAGCCTACCACCCTGGTTAAATCCTGACCCTAGATCCCTCTAGTACCAAACACTAACCTAATCCCCACTCGCCCTACCTACTCCCTCCTCCCTGCCGCCACACACCCGAGCGCTGCCAGCGCACCACCCACCGACACACCTGCCTGCCCCTGGACCCAACGCCGCCTTGACCGCGTCCATCCCGCGCGCCTCGCACTCCAGCATGACCGCGTCCTAGCGCAGCGGCAACCTACCGCAATCCCCGGCCCCACCCCCATCCCGGCGTCCTATCCACGCGACCCCTCCCGCATGATTTCTGCCGCTCGCTTCACCACGAACATGCGTCCTCCCTCGACCATGTCTCCTCCTTCCTCGCTCACATGTACCCTCCGTCAGGCTCGGCCTCCTCGTCATTCCCGTAATCGACACCACCGCTCTCCGTGTGACCTCGCCATCGTCCTGCGCTACCACCGCATCGGGGCACCCCTCTCCTGGCCCTCTGCAACCTCCGCTCGATGCTCCCCTCTCTGGGCCTCGCCTCAACCACTGCATGACCCGACACCGCCTCGGGCTCGTCCCTGCTTGCCACTTGAAGAGATTCTCATCTGTGCCCTCAGTTGACTCCGCCCGTCATCCCTCCCTATCCTCTCCTCCGGCTGCCCGCGTCGCCCTTCCTAGTCCTCTCCGAGCCGCTGTAGCACCGCCGCTTCGGCTTGGCCTCGCCGTTAACCGCTGTGTGCGTCCCTGCGGTGCTTCGCCTCCTGTCGCCAGCGCCCGTGACCACAAGCCTCTCCTCGTCACTCGCCTCACCCACGCAAGGACGCCTGGCGTTGAAAGGATACAGATTCCACCTAGAGGGGGGTGAACAGGCGGTTAAAAAAATTTGAGAGTTCTCAACAAAGGCGGAATTAAACTAGCATTTACTTTGTCAATCACAAAACCTAGAATAACTAGGGTTCACCTATGTTCAGGAACAACTTATGCTAATCAAGACAAGTAACTATGTGATAGCAAGATATAGACTTCAAGCATGAAGGCTATCACAAAGTAAGGTGCATAATTAAAGAGTTCGGGTATAGAGATAACCGAGGCACGCGGGGACAACGATATTTTACCGAGTTCCTCCCAACATGGAGTACGTCTCGTTTGGAGAGGGGGTGGTATCAAACCACCTATGCCACAAAAGGTCTCCATTGTTCTTCGGTGAATCTCACCACAATGGGATCGATTCACACTTCCACTACCGGTGCACTTGTCGGTGGCAATCCGAAACCTCTCACAAGGTTGGGGCACTTCTCCACAACTTAATTGGAGGCTCCCAACAAACAAGCTTGGGGAAAGATATACAACTTAATTGGAGGCCCCAAGTAATCCACAACCTGCAACACAACCAAACTGTCTAGGGTTCCAAGAACCCAAGAGTAAAAAGCTTCTCAACTTTCACTCACCAAATACTCTGAGGAGAACTCAAACTGATGCACAGAATGCAAGAGGCAAGAACACCATAAAGATGCTCCAATCCCTCACTCTCAAGTTTCAACAAAGCTACTAAAGCTATTGGGGGAACAAGAGAGGAAGAACACAAAGAGGGACACAAAATCCCCCAAGATCTAGATCCCAAAGATACACTCACAAAGAGATGTTTTGGTTTGGTCAAAACATAGATCTAGATCTCCTCTATATTCCACTCAAATATAGGCAAGAATCATTGGAGGGGAAGACTTGAATCAAGCTTGAGAGAATAAGAATAATGGGGCAAAGCTTGGGAAAAATAGAGGAAGAAGAAGCACCCAAAATGATAAAAGGAAGGAAGTATATATAGGGCCCATGATTTTTCTGCCCGTTGGGAGCTAAAAATTGAGCTGGGCCGGTACTACCAGACCAAATAGCCCAGCAGCGCCAAAATGGAAAACAAGCATGGCGGTCAGCCAACCTTGAGTTGTAGCCGAGAGGCGATGTCACAAGGCCAGCCTGGGACCGAGAAGAGGGCGACGCTGGCAGGCCTTAGGCGACGCTGGAATGAGCGAGGCGGCAGCGGCAAGGAGCGGGTTGGGATGTCGAGTTTGCAAGCTACCAGATTACTACCAGCCAGCAGAGTACCGGGCCAAGAGGCATAAGCTCCCACTACCACGTGGGCCAAAAGGGGTGCGCGTGTGCATTGGGCCATCCGGTAGTACCAAGCAGTACTACCGCTTCGGCCCAGAAAACCATATTTTCTTTTTCTTTTTCTTTTTCTTTTTCTTTTTCCAAATCAAATAAAGAAAAATACAAACGGTGACTCCGATTGACCCGATTCTAATTACGTTGGAAAGAGGACGACAAGAGCTACCCAATAAAAATATTGGCTGTCACTAAGTGAGAATGTATCAAGTATTATAATGTGAGATACCTCACTTGGTGAGAAACCGGAAATCCTCCAAGATCAAAATCGCAACATGGTATAAACGTGAGATCCAATTTTGATGACCAAGAGCTTGTTATGGATATTACCACAAGCTCTAAATCCTCACATGGATAAGACAAAATAACAACTAAATACGATGATGCAAGAATGCAAAGGTTTTAGCTCACTCCAAACGATATGATCGAGTTACTCATATGAGAGCCCCTATTGATAGAACGACTATCTATTCTAAACCCGGTCTCCCAGCAACAACATGAGACCGGCAAAAGGGAAAACCTATCAAGATTATACCTTTGCCTTGAGAAATCCACTTGATCTTGATGTATACGATCTTGTCCTTCTCAAGATGGAACGCCTTTCTTGATTCCTCATCATCGATCCATGATCACCGAGGATGGCAAGCATCAAACATGAGATCTTCTATAGATGGAGCATTTTGAGCTTGCACAACACATATTCTTATCATTTCATCGACCTTGAAGCCAACACATGCTCCAAGCGATGCCAATGTACAAATCCTACAAGTGCAACTTAATACACATTAGTACATAAAGATTGTCATTAATTACCAAAACCACACATGGGGCCCACATGCTCTTTCACGCGTCGACCGTCTCCGTCACCGAGCACCACCTCCACCGCCACCTACACCCCACCCCCGAGCTCAGCTAGGCCCCGCCTCCCATCTGCTGGGCAGAGCCCTGCCGCCTCCTCGCAGTGGCCACATCTGCCCCTTCCTGGACCGCAAAGTGTCGTGCCACGCATCCTCGGGCTTGTTTCGGCCGTCCTTCACTTGATGTTTGTATTCTTGTTGTATAGTTAAGGGATACACAAGAGCGATTGATCGAGTTTGGAACAACCACCGACATCCATTTTACCCCTAAGTACTGCGGCTACCCAAAGCACACCAACAAGGCGCGTCAAGATCTCCTCTCCAACAAGACCGGCCTAATCCCGATGATGTCGAAGGTTGTACATGGAGCCACAAGAAGGACACTGACACCAGAATCTGAGATCTTCGACATGGACTCTCAAAATCCCCGATCTCTAACACAGAACCGAATACCTCGGTCGAGGATCTAAGCCCCGAACCAAGATCGCCTTCCCGGAATGCCATGACCATCTTCACGGAATCCGAAGGCCGTTTCCCCAAGACCGATCCCCCCGTCGAACCCCCAAGATCTTCAGACCAATGTGTGACCCATATCCGACCCCTATTTTTATAATATGACATGTATACTTGTTGCATTTAAATTATTCATACTCACATGCATATTGTGGATGTTTGGGTGTATTTAGTTAATTCACCTAAATTAAATATGCAGACCGTATGTGGGCAAATCTAGTCTCATATTGGCTTCATTTAAATTTGTTTAGTGAATCGGTGCCACTATTTGCCTTATTAAGTCAACATTTAAATTGCGGGGTATCTAAACAACATGAACCATCTAATTAATTGTCGGGACCCTGGTTCCGCCTAATATTGCCTAATTGCATCGCACCTATGCCATGTCATGCATCATACATGTATCATGCCCGGTTTTTGTCGTAGTATTAAATAGTGCATCTGATGTTTCTTCTAGTGCCTTGCTTTTTCACGGATTAGGCCGATGAGTTGATGCAAGTGCCGACTTGATCTTCAGATGAACCTTCGGCATTATTTTCTAGGCGAACATTCTCCCTCTTTCTATCTATTTTACATTTGTAGTTTTTACTTCCTCCTATTGATCTACTGCTACTTGTGTTGCGATGCTTTAGTATTTTCATACCCATTACACCCCTTGCAGCCTATATTGCCTTGGACACCTCCTATTACCTGTTTTTGGGTAGACAGTTGGCCCCGTGTCTCGTAGTCACTTGCTCAGGTGTTTCTTCGCATCGTCAAGTGCCACTGATGTTGGGGTTGGCATATTCTTAATGGTGGAGATGATCATGGCTTTATTTATAGTTTAATAAATAATATTGAAAGTAGATAAATAATGCAGAGACATAGAGGCGTAATAATTGAGATTTGGTTATTATCCTGCCCCTCTGTGTCCACCCAGGACCCGAGTTCTTGACACCTGTTTCTAGACTGAGCGCGCTAACACTAGTTCGGGCTTATAAACACCCCTATAGGCTTAGTATCTGATTTCAAAGTACTGTTCAAGGAGCCACAACACTAGTTCGGGCTTTATGCGTGACTACTATACTTATGCCATGTATGCCATGTATGATATGTTCATTACCTATTGCTCGATGAGCGTTTATTACTGTTGCGTAGGTGTGACACTCTATCACGGGAATATTTTGTCTATGACCTCTGCTCCCATGTAAGTCCATGCAACCTCAGGGTCCATACGAGGAGGATTAGTGATACATCGTACGAGTAGCTCTTTCGGGTGGCCCCCGAGTACTTGCTTTGGGTCAGGGAAAGTGTTGTGTCCTATGCCCTGCCGACATACCGATGGAAGTACGTTAATTGATCTAGCAACAAGGGTCGAAGTGCATGTGGAAACTTTGGTGCACCCCTGCAGGATTAAAACTTTTCGAAAATCCGTGGTCGTGGTTATGGACGACTTGGAGCATAGTATCTCGATCATAGACAACTAGAACTAAAGTTTACTATTATAATTTGACTTGTATCTAATATGACTAGTAAGTTGGATAACCACCATGGAAAGAATGAATAAAACTGCCAATCATGTGAGTTTCCTCAGCTTGACTTCCTTGTTTGGTCTCGAGGGGGAAATACTAGGATGGATATGTTTGGTGGTAGTATTAGGTTGGTTCTGAATAGGTCTTTCTTATCCCTCTCTGATAGCAAACAGATGTATCGAGTCTCTATAGGTTGTTTAGTGCATGATGCGCTACCGCTTCAGTCCACCATACCTATGTACGCGAGGACCGCGGAATTCTAAGTCTCGTTGTGTACTGGCCTCAGGACTGACCACTCTCTTTTTCCTTTGCCCTTCGTCGGCACCCCTTTTGTTTGAGAAAGTTTTGCGATCGACATCGTTAGCAGGGTTACCCTTCCGGCTTGGCCTGATATGTCATAAACGTATCTATAATTTTTTATGTTCCATGCTTGCTTAGTATCAAATTTGCTTTGCTTTGTCTACACTTTGAGGTATTTTTATACATTTTCTGGTACTGACCTATTAAGAAGATGTCGTAGTGACAGTTGCATGTTTTCTGCTATTTTTGCTTTCAGAAAAGCTAGTAACAAACTATTCTCGGAATTAGACAGGACAAAAGCCAAAGTCAATATTTCACCAAGGAGAACACGGAGTCCACGGGATAGACAGAGGGGATCCACAGGGCGACCACACCCCCCAGGCGCGGACCCACCCTAGGCCACGCCAGGACAGGGTGTGGGGGCCCTGGCCGTCCCCTGCCTTGCCTCTTCGCCTATAAAAGCTCCCCGATGCCAAAACCCTAAGTACCCGATCAGATCTCCACGAAACATTCTGTAGCCGTCGCCACTATCGTCCCTAGATTGGGGGGATCCGAAGCTCTTCCCGGTACCCTGCCGAAGGGGAGAGATCATCCCGGAGGCCTTCTTCATCACCATGCCAGCCTCTGGTGTAATGCGTGAGTAGTTCACCCTTGGACTATGGGTCCATACAGTAACTATATGGTTGTTTCTCCTCCTTTGTGCTATCATGTTTAGATCTTGTGAGCTCCGTTCATGATCAAGATCATCTATTTGTAATCATGTGTGTTGTGTTTGCGGGGATCCGATGGATATTGAGATACTATGTCAGATTCATTATTGATTCTATCATGTCTGATTGATTATTGATTCTATCATGTCTGTGTTGTTTGAGATCTTGCATGCTCTCCGTTTCTAGTAGCTATCTTGGCCAAGTAGATGCTAGTGACTCCAAGAGGGAGTATTTATGCTCGATAGTGGGTTCATGCCTCTATTGAATCTGGGGAAGTGACGGAAATCTCTAAGGTTATAGATGTGTTGTTGCTACTAGGGAGAAAACAACAATCTTTTGTTCATGGAAAAATTGTATTATTTACTTTACACACGTTGCTTAATGCAATTATTCGTTGCTTACTACTTAATACTGGAGGTGGTTTGGACGATAACCTAAAGGTGGATTATTAGTCATAGATGCAGTTGGATGGCGGTCTATGTATATTGTTGTAATGCCCAATCAAATCTCATAGGAATCATGAATGTCTAGTATTTGCATTGTTATGCCTTGCCCAGTTCCTGTCTTGCCCCGATGTAATTTGTTCACCCAGCATGTTATGTTATTTATCTTAAGGAGAACACCTCTATTGAACTGTGGACCATGGTCCAATCTTTACCATTGTTACATCATCTACTCTTACCGTTTACTTTCTGCAATTAACCATTATTTTCCACACTATACGTTTAATCCTTTGTTTTCAGCAAACCAGTGAGATTGACAACCTCATTGTAAGTTGGGGCAAAGTTTTGAGTTTGTGTTGTGCAGGATTCCAAGTTGCTAGCAACACCTTGGAGTTGTTTCCTTGATCATACTGGTTCTAGAACCTTGGTTTCACAACTGAGGGAAAATTTGCCGCTATGCTCATCATACCTTCCTCTTGGGGTCTCCCATCGAAGCTCTACAATTGAGCCGCGTCAAGACATTTTCTGGCGCCATTGCCAGGGAGTTAAGGACAGCTTCACAAGGGGAGTCCCTCACAACCATTCTTTTTACTTTTTTTTGCTTAGTTCCTTTTTCTTTGTTTTTCTTGCTTCTTTTTATCAAAAAAAATCCAAAAAAATAGTTTCGTTTGGTTTGCTTTTTCTTATCAAAATTCCAAAAAAAATAGTTCCCACTCTAGTTGCTGTTGCTGTTGGCTTGCTCCACTTTTGCAAAAATGAACTCTGCTGAGAATACCAAGTTGTGTGACTTCACTAGCACAAACAATAATGATTTCCTAAGTACACCTATCGCTCCACCTGCTCCCGATGCTACCTTTTATGAAATTAAGCCTACTTTATTGAATCTTGTTATGAAAGAGCAATTTTCTGGTGCTAGTTCTGATGCTGCTGCTGCCCACCTCAATAACTTTGTTGAAATTTTTGAGATGCAAAAATATAAGGATGTAGATGGAGATATTATTAAGCTCAAATTGTTTCCTTTATCCTTGATAGGAAAAGCTAAAGAATGGTTGCTATCCTTGCCTAGAAATAGTATTAATTCTTGGATTAAATGCAAAGATGCTTTTATTGGAAAATACTATCCTCCTGCTAAGATTATATCTATGAGAAATGAAATAATGAAATTTAAACAACTTGATAACGAACATGTTGCTCAAGCTTGGCAAATAATGAAAACTTTGGTAATGAATTTTCCCACTCATGGACTGACTGCTTGGATGATTATCCAAACTTTTTATGCAGGGTTAAATTTCTCTTCAAGAAATCTGTTGGATTCTGCTGCTGGAGGTACCTTTATGACCATCACCTTGGGTGCTGCAATGAAGCTCCTTGATAATATGATGGTTAATTATTCTGAATGGCACACTGAGAGAGCTCCACATGGTAAGAAGGTAAATTCTGTTGAAGAAACCTCCTCCTTGAGTGATAAAATTGATATTATCATGTCTATGCTTGTTAATGGAAAATATCATATTGATCCTAATAATGTTCCTTTAGCCTCTTTGGTTGCTCAAGAAGAGCAAGTTGATGTGAACTTCATTAGAAATAACAATTTCAACAACAATGCCTATAGGAATAATTTTGGTAGTAATAACTATAGGCCTTATCCTCCTAATAATAGCAATACTTATCATGGTAGATCTGGAATGCCTAGTGAAGATAGGATTCTAGAAGTTGAAAGATCCACTAAAAACTTCATGCAAATGCAATATGAGCAGAACAAAATATTCACTAAAACTATGGAAGAACAATCTGCTAGTTTGAAAAATATTAGTCATCAACTTGAGAATTTGAATAGGGAAATTCCTAGTTTGCAGTCCAAAATTTTGAATGCTGAGAAAAATATTTCATCTTTGTCTGAAGCATAGTCCTCCTTGATTAATAAAATGGCTGCCAAACCTGAAACCTTGGAAAGTACCTTTGCTGCTACTCATGCCATACAAGTTACTATTGATGAAAATGTTAGAATATTAGCTAAATTACATGCTAAGTGAGAAAGAGAAGATGAAATTGCTAAAAACAATAGTATTTGTACTATTACTACCACCAATGTTGATGCTAGCAAAGCACAAGAAGTCCCCATTCCTCTTACAACAATGCCTAAACCCAATAAGTCTACCACCTATGATGCTAAGTTTGATTTTGATCTTGATGGTTGCAATATCTCTGAAGTGATTATGTTCCTACAAAATCTTGTTATAAGTCCTAATGCTATTGCTATGAATATGGCTTTTACAAAACACATTACATATGCTCTCATTAAAATTAAGAAAGAAAAATTGAAACACAAAGCTTCTATTCCTAGTAAAGTAGAAGATAGTTGGGAACCCATCATTAATATGCAAGTGAATGACTTTGATATTAAAGCTTCATGTGACCTTGGTTCTAGTGTCTCTATTATGCCTAGAAAGATTTATAAAATGCTTGATTTGCCACCTTTGGAAGATTATTATTTGGATGTTCCACTTGATGAGAATGCTAAAAATAAACTAATGGGGAGTATTAATAATGTTCTTACTATGGTTAACAGTCCCCATGTCCCTATTTATTTCTATGTTTTGGATGTTGAATGCAATGCTTCTTGTCCTATTACTTTGGGAAGACCTTTTCTTAGAACTATTGGTGCCATCATTGATATGAAAGAAGGCACCATTAGATATCAATTTCCATTCAAGAAAGGTATAGAACACTTCCCTATAAGGAGAGAGAAGTGCCATTTTCTCCTCTTTTGAAAGCAAAATTTGATGTTAATGCTTCTTCATTTGAAAATACTTGATTCTTGCTTCTTGTGCCTAACTTAAAGGCGTTAAAGAAAAGTACTTATTGGGAGATAACCCAATAGTTTTCTTGAGTCTTCGAAGTTATTAATTCTGTAATAACCTCTCCTTATCCTTTTTGTTTGATTTTTGTGCCAAGAATAACCTCTAATGAGAGAGAAGTAAGATTTGGGCAGTTGCTGTCCCGAAACAGATTTTTGTGCTTCACTGTAAAAATTCGTGAAAAATCTCTGTATCTCCGATTGAGCTGTAATTTTCTAAGTAAATCCCCCAGGTTGTTATCTAACTTTAGTTAGTTCAACACTTTTCGATTTTAGCAACATAAGGTCTACGAAAAAATCGGTTTTTACCTGCTGGTCTGTTTTGACAGATTTCTGCAATTATTTGCATTTGCCTCTTTATTGAGTTCTCTTTGGTAAATTGAGCTTTTTGAAGGAATTTCTACAGTAGCTTGTGTTTTTAGTAAAAAATTTGCTGTTTTGAAACTAAACCCAAAGGTTTATTCTTTTGAATGCACTAATGTTGCTAATGAAGATTGTGTGAAGTTTTGTATAAAGGAAATTTTCAAGTGTAGGGGAAGAATGATGTAATGAGATGAAGAATGGACAAAATCTCAAGCTTGGTGATGCCATCCCGTGTCACCCCAAGAAATATTTAATAGGTACAAGCATCAAAGCTTGGGGATGTCCTAGGCATCCCCTTCTTCATCAATAAAAATCTCAAGTCTCTTTCTAGACACTTTGTTTTTATTGTTTCATGCACTGTTGTGTTGTTCTTGGAGCGTCTTAGTTTTTGTTTTTGGTTTTCATTTTCTTAGTTTGCTTGAATAAAGTAGTGGACCCCCGCTTTCTCTGTGATGTTTCAAATAAGTTGATTGGTGTTGGAAAGGAGTAGAAAGTTTCATGCTTATAGTGGTACAAAAAGGAGCTTATTTTGATTGTGGTCTAGACTTTATCATGCCATGTTAGATGTTGTTTTGACCTTATGCTTAGTGATTATTGTTGTAGCATGACTTGTTCCAAACAATTGAGATTGCTTAATGTGCCTTGCAAGAATCATGCATTTTTTAGCATACAAAAGCATAGTATTGTGGTATTCTCCTTTGATTCATTGTTTGGGTTGACTTGGCACATGCTCACACCATGTTATGACTATGAACCAGTCACCTTAGCCTCTATGATCATTTAGTTTTTGACTTGTGGTACCACTTTATGCTTTGATTGATAATGTTTTGTCGCTCTGCATGATTATGGCCATTATTGCTCTCTTATTTGGTCGCTCCTAGTCTTTTGCTAGCCTCCACTTGTATTGAGTAAGCTCTACTCATGCATCCAACTCCCAAGAAACCAAGTTATTCCAAAGAGTCCACCATAAATTCCTATGCATGGTGTGTTACACCATTCCAAGTATATTCTTGTTTTATCTATCTTCCAAATTAAACTTGTTATGTGAAAATTAGTGATTAAAGATCTCACAGACTTGATGGCACACTTTATTTTTCTTGCCCCTAATAAACTTAAACCATTGTGTCATCTATGTTGTATATTCTTGCATTTATAAGTTAGGAATTGGCAGAACCGTGATGTCACGGGGAACGCTTTCAACACCTATAAATATCTACCCAGTTGATATCATGCTCTTTTGTTTATGGATGTCGGCGGTGTGAAATAAAAGGGGAGCTTGTAAGTTCATGGAGTTATGTATGTGTGTTAGAGAAATGCCTAGGCCGCTAGCCTAAGCCATGACTAATCATGGTGGAAACTTGCAGCATCACCATACTGAGCAATCTATGAAGCATTCTTGTTATAAAAAAGAGATAGAAAAAAGAAGAGTAAAAGAAAAAAAGAGGAAAGAAGAGAAAAAAAGCACCATTTTCCCATGGTAAATAAGAAAATTGTTGAGATGCTCATTGTTTGTTGCCTTGTCATTTTGATATGGGATAGCTCCTGTGTCAAGGGGCAAGGGGTACCCCGTTGACGGTTCTCTATAATACACATATACTTACAATGACAAGAACTTACCGATAACTAAAGTTGAGTAGCATGAGGAACGGCCCTCGTACTCAAGGGACATGAGGTTGCCAATTTATACTTTGTCAAGCATATACTCCATACTTTGTTCACCTTAACCTTAATCACTTCAAGATGCTTATGATAGGGGCAATGAGAGCTGAAAGCTAACAAGTACCATAATTTTTGGAAGCTCTTTATGAAACTTGAAATCCCTGCTTCCCTTTATGAAGGGCATTTCTTCCTACGTTTATATTGAGTCTCCACCTTCTATCTTTTTGCACCAACTAGGAGAGATTGGTTGTCATTCTTAGTTCTATGTGCATTGTCCCAAAATTTATTGATTGATTCATAATGTTTATATTGCTTGTTCTTGAACTATTTGTATCTAGTCAGCCTTATGAACTTTGAAGGTGTCCTATGAATTTATGTTTGATACTCCATGAGGGACAAGCTGAATGCCACTATGTTATGTTTTATATATGTGAAACAAACAAACGTCTTTCAATGCATTGTTATTCATGATATTTGTTTGTATCCTTTCATGTTGCAGCATAGTTACTATGTCTTATTGTTAGAACTTCATCTTTCATGCTCATGTTTAGAGTACTTTGATCCCAGCTTTCAATGCTTGCAAATGGTTTGATCAAAATTGTGATGGTGCATGTCACCTAAAAAATTATTATTTTTATCACTTACCTACTCGAGGACGAGCAGGAGTTAAGTTTGGGGATGCTTGATACGTCATAAACGTATCTATAATTTTTGATGTTCCATGCTTGTTTAGTATCAACTTTGCTTTGCTTTGTCTACACTTTGAGGTATTTTTATACATTTTCTGGGACTAACCTATTAACAAGATGTTGCAATGTCAACTGCTTGTTTTCTGCTGTTTTTGGTTTCAGAAAAGCTAGTAAGGAAATATTCTAGGAATTGGACGGGACAAAAGCCAAAGTCAATATTTCACCGAGGAGAACACGGAGTCCAGAGGAGAGATGAAGGGGAGCCACAGGGCGGCCGCACCCCCTCCAGGCCTGGGCCCACACTGGGCCGTGCCAGGGCAAGGTGTGGGGCCCATGGCAGCCCCTACCTCTCCTCTTTGCTTATAAAAGCCCCCCGATGCCAAAACCCTAAGTACCCGATCATATCTCCACGAAACAGTCTATAGCCGCCGCCACCATCGTCCCTAGATCGGGGGATCCGAAGCTCTTCCCGACACCCTACCGGAGGGGAGATATCACCCGGAGGCCTTCTTCATCACCATGCCAGCCTCTGGTATGATGCGTGAGTAGTTCACCCTTGGACTATGGGTCCATACAGTAGCTAGATGGTTGTTTATCCTCCTTTGTGCTATCATGTTTAGATCTTGTGAGCTCCGTTCATGATCAAGATCATCTATTTGTAATCATGCATGTTGTGTTTGCGGGGATCCGATGGATATTGAGATACTATGTCAGATTGATTATTGATTCTATCATGTCTTATTGATTATTGATTCTACCATGTCTGTGTTGTTTGAGATCTTGCATGATCTCCGTTTCTAGTAGCTATCTTGGCCAAGTAGATGCTAGTGACTCCAAGAGGGAGTATTTGTGCTCGATAGTGGGTTCATGCCTCTATTGAATCTGGGGAAGTGACAGAAATTTCTAAGGTTATAGATGTGATGTTGCTACTAGAGATAAAACAACAATCTTTTGTTCATGGAAAAATTGTATTGTTTACGGCACACACATTGCTTAATGCAATTACCCGTTGCTTGCAACTTAATACTGGAGGGGGTTTGGACGATAACCTGAAGGTGGATTATTAGTCACAGATGCAGTTGGATGGCGGTCTATGTATATTTTTGTAATGCCCAATCAAATCTCATAGGAATCATGAATGTCTAGTATTTGCATTGTTATGCCTTGCTCAGTTCCTGCCAATTGTCCCGCTATAATTTGTTCACCCAGCATGTTATGTTATTTATCTTAAGGAGAACACCTCTAGCGAACTGTGGACCACGGTTCAATCTTTACCATTGTTGCATCATCTACTGTTACCATTTACTTTCTGCAAGCAACCATTACTTTCCACACTATACGTTTAATCCTTTGTTTTCAGCACACCAGTGAGATTGACAACCTCACTGTAAGTTGGGGCAAAGTCTTTAGTTTGTGTTGTGTAGGATTCCAAGTTGATAGCAACACCTTGGAGTTGTTTCCTTGCTCCTACTAGTTTGATAGCATTGGTTTCATAACTGAGCAAAAATTTGTCGTTGTGCTCATCATACCTTCCTCTTGGGGTCTCCCAACGAAGCTCTACAAATGAGCCGCGTCATGGCCTGGACAGGGTTATGGACTCCATTAGTTATTCTTTAGGGCTCTTAGACCAATTTGTGTCTTATCCGTAGTCGGATGTTGTATCTTTTCAAGGTGATTTGGATCTTTGTACTGTATATTTGTATTCTTGACTCTTTGAGTCGTTGTTGTATATATGTTTTATGGCTTCCATCATGGACTAGTGTGTAACGGTATTACTTCATTTTCCACCTGCACGAAAGTGACTGGTGGGTACCTTTGAATCGTTTCTATGCGGGTTTAGCGGGAAACGCTAAAACTTGCATAGGATCGATCTGAGGGTGTTTTGGTTCCCAGGTTTCTCTTGATGCCAAAGTTGACCCTAATGAGCGCCAGAGTGACTAATATTGAACCTTGCATGCTTGCACACATATTGTGGATGTTTGGGGGTATTTAGATGATTCACCTAAATTAAATATGGAGACTATATGCGGTTTATTCTTGTCTATTATTAGCTCCATTTAAATTTGTGAAGCGAACCGATGCCATGTTTTGCCTTATTAAGTCAACATTTAAATTGTGGGGTATCTAAACAACGTGAACCTCCTAATTGATTGTTGGAACCCTGGTTCCGCTTAATATTGCCTTGTCCCATCACATCTTTTCCATGTCATGCATCATGCCCGATCTTCTGTCGTACTATTAAATAGTGCATCCGGTGTTTCTTTTAGTGTTTTTATTCTTCACGGATTAGGCCATTGATTTTATGCGAGTGTCGACCCGATCTTTGGATGACCCTTTGGCAGTGTATTCAGGCAAGTATTCTCCCCCTTTCTACCTATTTTGCATTTATAGTCTTTACTTCCTCCTGTTGATCTATTGCTATCTGTGTTGTGATGCTTTAGTTTCCGTACGACTTATATTCCTGCAATCTATATTGCCTTGGACACCTCCTATTACATGTGGTTTGGTAGCCAGTTGGCCTTGTGAGTCATAGTTGCTTGCTCAGGTGTTACTTCGCATCATCGATGTTCCACAGTTGTTGGAGGTTGCCACATGCTTAATGGTGGAGATGATCATGACTTTAATTAAAACTTGATATTAAAATGCTAGTAATATTTACAACTAATGTAGAGGTACCGGTAGGCAATATATGTTATTTGGTTTTTACCCGCCCACTTGTGTCCCCTAGTACCCCGAGTACTTGATGCTTGTTCCTTGACTATTGCACTATCTGCATGTGGGACCATGAATCCCCTTAGCAAGAGCTTGATTCACATCAAATTTATTGGGGCCACAAACTAGTTTAGGAGGTTATTACTACATGTACTTATGCCATGCTTTACTGTTTTATTTACTACTATTGCTCGAGGAGCGTTTACTACTA
Source organism: Avena insularis (assembly GCA_023614405.1). Taxonomy (NCBI): domain Eukaryota; kingdom Viridiplantae; phylum Streptophyta; class Magnoliopsida; order Poales; family Poaceae; genus Avena; species Avena insularis. The sequence continues at coordinate 216,127,961 of CM042685.1, read as the reverse complement.
TATTGTTTAAGACTTGTGCTATGTTTACGTGGCATCAACAAGCCCAATCACACTTTCAGATTCCTAGTCGTTTATAGCCGTCGACACAAACCCTAGGTTAGTCTCGGAGCCAGCCAACTTCGTTACGGGTAGCTTAGTGGGGTGGCCCCCTGAAATAATTTTTGAATCTTGTGATTGCATTGTCGTGAGGCCTCGTTGGGTTTTATTTGGTTTTTCTGAGGTTGATTATGCATGTGTTGCTATTTGTGCACCCCCTGCAGGGTAAATCTTTTCGAAAAGCCGTGTTGCGGTTATGGACTACTTGGAGCACTTAGTGGGGGTGGCCCCCTGAAATAATTTTTGAATCTTGTGATTGCTTTGTCGTGAGGCCTCGTTGGATTTTATTTGGTTTTTCTGAGGTTGATTATGCATGTGTTGCTATTTGTGCACCCCCTGCAGGGTAAATATTTTCGAAAATCCGTGTCTGCGGTTATGGACTACTTGGAGCATAGTGTCTCGACCATAAACAACTATAACTAAGGTAGTGCTATAAATTTGACCTTGGTATGACTAGTAATCAGCTTTACTACAACGGAATGGATAAATAAAAGTGCCAACAACTGATGGAAGTGGGATGTCTCATGCTATCTATAGCTGAATAGTAAGTATTGTAACCACAACGGAATAGTTAAATAAAAGTGCCAACAAATGGTGATATTAGAATGCCTCATGCTATATATAGTTGATTAGTAATTACGACAACTCTAATTGAATGATTAATAAAATTGCCAATGGTGTGACTTCCTCGAAATGACTTCCTTGTTGGTCTTGAGGGGGAAAACTCCAGGATGGGTTATGTGATAGTATCAGGTTGGTTCCGATAGGTCTTTCTTATCCCTCTCTGATAGCCGTCAGTTGTATCGAGTCTCTATAGGATGTTTAGTGCATGATTCACCACTACTTCAGTCCACCATACCTATGTTGGAAAGAGCCACCGAATTCTAAGTCTCGTCGTGTACTGGCCTCAGTACTGACCTCTCTCTTTTTTCTTTGCCCTTTTTGGCACCCCTTTTGTCTAGCAGGTTTGAGACCGACGTCGTTAGCAGGGTTACCCTTCCGTCTTGGCCTGGGCAGGTTTATGGACGGCATTGGTTATTCTTCAAGGCTCTTAGCCCCATTTGCATCTTATTTGTACTCGGATGTTGTATCGTTTTCAAGGTGATTTGGATCTTTGTACTGTATATATGTATGCTTGACTCTCTGAGTCGTGGTTGTATACATATGTTCTGTGGGTTCCATTGTGTACTATTGTGTAATGATATTACTTGTTTTCCACCGGCACGCAAGTGCCTGGTGGGCATCTTTGAATCATTTCTATGCGGGTTCGGTGGGAATCGCTAAAACTTGCATAGGGACAATTCGAGGGTGTTACACAAGTGAACCACGTTCACATGTAAAAACATAATATAAATGACCACAACATCTAAGAGTACAACTGGGCAAGAAAACATGAAGATAATAAATCTTCTCGTGGCACTCCTAGGTTCATGCTCATAAGTATCTTCTAGGATTTCGTTGTTGTCAGACATCCCAAACCCCACTGGTGTGCTCACCAGAAAATGTTCTTGGCAGTACATTAGATGCCAAGCACCAAGAGCACAAACAAAATTATGATTTTCCTTTAATAGAAAGAATTTCAATGCGAGAACCTTTCATAGTGCACTTAGACAATGGAATCTCTTGTTCTAGCAGCAAATAAATATGGAAACAAATCATGATGGCATTAAGAGCAGCAGAGAGAGGTCCGGACCTAGAAATTGTACACAATTGTCTCATCAGTCACATGGTTGATATAAACCATTTCAATCAAACAAAAATTTGAACATTACCACTTGTTGGATGACGAGGGTAATAAGACCTCTAGTTTTCAATAGATACCAACTAACAAAAACCCTTCTCTATGGAATCAATTAGATTGCCAAGTATATTGATAGTGAAAATTCATAACATTTGGAGATCAACAGTGTGGTAGAATTAGGAGAACAAGCATGATATTATATGTCAAGTTAAACATTGGAACAAATTTCCATTGATCATGAGGGCATTTAGAGCGACAGAGAGAGGTCCAGACCTAGAAATTGTACAAAATTGTATCATTAGTCATATGGTTGGTATAAACCATTGCAATTAAATAAAAATTTGAACATTGCCACTTATTGGCTGAAAAGGGTAGCAACACCTCCAGTTTTCATCCAATGCCAACTAACAAAAACCTTGTCTATGTAATCAATTGGCAAGCAGACTGATAGTGCAAAGTCATAGCATTTGGAGATCAATAGTGTGGTACAATTAGGAGCACAAGCATGAGATGATACATCAATTTAAACATTGGAAAGATTTTCCACTAATCAATAAGCCATGTAACATTGCCAAGCCAGCAGGTTTTCCAATGTCATGTGATGCTAATAAAGAAAATAATATATGCCTTTTGATAAAGATGACACAATATAGATGGTACAACTTATGCAAAGTTCCTATGATCTACATATTCCAAAATATGCATGGATGGCAACACTTGTGAGGATCACACACATATGGAAAGACTCTCTCTCGCACAAATAACAAAATGATGATAATTTAAAAATGAATAGACTAAGATGATCACTTATGTTGGAATAGGCTAGAAATGGCAGGACACATACCGAGAGGCTGTATCTCTGCAGATCAATGAGAATGATGGGTCATTATTCCTGCACAAACCAACAATTCATGTATGGTGAAGACACGCAACTGCTTCTCTAGGTGTATCTCTGTGAAAATCAATGAAAGTCACCAAGAAGATATAGTGAAGCCAACCAAGAGGTCACATCGCATGGAGACTAGTTAGTGTGGCTATCTATTTGTAGACTGAGGAATACTACAAAACTTCTATGGAATGGGCACATACATGCTTTTGCTAGTTAATGAGAGTGTTGACCATCCTAAAGAACTAATATATACCTGCTAACACATACGATTGGTATTAATTTCCAATTGTTGTGTAATGCACATGTTGCCAAGCACGCATGGAATAAACTCAGCTAGATTATGATACACATTAGCAATGTCATTCAAAAAAGTGTATCTCAACCAAAAGAAGATATGAGAGGAGGTAGCTTCACCTTCTACCTTCACAGAACAGAGCATTGTTGATCCGTTTCAGTAGAGCCATCTGGTGCAAACAAATTATATACACCGATATACTTTAATGATATTCATTTTCTGAAACATCAAAAGTCACTTTACAAAGTGCATTGAAGATAAACCTATGGCATCATCAAAACTTATACATGTAACAATGTAATGTTAAGTTCATATTTGCGCCCACATTAATGATGGCGATTTTTGCATAACTTGGGAATTTGTAATAACATATGTTAAAATGACAATAACAACTCATATATTTTATATAGACATGCTATAAAGATATAACATGTACATATTGTTAGGAATGATGCCCTAGAGGCCCACATTCCGCCTTGTATTTGTAACCCGGAATCCGCCTTAGAGCTAGTTGTATTTGTCACTATGATTGCTGTAGGTGTGGAACCACATACTTATATCTAGCTCTAGCCAGTTTGTCCTTAGTAGTTTGAGGTTGGGAGGGAAACCCACTGCCGATACTAATTTGTAAGTAGGAAGATGACAATGTTTCACGTCTAATGTGCATGGAGATGCTATCCGCCTTGCATTGGCTAGTCAGAAAAGGTACGATGGCCAAACTGATCAAAAGGTTAGTTGGACCTGAGCACATCGTCATACGCTCCGACTAACACAATGGAATCCTTAGACCTGAGGGGATCGCACGATTTGAGTTGTGGAAGAGCCGGCTTTGAATCTATCTAACGCTCATCGTAACTAGGAGTAATAAGGATGGTCTTGGGATGACTTCGAAGCAAGCTGTGTGACATGGATCAGCTAAGACGGAATTTGCCCCTCCATCTCTAAGAGATATTATCTAGGCTCTCTCGTGTGATATGATTCAGAAGCATGGCCATGCGCTACTTGATCAAGTGTTGATCGAGGTAGTCCGACTTAGTGAAGCTGGAGTGAATCAGTTATCATTGTAACGAGAATAGAGTAAACCGGCACTGGGATGACGGAATCTCCCCTATAGTTTATCAGCAATATCGTGAGGAAAAGGGACTCGGACAGATCGTCACATTGAGGGCACTTGTGCAAACCGGGAGTCAGAAAGTCTTGCTAGAGGCCGCTACCGACTATCAGCTCTAGTAGGAAAGTCACTGAGCTACGGCTCTAACTAAATGATTATTGAGTTGTGTCTGGCTTACCGTAAGCCTAGGGGGTCTCATACTTAAGAGAATGGGACTGTCGGATGTTGATCCGACTATCATAAGATGGCAAGTTGGACTTGTTTGGACAGGGACACGTGTCAATGGTTGATGACCCACAAGTATAGGGGGTGTATCGTAGTACTTTCGATAAATGGGAGTGTCGATCCCAACGAGGAGAAGAAGGTGCTGAACAGTGGTATGGAGCAGGAAATCCCTATGAATACTTAGCAAACAAATTTTTAGTGGTTTTCTGACAAGGCACCAAACAAAGAACAAGTAAAGGAAGTAACGAACAAACAGAGCAAGTGGCCCAATCCTTTCTTAGCAAAGTACAAGCCGGTGGAAATACTTATAAGGACCAAACGTTCTCGAGGACACATGGGAATTCTGTCAAGTGCTTTCGCTTCAAATAGTTGAGTACTCTTCTTTGGTGTTTGTAAGTGTTGTGTGGGTGAACCTGTGCTAACATACTACCCTTCCTAGGACTAATACATACTTGTGATTAAACCCCCTGCAAACATCCATAACTACAGGAAAGTAATTAAGATATAAATCTAACCACAGCCTTAAACTCTGAGATCCTACGCTCCCTTGTGCAAAGGTGTCCTAACGGGGGTTCAGGTTTCCGTCACTCCGGCAACCCCATGATTAGTATCCAAATACATAATGCATTCCCCTAGGCCCATAAATGGTGAAGTATCATGTAGTCAATGTTCACATGACACCACTAGAAGAATAGCACCACAACTTAAATACTAAACCATTGAATAATAACTCATCACAGATTCACTACTAACAACATGAATTCTCCCATGTCCTCAAGAACTAAACGAACTACTCACGAGACATCATATGGATCAAGATCAAAGATGATATGGTAATGGATATGTCACATCCCAAAAATTTCCAAATTTTGAAATGTGAAAAATAAATAAACAAAATAAATAATTGTTGAAATTTAGGGTGAAAAGAAACTTTTATTTCTAAATGGAAACATTAAAACCCAACTTGAACAAAACTTTGAATAAATTTTGAATCCAACTAAATTCAAATCAAGTGGAATGCATTCTTCATAAAGGCATCTTAAAATTTAAACACTGGGAAAATAAACCAAAATTCTAAAACCCTAAAGAAAGAAAATCATTTCCAAGATTACTCTAAGCCTAAGGGATTTGATCCACATAAAATTTGGTTAAACAAACATTTTAAAATGATCAACAATGATAAATGAAAATATTACAAAACCATAGAAATTGGTTTCATTCAATTTGGAACCATAGATAAAATCTTATGAATTCAGTAAGATAAGGAAATTGAATTTCCAAAGCTAATAAAGCACCTATCTAAAAATCCATACCAAATGGTGAGCAAATAATCCTAAATTTATTTAAAAGGATAAACAAATATTAAATAAGATTTTACAAATTGGAATCACCAAGTTTGATTCATTAAATAAAAAGATATGGATTTTGTAAGGCAAATAAAGAAATAAATAAATAAATAAATAAGGAATATTTAGAAGCCAAAATAAAACTTGGCCAAGATCATAAGCAAATGGAATAATATAATCCAAATCCAAATAAATGGATAAAGAATATTCAAATAAAATAATATGGCATTAAACAAATTCTATTCCTATAAAGACAAAATCCCTAATAGAAATGATTGAGTAAATCTTGGGAAAATAATAATTGGAATTTTCCCAAGTGGAATAAAAGTTAATTAAATAACTTAAATAGAATCAGATATTTTTTTGAAATAAATTTTATATGATATTAAAACCATATTTGATATTGCTTGAATAAAGGGAAATAACCAATTTAAATGATTGATAAAACATATTAAAATAGTTAAAGTGAATTATTTAACACCCTACATAATAAATAAAACTTACAAAAAGGGGTTTGAAAAACATTTGAATTTAAAACAGAAAGTTAAATCATTTGAATAAATAATATGAATTGGAATCATATTTAAAAATCCTATTTAAATAAAGACAAAGGTCCATTTTAAATAAATATTTAAACCATGTGGGAATAAAATAAATGTTCCAAAATTATCTTTAAAATACATGTTTGAACAGAATAGAAACTTGCTAAAAAGCTTGCAAAGATTTGAAAAGAAAAAGGATCCAGAATAAAAAAATGGAAACAGACCCCAGCCCACCAAGCCCAATCCAGCCCACTCCCTCTTCCCCCGAGCGAAGCGTTTTTCACTTAACAGCAAACCCGCAGAGCCGCTGACCACTGGACCCCACCTCTCCTCTCTCTCTCTCGTTGACTAGCCATCCCCACCCCCAGTCATCTTCCTCACCCATCGCGGTGACCACGCCCCCCTCGCCGGTCGTTTCTAGCCATAACTTCTCGCGTTAATTAGCTTCATTGCCGGAGTAAACCTCGCCCCCGACCACGTGTACTTAAACGTCTGCCTCTCCTCTCCCATTCCCCTCGCTCACCCCACCCTCTCCACCACCAGGCCGCTCCGATTTCACCTGAGACCATCCTCTGCTCCGACGAGCTCTCCGAGCAATTCCGGCCAGCCAATGTCGCCCCTCGCCCCCTCGACCACCCGATACTGATCCCCAGACTCCTGCACACCTCCCAGTAGCCTCGACTTGCCCGCGCTTGACCCACAGCGTCGGCAACGATGACAACCAAGCAGCGCCGCTGTCTGCAAACAACTTTGGTGAGCTTTATCGCTTGAACCAGTGCGCGCCTCGACCAGAGATTCATGCCAACTTGTTCGCCTGTGCCTTGTGAACATCCAGGTGCTCATCGTTCACTCGCGCAGGATCTGTAGACTCACCTTCGACGTTGACAGCAAGCGCCAGACGCAGACGACAACAACAGCAAGGAATTGTATCCACCCCCGTGCGCCCCTGTCCCCGAAACAACCACCTCGAGCTTCAGCACATCTCCGCGAATCTGTTGAGCCACTCCCCACCATCTCACGCTTCCTACATCGCCGGCGACACCACTGACAGATCGCTCCGCCGCCAGCCACCGTCGCTCGCGTCGCCAGTTCCTGACCAGTTGATCTGGACCGTTAGGTAATAATCCAGTGGATAGGATAGAACCACTTAACCGAAGAGGTACGCAGTGATCTGAGCCGCTCAGATCTAATTAGATCCAACGATCCTCAGCATGCGATCCGTGCGAATTGGAATAGACCAATGAAAACACGACGCGTGGCCCAGAGTTTGTTTTAAAATCCAGAATTTGTTCTATTAGATGTTCAGACTTGTAAATTGCATAACTTTTAATCCACAAGTCCAAATTTTATAAATTTTATATCAATGGAATCAGCAGAACAAGTACTTTCCAACCATGCACTTTGTTTAAAGAATTGCTTCTGTTAAATTGGTTGTTTTTGCAGAAACTTGTTTAGGCATATTTTGTGTATAAAATTTATTCTAGAAATGTTTTAGGATAAAATATTTGACAAATGGTTTGTTTTGAACTTACTGACCAAGTAAACCAACTTGTGGAATTAAAAGTGTATTTTGTGAAGTTAAAGAATAAATCTTTGATTTAGAACATTTCTAGTCAAATAAAAATATTGTTTATATGTTTAAAATACTTTTTGAGTAAAACCTTTGGAAAATGATTTGATTTAAACTCTCTGACCCTAAACACCAAGTTTTAGGATTTCAAAATATATTTTATGAACCCTATAAATCATTACTTTGCTAAAAGGCATTTCCAACAACATAAAATATTGTTTTGGTATAAAAAATAGGTTATAGGTGAAACCTTTTGCAAATGGTTTTAATATTAAACACTTTACCATAAAACACTAACATTTGTGTTTAAAAATGTATTTGTCAAACACTAGAAATATTACTTTGATTTGAACCATTTCTAGCAAAACAAAAATGACTTAAAGTGGCCTTTTTCACTAACTTGATATCAAATGGTTTTGTTACCTTATAAATGACCAATAGGTGTTTTCAAATGTTTATAACCTATTAAAAACCACTTTTCCAAATAAAACAATCTTGGGCATGCTTGCATGCATTGCTTTGTTTTTATTATTTTATGTGATGATTGCTTGATTGGTAGATTGAAATTGTGCCTTGCTTGATTGAATTGTAGTGACATTTGAAGAGTGTGACTATTGCAAGATCAAGGAGTGAACTTATACTCTCTACCAAAAAGGCAAGTGATGCTTCATACTTTTGTCCTATTATTTTCACTATGCATTAGTGATATTTCTAAGTAGGACTTGCATGGAATTTTTGCTAAGTATAAACTATGCCATGGGAAATCCTAGTAGAAGAAACCTTAGTAGAATTTTCCTAAGTCAAGATTCCTACTACTATCATGCTTAGCCTAGCTAGTAGAAAACAAGGGTGGATTATATTCATGCTATGGAATATTTCTAAGTCAAGAACTTGTGTTTTGTTTAATAAAACAACTAAGTGAATGAATCACCTGGGTGGAAGGGAAAGAAAGGTTTGTGTTGAGTGGTTACACAAGTCCAGTATGCTAGGGAAAAATTGGGCATCACCAAGTCCAGTATACTGGGGAAAACTTGGTATCTCACTTGTGGAATGCCACCTAGGAACAAAGAGATTTGAGATGTCAAATGTTGAGAAGCTTCAAGTGCAGCCACATGGCATTATGGGATCTGCCTGGATCATATAGGTTGCAATAACTTAGCCAAATGGACAGTTGGTGGTAGGGGTTTGATAGGTTGGAGCATGTCCATTCTGGTCTAAGGGAAGGCTTCTGAAAGATCTTGTCTTGGTGAAACCAAGTCTTGTGGGGAAAGTGCACCACCTCTACAGAGTGAAAAATCTAAGTACGTAGCCATGTCCCTGGTATTGGACAATTTGAGCATCAAGACATGGAAGCTATCAAGAATCTCCTCATCCCAATTTCTAAGTTAAAAACTTGTGGTTGAATAAGGGTTTAAGGTTCACCAATTTCTATTGGTGGTTCCTTGGGTGATTTTGTCAAACAAAAACTTAGTGTTTTCAAATGATAAGGAAAATCTATTTTGAGCAAAGCAAGCCTAAGCTCCACTCAGCCAAATGCATATAGATGATAGTTACCACTATACTACCATAGTATCACTTGCCAATACAATTCAAATGTATTGACCCTTGTGGCTGTAACTTATTATGTTGCAGGTTTGTTTGATGTTAGTAAAGTGTGTTGATTAGGATTACAAGTCTGCAACCAACATGATTGCCTGTGGCACTTTGAAGATGAAGGACTCCATGCTATAGTTATTTCTGCTGCATTGTAATGAGATAGCCAAATGAGGTATGTAAGATGTAATAAATTATTTTATTCCTGGTTATAAGTTGTATTATGACCTTTGTTTCTTGATATTACATATTAACTATGGATGCTAGCTATTGATCCAGGGACTAGCATTGTAAACACAGGGATCTCTACCTTATTAAAGGTTGGGACCTCTACAGATGGTATCAGAGCACTGTGTTGCCTGTAGGATTGTGACCCTAGGATTGGACAAAACCCCTTAGAAAAATAGGAGTTGTATTTGTTCCAAAACTTATTTGCAAACAATCTTGTAAACTCTATCCTCAACCTTTTTGTTTTGGATTCTACATCTTTTCCCTTTCAAACTAGATGGACAAAACCTCAACATGAGCAAAGACTTCAACATGAGCAAAGGACTTCACCAACTCAAATGACTTCAACTTCAACATCACCAATGACTTCAACTTTAGTTTCATCAAGGACTTCAACTTGGACATCTCTAAGGACTACAAGTGAGACAACAAATACTATTCAAGACTTGAAGACTAGGGAAACACAACTTAGAAGAAACCATCACCACCTTTGAAGCTTTGTGACCAAGATACAAGGATTTCTCCAAGGATACAATGATCTTGTTCATGAAGAAACAACTAAGAAGAATGGAATGAACTCAAGTGAACCATATAGTTGGACCACCATACTAATGTTAATTTAGATCAAACACACCAACTTATGTGGTGTAACAAAAAATATTGTGTTGCCTAAAAATGTGCTTGAAACTTGTTGTTTGTATGGAATGTATGTTTGTGATTGCTGGCACATTGCTTGTGTGAATTGTTGTGTGTGATAGACTTCTTCCTTAGAAATATTTTGCCTATTCTAATCCCAATCCAACCCAAACAGATGACTTCCCCAAGAGACTCCAACATCAAGAATGGTGACAACAATAACCAAGAGATGCACATGAGAGAACAACTACTAGCAAACCAAACTCATTTGAATCAAGTGACAACTCAGTTTTTATCCAACAACAATGAGTTAGACCCATCCTTGCAAAAGTTTTTGGAAACCCAATCTCAATTATTGCAAAGGATGGCCAATCAAATGATCAACATGATAAGCAACTCTTCCCAAGGAGTTTGTGACAACGATGATGTCAAGGATGATATTATAGAAGGAACTCAAGCTTGCAATATTTGTGGAGACATGGAACACACTTCCAAAGAGCATGAGGATCAATGCCCTAATTGTGAAGAGAAACATCCAACTAAACAATGCCCCACATCCCAAGTGACTTGTTTCCTATGTGAAGGAAATAATCATGTCCCTATCCAATGCCCCATTATCCTATAGTTCAACAAATGAAGCAAGATGGAATTCATCAAATGTTTGGAAAACTCCATGAAGGAACAACTTCTACCAAGAAAGATGAAGGCAAAGTCAGAACCATGCTTCATAGAGCCAAATCCAAAGTAACCACCAAGTGTTGTTACTCTTATGGAGAAGAAGGTCATATCTATAGTGACTGCCCCAAGAAGAGAGAAAGATTTCCCACCTTTATGGTGAAATATGAAGAGCATGAACTAGAAGAACTCCTAGCTTTAGAGAGACCCAATAAGAAGAAGAAATGCCCCAACCCTAGCAAGAAGGATATTACCCAAGAGCAATGGGACACTTGCAAAGAGATGGGACACTATGCCAATGATACCAGAGAAGAAGAAGAAGAAGAACCAAGGAAATAAACAAGAGACAATGATACCAAAGAAGAAGAAGGATAATAGTCAAGTGATGTGCCACAAATGCAAAGAGCTACGCCATTATGCAAACAAGTGTCCAAAGAAGATACATCAAGATCCCAAGTAAGACAAGATGTAATCTAGTTGAAAACCTTTTTAAGGGTGGTAGTACCCTAGTTGTTTTGAAGCCAACTTGTAACCTCTAGCCTCCCCAAATCTCGGGACGAGATTTCTTTTAAGGTAAATTTGTCACATCCCAAAATTTTCCAAATTTTGAAATGTGAAAAATAAATAAACAAAATAAATAATTGTTGAAATTTAGGGTGAAAAGAAACTTTTATTTATAAATGGAAACATTAAAACCCAACTTGAACAAAACTTTGAATAAAGTTTGAATCCAACTAAATTCAAAATCAAGTGGAATGCATTCTTCATAAAGGCATCTAAAATTTAAACACTTGGAAAATAAACCAGGGACTAGCATTGTAAACACAGGGATCTCTACCTTATTAAAGGTTGGGACCTCTACAGGATAACAATATGAACATAAACAATAATCCAATTGTTCCACTCGCAAGCATCAACTACAATAGTAATCAACACCGGGAAAGTTTCCCCTAAGAACTAAAGCAATATCCAACACAATTGTTACAGCGGGACGGAGTGGTGATGATGGTGTTGGTGGAGATGATGGTGTGGATGATGATGATGATGATCCCGATGAATCCTAGCTTGACGATGGTGTTGATGGCGATGGTCTCCCCTCTCTGGGAAGGAATTCCCCTAGCAGAAATCTGTCTGTCGGAGAGATCTTTCTCTCTCGGTTTTTTCTGCCCCCAGAGGCGGCGGAAGTCTATCTGTGGTCGCTCCCTTTGTGTTAGGGTTCCGTAGGGAAGATATAGGCGAAGGGGCAGAGTCGGAGGCCGATCAGGTGGGAAAAATCCACCCTAGGCGCGGGGTCAGGTGGGCCCGTGCCTAGGGGGTGGGCCCCTTGAGGCCCCCCTTCGCTCCTCCTGGCTTCCTTCGTCTTCCGGTAAAATAATATGTTTCCATATTTTTCTGGTATTTTTCTGATCTTCGTGAAATTGCACCAAAACACCGTCTTTTCCATCAGAATCCAGACTTCGGCAGTCCATCCTCCAGGAATCATCCAACATGCATAAATAGATGAAAAGCCATAAGTAATACCTCATAATAAGAAAAATATCAATGAATAGAGGTAAATTATGACATAGGATGGTGATGCAAATTGGGCGTATCAACTCCCCCAAGCTTAGACTTCGCTTGTCCCCAAGCGAATACTGAGCTCGGTAAACATGTCCACGGGTTTATGGAGTGAAGTGTCGATAAAAGAATACAAACAAGAAGCATCACACTTACCATTGCACAAATCATAGAAAAAAGCAAATCACCATTATATAACTTAGCTTGCAACCAAGTACAGTAGTCACAAATAGAGATGCATAAAGAAAAATCATAATTGGAGTTGGCAAACTTGTTCTTGGTCAGAGAACACCTGGTAAACAATTTCACAAAAGCTTTTTGTAGAAGTTTCAAAAGAGGAGCACTCTTTGCTCAAAAAGGTTTTTTCACAAGTGAAGGCTTTCAAAGTAATACTCAATAGATAAGAGTTTTATGCAAACCAGAGAGATAAAGAACATGATTGAATAAATCACCATATGAATGCTTGAAACACAACAAATCAAAAGCTTGCTGGAGATATAGAGGAAGTAGGTTTACTGACTCAACTGGTAACTCGTAGAAAGGTCCCTTCTTAGAGGGTAGCAGGGATTACAAGTCATAAAGAGCTTCCAAAAGATTATGGTACTTACTAGCTTTGAGCCCTCATTGCCCCTATCATAAGCATCTTTAGATGATTAAGGTTAAAGTGAACAAAGATGGAGTATATGCTTGATGAAATATTAGTTGGCAATCTCATGTCCCTTGAATATGAGGGTCACTCCTCATGCATACTCAACTTTGGGTCCAGGTAAGTTCTTGTCATTGTAAGTATTTGCATATCATTGAGAACCGCCAACGGGGTACCCCTTGCACATGGTACAGGAGCTTTCCCATAACCAAAATGACAAGGCAAGCAGACAATGAGCATCTCAGCAATATTTTTATTTACTATGCATATAGCTTTTTATTGAGGATGCTTCATAGATGACTCGCTATAGTGATGCTGCAAGTTTCCACCATGATTAAGCATGTCTTAGGCTAGCGGCCCAGGCGTTTCTCTAACACAAAATACAAACTCCATGGACTTACAAGTCCCCTCTTTATTTCACACTGTTGACATCCATAGACAAAAGAGCACGATATCAATTATGTACGACAAGGTACAAGTGGAATGTTGAAAACGTTCCCCGTGATAGCACGGTTCTACTAATCCCAACGTATAGATGCAAGCATATACAACTTCGATGTCCACAATGGTTCAAGTTTATTAGGGGCAAGTAAATAAAGTGTGCCATCAAGTTCGTGAGAGCTTTACTAACTAGTTTTCACATAACAAAATACTTTTTAATTCGAAAGGTAGATGAAGCTTGAGAATTTACTAGGAATAGCAATAGCTATTAGGTAGATATGGTGGACACAAGTGGCAAAAGTTTTTGGTTCAAAGGGTTTTGGAAACATGAGAAGTATGCCTTCTCAAAATAGGTTTTTGGCTAGAAAGGCTGGGTAGCAAGCAAGCGAGTTGAAAGAAGCAAGCAAACATACAAGTAATAAAGCCAAACATACAATCTTCCTTGAAGACAAAAAAGAATCTTAAATAAATAATACTAAGCTTATGAGCCAACAAGAAAGAAAACAAATGATACCAAATACCTGTAAGCTTTTTCTTTCTTTCCTTTCTTTCAAACTAATGCCACTGACCAGAACTCGGTTTACCAAAACCAATTTAGATCCACTTGATGATCCCAAAGTGGTGCCAATACTGAACAACAAGATTCCATCATATAATAGAGATTGCAAACAAAAATAAGAAGTGCAAAAAGTAAAAGATGAGACTTCTCATTAATATTCCAATAAAGGCACTCACACCAAGGGATACATAGATAATCAACTAAAGGAGAGATACTTCCACATGCAAACCAAACTATAAGATAACCTCTCTACCACAGATAGGAATCCACTAAAAAGGTAAAATATGAAAGATAATGGTGGTGATACCGCGGCACTCCCCCAAGCTTGGAACAAGCCAAGGGGATGCCAAACCTGATGACGAATTACTCCTTCGATGGTGGTGGTCTCTTATCATCATCAAACTTCCAAGGAAATGGTTCCCCATCCAAAAAGGATGTCTTTGTTTCTGCAATCCTGAAACTAGCAGCAGAGCTAATGCGATCAGATCTAGCTTCATACTCACAGTTTTGATTTTGTATGTCATAGAGTTGTGCTTGCATTTGATTGGTGGTTTGATGGAGTGAGAAGATCTCTTCTCGGAGCTTAGCAACTTCTCCCTCATGCTTGGTGATGAGTTCTGAACTTATCTTGTGAATAACATCCACTTCGCGTTCTTCCATCTTCTTGTACCTGAAAACTTCTTGTTCCAATGCTTCCATCCTGTCTTCTAGGTTGCCTTCTCCTTTAGGGCCTTGAACTTCTTTCATCTGTACCTTCCCATCTTTGAGGATTAACTCTTTGGGGTGAATCCTCAACTCATACATGTATGGGTTGAGGACATCCGGAGAGGAATCCTCCGTGGGTGATCCAGAGGAAGACATTGAGGCCTCAAATCTGAGAATTTTCCTGACAGAAACAGATCAAAAATGAAAACACGACAAGAACACGATGCAAGAACCTTGGGGAACCCGGGGGGTTATATATTACAAAGATTCAATGCATAAGGAAAGTTTTGACACGGAAACAAAGTGGAGACGGAGTTCGGGGGAGTCAAACCCCCTCTAGGCGCATCCAGGCTGGGCCCGCGCCTGGGGTGGGTTTGTCCACCCCGGGCTCCGTTTCCTCTTCAGTTTCGTCCCGTAACTTCCCTTATGTATTAAAAACATCAAAAATATAAAAAGATTGGAGTTTCACGAACCTTCTGTTTTCACCACTTTTACCTATTCAAAGACGAACTCTACAGTTTCTAGTGTTTGGTTCTTGATAAATTCTTCTGGAGTCACCATTTGAATGACATCCACTTCTTCATTGTAAGAATCTCCAGAAATATAATGTTTTAGTCTTTGACCATTAACCACCTGTGTTGTGTCATCCTTCAGAGAAGAGATTTCTATGGCACCTGAACGGTACACTTCCTTGATAACAAAAGGTCCTTCCCATTTGGAGAGTAGTTTCCCTACAAAAAATCTAAGACGAGACCTATACAAAAGAACTTTCTCACCAACATGGAACTCCCTTTTGAGAATTATCCTATCATGCCATCTTTTTACTTTTTCCTTAAAGAGCCTAGCATTTTCGTAAGCTTTCCCTCTCCACTCATCTAGATTACTTAAATCGAGCAATCTTTTCTCACCAGCAAGTCTAAAATCTCTATTCAACTCTTTCACTGCCCAATAAGCTTTGTGTTCGAATTCTAAAGGCAAGTGACAAGCTTTCCCATAGACCATTTTGTAAGGAGACATCCCAATAGGATTTTTATAAGCAGTTCTATAAGCCCACAAAGCGTCATTCAACTTTTTAGCCCAATTTTTTCTAGACCTATTGACAGTCTTCTGCAAGATAGATTTAATTTCCCTATTGGAAAGTTCTACTTGCCCACTAGTTTGGGGGTGATAAGCTGAAGCTATTCTGTGGTTTACATCATACTTAACGAGAGTTTTTCTAAAAAACCCCATGAATAAAATGGGAGCCTCCATCATTCATGAGATATCTAGGTACACTGAACCTAGGAAAAATGACATCTTTGAGCATTTTCAAAGAGGTCTTACCATCAGCACTGCTTGTAGGAATGGCTTCTACCAACTTTGTAACATAGTCAATAGCAAGAAGAATATGAGTATACCCTTTTGAAGGAGGAAAAGGCCCCATAAAAAGTCGAATCCCCAACAATCAAAAGGTTCAATAACAAGAGAATACTTCATAGGCATTTCATTACGTCTAGATATGTTACCTACTCGTTGGCATTCATCACAGGATAAGATAAACTTCCTTGCATCTTTAAAAAGAGTAGGCCAATAAAATCCAGATTGTAAAACCTTCTGTGTAGTCCTATCCCCAGCATGATGTCTTCCATAAGCACTGCCATGACATTTTCTCAATATATCTTGTTGTTCAAATTCTGGAACACATCTTCTCGTAATGTCATCTACTCCTTCCTTATATAGGTGTGGGTCATCCCAAAAGTAATGCCTTAGATCATAGAAGAATTTCCTTCTTTGCTGGGTTGTAAAGGTTGGAGGCAAATACTTGGAAACAATAAAGTTAGCATAATCGGCATACCAAGGATTCTCATGTGGACTTACCCTTATTGCAGCTAACTGCTCATTTGGAAAATTATCATTAACAAACAAAGGGTCAAAAGAAATGTTTTCCAAACGAGATAAATTATCAGCACCTTTCCTATCCACAATATGCAGATCAAACTCTTGCAAAAGCAACACCCACCTTATAAGCCTAGGCTTAACGTCCTTCTTTGTCATAAGGTACTTAATAGTTGCATGGTCAGTATGAATAGTAACCTTAGAATCAACAGTATAATGTTTAAACTTATCACAAGCAAAGATTACAGCTAAGAACTCTTTTTCAGTAGTAGCATAATTCTTTTGAGCAGCATCTAGAGTCTTGCTAGCATAATGAATAACATTCAGCTTCTTGTCAACACGTTGTCCAAGGACAAAGACCCACAAAGAAAGTCACTAGCATCACACATGGTTTCAAAAGGTAAACTCTAATCAGGTGGTTGGACTATAGGAGCAGTTGTTAAAGCTTTCTTCAAAGTTTCAAAAGCTTCCTTACAATCATCATCAAAAACAAAAGGTACATCTTTCTGAAGAAAATTAGTAAGGGGCTTTGAAATTTTGGAGAAATCTTTAATAAATCTCCTATAGAAACCAGCATGACCAAGGATACTACGAATACCTTTGATATCCCTAGGACAAGGCATCTTCTCAATTGCTTCAATTTTGGCTCTGTCAACTCCAATACCTCTTTAAGAGATCTTATGTCCAAGAACAATTCCTTCATTAACCATGAAATGACATTTCTCCTAGTTAAGAACAAGGTTTGTTTCTTCACATCTCTGCAAAACTTTATCAAGGTTGTGCAAACAGTTATCAAAAGAAGTTCCATAGACGGAAAAATCATCCATGAAAACCTCCACAATTTCTTCACAAAAACCATGAAAGATAGCAGACATACATCTCTGAGAAGTAGCAGGAGCATTACATAAACCAAAAGGCATACGCCTATAAGCATAAGTACCATAAGGACAAGTGAAAGTGGTTTTCTCCTGGTCATGTGCTTTCACAGCGATTTGAGAAAACCCAGAATAACCATCAAGAAAGCAAAAGTGAGTCTTTTTGGACAGCCTCTCAAGCATTTGATCAATAAAGGGCAAAGGATAATGATCTTTCTTAGTAACTTTATTAATCTTTCTAAAATCAATGCACATTCTATACCCAACCACTACTCTCTGGGGTATAAGCTCATTATCCTCATTAGGCACAACAGTAATTCCCCCTTTCTTGGGAACACAATGAACAGGGCTAACCCATTGACTATCAGCAATAGGATAAATAATACCACCATCAAGGAGTTTTAATACCTCATTTCTTACCACTTCCTTCATTTTAGGATTTAGACGGCGCTGGTGCTCAACAACTGGTTTTGCATCAGGCTCAATATTAATAGCATGCTAACATATAGTGGGAGAAATTCCTTTTAAATCATCAAGAGTATAACCCATAGCTCCTCGGTGCTTCTTCAATACCTCCAGTAGCCTTTCTTCTTCCTTCCCTGAAAGTTTAGAACTAATAATAATAGGATATATCTTCTTATCATCAAGATAAACATATTTAAGATCATCAGGTAAAGGTTTTAATTCGAAAACAGGATCCCCTTTGGGTGGTAGTGTGGTATCCAAATCTTCCATAGGTAAATTATGCTTAAGTAACTCAGGCTGACGAAGGAAAACCTCATCAATCTCATTTCTTTCCTTCATAAAGGCATCACTTTCATGATCTTCCATGAACTGCTGCAAAGCATTGTTAGGAGAAAGAGAAATAGCAGACAGTTGTTCAACCTTGAAATCCTCATCAGGTAATCCATTTTCATAAGGGGTTTTGGCAAATTTGGAAAAATTAAACTCATCAGATTCTCCAGCAAACTTAGTTAAAACTTTTTCCTTCCTACAATCTATGATGGCCCCACAAGTATTAAGGAAGGGTCTACCAAAGATGATAGGATAGGTTTTACTAGCTTCGTTACCAAGTACTAGAAAATCAGCAGGATATTTAATCTTACCACAAAGGACATCCACATCTCTTACAATACCAATGGGGAAAACTTGCTCTCTATTGGCAAGGTGAATAACCACATCAATGTCTTCAAGCTCACAAGGACCAATATCATGCATAATTTCCCTGTAAAGCTCATAAGGAATAACACTAGAACTAGCACCAATATCACATAAACCATAGTAGCAATGATCACCAATTTTAACAGAGAGCACAGGAACACTAGCTTTTCTAGCCTTACTAGGATGAGAGATAATATTAGAAGCGTCTTCACAGAAGACAATATACTCATCCTCTATATTTCTAGTGACAAGATCTTTCACATAGCTACCACAAGATCGATATCAATAAGCTCATCGGAACCTACAGTTTTCTTTGCGCTTTTACTAACCACATTAGCCAAAATAGAGTGTTCCCTTACTTTGGAGGGAAAAGCGATCTTCTCAACATAAGGTTCCGGCAAAATATGATCAATAGTACAAACCTCTATACTGGCAGGAACGTGGGTAACAATGTCTTTATAAGGAGCATGGTACTTGTCCCACTCTTTCTTGGGAATCTCAATATAAGAGGCAAAAGCATTAAAACATTCCGCAGGAACTTGAGGATCAAGGCCAAACTTATTGCTAATATCACGGAAGTTATTAGTTGCCATAAAAGATTTAATGCACTCATAATCATAGTTTATACCTGACTTTCTTCCTTTGTCATTCTCCCAAGCCTCAGTATTATCTTGAATATGGTCTAAAAGATCCCATTTAGCTTCTTCCTTCATACTTGTGAATGATCGAGCACAAGAAGCATCTAAAAAACCTTTATCATGAAGAGAAAGCCTAGCATAAAAGTTATTGAGAATAATATTGTTAGGGAGTTCATGAATAGGACATTTAAGCATTAGCAGTTTCAATCTCCCCCAAGCTTGAGTTGTACTTTCTCCATCAAGAGGCCAAAAGTTATCTATAAGACTTCTATCCTTTTGGATTTCAGTGGGAGGATAAAATTTAGAGTAAAAGAGAGATGCCATCTCCTCCCATTCCATGGATTGTCCATTCTTTAGCAACTTATACCATGCCTCAGCTCTCCCTTTCAAGGATATGGAGAGTAACTTCTTCTTCACCTATTCAGTTGTGATACCTGCACACTTAAACAACCCGCATAATTCATGGATATAAAGCAAGTGATCACCAGGATGGACAGTTCCATCCCCAAAATAATAATTATCCATGACACGATTAACAATACTCGTAGGTATCTTAAAAGGATCTATCTCAACAGGTGGTGGTTCATCTACTACCATAGAAGTGGTAGTAGTTTTCCCAAACAGAAACCAAGTGGGTTATTCATATTGGAAACAAAGTAACAAGTAGTAACAAAAGCAATACTCACAGTGAAACTTTCCCTTACCAGTTCCACTCTTCAATAGTGCTTCACTCCCCGGCAACGGCGCCAGAAAATAGTCTTGATGACTCACAAGTATAGGGGGTGTATCATAGTACTTTCGATAAATAGGAGTGTTGATCCCAATGAGGAGCAGAAGGTGCTGAACAGTGGTATGGAGCAGGAAATCCCTGTGAATACTTAGCAAACGGATTTTTAGTGGTTTTCTGACAAGGCAACAAAACAAAGACAAGTAACAGAAGTAACGAACAAACGGAGCAAGTGGCCCAATCCTTTCTTAGCAAAGTACAAGCCGGTGGAAATACTTATAAGGACCAAACGTTCTCGAGGACACATGGAAATTCTGTCAAGTGCTTTCGCTTCAAATAGCTGAGTACTCTTCTTTGGTGTTTGTAATTGTTGTGTGGGTGCACTGTGCTAACATACTGCCATTCCTAGGACTAATACATACTTGTGATTAAACCCCCTGCAAACATCCGTAACTATAGGAAAGTAATTAAGATATAAATCTAACCACTGCCTTAAACTCTGAGATCCTATGCTCCCTTGTGCAAAGGTGTCCTAAAGGGGGTTCAGGTTTTTGTCACTCTGGCAACCCCACGATTAGTAGCCAAATACACAACGCATTCCCCTAGGCCCATAAATGATGAAGTATCATGTAGTCGACATTCACATGACACCACTAGAAGCATAGCACCACAACTTAAATACTAAACCATTGAATAATAACTCATCACAGATTCACTACTAACAACATGACTTCTCCCATGTCCTCAAGAACTAAACGAACTACTCACGAGACATAATATGGATCAAGATCAAAGATGATATGGTAATGGATAACAATCTGAACATAAAAAATAATCCAATGGTTCCACTCGCAAGCATCAACTACAATAGTAATCAACACCGGTAAAGTTTCCCCTAAGAACTAAAGCAATATCCAACACAATTTTTAATGCGGGACGGAGTGGTGATGATGGTGTTGGTGGAGATGATGGTGTGGATGATGATGATGATGATCCTGATGAAGCCTAGCTTGATGATGGTGTTGATGGCGACGGTCTGCCCTCTCCAGGAAGGAAATCCCCCGGCGGCAATCTGTCTGCTGGAGAGATCTTTCTCTCTCGGTGTTTTCCGCCCCCAGAGGCGGCGGAAGTCTATCTGTGGTTGCTCCCCTGAGGGTTTCGTAGGGAAGATATAGGCGAAGGGGCGGAGTCGGAGGCCGAGCAGGTGGGCCAAACCCACCCTAGGCGCGGGGTCAGGTGGGCCCGCTCCTAGGGGTGTGGGCCCCCTAAGGCCCCCCTTCGCTCCTCCTTCTGGCTTCCTTCGTCTTTCGGTAAAATAATATGTTTCCATATTTTTCTGGTATTTTTCTGATCTTTGTGAAATTGCACCGAAACACCGTCTTTTCCATCAGAATCTAGACTCCGGCAGTCCATCCTCCAAGAATCATCCAACATGCATAAACAGATGAAAAGCCATAAGTAATACCTCATAATCAGACAAATATCAATGAACAGAGGTAAATTATGATATAGGATGGTGAAGCAAATTGGGCGTATCAATGGTTTGGACCCACTTTTACTAGGGTTAGGGTTTAGGACCAAAGGACACAAGTGTTGTGTGCCCTCACATACTCGCCTATATAAAGGAAGGTGGGCGGTGGCAGATAAGATACAGGTTTTTGGATCCAGTGTTGCTTTCTAGGGTTTCGCTAGACTTGTCAATTCCCACCTTCCTGTCCCGTGGCGGCAAGACCGAGACTAGAATCTCTCTTGTTGGTGTTCCACCTTGTATGTGTGTGTAATAGCAGAGGCACCACAACTGCGGTGCTCGTAGGCGGCGTTGGTCGGCGAAGTCGGAGCAAAGGAGGAGGAGCACAGAACCGGCAATGAGGTGGTCCTAGAATCGAGAAGTTCGCCAGAGCAAGATGAGACCAGGGGAATGTATGGCACCACCGCGACGCGCTTCCTCATCTTTCGCACCTGAGCATCAAGAGGTACGAACTATTGCCCTTGACCTTGGCCGGATCATGGGGTGGCTCGCCAGAGTTCTTTCTGGATCAGAATTTTTTTGTTTTCGACATGGCTCTATGCATTGCCCAACACATATGATCCGAATAATTCTATACAAAATATCTTTTGCAGATTTCTGCAAAGATTTTCACACCCACACATCTCTCAGAACAAGAAATTTTAAAAGGAACCAAGAATACTTAATCCTTAGAAGTCAAAAGGCAGCTTGAAATTATTGAATGGACTCGAAAAAACTTGTGACATGTTTTTCTATTGTCAAATCAGTAAATCTACTTCTGCAATATGTAAAGCTTAAGAGGGTTGAAGATCTCGGGAAGGGTAGGGCATAGTGTTGGGAGGCTTTCGCTTGTTTGAATCTTATAACTAAAGATTTAAGGAGAAATAAAAATCAGTATGGACAACATATTTTGTATATATAGCATAACAATTTTAGCCACTACACTTGTCCATTCACAAGTCTTCATATCCTACTATAAATCTACTTACCAAATAAATTATGCTGAAGCTCTTTAATTGTACTTGGAAAAGAACACGACTACAAGTTTGATATTGATTAGCAACAATCATACTAAATGAATAGCACCCATAATATGAATGAAATGCATAGTGCAGACATGTTATTTCCCTTCTCTACATCCATGTTGATGCAATCCCATCCCACTAAAGTTCCATTTGTAGTTGTATAATGAGAGAAATATGGACACAATATAATAGAACCTAAATGATCCACCAAATAGATTATATATGCTGTCAGTGAAGAATATCTAAGCCATCTCCCATTCATCTTAGTCATATTTTGTACAAATGCACTCTAATTGAACAAATGTGAGCAAATAACTTACCCACAAACTGAGCGGTAGCAATAGATTCAAGATCAAGATATAAAAGAATCACTAGTCCATCATCAAATTTGAATCCTTTGAGAAGGGATGAGAACAGTAGCATGTTGTCATGTGGTAGTCAAGCATGAGGGGAGTTGGCTACCTCCATTGTCCCGCACATCAAATTCTGCTCCACAAAACCGACCCATCGCAGTTGACACTACATTCTCCTCTCGAACCAGAACATAGAGGGAGACTAGGAAAGAGGTGATACATGCAAAGGCAACATTGACCTTGACAACCGCCTTGACGAGTATGGCATGCCACTCCAGGACATCAAGCTCATGGAGGACGGTCTACGGTCTCCGAGGATCAGTCATTGAACCAGTCTGTGGAGGGAGGGGGCTCTAGCATCGTACTTGGACTCATGGCAGCACAACTTCACTAGGACAGAGCAGCGGGGCGCCGGGTATACCTTATCTTTGGTCTATGCTTAGTGGTAATGTGGAATACAACAAACAAGCTACCCCTAAGAAACCTCAACATTTTCTTCTTTCTTGCCTTTTTCTCTACTTCCACCGCAATGTTGACCGTCCCAGCAGTGTTGCGATTACCATTGTGTTTCCACCGCACATGTAACCTCTTCCCCATCCCACCTCCAACCAACCTAACTCGCTTATATACCACCCACCGCTAAGGCATGGCCTCCTCCAATCCTACGTCTGGAAGCATTATCACCACCCTGCCCTAACTCTACATTCGAGGCCTTAAGTGTCCTTGCCGAGCCATCATCCTAAAAATTGGACTTTAATCCTAACTCTACCACCAGCCACTACCATTGCATAAGAAGAACAATGTGGGTTGGGGTTGCAACACAAACACCTGAACATAGAACCACCAACTCGGAAGCATTAACCATAGAAAAAGAACACAATTCATAGGATAAGCATCGGTTGTTGCAGTAATGAGGATGTGTTCTACTTTGTAGATAGATTAATTGGAATCAATAATAATGGATAAGAAAATCATGCGCTAATTTTTTTGCAGAACCAGAGGCAACATAGAGTGCATTTTTTTGCGAGAACGAGATGATGATATTATAGCAAGATTCTTACAGAAAACCCCATCATAAAGAAGAAATTACAACTAGGTCCAACTGGAGTTCGACCAGCGTTGACGAAGAACAGGACGCTTCGCCGGCGTGGCGCCGCTGCTCCTCTACACAAGCCATGGATCGAGAGGAGTCCCTCTGCGGACGGGATGTCGACGGTCCTCGGTTCCGGAGAACCTCCACCCTGCTTCGTCGCTGCCATCGTCTTTCTCACCACCATCACCCCCTTTGGGATCTTCAAACTTCCGACGCCGTCGTCTCTCAGCCACTGGTGAGGGAGGGACGCACTCCATATCTCCTGAGAGCCGTGAGCACGAGGAAGGCGGCAGATCCACGACGGAGCCCACGAGGCACCACCATCGGGGAAGGAGATTTCTGCCACCAAAAGCCACTCCGTTCATGCTGCTGCCTCCTCAGTGTCGCTGGCAAGAAACCTACAAGAACCTACGCTATGTACACACCGTGAATCATGGATTCTCCGTCCTCCCGCCGCTAGAGGGCGAAGAATCCGATGAATCGACGGCGGCGAGGTGGCTCGAGGAGGAGGGTTCAAAAATTCGCCCTTTTGATACTATAGATGGAGAAAGGGGAGAGGTCGAGAGCATTGATGGTGCGTGGAAGCTTTGTTGGGAGACCCCAAGAGGAAGGTGTGATGAGCACAACAACAAGTTTTCCCTCAGTAAGAAACCAAGGTTATCGAACCTGTAGGAGGAAGGAAACGACTCAAATGTGTTGCTAGCAACTTGGAAACCTGCATAATACAAACTCAAGGCTTTGCCCCAACGAACAGTGAGGTTGTCAATCTAACCGGGTTGCTGAAAACAAAGGATTAACTGTATGGTGTGGAAGGTAATAGTGGTTTGCAGAAAGTAAACAGTAACAATAGAAGATGTATCAATGGTAAAGATTGGACCGGGGTCCATAGTTCACTAGAGGTGTTCTCCTTAAGATAAACAAACATGGCATGCTAGGTAAACAAATTACAGTAGGGCAATTGACAGGACTGAGCAAGGCATAAAAATGCAATACTAGACATTCATGATCCTATGACATTCGATTGGGCAATACAACAAGATACATAGACCTCCATCCAACTGCATCTATGACTAGTAATCCACCTTCATGTTATCATCCAAACCCCCTCCAGTATTAAGTTGCAAGCAACGGATAACTGCTTCAAGAAAAGTGTGTAAGGTAAACAATCCATTTGTTCCATGAACAAGAGACCGTTGTTTTCTCCCTAGTGGCAACAGCACATCTACAACCTTGAGATTTTTGTCACTTACCTTAGATTAAATAGAAGCATGAACCACCATCGAGCATAAATACCCCCTCTTGGAGTCACTAGCATCTACTTGGCCAAGATAGCTACTAGAAACGAAGATCATGCAAGATCACAAACAACACATACATGATAGAATCAATAAGACAAAACCATTAATCAATCTGACATAGTAATCTCAATATCCATCAGATCCCCGTAAACACAACGTGCATGATTACAAACAGATGATCTTGATTATGAACGGAGCTCGCAAGATCTAAACATGGTATCACAAAGGAGGAGATACAACCATCTAGCTACTACATGGACCCGTAGTCCAAGGTGGAACTACTCACACTTCATACCGGAGGCTGCATGATGAAGAAGAAGGCCTCCGGGATGATATCCCCTCTAGCAGGGTGCCGGGAAGAACTTCAGACCCCCCGATCTAGGGACAATGATGGCAGCGACTACAGACAGTTTCATGGAATATTTATCGGGTCCTTAGGGTTTCTGCATCGGGGGGTCTTTATAGGCGAAGAGGCGAGGCATGGGGGCACTGTAGGCCGCTGACCCCCCCTGGTGGCTCTCCTCCGTCTCGTATTCAGGCTCCGTGTTCCCCACGGTAAAATATTGACTTTGGCTTTTGTCCCGTCCAATTTTGAGAATATTGATTTTCTGCCTTTCTGGAACCAAAAATAGAAGAAAACAGGCAACTGGCATTGTGGCATCTTGTTAATAGGTTAGTACCAGAAAACATATAAAAACACCTCAAAGTGTAGACAAAGCAAAGCAAAGTAGATACTAAACAAGCATGGAACATAAAAAATTATAGATACATTCCCGACGTATCAAGCATCCCCAATCTTAACTCCTCCTCGTCCTCGACTAGGTAAGAGATAAAAGAATAATTTTTTAGGTGACATGCACCATCAAAATCAAGATCAAACCATTTGCAAGCATTGAAAGCTGGGATCAAAGAACTCTAAACATGAGCATGAAAAATGGAGTTCTAACAGTAAGACAAAGTAACTATGCATGCAAAATGAAAGGTTACAAACAAAGATCATGAATAACATGTATTGAAAAACGTTTGTTTGTTCCACATATAGAAAACATGGCATAGTGGCATTCAGCTTGTCCCTCATAGAGTAGCAAATAGATTCATAGGACACCTTCAAAGTTCATAAGAGTGACAAGATACAAATAGCACAAGAACAAGCAATATCAACAATATGCATCAATAAATAAGTTTTGGGACAATGCACATAAAACTAAGAATGGCAACTATGCTCTCTTAACTGGTGACTAAGGATAGAAGGTGGAGACTCAATATAATAGTGGAAGAAAGGCCCTTCATAAAGGGAAGCAGGGATTTCAAGTTTCAAAAAGAGCTTCCAAAAATTATGGTACTTGTTAGCTTTCAGCCCTCATTGCCCCTATCATAAGCATCTTGAAGTGATTAAGGTTAAAGTGAACAAACTATGTAGTATATGCTTGACAAAATATAAGTTGACAATCTCATGTCCCTTGAATACGAGGGCCGCTCCTCATGCTACTCAACTTTAGTCACCTATAAGTTCTTGTCATAGTAAGTACATGTGTATCATAGAGAACCGCCAACGGGGTACCCCTTGCACATGGTACAGGAGCTATCCCATAACCAAATTGACAAGGCAAGCAGACAATGAGCATATCAGCGATCTTTTTATTTGTTATTTGCATAGGTTTTTATTGAGGATGCTTCACAGATTGCTCATTATGGTGATGCTGCAAGTTTCCACCATGATTCGGCATGGCTTAGGCTAGCGGCCCAGGCGTTTCTCTAACACAAAATACATAACTCCATGGAATTACAAGCTCCCCTTTTATTTCACACCGACGACATCCATAGACAAAAGAGCATGATATCAACTGTGTACAATGTACAAATGGAATGTTGAAAGCGTTCCCCGTGATATCACGGTTCTGCTAATTCCAACGTATAAGTGCAAGCATATACAACATAGATGACACAATGGTTCAAGTTTATTAGGGGCAAGAAATATGAAGTGTGCCATCAAGTTTGTGAGAGTTTTAATCACTAAGTTTTCACATAACAAAATACTTTTTAATTGGAAGATAGATGAAAACAAGAATATACTTGGAATGGTGTAACACACCATACATAGGAATTTATAGTGGACACTTTGGAACAACTTGGTTTCTTGGGAGTTGGAAGCATGATTAGAGCTTACTCATACAAGTGGAGGCTAGCAAAAGACTGGGAGCAACCAACTAAGAGAGAAATAATGGTCATAATCATGCAAAGCGACAAAACATTACTAATCAAAGCATAGAGTGGTACTAAAAGTCAAGGACTAAATGATCATAGAGGCTACGATGATTTGTTCATAGTCATAACATGGTGTGAGCATGTGCCAAGTCAACCCAAACAAAGCATCAAAGGATAAAACCACAATACTATGCTTTTGCATGCTAAAACAACGCATGATTCCTTCAAGGCACATTAAGCAATCCTAATTGTTTGGAACAAGTCATGATACAACAATAATCACTAAGCATAAGGTCAAAACAATACCTAGCATGACATGCTAAAGTCTAAGTCACAGTCAAAGCAAGGTCCTCTTGCACTATTCAAGCAAAAAAATTCTACTCCTTTCCAACACCAATCAACTTATTTGAAACAACACAGCGAGAACGGGGGTCCAAACTACTTTATTCAAGAAAACTAAGCAAATTAAGCAAAGCAAACAAAAATTAAGATGCTCTAAGAACAACACAACAGTGCATGAAACAATAAAAACGAAGTGTCTAGAAAGACCTGAGCTTTTTATTGATGAAGAAGGGGATGCCTTGGGCATCCCCAAGCTTTGACGCTTGTACCTCTTGGATATTTCTTGGGTTGACACCAGGGTGGCATCCCCAAGCTTGAGCTTTTATCCATTGTTCATCTCATTACATCATTCTCTCTCTACACCTAAATTTTTCCTTCATACAAAACTTCACACAATCTTCATTAGCAACATTAGTGTATTCAAAAGATAATAGACCCTTGGGTTTAGCTTTAAAACAAAAAAACGTTCACTAAAACACAAGCTACTGTAGCAATTCCCTCGAAAAGCTCAATTTTCCTAAAAAGAACTGAAAAAGGAATCAATAAGAAGCAAATGCAAATAATGGCAGAATCTGTCAAAATGGACCAGTAGGTAGAAACCGATTTTTTCAAAGGCCTTATGTTACTCAAATCAAAAAGTTTTGAACTAACGAAAGTTATATAACATACTGGGGGATGTATTCGTAAATTATCAGCTCAATCCGACTTACAGAGATTCCTCATAAATTTTTATGGTGGAGCATAAAAATCTGTTTCGGAACAGCAACTCCCCAAATCTTACTTCCCTCTCATTAGAGGTCATTCTTGGCACAAAAAGCAAACAAAAAGGATAAGGAGAGGTCATTACTAAAGTAATAACTTCCAAGACTCAATAAAACTCTTGGGTTATCTCCCAACAAGTACTTTTCTTTAACGTCTTTAAGTTAGGCACACGAAGCAGT
The DNA here is from genome assembly GCA_023614405.1 of Avena insularis. NCBI lineage: Eukaryota > Viridiplantae > Streptophyta > Magnoliopsida > Poales > Poaceae > Avena > Avena insularis. The sequence goes on along the minus strand of CM042685.1, from coordinate 216,099,066 downwards.
AATCAAGTATTTTCAAATGAAGAATTAAGATCAATGCTTGCAATCTCTTCAACTAGGAAAGGTATCTCATCCAAATGAGTTTTGTAGGACCCCTTATCATCTCTCTTTGGTTCACTACTTTCATTAAAAGGATTTTTAGAAACAATACAATCAAAATTCTTTTCTAAGGCTTCATGCATTCCAACAAGTTTAAAGGGTACGGGTATCTTAATTTCCTCTCTAGGTTTAGTTTTATCTAGAGTACCCATAACATCTACACATGAACCTAGCATATTAAAATGCTCAAAGACTTTTTTTTGGCTTCCTTAGCAACACCATCGAACTCTTTTAGTAAGGTTTCAAGAATAAATTCTCTCCTTTCAGCATCCTTTTCTTCCTTTAGTTTGAGAAACAGAATTTGCATCATGGGGTTAAGGTTAACAAACCTATCCTCCAACATATGACTAAAGAAGCTGCAACAATTTTATAATTAGGAGCAAGTTCTGCTATAGATCTATCCTCAATATCCTCATGCTTACTAACATAATTAAAGAATTCTTCAATATTTTCTTTCCTAACTATAGAGCCACAATCTATCGAAAGGTCCTTCAGGGTGAACTTGGGGAACAACATGGTGAGCTAGAGCAAGGTGGCAACTTGAGCATGAACTAATTTTTTGTGTTTTTGATAAGAGAAAGCGAACCAAACTAAACTATTTTTTTTTGAGTTTTTGATAAAAAGAGGCAAACAAAACCAAGCAAAAGAAACTAAGCAAAACAAAAACAAAGTAAAGAGAAAGGTTGTGAAGGACTCCCCTTGTGAAGACGTCCTTAGCCTCCTCGGCAACGACGCCAGAAAAACTTGTGATGGCGCTTCGTTGATGTGGGAGCGCTTCGTCGGAAAACCCCAAGATCAAGGTGTGAAGCAGCACACCAACAAGTCTTCCCTCAGTAAGAAACCGAGGTTATCTAACCAGTTGGAGGAAGGAAACGTCTCAAAGGTGTTGCAAGCAACTTGGAGACCTGCACAACACAAACTCAAGACTTTGCCCCAACGAACAGTGAGGTTGTCAATCTCACCGGCTACTGTAACAAAGGATTAACTGTATGGTGTGGAAGGTGATAGTGGTTTGCAGAAAGTAAACAGTAACAGTGGAAGATGTATCAATGGTAAAGATTGGACCGGGGTCCATAGTTCACTAGAGGTGCTCTCCTTAGATAAACAAACATGTAATGCAGGGTAAACAAATTACAGCAAGACAATTGACAGGACTGAGAAAGGCATAACAATGCAATACTAGACATCAAGATCCTATGAGATTCGATTGGGCAATACAACAAGATACATATACCGCCATCCAACTGCATCTATGACTAGAAGTCCACCTTTGGGTTATCATTCGAACCCCCTCCAGTATTAAGTTGCAAGCAACAAACAACTGCTTTAAGCAAAGTGTGTAAGGTAAACAATCCACTTGTTCCATGAACAAGAGACCATTGTTTTCTTCCTAGTGGCAACAACACATCTACAACCTTAGAGATTTATGTCACTTCCCTTAGATTAAATAGAGACATGAACCCACTATCGAGCATTAGTACCCCCTCTTGGAGTCACTAGCAACTACTTGGCCAAGATAGCTACTAACAACGGAGAGCATACAAGATCACAAACAACACAAACATGATAGAATCAATAAGACAAAACCATTAATCAATCTGACATAGTAATCTCAATATCCATCGAATCCCCGCAAACACAACATGCATGATTACAAATAGATGAGATCTTTATCATGAACGGAGCTCACAAGATCTAGACATGAAAGCACATAGGCGGAAATACAACCATCTAGCTACTACATGGACCCGTAGTCCAAGGTGGAACTACTTACGCTTCATACCGGAGGCTGGCATGATGAAGAAGAAGGCCTCCGGGATGATCTCCCCTCCAGTAGGATGCCGGGAAGAGCTTCAGATTCCCCCGATCTAGGGACGATAGTGGCGGCGGCTATAGACGGTTTCGTGGAATATTGATCGGGTGCTTAGGGTTTAGGCATCGGGGGCTTCTTATAGGCAAAGAGGCGAGGCAGGAGGGCGGCCAGGGGCCCACACCCTGCCCAGGCGTGACCTAGGCCCGCGCCTGGGGGGTGCGGCCGCCCTATGGCTCCCCTCTGTCTCTCCTTTGGACTCTGTGTTCTCCTTGGTGAAATATTGACTTTGGCTTTTGTCCCGTTCAATTCCGAGAATATTTCCTTACAAGATTTTCTGGAACCAAAAATAGAAAAAAACAGGCAACTGGCACTGTGGCATCTTGTTAATAGGTTAGTATCAGAAAACATATAAAAACACCTCAAAGTATGGTCAAAGCAAGGCAAAAGAGGTACTTAACAAGCATGAAACATCAAAAGTTATAGATACGTTTCCGACGTATCAATCCACATCGGCCGAACTGATATAAAGTGATGGGGGAACCCCCTTACAAAGCAGATCAAGATCAACAAGAAACACATGAAAGACCACAACTTGCCACCGAAGACAACCACCCGAGAGCGGGGAAAACCAGCGCTCCATGACGACGCCCCCAAGAGAGTAACGACGCACTTCGCCGCCGCCGAGATCGAAAGTCAACGGTTTTCACTCGGAGCCTAAACACGGAGAAGGTAGCCGCAGCGGCGCCCCAAGAGAGTCACGATACCCGCAGGCATCGCCGTCGCTGGTGCCGAAGCACTAAGCTTTCTCTCAGAAAAACCTTCAAGCCGCTCCCTGTCACCCGCCCACGCTCGCTGTCCTCGAGTCTGGCCTCCGACACACGATCTGGGAGCTGCCGAAGCCGAAACATCGCCAACACCGAAGTCCCCAAACGTCCGCTCCTCGCCACCCACATGACCAAAGAGGTGGACCACCACTGCCGCCATGTCGCTCGTCGAAGAGCCGCCTGCGCATTCCACCTTCCGGGGGCCGCCGCCCCGGTGTCCACGAACTCGAGCTAAGTCTCCAACCAACGTCACATTGCGTCGCCGCCGAGGAGGGTGGGGTAGATCAGGTACAAACCTGCCAGAAAGGATCCACCCGGCAGCCTAGGGGAGGGGAACAACCCTCCATCACCCACGGTGATTGCCGTCCGGGCGCAGCAGCAGTACCGACTAGGCCTAGATCAGGCCCGGCCAAGCCGACCAAGCCTAGATCAGGCCCTGTCGTCGCCAGCTTCTTTGTAGCCGTCGGCCGCCGTCCATCGCAACCCGTCTTTGATCTACGGTCTGCGGCGCCATCTGAGCGGTGCCATGTCTCGTTCTTGAGCCTCATTGCTTTGCTATAGCTCCCATTGGTGGTAGCCGTAAGCCGACGCAACCGGGGAGGGCCGCGATGCGATGCCCGGGGACAACCCTCCACAGATGCGCCGCCCGCCGGTCAAGCTCGTCGCCCCGCCAGTCTTCACCGCCGTGAGGGCCATGAGGCCGTGTCGAGTAATGGAGGTCCCGCCGTAAATCGGCACCGTCTTGGTCTTCTTGCCGGCCAGCGGCGAGGGAACGGGGAGAGGAGAGGAGGCGGCCGGCCAGGGACGTGCCTCGGTCGCACTCACGGGGCGACGCGAGGCACCGAGGTTTTTTTTTTCCTGCGCCATATTCAAGCTACTAAACGGGTTGCAAAAACGAGACTGTATCAGCCTATCAACGGTGTCGGACTGACAGAAAAAGCCATGCAAGCTAGCGTCCGAAGTGTGTTGTGTGGGACAGATGTTCAAACGATCAAGTGCCAAGCAACCAGTGTGGGACAGATGTTCAAACATCAAAACCGTCGTGAAGAGATACGGCAGCGCACCGTTCCGTTCCGTTGGCGTCCGTAGAGGCAGAGCAGACGTCACGTCACCACCGAGTCGTCTCTTTCCTCTCGACCAATCCAACTCGAGAGTCGAGACTACCTTCCGCATCTCCTCTTCCACGCAAGTCCTAACTACCACCGCCCCCAAATCCCCAAACCCTAGCTCTACCCCACCCTCGCCTCGCAGCCGGCCGCCATGGCCGAGACCGTCGACGACAAGGTCGGCTACTTCCAGGCCATCACAGGCATCCCTGACACCAACCTCTGCGCCGAGATTCTCGCCGCCCACAACTGGGACCTCCAGCTCGCCGTCAACTCCTTTACCGGAAACCCCTCCTCGCCTGAGCCGTCTATGTACGCCCCGCCGCCGCTGGAGGCCGATTTCGTGGCGCCCCCGCCCCCTGCGCCGGCTCCTCAGCTGCAGCAGCAGCCTGGGATCGCGTGGAGGCTGGTGACGCTCCCCTTCTACGTGGTTTCCGGTGGGGTCGGCCTCATCACCGGTTCCATCCGTCTCGGTGTCTGGGTCGCAGGCGGCGTGCTGTCCCGATCCCTCTCCCTCCTTGGCCTCGCGCAGGGCGGTGGCGGCCGGCTTCTCGAGCTGCCCCCTTCCGCTGCGGAGGCGGTTGACTTCGTGGCGGAGTTCGAGCACGAGTTTGGGGCTGGCCGTGGCCCGCGATTCGTTTCCGAGGGCTTTGCTGATGCGCTGCAGCGTGCACAGCGTGAGTACAAGCTTCTATTCGTATACCTCCACTCCCCTGACCACCCGGATACCCCTGCATTCTGTGGTGGCTGCCTCTGCTCTGAGCCGGTGGCCGCCTTCATAAACAAGAACTTCGTTGCGTGGGGTGGTAGCATCAGAAGGACTGAAGGATTCAAGATGAGCAACAGCCTGAATGCATCACGCTTCCCCTTCTGTGCGCTAGTCATGGCATCTACGAACCAGAGAATTGTGCTGTTGCAGCAGGTATGGTGATGGTGTGCCACTCAATTGTTTTCTAAGATATGGTTTCTGTGCTGCTTCGAATCTGGGTTTCAGGGTTTGTTAATTAGCACATGAACTATACTGTGGCTGTCTGTTGTGAAACATTTAGATTTGCTGGACTTAAGATTGATTAAGCTTCCCCTTGTTGGTTAAACGTAGCTGAGTATGCGGATTATTCTCTAGGGGCTACTTAAAAGCAGCTTGTGATTCTTAATCAGTGGCGGTTGATTAGTTATGATGTGTTCATGTAGTAGCTCTGAACAACAGTTACATTTCTTTGTGAGTTAGTTAAACCTACTGCTATGCCCTTGTGCTTATAGATTAACTGCTGGTTATAGTAAGATTCACCTATATAATTTGTTCCCTGAAAGATTTTAGGTTTGGTTGTCTTGAAGATGTATATGCCGTTGTAAATATTTGGAGTGTTTGAAGTCTTGCCCTCTGTAGAGAAAAATCTTTTATCCTACCTTGTGTTGTACGTGCGTACTGTAAAGTAATCAAAAATAGCTAAGTGCATGACATCCTTCACAAGTTATTTTTATGAAGCTCACTACTACTTATTTGTCTAAGTTTGTTATCACTTATCAGCATGGGAATTTAAAGTTGAGTTGAGAGGCGAAATTGGATAGTGGAGTAACATTTACTTGCTGTGCAATTATACCACAACGGGAATTTAAGTTTGAGTTTTTTTAATGCTTCTATACTCATTTTCAGTTCCCACTTTCCACTCTCCCAACAATTGAAAAAGATCACCCATGAGATTACACATAGCTGGTCCTGAAAATCTCTGGATCTCTGTGCCCTGTTCTGAACAACTAAACCCCTCTTCCAATTCCCGCTAACCAATTTTCATGAACCTAACGTAGTGTACGATACTGGATGCATTTACATGATTTCTTGATAAACCTTTATACTTGAATTCCAAGGTACTATAATGAATTTGAGTAAAAACTGTTCATGATATTGGAAAATTATTTTGGTGATGTTTCTTTGTAAAATTCACATAAGATGCTCCAATTGTGGGACTTGTTGACAATGATACTTGAATTAGTATTCATGCCCCGTGTAATCACCAAGAAATTTTTATCAATCCAGATCCCAGACTCACCAAAAATAAAGAGGCCACTGGAGGTTTCCTGAACTAAATGGTTCTTTGAAAAAAATAGAGAGTTGTAATTGTTAATCCATGACCCAGGTTCTGACCTCATCATGCTGCTGCATCTGATTAGCACCCGATTACTACTAGCAGTTGATGCATTCTCTTGATGGGTGCATAAGTAGATGATAAAAAAATCAGGAAAATTCACTTCTATTCATTGGTTACACCGTAAGCTACTAAGGGGATCATGTGCATTATGACTTCAGATTTGGTACATAGTACTCATGCATGATCATACAGTAATTTAATCGTCTGATCTGAAGATGCAGCGTCAATTTATACTCGACGGTAATGCTACATTGGTTGTTATTACTAATATGATCTGTTCCTTTATTTTGAAATGTATGTCCAGAGTGTAAAATATTCTGTGATGTTATCTCCGCCTTTGTACATCATGTGATACCACTGGATCCCGAGACTACTGCTTTCCTTACCTGATAGTAAAGTGAAACTATTCATCTAGCGAAGAACAGCGGTCGTTAATGGATTCAGAGCTCTTTAGATTTTGCAGTTACTCTTTGTTATGTTTCTTATACTTAGCCTATTAAATTGCCAGGTTATTTTTAACTGTGTCTTTAACCCTCTATACAGTTTATCAGTTCTGCTCATACATTTTCTTTTAATGTTCTCTAAGGTTGAGGGACCCAAATCACCTGAACAGATGATAACAATTCTTCAAAGAGTGGTTGAAGAGTGCACTGCATCACTTGTCGCTTCCAGGATTGAAGCTGAAGAAAGATTAAACAATCAACGTTTGCGTGAGGAACAAGATGCTGCTTACAGGGCTGCACTTGAAGCTGATCAGGTATGTTAAGGCTCTGTTTGTTTCTTCTGTAGCTTTAGCTTTTGGGGCTTTTGTGGTCTAGAATCTGTACCTAAAACAAACAGCTAAATTTTCGACCGCGCTGCACAGAAGCGAGGCGAGAAATATACTACGCGAGCGCGGTCGGCCGAAGCTGGGCGAGGGGCGCTTCCGCAGCTTCCCGAGTTGCAGCGGACGGAATTGTCCTCTAGAGTTCGAGATAATTACGGGAAACCTGCTACTGAGACCAAATTGACCACACACTCCCACCCGTTCGTCCTTGACCATCCTCTCATGTCGCCAGGATTAGGATATCTGCCGCCTCCCTTCACCTCCGCCGGTCGCTGTCCCCACCGCTGGCCGCTTTCCCCGCCGCCGGTCATCCGAGAGCTCCTTCGCGGAAGCGATGCGGGCACCTGCGAGCTCCCAGCTGCCACCGTGCGACCTCCCTGTCGCCAACGCCGCCGTTCCCCGCCGTTTACCCATCCTCCCCGCCCCATTCCATGGCTGCCGTCGCTGTTCCCCGCAAGCGCTGCCACTGGCGGCCTCACCTACTCCTCGCTGTATGGCCGCCGTAAAAGATGGCCGACGGCAACACCCCCGCCCCGCTGTCCCAGGCTCCTCCGCTCCAGAGGCCACTGCGTGTTCGTGCCATCTCGTGGTGGTGTCCGTGACAGTGCCAACTCGTGGTGGTGTCCGTCCTAGTTTTTGTTCGACTAGAAGATAACACCCAATATTCTGGACATGAATTCATACATTTGTCAACAACAATTCAGCTGGTGAAATGTATATATTTTTGTAAAAATGGTAAATTGAGATAATTTAGCTACTCCCTCTGGTCCGTATTAATGTTCTCAACTTTGGCTAGATTCGTATGTATCTAGTTAAGTATTTAGACTCGATGCATTTGTATCTAGACAAAATTGAGAACACTAATATGGACCGGAGGTAGTATTTAAGTATGATACTCATATAAAAGCGGTCAGAAAGAGCTAATTCATTTCAGATCAACGCTTATACAACATCTGTTACGCTTAGGGGCATTTCAGACATTTCAGTCATAAAACCAGCAACAGCAGCCATCAAAAGAACTATTGCCAAACACCAAATCTCTGCTTCAGCAGCACCTTCCTACAGCTGATTTTCCACAGCTGATTTCCCACAGCTGCTTTCTCACAGCTGCAGCTCAAACAAACACAGCCTAAGCTATATATAACCTTGTTGGTGCTTTGGTAGTAGAAGAGCATCCATCCCTACGTAATAATAAGGTAAGGTAGGTCAGACATATTGTAACTCATTGATTTTCCTTCAGTAAAGGGCACTGTGCCTTCATAGGATTGCGCTTAATATGACATAGTGGTACAGTAAATGCGCCATTTAAGGTGTGATTCAAGCAGATTGCACAGTACACAGGCATGCCACTAAAGTTTCTGATAGTGTTGAATTTTTTTATGATAGCACTAAGTAGATCACACAATTATTATTTATATAATGTTACCAGGCCCGGGAACTCCAAAGGAGAGAGGAACAAGAAATGCTTGAAAGAGAGGCTGCAGAGGCTGAGAGGAAATGTAAAGAAGACGAGGAGGCACAAGCCAGGGCAGTCCAAGAAGCAGCTGAAAAGGAAGCTGCTCTTGCAAGGAGGCGGCAGGAGAAGGCAATGGCTCTGGGAGCTGAGCCTGAGAAAGGGCCTGACGTTACTCGGGTATGTTCAACGATCTTTGCACATCTTCAATGAACTTTATCTATTTCTTACTCTAGTATTACATGCTGAGAACCACATGTTTCTGCTTTTGAAGCATTTTTCTTCTGTCGTTGATTACCAAGTATCAGTTTTGTACCTTATGCTGCATTTCTAATGGCACATGGAACTTCCGTTCCTTATTTCTCTCTTGAGTTAGCTTTTTAAAGGCCTAGATAGGGACCCATCATGCCTGAATTTGATAATTATCCGCGTGCACACGAATTGTATTATCTGAATATGAGTTATATCTTGTCACTTGATAGTAGTAGTATAAGCGTCATAATTTCGTTGGTCATCTTTGAACTAACTGTGAGCGATGCTTTATAATCATGCAGGTTCTTATAAGATTTCCAACTGGAGAGCGCAAAGAAAGGAGATTCCACAGTTCCGCCACCATTACCTCCTTATATGACTATGTTGATTCTTTGGATTGTTTGAAAGCAGAAAAGTACAGCCTAGTTTCGAATTTCCCACGGGTAACATACGGTCCTGAAAAGAACTCCCAGACGCTGGTGGAGGCAGGTTTGCACCCGCAAGCAAGCCTGTTTATCGAGATAGAACAATGAAAATCTCCAGTTTTGTAAGTTCTGTACTGAAACTTGCAAGTATAGGTGCTCCTTTTATACTCTATTTGACAAACAGTGGGGACTTCCAGTTGTATGACAACATGCTTAGACTTGACTTCCATGCAAATACTGCTTTTGTGTTTCTCATTTGTTAAATAAATTCACCTTCTCCCATATCAGTTGACTGTTGCAATGTTTTCATATTTGTCAAGTCTGGCTTTGTAAGATGGGGTTGTGTATTACTCAGGGATCTGAAATAGTCATACAAATTTGCAGAAGTTTGACATGTGGGTCAAGACTTGATTTTGCATAACACCCCCACACAACTACCTACGCCCCAACTTTGCAACATTATCCTTTCTACTAGCAACATGTTCCAACTTGAACATTCTCCCTCCAGGCAATAAGCTGATGAATTAATTTGCTTTCTGTCATGGCCATCTGGATTTAAACATGAAGTAGGATTAAACCCCAGGCTGAGAACACAACATTCCCTAGGTGACTCCTATTGCATGTTTCTGATCCAGGTGGCCATCCTTGCAACTCCGAGACGAGGAGGTACGGAGTATAGTAAAGTATAGAACTTGCCGCCTTATTGTAAACTGGCTCACGCAGGAAACGAATGAGTCCCGTTTGGCTACACTCCGGCTCTTGGCTCCGCTGCCGAACGCTAGGACTCCACGGATCTGAAACGATGGAGCGATCTGGTCTTTAACGCAAAACGGCGGAGCTAGTGTTTCGGCAATCCACCAAAAGGAAAAATGCGGAGCGGTTAGAAATTACATCCTATTGCCACCGATAAGTGAACCAACCGGTACCTTCTCTCTCTCATCTCTCCTTCCTCCCGTAAACAACCATGGGCCCGTTCGGCAACTCACTATGTCGTCAGAACCATAGTTCCTCTCTCCGATTTGACATGCTATTGCCACCGATAAGTGAACCAATCGATACCTTCTCTCTCTCATCTCTCCTTCCTCCCGTGAACAACTATGGGCCCGTTCGGCAACTCACTATGTCGTCAGAACCATAGTTCCTCTCTTTGATTTGACATGCGCCGTCGATTGATTCACGGCCGCCGCCACCGAAACAGGCCGACGGCCAGTCAATCCGCCATAGACACGAACGATTTTACCCTTAGCCAGGATCCCATGGGCCGGTGCCATCCGGCTCGCCGCCAGGAGGTGAACTGCTGCTGCCACAAGTTTCCAGCCCCAAGCTAATTCCTACGCCACCGCAACGAGGTCTCTCTGACGATTCCCGACATCCATGGTGAGGATCCTACTCGTGGCGTCCCTACTAGGCCGGATTGACATTCTAGTTCCATCTCCCAAGTGGTCACGGACACCGAGCAGAGCTAGCCGAACACGATTGCTCGCACATCTCGATCGGGAGAGCGCTTCCAGCTCGGAGCGGAGCGGAGCCAGGGAAATTCTGGGAGTAGTGAGTTGCCGAACAGGTACCGGACAAACCGACAAACTGGATGATGGGATGAAAACAAAAATGGCATTCCTGTGGAGGCCAGTGCGCGAAATTGTGGAATTCCTACTAACCTTGAAGTCACCTCTCGGAATCCAACTGTCCCTTTATATGCGAGCTTTTGGGCCATTGCCAATTTTCCACATGATTCCTTAAAAAATTCTAATGCATGCATCACTCCTATCCCGGAAATGCATTTAAAAAAAAGTTCTCTCCCTCAACTCATCAACATGATGGTATTTGACTTGGGAACTTTTAGGATTCTAGGGCCCAAACTGTCAGGGAAACCGATTAATCTCCAAGACTGTCTAGTTAGCAAAGGTTGGTTGAACAACTTAAGATCTATGAAACCCATAGCTCCTTGAAACTTACCTTTGGTTAAAATTTTCCACATTTCCAGTGAATGTGCTTCCGGTCTGTTTCACCCCGCACCAAAAGTTTCTGATCATCTGCATAAGATCCTCACAGAGGCCTGGCGAGAATTTGGAAACACTCATTCTGTATATCGGAATAGCCTGCATAAGAGATTTTATAAGAACTTTTGCCGCACCTGAGAGATATTTTCTGTAACTACCTCAGTGAATTACGCTCCTAGTTACAAGCCTGGATGAGCAGAAATGGTTGAAATAGTACGGTGGGGCCCAAATGCCACTCACAGGTAGACCTTTCGGCCGTCCCAACCATTTCTAAACATCGGGACAAGAACGGGCGTGTCGGCAAAGAAGGGATCAACTACATACACAAATGAGTATGTATGCAAGCCACCATACAATGGTTCTCAGAGTCATTCCATCTAAAAAGAAAGGAAATATTGCAACGCCATACGGCAAGATCCAAATATCCTAGATAGATATAATAGTTTAGGATATCTCCTCATACATCAAACATCAGAGTATCAGGCGGAAGCGGAAGACAAAATCCGAGTACGGATAAGAAGCAAATCGGCATAAGATGCCCCATAAATAAGCAGATCCCGCCCACAGATCTCACGGATCCCCGTTCCCGGAATCTCTACACCGAATGATCGTTGCCCACATCGTCCGTCTCCTCCACCCAGTATCCATCTTGCGAGCTTACCTGTTCATCTGAATCAAACAATTTATCGTGTGAGACCCTAGGGGTACTCAGCAAGTCTTTATGCCTCTAAAGGGGACACAACACAGGGGGGCAATTGCAGCAAAAGGTAAACCCTAGCAATTCTATAGATACTGCTAACCATCCGCCTAACCGAGAGATGAGCGGATGTCCGTGAATTAATAACAACGATTATAACGGTAATATTAATCAGATCCATCCTCCTCCTCGCACCGACGAGGAAGCGGATTTAACAACCCCCATCCGTTGGCGTTTTATTATCCATTCCATGAGTGTTGCACTATTTACTAGTCGGTTACTTAGTCAAATTAAAAGCGGTACTTTAGTTATACTTGTCTATGATCGAGAAACCGTGCTCAAGTCGTCTATAACATGACACGGCTTTGAAAGTTTTACCTGCGAGGGTGCACAAATAGCAACACACTCGATCAACCTCGGAAAAACCAAATCAAAACCCAACGAGGCGATCACGATAAAGCGATCACAGGATTCGAAATATTTCGGGGCCACCCATTAAGCTACCTGCAAGCTGGCCCACTAAACGGACTCAAGGTTTGTGGACGGTATGTAACGATGGGAACCCGAAAGTGTGGCTGGGCTTGTCGATACAGCGAAAACGTGTCACGGCCCTAAACTTGAAAGTCTTACATCGCACAATTTAAAATAAAGCAGTAAAGCATGGCATAAGTACAGGATAGTAAATAAAACCTCAAACTAGTTTGTGGCCCCAAGAAATAAGAATGAATCAAGCTCTGGCTCAGGGGGGTTCATAAGCCTCCCGGATGTGGATAGCGCGAATATTCAAGGAACAGGAATCAAGTACTTGGGGTCCTACGAGACACAAGTGAGCCTGAAACCAAATAACAAATATGGCTCACCGATGCCACTTTCATTAGTTATCCCATTACTACTCAGGTTAAGTTGTTTAGGTACCTCGTTATCCATCAGACACTCACATACCCTACACATGCTGTTCTCGACTGCATGGCTCAAACAACTCCTGTAGTAATGGCTCATGGGATGGAGGAACAAGCTTCGGTGGAGTTTAAAAGTAAAGGCTATGCAATACTTGGGATTCAATTTAATGCAATCGCGACTCAATGATGCAAGAATAAGAAAGAGGCAATAGGTACTATATGTATGCAAGCATGTGGTAGTGCTTGCCTGGCAGCTCAGTTGAAGCGAGAGAAGGATCTGGGTAGTGCTCCTGGTTCTCTTGATATATCCCCTGCTCAGCGTCTATTCGGAGAAGAACCAAAAAAACAAGGGCCAACATAAATAAAGTGCACAAGCATATGAATAAATGCGATAAGCAAACAATCATGCCATGATGAATGATGCACAATTTGCATGGCAATAAAGTAGCATGGCATGGGTGAGGTGTGGAATACAAGAAATAAACATTTTATTGAGTTTTGGCCACATTTTAACCTCAATTAAGTTGCTGTACCCATTATATTTATATGATGCATGCTTCAAATCAAAACATGGAATGCATAAACAGAAAGGTCTCATCGAGCTAATAATTTTAGACATATTATTTGTTAAATTTGGACTTATAAATCAAAAGTTATTAATTAATTAAGGTAAAAGGGCATTTTGTTGTAATTTAAATCAACTTGAAATTTTAAGTGTTCAAAATATATTTTGAAGGCCATATTTGAATTCCTCATATTTTTCTGATTTGAAAACATATATTATTTGTATTATTTGGATTTGTATTTTAAAAGTTATTTAAAAACAGATTTAAATTTTTGAATTTGAATTAATTTGAAAAAGTTTGAATTAAAACAGAATACAGAAAATACTTTTTATACTCAAGTTAAGTTAGCCACAGCCAATTACAGGTGGAGCCATGCTGACTGGACGACACAGGCGCACAGAAATGTTTTTCTCACCGCGAGCTAGTCTAGCCGCAGAGAGTGACAGGTGGGGCCAGAGCACACGCGGGCCCACTCGCGGGCGCGCCAGCGGGGACGCGACACGTGGGGCATCCGAGGGAGTGCGGGTTAAGGTTGGAAAAGTCTAGGGGGTGTTCTGCAAAACGTACGGAGAGACTGACGGGTGGGCTCTGCGTACCGCTGATTAAGCAGAAAAGAAACGGAGGGGGTATTTGCAAAAGCAGCGCCCGTACTGTTCCTCTTCTCCGCGCTGGTGACCGATCGGTGCGCGTCGACGCAGGCGCGGCGCGTGGGGGTTCGATCCGGGGACCTAGGGCTCATGTGAGGCGGCGGCTACCGGTGGCTTGGGGGTTCTTTGGTAGGGAGGGCCGCACGGCTAGATAGGGTCTTCTTGGCCGAGATAAAGAGGAACAACGTCTCGCTGCCAAGCACCGAGGCCGCTCGACGATCCGACCGGGCGAGCACAGCGAACGGCGATGGCGGACCATGTCGAGGTGGAGAGGCTCACCGCGAGGTGTCGGTGGCGTCGGATCGAGGCAGGGGAGCTCGATCGGCTGACGAAGCGACGCCGTGAGCTAGGGTTTCGCTTGAGGCGCTTGTTCTCTGGCGGTTCCAGCTTCTCCTCCTCGACGACGTGTTCAGGGTGGACGAGGGCTGGCCTTTGTCTTCGCCTCCTCCTCGGACGCTTTGACGGATCGAGACGCCGAGGTGTCAAGGTCTTGTGGCGATGTCAGTGCTGGTGGCCGGAGGGGAAGGAGGGGACGCTCTGGGGCGGATCTGGGAGAGACAGAGGAGGCGTGGAGAAGGAGATAAAGCAGAGAGGGAGAGGGAGATGCCGTGGGGAGTGGACGGTGGAAAAGGTGGCCTCGGTGCCACCTTTCTCCTCCTCCTACCCACGTGCTAGGGCGGCAGGACTAGGGCCGAGGGAGGGGTGGCCCAGGAAGGAAGGAGAGTTTGGTGGGGCTAGGGTGGCAGAGAGAGAGCTAGAGAGAGAGGGAGGGTAGGCTCGGGTTAGAGCTAGGGTTGGAGGAGGCTCGGCTAGGGTTTTGTGTGGGAATGGGGTAGCTAGGTGGGGCCAGGGAGAGAGGGTGGCCAGGTGGGGCCAGCTAGGTGAGAGAGAGAGGCCGAGAGAGAGGGTGGCATGGTAGCTAGGGTTTGAAGAGTGGGGGGGATGGTTTAGATTAGGTATAGATTAGGGAGAGGTTTGGAGAGAGAGGTGAGGCTTAGGGTTTTAGAAGCTTGCATGCTCCAAACTTAGATCAAGCAAGAACATGTGGAAAAGAGAGAGAGAGGGATGGTGTGATGATGGATTTAGCAAGACAAACTAGATCAAGCCAAAAGATAAGAAGAGAAAGAGATGAGAGATGAATCACTCAAAAATTCAAATAAAATCCAAAAGACTTAAATGTGGTGGTGCTTGCATGGCCCATGCAGAATAATTAATGCCATGCTTAATCTTGTGAGAACAATAATATTAACATGGCATTATTATTATGCATTCCCAAAATTGGATTAAAAGCCAAGCAAAAAGAATAGGAAGGATGCCCCATGTGGAGTAGTTGGAGATGACCATATTTGAATAGGAATGGGACTTGCTAGTGTGTATGTGCCACTAGGTATTTAGTAAGCCCCAAAAATATCCCAACATGATAATAACCCCAAAACAACCCATATGGAAGCTAGGAAAAGGTTCCACTCACAAGGCATGCAAAGGTGGCCATGTGGCTCTCATAACCCAATATTGTGAAAACAATATGATGCATATATGAGAGCAGGTGGAGATAGAATGGATCCACACCAACACATATGAGCTAGAGGTAAAACCAAATAAGTTGCAATGCTCATATATGGTGGAATGGTGGAATGATAGGTTGATGACAAGAAAGGTGGTGGAGTTAATAAAAGATATGCCCCCAACTCAACTTGGGCATTAAACAATATATCAAGAACCAAATACAATATCAAGAGGCAAATACAATTTACAATGCACATGAGATAAGAACCAAATGGAAAAGGGTTTTATATGATGCTCAAATGCAAGGTGGCATGATGACATGAGCATGATATAATTATGATGCAACAATTATATATATGAAGAAGCCATTATATTACTAGACCAAGTAGCATTACAATTGTTAGACAATTGGGATGCTACAACTCTCCCCCACTAAACAGGAATCTCGCCCCGAGATTCTAGGAAGAAGAAGACACAAAGAGGGTGGGATACTTGGCACGGAGCTCATCTTCACGTTCCCAAGTGGCTTCATCAACGGAATGGTGCGACCACTGCACCTTGCAGAACTTGATGGACTTGTTGCGAGTCCTCCTTTCTGCGACTTCAAGGATTTTTGTGGGGTGTTCTTGATAAGACAGGTCTTCTTGGAGATTGATAAGCTCATGATCCACGGTCCTGCCGGATCCTTGAAGCACTTCTTGAGCTGAGAGATGTGGAAAACATCATGGACCTTGAGTTTTTCCGGGAGCTCAAGAGCATAAGCAACTTCTCCTCTTCTTCCACGAATTTTGAATGGACCGATGTATCTAGGAGCCAGCTTTCCTTTGATACCAAAACGGTGCGTGCCTCTCATGGGAGTGACACGAAGGTAAACGAGATCACCAGGGACATACTCCATGTCCGTGTGCTTTCTATCATAATTGCTCTTCTGGCGACTTTGAGCAATTTTCAGATTTTCAAGAATGATGTGAACCTTCTCCTCCGCTTGAGTTACAATGTCAGGGCCAAACAAAATTCTTTCTCCTGCACCCGACCAACCAATCGGAGTTCTGCATTTGCGACCATAGAGAGCCTCAAATGGTGCCATCTTTAGACTTTTCTGGAAGCTGTTGTTGTAAGAGAACTCAGCATAAGGAAGACATTCTTCCCACTTCATGCCAAAGGAGATGACGCAAGCACGGAGCATATCCTCCAGAATCTGATTGATCCTTTCCACTTGTCCTTGCGACTGAGGGTGGTAAGCTGTGCTGAAGTTCAACTTTGTTCCCAAAGCATTTTGGAAACTCTCCCAGAACTTGGAAGTGAAGATGCTTCCACGCAGTGCAACTGATCTCGAGAGGAACCCCATACGAGAGACAATTACGCTGATATAGAGCTCAATGGCTGAATTGCAGAAATGGTTTCCTTGACGGGGAAGAAGTGAGCCACTTTAGAAAGCCTGTCAATGACAACAAAGATTGCATTGTTGCCCTTCTGCGACCTAGGAAAACCAGTGATGAAGTCCATCTCTACTTTCTCCCATTTCCATTCCGGGGGTTTCAATGGCTGTAGAAGACCGGAAGGTTTCTGATGGATAGCTTTCACTCTGCGGCAGACATCACACTCCGAGACATACTTGGCACAATATCGTTTCAAACCCAGCCACCAATATTGTGTTTTCAAGTCCATGTACATCTTTGTGCTGCCAGGGTGGATAGAAAGAACAGAATCATGCGCCTCCTTGAGAACTTGTTCTCTCAAACCCAGGTAGTTCGGAACAAACATCCGGTGTTCAAAGAAAAGCGTGCCTTAATCATCGACGTGGAAGGACTCATACTTCGGGAGCTGAAGGTTGGAGATGACCTTTCTGGTGTACGGATCACCAAGCTGAGAAGAGCGAACCTTTTCTTCCAAGAGAGGGGTTGCTAGAAGGTTCAGGAGATACCCTTGTTCCACATTCAAGGTTGAGCTGACGGAATTCCTCGCACAAGAGAGGCTGTTGTTCTTCCATCATGAGGTTGTTGACATAAGCTTTACGACTGAGAGCATCGGCCATGACATTAGCTTTGCCTGGAGTGTAGTTGATGGTCAGATCGAAGTCATTGATTGCTTCAATCCACCTCCCCTGCCGAAGGTTGAGATCAGGCTGAGTGAAGATATACTTCAAACTCTTGTGATCAGAAAAGATCTCACAATGGTTACCAAGCAAGTAGTGCCTCCATACTTTCAAAGCAAAGACAACTGCTGCGAGCTCCAGGTCATGTGTAGGATAGTTGATCTCATGCGTCTTCAACTGACGAGAGGCATAAGCAACAACTTGTTTTTCTTGCATAAGGACCGCACCCAATCCATGCAAAGAGGCATCACAGAAGATCTGGAACGGCTTGGATGTATCCGGAGGAACCAAGACTGGTGTGGAAGTGAGCTTCTCTTTGAGTGTCTCAAAGCTTGCTTGACATGCAGGAGTCCAAAGGTATTTCTTGCCTTTCTTGAGGAGATCGGTAAGAGGCTTCGCTATCTTCGAAAAGTTACGAGCAGCGGTTACGGCAATAACTAGCCAAACCAAGGAAACTCCGCACTTCTTTGACATTTACAGGAGGAAGCCATTCAACAATTGTCTTCACAGTTTCCGGGTTTACTGCAATGCCCTTGGCAGAGATGACGTGACCAAGATAGGTTACTTGAGGCAGCCAAAACTCACACTTGGAGAACTTTGCATATAGGCGATTCTCCCGAAGCTTGTTTAGGACACACCTAAGGTGTTCTTCATGCTCTTCCTTTGACTTAGAATAGACTAGGATGTCATCCAGATAGACCACAACGAACTTATCAAGATACTCCATGAAAACCGAGTTCATGAGCCTCGAGAAGGTGGCAGGTGCGTTGGTGAGACCGAAAGACATGACCGTGTACTCATACAGGCCATAGCGAGTGGTGAAAGCTGTTTTAGGAACATCTTCCTTGCGAATCTTGATTTGGTGATAACCACTTCTCAAGTCAAGCTTAGAGAATACCACAGCTCCAGCTAGCTGATCGAAGAGATCATTAATCCGCGGAAGGGGATATTTATTCTTGATGGTTTTAGCATTGAGAGCCCGATAGTCAACACAAAGTCTATCAGTCTTGTCTCGCTTCTTCACAAAGATTGTTGGGCTACCCCAAGAAGAAGTGCTATGCTGAATGAAACCCAACTTCTCTTGTTCATCAAGCTGACGTTTGAGTTCAGCCAACTCAGCAGGACCCATTTTATAAGGCCGCTTGGAGATAGGAGCGGTACCAGGTTCAAGCTCAATTACAAACTCAACCTCACGATCCGGAGGCATACCTGGCAACTCTTCAGGAAAGACATCTGGGAACTCACAGACCACCGGAACACTCTGAATAGCTTCCATAGCATCATCATTGAGCCGCCAAAGAGAAAAGCTGGATAGCATGAGTCGACTTGGAGAATAGACTATATGGCCTTCAGAATCTTGAGAGAAACCGGCCAAAGACAATCAATCACAGCTGCATTTCTTTGTCAACCAATCCATGCCCAAGATGACATCAATGTCAGAATTGCCCAGAATGATTAAGGACGCCGAGAACGAAGAGCCACCAATCTCAATTTGATTGCCATGGCTGATATGAGCAGCCCTCATGTTTGAACCAGGAGATTGTACCACCAGACGATGTGATAAAGGAACCATATCCAGATCATGCTCATGCGCAAACTTATGCGAAACAAAAGAATGCGAAGCACCAGAATCAAACAAAACTCTTGCAGGAACTAAGTTAACGGGAAGCATACCCATCACAACTCCAGGTGCATGCTCAGCTTGAGCGGCGTTGACACAGTTGGCACGAGCAACAGTAGACCCGGGCTTGGTGTTGATGTTGAGAGCCCGAGGTGGTGGTGCACGAACCAAAGGAGAGCTTGCCGCAGATCTTGGAGGTGGTGGAGGAAGAGCTTTGTTCTTCATCGGACAGTTCCAGTATTGATGCCCAGTGTTTCCACACGTGTAACAAGCACCAGGTGGACGTGGAGCAACGTAGCTGTGGACTCACTTGGTGCTCCAGGTAGTGGTGGTTGTAGCCCCGGAGCAGCAAAGGAGGAAGTTTGGTGGCCTTGCCGCGAAGCTTGAAGGTCTTGGTGAAGCCGGGAGCGACGGTGGGGTGTTAGGAACCCAGACACGACGCTTAGAAGGAGTTGACATAGCTGAAGAGCTTGCTGCATCACGGTTGTGTTTCTTTGACTCCTCAAACTTGCCTACTTGCTTCTTCCTGCAGAGCTGTATGCTGAAGTTCCAGAAAAGACGCCGGCCTTGCATGTGTGATTGCATATTTAATCGATGCATTGAGCCCTTGCCGGAACCTCTTTTGCTTCTTCTTGTCATCCGAGATCTCATCGCCACCATAACGAAAGGTTCATGAAGTTCTGATGTAGGTATTGACATTGTCATTGCCACGCTTGAGGTTGAGAAACACTTCCTTCATCCTCTCCATGACAATTTCTCGATGACATCGCTCTTTGAAAGCTCCAGTGAACTGTCCCCAAGTAGGCTGAAAACCAGTGCAGTTTGCCTTCAGGTAATTCTCCCACCAGAGAGCTGCATCTCCCTTCAGAAGGTGAGTAGCACACTTTACCCATTCTTGTTCAGGAACATCAGCAGTTGCCAGTAACCTTGACATCTCACGCAACCAATCATCAGCATCAAGTGGTTGATCAGAAACATCAAATTGGCGTGGGTTGAACTTCAGGAAGCTTTTGATGTCTCCTCGCTTGGGAGGTGGAGGTAGCGGAACAAACTCATTCCTCCTGACACTTTCCTCAAAACGCTGCTGGTTCTGCTGCATTGCTGCCAAGGCATTGGCGATGCTTGACAACGCTGCCCCCAGTTCAGGTTGTATGTCCTCCTCAGAACGGCGTGGTGGTGCCATCCTGTGATTGATATAAAACACAAGTCAGTACTATGATGGAGAATAATAATAATCCAAAATAGTACCAAGATGGAATTACTCAAGATTAAAGGATACAATTTACTAAGATGATATTAAAATATCAACAAAGTTCAAAGCACCTAGAAGATATTAAGCATATCGCACACGACTGAAAAGGAGTGTGGTACACAAATATATCAAAGAAAATTTTTCCACAAATTTCGGCATTAAAATACCAATAGATGCGCAAAATCACTTAACGAATCAAGATTAGTGACTCTACCAATTCAATATACAAGAGCGAATGATAAAAGTAGTGGTATGGTCGCGACTCCATCCCGCACTCAAATCATTACTCCACACATGAATAAGTAAAACACCTATCCCAACACCTTCTTCTCACGATGAACCTAAAGATTAGCAACTACGGAAACGAACAACCCAAACAAGATAGCGTCGGATAACAAAGAGTAAGACAGATCGCGGCGGTATACAACGAATCAGATAGATCGCGTCGGTTTGCAAAAGCCGGTCGGTATGGAATGTACCAACAGTTGATAACCAAAAGGCCGATAAAGATAACATGTTGGATGCAACAGATAGACAAGGATTACACACACACACACAACCTATGGTACTACGGAAACCCAGAACACGTGAATCCTAGTTTGAATTTTAAGAAGAGGATTGAAAACGTTACACTTCCTTACCAAAAAAGGGTGGGTGGGTGGGTAAGAAGAAAAGTGGAAGCAGTCATACTCTCGCGTTTTGTTTTTCCCTAGTATACATAGCTACCAAAATATTTGCTAGACAGACAACGACCATTTGGCTGAGACCCTGAAGGGCGGGATGGCTCTGATACCAATTGGAACTACCTCGGTGAATTACGCTCCTAGTTACAAGCCTGGATGAGCAGAAATGGTTGAAATAGTACGGTGGGACCCAAATGCCACTCACAGGTAGACCTTTTGGCCGTCCCAACCATTTCTAAACATCGGGACAAGAACGGGCGGCGTAATCGGCAGGCGAAGGGATCAACTACATACACAAATGAGTATGTATGCAAGCCGCCATACAATGGTTCTCAGAGTCATTCCATCTAAAAAGAAAGAAAATATTGCAACGCCATACGGAAAGATCCAAATATCCTAGATAGGTATAATAGTTTAGGATATCTCCTCATAAATCAAACATCAGAGTATCAGGCGGAAGCGGAAGACAAAATCCGAGTACGGATAAGAAGCAAATCGGCATAAGATGCCCCATAAATAAGCAGATCCCGCCCACAGATCTCACGGATCCCCGTTCCCGGAATCTCGACACCGAATGATCGTTGCCCACATCGTCCGTCTCCTCCACCCAAAGATCCATCTTGCGAAGCTTACTGCTCATCTGAATCAAACAATTTATCGTGTGAGACCCTAGGGTACTCAGAAGTATTTATGCCTCTAAAGGGACACAACCTGGGTGACGAATTGCAGCAAAAGGTAAACCCTAGCAATTCTATAGATACTGCTAACCATCCGCCTAACCAGAGATAGACGGATGTCCGTGAATTAATAACAACAGTTATAACGGTAATATTAACAGATCCATCCTCCTCCTCGCCATCGACGAGGAAGCGACTAACAACCCCCATCCGCTGACAGTTTTATTATCCATTCCATGAGTGTTGCACTATTTACTAGTCGCCATTTAGTCAAATTAAAAGTGGTACTTTAGTTATACTTGTCTATGATCGGAAACTGTGCTCCAAGTCGCCCATAACCGCGGACACGGCTTTCAGAAAGTTTTACCGCAGGGTGCACAAATAGCAACACACACTCGATCAACCTCGGAAAAACCAAATCAAAACCCAACGAGGCAAATCACGACAAAGCGATCACAGGATTCAGAAATATTTTAGGGGCCACCCCATTGCTACCCGCAACGGTTGGCCGGCTACAAACGGACTCAAGGTTTGTGTGGTCAGAACGATCGAACCCGAAAGTGTGACTGGGCTTGTCGACACAATAAAACGTGTCACGGCCCTAAATAAAGTACATGTGCAGACATCGCACAATTTAAAATAAAGCAAGAAGCATGGCATAAGTACAGGATAGTAAATAAAATCTCAAACTAGTTTGTGGCCCCAAGAAATAAGAATGAATCAAGCTCTGGCTCAGGGGGGTTCATAAGCCTCCCGGATGTGGATAGCGCGAATATTCAAGGAACAGGAATCAAGTACTCGGGGTCCTACGGGACACAAGTGAGCCTGAAACCAAATAACAAATATGGCTCACCGATGCCACTTTCATTAGTTATCCCATTACTACTCAGGTTAAGTTGTTTAGGTACCTCGTTATCCATCAGACACTCACATACCCTACACATGCTGTTCTACGACTCGCATGGCTCAAACAACTCCTGTAGTAATGGCTCATGGGATGGAGGAACAAGCTTCGGTGGAGTTTAAAAGTAAAGGCTATGCAATACTTAGGATTCAATTTAATGCAATCGCGACTCAATGATGCAAGAATAAGAAAGAGGCAATAGGTACTATATGTATGCAAGCATGTGGTAGTGCTTGCCTGGCAGCTCAGTTGAAGCGAGAGAAGGATCTGGGTAGTGCTCCTGGTTCTCTTGATATATCCCCTGCTCAGCGTCTATTCGGAGAAGAACCAAACAAACAAGGGCCAACATAAATAAAGTGCACAAGCATATGAATAAATGCGACAAGCAAACAATCATGCCATGATGAATGATGCACAATTTGCATGGCAATAAAGTAGCATGGCATGGGTGAGGTGTGGAATACAAGAAATAAACATTTTATTGAGTTTTGGCCACATTTTAACCTCAATTAAGTTGCTGTACCCATTATATTTATATGATGCATGCTTCAAATCAAAACATGGAATGCATAAACAGAAAGGTCTCGTCGAGCTAATAATTTTAGACATATTATTTGTTAAATTTGGACTTATAAATCAAAAGTTATTAATTAATTAAGGTAAAAGGGCATTTTGTTGTAATTTAAATCAACTTGAAATTTTAAGTGTTCAAAATATATTTTGAAGGCCATATTTGAATTCCTCATATTTTTCTGATTTGAAAACATATATTATTTGTATTATTTGGATTTGTATTTTAAAAGTTATTTAAAAACAGATTTAAATTTTTGAATTTGAATTAATTTGAAAAAGTTTGAATTAAAACAGAATACAGAAAATACTTTTTATACTCAAGTTAAGTTAGCCACAGCCAATTACAGGTGGGGCCATGCTGACTGGACGACACAGGCGCACAGAAATGTTTTTCTCACCGCGAGCTAGTCTAGCCGCAGAGAGTGACAGGTGGGGCCAGAGCACACGCGGGCCCACTCGCGGGCGCAATGGCGGGACGCAGTGGGGCATCCGAGGAGTGCGGTTAAGGTTGGAAAAGTCTAGGGGGTGTTCTGCAAAACGTACGGAGATCGACGGTGGGCTCTGCGTCTGATTGATGTAAAAGAAAAGCGGGGTATTTGCAAAAGCAGCGCCCGTACTGTTCCTCTTCTCCGTGCTGGTGACCGATCGGTGCGCGTCGACGCAGGCGCGGCGCGTGGGGGTTCGATCCGGGGACCTAGGGCTCGCGCGCGGAGGCGGCTACCGCTGCGGTGGCTTGGGGGTTGCTGGTAGGGGAGGGCTGCACGGCTAGATAGGGTGCTGCGCGGCGAGATAAAGAGGGAACAACGTCTGCTGCCGCGCACCGAGGCCGTTCGACGATCTGACCGGCGAGCACAGGCGACGACAGCGAGGCGGACCATGTCAGGGGGTGGAGAGGCTCACCGCGAGGCTGTCGGTGGCGTCGGATCGGGCAGGGGAGCGGTCGATCGGCGACGAGGCAGACGCCGCGCGGAGCTAGGGTTTCGCTTCGGGCGACGCTTGTTCTGGCGGTTCCAGCCCTTCTCCTCCTCGACGGCGTGTTCAGGGTGACGTAGAGGGCTGGCCTTGGTCTTCCAGGCCTCCTCCTCGACGCGCTTGACGGCCGGATCGACGTAGACGTCGAGGTGCTGGCGGCGGTGTCGGCTGCTGGTGGCCGGAGCGGTAGGAGGGGAAGGAGGGGACGCTCTGGGGCGGATCTGGGAGAGACAGAGGAGGCGTGGAGAAGGAGATAAAGCAGAGAGGGAGAGGGAGATGCCGTGGGGAGTGGACGGTGGAAAAGGTGGCCTCGGTGCCACCTTTCTCTCCTCCTCCTACCCACGTGCTAGGGTCGGGCAGGACTAGGGCAGGGGCAGGGAGCTGGCAGGTGGCCCAGGGAAGGAAGGAGAGGTTGGTGGGGCTAGGGTGGCAGAGAGAGAGAGAGCTAGAGAGAGGGAGGGGTAGGCTCGGGTTAGAGCTAGGGTTGGAGGGGAGGCTCGGCTAGGGTTTTGTGTGGGAATGGGGTAGCTAGGTGGGGCCAGGGAGAGAGGGTGGCCAGGTGGGGCCAGCTAGGTGAGAGAGAGAGAGGCCGAGAGAGAGGGTGGCATGGTAGCTAGGGTTTGAAGAGAGGGGGGGATGGTTTAGATTAGGTATAGATTAGGGGAGAGGTTTGGAGAGAGAGGGTGAGGCTTAGGGTTTTAGAAGCTTGCATGCTCCAAACTTAGATCAAGCAAGAACATGTGGAAAAGAGAGAGAGAGGGATGGTGTGATGATGGATTTTAGCAAGACAAACTAGATCAAGCCAAAAGATAAGAAGAGAAAGAGATGAGAGATGAATCACTCAAAAATTCAAATAAAATCCAAAAGACTTAAATGTGGTGGTGCTTGCATGGCCCATGCAGAATAATTAATGCCATGCTTAATCTTGTGAGAACAATAATATTAACATGGCATTATTATTATGCATTCCCAAAATTGGATTAAAAGCCAAGCAAAAAGAATAGGAAGGATGCCCCATGTGGAGTAGTTGGAGATGACCATATTTGAATAGGAATGGGACTTGCTAGTGTGTATGTGCCACTAGGTATTTAGTAAGCCCCAAAAATATCCCAACATGATAATAACCCCAAAACAACCCATATGGAAGCTAGGAAAAGGTTCCACTCACAAGGCATGCAAAGGTGGCCATGTGGCTCTCATAACCCAATATTGTGAAAACAATATGATGCATATATGAGAGCAGGTGGAGATAGAATGGATCCACACCAACACATATGAGCTAGAGGTAAAACCAAATAAGTTGCAATGCTTATATATGGTGGAATGGTGGAATGATAGGTTGATGACAAGAAAGGTGGTGGAGTTAATAAAAGATATGCCCCCAACTCAACTTGGGCATTAAACAATATATCAAGAACCAAATACAATATCAAGAGGCAAATACAATTTACAATGCACATGAGATAAGAACCAAATGGAAAAGGGTTTTATATGATGCTCAAATGCAAGGTGGCATGATGACATGAGCATGATATAATTATGATGCAACAATTATATATATGAAGAAGCCATTATATTATTAGACCAAGTAGCATTACAATTGTTAGACAATTGGGATGCTACATTTTCCCAGCCAGTCAATCAACCTTTTCCTATATTTTTGTGTTGAATCATTGGAACTTACCATCCTTCATCCTCCCTTGTTGAAGCGGGAGACAGAGGTATTTCTCCTCGAAGCTTGCAGTTTGGATGTTCAGAATCAACATTACCTGCTGTCCCAGATTCTCCGAGCACTTAGAGCATCTCCACTCGTTGGACGAAGCCAAACCGAAAACCGGATCTTTTTTTAGCCGAACGAAACAAGTTTACGGCCTGAGTACGCCCAGTTTCCCACTCGCGTATCCAGGTCGAGTTCCCACGTTCGGCTAAATTTTATTAAAGATGGGCGAATTTCATTAAGATGGGCGAATATAGGCAGATTGCATCGAATTTAAACTAAAGTAGTACATAATAAACTAAAAAAAGGCTGCTGCCGTGGCCTTCGCCGGTGCCTTCGCCGTTCTATATGCCGAAGTTGTTGTAGAATGCCGTGTAGCCGGGATCGGCCCAGCCATCATCCTCGCCGCCGCCGTCGTCGTCGTCGCTCGGTGGCTGGTGCTGGCGGGAGCTCCCCTGGCCTGGGTCGTCGCACCTCCATGGCTGGTAGGATGGGCCGTCATCCTCGTCGTCGTCGAGGACGTAGAGCGAGGCGTCCTGGTAGGCGAGCTCGCGCCCGGACAACGCTCGTCTCCGGGCGGCCTGATCCTCGGCCTGCTGCTGCAGGCGGTGGACGCGTTGCCACTCCTGCTCCTCCCAGTCCTTCCTGGACCACTCCAGGATGTCTGGCGACAACGGCTCCACTGGCGGCTGAAGTCGCCGCAGCGCTCCAACACCATCCCAAGGCATCGCTGCCGGCGGCGCCGAGCCTTCAATCTTCGGGCATCGAAGTCGTAGGTGGCAGTTGGTACGCTGCCGTTCGTGGCCGATGATGATGATGCCGCGAAGCGTGTCCGCGGCTGGCGAAGACAGCGAGCCTCGCTGGCGGGCGCAGCGCTCGGCGCATTCGACGTGCGCAGCGGCGCGGAGCCCGAGGAGTGGGAGGCCGAGGCGGAGGAGGAGCTCATGCTGGCCATCCTCCTCGACATCCAGTTCGCCGGAGGATGCCGCCATGACCTGGACGCCGGTGTGGGAGTGCGCGGGAAGCCTAGACGCGGCGTGTTCCCGGCGTTGATGTGCTCCAGCACCGCCTTCATCGTCCGGCCTGGCGCGCTCCACCAACGTCGGCGACCCGCCGAGTTGTTGCACTTCGGCGACGACACGTTGGGCGGCCCCTCGTGGCGGACGAGCTCCTAGGGAGCTGTGAGAGAGTGTGAGGAACTCCGGCGAGAGGTACGGCTTATATAAGCCGAGATGGGCGGCGAGGGCGGGAGGGGTGTAGCGGCGAGGGCGGGAAAAGGGAAAACAGCGGGAAGTTAGTGCCTGCCAGTCCGTCACGGGAGCCGAGGCAGGGGTTGCGCCGTAATTCGGCGATGCGTGGCCGACGCGACGGACAGTTAATGTCCGGCAGTCGCCGCGTGGTTCCGAGGATGACGATGACTCGACTTCCGTCGCTGACTCGGCGGGTTCACGTGCCGTTTCGTTTTTTTTCGCCGAGTTCGCTGCGTCCGGCGTTCCCAGGGCTCCTTGGTTCGGCCTGGGTAGTCCGAACCAAAATTGGCTTAAATTCGACCGAAAACAGGTTTCTGGATACGCGACTGGACCAATTTTCAGCGTTCGGACCAAAATTCGACGTCCGAATCAACGTCTTGGGTAGCCGAGTAGAGATGCTCTTATTCCCTAGCAGCATGGGAACATTTTTCCGGACTGAGCAGCTGCCCAGTCACTTGTTTAGAACGTCTTCAATTTTCATTGCCTGTATCGGATCAACTCTAAAAAAAAGAAGCCTGTCGTCCAGAAAATGAGATGCGAATTACAGTCTTTGTCTGCAAATCTTTAGATCTTGAATTCCGTTGCTATCTCCCTCTGAAGCAACCGAGACAGCCCATCTGCAACAACTAAGAACATCTCCAACAGAAACTATAAAATAGTGTCCCGCTAAAATAACCGCTGTATATAGCTGTAAACTGTTTTGGCTGCTCGAGCAGACGAGCCATTTTACACAATCCCAAGTGTCATATATTGCGCTCGTGTGGCAAACTCATAGCGAGAGCGCGCACTCCAACTGTCCCTAAAATTTTCTCCCTTCTCTGCGTGCGCCACGCAACTTTCGCCTCCATTCTCTGCGTGCGCCACGCAACTTTCGCCGCCGCTTCGCATGCGCGCGCCACACAGCCTTCCTGCTGACGAGATGCCGCCACGCCGTCGCGGAAACTCCTTCGGCTATATCGACGTTCGCGCGCTCCCCTAGGGGACCTTCTACATCGAGATCCGCTTCGCCGACTCGCGCATCGGGCTTAGGACTTTTGAGACGATGATGACCCACAAGTGTAGGGAATCGCAATAGTCTTCACGGGTAGTATTACCTAATTTATTGATTCGATACAAGGGGAGCCAAAGAATACTTGCAAGCCTTAACAACTAAGATGTCAGTTCAACTGCACCTGAAAATAGTTTTTGCTCACAGAAGTTTATCAGTACCAACAATTTGATAGTAGCAACAGCAAAGCAACAGTAGCAGTAACAACAAAACATGAGCAATAGTAACAGTAATGGTAACAGTAGGATTCAAATGCGGTAGGCATAGGGATGGATGGACGGGTGTTGCATGGACGAGTCAAAACATGTAACTTTAAAGAACTAGGGAATTGCGGATAAATAATAATAAGCATCCAAGTACTAAACAATCCTAGGCATGTGCTCCAAATATAGTCATACGTGCTTGCAATGAGAACTTGCACAACATCTTCTGTCCAGCCAGCCCGTGGCAACGGAGCCTTTAGGGAACTACTGGCAATTAAGGTGCTCCTTTTAATAAAGAACCGGAGCAAAGCATTAACACTCCGTGAACACATGTGATCCTAACACCACAGTCATCCCCTCCGGTTGTCCCAACTATTGTCACTTTGTGGCCTTTGGATCCGGACAATGATATGTGTACACAACTTGCAGATAAGATCATAAACAATACTATCATAATGATTCAATAATAAGTTCAGAAAGAGATCATGACACTCGAGTCCTAGTGACAAGCATTAAGCACAACAAGTTGCAACAAAGTCAAATAGCACTAATAGAGATATTAGGCACTATGCCCTAACAGATCTTATTCGATTACATGATAGAACTCATCCAATCCCTACCATCCCCAAGCCTACCGCGGAGGATTACTCACTCATGGATGAGGGAAACATCGGTGGTTGATGGAAATTCGTTGGTGATGACGATGGCGATGATCCTCTCCAAATTCTCCGTCCTGGCAGGGTGCTAGAACTGGATTCGAATCTTGGTTTCTCGTGGCGGCGGCGGAGCGAAACTCTTTCTGGAAAACTCTCGAACCCCTCTTTGTTTTTAGGTCAGAAGGCAACTTATAGGCGCGAAGGGAGGCCGAGGAGCTGCCTGGGGTGGCCAGACCTCCCCCAGGCC
Organism: Avena insularis; assembly: GCA_023614405.1. Lineage (NCBI taxonomy): Eukaryota > Viridiplantae > Streptophyta > Magnoliopsida > Poales > Poaceae > Avena > Avena insularis. The sequence continues at coordinate 216,069,911 of CM042685.1, read as the reverse complement.
TCCCCTCTATCTTCCCTTCTAGCTCCGTGGATCTTCTGGTGAAATATAATTTTTGGCATATTTTTCGGGATTTTTCCTGATAGTTCATTTTCTGCACAAAAACAAGACACCAAGGTAATTCTGCTGAAAAGCGTCAATCCGTGTTAGTTGTATCCAATCACACAAGTTTAGAGAAGAAACAATAGCAAAGTGTTCGAGAAGTAGATACGATTTTGGACGTATCAACTCCCCCAAGCTTAGCTTATTGCTTGTCCTCAAGCAATTCATTTGAAAACTGAGTGCGATAAAAAAACTTTCACGAACACTTTGCTTTATATGATGTACATATTCTCAGCATAGGAGTAGATGCTTAGACAATTCATAATAAGGAGTATGCAACTAAGTCTACTCAATAGTCATTTCAAGCTATGAAGAGAAACCAACTCAATAATAATAAGTAGCATGAAACATAAACATAAACAACATTGCAATGTTCATAATAAGGTGTGATAGAGTGGTATCTCGCTTGCCTTTGTTTGAAGAGCACAATATAAATGCTGAGGCACCTCTGAAGTTCACATGAAGACTAGAGATAAAGATATCAGAGATACAAACATCAAAGTCATGACATAATTAACCAAATTTTGGAACAAACACAAAAATAACAACTATGATCTCAAGAAGGTGCTCATAGAATAAGTGGTGACTCAACAAAGTTGTGAAAACGGTTTTGTGAAGGTTTGAAAGGCTTCCCAATGCTGAAAGGAAGGTACTCATTAGCTTTGAGCTCTCATTGCCCCTATCATAGGCATCTTCATGTGGTTAAGGTGAAAGTGAGGTCCACTCTGAATTATATGCTTGATAGACCATAGACTGGAAATCCCAAGTCCCTTGAGTACGAGGGTCGCTCCATATGCTACTCAACTTTGGTCACTTGAAAGTTCTTGTAATTGTAAATACATGCATATCATCGAGAACCGCCAACAGGGTACCCCTTGCACATGGTACATGAGCTTTCCCATAACCAAAATGACAAGGCAAGCAGACAATGAGCATCTCAGCAATCTTTTTATTTACCATATGCATAGCTTTTTATTGCGGACGCTTCATAGATGCTCATTATAGTGATGCTGCGAGTTTCCACCATGATTAAGCACGGCTTAGGCTAGCGACCCAGACGTTTCTCTAACACAATGTATAAACTCCATGAACTAATAACGTCCCCTTTTATTTCACATCGTCGATATCCATAAACAAAAGAGCAAGGAATCAATTGGATGAGATATCCAAAAAGTGTTGAAAGCGTTCCCCATGACAGCACGGTTCTGCTGACTCCTAGCATATAATAAGCAAGCATATAACTTTCATGGACTAGTCACAATGGTTCAAGATTATTAAGCGCAAGGAATAAAGTGTGCCATCAAGTTCGTGAGAGCTTTACTAACTAACTTTATCAAAATAGACAAACATTTTATTTTGGAAGAAAACACGACATACATAAAATATGCACAGAAGTAGCAAATGATGCCAATAGGTAGGTATGATGGACACAGCTGGCAATATTGGTTTTTGGGAGTTGGAATCACAGGTAGAGCACATACTCAGTGCAAGTGAAGGCTAGCAATAGAGAGGGAGCGACAAACGAGAGAGCAATAACTGTCATAATCATGCTTGCAACAAAACATGACTAATTATGGCATGAAAGTGATACAAGAACTCTAAGGCAAAATAAATCATCAAGGCTTACTGACTATTGATTAGTCATATGCATGCGTGAGCATGTGCCAAGTCGATTCACATGAACAGTCAAAGGAGGATACCACAATATCATACCAAAGTATGAATAAAACAATGCAAGCAAACATTCATATGACATGCTACAAACTATTAGCAAGCTAGAGCTAATCATAGACAAGCAAGAACTACTAAGCATCCATAATGACACACACCTTACACAAACAGGCTAAGCATGCTCACAATGATGAGTATATGTACAAAAATGAAACAAATAGAGTTCGTTACCAGCCTCTTACCACACCCCGTGTTGTCTTAATATTCATTATTGCCCTCCACTTGTGTGACTTGAATAATTGACATAAAAACCAATATCCACTGAAGACGGCTGAACCTTGCAAAGAAGTCACAAAACAAAAGAAGAACAACAAATATTTTTGGTGTTTTCGATTTTTTAGAAACAGGCAAACAAAGCAAAAACAAACAAAGAAAAAGCAAACCAAACAAAGCAAAATCTTTTTGGATTTTTCTTTTAAGGCAAACCAAAGCAAAGAAAAAAGAAAATATTTTTGGTATTTTTTGGGTTTTAAGAAAGAAGCAACAAGAACCAAAAAGAAAGCGAAACAATGGATATACAAAGAACCGACCGAACATGATATATAGCTGATTGTGACGTCGGTATACCTCGCCCAAGCTTAGGCTTTTGGGAAAGGTGGGGCTCAATAACGCGGATAGTAACCCCATGCTGGTGGGTCATCATAGGAATGATCATAGTCAGGCACCTGTGATGAAGAAGAAGACGCCCCCAATCAAATGAGGGCTGCTGGTATGAAGACTCTCCCAAGTTGGAGGGCTGAACCGAATTGTCTTCGGCATCCTCTTCGACATTATCCTTTTGCTGGGAGAGTTCCCCAACATATGTGTCAACCTCTTCCTCCATAAGAGACCATCCTTGCCTGTTATCAAAGTTAAACAAAGCAGGTGCAGGCAAATAAACTATTTTCTCACTCCTACCCTTTCTCCGACCTTGCTGGACAAAAGATAGTTCAAATGGCAAACTTCTCACATTAGCTCCCAAAGAAACAAAACCCTGCTGAATCATGGATTCAATATCAAGCCTCTCTATGGGGAACTAAAAATCTGAATAATGAGGTTCTAAACCATGGAAAGCTAGCAACCTAGAAGCAATGAGACCTCCACAAGTTCCACCCTTCTCACGGTTGGTGGTGAGATGGTGAGCTATCAAAGCACCCAAACTATAAGAACTATTCCTATTCAGAGCAGCCGCAATAAAAGCTAGATCAAAAGAAGACAAATTTCTAGCAAGAACACACTTGGTAATGAAATAGGCAAAGTATCTAAGAGCTGGGAACTGAATGTTCCGAATTTTACCACTTTCCTTTGAGAAGTCAAAACCTTGTAAAATCTCAGCATACAAATCAACAAGTGACTTGTGCCTCTCCTTGATCTTCTCACAAGATCCCCACTGAGGTACTCTAATTGCTGCACAGAAATTAGCAAAAGGAAAGTTGACAGGTATATTATATATTTTGTAATGGACCATGGGATTAGAAGTAGATCAAGTGAACCGGAAGTCCTGCACAAAAGCCATGGTTAGCTTAACATATTGAAATGGTTCACCTTCAGCAAAGTATTCCAACCCTGCATTTGTAACCATAGTTTGGAAATCTTGGAGGATCCCTGCAGCTCTCATAAATTCATGGCATGGATATATGGAAGGAAAAACTGCCTCCTCGCGATGAACCTTCATTGGCTCATGCACCATCAAGTCATATTGGTTCAGTGGATAAGCACTCATCTTCCTTGTTGAAATTTTTAGACAACCATCAAACCAAGTGATTTCTAAGTTGATAAATGATGAGCAACTACTATAGGAACTTGCTAGAGGACTACACATGCATCAAAACAAATTTTCTAAGCATAGAACAAGCATGCAAACTCAAACAACCTGTCACCTACAGTAGCAAAATACTCAAGATACAATCTACCAATCACAAATCTAATTGGACAAATGGAGGAGGCACATACCAAGGCGCAAACCCTCCAAAAATCAGCACTTGAGATGGGCTGAACAAGGAGATCGAAAATCGCGAGCAAGAACAGCAAGAACTCGAGCTTGAGCAAGTTTTCCGGTGTTTTTTGGGAAAGAGAAAGAAGGTGGCTTTGAGGAGGCAGCCTGGAGGGGCCCAGGTGGGCTAGACCCCCCTAGGCGCCACCACTAGGTAGGCCACGCCTACCATGGGTGTGGGGCCTAGGGGTGTCCCCCTAGGTCATCTCATGTGCCACTCTGCCCTTTTTTCGAGGAAAAATTTATTTTGAATTTTCTGGGATTTTTTAGGAAACTTTATTTTTGGCCAATTTTCAGGGTATGAAAATTGATTTTCTCGCAGAAATAGTTTTTCAGAAGAAGCAAAAGCAAACCAAAAGCCAAACTACATGAGCTCTAATAAACTCAAACAAGCAAACAACTAGCAAAACTAAAGCTAAAGCAAATACTAGGAAGGAGAAAAGTAAAAAGAAAGCAAGTATAACCACAGTGGAAACATTGTTTTGTTCATTAAAATCCTTTTGTTAACAAGGTTGATCAAATCTTGTTACCAAAACAATCTTATATGAAACAAAACTTTGCATTCCACAAGGTGATTATGTTACCTCATACTTGATAGCAATGACCCTAATCATAATGGTTTCAAAATTTTCTTGTGGAATGGGACAATATATTTCTCCAACCTTGATGCCTTCAATATTTTCAATGGAATTCAGGCAATAGCTCTTAACAACCTTCTTGGGGAAATAAATAGTGTGCTCTTTGTCATTAATATTGAATGTTACTTTTCCTTGATTGCAATTGATGACAACACCTGCAGTATTAAGAAAAGGTCTCCCAAGAATAATAGACATATTATCATCTTTAGGCATTTCAAGCACAACAAAATCAGTTAAGACCATGCAATTATGAGCAACTTGAATAGGAACATCCTCACATATACAAACAGGAATAGTTGTTGACTTATCATCCATTTGCAAATAAATATCAGTTGGTATCAACTTTTCTAGCTGGAGTATCTTGTAGAGAGAAAAAGGCATAACACTAACTCCAGCTCCCAAATCACATAAAGCAGTTCTAACATAATTATTCATACTGGAGCAAGGAATATTTGGTATACCTGGATCACCAATTTTCTTTGGAACCTTACCATTGAAGGAGTAATTAGCAAGCAAAGTAGAAATCTCCTCATTAGGAATCTTCCTTTTATTAGAGACAATATCCTTCATGTACTTTGAATAAGGAGGCAATTTAATAGCATCAGTCAAAGGAATTTGCAGAAATAAAGGTTTCATCCACTCACAAAACTTGTTGTAGTATTCTTCCTCCTTTGACTTGTGTTTCTTACCTGGAAAAGGCATAGGTTTTTGCACCCAAGGTTCTCTCTCTTTACCATGTTTATTAGCAATAAAATCTTCCTTTGTGTACCTAGTGTTCTTAGTGTGCTTTTCAGGTTCTTCCTGACCTTCCTCCTTATCAGGAGGCTCATTATTATCATTACCACTCTCAGTTTCAGCATCAGAGACAGATATACTACTAGGATCTACAACAGGTTCAAGTGGTTCCTCAACTATCTTATGTTTCCTTTTCTTTCTCTTACGAGGACTACCACTACTTTTACCTTGTTGAGAATCCTGCTCAATTATTTTAGGGTGTCCATCAGGATATATAGGACCTTGAGTAGCTATACCACTCCTAGTTCTAATTCCATAAGCATGTTTATCTCCCGAGGCATTAACTAGCATATATTTTTGTACCTTAGCAAGTTGATCAAGTTTGGTTTGAACCATTTGAAAGTGTTTACAAAGAATTTTAATATCATTAGAAGTTCTTTCCACAATATCTTTCAACTCATGGATAGCTCTAGAGTTTTCCAATAAATGATTCTGAACTTGTTTATTAAAATTACCTTGTTTAACAATAAATGTGTCAAGTTCCTGTAAGCATTGGTCAGGAGGCTTACCATAAGGAATATCACCTTCATTAATTTGGAGAGAGTGTACCTCAATACTAGATGAGTGGGGAATTGGCTTACATAATTCTTCTATAGGAGGTAGATTCTTCACATCTTCATCTCTAATACCTTTATCCTTTAGACACTTCTTAGCTTCCTTCATCACTTCATCATTTAATGCAATAACTCCCCTCTTATTTGTTGTTGGTGTTGGAACTGGTTCAGGAACAACTGGTTCAGGAGTAATAGGCTCAGGTGTATTCAGCTCAGTCGAAGTCCAATCATCATAATTCTTGCTTATCTTGTTCATTAATTCTTCAGCATCTTTAGGAGTCCTTTTCCTGAAAACACAATCAGCAAAGCTATCTAGGTAGGTCCTAGAATCATCAGTTAATCCATTATAATAAATATCAAGAAGATCATTCTGAGGTAATGGACATCCAGGATATGCATGAATCAGGGAATATAATCTTTTCCATGACTCAGGCAATTTCTCTTCTTCTCCCTGTTTAAAATAAAAAATTCTCTGCAAAGCAGCATGTCTAGCACCGGGAGGAAAATATTTATGGAAGAAAGAAGCAATCAAGCAATCAGGGCTATCAATGGAACCAGGAGGTAATCTATTAAACCAAGCCCTAGCTTCTCCTTTTAGTGAAAAAGGGAAGATCTTAGCAACAAAGTACTTGCGCATTTTAAAATCATCAGAGAACAAAGCACTCATAGTAGAAAGCTCATTCATATGAGCCACATTACTCTCATTTTCAGTACCACAAAATGGTTCTTTCTCAACAATATCTAAATAAGCTAAATCAAGAGAGAAATCATAATCTTTATCTTTAATATCTATGGGAGAGGTGGCAAACTTAGAATCATAGGACTTATTGGGCATAATAGTACGTCTAGCAAGGAGACTCTTAATAGCACTAGCACCATGTGTGTTTCGACACTCTTCAACAAATTCATCAGTGAGCTCTATGTAACCATCATTAATATCATAACTCTCACTAAACTTAGGTGAGCTAACAGGTGTAACAGTGTCTTCACTAGGAGTTTCAGTATTTCCTAGACTAGCCATAGTAGCATCTAGAAAAGGACCGAATGAACCACTCGCATCAAGCACAGTAGAAGTAACATCATGAGTATCAAAAGAAGTTTCAGATTCATCAGTAGTAGTAGTGTGTGTAGCATGAGTATGTGGTGGTGTTGTGACAAGCTTACTTATAACAGACGGTGAATCAAGAGAAACAGAGGTGTTTAGGACTGTACCTCTTCTTGTAGTGGATGGTAAAATAGGGAACTTTCCATCACGAGACTTCCCCATGATGAAAGGAGTAGCAGTGAACAATAATAGATCCAAGTGAACTTACAAATAAAGCTATGCTCCCCGGCAATGGCGCCAGAAAATAGTCGAGATGACCCACAAGTGTAGGGGATCGCAACAGTCTGCGTGGGTAGTATTATCCAATTTATTGATTCGACACAAGGGGAGCCAAAGAATACTTGCAAGCCTTAACAACTGAGTTGTGAGTTCAGCTGCACCTGGAAATAGTTCTTGCTCACAGAAGTTTATTAGTAGCAACCGTTTGGTAGTAGCAACAGCAAAGCAACAGTAGCAGTAACAACGAAACAAGAGCAATAGTAATAGTAACGGTAACAGTAGGATTCGAGTGCGGTAGGCATAGGGATGGATGGATGGGCGTTGCATGGACGAGTCTAAACATGTAACTTCAAAGAACTAGGGCATTGCAGATAAATAATAATAAGCATCCATGTACTAAACAATCCTAGGCATGCGCTCCAAATATAGTCATACGTGCTCGCAATGAGAATTTGCACAACATCTTCTGTCCAGCCAGCCCGTGCCAGCGGGACCTCTAGGGAACTACTAACAATTAAGGTGCTCCTTTTAATAAAGAACCAGAGCAACATTAACACTCCATGAACACATGTGATCCTCACACCACAGCCATCCCCTCCGGTTGTCCCAAATATTGTCACTTTGGGGCCTTTGGATCCGGACAATGATATGTGTATACAACTTGCAGATAAGATCATAAACAATACTATCATAATGATTCAATAATAAGTTCAGATCTGAGATCATGGCACTCGGTCCCTAGTGACAAGCATTAAGCACAACAAGTTGCAAAAAAGTCAAATAGCACTAATAGAGATACTAGACACTATGCCCTAACAGATCTTATTCGATTACATGATAGAACTCATCAAATCCCTACCATCCCCAAGCCTACAACGGGGGATTACTCACTCATGGATGAGGGAACATCGGTGCTTGATGGAGATGCGTTGGTGATGACGATGTCGATGATCCTCTCCAAATTCCTCGTCCCGGCAGGGTGCCAGAATGGAGTTTCTGGATCCGAATCTTGGTTTCTCGTGGCGGCGGCAGAGTGGAACTCTTTCTAAAAAACTCTCGAACCCCCCTCTGTTTTTAGGTCAGAAGGCAACTTATAGGTGCAGAGGAAGGCCCAGGAGCTGCCTGGGGTGGCCAGACCTCCCCAGGCCTCCCCTGTCTCCCCTTCTGGCTCCGTGGATCTTATGGTGAAATATAATTTTTGGCATATTTTCCGGGATTTTTCCTAATAGTTCATTTTCTGCACAAAAACAAGACACCAAGGTAATTCTGCTGAAAATAGCGTCAGTCCGTGTTAGTTGTATCCAAATCACACAAGTTTAGAGAAGAAACAATATCAAAGTGTTCGAGAAAGTAGATACGTTTTGGACGTATTAGACGACGCATGAGGCCGCGCGTGCGCCACATAGCTTTCCTGGTGACGAGATGCCGCCGCGTCGTCGCGGAAACTCCTCCGGCTATATCGACGTCCACACGCTCCTCTAGGGGACCTTCTATGTGGAGATCCGCTTCGCCGACTCGCGCATCGGGCTTGGGACTTTTGAGACGACGCACGAGGCCACGCGCGCGTATGACTCGATGACATGGCACCTTAGCTGGCCGCGCCACACCCTCAACTTCCAGGATGTCTACACGCGCATCACCGAGGAGGAGCTTCTCTGCCACCGCGCCCAGCAGCACCACCTAATGATTGCCGAGGCCGAGGAGCAACACGCCTTCTGTGGGTATGGACCTCCCCGGAGGACGTCGCCACCAAGGTCGCCTTCTACAACGAAAGGGACCAGCAGAGGAAGGACCGAAAGGCGACTAGGCGCGCGCGGAGGGCCGAGAAGGCGAGGAAGTGCGCCCTCATCCTCGCGCAGGTGGCTAATCCGACGATCCCTGAAGATAACCCGCATTCGGTATCGTCCTCGAGGCGGATTCCTCGAACTTCAATTTCAGAGACGACAAGTAGCAACATGCCGATTTCTAGTTCTCAACGTTGAAGCTGGTCGGTGGTAGTAATGAAGTTAGGTAGTCTAGCTTCGTTGCTACCATCGATCAGCATTGACGTTTACGAACTAGTGTGTGTGTTCATTGGAATATATACCTATAATTTATAATATTTGTTCATCTTTTTTGATTTTTTTGGATCTTTTTGGTGCCTGTTTGAACTTTATTTTTCTGTCTATGTGTTTTTTTTCTGTTTGTGCCGACGCGCACAGCGTCCGGTGGAACGCTTTATTTGTGCTCGGTAATTTGCAGCGTTCGGTGGAGCGCCACGCTCCCGCGTGCACTGCAAACCTAAAAACGGAGCTGTAGAGCAGTTTTAGTGTGCGCTATTTTAGCGTTTCTGTTGAAGATGCTCTAGTAGGGGAACAGGGGATCCCCTGCCATGGACCCCTGAAAAGTTTTAAATAATTGGAGATGATCACTAGTAGACCATACTATGTAAGTGATAGAGTTCACACATGTCATTATACAGTTTATCCAAATACTAGCAAAACAGAGCTTGATCAAAGTACCCTCCAGATAGGACCATCCTACTCTATCATTGGCCTTAGCAAGACCCAGTTTGTAGGCACAATATTTCCCTTTATTGTCCTTGCTATTCTTTCTCGAAATAGGTTTTCGTCCCGCTATATTAATATAGCCACTCGGCCGAACAGGGTACAAGGTGATGGGGAGACCCCTTATAAAGCAGATCAAGATAAAAACAAGAAAAAATGCGGAAGGCCAACGCTTTCCACCAAGGACAACGATACGAGACGGGGGTGATTCGAGGCTCCACGACAACGCCCCCAAGAGGGTAACGACGCACCACACCTCCACCACCGAGACCGAAGGTCAAGGGTTTTCACCCGGAGCCCTAACGGAGAAGGTAGCCGCAACGGCGCCCCCAAGAGGGTAATGATTGTTGGAGATATGCCCAAGAAACAATAATAAAGTGGTTATTATTATATCTTTATGTTTGTGATAAATGTTTACATCCCATGCTATAATTGTATTAATAAGAAACATTAATACTTATGTGTTTTGTAAACATAAAAGAGTCCCTAGCAAGCCCCTTGTTAAGCTAGCTTATTGATTAATAGATGACCATGATTTCCTGATCATGGACATTAGATGTTATTAATAACAAGATAGTATCATTAGGAGAATGATGTGATGGACACACACCCATAGTAAGCATAGCATTAGATCAAGTCATTAAATTCGTTTTGCTACAAGCTTTCAAATAGATTGTAACTAATCCTTCGACCATGAGATCATGTTAATCACCGTCACTGGATGAGTACTTTGATGACATCAAACTCCACTTCCGTAACTGGGTGATTATAAAGGTGGCATTGGGTATTCTGAAAGTATGTGTTGAAGCGCATGGATCAAGAGTGGGATTTGACCATCCATATGACGGATAGATATACTCTGGGCCCTCTTGGTGGAATGTCATCCAATTGGCTTGCAAGCATGTCACTAGGTCACAAGGGATGTCATATCACGGAATGAGTAAAGAGTACTTATAGGTAACGAGGTTGAACTAGGTATAGAGATACCGACGATCAAACCTCGGATAAGTAAAGTATCACACGACAAATGGAATCGGTATCGTATGTGAATGGTTCATTCGATCACGAAGTTATCGTTGAATATGTGGGAGCCACTATGGATCTCCATGTCCCGCTATTGGTTATTGATCGGAGAGGTGTCTCGATCATGTCTGCATAGTTCAAGAACCGTATGGTGACACACTTAAGGAATCAATGTTGTTTAAGTATATATGGAATGTGAGTTGGAGACCGAATGTTATTCGAAGTCTCGGATTGGATCCAGGAAATCACGAGGAGATCCGAAATGGTCCATGGAATGAGATTCATATAAGAAAAGTCAATTTCTAGGGATCGGAAATGTTTTCGGTGTTTTGACCGGAAGCTTATAGAATGTTATAGAGGGACCACTAGTGGTTCCACCATCCCGGGAGGGGGTCACTTGGGCTGTGGCATACCCTAGGGGCCAGCCGCACTAAGCCCTAAAGGGCCAGCCGGCCAACATTAGTAAAAGGGGCAAACCCTAGTTCAAATAGTCAAAATCCTAGTTTGAAAATTCAAAATCTAGTTTTGGTAAGAGAGAATACTTGGAGGGAAAGTTCCCAACTCTTCTCCTTAGTGGACGAGTTGGGGGGGGGGGCACAACTAGGGCTGGGAACCCTTGGCCGGATGCCCCACCTATAAAAGGAGGGGTAGGGGCGCATCCCCCACACCCTTGTCCTTGGTGCCTAACCCTAGCCATCGCTTCCTCTATCTCTTCTCCACCGTCCTGCTCCGGCTTAGGCGAAGCCATGCAGAAATCGCTCATCCACCACCACCACCACACCATCGTGCTATTGGGATTCTGAGGATATCTACTACCTTCGCTGCCCTATTGGAAACGGGAGAGGAAGGTCTTCATCAACTCCGTACGTGTGACTGGCTGCAGAAGCGCTGCCGGAACGCGGCGACGGAAGGATCATCTACACGATTTTGAGATCGGTAAGTGATCAACTACATCAACCATGAGAATCTGATCTCGTTAAACGCTTTGGATCTACAAGGTTTAGTTCTCTTCAATCTCGTTGCACCGATATCGTGGATTAGATCTTGGCTTTGCCATAGATTGGATCTTGGTTTTATGTGTTCTTGCAATAGAATTTTTTTCCATGCAACAAACCCTATAGTGATATCAGAGCCGACTCTATGCGTAGATCTGTTGCACGAGTAGAACATAATGGTTTTGTGGGCGTTGATGCTTTTGTTGTCGCTTGCTTTTCATGTACTTCGCATCTTGCGGGATGGTGGGATGAAGCGGCCCGGGCTAACCTTACATGTCAGTGTACATGAGACTTGCTCCATGCTCAACGTGCAATTTGTATTGCACAAGTGTCTTTGCGGGTGTGTAGCACCCCCCGAGGTTAGGGTTAAACTAACCTCAGATCATCATCTAAGATAAGTTCCACTCCAAACACGGAAGATCACAGTATGAATCGGTAACATTACAGAACACAGGGATTCAACAACATAAGTTTAAACTCTTAATGGAGTAAGATATTAGAGTTATTACAAACCAGAGGTCGAAGACCCAACATCACATCACACAGCGAAAGCAAAGTATGTTGTTCTACACAACAACATAGCAAAAGGCCTAAGAGGCCATTAACAAAAGCAACGTCCATCCCATAGTCCTCAGGCTGCTACCTGGGACCCCCAACTACTCGTCGATGTCAACGTAGAAGCCACCTTCAGTTGCAACTAGCTCCTCTGTATAAAAACAACAATGGCGCAAGGCTGAGTACGATAATGTACTCCGCAAGACTTAGATAACCTAGTATCTATATGCTCTGGTTAGAAAGGATTTCTCTGGATTTTCTTTTGCAGAAAGCAATCTTTATTTGTAAACAAGAGAGAGAAGACGCTCGTCTACTCAGAATCTTTTAAAAAGGGATAAGATAGCGACTTCTTCATCTTGTTCATCACATCTTGGTAACCACCAGTTTCATCAGAACCTCCTATCTAGGATCACCCCCTCGACCCGGAGGAAGCATCCTTAAGCACACGTGGATCGGCAAGTTTTATAATGGTTAAAGTTATCTATGATCTTAAGTCCGGTCGCCAAGTCGTTCATAACCGGGAACACGGCTTTTCGAAAAGATTAATAACCCTGCAGGGATGTACAACTTTACCCACACGCACCAACCGACTCTTAATGCCAAATTATTAGCCCTCTTTCTTGGAAGGCCGGCAGAGGGTGGTTGACCACGACCTTTACCTTGCTTTCGCCAAGACCATGAGTCATGCAATAAGTATGATTCCGCCGTAATGGGTCAAATCCCGAAGCCGGTACTTAAAGATGTGAGGCGAGGTTGGTTTACCAGGGGCGCTATCTACCCCAAGCAACCTCGACCATGCTTACCTACCTGTTATGAATGCACCAACTTCACCCGACAAATATTTCAAAATATTTTCTATGCATATGTCGAATGGAACACCCGAACTATGTGACTCATGGAATCTACTAGGCAAGTTAGTCAGTCATGAGGTTGTCCAGGCCCTGTGTGGTTGCACGCTCGTCTTGGTTCCAAAGGTAAGAACTCAGTTCCTAGTGGTGGCGAGCATGGGACTACAAAAACCACACCCAACGTGGCCTCCCATGCAAGCCTTAGCATATTTATTTAACTCTTTCGAGAATGTCACCAACTCCTACCTTTCTAGATTCTCCGGCACCTCTGATTCATCGTTCGGATAGATCAGACGTTGATACTATGCATGGCTCAGATGCTCTAGCAATGCTTAGATGCCAAACCTAGGTATGCTAGGAGAAGTGGATCAGGAGTATAAGGCTACAACAGGAAAACTATGCAGCAGATAGGTAACCCTAACTACTGACAAAAGACCATAATGGAATCATGTGCATCATAGCGAGAAAGTAATATACTTTAAAAAAGTAGGTTCAAAATGAGAGGCTACGCTTGCCTTGTCCGTCAGTAGACAAGTATTGATCTTCGGTGTTGTTGACTTCAGCTTCGGATTCGAATCCTACCGCGAAGAACCAAATACCGGAAAGAAAGGCAACAATCAAGATATGGCATCGATGCAATGCTCAAACAAGGATGATGATATGACAAGTTAAAACTTCATTGTAATGAAACCCTAAGGCATCCTTGACAACTTGAACGGGGTTCCGAGGGTTGAAAACCCTAATTCGAGGAAACTCCGGAATCACCTATGAAGGGTTACTATGTTCTTCTAATTAAACTTGTCATGTAAGTTGCTTAACAATGCATGATTATAGCTCTAATAGATAGCTCTCATTTTTCTGAACATTTTGGTATATTATTTGTATTTTTCTGATTTAAAATGAATTAGTTATGAATTTCTCAAGTTTTAATTTATTTTAAATTATTTTTGGAATATTTAATTTTTTTTTCAACTTGGGCCCACATGTCAGACTTTTATTAATTTCAGAAATGGTTTACAAAAATGTTAAAACCATGATAGGCAGGGCCCACCTGTCAGCATTTATCTATTACAGAAATGAATTACAGAAAATAACAAAACAAAAGAAAAAGGAATATGACGCCAGCATGACGCCTGGCTGACGTCATCAATGGGGAAGCCCCCAGGTCGAGCACGGATCTCTCGATCCCATGCGCGCCTAGATGCGTGCTTGGTGGCGTTGGAGAGAGCGGGTCGCGGCTGACCCATGAGTGGCGGCGTGGCCCTCGAATGGTCGCCGGAACAGTGTCCCCGACGAGCACCCGAGGCGGCAAACGGCGGTGCTAGACGCGGGCGATGAACCAGGACACGAGGGAGAAAACGAGGAGGTACCTAGGCACCGTGAGCTCACCCTGGTGCCTATGGTGAGGTCGGGGAGGCCGGGGGAGGTCGGGGTCGCTGGCGATGTCGACGACGAGCATCAACCAGAGACGGGGAAGAGGTCGACGCTGCGCTCGGTTCTGCATGCCCGGTGGGGGAGAAATAAGGGTAGGGTTGTCTTCGGTGGCAGGGGGGGTCCTTGTAGGCCTCTAGGGGCAGCGGCGCGCATCTTGGCGCTTGCCGGCGGCGGGCGAGCGGCCACCGAGCTGCTTCCGATGATCCAGACGAGACGACGATTTAACACACATACCTTAAACGGCCAAAGTGGGCTGCTTGGGCCAAGTGGGCCACGGGAAAGGAAGGAAGGGGAGGGAGGCTTGCTGGGCTGCGGCCTGGCTTGCTCTCTGGCTCTATTTTTTTAACAGAAGCTTTTTTCCTTTTTCTGATTTTGATCTATGTTTGTAATTTCAAATTTACTTACTATTTTGAATAATTCAAAAATACAAGACTTGCTAGAAATATTTGAAATATGTCAGGGGCCCTATTAATCCTTTTGGGCTCCAAATATTTTGTGGCTTTCAAAATTCAATCCATTTGAATGTGGTTTCAAAGGGAGGGAAAGGAATTAGGGTTTTGAATTTGCATTCTTAGACCACACCCTTGAACTTATGCATACATTTTTATTGATTTAAATAGATGCATGCAATGTTTAGGTACTATTTACAGATATACAAACCTAGGCTGTTACAGCTCTACCCCCTTACAAGAATCTTGACCCGAGATTCCTAAGTTTTAGAAAAGAAGGCAGGATACTCAGATCGGAGACAATCTTCTTGTTCCCAGGTTGCTTCATCCTCAGAGTGATGAGACCACTGAACTTTCAGGAACTTGATGTTTTGACGACGTGTTTTGCGCTCAACTTCATCGAGGATACGAACAGGATACTCACGATAAGTCAGATCCTTCTGGAGATCTAGAGTTTGGTGATCAACACCACGGACAGGATCTTTGAAGCAACGCTTGAGTTGAGACACATGAAAGACGTCATGCACCTCAGGGAAGTTTGCAGACAACTCCAATTTGTATGCGAGGTTACCTTGCTTGGAAAGAACACGAAAAGGACCAACATAGCGAGGAGCTAGTTTGCCTTTGATACCGAAATGGTGGACACCCTTTAAAGGAGTGACCCGGAGATAAGCTTGATCACCGACTTCATATTCAATATGTTGATGGTGACGATCATGATAGCTTTTCTGACGAGACTGAGCAGTTTTCAAACGATCTCGGATGATACGAACTTGATCTTCTGCTTCCTGGATCATATCGGGTCCAAAGAACTTGCTTTCGCCGGTTTTCGACCAGTTCAAAGGAGTACGACATGCTCTTCCATATAAGAATTGGAAAGGTGCCATACCAATACTGGATTGGAAGCTGTTTTTGTAGGAGAATTCAGCAAAAGGAAGGCATTTCTCCCAGTTCTTGCCAAAAGATATAACACACGCTCTTAGCATGTCTTCAAGAATTTGATTCACTCCTTCGGTTTGACCACCGGTACTAGGATGATAGGCTGTGCTGAAGGAGAGGAGAGTTCCCATAGCAGCTTGGAAGGTTGTCCAGAACCTTGAGGTGAACAAACTCTCTCGGTCAGAGACAATTTTCTTCGGAATCCCATGAAGAACAACTATTCGAGAGATATAAAGATCTGCTAGCTGACTAGCATTGATACTCTCGCGAACAGGTAGAAAGTGAGCAACCTTAGACAGATAGTCAACGATTACCCAGATGGCATCATTTCCTTTCCGAGTCTTAGGAAGACCAGTGATGAAATCCATACCAACTTCATCCCATTTCCACTTAGGTATTTTATGTGGTTGCAGGAGACCAGCGGGTCTTTGGTGCTCAACTTTGACACGACGGCAAACATCACATTCAGCAACAAAACGAGCGATATCCTTCTTCATACCAGACCACCAGAATCTTTGACGAAGATTCTGATACATCTTGGTACCTCCAGGGTGGATATAAAGAGGTGATTCATGAGCCTCTTGGAGAATTAATTCCCTCAATTTTGTTCTCTTTGGCACTACTAGACGGTCACCAAAGTAAATAGTACCTTGCTTATCAACGGAGAAACTCTTAGCAACTCCGCTAGCAATGTTCCCTTTGATCTCAGCAATTTCAGAATCATGTTTCTGAGCAAGCTTGATGTCATCCTCTATAGAAGACTTCACTTCAAGAGTAGAAAGGAATCCACGAGGAACTACTTCAAGATTCAATCGAGCAAATTCCTCATTAAGAGAAGGTTGGGATTGTTTGATCAACAAATTATTGCAATAATACTTACGACTTAACGCATCAGCGACAACATTGGCTTTTCCAGGTTGATAGTTGAGACCCAAATCATAGTCCTTGATGAGTTCCAACCATATTCTTTGCCTGAGATTCAGATCAGGTTGTGTGAAAAGATACTTCAGACTCTGATGATCCGAGTATAACTCGCAACGACTACCGAGAAGGTAATGTCTCCATTGCTTAAGAGCATGAACAACAGCTGCAAGCTCAAGATCATGAGTTGGGTAGTTGTTCTCATGTGGTTTTAGCTGACGGGAGGCATAAGCCACCACATGCCCATCTTGCATCAACACACATCCGAGACCTTTGTGGGAGGCATCACAGAAGACAACAAAGTCTTTGCTAGTGTCCGGAAGAACCAACACGGGTGCAGTGGTTAACTTGGTTTTTAACATCTGGAAGATTTCTTCAGCCTTGTCAGACCATTCAAACTTCTTATCCTTCTTAAGAAGATCAGTCATCGGCTTTGCAATCCTGGAGAAGTTCTCGATGAATCGATGGTAATAACCCACCATCCCGAGAAAACTTCGGACATCCTTGACGGATTTAGGAGACTCCCAGTCGAGGATAGTTTGAACCTTATCAGGGATACCAGCAACCCCCTTGGCGGAAACAACATGACCAAGGAATACGAGCTCTTGTAACCAGAACTCACATTTGGAAAACTTGGCATAGAGACGATGTTCTCGAAGTTTGGTTAACACCAAACGAAGATGTTCAGCATGCTCTTATTCAGTCTTGGAATAGACCAGAATATCATCGATGTAAACCACGACGAACTTGTCAAGGTACTCCATGAAGACAGAGTTCATAAGCCGCATAAAAGTGTCTGGAGCATTGGTAAGACCAATGGACATGACTGTATACTCGTAAAGACCATAACGAGTGGTGAAAGCAGTCTTTGGAATATCTTCCTTATGGATCTTTATCTGGTGATACCCTGACCTCAAATCCATTTTGGAAAAGACAGTGGCACCACTTAAATGATCAAATAGATCGTTGATCCTAGGGAGAGGATACTTGTTCTTGATAGTCACAGCATTGAGTGGGCGATAATCCACAACCAGACGCGATATATTGGTATCCTGCTTCTTGACAAAGATGGTAGGACATCCCCAAGAAGATGTGCTGGGCTGAATGTATCCTTTTCCTTCTAACTCCTCTAATTGCTTCTTTAACTCCACAAGATCATGAGGAGGCATACGATAGGGTCTTTTAGAAACAGGAGCAGTTCCAGGAACTAGCTCTATGACAAACTCCACACTTTGATCAAGTGGCATGCCAGACAACTCCTTAGGAAAGACATCCGGAAACTCACAAACCACGGAAACATCTTGGATATCTAACAGAGGTAAAACTTCAAGAGCATACAACTCTACTTCAGGAATAGAAACAGCTGAAGGAGATAGTGACCCTACGGTCCAGTACTTGACTGTTATGCCAGCAGGACTAGTCAGAGTCACCGACTTGGTTGTACAATCGAGAATGGCTTGATAACGAGTCAACCAGTCCATGCCCAAGATGATGTCAATGTTAGTTGACTTGAGGGAGATCAAGGAAGTGGGGAAAAGTTGAAATGCAACTTCGATTAAATTCCCACGACTAACTAGGGTGGAACGCCAACTAGAACCAGGAGACGGAACTAGCAGAGGAACATATAACCCCTCAAAGTTTATCCCATGCATTTGAGCAAAAGCTTGTGACAGGAATGAATGCGATGCTCCAGAATCAAACAAAACTTTAGCTGGAATTTGATTGATACGAAACGTACCCATAATGACGCTTGGATCTTCCTGAGCCTCCTCAGCAGAGATATGGTTCAGGCGTCCTTTTCCAGCACCTGGATACTTATCATTCTTCTTTGGGGGTTGTGCCTTCTCAGCAGCACTCTTTTGAGGACAGTCTCTTGCATAGTGGCCAGGCTGACGACAATTGAAACATATAAGGCCTGATCCAGTACCAGCAGCAGGATAATTTGATCCACCAGTATTGCTTGTAGTAGCATTTGGACGAGGAGCATATCCAGAAATCCTTGTAGTATAAGGATCACGTGGCACAACACTGTAAGGCACGAAGACACGATGCTTCTTATTACCAGAACTAGCCTTGTTGTACCCCTCATGAGGACGCTTACGAGTCTCTTCATACTCCACCTTTCCACTCTCGGCCTTCATAGCCTTGTTAACAAGACCTTGGAAGTTAACAAAGTCCATAAGATGGAGATCACGACGGACCTCAGGATCCAGTCCCTTGCGGAACAGAGCTTGCTTCTTAACATCAGTGGAGACCTCTTCAGTAGCATAGCAGGCAAGACGATTGAAATTGCGCTGGTAATCACATATAGAACCAGTGCCCTGCTTAAGCTTGAGGAACTCCTCTCTCTTCTGATCCATCAGACCCTCCGGAATATGATAAGCTCGAAAAGCTTCGGTGAACTCTTGCCATGTAACAACATGTTGAGCTTCTTGCATAGCCAAGAAATTTTCCCACCAGGAGTTGGCTGCTCCCTCCAGATGATAGGCAACAAAAGTCACCCAATCAGCTTGAGCAACATGACCAACCTGAAGTTTGCGCTCTATGGTGCGAAGCCAGTAGTCCGCATCAAGTGGCTCAGTGGAATAGCTGAAAACTGGCGGAGTGAGACGTGTGAAGTCCTTGATTCCAACTTGATTGTTCTGGCGTTGAGCAGTGTTGCGCTCAATCCTTTCAAGGAGCCTCATGTTGTCAGCACGGTTGGTTTCGTACATGGCCATGAGTTGAACCATGGACGGTGGTGGAGGAAGGTTGGAAGATTCACCCTCATTTGGGGCACCTCGTGCATGAGCATGGGTATGGGCACGAGAAGTGTCACCCATCCTGAAAGAACAAGAGGAAGGTTAGACAAGGGATCCAAAGGAACAAGACAGAAATATGAACAAAGGGTACTTGATATAAAGGTATCATCTTATCAGGCATGGTAGTACCAAAGCATACTTAAGTATACACTAACCAGCTGACTTTCAAACCATGACAATGGAATGCTAAGATGTTACATACCAAGCAAAACTGAGATATCTTAGAACTCTGAGATTAACAACCAAGTACAGAGTACTTTTAGAGAAACAACCCCAAAACCACGATCCAAAAAGTTTTGAGATATAAGGTAAGGAATGAAAACCTTTTCAAACCAAATAAGATAAGAGAAACTCCAGCAACAGAAACACACCAGAGAAGGAGTAAGCAGAATCCTAGTTAGGGTTTCTGCAAATAGCTTTAACTTTCAAATAGTTTTGTCAACTTCTAGACTCAACATCGACCAATAAGAGGGTTTCCTACAGGCAGTCCTACTCGGATACCAAAACCTGTAGCACCCCCCGAGGTTACGGTTAAACTAACCTCAGATCATCATCTAAGATAAGTTCGACTACAAACACGGAAGATCACAATATGAATCGGTAACATTACAGAACACAGGGATTCAACAACATAAGTTTAAACTCTTAACAGAGTAAGATATTAGAGTTATTACAAACCAGAGGTCGAAGACCCAACATCACATCACACAGCGAAAGCAAAGTATGTTGTTCTACACAACAACGTAGCAAAAGGCCTAAGAGGCCATTAACAAAAGCAACGTCCATCCCATAGTCCTCAGGCTGCTACCTGGGACCCCCAACTACTCGTCGATGTCAACGTAGAAGCCACCTTCAGTTGCAACCAGCTCCTTTGTATAAAAACAACAATGGCGCAAGGCTGAGTACGATAATGTACTCCGCAAGACTTAGATAACCTAGTATCTATATGCTCTGGTTAGAAAGGATTTCTCTAGATTTTCTTTTGCAGAAAGCAATCTTTATTTGTAAAGAAGAGAGAGAAGAGGCTCGTCTACTAAGAATATTTTAAAAAGGGATAAGATAGCGACTTCTTCATCTTGTTCATCACATCTTGGTAACCACCAGTTTCATCAGAACCTCCTATCTAGGATCACCCCCTCGACCCGGAGGAAGCATCCTTAAGCACACGTGGATCGGCAAGTTTTATAATGGTTAAAGTTATCTATGATCTTAAGTCCGGTCGCCAAGTCGTTCATAACCGTGAACACGGCTTTTCGAAAAGATTAATAACCCTGCAGGGGTGTACAACTTTACCCACACGCACCAACCGACTCTTAATGCCAAATTATTAGCCCTCTTCCTTGGAAGGCCGGCAGAGGGTGGTTGACCACGACCTTTACCTTGCTTTCGCCGAGACCATGAGTCATGCAATAAGTATGATTCCGCCGTAACGGGTCAAATCCCGAAGCCGGTACTTAAAGATGTGAGGCGAGGTTGGTTTACCAGGGGTGCTATCTACCCCAAGCAACCTAGACCACGCTTACCTACCTGTTATGAATGCACCAACTTCACCCGACAAATATTTCAAAATATTTTCTATGCATATGTCGAATGGAACGCCTGAACTATGTGACTCATGGAATCTACTAGGCAAGTTAGTCAGTCATGAGGTTGTCCAGGCCCCGTGTGGTTGCACGCTCGTCTTGTTTCCAAAGGTAAGAACTCAGTTCCTAGTGGTGGCGAGCATGGGACTACAAAAACTACACCCAACGTGGCCTCCCATGCAAGCCTTAGCATATTTATTTAACTCTTTCGAGAATGTCACCAACTCCTACCTTTCTAGATTCTCCGGCACCTCTGATTCATCGTTCGGATAGATCAGACGTTGATACTATGCATGGCTAAGCTGTCGATCTCAGAAGCTCTAGCAACACTCAGATGCCAAACCTAGGTATGCTAGGAGAAGTGGATCAGGAGTATAAGGCTACAACAGGAAAACTATGCAGCAGATAGGTAACCCTAACTACTGGCAAAAGACCATATTGGAATCGTGTGCATCATAGCGAGAAAGTAATATACTTTGTAAAAGTAGGTTCAGAATGAGAGGCTACGCTTGCCTTGTCCGTCAGTAGACAAGTATTGATCTTCGGTGTTGTTGACTTCAGCTTCGGGTTCGAATCCTACCGCGAAGAACCAAATACCGAAAAGAAAGGCAACAATCAAGACATGGCATCGATGCAATGCTCAAACAAGGACGATGTTATGACAAGTTAAAACTGCATTGTGATGAAACCCTAAGGCATCCTTGACAACTTGAACGGGGTTCCGAGGGTTGAAAACCCTAATTCGGGGAAACTCTGGAATCACGTGTGAAGGGTTACTATGTTCTTCTAATTAAACTTGTCATGTAAGTTGCTTAACAATGCATGATTATAGCTCTAATAGATAGCTCTCATTTTTATGATCATTTTGGTATATTATTTGTATTTTTCTGATTTAAAATGAATTAGTTATGAATTTCTCAAGTTTTAATTCATTTTAAATTATTTTTGGAATATTTAAATTATTTTTCAACTTGGGCCCACATGTCAGAATTTTATTAATTTCAGAAATGGTTTACAAAAATGTTAAAACCATGACAGGCAGGGCCCACCTGTCAGCATTTATCTATTACAGAAAATAAGAAAACAAAAGAAAAAGGAATATGATGCCAGCATGACGCCTGGCTGACGTCATCAATGGGGAAGCCCCCAGGTCGAGCACGGATCTCTCGATCCTGTGCGCGCCTGGATGCATGCTTGGTGGCATTGGAGAGAGCGGGTCACGGCCGTCCCAGGAGTGGAAGCGCGGCCCTCGAATGGTCGCCAGAACAGTGTCCCCGACGAGCACCCGAGGCGGCGAACAGCGATGCTAGACGCGGGCGACGAACCAGGACACGAGGGAGAAAACGAGGAGGTGCCTAGGCACCGCGAGCTCATGCTGGTGCCTATGGTGAGGTCGGGGAGGCCGGGGGAGGTCAGGGTCGCCGGCGATGTCGACGATGAGCGTCAACCAGAGACGAGGAAGAGGTCGACGCTGCGCTCAATTCTGCACGCCCGGCTTTGATTCCCATGGCTAGACGAACCAGGGTGATGAGGCGGAGCTCAAGGTGGTGTTGGCTGGGCTCGGGGTGGCCGGAGACGGCGAGGCTCGCCGGCTAGGGTTCGGCCATGCGCGGTGCAGAGAGGAAAGGGAGCGCGCGAGGGGGAGAAAGAAGGGTAGGGTTCGCTTCGGCGGCAGGGGGGTCTTTGTAGGCCTCCAGGGGCGGCGGCGCGCATCTTGGCGCTCGCCGGTGGCGGGCGAGCGGCCACCGAGTTGCTTCCGATGATCCGGCGACGGAGACGCATTTAAACGGCCAGGTGAAATTCTTGCTTGGGCCAAGTGGGCCATGGAAAGGAAGGAAGGAGGGAGGCTTCAAGGCTACGACACAGCTTGCTCTCCGCTGTTTTTTTTAACAGAAGTTTTTTTTCCTTTTTCTGATTTTGATCTATGTTTGTAATTTCAAATTTACTTACTATTTTGAATAATTCAAAAATACAAGACTTGCTAGAAATATTTGAAATATGTCAGGGGCCCTATTAATCCTTTTGGGCTCCAAACATTTTGTGGCTTTCAAAATTCAAACCATTTGAATGTGGTTTCAAAGGGAGGGAAAGGAATTAGGGTTTTGAATTTGCATTCTTAGACCACACCCTTGAACTTATGCATACATTTTTATTGATTTAAATAGATGCATGCAATGCTTAGGTACTATTTACAGATATACAAACTTGGGCTGTTATAGGGTGTCTGTCTCTCCCACCATAGTTAAGATTCAATTTACAATGGGCACTTGACAACACTTGTATCAGCATTGTGGTTCATGTTCGTAGGTAAGAACGGTTCTTATTCGAAAGCCCCAAGCCATGTAAAACATGCAAAGAAAATTAGAGGAGTCTAACTTGTTTTTGCAGGAGCATGTGATGTGATATGGCCATGATGTGATTGTGATTATTTGATGTATGCAATGATCCTTATTGTAAGTTGGCAACCGACAGGAGCCTAATGGTTGTCTTTAAATTCGTTAAGACCTGTGTGTCTATGCATTATGTAATAGCTTTATTCCAAGTAGTTGTAATAGTTGCTGTTGGTGATGGAAAACCATGAAGTGGCACCACGGACCTTGACACCATGCTGGTGATGATGGAGATCATGTCCGTGCTTTTGAGATGGAGATCAAAGGCACAAGAAGATAGACCATATCATATCATATATTATGAATTGCATGTGATGTTAATCCTTTTTATGCATCTTGTATTTCTTAGATCGCGGCGGTAGCACTATAAGATGATCCCTCTCACTAAATATCAAGTAATAAAATGTTCGTCCTTAGTAGGCACTGTTGCTAAGACTCGTCGTTTCGAAGCATCACGTAATGATCGGGTGTGATAGATTCTACGTGTGCATACAACGGGTGCAAGCCAGATTTGCAGATGCAGATACTAAGGTTAATCTTGACGAGCCTAGCATGTATAGACATGGCCTTAGAACACGGAATACGGAAAGGTAAAGCATGAGTCATATGGATGATATGATAAACATGTTGATTGTTCGCCTTTGAAACTACATCATCTCTCGTGATGATCGGACTTGGTGTAGTCGATTTGGTTCGTGTAATCACCAATGCTATGTTTGGATATATGAATTAGACCTCGGAATTGGAGAATCTGGAAATCGAGAGCTGTTTCCACCGTTTGGACTGTGTTCGGAATTATTCCCAAGAAACGAAAAGCAATTCCACGGCCCACCTACCGCACGTGTAAAGAGCCCGCTCACGATTCCGAGCTCCACCCCTCGGAAAGGCACGAAAACCTCCCCCGTGCTCTGCCTCGACCCTGCGTACGGCGTACCTGTTTGTGAGGAGAGATCTCCCTACCCAGCGCAGGACCTCGACCACGACCACGACAGGTCTACCAACGACGGCGCCGCCTCCTGCCGGTAAGCTCCTCCCCGCCTGCCTCTCTCCCCTTCCTTCCATCCTCTTCTCCCCTTCCTTCCGACCGTCCTCTCCCTAGCCCCCGTCCCCCTAGGAACCCTAGGTCAACCCGGTGAGGGGAAATCGACGCCAGTGGACGGTGGCAAAAGGGGATTGGTGCCGGTGGACGACGGCAGGTGGGATTGGCGCTGACTTCCTCTTCCCTATCCCTTCCCTAGCCAGCCTTGGCCCAGGGCCCTCCCCATCTGTTGCATCATGAACAGGAACAAGAACATAATGAGGAAAATTTGTTTCATGTGTACATTTGTTTCAGATCCGTAGTTCAAAAAAAAGTTTCATGTTTTATAAATTGTTGCATATTTGAGGAGAATAAGTAGGTGGTGATTGTTCATAATTTCAATTCCAAGGTTTGTACATCCAAACAAGATTTGTAATTGGGAGCTATGTTTGATTTCAAAATAAAATTCCATGTATGTAACATCCCAAAAATATTAAACAAGATTATCAAGTTCTAATCACCCAAGTTTAGGGTTAACAAAAACTTTTATTATTAAAATTTATATGAATGCATATGTGTGTGTGTGATTAATGCAGAATGCTTGCAATACCATGTTGATTGCTATCAATGGAAAGGATTGGTTTAAATATGAAAACAATATCATCTAGATCATTACCAAGCCGAATCAAATGAAGAGAAAATCAAAAATAAGAAATATGAGCAAATGGTCATTTTTGCCAAACTTGTTCACTAGACCACTTTGGGTGTTCCTAGTCCAAGATTTCTAACAGAAACAAATCTAATTCTTTTTACCCCTTGCTAGACCAAGTAAAAGTGAACCCAAACCCACTTTACAAACCAACAGAAACAAATTCCAAATCTATTTAAAGGACAATTCAAAATTGAATCTTTAATAGGTACTAAGATAGCCATTTCTCAAACCCAACCAAACCAGTTCACCTTGACAAACCCAAGCAACCTCAGACTACCAAGCATATGACCAGAGCACTCACCAAAATTCAGCCAAAAATTCAAATTTAAATTTCATGCGGACATTTCATCAAACACTTGATGAGCACAGTAACAACTGTCTAACTATCACTGTTCTTGATTAATGCCTTGTCCAATTCTTGTCCCCAATTCACTCCCCTTGTCACCCCCAGCACCCATCAATGCATTGAAGCAGCTACCCCTCTACCCTTTGCACTAGTGCCATGCCACCCGAA
The DNA here is from genome assembly GCA_023614405.1 of Avena insularis. Lineage (NCBI taxonomy): Eukaryota > Viridiplantae > Streptophyta > Magnoliopsida > Poales > Poaceae > Avena > Avena insularis. The sequence goes on along the minus strand of CM042685.1, from coordinate 216,044,070 downwards.
GCTCACTCGCCGGCCGACCATGGACAACACACAGGAGGAAGCACCACGCCCATCCATGATGTCTAGGAGAAAGGCCACTGTCCACCGCCACTCCCTGTCAACCCCTCGAGCTTAGCCAAGCCATGGACCACAGGAAAATTGCCGCGCCCATTTCTCTGCAAACATGCCGAGAGCATGCCAGAGCGCCGAAGCCGACACGCTCGTACATGCCGCGCCTCACCCTCACCGCGCGTAACTACACGCGTCACGACCCTAGCTACCTCCCAGACACGTCCGTTCACCGCCGCTCAACACAAAGCATGTATGCCATCTTGAACGCCACCATTTTTGCGCAGAGAACCGACCCATTCCAACCGTTCTCGACTTCCCCTTGCCACACCATTAAGATAGTGACGATCGCAGGAGACACCGCACCGTCCTACGCCCTCCGCCATGCTCGTAGCTCGCTGTATCATCGTCATCGACAAGCCCTGACCAATTCGCTCTGCCCCTCTCGCCGGTGTATAAATAGAGGCCACCCCAGCCCTCATTATCCACACCATCTCACTTCCCTCTCTCTTAGAACCACCCTTGTCCCTTCCTCGAAGCAAGGCGGGCTCCATACCGCCGGAATTTCGCCGGAGTCCGCCGCTACAGAGGAGGAGAGGAGCCGTTGATTGTGACCACCCTAGGAGCCGCCGCAACTACCGTTCGAACTGCCGTCGTCGACAAAGTTGTTTGCCCCATCGCCGACCCTAGATGGAGCCCTGGTAAGCCACCACATACCCCCACCGTCGCGTTAGGGTTCGGTCTCGTCAGAGCTGTTCGACGGAGATGACGAACATGAGCCGTAGATCTTGTTCTAATCGTAGGGCTCAGATTGAAAGGTACCACTTCGCTTAGACTAAGCCGCTGACGCATGGGACCCCCTGTTAGCAGCCCGCTGCGCATGCTGTGCAACTGGGCCGTCCCATTTTCATTCCCGCTCGTAGCCCAGTAATTCAAATAGAGATTTTCCATTTTAATTCAAACCTAGTTCCGTCAGTAACATTGAAAATAAATTCAGAGATATTCACTGAACCAAATTGCATGATTCCAATTTTGTTAGAATTATTCAAATTATCAATCCCAGGCCGTTGGATTCAAACCATTTGAAATTATAGATCACCTATAGTAAAAATAACAAGACATAGATTTTTTCACATTCAAATATTTTTCAAAAATCAACCATAAATGCTTTTGAGTTGATTCCAAATAAATAAGACTAGGTATTTATTTCATGTGATGATTGTGATGATGCTAGATCATCTAGTGTGAACCTTTGTGTGCTAAATAGAGGTAGTTAATTATTGTTTGGTGATTGTGTACCTCGTATTTATTTATAGACACTAGTACTGACCAAGGCTACGAGGAGTAGGAGGAGTACTACGAAGACGAAGAAAACTTCAACCACTGCACCAACCAAGGCAAGCTAAGCTAAACGATGCAAGTCTTACTTGCAAGCCTAACCCTACAAGATAACCTATGCAATGCATTAGGCATGCTTTGGTTATGCAACCTTGATTATACCAATCCCAAGTTTTACTTGCAATATTTATTATTTTTATTTCTTTATCAAAGTTCTTTACCTTCCCTCAGTAACTTGTGAATTTTGGAAAATAGTATAGATTGCATAAAGAGCATAAAACTAGGCCTAAGTAGTTAGAACTAGATGTCACACTGAGGCATGAGACTAGATTTGGATAGTCACACTTGATTAGCACCCTTCATTAGTGAATACCCTCAACTTTAGTGGCTAGTGCTAAGCATAAAAGTTGATCACTTTAGATGGGAATACTTGGTGAAAATGTTTATGAAAACCTTGGAACGAATATTCATTCTATTGAAATGTTTTGACATGTGTTAGTAAACACAAGATGATTTGATGATGCAAATGTTGAGGCATGCGACTTAGCCCTTTATAAAAGCTGATGGTTGGGTTCGGATGCGATACCATTCCAATTTTACCGTACAACCACAATACCCGAATTTGGGTAGGGCTTGACGGGAAGTTTATATATATTAGTATGAGTTCCCTTGCGGAAGAGGTTTAAGCTGAGGCTACCTCGTGATGAATGTCCACCTGTGTAGTTCCCAAGATGATAGATGGTCATGGTTGGGAGGCCAAACTCATAGGGGAGGTGCCTATACTAGGGTGTGTAATTGAAAGGTTAGGATAGATTATCCGCATACTAAGTATGATGATTCAGGATTGTTCCTGACGGATGTATCGAATGTTGTACTGAAAGTGTACCACCTCTACAGAGTGTCAAACTATTAGAATAGCCGCATCCGCAGTTATGGACAGTTGGAGTGGACATACCGTTCCATTGTCAGATGTTTTCAAAATGACTTGTGAAACAAACTATTACTTTGACTTGACCACAACAGGGTTGTGAACATGAAAACTAAGTTCCCACTTAGGTGTTGTAAAACACTAAACTAGTTTTATTTACTTCTAAACTCAGTTAGAGATAAACCTGCATTTTTGCAAATAAACCTAGAGCTTAGGATTCCTACTCAAACTACTTTACTTGTTACTGATAGTTTGCGATTACTTAAGGAGTACTCACGACTTTGTCCCTGGCTATTCCTATGGCCAGACTATGAAGAGAACTACTAGGATGATGGAGAGCAGGAAGTCTATGACAACTAGGATCATCTCCCATCGTCAGCATTGCCTGTGACTGTAACATCCCTAAAATCATGTTTCAAAACTCATGCATATCATCCATGCATCCATGATCATTTAGGGTTCCATTTCAAAAACAGGAGCATTTGTTGCTTATTATTTTAGGTAAGAAATCTCAAGCCTTAGTGCTATCTTCTTTTGAGAAAGGTACTCATTGTATTCAGTAATGTTTAGAATTCAAACTTAAGTGCTTCCAAAATCTTGAGCAAAGTTTCAAAAAAAAATATGAAATAAAACCAAATCTATGCCTATTATTATATCTCATAAAGGCTTGGTTTTATTTTATTTTCCAAATGACCCAAGTATGTTTGAGTAAACAGAAGTGTTTGACACATATTTGAGTACAAAGTTCACTGTACAAAAATCTAGAGAAGGTTTGAATTCAAACTGATTTGAAATGGAGTTTGAAAACCATTTCTAGAAAATCAAACAGAAAAAGGAAAGGAGTAAAGAGGAAAAAAATAAGCAATCAGCCAATCTGGCCCAACCCAGCCCAACTTGACCCAGCTAGCCCAGCAACTCTCTCCCGCGAATCGTTTTTCTTTACTCGCACCCACACACACCGAGTCGCTGACTGTCTGGACCCACCCCTCTCTTTTTCTCTCGCTGACAACCACGGCCCACACGACTGTCTTCGTCTCCACCCCCAGCGACTGGTTCATCCCCAAATCATGCCGAGCGTTTCCTATTTAATTTGCAGCGTCAATTCCCGTTCAATGCCTGAGTAAATCAGGCCCGCGTCCTTGCTACTTAAACCCCCTCTGCCCCCTCTCCATTTCCCCCAAACCCCAAGCACAGAGCGCCTCCCAGGCTGCGAGAATTCCTCGCTGCAACCTCGCTACTCCGACGAGTTCGTCGTCGAATTTAGGTGAGCACCACGCTCCCCTCTGCCTATGGTTCATATTGGCTTGTTCTACTTCTCCGTGCGCACCTATTGACACTCTCCGTTTGCTCGCGCATGATCTGTAGCCTCGGCAGCGTCAACGACTAAGCTCTGCCACCCTCTGCTCGAACTCCGGCGACCGTTCCTCGTAAGTCCCAGCTTCCCCTCTTCCTCTGTTTGATACGCGTGAGATCCTCAGTGTCCTGCGCATCTAACGGCACAGTTCTCTCGTCTTAGCGCGGCCTAGAGCGTCGCCAACGTCGACGAACAGAAGCATCCGTCGCCAGGGACTTCTCCGACGAGCAATCCGCGACGACTCCGAGCACCCCTTCGCCAACCGAGCACACGTCAAGCTTCTCCTCGTCATGGCGATTCTGGTGAGCATCCTCACACCTTCCCGGGCGACCTAGCTCGCCGGCAAGCTTGCAGCCAGAGCGCGCCGCCGCCAGCGCCGCCACTTGTTGGTAAGTCGCTGAGAGCCGTTCGATTTAGATCTAGTGGACGCGATAGAACATAAGCGAAGCGGTATGTTTTAATCAGAGCCGCGTGTTTTAGTTAGATCTAAAGGTGCGCAAGCACGATCCGGTCTGCGGTACCAATAACCGACTGCGCCAGCGTGGCATGTTCTTTGTTTAAAATTTCTGAATTAGATCTATTAGATGTTTGAATTTGTTTAATTCAAAACTTTTGAATGCCACGTCCAAATTTGAGAAATTTTATATCAATGGAATCAGGAGAGAAAATCCTTTCCATCTATGCAATGTGTTTAATGTTTTGACTCTGTTAAAAAGGTTATTTTTATAGAAACTTGTGTAGGCTTATTTTGGGTATATTAATTATTTGGGAAATGTTTTAATGTTCAAATAAAGTTTGTTTGGCAAGTTTTGAACTTGTTTATGAATCAGTACTGTGCACTTGTCTTGTTTGGTGTAGAAAATCATCACATGGCATTATGCATGCATCCATATATTTTTGCTTGTATTTATTATGTATGTGATTTTGGTGCTATTATTTTATGTGTAGATTTTGGTGCAAACAGTGATTGTGATTGTGAGGATTGTAGCTACTCTCCAAACTACCAAGGCAAGTGGTGCTTCATGATTTATTCCTATGTTTTCAAATATGCATTAGAAATATTTTGCTAGTCTTGCATGGATATTTTTGATCTATATGCTATGCTTGGGAAATCCTAGTAGTTGTAGAATTGCTAGAAATATTTCAAAGTCTTATCAATGCCATGCTTAGCCTAGCAGTAGCAACCAAGGATGGTTATATATTCATGCTATGAACAAATATTTCTAAGTCTTTGGACTATGTTTTGGCTTAATAAAACAACTAAGTAAATGAAACACCTGGGTGGAATGGAAAGAATGGGTTATGTTGAGTGGTTACACAAGGCCCATTTCTATGGTTTACCTTGTGTATCTCACTTGTGGAAAGCCACCCAGGAACAAAGGGATTTGAGAGGACAAATGTTAAGAAGCTTCTAGTGCAACCACTTGGCATTATGGGCTCTGCCTGGATCACATAGGTTGCAATAACTTAGCCATTTGGACAGTTGGTGGTAGTGGGATGATAGGTTGGAACACGTCCATTTGGTATAAGGGAAGGCTTCTGAAAGGTCCTGTCTTGGTGAAAATCAAGTCTTGTGGGGAAAGTGCACAACCTCTGCAGATGGAAAAATCTAAGTACTTAGCCATGTCCCTGGTAAAGGACAATTTGAGCATCAAGACATGGAAGCTATCAAGAATCTCCTCATCCCAATTTCTAAGTAAAAAACTTGTGGTTGAACAAGTGCGAAGGTTCACCAATGTCTATTGGTGGTCCCTTGGGAAAGTTTTTATCAAAGAAAAACTTAGTGTTTTCAACTAATAGGCAAAAACCTATTTTGAGCAAAGCAAGCCTAAACTACACTTAGCCAAAATGCATATAGTATCTAGTCCACCAATATTCTACTAAGGTATCACTTGCCAATACTATTCCAATGTATTGACCCACTGTGGCTATAACTTGTGATGTTGCAGGATATTCTGATGATGATTAGGAGTCATGAGTCTACACTCAACATGCTTGCCTATGGCACATGAATATGAATACTTATCTATCTTATTATATATTTTGAACTCTTGTATTAGGCATGTGGCCATGGAGTTTGTAAAAGACTATGTTTGTCTCTGGAATGATATGTAATAATGACCTTTGTTTTTGTGTACTTCATCTTAAACTGTGGATGCTAGCATTGATCCAGGGACTAGCATTGCAATCACAGGGATCCTTTCCTTTACAAAGGAGGGATCTTACAGATGGTATCAGAGCACTGTGTTGCCTGTAGGATTATGACCCTAGGATTGGAAACCACTAAGGAAATTTTTTAACAACTTCCACACTTGTCTTTTCTTCTCGTAAACTTTTCTAATCTTATTTCTCATCTCTATTTGTAGATGAAATCCATCAACAAAGCTGTAAGGAAAGGACCACTCATGACTATGACTTTGGAATGTGAGACAGAGTTCCCAAGGCTCTCAAGGACCTCATGGTTGCCATGGGAATACATGGTGCAGTTGTGTACAAAGGTTTTCCTGTGATGGATGAAGGAGTTGAGTACTGGTGGGTGCAACTTCACTTGTATAAAAACAAGGAAGACAACCACAAGGAGTCAGGATTCTGCATGGTCACCAATTCAGTGGTACACACTACATTCTTTGATTCAGCAAGGGATGCAGCTTGGAAGGCCATCAAAGAACTTGGTGATAGAATCAAGTGCAGAATGCTCAACACTCAGAATGATCTTAAGGAAGAAAAGAAACATACCCAAGAGTTAGAGGCTACCAACCAAAGCTTAAGGGAGGACATTATAGACTTAGTAATGGAGTCATGTGCTCTAGATAGACAGATTGCTTCTAGAGATGCCCTGTTAACCAACTTGGCAAGTGAGATGGGATTGTAACGTACTCCGTTAGTTGGACCACCACTTATCATTTTATTTTCCAAATGTTGCTTGAAATAAGTTAAACCTTGGATGTTTGTAATGGTTTTATGTATGCCATGACTTGTGTGTTTGATTTCCAAAGTTATGCATGTGATGCTTTTCTTTGTGATTCATCTCTTTGTATGATTGAATTCTAACTTTTTCTATCTTATAAAATAGATGCCTAATGTTATTATCAGCACGGCTGAAGAGTTCAAGGGAACTCGCTTTGGCACTCGTCTCATTGAGCTTACTAGTTTGCTCAATCTCCCACTTCCTTCCATCATGATGCTTCCCCTCACCAAGTTCGAGAGGAAGGACCTTTGGGGCTTCAAGGTTATTCAGCCAGGACGCCAGACTGAGCCAGCCATGGAGGCCATCACCTTCAAGCTCATGCATGATGAAAAGGAGAGAGGCCTAGAGGTAGTCATGCACGATTTGCTTGGACGCTTGGTAGGGAGACACTCTCGTGAGGTTAGAGGTACTCATTTCCATGCCTTCGGCAGACGTGACGAGGATGGTGAGGCCATTGACTTCGAGGATACTGCTAGAGAGATAGCAGAGCCTATTCGTCCATACCTCCAGGACTTAGAGGTTCTTCTTAGGCACCAAGACACTGATAGGACCAACGTCATGCTTGGCAATGACGAACTCCAGGTGCAGCTTCGTGAGAAGGACAAGCTCTTCGCGGAGCAAGATGAGATAGTCAAAGAGATGGAGGCCAAGTTTGAGAGTCAAGATAAAAAGTTTAAGAGTCAAGAGAAGCGAGTCCAAGATAGGAACAAGAGGATTCGAGACATGACTGCAGAACTAGAGACCAAGGACTTAGAACTCGAGCATCAGCAAGGTGTGATTGAGAGGCTTCGTGCACAGAAGAGGGATCTCAAAGCCAAAGTAGAGGCCTTAACCAACAATGTCGAGGAATACAAGACCGCGATGGAGAATGCCTGTCTTACACTTGTTGATGAGGAGGTTGATGCAGAGGAGTAGTGATGACTACTCATTTATCATTTATTTACCATGCTTTTGATTATTGAGTCGCAATGATCATCCAACATGTGGATGGCTTGCTATTGGTGTGTTTACTTTTCCAAAACTTGTTGTCTGTGTTGTTGAACTTTTACTCCTATGATGCATGATTGAGATTTGTTATGTGATGTTTTGTGCATGTTAGCATCTATGGGTATCTCATTCTTACCCTTATTGAAAACCACAGATGCCTCCCCAACGTGCCAATCCCAACCCCAACAACAACAACATCACCCCTGAGATGCAGCAAATGATGACAGCTCAGACTTAGTTGATGCAAATGATGACTACTTTCATCCAGAATCAGAACAACAACAACAACAATAATAATAATAACAATAACAATAACAACAACAATCAGAACAACCCACCGGGTTTTGACATGCTTACCAGGTTCTTAAGACTGAGGCCAGCAAATTTCTCAGGAACCACTGATCCTATGGTGGCCAATGATTGGCTACGCTCTGTAAACAAGGACTTGGTAACTGTTGGCTGTACTGATGAGGAGAAAGTCAGATTTGCAGCACACTTGTTGGAAGGACCAGCAGCCACTTGGTGGGATAACTTCCAGATCACCACTCCCATTGCGGATGTGACATGGGCTATCTTCGAAGATGGGTTCCGTACTGCTCACATCTAATCCGGAGTGATGAGTCTGAAGAAGAAAGAGTTTCATAATCTGAATCAGCGCCACCGCAGCGTGGCAGAGTATATTGAGGAGTTCAACAATCTGGCGCGTTATGCACCGGATGAAGTTGACACTGATGCTAAAAGAAGAGAGAAGTTTCTCAAAGGCCTGAACGATGAACTGAACCTGCAGCTATCAGTGGCCTATGTTCCCACTTATCAGTCTCTTTGTGACAAGGCTGCTATTTTGGAGAACAAGATGAAGCAAGTTGAAAGCAGGAAGAGAAAGCACTCTGACAAGCACAGCTCGGGATCGTCTCACAAGCGTTCCCATTATGATGATAGTGGGAGTTCTGGATCCCACAATCATGGGAAGTTCAACAAGCACCACAACCACAACCATTATCATGACAACAAGAATCACCGTAGTCATGACAATGACAAGTACAAGAATCACAAGGGTGGATATAAGAGCCACCACAGTGGTAGTGGAAGTGGAAGTGGAAACCAGCCTGTCAAGAAGGATCTTAGTCAGGTTGAGTGTTTCAAGTGCAAGAAGATGGGGCATTATGCAAATGAATGCCTAGAAAAGAAAGTTGAAGGACCCAACAAGCCCAACCCTTTTCAGAAGGGACAAGTGAACCACATCAAGGTGGAAGAAATTTTTGAGGAACCTGATGCAGTTGCTGGTAAGTTCAAACTCAATTCTGTTCCAGCATTTGTTCTCTTTGATACTGGTGCATCTCATTCATTCATATCAAGAGCATTTGTTGAAAGAAATGAACTACCGGTGGAAACTATTGGGTGTCCTATAAAAGTAAGTTCTCCTGGTGGAGAAATGATAGTGAATTCAGGATGTCATGATCTAGTCATAGAGTTTGGGAAGTATAAGTTTCCCGTTAACTTGATAATCCTAAACTCCCAAGGATTGGATGTTATTTTGGGAATGGACTGGATGACTAAGCACAAGGGAGTGATAGATTGTGCCAATCATACTGTCTCACTCACAACTCCAGAAAACAAAAGGATCAGATTCAAGACCAACTTTGAATCAAAAAGGAGTAAGCTAAATTCTCTTAAGGGGGTTAGCATGGACAGTGTGCCAATTGTGAGTGAATATCCGGATGTGTTTCCAGAGGAATTGCCGGGAATGCCACCAGATAGAGATGTGGAGTTTCTCATTGATTTGCTACCAGGATCTGGACCAATAGCAAAGAGACCGTACACGATGTCAGTTGATGAGTTGAAAGAACTCAAAAAGCAACTTGGAGAACAGTTGTAGAAAGGTTTTATCCAACCAAGTTCTTCCTCTTGGGGAGCACCAGTTTTGTTTGTGGAAAAGAAAGATAGAAGTCAAAGGCTATGCATAGATTACCGTTCACTAAATGAGGTGACTATCAAAAACAAATACCCTTTGCCTAGAATCAATGACTTGTTTGATCAGTTATAAGGAGCTTGTGTGTTCTCAAAGATTGATCTCAGGTCAGGTTATTTCTAGCTCAAGATAAGGGAACAAGACATACCTAAGACATACCACAAGGTATGGATTGTATGAGTATACCGTGATGCCATTTGGTTTGACCAATGCACCAGCATACTTCATGAATATGATGAACAAGGTGTTCATGGAGTTCCTTGATAAGTTTGTTGTCGTTTTCATCGATGACATTTTGATCTACTCCAAGAGCAAAGAAGAGCATGAAGGACATCTACGTTTGATACTTGAGAAGCTTAGAGAGCATAAGCTGTATGCCAAATTCAGCAAGTGTGAATTTTGGTTGAATGAGGTTGGATTTCTTGGACACGTTGTGTCAGGAGATGGTGTAGCAGTTGATCCTGCTAAAGTTTCAGCTGTGACTGAATGGGAATCACCTAAGTCAGTGAAAGAGGTTCGTAGTTTCCTTGGCTTGGCAGGATACTACAGAAGATTTATTGAGAATTTCTCCAAGGTAGCTAAGCCTATGACAGAACTGCTAAAGAAAGACAAGAAGTTTGTTTGGTCTGAAGGCTGTGAACTTAGTTTTCAAGAATTGAAGAAGAGGCTAGTGACAGCACCAGTCTTATGTTTGCCAGATTTGGAGAAAGATTTCCAAGTGTATTGTGATGCATCTCATCATGGATTAGGTGCAGTACTTATGCAAGAAGGGAAAGTTGTGGATTATGCCTCGAGACAACTCAAAACTCATGAAGTAAACTACCCTACTGATGATTTAGAGTTAGCCTCTGTTGTCCATGCACTCAAAACATGGAGACATTATCTTTTGGGAAAGCGATTGAAGTGTTCACCGATCACAAGAGTTTGAAGTATATTTTCACTCAGAAAGAAATAAACATGAGACAAAGAAGATGGCTAGAACTCATCAAGGACTATGACTTGAGTTTGCAATACCACCTCGGTAAAGCAAATGTTGTAGCAGATGCTTTAAGCCATAAAGTTTTTGTGAGTGGCCTTACTAAGTGAGAATTTCTAGATGATCTGTGTACCCAATTTAGAAATATCAGATTGGAGATTGTGCCTGAGGGACATTTCATGTCTTTGGATGTTCAACCCACTTTGATGGACAAGATCAAAGAAGCCCAAAAGAGGGACAAGGAAACTGAAGAGATTAAGGAAAAGATTGGCAAGGGAAAAGCCAAAGGATTCCATGAAGATGAACAGGGTACTTTATGGTATGGGAAATGTATCTGTGTTCCACAAGATCCGGAGCTTCGGAAACTAATTTTACAAGAAGCCCACAACTCACCATATTCCATTCATCCAGGTAACACCAAAATGTACATGGATATGAAGGAAAGATTTTGGTGGAATAATCTCAAGAAAGACATCGCTGAACATATTGCTTTGTGTGATGTATGTAGTAGAGTGAAAGCGGAACACCAGAAACCAGCAGGATTGCTTCAACCACTACCTATCCCTGATTGGAAGTGGGACAAGATTGGTATGGATTTCATTGCCAGATTGCCTAGGACCCGGTCAGGATATGATTCTATTTGGGTAGTAGTGGATCGCCTAACTAAAGTGGCTCATTTCATACCCGTGAAGACAACCTATACAGGTGCTAAGTTAGCCAAGATCTATATGAGTAGAATTGTATGTCTGCACGGAGTGCCTAAAAGTATTGTGTCTGATAGGGGAACACAATTCACTTCTCATTTTTGGAGGCAACTACATGAGTCATTGGGAACGAGGCTGGAATTCAGCACTGCTTTTCATCCTCAGACTGATGGACAAACAGAAAGGACTAATCAGATTCTTGAAGATATGTTGAGGGCATGTGCCCTAGACTATGGAGCCATAAAAGTTGAATTAGCACCCTTCATTAGTGAATACCCTCAACTTTAGTGGCTAGTGATAAGCATAAAAGTTGATCACTTTAGATGGGAATACTTGGTGAAAATGATTATGAAAACCTTGGAACGAAGATTCATTCTATTGAAATGTTTTGACTTGTGTTAGTAAACACAAGATGATTTGATGATGAAAATGTTGAGGCATGAGACTTAGCCCTTTATAAAAGCTGATGGTTGGGTTCGGATGCGATACCATTCCAATTTTACCGTACAACCACAATACCCAAATTTGGGTAGGGCTTGACAGGAAGTTTATATATCTTAGTATGAGTTCCCTTGCGGAAGAGGTTTAAGCTGAGGCTACCTCGTGATGAATGTCCACCTGTGCAGTTCCCAAGATGACATATGGTCATGGTTGGGAGGCCAAACTCATAGGGGAGGTGCCTATACTAGGGTGTGTAATTGAAAGGTTAGGATTGATTATCCGCATACTAAGTATGATGATTCAGGATTGTTCCTGACGGATGTATCGAATGTTGTAGTGAAAGTGTACCACCTCTGCAGAGTGTCAAACTATTCGAATAGCCGCATCCGCAGTTATGGACAGTTGGAGTGGACATACCGTTCCATTGTCAGATGTTTTCAAAATGACTTGTGAAACAAACTATTACTTTGACTTGACCACAACAGGGTTGTGAACATGAAAACTAAGTTCCCACTTAGGTGTTATAAAACACTAAACTAGTTTTCTTTACTTCTAAACTCAGTTAGAGAAAAACCTGCCTTTTTGCAAATAAACCTAGAGCTTAGGATTCCTACTCAAACTACTTTACTTGTTAGTGATAGTTTGCGATTACTTAAGGAGTACTCATGGCTTTGTTCTTGGCTATTCCTATGGCCAGACTATGAAGAGAACTACTAGGATGATGGACAGCAGGAAGTCTATGACAACTAGGATCATCTCCCATCGTCAGCATTGCCTGTGACTGTAACATCCCTAAAATCATGTTTCAAAACTCATGCATATCATCCATGCATCCATGATCATTTAGGGTTCCATTTCAAAACCATTTCAAAAACAGGAGCATTTGTTGCTTATTATTTTAGGTAAGAAAGCTCAAGCCTTAGTGCTATCTTCTTTTGAGAAAGGTACTCATTATATTCAGTAATGTTTAGAATTCAAAATTAAGTGCTTCCAAAAGCTTGAGCAAAGTTTCAAAACAAAATATGAAATAAAACCAAATCTATGCCTATTATTATATCTCATAAAGGCTTGGTTTTATTTTATTTTCCAAATGACCCAAGTATGTTTGAGTAAACAGAAGTGTTTGACACATATTTGAGTACAAAGTTCACTGTACAAAAATCTAGAGAAGGTTTGAATTCAAACTGATTTGAAATGGAGTTTGAAAATCATTTCTAGAAAATCAAACAGAAAAAGAAAAGGAGTAAAGAGGAAAAAAAAGCAATCAGCCAATCTGGCCCAACCCAGCCCAACTCGACCCAGCTAGCCCAGCAAATCTCTCCTGCGAATCGTTTTTCTTTACTCGCACCCACACCCACCGAGTCGCTGACTATCTGGACCCACCCCTCTCTTTTTTCTCGCTGACAACCACGGCCCACACGACTGTCTTCGTCTCCACCCCCAGCGACTGGTTCATCCCCAAATCACGCCGAGCGTTTCCTGTTTAATTCGTGGCGTCAATTCCCGTTCAATGCCTGAGTAAATCACGCCCGCGTCCTTGCTACTTAAACCCCCTCTGCCCCCTCTCCATTTCCCCCAAACCCCAAGCACAGAGCGCCCCCAGGCTGCGAGAATTCCTCGCCGCAACCTCGCTGCTCCGACGAGTTCGTCGCCGAATTCCGGTGAGCACCGCGCTCCCCTCTGCCTATGGTTCATACTGGCTTGTTCTACATCTCCGTACGCACCTATTGACACTCTCCGTTTGCTCGCGCATGATCTGTAGCCTCGGCAGCGTCAACGACTGAGCTCCGCCACCCTCTGCTCGAACTCCGGCGACCGTTCCTCGTAAGTCCTAGCTTCCCCTCTTCCTATATTTGATACGCGTGAGATCCCCAGTGTCATGCGCATCTAACGGCACCGTTCTCTCATCTTAGCGCGGCCTAGAGCGTCGCCAACATCGACAAACAGAAGCATCCGTCGCCAGGGACTTCTCCGACGAGCAATACACGACGACTCCGAGCGCCCCTTCGCCAACCGAGCACACGTCGAGCTTCTCCTTGTCACGGCGATTGTGGTGAGCATCCTCAAACCTTCCCGGGTGACCTAGCTCGCCGACAAGCTTGCAGCCAGAGCGCGCCGCTGCCTGTCGCCGCCGCCAGCGCCGCCACTTGTTGGTCAGTCGCTGAGAGCCGTTCGATTTAGATATAGTGGACGCGATAGAACATAAGCGAAGCGGTATGTTTTAATCAGAGCCACGTGTTTTAGTTAGATCTAACGGTGCGCAAGCACGATCCGGTGCGAAGCGGTACCAGCCAACCAGAGACTGCCGCGTGGCATGTTCTTTGTTTAAAATTTCTGAATTAGATCTATTAGATGTTTGAATTTGTTTAATTCATAACTTTTGAATGCCACGTCCAAATTTGATAAATTTTATATCAATGGAATCAGGAGAGAAAATCCTTTCCATCTATGCAATGTGTTTAATGTTTTGCCTCTGTTAAAAAGGTTATTTTTACAGAAACTTGTGTAGGCTTATTTTGGGTATATTAATTATTTGGGAAATGTTTTAATGTTCAAATAAAGTTTGTTTGGCAAGTTTTGAACTTGTTTATGAATCAGTACTGTGCACTTGTCTTGTTTGGTGTAGAAAATCATCACATGGCATTATGCATGCATCCATATATTTTTGCTTGTATTTATTATGTATGTGATTTTGGTGCTATTATTTTATGTGTAGATTTTGGTGCAAATAGTGATTGTGATTGTGAGGATTGTAGCTACTCTCCAAACTAACAAGGCAAGTGGTGCTTCATGATTTATTCCTATGTTTTCAAATATGCATTAGAAATATTTTGCTAGTCTTGCATGGATATTTTTGATCTATATGCTATGCTTGGGAAATCCTAGTAGTTGTAGAATTGATAGAAATATTTCTAAGTCTTATCAATGCCATGCTTAGCCTAGCTAGTAGCAACCAAGGATGGTTATATATTCATGCTATGAACAAATATTTCTAAGTCTTTGGACTATGTTTTGGCTTAATAAAACAACTAAGTAAATGAAACACCTGGGTGGAATGGAAAGAATGGGTTATGTTGAGTGGTTACACAAGGCCCATTTCTATGGTTTACCTTGTGTATCTCACTTGTGGAAAGCCACCCAGGAACAAAGGGATTTGAGAGGACAAATGTTAAGAAGCTTCTAGTGCAGCCACTTGGCAATATGGGCTCTGCCTGGATCACATAGGTTGCAATAACTTAGCCATTTGGACAGTTGGTGGTAGTGGGATGATATGTTGGAACGCGTCCATTTGGTCTAAGGGAAGGCTTCTGAAAGGTCCTGTCTTGGTGAAAATCAAGTCTTGTGGGGAAAGTGCACAACCTCTGCAGATGGAAGAATCTAAGTACTTAGCCATGTCCCTGGTAAAGGACATTTGAGCATCAAGACATGGAAGCTATCAAGAATCTCCTCATCCCAATTTCTAAGTGAAAAACTTGTGGTTAAACAAGGGCGAAGGTTCACCAATGTCTATTGGTGGTTCCTTGGGAAAGTTTTTATCAAAGAAAAACTTAGTGTTTTCAACTAATAGGCAAAAACATATTTTGAGCAAAGCAAGCCTAAACTACACTTAGCCAAAATGCATATAGTATCTAGTCCACCAATATTCTACTAAGCTCACTTGCCAATACTATTCCAATGTATTGACCCACTGTGTCTATAACTTGTGATGTTGCAGGATATTCTGATGATGATTAGGAGTCATGAGTCTACACTCAACATTCTTGCCTGTGGCACATGAAGATGAAGACTTATCTATCTTATTATATATTTTGAACTCTTGTATTAGGCCTGTGGCCATGGAGTTTGTAAAATACTATGTTTGTCTCTGGAATGATATGTAATAATGACCTTTGTTTATGTGTACTTAATCTTAAACTGTGGATGCTAGCATTGATCTAGGGACTAGCATTGCAATCACAGGGATCCTTTCCTTTACAAAGGAGGGATCTTACAGTGACCCTGAAGATGGAGCTTCGACCATGCTACCGTTATTATATATTCCGCTGCGTTGATTGTATTAAGACTGGATCATGAGATCCTTTATTTGTAAGACCTTTATTATGGTTTGTAATGGATGATGCACTATGGTACCAATCTGTTATGTCTCGCAAAAATGGTAGTCCTGGGTTGCGATGTATGGCATAACAGGCATCTGGGATTAAAAATCCGGGTGTTGACAAGTTGGTATCAGAGCCATCCTGACCATAGGAGACCCTAGTTAGAATGGACGCTTGAATTAAAAACTTAGTTTCAAAACAAAAGAAGTGAATATTTATGAAAACCTATTCTCATTCTTATCACTTAGATTCTTTCAAGAAAATTCATGTTCCTAAAAAATTCTTGCAATCCTACCTAAAATTTGACACACTTGATCACTCTACTAACTTACTCATCCTACATTCTTGTAGATGGAAGTCAAGTATAGCAAGTTATACCAGTTGGGCAATGGAGGAAAACTCATCTTCGAGCGCGATTTAGACCAACTCTCGGAACTTCTTGAGCACCCGCACCCCGAGTTCTTCAGATCATAGCTCAACGATTAGCAAGGAGGAGAATTACAATGGCTGATAGTTGCAAATATCAGAGGCAAGATGGAGGCACCCACCTCAGAGGGGATCCAATTCAGCTTGAGGGAGAACAACTGGCTAGACGGACTCGCCAGGGCTATGCAGGAGGCTCTTGCCCGTCTGTGTGGGCAAAGCATCAACCAGATCAAGGGCACTCGCTTTGAGTACTACGCAAGGCGTGATGCCATGGGACAACCATTGGAGGTACCAGGTCATCCGGAGATGAAGCATCAAGTGGATCATCCCGACTTCAAGCTATATGACAGGCAGAAAGAGTTGGACAACGCCCGCGCCTACACCAACCACAACTATGCCATTGCAGTCAAGAAGGACTAGACCCTCGCCATCCTTGTGAAGGAGCACAAGTCACTTTGCCGTCTACGTGACAAGAAGGATCGCATCATTGCCCGCCTTCGTCACAAAGTGTCAAACTTGGATGAGACCATCCATGCGCGGGACATGCATCATGAGGAGAGGGAGAACAAAGGGGAAGATATCCGTGGAGATCCCTACTCCTAACTCAGTGATGATGATGACAACTTGGAGGACATGGACCAGGAATTCCACACCGATGATGATGATTCCTCCTTCATTGATGATGACGAAGCCACCGGTTCTGATGAGTAGTAGAACTTGAGCACTATTGTAGGTGTGAGTTGTATCCGTTCCCACTGTATCATAGATTCACAGAATGGTTCCTAAAACCATCTGTTACTTTAGTGTGGTGTGTCTTTGTATCGGGTGCTAGGAATGAATGAAAAGCAAGTTGCTAGTTGGAAAAAACCAGAGTCAAACTCAAAGTTTAAAAGATTTTCAAAAACAAATCCATGAACCTTAGAAATTTCCCTCTTGTCTCATGATCTATCTCAATCTTCGGATGCCTGGCGGAGGGAGCAGTTCATCTTAGGATCCAATGCTGCAAATATTGCAAATGTTGGTTGCTGACCATGAAGCTGGAAGAGATGAACGTGAAGCTAATCTAGCCACCCTTCAACAGATAGCTCAGATGGCCCATAACAATCAAGGCCATGGAAACCAGGACAACCATGGATCCAAGCTCAAGAACTTTCAAAACACCAATCCACCCATATTTAGTAAGTCTGAAGAGCCATTAGATGCTGATGACTGGCTGTAGACCATGGAGAACAACTTAGAAGTCATAGGAGTGGAGACCAATAAGAAAGTACTGTTTGCCACCCATTATCTGGCAGGTGATGCAAGAGCTTGGTGGAATAGCATTCACACCATGAATGGAGGACAAATGATGGTTTGGGATGAATTCAAACTCAAGTTCAGCTGAACCCATGTGCCACTGGGTTTGATTCTGCGGATGAGGGATGAATTCAAGGAGCTAAAGCAGGGAAGAATGACTGTGGTAGAGTACCATGATAGACTTCTGTCTCTGTCTAGGTATGCCCCTGATGAGATTAGTACGGAAGCTAAGAAGAAGGATAGATTCTTGAATGGTCTGCATGATGAGATGCAGACAGTGCTGGTCAACGTTCCCTTCACTGACCTTGAAGCCTTAGTGGATTCTGCAATCCAGATGGAAGGCAAGATCAACCAAGACAACGAGAATCACAAGCGTCGAATGATGCATCAACCAGGATACCACGATACACCGAAGTATCTCCCCAACCCGTCTGCAGGATATGCTCCAAGAAACAATAGACCCCCTATGCCTCGTTCGAACTATCCCAACCATGGAGGAGGAAACCCAAGGACCGGAGGAAACCACAACAACAACCTCGGCAACTCCAACAATTTCAACCGCGCACCGCCCAAGTCTAACAACAACAACCCCAACAACACCAATACCGCCCCAAGGACTGGAAGCAATGCCGTGCCTGTTGCAGGAAAAGACAAGTCTCAGGTTACTTGTTTTGAATGCGGAGTCAAGGGTCACTACTCCAACAATTGTCCCAAGAAGATTGCAGTAGCCAATGTGAATGCCCCAGCTCAGCAGCAACACCGTGTTCAGCCTAGAAGGAGATTCGCCCCAGGGAACTCGCTCAACCGCAATGGCCATCTGTTTCACATGAATGCTAAAGAAGCTCAGGAAGCGCCAGATGAAGTGTGGGTATGTTTCTGTTAGCTCGGTACTTGCAAGAGTGTTGTTTTATTCTGGAACATCGCACTCGTTTGTTACAGAAGAATTTGCATGCACTAGTAAGATTCAACCAACAAAATTGAAGCATGTTATGATAGTTCAAATACTTGGTTCAACCACCAAAGCTAGACAAATTTGCAAGGCCATACCTATTGGAATCCATGGAATATATTTTTATGCTAATCTAATAGTACTTGGAACCAAAGGTTTGGAAGTAGTACTAGGAATGGATTGGATGTCGAAAAATAAAGGATTAATCGACTATGCCAAGAAAGCCATAACCATGACTAGTACCACTAGATTATCAGTAGAGCATGTATCTAAAACCTTGCCCCATCAATTCAAGTGCAACAAGAGTCTAGCCCAACCAACCATTGACCAAGTCAGAGTAGTCTGTGAACACCCCGACGTATTCCTAGATGTATTTCCCGGTATGCCCCTAGATTGGGATATCGAGTTTATGATTGAACTAATCCCTGAAACTGGACCCATAGCTCAGAGACCTTATAGTATGAACCCGTCTGAATTAGTGGAGCTAAAGAAGCAACTGGATGCTATGCTGGAGATAGGTCTGATTCAACCCAGTGCGTCTCCATGGAGATCACTTGTCTTGTTTGTGGATAAGAAAGATGGAGGTAACCATTTGTGCACGGATTATCAGAAGCTGAATGATGTCACCATTAAGAACAAGTACCCACTACCGAAGATAGAAGATCTATTTGACCAGTTGACCGGTGCCAAAGTGTTTTCTAAGATTGATCTTAGAACTGGTTATCATCAACTCAAGATTCGTGCAACGGATATTCCAAAGACTGCCTTTACCAACAGATATGGATTGTATAGTACACTGTCATGTCTTTTGGATTAACCAATGCCCCCGCTTATTTCATGAACCTCATGAATAAGATTTTTATGACCTTCTTGGATAAGTTTGTCATTGTTTTTATCGATGATATTATGATCTATTTGAAATCAGAAGAAGACCATGAGCTACACCTGAGGACCATCCTTGAAACCCTTAGAGAGCATCAGTTGTTGATGACCCACAAGTATAGGGGATCACAACAGTCTTCGAGGGTCGTATTACCCAATTTATTGATTCGACACAAGGGGAGCCAAAGAATACTTGCAAGCCTTAACAACTGAGTTGTCAATTCAGCTGCACCTGGAATAGTTCTTGATCATAGAAGTTTATCAGTAGCAACATTTTGTAGTAGCAACAGCAGCAGCAAAACAGGAGAAATAGTAACAGTAGCAGCAAACAGTAGGATATGAGCGCAGTAGGCATAGGGATGGATGGACGGGCGTTGCATGGACGAGTCTAAACATGTAACTTCAAGATCTAGGGAAATTGCAGATAAATAAGAATAAGCATCCAAGTACTAAACAATCATAGGCATGTGCTCCATATATAGTCATGCGTGCTCGCAATGAGAAATTGCACAACATATTTTGTCCTACCAGCCCGTTTCAGCGGGGCCTCACGGGAACTATTGGCAATTAAGGTGCTCCTTTTAACAGAGCACCGGATCAAAGAATTAACACTCCATGAACACATGTGATCCTCACATCACAGCCATCCCCTCTGGTTGTCCCAATTTCTGTCACTTCGGGGCATTTGGATCCAGACAATGATATGTGTACACAACTTGCAGATAAGGTCACAAACAATACCATCATAATGATTCAAGAATAAGTTCAGATCTAAGATCATGGCACTTGGTCCCTAGTGACAAGAATTAAGCACAACAAGTTGCAACAAAGTCAAATAACACTAATAGAGATACTAGGAACCATGCCCTAACAATCTTATTCGATTACATGATAGAACTCATCCAATCCCTACCATCCCCATAGCCTACATCTGGGGATTACTCACTCATGGATGAGGGAAACATGGATGGTTGATGGAGAGGTGTTGGTGATGACGATGGCGATGATCCTCCCCAAATTCCCCATCCCGGTAGGGTGCCGGAACGGAGTTTCTGGTTCCAAATCGCGGTTTCTGGTGGTGGTGGCGCAGCGGAACTCTCTCTAGAAAAACATCGACCCCCTCGGTTTTTAGGTCAAGTGGCTTCTTATAGGCAAAGAGGGAGGCCGAGAGTCCTATTTGACCAAAAGATCCCCGGAGCCAGAGTACGAGACGGAGGTGAGGCCTGGGGTGGCCGCACCCCCTAGGCGCGGCCAGCCCGCCCGCCTGGCGGGTGTGCCTGTGCCTCACCTCCGCCTCGTCTCCGTGGATCTTTGTAAAATAGGATTTTGGCATATTTTCGGGATTTTCACGATAGTTGATTTTCTGCACAAAAACTAGACACCAAAGTAATTCTGCTGAAAACAGCGTCAGTCCGTGTTAGTTGTATCCAAATCACACAAGTTTAGAGGAGAAACAATAGCAAAAGTGATTGGGAAAGTAGATACATTTTGGACGTATCAACTCCCCCCAAGCTTAGCTTATTACTTCTCCTCAAGCAATTTAGTTGAAAACTGAGTGCGATAAAAGAAATTTCACGAACACATTTGCTTCATAAGATGTATATATTCTCAGCACAGGAGTAGATACTTAAACCATTCATAGTAAGAAGTATGCAATTAAGTCTACTCAATAGTCCTTGCAAGCTATGAAGATAAACCAACTCAATAATAATAAGTAGCATGGAACATAAACATAAGCAACATTGCAATGCTCATAAAAAGGTATGATAGAGTGGTACCTCGCTTGCCTTTGTTTGTAGAGCACAATATAAATGCCAAGGCACCTCTAAAGTTCAAGTGAAGACTAGAAGTAAAAATATCAGAGATACAAGCATCAAATTCATGACATAATTAACCAGGTTTTGAGAGAAACACAAGAATGACAACTATGCTCTCAAGAAGGTGCTCATAGAATAAGTGGTGACTCAACAAGGAAGTGAAAAGGTTTTGAAAAGTTTGAAAGGCTTCCAAATGCTAAAAGGAAGGTAGTCATTAGCTTTGAGCTCTCATTGCCCCTATCATAGGCATCTTTATGTGGTTAAGGTGAAAGTGAGGTACAATATGAGTTATATGCTTGACAGACCATAAACTGGAAATCCCATGTCCCTTGAGTATGAGGGTCGCTCCGCATGCTACTCAACTTTAGTTACCTGTAAGTTCTTGTCATTGTAAATACATGCATATCATAGAAAACTGCCAACAGGGTCCCCTTGCACATGATACATGAGCTATCCCATAATCAAAATGACAAGGCAAGCAGACAATGAGCATCTCAGCGATATTTTTCTTTACTATGTGCATATATTTTTATTGAGGATGCTTCACAGAATGCTCATTATGGTGATGCTGCAAGTTTCCACCATGATTAGGCATGGCTTAGGCTAGCGGCCCAGGAGTTTCTCTAACACATATATATAACTCCATGAACTCGCAAATTCCCCTTTTATTTCACACCGACGACATCCTCAAACAAAAGCGCATGGTATCAACTGGATATGAATCCATAAGTGTTGAAAGCATTCCCCATGACAGCACGGTTCTGCTAACTCCCAACCTATAATTTGCAAGCATATAACTTTCATGGATAGGTCACAATGGTTCAGGATTATTAAGTCCAAGGAATAAAGTGTGCCATCAAGTTTGTGAGAGCTTTACTAACTAACTTTCTCAAAACAGACAAACATTTTATTTGGAAGAAAACAAGGCATAATGAATTTGCACTAAATAGCAAATGATGCTAATAGGTAGGTATGGTGGACACTGTTAGCAATATTGGTTTTGGGGAGTTGGAATCACGAGTAGGTCTCATACTCAGTTCAAGTGAAGGCTAGCAATAGAGAGAGAGCGACAAACGAGAGAGCAATAATTGTCATAATCATGCTTGCAACAAAACATGACTAATTATGGCAAGAAAGTGATACAAGAACTCTGAGGCAAAATAAATCATCGAGGCTTACTGACTATTGTTTAGTCATATGCATGCGTGAGTATGTGCCAAGTCGATTTACATGAAACATTCAGAGGAGGATACCACAATGTCATACAAAGTTATGAATAGAACAATGCAAGCAAACATTCATACGACATGCTACAAACTATTAGCAAGCTGGAGCTAATCATAAGAGAGCAAGAACTACTAAGCATCCATCAGTAACATACACCTTATATGAACCGACTAAGCATGCTCACAATGATGAGTATATGTACAAAAATGAAAACAAATAGAGTTCGTTACCAGCCTCTTACCACACCTCAAGTTGTCTTAATCTTCATTATTGCCCTTCACTTGCATGACTTGAATAATAACATGAAACCAAACTCCACTACGGATGGCTAAACCCTGCAAAGAACTCACAAAACCAAAGAAGAAGAACAAATATTTTTGGTGTTTTCAATTTTTCAAACAAGCAAACAAAGCAAAAACAAACAAAGCAAAATAATTTTGGATTTTTATTTAAGGAAAAACAAAGCTAAAAAGAAAAGAAACAAACCAAGAGAAACAACGAAAATATTTTTGGTATTTTTGTGTTTTGGGAAAGTAGGAACAAAACCAAAAAGAAAGTGAAATAATGGATATACAAAGAACCGACGAAACATGATATATAGATGAGTGTGATGTTGGTATACCTCCCCCCAAGCTTAGGCTTTTGGCCTAAGCGGGGCTCAACTCCATGGTGACCAAGAAGGTGCACCTCTATAGTACGACAAGGAGGCCCCTTCGTCCTGGTATGAGCTCGAGGGATCCCCAGTGTAGTGCATAGAGGGGTCGTATGAGGGCGCGTCCCCCTGATAGTGTCCATGGAAACCAAGAATGCGCAGCTTCTCATCCATATCATCCTTGGAGCATGACAAAGGTCCCTGGGAAATACTGAACAAAGTCGTTTGGGGTAGAGGGATCTTTCTCTCTTCCCTGTCAGTAAACAACATTCTATAAACCAAGTTCTCAAGGGTAGAGTCAATAGTGACAAATTGATGCACTTTCATGGCAGCAAGATCAAGCCTCTGAGGAGCCAATACTGTATCATTTGGATCAACAACAAGGTCCAAGGCAGCAACAACACGTGTAGCAATAATTCCCCCATAAATGGGTCCCTTAGCAGCTAAGCGACGAGCAATGAGAGAACCAATATTGTACCTAGTTTCATTGTTGAGCGCAGCAGCTATGAAGGACAAATGATAGTTGGAAATGTTGCTCGTGTTCTCCCTACCAAGAACACTAGTGGAAAGATAATAAGCAAAGTACCTGATAGCTAGGAGCTAAATATTCCTTATCTTTCCTTGCTGGGCTCTATGGCCATCATCATTAGTTATCCCGTGGTAGAGCTCCAACAAATCAGCGGGTTGAGCTGGAATCTTCTTCGCCGACCCAGCTGTACCAAGTCCCAGGGCCTCACAAAATTTCTTCAATGTCATGGTGTAAGACCTGCCATAAATTTTGAAATACACATCTGGCTTGAACAAGCTGTTAGAAAAAGAGAAGCTCTCCACAAATGTTTGAGTGAGCATTGCATATTGCACGCTCTCATCCTGCATATAACTTGTTAGTCCAACCCTCTGAACCAAGGTTAGAAAATCCTCAAGAATCCCAGCAGCCCGCAAGAAGGTTGGGAAAGGAAAGGTAGAAGGGTGCTCACCCCCCTCATCTCCCTCATCTCCCTCGTCGCCAAATCGTGGTGTAATGAGATCCTCATTGTATGAGGGCCTAGCTCGGGAGGATGATCTTGAAGGCCTTGCCCTCCTAGGTGCATCACTCTCAAATATTTCACCAAAGGTGTGGTTGTTCATGACATCTTTTTCTGAAATTTTTAGACAAACATCAAACCAAGTGATTTCAAGTTGATAAAAGATGAGAAACTACTATAGGAACTTGCTAGAGGGATACACATGCATCAAAATGAAATCTATAAGCATAGAACAAGTATGCAAGCTCACACAATCTGTCATCTATAGCAGCAAAATACTCAAGATACAATCTACCAATCACAAATCTAATTGGACAAGTGAAGGAGGCACATACTAAGGAGCAATCCCTCCAAAAATCAGCAGCAAAGATGGGATGAGCAAGGAGATCGAAAATCGGGAGCAAGAACAGTAGGAACTCGAGCTTGAGAAAGTTTTCCGGTGTTTTTCGGGAGAGAGAAAGAAGATGGATGGGAGGAGGCATCTTGGAGGGCCACAGGTGGGCCACACCCCTGCCAGGCGCCACCTAGGGGCTGGCCGTGCCGCCCAGGGGTGTGCTGTCCTGGGGTAGCCCCCTGGGTCACTCCAGGTGTCCCTCTGCCCCTTTTTTTGAGGAAAAATTTATTTTGAATTTTCTGAAATTTTTCGGGAAACTTTATTTTTTGCCAATTTTCAGGGTATGAAAATTGATTTTCTCACAGAAATAGATTATTTTAGAAGAAGCAAAAGCAAACCAAAACCAAAACTACAGAAGTTCTAAGACACTCTAACAAGCAAACAACTAACAAAACCAAAGCTAGCAAAAGAAAAGGCAAAGACTAGGAAGGAGAAAAGTAAAATAAAGCAAGAATAACCACAGTGAAAGCATTGTTTTGTTCATTAAAATCCTTTTGTTAACAAGGTTGATCAAGTCTTGTTACCAAAAAAATCTTATATGAAACAAAACTTTGCATTCCGCAAGGTTATTATGTTACCTCAAACTTGATAGCAATGGTCCCTATCATAATAATTTCAAAATTTTCTTGTGGAATGGGACAATATATTTCTCCAACCTTGATGCTCTCAATATTTTCAATGGAATTCAAGCAGTAGCTCTTAACAACCTTCTTGGGGAAATAAACAGTATGCTATTTGTCATAAATATTAAATGTTACTTTTCCTTGATTGCAAGTGATGACAGCACCTGCAGTATTAAGAAAAGGTCTCCCAAGAATAATAGACATATTACCATCTTCAGGCATTTCAAGCACAACAAAATCAGTTAAAACCAAGCAATTATGAGCCACTTGAACATGAATATCCTCACATATACCAACAGGAATAGTAGTTGACTTATCAGCCATTTGCAAAGATATATCAGTTGGTATCAACTTTTCTGGCTGGAGTCTCTTGTAGAGAGAAAAAGGTATAACACTAACTCCAGCTCCCAAATCACATAAAACAGTTCTAACATAATTGTTCTTAATAGAGTAAGGAATAGTTGGTATACCTGGATCACCAAGTTTCTTTGGAACCTTACCATTGAAGTAATAATTAGCAAGCAAAGTAGAAATTTCCTCATTAGGAATCTTCCTTTTATTAGAGACAATATACTTCATATACTTTGAATAAAGAGGCAACTTAATAGCATCAGTCAAAGGAATTTGCAAAAATAAAGGTTTCATCCACTCACAAAACTTGTTGTAGTGTTCTTCCTCCTTTGACTTGTGTTTCTTACCTGGAAAAGGCATAGGATTCTGCACCCAAGGTTCTCTCTCTTTACCATGTTTATTAGCAATAAAATCTTCCTTAGTGTATCTGGTGTTCTTAGTGTGCTTCTCAGGCTCTTCCTCAACTTCCTCCTTATAAAGAGCATCATTTTTATCATTACCACTCTTAGTGTCAGCATCAGGGACAGATATACTATTAGGATCTACAGCAGGTTCAAGTGGTTCCTCAACTATTTTATGTTTCTTTCTCTTACGAGGACTACCATTACTTTCACCTTGTTGGGAATCCTTCTCAATTCTTTTAGGGTGTCCTTCAGGATAGCTATACCACTCATAGTTCTAATTCCATAAGCATGTTTATCTCCTGAGGCATTAACTAGCATATCTTTTTGTACTTTAGCAAGTTGATCAAGTTGGGTTTGAATCATTTGAAAGTTTTTAGAAAGCATTTTAATATCATTAGAAGTTCTTTCCACGATATCTTTCAACTCATTAATAGCTCTAGAGTTCTCCAATAAATGATTCTGAACTTGTTTATTAAAATTACCTTGCTTAACAATAAATGTGTCAAGTTCATCTAAGCATTGATCAGGAGGCTTACCATAAGGAATATCACCTTCATCAAAGTGGAGAGAGTGTACCTCAATAGTAGACGAGTGGGAAATTGGCTTACATAATTCTTCTATAGGAGGTAGATTCTTCACATCTTCAGCTCTAATTCCTTTCTCCTTTAGAAATTTCTTAGCTTCTTTCATCACTTCATCATTTAATGCAATAACTCCCCTCTTCTTTGGTGTTGGTATTGGATCTGATTCAGGCACAACTAGTTCAATAGTAATAGGCTTAGGTGTATTTAGCTCAGTTGAAGTGGAATCATCATAATTCTTGCTTATTTTAGCCATTAATTCTTTAGCATCTGTAGGAGTTCTTTTCCTGAAAACACAATCAGCAAAGCTATCTAGGTATGTCCTAGAATCATTAGTTAGTCCATTATAATAAATATCAAGAAGCTCATTCTTAGGCAATGGACTTCCAGGATGTGCATGAATCAAGGCACAGAACCTTGTCCATGACTCAGGCAATATCTCTTCTTCTCCCTATATAAAATCAAAAAGTCTCTGCAAAAGCAGCATGTCTAGCACTGGGAGGAAAATATTTCTGTAAGAAATAAGCAATCAAGCAATCATGGCTATCAATGGAACCAGGAGGTAATCTATTAAACCAAGCCCTAGCTTCTCATTTTAGTGAAAAAGGGGAAGATCTTAGTAACAAAATACTTGCGCATTTTAAAATCATCAGAGAATAAAGCACTCATAGTGGAAAGCTCATTCATATGAGCTACATCACTCTCATTTTTAGTCCCACAAAAAGGTTCTTTCTCAACAATGTCTAAATAGGATAGATCAAGAGGGAAATCATAATCTTTATCTTTAATATCTATGGGAGAGGTGGCAAACTTAGGATCAGAGGACAATTTAGGAATAATGGTACGTCTAGCAAGGAGACTCTTAATAGCAATAGCACCATGTGTGTTTCGACACTCTTCGACAAAATCATCAGTAAACTCAATGTAGCCATCATTAATATCATAACTCTCTCTAGACTCAGGTGAGCTAACAGGTGTAACAGTGTCTTCACTAGGAGTTTTAGTATTTCCTAGACCATCCATAGTAGCATCTAGGAAAGGACCTAATGAACCAATCACATCAAGCACGGTAGAAGTAACATCATGAGTATCAAAAGCAGTTTCAGATTCAGCAGTAGTAGCAATGTGTGTAGCATGAGTATGTGGTGATGGTGTAACAAGCATACTTATAACAGACGGTGAATCAAGAGCAGCAGAGGTATTTAGGACCGTACCTCTTCTTGTAGTGGATGGTAAAATAGGAAACTTTCCATCACGATACCTCCCCATGATGAAAGGGATAGCAGTGAGCAATAATAGATCCAAGTGAACTCAAATAAAGCTATGCTCCCCGGCAACGGTGCCAGAAAATAGTCTTGATGACCCACAAGTATAGGGGATCCAATAGTCTTCGAGGGTAGTATTACCCAATTTATTGATTCGACACAAGGGGAGCCAAAGAATACTTGCAATCCTTAACAACTGAGTTGTCAATTCAGCTGCACCTGGAAATAGTTCTTGCTCACAGAAGTTTATTAGTAGCAATAGTTTGTAGTAGCAACATCAAAGCAACAACAACAGCAAAATAGGAGCAATAGTAACAGTAGCAGCAAACAGTAGGATATGAGTGTGGTAGGCATAGGGATGGATGGACGGGCGTTGCATGGATGAGTCTAAACATGTAACTTCAAGATCTAGGGCAATTGCAGATAAATAAGAATAAGCATCCATGTACTAAAAAATCATAGGCATGTGCTCCATATATAGTCATGCGTGCTCGCAATGAGAACTTGCACAACATCTTTTGTCCTGCCAGCCCGTTGCAGCGGGGCCTCAAGGGAACTACTGGCAATTAAGATGATCCTTTTAATAGAGCACCGGAGCAAAACATTAACACTCCATGAACACATGTGATCCTCACATCACACCCATCCCTTCCAGTTGTCCCAATTTCTGTCAGTTCGGGGCCTTTGGATCCAGACAATGATATGTGTACACAACTTGCAGATAAGATCACAAACAATACTATCATAATGATTCAATAATAAGTTCATATCTGAGATCATGGCACTCGGGCCCTAGTGACAAGCATTAAGCACAACAAGTTGCAACAAAGTCAAATAACATTAATAGAGATACTAGACACCATTCCCTAACAATCTTATTCGATTACATGATAGAACTCATTCAATCCCTACCATCCTCATAGCCTACATCGGGGGATTACTCACTCATGGATGAGGGAAACATGTATGGTTGATGGAGAGGCGTTGGTGATGACAATGGCGATGATCCTCCCCAAATTCCCCATCCCGGCAGGGTGCCAGAATGGAGTTTCTGGTTCCGAATCATGGTTTCTGGTGGTGGCGGCGCAGCGGAACTCTCTCTGGAAAAACGTCAAACACCCCTCGGTTTTAGGTCAAGAGGCTTCTTAGAGGCGAAGAGGGAGGCCGGGGGTGCTGAGGTGCCTGCACCCCCTAGGCGACCAGGCTCAAGACTTTTGGCAGGTGTGCCCCAGCCTCCACTCCATCTCGTACTCTAGCTCCGTGGATCTTCTAGTGAAATAGGATTTTTGGCATATTTTCCAGGATTTTTCCTGATAGTTGATTTTCTGCACAAAAACTAGAAACCAAAGTAATTCTGCTAAAAACAGCGTCAGTCCGTGTTAGTTGTATCCAAATCACACAAGTTTAGAGGAGAAACAATAGAAAAAGTGTTCGAAAAAGTAGATACGTTTTGGACGTATCATTTGTATTCCAAGTTTACCAAATGTGAGTTCTGGTTAAAGGAAGTAGGATTCCTAGGACATATCGTATCGGCAGGAGGAATTGCTGTCGATCCCGCCAAGGTTAAGGATGTTGAAGAATGGCAAGCCCCAACCACTCAAACCCAAGTTCGCGCATTTCTCAGATTAGCGGGATATTACCGCAAGTTCGTAGAAGGAATTTCAAGCATCGCAAGACCCATGACCCAATTGTTGAAGAAAGATAAGAAGTTTGAATGGACAGACAAATGTGAATCAAGTTTTCAAGAGCTCAAGAAGAGATTGATTTCAGCCCGAATCTTGATTATGACGGATATGACGAAGCCTTTTGATGTGTATTGTGACACATCCAAGATTGGTCTCAGATGTGTGCTAATGCAAGAAGGCAAAGTCATATCCTATCTATCCCGACAACTGAAGCAACATGAGCAGAATTACCCTACACATGACCTTGAACTAGAAGCCGTAGTTTTAGCCTTGAAGACATGGCGGCATTACCTCATGGGTAACCGCTGTGAGATTTATTCGGATCACAAGAGTCTGAAGTATATTTTCACCCAGAAGGAGCTAAATATGAGGCAAAGGAGATGGATATAGCTAATCAAGGACTATGATCTTGACATTCACTATCACCCCGGCAAAGCCAATGTGGTAGCAGATGCTCTTAGCAGATTGCCATGTCGATTGAACACCATGATAAAAGAAGCCCAACCAAGTTTGTATGAGAGTTGGGGATATGCTATATGGGTATCCTCATAGCATGTCTCTTATCCGGATAACCCGTGTGGCCCACAGTTGGTAGAATGGCCCATGGCCTGCTGGGCGACCCAGTTAGATGGATCCAGAAGGGAGGCCCATGACCGATAAAGGAAGGCTACGATGGAGTCACCAGCGTACCTGGAGCCTTGGAGTGCAAGACGCGCTAGACTAGTAATAGACAGTGTAGGACTCTATAACCTATCTGGCTAGGACTTCTCCCTGTAACCCTAGGACCTGGCGCCTATATAAGTCGGGCCTATGGGAGCCTTTAGGGGACAACTTCACATACACCTCGCACAGCGAACCTATCTCTATAACTCGGCGTATTGCCCTTATAGTGATTTATAGCAGGAGTAGGATTCTGCCACCGTTGTGGGATCTGAACCTGGGTAAGCTGTGTTACCTCGTACCCTTCAACCGTACACCTTCCCCCATGTATATAAACACGCACTATGAGGACCCCTCCATGGCGTACTCATCGGCAATACCACGACAGTTGGTGCCCACCGTGGGGCAAGAGGCGCTTCAGGCTCTTCAGCGGGCGAGGACCAAGATCTTCGCGGGAATTGGCGAAACCGTAGCCATCGGTCGAGTTCTCTTCTCCGGCAACATTCCGATCGTCCCTCCCGATGAGTTCTGGATCCCGACGAAGACGAACCCTACGCGGTGCTCGATCGTCCCCATCAGAGACATTCACCTCTTCATCGGCAAAACTGACTCGAGCACTAGTTCCCTGGGAGTCGGAGGAGCATCAAGACCCGCACGGACCGCCTATGGGAAGGATACGTTCGTGGAAGGATTGATGTCGGATCTCTCCTTGGAGTTTGCCGACAAAGATCGGAAAAGTTCAAGGCCCACCCAAACCATCCCTATGCAGGATATAATGGTGGAAGATCATTGCAAATCCGCCGGCTTCGCCCGTGCGTCTGGACAGCAGAGATCCAAGTTTTTTGGCGTGGTTACCATCTTTGATCTAGCGCGTTGTGTTTAGAAAGAGGGCAAAAACCCCCGCGATTACCTTGCCAGGTGGATCCGTATACGGGCCGACCTGGCACACTACCCCAATGATGATGCTATGTATCACTTTGTGGAAGGACTAGACCAGGGAACGCTTCTCCGGCATTCTCTAAGGCGGCAGCAGGCCTCAGAACACCGTCAACAGCTATGCGGAAGCAGAGGGAACGGCTCAGGCGCTCATTGACGGAGCGCCACCGATTCAGCCATCGCCACCACCGCCTCCGGCCGCCATCGTCGTAGTTGCGCCACCACCTCTAGTCATCGTCGCGCCTGTTGCACCTCCACCCCCCGTCATCAATGAAGCCCCGACACCCTCCGACTATGTGATTGATGTGCTTTATGCCGACTTCAGTGCAGATTCAGAGGAGATAGATTTCAGCCCGGAGGAGCTAGACTCTGCCATGCAGGAGATGGAGGAAGATTACCAGCACGACGAGCAGGCCAATAACGCCGTCGCATTCCGGGAAGTGTTCATCACCATTGGGACGGCGATGGATGAAGATCAACCCGGGAGAGCTCCGCCTACAGCGCTGGACAAAGGGAAGGGACCACCTCTTGCTGCCGACAATGATCGCGCAAAGGACATGCCCCCTCCGCCTAACCCAGTGCAGCAGCCGCAGGAACTCGGCACCGGCCCGAGCAACAATAACACCGCAAACTTGCCGCCTCCAGCATCTATGTATGCTGCTGCCCAAGTCACTCCAGATGATAGAGACGCCAAGGGACAAATCTCCTCTTGATGTCGGGTCCCAGACGGGTTCATCAGAACGAAGACGGAGGGATGCGCGCAACAGGAAGGATGTTATCCCCATATCCTCCGACCATGGAGGCAAGGCCTAATCTCGTCGCCCATCGCCACCGCCCTACTACCCCCGACATCGCGAAGAAGCCAAGGCTCACCGTTGTATGAATATGCCTCCGCCAAGGCAGAGCGGCATCGTCATCCGCGACAACACGGAACAGACCCGTCATGACGGAGAGCACAACCAGGGACACAAGAGAAAGTTGCACCATATCCCTCCGTGTCTGACAAGCAACCGCGACAAGCGTGAGGCGTCGAATGAGGGTAACCGCAAGAAGGCTAACCCACCGCCACCTCCGCCTCCATCGCCACCTAGCAGCCACCATGGCAGAGGAGGCCCGCATCGTTCACGCAGCCCGTCCCCTGTTGGCAAGAAGAAAAGGAGCCCGGAGCCATACAATGCACGTTCACTGATAGACAAGTCCATGAGGCCCGGGAAGGACCATACCTGGGACCATGTTGCTTTGGACCTGTGATACGGTCTACAACTTACCCTAAAGGTTTCCGGATTGACAAGACCATCAAGCCCTATGACGGCACCGCCAAGCCAGCTACATGGTTGCAGGACTACCATAACGCGGTGGAGATTGCCGGGGGTAGCTCCAACGTCGCCGTCAAGTACCTCCCATTAATGTTGGCGGGCACGTCCCGTCAATGGATTGATGACTTACCAGAGAGATCCATCTGCAATTGGTTGGACATGCAAGAAGCGTTCACCAAGAACTTCGAGGGTACGTATAAGAGTCCGTGTACTGTTGGCGATCTACAATGGTGCATGCAAGAGAAAGACGAGACATCTCGCGCCTACCTCTCCCGGTGGCTGGATATGAAGAATTCCTGCGCAGGAGTGCACGCTCAAACCGCCATGGCCGCCTTCATCGATGGGTTGGAAAGGGGAACGTTGCTCCGACATAAGATAAAGCGCTTGCAGGACAATCACCAGCTTGACTTGAACCAGATGATTCAGTTGGCCAGTGAGTTCGCAGCTGCCGCCGCCGATGCTCACGGCTCCCTGCCGGCAACAGCCGTTCCAACTCAAGCTCAGAGGAACAGCAGCACCAAGCGGAAAACCGTGCCAGAATAAAGCAAACTCTCAACATGGTCGCCATGATCTTTGTAGGACGAGGTGATGGCGGACAACGTGGCCGAGGGCGGGGAGCTGGTCGTGGGCAGCATCGAGGAAGTGAAACTACCTCGGCAGCGCTCCGCGTTCCCCAAACCTACAAAGAGTACCGTGATATGCCGTGCCTCGTACACCTCGATGCCAATGGCAAGGCCACCCACACCAATTGCCACTACAAGTTCGTCAACGACCTCAAGGAGGACCCGGAGTCCGGCTACAAGTGAAGCCGGAAGAACAGACCGCGAGGCAAGGGCAAGGGGAAGAAGAAGGAGGAGGAGTCCAAGGATTCAAGTGACATGGACGAGGACATTGACCCCAAGCACGCCGCCAAGAGCGACGGCAAAGGCAAGAACCCCTTCGAGAAGAAGGCAGCAGTTTTCCACACTTTCCTTGGCACCCCCATCGTTCGACAACAGAGGACCTCTATGAGGATCCCTATGGCTACTCTACCTCCAGTTCCCTAGTACCTGCGCTGGTCGGAGATTCCAATTACTTGGGACAAGAAGGATCACCCAGACCTCATCCCTACGGAGAACCAATACGCCATGGTCATCAACCCCCTGATTGACGGCAATGAGTTCACCAAGTGTATGGTGGATAGTGGAAGCAACATCAACATCATGTACTTGGATACACTGCAGAAGATGAACTTGACGGAGGCAAACCTAAGGAGGACGAACACCATCTTCCACGGCATAGTTCCTGGTCGGGAGGCTCGGTCCCTTGGGTGCATCACACTTCAGGTCGTCTTTGGTGATGTTAATAATTACCGCCAAGAGCGCATGACCTTTGAGGTGGTCCCCTTCAAGAGTGTGTACCACGTCATATTCGGCCACGACATATTCCACACCTTCATGGCCAAGCCATGCTTCGTCTACAACAAACTCAAGATACCAGGACCAAACAATGTCATCATCGTATCCGGAAGCTTTGCAAAAGATAGGGACTGCGAGATTGGAGAAGCAGCCTACGCAGAAGCTGTCCTCTACAGCAACGAATTCATGGAGATCCAGAGCAAGGTCGATGCCTCAGAGATGCCCGCGTCGAAGAAACAGATTTTTGATTCCTCCCCAGCATTCAAGGCCGCCATCGAAACCAAGTCGGTGGAACTTGTGGTAGGCGATGCCTCCAAGACCACCGCCATTGGGACGAACCTGGATCCTAAATAGGAAAGCGCGCTCGTCGAGTTCCTCCGTGAGAATAGGGACATCTTTGCCTGGCAACCTGCCGACATGAAAGGTGTACCTAGTTAACTTGACAAGCACAGCTTGAACATTGATCCAAAATGCAAACCAGTGAAGAAACCTCTACAACGCTTTGGAGATGATAAGAGACGCGTCATAGGCAAAGATATAGCTAGGTTACTTAAGGCTAATTTTATCCAAGAAGTCCTTCACGTCCAATGGGTGGCCAATCCTATACTTGTCCCCAAAAAGGGAACCAAAGAATTAAGAATGTGCGTTGATTACACCTGGCTTGAACAAAGCATGTCCCAAAGATCCGTTTGCTTTGCCTCGCATTGACCAAGTCATTGACTCGATGGCTGGCTCAGAACTTTTCTGTTTCTCGATGCATACTCAGGATACCACCAGATCAAGATGAGGAAGTCAGACCAATTGGCCACTTCGTTCACTACACCCTACGGCACATTTTGCTATGTCACGAGGCCCTTTGGGATGAAAAACGCAGGTGCTACGTACCAGCGGACAATGCAGCATTGCCTACACGATCAAATTGGTCGGAACGTTCACGCCTATGTGGACGATATAGCGGTGACGGTGATGTCTAAAAAGTCAAATGACTTAATCTCCAACTTAAGAGAAACCTTTGATAATCTCCAGAAATACAACATGATGCTTAACCCTAAGAAGTGCGTCTTCGGGGTTCCAGCCGACAAATTGTTTGGCTTCATCGTTTCCCAGCGTGGAATCGAGGTCAACCCAGAGAAAATCAAGGCCAAGTTAAACATAAACTGTCCGACATGCCTAAATGTAGGGTTCGCAGCATAGAAAACAAAAATTTTCCTACGATGGGAACATCTAAGTACCAAGATCTATCTACTAGATACAAGCAACGGGTGGATATACATCCATAGAATACATACCCTCGAAGACCGAATAGCGTTAACGAGGTTGTACTCGTGGATGATGTAGACGAACGCTTGCCGATCTCAGGATCGTGATGAAGTCCGTCTGGTCCAGCCGGTCCAGCATGATCAAGTCCAGCACCTCAAAGCAGTGGTGCATCCATGATCGCACACACGTACGGGTACCCCGACAACCTCCACGCCCTCGCTCCAGCGAAGCAGCGGAAGCAACAAATCCTTCCAGAAAAAGCCACCGGGAACATGTATCTCGCTGATCCGAGACCATGGGGAAATTCTAAAGGGGGGAGAGAGATCCTTCGCGAGGAGGTGTACTTTGAGAGGAGGAGAGGGGGGCCTTTTATAGGGGAGAGGGGGGAACCCAAGGGGCATGGAGCCCAGCCATGGGGCTTCCCCCACCTCTTCCACATTCATGTGGGTGGATCTCCCACTCAAAATGAAAAGCCTCCACTCCCATTAAAAAGCCTCCACTAAAAAATCCACTCACATGCATTAAATTTCCACCAAATTTAATGCAAGCTCTCATTTAAATAAAACTCTTTTATTTATTTATTCAGAATTTTGTTAATTACTTTAATTAACAAAAATTCACATAAAACCCCTTACAACATTTCAATTTCACATGCAGAACTAGTTTCAGCAATTTCAACCGTAACAGTTTCGGTGTCTAGTGAAATAAATTCCTGCGCTTTCCTTTTTCTTTCTCTGGCATATCATTTTCTCCGAATGGTGTCGGTATCCCTTAAGTGTGTCACCCTACGGTTCGCGAATAATGCAGACATGATCGAGACCCCTCTCCGATCAATAATCAGCAGCGGGACCTGGAGATCCGTACGGACTCCCACACATTCAACGATGACTTCTGTGATCGTGTGAACCTTTTACGCTAGTATCTTAATCCCTTTGTTTCACGATATATTACATGTCCGAGATTCGATCATCGGTATCTCCATACCTAGTTTGATCTCATCGACATGCACTCTTTTCTCATTCCCGTGATATAACATTCTAGTGATCAAATCACTTGCTTGCAAGCTAATCAATGTGATATCACCGAGAGGGCCCAGAGCATATCTATCCGTCATCGGGATGAACAAATTCCACTCTCGATCCATGGGTCTTAACATAACACTTTAGTAGTTCTGAAGCCATCTTTATAATCACCCAGTTACGGTGTGACGTTTGATGTCATCGAGAAACTCTTCCGGTGTTAGTGATTGACATGATCTTATGGTCTAAGGATTAGGATCACTTCGTAAGTTGTTATAGAAATATAAACTCAATGACTTTGATCGTAATGCTATACTTCGGATGAATGTTCATCACATCATTACACTAATGTTGTGACCTCGTTATTAACAACATCCAATGTCCATGATCAGGAAACTTTGATCATCATGTTAATCAACGAGCTAGTTTATAAGAGAGGCATAACTAGGAACTTCCTTTTTGTTTATTAAACACACATGTATTAACATTTCCGTATTAATACAATTATAGCATGTAAAATAAAAATTTATCATAAATAAGGAATACGATAATAACCACTTTATTATTGCCTCTCGGGCATATTCCCTTCAGTCTCCCACTTGCACTAGAGACAATAATCTAGTTTGAAAACTTTGCGTATTGAACACTTATGGCTTTCTGGTGTTCCATATATGCAATTGCAAGTGGTTAACATAATCTACGGATCTGACGCTTCAGGTCCGTGTGTATTTGCATGTCTTTGCGTCTTCACGCATCACTCATTCTCCAATGAGATGGCATTGTATAAATTTGGTCTTTCGGTGAGACCTTTAGTTCCTTGGGGTTAAAACACGTCGATACTATTGTCATACAATATATCTTTAGTGTTAGCCGTTCTATGAACCACACTTTAGTTTGATAACAAACTACTTGACACAAATTCCCTCCTTTGCTGCTACTATAGCAGTCATATACTTAGCCTTTTTGTTGTAGTATTCGTCACAATGTCTTAACTTCGGAATACATCCAAATCCATCATGAAAACTCCTTTCCATTTCATTGTGCTACTCATAGTTTAAATTGAGATAAACTTAATTTGTATCTTGCGACAAAACTAGTATCAATGTAACGCTTTACAATGAACTATTTGTAATTGTTTGTCACCTCTACACAAATATATTCTTAGTTCTTCCAAAAGATCATAAGAATATCCTTACTATAGTCCAATGATCATTTTATGATTCATTCTGGTATATGCTCATAACACTTAGAGCATAGGACATATCTGGATGTGTACATATCATGGTATGATTGATCAAAACATTCTCGTGATTTCACTCATCAAGTGTCAAAGCACTTGAATCTTGTTTCACTTATCAAGTGTCGATACACTTGAATCTTGATTCAATTCCTTTTCCATGCGACAAGAACCGTTTCTAGTCGTTTCTATATTGAACTCCTTCAATATCTCACATATTTATGTTTGACACAACCATATTAGCGTCAGAGTCTATCCACTATAGACATTTATGCTAAATATTCGGGTTTTGCCTATGTATTTCATCGAAATGAAATTCTTAACCTTTGTCAATAAAAGATACATCATTTCTAATCAACAAGATGTCCTCCACATAATGTATTAGAAATATGTCTCAGCGCTCCCACTTAATTTCTTGCAAATGCAAGCATATTCATCGTCTCCTGATGAAAACTCTTTTCCATCACGATGAAGATTCCAACTCCGCGATGCTTACTTCAACCATTGAAGTTTGCATGCCCTTTTTAGCATCCTTTGAATTAACAAAACCCTTTGGATCGTGTCATGTTCACGTCCTAGGTAACCATTCTATTAGAAGAACTTTGTTTTGTTTATTCATCTACCATATACCAAATTATATGTAGTGGTTGCTACTTTAATCCGTCCAGACTAAATATCGCTATGAAAGAGCAAATCTTGTCATAGTCAACTCCTTGAACATTGTCGTAAAATACTTTACGACATGTCGACTATTTCATAGATGTGAAACATCCATGTCTGTTTCTTTATAGATCCAAATACGACCGATAGGTTTTTACACCTTTCCGGAGGGTCTTCCAAGTTCAAAACTTGATTTCTCGTGTATGGAACTATCACGGATTTTATGGCTTCAAGCCATTTGACGGAGTCAGGGCCCATCATCGCTTCTTTGTAGTCGGTTCATTATTGCAAACAATAATGATTTACTCTCAAATCTCAATCATTTGATTGTTTATCTGACCTTCTTGGTTCAATAGGAACTTTAGACCTCCGTGACCGCAACCTTTGAGGCACATAAGCTATGAGCATTATGGCAGCCTCCAGAACCATTTCCGGCGCTGTGCAACTCAACACATTTAGCTAAGGTTCGTTAACCTTATCAAAGTTCTATTGTTCTCCCACTTAACCTTTATGAAAAATTCCTTCTTCAAGAAACTTCACATTTCAAGCGACAAACCCTTTTGTCCTCGGTGTTATGAAGGAATAACCAATTGTTATTCGAAATAACCTACAAAGACATGCTCATCCGGCTTTGGTTGTAAACATGTTACTTATGTTTAGCATACCAAAATTTAAGAAATGACAACTTGGGTTTTACCCCAAACCATAACTCATATGGTGTCATTTCAAAGGATCTAGATGGAGCTCTTTTCAGTGAAAAAGCGGTAGTCTCTAAAGCTTTAATCTTTTTAAAACATAATGGCAGTTTTATAAATAACACCTTTGATCCAACCATGTCAAACAAGGTTTCATTACAAATCTCAAACACTCCATACTCCTATGGTGTTTCGGGAGATGTAAATCTAGGTGTTTTGCTAAACTTGCAACTCAAATAAATCCCTTTATGATAAAATCATAATTCATTTATTTTCTTGTTACACTTGTAACTCAAATAAATCCCTTACGATAAAATCATAAACCATTTATTTTCTTGTCACAATGATTTTCACTTCATCTTGAAATTCTTTGAACGTTTTCAAATATTTCATACTTCTTTCTCATTAAGTGAATATTCACTCAAATTTCCGGAGAAAGTATATGAAGTTGAAACCCATCGCTTACGACTACACATAATGGACTACATACATCGATATGTATAAATTCCAATATTTTAGTCGTTCGTTCTTCTTTGGCCTTTGAACGAAGTTTTAATTATCCCGAGGAAAGTCTCACAAGCGCACTTGATCAAATCAAAGATTCCAAAAATCCATGAAAATGGAGTTTCTTCATGTTTTATTTCCAATATAATTTAAACAGCGATGTCACTTCGTAAGTGATCTTCCAATCATTTGTCTTGCGACATTTTAGCATTAGCTTTATGGATGTGATTTCTCCAACAAGATTTGTAAATCATCCATCTAATATGGAATATGGTAATTATTTGAACAACCTTTGTTCTCATAATACCTGATTTAAATAACAATTATTAAAACAAATCTTGAAGTCAAGCTTTGATGTCAACGAGAAATACAAACAACGGTTTGTTTGTTTTCGATGAACATCATCACATATTCTCTTGCTAGTTACTTTGGCCATTGTGGTTCATGAATTGCGTCGTTCCGTATGAAATTTCATACCAACCAATTTGGTATCCAATACCCAAGAACCACATTATTTAACAAGAAAAGAATACAACCATAACCTGTATATCATCTATATACCTAAATTGGATATTTCCAATCTTTTCTTTTCTGCCAAATATATTTTATAGATTCTCTTTCAGCATTTCCTTTTCCTTTTTAAAAGAATCTATCAACATCAAAAGTGGCGCCATATACATGACACATAGTCCAAAGCATGTATATTCAAATAATAATACCTTTGGACTTGCACTTTGAAGTAGATCACCATCATCAAAATGATCGATATTCTTTTAAAATCCATTCTTTAGTAATATTTTAGTGTAGTAAACACTTTACATACATTTTATATTCATCCTTATCATGACGACTTTCATGACCAAGCTACTGTAGCTTATAAAGGCGAATCGTGAGTATAACATTACTTTCCAAAACCCTTTTGGATGATTAGGATGTCTAGCATCTCCAACCTTCGTAAATTCTCATCCAATATGAGAACATATATTATACTCTATCATTTTGCAACCAAAACATTGTTTCAGATATCGTTATATCTGCCACACATGATGGTTTCTGAAACAATTCTTTCAGCTCCTAGATAAACTTGATATTAAAAACAATCAAGAATCATAGAGGAAAACATGATACTTAAGATACTAACACTGGAATTGTTACTCTTGATTTAATACCAATTATTAAATTTCACGGAGTAAATAGAATTTTGCTGAAAGTTTGCAATAGGACTTTAAACTTTAGATTGACACTCAACACAATACGATACCAGTTCATAAAGTATATATCCAGAATTTTATAGTTCTATTATCTCAATTACAACTATGCATAAGGTGGTGAACGAATGCCAATGACTACAACAAATTATGCAAATTCACTTTGATTTAATTTATGATAAATTGAGTTCTACTAATCCAAATTAGAAATGAACTCCCACTCAAAAACGACATCCCTCGTGTCTTTTTGGTGATTACATGAACCAAATCCACTACACCAAGTCCGATCATCACGTGAGTCGGTGTAGCTTCAAAGGCGAGCATCAAATGGGCATCATATCTACTATATGACTCATGCTTAACCTTTCGATCCGTGTTCCGAGGCCATGTCTATACATGCTAGGCTCACCAAGTAAGAACCTTAGTATTCGCGTGTGTAACTGCCTTACACCCGAGATATGCTCGTGGATTCACGTACACCCGATCATCACGTGATGCCTTGAAGCGACGAAACATTGTCGGTGCATACTTAAGGAAGAACACATTCTTATCTTGATATTTAAATGAGGGATCATCTTATTATGCTAATAAAATGCTAAAATAGCAATATAAGATGCAATCAAATATCTCATGTTAATAAGTGAAATCATATGGTTCCCGCATATGATCTCCATCATGTGCATCGTGGTATGATCTCTATCATACCTTTATGTGTAAGGCCAAGGTCTATGGAACTTACACGCTATGTGTGTTGTAAGAGTATCATCTCATACTTCTACTTACAACATCACCATATCATAACACTAGACTAGCAACAATCTAAACTAGACGCCTCTAATTTATCCATTGCAAGTTTTACGTGGCTTAGGGATTTCGAAGATAGAACCGTTCTTACCTACGAACATGAACCACTACGAGGATAACCAAATTGTTGACAACTCGTTGCAAATTAGATATTGACTATAGTAGGAGAGACAGACACTCGCTAGCCACTTATGCAAAACTAGTTGCATGTCAAGCGTGGAACAGGTCTCATGTGCGAGGACATGTAAAGTTTGTCCGGGCCGCTTCATCCCACTATGCCACCAATATCCAAAGTACAACTAAGAAGCAATAAAATGATCATCATCGCCCACATACTCATATGTGTACTACCCGTGCAAAGTATCTACGCATAGATCCGGATCTGATACCACTGTAGGGTTCGCAGCATAGAAAACAAAAAATTTCCTACGATGGGAACATCTAAGTACCAAGATCTATCTACTAGATACAAGCAACGGGTGGATATACATCCATAGAATACATACCCTCGAAGACCGAATAGCGTTAACGAGGTTGTACTCGTGGATGATGTAGACGAACGCTTGCCGATCTCAAGATCGTGATGAAGTCCGTCTGGTCCAGCCGGTCCAACATGATCAAGTCCAGCACCTCAAAGCAGTGGTGCATCCGTGATCGCACACACGTACGGGTACCCCGACAACCTCCATGCCCTCGCTCCAGCGAAGCAGCGGAAGAAACAAATCCTTCCAGAAAAAGCCACCGGGAACATGTATCTCACTGATCCCAGACCATGAGGAAATTCTAAATGGGGGAGAGAGATCCTTCGCGAAGAGGTGTACTTTGAGAGGAGGAGAGGGGGGGGGCACCCAAGGGGCATGGCGCCCAGCCATGGGGCTGCCCCCACCTCTTCCACATTCATGTGGGTGGAGCTCCCACTCAAAATGAAAAGCCTCCACTCCCATTAAAAAGCCTCCACTCAAAAATCCACTCACATGCATTAAATTTCCACCAAATTTAATGCAAGCTCTCATTTAAATAAAACTCTTTTATTTATTTATTCAGAATTTTGTTAATTACTTTAATTAACAAACATTCACATAAAACCCCTTACAACATTTCAATTTCACATGCAGAACCAGTTTCAGCAATTTCAACCGAAACAGTTTCGGTGTCTAGTGAAATAAATTCCTGCGCTTTCCCTTTTCTTTCTCTGGCATATCATTTGCTCCGAATGGTGTCGGTATCCCTTAAGTGTGTCACCCTACGGTTCGCGAATAATTCATACATGATCAAGACCCCTCTCCGATCAATAATCAGCAGCGGGACCTGGAGATCCGTACTGACTCCCACACATTCAACGATGACTTCTGTGATCGTGTGAATCTTTTACACTAGTATCTTAATCCCTTTGTTTCACGATATATTACATGTCCGAGATTCGATCATCGGTATCTCCATACCTAGTTTGATCTCGTTACCGACATGCACTCTTTTCTCGTTCCCGTGATATAACATTCTAGTGATCAAATCACTTGCTTGCAAGCTAATCAATGTGATATCACCGAGAGGGCCCAGAGCATATCTATCCATCATCGGGATGAACAAATTCCACTCTCGATCCATGGGTCTCAACATAACACTTTAGTAGTTCTGAAGCCATCTTTATAATCACCCAGTTACGGTGTGACGTTTGATGTCATCGAGAAACTCTTCCGGTGTTAGTGATTGACATGATCTTATGGTCTAAGGATTAGGATCACTTCGTAAGTTGTTATAGCAATATAAACTCAATGACTTTGATCGTAATGCTATACTTCGGATGAATGTTCATCACATCATTACACTAATGTTGTGACCTCGTTATTAACAACATCCAATGTCCATGATCAGGAAACTTTGATCATCATGTTAATCAACGAGCTAGTTTATAAGAGAGGCATAACTAGGAACTTCCTTTTTGTTTATTAAACACACATGTATTAACGTTTCCGTATTAATACAATTATAGCATGTAAAATAAACATTTATCATAAATAAGGAATACGATAATAACCACTTTATTATTGCCTCTCGGGCATATTCCCTTCACTAAAGGACATACAACGACTAACAGATTGTGTTGCAGCAGTTAGTCGGTTCGTCAGCCGACTTGGAGAGAAGGCTCTGCCGCTGTACAAGTTGCTGAAGAAGGCGGACAAATTCATGTGGACGGACGAAGCAGATGCAGCATTGAAGCAGCTCAAGGAGACACTTTCCTCTGCGCCTATCCTTGCAACACCCGAGCCTGGAGAGCCCATGTTAATTTACATGGCGGCCACCAACCGGGTAATCAGCATCGTCGTCGTGGTAGAGCGGAAGGAACCAAGCTATGAGCACGGAGTTCAGCGACCAGTTTACTATGTAAGCAAGGTCTTGATGGAGTCCAAGCAGCATTACCCGCACTACCAAAAGATAGCTTATGGAGTATTCCTTGCTTCTCGGAAGCTGAGGCACTACTTCTAGGAGCACCCAATCACAGTGGTGAGCAAGACTCCACTGTCCGACATCATCAACAATAGCGACGCTACAGGAAGGGTCGCGAAGTGGGGCATTGAACTTGCCTCCTTCGAGATCACCAACAAGAGACGCGACGCTATCAAGTCACAAGCCTTGGCGGATTTTATCGCAGATTGGACGGACATGCCAGATGCTACCCCATTGTCGGAGCCAGAATATTGGGTGATGCACTTTGACGGATCAAAGCTACTCAACGGCTCGAGGGCTGGTGTACTGCTATAGTCACCAACTGGGGACAAGCTACGCTATGTTCTACAGATCCACTTCGAGGCTACGAACAACATGGCGGAGTATGAAGAACTCATTCACGGATTACGTGTAGCCAAGTATATTGGCATCAAGCGCATAGTTTGCTGTGTAGATTCTGACTTGGTTGCCCAG
Organism: Avena insularis; assembly: GCA_023614405.1. Classification (NCBI taxonomy): domain Eukaryota; kingdom Viridiplantae; phylum Streptophyta; class Magnoliopsida; order Poales; family Poaceae; genus Avena; species Avena insularis. The sequence goes on along the minus strand of CM042685.1, from coordinate 216,000,068 downwards.
CAGGTGGCTAGCACCTAGAATGTACGGAACCCTATGATGGCGACATATCGATACGAAGTGGACGAGATAGCCAAGAGCTTCTTGGGCTACGAGGTCAAGTATGTACCTAGGAAGCAAAACGAGGCAGCTGATCTGCTGTCTAAGCTTGGATCAGGGCGCAAACGAATTCCGCCAGGAGTTTTCCTAGAGCATCTACGGACACCATCCATGAAGGGAGCAGACATCGACAACCCGGATAGAGTAGACTCTTTTGTCCACATGGTGGAAAAGATCCCTCCGGCTTGGACAAAACCGTTCATGGAATTTCTCGAACACGGTACTTTGCCCGACGACAAAGTCGAAAGACGGCAAATAGTACATCGAGCAAAGGGCTATACCATAATCAATGGACAGCTCTACAAAAGAAGCACTACTGGTGTATACCTTAAGTGTGTTTCCCAGCAAGAAGGTATTGAAGTCCTACGCGAAATCCATCTCGGAGATTGCGGGAATCACGCCTCTCCCTGATCTTTGGTCGCTAAAGCCTTCCGGCAAGGATTCTGCCGACAAGCTGGGTGAGACATGCATGGGATGCCAGTATTATGCCCGACAACCACATGTTCCTGCTGAAGAATTGCGAACAATACCAATAACTTGGCCGTTTGCGCCTGGGGCTGAACATGGTGGGACCGTTACAAATGGCACCATGTGGATTTACGCATCTGCTAGTAGCAGTTGATAAATTCACTAAATGGATAGAAGCTAAACCCATTAGAAAGCTTGATGGGGCAACTTCCCTTAGGTTTGTTTGGGATCTAGTGGTGAGATTTGGTCTCCCACATAGCATTATCACCGACAACGGTAGCAACTTGTCACTCGGAGAAGTGGAGGCTTATTGTTGGTAAAAAGGCATCCGACTTGACCTTGCATCTGCGGCACACCCACAATCCAATGGTCAAGTTGAGCGAGCCAATGGACTAATTCTGCAGGGAATCAAGCCACGTCTTGAGGCACCACTACATAGAGCAGCTGGAGCCTGGGCGGAAGAATTGCCATCTGTGCTGTGGAGTTTACGAACTACACCCAACAGATCCACTGGCTACACCCCTTACTTCATGGTATATGGAGCAGAAGCCATCCCACCTTCCGGCATCCTTCACGATGCACCAAGAGTTGCCGCCTACGATGACGATGACGTTGAAGAATCCAGACGCCTAGATGTGGACCTTCTCGAGGAGGAGCGTGTTTTAGCATGCCAAAGATCTGCCATCTACCAGCAGAAGCTACGTAGCTACCATAGTCGCCGCGTTCGACATCGTTCGTTTAAAGAGGGGGATCTGGTGCTCCGACTTAAGCAGAAGAAGTCACACAAATTATCCCCGCCATGGGAAGGACCGTTCATCATAAGCAAGGCGCTACTCAATGGGTCTTATTACCTAGTTGACAATCGTGAACTGAAGGATAGACCCAACGAGGATCATAAGAGTAAGCGGAGTGACCCGGATGATGACTACCCGGAGCTTGATCGGCCATGGAACATAGCACAACTACGTCCTTTCTACACTTAGCATTTTTTATCTATTGTGTATCTCTTATATGATCAATGAAATAAAGATCTCTGGTTCACTCATATTTCTGAGTCTTTTACCTCCTTTAGTGTTCATTTTTGGATCATATAAAACCTTTATGCACAAGCTTTGCGATTGCACTTGTGAAAATTCCGCCTACGGGCGTTAGCTTAAGTTTTCTGGTCTACATGTTCTTTGTTGTTTTTATGTGGATTCTGGAGTAGTGACTTTTGACACTTATTGTCGGCGATTTTGTGCTTACGTTATTGACGGTGCCATTGGGCATCATCACCTAAGCGCATGGTTCCGACAATGAGTCTTCCGACTCACGAAAAGTCAAGCATAAAAACCAAAGTAATGGATAAGCCAGCACTTTCTTAAAAATATATACATGTTGGAACTAGTTCTTAAGTAGCACGACATACACCATTGTTTCCCGCCTTAAGTTAACACATAGTTTTTTCCGCATAACAAATTACAGAGGAAGCAAATATTACAAGTTGTTTTTATTCCTCTGGCGTAGACGACTTGGAAGCAACATCGTCGGCAGCAGGAGAGTCACGTTCCTCGAAGTCGGCAATGTTGAGGGACTCGGAGGAGCTTTGTCTGTTGCTATCAATGGTTTTCATGGGCACAAAGACATTAACGTCGACCAACTCGGCGACTCCGGTGTTATAACCCGCGAGCAACGCCAAGATAGATTCGTGGTTTATCTTCTGGCCTTTGTCGTCTACGTCGGGGATACCGTAGGTTACCGTGTCGATGTCGGCATTTTCGTAATGTGCCTTGACCATGGACATCGCCATCCTTGCACCGGCCCGTGCACACGAAGCTTTCCAGCTTGAGATACACTCGGGGGCTCGGCGTAGGATCTCCGAGAACTTCGTCATAGAATCCACTGCCTTGATGTTAATTTGGAGGGGCTTAGCAATCTCTTTTGTCTGCGTGATGGCGGTGTTGATAAAATTGCCGACAAGGACCATGCATTCCTTTGGCGGAGGAGGCGATCGGGTTAAACCCATAGGAGCTACAAATTTCCGACAAAGGAGCGAATGAGTTCTACAACACAAAAAAGTTCAAAGTATCTAGCTTACAGAAACCCAAGACGGAGAATCACTTACTGAAGATGCTGATCTCGGCCTGCCGGAGAGTTTCCGCCATGGAGTCCCGTTCTTGTCGGAGGATCTTGTACGTGTCATGATGGCGTTGATTTTGCTCATCGACAGCTTTCTTCTGCTCCTTCAAGATCGCGATCTCCTCCTTCAAGCGGTTCATCTTGTTGGCGGAGTCCTGCAGGAATTTCATTGAATCTTCATGCATCTTCAGCATGTCCTTTCTCTCCTGCTTAAGGATCTTGTTTTTGCTATCCAGCTGTTGAATATGCTTGGATTTCTCAACAATATCCTTCGCCTTGGAAATGGTTTCTACAAGTCAGAGAAGTAACAGTACACAGTGAGTACTCGGAGAATGTTGGCGCAAGACCAAGTCAGAATGTGAAAAATAAAGGAAAAACAGACGCTTGCTCTTGGTGATTTGTTCCTTCAAGAAGGCAGTTTTACCATTTTCAGCTTCCAAGTCCGCGTACATCTTCTAGTACTTGTCATTGGCCATGCCCGTCTGAGCATTCTCATTCTATGGAAAAAAGAAAGTTAAATGTTGTTTGGTCTACTTGGAGCATCTAGCCAAAAAAATTCCACCTAGAAGCTCGGGGGCTACAGCGAGAGTTTTTTAAACTTAGCAATATGCTTAGTCTTTCTTTAAGCATCTAGTCGGAACAAATTCAATTTTCGATTAGAAGCTTGGGGGCTACAGTATAAAGTTTTTAACTCAGACATATGCTTAGCTTCTCTTTAAGCATCTAGTCGGAACTAATTCAGTTACAACTAGAAGCTTGGGGGCTACAGTATCGAAATTTATAAACACTGTGTATGCTACTCTTAAAGCATCTAGCCGGAATAGTTCATTCAAACTACATGCTTGGGGGCTATAGTGAGAAGTTTTCTAGCTTAGTCACTCTTAGAGCATTTAGATGCAAAGACCTATGGTTTTCCATCTAAATCCTCGGGGGCTATAGTGGGATACTCATATGAAATGCAAAAGGCAAATAAAACTTACAAGTGTAATGATCTTGAGGTTGGTAGCACTCTCAGCCAGCAACTTGCCGAAGGATACACTGTTTCCTTGCAAGATCTCTGCTTGCCGGAGAAGCTCCTCGAGACCGCACGTTGGAGATGTCGGCGCCGCACCAGGAACCAGAGAAGTGCTACCCAGCATAAGTGCGGGATAGACTATCTTCGGGAACTATATGGTCTTCCTGGGGGCGAGGACGCCGCCTTCGGCAGACGTACCACCTTCCACCACCGCCTTACCGCTACCGATGTCATCCTTAGACGGATCTTCAGCCATTTGGTGTGCAGCACTTTCCTGCGTCGCCTGTTCGCCGACAACAGCGAGCTCTGTGGAGGCACATGAGTCCACTTCCATGGTGGAAGGGCCAGATGCTTCTTTAGCTTGAGAGCTTGTCAGAGCAGATGAGGGTTGGATGATGGGAGTGACAGGGGCGATGGCGGGAGTTGCGTGGGATGCGTCGAAGTCCAGCATATCTTTAATGGTTCTAGAAGCCCCCAAAGTTTTGGAGGTCTTCTTCAAACTGGTTGTGGCTTTCTTCCTGAAACTTGCAAAATGCATAAGTACGGGAATAAGACAGACAATGGACAATGTCAGAGAGAAATAAGCTTACACAAGAGGGGGTGCTTTGGCAAAGGGGATCCCGGTAATCTTTCTTTTCTCCGCCTCCAGGGCGGCGGTAGTCTTCTTGGAGGCTCCACCCTCTGTATTCTTTTTCTTGCCTCCGTTGGCAGCGTCAAAGGTGGAGCTCTTCCGCTTTCGCGCCAACGGAGCATCATCATCGGACACGACCGTGACTTCCTTCATCTTTGGATCATAGATTTGGACAGCCATGCTATCCTCCTCTAGATCGCTGAGCTGTTAAGTCAAAAACCACCGTGTTAGATGAGATGGTAATGGCTAGACGGAAGAACTAGAGTAAATGTCATACACGGAAAATAAACAAGTACCTTTGGGCACTTACTCTCTATGAACATGTCGTAGGTGATGGTGAAGCCACACTTCCTTTCCTTCACCTTGACGATGTCCTTGAGGCGAAGCTTGGCGGAGTCGCTCGAGAAGTTGTCCTCGGAGATGTGGAGGTTATCCCTTCTATCGTTGGAATACTCGTGCATCAGCTTCAAGCGGTGCTGCAGAGGCTGGATTCGCCTGATGAACCAGCACATGGCTAGGTCCAATCCAGTCAAACCTGTATCTACGAACCACTCTATCCGCCTTATAGCACAGGAAGCGTTGATGTCGGAGGGAAGGGATGCCTAGGATCTCCATGTCGGGGCTTCGGCGGCAAATCCATCGGCGAAGTCTGGGTACGTCACTTCTCGGCCAGCCAGAGGGATATCTGGGCCGTAGAAGTACGTCCGCTGCCAGTTCTTGCAGGACTCATGGCCGACGATGTCGGGGAAGCGCCGGCCAGGCCGGATCTTAAAACTAATGGTGCCACAATTTCTGAGCTCGTCCTTGCTGGCTCCGGCTTCGCGCTTGATGGTGAAGAAATATATGAAGAGATCTAGCCTAGGCCTAATCCCTAAATAACCCTCGCAAAGCGCCGCGTAGTTGCTAAGAGCTAAGATGCTATTGGGGGAGAGGTTCTGAGGCTTTACTCGGTAATGGTTGAGGACAGCAAGGAAAAAGTTGGAGATGGGGAGGGAGACGCCGCGTACCAGTTGTGCTTTGAGGTACACTTTTTGTCCGGCTTGGGGAGAAGGTGTGACCTTGCCGGCCAGCGCCGCCCGCCAGGCGATCCCCTCCATCATGGGGAGGTTGCCCTCGTTGATCAGCTCGTGGATATCGCGGTCCGTAATATCCGAACCGCGCCAGTCGCCCTTGTGGGACTCGTACTCCTTCTCCAGCAGCTCCAGCGCCGCTGGATTATGGTCGCTGCCGGTGGCTTCAACCACCGTGGACTTGGGGATAACCAGACCCTCTGGGGGCACGATGACGGAGCTTGCTCGATTCACCTCTGGCAGTTGGGTGTGTTCGGTGGTGACTGAGAGAGATCGGGGAGCTAGGGTTTTTTGCACGTTGCACGGAGAGCTCGAGGAGGCGCTCGCTGGAGGAAGAAGACGATGTAGAGGAGAATGAGGTGAAAAAGTAAAATTTCCACCACAGTTACTATTTATAACCTCCGGCATCAAGATTCGTGCAGCATGATCAAACGGTTGCCGCGTAGGCGACGTGTGCGGGGACGTGCGCGGAAATTTCGCCACGTTACCACCCGTCACCGCCAACGGTTCGTATCTCTCGCGCGGGAAAAACGGACATGATTGCGTTCTCTGCATGTGTAAGTTATGAGGCGTTGCTGACCTATGTCTACGTCGCCTAGCTGTCATAGGCATATGAACCATCACATCGGAAGATTCTGGCATGGACGGATCCAGTCCGGCTATGGAAGAGTATGATAGAAGATTCAGCAATTCTCCGTCTTACAAATTGAAGACGGAGAAAGCCTTACAGGGTTCTTTGGGAGGACTACAAGATATTCCTTGACGATTTGCCGACATCCATCTAGACGGAGCATTCAACATGAAGAGGCAAGACAACGCAAGATCTCGGAGTTCTCCGGGGGATACTGTTGGGGATATGCTATATGGGTATCCTCATAGCATGTATCTTATCCGGATAACCCGGGTGGCCCACAGTTGGTAGCATGGCCCATGTCCTGCTGGGTGGCCCAGTTAGATGGATCCAGAAGGGAGGCCCATGCCGGATAAAGGAAGGCTACGATGGATTCACCAGCGTACCCGGAGCCTTGGAGTGCAAGACGCACTAGACTAGTAATAGACAGTGTAGGACTCTGTAACCTGTCTGGCTAGGACTTCTCCCTGTAACCCTAGGACCTGGCGACTATATAAGTCGGGCCTATGGGAGCCTTTAGGGGACAACTTCACATACACCTCGCATAGCGAACCTATCTCTGTAACTCGGCGTATTGCCCTTATAGTGATTTATAGAAGGAGTAGGATTCCGCCACCGTTGTGGGATCTGAACCTGGGTAAGCTGTGTTACCTCGTACCCGTCAATCGTCCGCCTTCCCCCACGTCCACGCACTGTGAGGACCCCTCCATGGTGTACTCGTTGGCAATACCACGACAATGAGGAGATGGAAATTTTAGAATGGAGCTAGTGAGTGAAGGATTTTTGGCTAGCATAGAACTTCAACCCACTTTGATCAGTCAGATCGAGGAGGCGCAGAAAGGAAATGCTAGTATCGACATAATTAAACGTTGTATCGGTATAGGGAAGGTACTAGGATTCACCGAAGATGAAGAAGGAGTTTTGTGGTAGAAAGAACGTATCTGTGTACCAGCAGATTCTGAGTTGAAGCAAGCTATTTTGCAAGAAGCCCATGATACTCTTTATTCTATCCACCCGGGAGGAACGAAGATGTATCATGATTTGACGGAGCAAATTCGGTGGCATAAGATGAAGCGAGAAATCGGAAGCTACATAGCCAAATCTGATATCTGTCAGAGAGTCAAAGCGGGACTTCAGAGACCCACAGGAATTTTGCAACCTTTGTAGATCCCAGAATGGAAATGGGATTCAGTTGGAATGGATTTTATCACCGGTTTGCCTACATATAGTAGGGGAAATGACTCTATTTGGGTCATAGTGGATAGACTGTCCAAAGTAGCACATTTCTTACCAGTCAAGACCACTTACCAGAGTTCGAGGCTAGCAGAGTTGTACATTGCTAGGATAGTCAGTTTGCATAGAGTCCCCAAGAACATTGTACCGGATCGAGGAACCCAGTTTACCTTGAGATTTTGGAAGAAAGTACAAGAAGGATTAGGAACCAGACTGGATTTCAGCACAACTTATCACCCGCAGACTGATGAAAAAACGGAGCGAGTAAACCCAATACTCGAAGATATGTTGAGAGCTTGTGTGTTGGAATATGGATCACAATGGGAAGACTGTCTGCCTTTCGCAGAATTCTCATACAACAACAGTTATCAAGCCAGTTTGCAAATGGCCCCCTTTGAGTTTATGTATGGAAGGAAGTGTCGTACCCCACTGAATTGTCCGGAAGTAGGAGAGAGTCAGATTTTCGGACCCTACATCCTAAGAGAAGCAGAAGAGAAAGTTCACAAGATCCGTGAGCACCTTAAGACTGCCCACTCCAGACAGAAGAGTTATGCCGACAAGAGACGTCGAGATCTAGCCTTCGCTATCGGAGATTTTGTATATTTGAAAGTATCACCCTTGAAAGGAATGCAACGTTTCCAACTCAAAGTAAAGTTAGCCCCTAGATATATTGGACCCTTCAAGATTTTGAATCGCCGAGTAGAAGTATCATATTAACTAGAACTGCTAGAGGAGATGTCAGCCGTGCATGATGTGTTTCATATCTCGTTACTTCACAAATGTCTAGAAGTCCCGGAGAAGACCGAAGTTTTCAAGAATATTGATCACAAAACCATAGAGATCAACGAGGACCTAACTTATCGTGAAGTACCCATTCGTATTTTGGAATAAGCCTTTAGAACCACCAGAACCTGGAGTATCAAGTTTCTCAAGATCTAGTGGAGTAACCATACTCAAGAAGAAGCTACTTGGGAATGAGAAGATTACATTAGGACTGAGTTTCCAAATCTCTTTAGTTCCTAGTTTTCTTTTTTTCTTAAATCTCGGGACGATATTTTGTTTAAGGAGGGAAGTTTTGTAACATCCGGAAAATATTAAACAAGATTATCAAGTTCTTATCACCCAAGTTTAGGGTTAACAAAATCTTTTATTATTAAAATTTATATGAATGCATGTGCGAGTGTGATTAATGCATGAATGCTTGCAATACCATGTTGATTGCTAGGAATGGAAAGGATTGGTTTAAAGATGAAAAAATATCATCTAGATCATTTCCAAGCAGAATCAAATGAAGAGAAAATCAAAAATAAGAAATATGAGGAAATGGTCATTTTTGCCAAACTTGTTCACTAGACCACTTTGGGTGTTCCTAGTCCAAGATTTCTAACAAAAACAAATCCAATTCTTTTCAACCCTTGCTAGATCAATTAAAAGTGAACCCAAGCCCACTTTACAAACCAACAGAAACAAATTCCAAATCTATTTAAAGGACAATTCAAAATTGAATCTTTAATAGGTACTAAGATAGCCATTTCTCAAAACCCAACCAAACCAGTTCACCTTGACAAACCCAAGCAACCTCAGACTACCAAGCATATGACCAGAGCACTCACCAAAATTCAGCCAAAAATTCAAATTTAAATTTTATGCGGCCATTTCATCAAACACTTGGTGAGCACAGTAACAAATGCCTAACTATCACTGTTCTTGATCAATGCCTTGTACAATTCTTGTTCCCAATTCACTCCCCTTGTCACCCATAGCACCCAACAATGCATTGAAGCAGCTACCCCTCTACCCTTTGCACCATTGCCATGCCGCCCGAAGCTCACTCGACGGACGACCATGGACAACACGCAGGAGGAAGCGCCGCGCCCGTCCATGATGTCTAGGAGGCAGGCCACCGTCCATCGCCACTCCCTGTCCACCCCTCGAGCTCAGCCAAGCCACGAACCATAGGAAAATTGCCACGCCCATTTCTTTGCAACCATGCCGAGAGCATGCCAGAGCGCCGTAGCCGACATGCTCGCACACGCCGAGCCTCGCCCTCACCGCGCGTAAATGCATGCTCCACGACCCTAGCTACCTCCCAGACACGACCGTTCACCGCCGCTCGACACAAAGCACCTGTACTCCATCTCGAACGCCGCCGTTTCCGTGCACAACTGACATGGTTATACCCTACGGGTACACGACATTGGCATACCTGGTCCATCCCAAGGAAGGCCCACAAGAACATACGTGGCCTGTGGAGATTTTTGGGTGTCCCAAGACCATGACACCTTCGGATCCTTGGAGAGCAAAACTAGAATAGATAGAATATTCAAAGGGGGCAAAACCCTAAACTTGTAACCGACTCAATCTGTGCCCGAGACCTGCCTAACTCTATATAAAGGCTAGGAGGGCACGACGAGGAGGACATCCTTTTCCACCACATACACACCTCCACGCCAGATTGCATCTGCGCACCCCTGTAACCTTCGGTTCCGACGTAATCAAGAACAAACACGCAGGAGTAGGGTTTTCCCTCCAGGGGCCTGAGCCTGGGTAAATCCCGTGTCCCCTGGTTGCTTGTCTGTTAATCGTTCCTCGATCTCCAGAACCCCATCTTCTCCAAAACCCAAGCTCATAACAATGCGCATTGACGAGTCGAAACCTCGTCAATTGGCGCCGTCTGTGGGAATCAAGGGCGCTGATTGTGCGATTGTGACGGTCCCGACCAAAACTATCTACAACTCCTCGGTGATGGAGAGCCATATCCTCTTCGGCGCTTTCGACTTCACTGCCCACTCGCCAGCCACCATGAAGGACTTCGAGCCCGTAGGAGACGGACTCGAAATTCTGTTCGGGAGCTTCTGCTTCCAGGTGGGACAGACCGACACTCTCCGCCTCCCATAGCGGGTGCCACTGCCATCGATCAGGCCCGCCTCGTGGGCCTCGCATCCCAGCGTTCTACGCATGTCAACGCAGACAGATGAGTCATATGACAACAGCAACTGCAACTCAGATCTATGTGACCCCCCGTCGGATAAAGGAACCTATGGTTCCAGATCCGAAAGCTGCGGCAGCAGCGATCCAACCCACGAGCGCTACCAGTGCGTCGTGTCCATCCAAAGCGACGTGGAACAACCACCAGGTTCGAGTTCCCACGTGACACCACCCAACCCACAGGGTAGAAACGGAGAAAACATGAGGCAACCATCCCTCCCACCCATCGAGGATGACCCCGATGCCCATCGAAGAATTCACCTCAACGTGGAAGGATGGCACAGGCATGCAAAGACGTGGAGGGCAACAAGATCCTGCCTGTGGATGCTTCACGGGACCTGCTGATGGCATACCACCTGCTCCTCATCGAAGAGCATAAAAAGCAGGTGAAGATGCAAGAGGTACTCGATAAACGCAAGCAAGCAACCTCGGAGTCTAGCGCGCGGGGAGATGTGCTCTCTGCTGCTAGGGGCTCCAGCTCGCACGGCAATCAAGCCAACAAGCATCACTCTCGCACGGATAACATGGATCCCGCTGCACGTCGCGAGGTGACTCGAACCCTCAACACGTCCTTCATGGAGATGGACGTCAACAACAACGTCATACCAAAGACGCCGCAAGTTGCGATCATGGCAGCCACCACATATCTCGCGTCCCATCCACCACCGGTGGGGGACCCGAAGAGAGCTATGCACAAGTCCGCACTAGCCGGACTTGGACTCGTCGGAGCTGCGCTCTACCACGAGGCTCCTGCGGAGCCGAAAAAGAAAGATGCAGTTAGATTCAACCGCAGCCCCACGCCCTCAGACGAAGAGGAGGAATACATGCACGATCTACCACAACAACGCAAGAGTCCACGATGTCGCAGCCGCGACAACGACACTCGAATCAACCTCGCTCAGCGCATGGTCGACAAGGCACGCGCCAAACGCGCGTGCTCATCCTAATCCGAAGAGGATGATGACGGAGAACTCTGCGGAGCTTGATGCTTCAGCAGATCTGTTCGGTGAACACGGATGCCGTGAAATTTCAAGCTCCCTTCGAACACTCTAAAGTTCGACGGCACGCAGGACCCTAAGGTGTGGCTCAGCGACCACCTGTTGTCCGTCAAGCTACATGGCGGAAACAAAAACACTGCCCTACAATGCCTTCAGCTGTAGCTGACAGGCGTAGCCCGGATTTGGCTAACCAGCCTGTCCTCGGGTTCCATCCAAAGCTGGGAGGAACTGGTTTACAGTTTCAACCAAAACTTTAAAGGTACCAGCAAGAGGCCAGCCTCGATCGAGGAGTTGTGGGCCTGCACTCAACGAACGGGCGAATCCATTCGCTCGTACATACTACACTGGGCCAACATCAAGAACTCCGTGGCACACATCTCCGAGGAGAGAACGATCGACGCCTTTAAGGATGGCGTCAAACGCCCGGACGACCACCTCATGGACATCGCCAACATGTGGGCAGATGGCGAGGATTCCGTCCACCGAGCACATTCGGACGAGGAAGATGACTACGGCCGCAGACGCGAGCGCCGTAGCAAGCAAAGATCGTGTGTCTATGAAGATCGCGACGGACCCGAAATGGTTGCGGCTGGCTACGCCGAGCGCCGCAACAAAAACAACCGCAGCGGTGGCGGATATCGTGGAAGAAACTTCTGTGATGGAGGACGCCCAACGCAAACGTGGCAGCGCCGTGGCCGCAACAACGAACCCTCAGCATACGACAATTTTTCGGGCCCATGCACCATCAACTTCTACATCGACAAGCAGGATGGCAAAAAGAAGGCCATGCACATGGTCAAGGACTGCCGCGAGTTCTAGAAACTCAGTAAGGGTTTCATCCAGATGAGACAGCAGATCCTGAACCCTAGGTTTGGACACGCACCTGCACCAGGCGACATCGCCCACGGAGCTCCTCCACCACCACCCGCGGGACCTTCGAATCACGCAATCACGCCCGTGCAAAACAACGGCGTAAACGGTACCCCGCGCCACAAGGATCCCTGATGATCCAAAAAGGGCGCCCAACAAACAGGGTGCAAAAGAAGATAACCCGCCAAGTTAGCCTGGCTGTGACCGCTCCACCCGCCATCCCTGAGTACCTCAGCGACTCGGAGTCCTGCATCACATTCAGTCGCTCGGATCACCCGCGCCAGATCCCTCGTCCAGGACATGCTGCCCTGGTGCTTGAGGCACAGATCGGAGGATTCAAGATGAGCCGCGTCTTCATAGACGGTGGCAGCGGCATCAACCTGATCTTCGCTAGCACTCTAGCAGCAAAGCGGATCCCGCTGTGCAGCCTGGAAAAGTTATGGAATAAATACAAACAAATAAAGATATAAATAAAATGGAATATACAAGGACTTATAAACCCACTACTTGCAAACTAATAAAAATATTACAAATATGATCCTACAATGATCTATTCGATTTTAGAAAATTTTAGAAACAAGAATCGTGTCATTTGAAGTTCGTATACAAAAGATATGAGGGAAACAAGTAAATAGAAAAAGAAAAAGAAAAAGAAAAAAAGAGAAAAAAAAACAAATGGGCCGGCCGAGCCAGCCGGAGGCCCAGAAAGGACCGCACCGAACCAGCCGGCCAGGACGCACCTACATTACCGATCGGTTGTACCAGGTGCTTTAAAAAGCATGCGAAACAGTTTTTGTCAAACCTATCTCTACTTAAACTCTTATAACTTTTTATCTATAACTCCGAATCGACTTCCGTTTGTTTCTACTTGTTCCCTACTCTAAGACCTATCTCTACACCATCCTAAATATCTATATAAACTCGTGGAGCCACAGCTATACGAGTTTCTATTCTCGAAATCCCGAATCTACACATGCCCGAATCTTGTTTCGCTTTTTGACCCATCTAGACTTCGTTGTTTACCTTCGGCCAAAAAACGAAAGTTATAGAAATCGTCGAAATATTTCAATCCCGACAAACCTCACCTCTTTTCATCCACCACAGCCGAAGAATTTCGCATCGCAATATTTCAGATCTAACGGTGTAAATCCAAGATGTACTCGCGCTCGTTTCTTCAAATCCAAATTCCTTTGGTGAGAAGGTAGGACTAATGATTCCCCACAAGTTTCATGTTCTAAGTTTTTCAATTTGACCTACGTATTTGTTTCTCTAACCCAGATCTGTTTCTTGTCTATTCTGAGCCAAAATCGGGTCAATCTCCTCTCCTAACCACTAGATCTCATCCCAACGGCCAGGATTAGATCGATTCCTCGAAGATGTACGAGCCAACCGGATCTCGCCACGTGTCAATGTCAGGTCAGCATCTAATCCTAGTCAGCATGCAAAGTAAACCTGTCCAGTCAGCGGAATATTTTCTGGAATATTCCGTTCGAATTTAAAATTGCACATTATAGATCTAACTTGTAAAATTTATTAAAAATTCATACCACGTCCAAAAATTGCGTATAATATATCAAATTGAAGATAATTTTAGGTAGAATCATCTTATCAGAATAGATCCAACTTTTACTGTACGTGGTTACTGCAGTAATTTAATTAGTTTTAATGATCTTTTAGGTTAATAAATTCATAGGAAGTTATCTGTAACTCCGAAAAATATGAACAATATATCAAATTGAAGCTACTGTAATGTAGATTAATAATATCTTGTTGGATCCAGCATTTGCTTATTATTTACCCCGTAGTGATTTAATTAGTTTTAATGGCTTTATAAATCATTAAATTCATAGTAAATTATTTGCATATCACAAAAATATAAATAATATACCGATAGATAGCTGGTTCCATGTAGATCATCAATCTGCAAATGGTTCAGGAAAATACTGTAAGGTTTCGCAGCAATTAAATAAATAGTTTAATGGCTTATTTAGAGTTATAAATTTATAAGAAAAAAATATTGCTCAGAAAATTACAAATAATATGTCCCTGGAATCACAATTCCATGGAGATTTCAGATATAATTTTAGTTTGATTTTTAGACAACAGAAACTATATGAATCATTTAAAACCCATTAAACACTATTTAAATCATACAAAAAGATCTATAACTCCGATTAGGGTGAATCCAACACCTACTGGTTCGTATTAACGTCCTCTATCCAGTAAACCCAAGAAACAAATTTAATTCGAAATTTAGAACAGGCGTTACAACAGAACTGTTAAAACCCCTATATTGGTAAGTAATTATTAATAACAAGTACTCCATTGCATTAATTGGTCTCTTTCATGCATGTTTTTGATCATCCTTGTTGTGTTTGCTATGTTTGCAATTGTTTTGATTGGAACTACCTTGTCCTCGTATTAGATTGTTCGGAGAGTGCGATTTCTACGAAGAAATACAATCAATACCCATATTATCAACATAAGGCAAGTTACACCACTTGTTCATAACTTTTGTCCCAGTTTTGATTCTATACATGTGATCTTCAAAATTCTGTAGTATGCATGTGTAGGACGTTCTAGTAGAATTTTTCCCTTAGTATTATTTTGCAAGTGCGATGATTTTGTAGTATGCCATGAGTAGCTCTGTACTTAGGATTTACCCTCCTAATAGGTTCACTTGTTTTGCTAAGTATTGCTTGCTATGCTATATATATGTAAAGTACTGTTGGGGGGTTCGAAAGACAATGCATTTTTCTAAGTATAAAGGCTCTCTTGAGCAAACTTTTCTTCTCAAATCCACTTCAAAATAAAACTAAGTTTTCTTCTGGGCGGAATGGTTGTCGGGACAACGAGTGAGATATTGGTGGAGGACGGCCGCCCAGGAATCAAAGAAGTCTGCCATGTTTCAGAATTCAGAAGCTTCCTGTGCAACCACAATACATATGGACTCTGTCTTGGCCTAGTACTTAGTGGGAAACCTCACCTGGGTACCAACATTTGGAGGTTCTTGGCACAGTTGGATCCAGAAGGCAGAGGGGCTACTAAGGGAAAGCCTTGCCATGGTCTTGTCTATAAAAGGACTTGATCGTGGATTGTGGGTAAAGTGCACATACTCTCGAGAGTATTGCAATCTGATCGATCAGTCGTGTTCATGGAAACAGAACAACATTGGGCATCTGAAGGATCTTCCTCTCTCTTTTCTAAACAAAGTTTTGAAACCCCATGGCGTGAGTAATATCGCCAATGGGTGGGATTTTGGGAACTTTGTGTGTAATATCCAAGTGTCACTTGGTGAGTAATATCCAAGTGTTTGGTTGTTTGGACACTTGGTGAGTAATATCCTCGTGTGCCATTCGACCCTATTTTATCTAAGCAAATGTTTACAAAGTAGGGTAAACTCTCTCTCCTTTTCTCTCCATACTTAGTGAAAATTAGCTTTATGCAAATGAACTCCAAAGCCTAAACTAGCCTTGCATGTAGAGTTAGTCTTTCCTTCCTTGGTGTAATTTGCCAATACATTCAAAGTATTGACCCAACTTGTTGGTTGCACGTTTCATGTGCAGAATTTCGGAGATCGTTGAAAGGTGCGCTAGGATCGCGGGTCTTCACTCAACCTGCCTGTGGCATTGATGGGACTCATGTTGTATATTTTTTGCTTTTGTTGTAATAATGTAAACTCTGGATTATTCGATTCATGTAATAAAGACTTGTGTTTTACATGATATTTCATCGACTGTGAGTGCTAGCTATTGATCCAGGGACTAGCATGTTAATCACAGGGACTTAGGTTGTTATAGATCCAAGGTCGCTACAGATGGTATCAGAGCATAATTTGACTGTAGATCATGATCCTAGACATGGAAAAACCTTAGGACAAATATTTTCTAAGTTATTTCAGAAAACTCTCATACTTCTCATCATCTACCTTTGGGGTTTTAAAATTTCTTAAGTCTTTTCTTTTCAACATTAGAAAATGACCATTACACACTTCAAGAAGAAACTTTTCTCAAGATTACCTTTTCAAAGAAGATCATCTCAATGTTTTGATTAAGTCGGGACTTGAAGACCTCCATGAAAGATGTTCCAAGACTAAAGCTACGAGATTAAAGACTTCAAAGGCCTTAAGTCAATGTTATTAACTAAAGAACTCGAAAGATTGAAGATTATGAAGAACATGAAGACTATAAAGAGCACGAAGACTTTTGGAGACTCGAAGCCTCGAAGATTCCAAGTGACCTATTAGGAACCAAACCTGAATAAGATTTTGCTCAATATAGATGCGAAAAATTGTTTGCTATCTTGTATGGTTTATTACCTTAGCTAATGAAAACCTATTTTCTAAATAAAATTTCTTGTATGGGTTATTCTTCTTCTTCCATACTCTATTCTTTCCTACTCTAAACCTTGGTCAACTCGACAGATGGACCATATTAATAAGAAGGACAAGGAACTTAACTTCACCAAGCATAAGAGCCACACCGATGCAAAGAAGTGGATGCACCAGGTTGAAGAAAGAATGAAGAATTCCAACATTGAAGCCAATAGAATGGTTCATTATGCCACCCAATTCCTAAAAGACGAGGCTGCAACCTAGTGGGAGATGCAACACACCATTAATGATCATCAAGGGATGATATCTTGGGGAGAATTTAAAGAGGTTCTACTACAATCTCGTCTCGTCACTCGTATACCAAAAACCGAAGAAGTTGAAGTCCCAAAACATTTAGCTTGCACGATCTATGGAGAAATAGGACATATCACCAAGGAGCATCATGATCAGCGCCCCTACTGTGAAGGAAGGCACCCATCAGAAGAATGTCCCACCTCTCAAGTTACATGCTTCTTGTGCGAAGGGACCAATCACAACCCTGCTCAATGCACCTCTACCCGGTGGTACATCAACTGAATCAGCAAGTCAGAGACGGAATGCGCCAAGACCTCATGAAGCTCTACAAGGACACGACAAAGACAAGGGATGGATTCAAGACTCTAGACACTGCACCCAAAGTCATCACTTCGCAATACTCGACATATGAAAGGAATGCCCATTTTCCCCAAACTGGCTCAAGGAAACGATCAAGGCTTCCAAATGTTGAGGTAGAGCATGAAGAACCACAAGACAGGATGTCCTTGCCAAAAAGGAGGAAGGATCTAAGAAATGTCCTATGCTTCCAGTGTCACAATCCTGGGCATTATGCTGATAATTGTCCAAAACATGTGAATGTAGCTGGAAAGGATAAAAACGACGATGTTAATAGTAATAGAGGCAGTAGCGTGAACAAGCCAAGAAGGATCCTAGCCAGGTGACATGCTACAAGTGTGGCGAATTAGGGCATTACTCGTCAAATTGTCCTCAGAAAAGGAAGAATGATAGTAGCAAAGGAAATGTCAATGGAAAGAAGCCCAATCCGTCCATCAGGCAACGATGAATTATGTTAGTATGAGTTAAGCTTACAAATCAGTTTACCAGGAGAACCCAACAATTACAATCTTTTAAGGGTGGTAGTACCCTAGTGTGAACCAAACCTATTTCTTGCTAGCTTTCTCGAATCTCGAGGACGAGATTCCTTTTAAGGGTGGTAGTCTGTAACATCCCAAAAAATTTCCTATTTTGGAATGTTATAAATAAAATCAATAGCTTGATTGATTGTTTGACTTTGTTGAAAATTCTCAAAGAGAAGAACCTTTTTGAATAGAAAATCCTCTCAACCTTGAATTCAAAATCTTATATTCTTTTGTTATGACCTAAGTAGACATATAAGCAAAAGGGCATGGATTGATTATGGATTGTAGAATTGGTGTGCAAGATTTCAAAATTAAAATCATGAAGCATTCATAAGAATTTCATTACATCCATCCAAAGTTCTCACAAACTGAATCCAAATCCTCGTATCTAAATCCTATAGTTGATTCGCCCAAATGTTCTTAAAGGTAATTAAATTGACTTTATAAAACCCATTGTTGATAAGGCATAAATTATTGATAATTATAGCCTAATTAGATCCAATTAATATTACAAAATTTTAGAAACAAAATTGAGCTCATTTGGAGCTATTATGAAAAAGTTATGGAATAAATACAAACAAATAAAGATATAAATAAAATGGAATATACAAGAATTAATAAACCCACTACTTGCAAACTAATAAAAAGATTACAAATATAATCCTACAATGATCTATTCGATTTTATAAAATTTTAGAAACAAGAATCGTGTCATTTGGAGTTCGTATACAAAAGATATGAGGGAAACAAGTAAATAGAAAAAGAAAAAGAAAAAAAAAGAGAAAAAAAACCAAATGGGCCGGCCGAGCCAGCCAGCGGCCCAGCAAGGACCGGACCGAACCAGCCGGCCAGGATGCACATATGTGACCGATCGGTTGTACCAGGTGCTTTAAAAAGCGTGCGAAACAATTTTTGTCAAACCTATCTCTACTCAAACTCTTATAACTTTTTATCTATAACTCCGAATCGACTTCCGTTTGTTTCTATTTGTTCCCTAATTCAAGACCTATCTCTACACCATCCTAAATCTCCATATAAACTCGTGGATCCACAGCTGTACGAGTTTCTATTCTCGAAATCCTGAATCTACACATGCCCGAATCTTGTTTCGCTTTTTGACCCATCTAGACTTCGTTGTTTACCTTCGGCCAAAAAACGGAAGTTGTAGAATTCGTCGAAATCTTTCAACACTGACAAACCTCACCTCTTTTCATCCACCACAGCCGGATAATTTCACATCGCAATATTTCAGATCTGACAGTGTAAATCCAAGATGTACTCGCGCTCGTTTCTTCAAATCCAAATTCCTTGGGTGAGAAGGTAGGACTAATGATTCCCCACAACTTTCATGTTCGAAGTTTTTCAATTTGACCTATGGATTTGTCTCTCTAACCCAGATCTGTTTTTTGTCTATTCTGAGCCAAAATAGGGTCAATCTCCTCTCCTAACCACTGGATCTCATCCCAACGGCCAGGATTAGATCGATTTCTCGAAGGGGTACGAGCCAACCGGATCTCACCACGTGTCAACGTCAGGTCAGCATCTAATCTCAGTCAGCATGCAAAGTCAACATGTCCAGTCAGCGGAATATTCTCTCGAATATTCCGTTCGAATTTAAAATTGCACATTATAAATCTAACTTGTAAAATTCATTAGAAATTCATACCACGTCCAAAAATTGTGTATAATATATCAAATTAAAGATAATTTTATGTAGAATCATCTTATCAGAATAGATCAAACTTTTACTATACGTGGTTACTGCAGTAATTTAATTAGTTTTAATGGTCTTTTAGATTAATAAATTCATAGGAAATTATCTGCAACTCCGAAAAATATGAACAATATATCATATTGAAGCTACTGTAATGTAGATTAATAATATCTTGTTGGATCCAGCATTTGCGGATTATTTACCCCGTAGTGATTTAATTAGTTTTAATGACTTTACAAATCATTAAATTGATAGTAAATTATTTGCATATCACAAAATATAAATAATATACCGATAGAAAGCTGGTTCCATGTAGATCATCAATCTGCAAATGGTTCAGGAAAATACTGTAAGGTTTCGTAGCAATTAAATAAATAGTTTAATGGCTTATTTAGAGTAATAAATTCATAGGAAAATAAATACTGCTTAGAAAATTACAAATAATATGTCCCTGGAATCACAATTCCGTGGAGATTTCAGATATAATTTTAGTTTGATTTTTAGGCAACAGAAACTATATGAATCATTTAAAACCCATTAAACACTATTTAAATCATACAAAAATATCTATAACTCCGATTAGGGTGAATCCAACGCCTACTGATTCGTATTAACGTCCTCTATCCAGTAAACCCAAGAAACAAATTTAATTCGACAGTTAGAACAGGCGTTACAACAGAACTATTAAAACCCCTATATTGGCAAGTAATTATTATTAACAAGTACTTCATTGCATTAATTGGTCTCTTTCATGCATGTTTTTGATCATCCTTGTTGTGTTTGATATGTTTGCAATTGTTTTGATTGGAACTACCTTGTCCTCGTATTAGATTGTTCGGAGAGTGCGATTGCTGCGGAGAAATACAATCAACACCC
The DNA here is from genome assembly GCA_023614405.1 of Avena insularis. Taxonomy (NCBI): domain Eukaryota; kingdom Viridiplantae; phylum Streptophyta; class Magnoliopsida; order Poales; family Poaceae; genus Avena; species Avena insularis. The sequence goes on along the minus strand of CM042685.1, from coordinate 215,979,852 downwards.
ATATTATCAACATAAGGCAAGTTACACCACTTGTTCATAACTTTTGTCCCGGTTTTGATTCTATGCATGTGATCTTCAAAATTCTGTAGTATGCATGTGTAAGATGTTCTAGTAGAATTTTTCCCTTAGTATTATTTTGCAAGTGCGATGATTTTGTAGTATGCCATGAGTAGCTCTATACTTAGGATTTACCCTCCTAATAGGTTCCCCTGTTTTGCTAAGTATTGCTTGCTATGCTATATATATGTAAAGTACCGTTGGGGGGTTCGAAAGACAATGAATTTTTCTAAGTATAAAGGCTCTCTTGAGCAAACTTTTCTTCTCAAATCCACTTTAAAATAAAACTAAGTTTTCTTCTGGGCGGAATGGTTGTCGGGACAACGAGTGAGATTTTGGTGGAGGACGGCCGCCCAGGAATCAAAGAAGTCTGCCATGTTTCAAAATTCAGAAGCTTCAAGTGCAACCACAATACATATGGGCTCTGTCTTGGCCTAGTATTTAGTGGGAAACCTCACCTAGGTACCAACATTTGGAGGTTCTTGGCACGGTTGGATCCAGAAGGTAGAGGGGCTACTAAGGGAAATCCTAGCCATGGTCTTGTCTGTAAAAGGACTTGATCGTGGATTGTGGGTAAAGTGCACAAACTCTTGAGAGTATTGCAATCTGATCGATCAGCCGTGTTCACGGAAACAGAACAACATTGAGCATCTGAAGGATGGAGCCTCTGAAGGATCTTCCTCTCTCTTTTCTAAACAAAGTTTTGAAACCCCATGGTGTGAGTAATATCACCAATGGGTGGGATTTTGGGAACTTTGTGTGTAATATCCAAGTGTCACTTGGTGAGTAATATCCAAGTGTTTGGTTGTTTGGACACTTGGTGAGTAATATCCTCGTGTGCCATTCGACCCTATTTTATCTAAGCAAATGTTTACAAAGTAGGGTAAAACTCTCTCTCCCTTTTCTCTCCATACTTAGTGAAAATTAGCTTTATGCAAATGAACTCCAAATCCTAAACTAGCCTTGCATGTAGAGTTAGTCTTTTCTTCCTTGGTGTAATTTGCCAATACATTCAAAGTATTGACCCAACTTGTTGGTTGCACGTTTCATGTGCAGAATTTCGGAGATCGTTGAAAGGTGCGCTAGGATCGCGGGTCTTCACTCAACCTGCCTGTGGCATTGATGGGACTCATGTTGTATATTTTTCGCTTTTGTTGTAATAATGTAAACTCTGGATTATTCGATTCATGTAATAAAGACTTGTGTTTTACATGATATTTCATCGAGTGTGAGTGCTAGCTATTGATCCAGGGACTAGCATGTTAATCACATGGACTTAGGATCGTTATAGATCCAAGGTTGCTACAACATGCCAGTAGTTCCCAGGGAATTCGCCGAGCATGCACTTAATTTGTTTCCAGACACCAAGCTCGTCAAATAGTCCATCTGACGATTGTCCGAGCCACAAGCCGAAGCCATCAGAGTCAAAGTCAACAGACTCCTCGACGCCGACTTCATCAGGGAGATCAATGAGAGCGAGTGGTTAGCCAACACTGTACTGGTCCCTAAAAAGGACACGGACATCCTACGGATGTGCGTGTACTTCACGTTGCTCAACAAGCACTGCCCAAAGGATCACTTCCCTTTCCCTCGGATCGATCAGATCATCGATTCGACTGCAGGATGCGAGAAACTCTCCTTCCTCGACGCCTACTCAGGCTACAATCAGGTTCGACTGAAGGTCGAAGATCAGGAGAAAACGACGTTCATCACGCTGTTCGGAGTATTCTGCTACAACACAATGCCCTTTGGGCTGAAGAACGCAGGTGCCATGTACCAGCGGTGCATGCAGGAATGCCTGAAGAGCCAGATCAGCCGCAACATACAGGGCTATGTCGACGACATAGTTGTCAAGACAAGGGAGGCCAAGAAATTGATCGACGATCTCCGCAACACGTTCGACAACCTCGATCACTACAAGATCAAGTTGAACCTAGAAAAGTGCGCCTTCGGTGTCCCATCTAGCCAACTACTTGGCTACTTCATCTCCCAACGAGGGATCAAGGCGAACCCGAAGAAAATCCAGGCCATGGAGAAGCCGAAGAACCTCAAAGGTGCCCACCAGTTAGCTGGGCGCATCATGGCGTTGAGCAGATTCATCAGCCGCATGGGTGAGAAGGCCTTGCCTTTCTACCAGCTGCTACGCAAAGCAAAAAAATTCGAGTGGACACCTAAAGCAGACGACACATTCGAAGATCTGAAGCGGCTGCTCTCCACCTCGCCCGTCTTAGTCACACCAAAGGAACACGACCCTCTGCTACTATACATAGCAGCCACGCATCAGGTGGTAAGAACCGTGCTCGTGGTCGAATGACCCGAAGATGGAAAGACCCATGGGGTCCAACGCCCAATCTACTGCCTCAGCGGTACCCTCACAACCAGAAACTCGCCTACGGCGTGTTCATGACGACTCGTCGGTTGAGCCACTACTTCTAGGAGGATCAGGTGATGGTCGTCAACGAGGCGCCACTATTCAGCATCCTGAACAACCCCGACGCTACAGGACACGTAGCCCTGTGGGGCATCGAGCTATCCCCTCTAGACATAATCTATGAGAAGTGCCATGCGATCAAACTCAGGTCCTCCCGGACTTCCTCGTCAACTGGATGGAGCTACAGCTGCCGGACACCCCGGATATGACGCAGTCAAGGACGATGCACTTTGACGGCTCCAAGCGCGAGGCTGGAGCAGGAGACGGCATCATACTGACGTCCCCGCAAGGCGACAAGATGAAATACATCCTCCGGATGAAATTTCGGGCCTCCAACAACAAAGACGAATAGAGGCCCTCATCACGGCATGAAGATGGCCAAGATCTGCGGCGCAACGCGTCTAGTCATCTACCGTGACTCGAACCTCGTCGTCTAGTAGATGATGAACGAGTGCGATGCCCACGCCGCTAACATGATCACATACCATGCGCTCTACAATTCACTCGAAGGAGACTTCGACGGCTGCAAGATCCGCCATGTTGGAAGAGAAAGAAACGAAGAGGCTGATAGACTCGCCAACATCAGCTCCACCTACGCACGGGTGCCACCAAGGGTGTTCCTCGAACAAATCTGTGTTCCTTCCATCAAAAGGAAATTCCCCAATGGATCACCCGAAGAAGCAGAGCACTCGGGATCTACGCTACCCGAAGGATAGGAAGGACCCGAAAAACTCGACATGAAGGTCGCGTCGGTTAACCTGATGTAGGTCATGGCAATCGAAGAAACATGGACACAACCATACCTTCGGTACCTGATAAACAAAGAACTGCCCGATGACCTGACATATGCCCGGCGCATATCTCGCCGGTCTAAGGCCTTCACCATCATCAATGGCGAACTGTACAAGCGCAACATTTTGGGTATACTCCAAAGGTGCGTCACCATCATTGACGGCAAAACCATCCTCCAAGACATCCACGAGGGCATCTAAGGCCATCACGCGGGAAGCCGCGCCCTCGTCGCCAAAGCTCTACGAGCTGGATTCTACTGGCCAACGGCCATGAACGATGCCAAGGACATCGTCCAGAGGTGCAATGGATGCCAGAGGTTTCCCGAAACCACACACACCAGGATCGGATCTCAGGCCCATACCCTTGGCCTGGCCCTTCGCCCAATGGGGCATCGACATGATCGGCAAACTTCCCAAGTCTTCGAAAGGAGGCCACGTCTACCTCCTGGTCGTAGTCGACAAGTTTACCAAATGGATTGAGGCCATGCCCGTCACCAACCAAAAGGGCAAAACTGCCGTCAAGTTCTTTGAGTCCATAGTCTACAGGTTCGGCGTGCCGCATAGCATCATCACGGACAATGGGACGAACTTCATCTCCAAAGAATTCTAGGACTTCTGCGAAGGCCTTGGGATCAACATATCATACGCCTCTGTGGCACACCCGCAAACCAACGGGCAGGTCGAAAAGGCCAACGGCCTCGTAGGCGGCGGCATCAAGAAATGCCTACTCATCCACTCAAACGCCTCGCAGGAGCCTGGACAGAAGAGCTACCCTCCATCCTCTGGAGCTTGTGCACAACACCAAACAGCTCAACGGGCTACACGCCATTCTTCATGGTACACGGAGCCGAAGCCGTGTTACCTGCGGAAGTACGCCACAAGGCCCCATGGGCCGTCGCCTACAGCGAGGCCGACTCGACGGCCACACTCAAAGATGTCGTCGACACACTCGACGAGGAAGCAGGATCGCTGCGCCGCTCGCGGTCTACCAAGAGAGCCTCAAGAACTATCACAGCCGCCGTTGTGAACCAAATCCCTCGGTCGGAGACTCATCCATCTCCTCCAAGCAAGAGCGGCCAAAGAAACTCGAGTCACCCTGGGAAGGACCCTACGTCATCACCGAAGTCATCCCAGGTGGCGCCTACCACCTCAAGCACGTGGATTCCGAGTCGCATACTCCAACCCATGGAACGTTGCACAACTGCGACGCTTCTACCCCTAGCTATCCCTCTTTACTTTCAATAAGGCTACTCAGCCAAGCCTACTCAGCCGATCAATATAGCTCCTCATTGCGATATGAATAAAGCTAAGTGTCTCGCCCGAAAATTTATTTTTCCTCACATTACTTTATGTCACAACACACTCGGGGGCTCCGCCTCACCTCACGACTTCGTCAACCGAGGATAACGCATATACACCTGAGTAGCTGACCACATCAGGCTAACGAAAAGGGCATGCATACAACCAAGCACCACGTGATAATACAAATAACCTTTACAACAAAGGGCACAACAAGCCTACTCGAAATATATACAAGTTTTACATCTATCTTTTTTACAAAGCCTACCTATTCTGATGGATCACATGTGCCCGATGCTCAAAAATATCTACAATCTCTTCGGCATACTGCCTAACAGCCGTGTAATGTGGGCGCATATCCCATAGGCCACCATCTGGTCGAGGGGGTGGCCCAGCGGCCACCGCCACAAGATCAACATCTAGATGGCGCAGCCGAACAAGCGACAGGGCGTCCTTCACCCCTGCAACCAGTTGGTGCCGCAGTAACTCCCTGACGTGACCCACGTCTCGAAACTTCGCCAGCAAACCCCATAGATTCGAAGGAGCCTCATCAAGGGGGAACATGACATGACGAATCGATGCCAGGGAAGTCTTCACCTGCCTTAGCACCCGTGACACCTGATGAGCACGATCCTGCATGGTCGCAAGAACAGTGGCCCAGTCGCGGTCCATACAGAAAAAGCCTCTGGCTTCCATATCCTGGGTCAAGAAATTGATCCGAACTACAACATGATCCTTCTCCTCCCTTGGAACAAGGTTGGCACCTGCAGAAAATATAGAGTAAGATGACACGCAAATAAGGCGCATCCGAAAACAAGCAGCAGCTCAAGAAAACTTACACTGTAGCTGCTCGGCCAACTGTCGTAGCTCCCCCATCAGATACTCCTCCCTGGTGGTAGCTCGCTCCATTTTTGACTTACACACGTTCGCGTGGCCTCGGACGCCAATTATCTCCGTCTCAAGGCTACGGACGCGGTCACGAAGAAAAACAAGCTGCAACGCATCATCCAAAGATGGTCGCGACAGGGGGGCATACTAAGCATCAATAGGAGCCTCACCGGAAGGTCCCTAAAGGAAAACATGCAAGAATATGAACAACACATGACTGGGCAACAACTCGAAGCATCATTTATATACAACAAAAGGCCACTATGTGGCACAAGGAAACTGTTCGACAAATATTGCAACAAAAGAAGAAGACAACTATCCTAAAGCTACAATGACAAAGCCTAAACAGTCGCATCCGGAGTGGCCTCGGACCCAGAGTGCCTGCCCTTGGCTTCTCCCTGTTGCCTTGCCGCATAGTCTGCCAGCAGGTCGATAAGCTTCGGACCATACCGCTTGCAACGAGAAGCAAAGAGATCAAAGGCTACCTCGGAGCCGTCGGGAGCTGTCGGCATCTGGGAGGTGACCTGATGAAGATCAAGTTCCACTCTAGACGCTATGGCCATGGCCAGCCCCATGGAAGCGTCGATGCCCTTCTGCTTGCGCTTGTAGGCCGCAGGGGCATCCTCTGACAGCGCATCCGCCAGAGAATCAACATCGTCAAGGGCAGCGCCCTTGGGCTTGATCTCCTTGTAGATGTGCTGAAGAACATCCTTGGCCCTGGCAAGGGAACCAGAATCAGTGCCGCAGCGATCTTTGACCGCTATGGTGGAATCATCCAAAGCACTCCCGTGCTCTAGGACATTGTGGTCAAATGCAATTCCCGAAGCATCTGATGCAAAATAAGAACACGAAGAAGCCAAATAAGTACATGGCGAAAAATGCAGTCTAAAAACTCCAAGAAAACAGCTACATGCAAGACACATACCGGAGAAGGCCTTGGCCGTAGCCATCAGCTTCTTGGCCACCTCCTTCTCGCTCCCAGCCGCAACAGTTGTGAGCTGCTCTTCGCGATCTGAAGCCTCTCGCTGCAGGCGCTCCTTGGCCGCGACAACGTCAGCCAACTCCTGCTACAGGCGCTCCTTCGCCTCCACGGCATCCGCAGCCTACTTTCCGCACGACCGAGGCTCTTTTCGAGAGCATCCAGCCGGCGAAGGTCCGCGTTATTCTCATCTACCAAGTGTCAAACACGCACATGAGAAACACAAGCTACATTAGCGACAACAAGTAACAAAGATAAGAGCGAGAAAAGCACGTACCTTGGAGCTGCTTCATGATGGCTTCTAGCGCCAGATGCTGCTGAATAAGCAGATTTGCACTGTGCACAAAGGGCTGCGGAAAGAAGCAAACAAAAACAATCAAGAAATAATCAAGAAAAAGGCTCGGGGGCTGCACCCCGCAACGAGCACAACATCGAGCAAAAATGACCCGACAAAGACTCGGGGGCTCCCCCCAGAGGAAAAATAACTTACATGCTCAGACGGAGACTCCGAAGGTCCCGATGCAGTCTTCTAGGAGAAGATCACTCGAGCCTCCTGCGGAGAGGGCCTCGGAGCATCGCCCCTAGAGGTGGACACCGTCTGAGAGGGAGGGGCCACCAGTTTCGACTCCCCTATGGCCTCTTGAGTGGCCTCACTAAAAGAACCCTCAGAGGAGTGGCAGCAAAGAAAACAAGAAAACAAGAAGACAAGAAAGCAAAAACAAATAGCATCTGAAGGTACTTACGAGTCGATGTCGCTCAAGTCAAATACGGGCATCGCCCTCTTCTCTTTGCTTCCTTCTTCCTCTTGGTCGACGGCTGTGGCGTTATAGCCCGCACGGGCACGGCCGGGATAGGTGAGGAAGAAGTGCCGTCATCTCCGCTATGGCGGACAAGGAAAGGATGGTCCCTAGGCGTTGGCGGAGTCAAGGAATCCAAAGACTCACTCGAGCTCCGCGCCCGCTTACGGGTCTGCCCCTTGCTCACCTCGGGGGCTTCCCCAGTTGGCGACTGCACCGGTGGAAGCTCGGACTCGGAGTCCACAACTTTGTTGTCTGGCGCAATCGGAAACCTTTCGGGCAGTGGAGGCACCATGCCAGCCACGTTGAGCTCTTGCACAATGAAGACATCAACGATCAGTACAAGCAATCATAAGGAAAAGCACTCTAAAAAGGCGCTACGCGCATGTCGCAAATCTACACCTGCGGAATTGGTCTTGTGGAACTGAAGGGGAACGTCAACGACTTCCCCGGAAGATCCTCATCAGACTTGTACTTCAGCAGTGGCCGAAGAACTCTGTCGAGGTCCCCCTGGAGATCTCCTCAGCCAAAACTCTTATAGGGTCGTGGCGGCTAGAGTAAAGGACCATCAGATGCGCCCTCGCTTGGACTGGCTACACCCGACGTTTGAGGAAGGTGCGGATGATGTCCACACCATTCACCTCCTTCTACACAACCATCTGGAGGGCCTCCACCTGACGGTAGAGCTCCTCTACCTCCTCCACCTCGCCCTCTAGGATCTCTTCGGCAGGATCTCCTGGGTGGAGTCAAAGGGAGTAAGGCCAAAGTTTTGCCCGTCCACTGTGGAGTCGCGGATATAAAACCACTTCCTCCGCCAGTATTGGACGGACTCAGACATGGAAATGGAAAATAAAAGAATAGTAGATCGAAGGGAAATAATACAGCCACCAAGCGGATAGACCCCGCCGGTGCCAGATTGCCTCTTCACGAAATAGAGCTTCCGGAAGAAGCCAAAGTGCGGCTCGATACCGAGCCAGCACTCACAAAAAGTAATGAAGCAAGCGATGTGGAGAAGAGAATTGGGCGAAAGATGATGGAGTTGGATGCCATAGAAAAACAGAAGTCCACGAAGAAAATCGTGGACTGGGAGAGACAGGCCGCGAAGAACGAAGGCAACAAAGATTACCCAAAACCCTGCTGGTGGACGGGGAGTTAAATCATCACCGGGGATCTTGACGGCCTCCTTATCCTGCGGGATTAAACCCGCATCATGAAGCTTGCGCAGGTCCTCTCGCGCGTCTCCGAGCGCCGCCACCCACAATCGGTGATGCGAGCAGCGGCGGTGGTGGTTTTCTTGCCGCCGGCAGCAGCACTTGAGCATGCTCCGGTGGAGGCTTTCTTCGACTTCACCATCATGGCGCATCGACGGTGGTGGTGTGCATGCAGGAAAGAGGAAGGAAAGGACCAGAGAACGTCCAACGCTCAAGGAGAAAGATCGAGAAAAGGGAAGTAGTGAAAGAAAATGGTGAATGGTGAAAACAAACTAATGTTTTCCCCACGGTTATAAGGGTGAAGACGATGAACAGGAGCCGTTCATCCAGAAGCCCTAATGCCAGGATCAGATCCATCTGTCCACGTGTCAGCATAGCAGCGAACCGTCGCCCGCACGCCTTCCACTATGCACGAAAACCGAGGAGATGCCGTAATTCTCGCCACGTCGCGCATGACCAGTCAACTCCAAGTCAGAAAGTGGGACCCACGTCCGTCCAGTCACGTCACCTCTGGTGCCGCAGACAGTAGTCGTCGGTCGTCAGCATTGACGTCATCAAAAACACACTAGCAACAATTAGAAATCTTTGACTGACAAATAAAAGTACTCACTCGAATCTATGATTCGAGCAATTACTCAGGGGCTACTCCTATTAGGAGCGCTGGCCGCGCACCCGAGGCATGATTAAGGTACTGCACCAATGATTGATTCTTCGAGTCCTACATCGAGTCTACGACTCCACTACGAACTCGGGGGCTACTCCCATAGGGAGGATTGATTCAAGCACCCGAAAAATTGTGTCCTACGGACCTAAAGCTAAAAACGACTAAACTAAAGTCTCTGCTCGAGTCTATGACTTGAACGGACACTCAGGGGCTACTCCCATAGGGAGCACTGGTCGCGCACTCTATGAATTCTTCGACTGCGATCTTTCAGATCGAAATGAAAAAACTTTTTGGCAACTTTGCCCCAACCAACACTAAGTGAGTAACATACTCCTTGGCCACCCAAAACACCTCCGCGGTGATAAAATTTCGGATGCTGTGTCTGCGACGCAAAGATAAGACCTACAGATACCATCTGATGACCTGGTAACGCACCTGACAACACTCTACTAGTAAAAATCCGTGCCAACAGGCGCGATGAAAATCCCGACGGACGCGTTGGATACACCATTTGAAAACTACTGGGATTCGACTCCTGTAAGACCTCTACGGCCTGAGTCGAATTATGCCAGCATCCGTTCCAGGTTCGAGTCTAGGGACTCGAATCTGAAGAAGATCATGTTGTTTTGTCCTAAGACAGTTAACTAGCACTGATCTGTCAGGAGAGTTAGGCACACGCATCAACAATCCCTACAAACTAAAGTCATTTTTCTTTCTCTTATGAATAGAAACAGCTGCACCTGAAAGATTGAAGAGTCCTCAGCCGAATCTACGATTCGACTGAACACTCGGGGGCTACTAACATGGTTATACCCTACGGGTACACGACATTGGCATACCTGGTCCAGCCCAAGGAAGGCCCACAAGAACATACGCGGCCTGTGGAGATTTTCAGGTGGCCCAAGCCCATGATACCTTCGGATCCTTGGAGAGAAAGACTAGAATAGATAGAATATTCAAAGGGGGCAAAACTCTAAACTTGTAAACGATTCGATCTGTGCCCGAGACCTGCATAACTCTATATAAAGGATAGGAGGGCACGTCGAGGAGGACATCCTTTTCCACCACATACACACCTCCACGCCAGATTGCATCTGCGCACCCCTGTAACCTCCGGTTCCGCCGTAATCAAGAACAGACAAGCATGAGTAGGGTTTTCCCTTCGGGAGTCTGAACCTGGGTAAATCTCGTGTCCCCTGGTTGCTTGTTTGTTAACCGTTCCACGATCTCCAGCACCCCCATCTTCTCCAAAACCCAAGCTCATAACAATGGGCATTGATGAGTGGAAACCTCGTCAACAGCACCGACCCATTCAAACCGTTCTCGACCGCCCCTTGCCATGCCATTAAGAAAGTGACGATCGCCAGGAGACACCGCACTGTCCTACACCCTCCGCCATGCCCGTAGCTCGTTGTATCGTCGTCACCGATGAGCCCTGACCATGTCGCTCTGCCCCTCTCGCCGATGTATAAATAGAGGCCACGCCAACCCTCATTCTCCACACCATCTCACTCCCCTCTCTCTCAGAACCACCCCTGACCCTTCCCCAGAGCAAGTCGAGCACCAGCCCGCCAGAATTTCACCGGAGTCCACTGCTGCAGAGGAGTAGAGGAGCCGTTGATTGTGACCACCCTAGGAGCCGTCGTGACCAACGTTTGAACCGCCGCCATCAACAACGTTGTTATCCCCCATCGCCGACCCTAGATGGAGCCCTGGTAAGCCACCGTGTACCCCCATCGTCGCATTAGGGTTCGGTCTCGTCGGGGCTATTCGACGGAGACGATGAACATGAGCCGCAGATCTTGTTCTAGTCGTAGGGCTCAGATTAAAAGGTACCGCTTCGCTTAGACTGAGCCACTGACACATGGGACCCCCTGTTAGCAGCCCGCTGCACGCGCTGTGCAGCTGGGCTGGCCCATTTTCATTCCCTCCCGTAGCCCAGTAATTCAAATAGAGATTTTCCATTTTAATTCAAACCTAGTTCAGTTAGTAACTTTGAAAATAAATTCAGAGAGATTCACTGAACCAAATTGCATGATTCCAATTTTGTTAGAAAGGTATTCAAATTATCAATCCCAACCCGTTGGATTCAAACCATTTGAAATTATAGATCACCTATAGTAAAAATAAAAAGACAGAGACTTTTCAGATTCAAACATTTTTCAAAAATCAACCATAAATGCTTTTGAGTTGATTCCAACTCTCAAAAATCACATTTGACAAGATCTAACTGAATATGTAAAAATATTTTGGTTTACATGCAGTGATCTTGGACTAGTACTAAACGAATGCTACATAGGAATTTCTAGTCACTTTAATTATTTAAAATAGTAATTTTAAACTTTATAAAATATGACCACCACTTTAAATCACATTCCCAAGTATTAGAATATGTGGTGATGACATGAGTCAACATGATCCCATATTTTAACTGGAGAATATTAAATCTGAAGTAGTTTTCAATGAGTATAAATTACTTTTCCAAAATAAAATAAATAAGACTAGGTCTTTATTTCATGTGATGATTGTGATGATGCTAGATCATCTAGTGTGAACCTTTGTGTGCTATATAGAGGTAGTTAATTATTGTTTGGTGATTGTCTACCTCGTATTTATTTATAGATGCTAGTACCGACCAAGCTACAAGGAGGAGGAGTACTACAAAGAAGAAGAAAACTTTAACCAGTGCACAAACCAAGGCAAGCTAAGCTAAACCATGCAAGTCCTACTTTCAAGCCTAACCCTACAAGATAACCTATGCAATGCATTAGGCATGCTTTGGTTATGCAACCTTGATTATACCAATCCCAAGTTTTACTTGCAAGATTTATTATTTATATTTCTTTATCAAAGTTCTTTACCTTCCCTCAGTAACTTGTGAATTTTGGAAAATAGTATAGATTGCATAAAGAGCATAAAATTAGGCCTAAGTAGTTAGAACTAGATGTCATACTGAGGCATGGGACTAGATTTGGATAGTCACACTTGATTAGCACCCTTCATTAGTGAATACCCTCAACTTTAGTGTCTAGTGCTAAGCATAAAAGCTGATCACTTTAGATGGGAATACTTGGTGAAAATTATTATGACAACCTTGGAATAAATATTCATTCTATTGAAATGTTTTGACATGTGTTAGTAAACACAAGATGATTTGATGATGAAAATGTTGAGGCATGAGCCTTAGCCCTTTATAAAAACTGATGGCTGGGTTCGAATGCGATACCATTCCAATTTTATCGTACAACCACAATACCCGAATTTGGGTAGGGCTTGACTATAAGTTTATATATCTTATTATGAGTTCCCTTGCAGAAGAGGTTTGAGCCGAGGCTACCTCATGATGAATGTCCACCTGTGAAGTTCCCAAGATGGCAGATGGTCATGGTTGGGAGGCCAAACTCATAGGGAAGGTGCCTATACTAGGGTGTGTAATTGAAAGGTTAGGATTTATTATCTGCATACTAAGTATGATGATTCAGGATTGTTCCTGACGGATGTATCGAATGTTGTGGTGAAAGTGTACCACCTCTACACAGTATCAAACTATTCGAATAGCCGCGTCCGCGGTTATGGACAGTTGGAGTGGCCATATTGTTCCGTTGTCAGATGTTTTCAAAATGACTTGTGAAATGAACTATGACTTTGACTGGACCACAACAGGGTTGTGAACATGAAAACTAAGTTCCCACTTAGGTGTTGTAAAACATTAAACTAGTGTTCTTTACTTCTAAACTCAGTTAGAGGTAAACCTGGCTTTTTGCAAATAAACCCAGAGCTTAGGATTCCTACTCAAACTACTTTACTTGTTAGTGATAGTTTCCGAGTACTTAAAGAGTACTCATGGATTTGTCCTTGGCTATTCCTATGGCCAACTATGAAGAGGACTACTAGGATGATGGACAGCAGGAAGTCTATGACAACTAGGATCATCTCCCATCGCTAGCATTTCCTGTGACCCTGAAGATGGAGCTTCGACCATGCTACCATTATTATATATTCCGCTTCGTTGATTTTATTAAGACTAGATCATGAGATCCTTTATTTGTAAGACCTTTATTATGGTTTGTAATGGATGATGAACTATGGTACCAATCTATTATGTCTCGCAAAAATGGTAATCCTGGGATTGCGATGTATGGCATAACAGGCATTTGGGATTAAAAATCTGGATGTTGACAATGTACATCCAAACACCGGAATTGAAAAGATAGGTCATTTCCTTTCCATCTTGCATTTGGAATTTCCAGCCCAATTCAATTCCGAGCAAAAAATCATACATCCAAACACAGTGCAAAACAATTCGAGGGATGTTGTTTTGAGTGGGAGTTCAAAAAGTAATATGATTAAATTTGAACACAATTTATCATAAATTAAATCAAAGTGAATTTGCATAATTGTTGTAGTCATTGGCATCTGTTCACCACCTTACGCTTAGTTATAATTGAGATAATAGAACTATAGAATTCTAGATAGTTACTTTATGAACTGGTATCGTATTGTTTTGAATGTGAATCCAAAGTTAAAAAGTCCTACTGCAAACTTTCAGCAAACTATTTTTACTCCGTGAAGTTTAATAACTGGTATTAAATCAAGAATAACAATTCCAGTGTTAGTATCTAAAGTATCATGTTTGCCTCCATGATTCTTGATATTCAAAAGATTGTTTTAATATCAAGGTTATCTAGGATGTGAAAGAATTGTTTTAGAAACCATCATGTGTGGAAGATATTGCGATATCTGAAATAATGTTTTGGTTGCAACATGATAGAGTATAATTTAGCAAAGTTTGTGTTCTCATATTTGATGAGAATTTGTGAAGGTTGAAGACGCTAGACGTTCAAATCCTCCAAAAGTTTTTGGAAAGCAACATTATACTCGCGATTCTTCTTTATGAGCTATGATAGCTTGATCATGAAAGTTTTCATGATAAGGATGAATAGAAGATGTAGGTAAAATGTTTACTACACTAAAAGATTACTAAAGAATGGATTTTGAAAGAACGACAAACATTTGATGATGGTGATCTACCTCAAAGTGCAAGTCCAAAGGTATTAGTATTTGACTATACACATTTTGGACTATGTGTCATGTGTATGGTGCCACTGTTGATGTTGATAGACTCTTTTAAAAGGGAAAGGAAATGCTGAAAGAGAATCTTAGGAATATTTGGCAAGAAAGAAAGACTGGAATTTTCCATCTTAGGTATAGAGATGATATACATGTTATGGTTGTATTCTTTGCTTATTAAACAATGTGGTTCTTGGGTATTGGACACCGAATTGGTTGGTGCGAAATGTCATGCAAGACAATACAATTCATGAACTGCAATGGCATAAGTAACCAGCAAGAGAATATGTGATGATGTTCATCAGAAACAACAAGGTGTTATTGTGTTTCTTGTTGACATCAAAGCTTTCCTTCAAGATTTGTTTCAATAATTGTTATTAGGTATTATGAGAATAAAAGGTTGTTCAAATAATTACCGTATTCCATATAAGATGGATGATTTACAAGTCTAATTGGAGAAATCACATCCATAAAACTAAATGCTAAAAATGTCGCAAGACAAATGATTGAAAGATCACTTACGAAGTAACATCGCTGTTTAAATTATATTGGAAGGAAAACATGTAGAAACTCCATGTTGATGGAATTTTGGAGACTTTTGATTTTTGAACAAATGACGCTTGTGGGACTTTCCTGGAGATAATCAAATGCCAAAGAAGAACGAACGACTAACTTATTGGAATTTGTAATATTGACGTGTGTAGTCCATTATGTGCCATTATGTGTAGTCGTGAGCGATGGATTTCTGCTTCATATGCTTTCTCCGGAAATTTGAGTGAATATATGTGTATATTTACTTAATAAGGATGAAGTGTGAAATATTTGAAAAAGTTTAAAGACTTTCAAGATGAAGTAGAAAATCGTTGTAACAAGAAAATAAAGAATTTATGATTGGATCATAAAGGAAGATATTTGAGTTACAAGTTTAGCATAACACCTAAGATTTGAGGAATCGTTCCATGCATTTACATTTCGTGAAACACCATAGGAGCATGGAGTGTTCAAGATATGTAATGAAACCTTATTTGACATGGTGAGATCAAAGGTGTTAGTTATAAAAATACCATTGTATTTTAAAGATTAAAATCTTTGGTGACTACCGCTTTTACACTGAAAAGAGCACCATCATGATCCGTTGAAATGACACCAAATAAGTTATGGTCTAGGATAAAACCTGAGTTGTCCTTTCTTAAAATTTTGGTATGCTAGGGATAAGTAAAATGTTTACAACCAAAGTCGGACAAGCATGTTTGTATGTTATTACGAATAACCATTGGGTATTCCTCCATAACACCGAAGACAAAAGTATTTGTCGATTAGAACTTCAAGTTTCTTGAGAAGGAATTTTTCATGAAAAGTTAAGTGGGAGGACAATAGAACTTTGATAAGGTTATTGAACCTTAGCTACATGTGCGGAGTTGCGCAGTACCGGATAGTGTCCCGGAGGCAGCAACAATGATCATGGCTCACGTGCTTCAAAGGTTATGGTCACGGAGATCTAAGTTCCTATTGAACGAGGTAGGTCGGGTAAACAATCAAATACTAAGATTTGAGAGTAAATCATTATTGTTTGAAAGTGATGAACCTACTACATGCAAAGAAGCGATGATGGTCCCTGACTCTGTCAAATGGCTTGAAGCCATAAAATCCGTGATAGTTCCATACATGAGAAATCAAGTTTTGAACTTGGAAGACCCTCTGGAAAGGTGTAAAACCTTGTAGTCATATTTGGATCTATAAAGAAATAGACATGGATGTTTCACATCTATGAAATAGTCGACATGTCGGGAAAGAGTTTACGACAATGTTCAAGGAGTTGAATATGAAACGATTTTATCTTGCATAGCCATATTTCGTCTGGACGGATTAATGTAGCAGTCACTACATATAATTTTGGTATATGATAGTTGAACAAACAAAACAAAGTTTTTCTAATAGAATGGTTACCTAGGACACGTAAATGACACGATCCAAAGGGTTTTGTTAATTTAAAGGATGCTAAAAGCCATGCAAACTACGATGGTTGAAGTAAGCATCGCGGAGTTGGAATCTTCACCGTGATGAAACTGTTAAAATAGTTTAATTTCATCGGAGACGGTGAATATGCTTGCATTTGCAAGAAATTAAGTGGGAGCGCTAAGATATATTTCTAATACATTATATGAAAGATATATTGTTGATTAGAAAGTATGTATCTTTTATTTACACAAGTTAATAATTTCATTTCGATGAAAGAATTAGGAAAACCCCGAATATTAGGTATCGATGTCTACATGGATAGAATGAGATGCTAATATGGTTGTGCCAAATGTACATAGATGAGATATTGAATGAGTTAAATATGGAAACGACAAGAAAGGTACTTGTCGCACAAGAAGGATTGAATCAAGATTCAAGTGTTTTGACACTTGGTAAGTGAAACAATATTCAAGTGTTTTGACACTTGGTGAGTAAAATCACATGAATATTTTGATCAATCATACAGTGATATGTACACATACAGATATGTCCTATGCTCTAAATGTTATGAGAATATACTAGAATAACTCATAAGATGATCATTGGATGATAGTAAGGATATTCTTATGACCTTTGGAAGAACTAAGAATATGTTATTTATGTAGAGGTGACAAATAGATAGATAGTTCATTATAAAGTATTACATTGATACTAGTTTTATCACAAGATACAAATTAAGTTTATCTCAATTTAAAACTATGGGTGGCACAATGTAATGGAAAGGAAGTTCCATAAATGGATTTGGATGAAGTTCCAAAGTTAAGACATTGTGACAGATACTACAACAAAAGGCTAAGAATAAGACTGTCATTGTAGCAGCAAAAGAGGGAATTTGTGCCAAGTAGTTTGTTATCAAACTAGGCGTGGTTCATAGCGGGCTAATACTATGAAAATATATTGTACAAAAATTGTATCGACATGATTTAACCCCAAAGAACTAAAGGTCTCACCAAAGGACCAAAGTTATACAATGCCATCTCATTGGAGAATGAGTGATGTGTAGAGACGCAGAGACATGCAAATACACACGGACCTAGAAGTGTCAGATCCGAAGATTAAGTTTACCACTAGAAATCATGTATATACAACACCAGAAAGCCATAGGTATTGAATGCACAAGTTTTTCTAATCTAGATTATTGACTCTACTGCAAGTGGGAGACTGTTGGGGATATGCCCAAGAGGCAATAATTAAGTGGTTATTATTATATCTTTATGTTTGTGATAAATGTTTACATCCCATGCTATAATTGTATTAATAGGAAACATTAATACTTGTGTGTTTTGTAAACATAAAAGAGTCCCTAGTAAGCCTCTTGTTAAGCTAGCTTGTTGATTAATAGATGGTCATGGTTTCCTGATCATGGACATTGGATGTTATTAATAACAAGGTCATATCATTAGGAGAATGATGTGATGGCCACACACCCATAGTAAGCATAGCATTAGATCAAGTCATTAAGTTTGTTTTGCTACAAGCTTTCAGATACATAGTAACCTAATCCTTTGACCATGAGATCATGTTAATCACCGTCATTGGATGAGTACTTTGATGATATCAAATGCCACTTATGTAACTGGGTGGTTATAAAGGTGACATTGGGTATTCTGAAAGTATGTGTTGAAGCGCATGGATCAAGAGTGATATTTGTCCATCCATATGACAGATAGATATACTCTGGGCCCTCTAGGTGGAATATCATCCAATTGGATTGCAAGCATGTCACTAGGTCACAAGGGATGTCATATCACGGAACGAGTAAAGAGTACTTATCGGTAACGAGGTTGAACTAGGTATAGAGAAACCAACGATCAAACCTCGGATAAGTAAAGTATCGCGCGACAAAGGAAATCAGTATCATATGTGAATGGTTCATTTGATCATGAAGTTATTGTTGAATATGTGGGAGCCAATATGGATCTCCAGGTCCCGCTATTGGTTATTGATCGGAGAGGTGTCTCAATCATGTCTGCATAGTTCACGAACCGTAGGGTGACACACTTAACGAATCGATGATATTTAATTAGATATGGAATGTGAGTTGGAGACCGAATATTGTTCAGAGTCTCAGATTGGATATAGGACATCACGAGGAGATCAGGAATGGTCTGGAGAATGAGATTCATATAAGGAAAGTCAATTTCCGGGGATCGGAAATGTTTTCGGTGTTGACCGGAAGCTTCTATAATGTTCTAGAGGGACCACCAGTGGTTCGACCACCCCAGGAGGGGGTAACTTGGGCTGTGGAATACCCTAGGGGCCATCTGCACCAAGCCCTAAAGGGCCAGCCGACCAACACTAGTAAAAGGGTCAAACCCTAGTTTGAATAGTCAAATCCTAGTTTGAAAAGTCAAACTCTAGTTTTGGTAAGAGGGAAGACTTGGAGGGAAAGTTCCCAACTCTTCTCCTTGGTGGCCGAGTTGGGGGGGCATGGCTAGGGCTAGGAACCCTTGGCCGCCCACCCCCACCTATATAACGAGGGGTTGGGGGCACCCCCTGATACGTCGGAAACGTATCTATAATTTTTGATGTTCCATGATTGTTTAGTATCTACTTTGCTTTACTTTGTCTACACTTTGAGGCATTTTTATATGTTTTCTGGTACTAACCTATTAACAAGATGCCAAAGTGCCAGTTGCCTGTTTTCTTCTGTTTTTGGTTCCAGAAAGGAAGAAAATCAATATTCTCGGAATTGGACGGGACAAAAGCCAAAGTCAATATTTTACCGTGGGGAAAGGAAGCCAGAGAACAAGACAGAGGAGAGACACCAGGGGGTCACACCCCCGGGCCACGCGGCTGGGCCTAGCCCGCGCTTGGGGGTGCGGCCGCCCTGGCTACCCCCTACCTCGCCTCTTCGCCTATAAAGACCCCCCGATGCAGAAACCCTAAGAACCCGGTCAATCTTCCACGAAACCGTCTATAGCCGCCGCCACCATCGTCCCTAGATAGGGGGATCTGAAGCTCTTACCGGCACCCTGCCAGAGGTGAGGTCATCCCGGAGGCCTTCTTCTTCATCATGCTAGCATCCGGTATAAAGTGTGAGTAGTTCCACCTTGGACTATGGGTCCATGTAGTAGCTAGATAGTTGTATCTCCTCCTTGGTTATTGTAATCATGCATGTTGTGTTTGCAGGGATCCGATGGATATTGAGATTACTATGTCAGATTGATTAATGGTTTTGTCTTATTGATTCTATCATGTCTGTGTTGTTTGTGATCTTGCATGCTCTCCATTTCTAGTAGCTATCTTGGACAAGTAGATGCTAGTGACTCCAAGAGGGGGTATTTATGCTTGATACTGGGTTCATGCCTCTATTTAATCTAAGGGAAGTCACAGAAATCTCTAGGATTGTAGATGTGATGTTGCCACTTGGGAGAAAACAACGGTCTCTTGTTCATGGAACAAGTGGATTGTTTACCTTACACACTTTGCTTAAAGCAGTTATCCGTTGCTTGCAACTTAATACTGGAGGGGGTTAGGATGATAACCTGAAGGTGGATTACTAGTCATAGATGCAGTTGGATGGCGATCTATGTATCTTGTTGTATTACTCAATCGAATTTCCTAGGATCATGAATGTCTAGTATTGCATTGTTATGCCTTGCTCACTCCTGTCAATTTCCCTACTGTAAATTGTTTACCCAGCATGCCATGTTTATTTATCTTAAGGAGAACACCTCTAGTGAACTATGGACCCCGGTCCAATCTTTACCATTGATACATCTTCCACTGTTACTGTTTACCTTTCTGCAAACCACTATTACCTTCCACACCATACAGTTAATCCTTTGTTTTCAGCAAACCGGTGAGATTGACAACCTCACTGTTCGTTGGGGCAAAGTCTTGAGTTTATGTTGTGCAGGTTTCCAAGTTGCTAGCAACATCTTTGAGTCGTTTCCTTTCTCCTACAGGTTCGATAACTTTGGTTTCTTACTGAGGGAAAACTTGATGCTGTGCTCATCATACCTTCCTCTTGGGGTCTGCCAACAAAGCTTCCACGCAGCATCAAGACTTTTCTGGCGCTGTTGCCGGGGAGGCTAAGGACGTCTTCACAAGTGGAGTCCTTCACAACCTTTCTCTTTACTTTGTTTTTGTTTTTCTTAGTTTATTTTCTTGGTTTTGTTTGCCTCTTTTTATCAAAAACACAAAAAAATTAGTTCCTGCTCTAGTTGCTGCTGTTGTTGGCTTGCTCCACTTTTGCCAAAATGAAATCTGCTGAGAACACCAAGTTGTCTGACTTCACTAACAAACAACAATGGTTTCCTAACTACTCATATTGCTCCACCTGCTCCTGATGCTACCTTTTATGAAATTAAGCATGCTTTGTTGAATCTTGTTATGAGAGAGCAATTTTCTGGTGCTAGTTCTGATGATGTTGTTGCCCACCTTAATAACTTTGTTGAACTTTGAGAGATGCAAAAATATAAGGATGTAGATGGAGATATTATTAAGCTCAAGTTGTTTTCTTTCTCCTTGAGAGGAAAAGCTAAAGAATGGTTGCTATCCTTGCCTAGAAATAGTATTGATTCTTGGATTTAGTGCAAAGATGCTTTTATTGGAAAATACTATCCTCCTGCTAAGATTATATCTATGAGAAGTGAAATAATGAAATTTAAACAACTTGATAATGAACATGTTTCTCAAGCTTGGGAAAAATGAAATCTTTGGTTGAGAATTGTCCCACTCATGGACTTACTGCTTGGATGATTATCCAGACTTTTTATGCA
The DNA here is from genome assembly GCA_023614405.1 of Avena insularis. Lineage (NCBI taxonomy): Eukaryota > Viridiplantae > Streptophyta > Magnoliopsida > Poales > Poaceae > Avena > Avena insularis. Next base: position 215,958,919 of record CM042685.1, on the reverse strand, counting down.
GGTTTTGAACTTCTCCTCAAGAAACCTGTTGGATTCAGCTGCTGGAGGTACCTTTATGACCATTACCTTAGGTGCTGCAACAAAGCTCCTTGATAATATGATAGTTAATTATTCTGAATGGCACACTGAGAGAGCTCCACATGGTAAGAAGGTAAATTATGTTGAACAAACCTCCTCTTTGAGTGATAAGATTGATGTTATCATGGCTATGATGGTTAATGGGAAAGCTCATATAGATCCTAATAATGTTCCCTTAGCCTCTTTGGTTTCTAAAGAAGAGCAAGTTGATGTGAACTTCATTAGAAACAACAACTTCAACAACAATGCCTATAGGAATAATTTTGGTAGTAACAACAATTATAGGCTTTATCCTCATAATAATGGCAATACCTATGGAAACTCCTACAACAATGCTAGAAGTGATCCATCTGAACTTGAAGTAATGCTTAAAGACTTTATTAGTAAACAAACCACTTTCAACAAGACTGTGGAGGAAAAGCTTTTGAATGTTGAGAAAAATATTTCCTCTTTGTCTGAAGCACATTCCTCTTTGATTAATAAAATGGCTGCTAAACCTGAAACCTTGGAAAGTACCTTTGCTGCTACTCATGCCATACAAATTACTATTGATGAAAATGTTAGACTGTTAGCCCAACTTCATGATAAGTGGGAAAGAGAAGCTGAAATTGCTAGAAACAATAGTGTGTGCACTATCACCACCACCAATATGGATGCCACTAAACCACAAGAAGTCCTATTTCTCCTACCATAATGCCTAAACCCAATGAGCCTACTACTAGTGATGCTAAGTTTGATTTTGATCTTGGTGGTTGCAATATTTCTGAAGTGATTATGTTCCTACAAAAGCTTGCTAGACGTCCTGATGCTAGTGATATGAATGTGGCTTTCACCAAACACATTACAGATGCTCTTATTAAAATTAAGGAAGATAAGTTGAAACACAAAGCCTCTATTCCTAGGAAAGTAGAAGATAGTTGGGAACCCATTATTAATATGCAAGTGAACGACTTTGATCTCAAAGCTTCATGTGACCTTGGTTCTCGTGTCTCTATTATGCCTAGAAATATTTATGAAATGCTTGATTTGCCACCTTTGGAAGATTTTTATTTGGATGTCCCACTTAATGATAATGCTAAAAAGAAACTCATGGGGAGTGTTAATGATATTCTTATTATGGTTAACAATGCTTCTGTCCCTGTTGATTTCTATGTTTTGGATGTTGAATACAATGCTTCTTGTCCTATTACTTTTGGAAGACCTTTTCTTAGAACTGTTGGTGCCATTATTGATATAAAAGAAGGCACCATTAAATATCAATTTCCATTCAAGAAAGGTATTGAACACTTCCCTATGAGGAGGTAGAAGTTTCTTTTTGCTCCTCCTTTGAAAGCAAGGTTTGATGTTAATGCTTCTTCATTTGAAAATACTTGATTCTTGCTTCTTGTGCCTAACTTAAAGGTGTTAAAGAATAGTACCTATTGGGAGATAAACCAATAGTTTTCTTGAGTCTTGGAATTTATTACTCCAGTAATGACCTCTCCTTATCATTTTTGTTTGCTTTTTGTGCCAAGAATAACCTCTAATGAGATAAAAGTAAGATTTGGGGACTTGTTGTCCCGAAAAAGATATTTGTGCTCCACCGTAAAAATTCGTGTAAAATCTCTATAAGTCGGATTGAGCTTATATTTTCTGAATAAATCCCCCAGTATGTTATATAACTTTAATTAGTTCAACACTTTTTTATTGGAGCAACATAAGGTCTTCGAAAAAATCGGTTTCTACCTACTGGTCTGTTTTGACAGTTTTCTGCCATTATTTGCATTTGCTTCTTATTGATTCCTTTTTGGGTTCTTTTTGGGAAATTGAGCTTTCTGAGGGAATTTATATAGTATCTTGTGTTTTTAGTGAAAGTTTTGATGTTCTAAAGCTAAACCCAAAGGTCTATTATCTTATAAATACACTAATGTTGCTAATAAAGATTGTGTGAAGTTTTGTATAAAGGAAAATTTTTAGGTGTAGAGAAAGAATGATGTAATGAGATGAAGAATGGACAAAAGCTCAAGCTTGGGGATGCCACCCCGTGTCACCCCAAGAAATATTCAAGAGGTACAAGCGTCAAAGCTTGGGGATGCCCAAGGCATCCTCTTCTTCATCAATAAAAAGCTTAGGTCTTTCTAGACACTTCATTTTTATTGTTTCATGCACTGTTGTGTTGTTCTTGGAGCGTCTTATTTTTCGTTTGGTTTGCTTAGTTTGCTTGAATAAAGTAGTTTGGACCCCCACTCTCGCTGTGTTGTTTCAAATAAGTTGATTGGTGTTGGAGAGGAGTAGAAAGTTCTTTCTTAAATAGTACAAGAGGAGCTTGCTTTGACTGTGACTTAGACTTTAGCATGTCATGCTAGGTGTTGTTTTGACCTTATGCTTAGTGATTATTGCTGTAGCATGACTTGTTCCAAACAATTGGGATTTCTTAATGTGCCTTGAAGGAATCATGTGTTGTTTTAGCATTCAAAAGCATAGTATTGTGGTATTCTCCTTTGATGCTTTGTTTGGGTTGACTTGGCACATGCTCACACCATGGTATGACTATAACAAGTCACCATAGCCTCTATGATCATTTAGTCCTTGACTTGTAGTACCACTTTATGCTTTGATTAGTAATTTTTTGTCGCTCTGCATGATTATGGCCATTATTGCTCTCTTAGTTGGTCGCTCCTAGTCTTTTGCTAGCCTCCACTTGTATGAGTAAGTTCTACTCATGCATCCAACTCCTAAGAAACCAAGTTATTCCAAAGTGTCCACTATAAATTCCTATGCATGGTGTGTTACACTATTCCAAGTATATTCTTGTTTTCATCTATCTTCCAATTAAAAATTATTTTCTTATGTGAAAACTTAGTGATTAAAGCTCTCACAAACTTGATGGCACACTTTATTTTTCTTGCCCCTAATAAACTTGAACCATTGTGTCATCTATGTTGTATATGCTTCCACTTATACGTTGGAATTAGCAGAACCGTGCTGTCACGGGGAACGCTTTCAACATTGCACTTGTACTTTGTACACAGTTGATATCATGCTCTTTTGTCTATGGATGTTGTCGGTGTGAAATAAAAGGGGAGCTTGTAAGTCCATGGAGTTATGTGTGTGTGTTAGATAAACGCCTGGGCCGCTAGCCTAAGCCATGCCTAATCATGGTGGAAACTTGCAGCATCGCCATAGTGAGCAATCTATGAAGCTTTCTTCTTATAAAAAAAGAGACATATTGAAAAGAGGAAAGAGATAAAAAGCACCATTTTCTCATGGTAAATAAGAAGATTGCTGAGATGCTCATTGTCTACTTGCCTTGTTATTTTGATTATGGGATAGCTCTTGTATCATGTGCAAGGGGTACCCCGTTGGTGGTTCTCTATGATACACATGTACTTACTATGACAAGAACTTACAGGTGACTAAAGTTGAGTAGCATGAGGAGTGGCCCTCATATTCAAGGGACATGAGATTGCGAACTTATACTTTGTCAAGCATATACTCCATAGTTTGTTCACTTTAACCTTAATCACTTCAAGATGCCTATGATAGGGGCAATGAGAGCTGAAAGCTAACAAGTACCATAATTTTTGAAAGCTCTTTTTCAAACTTGAAATCCCTGCTTCCCTTATGAAGGGCCTTTCTTCCACTATTATATTGAGTCTCCACCTTCTATCCTTAGGCACCAATTAAGAGAGCATAGTCGCCATTCTTAGTTCTATGTGCATTGTCCCAAAACTTATTGATTGATGCATATTGTTGATATTGCTTATCCTTGTGCTATTTATATCTAGTCACTCTTATGAACTTTGAAGGTGTACTATGCATCTATTTGCTACTCCATGAGGGACAAGCTGAGTGCCACTATGCCATGTTTTCTATATGTGAAACAAACAAACGTTTTTCAATGCATGTTATTCATGAATCTTTGTTTGTAACCTTTCATGTTGCATGCATAGTTACTTTGTCTTACTGTTAGAACTCCATCTTTCATGCTCATGTTTAGAGTTCTTTGATCTCAGCTTTCAGTGCTTGCAAATGGTTTGATCTTGATTTTGATGGTGCATGTCACCTCAAAAATTATTCTTTTTATCACTTACCTACTCGAGGACGAGTAGGAGTTAAGCTTGGGGATGCTTGATATGTCGGAAATGTATCTATAATTTTTGATGTTCCATGCTTGTTTAGTATATACTTTGCTTTGCTTTGTCTACACTTTGAGGTGTTTTTATATGTTTTCTGGTACTAACCTATAAACAAGATTCCACAGTGCCAGTTGCCTATTTTCTTCTGTTTTTGGTTCCAGAAAGACAGAAAATCAATATTCTCGGAATTGGACGGGACAAAATCCAAAGTCAATATTTTACCGTGGGGAACACGAAGCGAGAGTACGAGACGAAGGAGAGCCACCAGGGGGCCACACCCCCTGGACGTGTGACTGGGCCTAGCCCATGCCTGGGGGGGTGCGGCCGCCCTGGATGCCCCCCTTCCTCGCCTCTTCGCCTATAAAGACCCCCCGATGCAGAAACCCTAAGAACCCGGTCAATCTTCCACGAAACCGTCTATAGCCGCCGCCACCATCGTCCCTAGATCGAGAGATCTGAAGGTCTTCCTGGTACCCTATCAGAGGGGAGATCACCCCGGAGGCCTTCTTATTCATCATGCCAGCCTCCGGTATGAAGTGTGAGTAGTTCCACCTTGGACTACGAGTCCATGTAGTAGCTAGATGGTTGTATCTCCTCCTTTGTGCTACCATGTTTAAATCTTGTGAGCTCCGTTCATGATCAAGATCATATATTTGTAATCATGCATGTTGTGTTTGCGTGGATCTGATGGATATTGAGATTACTATGTCAGACTAATTAATGGTTTTGTCTTTGTTTATTCTATCATGTCTGTGTTGTTTGTGATCTTGCATGCTCTCCGTTTCTAGTAGCTATCTTGGACAAGTAGATGCTAGTGACTCCAAGAGAGGGTATTTATGCTCGATAGTGGGTTCATGCCTCTATTTAATCTAAGGGAAGTGACAGAAATATCTAAGGTTGTAGATGTGCTGTTGCCACTAGGGAGAAAACAACGGTCTCTTGTTCATGGAACAAGTGGATTGTTTACCTTACACACTTTGCTTAAAGCAGTTATCCGTTGCTTGCAGCTTAATACTGGAGGGGGTTCGGATGATAACCTGAAGGTGGATTACTAGTCATAGATGCAGTTGGATGGCGGTCTATGTATCTTGTTCTATTGCCCAATCGAATCTCATAGGATCATGAATGTCTAGTATTGCATTGTTATGCCTTGCTTAGTTTTATCAATTGCCCTGCTGTAATTTGTTTACCCAGCATGCCATGTTTGTTTATCTTAAGGAGAACACCTCTAGTAAACTATGGACCCCGGTCCAATCTTTACCATTGATACATCTTCCACTGTTACTGTTTACCTTTCTGTAAACCACTATTACCTTCCACACCATACAGTTAATCCTTTATTTTCGCAAACCATTGAGATTGACAACCTCACTATTCATTGGGGTAAAGTCTTGAGTTTATGTTGTGCAGGTTTCCAAGTTGCTAGCAACATCTTTGAGTCATTTCCTTCCTCCTACTGGTTCGATAACCTTGGTTTCTTACTGAGGGAAAACTTGCTGTTGTGCTCATCATACCTTCATCTTGGGGTCTCCCAATGAAGCTTTCACGCACCATCACCCCCACACATGCCTTGTCCTTGGCGCCTAACCCTAGACGCCGCTTCCCCTCTGTCTTCTCCACCGTCCTGCTCCGACTTAGGTGAAGCCCTACAGAAATCACTCCTCCACCACCACCACCACCACACCGTCGTGCTGTTGGGATTCCAACGAGATCTACTACCTCTGCTGCCCTATTGGAACTGGGAGAGGAAGGTCTTTATCGACTCCGTACGTGTGACCGACTGCGGAAACGCTGCCGGAACGCAGCGTCGGAAGGATTGTCTACACGATCTTGAGATCGGCAAGTGATCGACTACATCAACCACGAGAATCCGATCTCGTTAAACACTTTGGATCTACGAGGGTTAGTTCTCTTTAATATCGTTGCACCAATCTCGTGGATTAGATCTTGGCTTTACCATAGATTGGATCTTGGTTTTAAGTGTTCTTGCGATAGATTTTTTTTATTTTCCATGCTACGAACCCTACAATGATACCCGCAGGCATCGCCGCCATTGGTGCTGAAGCACTGAGCTTTCACCTAGAAAAACCTTTGTGCCGCTCCCCGGCGACCACTCGTGCCCCTGTCCCCAAGAGAGACCTCTAACACACGATTTGGGAGCTGCCAGAGCCAAGACGCCACCAACACCAAAGTACCCCAGAGTTCGCTCCTTGCCATCCACATGACTGAAGATAGGAACCACCACCACTGCCACGCCGCTCGCCGAAGAAACGCCCATGTAGTCCATCTTCCGGGGCCGCCGCCCCAGCTTCCATGAACTCGATCTAACGGCTCCGGATAACGTCACATCACACAACCGGCGAGAAGGCCAGTGTAGGGCAAAACTCAGAGTTGTAGTCCTTGAGTCACGCGGCAGCCTAGGGGAGGGGATCTGCCCTCCGTCACCTAAGGGTGAGAGCCGTACGAATGCGCATCGGTGCCAACAGGGCCGAGATTAGGCCCGGATCAGGCCAAGATCGGGGCCCGTCGATTCCTCCACCACGCTTCTGTAACCAAATCACCTCGCCGCCGGCGAACCACATCCCAAGTCGAGCCACCCACCGCTGCCGCCGCATAGTTCGCGCCGGCATGCCCCGCCGCCGGACGTCCATCGCTGCGCCACCGCTGCAGCGCCTCCCGAGACCGGCGCCGCTAGCGGCCCACGCCATCGCCAGGGGAGGCCCCATTGCAGCGCCTCCCGGGGACCACGCGCCGCATGCACCGCCGCCGGCCGAGCCCGCCATCACCGTAGAAGCATACTGCCGCCAACTGATCCCTCCCACGATGGAGCACCGGCGCCGGGTAGAAGCGGTCCCGCCGTCGGCACTGCTCGGACTTAGCCGGGCGGCACGCGCCACGGCGGCAGGGGAAAGGGAGGGTGGGGTGTGGGCCGGCGGCAGAGCGCTAGGGTTGCGTCTCGGTTGCCCACGCGGGTTTTTTTTAGTCAACAGCCAGCTGTCCTTGCTATTCTGACTGACATGAATGCACTCAAAAATGCTATCAATGCATTAATAGTGACTAACCTCCCTGGTATAAACTCACTTTGAGTCGGCGAGATAATATCTTGTAACAATGGGGAAGCCTATTAACCAAAAATTTGGAGACAATTTTGTAAATGACATTATGGAGGCTAATCTGTCTGAACCTAATGGGTGTCTCAGTTTTTTCTTGAATTAGAACAATGATCTTATCGTTAATTCCTTCCGGGTACGTACTCCAGTTCCTTTGAAAAATCGTGCCAGAAAACCATCAACCCGTGAGGCTTTTAGTGGACCGATTTGGAGAAGAGCGGTACTGCTATCCTCATCACTGAAACTTTGCATAACTCATCATTCATGCGTTGATCGATCCGTGCTTCCAAAAAGGTGTATATTGCTCATCATTCAAGTCTCTGGCTATGTATCTCGAGTAGAGTTATACGGTGGTAAATTAAGTGACAACCTTACAGAAGACGTATCAAATCGAGCGATGGGTTAGTGATTTTGGTCAGTAATTTAGCTGATCTGTGCATTTCGTTTGAACGGTTGAAAGTTTTCACACTTATGCTCCAGTAATTTAGCTGATCTGTGCATTTTTTTCAAGGGCAATGCACAATAGTTTGAGAGAAGAGAAAATGCCCATATTTTTAAGGGACTAGATGCTGACGGGTAGATTATTTCATAGATGACATTACAATACTCTGGACTATTCCTATACAAGACAACCACAGAAATTTAGCATGTCCATATCACTAGATAATTTGACATGGATAAGTAAATGGAATCCGACACAAAACTTCCAGTTGGTTCAGGAAAAAAGATTTTGACACAAGCTGACTGTTGATGAGGATGGTACAAACGCTGGAGATAGACAGATAGTACTCTATCACAAAATACTTGAGGTGAACAAAACTTTACAACATCTGCTCGGGAACATCATACAGATGTTATAGGAATACCAAAAATCTAGGACTTCTCTCTTAGTAGATGAAACATAAAAGCTAACTTAGCTAGAAATAGAGTCTATGTTAGATTTGATGTCATTGGCGATGGCCTTGGCATCTAAGGCAATACCAGCCAAACCCCTCCTCGCTAAACCAGCACAATAGAGCCCATTTGCACCTTTCCAGTGATTTGGGAACTTCTTCTTTGGCAAGCCATCGTTGTTCAGCATGTCCTCACCATTCTGGACTCATAAATCACATTACTTATGTCAGAATATAGAGAAATTGTACAGGGGAACATTCAAATCTCAATATGTTACTACCTTGAGCCACCTATTTGCCGTGCTTTTGTATCCAGTTGCAAAAACAATTGCATCGAAGGTGCCTTCATTTCCACCTTCAAATTCAATTATTTTGCATCAACCTTAGTAATCCTCCGTTGAACCTACAAAATGTTTAAAATAATTATTTGTCGTGCGAATTAACTTTTTATTATATTATATACATATCATGAACAAGGATATACTCACTTTTATGTTGCCGTTCTTGATTAACCCCACGGTGCCAACATCAATCACCGCGGACCGACCAGTTTCTGCCTTGATGACAAATGGACCCTTTTTTGGTCTGGTGATACCATGCCTAGTTAAATCACCGAATATGAAATTTGCCAACATCAAAAGGAGATTGTCTACTAGCTTCAGTGGAAGGTGATGAACTAGTGTCATCCCTAATCGGATTAATTCCTTTGTCATGATATGCATCTACAACCATAGAAAGGGTCGCACATCTTTTACACACACACGAATATTATGAAAAGTAAATTCTGTAGAGAAAGTCTAGTACACATACCGGGCTTCAAATAACGATAGAAGTATTGGCACCGTGAGATGCAAGGTCATAAGCAATCTCCATTCCAGAGTTGCCGGATCCAACGACCAATACGTTCTTCCCGGAGTAGTTGATGCCTGACTTGTATCTTGAACAGTGGATGGCCACACCTGGAAAGTTTTCGAGTCCAGGGATCACTGGAATATTCTCATCGCTATTCTCACCGCTTGCCACAGCAAGAAACTTTGCCTTATAATTAACTATTGTGCATTTCTCCATGTCACGGACTATGATGGTCCAACAATTCCCTTGGATGTCATATGTGGATGACTCAACAGCAGTGAGATACTTCGGCTGAATATTGAATCTCTCAATGTAGTCATCCAAGTACTTGACAAATTGGTTTTTGGGTATGTATGTTGGGGCATCTACTGGGTACGACATATGTGGCAACTCACAGAACTCCTTGGCAAGGTGAAGCTTGAGGCGATCATACGCGCGGTGGCGCCATAGTGACGCGCTGCAATTCTCACGCTCAACGATGACATAGGGGATGGAGAATTTGCTAAGGCATGCCGCTGTCGCGAGGCCTGCTGGCCCAGCGCCAACAATCAAAACCACAACCTCCTCCATATTGCTACAGCAATGATCTATAAACCTGTGGGGATAGTGTATGTTTGGTATAGGCTGGTTGCCCTATGGTAACTAGAGATATATTTGCTTGCCCGGATGCAATGTTTGGATGATCAGTCGCATATGAGACATATATACTTGTAATTTTCAACGTGTCAATTTGTTTTAGAAACGTGTTCAGATTATGAGATTCAGAAATGGCAAACCTTGACGCATATTAACTTGGTACACCTTCTAAAAACAATGCCATATCTGCATGAAAGCTTATCTCGAGACAGAATTGTTAAGGAATCCAATTGGTGACATTGCTCGAAAAACTTTCAAATGGGATTCAGGTATATTTAGGCCACATTAATTGAACGTTTCCAGTTGTCATGGCTATAAATTGTAATATTATAAGCGTATATTCTCCAATGTTTCTTTTTCTTATCTGACCGTTGCAGATCTCAATAGGATTAGGATATGTTCAAACTATACATTTTTAATGTTTTTCTTTCCATTTCTGATAGACATTAATGCAAAATTTATAATAGGATAAGGATACGAGTTATCTATCTATCTATCTATCTATCTATCTATCTATCTATCTACTAATTTTCCTTGAGATAGGTTCGTCCGCACCCTTTTTTGGTTCCTTTTTTCTGTTTCCCATTTTACCCCTGTGTGTTTGGACAATTACAAGGAGTGCCACCGCTTAGTGAACAGAAATAACTCCCATTGCTAAATCGCTACCTCTCTCCAGGAACGAATCCCTGCCCCTGTCTCTTCTTGATCTACCGATGACACACATGGCAGTGCCCCTAACATGGGAGGTGGTGACGACCGAAACCCGGTGCCTCACGCGGCGGCGGCCTGACCTGGCGATGGCGGCAACAAAAAACCAAAGCCTCACGGGGCGACCGCCTGGACAACGGGGGTGCCGACCAGAGCAACGGAGAGATGCAGAGAAGAACACCGGCCGACGCTTGCTGTCATGGTCTAGGAGGAAGAACGGAGGCGCGACCTCGGGGATTGGGGAAGAGCTCTTGGAGGCGGGGCATCACGACGGAGGCCCTGGTTTTTTGCACTTAATCATTGGCTCTCAAAAACGCGTGCTTATCCTTCCTGCCGCCTGCAAGTGCACCGACACCGCCATGCTTCGTCCGTCCCATGATCTGCTCTGTCTCCACCGCCAACGCATCCGAGCTCAAGCCCCGTGGCCAAGCTCGACCGCCTACGGCTAGGGATTGTTACTTTGTGGCCCGAAAGTTCAGAGGCTGAGGCATAGCAGGGTCCGAGTTGCTTGTAATCACTGTGATTCAAAAAGTTGGGGGAGAGGGGTAATTGCCGAGAGGGGTATTTCAAGTGAATGGTGGCCAAACCAAATATTTTCGAATCTCCATCATTATGTCAGGATATTCCGTTACACTAGTACATGCCATGACCCTTCTAAGCCACCCTGCACATGTCGTAGGGGAAATCCATTTCTGTACTTTCCTAACCCCTGACACTAAATCCAGCGGTGGCGGTCGTTTTTCTCCCCCCACACACTAAATCCGGCGGTGGCCGTCCCTTTTCTTCCTGTCCTGCCATATCCTTACCCTGCATGTCTAGTGAGGCCAAGGTTGTAGGTACGTCGACGACTGATTTTGGTTCGTTGGTGCTAGAGTCTCGAGCGCAACGCCAGAGAAGCGAAGCAGCGGTGAGGTCTTCAGCACAGGTTAGTGAGGAGGTCAGTCATAAGTCTGCTAACAAGGTACCTACGAGAAGCGGGTTGAAGAGAAAAGCTAGGCCGGCAGCGGAGTGTTCGGCTTCATTGCGGGGTCGTGGAACCCAGATCTCGAAGAAAACTACCCGGGAGAAGAGTGAGAGGTGAATTTTTCTTATCTGTGTCTTGTCTTATAAGTATATTAGTTACTACAAAGTAGAACCGAATAAACTGAAAGGTCCCTTTTTTATCAAATTATGTCCAGCTTCGATACATCAGACCTATATGAGTTCACAGTTCATGTACGCCCGTACACTGCAAAACTAGATTTTGGTTGCGAGAGGGTTGTATTCGGGCAGGATGTGCGTCTGCTTGTGAACTACAAGGAGGCGGTGTCTGTTCTGCGGCTGATAGAAATGCTTTATGCTAGGATTTTTTGGGATCCAAACAGAGGACAAAATTGGTGTGACACAATATGAGTGATACCTATATGCAAATTGAGCACTCTCATGATCTTCATATGCTATGGGAGTGTTGTGCAGCTGATCTTAAGGTAAAAGTTGAAGCGATAGTTGATGATATGTATGCTGATACTGGAGATTTTGCTGCTAGAGCTTCTCTGCTCGAGTTTATGGACCACCATATGATGATCAAGCTAAGTTCAATATATATGTAGAGGTGGATTCATACATGACAAAACTTGATGGCATAGTTAATAAGCCAGTTTCTTCATGTATTGTAGAGATAGACGTCGATTCCAAAATCATAAATGTTGTTGAACCGAGAGAGATGATTGGTAAGGGAATCATAATTGGCCCTAAGCATATGGCACGGCTCCGGTGGTGGCATCATAAGAAGCGGGAATTCATAGAGGTTTTGGATACTGAAGATCTGATGCAGATTACACGATGAAAGAAGCAAACCAGGAAGGTGTTCTTCCTGGCTACCATTTATGATGTTGTTGAACAGGTTATAGTGGATGTAGATGGCCCTGTTGTGGCTGAATAGAATGAGGTGATCGACGTTGATCAGATCTGATGAGAGCTGCTACCCAAGAATGAGGTATAGACCGCAGGGTTCCCCTGCCTGTATTTGTAACAAATATTATTGTTGCTTTGAAACTGTGTTTTTGTGGTTATATTTGTTCAGAGATTGCAATGTAATGTTCTATGAACTATTGAGATTTTCGGGCTTATCACTCACTGAAACCATCATTGTTGTAATAAGACATAAGTACATTGTAGTTGGCATGATTATGTTTGTTGAGATAATGTACTATACTTGTAATATAATGTTCTATGAGCTATTGGGATTTTGTAAATATCATTCATTGAAACCATCACTAAACAAAGTGATACATAAGCACCTTGTAGTTGATATGATTATGTTTGTTGAGATGATGTAATATACTGCTCTATGAGATTAGTAATTTGACTAATCGTTGGATATCATGGATGAACGAGCATATGGTTTAGAAAAAACCTACTAAGTAGGAGACAATGATCTATTGGGCGGACAGGTCTAGGATTTAGGATTAAGGGTTAAGGGGTTAGTGCAATAAATAGTGCATTATACCCTAAACCATAAACCCTAATCCTATAGTGTTCGGTAGATTAGAGTTTGTATGTTGCAATAAGTCAAACAAATTAGGAAGGAGGAAGTACATGATTAGTATTACAAATTAGAATGAAGGAAGAGAAAACCTATTAGTTATGAGACAGTAATCCAGTAGGTGTTAACTTGGCTTTCAACATAGATACCCCTTCACTTCCCAATGAAGTAACAAGCCGTGAAAGAGTGATCATAAAGGTATCGTTGGGTTTCTCGAAGAAATGGGTTGAGGAGTTTTTATCAAGACCAGGATTTTCCAATCCAAGTAACAGATAAATACACGTGGCCAACTCGGTGACGTTGCATTAATGAAGCTTGCAAGCGTATGACTAGGTCACGGAATGCAATGTCACGAGAACGAGTAAACGAGCTCATCGGAAACAAGATCGAACACAAGCATGGATATGCTGGATATCAAATCTTGGATGCCCTAGGTATCATATGGCAAAGGGAATAGGACTATTTAGTTAAGGTTCAAGCGATGAGATTCATGAATGCACGGGTGGTCATTATGGGCATCCAGGTCCCGCTGATGATCATTGACGCAAGAGGGGTCTTGGTCATGTCCGGAGCATCTCCGAGCCGAAGGGTGGCACACTTAAGGGTGGGGACGCATTAGGATCGAACCAGCACCACAGGAGAAATGAAAGAGAGAAACCAGAAAGGTTTCGGGTAACATCCGATGTTGATCGGAGGGGTTTGGAAGGATTTCCGGAGTATGAAATATAATAGTATTTTTGTTTTATACTAATTAGTTGAATTAATATTAAAAAATATTTTATTATTTATATTTATGGGCCACTATTTCATATTGGGCCACTCACGGGTGAAGGGCCCATAGGCATAGGCACCAAAGGAGAAAGGGGAGAGGTGGGCCCGGCAGAAACCCTAGGGTTTCCCACCCATGGGGTGGGGCCTAGGGCTGACAGCGAATGCCCCTAGCGGTGATGGCTTAGGGGGGGTTCCCTCCCTACTTGGACCTAGGGTTTGCCCCTCCCCTCCCTCCTATAAATAGAGGAGCCCCCTCCCCTCTATTTGCACAATAAGTTCTCTCCTCTCTCCCTCTATTCCCTAGAGCTCCCTCCACCTAGATTGGATCTAGCTCTTTGGGATTAGATCTCCACCTCCGCACTACCGTCGTGCGCAGGATGGTCCGACTTCCATCTTCTTCTGCTACTCGGCTAGATCGAAGCCTGGGAGATGTCCCTACACCGGGCGTGTGTAGAGTTACGAGGCGCAACACTTGGGGCCCTTGTCTTCATCACTATACGCCTTCCTGTGTAAGGCGTGCCATGGTCTTCAAAGGTTATGAATTCCATCCTCCCTCTTCGTTACTTATGTCTATATAAAATAGACCTTGGTTTTCGTGTTCACGTAGATAGAATTTTTTTGTTTCCTGCTACGAACCCCACCAGTGGTGAAATGGATCATATGGGCACCTAGAGGGGGGTGAATAGGTCCTACTCAATTTTTTAGTTCTTTTTCAAATTTAGGCTTGACACAAAGTAAATTCTCTAGATATGCAACTACGAGAATTTCCCTATATGCAACCCTAGCTACTAAGCACGTAAAGTGAGGAGCGAGGAAACCGTAGTGGAGCACGCAGAGACACAGGGATTTGTTTTACCGCAGTTCATTCCTTGTTAAAGGAAGTACATCTGGGTTGGAGGGGTGGGCGGTTCTAAGACCACCATGCCACAATAGGCCTCACCCTATTATCCAATGGATCTCACCATGAAAGGCCTGATCCACCTTCTCCACTATTGGTATACCCTTTGAGGCGGGAATCGGTGCCTTTACAATTCTAGTGGGGCACACACCCACATCCGAATTAGGAGCTCCCGTAATGACAACATGCTGTCACAAGAACAAGGATTATCAATATAATCAACACAGTATCTAGATATTTGCAAGAAATACTAGATCAAAGATTCTCCAAATGAATGGAGAGGATATGAAGTGCTTGATTGCAGTTGGTGAAGAACGAGCCCTCCTCCTTCAATTCCCCAAGGAACGGGGCCTTTGGGTGGATGAAGGTGGAGATATCTTGGATGAAACTTGAGGAGCAGATCTTGTCTTTTTCGAATGAACCAAGATTTATGGTAGGAGGGAGATAACTGGTTTAAATACCCCTGCACATATCAGGCCGTTGGTGAAGTTTGGGGGCGGATTATCCGCCCACAGTAGGGGCGGACTATCCGCCCTAGGGAAAAAATCCGCCCCCTGGACGGAAAGTCCGGGGGAAAATCCGCCCCCACACAGCGGGTAACGCCAAGCTTGACGTGGTGAAAATCCTCGAGGGGGCGGATTATCCGCCCCCCTCAAGGGGCGGACTATCCGCCCCTAGGGAAAATCTGCCCTAGAGACGGAAAGTCCGGGGAAAACTCCGCCCCCTCTCTAAGTGATGCCCCATGGCAATCCTTGAAGCAGATCCTGGGGAGGTGGACTATCTACCCCCCTGGAGGGGCGGATTATCCGGCCTGGGCAAAAACTATGGACCTGGCCGAAAAATCCGCGGGATATTCCTCCCCCCATTCTAAGGGTTGCGCCCTTGTGCCCTTTTGAAATAGGGGAGGGGCGGATTATCCGGCCCCTGGGAGGGGCAGATTATCCGCCCCCCAAAACCACTTTACAAGCTCCTTTTCAAGTTAAGATCTGCAGCACTTCAACGCACATTAAAATATCCTTGGTATTGTTATCTAACACAAAACACTAGGGATCATGAAATGTTCTTTCAATCTCCCCCTCTTTAGTGTTAGATGACAATACTAGGATTTGCAAGGAAAGCTACTAACATCATCTACAAGAAATGAAAGAGGCTCCCCCTAAATGTGTGCATATTAATAATTTGTATTTGAATACAAATGCACACACTAAAGAGTAAGCCAATTTCATAACATTGACAACAATAACAAGGATGAGTTAGGAAACATAGTCATACCACCATATTGATGCAATTAGTAGAAAACTCCATAATTCCATATGACATCAACATAATTCCATACTCCATAGATAAATCCAGAATTCCATATGAATAGTTCCACAAGATAAATCCAGAATTCCACACAAGAGCACAAATAGTACCACACGACAAAGTCTTATACAAACCAAGCACAAATAAGTTCAACACTAAAAGGGCACAAACAAGAAAATGAAGAAAATGAATGATAAATAGGCAAGTGCTTACGCCCGACCCATGCAAATTCGAGACCTAATGGAACTACTTCTCCCCCTTTGGCATCGAAACGCTAAAAAGGATGAAGAGCGATGCTAGCGCCCCAGAAGATCACTCCTCCTCATCCTCCTTGTCCTCGTCCTCATTGTAGTCAACCTCGTCCCCTTCCTCGTCATCATACTCATCATCATCAACAACTGGAGGAGTAGGCGCCCTAGGCGGTGGAGGAAACAGGTGGCTCTCGAGCTCTCCATAGTTGATCCCTAAGGTGTTCCATGGAGCATACAGTTATTCCGGAGCTATAGGAGGTGGTGGATGGCCAGTCGCCCCAGACACATGGTGGAGAATGAGCTGCTGGGTGTGGGCCATCTCATGGCTCCTCCTGTAGGCATCATGCTGGCCCTTCTGAGTGTCGATGCCCATGCAAAGGATATGCTGCTAAAACTAGTTGAGCTGCTTGACCTCACGTGCCATTGGGGACACCGCGGGCCGACTACCACTAGACCTTGCATCACGCATGAAGGACTCCGGGGAAGTGGAAGGGTGGGAGGTCTTCTGAGCCTTGTTGTAGATCTTCTTGGGCTTGTGAACGCCATCCAAACCAGTACCGAAATCCTCATGTGGTAGCATGTGCTTGATGAGAATCATAATGTAGGGGGCATATGGGATGGAGAGCCGGTTGAACATAGCATCAGTCATCTCATGAAATATATAATCCATAACATACAACTTGTAACCTGTAGATGAACCAGCATTGGTGGCACACTTATGTGCAAAAGCAAGCAAAGGAACCAGGTGACCACGGATCTTATCATTGTTGCCCCCACTTGGAGAGATGTTGTCCTGAAACAAGCCAACAAGAGCGGAATACATAGGAGAAAGGCCAGCAAAGTTACCAACAATACCATTAGACGTCAGACACGGAGCAAGAACAGTGTCCTTGGATGGCTTGAGTGGAGAAATGATGCGATGGCCAGAAGTTGTGTCACGCCCATGAAAAGCATACCCAAGGACCTGACCAAATATACGGAAGTCTGATTGAATCATAGTTGTCCCGGTCATCCACTTCATGGTGCTAAGCTCATCTCCGCAGATCACAAGGGTAGAGAAAACTGCTTCACAATAGAGGAGTCATAGTGGCACTGAAGAGTCATAAGGTGATGCAGCCCCATATTATTAGCCACATCCAAGGCCTCACTAAGTCTTTCCTTGCTTTGAGCCTCAGTCATATTCAGAGGATCCATAGGGAGAATCTTGAGAGTAGCACAAACATCATCATGAATGGACCGAAAGTAAGAGCACCAAAACATGGGATCCTTCGGAGGACCATCACTGTCAGCCTCGGCATAATAATCAATGTGGGGAATGGAGGAATAGTCAACGTTGTCCATGGCCTTATAGTTGGGTCGGGATTGCTTGACCCTGCCATTGCCCTTGCGAGATGCAACCCTCTTGGCTTTCCTTGCTCCCTCGGCCATCTGTTCAGACTCTCTTGCCAACCTGCAGACTTCAGTTTCGTGAATGAGCTTACCCTCTATGTTGGGCCTGAGATAACGGGCACGAGGACGACGTTTGTAGGTCTTAGGAGAACTAGAACCACTTGTGAAAAGCATGGGATAGGTAGAATGGGGATAAGCACACACACAAGTCCAAGAGGAATATTAGAAACAGTAGTAAAACAATCCACGGTCCAAAGATGTGCATTATGAAAGTCTAAGACAAACCAGAATAGGCAGTGAACCTCCAGGACGGATTATCTGGCCCTGGCAGGGGCGGATAATCTGCCCCCCGCAAAATTTCTCTGGTTTGGCCCAGATTCACCATGGCAACACAGATCGGGCACTAGGGTTGCAATACTACTGATTCTAACAAGCAAGGGAAACACATAGTAGCTTCTACAATGAGTTTTCCACCAAAAACAATGAATTCCATACAAAGGAGATGGATGAGGGAGTTACCCTCACTCATTGGAGGAAAAGTTCGGAGGAGAAGGTACCCAGAGGCATGGGGAAGAAGATCCGGGGAGATCCTGGAGAATCCGGTGGTTGAATTGACTCCGGGGAGGAGAGGACGCTCCGGCGGCGGCTTGGGGCAGAGAACGTGTTGGGGGAGGACTGGATGCTCTATTTGAGCCCTTCCTCCCCGAGCCCAGCCCTTAAAGGGCAGATTTGCCCGGGGCGGGTTATTCGGCCCCACTTGGGGTGGATATTCCCCCCTCTTTGAATTTTCTGTCAGCACAGATTCAGGCCAGAGCACCCCTTGCAGAACCCCTCGCAAGTATAAAAAGGACTTGTGTGCAAGAATAGATGGTTCAAGGAGAGAAAAAGGCTTGGGTTTAGAGCAACACACCGAGATGGTACTACACACCCTAAATTGCAAGAACAAATCAACTAAAAGCCAAAATTGGGTGTGTCTTGCCACGTCAGCCCTAGAAGGAACCAAGGCACCCCTTTATAAGGGGGGACGTTGGCTCCTGAGAAGGGGATCGTTTCATTCTACGCCGTAAGGCTCGTGTAGTAGTGTTCTTCCTCTCTATGAGACAGCTCTTGGAGCACTTGTATTCATTGAGAAGAGGAATAGAGAGTTATTTGTCGAGCATTTGAGTGTAGAAATCACTACATCTTCCCTCCCCGGATCCCTCTAGCATCCATTGGCCCCATACTTTAGCCTACCCATGGCATCTGCCGTGCCACCACCACGACAGTTGGAGCCCACCGTGGGGCTAGCAGCGGTGCTAGCTGAAGTCAAGATCCGGACAGGAAACTTCATCCACACCGGCGAGCGGGTTGTCTCTGGCTTAGTCCAGAGATTTGATCTCTGGGACTATGTCAGAGATAACGCGGGTAGCTTCAGGAGGAAAGCGCCTCCGCGCAACGGCGTCTTCATCAACCTGGGCACGCACAAGGTCTACGTCGGCGTCGACACCTCCTGCGTCTATCCTCACCGAGTTATTGATGCAGGAGAGCCTCCCCTCAGTGCTGCTAACGGTCCGCGTGGAGCACGCCCCGTCGGCAGCGTCGAGGTGATGGTGACAGCCGCAACACAGGCAGCAGGAGCAGGCGCCGGACCAAGCAAGGACCCGACGGCAGGAGGACAGGTGACTACAAAGCAAGCTGCTCCACAGCCCACCGAGGTAGATCCGCCAGCAGCCAAGTCAGCCGAGGTGCATGAGACGACCCCAAAGGCGGCAAGGGTAAGGTGGCCACCTCTGGAAAGACCAGAGAATATTCTCCAGGCAACTATAGATAATCTAACCACGCCTGTGGCGCCGAGACTTGATCTGGCTAACGCCCAGGAGGAGTTAGAAGAAACTAGACAAAAAGTACTGGTAGAGGCAAAAAAGGTGTTGGCCTGGCGGGAGTCCTTGAACAGGACCCTGCGAGAATATGCTAAGGCAAACAAACTGGATGTGGCCCCCGAGCGGGTAGATGAATTGAGATTGAGAGGAAAGAACCTCATGAATGATATGAATAAAGAGCATGAAGCTCGTGGAGGTGATTCAGTCAATCTAGGCTTGCCGAGGTATAGTACCCCATCAAAGAACCTAAGGGAGGCGAATGCCGCTGCTTTGGAACTGGAAGGATTAAGCGGGGAAGCCCGGCAGAAATAGCAAGAAAGAGTGAATGAGCTGGTGCGCATTGCGAATAAGCAGAATGAGGAAATGCTAAGGGCTGACACGGCGAGACCGGGAGCCTCGCGTATGGTTCATTCGGCTGGAGCAGCACCCGCACTATCTGCGGTAGCAGCATCCTCACCCGGGAACAACGCGTGAAAAGATAGAGTTGTGACCTCAGGAAAAAGAAATAAGCAAATTGTTCCATATGATCCGGCGGTTGCCGGAAAGGTCAATGAAAATAGAGGCAATGGCAGCCGAGGTAATAGTGGAGATAGAAACCCTGGCCGTGCTAACAAGGGGCATGGAGACCTCGGAAGGGGAAATCATGAAAACAATAACCCGGCAGAGGGAAGGAGAAACCCTCCACCTAATCCTCAACCGAGATATGAACCTCGGCAAGATCGAGAAGTGAGACCAGCTCAGCATAATCAGGCAAATGATAGGTATAATGATGGTTATTCGGATATGGATCATGCAGAACATGGTGGGAATAACCATTATGAAATACAAGAGAGGATCGTTTACAGAAACTTGCCGTCGAGTGACGCAAGACTGAAACTGGATAGATTATATCGCTCCGAATTATTAGAAGAACAGGATCCGCCAGGTCCGGCATGTTTCGGACCTCGGATCATGGGCGAACCACCAGTGCCGAACTTCCAATTGGCAAGGGGCACAAAAACATATAACAGGAGTACAAAACCACATGATTGGTTGATTGACTATGCCACTGCAGTAAAAATAGCTGGTGGAAACTTACGATGGGCGGTGAGATACGTCCCACAGATGCTGGAAGGACCAGCCAGAGTATGGCTGAACAATCTGCCGACAAGCAGTATCAACTGTTGGCTAGATTTTGAAGAAATGTTTGTCAACAATTTCACCAGTACTTATAAGAGGCCGAATAGGCCTCAACAGATCGCTATGTGCAAACAGAAGCCAAATGAAACAGATAGGGAATTCTTGACTCGGTGGTGTAACCTCAGAAACTCATGTGAAGGGCTCATAGAGTCTCAAGCGATAGCTTGGTTTGCTCAAGGTTGCCGATATGGGAGTGTATTATGGCAGACGCTTCAAAGAGATATGCCGACCACCTTGGCAGAGACCATCAGGATAGAAGATTCGTATGCATTAGGGGATCCGACACAACCAGAATTAATGTCGGCAGAGCATCGGGAGCATCAATATCAATATGCAAGAGATACAGCCGGATCATCGAGGCGCAACGAATTCCGAGGTAGAAGAAGGGAGGAAAGACCAGATTACAGATATGCTTCCAATCAGGTGGCAGTGGTAGTACAAGACCAGCCGAGTCATGGAAACAGTCAGCGACAGAAGAACAACCCTCAACAGTGGACGCCGAGGAATGAAGGGAAAAGGCATTGTACACCAGAACAGAAGAAGCAATGGAAGGAGAGGACGAAGTACACGTTTTAATCCATGCTGGATCAACCATGTAAATTCCACACTCCAAACCCGGCCAAGCCGGCTAATCATACAACTCGTCAATGTGCCTGGATGAACAATGCTATGGGGAGCACGGCGGGCATGCAAGCGCCCCCTCATCAGGTACATCGGCAACAGCAGCCACAACTAGCAAGAGCAAATGAGCAGCAGTTAATGTTACCACCACCTCCTCCGAGGTATGATAACTCGGACCGGAGGGATGCAGTGCATCAAGTGATAAATCAAGGTCAAGATGGAAGGGCAAACCCCGGAAACAACGGACGCAATGATTATAGGGAACATCATCAATCATATTGTGTGTTCACAACAGAACAACAATATAGGCAGAGTATACAACGCCGACATATGGAAGTAAATGTTGTTATGCCGGCGGTACCAAGATACGTGCCTTGGTCCAATCAAGAAGTAACCTGGAGCATAAAAGATCACCCGAAGATAATGCCGAATCCAGGGTCATATGCACTCGTACTAGATCCGGCATTTGTCAGGCCGAGCATTAATGTGAAATTCTCAAAAGTACTCATTAACAATGGGAGTAGTATCAACATCATGTACAAAGATACAATGCACAAACTCGGAATAGCACAGAATATGCTGCAATCCACAAGAACCACGTTCCATGGAATAGTGCCGGGACTTTCGTGTGAACCCATCGGGAAAGTCTGAGTAGATGTATTATTCGACACAAGGGAGAATTGCAGAGCGGAAAATTTAGAATTTGAAGTGGTAGACCTAGAAAGTGGCTATCATGCTTTGCTCGGACAGCCAGCATTGGCTAAGTTCATGAGCAGCTGCCATATTACTTATCTGAAAATGAAGTTACCTGGACCACAAGGGATGATAATAGTAGCCGGAGATTACAGAAAGTCAATGGAGTGTTCTTCGGCCAGATCTAATCTGGCCGAGTCATTGGTAATCGCGAGAGAAAAAAGGAGGATTCAGGAGGTAGCGGCTCTGGCTCAGTCGTCACAGCTGAATATGCTGGCACTGGCCAACCCCCATGGAAGTGTTTCTTTCCAGCCGACTAAAGAGACAAAAAAGATTCAGATAGATGAGCAGTTCCCAGAGCGCACCATCACGATTGGTGCCGGCCTAGATGCCAAATAGGAAGGCGAGCTCACCAACTTCCTCCGTGAGAATCGGGATATCTTTGCATGGTCAACTCAAGACCTGCAAGGTGTGCCGAGGGAGTTGGCTGAGCACTCTTTGCATGTAAGGCCAGGTGCAAGGCCGGTGAAGCAACCTCTCCGCCGCTTCGCCGAAAACAGGAGCAAAATAATAGGGGATGATAATAGGCCAGGTTCATCATGGAGGTGCTTCATCCGGATTGGCTATCACATCCGGTGTTAGCCCAAATGTAGCTGTCGTATGGCGAATGTGTATCGATTACATGAACCTAAACAAGGCGTGTCCCAAAGATCCTTTTCCTTTACCTAGGATAGACCAAGTCATTGATTCGACCGCTGGTTGTGAGTTGTTGCCATTTGTAGACGCGTATTCTGGTTTTCACCAGATACCATTAAATCCGGCCGATCAAATAAAGACTGCATTTATTACCCCGTATGGGGCTTATTGCTACCGCACCATGCCATTCGGCCTGCGTAATGCAGGAGCAACATACCAAAGATGCATGCAAAAATGTTTACATGACCAGATAGGAAAAAATTTACAAGTATATATAGACGATGTGGTTATAAAAACCAAAGAGAGCAAAACGCTCCTTGACGATATTCGGCAGACATTCGCAAACTTGAGAAGATTCCGAATGAAGATTAACCCAGAAAAATGTACCTTCGGTGTGCCGGCTGGAAAATTACTCGGTTTCCTCGTGTCCAGCCGAGGTATAGAGGCAAATCCAACTAAAATCCGAGCAGTTGAAAAAATGGAACTGCCGAGGTGTCTAAATGATGTACAAAAATTCACGGGCTACCTGGCTTCGCTGAGTCGATTCGTATGTCGGCTGGGGGAAAAGGCATTACCTCTATATCAACTGATGAAAAAGTCTGAGAAATTCATCTGGACACCGCAGGCAGATAATGCATTTCATGAGTTAAAAAAGATGTTGGTCACAACACCAATCTTGGCTTCTCCACTGTCAAAAGAACCTATGTTACTTTATGTAGCTGCCACTAACAGAGTGGTAAGGGCGGTGGTTGTCGTGGAACGGAATGAAGGGGATAAGTCAATACAAAGGCCGGTATATTACCTAAGCGTGGTACTATCGGCCTCAAAACAGAACTACCCGCACTACCAGAAGATGGCTTATGGAGTATACATGTCGGCGAAAAAACTTAAACATTACTTCGAAGAGCATCCGATAAAAGTGATTTGTGAAGCGCCCATAGCCGAGATATTGAGCAACAAAGATGCAAGTGGACGAATAGCAAAATGGGCAATCGAGTTATCACCTTATGCTCCGTAGTTCGATAGGCGATATGCAATCAAATCTCAGGCAGTGGCCGACTACTTTGTGGATTGTGCCGAGGTACAATATGAGCCGCCATTACCAGATCCGAATTATTGGACAATGCATTTTGACGGATCCAAGCTGAGAAATGGCTTGGGGGCAGGGATAGTGTTAACTTCGCCAAAAAAGATCAGCTGAAGTATGTGCTGCAGATACATTTCGCCGCATCAAACAATGTAGCCGAGTACGTCCATGGGTTAAAGGTGGCAAAAGAGATTGGTATACGTCGGATCCTATGCTACGGGGATTCAGATCTAGTAGTATAGCAAGTATCAGGCAATTGGGACGCATTAGATGCGGATATGGCCCTATATAGATTTCATGTGCAAAAAATCAGTGGATACTTTGATGGATGCGAGTTTCATCATATACCTAGGGCGGAAAATGACGCTGCAGACACACTGTTAAAACTTGGATCAACTAGGCAGTAAATTCCCCCAGGTATCGCCCTAGAGCACCTGAGAAAACCATCGATTACACCATCACCAGAGTCCGAGTCAATTCGTATCTCGGCATAATTGAAAGAAGGAAGTGTTCCAATGGAATTCGACAAAGAATGCGACCCGGATTTTCTGAAGGTGAACCCGTCCATCGCACGAGCGAACACAGAAAAATCCGAAGCTGTTATGTCGGCGGAAAATATGGAAATCGACAGTGAAACTATCCCAGAGAAAATCACGCCGATGTGGGCGCAACCCATATTCTCATTCCTTAAGGAGGAAATCTTGCCGAGTAATGAAGTACTGGCTAGACAAATAGTAAGAAGAGCAAAAGCTTACACAATCATAAACAATGAGCTGTATAAGAGAAGCGTCACGAACGTACTACAAAGATGTGTGGACTCGGCAGAAGGATAGGAAATACTCCTGGATATACATCAGGGAGAATGCGGGCATTACGCCTCATCCAGAGCTTTAGTGGCCAAAGCATTTAGGCATGGGTTTTATTGGCCGACGACATTAAAGGAGGAAAAAGAGTTAGTGGAAAAATGTAATGGTTGCCAGAGATACGCCAGCAAGATACATATGCCCTCGTCCGAGTTAAAGACAATACCAATCACTTGGCCTTTTTCAGTATGGTGTTTGGATATGGTAGGACCATTCAAACCAGCACGAGGCGGAATGACTCACATTCTAGTCATGGTGGACAAGTTCACAAAGTGGATCGAGGTGAAACCAATAAGAAAATGTGATGGACTAACAGCGGTAAAATTCCTAAAAGATATTATCTTGAGATATGGATATCCACACAGTGTTATCACAGATAATGGCACAAATTTTGCTGAAGGAGACTTTGCTAGATTTTGCCAAGAAAAGCACATAAGACTAGATGTTGCCTCGGTGGCTCACCCAGCTTCAAACGGGCAAGTAGAAAGATCAAATGGACTGGTATTGTCAGGAATAAAACCCCGTCTTATCAAGCCACTACAAAGGTCGGCATGATGCTGGATTGAGGAACTTCCAGTAGTACTGTGGAGCCTCAGGACCACCCCAAACAGGTTGACAGGGTATACCCCTTTCTTTCTGGTATACGGGGCAGAAGCTGTGCTTCCAGCTGACATAATGCATGACTCGCCAAGAGTAATCCAATACACAACGGCCGAAGTAAACGAAGTATCACGACAAGACGATGTGGATTTGCTAGTGGAAGCAAGGGAACTGGCGTTATCAAGATCAGCTGTTTATCACCAAAACCTCAGACGATACCATAGCAAAAAAGTAAATCCAAGAGTTTTTAAAGAAGGAGACTTGGTTCTTCGACTAGTGCAACGCACAGCAGGCATGCACAAACTCTCACCTCCATTGGAAGGACCATTCATTGTGAGTAAAGCATTGCACAATGATGCATATTACCTGATCGACGCTCAACCACCAGAGAAGAATAAGGCAAATAAAGCAGGAGACGAATAAAAAAGACCATGGAACATAGCCTTACTTTGCCCGTTCTACACTTAGAAGCCATATGTTGTATGTCGTGATGCGGCGCATCAAGTTGGAGTATCAAGCATGTATTAAACCTTGGCACCTCGAGCAATGACTCGGGGACCGCACAATGTTGTTTCTATTTTTTAAGACTATGTAGTAAACCTCGGCACCTCAAGTAATGACTCGGGGACTGCACTGTGTTATCTCCTATTTTGAATTATGTATTAAATTTCGGCACCTCGAGCAATGACTCGGGGACTTCACCATGCTATCCCTTATTTCGGATTATGCATTAAACCTCGGTACCTCGAGCATCGACTCGGGGACTGCCCCATGATTGTTTCTTGTTCTGAAATATGTATTAAACCTCGACACCTCGAGCAATGACTCGGGGATTGCCCCGTGGTATTCTCTGCATTGAGCTATGAATTATATTTAGGCAACCCAGTTTGTAACTCGGGGACTGTTTCGTGTTATTCGATATTATCTGAACAGATATAAACCTTCAGCGACCTAAGGGATAACTCAGGGATGACTTACACCGCTCATTAATTTCTTCCATTCATATAAGAGCTCGATAGCTTCAGCAGAAACTCGGGGACTACCCCAATTCGTTGCCCATAATTCATAAGATGCAACATAAATGTGCCTCGATCAACAAAGAAACAACAAGGAGAAACTAATTAACAATTTCTAGAGGTAACAACCTTAGCAAGTCGAAGTATGATAAGGGATACAAGCCGACCTATGAGGTTGGAGCATTATACTTCAAATAGAAATCGCGAAAACAACAACTATACAACCAAGTTTACAAAGGTCAAGCAAGATAGATGTCGGACGAAGGTCAACTACATGGGAGAATACGATCCGGCCTTACGAAATTAAAGTTGGGCAAGGCAAAGATATGAAATAGATAGCTTAACTTAGACGAAATGACAATAATTACCATCACCAATGCCTCAGCAGCGCAAGGCAAAAAGGTTCATACCACACATAAAATACGGTCAATTATTTAACAAACATCATACGCCCGACATGCCGGGGACTTAAAGAAAATCGAAGTTTTTCAAGCCTAAACACCAGAAGAGGCCAAACAACCCTTAAGGGGCAGTAGCATTGTCAGGAGCATCGGACATGGGTATCTCGGACGCTGAAGGAGGGACCTCGGTCTCCTCCAGGAGGGTATCTTCAGCAACTGGGCGCTCCGAAGTAGCTGGGGCATCAGTCGACGTTACCTCGGCTTCAACGGAAGCCATAGTAACCTCGGGCGCAAGCTCCGGCTGCCGAGAGACATCAGTTTGAGCTCGAGAGTTTTCAGTCCCTTTAGAGGACGATCGCGCGTCGCCATCCTCGCCCGAGCCATCGTTTGGATCACGGGAATTATCCGAATCACCCTCCGATTCATCCTGATCGGCCGAGTCATCACCCGATGCATCTTCAACTTCGACATCATCCGCTGGATTGGGAAGGAAACTTGGCCCTTCGATCCAATTATGCAAGTCAGCATACTCGATAAGCTGGAAGGCACGAGCTTGGCGGCGAGCAACAAACTCCGGATTTTCAACCCAAGGAGAGCCAATGCATAGATGCATCAGAGTATCGAGGGAAATATCCTCATACCAAGACAACACGACCGTAAGGGCCATGTCGGCTCCAGCCCTCCCAGCAGATTCTCTCTAGAGATTAAGTCGGGTCTGAGATGCCATCAGCCTCGACACGAGCACTTCAATTTCATCATTCTCAGGCGTTCCAGAAGTGTTCGGCCAAAGAACATGGTAGGCCTGGATAGCTGCTTGCACCAGATCTCTTCCCATGATTTTCATTAGTCAAATAGCAGCACCGACGACGATCAAAAAGTCTTCCATCGAATATTCTTGACTCGGAGCAACGGGGACGCCTCGGCGCTCACGAGCAGCAATCACAGCCTTAGTGATCACGGGTTTCGCTTCTGGAAAATGATCTACACAAAAAGAAATCATATCAATTAAAAATAAGAGAGAAGAATATAACTCGGCCACAGGCGGAGACTTACGATGGATGTAACTCAATATTTTTTGGAGATCTAGGGACCAATTGGCCCTACTCTTCTCGAACCGAGTTATTTCCTCGCTCATCGTCCGGGTCTTTAGCTCGGCAGCGTCCAGAAGTTCCTTATTTTTCTGCAACTGCAGGCTCAGTCGATTCTTTTCTTCAGAGAATTCCTGATCGACTTTTTCCAATTCAGATTTCTGAGAAAGCTTGAGAGACTCAACCTCGGCAAGTAACCGGGTTATTTCATCATCCTTTTCCTTGAGTTGCGCCGAATGAGTGGCAGCTTGCTCTAAAAAATGCAGCATCATATCAGGCATAGGTATGCATTCTTGATGCGATGCTGCAAATGTGTGTAACTCGGCTATAGCAAAGCCGGAAGGCTGTAAGAAACCCAATATTCATCCCGGACAGGATTTAACAAATGAAAAAACAAAAACGAGTAACCAACCTTCGAGAGCGTCAACTTTCTTGGTAAGGTGGGTATTCAGATTATTGATACTAGCTGCACACCAGCAAAGAGTGAATTAGCACAACAAACCAAAAATATTACGAACTTAAGGAAACATACAAAGATTTATTAAATTACCAGTTTTCTTCACTACGGGAACAACCTTCTCAAATTTTTCTTGCAGTTTCTTGTGGGCAAAGAGCAACCTTTAAAATTGGGCAGTCCGCCGATCATGGGCAACCTAGATATAATAGAAGGTTACAAAACTAGATATTCAAAGTTAAAGTAGATCCGTATCAAATAAAATTTGACTCGAACCTAGGTGGCTGGATATTCAAAGTTAAAGAAGATCCGAATCAAATAAAATTTGACTCGGATCTAGATGGCTGGATATTCAAAGTTAAAGCAGATCCGAATCAAATAAAATTTGACTCGGATCTAGGTGGCTGGATATTCAAAGTTAAAGCAGATCCGAATCAAATAAAATTTGACTCGGATCTAGGTGGCTGGATATTCAAAGTTAAAGCAGATCCGAATCAAATAAAATTTGACCCGGATCTAGGTGGCTGGATATTCAAAGTTAAAGAAGATCCGAATCAAATAAAATTTGACTCGGATCTAGGTGGATGGATATTCAAAGTTAAAACAGATCCGAATCAAATAAAATTTGACTCGGATCTAGGTGGCTGGATATTCAAAATTAAAACAGACCCGACCTAAGTGTAACTTGACTTATATCAAAGTGGCTAGATATTTAAGGCTAAAGCAAATCCGGACTGAGTAAAACTTGATTCGGATATCACGGCTAATTCGAGTCATGACATTTGATGCCTGACAAAGCTTCCAAACGAACAACAAGTTATCCGGTTGCAAGCTTCGGGGACTAGTGTGTATATGATACCATTTGAATGATAGACAAAGTATCAACAAAAACACTTACCTCATTCATCTTGTCACTATCAAGGACAATTTTGGCAGCCATGTGCAAGCGACTGCTGATGTCGGAAAGATGGAATGGTGGGCTACTCAGATTGCCTTCAAGTTGATCCGCGGCATTCCAGTTATTGGCATATTCCACCAAGGAGCCGAGGCTGTTTTCGCTCTCAGTGTGAGTCAACACTTTACCTCGGGCCCGTTGTGTGACCACCGCCGTCGCCGGACTCTTGTGAAGAGTAAGTTGAGTGTCGGCAGCAGGAGTGACAACAGGCTTAGCGGAGGAAGCTCCCTTGCGAAGTGCATCAGCTATGTTGGGCTGAGAAGAGGAGGCTGGCCCTTTCTGAGATGTTGAAGATTTAGTAACAAGAGTCTTCCTACTTTTAGTAGAGACTTTGGCAGGGGCAGCAACTTCAGCATTATGAATCACGTCCTAGGGGGCAGGAGGAACTGAAACCTCCAAGGGGGCCGAGGTGGTGATATCCTCGGATGGAATAGGAGTAGAAGTTGGAGTTGTGGTGATCAAGGGATCATTGGGGGAAACTTCGCTGGTAAAGACAGGAGCAACAGGCTCAATCGGATGATCCGGTGTGGGAGTTATGTCGGCAGTAACGGTGGGGTCAATAGGCAAATCTCGTCAAGGGGACATATGTGTCGGCGCAGGAGGAGAATCAACACGAGGAGGACTGGGAACCCGAGTATCTTCTGGAGGAGGAGAAGCCGGCCGAGTAGTATGGTCGTCATACTCGGACCACTAGGCTTTGCGGAGAGAGGAGCTCTGCGAAAGACAAAAAAGTCGAGTCAATAGATAGAAAGAGAGAAACAAGAAATACGAATGAAAGTAAACTCACCCAGTAACCACAGGCATGGTTTTACGCCTCGGAATATGATGCACAGACTTCTTCACTCGCTTCTTGGGGGCAGCACCGGAGGGATCTGCCGGAGCGGTGCGCTTCTTCGAGGTAGTAGGAGCTTGAGAAGAAAGAGGTTCGGCGTCGTGCACCTGACCAGACGGATTAGCTAGGAAAGAAGGAGCCGGAATTGCGTAAGAGATAGGCACTGTGGCAACTACCTCAAGAATTTGGACATCGTCCGAGTCACCTTCATCTGCATGAGCCGAGGTCTTGACTCGGACACGAACCGGAGCGACATCTGACTTAGGGACAAACTCCTCCGAGTCAGGTTCTCCGGTGTCCGGAGTATTATGATCTGCAGTCCATGGAAGAGCCAGAACCTCGGTATCCTCTGTCTTTTGCTCGGTAAATCTCTGCGAGAGAAGAAACAAGGAAGGATTAGAAAAATAACAATCATGAGTGCGACTCGTAAGCAAACACCAATGCGTAAATTTACCTGAGGAGGGGATTCCTGCGAGTGAAGGGCTTTAGTCCCCATGCCCACTCCTTCAGCATATCGGTCTTGAAGATAGCCCAGACACGCTTATAAATGTGATAATCGTCAAGATCAACCGTTGAAACTCGGTTGGCATCGATAGGACCACTCATATAACAAAGCTTGTGAGAGCGAAGCTGAAAAGGGCAGATTCGGCTGCTGATGAATGCAGTCATCAGATCCTCACCACGGAGCCCGGCGCGAATCAACTCCTTGAGCCGAATCTCGAATGCCTCGGCCAAAGCATGGCTCTCCCTAGGATTGTAGTTCCAATTCTTCTTGGAAGGGGGGACAATAGAAAAAGTAGGGAGCCGAATCTTATCTTCTTTCCCAATATTTTTGACATAGAAAAATGATTTATGCCATTTCTTACAAGACTCGAGGCCGGCGACACGCGGGAACTCAGAGCTCCTCCGAGGTGTAATGGACGCAGCCCCGCATTGGGTAAGAGATTTCTCGGAAGGGTGAAGAGATTTGTCCGGCACGACATTAGATCGGATTTGGAAGAATTTGGACCAGACATGTACGGAGGGCCAAAGGCCGAAGTACCCCTCCGAAGCCGAGATGAAAGCTGACAAAGAGGCGATAGCATTGGCCGGTAGATGATGCGGCTAGAGGCCGAAGTAATCGAGGAACCCCCTAGCAAAATCGCTAAGGGGGAGACTGAACCCACAAGAAAAATGGGATATGAAGACTACGTACTCTCCCTCATTGAGCACTGGAGAGGATTCTTTGCCGGGCAAGTGACAGCTTACCTCGGCAGGGATCCGGCACGTCTTGATTAACCACTCTACCTCACGGCAAGTGACAGTGGAACCCTGCCAAGAACCCCGTTCTGGACCGGACGCAAAATCATCGTCCTCCACGAGGGCTCCGCTGGCAGAACTAGACATGGGCTCATCGGAGGAATCAACGGAGGAGAAACTAGCGGCGGGGAGAGGCCTAGAAGTGTAGGGCCCCGTCGTGATTCTAACGAGCACGGAGGCGCAACGAAGAAGAACCGCCACGAGGAATCTAGGAAACAGAGGGATTGCCTAGGGCAGAAATCTAGCGGCGGTGCCGTAGGATAACTCACCAGCGAAGGCGAGGGAGAAGGGCACGGCGGTGAGGTCGTCGGAGCAAGAGAACAACAGCGTGACCGTCGAGGAGGTCGACGATGGCGCGGCCGCTAGCGCACGAACGGAGGCGCTGGCGCGAGGAGGAAGAAGAAGGGCAAACGAAGGGGGAAAGTAAAATCATAGCCCCGCTCCCCTCTTTATAACAGCGCAGTATTAGCGATAGTGGGATCGTGGGTGCGCCACGATAATCGCATAATCACGCGCGTGGTGGAACCGCTCGCAACTAGTGGAGCCACACCGAAGACCACACGACATAGGAGGGGATCGGGCCTCCTAACCGATGCGGTACTCGAGGCATCACTGTGCCGACGCGATGGGCGCAGTAATCACTGTAGCTTGTCAGTGGACACTGTAGAGGAACAAAAAACTAGAAGAACAATGATGAGTGGTACATGTAGGACGAGGCGTGTTCAGGAAGCTGCACGGATACCTCGAACAGAAAGAAGTAACTCAGAAAGAAAGAGAGAAGTATGTTGGGAAACTGATGTGGCCCGGCCAAGGTTTCGGGCAGGACCACACCAGCTTCGGGGACTAATGTTTGGGAGGTGGCCCTGGATAGGGTCAAGACAGGGGAAAGACAAAAGGAATCTCCCTTGTCGTGAGCCAAGTTACTGTTTGTGTCGGCCGTATCATATAAGAGTCGGCCGAGATAAGAAGGGCCATGACAAGTGTAGAATGATTAACACCTTATCCGGCCGACTTATGAGTTAAGTCGGCCGAATAAGTCTGACTAACTTGATTGCAGATGAAGGCCGAGCCGAGTTATGTGAGACAAGGCCGAGTAACGCGAAGCTTGCAGGAGAAGGAGGTGCCGATAGTCAAACCCTAGTCACTAGCTAGGAGGAATCTAAACAGAGCCAAGCACAAAGGACAAGGAGCAGAGCAGCAGAAGGGCAGAAGAAGGTCACGGAGGTGACAGTCAGGGAGCCCGAGGCATGCATGTGAAGGTCTCTGGAACATTGCCGCCGATAGAAGGGGGACACGGAAAGGAGGCCTCCGAGTTACCATATTGGGACAAGCTTATTCCAAGGATATGCTTGCCACGTCAGCCCTAGAAGGAACCAAGGCACCCCTTTATAAGGGGGGACGCTGGCTCCTGAGAAGGAGATTGATTCATTCTACGTCGTAAGGCTCGTGTAGTAGTGTTCTTCCTCTCTATGAGACAGCTCTTGGAGCACTTGTATTCATTGAGAAGAGGAATAGAGAGTTATTTGTCGAGCATTTGAGTGTAGAAATCACTACATCTTCCCTCCCTGGATCCCTCTAGCATCCATTGGCCCCATACTTTAGCCTACCCATGGCATCTGCCATGCCACCACCACGACATATAGTGTCCGGTCCATGATGTCTTTGACTGATTTTTCTATGTCGATTTTGGGGCTATGCATTAGAAACCGCTGCTTTTATTTTAAACAGAGCTCCATCCAAATCTGTGGAGACAACACCATATGAGATATGGCATGGAAAGAAGCCAGTATTGTCACTCTTGTAAGTTTAGGGATGTGAGGCTTACGTTAAGAAATTGCAGCCTGACAAAATCGAACCTATATGATACCCAAGGGAAACTATTGGTATACCTTCTACAACAAAGCCGAAGGCAAAAAGTTTGTCACGAAGGACGACACCTTTCTAGAGAAATAGTTTCTCACGAAAGGGGTTAGTGGAAGGAAGATAGAGCTTAATGAAGTCATTCACCCTTCTCTCCAAATACCGAGTAGCACAACAGAAAATGTTCCGGAACCGCCCTCTACAGTGGAAGAAGAAACGGATCATACAGATCATAACATCGAAGCTCCCACAGTTCGGATGCCATCAAGAGTATGTACCGTCCTAGATTGGTACAGTAGCCTTGTGATGTTAGTCTTGTTAGATGAACAAGAGGAACCTAAGAACTACAAAGAAGCAATGGAGAGTGCTGACTCCGAGAAATGGCTACAAGACATGAAAGCCGAGATAGGATCCATGTATGAGAACCAAGTTTGGAACTTGGTAGATCTCCCTGAAGGTCAAAAGGCCATGGAGAATAAATGGATCTTTAAGAAGAAGACAAATGGATGGAAATGTGATTATCCACAAGGAAAGACTTGTCGCAAAGGGGTTTCAAAAAGTGGAAGGAATTGACTATAGTGAGAATTTCTCTCCTGCAGCAATGTTGAAATCTATCCGGATTTTACTAGCAATTCCTGCATATTATGATTATGAGATATGGTAGATGGATGTCAAGACCGCCTTCCTCAATGGACACATTGATAAAAAGTTGTATATGATGGAATGAAAGGGGTTTGTCGATCATAAGGATGCTAGAAAGGTATGAAAGCTTAAACAATCCATTTTCGATTAAAGCAAGCATCTAGGAGTTAGAACAAGCGATTTTATCAAGTAATCAAGAGTTTTTATTTTGTACAAAATAATCAAGAATCTTGTGTTTACAAGAAAGCGATTGAGAACTCGGTGGCATTCCTGGTAGTATATGTGGATGACATATTACTCATTGGGAATGATGTGAGATTATTAGGGAGCATGAAGGAATATCTGAGTAGTCAGTTTTCCATGAAGGATCTAGGTAAAGCAACCTACGTATTGGGAATTAAGATCTATAGAGATAGATCAAGACACTTGATATCATTAAGTCATAGTACTTACATAGATAAGATTTTGAAGAAGTTCAAAATAGAAGACGCCAAAAGGGGTTTTGTGCCTCTTGTGAAAGGTGTGTCATTGAGTAAAACTCAATGACTAGCAACAACTGCTGATAGAGAGAGGATGGCTAATATCCCCTATGCCTCAACCATAGGTTCTATCATGTATGCTGTGCTATGTACTCGACCTGATGTGTCCCTGGATCTTAGTTTGACATGCCGTTTCCAAAGTGATCCAGGAGTGGAACATTGGACAGCTATGAAGAATATACTGAAGTATCTGAAAAGAACTAAGGATATGTTCCTAGTCTTTAGACGTGTTGATGTAGCTCTGAATGTAACTGGTTTCGTGGATGCGAGATGGAACACAGACTCCGATGACTCGAGGTCTCAGATAGGATATGTGTTTTTGATGAATGGTGGCGCGGTAACCTAGAGAAGCGCGAAGCAGCCAGTGGTGGCACATTCTTCAATGGAGTCGGAATACATTGCAGTTAATTCTACATCAAATGAAATTGTTTGGCTACGGAATTTTGTCATCGAACTAGGAGTTGTTCCTAATGCAGATGATCCTGTGACCATCTTCTGCGATAACACAGGTGCCATTGCAAACACATCAGAAACGAGAGCTCAATCCATAGCCAAGCATATCTAGCTGAGATTCCACGCCATTAGACAAAATGTTGAGAATGGCGAAGTCAAGATTTGCAAAGGGCATATAGATATGAATGTTGCAGATCCGTTACCAAAAGACTTCCACAAGCCAAGCATGAGCAACACCAGGATAGTATTGGTGTTAGGTCATTGCTTATTGTAAAGCTAGATTAATTTGTACTTTAGTGCAAGTGGGAGACTGAAGGAGATATGCCCGAGGCAAATAATACAGTTTTTTTATTTGATGTATCTCTTGTATGTTCATAATATGTTTCTTTCCATGATATAACTGTATTAACTCGAAACATTAATACACGTGTGGTATGTAAACAACCAGGTCTCTAGTTACCTCTAGCAAACTAGCTCATTGGGCAAGTGATGATCTTATGGTTTCGAGATCATGGTGATAGTGTGAATTGACAATGAGGTCACATTATTTGATAGAAAAACACCCAAAATTAATCACAATGAGATATAGTTACTTAACATTCATGATTGATGATAACATAGAAAACATCATGGTTTATATCCTTCGACTATGATATAATGCATAATCACTGTTTTAGAAGGATACTTTAATGATATCAAGTATCAAGATGTGAAACGGTGATCATAAAGGTATCATTGGGTTTCCCGAAGAAACAGGTTGAGTAGTTTTTATCAAGACTAGGATTTGCCAATCCAAGTAATGGATAGATACACGTGTCCACCTTGGTGACGTTGCATTAACAAAGCTTGCAAGCGTATGACTAGGTCATGGCACGGGAATGAGTAAACGAGCTTATCGGAAACAAGATCGAACATAAGTATGGAGATGCTTGAGATCAAATCTTGGATGACCTAGGTATCATATGGCAAAGGGAATAGTACTATGTAGTTAAGGTTCAAGCGATGAGATTCGTGAATGCACGGGTGGTCATTATGGGCATCTAGGCCCCTAATGATCATTGATGAAAGAGGGGTCTTGGTCATGTTTGGAGGATCTCTGAGATGAAGGGTGGCACACTTAAGGGTGGTGACACATTGGGATTGAACCGACACCACAGGAGAAATGAGAGAGAAACCAGAAAGGTTTCGGGTAACATCCGATGTTGATCGGAGGGGTCCGGAAGAAGTTCCAGAGTATGCAATATAATAGTATATGTGTTTTATATTAATTATTTGAATTAGTATTAAAACAATATTTTATTATTTATACTTATGGGAAGCTATTTCTTATTAGGTCACTCCCGGATGGAAGTTCCCATAGGCATAGGCGCCAAAGGAGAAAGGGGAGAGGGGGCCCGGCAAAATCCCTAGGGATTCCCACCCACGGGGTGGGGCCTAGGGCCAGTGGCGGTAGCTGGGGGGTTCCCTCCTCCCTTGGCCCTAGGGTTCCCCCCTCCCCTTCCCTCCTATAAATAGAGGAGCCCTCCTCCCCTCTATTTGCACAACAAGTTCTCACCTCTCTCCCTCTATTCCCTAGAGATCTCTACACCTAGATTGGATCTATCTCTTTAGGATTAGATCTCCACCTCCGCACTACCATCATGCGCAAGATGTTTCGGCTTCCATCTTCTTCCGCTGCTCGTCTGGATCAAAGCCCGGGAGACGTCCCTACACGGGACATGTGTAGAGCTTTGAGGCACAACACTTGGGACGATTCTCTTCATCTCTATATGCCTTCTTGCGTAAGTTGTGCCATGGTCTTCAAAGGGTATGAATTAAGTCCTCGCTCTCAGTTACTTATGTCTATATAGAATATATTTTGGTTGTCGTGTTCATCTATCCAGAATTTTTTGTTTCCTGCTGTGAACCCCAACACCTAGAACATGAAACCACTCCATGAATTGAGTCCAAACCCGACATTTATCCCCCTCTTGTAATTACACGTAACTTATCCAACTAGAGATTTCCTGGTAATTTGAAGAATCTTGACTTTCCATGTTTTCAACCCGAAAATGCGTATTTTTCCAAAGGAGGTGCAAGATTTGGGCGTGCCCAAGGCCTAGAGACAATTTTCACGCATGCTACATCATTATGTATGGCCATTCCCAGGAGGTGGATATTTATCTCGTGGCGCAAGCATATACTGAATTTTATTGAGTTACGGCCCGGTAAAGGCAGTTTCTAACTTTAGATACCCTATAGGACAATCTCAATTTTTAGGAAAAAATGGTTTGGGGTGCCTCATAGGGTACCTAGTTTGGATACATGCATAGGTCCAAGATTGCACCGACCCTTGCGTTGTCGCGACCCCTGACGGGTTTGGCCCATTTTGAACATTACCAAACAAAATCTAAAAAAATCAAAAAATGTGAAAACAGCTCTTGGAGCCCTTGTATGTGACCCACTACTCGCAAAAAATCATAAGCAAGGCATACCAGGTCTTTTGGCACCCAAGGCACCACCCGGATGTCTGTCGTGTAGGAGTTAACCTGGCACTCCATGGATCCCCCACTGCCCAGAACATGGAACCATTCCATGGATTGAGCCCAAACCCGACACTTAGCTCCCTCTCGACATTACAAGCAACTTCTCCAACTAGAGATTTCCTAGTTATTTGAAGAAATCTTGACTTTCCACTTTTTGAAACAAAAAACCGGTGTTTTTCCAAAGGAGGTGCAAGATTTGGGTCCACCCAAGGCCTCGAGGCAATTTTCACGCAAGCTACTGTAGGGTTTCGTAGCATGGAAAACAAAAAATTTCTACCGCATACAAACAAACAAGCCAAGATCTATCTA
This sequence comes from Avena insularis, assembly GCA_023614405.1. Classification (NCBI taxonomy): domain Eukaryota; kingdom Viridiplantae; phylum Streptophyta; class Magnoliopsida; order Poales; family Poaceae; genus Avena; species Avena insularis. Next base: position 215,921,415 of record CM042685.1, on the reverse strand, counting down.
CTAGATTGTAGCAACGAGTCGATGGAATAACTCACCCTCGAAGATTCCAAAGTGTTTAACGAGAGCGGATTCTCGTGGGTGATGTAGTCGTACTCTTTCCGATCTCAAGATCGCGTAGACGATCCTTCCGGCGCTGCGTTCCGGCAGCGCTCTCGCAGTCGGTCACACATTCGGTACTCGACGAAGACCTTCCTCTCCCTTGTTCCAGCAGGCAGCGGAGGTTGTAGAACTCTCCTCGCGATTCCGGCAGCACAACAGCGTGGTACCGGAAGTAGAGGGGAGATCTCGCAGGGCTTCGCCTTAAGCCGGAGCGAGTATGGTGGAGTATGAGAGGGCTCCTCGGTGATCTAGGTTTTAGACACACCAAGGAGGAGGTGCTAGAGCCGGCGGCTAGGGTTTGGGGCACCCCAAGTCGGCGGCTAGGGCAACCCTGGGAGGTGGCGGCAGCAGCAGGAGGTGGTGGCGCTAATCTAGGGTTTTGGAGGAGAGGTACTTGTGTGCTAGGAGGGGCAGCCCTGCCCCTCCCTTTATAGGTGGGAGGCGCGGCCAAGGGGAGGGGAGTCCCTCCCCAACTCGGCTTGGAGGTGGGCGGTTGGAGGAGGAATCCTCCCCAACTCGGTTTCCCACTCCTCCTCCTCTTTCCAAAACTTGCTGTTTGACTTTCAAACTAGCCGTTTGACTTTTCAAATTAGGATTTGAATAAACCCTTTATTTTGGACAGCAATGACACCTAGTACATGATGCAATCATTCCAACTTATAATGACACATTCATGTACCCTTCCCCCTTCTGGAGTGCCGGACATTCTAGAACATTCCCGATGAAAACACCGGAACCATTCCCCAACTCCGAAACGGGACTTTCCTTATATGAATCTTATTCTCCGGACCATTCCGGATCTCCTCGTGATATCCCGAATCCCATTCGAGACTCCGAATAACATTCGGTCTCTTTCTCATCATTCCATAACTACTCAAACAACGTCGAATCCTTAAGTGTGTCTCCCTACGGTTCGTGAATTATGCAGACATGATCGAGACACTTCTCCGTACAATAACCAATAGAGGAATCTGGAAATTCATATGGCTCCCACATATTTCTGATTACTTTGCATCGAATGAACCACTTACATACGATATCAATTTCCCTTTGTCTCACGATAGTTTACTTATCCGAGGTTATGATCGTCGGTATCTCGCATACCTAGTTCAACCTCGTTCGATAAGTACTCTTTTCTCGTTCCCGTGATATGTGATCCCTTGTGAGCCAGTCACATGCTTGCAAGCTAATTGGATGACATTTCACCGAGAGGGCCCAAAGTATATCTATCCGTCATATGGATGGACAAATCCCACTCTTGATCCATGTGTTTCAACCAATACTTTCTGAACACTCAATGCCACCTTTATAGCCACCCGATTCTGGTGTGGTGTTTGATGTTATCAAAGCATCCATCCGTAAAGGTGATATGCATGATCTCATGGTCAAGGAATTAGATAACTATGTATCAGAAAGCATATAGCAATTGAACTATTAAAATGACTTGATCTTTATGCTACGCTTATCTATAGGAGTATGTCCACCATATCATTCTCCTAACGATATGATCTTGTTGTTAATAACATCTAAATGTTCATGATAGGGAAACCACAATCATCTATTAACCAACAAGCTAGTATTACATAGAGGCTTTACTAGGGACTTCAAATTAAGTTTACAAATCACACAAGTATTAATGTTTCCTTGTTAATACTATTATAGCATGAATGTAAACATTTCTCATAAACACAAAGATATAATAATAACTACATTTATTATTGCCTCTAGGGCATATCTCCAACAGTCTCCCACTTGCACTAGAGTCATCTAATCTAGATTACATGGTAATATACCGAACACCCATGGCAGTTTGGTGCTGGTCATGTTTTGCCCTCGGGAGAGGTTTAGTCAACGGATCCGCCACATTCAGATCTGTGTACTTTGCAAATCTTTATATCCCCATCTTGGATATGTTCTCGAATAGCGTGAAAATGTAGCTTGATGTGCTTCACTTCTTGTGTGACCTTGGTTCTTGCGCATTGGCTATGGCGCCCATGTTATCACAAAGAGATAGACATTGGGTCCAGCGACTAGGAACCACACCCAGCTCTGTAATGAACTCTTTCATCCATATCGCTTCTTGTGAAGCCTCCGAAGCAGCCATGTATTCCGATTCAGTTGAAGATCTCGCCACAACGCTTTGCTTTGCACTCCTCCAGCTAACTGCTGCACCATTCAAAATAAATACGTATCCAGATTGTGATTTAGAATTATCCGGATCGGTGTTCCAACTAGCATCGGTGTAACCATTAACAACGAGCTGTTCATCACCTCCATAAGAAAGAACCATATCCTTAGTTCTTCTCAAGTACTTAAGGATGTTTTTGACTGCTGTCCAATGATCCACTCCTGGATCACTTTGATATCTGCTAGTTAGACTAACAGCATATGCGATGTCGGGTCTAGTACATAGCATGGCATACATTAGAGATCCTATGGCTGAGGCATAGGGAGTCTTACTCATCCTTTCTCTATCTTCCCGATGTCGACTTTGAGTCTTACTCAAGGTCGTATTGGGCAACATGGGCAAGAACCCTTTCTTGCTATCTTCCATTCCAAACCTCTTTAGAACTTTGTCCAAATAAATCTTTATGCCTAATATGTAAGCTGCTTCGCCAAGATCCTTCATTGAAAAACTATTATTCAAATATTCTTTGACACTATTAAGAAGGTCTACATCATTCCCAATCAACAATATGTCATCCACATATAGTATTATGAACGCTACAGAGCTCCCACTCACTTTCTTGTAAATACAAGCTTCTCCATAAGTTTGTATAAAACCAAAACTTTTGATTACCTTATCAAAACGTTGATTCCAACTTCGGGATGCTTGCTTCAATCCATAGATGGACCGTTGAAGTTTGCATACCTTGTTAGCATCTTTAGGATCGACAAAACCTTTGGGTTGCATCATATACAACTCTTCATCAATGTCACCATTGAGGAATGCTGTTTTGACATCCATCTGCCATATCTCATAATCTTAATATGCAGCGATTGCTAACATAATCCTCACAGACTTTAGCTTTGCTACTGGTGAGAAAGTCTCATCGTAGTCAACTCCTTGAATTTGTCGAAACCCTTTTGCGACAAGTCGAGCTTTATAGACAGTAACATTACCATCAGCATCTGTTTTCTTCTTGAAAATCCATTTGTTCTTGACAGCCTTCCGGCCATCCGGTAAGTCCACCAAAGTCCATACTTGGTTTTCGTACATGGATCCAATCTCAGATTTCATGGCTTCTTGCCATTTATTGGAATCTGGGCTCATCATCGCTTCCTCATATGTCTCAGGGTCATCGGTGTTGTGCACCAACATGATACTCATAACGGGATCATACCAATCTGGAGTGGTACGAGTTCTCGTTGACCTGCGAGGCTCTGTAGCAACTTCGACCGAAGTTTCATGATCATCATCATTGGCTTCCTCTCTAATTTGTGCAGGCACCACAGGAACTTCTTCCGGCGCTGCGCTACTCGTAATTTCGAGAGAAGGTTCGACAACCTCGTCAAGTTCTACTTTCCTTCCAGTCACTTCTTTCGAGAGAAATTCCTTCTCTAGAAAGGATCCATTCTTGGCAACGAAGATTTTGCCTTCGGATCTATGATAGAAGGTATACCCAATAGTTTCCTTCGTATCCTATGAAGACGATTTTCCGCTTTGGATTCAAGCTTGTCTGGCTGTAACTTCTTTACATAGGCTTCGCATCCCCAAACTTTAAGGAACGACAATTTAGGTTTCTTCCCAAACCATAATTCATACGGTGTCATTTCAACGGATTTAGACGGTGCCCTATTTAAAGTGAATGCGGCTGTTTCTAATGCATAACCCCAAAATGATAGCGGTAAATCTGTAAGTGACATCATAGAACGAACCATATCTAAGAGAGTTCGACACGACGCCGTACACACCATTACGCTGTGGTGTTCTCGGCGGTGTCAATTGTGAAAGTATTCGCATTTCTTCAAATGCTCGCCAAACTCAGTAACTTAGATATTCACCTCCACGATCAGAACGTAGAAATTTAATCTTCTTGTTACGTTGATTCTCTACCTCACTTTGAAATTCCTTAAACTTCTCGAAAGTTTCGGACTTATGTTTCATGAAATAGATATACCCATATCTACTCAAGTCATCCGTGAAGGTAAGAACATAACGATAACCACATGATGCTACACTCATTGGACCACACACATCGGTATGTATGATTTCCAATAAGTCCGTTTCGCTCCATCATACCGTAAAATGGAGTCTTAGTCATTTTACCCATCGACATGCTTCACATGTTTCAAGTGATTCAAAATCAAGTGATTCAAGAAGTCCATCGGAATGGAGTTTCTTCATACGCTTCACTCCAATGTGACCAAGACGCAGCGATTGCCACATATAGGTCGAGTTATCGCTGATTTCAAACGTTTAGCCTCAATGTTATTAATATGTGTATTTCCACTATCGAGATTCAACAAGAATAGACCATCTATCAAAGGTGCATGTGCATAAAACATATTACTCATATAAATCGAACAACCATTATTCTCGATTTAAACAAGTAACCGCCTCAATAAACAAGATCCCGATATAATGTTCATGCTTAACGCAGGCACCAAATAACAATTATTTAAGTATAAAACTAATCCCGATGGTAGATGAAGGGGTAGCGTCGACCGCGATCACATCAACCTTTGATCCGCTTCCCACGCATCGTCACCTCGTTCTTCACTAGCTTCCGCTTATTCTCTGACTCCTGCTTTGAGTTACAAATATGAGCAACCGAACCAAGATGAAATACCCGTGCACTACTACGAATACTAGTGAGATACACATCAATAACATGTATATCAGATATACCTTTCTTCTTGATGTTGCCGTTCTTCAAATCCACCAAGTACTTTGGGCAATTCCGCTCAAAGGACCTTCTCCTTTGCAAAAAGCACTCAAGATCGTGCTTGGGTCCAGCCTTGGTCTTCTTCGTCGGTGTGGCAACTTTCTTGCCACCCTTCTTGAAGTGTCCCTTCTGCTTAGACTTGCCTTTCTTGAATTTGGTGGTCTTATTGACCAACAACACTTGGTGCTCTTTCTTGATCTCCACTTCGCAGACTTTAACATAGCAAACAGTTCCGCAACTGCTTGTTCATGTTCTGCATGTTGTAGTTTATCACAAAGTTCTTGTAACTTGGTGGTAGTGATTGGAGGACACGGTAAATCCCCAAAGCATTAGGAATCACTATACCCAAGCTTTGAAGTTTGTTTGCGTGCCCAGACATCCTAAGCACATGCTCACTGACGGAGCTGCCCTCTTCCATCTTGCGCTTAAAGAACTTTTAAGCCTCATAGCTCTCAATCGCCGCGTGAGTCTCAAAGATCAATTTGAGATCACGGACAATATCATGTGGGTCTGAATTCTCAAACCTTTTCTGAAGCTCCGATTCTAAACCATACAAGATAGCACACTGAACTATGGAGTACTGATTCTTCCGAGCAAGGTAAACATTCTTTACTTCATCGGTAGCATCAGCTGCAGGTGGGTCACCCAGCGGTGCATCCAGCACATAGGTCAAATTACCAGTGAGGACAATCCTCAAATTGCGGAACCAATCCAAGTTGCTTCCATTGTTTTTCAACTTTTCTTTCTCTAGGAACGCATTAAAATTGATGGTAGGGGCTGCCATTGATCTACAACATATTTGCAATAGTTTAGACTAAGTTTATGACAAATTGAGTTCTAATAAATAATAAAGTTTAATCTAGGTGAACTCCCACTCAAAACAACATCCCTCACATTGTTTTAGTGATCACACGAACCAAATCCACCATATCAAAACCGATCATCACGAGAGTTGATATAGTTTCAATGGCGAACAATCGACATGTTCATCATATCTACTATATGACTCATGCTTTACCTTTCGGTGATCCGTGTTCCTGAGACCATGTCTGTACATGCTAGGCTCGTCAAGATCAAACCTTAGCTTCCGCATAAGCAAATCTGGCTTGCTTACGTTGTATACACTTGCGGAATCTAACACACCCGATCATCACGTGGTGCTTTGAAACAACAAGCTTTAGCAACGGTGCATACTAAGGGTGAACACTTTAGAACTTGAAATTTATGTGCATGAGGGATCATCTTATAATGCTACCGTCGTCTACTAAGCAATACAAGATGCATAAAGGATTAACATCACATGCAATTCATAATATGTGATATGATATGGCCTTTCTTCTTTTTGCTTCTGATCTCCATCTTCTAGCACGAACATGATCTCCATCATCACCGGCATTGCATCAAGGTCAATGACGCTTCTCCATGGTTGTCGTCCACCTGCTTAAACTATTACAACTACTTTGAATAGATACGCGGATCTTAACATAAATTAAAGACAACCATATGGCTCCTGCCGGTTGCCAACTTACAATAAGGAACATTGCATACATCAAATATAATCACAATCATGGCCATATCACATCATCAGACACCCTCGCAAAACAAAGTTAGACGCCTCTACTTTCTTTGCATATTTTACGTGGTTTGGGGCTTTCAATAAGTGTCATTCTAACTTACGAACAAGAACCACAACATTGATACTAGTATTGTTAATCACCCGTTGTAAATTGGATCTCCACTATGCTGGGAGAAACAGGAACCCGCAAAGCCACTTATGCAATACAAGTTGCATGTCAAGCGTGGAGCAAGTCTCATGAACGATGTCATGTAAGGTTAGCCCGGGCCGCTTCATCCCAACATCCCGCAAGATGCAAAGTACACAAGAAGCAATCGACAATAAAAGCATCAATGCCCACAATGACCATTGTGGTCTACTCGTGCAACAGATCTACATATAGACACGGCTCTGATACCACTGTAGGGTTTCGTAGCATGGAAAACAAAATTTTCTACCGCATACAAACAAACAAGCCAAGATCTATCTACTAGATTGTAGCAACGAGTCGATGGAATAACTCACCCTCGAAGATTCCAAAGTGTTTAACGAGAGCGGATTCTCGTGGGTGATGTAGTCGTACTCTTTCCGATCTCAAGATCGCGTAGATCCTTCCTTCCATGCTTCCGCGCAGCGCTCCCGCAGTCGGTCACACGTTTGGTACTCGACGAATACCTTCCTCTACCTAGTTCTAGAAGGCAGCTGAGTTTGTAGCACAATCCTCGCGATTCCGGCAAAGATAACGGCGTGGTACCTAAGTAGAGGGAGATCTCGCAGGGCTTCGCCTTAAGCCGGAGCGAGTATGGTGGAGTATGAGAGGGCTCCTCGGCGATCTAGGTTTTAGACACACCAAGGAGGAGGTGCTAGAGCCGGCAGCTAGGGTTTGGGGCACCCCAAGTCGGCGGCTAGGGCAACCCTGGGAGGTGGCGGCAGCAGCAGGAGGTGGTGGCGCCAATCTAGGGTTTTGGAGGAGAGGTACTTGTGTGCTAGGAGGGGCAGCCCTGCCCCTCCCTTTATAGGTGGGAGGCGCGGCCAAGGGGAGGGGAGTCCCTCCCCAACTCGGCTTGGAGGTGGGCCGGCGGTTGGAGGAGGGAATCCCTCCCCAACTCGGTTTCCCACTCCTCCTCCTCTTTCCAAAACTTGCCGTTTGACTTTCAAACTAGCCGTTTGACTTTTCAAATTAGGATTTGAATAAACCCTTTATTTTGGACAGCAATGACACCTAGTACATGATGCAATCATTCCAACTTACAATGACACATTCATGTACCCTTCCCCCTTCCAGAGTGCCGGACATTCCGGAACATTCTAGAACATTCCCGATGAAAACACCGGAACCATTCCCCAACTCCGAAACGGGACTTTCCTTATATGAATCTTATTCTCCAGACCATTCTGGATCTCCTCGTGATATCCCGAATCCCATTCGAGACTCCGAACAACATTCGGTCTCTTTCTCATCATTCCATAACTACTCAAACAACGTCGAATCCTTAAGTGTGTCTCCCTACGGTTCGTGAATTATGCAGACATGATTGAGACACTTCTCCGAACAATAACCAATAGAGGAATCTAGAAATTCATATGGCTCCCACATATTTCTACGATTACTTTGCGATCGAATGAACCACTTACATACGATATCAATTTCCCTTTGTCTCACGATAGTTTACTTATCCGAGGTTATGATCGTCGGTATCTCTGCATACCTAGTTCAACCTCGTTACTGATAAGTACTCTTTTCTCGCTCTGATATGTGATCCCTTGTGAGCCAGTCACATGCTTGCAAGCTAATTGGATGACATTTCACCGAGAGGGCCCAGAGTATATCTATCCGTCATATGGATGGACAAATCCCACTCTTGATCCATGTGTTTCAACCAATACTTTCTGAACACTCAATGCCACCTTTATAGCCACCCGCCACGGTGTGGTGTTTGATGTTATCAAAGCATCCATCCGGTAAAGGTGATATGCATGATCTCATGGTCGAAGGAATTAGATAACTATGTATCAGAAAGCATATAGCAATTGAACTATTAAAATGACTTGATCTTTATGCTACGCTTATCTATAGGAGTATGTCCACCATATCATTCTCCTAACGATATGATCTTGTTGTTAATAACATCTCAATGTTCATGATAGGGAAACCACAATCATCTATTAACCAACAAGCTAGTATTACATAGAGGCTTTACTAGGGACTTCAAATTAAGTTTACAAATCACACAAGTATTAATGTTTCCTTGTTAATACTATTATAGCATGAATGTAAACATTTATCATAAACACAAAGATATAATAATAACTACATTTATTATTGCCTCTAGGGCATATCTCCAACATTATGACCTTTGCTAAAAACATGACCTTTGCTAAAAACATTATTTTGGGTAATCATGATTTGATCTAAGGGTAGATCAAATATACTAAAACTAGACCACCATATATTACTTAATTTTTGATATTAATCCTTAAGAAATTACATCCTAGTATTCATTACATAACTCATGAATACCAATTTATATATATAACTTAAGTAATAGGAATGTAACAACTTAATATTGACCTATATTAATCTCATCTACTTATACCATGAGTATCATGGTAATGCCTAACCTTAACTCTTTAGTGAGTTTGAGTAGGAAAGAAATCAAGTCAAGATCATTCACCATATATCTTTCTTTCCATATTAACCCTTTCATCTCTATTGAATATTATTCTAATATCTATTGTTCATCAATGTTGAGTAATCAACTATTGATTCACCAATTCTTAACCTATCAATTCTTGTCCTATCAACTCTTGTCCTTATCATAGGATTCACTTCAGTCCTTAAGAGAAATAAGTAAGAAGAGGTAGGTGGTAATGCTAGTTTTAGATATATCTATAGGATGGGAGTGATTGAAGGGAATCGAATCAATATGGTAATTGAAGGAGTTAACTCACTCCTGAATGGATAGAAGAGTTATATGGAAGATATAATTATATGGTAACAAATAGAATTATAAGGATGAACATTGAAGATAGATACCAAGGAGTAATCCTATTGGATTAAGTAAGCATAGTCCATGAATAACATCCCTTAATCCAATAGAGATACTAAGAAGATAATTTCAATACAACTGTAATGTTGTATGGATGAAGCCTTGATTAGCCAACTAGAAACCTAAATCATAAAGGATCAAAGGATTATAATTATCATTCTTTATTCACCAAGATTGAATGCTTATATCATGTATAAGTGACATTGGTGGATAGAACATGATTGAACCCTAGTATAGATATGTTATCCTAGGTTAGCCATGACAAGTCACCATGATATGATGTAAGGTCTGTATATAAGATACTGGAGTTAAGTAAATATAAGATAGTATGATTATGATGATGTTAGAGCAACATTGGATTAAAGAAGTAGTATTTTCCTCTTTGGAAATACTAAGGACTTGAGGTGAAGTAGGATTTGATATATATATATATATCTCTTGAAGTAATGTTAGTGATGGATGATTAAGGAAGAATATGAATGGAGTTAGAAGTAACCACTTGTTGGATTGGACATTATAAGTAGTAGAATAGTTTGATATAACCAAGTATGGATATGAGAAGATTATGAAAAGCTTTAGTGTCAAGCTCATTGGATTTATAAATGGATTTAGAAGAATAAAAGGTGGATAAGAATATTCTTGTGATGTAAAGCTCATCATGTTAACACATGATGATGGACATGAAAGAGTAGTATATCTAGGAAAGGAATTCCTTAATTAGAAGTCCAGGATTGTGAATTATGGAAGATAGGAATTCTTGATAAATACTAAACCCTAAATCTATAATCAAGCTTAACATCCATCTCATCTTTTGGATAAATCATCCTATTTCCACAATGTCTTATAGGAATATTTTCCTATAGCAAATCACCTAAGCACATCTTTTTCATTTTCAATTATCATAACCGTATGTGCTTAGGAGTTATCTTTATCAATTCTTTTCCATAAGACCTTCTAGAAAATAACTTTCTATTTTAAAGGGGATATCATTAATGATCACAAACATAAATGTCAAGTGCTATAAACCATTGTACTCTAATATTATATCCATATTTTAACCACACTTAAGAAAGTAGTAAATAACTAGTTCAAGAAATCATATATGTATATTTTTAAATAAGTAGGGCGGTTAGGATTCACCTATTGGTGGATTATGAGTAAAAGAATTTACCATTTTGAGAACCCTAAAAATTAAATTCTCTTATATAATGGTTGTTATATAATACTAAAGATGGATATATGCTTTGCATATATTTAGCTATCTTAAACCATTATCATTACATTCACTAGGAGGAAATAAAAATCATTCTATAAGGGTATAATATATTTAACAAATCCCTAAAGCCCGAACTCATGTATTAGTTATAATAAAATATATACATTGATATTTCCTAAATTTATGAGGATAATATTAATCATATTATTTCCCTAGAACTTCATGTATCATATAATAAGAAAAGGATCACCATATATATATTTCCCTCCAAACTATAAAATTAACTAAAACTAAGTTTTATAAATAAATAAGGAAAGATCATTTAATAATCCATTATTTATTATGGAAAGAAAATGAATAACAAAGTCCCTTACCAATTATTAGAAAGATCTATAAAAACAAAATAAAGAAATGTAACATTATATAATAAAAGTTCACAAATTGAATCTAAATAACTTTATGATTGCTGCAAGTATTTAGCAAAGAAATTCCATTAAGAGAAGTCAAAACAATTGCTTAAATAAAAAGCTAGAAAAGAAAACAGAATATAGAAAATATAAAAGAAAAAGAAGGGGAAACATGTTAGCCTAGTTTCTGGCCCGTGGCCCATCTTCCCTCCTTCTTATTTGTTGCCGCTAGCAGCCGCAACAACCCAACTGGCCCAATTCCACAGCCCATACCATTTCACCGTTTCTTTTCCTTTCTTCTTCCTCTCGCTGAAGGTCATACCAAGCGCCGCACATCGACCACGTACACCGCCGTGATGCCCGCTAACACCAAGATCCACGCCGCCGCTGTTCATTCCTATAAGAAGGCCACCGACGCGCCGGAGATCCTTATCCTCACTCTTCCTCCCCAATTCCTCTCTGACCGAAAACCTAGCTTGCTGGAGCTGCACATCGCCGTCAATCCCAAGCTCCCCTGGCCTTCCTAAGGGTGTCGTTAGATTCACCTCACCGTCCTTGATCTCCCAAGCCAGGCCATAGAAGCCGACGAACCCTCTATCGGATAAATCGATACCTCACTGCCGTCGTCAATCACCGTCGTTCGCCGTCGATTTTGAGCTTGCCTCCACTCACCGACACCTTTGCGAGCTTCCTGGTGAGTCATTGTTTCTTCGAGTACTCTCCATGTTGTTTCCCTGGTTCTGTAACGCCGTCCCCGCGATCGCCGGCAAACACCGCCGCTGGCCGCCGTCGCACACTATGCTCCGGTGACCATTTGCGGGCAGCGCGAACGTAGTTCGAAGCTCCGTTGCCGTCTACGTCTAACTACCCTAAAACCGCAAGCAAGCGCGCACCCTAATGCTGGCCCTAGACACCACCTGTGGAGAGCTCCATTGCTGATGTCAGCGTGACATCACGCTGATGTCAGCAGGCAGCCAACGCGGGGTCAACACGAGTCAAACATGCCACGTGGGCGTATGATGTGGCCTAGGGCCCAATAGTCGGTGGTGTGTATGCGGTGTAAAAAATCAGTGCATGTTTAGAAAATAAATAAAACAATATACATTAAAAAACAAATAAATTCTAGAGATTAAATAAAATGAATAAACCTTAGAAATTCAATAACTTTTATTTTATAATTCAGAAAAATATGTTCAATATATGAAATTTTTTAGAAAAATAAAATCTATAACATTAAACTATTATCAAACATTATTATGTTAATAATTTAAATAATTATTATTTAATAAAGATTTTATAAGTATGAAAACTTTAATAATTCATATTTTAATATTGGTAAATATTAAAAATATAAATAAATTACCAAAAATCTTAGAAAAATAAGAACTAGAATTCAAAACTATAATCATGCATTATTATTTCACTTAATTAAACCTTTATTATTTATTAAGTATTTATAAAGTAGTAAATCTTATAAAAATAATATCTTATTATTTATAAATCACAAAAATAAATGTAATATACCAAAATGATCACAAAAATAATACCTACATGTTAAAAATAGAATATTCCACTTTTGAGGTAAATAAAAATTTAAAACACATTAACAACTTGAATTTAAATCTAACTCCTTAGTTAATAATTCATATAAGGGTAGATAAAATTTGCTAATATCTCAAAAATTACCAATTGAGTCTAGTAAATAGTATTAGTCCTATATATTGATATTATGAAGTCAAAATGGTTCAACACATTTTAAATACAACCTTATTGAATTATCATTCAACTATAAGTGTAGATCATTTTCTAAAAAGATTCCTATCAATTATAAAATCTTCAAGAATGATATTTTCAACTACATAAAATCTTTTCCATTACTTCAACTACAAGTTTATAAACATAACACCACACTATAGTAAATCCATAAATAGTAAGTATGTTATTTCCTTGATTACAAATCATAACCACACTTTATAAAGAGATAAAAATTTCTATTCCATTATAAAATTAAGAAGCCACTACTCAAATAAAAGTAATACTAATCTTAAGTAACTTTAAGGAAATATTTTGAAGAGAACAAAGTACAAATACCATAAGTTTTGTATCTTAAAGTCCATCTATGTCTTTAAAGTTAAATTTAGTCTACAATACTTCAAATACTATGCTAAAGACTTTGTTATGTATTTTATAGTTAACTTTGGTCTGTTATAATTAAGTTAAAGCACCTGAAGTCCAAACTATTCAAGCAAGCATAAACAAAACCAATCATATTCTATTAATCCTATTCTAAAAACTATCAGGATTGTTTGAACCTTAATAAAGAAATCTTTTCCTCAAAAGTTATTCATTTTGCCACTTAAATCAACAGATGACAATTAATCATAATCACATTACTTTATACTTTACTTGTATACTTTGGATCGATAACACTTAAAGTTCTTTATAAGTGACATTACTTGTAAAGTAAAATTTGAAGATAAACTATTATAGTGTAGGCAATCTTGAGTAGCACTCCATATGTGTGTATTTTATTGTTGTATAAATATGTGTTGTTCACACACACTCACAAGACTTAATAAGAAGCACAAGTATGAAACTTAATCTAAAAGGGCAACACATTCCAAAGAAACCAATTCCAGTATTCAAACCCTAGAACAACGTTATCCCCGTGATTCGAGTTTACGAAATTGCATTACATTACTTATGCATAATAGCATCATTGTTCTTTAAACATTAGTCCTTACCGGACCTATGATGCTGATTTCAGATATTGGATCTTATATTCTCTTGAAGACCGTGAGTGCATAATCTTGCAATCACAAAAGGCAAGTTCACACTTGCTCATGTCCTTTGATTATTTTCTGTAAAGTATTTTGCAAATCCAGTGTTGTCATCACCTGCATTTGAAAAAGGTCAGAAAACACTATTTTCATAATAATATGATTATAGGTTATTTACCATGAGGTAATAACCTACTAAAGGAACATATTATCTAGGACTTAACAATCAATGTCGCCGATGATTCTTGCGCCGTATATTAAGTGTTAACCATGAGATTTGGAATGGGACGGAGAAGTCAGCTGTATCCTTTTCCTCTCGCATGGAGGCAAGACGACCTTAACGTGACGTTGTGATTCCTTGTGCGGATCCAACATATGGGTGGGCACCCTTACGCCCCACACTTTTGGTGTCTAGATTATCTAAATGATGTTTAGGGATATAGTACATTTAAATTGTACTCGTCCGGGCATCACCAGACCATAGAGTCTTCGGGAACTCATCAGGGTTTTAGCCTGCCCGAAAGGGGGCTTAACGGAGGTGAGCCGACCCCAAAGGATCGTGCAGACATATGAGGTCGCGGACAGGGTAGTGATTAGCTTGGATCATCTACTAGGCCCCACACCATAGGAAGTGTGGACGGGAAAGATCACCCGGTTGTGCAACAAGGATTTGATCTCTCATGGGTAAAGTAACGCACCTCTGCAGAGTGTAAGAACTGTAACTTGTTACTCCTTGTTCTGGGAAGGAGCTGCAAACGCGCGGGAACGGAACTCCATGAAAGTTCTGGTAAACCCGTGAAGGCTGACGGACATATCTTTTCAGAATAAAAGCAACCTTTGAAGAAATGTTTATGAAAACCTGCATTGCCTACGACCTATGGTCTCTGGCTGTAGATATAGTGCATCAAACACTCTTTTCTAGTGAACTTGCTGAGTACGCTCGTACTCAACGTATCTTCTTAACTCTTGCTAGATTCTGAAGCCATTAAGACGACATCTACATCAAGTTATGCTCCAGGAATCATCATCAAAATCTAAAGCTCTTCAATGAAGTCAACATATACACCAACTCAAGTGAAGACGAAGTTACTGATTAGATAGGAATATAATCTCTAGCCATAGTGGAAACGTTCAACAAAATGTGGTTGACGTAGTCGTACTCGCCGTCTCCTCCTCGCGATCCGATCCGATCCTACGCCGCAAGTGGCGGCGCCTCCGAGCGATGCACACGTACGGTGCAGCGACGTCTCCTCCTTCCTTGGTCCAGCAAGTATGGTGGAGAGATAGATTGGATATGCAGCACGACGGCGTGGTGCTTATGGTGGAGAGTTTCTGCGGCAGGGCTTCGCCTACGCGCAGTCGGGAGAGAGAGAGTGGAGGAGGGGCAGTAGTTGGCGGCTAGGGTTGGAGAGTGGGAGAGGGGGAGGGTGCGCCCATGCCCTCCTTATATAGGGGGTTGGACGGCCCCCCCTTGACCCTCCTCCAAGCCCTAGGGCGGCGGCCCAAGGGGTGGAGTGGGGGGCAAGGCATCCCCCCCTCTTCTAGAAGGTCCCCTAGGGTTTCCCCTAGGGCTGGTCGATCTGGGCCTTAGGAGCCTTGTTCCCCTGGCCCAAAGTGGCCAGGGCACTTCCCCTTAGGCCCACGCAGGCCTCCGACAAGTGGGCCCACGTTGGTCCCACTCTGGAACCTTCTAGAACCTTCCGGTACAATATCGATAAACTTCGAAACGATTCCGAAATCCAAAAAACTGCTTTCCTTTATATGAATCTTATTCTCCGGACCATTCCGGAACCTCTCGTGATGTCCTGGATCTCATCTGAGACTTCGAACAAAAACTCATAAACCAATTATCCATTCTATCCTAGAGTCGATGCATGTTAAGTGTGTGACCCTACGGGTTCGAGAATATGCAGACATGATATTCTATCAATAATCAACAGCGGGATATGGAAACCCATATTGACTCCCAAATATTCATCGATGATCATATCGGATGAACCACGATGCCAGGATTCAATTAATCCCATATATGTATTCCCTTCGTCACGCGATATTTTACTTGCCCGAGATTCGATCGTCGGTATCGGCATACCTAGTTCAATCTCGTTCATAGCAAGTACTTTACTCGTTTCGTAATCCGATATCACTTTGTGATTAACTCCTTAACCACGTGCTTGCAAGCGGTGTTGATATCGACACGAAAGTGGGCCCGAAGTATATCTCTCCGACTCGGGAGGGACAAATTCCATCTCGATACATACAACCCAACAAGTACTTTCCGATCACCTGAGAGACACCTTTATGATCACCCTCACATAGGATGACGTTTTATGACCTCAAAGCTTTCTTCCGATACCAGGGAGTTGTATTATCTCATGTTCTAAAGAATACAATACTTGACATAAGAAAAAGCTTCGCAAAGATGAACACGATGACACGATCTAATTGCTCTGCTTAATTTGGGTCTGTCTATCATATCATTCTCCTAATGACATGATCGCATTATTAATTGACAACTCATATCTATGGTTAGGAAACCTTAACCATCATTAATCAATGAGCTAGTCCATAGAGGCGTACTAGGGACACGGTGTTGTTCATAAACCACACAAGTATCAAAGTTTCCGCTTAATACAATTCTAGCATGGAATATAAACTTTATCATGAACAGGAATTATAATAATAACATCTTTATTATTGCCTCTATGACATAATTCCAACAGTCTCCCACTTGCACTAGAGTCAATAATCTAGTTTACATTTGGCAACAATCTAACACCCATGGCATTAAGGTGTTGATCATATTTTGCTCGTGGAAGAGGTTTAGTCAACGGATCTGCGACATTCAGATCCGTATATACTTTGCTAATCTACAGATCTCCATCTGCTATATAATCTTGAATTATATGAAAACGGCGGTTGATGTGCTTGGTCTTTGGATGATATCTTGGCACCAGTGTTGTCGCACGATATCTCCAGTGGGTCCAAGGCCTTGGAACCACACCAAGCTCAATGATGAAGTTCCTGATCCAAACTCCTTCACTTGACGCTTCTGAAGTAGCCATGTATTCCGCTTCTATTGTAGATCCCCCGATCATGCTTTGCTTGCAGCTTCTCCATCTCAGAGCTCCACCATTCAAAATATAAACATATCCTGTCTGAGATTTAGAATCATTCGGGTCGGTGTCGAAACTAGCATCGACGTAACCTTTTATGACGAGCTGCTCATCACCTCCATAGACCAAGAAAATTTCTTTAGTCCTATTTAAATACTTTAGGATGTTCTTTACGGCTGTCCAGTGTTCCACTCCTGGATCACTTTGGTATCTGCTCCTCAAACTAAGAGCATTGGACACATCCGATCTAGTACATAGCATGGCATACATGATAGAACCTATGGCCGAGGCATATGGCACTTTGCTCATAGTATCTCTATCATTTACCATAGCTGGACCCTGAGCCTTTCTCAATATCTTACCTGACAACATGGGCAATGAACCTTTCTTTGCTTTATCCATTCTGAACCATTTCAGAACTTTGTCTAGATATGTACTTTGGCTTAAAGCTATTAGGCGTCTTTGTCTATCTCTATAGATTTTGATGCCTAATATATAAGCAACTTCTCCTAGGTCTTTCATTGAAAAACATTTATTCAAATAACTCTTCACATCGTTAAGCATACCAATGTCATTTGCAATAATCAATATGTCATCCACATATAGTACTAAAAATGTCACCGAGCTCCCACTCACTTTCCTGTAGATACAAGCTTTGTAGCAATTTGGAACAAATCCAAAACTCTTGATCACTTGATCAAAATGAAGGTTCCAACTCCAAGATGCTTGCTTCAGTCCATAAATGGAACGATGAAGTTTGCACACCTTATTAGCATCCTTAGGATCGACAAAACCTTCGGGCTGCATCATATACAACTCTTCATCAATGTTGCCATTGAGGAACGCAGTCTTGACATCCATCTGCCATATTTCATAATCATGAAATGCAACAATTGCTAATAAAATCCGAATGGACTTAAACATCGCTACGGGAGAGAAAGTCTCATCGTAGTCAACACCTTGAACTTGACGAAACCCTTTTGCGACAAGCCGAGCTTTATAGACAGTAACATTACCATCCGCGTCCGTTTTCTTCTTGAAAATCCATTTGCACTCAACGGCCTTACGGTCGCTAGGAGGGTCCACCAAAGTCCATACTTGGTTTTTGCTCATGGATCCTAATTCGGATTTCATGGCCTCTAGCCATTTCTCAGAGTCTGGGCTCATCATTGCTTCCTCATAATTCGCAGGTTCACTGTTGTCTAACAACAAGACGGTTAAGACAGGGTTGTCGTACCATTCAGGAGTGGCATGTGACCTTGTCGACCTGCGAAGTTCAGTAGTAGGATCGTTCGAAGTTTCATGATTCTCGTCATTAGCTTCCTCTCTTGTTGGTGCAGACGGTACTGGAACAATTTTAGGTGCTGCGCTACTCTCCAACTCGAGAGAAGGTTCAATAACCTCGTCTAGCTCTACCTTCCTCCCACTCACTTCTTTTGAGAGAAACTCCTTCTCAAGAAAGGATCCGTTCTTTGCAACAAACACTTTGCCTTCGGATCTGTGGTATAAGGTATACAATCGTTTCCTTAGGGTATCCTATGAAGACGCATTTCTCCGCTTTGGGTTCGAGCTTGTCTGGCATCAACTTCTTGACATAAGCTTCGCATCCCCAAACTTTAAGAAATGACAACTTAGGTTTAGCACCAAACCATAGTCCATACGGTGTCGTCTCAACGGATTTAGATGGTGCCCTATTTAAAGTGAATGCATCGGTTTCTAATGCATAACCCAAAAATGATAACGGCAACTCTGTAAGAGACATCATTGATCGCACCATATCTAATAGAGTTTGATTCCGGCGTTTAGACACACCATTGCGCTGTGGTGTTCCGGGTGGCGTGAGTTGCGAAACGATTCCGCTTGCTTTAATATGCGTGAGAAAATCATAACTCAAATATTCACCTCCACAATCGGATCGTAGAAATTTAATTTTCCTGTTACGATGGTTTCCACTTTGTTCTGAAATTCTTTGAACTTTTCAAACATTTCAGATTTATGTTTCGTTAAATAGATATACCCATATCTACTTAAGTCATCAGTAAAAGTGAGAAAATAGCGATATCCACCGCGTGTCGAAACACTCATTGGTCCGCATACATCGGTATGTATGATTTCCAATAAGTCCGTTGCTCGCTCCATTATTCCGTAGAACGGGGTTTTGATCATCTTGCCCATGAGGCACGGCTCGCACGTGTCAAATGATTCAAAATCAAGAGACTCCAAAAGTCCATCAGAATGGAGTTTCTTCATGCGTTTTACACCAATATGACCTAGACGGTAGTGCCACAAATAAGTTGGATTATCACTATCTACTTTGCATCTCTTAGCCTCAATGTTATGGATGTGCGTTTCATTGCTTTCGAGATTCAGAAGAAATAAACCATTCACAACAGGTGCATGACCATAAAAGATGTTATTCATATAAATGGAACAACCGTTATTCTCTAATTTAAATGAATAACCGTCTTGCAATAAACACAATCCAGATATAATGTTCATGCTCAACGCAGGCACATAATAACACTTATTAAGGTTTGAAACTAATCCCAAAGGTAAAACTAAGGAGAGCGTGCCGACGGCCATCACATCAAATTTTGATCCATTGCCAATGCGCATCGTCACCTCATCCCTTGCTAGCCGTCGTCTATTCCATAGCTCCTGTTTCGAGTTACAAATATTAGCAACTGAACCAGTATCATATACCCAGGCACTACAACGAGCGCTAGTAAGGTAAACATCAATAACATGTATATCAAATATACCTTTAATGGTGCCAGCCTTCTTGTCCGCTAAGTACTTCGGATAGTTGCGCTTCTAGTGACCCTTGTCCTTGCAATAGAAGCACTCAGTGTCCGGCTTAGGTCCAGACTTGAGCTTCTTCTCAGCAGGGGCAACGCGCTTGCCACTGCCTTTCTTGAAGGATTTCTTTGCACCCTTAGCTTTCTTAAAGCTAGTGGTCTTGTTGACCATCAACACATGATTATCTTTCTTGATATCCACCTCCGTAGCTTTCAGCTTAGCAAAGAGCTCATTGATCGTATCAGTGGAACCAATTTGATTGTGAGTAACTACAAAACCTTTGTAGATAGGAGGGAGTGATTGCAGAACTCTGTCAATCTTGAGCTCTTTTGGAATCTTGCATTCCAATTGCTCAAGACGTTGAGTGTAGCCCGACATCTTAATGGCGTGCTCACTAACAGAACTCCCTTCCTCCATCTTGCAGTTAAAGAGATTCTCAGAGATCTCATATCTCTCAGAACGGGCCTGAGTCTGAAACATGGTTTTCAGTTCCTCAAGTATCTCAAAGGGCCCAACGAACTCCTCAAAACGATTTTGAAGTTCCGGTTCCATAGCAAACAACATGGTACTCTTAATCACTCCATAATCATCTTTGCGTGACTGATAAACAACTTTTTCATCAGCCATGATCAAGAGTGTGGGCATCACCTAGCGCTTTCTCAAGTACATAGTCCTTTTGTCCGCCAGCGAGAATGATTCTCAGATTGCAGAACCAGTTGGTGAAGTTAGACCCATTGTTCTTAAGCTTTTCTTTCTCAGCAAAAACGTTGAAGTTGAAGTTGGACTTAGCCATTTGATCTAAAAAATTTGCAAATACAATTTAGACTATGTTCATGATAACTAGTTCAACTTAATCAAATTACTAGATGAACTCCCACTAAATTCAACATCCCTCAAGTTGTTTAGTGAACACGATCCAAATTCACCACACCTAATCCGATCTTCACAAGAAGAGATGTGGTTTCAATGGTGGACAACAAAGTGTCGATCATATCATTCATATGACTCATGTTTAACCTTTCGGTTCGTGTGTTCCAAGGCCATGTTTGTACATGCTAGGCTCATCAAGTCAAACCCAAGTATTTCCGCATGTGCAAAACTGGCTTGCACCCGTTGTATGTGAACATAGAGTTTATAGCACCCGATCATCACGAGGTGCTTGAAAACGACAAACTTTTGCAACGGTGCATACATGGGGAGAACACAATTTTATCTTGATCTTTAAGTGAGGAATCATCTTATAATTCTACCGTCGCGATCTAAGCATAATAAGATACATAAAAGGATAAACATCACATGCATATAATTTTATGTGACATGGTATAGCCAATCTCCGCGCAGTGATCTCCATCTTGTGCGCGCCAGCATGATCTCCATCACTCCACCATGATTGCCTCCACCACGAATAGCAACTAGAACTATTGCTAACTACTTAGCGATAAAGTAAAGCTATTACATGGCGTATAAGAAGTTAACACGCAGGTCATACACAATTATAAAGACAACCATACGGCTCCTGCCAGTTGTGAACTCATCAACATGCAAGTCGTGAAATATTACAAAACATGATCATTGCATACATCTCAATTCATACACATCATGTCTTGGGCCATACCATATCACAAAACACTCCCTGCAAAAACAAGTTAGACGCCTCTACTTTGTTGTTGCATGTTTTACGTGGCTTATGGGAGTAACAAGCTAAGAACGATTCTTACCTACGGAAAGCCACAACGGTGATATTATGGTTGCTAACATCCGTTGTAAATCCCATGACTACTATAGTGAGAGAAACTGGCATCCACCAGCCGCATGTGTGGAACAAGTCACACGTCAAGTGCGGAGCCGGTATCGCGAACGAGGTCGCATAAATTTGGCCTGGACCGCTTCGATCCCACTATGTCGCGCCATAAGAAATACACAACAAGAGGTTTGCAAAAGAAAACATCAACGCCCGCAACAAGCATGTTGCGTTCTACTCTTGAAACACATCTACGCATAGATCTAGCTCTGATACCACTGAAGGGTTTCGCAGCATAGTAAATCAAAAAAATTCCTACGGATGCGAACAAGAAAGCCAAGATCTAATCTAGGAGATGTAATCAACGAGACAGATTGATGAGATCTTCATACCCTTGAAGAAATCGCACAGCAGAAACGTTCAACAAAACATGGTTGACGTAGTCGTACTCGCCGTCTCCTCCTCGTGATCCGATCCGATCCTATGCCGCAAGTGGCGGCGCCTCCGAGAGATGCACACGTACGATGCAGCGACGTCTCCTCCTTCCTTGGTCCAGCAAGTATGGTGGAGAGATAGATTGGATCTGCAGCACGACGGTGTGGTTCTTATGGTGGAGAGTTTCTGCGGCAGGGCTTTGCCTACACGCAGTCGGGAGAGAGAGAGGAGGAGGGGCAGCAGTTGGCGGCTAGGGTTGGAGAGTAGGAGAGGGGGAGCGTGCGCCCCTGCCCTCCTTATATAGGGGGATGGCCGGCCCCCCTTGGCCCCTCCTCCAAGCCCTAGGGAGGCGGCCCAAGGGGTGGAGTGGGGGGCAAGGCATCCCCCCCTCTTCTAGGGTTTCCCCTAGGGCTGGCCGAGCTAGGCCTTAGGCGCCTTGTGCCCCTGGCCCAAAGTGGCCAGGGCACTTCCCCTTAGGCCCACGCAGGCCTCAGACAAGTGGGCCCACGTTGGTCCCACTCTAGAACCTTCTAGAACCTCTTGGTACAATACCGATAAACTCCGAAACGATTCCGAAATCCAAAAAACTGCTTTCCTTTATATGAATCTTATTCTCAGGACCATTCCGGAACCTCTCGTGATGTCCTGGATCTCATCCGAGACTCCGATCAAAAACTCATAAACCAATTATCCATTATATCCTAGCGTCGATGCACGTTAAGTGGGTGACCCTACGGATTCGAGAATATGTAGACATGATCCTCTATCAATAATCAACAGCGGGATCTAGAAACCCATATTTACTCCCACATATTCATCGATGATCATATCAGATGAACCATGATGCCAGGATTCAATTAATCCCATATATGTATTCCCTTTGTCACGCGATATTTTACTTGCCCGAGATTCGATCGTTGTATCGACATACCTAGTTCAATATCGTTCACAGCAAGTACTTTACTCGTTCCGTAATCCGATATCACTTTGTGATTAACTCCTTAACCACGTGCTTGCAAGCGGTGTTGATCTCGATTACCGAGTCGGCCCGAAGTATATCTCTCCGACTCGGGAGGGACAAATTCCATCTCGATACATACAACCCAACAAGTACTTTCGGATCACCTGAGAGACACCTTTATGATCACCCTCACATAGGATGATGTTTGATGACCTCAAAGCTTTCTTCCGATACCAGGGAGTTGTATTATCTCATGGTCTAAGGAATATAATACTTGACATAAGAAAAAGCTTCGCAAAGATGTACACGATGACACGATCTAATTGCTCTGCTTAATTTGGGTATGTCCATCATATCATTCTCCTAATGACATGATCTCATTATTAATCGACAACTCATGTCTATGGTTAGGAAACCTTAAGCATCATTAATCAATGAGCTAGTCCATAGAGGCGTACTAGGGACACGGTGTTGTTCATAAACCACACAAGTATCAAAGTTTCCGCTTAATACAATTCTAGCATGGAATATAAACTTTATCATGAACAAGAATTATAATAATAACATCTTTATTGTTGCCTCTAGGGCATAATTCCAACAATTATGCATAACCTGATGGTGGCTTTTGAATGAAAGAATTTGGTATTTTCATCTCCAAGCTTGACCCCCTTAACTTTTCCTCTTTGCTTCCAATAAGCATTCTGGTCTTGAACCAATGAAATTACATACGTTTTCAGCAAGTCTCTCAGGTTCCACTCGAGAATAGTAAGAGTTCTCATTTCTTCCAGGATATCAAGAAGTTCAATAGCTGCATTAACATTGCTGATTTGTGATTTTAAACAGGGCAAATTCTTTGCCCAAAGCTTCAGACCCCTTCTGACATTTTTTAGTTTAGCATTGCTTTTCTTAGATGAGTCACAATATCCAACTGGAATGTTCCAAGCATTTTCAACAATTGTTTTAAAATCACTATGCTACATCCAGTAATTCTCAAATCTGAAGACCTGTGCTTTTGGAATCTTTGTGCCAATAGAGATGACACGGGGCAAATGATCAGAGGTGGGTTTGGAAAGAGGGAAGACAAAAGAAGAAGGATAATTCTGAGTCAAGGAGGCAGATGTAAAGAACCAATCCAATCTCTCCAGAAGAGGATCCGTTTGCATGTTACTCTAGGTAAATTTTCTTCCTTTAAGGGGTAGCTCAATGAGACCCAGATTGCAAATTGCCTCATTAAAGAGGAGCATATCATTAAAATCCCCACCCTGCTTATTTCTATCAGAGGGATTTCTTTTGAAGTTAAAATCCCCCACAATGAGCCAATCCATATCATTAGGCATATTAACATTGGCAAACCCTTCCAAGAAATCTGCCTTTTTCTCAGGCTGACAAGGACCATAAACATTGCTGAGGATCCAAACATCCTTTGACAGAAGTGAAGTCAAAGTTATGGAAATGGAAAACTCATTTTGAAAATATAATTGTCCAGAGAAGAGTGAGCTATTCCAAATGATGATCAGACCACCAAAAGACCCAATGGAAGGTAGGAATTCAAAATTGTCAAATTTTGAAGGGCAGAATTTTCTGAGGTAAGTAATATCGAAATCCTCACTTTTAGTTTCTTGAAGACAAATAATGTCACATTTAGATTCATCAATCTTATTTCTGAGGGCCACCCATTTTTTTAGAATTTATGCCCCTAATATTCCAATTCAAAATCTTCCATTTTCTTTTGTTATCCATAAAAAACCACAAAGCAGGAATGATTTTGGGGTGGCACAACAAATGAAACCACCAAGCATAATTGGGAAAAAGACATAACCAGATGACACTCCAGAAGTCAATCACACAGTCAAGGTACACACCAAAAGTCACAGCTTGCAGCAGTCTATCCATAGAACTTCTATTACAAGGCCATAGGAAGGGAACCAACAAGATTCCAACAAAATAAGTTATGTGACACATTGGACACCTATTTGGGACACTTCTTCTTGGCGTATGTCCATAGGTATCAGCAACACCAGGCTTCTTCTTGCCCCCCAGGCTTAGACTTGAGGTGCCATTTCCTTTATTGGTGCCCTTGGCAGGGGCCTTAATGGCAATCTCAATGACTTTTCCCTTCTTGAGCAGCCTTTTGTCCAGCTCTCCTTCCTTGACCTTGTAGAAAGAAGCAACAAGGTTTTTAACCACCTTAGGATTTAAGCATGGAGGAGGAGCATTACAAGTAAGATAGTCTGGAATAGTTCAATTAATATGACTTCTGAAGCCCCCATTTAATTCCACAATTCTAGGACTCCTTCTCACCTCAGATTCAACACGGGGTTCCTTTCTCTTTCTCTTTTTTGGAGGGAGTAGAAGGAGTACCGGCAGACTTCAAGGTATCAAGACCCAGGCAAGGAGGAGGCATCTGAGAAAAGCTTTCATTAGGAATGATGAAAGAGATGGTATTCTCCTCAGAAATAGGCTCCTTTATAATTTCCAAGAGAGGGGAAATAAGGAAATTTCTGGCCCAATTAAACTTTTAAGGTGTAGCAAGCATGAAGGTAATGAAGTTAAACCAACTTACAGGAATGTCACATTTAAGAGAGCCCTTTGGTGATGAAGCCCTGTGCAGATGAGGAGTAAAATAGCTTTCCCATAACTCAAGCCCTTGCTGAGAAAAATCCTGCTTTGCAACATGGACATCTGGAATTTCAACAAAAGTTCTTGCCATTCCAACCTGAAGATGAGCTTCATTGGGAGATAAAAGATGTTGATCTTCCGTCATCCAGTCATTGTTTTCCCTAGAATCAGCACCAAGCTCCATGGCATTCACATCATCTGCATCTTCATCTTCATCTCCCAGATAATTCTGGAGGATGCTCTGTAAACCTTCACCTATGCCAACCCCCTGGACATCAGCACTGACTACATGCTCCCCAACTGGAAAAGGCTTAGCATTGATAGATTTGTCATCATCAGAGTCCCAATATTGAACAAGTACAACACCAGTGGCAACATTGTTTGCATCCTGTGGAGGTAAATTGAGGTTGTCAACATGCATGTCCTCTCCAGGAGCAACAACATGTCCCTGCATAGGAGCAGCAGCAGCCTCCCACTGATCCCAACCATCATTGTCCCTAGCAGGTGGTGGTTGTGGTGGAGCTATCCATTGGCCCCAGCCACCAGCCCTACCAACAGGTGCTAGGGGAGGGGGTGGAGGGGGACCTGGGGGCCAAGGTCAGGTAGGGGGTGTGGGTCCACATTTTCATCGGGTAATGGGTCTTCATCCGGTGGACCACCACCAAGCAGGTTGATATGCATCACTTCCATAGAAAAGGTCCAGGACTCAGTCTCCACCAAATCACCAATGGTAAACCTCACACTCTTTGGGATTTCCACAAGATCACTGACCCTAACTTTTGCCAAAAATTTTCCTTTGTGATCTGGGTCCCTCTCCCATAAGAGCACCTTTCCAATATCAACAAATATAGAATTCAGGTCCTCAGTGTGCCAGTGGTCCAGAGGCAGCCCAACCAGCATGACCCAACACTCATTGTTAAATTGAGTCCTTCTCCAATTTTCCCTCTCATTATGCTTAATGAAATAAACATGGACATCTTGAAAAGGGATGGGGCTGGCCGCAATGAGTCGGTCCCTATCACTGATATAGTGAAACTGAACATAGGCGGCACCAAATGGGCAAGCCTGAATGTCCTGAAAATCCACACGGACCTCATTGTTGAGGAAATCAAGCATAACATCGTGAATATTAGCAAATGGAACCCGACCAGTAGGGAGGGGATTAATGGTGGCGATAGCATACTGTTCATGCGCCTTAGGTGTCTGTGGAACCACCACCCGCTTGACCCTGGTTCTTCCAGCGACCTGCATAATCTGAAAGCCCCTCCGACAGAAACGGCGCAGGGTCAAGAACCACTCCAAGGATTGAGCCCAAACCCGGAACTTAGCTCCCTCTTGGCATTACAAGCAATTTCTCCAACTAGAGATTTCCTGGTTATTTGAAAAAATCTTGACTTTCCATTATCGAACCCAAAAATTTGGTGTTTTTCAAAGGAGGTGCAAGATTTGAGCGCGCCCAAGGCCCCGAGGCAATTTTCATGCATGCTACATCACGATGTATGGCCATTCCCGGGAGGTGGGTATTTATCTCATGGTGCAAGCATATTTGTTTTTTGAGTTACAGGCGGTAAAATGGTTTCTAACTGTAGGTACCCTATAAGGCACTCTCAATTTTCAGGAAACGATGGTTTGGGGGTGCCCCATAGGGTACCTAGACTGGATACATGCTGTAATACCCAGAAAAAGTTTCAAAATAAAAATTGCTTGTTATTTTATTTTCTACATCATCATAACATCATCATGCATATTTTGCCTCTAAAATATTTCCACTAAAATCATATTTTGTTTTCTAATTATTCCTCTTCTTTATTTCAAATTAAAAATTCAGTCTCCTTGGATATTTCGGTTTGTCTAAAAAACTATTTACAAAGTCTTTAATAAATAAATAAATAAAGTTTTTTTGAACCTCATGACAGTAGGTAAAAAAACCCTACTGCCTCATTTTCTTCATTTACTTATAGAACTGGGGACTTACATCGAGAGAAAACCAGAAAAAAGGGGGGGGGCAAGGAGGCATCCAAAAAACAAAAAAAAGGAAAATAAGAACATCTATATTACAAAGAGGCTACAAGATTATGGATAAATGGATGTAAATCCTCCCTGGTCCTATGCACCAGAAGACCAAAATCTTCAATAAATTTGACTTTCCAGTTTTGAGCTGTGGGAGTAATGGACTTAAAGTGTAGATTACTCCTCTCTTTCCAAATATTCCAGGCTCCCAACATGAATTTTTCCATGAACATGTTACAGTTTCTATTATCTTTAGCCTCAGAAATTATGTTCAGCCTGTTACCTTGATTATGCCAGGACATCCCCAATTTATTCCAACAATCCTTACTAAAAGGGCAATGAAAGAATAGGTGCTCCACTGTTTCTTCAGGGGGATTTCTACACATGATGCATCTATATCCTGATTGTAATAGCATATTTTTCGTTTTCAACAAATTCCTGGTATCCAGCCTATCTGAGAAGAGAAGCCAGCAGAAGAACTTAACTTTTGGAGTACATTTGGATTTCCAAATCCAATTAAAAGCAGCATGTGGCTTAATATTCCTGAAACAGAACTCATAATATTTCTTGGAAGAATAAGAGTCAGAGCCCCAAACATATGTCCAAAGATCCTGAGATCCCTCTCTAACATTAGTATTTCTGACATCCTGTTGAAGCTGCTTAATTTATTCAAATGCCTCAATGGATAGAGGAAGGAAAAAGTTGGCAGATAGACTAGTGGCCAATAAGAAGGATTTAATAGACACATCTTCACTTAAAGCATAGGAATAAGCTCTTGGAAATTTATCAGCTGCAATTGTTCCTAACCAGTCATCTTCCCAAAATAAAACAGCCTCACTAGTACCAATCTGAAAAGAATTAATTCCTCTGAAGATTGGCATAAGTTTAGTGATATCCTTCCACCAGAAAGATCCACAGGAAGCCACAGCATGTGGATCTTTATCATGATACTATGTTTCCAGAGAAGTGTCACCCAGGGAGTGTCAATCTTATTATAAAATTTGTGAAGATGCTTCAGTAACAGGGCTTGATTCTATATTTTTAAGTTGAGAATACCAGTACCTCCTTTATTTTTTGGCCTACACACCTTATCCCATGCCACTAAAGAATGACACTTTTCACCATCCTTTGTTTTATTATTCCACAGACAGTGTCTTCTGATTTTCTCCACATGCTCAATAATTTTGAATGAATATTCAGAGAACACATTGGAAACATGGCAATTTAAGTAAGCAAAGAATTAATGACAGTGACTCTACCACTATAGGTCATCATCATGAAAGAAGCAGACATTTTTCTCTCAATCCTGTCCACTAAAGGCATAAGATCAATAATTGAAGGCTTAGTAGTCCCTAGAGGTAGTCCCAGATAAGTAAAGGGCATCTGACCAATATTACAGCCAAAATAAGCAGCAAAGATTTGTGCTTTCTCAGTAGAAATGTTAATTGGAATCATGGGTGATTTGTGGAAATTAATATGAAGACCAGTGGAAATTGCATACTTTCTTAGAATCTTCTTCATCACATTAATTTGAATATGAAAAGCAGGCACTATAATTAATGTGTCATCAACATATTGGATAACAAGGAAATCCATACCAAAGTCTGGGGAAAAAGGTGCTAAAATTATCTGATCCCTAAAAGCTTTATTAATTGCAGATTGAAGGAGATCAGCTGACAGCACAAAAATCAGGGGAGAAAGTGGATCACCTTGTATGACCCCTCTTTTGCAACAAAATTGTCTGCCAGGAACACCATTTAACAGTACATAAGATTTTCCAGAAGCAAAAATTAATGGAAATCCACTGTAACCACTTCTTATCAAAACCCATTTGTTTCATAATTTTTAGCATAGCTTCATGATCAATAGTATCAAAGGCCTTGGAAAAATCCAGTTTAAGTAAGATAATCTCCTGTTTAGAAGAAGCACACTGATGAATGAACTCAAAAGCCCAGGCTAAGCAATCTTGTATAGTTCTCCCTTTAATAAAACCATATTGGTTTTTATGCACAATTTTCAGGACCACTTTTTGTAGCCTGTTAGCCAGTAATTTTGTAATAATCTTCAAGCAACAGTTCAGCAGTGTGATGGGCCTGAAATCATTGACAGTTTCAGGGGTATGAACCTTGGGAATAAGTGTGATATGACCCATATTAATGCTCTCAAGATCAAGTTGTCCATAGTAGAAATCAAAACAAAGCTGATAAATATCCTGCTTAATGATATGCCAACGGCTTTTAAGGAACTTCCCATTAAAACCATCAGGGCCTGGAGCTTTGTCAACAGGCATTAGCTTTACCACATTATCAATTTCTTCAGTAGTGAAGGGTTTAGACAAATCATCCAAGCCATCAATTGGCTGAATGGTGGAACTTAAATCAAAAATCATGGGTGGGGAACATTTAGTGCCTAGTCTCTCCTTGAATGAATCCAAGATAACCTTTTCTTTATCTTCATGACTGGAAACAAAAGTTCCATCATCAAGCTTAAGTTGTGAAATTGAGTTTCTTCTGTATCTTTCAGTAGCAATATTCTAAAAAAACTTGGTATTTTCATCTCCAAATTTTGTCCATCTGATTGTGCATCTCTTTTTCTAATAAATTCTCTGAAATTCCAGCAACTCCAATATGTGCTATTTTAGAATTCTTCTAAAGTTTGTCTTAGGTAAAGTCAAGCCCCTACAATCCTCTAGATTATCCAATTCCAAAAGAGCCTTGTTTGAATTGTCAATACATACAGATAATCTGGAGATTGATTTACTCCAAAATTTTAGATCATATCTAAGCCTTTTAAATTTAGCATTTAAATTGGAGGAGCTGTTTTCCTTATGTGTTGGCTTCTCCCAACTTTTAGCCACTATGTCAAAAAAACCATGGTGGGCCACCCAATAATTTTCAAATCTAAAGATTTTACTAGCATGAATATGGGTTTGAATAGACACAACAAGAGGTGTATGATCAGAGGTTGGCCTCGCTTGTGGATTTACCAGAATGGCTGGATAAGAGATGGTCCAATGTAATGAAGTAAAAAACCAATCAAGCTGCTCAAGTAAAGGATTTTCCTGCATATTTGACCAAGTAAATTTCCTCCCTTTAATTGGAATTTCAGTCAAGTGTTGTGATCTAATCCGATCATTAAAGGTTAACATATTATTAGCATCTCCACCACCCCTATTTCTGTTATTAGGTGACCTGATAAAATTGAAGTCAGCTAATATTAGCCAATCTTCAGTATCAGGAATGTTTAGGTTATACAACCATTGGATAAACTGTTCTCTAGCCCCTCCATGACAAGGACCATAAATATTAAGCAAGACCCATTCTTGTGCAGATTGAGTTGCTGTGAAATGAACAGATAAAGCAAATTATTAACAGTGCATTACAAGCCCAGAGAACACTGCACTTTTCCAAATAATAAGCAAACCACCAGAAGCACCCCAGGAAGGGACATAGACAAATTCATCAAAAGAATAAGGACAGCATTCCCTAATAAAAGGCACATCAAAGTGTTCCTTTTTAGTTTCCTGAATACAAACCACAACACGTCGACTAGAGTGAATTGCATTACATAAGGCTAGTTGTTTAGATCTAGCATTAAGACCCCTAATATTCCAACACAAAACAAGCCACTTCTTAACAGTCTGCATAAAGTCTTCTAGTCTTCCTTGCTCCTAGGCTCCTTCACCTCACCAAGAGGATCCTTGAGCAGCTGTTGAGGAGAGAGCTTGGAAGGATGAACCCCATAGAGGTTAACACCTATAGCTTGAATAGTAGCAATTGGAGTTGAAGGAGGGATAGGGTTAATGACATTACCCTGGCCAATATCAATATCCTCATCCACCTTACTTTCAGCAAAATCAGGAATCAGCCTGGGCTTGACTTTTGACTTTGTTGCCTTAACATCTGAGGGACCCTTAGATCTGAAACCATCATATTTATTCTTCCTTGAACTCCTCACTTGGTTTTCCACTATAGGTGTTTCCAATTTACTTTTCTGACCAACAACCACATCCTGATCAATACCAGACTCAACCATATTGTTGTTTGGTATAGGTATTTCCCATATTTTCACAGAAGAGACAGGGCCTACACCAAAAACCTTCACAGCTTTCCTATTCCGCATCAGAATGAAGCTTTCCCCAACAAGTTCATGAAAAGAAGCAGGTGACATCTTGATGGGGGGGAACAGTGACATAAAGTTCTGAATCTTGGGCACAAAGGCACTAGAAAACAGGGTCTTAGCAACATACAATCCTGCCAGTAATTCACTATCAATGTGGGAAGGATCAGCATGAACCATACAATTCAAAGTAAGAGTGGTGCTAACATATTTCATGTGCTGATCATGAATGGTAGAACTTGATCCAGAGTTATCCGAAATGCTATCAATCTAGGCTTGTGCAGGACTATCAATCAGGTTAGTGGAAGGTGGATGCACCCTAGCAGAGAAGTGCACACCTTGCTCAGCAAGAATGGCCTGGAAGTTTATCAGAGGAGGATCCACCATCATATTCTCCAAAGCAACATTATTATGAATGGGCATATGCTGCTGGCCCACATTATTCTGGTTATTGTGAGCACCAAAGGGAGCACCATTTTGATGTAACCAATTAGCAACCTGTTGCTGATAAATTTGTTCTGCAGTCATCTCCACTCCAAATAGGGGATGTGGGTTTCCATCTTCAGGTTCTGGATCTTCAGGTGGAGGTGGAACATCATGCACATGAGAGTTCCAATCAGCAGACCTTAACATAATCACAAGAATGGTCCAGCTACTCCTAGAACCACCCAATGCATCATCACAAAACTCTTAGGGACAAACTTAGGATCAACAAGCCAGACTTTAGCTAACACATACTTATTGTTTGATCTAGGCAAGTGCCATTCAGAGAGTAGACCAAAATCATCACATGCTCTGTTAATGTAAAAATTTGTTTGGTAATCAAGGGGAAAACCTAGGAACATAATCCAAATCTCTCTACCAAACTCAGATAACCTCATGTTTCTAGCAGCATCATGTTTGACAAAAGTGACAGTGGTTTCCTCATCCAAAGCAAAGTTCAGACCAATAACAGTATCAGCAGCTAGAGCATCATGCAGAGTAAAAGTACCAATACCAAAAGGATGATCATCAAGGAAGTGCGGCGGATGACCAGCTTCAACAAGTAGATCAGCAATCTCTAGGCGTGTCTGCTCCCTGAACTGGATGGGGATGAATCGGTTGGTTTTAGCGATGACAACATTATAATACTACAGTAGCGGAACAGGATTCACCACCAGGAACGATCGAATGCGATGATTAATAGGACCCGGCTCGACTGCCATGCCATTAGGAATGAATGCAAGGGGGTTGACAGGGAAGTTGGCCATGTGAGGGGGACAACAACAACAATGGCGGCGGCAGCGGTCGAAGATTTCGAGGGTTGCACTCTAGAACAAGGAGGAGACGAAACGACGGGCGAAAACAAAGGAGGCAGAGTTGTTACCTTAAATTCAGGTTTATCTGCTTTAACCCTCCAGATTTTCCGGCAACATAAATTTGCTTGATTATTGTGTCTGTTTGGCCTCCAAATAAATTGTTGTCGGGTGCAATTAGAGGCCCAATGACCAAGACTCTTTCACATCCTACATCTCAGCCCAACACAGCATTCAATAGCCAGGTGCCCAGTGCCAAGAAATTTAGAGCATCCGATATCAGCCCGTCTAGCAGTAGAACATGGATCACAAATAGCACCTAGGTTACGACAAGATAGACAAAAGCCTGGACAAGCTACAGCAAGATGATCCTTCAGGCCGCGGGAGCTACATCGGCCTAGAAATTTGAAAATAACATCCTTGGGCGGAATAAAAGGAATTTGAACAATTTCTTTGACTTCTTCCTCCAAATAACTAGCATCCATAAGATCCACAATTTCCTCAAGCTTGACAATCGGGCAGGAGGCACAAAAGTTCTCAGAAAAAGTAATTCCGCAGAAACTCATCTTTCTCTCAATCATGTGATGTCGATTGGTTGGCAAGGAGTAATTAAAATTTCCGAAAGAAATCACACAACTAGAATGCCCACGTGGAATTTTAGAGATATCGGTGAAAAAACCAGGATTAGAGATCACCTTATGAAGACCAACCTTAGATGACTCCAACATGGATCGATGCGATGAGCCATGAACATCACAATCCTTAAGTGTCTGGAGATTGGGTCTGAAACGCATATAACTTATTTCTGATGATCACTTGAAGGGATAGAGGCACCAATATTCTTCTTGGGATAATTAAACCCAAATTTAGAAAATTCCAGAGGTGATGAATTTGAACTATCCCTTGCAGCACTTTCCTTGAGAAAACTTAGATCAGAACGAATTCTAGTAGCACTCCTATGTGAGATCTCCACAATCTCTTCATTGGAACTCCAATTAGAATGATTAATAAACCCTGAGATATCTGGATGAATTCCAGGAAATAATGTGAAGTGACAAACAAAATCTGGCTAGATCCGATCCTTGAGTCCATAGATAAAATGACCCACTTTATTTGAAGACACCAAGAACCGAAAACAACGATCACTGAGTTTGAAAACCTTAAAACCTTTAGTCAAATCACCAATGCAACATGGAAGTGCTACACCAACAGATTCTTCAGATAAAGCAAATGAAACCGAGGAGAATGAGACCACAAGAAAAATTCTTTGGCCCCGATAGAGGGGGAGAAGTGAACCGTAGATCCAAACCTTGCACGAACCTGATCGGCCAGGGCTTGGCCAGGAGAGAAATCCCAGTGGATGAGAGCCTCCATGGGGATGGGTGTGTAGATCACAAAGAGAGGAGCATGATGGTAGGATTGAAATGGCTAATGGATGACCGGAGAGGGAGATCGCCGGCGATGGGGTGGCTACACTACAAGGAATCTGGCTATATATGACCCTCAATTTTCGTCACAAAATCGTCATAGTAGTCCGTTTATGACGATTCTATGACGATTTTGAGATCGTCGAAAGCTGAGCGTCGCAAATGAACTATAACGACGTTTTTGGTAAAATCGTCATAACCGTCTATGACGATATTGAATCGTCATAACGTCTATGACGATCCAATATCGTCATGGACCATCTAGCCAGGCCAGCTCAAATCCTACGTGGCCGATCCTACGTGGCAAAATTGTGACGAAATGAAATCGTCTTAAATCAAAATCAGCCCAGTCCATTTTAGTAATCTAAATGGGCTGGCCCAATAATTCTAGCCTTTTATTTGCTAGGCCTTGGCCTTTTTAGGTTTGTCTCCTTTGGGCCTTGCCTTCTTACGGTCCACTTATTTATTTCAGATTTGTTACAGTATATTTTGGGCCACAGCCTTTCTAGAGCCCAAATACATTTCAGCCAGTCCAGATTTTTGCTATTTTTTAACTAGAATTTGCATTTTCATTTCTGGAATTCCTTCAGTCATGCAATAAATCGAGAAAATACACGAGAGTTTCCAAATACATCAAGAAAATACACCATTTTCAGCAAATACACAACATGCAGATAATTTATCGAGAAATAGCGTGCTCACAAATGCACATCCAAGATTACAATTCAGTATTTACATTAACTTATTAGAAAATAGCACCAATTGCAACATCTGCTAGGCAACAATAAGTTAACCCAAGTCAACCACTTTATACTGGTGTTGAGTATCAGAGTAGTCATTTCTTCAGGTCCTATGTGCTCACCAAGAAATCAGCCCTCTGAATCTTTTTTGTGTCACATCCCTCATTCCTGCAAATAGGTATTTACACACTGATTAATACAAATCAGTATGAATATACAATGGCATATTTAAAGGTGCAAGTGGATATGGCATAAGCGCATCTTGATAAATTATCTATGTTACACATGACTGATACAATTCACATATAACAACATATTAATAGAGTGCCATTAGTGTTGTACAAGAAGACAAAAACAAGTCACTAGGTATCATCTACAGCAAGAAGCACAAAGGGCACTAGAGAAAGAGGAAGATGGAGGACGCAGACGCACCAGCCGATGAAGATGCATATACCTGGATGCCCTCCAGTCCAAGCCGGAACAGCAGCACCAAAGGACGTGTCCTACTGCAATCACTATTCTGTGGATGCCGAGATTCCGTGCAGGACTCCACCATGTAGGAACAGTTGTACTCGGCAGTGTTTACATGAAAGTGTAAAGTGCAGACAATTATTTCCAATATAAAACTATATATATATATATTGTTTTAAAGTGTTGAAATAGAACTTTTTAGCTTTCCAAAACTTAAACAGAGGAAAAATAATGAAATTACCCGATGAGAATGCATGTTTCAAGAAATGTAAAAAACAGAATAAAGATCTCTAGCAAGTGAGTAACAAATATGCATGGCAGCATTGGTACTTTGACAGTATGTTGGGTATACAATGAACTTAAGATGAGTTTACTAAGCTAGGAAATTATACAAGAGTATATGCTTGCCAATTCGATTGCTTATAAACCGACAATGTTAAGCTAATAGAAATGGGCACATCAGCAGTTAGAACTTCCATGTACATCAGCTATTGTGAGTCAAATACACATGCACACATAAGTCATGCACTGACAGTATATGATTTGATACTGTAAAAGCAAGACTGAAACATTATGTAGCAAGAAGCACTTCCTAGCCACAATTTAATCTGGAAAATAACAATATTTAACAATGGAGTATCTTCTATAAGCATGTGACACCTAAATATTCTGGACCTAGAAGCACTTGACACCGAAACAATAAAACCTGCTTGCCATGGACCATGGACCATTTTGGAACTATTTAGAGTTTTTTAGGCATTAATGCAACTGAAAGCGATAGTGAATCCAGGATACAAGCATGAAATGGTAGGTACCCTACCATAAGGGTCTGGCTGATGTAGAATGAATAGAGGATGTCACGGATGTGTAGCTTCTCATGCCCTTCGACTCTATGACACCACCCTCTAGTCATATTCCTCCGACACTGCACTATGGCCGTCTTCAAGCTGTCTCCGGCCAGCATCTGTCGCGCGAGTCCAGAAGTTCCTGCAACTCCATCTCCAGCCATCTCCGCCAAGCTCTGTGTCTTCTTCTCCACTGTCCCCGCCAGAGCTCCCTACGAGTTCAACTCACCATATATACTTGCCCCCAACAGGTCGGTGTGACCATGGCATGTAAGTACATATATAAGTGATTATTGTGAAAATGAGATTGCCCAAATATACAATTGTAAATCAAGAAGCATATTAACAGTACATTAGTTAAGGAGAAATGATAGTACAATTGTAAATCAAGAAGCATATTAATGTAAGTCCCTGGTAAAAAGTCGCTTAGATCCAAGTCTACTACACTGTATGCCCAAGTGAAGCCAGTATACTGCATATGTGCAATAGGTTTACATTGTAGAAAGCAGAACCTTATATAACAAGTCAATTTCAGAGGATATGACTTAATCACAGATAGTAGCTAGATTCCCAATGTCCCAACATAACTTTTACCTTGCTTTTTTACATGAACCACAAGTACACAAGTGGATCAGTAGAATCCGCAGTCAAATAATTTGTGACAATTTAGCTCCTAGGCAAGGCAATTTGCAAATGAATCAAATATGTAAGTACAACTGTGCTTGCTTATCTGTTAGGATAATAAAATCTAAGGTTGAACATAGTCTAATCTCCTAGTACACGCTGAGAGTGAGAGCACATAGGAAGCTCAACTAAGAACTTATGTACTCACAACCTGGTACCACTAGAGTAGGTAACTACCTAAAGGCTACACAGATCAATCAATAATAACATTCCTAGCAACGAATCAAGTTCCTATACTCTAGATCAGCATCGCAATTTCTGGCCAATAGAAAGAAAACGAAGAAAGCAGGAGGCACGAACGAACCTGTTCTCGTTTGAGGTCAAGGTGATCCCCTTCCTTCTCTAATGCTCGGCTAACATGGATGATCTCTTCTCCCCACAGTGTCCTTCCCCTGTTCCTCCTCTGCATCCACCCTTCTTCCTACCCCCGCCACTGCGGACCCCTTCCTCGGGGACACTGCAACGAAAGAGAAGTCATAGAGAATACAGAAGATAGTGATGGGGAGGGAAGAGAGAGATTCAGAGGAAGTCCTGGAGCTAGATAGGGTCTCACCTGTAGCAGCTGAGGGTGATGAAGGTGCACAGGATGGCCATCGGTAGCCATGTTGCCCACCAGTTCGACGACGCTGGAGACGCCAGGAGCAGCCAGATTCAGCGCCCTCTTCGGTGCAGAAGACCGAAGGAGGTTGGGGCGCCAGATCCATGCGGGTTCCAACTCGCCCGAATCCGCTAGGGTTTCACGCCCTTGGCCGGAAAACGAGGAAGAAGGACGACGGCGCCATGACGGCATCCTCCTGCTGGCCCTTGTTGCCCGCGGTGGATGAGAGGAAGATGAAGCTGAAGATGCCCGCGGGCTTCTTCTCCATCGTCGCTCGGTCCCGCGAGTCGGCGATGGCCTCGAGGAGGGACTCGTCAGCGAGGAGGAAGAAGACGATCTGCTTGGGGTCGGCTCGCACGAAGGAGGAGGAGACAGCGGCACCGAAGAGGATGATGTGGACCGATCCGACTTGAACTACAGGCTCGCACGAAGGAGGAGGAGACAGCGGCACCGAAGCTTGGTCACCAGCGAGGAAGAGAAGCACAGGGTGGAGATCTGGGGTGGCCGCCGATCTGGGTCGGGTGTTGGGGGAGGCGGCGCGTGCGGACAGGTTAGAGAAGAGTTGGTGAGGATAGGTTTTGCAAAGGTCGTGGGCACGACAAGGTGTAAGTTGTGCTTCTTTGGGTGAGCCACAGGGCGTTGGATCGGCACTGAACGGTCCAGATCGGTCCGATAAGGCAGATCTGTGAGAGGCTCTTTCCTGTGCTCTGATTGGTTCGTTCAGAAAACACCTCATTTTTTGCACTCTGAGAATTAGAAATGACTTTTTTTGCAACTAAAATGAAAATTCCTGCGATAACATTGTTCGTATTCCAAGATGCACATGTGAGCATAATGCTATTTCTTTAGAGATCCAGTGCAAGTTTAGCGAGGCTCGGCCCTGAGCTAAGAACCTTCATGCCCGTCGTTTTGACCATAGTTTGAAACGGGCATAAAAAAATAAAAAACGGTCCGATCAACGCAAATCCTTCACGTGGTGTCTTATTATGTGACATAATTTCAAGAAAAAATACCAAACTTGGTAAATTGAGTATGTCTCAAAAAACCCTTCACAAAATGACCTATCATGTTCGAGGTTTCGTGGCTTTCGGGTCAAATGACCAATGTTATGGCTAGAATCAGGGCATAGTTTGTGATAATGTGCCCATATTGTGCACACATATGTATCATGGCATGGAGAACAATTTTGCAGGAGGAAGTTTTCCTTTTCGACGCACGAAAAAACCATTTTCCATTTTCCGAGCGCAAAAAACGGGGTGTTTTGTGAAGCAACCACCAAATGAATGTTTTAGAATGGTACCGCCACATTTTGTAAAAATATTAGACCACCTTACATGGACAATGTCCCAACCGGGGTATCTCAAACCTTTTCGTACACCCGTGGCAAAAAAGACAAATTCCTGCCGATTCGGTAGGAAGTGGGTCCGGTTTGAACTACATGTACATGATCCGATGCCCATTATTTTTTGAAAAAATGTGTTTTAGACTCGCAATATGCTAATTCTTTAGAGATCCAATGCAAGTTTAGCGAGGCTTGGCCCTGAGCTAAGAACCTTCATGCCCGTCGTTTTGACCATAGTTTGAAACGGGCATAAAAAAATAAAAAACGGTCCGATCAACGCAAATCCTTCGCGTGGTGTCTTATTATGTGACATAATTTCTAGGAAAAATACCAAACTTGGTAAATTGAGTATGTCTCAAAAAACCCTTCACAAAATGACCTATCATGTTCGAGGTTTCGTGGCTTTCGGGTCAAATGACCAATGTTATGGCTAGAATCAGGGCATAGTTTGTGATAATATGCCCATATTGTGCACACATATGTATCATGGCATGGAGAGCAATGTTGCAGGAGGAAGTTTTCCTTTTCGACGCACGAAAAAACCATTTTCCATTTTTCGAGCGCAAAAAACGGGGCGTTTTGTGAAGCAACCACCAAATGAAAGTTTTAGAATGGTACCGCCACATTTTGTAAAAATATTAGACCACCTTACATGGACAATGTCCCAACCGGGGTATCTCAAACCTTTCCGTACACCCGTGGCGAAAAAGACAAATTCCTGCCGATTCGGCATGAAGTGGGTCCGGTTTGAACTACAGGTACATGACCCGATGCCCATTATTTTTTGAAAAAATGTGTTTTAGACTCGCAATATGCTATTTCTTTAGAGATCCAATGCAAGTTTAGCGAGGCTCGGCCCTCAGCTAAGAACCTTCATGCCCGTCGTTTTAACCATAGTTTGAAACGGGCATAAAAAAATAAAAAACGGTCCGATCAACGCAAATCCTTCGTGTGGTGTCTTATTATGTGACATAATTTCAAGGAAAAATACCAAACTTGGTAAATTGAGTATGTCTCAAAAAACCCTTCACAAAATGACCTATCATATTCGAGGTTTCGTGGCTTTCGGGTCATTTGACCAATGTTATGGCTAGAATCAGGGCATAGTTTGCGATAATGTGCCCATATTGTGCACACATATGTATCATGGCATGGAGAACAATGTTGCAGGAGGAAGTTTTCCTTTTCGACGCACGGAAAAACCATTTTCCATTTTCCGAGCACAAAAAACAGGGCGTTTTGTGAAGCAACCACCAAATGAAAGTTTTAGAATGGTACCGCCACATTTTGTAAAAATATTAGACCACCTTACATGGACAATGTCCCAACCGGGGTATCTCAAACCTTTCCGTACACCCGTGGCGAAAAAGACAAATTCCTGCCGATTCGGTAGGAAGTGGGTCCGGTTTGAACTACAGGTACATGATCCGATGCCCATTATTTTTTGAAAAAATGTGTTTTAGACTCGCAATATGCTATTTCTTTAGAGATCCAATGCAATTTTAGCGAGGCTCGGCCCTGATCTAAGAACCTTCATGCCCGCCGTTTTGACCATAGTTTGAAACAGGCATAAAAAAATAAAAAACGGTCCGATCAACGCAAATCCTTCGCGTGGTGTCTTATTATGTGACATAATTTCAAGGAAAAATACCAAACTTGGTAAATTGATCCACCGAAAGTTTTTAGTATGAGTCAACCCCTAGACAAGAATAGTCACTCCCAAGTTTCAAACTCATATTTTGAATTATGATATTATGCCTACTATGGACTAATGTGGGATTAGTAAATCCACTATTTTTAAGTAATCAAAGTAATTTTAGTTAATACCCTAAGATGTTCTACTGAATTTTATAAAAAATTAGAAACAAAAAACAATTATTTTAGACTTATTATGAAAAATCTACAAAAGAATTAAGAAAAAAAAACTGAACAAGGAAAGCTAGCCAGGCCCTAATCTGCCGCTTTCCACTCCCTCACAAAGGCCCATCGCAGCCCACTACCGTCCCACTGAGGCCCATCGTGGCAGAGAAATCAGCCCAGGCGCAACAATTCAATAGATATA
The DNA here is from genome assembly GCA_023614405.1 of Avena insularis. NCBI lineage: Eukaryota > Viridiplantae > Streptophyta > Magnoliopsida > Poales > Poaceae > Avena > Avena insularis. Next base: position 215,880,155 of record CM042685.1, on the reverse strand, counting down.
ATGGGTGGTTGTAATATTGTGACAAGAAAGATTGGTTGGTGCAGTGGTATGGGTCGTTGGGTTTTGGTTGGAGGTCGTGGGTTCAAGTCCTCGTGTGGAATTTTTTTGCAAATAATTCTTGCTTGTTAGAATTTAACGTATATGTGTTAGAGTTTAACATATATGACAAGATAGATTGGTTGGTGTAGTGGTATGGGTCGCCGGGTTTGGTTGGGAGGTCGTAGGTTCAAGTCCCATTGTGGCCCTTTTTTGCAAATAACTCATCTTTGTTAGAGTTTAACATATATGACACGTAAGCAGCGCCATGTAAGCAGATTTAAACAAACGGATATTACACGTAGTAAAAAACTGACACATAGACACGGCACATAGGCGTAATTGCTGACGTGGCCAACTATCAACTTTAACCTATCTTAATTTGGACCTCATGACGATTTTAAATCGTCGTAGTGAGGTTCAAATAACATCATAGGCTATATTCGTCAGATTATGACGATTTGAGCTAATGAAAATATGACGATCCTGAGCAAAATCGTCATAATTTTGTAAGGTTTTGAACCTTCCGAACGGCTTTTGACCATCTGGTGCGAAATCGTCATAACTCTATGACGATTTTGAACACGATCACTATGAGAAGGTCATAGAATAAACATTTCCTTGTAGTGCTAGGGGGTGGGAGGTGGTGGGAGGGGGTGGGAGCTCCATCTCACTTTCGTATCTATAAATAAAGTTTTAGGGTGCTAGGGGGTGGTTGGGTCACTTGGGGTTGGCCGGTTGGCTGCCTCCCGTGGTTGGGTCAGTTGGGCTTGGCCGGTTGGCTGCCTCCCCCAGGAGACATCCAACCGACCAAGCCCAAGTGACCGAACCAGAGGCCATCTACGACCCTAACCCTAGTCCTACCCCAAACCCTAGCACACACGCACACACCAGTCGCTGCCGAAGACTCACGCACACATGGATGCTCCAGACCCCACCGAACCACACATACACCACCGTCTCCCGGGGGAGGCAGCCAACCGGCCAATCCCAAGTGACCCAACCAGAGGACATCTATGACCCTAACCCTAGTCCTACCCCAAACCGTAACACACACGCACACACCAGCTGCTACCGCAGACTCACGCACACATGGACGCTCCAGACCTCACCGAACCACACATACACCACCACCTCACGCGAGTCCATCCCCAACCCGATCGAAGGACCACCTACCTCGTCTCCCTCCTCTGTTTGTTCCCCAAACAAGAGGATCCCAGCGCCCCTCCTCTCGCCGCCTGGAGCCGCCTCCCCAAGCACCGCCTCCGCTGACCTTGCGTCCTACCATGATGCTTAGTCAAGGCCACCTTGAGCCCGGTGTTCCCCCATGCGGCCGTCGTCCTCCTCTCTCCTCTATGGACGCCTCCAGGTGCACCGCCGTTGCGGCCCCTCCTCTCTGGCTCACCACCGCTAGCCTCCAGCACCTCGTCCCCTCCATCTCGTGTTCCCTCTCGATCCTAAGGTCCCGATGCAGCTCACCCCCAACACTGGTGCCCCTTACCGAGCTTCCTACAGCGCCACCCCCTCCTTCCGCCCGCAGAGCACCTGCTCCGCTTCCAAGCTCGACATCGTTGTCCTCATCTCGTCTTGGCGGCCGGCGTCCTGGTCCTCTGGCCAGCTGTCACACGCACGTCCATGTTCTGCTGCACTGTCATGTACCCGAGATTTCCCCATGCGCGTGAGCTCCGCTGGCGGTTCTGCCACATCGATGTCAACCATGCCTTGACTTATACCGCGCTTGCTTCTCCCCGCCCAATCTCGCCTCATTCATTGCTGCCCCTGGAGCTTGTGCCTTAGATCACCGGACTACCTCTGTGACCAACCTTGGGTCTTTTATATCGTGTCCATGTGTGCACACTACCAGTACTCGCTGGATGTTGTGGTTATTGGAGTGATTCTGCTCATGTTGGTAAACCCATGATGTGCGCTGCTACATCAATGCCTTTGTTTGGCCGGTGCTCTGTTTTTGCTACTGTTTGTGTAATGGAGGGAAGGTGTGGTGGTGGTGATAGATGTGCCGAGATGACGGTGTGGTTCTATGACAAGGAATACCTCCGGCTCCAGTGGAACAAGGGTATGATGGTGCCAATGTTGAGGACCTCGGCGGACATGAAATACAAATTGTTTAAGGAACTGGAGGATGCAAAGACGGTTGACTACTTCGACTTTGATGATGTTTTAAGTTCTCCGCTAACAATCGAGATGGAACATCAAGGACTTCTTCACGGACCCGAAGACCGAACCCGGTACTTTCTTCTTCCTCTCCAATATGAAGACCGGCCCTCAACACGAAGATCCATCAGACCCAAGATCTTCAAACCCAATGTGTGACCCCTACCTGAACCCGCCCCTATTTTATAATATGTCATATATATTGTGCATATAAATTATTCAATGTCGCATACATATCTTGTTGTTTGGGGGGTATTTATTTGACTCACCTAATAAGTAAAATATCGAGTGTTTATGCGGGATGTCTTTGACATATTCTGGACTCCATTTAAATTGGTGTGGCTCACCGATGCCATATTTTATCTTGTTAACTCAACATTTTAATTATGGGGTAACTAAACAAATTCAATCATCTAATTAAATGTTCGGGTTCTGATCCCGTTTAATATTGCTAAGTTGCATCGCATCTTGACATGTCATGCATCATATCATGAAAATGCCGAATCTTCCGCCATATTATTATATATTGCATCGGTTGCTCTTTATAGTGCTTTGCTTATTCCCGGATAGAACGATGAGTGGATGTGAGTTGCGACAAGCCTTCGGTCATCGACTTTGTCTCATAGGCGAGCATTCTCCCCCTTCTACCTATCTTGCATTTATAGTCTTCACTTCCTTTCTTTGGTCTATTGCTATCCTTTATTGTTGATACTTTAGTACCGTACCTTTATTTATCCGTTCTACCATATTGTCTTGGTTATCCTATTACCTTGTTTGATTAGCCAGCTTTGTTCTTGCAAGTCATAGGCATGCTTAGTACCGATATCATACAGGTGAACCATGATATCTGTATATGGTTGATACCATCATAATTAAATAGGAGATGTTGGTTATGGTTACACCTAATGAGAAGGCCCCGACAGAGACCACCTTTGGTAACTACTTGAGTTGACCTACTAACTGTTTGTTCTATGATACTAGTTCTGAGTTGATCGCACTAACTAAACGTGGGGCCTATGGGATCCCCCCTTAACTACCGACACTATTCATATATGTAGAGGGTTACAAAATTGGTTTACCATTTGGTACATACGCATAATATGTCCTCGGACATGGTAACTACGTATGTCCCTAGGCATGCATACATAAAAGAGGTACGTGCCGACGGTTCCAAGGGGATCTCTGCAAGTTATCTTCTAGGGGCCGCTCGGTATAGTAGACGCAAACGCTATGCCTCCCTCGAGAATCGCCGTACCTCTTGGTTGGGTCAACATGGTAGGTGATTGTTGGGGTTCTGGCACATCCCAAAATTTTCTAAATTTTGTAATGTGAAAAATAAATAAACAAAATAAATAATTGTTGAAATTTAGGGTGAAAAGAAACTTTTTGATTCCAATTGGAAACATCAAAACCCATCTTGAACAAACTTTGAATAAGATTTGAATCCAACAAAATTCAAATCAAGTGAAATGCATTCTTCATAAATGCATCTTGAAATTTAAACACTTGGAAAATAAACCAAAACTCTAAAAACCTAATGGGAGAAAATCATTTCCAAGATTACTCTAAGCCTATGGATTTGATCCATATAAAATTTGTCAACAAATATTTATAAATGATCAAGAATGACAACTGGAAATATTATAAAACCATAGAAATTGATTTCATTCAATTTGTAACCATAGATAAAATCTTATGAATTTAGTAAGATAAGGGAATTGAATTTCCAAAGCTAATAAAACACCTATCTAAAAATCCATACCAAATTGTGAGTAATTAATCCTAAGAGGATTTAAAAGGATAAATAAATATTAAACAAGATTTTACAAATTAGAATCACCAAGATTGGATCTATAAATAAAAAGATATGAATTTTATAAAATAGAGAAAGAAATAATTAATAAGGACTATTTTAAAAATACAAATCAAAACTTGGCCAAGCAAATAAAACAAAATATTTTTGTTTAATAAAAAGAGTAAAGGATTATTTAAATAAAATCATGAGGATTTAATTATAATCCAAATTCATTTAAGTAAAGACATTTCCAATTTTAAATGAACATTAAAAACATAATAAAGTATTTTAAATAATAATTCAAAGTGATTTATTTTTAAATAAAACCTACTAAAAAGATTTGGTAAAATTTAGATTTCAATAGAGTTTGAAAACATTAATAAATATTATTTGAATTAAGACAAGGGCCTATTTTAAATAATTAATATACCCTAAAAAGAATAAAAGAGATATTCTAAATTTGACTTTAGAATATATTAATAAACAGTATTAGAATGTACACAAAGTTTGGCAAAGGTTTGAATTCAATTAGTGTTTGAAATATGTGAATAAAAACCAAAATAGAATAATGGAAAAGGACAAAGGAAAAGAATCAGAACAAAAAAAATGAGTTGGACCTAGCCCATCTAACCCAGGCCCAGACCAGCCCAGCGAGCCCACCTCCCACTCCCTCGTAAAAAGTTTTCTCACGCACAAATTAACCCCCTCAGTCACTGACCGCTGGCCCCCACCCTTCGTTTCCCTCTCTCACTGACTAGCAAGCCCCACTCTTAGTCATCTTCCTCACCCGCCCCCCCGCGGTGACCACGCCTCGCCGGCCATTTCTGCCGATTAAAACTTGATTCAATTCGTGTCAATGCGGCGTTGATTCCTCCCATTGATTATGCCCTCTTAATCGCCCCTCTCTCCCCTCCTCTTCCCCTCAGACAACGCAGTAAGAGAGCCCCCGGGTCGTTCCCATTTTCGTTTGCACCGCCGCGGATTCCGACGAGCTCTCCGAGCAATTCCGGCTGCTCCTCGCCGCCCCTTTCCTCCCAGTCCCCACGAGATTGCTCGCCATCACTGTGCGCGTCTCCCAGTACCCCGCACTTGCCTGCGCGTGCCCCCTATGCTCGGCAACGACCACGTCTGAGCATCGACGCCATCTACCTCCGCTCCGTCGACCTCCCTATGGTAATTCTGACCGCGCCTCTCCCCCTCGTTTACACTAGAGCACTCAACGTTCTCCTGCGCATCTAACGACATCGTTTGCTTGCCGTGGCATGATCCGTAGCCTCGCCACCAACAACGTCTGACCGTGCCCGAGCCCGAACGCAACTCCGGCGAGCGATTCAAGACGAACCCGAGCGCCCCTTCGACAACTGCGGCATCGTTGAGCATCAGCACGCCACGACGACCTCAGTGAGCCTTTCCCCTGCCTCTTTTGCTTCCTGCATCGTCGGCAACCTCGCCATCTGACCGTGCCGCTGCCAGCCGCCGCTGCCGCTAGCGCCGCCCGGTTTAGGTTAGTCATTTTAGGCCGTTGGATTCTAATCGGATTCATGCGATAGATTCATAACTCGAAGGGGTACGCTTGATCCTGTGCCACACGATCTGTTTAGATCCAATGCACCGCGTAGGCTGATCCGTGTGAACCGGTACCAACCAATCAGAACAGGACGCGTGGCCTAGAGTTTGTTTTAAAACCAGAATTTGTTCTATTAGATGTTCAAATATGGAAATTGCATAACTTTTGATCCGCACGTCCAAATTTTGTAAATTTTATATCAATGGAATTAGCAAAACAAGTACCTTCCAACTATGCACCTTGTTTAGTAAAATGCTTCTGTTAAATTGGTTGTTTTTACATAAACTTGTGTAGGCATAATTTTGATATAAAAATTATTCTAGAAATGTTTTTAAGGTAAAATATTTGGCAATTGGATTTTTTTGAACCTACTGACCATACAAACCAACTTGTGAATTCAAAAACGTATTCTGTGAAGCAAAAGAATAAATCTTTGAATTAGAACATTTCTAGTCAAATAAAAATACTGTTTATGTGTTAAAAATGATTATTGAGTAAAACCTTTGGAAAATGATTTGATTTAAACTCTCTGACCCTAAACACCAAGTTTTAGGATTTAAAAATATATTTGATGAACCCTATAAATTATTACTTTGCTAAAAAGCATTTTCAACCACATAAAATATTGTTTTGGTATAAAAATGGTTTATAGGTGAAACCTTTTGCAAATGGTTTTAATATTAAACACTTGACCATAAAACACTAACATTTGTGTTTAAAATGTATTTGTCAAACACTAGAAAATATTACTTTGGTTTGAACCATTTCTAACAAAACAAAAATGACTTAAAGTGGCCATTTTTCACTAACTTGATATCCAATGGTTTTGCCACTTTTATAAATGACCAATAAGTGTTTTATAATGTTTATAACCTATTAGAAACCACTTTTCCAAATAAAACAATATTTGGCATGTTTGCATGCATTACTTTTATTCTATTATTTTATGTGATGTTTGCTTGAATGGTAGATTGAATATTGCTTGCTTGATTGAATTGTAGTGGAATTTGAAGAGTGTGACTATTGCAAGATCAAGGAGTGAAATTATAATTCTCTACCAAAAAGGCAAGTGATTCTTCATACTTTTGTCCCATTATTTTCACTATGCATTAGTGATATTTCTAAGTAGGACTTGCATGGATTTTTTGCTAAGTATAAACTATGCCATGGGAAATCCTAATAGATGAAACCTTAGTAGAATTTTCCTAAGTTAAGATTCCTACTACTCTCATGCTTAGCCTAGCTAGTAGAAAACAAGGGTGGATTATATTCATGCTATGGAATATTTCTAAGTCAAGGACTTGTGTTTTGTTTAATAAAACAACTAAGTGAATGAATCATCTGGGTGAAAAGGGACTTGTTTGGTGGTTTTTGGTTGAGTGGTTACACGAGGCCCATTTCTATGGTTTACCTTGTGTATCTCACTTGTGGAATGCCACCCAGGAACAAATAGATTTGAGATGTCAAATGTTGAGAAGCTTCAAGTGCAGCCACTTGGCATTATTGGCTCTGCCCGGATCATATAGGTTGCAATAACTTAGCCAAATGGAAAGTTGGTGGTAGGGGATGATAGGTTGGAGCGCGTCCATTCTGGTCTAAGGGAAGGCTTCTGAAAGATCTTGTCTTTGTGAAACCAAGTCTTGTGGGGAAAGTGCACCACCTCTGCAGAGTGTAAAATCTAAGTACTTAGCCATGTCCCTGGCAAAGGACAATTTGAGCATCGAGACATGGAAGCTATCAAGAATCTCCTCATGCCAATTTCTAAGTTAAAAACTTGTGGTTGAACAAGGGTGAAGGTTCACCAATTTCTATTGGTGGTTCCTTGGGTGATTTTTGCCAAACAAAAATTTAGTGTTTTCAAATGATAAGGAAAATCTATTTTGAGCAAAGAAAGCCTAAGTTCCACCTAGCCAAAAACATATAGATGATAGACTCCACTATACTACCATAGTATCACTTGCCAATACAATTCAAAAGTATTGACCCTTGTGGCTGTAACATATTATGTTGCAGGTTTGTTTGATGTTAGTGAAGTGTGTTGATTAGAATTACAAGTCTACAACCAACATGATTGCCTGTGGCACTTTAAAGATGAAGGAGTCCATGCTATAGTTATTTCTACTGCATTGTAATGAGATAGTCAAATGAGCTATGTAAGATGTAATGTATTATTTTATTCCTGGTTATAAAGTTGTATTATGACCTTTGTTTCTTGATATTACATCTTAACTGTGGATTCTAGCTATTGATCCAGGGACTAGCATTGTAAACACAGGGATCTCTACCTTATTAAAGGTTGGGACCTCTACAGGTTCGCAGCAGGAAACAAAAAAATTCTAGCTACGCGAACATGACAACCAAGATATATTCTATATAGACATAAGTAACAGAGAGGGAGGACGTAGTTCATACCCTTGAAGACCGTGGCATGCCTTACACATGAAGGCGTATAGCGATGAATACAAGCGCCCCAAGTGTTGCGCCTCGAAGCTCTACACACGTCCGGTGTAGGAAGTCTCCCGGGCTCCAATCCAGCCGAGCACCGACAGAAGATGGAAGCCAGACTGTCCTGTGCTCGAAGATAGTGCAGATGTGGAGAACTAACCTAGAGAGCTAGATCCAATCTAGGTGGATAGAGATCTAGGGAATATAGAGAGAGAGGAGAGAACTTGTTGTGCAAATAGAGGGGAGGGGGAGACCCTTCTATTTATAGGGGGTGGGGTAAGGGGCAAACCCTAGGGCAAGGGGGTGGGAACCCCCATTGTAGGGTTCGCAGCATAGAAAACAAAAAATTTCCTATGATGGGAACTAAGTACCAAGATCCATCTACTAGATACAAGCAACGGGTGGATATACATCCATAGAATACATACCCTCGAAGACCGAATAGCGTTAACGAGGTTGTACTCGTGGATGATGTAGTCGAACGCTTGCGATCTCAAGATCGTGATGAAGTCCATCTGGTCCAGCACCATCAAGTCCAGCACCACAAAGCAGTGGTGCATCCATGATCGCACACATGTCCGGGTACCCCGACAACCTCCGCGCCCTTTCTCCAGCGAAGCAGCGGAAGCAACAAATCCTTCCAGAAAAAGCCACCGGAAACATGTATCTCATTGATCCGAGACCATGGGGAAATTCTAAAGGAGGCGAGAGATCCATCTCGAGGAGGTGTACTTTGAGAGGAGGAGAGGGAGGCCTTTTATAGGGAGAGGGGGAGCACCCAACGGGCATGGTGCCCAGCCCATGGTGGCTGCCTCCACCTCTTCCACATTCATGTGGGTGGATTTAACATCCCGGCATTTAGGAACTAACGAAGGGTAGATTTAGGAAATTGAAATGTTGCATGCATTCATCTATAAAAATGTGGGTAAATTTTTCGCCAAATAAAAACCTAAAGTGATCAAGGTTACTTTCATACTTTGAGATTAGATTTAGTCTTAAAGAATGATTGCTAGTGACTTTGATATGATCTTTGTGAAATTAAATGTTTTGGGAAATGAAATTAGAATTTAGAACTTGAGTGTTTGAATTATAATTCAAATGATTTTTGAATAATGTTTAAATCTTGATTTGATTAAGAGTTAACCAATTTAACTAAAACTTTATTTAAAGAAAGCAATTAAGAATATGAATATTTGTTTCATATTTTTATTCAATAAATAAGTTACAAAAATGTAACTTATTAAAATCATCCACAATATTCACCATAGCCAATAAGTAAAGAATAAGAATATTTCTTTATTGCTAATAGTATCATATTTATTACAAAATAATAAATGAAGATTATAAAAGAATAAAATAAAAATTACAAAAGAATAAAGAATATTACATTTGACTATTCTATAAATAAAGAAGAAAACCTAAACTAGAATCTTGAATTTCCAAGTCTGGTACCTGCAAAACAAACACAAACAAAAAATAAAGAAAGTTAGGGTTAGTAATGTTTTACTCTCAGACTTGTTAGTGAAATGCACTAATCAAGGTTCATCATTGAGTAATTCTATAAAAAGGGGCAAGTTTCACCAATATGAAAGAATGTATCTTTCATAATTTTAAGTCAGAAGTCAAATGACAGCAAAGAGGGAAAGTTTCACCAGCCAGGTAAAAGTAACCAGATAACAGTCAATTTCAAAATTCTGAACATATCCACAAGTGCACAGCAAGCACACAGGCAGCACACACACCAGATTGCATGGTGTGTGCTGTCAGCACCTTAGCAACAGCCCAACAACACAAAACCATCAACACAGCCGTGGGCAAGCACACAACCACATCATTCTTTTGCTCCTACACATCAAGATCAGCAGCCAGCAGCTAAACCAAGCATAGCAGCCAGCAGCCAAATCAACCAAAGCCAAGATCACATCACTAGGATGGTGACATAAGGAGGGGGAAGATCAGGTGGACAGGAAGACCAAGGTCAAGCCATCAGGATCAGGAGATGATGGGCTAGATCAAGGACAAGCCAGGAGCTAAATATACCAGGGGAGCACAAGATCAACCACAAGATCCACCACTAGAAACCGCAACATCAAGTGACAGTGGTGAGTACATAGACCATCATATGATCTAACTGTCTAAGATTAGACAAGCATACATGATCTGTATCACATTCAAACTCTCAGAAAGCACCCAAGTGGGGTGAATCCATCACTGAGGTTTTAAACTCTAAAAGCAATCAACAAAGTACAAAGATCCAACCAAAACTCAGAACAACATCATTGATTTGGCAATCAAGCTATATTCCAATTAATATAGCTAAGATTAATTTCTAGGCACATCCCTAAGATAAGGGTAGCACCTTAGAAGTTAATCTTTTGGATCCATATAAGTGATCAAGCCTACTATCATTTTTCCAATCTTTGATTCAAGAAATAGTAGCTGGTACCACTACCAGAACTATCCATATGAATCAACTAGATAAAGCCTAATCCCTAAGCCTCAGACCAACATCATTGGTCTTATGGATTTCAGAAAAGAACATTTCTACTTATCTTTTAAAGCCAAGCTTGTCTTAAGCTTAAACCAACCCAATCAATGGATTAGAATCAATCTTGTGTGCCATACAAAGATGGTGTCACAAGGAAAATTCTACATGAATCAGAATAAGCATTCAATCATCACAGATTCAATCAATCAATCTACCAATCATTTTCCTACCATTACAGGAATCATAATTAGGACATTCCTATGTATATCTTCACTATTTAAGATCATTGTGATCTCAAATCACACATTAATTCTCAAGCCAACAGCACTAAGACAGTGATTTCATCACACCATAACCATTATCATTAACCAAGAAATGACAGTGGTAAGTTATCAAACCCACTGACTTTACCAATCATTGGTTTCAGAGCAACTAGATCATCTGAATCATATGAAATCTAAGCATAAAATCATCTAATAAGCCACCAGAACTATTATAGTTCATCTTAAGCAGCAAGACTCAAGCTAATGATCATTTAGCATGCTTAGAGACCATCCACACATGATCTAATTCATCCAGTATATGATCAACAACAGGATATGAACCCTAAATGGATAAATCATCTTAATCAGGACAATGCAATAACCAGAGAGGTCACTGCCAACATCTAGCATAGGATGAACGAGCATAGAGAGAATGAGGGGAGAGGAAGAGAACTCACCAAATGTCCTCGCTGAAGACTAGAAGAGGAAGTAGAGGTGGCCGACGACCATGGTGGCACGGGGAGCACCCCTAGGGGGGCTTCAACTCATACAGCGCCACGACGGCGACCATGGCCACGCCTAGAGGCGAGGTGAATCACCACGACGCACGACGGCAGCGGCAGCGCCAAGATCCACGCCAACCCCCAAACTCTAGGGTTCGGGAAGGAAGGGTGTAGTCGACAACCTCCTCCTGCACCACGGCGGCGACTAGAATAGCCCACGATGGTGGGAATTGTCGGCGGCGACATCACCGACCATGGGGTCGGGGATAGTGGAGGACAGGAGTGAGCTCGAGGGTGAGAGGCAGCGAAGGAGTGGGATGAGTTGAGCCAAAACCGTTCGGGGTGGCTATTTTGACTATGTCTAATGGGCCACAAGGGCCCAATAAGATTAAGTCAGCCCAAAAACCTTAAGGCCTGTTTTTAATTAATATAAAAGACCAAAATGCTCCTGAACTTAATTAAATTCTAGAAAATAAAATAAAAATCCAAAAATTATAAATAAAATATTCTTGGATTCACAAAAAATCCAAACTATCCAAATAAATTAAGATATAAAATTTTAGACATTTAAATTTATTAAGAATTTTGTAATTTATATATTCCTTATGGAATTTTACAAAATTATTGAAAGGTGATAAAAATAAATAAAAATCACTTTCATTATATATTAATATTGTAGTATTTTTGAAAAATACTAAATAAATATTTAATAACAGTTTTTGATATTTTAAGTGATAATTCCTAAAAGAATTATTAAATCAATAAAAGTCAAATAAAAGGGAAATAGAATAAAATAATTCAATGTATGTTATAAATATTAAAAGGTAATATTTATAAATCCTTTATTATTAAAAAGACTTTTTATAATAATGGGGAGAATGCATATCAAGTTAAATGATGCATTACATTACTTTGCATAATCATTTTGCTTCTTTAAATATTGTCCTTACCGGGCAATAATGATGTTTTTGTAGACATAGAAGCTCAAGGTCCAGTGCAAGCATCAGACTTAACTACCTTTCCATCACAAGGCAAGTTCATCACTTGCTCATATCCTTTGAAGAGTCTTTATCAAAGTATTTGCAAATTGTGTGTTATCATATATACTCTAAAAAAATATTAATTTCACAAATCAAGAAATCATAGATATCATCCTAAGTGATGATATAATGGAGCAATAGAACTTAGGGTTCTATTTGCAACAATGATAATCAATTAGGGACTTAATAACGCCTAACATCAGTGATTCTAGCACCTTATATTATGCGTTAGCCATGAGATTTGGAATGGGACAGAGAAGTCAGCTATATCTTATTCCTCTCGCATGGAGCCGGATGTACAGGCCGTGGCTGTTATCCTCGTAGCGTGCATATTAATTGGTAATTCGTAGAGGATATGCAGCATATGGGTGGGAACCCTCATCGTCCCATGATAGTTCTGGCATCTAACGGTTTGTACAAACCATTGTCGTAATTCATTATGTGGGCATGGTGTACACCAAGGAGGCATGCGAGTTCACGAAGGGGGCAGTGATTGGCTTGGACCGACTACTGGGCCCCACATCATGGAATTGTGGACGAGAAAGTATGCCCGATTGTGAAACAAGGAGTTGATCTCTGATGGGTAAAGTAACGCACCTCTGCAGAGTGTAAGAATTGTAAATTGTTACTCACTGTTCCGGGAAGGAGCTATGAACGCGGCAGGAAAGGAACTCCATGAAAGTTCTGGTCAACCTGTGAAGGCTGATTATCATAGATTTTTATAATAAAATCAATCTTTGAAGAAAGATTTACAAAAAACTGCATTGTTCCAAGGACTTATAGTCCGAGGTGGTAGTTAGAGCATCAAACTTCCCACCTTGCATATAATGAACTTGTTGGGTAACGCTGTTACTCATCCTTTCCTTTGATTCCTTGCTTAGACTCTGAGGATCCCGAAGATGTGCTAATGTATGCAGTCGAATGTCAAGAAGATGTGTTCTACGAGGAGCCTGACCTGTCAGGAGGTGTTGGAGGAGTGGATTACGAAATCCTCTATGGTGTCGACGATAACGAATCCAACTAAGTATCCTAGTTAGTAGTAATCAACCGAGCCGAGCAGCATGAACTCTATAGAATAAGCTATTGAGCTCAACTCCTAGTCAGAGTTGCTACTTTTAGATTCTGCTGAAACACTTTATATCTTGGTTTGTAAGTTGAACCTTTTGAAGTCTTGAACTTCTAGTATTGTAATAATAATAATGTGTGAATGTTTGTAATATGGACCCGCAATGTTTCTATTGTACCACTCTGAGGGATGTGATATTTACAGAACGGTGTTCTATGAGTGTCATGTCAACAACTATAGTGTACTACACATGGAGTGGTATGCTGGGTCATCGCAGTGGAGCTCCCACTCAAAATGAAAAGCCTCCACTCACATAAACATGCCTCCACTCAAAAATCCACTCACATGCATTACATTTCCACCAAATTTAATGCAAGCTCTCATTTAAATAAAACTCTTTTATTTATTTATTCAGAATTTTGTTAATTACTCTAATTAACAACCATTCACATAAAACCCTTATAACATTTAAATTTCACATGCAGAACCAGTTTCAGAAATTTCAACCGAAACAGTTTCGGTGTCTAGTGAAATAATTCATGCGCTTTCCTTTTTATTTCTCTGGCATATTATTTGCTCAAAATGGTGTCAGTATCCCTTAAGTGTGTCACACTATGGTTCACGAATAATGTAGACATGATCAATAATCAGCAGCGGGACCTGGAGATCCGTACTGACTCCCACATATTCAACAATGACTTCTGTGATCGTGTGAACCTTATACGCATGTAACTCAATCCCTTTGTCTCGTGATATATGACATGTCCAAGATTCGATCATCGGTATCTCCATACCTAGTTTGATCTTGTTACCGACATGTACTATTTTCTCGTTCCCGTGATATAACATTCTAGTGATCAAATCACTTGCTTGCAAGCTAACTAATGTGATATCACTGAGAGGGCCCAGAGTATATCTCTCTGTCATCGGGATGAACAAATTCCACTCTTGATCCATGAGCCTCAACATAACACCTTCGTAGCACTGAACCCATCTTTATAGTCACCTTGTTACGGTGTGACGTTTGATGTTATCAAGATACTCTTCTGATGTTAGTGATTGACATGATCTCATGGTCTAAGGATTAAGATTATTTCGTATGATGTTATAGCAATATAAACACAATGACCTTGATCATAATACTATACTTGAGATGAATGTTCATCACATCATTCCAACAATGTTGTGACCTCGTTATTAACAACATCCAATGTCCATGATCAGGAAACCTTTGATCATCTTGTTAATCAACGAGCTAGTTTATAAGAGAGGCTTAACTAGGAACTTTCTTTTTTGTTCATTAAACACACATGTATTAATGTTTCCGTATTGATACAATTATAGCATGTGAATTAAACATTTATCATAAATAAGGAATACGATAATAACCACTTTTATAATTGCCTCTCGGGCATATTCCCCTCACCCATGCCGCCTCCGCCAGGGGGGCAGCCGCCATCGGCCCTATGTGCCCCCACGTGGGGGTGGGGGGAACCCTAGGGTTTGGCCGGCTGGGCCCCTTATCCTCTCTCCTATAGAGCCTAGCCCTATGGGCCTCCCTTCCGGTGAGGCCCAATAGGCATGGGATGCCTCCAAAATAAAATAAACTTTTATGTTTTAATATTAATTCCACTAATTAATATAAAACATATATTTTATTATATCTTTCTAGTCCGGAACACCTTCCGTACCCCTCCGATCAACATCGGATGTAACCCGGAACCTTTCTGATTTCTCTCTCTCATTTTGCCTGCGGTGCCGGTTCGATCCCTAAGCGTCCCCACCCTTAAGTGTGCCACCCTTCGATTCAGAGATGCTCCAGACAAGTCCAAGAACCCTCTTGCATCAATGATCATCAGCGGGACCTGGATGCCCATAATGACCACCCGTGCATTCACGAACCTCATCGCTTGAACCTTTAACTATGTTGTGTTATTCCCTTTTCAATATGATACCTAGCTCATCCGAGATTTGATATCAAGTATCTCCATACTTGTGTTCGATCTCGTTTCGGATGAACTTGTTTACTCATTCCCGTGTCGTTGCATTCCATGAGCTAGTCATATGCTTGCAAGCTTCATTAATGAAATGTCACCGAGTTGGCCACGTGTATCTATCCATTACTTGGATTGGAAAATCCTAGTCTTGATAAAAACTCATCAACCCGTACCTTCGGAAAACCCAATGATACCTTTATGATCACCCTTTCATGGCTTGAAACTTCATATCGTCAAAGTCTCCTTCTAAAATGATGATTATGTATTATCTCCTTCTATGTTATCATCAATGATGAACATTAAGTAACTAGATCTCATTGAGATTAATGTTGGGTGTTTGTCTATCACATTATTTAACCAATAATGTGGCCTCATTGTCAATTGGCACTATCACCCATGATCTCGAAACTATAAGATCATCGCTTGCCCAATGAGCTAGTTCGCTAGAGCTAACTAGAGACCTGGTTTTTTTACATACCACATATGTATTAATGTTTCATATTAATACAATTATAGCATGGTAAGAAACGTATTATGAACATACAAGAGATACATCAAATAAAAACACTTTATTATTTGCCTCTAGGGCATATCTCCTTCAGTCTCCCACTTGCACTAGAGTACAAATTAATCTATCTTTACAATAGGCAATGACCTAACACCAATAGTATCCCGGTGTTGCTCATGCTTGACTTGTGGAAGTCCTTTGGTAAACGCATCTACAGCATTCAGATCCGTATGCACTTTGCAAATCATGACTTCGCCGTTCTCAACATTTTGTCTAATGGCATGGAATCTCAGCTGGATGTGCTTAACTATGGAATGAGTTCTTGGTTCGGATGCGTTTGCAATGGCACCTGTGTTATCGCAGAAGATTTTCACAGGGTCATCTACATTACAAATAACTCCTAGTTCGATGATGAAATTCCGTAACCAGACAATTTCATTTGCTGTAGAATTAACTGCAATGTATTCTGACTCCATTGAAGATTGTGCCACCACTGGTTGCTTCATGCTTCTCCAGGTTACCGCGCCACCATTCACCAGAAACACATATCCTTTCTGAGACCTCGAGTCATTGGATTTTGTGTTCCAGCTCGCATCCACGTAACTAGTTATGTTTAGACCTTCATCACCACATCTAAAGACTAGGAATATATCCTTAGTTCTTTTAAGATACTTCAGGATATTTTTCACAGCTATCCAATGTTCCACTCCTGGACCACTTTGGAAATGACATTTCCAACTAAGAGCCAGGGACACATCAGGTCGATTACATAGCATAGCATACATGATAGAACCTATGTCCATGGCATAGGGGATGTTGGCCATCCTTTCTCTATCAGCAGTTATCGTCGGACATTGAGTCTTACTCAATGACACACCTTTCACAAGACACAGAAAACCCCTTTTGGCATCTTCCATTTTTAACTTCTTCAAAATCTTATCTATGTAAGTACTCTGACTTAATGCTATCAGGTGTCTTGATCTATCTCTATAGATCTTGATACCTAATATATAGGCTTCTTCACCTAGATCCTTCATGGAAAACTGATTACTCAGATATTCCTTTACACTCCCTAATAATATTACATCATTCCCAATAAGTAATATGTCATCCACATATGCTACCAAGAATTCCACCGAGCTCCCACTCACTTTCTTGTAAACACAAGCCTCTTGATTATTTTGGACAAATCCAAAATTCTTGATTACTTGATCAAATCGCTTGTTCCAACTCCTAGATTCTTGCTTTAGTCCATAAATGGATCGCTCAATCTTGCATACTTTTCCAGCATCCTTAGGATCAACAAAACCCTCTGGTTGCATCATATACAACTCTTCATCAATGTGTCCATTGAGGAAGGCGGTCTTGATATCCATCTGCCATATCTCATAATCATAATATCCAGTAATTGGTAGTAAAATCCGGACAGATTTCAATATTGCTATAGGAGAGAAGGTCTCGTTGTAGTCAATTCCTTCCACTTGTCAAAAACCTTTGCGACAAGTATTTCCTTATGGACAATCATATTGCCATCAGCATCTGTCTTCTTCTTAATGATTGATTTATTCTCCATGGCCTTTCAAACTTTAGGAAGATCTACCAAGTTCCACACTTGGTTTTCATACATGAATCCTATCTCGGATTTCATGGCTTGTAGCCATTTCTCGGAGTCAGCAATATCCATTGCGTCTTTGTAGTTTTTAGGTTCCTCTTGTTCATCTAACAAGACTGAGATCACAAGACTACTGTATCAGTCTGGGACGGTACATACTCTTGCCGATCTTTGAACCGTAGGAGCTTCGATGTTATGATCTATATCATTTGTTTCTTCCTCCACTATAGAGGGCGATGCCGGAATAGTTTCCGTTACACTACTCGGTATTTGGAGAGAAGGGCCAATGACCTCATCAAGCTCTATCTTCCTTCCACTAACTCCTTTTGTGAGAAAATCTTTCTCTAGAAAGGTGTCGTTCTTTGTGACAAACTATTTCCGTCGGCTTTGTTGTAGAAGGTATACCTAATAGTATCCTTTGGGTATCCTACAAAGATACACTTTTCTATTTTAGGTTGAGTTTGTTAGGCTGCAGTTTATTAACATACGCCTCACATCCCCAAACTTGCAAGAATGAAAACAATGGCTTCTTTCCATGCCATATCTCATATGGTGTTGTCTCCACGGATTTGGATGGTGCTCTGTTTAAAATAAAAGCGGCGGTTTCTAACGCATAGCCCCAAAAAGACACAGACAAATCACTTAAATACATCATGAACCGCACACTATCCAATAGGGTATGGTTATGCCGTTCCGACACACCATTACGCTGTGGTGTTCCGGCTGGCGTAAGCTGAGGTACAACCCGCAGTCCATCAAGTGCATGTCAAACTCATAACTCAAGTATTCGCCTCCCCGATTTGATCAAAGGTGCTTAATATTCTTGTGAGTTGATTCTCTACCTCTTTTTGAAATTCTTTGATCTTTTCAAAGGTTTCATACTGATGCTTCATCAAATAGATATACCCATATCAACTCAAATCATCAGTAAAGGTAACAAAATAACGATATCCATTGCGTGTAGAGACACTCATTGGTCCACACACATTCGTATGTATGATTCCCAACAGGTTTGTTGCCCGCTCCATAGTACCAAAGAAGGGTGTCCTAGTCATCTTGCCCATGAGGCAAGGCTCGCATGTTTCAAGAGATTCAAAATCTAGTGATTTCAAAAGTCCATTAGAATGGAGTTTCTTTATGCGCTTTACGCTAATATGACCAAGAGGATAATGCCATAGGTACATGGTATTATCGTCATTATGCTTGCAAGGCTTGGCATTAATGTTATGGATGTGTGTACTACTATAAAGATCTAGCAAGAATAAACTTTTGCATATACACGCATGAACATAAAATATATCATTCATATAAATAGAAAAACCACTAGTTCTAGATTTAAACGAATAATGATCTTGCAATAAGAAAAATCCACTCACAATATTCATGCTTAAGGCGAGTACAAAGTAGCACTTATTCAAAACTAAAATTAATCCCGAAGGTAGATCTGGAGGTAGATCGTTGACGACCTTCACTACAAGAAAAATGTCCTTTTACAATGGACGATTTTCGTGGCTGAAGGTCCATTTTTCATGGTTGAAAAACCTTCTATGACGGATGCCCTTCGTGGTAGAAGCCCCGTTACAAATGAATCTACCATAGTTTTTTTGACCGTGTCAGATCGCACTCTTCAGCCATGAAAAGTCGTTTCGTCGTAGATCTGTTCGCCAGCCACGTTGACTGCTGACGTAATGGAAGATGCCACGTGGCGAATGCCGTTAAAGGCCAGTTAACATTGTTAACTGTCAATGAATCCATGGTAGAAGCCAGACCCATCCAAGGCCTGATAATTATTAAGTGGGCCATCCCATTAAGAGAGCCCCAAATTATCATGGCCCATTACTGCTTCGTTCTGCACTGTTACAGATGGGCCCACTGGTGCTGCCCCCTGTGGCCCATAAAATTTCAGGCCCATTACTGTTTCAACCTGCACTATTTGATTTGGGCCCATTTGTAAGGCCAGTAAAATGTAGGGCCATTGCTGTTCCGCCATGTACTGTTTGAATTGGGACCGTTTGGCCAGCCCGCTTTGTCCCGTAACCATTCTTGCCCATTACTATACAGTTCTGCACTATTCGAGCGGGCCCATTTATGCAATTCGCTGTGGCCCATAAACTTTTGGGCCCATTACTGTTCAGGCCCATAAACGCCATGCGCATATTCTGGCATGTTACTCTTTTGGCCTAGTATGTTTCTCGGCCGGTTACTGTTCCTTTATGGTGCAATTTGGCCTGTTACTGTTCTGGCCTTCTACAATCTTGTCCTTTTTCTAGCCTGGCCCGTTACTATTTCGGCCATTTAAGCTTCTGACCCTTTTAATGTTCTGGTCCATTACTGTTCTCAGGATGTTACTGTTTTGGCCTTTTACTGTTCTTGTCGGATACTGTTTCGGCATGTTACTGTGATGGTCGGTTACTGTTTCAGCATGTTACTTCTTTTATCGGTTACTGTTCGACCTATTACTGTTTTGTCCATTTACTGTTACTAAGCATGCTTATGGGTCGGTCCCTTTACTTTTACAGTTTCTCCATTTCTGGAGCCATTTCAGATATCATAAAAGGTGTACAACTTGTGAGAATTTTTACTATTTTTCGTCGGCCTAATACAAGAAGGGCAAATACAAAGCACGATATTGTACCCTAATCAACCTTGCTAGCGCAGGTTTGGAACGGCCTACTGCTATGTGTGCACGATGTCAACTAAATGCCTACACGGCCTATGTGATTTATATATATATTACATCAAATGCAAACTACTTCAAATTATTACATACTATCAACTCAAGGGAAAGAAAATTTAGCACTTCAGTTGACAATCGAGTTGATAACAGTCCTCAATTTGCTTTCTCCATCTATCACCTCCATCTCCCATTTGAGTGACATCTACATTCGAAAACAACCTTGAGACATGATCTTGCAGCCACCTCTTTGGTGGCGATAGCAATAATTGTGGTCTAAAACTAAGTAATAACAAGTTAATACATCAAACAAGACAAACTACTCATTTAACTAATACGTTAGGAGCTATGAACTTACTACTGGTTAATGGTTCAAATATATTGACCATCACAGCAAAAAAAGAGGGCAAGCAAGCATTAAACAAGTGTGCCTACCGTGAAACGAGAAATATAACAATGTGTGTGGTTTAGAATTTCAGCAAATATAATCTAGCCAGGTCATATCAACAAATATATATAGAAGAATAAACCAGACAATGGCATGCAGTTACTGTCGTAGCTAAGAATGAACGAGACAGAAATTATAACGGCATCATGTGAGAACTTGTAGAGCGGGAATGCAAACCACAAATGAACTATATAGTAGAGGTTAGTTATGTCGTTGCTTAGGACAAACCAAAAGGATATACGAAATATAATGGCGTCACTTGTGAACCCGTAGAATATGATAGGCAAGCATTAGACAAGTGTGCCTATAATCAAATGAGCAATCAAACAAAGTGTTTCTTAGAATTTCAGCAATTATAACTAGCCAGGTTATTTCAACAATTATATATGGAAGAAGTTGTATATCCTAGAAAGCAAGAGACGTTGGTTGACTCAGAATTTGCGATGAGATATACAATGGCATGTAGTTACTGTCGTACCTAAGAATGAACCAGATAGAAATTATAATGGCATCATACCAGACCTTGCAGAGCAGGAACGCAAACCACGAATGAACTACACATCAGAGGCTAGCTATGTCGTTGCTTAGGATGAACCAGCAACATATTAGAAATATAATAGCGTCTTTGGCGAACCTATAGAAGAGGACAATCAAGCATTAGACAAGGGTTCCTACAATGAAATGAGCAATCAATCAAACCGTTTCTTAGAATTTTAGCAAATATAAACTAGCCAGGTCATTTCAACAAATATATATGGAAGCAGTCGTTTATCCTGGAATGCAAGAGATGTTGGATGACCCAGAATTTGTGGTGAGCTACACAATGGGCATGCAGTTACTGTCGTAGCTATGAACCGAATAGAAATTATAATGACATCATAAGAGAACTTGTTGAGCAAGAATGCAAACCACGAATAAACTATATTTAGAGGATAACTATGTCGTTGCTTAGGACGAACCATTAGATATGAAATATAATGGTATTGCTTGTGAACCTGTAGAACAGGACAAGCAAGCATTACACAAGTGTGCCTACAAATGAATTGGGAAATCAAACAAAGTGTTTCCTAGAATTTCAGCAAATATAAACTAGCCGGGTAATTTCAACAAATATATATGGAAGCGGTAGTATATCCTGAAATGCAAGAGACGTTGGTTGACTGAGAATTGGCGGTGAGCTACACAATGGGCATGTAGTTACTTTTGTAGCTAAGAATGAATGAGATAGAAATTATAATGGCATCATGCAAGAACATGCAGAGCAGGAACGCAAATCATAAATGAACTACATAGTAGAGGATAGTTATGTCGTTGCTTATGATGAACCAGCACCAGATTAGAAATATAATGGCGTCTCTTGTGAACCTGTAGAAGAGTACAAGCAAGCATTAGACAAGTGTGCCTAAAATGAGCAATCAATCAAAGTATTTCTTAGAATTGCAGCAAATATAAACTAGCCAGGTCACTTCAAAAAATATATATGAAAGTAGTCGTTTATCCTGGAATGCAAAAGACGTTGGGTGACCTAGAATTTTCGGTTAGCTACACAATGGGCATGCAGTTACTATCTTAGCTAGGAACCACATAGAAATTATAAAGGCATCATAAGAGAACTTGTAGAGAAAGAATTCAAACTAAGAATGAACTGTATATAGTAGAGGATAACTATGTCACTGCTTAGGACGAACCATTAGATATTAAATATAATGGCATTGCTTGTGTACATATAGAACAGGACAAGCAAGAATTACACAAGAGTCCCTACAAATTAATTGAGCAATCGAACAAAGTGTTTCCTAGAATTTCACCAAATATAAACTAGCCAGGTCATTTCAACAAATATATATGGAAGCAGTAGTATATCCTGGAATGCAAGAGACGTTGGGTGACTCAGAATTTGTGGTGAGCTACACAATGGGCATGCAGTTACTTTCGTAGCTAAGAATGAACGAGACAGAAATTATAATGGCATCATGCGAGAACTTGCAGAGCAGGAACGCAAACCACGAATGAACTACACAGTAGAGGATAATTATGTTGTTACTTAGGATGAACCAACACCATATTTGAAATATAATGGCGTCTTTTGAGAACCTATAGAAGAGGACAAGCAAGCATTAGATCAACAAGTGTGCCTACAATGAAATGAGGAATCAATCAAATTGTTTCTCAGAATTTCAGCAAATATAAACTAACCAGGTCATTTTAACAAATATATATGGAAGAAGTTGTTTATCTTGGAATGCAAGAGACATTGGGTGACCTAGAATTTGCGGTGAGCTACACAATGGGCATGCAGTTACTGTCGTAGCTAGGAACCGCATAGAAATTATAAATGCATCATAAGAGAACTTGTAGAGAAAGAATGCAAACTACGAATGAACTATATATATAGTAGAGGATAGCTATGTCACTGCTTAGGATGAACCATTAGATATTAAATATAATGGAATTGCTTGTGTACATATAGAACAGAACAATCAAACATTACACAAGTGTGCCTACAAATGAATTGAGCAATCGAACAGAGTGTTTCCTAGAGTTTCAGCTAATATAAACTAGCCAGGTCATTTCAGCAAATATATATGGAAGCAGTAGTATATTCTGGAATGCAAAAGACGTTGGGTGACTTAGAATTTGTGGTGAGATACACAATGGGAATGCAGTTACTTTTGTAGCTAATAATGAACAAGACAGAAATTATATGGCATCACGCGATAACTTGCAGAGCAGGAACGCAAACCATGAATGAACTATATAGTAGAGGATAGTTATGTCGTTGCTTAGGATGAACCAGCACCAGATAAGAAAACAATGACATCGCGCTTGTGATCCTGTAGAATAGGCTATGCAAACCAACATGTTCGGTGTTCCCTTTTGAGCTCTATGCAAAGAAAAAACAAATAGTCAGCGTTGCATCTTTTAAAGATCTAGATAGAAACAACAAAATTATAATCAAACTAGTACGATGAGTTTAAACGGGTACTACAAGATAGCAGAACGATGATAGGGAGGAAATAATAGCAGGAACTTAGCTCGGGATGAACCAGATAGATTCAGTAACTAGGGAGCAGGGAATCCACACTAATATTTTCCACGGACTTTACATTTTGCAAGAAGTACACAATAGCCGACAATTACTGTTTTAGGGAGTAGCTAAGAACATGTGCATGACAAAATAACAAACATGTGCATGACATGAAATTTCTAGAGCAGCGAATGCAAACCATCTTGTCCAGTGACCTTGTATGTAGCACAAAGAACATGCATGCCAGTGACTTGTGTGTACTAGCACGCTTACAAAAATGCAGTTCACTGCGACATGCTTTAACCTGCTATACTACTGAGAAAACAAAAAGGGGTTGGAGATTTGGTTACCTTGGTCGAAGAGGCGTCTAAGCATTGTCGGTACCGTGCGGGTGACGTCTAGGTAACCAAGGGTTTTGCGGTTGTAGGGAAGCAGATCTTGGGTGGTTGCGGAAGAAGATCTTCGGAGGTCGCAGAAGTAGATCTTGGATGGTTGATGCCATCTTGAGCACGGTGGACGAGAGCGTCAATGAGGCAGATGAGGTGCAGAAAACATCGACGCCCATGCAACTAGTCTGGAGCGGTGGACAGAGAACGCGTTGAACTAGATCTTGTCCTATGGACACCGGTGAAGTGGCTCTGGTACGGTTGAGTAGATTTCGGCGGCGAAGAAGCAGAGCTTGAACGGTCGACGATGTCATTGGCATAGTCAGCGATACCGCAGATCCGGTGCAGTGGCAGAGACCTGGTGAACTAGATCCAGTTAGGCGATCTACTATGACCCAAATGGAATCATATCCCGATCTAGTCCTTGTCAGTCCAGTGATGAAATCCATACCAATCTTGTCCCACTTCCAATCAGGAATATGTAGTGGTTGTAACAATCCTGCTGGTTTTTGATGTTCCGCTTTCACTCTACTACATACATCACACAAAGCAATATGTTCGGCGATGTCCTTCTTGAGATTATTCCACCAAAATCTTTCCTTCACATCCATGTACATTTTGGTGTTAACTGGATGAATGGAATATGGTGAGTTGTGTGCTTCTTGTAAAATCAGTTTTCGAAGCTTCGGATCTTGCGGAATGCAGATACGTTTTCCATACCATAAAGTACCCTGTTCGTCTTCATGTAATCCTTTGGCTTCCCCTTTGCTAATCTTTTCCTTAATCTCTTCAATTTCATTGTCTATCTTTTGGGCTTCCTTGATTTTGTCCAACAAGGTGGGTTGAATATTCAATGACATGAGATGTCCTTCAGGCACTATCTCCAATCTGAGATCTTTGAATTAGGCACACAGATCATCTGGCAATTCTCCCTTAGTAAGGCCATTCACATAAACCTTATGGCTTAATGCATCTGCTACAACATTTGCTTTACCGGGGTGGTATTGCAAACTCAAGTCATAGTCCTTGATGAGTTCTAGCCATCTTCTTTGTCTCATGTTGATTTCTTTCTGAGTGAATATATACTTCAAACTTTTATGATCTGTGAATACTTCACATCGCTTTCCCAAAAGATAATGTCTCCATGTTTTGAGTGCATGGACGACAGAGGATAACTCCAAATCATGAGTAGGATATTTCACTTCATGAGTTTTGAGTTGTCTCGAGGCGTAAGCCACAACTTTCCCTTCTTGCATCAAAACTGCACATAATCCTTGGTGAGATGCATCGCAATAAACTTGGAAATCCTTCTCCAAATCTGGCAGACATAAGACTGGTGCTGTCACTAGTCTCTTCTTCAACTCTTGGAAACTGAGTGCACATCCTTCAGTCCAATCGAATTTCTTGTCTTTCTTAAGTAACTCCGTCATTGGCTTAGCTACTTTTGAGAAATTCTCAATGAATATTCTATAGTATCCTGCCAAGCCAAGGAAACTACAAACTTCTTTCACTGACTTAGGAGATTCCCACTCAGTTACGGCTGACACTTTTGCGAGATCAACTGTTACACCATCTCCTGACACAATATGTCCAAGAAATCTGACTTCATTCAGCCAGAATTCACACTTGCTGAATTTGGCATTTGCTTATGCTCTCTAAGCTTCTCAAGTATCAATCGCAAATGTTCTTCATTCTCTTCATTGCTCTTGGAGTAGATCAAAATGTCATCGATGAAAACGACAACAAATTTGTCCAGAAATTCCATGAACACCTTGTTCATCATATTCATGAAGTAGGCTGGTGCATTGTTAAACCAAATGGAATCACGGTGTACTCATACAATCCATACCTAGTGGTGAAAGCAGTCTTAGGTATGTCTTGTTATCTTATCTTTAGCTGAAAGTAGCCTGATCGGAGATCAATCTTTGAGAAGACACGGGCTCCTTCTAACTGATCAAAAAAATCATTGATTCTGGGCAAAGGATACTTGTTCTTGATAGTCACCTCATTGAGTGATCGGTAATCTATGCATAACCTTTGACTTCATCTTTCTTTTCAACAAACAAGACTGGTTCTCCCCAAGATGAAGAACTTGGTTGAATAAATCCTTTCTGCAACTATTCTCCAAGTTGTTTCTTGAGTTCTTTCAACTCATCAACTGACATCTTGTAAGGTATCTTTGCTATTGGTCCTGATCCTGGCAGCAAGTCAATCAGAAACTCAACCTCTCTATCTGGTGGCATTCTCGGCAATTCCTTCGGAAACACATCCGGATATTCCCACACAATTAGCACACTGTCTATGCTAACCCCCTTAAGAGAATTTAGTTTACTCCCTTTTGATTCAAAGTTAGACTTAAATCTAATCCTTTTATTATCCAGGGTTGTGAGTGTGATAGTGCGGTTGGCACAATCTAGTACTCCTTCATACTTGGTCATCCAATCCATTCCCAAAATAACATCCAATCCTTGGGAATCTAGGATTACCAAACTAACTGGAAACTTATGCTGTCCAAATTCTATTACTAGATCACGACATCCAAGACTTACTATCATATCTCCACCGGGAGAACTTACTTTTATAGGACACCCAATATTTTCAGTTAGAGATCCATTTCTATCAACAAATGCTCTTGATATGAATGAATGTGATGCGCTAGTATCAAAAAGAACAAGTGCTGGAATAGAATTGAGTTTGAACTTACCAGCCACAGCATCAGATTCCTCATATATTTCTTCCACATTGATGTGGTTCACTTGTCCCTTTTGGAAAGGGTTGGGCTTAGTGGTTCCTTCAACCTTCTTTTCTGGGCACTCATTTGCGTAGTGCCCCATCTTCTTACACTTGAAACACTCAACCTGACTGATATCTCTCTTTGCAGGCTGACTTCCACTTCCACTGTGGTGGCTCTTGTGTCCACTCTTGTGGTTCTTATACTTGTCATTATCATGACTGTGGTGATGCTTGTTGTCATGATGACGGTTGTGGCTGTGGTGGTTGTTGTACTTTCCATGTTTGTGGGATCCAGAACTCCCACTATCATCATGATGGGAACGCTTGTGACACGATCCTGAGCTGTGCTTATCAAAGCTAGGCTTCCTCTTTCTGCTCTCAACCTGTTTCATCTTGTTTTCCAAGATGGTAGCCTTGTCACAAAGTGATTGGTAAGTTGGGACATAGGCAACAGACAGCTGCAGGTTCAACTCATCATTTAGTCCTTCGAGGAACTTCTCCTTCCTCTTTGCATCAGTATCAACTTCATCCGGTGCATAACGCGCCAGATTGTTGAATTCCTCAATGTACTCTGTCATACTGTGGTGACGCTGTTTCAGATTGTGGAACTCCTTTTTCTTCAAATTCATCACTCCAGATGAGATGTGAGCTGTACGAAATCCATCCTCAAAGATAGCCCAATTCACATCCTCAATGGGAGTGGTGATATGAAAGTTGTCCCACCAGGTTGATGTTGGCCCTTCAAGCAGTTGTGCTGTGAACCTGAACGTCACTAAGTCCTTGTTCACTGAACGTAACCAGTCATTGGCTACCATTGCATCAGTGGTTCCCGAGAACTTTGCAGGCCTTAGTCTTAGAAATCTGGTGAGCATGTCAAATCCTGGCAGATTATTCTGGTTGTTATTGTTGTTGTTGTTGTTATTATGGTTCTGGTTTTGCATGAATGTTGTCATCATCTGCATCGGTTGGGCTTGCGCTATCATTAACTGTTGCATCTCGGGAGTGACGTTGTTGTTGTTTTGGTTGGGGTTGACACGTCGAGGAGGCATATGTGGTTTTAATAAGGATCAGAATAAGATACCCATAGATGCTTAACATGCACAATACATCACATAGAAGAATCACAATAACCAAGCATCAAAATAACATAGAGTTTGAACGACATAAACAACAAGTTTTGAAAATGCAACACACCATAGCAAGCCATCCACATGTTGGATGGTCATTGCGACTCAATAATCAAAGTACGGTAGATGAAAGATAATCGAGTAGTCTACACTACTCCTCCGCATCCATATCCACATCAACGAGGGTAAGACCTGCATTCTCCATGGCGGTCTTATACTCATTAACACTAGTAGTCAAGGCCTCAATCTTGGCCCTAAGAGCCCTCTTCTGTGATCGAAGCGTCTCGATCACTCCCTACTGATGCTCAAGCTCGAAGTCCTTGGCCTCTAACTCTTCCTTCATCTCTCGGATCTTCTTGTTCCTGTCTTGGACTCTTTTCTCCTGGCTCTTGAACTTCTTGTCCTGGCTTTCAAATTTGGCCTCCATTTCCTTGACAATCTCGTCTTGCTTCACGAAGAGCTTGTGCTTCTCTCGTAGCTAAACCTGGAGCTCGTCATTGCTAAGCATGACGTTGGTCCTATCAGTATCAAGGTGTCTAATAAGACCCTCTAGGTCCTGAAGGTATAGACGAATCGGCTCCATCGTCTCTCTAGTAGCATCATCATACTCTATAGCCTCACCCTCCTTGTTTCGTCTCCTGAAGGGGTGAAAGTAAAGACCTCTAAGCTTGGTGGAGTGCCTCCCTACCAGGCGCCCAAGTAACTCCTGCATGACTACATCTAAGCATCTCTCCTTGTCGTCATGCATCAGCTTGAAAGTGATAGCCTCCATGGGTGGCTCTGCCTGGCGTCGCGGCTGTGTGACTCTGAAGCCCCATAGGTCCTTCCTCTCAAACTTGGTGAGCTGAAGTGTCGTGATGCTAGGAAGTGGAAGGTTGAGCACACTAGTGAGCTCAATGAGACGAGTACCAAAATGAGTTCCCTTGAACTCCTCGGCCGTGCTGATAACAACATTAGGCATCTATTTTTTATAAGATAGAGAAAAGTTAGAACCAACA
This sequence comes from Avena insularis, assembly GCA_023614405.1. NCBI lineage: Eukaryota > Viridiplantae > Streptophyta > Magnoliopsida > Poales > Poaceae > Avena > Avena insularis. Next base: position 215,851,269 of record CM042685.1, on the reverse strand, counting down.
CAAGTAGAGAAAATTCACAAGACAAAATATCACAAGCACATCTTTTAGCAACAAACACACAAGTCATGGCATACACATATCCATTAAAAACACCAAAGGTTCAACATAGCTTAGACAAATTTTTGGAAGTAAAAACGATAAGTGTGGTGGTCCAACTAACGAAGTACGTTACAATTTTTCACTCACTAGACAAAATAGCTATCAGGGCATCCTTAGTGGCCATCTGTCTATCTTGTTCACAAGACTCCCATATTAGGTCTATGATGTCTCCCCTTAGTTGTTGGTTGGTAGTCTCTAATTCGTGGGTATGCTTCTTTTCTTCTTGAAGGGAATATGCCCTGAGAGGCAATAATAAAGTGTTTATTATGTGTATTCCAAGTATATGATAGATGTTTATTTTGCATGCTATAATTGTATTAATATGGAAACGTTAATACTTGTGTGTTTAATAAACAAACAGAAAGTTCCTAGTTATGCCTCTCTCATAAACTAGTTTGTTGATTAACAAGATGATCACAGTTTCCTGATCATAGACATTGGATGTTGTTAATAACGAGATCACAACATTAGTGTAATGATGTGATGAACATTCATCCGAAGTATAGCATTACGATAAAATCCATTGAGTTTATATTGCTATAAACAACTTACGAAGTGATCCTAATCCTTAGACCATGAGATCATGCCAATCACTAACACTGAAAGAGTTTCTTGTTGACATGAAACGTCACACCATAACTGGGTGATTATAAAGATGGATTCAAAGCTACTAAAGTGTTATGTTGAGAATCATGGATCAAGAGTGGAATTTGTTCATGCCAATGACGGATAGATATACTCTGGGCCCTCTCAGTGATATCACATTGGTTAGCTTGCAAGCAAGTGATTTGATCACTAGAATGTTATATCACGGGAACAAGAAAAGAGTGCATGTCAGTAACGAGATCAAACTAGGTATGGAGATACCGATGATCGAATATCGGACATGTAATATATCATGAAACAAAGGGATTAAGATACAAGCATAAAAGGTTCCAACGATCACAGGAAAGTCATCATTGAATGTGTGGGAGTCAATATGGATCTCCAGGTCCCGCTACTGATTATTGATCGGAGAAGGGTCTCGATCATGTCCGCATTATTCGTGAACCGTAGGGTGACACACTTAAGGGACACTGACATCCAGTTGGAGCAAATGTTTTATGCCGGAAAGAATAAACAAGCGCATGAATTTATTTCACTAGATACTGAAACAGGTTTTCGGGTGAAATTGCAGAATGTGGTTTTTCATGTGAAATGGAATTCTAGCAAGGGGTTATATGTGAATGTTTGTCATTAAAGTAATTGAAAAAATTCTGAATAAATAAAAAGAGTTTTATTTAATTAGAGTTTGCATTAAATTTGGTGGAAATTTAATAGCTAGTTTGAGTGGGATTTTGAGCGGAGGAAATTGAAAGGGTTTTTGTGAGTGGAGTGTCCACCCACATGAATGAGGGGAGGGCAAGGGGGAACCCCATGCGCTGGCCACCCCCTTGGGGCTCCCCCCTCCTCCTATAAAAGGCACCCCTCTCCTCACTTCTCAGTCACACCTCCTCGTGAAGGATCTCTCTCCCCCTCTAGAATTTATCCCCCATGGTCTCGGACTAGCGAGATACATGTTCCTGGTGGCTATTTGGCAAGAAAGGGTTGTGCTTCTGCTGCATCGCTGGAGCGAGGAGGTGGAGGTTTCTCAGTGTCTTGTACATGTGTGCGAGCATGGATGGGCCACTGCTTTGCGGCGCTAGGACTTCCTCTCGATCTTGAGATCGACAAGAGATCGTCTACATCAACCACGAGTTCAACTCGTTAAGCTTTGTCGGTCTTCAAGGGTATGTTCTCTACGGATATACATCCGCCTGTTGTTTGTATCTACTAGATAGATATTGGTACATAGTTCCCATCGTAGGAAATTTTTTGTTTTCTATGCGGGAACCATATCATTTCACTAATAAACATGTGATGTTTGATAGCATCTTATATTGCTTGTTTAGCGCTTTATTAGCATACTAAGATGATCCCTCATTTAAATATCAAGATAAGAATGTGTTCTTCCTTTAGTATGCACAGATTATGTTTTCTTCGCTACAAGACATCACGTGATGATCGGGTGTTCTTGGATCCACGACCATATATCGGGTGTAAGACAATTACACACGCGAATACTAAGGTTCTAACTTGGCGAGCCTAGCATGTACAGATATGGCCTCGGAACACGGACCGAAAGGTTAAGCATGAGTCATATAGTAGATATGATGCCCATTTGATGCTCGCCTTTGAAGCTACACCGACTCACGTGATGATTGGACTTGGTGTAGTGGATTTGGTTCATGTAATCACCAAAAAGGCATGAGGATGTCGTTTTTGAGTGGGAGTTCATTCGTAATGTGGATTAGTTGAACTCAAAATATCATAAACTTAGTCTAAACTTTACAAATTCTATTGTAGATGGCACCACCTGCTTTTAATTTCAATGTGTTCATGGAGAAAGAGAAACTTGCAACAAACGGTAGCAACTTTACCGAATGGACCATGAATTTGAGGATTATCCTCTCTACTGCACAAAAGCAATATGTGCTAGAAGCGCCACTAGGCCCCCCACCTTTTGAGGATGCCCCTGACAAGGAGAAGAATGTCTATCAGACTCGTCAGGAGGACCACAACTTAGTTCATTGCAGCATATTGTATGGGCTAGAGCCGGAAATTCAAAAACGTTTTGAAAATGGCAATGCATTTGATACAATGGGTGAGTTGAAAATGATTTTCGACACATATGCTGCTATAGAGAGCTACAATGCTTCAGAAAAGTTCTTTAGCTGCATGATGGAAGAGCACAGCTCCATAGTGAGCATGTACTCAAGATGTCGGGTTACTTCGATAAGCTTGTGTCCTTGGGAATATCGATTCCCATTGACTTAGGCATCGATCATGTTCTGCAGTCTCTGCCACCTAGCTATAAGAGCTTTGTGATGAACTATAATATGCAAGGCATGAAGAAGTCTCTCCCCGAGCTTCTGTCAATGCTTAAAACTGCATAAGTGGAGATCAAAAATGAACATCAAGTGTTGATGATCAATAAGAACACTGGTTTTAAGAAAGACAAGAAGGGAAAACGGAAGGGAAGTAAGGGCGGCAATCCGGTTGCCGTGCCTGAAAAGAAACCCCGAGTTGGACCTAAGTCTGATACCGAGTGCTACTATTGTAAGGGGACTGTCCACTGGAAGCGCAACTGCCCCAAGTATTTGGCAGACAAGAAGGCCGGCAAGGCAAACAAAGGTATATATGATATACATGTTATTGATGTGTACTTGACTAGTGCTCGCAGTAGCACCTAGGTATTTGATACCGATTCAGTTGCTAATATTTGTAACTCGAATCAGGGGCTGCGAAACAAGCGACCGCTAGAAAGGGGTGAGGTCAAGATGCGTGTCGGCAATGGATCAAGCGTTGATGTGATCACCGTCGGAACGTTGCCTCTCCATTTGCCATCGGGATTAGTAATAAACTTGAAGAATTGTTATCTGGTCCCAGCACTGAGCATTAACATTGTATCTGGATCGTGTTTGATGCGAAGTGGTTATTTATTTAAATCCGAGAACAATGGTTGTTCTATTTATGTGAATGAAATCTTTTATGGTCATGCACCGATGATGAATGGTTTATTTCTGTCGTGGGAATGACCACGGCAGACGCTGCAATCGGCAGCGAGTAGTAGAACGAAGGGCAAGGGCGGCCAGCCATCTGCGGTGCGAGATGAGGGCGGAGACATAGGGTTTTACCTAGGTACGGCCCCCCAGAGGGTAAAGACCTACGTACTCCTGCTAGATTGTATTATGATGGAAGCACAAAGGGGTGAGCTCGACGGCTAGGCGGCGAGTCGCTTGGGTGGATGGTGGAACGTATCCTCTACACGCCCTGTAGGGAGGTTTATATAGACTCACCTCCCTAGGGTTTACATATCTCAACCGAATCAGTTAAGGCTTCGGCACTCGTTTAACCTAATCCGACTGGACCTATCTATTCTCCTGGGCCTTCAGCTTCCAGTCGCTTGGATCCACGCCAGGACTTGATCCAGTCGCCGTCCTGCAGGCCCACTCGCCAGTTCCTGGTCCAGTCGGAAACGTCCTGCTGGGTATACCCCGGTAGGCATATCCCCATCAGTAGTCCCCGAGGCCGTCGTCGATTGGGCGCAGGTGTTCGTTGGCAGTCGGAGTATACGGGTCCAATGCGGACACCCAGTCGAATCGGTGGCGGGCTCCTGAATAAAGGAAAACACTAATTACTCCGGTCGCAATGACAGTGGTTAATCGGGTCACAGCTCGGCGAACGGGTCGGCGAAATATCTAGTCATTGTTGTAGCGACTGGGTCGGCGAGTCGAATGGACGAAGTTGGACCGTCAGACGCAGTCAAAACTAGCCGTTGGGGTATTCCAACGGTAACTTTGGCGTAATCACCGCGTGGTAACGGCTCCCTGATTTGGCGGGTAACAACCGCCATATAAAGGAAATGGTAGGCGATCGGGGAACCATTCCTTCGTCATTTCCGCCGATTCCGCCCATCTCTGTTTTCCTCCGCATCGCGATCCAACCGATCCAAAATCCCCCGACCTCCACAAACCTTTCCGCCAATGGCCCCCTCCACCGAACCATGGGGCAGGTCCAAGTGCACAAGAGCGCTACTGGCATCCTTCGAGGAGGCCGAGATCCTATGCACCGGCAGGTGGCGCATCCCCGCGGCCAGAGAGGTGACTCCGGATCCGCGCGAGGGAGAATTTGTTTGCTTCACCAGCCATCTGGAACGGGGGCTGGGGTTCCCCACATCTCTCTTCTTCCGACGCTTCTGCACGTTCTATGGGATCCAGCCGTCGGACCTGGGCCCACACAGCATCGAGCAACTCGCCATTTTCGTGGCGTTCTGCGAGTGCTACCTAGGCTGCAGGCCCTACTTCCCCCTATGGCAAGATCTATTCCATGGGAGGATCAGATGTGAAGAAGCAGGCGGCCCAATGCTTGTTGCGGGTGGCCTGACGTTTCAGTTAAAGTCGAAGGACTCCTTCTTTGATTTGATGCTACCTCCCAAGGCGGCGAGCGAGTGGAAGAAGTCCTGGTTTTACGTCACCGAGGCGACTCCAGATGGCGAGGTGGCGATCCCAAGGTACTCCGCTGACCGGCCCGAACCGCGCCGACTCCAAGTCGGCAAGCTCCCAGTAGACCAGCGGATGGTCGTGGATGAGATGCTTCAAACCATCCGCGGCCTGAAGAAGAAGGGTCTTCAGACCATCAATTTGTACAACTGTTGGCTTGGGCGGCGACTCGTTCCCCTGGCCCGCCGTGACCATTACATGTACGAGTACACGGGTCGGGAAGACTCGACGAAATCCTGCCTCGCCGAGTGGAAACTCGAGGACTACGTCCCGGCTGAAAGGATCGTATGGGCACCTAGAGGGGGGGGTGAATAGGTGCTACTTCAAATTTTCTTCTTTTTCAAATTTAGGTTTGACAATAAGGTAAATTCTCTAGATAATGCAACTATGGTGAATTTACCTATATGACAATTATGCAAGAGCTAACACAACACAAAGTAGTAGTAAGTAAGTAAGGTGCGGTAAAGGATAGAAGTAACCGAAAAGTGGACGCGGAGACACGGGGATTTGTTTCCCGGAGTTCCTTCCTTTTGAGGGGAAGTACGTCTACGTTTGGAGAGGGGGTGGTTTCAAACCACCAACGCCACGAAAGTCCTCCCTTGTTCTCTAATGAATCTCACCCCAACGGGATCGATTCACCTTCCACTATATCGGCAACCTTCAAGGTGGAAGCCGGCACCGTTACAAGTTTGGGGTACACATCCACAACTGAATCGGAGGCTCCCAAATACAAGCAAGCTATCAAAGCAATCAAAGACAAGCTTGTAAGAACCAAAACAAGAACTAGGGTTTCCAAGAAAACACTAGAGCAAAGGGGCCCTCAATGAAATGAGGGGGAATTGAAGATCTCTTTTGGTGAAGTAGTGGATCGGGGCCTCCTCCTTCGATTCCCCAAAGATCAAGGACTTTGGGTGGTTGGATGAGGAGATCTTGAAGATTTGAGTGGCTCCAGTGGACTCCAATGGTGGGCAATGACTTTAATGTGCTGAGCAATTTGTCCCAAGGTAGGTGGAGGGGTATTTATACCCCTCCACGAAATATGGCTGTTGGAGCATTTAATGTACCGGTAGTACCGATACCAAAGCGGTAGTACCGCTGGCATGCGGTACTACCGGTCCAGTACCGGACCAGGTATCGGAGGCGCCTCAGTTCTTTAGTGTTCTTCAGCTTTGGGCGGTATCGCCCTTGCGGTACTACTCCCAAGCAGTAGTACAGGAGGTAGGAAGCGGTACTACCGGTTCGAGCGGTAGTACCGGTCCCAAGTACCGCTTGGTACTGACCAAAATGGAGAGGGGTGGGTGCTAGTCATTATGCCACGGTACTGACGAGCGGTACGACCGCCTCAAGCGGTAGTACCACTTGTACCAAGCGGTACTACCGGTTGGGCCCGTAGTGCCGCTTCGTGGTACCGGTGGGTACTGACTAGCACGCACCCTTATCACTTTTGATCAGTGCCAACCGGTACTGGAACCGGTAGTACCGGTGTCAAGCGGTAGTACCGGTTGTAGGTCCGGTACTACCGGTTGACACAGAGGTTTTTGCAAGGGGAATTGATATGCCATAAATTGTGCCTCCTTTTATCAATACTGTGATAAACTTAGCACACAGTTAAATCGATAAGTGTATTGTTATCAAACATCAAAAACAGAGGGATAGGAAAATGCTCTTTCAATCTCCCCCTTTTTGGTGTTTGATGACAATACACTTTTGCAGGATGATTTTAATAATAAGCATATGATATTTGTAAAATAGAGAAGATACTCCCCCTAGATGTGTAGAAACAAACCTCCCCCTCTATTTTACAAACCCAACATGGGTGCACAATTATGGATACTAGCGTTTGAAAACATACCTTTGCACAAAACATGTGATGAGGAATATATAGACAAGATGGATCCAATGAAATAAACCACATAGTCTCATAAGATGGATCCAACCACATAGTCTCACACGACATAAACCACATAGTCTCACACGACATAAACACATAGTCTCACACATAAAATAGAGAGAAATCGAAGTTCACAAGCAATAAAAGGATTAAAGAGAAGAACGAGCTTGTGACTTCCCATGCAACACCCGTGCCTAAAGTGCAACTTCTCCCCCTTTGGCATCAAGACGCCAAAAAGGGACAAGGGCAAAGCTACCGTCCCAAAGGTCAATCATCATCCTCAAGGTCCTCCTCATCCTCATACGTGGGTGGGGCGCGGTGCGAGGAAGAGACATCATCGTCCCAACGGCTGTGCTGAGAAATCCACTGATCTTCTGGAGTGATGTTGTTCTCGGATCCCTCGGAGATGGTCAAACCTTGAGCAGACATCATTTCCTTATGTCGAGCACAGGCTTTTCTTTGCATACACGTGCGCCTCATACATGCGCTTCTGGTTGTCAACCTGGAAGCAGAAGATCTTCTTGAGCTTGTCCTCCATCCTTTTGGCCCAAGAGGGCTTGGCATTCTTGCGGCGAGAGACAACATAGTCAGTGTCATGACCACTGTCAGCATCCTCAGAGTCATCCTCATCCTCCTCACCTGCCTCAACGCGAGGTTTAGCATGTGTCTTGATCTTGAGTGCCTTTGTCCTGTGCACAATGAGAGAGCGAGTGGAGAGAGTCCTAGCAATGACTGGGCACTTGGACACAATGAGGGCCATAATGTAAGGAGCAAATGGTGGAACCCTCCGAGTGTGTGCAGCAGCAACCATTTCATTCCAAATGAAGTCTGTCACATCAAGAGGTTGGCCTGATTCTCGGTTGAGGAAGGTGTTGAACAGCAAGTCAACGGAGAACCCATGTATCTCGTCCTTGTTGCCCGCACGAGGAGCAACAGTCTCACGGAAAATGCGATGGAGAATGTCATATGTGGGGAGAAGATCCTTGATCTTGCCAGCAACCCCACGGCCACGAATATACAAAGGTGTAAGAACATCCTTTTTGGAGGGATGCTCCCGCATGTGACAGCGAAAACCACAAGGAACGTCCCGGCCGCGGTCTTCATACCCCAAGATGGCAGCAAACTCCGCAAGTGTAGCTTCCTTGACAGCACCTTGAGTCATCCAGGTAATCTTCCGATTGCGGCCATTGTGGAAATGTGCAGTGGCATAAAACTGGCAGATAAGGAGGGGATCATAGTCATACTGAAACTCCATAATGGGGAACAAGCCAAGGTTTGAGCAGATTTCCTTAGCTTCAGCAAAGTAGTCAGGGTTCTTGTCAATGTGTCCCATGTCAATCCACTGCTGAGGCACCACCATCTGGATGTTGGTCAAAAGAACCTCATGATACACACGCTCTTGGAAATCATCATAGAAAAGACTGTCTGCCCTTGACTCGCTCCGGTTGCGGGAGTATGCATTGTCCATCCGGAGAGCCCTAAAGTCTGACTCAGAGATGTCTGAAAGTTTCTTTGGCCCAGATGGCCCAGAGCTGAGACTCTTGGTACGCCCAGTGGAAGGGGGGCGAGAGGGAGGGGCGCTGCCACGCCCAGCTGAGCGCTTGGTAACCCCTTCACGACCCCCACGACCACCTCGATTGGCAGGCAGCTTGGAACGGTGTCTTGGCTGTGGCATAACTTCTTCCTCAGACTCAGTCTCTTCCTCAACAATCTCACGGTCAGACTTGGAGCTCTTGCGTGCACCCCGAGAACCACCTGCATCTTTGAAAGCACGAGGGAGGATAGCAAGGAGATAAGGGCACAAGAATCAATAAGGCAAAAACGAGAGAATCTACAATTTGGGCAGAACAATGTGGTCAGAGTGGACCGGTACTACCGGACCTGACGACCGGTAGTACCGCTTGCAAGCGGTAGTACCGGAAAAAGTTCCGGTACTACCGGTTGAGCGGCACACAAGTGTCAGATCTGATGGGAACGGCCCAAATTGACGGCATAAAACTGCTAAATAGAAGATTCTACTCGGTAACAAGGAATAATATGGCAGTACAACCTTGCAAGTAGTCAATTTCTCCACAAATCTAAGCCAAAACCTAGATCTAATGGGGAAATCAAACAAGAAGAGAAGGGGCGGTTGTACCGGGATCCATGGCGGTGGAAAGGAGTGGGAGCCTGCCAAGAGGCTGAATCCAGGGAGAATCCGGAGAGAGGAGGGTGCGGCAGGGCTCCGGTGGCTTCAAGATCTCCGGTGGCGGCGCAGGTTTGAGTGGAGGACGTGGGAAATAATGAGGCACTGAGGGGTGCCTCTCCCCACGCGTGCAATATATACCTGGAAACCGTCAAACGGTAGTACCGGTTGTTGGAGCGGTAGTACCGCTTGTAAGCGGTAGTACCGGTTCCACAACCGGTAGTACCGGTGACCGGTAGGACCGGACATGTGGGCGGTAGTACCGTTCCTGGATCAGTTCTTCCAGGAGACGATCTGGGAACTTCCCACGTCTGGTAGTACCGCTCGCACATCCGGTAGTACCGGTCCCATCTGAGTTCAAAGCCAGGGATCAAGGATGATTCTTGTGCGGATAGAGAGAGGGTTTTCGTGAGGGAGTACGGAGGCTTGGGTTAAGACAAGTGAGCTGAGAAGCACATGCACTCTAAAAATAATTGAAGAAACAAATAAATACCAAACTAGAGTGCATGAGACTAAGAATGATGATGACAATTCAAATAGATGATAATCATGAGTGAAAATCAATTCAACTAGGTGACAAACATGAGTAAGCACATCAACCTCTCTATTGAGAGGGGGCGGTGGCCTAGGCCACCATATTTGAGTATACTTGGCTTGGCACCACGAAGATATATCTTGGGTCCATTACCGAAACTCATCATTGAGCTCACATATCACAAAATGATATTAAGAGGAATGATTTTGTTTACTTTGCGCATAATGGGGGGAGGGATAGTCCAATCAATTAGGACCGCACTCCCCCTATGTCCATGCCTACACCTAAACCTAACATGGGCCGAGAATTAGGTGAGAGTGCAAGATAATCAAGTCAAACTCCTTGAATCTATGATATTTAGTTCATTCCTCAAGTAGCAAAACCTTGCTTCATCTAGTGGCTTCGTGAAGATATCGGCAAGTTGATCTTTGGTTGATACATAGGATAGATCAATATCACCTCTAGCAACATGATCTCTAATGAAGTGATGTCGAATCTCAATATGCTTTGTCCTCGTGTGATCCACCGGGTTGTATGCAATCTTGATGGCACTTTCATTGTCACATAGAAGAGGCACTTTGTCGCAATGGACACCGTATTCCTTTAAATTTTGCCTCATCCATAGCAATTGGGTGCAAGCACTAGCAGCAGCAACATACTCGGCTTCGGCGGTGGAGAGAGATATACAATTTTGCTTCTTAGAAGACCAACATACCAAGGACGTACCAAGGAATTGGCAAGCCCCGGATGTTGATTTTCTATCATCCTTGTCTCCCGCCCAATCCGAATCCGTGTAACCACAAAGAGCGAATGTTGAGCCTTGAGGATACCAAAGACCATAAAATGGGGTATGGACTAAATATCGAAAGATTCTCTTGACCGCCATTAAATGGCTTTCCTTAGGGGCCGCTTGATATCTTGCACACACACCTACACTCAACACAATATCGGGTCTAGATGCACAAAGGTAAAGCAAAGAACCAATCATAGACCGGTATACCTTTTGATCCACATCTTTAACATTTGGATTTTGTTCTAGATGAGTCTTTGTTGCCATGGGAGTTGGGGCTCCATTCAAATCTTGCATTTTGAATCTCTTGAGCATATCTTGAGTATACTTGGATTGATTGAAGAATGTTCCTCCTCTACCTTGCTTGATCTCAAAGCCAAGGAATACTTTCAACTCCCCCATCAAGGACATCCGGAACCTACTAGTCATAAGCTTTGAGAATTCATCATTGAAAGCTTTGTTAGATGAGCCAAAGATAATATCATCAACATATATTTGGCATACAAAAAGCTCCACATTAACCCTCTTAGTAAAAAGAGTGGGATCGATTTTCCCAACCTCAAAGCCACAGTCAAACAATAACTCTCTAAGGTGCTCATACCACGTGCGTGGGGCTTGCTTGAGCCCATAGAGCGCCTTATCAAGTTTGTAGACATGGCTTGGGAAGTTGGGATCCTCAAATCCCGGGGGTTGCTTAACATATACCAATTCATTTAAGGGACCATAAAGGAATGCACTTTCAACATCCATTTGTTGCAACTTAAAGTTATTATGTGCCGCATAAGCAAGAAGGATACGGATGGACTCAAGGCGAGCCACGGGTGCATAAGTCTCTCCATAATCAGTGCCTTCAATTTGAGAATAACCTTGTGCAACCAATCTAGCCTTGTTCCTTACTATAATCCCGTGCTCATCTTGCTTGTTCTTGAATACCCACTTTGTTCCAATAACATTGCAGCAATCCTTTGGCTTCTCAACTAACTTCCACACTTTGTTTCTCTCAAAGTTGTTGAGCTCTTTGTGCATAGCTTCTAACCAATCCGAATCTTCAAGGGCTTCCCACACTTTCTTTGGTTCAATCATGCAGATGTGTGCTTGGTGTTCACTGAACCTCTTCAATTGTGCTCTTGTGGAAATTCCTTTCCTTAGATCTCCAACAACATTTTGGAGGGTGTGGTCTCTTAATTCCAACATTCTTTCTTTTCTAGCTTTGCGACGAGTGTGGATCTCCTCATTGTTTCTTGGGGGACCCTCTTCATCATTTTGACCCTCGTCTTGACCATCAACTTGACCTTGATCATCATTGGAGTCTTCCTCTGCATTGGGAGGCACGGATTGACCTTGGTCTTGATCAAGTGCTCTTCTAGCCTCAATTTGAGCTTGTCTCAAAACAGTTTGGATGGATCTTCCTTGACAAATTGACTTGGCACCACTTGACAACCCATCGAATGGACCAAGCTCCCTTTGATTAGAGTTCACACATTGATCACTATGTTGAGGGTCCACATCTTGTCTTTGGCTTAAGTCAATGTCCTCATCGGTAGATGGAGCATGTTGAGGTTGTGTAGATGAGGGCTCCACTCGAGTGGAGCATAGTTATTCTCGATCCGCCATAAGGGGTTCCTCAACGGGGCGGATATAACCCACACCCATTCTTCCTATGGCATCCTGAGGCATTTCATCATCTGCATCACAAGCATCAACACGCCCCCCCTTGGGGACCATCATATTCTTCGAAGGTTACACTACAAGATTCTATGACGGCTCCGGAGAGCTTGTCATAGATTCTATAAGTGTGAGATTCGAGACCATAGCCAACAAAAATACCCTCTAATGCTTTAGACTCGAATTTAGACAAACGAACACGTTTGATGAGATAGAAACACTTACAACCGAACACCCGGAAATAAGATATGTTGGGCTTGTTACCGGTGAGTATCTCATATTGAGTCTTGTTGATTTTCTTGCGGAGGTAGAGTCGGTTTGAAGCATGGCAAGCGGTGGAGACGGCTTCGGCCCAGAAGTTGTATGGAGATTTAAACTCTTCCAACATGGTCCTAGCCATCTCAATAAGAGTCGGGTTCTTCATTTCGGCCACACCATTTTGTTGAGTGGTGTATGCAGCGGAATATTGATGTTTAATCCCCTCATCACTAAGAAAATCATTCAAGGTGTAGTTCTTGAACTCGGTGCCGTTGTCACTTCTTATAATCAACACGGGAACATTGTGTTGCCGTTGAACCAAGTTGATGAAGTCGATAAAGGTCCTTTGAGTTTCACTCTTCAACTTGAAGAAATAAACCCAAGAGTATCTTGAAAAGTTGTCAACAATCACCAAACAATATTTCTTCCCACCAAGACTTGCATGAGATGGAGGACCAAATAGGTCCACATGGAGGAGTTCCAAGATCTTGTTAGACTTGATTTGGTTCGTGGGCTTATGAGGAGCGTCATGCGTCTTCCCTAGAACACATGCCCTGCAAACACGATCTTTGGCAAAGGAAACATTTTCTTTTAGTCCAACAATATGGCCCTCTTTATGGAGACTTTGCAAAGTTCTCATATTGACATGGGCTAGTCGGCGGTGCCATAGCCAACCCACATCGGCCTTCCCGTATAAGCACATCGGACCTGCAGTGGCTTGCCCCGAAAAGTCCACCACATACAAGTCATTTTCGACGTACCCAGCAGCGACCTTGAGAGACTTGCTCCACATGAGGACCACAATATCATTATCAATAAAGGCAAAGCCCATATTTCCAAAACGCAGACGAAAGTAAATTGTATCCAAGGGTTTCAACAAGCATGACGTTCACGAGTGTAATGTCGTGAGCCACCACTACCTTGCCGAAACCCATTACCGTAGATTTTGACTTGTAGGCATATGTGACGGTGATTTGATCTTCATTTGACACCAAGTCCTTGACAATAGACGAGCTTTCGGTCATATGACTTGTGCAACCACTATCGATCACCCATTTTGACCCTCCGGAAGCATAAGTCTACAAAAGATCAAGCTAGTTTTTAGGTACCCATTTTTCAATGGGTCCTCTTTTGTTAGCAACAAGAGTCTTGGGAACCCAAATAGACCAAGCAATATAACCATCATAAGGACCAACATATTGTGCATACACATCACCATAGTAATCACGCATTAGAACATAGTGAGGGTTAGCACTTACCGCAAAATCATCATGAGACATAGTTTTACCATTTGTGGTCTTACTCTCCACAATGGTCTTGTTGGTCTCTTGTGCGGGCTTGTCCTTCTTCTTCTTGTTGTTCTTCTTCTTTGTTTTGGAGACAAAACCAATTCCCCCTTTATCACCACTACGCCTTTGCTTGCTCAAAAGATCATCAATAGACTTGTTGCCTTGTGGAAATGTGGCCTTAGCAAGCACCCCCTTCAACCTAGCATTCTCTTCAAGAATAGTTGTGCTACTAGATGGAATGAAGTTACTAGGTGAAGGTATATTGGCCAATTGAGTTTGAAGCATTTCATGGGACTTTGTGAGAGACAAGAGTTCACCCTCCAAGGCCTTGTGAGCCTTGTTGAGCAAACTAAAGTCCTCGGCAAGTTTTTCATGAACCACACCAAACTCAATCTTGTCCTTTTTAGCCCTTTTGTATTTAGCCATAGCATGATCACGCTCTTTGATGAGTTTGTTAACAATGATGTCATTGGCCTCATCAAGCCCTTCAAGTTTTGACTCAAGGGACAACCTAGTCTCTTGTTCTTCTTCTAGAGCATTGCTTAAAGCCTCTAGTTCAATCATATGTTCATGCCCAAGTTTACATCTAACATCTAGAAGCTCTTGAATATGGGAGAGTTGATCTAAGATGTTCCCAAAATGTAGTTTAGCATCACCTTCTAGGTTAGTCATGAACTCATCAAAGGCAATTAATTCCTTTTTAACATCAAGAGACATTTCATCATCAATTTCATCATTATCTAATTGAGTAGAGTGGGATGATGAGGATACCTCCGTTCCTCTTGCCATAAGGCAAGTGACGTTCTTGGTGGAAGAGTTCTAATTTGGAGAGTCGAAGAGTGAGAGTGTCGGAGTAGAGGTGGTAGCTAGAGCAGCCATACCATGTGAGGTTTCTTCTTCTTCCTCATCTTCATCATCTTCATTGTCGGAGGAGTATTCTTCATGAGTGATCAAGAAAATTTCTCCCGATTTCTTCTTGACGGGATTCTTCTTGATGAAGGGTTTCTTGTAAGGTGCCTTGAGAGTCTTCTTCAACACAAGCTTCCCACCATTGTCTTCTCTCTTCTCATAGGGGCAGCTTGCCACAAAGTGATAGCGGTCACCACAATTGAAGCAAGTTCTCAACCTAGTGGTATTCTCTCTTTTCCCATTTGGATTGCTTCTTCGTTGCATTTCCATCTTGGCCTTGGCGGGGTTCTTCCAAAAGTTCTTTGCATAGAAAGCCATATATTGACTATGAGCAATCTTGACATCACCGGGATGGTCTAGGGAGAGGCCTTCATCACTATCATCTTCATCTTCAAAGTCCACAACTTTGGCCTTCAAAGCAACATTGACCACATTGCTCATACCGAGGGCACGAGCACGGGCATCTTTGGCATTCTTGGCGGCGACTTTGAAAGCGGCCATCTCTTGCATAACTTCATTTGAGGTCATGAGATGGTAGTTGTGTCTTCCTTGTAAGCTCTTCAAGTCGGTGGGCTCAAAAGGCATGAGTGCACTCACATATTTCCTTTTTATCCATGCATCATCCACATGTGAGGAACCCACATTTCTGAAAGCGGTGGCGGTAGTCTTGAGCCTTCGATACATGTCTTCGTGATCTTCACCTTCTTTCATGTAGAAGCCTTCGGCTTCATTTCTTAGAGCATCATATTTGTTCCTCCTCATACTCTCATTTCCAACAAACAACACAGTGAGAGCATCCCAAGCTTCCTTGGCAATGCTAAAGTGCTCAATGTGTGGATAATCCTTTGTCCCCAATCCTTGTTGAATCATATGCAGAGCAGTGGCATTGAGTTGACTATTGATAATCTCTCTTCTTGTCAAGTTGGTTGGATCCCCAATAAAGAGTCCATGCTCGATGATGTTCCATAGTTCAATGCAAGAGCTGCGCATATGACTTCTCATTAGTGATTGCCATTGAGCAAAAGTAGCAGATTCTTCAAGCTTAGGTGGGTCACCTCTATTGTATACATGAGGGTGAGGGATTGGAGGGTCGGGAGAGTACCATGAGTCACGGTGCTCACCCTTCCCACCATTATTGTGTGTGGAGGAATTAGCGTTGTCTGGTTTACCCCCTACCAATGCACCCTCGGGGGATACTGACGTATTCCCTTTAGGTAATATGGATGGTTGATCCTCTTGAGGAGATGGGGGTGATGAGCCTTCTTTGTCTTTAAGAAGTTGCTCGAGCATCTTCTTGACTTCGTTGACCAAGGAAGAGCTCAATCTTGCTTCCAAGTTTTTGAGATCTTCCATGGTCACCGTGGTCGGCTCACCATCACCATCCCCTTCATGGCTACCCATATTCTCTTAGGCGGTAAAGCCCAAATAAAGAGCCGAGGCTCTGATACCAATTGAAAGGATCGTATGGGCACCTAGAGGGGGGGGGTGAATAGGTGTTACTTCAAATTTTCTTCTTTTTCAAATTTAGGTTTGACAATAAGGTAAATTCTCTAGATAATGCAACTATGGTGAATTTACCTATATGACAATTATGCAAGAGCTAACACAACACAAAGTAGTAGTAAGTAAGTAAGGTCGTAAAGGATAGAAATAACAAAAGTGGACGCGGAGACACAAGGATTTGTTTCCGTAGTTCCTTCCTTTTGAGGGAAATCGTCTACGTTTTGAGAGGGGTGGTTTCAAACCACCAGCATACGAGGCCTCCCTTGTTCTCCGATGAATCTCACCCCAACAGCATCAATTCACCTTCCACTATATCGGCAACCTTCAAGGTGGAAGCCGGCACCGTTACAAGTTTGGGGCACACATCCACAACTGAATCGGAAGCTCCCAAATACAAGCAAGCTATCAAAGCAATCAAAGACAAGCTTGTAAGAACCAAAACAAGAACTAGGGTTTCCAAGAAAACACTAGAGCAAAGGGGCCCTCAATGAAATGAGGGGGAATTGAAGATCTCTTTTGGTGAAGTAGTGGATCCGGGCCTCCTCCTTCGATTCCCCAAAGATCAAGGACTTTGGGTGGTTGGATGAGGAGATCTTGAAGATTTGAGTGGCTCCAATGGACTCCAATGGTGGGCAATGACTTTAATGTGCTGAGAAATTTGTCCGAAGGTAGGTGGAGGGGTATTTATACCCCTCCACGAAATATGGCCGTTGGAGCATTTAATGTACCGGTAGTACTGGTACCAAAGTGGTAGTACCGCTGGCATGCGGTACTACCGGTCCAGTACCGGACCAGGTACCGGAGGCGCCTCAGTTCTTTAGCGTTCTTCAGCTTTGGGCGGTATTTCCCTTGCGGTACTACCCCCAAGCGGTAGTACAGGAGGTAGGAAGCGGTACTACCGGTTCGAGCGGTAGTACCAGTCCCAAGTACCCGCTTGGTACTGACCAAAATGGAGAGGGGTGGGTGCTAGTCAGTATGCCACGGTACTGACGAGCGGTACGACCACCTCAAGCGGTAGTACCGCTTGTACCAAGCGGTACTACCGGTTGGGCCGGTAGTGCCGCTTCGTGGTACCGGTGGGTACTGACTAGCATGCACCCTTATCACTTTTGATCAGTGCCAACCGGTACTGGAACCGGTAGTACCGGTGTCAAGCGGTAGTACCGGTTGTAGGTCCGGTACTACCGGTTGACACGGAGGTTTTTGCAAGGGGAATTGATATGCCATAAATTGTGCCTGCTTTTATCAATCCTGTGATAAACTTAGCACACAGTTAAATCGATAAGTGTATTGTTATCAAACATCAAAAACAGAGGGATAGGAAAATGCTCTTTCACCGGCGTTGAAGAAGATCACCCAGGCAGCGTACCTGGACGTGAAGGCTGGGGTCGCCCCCTACACCGCGAAGCATCTGGCCCTGACGGTAAGTCACTTTCTACCATTCGCAGTCGCAGTTGATGCTGTCGCGGTTATAATGATATTGTCTCATGCCTACTGCAGTTATTTCAAGTGGTGGAAGGGTGGCTTCCGCTCGTGGACGACGAGAACTCGAGATCGTCCATCCAGGACGGGGGCGAATCGCCTCCTGCCAAGGGCGGCGTCGAGAGCGACAGGAGCAATGATGACGATGAGTCCGAGGAAGAGGTCGCCCCACTGGTTTGCAAAACTCGCGGGCAGCGTCAGCGCGAACTCGAGGCGAGTAGAAGCCTTGAACGCCATGACGATGACAACGACGAGCTTCCCAAGCACACCTCGCGTCGCGAGGCCACTCTGTCAAAAAATAAGAAGAAGGAAGTGAAGGCCCCTCCGAAGAGGAAGACGAAGCCGGCGAAACAGGCATCTCCGCCTCGTTCGGCGAGTAGTTCCGACGCCACCAGCCTGTCCAGGGATGAAGCGCCGCAGATGATGGCAGCACCGGATGCCACTGCCGCCCTGAGTGAGGTACCTCTGGCCTCGCTTCCCCCCCATTCGCCCCAGTCTCTGGGTCGGGGGCTGCTCCAGCCGCGGCAGCTTCGCCTCCTAGGAGAGCTCCTGTCGAAATCGTTTCGGGGGCTCCTATCGCGGCCTCGTCAACAAAGAGGCCGTCCATGTCTTGGGCGCATGATGTTCTGGAGATGGGCCTCAGTCGGCCAGGCCCCAATCGAGAAGCTGCTAGCATCCGCACGGGGCTGCGGTTCATACCAGTCGCCAAGTGAGTTTTGTTCACCTGCCTTGCTTTTCGTTGTACTCGGGCCACTTTGCTCATGTAATCAATTTGCAGGACTGGAGTTAAAAAGATAGGCCACCCGTCCGTGGCCAAAGTGCCGCCAGTCGTCGCCGAGGAGGACCCCTCTCGGAAGAGGAAGTCTGATGAGGTCGCTGCCCCCACAGACAGTGCCAAGAAGGCCAAGGGCGACGATGTCGTCATGGTGTCTCACGACACGATGATTGCTCTGAGTGATCCTGCGATGGAGGCGGCCTTGACGATCAAGGAGGGTGCTTCCTCGCCTGGGGTGGCCGAGACGGCCTCTTTTGGTGCCGGCGCATCCATCGCGACCTTCCCCCGGTTCATGGCCAGAGCGGCTACGGCGAGTGGTACCACGCCATCGAGCCGCATACCTGGGGTCGCCGAAACGGAGATCAAGCAGCGTCGCGGGCACACTCCGGCTCTTCTCGCATCCGTGGACGCGCTACAGCTCCATGGCATGCTTGGCGCACCCATCCAGATATGTCCAGTCCCCGAGGATCGGGCCACTAAATTGCAATGGTCAGATTCTTTTGGTGTTTTGTTTTTATTTCTCGCGCTCAGTCCCCGAGTGCGCAATCGCTGAATTTCAGCGGGTGGGCACTTAGTATTTTTGATCTCCAGTCACCGAGTGTCCAGTCGCTGAATTTCAGCGGGTGGGCACTTAGTATTTTTGATCTCCAGTCACCGAGTGTCCAGTCGCTGAATTTCGGTGGGTGGGCATTTTGGATTTTTGATCTCCAGTCCCCGAGTGTCCAGTCGCTGAATTTTAGCGGGTGGGCACATAGGATTCCGTTTTTGTTAACTGTTTGACTTTTGCACAGGGATTGCAGCGTGAATCAGCCGACCGGCTCGCTGTGAAGTGTCGCGCAGAGAAGGAACTTGTTGCCGTCCAAGAGGCGAACAAGGCACTCCAGGCGACTGCTGCGAAGGCAGAGGAGGTCCGCCAGGGCCTTGTCCTGGTGAGTGAACTGACGGCGGCTCAATCTGCGTTGAGTTCGGCTGAGAAGCGGATCGCCGACCTTGAGCGCGAGCTTAAGGAAGCGAAGGAGGAGGCGAGTTCGGCGGATGGGCGAGCCAAGGCTGCTGTTACGACCACTGCTGAAGAGCGTAAGGTCTCTGATGCCCTCGTTGCTGGGCTACAAGACGACTACTCCTCTCTTCAATGCTTCATCACGGGTCTCTGCCGTCCTTTGATTGGTAAGTGTGCCTGCCTCTGCCTGTAGTAGCTGCATTGCGTGATCTTTGTTGTACTCACTGCCACCCTCTGTCCACAGGTCGGATCATCGACAGCTCGGAAGAGGCGCAGTCGTACGACGCGCGGCAGTGTTTGGCCACTCTGGTCGACTCGGCCACGTTGTCCGCAGCTTGCATTCGGGTGTATCTTCAGGAGATGTCATCCACGGAAGTGATTACCAGCGACCTCGTCGAAGTGTGGCGGTATCTAGAGAAGGCGCCGTCAGTCGTCGAGTTCATGACGCGGTCGGCATTCCGACGCGAGGCGGTGACGGCGCTTAGCCTTGGGCTCGCCCACTTCTCGGAGGATTTCGATCTGGACGACGTGACGAGTGGCTACCCATCGTCGACGGGCTCGGTGGAGATTGCCGAGGTGCTGAAGCTGATGGACCGTGCCGTGGTATACTCCGATCGTGTCTAGGCGATGGGCGACCTCCTTCCTTATCAGGAGACGATCGTCGCGCCCAACGACCTCGAGCCGCCGCCCCGGGACTTCAAGATCGAGCAGCCCTTCCATGCGGCGATGGCGGGTGAGCTGACGACGTACCCATCGAACCCGTACACTCCCTTCATTCGCAACCGCAAGGGTGGCGACGAGTCGACATCGAAGCCTGCGGAATAAAACATTGTGCCCTGGGGCGTTAGTAGCAGTTCGGCCATTGGGCGCAACTTGTATTTTGTAACAACTTTGGTCTGCTATAATGGGATTTCGCGTTATTTTGTGAATTGTATTGAGATTGTGATTGATGATTGAACGAGTCCCCGAGCGTGTCCGCCCTTTTAATGGGGTTTACCTCGTTTGTTATGTGTTTGTGGTTTTGAGCGTATTGTTATTGAGGTCGACTACTTGAGCTTGGAAAGCCGATCAGGCGACTCCATGAGTGCTCTTTACTTCACTGTTTTCCCTTGCGCGAACGAGGTCGGGTAGCCGAGTCCCCGAGCGTGGTACTTGGTTGTTCTAGTCGCGGCTCTAGGGTGAGGACTGGGCGCGTCAGAGTAAGCGCATCACTCCTGCCTGGCCCGTCGGGTCAGTCGCATGGCGAGTCCTGGGCACGCTCTCATACTTGGCGTTTTCCCTAGCCGTTCGAGCTTAACTGGTCGTCAGTCCCTGAGCGTGGTATTTGGCCGTTCGGTCGCTGTGTCGAGGATGCGGAGGATCGTGGTCGCTGTGAGGAGTGAGGGCAGTTGTCTTGGCTCGTTAAGCCAGTCGAGCTGGGCGACTCCAATGGGGCTCTGGGTAGGCGTTTTTCATGGACGTGGCGAGTCCTGGGGTGACCCAGTGCCCTCGTAACGCACTACTTGGCCGTGTCGGTCGCTGTACCAGAGGTTGACTTCTGCAGTTATCTTGACGCTGTTATTACGAGTGTGAGTGGCACAAGACATGGAGAGTGGACGCAATTTGCGGTAACCGATATATTTTATTTCATAGCTAGTGGAGGGTACATGTATGGAGTTCTAGGAGTAGAACTTTCGTAGGAGGTTTACATTCCACGTTCGCTTGACGTCGAGTTTCCCGTCTCCGCGGACGTCGGTGAGGTAGTATGCGTCGTTGCCGAGTACTCACCCGATGGAGAATGGTCCCTCCCACGGGGGGGGGGGGAGCTTGTGCATGCCCTTCTTGTCCTGGATGAGGCCTAGCACCAGGTCGCCTTCCTAGAAGGTGCGAGTTTTCACCCGCCAGCTATGGTAGCGGCGGAGTCCTTGCTGGTAGATGGCACTGTGGGAGCGAGCGAGGCTGCGTGCCTCGTCGAGTTGATCGACTCCATCCTGACGTGCGAGTTCGTTCGCAGCCTCCGTGTAGTGGACGACCCTTGGCGAGTCGTGCTCTAGGTTGGTGGGCATGACTGCCTCGGCGCCATATACCATGAAGAAGGGGGTGAACCCTGTCGACCTGTTGACCGAGGTGCGGATACCCCAGATGACGGAGGGTAGCTCCTCGACCCAGCACCCGGCGGTGCGCTCGAGTGGTACTTGGAGCCGCGGCTTTAGGCCGTGGAGGATGCTCTGGTTGGCCCATTCCGCCTGGCCGTTGGACTCTGGTGGGCGGCGTCTGGTCGAGTCGGATGTGATGTTCCTCGCAGAACTCGGCCATGGCTCCTTTGGCGAAGTTGGTGCCGTTGTCCGTGATGATGCTGTTTGGGAACCCGTAGCGATATATGATCTCGCGTAGGAATTTGGTGGCGGTCTTCCCGTCGCATTTCCGGACTGGCTTGGCCTCCACCCACTTTGTGAATTTGTCGACCGCGACCAGGAGGTGGGTGAAGCCGGAGGGGGCCTTTTTGAAAGGGCCTACCATATCCATACCCCACACGGCGAATGGCTAGGTGATGGGGATTGTCTTGAGCGCTGAGCTCGGCATGTGTGTCTGGTTGGCGTACTTCTGGCACCCGGCGCACCGCTGGACAATGTCGACGGCGTCTGCGTGTGCGGTAGGCCAGTAGAAGCCGTGCCGCATAGCCTTTGCGACCAGAGAGCGGGCGCCGACATGTTGGCCGCAGTTGCCGGAGTGGATGTCGTGAAGGATTTTGCGTCCTTCAGCGGGTTGGACGCAGCGTTGGAACACGCCGGTCACGCTGCGCTTGTGGAGCTCGCCGTCGATGATGATGAAGGATTTGTAGCATCGCGTTATCATCCGGGCGTCTGTTTCGTCTGCCGGCATGGTGCCTCCCTCCAGGTAGGCGATGTACGGCCTAGTACAGCCTTCTGGCTCGGCGATGAGTGCAACCAGGGCTGCCTCTGGTTGCAGCGGGACTCCGATGTTGATCTCCCTTGGGGGAGAGATGGACGGCTTGGTGATCATGTCGAGGAAGACGCCGGCGGGTGGTGCGAGTCGAGCCGACCCGATGCGAGAGAGTGCGTCAGCCTCCTCGTTCTTCCGCCTGTCAATCCACTCGACGAAGTAGCCTACGAAGTGTCCGCCCAGCTTGTCCACTACTTGGCGGTATGCCGCCATGGTGGGAGAGACGACGTCGCAGGTTCCAGCGACTTGCCCAGCGACGAGGTCGGAGTCTCCGTAGCAGTGTAGGCGATTGACATTCATCTCCTTGGCAGCTCACATGCCGTGGAGTAGTGCCTCGTACTCGGCCATGTTGTTGGTGCAGGGGTGAAGTCGAGGCAGAGGACGTAGCGGAGCTTGTCGCCCTTCGGGGAAGTCAACACGATCCCTGCTCCTGCGCCGTCTGCGTTCTTGGAGCCGTCGAAGTAGAGGTAGGGCAGCTTTTTTGGCTGCTGGGCTTCTTCCCAGTCGGTGATGAAGTCCGCGAGAGCCTGCGACTTGATGACTTTGCATGGTTCATACTTGATCTTGTGGACGCCGATTTCGACGGCCCACTTGGCGACTCGCCCGGTCGCCTCACGGTTGCGGATGATGTCCTGTGACGGTGCTGAGGAGACGACCGTGATCGGGTGCTCCTAGAAGTAGTGTGGCAGTCGCCGCTGTGCTCTAAAGACCGCGTATACCAGTTTCTGGTATTGCGGGTACCGCTGGCGCGACTTGGTGAGGACCTCGCTGATATAGTACACCGGTCGCTGTACCGGGCGCTCCTTTCCTTCCTCTGGCCACTCGACGACCATGACGGCGCTGACGACACGCTCGGAAGCCGCGACGTAGACCAGCAAGGGTTCTTTGTCGATGGCCATTTTAATCTGGTTGTACCCAGAGTAGGCGTCGAGGAAACACAGCGACTCCGAACCCGCGGTGGAATCAATTATTTGGTCGATCCGCGGGAGGACGAATTGCTCCTTCGGGCAGGCGCTGTTTAAGTTTGTGTAGTCGATACACATCCTCCAGGTCCCATTTTTCTTCTCGACCAGGACTGGGTTTGCCAGCCACTTGGAGTATTTTATTGGCTGGATGAAGCCTGCAGCGAGTAGACGCTGCACCTCCTCGGCGATGGCTCGGCGGCGCTCTTCATTGAAGGGCCGCAGCGACTGCTTGACAGGTCGCACTTTGAGGTCGGCGTTGAGTTTGTGCTCAGCGAGTTCCCTAGGGACACCAGGCATGTCAGAGGACTTCCATGCGAAGATGTCCCTGTTCTCACGGAGTAACTCGATGAGTGCGCCTTCCTATGCTAGGCTCATGCCCGTCCCGATCGTCACCGTCTGGCTGGAGTCGCCCGGGACCAGCTCGATGGTGCGGGTGTGCGTCGTTGCCTCGAAGGCTGAGGTGTTGACGCCCTCCGAATTGGGCTTCTTGAGTATGGTGGGGTCGTTGTTGTTGACCCCGCTCGCGTACTTGTAGAGCTCGTCGGCGTGGTTGGCCTCTGCCGCGATGACGGCGTCGGCGAGTTCGGCTTCTTTGGCCTCGCACTCGGCGGCCATGTTGGGGTCGCCGTTGATGGTGATGACGCCGCGCGGCCCGGGGAGCTTCATCGCGTTGTACGCGTAGTGGGGCGCTGCCATGAACTTGGAGAACGCATGGCGCCTAGGACGCAGTGGTAGGGGCTGTCGAAGGGTACCAGCTCGAAGACGATCCGCTCGGTGCGAAAGTTTGCTAGTGTGCCGAAGGTGACTGGCAGCGTGACCTTGCCAATCGGGTACGCCTTCCGACCGGGGACGATGCCGTGGAACATGGTGTAGGTCGTCTCGGCCATCGACCGCGGGAGCCGCAGTCGCCTGAAGGTGTCCAGGTACAGGATGTTGATGGAGCTGCCGCCGTTCATCAATGTCTTGGGGAGCCAGTAGTCTCCCACCTTGGGCTTGACCACCAGGACGACTCGGCCTGGGTACTCCATGCGTGGCGAGTGGTCCTGGCGGCTCCAGGTGATGGGATGCTCCGACCAGTTGAGGATCTGGGAACGTGCACCTGGGCCACCGCGTTGACGGCGATGGCGCGGGCGATGACCTTCTTCTCGCGCTTCGTGTTGAAGCCTGTGAAGGTGTGGAGCGAGCCGGCCACACTGCCGAATTTTCCGCCGTTTGGCGGGTTGTTGTCGGGGTCCCTCCGGCGCTCGCCGTGCCTTCTCGATCTCCTTGAGAGAGTGGCAGTCGGCGGTCGTGTGCGTGGCGGGCTTCCCTTTCCTTCTGTGAAATGCACAAGGTTGGTTAAGGAGGGCCGCGGGGTCGAACCTTGGTTTTGCCTTGTAGTTGCCGCCGTCGCAGAGTTGCCCCCCGTTGCGGCGAAAGCTCTTGGGCTCGCGCTGCGCGTGCCCAGCGTTGGCGACGAAGTCGACTCGCTCGTCACTGCGGCGCTTGCCGGTGAGGCGAGTGTTGCTGTAGCGTAGGTCGGACCGTCGTCCGTTGTCGTTGCCGTTTGTGCGGCATTGACCACCCGACTCGTTGTCGGTTTCCTGATTTGGGTCTTCCTCCGCGTACCTTTTGGCGATCTCAAGGAGGTCCGGTATGTTGTCGAGTGTGCGGTATGCTCGTTTGAGCTTGGCGACCAAGGGCTCGTAGCGGCACGAGGTCTTGAAGCAGTGGATCGCGGTGTCCGCGTGGATACCGGCCGCGTTGTACCATAGTTCTTGCCACTGTTGGACCCAGCTTCGGGTCGACTCGCGGGGTCCCTGGACGCATCGCAACAGGTCCTCGATGGTGGTGGCGCGGGTGTAGGAACCCTCGAAGTGCCTGACGATGGCGTCGCGCATCTCTTCCCAGGAATCGATGCTATCCGGGGGGACAATGTTGATCCACTGCCTGCACGCTCCCTCCATCATCAGGGGGAGGTAGCGGGCGGCTAGCAGGTCAGTGTGGCCAGCGATCCCCATCACCATGAGGTAGGTGTCCAGCCACACGGAAGGGTCGTACGAAGGGTCGTACTTCTCTATTTCCTTCGGCGCTTTGAAGTTCGCCGGGTATTTTTCGCCTCGAATCATCGGTCCGAAGCATCGGGGCCCGAGTCGGCTTAGCGACCCCACCGGCTCGCCGTTGTGGCGATTGGTTAGGGTGTGTCGCAGGTCATCGGGCTGGCGTGCGCGCCAGCTTTGGTTGTTGTTGATGTGGGTGCGGGCGTCGACGGGCTGACCGTTGGCGGCGACAAAGTTGGTCCCTGGCCTGGGGTCGTTGGTGGAGAGTGCCGCGTTCGCGGGTCGATGTTGGAGCTGCAGTGGTTTGGGTGGCGGGCAATTGAGGGTGTTTGCCACCAATGGACGGCCGCTTGAGGCCGCTCTGCTGCCCGACGAACGCGAGTACATCCGGCCCTGTGAGTCGACGCCTGCGTTTTGTTGCTCGACCGCCTTTGCGAGCAGGGCCTTGACGTACTGGATTTGTAGGGCACCGTCACCGGTGGCCGTGATGTTGTCGGCCGCTGCTCGGCCCGCCACGAGGTTGTCCATCGGGGTGGAGAACAGTGGTAGGCCGTTCGCGTCTCGCTCCCGTGAGGAGACCACAATCCGCGGCTGGTCCCTGGGGGTGCGCGGTTGGGTGGAGGTGGGGCGCCGTTCGCCATCGACCCTGTCGGGGGCCGGGCGCTTCCTCCGGGTGGCGCGTTCTCACAGATCGTGCGCTCGGCCACGTGGGCCGGGTCGTTCTCGTCGTCGAAGTTCAGGGCGCGCCCCTGGACGGTGGGGTTCAAGCGCGACCTGATTCGCTGCTGGTGGTAACGTGACAGCTCCTGCGCCGTCACCTGCTCGAGGCGAAATTTTTCACGCTCGGCTTGCTCCTTGCGGACTGCCTCCGCCAGCTTCAGGCGGAGTTCCTCGACCTCCGTTGCCGTGGCGTTAGGAGGGATTGGGGTAGAGAAGGGATCCTCCGACGGATCGGTGCCAGTCGCCATGTAGGTCGCGGCGTGGCGACCGGTCCCGTCGTGGAGATCGGCGGAGTTTTCCGACCCGGAGTCGAAGATCCCAAGGATGGAGGGATCCTCGAAGTCTCCCACGTTGGAGACCTGGGTGATGGAGCCCACGGGCGAAGCCGCGGAGATGGATCCGGCGAGTGACGCCGGAGTCGCCGAGTCGGCGTCGTCATTGAGGGCCGCGTCTTCCATGGCCATGGTGTTTTCGGCCACGTCTCTATGGGCCGAGTTGTACTCAGAGGCGAGGCGATGGATCGTGCGGACCTGGCTCTCGGAGAGCCGGTCGCGTGGCGGCGACTCGCGGATGCGAGCCGAGTCCTTCGAGACGATGACGTCGGTGCGGCCGACGAAGAGGCTGATCGTGTCGACTGGCAAGATCATGCTGTGCGTGACGGGTCGTGCCGCCAGGATGTAGCTGCTCGGCAAGATCTGGAGCATCTCGTCGATCGCTATCATGTGGCCGGTGGCGACCGACTCGTTGATGGGCAGATTGGATCTTGCTGCAGAACACCGGCCAGACCGGCCAGGCCCCATGGCGGGCGCCACTGTTGTGGGAATGACCACGGCAGACGCTGCAATGCAATCGCAGTAGTAGAAACGAAGGGCGGCCAGCCATCTGCGATGCGAGATGAGGGCGGAGACACAGGGTTTTACCCAGGTTCGGCCCCCGAAGGGTAAATACCTACGCCTGCTAGATTGTATTATGATGGAAGTACAAAGGGGCGAGCTCGACGGCTAGGCGGCGAGTCGCTTGGGTGGATGATGGAACGTATCCTGTACACGCCCTGTAGGGAGGTTTATATAGAATCACCCCCCTAGGGTTTACATATCTCAACCGAATCAGTTAAGGCTTCGGCACTCGTTTAACCTAATCCGACTAGGCCTATCTATTCTCCTGGGCCTTCAGCTTCCAGTCGCTTGGATCCACGCCAGGCCTTGATCCAGTCGCCATCCTGCAGGCCCACTCGCCAGTTCCTGGTCCAGTCGGAAATGTCTTGCTGGGTATACCCCGGTAGGCATATCCCCATCAATTTCTTTTGGATCTCGATAATAATGTTCTACATATTCATAATGTTGATGCTAAAAGAATTAAACTAAATGATGATATATCCGCATATATGTGGCACTGCCGTCTAGGTCATATTGGCGTTAAATGCATGAAGAAGCTCCATTCGGATGGACTTTTGGAATCACTTGATTTTGAATCATTTGATACATGTGAGCCATGCCTTATGGGCAAGATGACTAGAACGCCGTTTTCCGGTTCAATGGAACGAGCGATAGATTTATTGGAAATCATACATTCTGATGTATGTGGTCCAATGAGTGTGTCGGCGCGAGGTGGATATCGTTATTTTGTTACTTTCACGGATGATTTGAGTAGATACGGTTATACCTACTTGATGAAACACAAGTCTGAAACATTTGAAAAGTTCAAGGAATTTCAGAATGAAGTGGAAAATCATCATAATAGAAAGATCAAATTTCTATGGTCCGACCATGGAGGTGAGTATCTAAGTTACAAGTTTAGCACTCACATGAAAGAGTGTTTTGTTTCACAACTCACACCTGCCGGAACACCACAGCGAAATGGTGTGTCGGAACGTCGTAATCGTACTTTATTGGATATGGTTTGATCTATGATTTCTCTAACGGACTTGCCGTTGTCATTTTGGGGTTATGCACTAGAAACAGCTGCATTCACTTTAAATTGGGCACCATCTAAATCCATTGAAAAGACACCATATGAATTATGGTTTGGAAACAAACCTAAGCTGTCATTTCTCAAAATTTGGGGATGCAATGTTTATGTGAAGAAACTTCAACCGGATAAACTCGAACCCAAAGCAGGAAAATGTGTCTTCATAGGATACCCTAAGGAAACAATTGGGTATTCCTTCTATCACAGATCCGAGGGCAAGGTTTTTGTTGCCAAGAATGGATCCTTTCTAGAGAAAGAGTTTCTCGCAAAAGGTGTGAGTAGTCGGAAGGTAGAACTTGAAGAGGTTATTGAACCTTCTCTTCAAAGTATGGCGAGTAGCGCAGCGCCAGAAGTCGTTCCAGAGTTGGCTTCACCAGTTGAAGAAGGAACTAATGATAATGATCATGAAACTCCGAACGAGAGTACTATCTGTAAGGTTCCCAACCTTTAATAAGGTAGAGATCTCTGTGTTTACAATGCTAGTCCCTGGATAAATAGCTAGCATCCATAGTTAAGATGTAATATCAAGAAACAAAGGTCATAATACAACTTTATAACAAGGAATAAAACAATTTATTACATCTTACATAGCTCATTTGGCTATCTCATTACAATGCAGCAGAATAAATCAAATACTCGAAGATATGCTTAGAGCATGTGTGTTAGAATATGGATCCAAGTGGGAAGACTGTCTGCCGTTTGCAGAATTTTCCTACAACAACAGTTACCAAGCCAGTTTGCAAATGGCCCCATTTGAATTCATGTACGGAAGGAAGTGTCGCACCCCTTTGAACTGGTCGGAAGTAGGAGAGAGTCAGATTTTCGGACCCGACATCCTACGAGAAGCAGAAGAGAAGGTTCACAAGATTCGTGAGCACCTCAAGATAGCCCAATCCCGACATAAGAGTTACGCTGACAAGAGACGTAGAGATCTCGCCTTCAACATAGGAGATTGTGTTTATCTGAAAGTGTCACCATTGAAGGGAATGCAGCATTTCCAACTCAAAAGAAAGTTAGCCCCCAGATATATCGGACCTTTCAAAATTCTGAAACGTCGAGGAGAAGTATCGTATCAATTGGAGATACCCGAAGAGATGTCAGCCGTGCACAATGTGTTCCATATCTCGTTACTTCGCAAGTGTCTCGAAGTCCCCGAGAAGACCGAAGTGTTCAAGAATATCGACCATCGGACCATAGAGATCAACGATGACCTGACCTATCCTGAAGTACCCATCCATATTTTGGAAGAAGCTTTTTGAACTATCCGAACCCGAAGAATCAAGTTTCTCAAGATTCAGTGGAGCAACCACACAGAAGAGGAAGCTACCTGGGAACGCGAAGATCACATCAGGATGGAGTTTCCCGATCTCTTCAAATCCTAGGTAATCTTTTCGTCGTTTTTCAAATCTCGGGACGAGATTTTGTTTAAGGGGGGAAGGTTTGTAACATACCAAAAATACTAAACTTGGATCATCAAACTCTAATCATCAAAATTAGGGTTAACAAAAACTTTTCTAATTAAAATTATGAATGCATGCATATGTGTATGCATTGATTTTGAAATTATTTTAAACCACCTTGTTTGATTGTTTCATTGCTTGTAAAATGTTTCTTAGGTGAAATAAACATCATCTAAAACATTTCCCACACTTTTCCTAAAGACAAGTAAATCAAAACAAATATAAAAATGGAATGGTCATTTTGACCAATTTAACTCCCATGCCTACTTTGGCTGTCTCAAACTTTCAAAACCTAACAGAAACTTTTCTGGATCTTTGCACCCCTTGAATGTACTCCTAACAAAGTATCAAGGCCCACTTTGTGATCATCCAGAAACTTTCAAATGCATAGTTTAAATGACAATTCAAAATTGAATCTTTATCATATGGGAAGATCCCACTTTTTCAAAAACCACTCAAACAAGCTCAACTTTCAAAACCCAAGCATCTGCAGACTCACCAGCACCAATATAGCAAACCCACCAACAATCATTTCAAAATTCAAAACTTGATTTCATGCGGCCATTTCATCAAACAGGTTGCAGACACAAATCAAACAAACATCAAACACTATAGTGTGCAGTAAAATTGTCCTAACTTGTTCCCTAGTTAGCTCACAACCAGCTCAGTAGATCATCTAGGAAGATTAACCAAGCACTAGCACCACTGTGAGCTTGCCATTGTCATCAATGGTGAACAGCCGAGCACACCCTTGCCACCCCATAGTCGACAACAAGCTAGGAGCAGCAGCAAGCCTAGCCAGCATGTCTGGGAGGCAGCTTACCGTCCACCGCCACTCACTGTCCCCAGCCATGAAGCGTTGCCAAGCCCTCGACCACACGCATGATCGCGCCCGCACCGCCAGATACAATGCCGAGCGGCGCCACCACCCTCGACCAAGCCCACAGACCGCCCACGCGGCCACAGTGCATACACAATCCCCACCGACCCAGAGACCGCCAGACATCCCGTTACGCCGCGGACGCACAACCACCACTCGCCGTCGAAGACGCCGCCTCTGCCGCACAGAGCGTCGCGTGTTCCAGACCAAGACGCACCGCCCCACGCCTCTAAACCATGTCGTTGAGCATCGCCAGGAGACACCACACCGTCCCCTACCGTCGCCCATGCCGATAGCCATCAGAATATCGCTTCGACGAGCTCACCGTGCGCCCCGACGGTCCCCTCGCTCGACTATAAATAGAGGCCACCCCCGCTCAATTTCTTCACACCATCTCACTCCCCTCTCCTCACTGATCATGCCACACCGTTCTCAGAGCAAGGCGAGCACCACCTAGCCGGAATTTCACCGGAGCCCACCGCCTCTGGAGAAGAAGGGAGCCAGATTGAGCCGCCCAGAGAAGCCACGGTACCAGGAGATTCGCCGTCGTCGACTTGCTCGCCGCCTCGCCGACCTCGCCAAAGACTCGGTGAGCCCCCAGCATCCCTCATTGGCCGCGCTAGGTTTCGTTCTCACCGGTGTTGTCTCGCGTCGACGATGACTCCTAGCCGTTGGATTAGAATCAGATCGAACGTCCCACGTTGCCTCGTACCGCTTCGCCCCTCCCAGTGTCACTGACGAGTGGGGACACCCACTTAAGCAGCCCGCGGGAGCACTGCGCTTAGCAGGCCGGCCCGTTAACTTTTCCCGCGCAGCCTAGTTATTCAAATTAAACCTTTTTCTTTTTAATTCAAACACACTTCTGTACCCATTTTCAAAAATCAACCCAGGTCGATTCAGTGCACCATTTTGAATGAAACCAATTTTGTTGGAAAGGTCTGTGAATGCTGAATCCAAGCCCATTGGATTCAAGTCATTTGGATCTGTAGATCATCCTGAGTAAAAATATCAAGGCAAAAGCTTTTCCGCATTCAAACATTTTTCGAATTTAAACCATAATAGCTTTTGAGTTGATTCCAACTCTCAAAAATCAGATTTAACCATACCTTTCAGAATATATAAAAATATATAGGTTTACTTGCAGAAATAATGTTCAAGTAATAAAAGAATGCTACATAGGCATTTCTAGCCACTTTAATTAATTAGAATAAAAGGGTAAAACCTTATTAAATTGTGACACCACTTTAAATCACATTCCCTTGGACTACAATATGTGGTGATGACATGTGTCAACATGATCCCATGTTTGGTTTGGAGAATATTAAATCTTAAGTAGTTTTTCAATGAGTAGAAATTACTTTTCTAAAAATAAAAGGAATTAAACCAAGCCTTAACCTTGTAATGTTAGAGATGATGCTAGATCATCTATAGGACCCTTGTGTGTGATGATTGCAAGTAGTTAAGTATTGTTTGGTGATTGTGTACCTCGTATTTATTCATAGACGCTAGTACCGACCAAGGATACGAGGAGGAAGGAGGATACTACGAAGAAGAAGCCGAGGAGAACTTCAACCACTGCTCTGCACAAGGCAAGCTTATATTGAAACTGATGCAAGCCAATACTTGCTACTATGCCTACTATATGCCTTAAGCATATGTGATCATACCCACTTGATAAACCAATCCTAGTTTTACTTGCAAGCTTCTTACTTTATTTCTTTATCAAAGCTTACTTAGAGTTTACTTAAGAGTTTGGTAGATACTAGAAAGTTATCTGAAGGTTGCATAAAGAGCATAAAATTTGGCCTAAGTTAGAAACCTTGATATCATCCTAAGATATAAGGTTGCACTTAGTTGAAACTCCACTAGTTTACCACCCCTCATTAGTACTACCCCCACTAGTAGATGCTAGTGCTAAGCATAAAACTTGATCAACTTTAGATGGGAATACTTGGTGGAAAAATGGTTATGAAAACCTTGGAATGATGGATCATTCTATTGAAATGTTTTGGGCATGTGTTTCCGAACACCTGATGATTTTGGTAATGAAAATGTTGAGGCATGAGCCTTAGCCCTTTATAAAACTGATGGTTGTCTGGATGCGGTACCATTCCAATTTTATCGTACAACCACAATACCCGAAGATTGGGTAGGGCTTGACTGGAAACTTATATACCTTAGTATTAGTTACCTCACGGCCAAGGTCTGAGCTGAGGTTACCTTGTGAAGATTGTCCACCTGTGCAGTACCCAAGATGATAGTTGGTCATGGTTGTGAGGCCAAACTCACAGGAGAGGTGCTTATACTAGGGCGTGTAATTGAAAGGTTAGGATTGATTATCCGCATACTGAGTATGGTGAATTCAGGATTTGTTCCTGACGGATGTATCGAATGTTGTGGTGAAAGTGTACAATCTCTGCAGAGTATCAAACTATTCGAATAGCCGCGTCCGCGGTTATGGACAGTTGGAGTAGCCATACTGTTCCCCCGTCAGACTTTTCAAAAATGACTTGTGAAATGAAGTGAGACTTTGACTTGACCACAACAGAGTTGTGACATGAGTTACAAGATCCCCCTTAGGGGTTATAAAACTGTGACTAGCTTTGGAACCTAGTAGAGATAAATTTGGCTTTTGCAAAACAACCGTAGAGCCTAGTGTCCTATTATCCAAAAACCCCTTTACCTGTTAGTATTAGTTTGCGAGTACTTAAAGAGTACTCATGGCTTTATCCCTGGCTATTCCCATGGCCAGACTATGAAGAGGAGTACCTGGAAGATGGACCCCAGGAAGGTTACGACAACTAGGATCATCTCCCATCGTCAGCATTGCCTGTGACCCCGAAGATGGAGCTTCGCCTACGCTACCGTTATTATTACGTATTCCGCTGCTTGAAGATGTATTAAGAACTGGATCATGAGATCCTTATTTGTGTAAGAACTTATGTACCGTTTGTAATAGATGATGTACTATGGTATCCAATTCTGTTATGTCTCGCAAAAATGGTAATCCTGGGATTGCGATGTATGGCATAACAGGCATCTGGGATTAAAAATCCGGGTGTTGACAAGTTGGTATCAGAGCCATCCTGACCATAGGAGACCCTAGTTAGACTAGACGTTTGAACCAAAAACTTAGTTTCAAAACCAAAGAAAACAAATATTTACAAAAAACTTATTCTCATTCTTATCTCTTTGATTCTTTCATAAAAATTCATGTTCCTCAAAAACTCTTGCAAAATACATAAAATTTTGACACACTTGATCACTCTGCTAACCTACTCATCCTCTATTTTTATAGATGGACGTGAAGTACAACAAGTTTTATCAGTTGGGGAATGGAGGAGACCTTATCTTTGAGAGGGATTTGGACCAGCTTTCAGAACTTTTGGAGTGTCCGCACCCCGAGTTCTTCGGAGCTCAGCTCAATGATCAAGGAGGAGAAGATCTGCAGTGGCTAATTGTTGCAAGTCTCCGAGTAAAGATTGAACCTCACACTGCGGAGGGAATTCAGTTTACCTTGAGGGAAAACAACTAGCTCGATGGACTTGCCAGAGCAATGCAGGAAGCTCTTTCCCGTCTGTGTGGGCAGAGCATCAATCAGATCAAGGGTACTCACTTTGAGTTTTGCCCAAGGCGTGATGCAAATGGACAACCACTGGAAGCCCCATACCACCCCGAGCTGAAGACTCAATTGGACCACCTTAGCTTCATGATGTACGATCGTCAGCAGGAGTTGGACAACTGTCGTGACTACTCCAACCACAAATCCGCCATCATCAAGACGAAGGATCAAACCATCGCCATGCTAGCAAAGGATCGCAAGTCTCGCTGCCTTCAGCTCGACAAGAAGGAGCGCATCATTGCCCGTCTTCGCCACCGCATCTCATCTTTGGAGGAGACCATCCACGAGAGAGACATGTAGTTGGAGGAAAGGGAGAATGCCGGAGAGGATCTTCGTGGAGACCCTTACTCCTATCTCAGCGATGACGATGATTTTCTGGAGGACAGGCCATGGACTTCTTAACCGATGAGGATGATTTTGCCTTCATCGATGATGATGAAGATGATGAAGCCACAGACTCCGAGGAGTAGTAGCACTTGAGCACTATCGTAGTGAGTAGTATTCGGTCCCACTGTATCGTAGTTTCCCGAATGGTTCTTAAAACCATCTGTTTTTCTTTGTTGTGGTGTGTGTTGTACTGTGTGCTATGAAGGAATGAATGAAAAAGCAAGTTGCTAGAAAAATCTGAGTCAAACCTTTAAAACTTTTCAAAGTCCTAGAACCCTAGAAATTCCCTCTTTTCATGATCTATCTCAATCTTCAGATGCCACGTGGAGGAAGTGGTTCAGCCCCGGACCCGATGTTGTAGATACTGCAAATGTTAACTTCTGACCGCGATGCTGAAAGAGCGGAATGTCAAGCTAACCTAGCCACTCTGCAGCAGATAGCCCAGCTATCCCACAACAACCAAGGCCACGGAAATCAGGATAACCATGGATCTAAGCTCAAGAATTTCCAGAATACCAACCCACCTGTTTTCACTAAGTCGGAAGAGCCCCTAGACGCCGATGATTGGCTGCAAACCATGGAAAATAACCTAGAAGTCGCTGGAGTGGAAGCCAACGAGAAAGTTCTGTTTGCCACCCACTATCTAGCCGGAGATGCCAGGGATGGGTGGAACAGTGTTCGTGCAATGATCGGAGGCCAGATGATGACCTAGGAGGAATTCAAGGTCAAGTTTAGCAGAACCCATGTGCCACCGGGTTTGATCAAGAGAATGAGAGACGAGTTCAGAGAGCTGAAGCAAGGAAGGATGATTGTAGTGGAATATCGTGACAAATTTTTGTCATTAGCTAGGTATGCCTCGGACGAGATGGACACGGAAGCCAAGAAGAAGGAGAGGTTCCTGAATGGTCTGCATGATGAGATGCAGACGGTGTTAGTCAATACCCCCTTTGCGGATATTGAAGCCCTTGTCGACTCTGCCATCCAGATGGAAGGAAAGATCAACCAAGCCAATGAGAACCGCAAGCGTCGCATGATGCATCAGCCAGGAACCCATCAGACCCCAAAGTATCGCCCCAACCCATCTCCAGGATTTGCCCCAAGAACCAACAGACCCCCGATGAACTGTCCGACCTATCCCAACCGTGGAAACCCTAGACCCGGAGGAAATCACAACAACCACGGCAACTCTAACAATTTCAATCGTGCCCCACCCAAGTTCAACAACAACAATGCTACCGTCAACACCAACATCGCCCGAGGATCGAAGCAATATGTACTGTCGCAGCCAAGGACAAGTCGCATGTGACTTGTTATGACTGTGGAAATAAAGGACACTATTCCAATGAGTGCCCCAACAAGAAGACTATCGCAGCACACAATGCCAATGCCCCAGCTCAGCAACAGCGTCGTGTTTAGCCCGAAAGAAGGTTTGCTCCAGGTAATTCGCTCAACCGCAATGGCCGTCTTTTTCTCATGCATGCTGAAGAAGCTCGGGAAGCGCCAGACGTCGTGCTGGGTATGTTTTCTGTTAATTCAGTACTTGCAAGAGTGTTGTTTGAATCTGGTGCATCGCATTCATTTGTCACCGAAGAATTTGCATGCACTAGTAAAATTCAACCAACCAAACTGAAGCATGTTATGATTGTTCAAATTCCCGGATCAACCACCAAGGCTAGGCAAATTTGCAAAGCATTCCTATCCAAATCCATGGCATAGATTTTATGCTAATCTGATAGTACTGAACTAAAGGTTTGGAAGTAGTACTAGGAATGGATTGGATGTCCAAACATAAAGGATTGATTGATGCCAAGAAAGCCATCACCATGACCAGATACCGAATATCGATCGAGCATATATCTGAAACCTTACCTCGTCAATTCAAATGCAACAAGAGTATAGCCCAACCTACCATTGACCAAGTCCGGATAGTCTGTGAATACCCCGATGTATTTCCAGATGTTTTGCCCGGTATGCCCCCAGATCGGGATATCGAGTTTATCATCGAACTAATCCCCGAAACCGGACCCATAGCCCAGAGACCATATAGTATGAACCCGTCAGAACTCGCAGAACTGAAGAAGCAACTAGATTCCATGTTGGGAATCGGATTGATTCAACCAAGTGCGTCACCATGGAGATCACCTGTCTTCTTTGTGGACAAGAAGGATGGAGGTAACCATTTGTGTACGGATTATCGGAAATTGAATGATGTCACCATCAAGAACAAGTACCCCTTGCCCAAAATAGAAGATTTGTTTGATCAGTTGACCGGTGCCAAAGTGTTTTCTAAGATTAACCTTAGAACTGGCTATCATCAACTCAAAATTCGTACAGAGGATATTCCAAAGACTGTCTTTACCACCAGATACAGATTGTACGAGTATACAGTCATGTCTTTTGGATTAACCAATTCCCCCGCTTATTTCATGAACCTCATGAATAAGATTTTTATGGACTTCCTGGATAAGTTTGTCGTTGTTTTCATCGATGACATTCTGATTTATTCCAAATCAGAAGAAGAAACATGAGCTACACCTAAGGACCATTCTTGGAACCCTTAGAGAGCATCAGTTGTATGCAAAGTTTAGCAAATGTGAATTCTGGTTACAGGAGGTAGGATTCCTTGGTCACATTGTATCAGCCGGAGGAATTGCCGTTGACCCTACCAAAGTGAAAGATGTAGAAGATTGGCAAGCCCCAACCACTCAAACCCAAGTTCGTGCATTTCTCGGATTGGCGGGATATTACCGCAAATTCATAGAAGGATTCTCGAGTATCGCCAGACCCATGACCCAATTGCTGAAGAAGGACAAGAAGTTTGAATGGACCGACAAATGTGAAGTGAGTTTTCAAGAACTCAAAAGGAGATTGATTTCAGCCCCAATCTTGATCATGCCGGATATCACGAAGCCCTTCGATGTGTATTGTCACGCATCCAAGATTGGTCTCGGATGTGTGCTAATGCAAGAAGGCAAAGTTATATCTTATCTATCTCGACAATTGAAGCAACATGAGCAAAATTACCCAACCCATGACCTCGGACTCGCAGCCGTAGTTCTAGCCCTGAAGACATGGAGACATTACCTAATGGGAAATCGTTGTGAGATTTATTCGGATCACAAGAGCCTAAAGTATATATTCACTCAGAAGGAGCTGAATATGAGGCAGAGAAGATGGATTGAGATAATCAAGTATTATGACCTGGACATTCACTATCACCCTGGTAAAGCCAACGTGGTAGCCGATGCCCTTAGCAGATTGTCGTGCCGCTTGAACTCCATGATTTTGAAGGAGCAACCAAGATTGCACAAGGAGATGGAAGATTTTCGAATGGAATTAGTAAGCGAAGGATTTTTGGCTAGCACAGAAATTCAGCCCACTTTGATCAGCCGGATTAAAGAGGCACAGAAAGGAAATGCTAGTATCGACGGAATCAAGCGTCGTATCGGTACAGGCAAAGTACCCGGATTCAGAGAAGACGAAGAAGGAGTTTTGTGGTACAAAGGACGCCTTTGTGTACCATCAGATCCTGAGTTGAAAGAAGTTATCTTGAAGGAGGCTCATGATACTCTTTATTATATCCATCCCGAAGGAACTAAGATGTATCAAGATTTAAAGGAGCAATTTTGGTGGCATAAGATGAAGAGAGAAATCGGAAGCTATATCGCCAAGTGTGATATATGTCAACGAGTCAAGGCAGGACATCAAAGACCCGCTGGATTGTTGCAACCTTTGCAGATTCCAGAATGGAAATGGATTACAGAGGAATGGACTTTATCACTGGACTGCCTACTTCTAGTAGGGGAAATGACTCTATCTGGGTCATAGTGGACAGATTGTCCAAAGTCGGCCATTTCTTGCCCGTCAAAACCACATATCAGAGTTTGAAACTAGCGGAGTTGTACATCGCTAGAATCGTCAGTTTGCATAGAGTCCTTAAGAATATAGTATCGGATCGAGGAACTCAGTTTACCTCGAGATTCTAGAAGAAAGTTCAAGAAGGTTTAGGAACCCTCCTAGATTTCAGTACCGCGTATCACCCTCAGACCGATGGACAAATGGAGCGAGTAAATCAAATACTCAAAGATATGCTTAGAGAATGTGTGTTAGAATATGGATCCAAGTGGGAAGATTGTCTGCCGTTTGCAGAATTTTCCTACAACAACAGTTATCAAGCCAGTTTGCAAATGGCACCATTTGAATTCATGTACGGAAGGAAGTGTCGCACCCCTTTGAACTGGTCGGAAGTAGGAGAGAGTCAGATTTTTGGACCCGACATCCTACGAGAAGCAGAAGAGAAGGTTCACAAGATTCGTGAGAACCTCAAGACATCCCAATCCCGACAGAAGAGTTACGCCGACAAGAGACGTAGAGATCTCTCCTTCAACATAGGAGATTGTGTTTATCTGAAAGTGTCACCATTGAAGGGAATGCAGCGTTTCCAACTCAAAAGAAAGTTAGCCCCAGATATATCGGACCTTTCAAAATTCTGAACCGTCGAGGAGAAGTATCGTATCAATTCGAGCTACCCGAAGATATGTCAGCCGTGCACAATGTGTTCCATATCTCGTTACTTCGCAAGTGTCTCGAAGTCCCCGAGAAGACCGAAGTGTTCAAGAATATCGACCATCGGACCATAGAGATCAACGATGACCTGACCTATCCCGAAGTACCCATCCGTATTTTGGAAGAAGCTTTTTGAACTATCCGAACCCGAAGAATCAAGTTTCTCAAGATTCAGTGGAGCAACCACACAGAAGAGGAAGCTACCTGGGAACGCGAAGATCACATCAGGATGGAGTTTCCCGATCTCTTCAAATCCTAGGTAATCTTTTTGTCCTTTTTCAAATCTCGGGATGAGATTTTGTTTAAGGGGGGAAGGTTTGTAACATCCCAAAAATACTAAACTTGGATCATCAAACTCTAATCATCAAAATTAGGGTTAACAAAAACTTTTCTAATTAAAATTATGAATGCATGCATATGTGTATGCATTGATTTTGAAATTATTTTAAACCACCTTGTTTGATTGTTTCATTGCTTGTAAAATGTTTCTTAGGTGAAATAAACATCATCTAAAACATTTCCCACACTTTTCCTAAAGACAAGTAAATCAAAACAAATATAAAAAAGGAATGGTCGTTTTGACCAATTTAACTCCCATGCCTACTTTGGCTGTCTCAAACTTTCAAAACCTAACAGAAACTTTTCTGGATCTTTGCACCCCTTGAATGTACTCCTAACAAAGTATCAAGGCCCACTTTGTGATCATCCAGAAACTTTCAAATGCATAGTTTAAATGACAATTCAAAACTGAATCTTTATCATATGGGAAGATCCCACTTTTTCAAAAACCACTCAAACAAGCTCAACTTTCAAAGCCCAAGCATCTGCAGACTCACCAGCACCAATCTAGCAAACCCACCAAAAATCATTTCAAAATTCAAAACTTGATTTCATGCGGCCATTTCATCAAACAGGTTGCAGACACAAATCAAACAAACATCAAACACTATAGTGTGCAGTAAAATTGTCCTAACTTGTTCCCTAGTTAGCTCACAACCAGCTCAGTAGATCATCTAGCGAGATTAACCAAGCACTAGCACCACTGTGAGCTTGCCATTGTCATCAATGGTGAACAGCCGAGCACACCCATGCCACCCCATAGTCGACAGCAAGCTAGGAGCAGCAGCAAGCCTAGCCAGCATGTCTGGGAGGCAGCTTACCGTCCACCGCCACTCACTGTCCCAGCATGGCGTTGCCAAGCCACAGACCACACGCCCAGACCGCGCCTGACCGCCAGAGACCATGCAGCGTGCGCGAGCGCCACCCTCGGCCAAAGCCCACAGACCGCGCCGCCCTGCTGCGTGCATACACAATCCCACCGACCAGAGACCGCCAGACATCCCGTTCGCCGCCCGTGGACGCCAGCCACCACTCGCCGTCGAAGACGCCGCCTCTGCCGTGCAGAGCGTCGCGTGTTCTAGACCAAGCCGCACCGCCCCACACCTCTAAACCATGTCGTTGAGCATCGCCAGGAGACACCGCACCATCCCTACACGCCCATGCCGATAGCCGCCATATCGCCCCGACGAGCTCACCGTGCGCCCGCGGTCCCTCGCTCGACTATAAATAGAAGCCACCCCCGCTCGATTTCTTCACACCATCTCACTCCCCTCTCCTCACTGATCGTGCCACACCGTTCTCAGAGCAAGGCGAGCACCACCTCGCCGTAATTTCACCAGAGCCCGCCGCCTCTGGAGAAGAAGGGAGCCAGCGATTGGATCCGCCCCAGGAGAAGCCACCGGTACTAGGAGATTCGCCGTCGTCGACTTCGTCGTTCGCCCACCTCGCCGACCCTCGCCCGTGAGCCCTCAAAGATCCCTCATCGGCGCTAGGTTTCATTCTCACCGGTGTTGTCTCGTGTCGACAATGACTCCCAGCCGTTGGATTAGAATCAGATCGAACGTCCCACGTTGCCTCGTACCGCTTCGCCCCTCCCAGTGTCACTGACGAGTGGGGACACCCACTTAAGCATCCCGCAGGAGCACTGCGCTTAGCAGGCCGGCCCGTTAACTTTTCCCGCGCAGCCCAGTTATTCAAATTAAACCTTTTTCTTTTTAATTCAAACACACTTCTGTACCCATTTTCAAAAATCAACCCAGGTCGATTCAGTGCACTATTTTGAGTGAAACCAATTTTGTTGGAAAGGTCTGTGAATGTTGAATCCAAGCCCGTTGGATTCAAGTCATTTGGATCTGTAGATCATCCTGAGTAAAAATATCAAGACAAAAGCTTTTCTGCATTCAAACATTTTTCGAATTTAAGCCATAATAGATTTTGAGTTGATTCCAACTCTCAAAAATCACATTTAACCATACCTTTCAGAATATATAAAAATATATAGGTTTACTTGCAGAAATAATGTTCAAGTAATAAAAGAATGCTACATAGGCATTTCTAGATACTTTAATTAATTAGAATAAAAGGGTAAAACCTTATTAAATTGTGACACCACTTTAAATCACATTCCCTTGGACTACAATATGTGGTGATGACATGTGTCATCATGATCCCATGTTTGGTTTGGAGAATATTAAATCTTAAGTAGTTTTTCAATGAGTAGAAATTACTTTTCTAAAAATAAAAGGAATTAAACCAAGCCTTAACCTTGTAATGTTAGAGATGATGCTAGATCATGTATAGGACCCTTGTGTGTGATGATTGCAAGTAGTTAAGTATTGTTTGGTGATTGTGTACCTCGTATTTATTCATAGACGCTA
Organism: Avena insularis; assembly: GCA_023614405.1. Lineage (NCBI taxonomy): Eukaryota > Viridiplantae > Streptophyta > Magnoliopsida > Poales > Poaceae > Avena > Avena insularis. The sequence continues at coordinate 215,809,540 of CM042685.1, read as the reverse complement.
GTACCGACCAAGGATACGAGGAGGAAGGAGGATACTACGAAGAAGAAGCCGAGGAGAACTTCAACCACTGCTCTGCACAAGGCAAGCTTATATTGACACTGATGCAAGCTAATACTTGCTACTATGCCTACTATATGCCTTAAGCATATGTGATCATACCCACTTGATAAACCAATCCTAGTTTTACTTGCAAGCTTCTTACTTTATTTCTTTATCAAAGCTTACTTAGAGTTTACTTAAGAGTTTGGTAGATACTAGAAAGTTATCTGAAGGTTGCATAAAGAGCATAAAATTTGGCCTAAGTTAGAAACCTTGATATCATCCTAAGATATAAGGTTGCACTTAGTTGAAACTCCACTAGTTTACCACCCCTCATTAGTACTACCCCCACTAGTAGATGCTAGTGCTAAGCATAAAACTTGATCAACGTTAGATGGGAATACTTGGTGGAAAAATGGTTATGAAAACCTTGGAATGATGGATCATTCTATTGAAATGTTTTGGACATGTGTTTCCGAACACCTGATGATTTTGGTAATGAAAATGTTGAGGCATGAGCCTCAGCCCTTTATAAAACTGATGGTTGCCTGGATGCGCCATTCCAATTTTATCGTACAACCACAATACCCGAAGATTGGGTAGGGCTTGACAGGAAACTTATATACCTTAGTATTAGTTCCCTCATGACCAAGGTCTGAGCTGATGCTACCTTGTGAAGATTGTCCACCTGTGCAGTACCCAAGATGACAGTTGGTCATGGTTGGGAGGCCAAACTCACAGGAGAGGTGCTTATACTAGGGCATGTAATTGAAAGGTTAGGATTGATTATCCGCATACTGAGTATGGTGAATTCAGGATTTGTTCCTGACAGATGTATCTAATGTTGTGGTGAAAGTGTACAATCTCTGCAGAGTATCAAACTATTCGAATAGCCGCATCCGCGGTTATGGACAGTTGGAGTGGCCATACTGTTCCCCGTCAGACTTTTCAAAAATGACTTGTGAAATGAAGTGAGACTTTGACTTGACCACAACAGAGTTGTGACATGAGTTACAAGATCCCCCTTAGGAGTTATAAAACTGTGACTAGCTTTGGAACTTAGTAGAGATAAATCTGGCTTTTGCAAAACAACCCTAGAGCCTAGTGTCCTATTATCCAAAAACCCCTTTACCTGTTAGTATTAGTTTGCGAGTACTTAAAGAGTACTCATGGCTTTGTCCCTGGCTATTCCCATGGCCAGACTATGAAGAGGAGTACCTGGAAGATGGACCCCAGGAAGGTTACGACAACTAGGATCATCTCCCATCGTCAGCATTGCCTGTGACCCCGAAGATGGAGTTTCGCCTACGCTACCATTATTATTACGTATTCCGCTGCTTGAAGATGTATTAAGAACTGGATCATGAGATCCTTATTTGTGTAAGAACTTATGTACCGTTTGTAATGGATGATGTACTATGATATCCAATTCTGTTATGTCTCGCAAAAATGGTAATCCTGGGATTGCAATGTATGGCATAACAGGCATCTGGGATTAAAAATCAGGGTGTTGACATATATGATCCAGGCAGAGCCCATAATGCCAAGTGGCTGCACTTGAAGCTTCTCAACATTTGACATCTCAAATCTCTTTGTTCCTGGGTGGCCATCCACAAGTGAGATACACAAGGTAAACCATAGAAATGGGCCTTGTGTAACCACTCAACACAAACATTCCTTCCATTCCACCCAGGTGATTCATTCACTTAGTGGTTTTATTAAACAAAAACGAGTCCTTGACTTAGAAATATTCCATAGTATGAATATATTCCACCATTGTTTTCTACTAGCTAAGCTAAGCATGATGGTAGTAGGAATCTTAACTTAGGAAATTTCTACTAAGGTTTCATCTACTAGGATTTCCCATGGCATAGTTTACACTTAGCAAAAATTCCATGCAAGTCCTACTTAGAAATATCACTAATGCATAGTAAAAATAATGGGACAAAAGTATGGAGCATCACTTGCCTTTTTGGTAGAGAATATAAGTTCACTCCTTGATCTTGCAATTTTCACTCTTCAAATCACTACAATTCAATCAAGCAAACAATATTTCAAACTACCATTCAAGCAAACATCACATAAAATAATAGAAACAAAGTAATGCATGCAAGCATGCTAATGATTTTTTTATTTGTATAAGTCGTTTATAATGGGTTATAAACATTTGAAAACACCTATTGGTCATTTTATAAAAGTGGCAAAACTATTTGCAAAAGATTTTACCTATAAACCATTTTTAAATCAAATCAACATTTTATGTGGTTGAAAATGCCTTTAGCAAAGTAATAATTTTTATAGGGTTCACCAAATACATTTTAAAATCATAAAACCTTGTGTTTAGGGTCAGAGAGTTTAAATCAAAACATTTCCCAAAGGTTTTCTCCAAAAAGCATTTTTAACATATAAACAATATTTTTATTTGACTAGAAATGCTTTAAATCAAAGATTTATTCTTTTGCTTCACCAAATATGTTTTTGAAACCAAAAATTGATTTCTATGGTCTGTAGGTTCAAAACAATCCATTTTCCAAAGGTTCTATCACAAAAATAATTTTAGAACAAATTTTATATCCAAAATATACCTACACAAGTTTCTGCAAAAAACCATTTTATCAGAAACAATTTACTAAACAAAGGGCATGGTTGGGTAGGATTTGTCTTTCTGATTCCATTGATATAAAATTTGCAAAATTTGGACGTGTGGTTTGAAAGTTATGAATTTTACAAAATTGAAGAACAAATAGATCAAATCTGTTTTTATTAAAACAGACAGGGCCACGTGTCTTGTTCCTATTCGCCGGTACCGTTTCGCTCGGATCGGTCGCTGTGGGGCATTGGATTTAAATTAAATCGAGTGGCTCAGGATCAAACTTACCTCTTCATCTAGATCTAATCCTAGCCAGTCAAAACGCATCCTACGGCTCTGAGGCGATTGCGAGGCCTTTGGCGGCGATGACGATGGTCAAGGCGTGGTCTGTCAGCGGCAGAGCCGGTGATACAAGAAGCGAGAGGGGATGTGGTGTGGCTCACCGAGATCACCGTGGCACAGGGATGCTCAACTTGTTCGCGTTGGTCGGAGGGGCGCACGGGTTCAGTCAGAATTCCTCGCTGGAGATGTGTCTGTCGACGGCTTCTCCGTTCGTCGTCGCTGGCGAGAGCTGTAGGTCACGAGAAGTCACGCGAAGAGGGTCATTAGATGCGGGAGTGTTTGGCGAGCATGCGTGTGTCATCTTGAGAGAGAGAGGGGAGGACGGGACTTACGGGGAGAGGTCGTCGGAATGTCGGCAGACGGTGGCGCTGCTCTGGCGGAGACATTGCTGAGCTTGCAGGGCGAGCGCGAGCGAGGGGAAGGTACCGGGAGGTGCAGGGGATGCTGGCGAGGAAGTTCGTGTGTTCAGGAGGCAGTGGGGATGACGGTGGTGGCCGGAATTCGAATGCAAGCTCGCTGGAGCAGAGCGTGGTCTCTGGTGAAATTAGCGCAGCCCGGTGGCGAGCTGGTGCGAGCGAGAGAGGGAAAGTGGAGAGGAGGGGCAGGCGGTTATGTATGCGTGATCATGGGGCTGAATCAACGCGGCAGTAACAAGTATTGACGCGAATTAAATTGGGCAGAAACCGCCGGCGAGGTTAGCGCGCGGGTGAGAACGACGATGAGGTGGCAGTGGGGCCTGGCGTCAGCGAGTGAGAGAGAGTGCGGGGTGGGGTCAGGCAGTCAGCGACTTTGCGGGTGGCTTATCTAGTTCGAATCATTTTCCCGCGGGAGAAGAGAGGGAGTGGGCTGCTGGGCCAGATGGGCTCGGCTGGGCTAGGCTGCTCCTATTCTTTTTTTTGATCTGTTTCTTTTTCTTTTTCCATCTCTTTTATTCTGTTTTGATTTTGATTAATCAATTCAAATAACTTTGGAATTTCAAACCTCAACCAAACTTTGAGCAGATTTTAATACTGATTAATAATACATTTTAAAGTCAAATTTAGAATATTTCGTTTATTCTTTTTAGGGTCTTTTAATTAATTAAAATAGGCCCTTGCATTTATTCAAATAAGATCAAATATATTTTTAATCCTTATTTAAATTTCATTTTTCCACAAAACCTTTTCAGTAAGTTTTATTCAATTATAGGGATGTCAAATAATTCACTTTGAATTATTTGGAATAATTTTAATATGATTTATTAATCATTTTAAATTGGGTACTTGTCTTTATTCCAATGAAATTAAATATAGTTTTAATTCCATAAATTTTATTTGGAAGATTTCTTTGATCTTATTTAAGTTAATTGAATAACTTTTAATCCACTTCGGTAAATTCCAAATATTATTTTCCCATGATTTAATTAATCATTTCTAATAGGGATTTTATCTTTATTCCAATAGAATTTGGTTAATGCCATTTTATTTGGAAATCCTTTATCCTTTTATTTTATTTGGATTTGGATTCTATTCATTCCATTTGCTTAATGGATTAAGCCAAGATTTAATTTGGTATTTAAATATTTCTTATTTAATATTTCTATCTTTATCTTCTAAAATCCATATCTTTTTATTTGTAGATCCAAACTTGGTGTTTCCAATTTGTAAAAATCTCATTTGATATTTATTTATCCTTTTAAATATCTTTAGAATTATTTGCTCACCATTTGGTATGGATTTTAGATAGGTGCTTCACTGGCTTTGGGAATTCAATTTCCTTTTCTTATTAAATTCAAAAGATTTTATCTATGGCTCCAAATTAAGTGAAACCAATTCATATGGTTTTATAATATTTCTATTTGTCATTCTTGATAATTTTGAAATGTTTGTTTGACAAATATTATATCGATCAAATCCATAGGTTTAGAGACAGCTTGGAAATGTTTTCTTCCATTAGGGTTTTAGGGTTTTGGTTTATTCTCCAAGTGTTTAAATTTCCAGATGCATTTATGAAGAATGCATTTCACTTGATTTGAATTTAGTTGGATTCAAACATTAACCAAAGTTTGTTCAAGATGGAATTTTGAGTTTCCATTTAGAAAAAAAAGTTTCTTTTCACCCTAAATTTCAACAATTATTTATTTTGTTTATTTATTTTTCACATTATAAGATTTGGAAAATCTTGGGATGTGACACTATCAAACCTCGCAGGTCTAGAAGGACGCGTGCAGCTCCTGAGCTGTACGGAAATCCTGTCATGAATTTCATGGTTGATGAAAATGATGACGCTGCAACGTTTGAAGAAACGATGACGAGCCCGGATTCCAACAAATGGTTAGAAGCCATGAAATCCGAGATGGAATCCATGTATGAAAATCAAGTTTGGAACTTGGTGGACTTACCTCACGACCGAAAGGCCGTGGAGAACAAATGGATTTTCAAAAGGAAAACTAATGTTGATGGTAATGTAACCGTCTATAAAGCTCGACTTGTCGCAAGGGGGTTTCGACAAATTCAAGGAGTTGACTACAATGAGACATTCTCTCCCATAGCAATGCTAAAGTCAGTTAGGATTACGTTAGCAATTGTTGCATATTTTGATTATGAAATATGGCAGATGGATGTCAAAACCGCGTTTCTCAATGGTAATATTGAAGAAGAGTTGTATATGATACAACCAAAGGGTTTTGTAGATCCTAAGGATGCTAACAAGGTGTGCAAGCTTCAGCAATCCATATATGGATTGAAGCAAGCATCACGAAGTTGGAATCTCCGCTTTGATGAGGTGATCAAAGAGTTTGGATTTGTCCAAACTTATGGATAAGCTTGTATTTACAAGAAAGTGAGTGGGAGGAATGTGGCATTTCTGATATTATATGTGGATGACATATTATTGATCGGAAATGATATAGATCTTTTAAACAATGTTAAAAGTTATCTAAACATCAAATTTTCAATGAAGGACCTAGGTGAAGCGTCATACATATTAGGCATAAAGATCTATAGAGATAGATCTAGGCGCCTAATAGGGCTATCGCAAAGTACATACCTTGATAAGATTTTAAAGAAGTTTAAAATGGAAGATAGTAAGAAGGGGTTATTACCTATGACACAAGGCACGACATTGAGTAAGACTCAAAGTCTGGCTACAATGAAGAAAGAGAGAAAATGGACAAAGTCCCCTATGCTTCAGCCATAGGCTCTATAATGTACGCCATGCTATGTACAAGACCGGATGTGGCACATGCTATTAGTTTGACTAGTAGGTACCAATCGGATCCAGGTTCGGAACACTGGAAAGCGGTCAAGAATATCCTTAAGTAGTTGCGAAGAACTAAGGATATGTTTCTTGTATACGGAGGTGAAGAAGAGCTCGTCGCTAAGTGTTATGTCGATGCTAGCTTTGACACTGATCCGAATGACTCTAAGTCTCAATCCGGATACGTATTTCTCATGAATGGCAAAGCGTTTAGTTGGAGGAGCTCCAAACAACCTGTGGTGGCGGGATCAACGACGGAGGCCGAATATGTTGCTGCTTCGGAACCGGCTCAGGAAGCAGTTTGGATGAAGGAGTTCATATCCGAACTAGGTGTGGTTGCAAACACGTTGGACCCAATGGTGATCTGTTGTGACAACAATGGTGCCATTGCCATTGCCAAAGAGCCAAGGTCTCACAAGAATTCCAAACATATTAAGCGCCGGTTTCACTCCATCCGCGAGCGTGTCAAGGATGGAGATATAAAGATTTGTAAAGTACATACGGATATCAATGTAGCAGATCCGTTGACTAAAACTCTCCCTAGAGCAAAACATGATGTACACCAGAACTCCATGGGTGTTAGATACATCACTATGTAACTAGATTATTGTCTCTAGTGCAAGTGGGAGACTGAAAGGAATATGCCCTGAGAAGCAATAATAAAGTGTTTATTATGTGTATCCCAAGTATATGATAGATGTTTATTTTGCATGCTATAATTGTATTAATACAGAAACATTAATACATGCGTGTTTGATAAACAAACAGAAAGTTCCTAGTTATGCCTCTCTCATAAACTAGTTCATTGATTAACAAGATGATCACAGTTTCCTGATCATAGAAATTGGATGTTGTTAATAACGAGATCACAACATTAGTGTAATGATGTGATGAACATTCATCCGAAGTATAGCATTACGATCAAAGTCATTGAGTTTATATTGCTATAAACAACTTAATAAGTGATCCTAATCCTTAGAGCATGAGATCATGCCAATCACTAACACCGGAAGAGTTTCTTGTTGACATCAAACGTCACACCGTAACTGGGTGATTATAAAGATGGCTTCAAAGCTACTAAAGTGTTATGTTGAGAATCATGGATCAAGAGTGGAATTTGTTCATCCAAATGATGGATAGATATACTCTGGGCCCTCTCGGTGATATCACATTGGTTAGCTTGCAAGCAAGTGATTTGATCACTAGAATGTTATATCACGGGAACGAGAAAAGAGTGCATGTCAAGAATTTAGATCAAACTAGGTATGGAGATACCGATGATCTAATCTCGGACATGTAATATATCGTGAAACAAAGGGATTAAGATACAAGCATAAAAGGTTCCGACGATCACAGGAAAGTCATCGTTAGATGTGTGGGAGTCAGTATGGATCTCGTGTCCTTCATCGATTATTGATCGGAGAAGGGTCTCGATCATGTCCGCATTATTTGCGAACCATAGAGTGACACACTTAAGGTACACTGACATCCAGTTGGAGCAAGTGTTTCATGCCGGAAAGAATAAACAAGCGCATGAATTTATTTCACTAGATACCGAAACAGGTTTTGGGGTGAAATTGCAGAAAGTGGTTTTACATGTGAAATGGAATTCTAGCAAGGGGTTATATGTGAATGTTTGTCATTAAATTAATTGACAAAATTCTGAATAAATAAAAAGAGTTTTATTTAATGAGAGTTTGCATTAAATTTGGTGGAAATTTAATAGCAAGTTTGAGTGGGATTTTGAGTGGAGAAAATTGAAAGGGTTTTTGTGAGTGGACTGTCCACCCACATGAATGAGGGGAGGGCAAGGGGGCAGCCCCATGCGCCGGCCACCCCCTTGGGGCACCCCCCTCCTCCTATAAAAGGCACCCCTCTCCTCACTTCTCACTCACACCTCCTCGTGAAGGATGTCTCTCCCCCTCTAGAATTTATCCCGCATGGTCTCGGACTAGCGAGATACATGTTCCTGGTGGCTATTCGACAAGAAAGGGTTGTGCTTCCACTGCATCGCTGGAGCGAGGAGGCGGAGGTTGCTCGGTGTCTTGTACGTGTGTGCGAGCATGGATGTGCAACTGCTTTGTGGCGCTAGGACTTCCTCTCGATCTTGAGATTGGCAAGAGATCGTCTACATCAACCACGAGTTCAACTCGTTAAGCTTTGTCAGTCTTCAAGGGTATGTTCTCTATGGATATACATCCGCCCGTTGTTTGTATCTAGTAGATAGATCATGGTACATAGTTCCCATCGTAGGAAATTTTTTGTTTTCTATGCTGTGAACCCTACACTTCTCTAAGGTCATTTTGGGTGTTGAGCATTCTGCACTTGAGTCTATCACCAAGCTCCTTGATAGCATTCCAAGTTGCATTTCTTGCAGAGTCAAAGAATGTTGTGTGCATTTCAGAGTTGGCGACCATGCAAAATCCTGACTCCTTGTGGTTATCTTCCTTGTTTTTGTACAAGTGAAGTTGCACCCACCAATACTCTTCTCCTTCATCCATCACAGGGAATCCCTTGTACTCCCTCCGTTTGGAAATATAAGATGTTTTAGGTTTGTGAATGAGATGTATCTAGACACCTTTTAGTGTCTAGATTCATTTGAACCTATACACTAAAACGTGTCTAGATACATCTTCTTTACAAAACTAAAACATCTTATATTTCTGAACGGAGGGAGTACACATCTGCACCATGTATCCCCATGGTAACCATAAGGTTCTTGAGTGCCTTGAGAAATTCAGTCTCACACTCCAAAGTCATGGTCATGAGTGGTCCCTTCCTCACGGCTTCGTTGATTGAGTTCATCTACAAATAGAGATGAGAAAGAAGATTAGAAAATTTACGAGAAGAAAAAGACAAGAGTCGAATTTTCAAAGTGCTGAAATTTTCCTTAATGGTTTCTTAGTCTAATCCAATCCTAGGGTCATAATCCTACAGGCAACACAGTGCTCTGATACCATCTGTAAGACCCCACCTTTATAAAGGTAAAGGTCCCTGTGATTGCAATGCTAGTCCCTGGATCAATGCTAGCATCCACAGTTTAAGATGAAGTACACAGAAACAAAGGTCATTATTACAGAGATAACATAGTCTTTTACAACTCCATAGCCATAGGCTAGTACAAGAGTTTAACTTAACAATATAAATAAAAGTCTTCATCTTCATGTGCCACAGGCAAGCATGTTGAGTGTAGACTCACAACCCTAATCCTCATCAGAGTAACCTGCAACATCACAAGTTACAACCACAGTGGGTCAATACATTGGAATAGTATTGGCAAGTGATACCTTAGTAGAATAATAGTATCTAGCTTCTACATGAATTTGGCTAAGTGTAGCTTAGGCTTGCTTTTCTCAAAATAGGTTTTACCTATCATTTGAAATCACTAAGTTTTTGTGTGACAAAAACTCCCAAGGAACCACCAATAGAAATTAGTGAACCTTTACCCATGTTCAACCACAAGTTTTTAACTTAGAAATTGGGATGAGGAGATTCTTGATAGCTTCCATGTCTTGATGCTCAAATTGTTCATTTCCGGGGACACGGCTAAGTACTTAGATTCTTCCTTCTGCAGAGGTGGTGCACTTTCCCCACAAGACTCGACATGCATCGAGACAGGACCTTTCAGATGCCTTCCCTTAGAACAGAATGGACGAGCTCCAAACCTATCACCCCCTACCACCAACTGTCCATTTGGCTAAGTTATTGCAACCTATATGATCCAGGCAGAGCCCATATTGCCAAGTGGCGGCACTAGAAGCTTCTTAACATATGGCATCTCAAATCCCTTTGTTCCTGGGTGGCATTCCACAAGTGAGATACACAAGGTAGGCCATTAAAAAATGGGCCCTGGTAACCACTCAACAAAAATCCAACCATGCAATTACCATTCTAACCAGGTGTTTCATTCACTTAGTTGTTTTATTAAGCAAAAACATAAGTCAAAGACTTAGCAACATTTTTCCATAGCATGTGTATAATCCACCCTTGTTTTCTACTAGCTAGGCTAAGCATGTTAATATAGCAAGTGTCTTAACTTAGAGAAAATTCTAACAAGTCTACAACTACTAGGATTTCCCAAGCATAGCATATAGATACTTAGCAAAAATTATCATGCAAGCCCTATACAAAATATCACTAATGCATAGTCAAAATATTGGGACAAAAATATGAAGCACCACTTGCCTTGGTAGTTGGGGGAGTAACAACAATCCTCACACTCACAATCACCACTAGCACCAAAATCTACAGATAAAATGATAGCACCAGATTCATATTTCAAACAATCAAGCAAAAATATATGAATGCATGCAAATGCCATGTGATAATTTTTATAAACAAAACAAGACAAGTAAAACAGTACTGAACAATAAACTAAACATTTATACACTAATTAAACTTAATTTGGCCCTTAAAACATTTTCCAAATAATTTTTATACACCAAATAGGCCTACAAATTTCTCTGCATAAAATTCTATTTTAACAGAAGCAAATCACAAAACTAAGCCTACAGATGTGTAGGATTTATTTTTTTGATTCCATTGATATCTTATTTGCATTTTTTGGATAAACAGAACAAAAGTTATGAATTTTTCAAGTTTAATCATCTAATAGATTCAAATCTAAATTTTATAACAGAAATCCTGACACGCGGCACCATCTGATTGGCCCATTCCGCTTCGTGCGGATCATGCTCGCGAGCCGCTGGATCTAAGTGAGATCTGCGGTTCAGATCTGCCCATACCCTTTTGCCTAAGCTTCTAATGTGAGCCATTGAATGTAAATCTAACGGATCTAAACTCACATGCCACAGATGGGCGGCGCAAATGGACAGAGTGGCGGTGATGCTTCTGCCGGCGGTGAACTAGTGGCGCTAGGGGGTAAGTGGGGGTGGGGTGGGTTGTTACCGAAGCGTGGGGATGTGGCGATGACGATGGTTGACAAGGTGGAGACACGGGCGTGCGGGACCGTCAAAAAATTCCTCACCAGAGATGCTCCTGGGTCGGGTGCTCGAAGTCATCGAAAGAGGCGAGCCTATAGGACGCTAGTGAACAAACCAAAGGCATTATTATGAGCGCGAGGGGACAGTGAACTTGGCAAAGCAAACCAGAGGCGAGGGGTGGTCAGACCTCACCGTAATTGGTCGCCGGAGCTCGTCGGGACAACGGCGGTTCAAGGAGAAAAGTGAGCAGCCTGGTGGCGCACAGATGTGATTGAGTGGGGGGAAATGGAGAGGGGGCTGTGGGGTTTAAGTAGCCGAAGCTGGGCAAGGAGTTACTCGGCGAATCAACGGCAATAACTCACGCAATCAACGGCAGTGACGCGAGGGAGGAAACGGCGGAGGGCTCGATCGTGGGCGGGGTTTAGGGACGATGATGATGGGGTAGGTGGGACCGGTGCGTCAGTGAGAGGGGGTGCGCGCACGGGTGAGAATCAGAGGGGAGAGGGGAACCCGGGTGGGCTAGCTGTTGGGCCGCTTCTGCTGTTGGGCTGGAAGGCTGGCGCAGGCCCTTTTCTATTTCTTTATTCCTTTTCTATTTCTGATTTGATTTTCTGAAATCATTTTCAAATGCTATTCAAATGAGTTTGAATTCAAACTTCTTCTAGATTTTTTTAAAGTGAGTTAAGAACATTTTTGTGTATTAAACATTGTTGTTTGCTCACAAATACATTATCTCATTGAAAATAAAATAAAACCATGCTTTAATTATGTATTTATAATAGGCATTGAAATTGGTTTTAATTTAGATTCTTGTTTTGAAAATTTGAGCAAGCTTTGAGATCATCATTCAAACCTTTATGGTTGAAACAAAGTATTCTCATAATTTGAGAGTAGAAATAAAGCCATTGCCTTTCCTACATAAAATAATAGGCAACAATTGGCTTCTGTTTTGAAACCTTATTTGAAAATAATCCAAATGCTTATGAATGCATGAATGTTATGCAAACTTTATGAATCATGATTTTTGGGATGTTACAGGATCATTGGCGGCTGCGCTTGTGGTTGTTGTGTGCATGCAGTCGTCTCATTTCCACACCCTTCGCTTGGCATTCCTAGGCCTTCTTTAATAAATTTCTGTCTCTAAAACCGCTCCCTCTGCCATTCTAAGGTACCGAGAACACACGAACACCGTCATCCATGGACGGCAACAAGAAACTGGATTCATTGTGGGCTGATCTCCCTGAGAGAGTCGTGAAGAAGATAGGTGACATCTTCCTGTCAACGGATGACTTCGACTACTACGCCGCCTTCCGGGCAATCTGCAGCGCCTGGCATGGCTTCACAGAGGAGCGCTTTATGCCAGCCAACTGGATTGTTCTAGAGCACGAGTTGTCGGAGGAGTATCGGGTAGACAACACCGCCATCACATTGCTGAACGTGAGAACCGGCCACCACCTTGAGAAGAAGATTAGTCGGGTTATTTGCAGGTGCTTTCTTGATATTCATCTGTATATGTGCGATACTTTTTTGCGTTCACCTCCTATACGATATGTTGTTCAAGTTCTATTTCTTTCATCTACTTGTTTACCTTGATTGAATCTCTATCTGTTTACTTTGACTGAATCTCTACTTCTCCTTCCTCTCTATGTGTCTCTGGAAGGAACTTTTATGTTGGTAGCACAGCCGGCGGCCTCCTTGTGCTTGGAAAAAGGGTGCATCCGTTCAAGACACATTTGTACAACCCCTGAGGGTGGACATACCGACCGAGAAGGTGGCTTCTGTCGTTGTGACGATGTTCCCGTTGTTGATGGTGTTTACATCAAACCATTATAATACCATCATTCAGTGGGCGGATGAGGGCACAGAGGAAGGCAGTCGCCCGGTCTTTGGTGAAGGGTGGTACACGCCGAATGACTTCGTGGAACTCAGAAGCATGACTTCTTACGTCGGTGATGTTTTCATCACAAACAGATACAGGTTTGTCCTCTCGACTATGCCTGGTGCTGCTCATGGAGATGCCTAGATGCATCACTCCGCATGGACCCTGAAGATGCATGCCACCGTCACAGGCCCTGTTTCAGGATGCCGGTACAAGAAGAATCATTTTTACCTCGTCGAGTCCGACGGGTAGTTGTTGTCTGTTGTGAGTGGACCGGTCAACAACGGTAGGCCCGTTGTTTACCGGGTTGATACAAAGAACCATGTACTTTAGCCGGTCAGAGGCATCGGTAGTCGTGCTCTCTTCGTTGCTAACAATCGGTGCATCTGCGTTGACAACGCCAGGGTACCTACAGCGCAGGCCAGCATCATCTACTATCCGGACCTATCCCAGAATAGATCTTACAACTTTGAGGCTCTTGCGTGGGAAGAGGAGCCAAGGGTTGTCCATGGGTATGGAGTAGGAGGCTTATGGATCAATAACCGTCCTTTCAAAGTCGATCGATTGCTGGCGGAGTATTGCAGAATCGTCGAGCATTCTGAGTTGTAGATGGTGCCGCCTTATGGCGAATATGGTACCACCCACTACGATTACTATGACAGCTACCCGTCAGATTAATGGATCATGTGGGACTGGTCCTGTTGTATTTCCTATCTGTAAATTATATGCAAGTGCAAGTTGTATGGTGTGCCCGTAATACGATGGATGTTATATGTCTCAAAAATATCATGTGTTGTACATCTTTCAATTTCACTGTTTTCTATGTACGTGTAGTAATTTTGATACATGCTCGGTTTGTAACAATCCTCAAACAACTTATGACTGCAAATTACAATCCTCAAACAACTGAAAACTATGAATTATTGTAGATTATTACAATCATCAAACAACTTACAATAACGAATTACATAGATTATTAATTCCTCAGTAAACTTAAAACAACTTACAACATCGAATTAATGTTGTATTAGAGTCCAGCACAACTGAAAAAACACAATAACTGGTGTTACAGAAAAGGTCTCTATGGAGCTTGAATCGCGAGACATGTAACAACTGGCTTGCCATGAGAGCTGCATATGAGATTATTAAGTATGTTTTGTGTCAAAGTTTGCCTATTTTTCAATCCATTCAAGTCTTTGCATGCTAGGGTGATTACTAAATCTTTTTTGTTGGCTTCTTGCTCAACAATATCAAGGGAATCTTGGATTTCATCCCCAAATAATATTTTGGCTAGAATAAGAGGGTCAGTCAAAGCAGTGTGCCATGAGAAATAGGTATTGTCACTTATGCTGTCTGAAACAAACACTAAACTTGGAGAAGCGGGTCTTTGTTCGACATTCATAGGGATATTTGCAGCATGAAACAAACACAAAATAAGTTATAATAGCATTACCAAGAAATCACATCACTATGGATTTTAAATGTGTCAATACGGTGATATTAGGAAGGAAGCAATTAATAGTGGTGACTCATACATCTATTTCTTCTTGAATAACTGGACCAATTGACGCCATGGAGCGATGCGAGCATGTGATGCTCTATGAAATGACTGCTCTACTAAAAGATGGCTGAGGCCAAGACAAATAAAGTTACTTTAACAAAAGACTTTGGAAACAAGCTACAAGTTCACTTCGAATAAATTTGAAAAGATTTCACCAGAAAAAAATAACAATGCGAGTATTCAACCAAAGTACCTGATGTAGACTGATCAAACTAAAATGTGGAGAACATGAAAAAACAAATATGAAAACTAAGGCCTAGTTTGGCAGCAAAGTATTTTTGAAGTATTTAAAAAATACTTCGGTTTTTTAAAATACTGAAGTATTGAATACTTCAAGGTGTTTGGATCAAACAAATACTATGGTTTTAAAACTAAAGTATCCTCCAAAACTGTGGTTTTTTAAAAGTATTTGAGAAGAAGGTCTAACCCTCTTTTTTTCCAAATCTGAGAAAGGAGAAAAACTGTAGTATTTCTTAGTGAGGCATTGAAATACTTTGGTTTTAGAATACTTCAGTTTTAGAAAAACTTTGTTGCCAAACTAGGCCTAAGACATTATATTTCTCATAAACTAGCCAGTGACTACACGGCGAAAGCTGCCACTGTTTTAATCATAGGGGGAAAAGGGGTACCTCAATCAACCAAAATAGACCAATTGTGTGCCTCGAATATACTAGCCATATCATTCTAGACAAACAATGAAACAAAGTATCATACATTGGATTATTCATGAACAACCAGATCATTTCAACGGTTCAGCAACCTCAGAACAAAAAAAATGAACCATCATGTGCCTCGTATTAAAATGGGCAGTTCATGTATCTATGATACACAGTAGATACAAGAGTGGGATGAAAGGCACAAAGTTCATTATGATACATGTGTATTATACAGGATCTAATCGCTAGTGTGGCCTTATTCTTATTATCATCCAACTCAGATGCAATACACCTGGTCTCTGCATATCCAGGAAATTGAACTAACAGATGGAACAAAAGCATACCATTGTGGGGCTAAAATGTTTGACGCAAATTTTTGGCCAAAAAATGAAAACAAGATAGAAAAATGGTAAGAAATCAATTGTGGCAAGGACCTAACTTTGGCTACCAAACTTTGGGTTTGTGTGTAGGGGGGCTTACGGTAGGAGTTGCACAAGTTCTACGGCGGCTGCCGTGGATGGGAGGACTATATACTGCACTGTTGCTCCTCTGCATAAAGGTAAGGCCAACTGTAAATACAAACAGGTTCCATCATGATATAAGTAGGCATAAAGTAAAACAAAAGTGATGAGGACTTACGAGATTATAGGAGCCATTCACTCTATGATACTGTGTGCAAACTGGGACTTCTCGTTGCATAATAACAACAAACAGTTAGTACAAGATAGCAGGATGGAAAATACATGTAAATCGGCCAACGAGAAAGACATTGTATAATCATATCTCCCGTGGACAGGTACAACAGAGAATTTAAACAAATATGTTAAGTGACTAATAATTCACAAAGAAATATACATAAAAACAGTTCAATGCATAGATTTTAAGCCTAACCACAACGAGTTAATTTAGTAAATTACAGGTATATCAAGTAAAGAAACTGTTGGTTAGGAAATTTAGCATGAATACAGTACATTGCCAAACAAATCAACTCGCATAGGGAGATCATGTTACCTTGATCGGGGCGGCATCTAGGCCTCCTTCGCATCCTCGCAGGTCATGTCGAGGTCACCGAAGGTGTTGTGGTTGTAGTGGGTGCCGACGACGGGGAAGAAGATCTTGAGCGGGCAAGGATAGAATCAGAGTACTGGACCACAACGTCCGTGGAGCATATCTAGGGTGGTCGATGACGTGCTCTGCGCACCGGACGATAGGGTTGGTTGAGCATATCAGGTGTGGCGAGTATGCCGGCTTAAGTGTAGTGGGGACGTTCCAGCCGGTGAAATATTCCTAGAGGAGAGAGGGGTAGGGTTTTTGGTGTGTGGGGGGGTGGGGTGGGGGAGGGTGTGGCCGGATGGGGGGCATTGCCGTGGGGGAACTACGCCTGCTACTAGTACTATACTGGGAAAAATACGAGTGAAGTCCCACCTATCAAATTCACTAGGGGTCCAATGGGAATTTCGAAATATATGAAATTTTGGGGCACCAATTATGTCCGGACAGAGGGAAGATTTTATCGCTTTGTTTTCATTTTGAATTTGTTCATGGTCCATCTCTGCTCAATAATCCAAGGCGTACTCCCTCTCTATTCAAGAATCAAATACCGTACTCCCTCTCCGTTCAGAAGTCCAGAACATCAAGTCCTGAACTGATCATCCATGGCAGTACACCCAATGTTAAAGAATCTCTAAGAAGAATGGATATTGTGTATCCATTGCCAAGGGCTAATCAATTAGGAGTAACACAAATCAGATGTAAATAAAGGTGAGGCAAATTTCGTAATCGCCGAGTTAGAGGACTAAATCGAAGCACGGTATGAACAGTTATATGTGTTTATCTATGGTCCATGCCATAGAAGTGAACAATTACATAAAAGTCGTAATAAACTCCTCAATACTCCATAATAACATTAGAAGCAAACTTAGTTTACATCCATAATGCATCCTTCCTATTACCAAAATAGAACGAACATGTGGCTACTACTAGTACTAGTAAACTGGAGTAGTAAAATAGTACTAAGTACTACTAGTAGTACTATCTGCTAATACACCATTACAATCTTGCTAGGATCATTAGCCGTATATTAAGATCATTTTTCTTGTCGATGCAAAACCTAGAAAGATACATGGTTGGACTCTCTACCCTTCAGCACGAACCACGGTGGCACCCCGAGGTACGTCGTGAGCTCGTCGGATGGGAAGTTGGCTAGCGACAAGCTGCTTGACAACTCGAATACCGTATTAAGTGTCTCGTCCATCGATAAGTCTGCTGACCCCAGCGGTCCAGGCGCACACAGTTTCATCGTGTACTGTGGCCACAAGCACCTATCCTACCTGATGCACACAAAGCACATGACAGCGTCCGGGCCAAGCGCGCTGATCATCAGGCTAAACATGGTACCGTCATCCCCATAGAGGATGCGCGTGAATCCCCTCATGCTTGCTGGTGGCGGAATCAGCTGTAGAGGCCTCAACCCAATAAGGTACAAGTACTTGTTTTTATAGTGCTAGTCCCTGGATCGATTAGCTAGCACCCATAGTTTAAGATGTAATATCAAGAAACAAAGGTCATATTACAACTCATAACCAGGAATAAAATAGTTCATTGCAACTTACATAGCTCATATGGCTATCTTATTACAAAGCAGCAGATATATCTAATAGCATGGAGTCCTTCATCTTCATATGCCACAGGCAACCATGTTGGTTGTAGACTTGTAATCCCTACTCAACACACTTCACTAACATCAAATCAACGTGCAACATAATAAGTTACAGCCATAAGGGTCAATACATTTGAATTGTATTGGCAGGTGATATCATATTGATATGGAGAATCTAACATCTACATGAATATATGGCTAAGTGGAGTTTTGGCTGGCCTTTGCATAAAATAAGTTTTTCCTATCATTTGCAAAATAATTTTCTCTTTTTCAAAACACTTTATCAAACAATGGCACACTGGATACACACCAAGTGCTTCCCTTCTTCACCCACAAGTTTTAACTTAGAGAAATTGGTATGAGGAGATTCTTGACCCTTTCAATCTCTTTGATGCTTAAAATGTCCATAACCGGGGACACGGCTAAGTACTTAGGTTTTACCCTCTTGAGAGGTGGTGCACTTTCCCCACAAGACTCAACATGCATCAAGACGAGACTTTTCATAAGAAATCCCTTAGACCACCATGGACGCGTTCCATCCTATCATCACTACCACCTTTTGTCCATCTGGCTGAGTTCTGGCAACCTAGTTGGTCAAGGAAGAGCCCATATGCCATGTGGTTGCACTGGAAGCTTCTCAACACTATACATCTCAAATCTCTTTGTTCCTAGGTGGCCATCCACAAGCGTGATACACAAGGTAAACCATAGACATGGGGCTTGTGTAACCACTCAACACAAACAAATCTTCCCATTCCACCTAGGTGATTCATTAACAAGTTGTTTTCTTAGTCAAAAACACATAGGCATAACTTTTCCATAATATCATAACATGAATTCTCACCCTTGAATTCTAGTAGCTAGAATAAGCATACTAGCATAACATGTCACTTAACTTAGGAAGATTCCTACCAAGATATATTCTATAGGATCTACCATAGCCATAGCAATATACCAAATAGTCCTATCATGCATACTACAAAAATATCACTAATGCAATATTGAAAAGATAGGACTTTTGATGACCAAAGCATCACTTGACTTTTTAGTAGAAAATATAGGTTATCTCGTTGATCTTGCAATTTCCACACTCCTCAAATTCCACTACAATACAATCAAGGAAAAGCACACACTCAAAACTAAAACACAAAAATTAATAAATCAAAAACAATAAAAACAAAGAAAGGCATGCAAGCATGCAAAACGATTATTTTAATGAAAAAGTGGTTTCTAACAAGGTTCTAAACATTTCAAAACACCTACTGGTATTTTATAAAAGTGGAATTTCATTTGAAACCAAGTTAGTGAAAATAAGTCTTTTAAATCATTTTTGTTTTACTAGAAATGCTTTTATTCAAAGGAATAATTTCTACTGTTAACCAAATATATTTTTAAATTCAAATGTTAGTTTTTATGGTCATAGGGTTCAAAAAACCATTTGCAAAAGGTTTCACTCAAAAATAATTTTTAGAACAATTTTTATACTCAAAATAGTCCTATTAATGTTTCTGCATAAAAACCTAATTTTTTAGAAGCAAATGAACAAACCAGGACCACAGTTGCAAACCACTCATTTTTATGAATCCATTGATATATTACTTGTAATTTTTGGATAAGCATATCAAAAGTTATTGATTTTACAAGTTTAAACATCTAATAGATAATTTTTTGGATTTTAAATCAAACTCTCTGCCACGCGGTGTGTTTCTATTGGTTGATACCATTTCGGCAGGATAAACATCGTGGTCTGTTAGATCTAAGTGGATCTGAGCGGCTCAGATCTGCGGGTACCCCTTCGCTACAAGATCTATCCTAGCCGCGGGATCTTGATCCAGTGGATCACAACACTCTGGCCACAGTTGGCCTGCGTTGCTGGCGAGCTGCGGTGGTGGCGTCTCTGTCGGCGATGCTCCGGTGATGCTAGGGGGTAAGGGGTGGGGTGATGATTACTAAGGTCACGGAGACATTGTGGTACTCAAGGTGGTCGTGGACGGGGCCGGGGCGCACGGGTCTGGTCAGAATTCCTCGTCAGAGATGTTCATGGTGTCGGGTGCTCGAAGTCATTGACAGAGGCGAGCCTACAGAGCTCCAGTAGACATATAAAACAAATTAGCGTGTGCGTGTGGGGACAGGGAATGTAACAAGGCAAACCAGAGGCGAGGGGAAGGTGTGACCTCACCGGAATCATTGTCAGAGCTCGTCGGAGACAGCGACGGTGCAGGCAAAAATCAGAGCAGTTTGGGGGTGCTCGGGTGTAGAAAAATGGGGGCAAACAGAGAGGAGGGCGAGGCGGTTAAGAAGGCAGGGTCTAGGGAAAGAATCACTGTGGCAATTAAGCGAGTGTAACATAATCGTGGCAGGAAACGGTCTAGGGAGGGGGCGAGGTCAGCGCGCGGTGAGGACGACGATGGTGACGTGGCGGTGGGGCCAGGGTGTCATTGAGTGGGTGCAGAGAGGGGGTGGGTGGAAAAAGAAATCCAGCGGGGAGAGAGGGGTGTGTTTCCCGGGTGGGCTGTTGTTGGGCCTGGTCTGGGCTGGACTGGGTGGCTGGGTAGGTTAGTTCGTTTTCTATTTTTTTATTCTTTTCCTTTTTCTGTTTCTATTTTCTGTTTTTATTCAAAACATTTGATTAAAGCTTCAATTTGAATTCAAATAATTTTCAAAACTTTTCAGTAGGTTTATACCATTTAATAGGGTGTTATTTAATCCAACTCAAATATTTTTCTTGTGATTTAATATCCATTTAAAATATGTGAGGCATTTTGTCTTTATTTAAATAAAATTGAGTATGGTTTATAAACCCATATAATTTTATTTAAATAATCTTTTATCCTCTTATTTTATTTTAATTACTTTTATTCCATTTGCTTAGGGATTTGGCCAATGGTTTAAATTGTCTTTTAAATATTTCTTATTTATTTACTTCTTTCTTTATCTTATAAAATCCATATCTTTTTATTTATAGTTCCAAAATTGGTGATTCCACTTTATATAATTTTATTTAATATTTATTTATCCTTTTAAATTCTTTTAGGATTACTTTGCTCAAAATTTGGTATTTATTTTAGCTAGGAGCTTTATTAACCTTGGAAATATTTTCTTTTATCTTATTAAAATCATAAGTTTTTATCCATGGCTCCAAATGGAGTGAAACCAATTCCCATGGTTTTGTAATATTTTGTTTACCATTTTTGGTCATTTAGAAATTTTTGTTGCTAAATTTTTATATGGAACAAAGCCATTGTATTGGAGTGATCTTGATGATGAATTCTTTTATTAGGTTTTAGGGTTTTTGGTTTCACTTTTCCAAGTGTTCAAAATCAAGATTCATTCCATGCATGGATGCATGTGATTGTTTGAAAAAAAATTGTTGCCTTTTCTTTCAAATTTTGTTCAAGTCGGGTTTTGATGTTTCCATTTAGAAGCAAAAAGTTTCTTTTCACCCTAAATTTCAACATTTGTTTCTTTTGTTTGTTTATTTTTCACATTTCAAAATTTGTGAAATTTTGGGATGTGACACACTACCACCCTTAAAAGGAATCTCGTCCCGAGATTCGGGAAGGCTAGAAACAACAAGTTGGCTTCAAGACAACTAGGGTACTACCACCCATAAAAGGATTTTAACTATATTGCATCTTGGCTTACTTGGTGTCTTGATGTAACTTCTCTAGACAGTTGTTTGCATAGTGTCCTGTGTTACCACATTTGAAACATGTGACAAGGTTGAGGTCCTTCACAGGCTTGCTTGTTTTGTTCTTCTCCTTTTCTGGACAATTGGATGCATAATGTCCTAGCTCTTTGCATTTGTGGCACATCACTTGGCTAATATCTCTCTTTATCTTTGGTATCACTATCCCTTGTTTGTTTCCTTGGCCCTTCTTATTTTTGGGTCTCTCCAAATCTAGGAGATCTCTTAGTTCATGTTCTTCATATTTCACTACAAATGTAGGAAAACTTCCTCGGTTCTTAGAACGGTTCCTTGGATATCGTCCATGTTTCCTCTTTTGTTCACCATAGTGGGTTACAATGTATGGGGGTGCATAGTGAGGTTTGACTTTGTCTTCATCATTCTTGGTTGAGGTTGTACCTTCATGGGTGTTTCAAAAGACTTGATGTTTTCCATCCTTAGCTTGATGTTTCATCTATTGAACTATAGGATAGATGTGGCATTGAACAGGGACATGATCATTTCCTTCACATAGGAAACAAGAAACTTGAGATGTGGGGAATTGTCTAGCTGGATGTTTCTCTTCACAATCTCTTTCGGAAGGGTTGCTTCTCATGTTGATCATTTGATTGGTCATCCTTTGCAACAATTGAGATTGGGATTCCAAGAACTTTAGCATGGCTGGGTCTAACTCAATGTTGTTGGCTAAAAATTGGGTTGTCACTTGATTCAAATGGGCTTGGGTTGCTAGCAGTTGTTCTGTCATGTGCATCTCTAGGTTGTTATTACCATACTTGATGTTGGAGTTGTGGTCTCTTGGAGAAGTGATCTGCTTGGGTTGGGTTGGGATTAGAATAGGAAAAAGAATTCTAGGGAAAGAATTCTACTCACACACAAAGAAATTTGCAAGCAATCACAATCAAGTATTCCACTCAAGCAACAAGGTTCAAGCATACTCTAGGCAAACAAAATATTTTGCTACACCAGATAAGTTGGTATGATCAATAAATTGATTGAAACTAAACACTATTATGGTGGTCCAACTATAGGGTATCACTTGAGATCATTCCATCCTTCTTGGTTGTTACATCAGGAGCAAGCTTATAGTATCGTTAGAAGAAATTATAGCATCTTGGTCACATGGATCAAAGGTGATAATGGTTCCTCCTAAGTTATGTTTCCTTAGTCTTCAAGTTTTGAGTATTATTCTTATCTCACTTGTAGTCCTTAGTGATGTCCAAGATAGAGTCCTTTGAGATGTTTAAGTTGAAGTCATTTGTGATGTTGAAGTCCTCGCTCTTGTTGAAGTCTCTGTCCATCAAGTTGAAAAGGGAGAGATGTAGAATCAAAACAAAATATTGAGGAAAGAGTTTACAAGATTGTTTGTAAATAAGTTAGAACAAATACAACTCTTATATTTCTAATGGGTTTTGTCCATTACTAGGGTTACAATCCTACAGGCAACACAGTGCTCTGATACCATCTGTAGAGGCCTGAACCCAATAAGGTACAAGTCCCTGTGTTTATAGTGCTAGTCCCTGGATCGATTAGCTAGCACCCACAGTTTAAGATGTAATATCAAGAAACAAAGATCATATTACAACTAATAACCAGGAATAAAATAGTTCATTACAACTTACATAGCTCATATGGCCATCTTATTACAAAGCAGCAGATATATCTAATAGCATGGAGTCCTTCATCTTCATATGCCACAGGCAATCATGTTGGTTGTATACTTGTAATCCCTACTCAACACACTTCACTAACATCAAATCAACCTGCAACAGAATAAGTTACAGCCACAAGATTCAATACATTTGAATTGTATTGGAAAGTGATATCATATTGATATGGAGAATCTAACATCTACATGAATATATGGCTAAGTGGAATTTTGGCTGGCATTTGCATAAAATATGTTTTTCCTATCCTTTGCAAAATAGTTTTCTCTTTTTCAAAACACTTTATCAAACAATGGCACACCGGATACACACCAAGTGCTTCCCTTCTTCACCCACAAGTTTTAACTTAGAGAAATTGGGATGAGGAGATTCTTGACCCTTTCAATGTCTTTGATGCTCAAAATGTCCATAACCGGGGATACGGCTTGGTACTTAGGTTTTACCCTCTCGAGAGGTGGTGCACTTTCCCCACAAGAATCGACATGCATCGAGACAAGACTTTTCAGAAGCAATCTCTGAGACCACCATGGAAGTGTTCCATCCTATCATCACTACCACCTTCTGTCCATCTGGCTGAGTTCTTGCAACTTAGTTGGTCAAGGCAGAGCCCATATACCATGTGGTTGCACTGGAAGCTTATCAGCACTAAATATCTCAAATCTATTTGTTCCTAGGTGGCCATCCACAAGTGTGATACATAAGGTAAACCATATACATGGGCCTTGTGTAAACACTCAACACAAACCAATCTTCCCATTCCACCCAGGTGATTCATTAACAAGTTGTTTTCTTAGTCAAAAACACATAGGCATAACTTTTACATAATATCATAACATGGATTCCCACCCTTGAATTCTAGTAGCTCGGATAAGCATACTAGCATAACATGTCTCTTAACTTAGCAAGATTCCTACCAAGATATATTCTATAGGATCTACCATAGCATAGCAATATACCAAATAGTCCTATCATGCATACTACAAAAATATCACTAATGCAATACTGAAAAGATAGGACTTTTGATGACCAAGGTATCACTTGACTTTTTAGTAGAAAATCTAGGTTATCTCCTTGATCTTGCAATTGTCACACTCCTTAAAGTCCACTACAATACAATCAAGCAAAAGCACACACTCAAAACTACAACACAAAAATTAATAAATCAAAAACAAGGAAAACAAAGAAATGCATGCAAGCATGCAAAAAGATTATTTTATTGAAAAAGTGGTTTCTAACAAGGTTCTAAACATTTCAAAACACCTACTGGTATTTTATAAAAGTGGAATTTCATTTGAAACCAAGTTAGTGAAAATAAGTCTTCTAAATCATTTTTGTTTTACTAGAAATGCTTTTATTCAAAGGAATAATTTCTAGTGTTAACCAAATATATTTTTAAATTCAGATGTTAGTTTTTATGGTCATAGGGTTCAAAAAAAACCATTTGCAAAAGGTTTCACTCAAAAATAATTTTTAGAACAATTTTTATACTCAAAATAGTCCTATTAATGTTTCTGCATAAAAATCCAATTTTTTTAGAAGCAAATGTCCAAACCAGGGCCACAGTTTCAAAGCACTCATTTTTCTGAATCCATTGATATATTATTTGTAATTTTAGGACAAGCATATCAAAAGTTATTGATTTTACAAGTTTAAACATCTAATAGATTATTTCCTGGATTTTAAATCAAACTCTCTGCCACGCGGCGTGTTTCTATTGGTTGATACCGTTTCAGCAGGATTAGCATCACGGGACATTATATCTAAGTGGATCTGAGTGGCTTAGATCTGTGGGTACCCCTTCTCTAGAAGATCTATCCTAGCTGCAGGATCTTGATCCAGTGGATCACAACACTCTGGCCACAGTTGGGAGGCGCTGTTGGCGAGCTGCGGCGGCGGCTCTGCTGGTGATGCTAGGGGTAAGGGGTGGGGGTGATGCTTGCTAAGGTCGCGGAGACGTCGTGGTGCTCAAGGTGGTCCTGGACGGGGCCGGGGCGCACGGGTCTGGTCAGAATTCCTCGTCGGAGATGTTCCTGGCATCGGGTGCTCGAAGTCGTCAACGGAGGCGAGCCTATAGAGCTCTAGTGGACATACAAAGTGCATTAGCGTGTGCGCACGGGGACAGGGAATGCGGCAAGGGAAACCAGAGGCGAGGGGAAGGTCAGACCTCACCGGAATCATTGTCGGAGCTCGTCGGAGATAGCGGCGGTGCAGGCAAAAATCAGAGCAGTCTGGGGACGCTCGGGTGCGGAAAAATGGGGGGAAACAGAGAGGAGGGCGAGGCGAGGAGAGGGGGCGAGGTCAGCGCATGGTGAGGACGACGATGGCGACATGGCGGTGGGGCCAGGGTGTCATTGAGTGGGTGCAAAGAGGGGGTGGGTGGAAAGAGAAATCCAGCGAGGAGAGAGGGGTGTTTTTCCCGGGTGGGCTGTTGTTGGGCCTGGTCTGGGCTAGACTGGGAGGCTGGGTAGGTTAGTTTGTTTTCTAATTTTTTATTCTTTTTCCTTTTTTATTTCTATTTTTATTCAAAACATTTGATTCAAGCTTAAATTTGAATTCAAATAATTTCCAAAACTTTTTAGTAGGTTTATACCATTTAATAGGGTGTTATTAATCCAACACAAATATTTTTCTTGTGATTTAATATCCATTTAAAATATGTGAGGCATTTTGTCTTTATTTAAATAATCTTTTATTGTTTTATTTTATTTTAATTACTTTTATTCAATTTGCTTAGGGATTTGGCCAATGGTTTAAATTGTCTTTTAAATATTTCTTATTTATTTACTTCTTTCTTTATCTTATAAAATCCATATCTTTTTATTTATAGTTCCAAAATTGGTGATTCCACTTTGTATAATTTTATTTAATATTTATTTATCCTTTTAAATTCTTTTAGGATTACTTTGCTAAAAATTTGGTATTGATTTTAGCTAGGAGCTTTATTAACGTTGGAAATATTTTCTTTTATGTTATTAAAATCATAAGTTTTTATCCATGGCTCAAAATGGAGTGAAACCAATTCCCATGGTTTTGTAATATTTTGTTTACAATTTTTGGTCATTTAGAAATGTTTGTTACTAAATTTTTATATGGAACAAAGCCATAGTCTTGGATTGATCTTGATGACGAATTCTTTTATTAGGGTTTAGGGTTTTTGGTTTCACTTTTCCAAGTGTTCAAAATCAAGATTCATTCCATGCATGGATGCATGAGATTGTTTGAAAACAAATTGTTTCCTTTTCTTTCAAATTTTGTTCAAGTAGGGTTTTGATGTTTCCATTTAGAAGCAAAAAGTTTCTTTTCACCCTAAATTTCAACATTTGTTTCTTTTGTTTGTTTATTTTTCACATTTCAAAATTTGGAAAATTTTGGGATGTGACATCGGCATCACGCAAAAGAAGACGAGGTCGTAGATGTACCTAGTTACTATGATCCCGTGGGTGATACGTCCAATTTGCATCACCATTGTATATCATAATTTGCCTCTATTCATTGATATATTTCTTATTAAGAGGTGTTGCTTATGTCTTTTCATCTGTTTTTGCATGTTGGTTGATTCTTGGAGGATGAACTGCCGGAGTCAGGATTCTGATGGAAAAAGTGGTGTTGCGATGCAATTTCGCGAAGATCAGAAAAATACCAGAAAAATTATGGAAAATAATATTTTCCCAGAAGACAAAGGAAGCTAGAAGGGGAGGCGGAGATGGGCCACAGGGGGCCCACACCCCCCTAGGCGCGGGCCACGCCTGCCCCGCCTGTACAGGGGGTGTGGCCCACGTGTCCGGCCTCCGTCTCTGCCCTATCGCCTATATCTTCTCCTCAAAACCCTAAGACACAGAGAGCAACCAAAGAAAGATTCTGCTGCCTCTACGGGGCAGAAAACACCGAGAGAGAAAGAGCTCTCCGGCAGATAGATTTCTGCCAGGGAAATTCCTTCCTAGAGAGGGGAGATCGTCGCCATCAACACCGTCATCAAGCTAGACTTCATCGGGATCATCATCATCATCCACACCATCATCTCCACCAGCACCATCATCACCATTCCATCCCGCTGTAACAATTGTGTTGATTACTTGCATAGTTCTTAGGGGAAACTTTCCCGGTGTTGATTACTATTGTATTTGATGCTTGCGAATGAAATCATTAGATTATTGTTTATATTTAGATTGTTATCTATCACCATATCATCTTTGATCTTGATCCATATGATGTCTTGTGAGTAGTTTGTTTAGTTCTTGAGGACATGGGAGAAGTCATGTTGTTAGTAGTGGATTTGTGTTGAGATATTATTCAATGGTTTAGTATTTAAGTTGTGGTGATATTCTTCTAGTGGTGTGATGTGAACATCGACTACATGATACTTCACCATTTATGGGCCTACGGGAATGCATTGTGTATTTGGCTACTAATTGTGGGGTTGCCGGAGTGACAGAAACCTGACCCCCGTTAGGACACCATTGCACAAGGGAGCGTAGGATCTCAGAGTTTAAGGCTGTGGTTAGGTTTTTGTCTTAATTGCTTTCATGTAGTTCCGGATGCTTGCAGGGGGTTTAATAACAAGTATGTATTAGTCCAAGTAAGGTCGGTACATTAGTGCAGGTTCACCCACACAAGACTTACAACACCAAAGAAGACTACTCAGCTATTTGAAGTGAAATCACTTGACAGAATTCCCATATGTCCTCGAGAATGTTTGGTCCTTATAAGTATTTCCACCGGCTTGTCCTTTGCTAAGAAAGGATTGGGCCACTTGCTGCGTTTGTTCATTGTCTTTATTACTTGCACCTTGTTTCTTTACTTTATCAGAAAAATCCCTAAAAATCCGTTTGCTAAGTATTTACAGAGATTTCCTGCTCCATACCAAAAGTCAACACCTTCTGCTCCTCGTTGGGATCGACACTCCTATTTATCAAAAGTACTACGATACACCCCCTATACTTGTGGGTCATCAAGTGTCAACACCCGAATTTTTAATCATAGATGCCTGTTATGCCATACATCGCAATCCCAGGATTACCATTTTTGCGAGACATAAAAGATTTGATATCACAGTACATCATCCATTACAAACCATACATAAGGTCTTACACAAATAAGAACCTCATGATCCAGTTCTTAATACAATTCAAGCAGCGGAATAACGTAATAGTAACGATAGTGTAGGCAAAGCTCCATCTTCAGGGTCACAAGCAATACTGACGATGGGAGATGATCCTAGTTGTCGCAACCTTCCTGCGGTCCGTCATCCGGATACTCCTCTTCATAGTCTGGCCACGGGAATAGCCAGGGACAAAGCCATGAGTACTCTTTAAGTACTCGCCAAATAATACTAACAAGTGAAGTAGTTTTGAATAGGATATGCTAAGCTCTAGGGTTGTTTTGCAAAAAGCCAGATTTATCTCTACTAAGTTTAGAAGCAAAGAAAAATAGTTGAAAGTTTTATAACACCTACGTGGGAACTTGAATTTCATATCACAACTCTGTTGTGGTCAGGTCAAAGTCATAAATCATTTCATAAGTCATTTTGAAAACATCTGACGATAGAACAGTATGGCCACTCCAACTGTCCATAACCGTGGACGCGGATATTCGAATAGTTTTGACACTCTACGGAGATTGTACACTTTCACCACAACATTCGATACATCCGTCAGGAACAAATCCTGAATTCACCATACTCAGTATGCGGATAATCAATCCCAACCTTTCAGTTATACGCCCTAGTATAGGCACCTCTCATTGAGTTTAGCCTCCCAACCATGACCAACTGTCATCTTGGGTACTGCACAGGTGGACAATCTTCACAAGGTATGTAACATCCCTAAAATCATGTTTCAAACTCATGCATATCATCCATGCATCCATGATCATGTAGAGTTTATTTCAAACAAATCAAATTCAAAAATAGGAGCATATGAGCTCATTATTTTATGTGATCAGCATTTAAAAACAAATGCTACTCTCCAATGAGAGATTGTTGTTCATTGAACCAAACCTTGTTGTCTTATTGCTCTCAGATTGTATTGCTAGATTCCTAGGATTTAAACCAAAGTTTCAAAACAAATATGATTTGAAAACCTATTTAAAACTAGTGTTATGTCACTGCTTATTTTATTTTATTCCAAGTGACCAGGCCAATTCAAAGTGACCACTTGGTTTTGTGCCAAGATTTGTGAGTGTTGCAATCTACAAAAATCCTAAAAAGATTTGAATTCAAACAGCTTTTGAAATCATTTGAATTTGATTCCTGAAATTGCAAACAAAAAAAGAAAAGGAGAAAATAAATAGAAAAGGGCCGGCGCCACCTTTCTAGCCCAACAATAGAACCAGCCCACTAAGCCCACCCGGGTTCCCCCTTCTCTCTCTCACTCGCAGACAGACCCACAGAGTCGCTAACGCAAGGACCCCACCTCCTCTCTCTTTCTCTCGCTGACAACCGCGGCCCACACGGCGTTATCGTCTCCACCCCGGCGACGTGTTCTTCCCCAAATCACGCCGAGCGTTTCCTGGTTGATTCGCGTCGTCAATTCCTGTTCAATGCTGGTGTAATTCACGCCCCCATCTTGCCTACTTAAACCCCCTCTGCCCCCTCTCCATTTTCCCCCAGACCCCAAGCACAGAGCGCCCCCAGGCTGCCCGTAATCGCCCTTGCACCGCCGCAGACAGAGCCCACTCCGATGACCAATCTTGGTGAGCTCCGCGCGCCCCTTCCTCTCTGGTTCATGCAGGCTGCTTTGCAACATCCTTGTGCTTCCTTTGACGTCTTTGGTTCGTCCTATACTGCCCCAGGTCGACGACTCCATCAAGCACACCAAGGTCCCGACGACGTCTTCGACTCCGGCGACTAAAGTCGGTGAGCCCCGTGTTCCCCTTCGTTTCTGACTCACACGCACGTGTTCGCCGTAGCCTTGTGCACCCCCTGATACCATTGATTCGTGCTACGGTGACCCGGAGTGCCGCCAACGACTTCGTCACCGAACACCCGACGCTGTCAGCAACTCCGACGAGCTCGTGCTGCCGTGTCCGTGCGCCCCTTGTCAAGCCATCGCCACGTTGAGCTTCAGTGCATCGCCACGAATCTGGTAAGCGTCTCCGACGACCCCAAAACCCCCTGTAGCGCCACGCCACCGTAGACAGAGCACGCTACCACCGCCAGCGCCGCCCATCCGTGGTCGCTTGATCGATAACCATTGGATCTAGATCCAGCGCATAGGAATAGATCACTTAACGAAACGGTACGATTAGATCTGGACCGTGCGCGGTCACTTTAATCCAACGGCCTGCATCGACCGATCCGTGCGAAGCGGTATAGACCAATCAGAACATGACGCGTGGCGAGGGTTTAGATTTAAAATGAGGATTTGAATCTTTTGAATGTTTAAACTTGTTTTAATCATAACTTTTGATCCCCATGTCCAAATTTGATGAATTTTATATCAATGGAATCAGGAGAGCAAGCCCTTTCCATTTCTGCAATGTGTTTAATATTTGCTTCTGTTAAAATGGTTTTATTTACAGAAACATGTGTAGGCCTATTTTGTGTATATAAATTATTTGAGAAATGTTTCAGTATTTAAATAAATGTTGTTTGGCAAGTTTTGAACTTGTTTATGAACAGTACTGTGCACTTTTCTTGTTGAGTTTATAAAATCACCACATATCATACTGAATGCATCCATATATATTTTTGCTTGTAATTATTTTGTATGTGATTTGTTGCTATGATTTTATGTGTAGATTTTGGTGCCAATAGTGATTGTGATTGTGAGTAGTGTAGCTACTCTCCAAACTACCAAGGCAAGTGGTGCTTCATGATTTTATCCCTATGTTTTTTCTACTATGCATTAGAAATATTTTTGCTAGTCTTGCACGATTATATTTTGCTTATATGCTTGTTGGGAAATCCTAGTAGTTGTAGAATTGCTAGAAATTTCTATGTTAAGATACTTATCTATGCCATGCTTAGCCTAGCCAGTAGTTAAGATATATCACTTGTGGAAAGCCACCGAGGAACAAAGGGATTTGAGAGGCCAAATGTTAAGAAGCTTCTAGTGCAGCCACTTCGCAATATGGGCTCTGCCTGGATCACATAGGTTGCAAGAACTTAGCCATTTGGACAGTTGGTGGTAGTGGGATGATAGGTTGGAACGCGTCCATTTGGTCTAAGGGAAGGATTCTGAAAGGTCCTGTCTTGGTGAAAATCAAGGCTTGTGGGGAAAGTGCACAACCTCTGCAGATGGAAGAATCTAAGTACTTAGCCATGTCCCTGGTATTGGAAAACTTGAGCATCAAGACATGGAAGCTATCAAGAATCTCCTCATCCCAATTTCTAAGTAAAAATTTGTGGTTGAACAAGGGTGAAGGACTTCAATGTCTATTGGTGGTTCCTTGGGAAAAGTTTTGACAAAGAAAAACTTAGTGATTTCAACTAATAGGCAAAACCTATTTTGAGAAAAGCAAGCCTAAGCTACACTTAGCCAAATTGCATATAGTATCTAGTCCACCAAAATTATCCTAAGGTATCACTTGCCAATACTATTCCAATGTATTGACCCACTGTGGCTTTAACTTGTGATGTTGCAGGTTACTCTGATGAGGATTAGGAGTCATGAGTCTACACTCAACATGTTAGCCTGTGGCACATGAAGTTGAAGACTTTTATCTATTTACTTATTTAAACTCGTGTACTAGGCCTGTGGCCATGGAGTTGTAAAGACTATGTTTGTCTCTAGAATGACTGTAATAATGACCTTTGTTTCTGTGTACTTCATCTTAAACTGTGGATGCTAGCATTGATCCAGGGACTAGCATTGCAATCACAGGGATCCTTTTCCTTTATGAAGGAGGGATCTTACATATGGTATCAGAGCATTGTGTTTCCTGTAGGATTATGACCCTAGGATTGGAAACCACTGAGGAAAAAAAATTCAACAACTTCCACACTTGTCTATTCTTCTCGTAAACTTTTCTAATCTTCTTTCTCATCTCTATTATAGATGAACTCCATCAACGAAGCCGTAAGGAAAGGACCACTCATGACAATGACTTTGGAGTGTGAGATAGAATTTCCCAAGGCTCTCAAAGACCTCATGGTTGCAATGGGAATACATGGTGCAGCTGTGTACAAAGGTTTTCCTGTGATGGATGAAGGAGTTGAGTACTAGTGGGTGCAACTTCACTTGTATAAAAACAAGGAAGACAACCACAAGGACTCAGGATTCTGCATGGTCACCAACACAATGATGCACACCACATTCTTTGATTCAGCAAAGGATGTAGCTTGGAAGGCCATCAAAGAACTTGGTGATAGAGTCAAGTGTAGAATGCTCAACATCCAGAATGACCTAAAGGAAGAGAAGAAACATACCCAAGAGTTGGAGGCTACCAACCAAACCTTAAGAGGAGACATTACTGGTTGCTTCTAGAAATATTGTGTTAGCCAACTTGTCTAGTGAGATAGGATTGTAAGCGTACTTCGTTAGTTGGACCACCACTTATCACCTTATTTTGTAAATGTTGTTTTAAAATAAGTTGAACCTTGGTTGTTGTAATGGATCCATGTATGCCATGACTTGTGTGTTATGATTTCCAAAGTTATGCATGTGATGCTTTCTCTTGTGTTTTGTCTTAAATTGTGTTGTTTCTAACTTTTTCTATCTTATAAATAGATGCCTAATGTTACCATCGGCACTGTTGAAAAGTTCCAGGGAACTCGTTTTGGCCCTCGTATTATTGAGCTCACTAGTTTGCTCAATCTCCCTCTTCCTACCATCATGGTGCTTCCCCTCACCAAGTTTGAGAGGAAAGACCTTTGGGGCTTCAAGGTCAATCAGCCAGGACGCCAGAATGGGCCTACCACGGAAGCTATCATCTTCAAGCTCATGCACGATGACAAGGAGAGAGGCCTAGAGGTAGTCATGCAGGACTTGATTGGACGTCTGTTAGGGAGACACTCTCGACAGGTTAGAGGTACTCACTTCCACGCCTTTGGTAGACGTGATGAGGATGGAGAGGCCATCGACTTTGAGGACACTTCGAGGGAGACAACAGAGCCGATTCGTCTATACCTCCAGGACTTAGAGGTTCTTCTTAAGCACGTGGACACTGATAGGACCAACGTCATGCTCAGCAATGACGAACTCCAGGTGCAGCTTTGTGAGAAGGACAAGCTCTTCGCGGAGCAGGATGATATAGTCAAGGAGATGGAGGGAAAGTTCGAGAGTCGGGACAGAAAGTTCAAGAGTCAAGAGAAGCGAGTCCAAGATAGGAACAAGAGGATTCGAGACATGACTGCAGAACCGGAGGCCAAGGACTTCGAGCTCGATCATCAGCAGACTGTGATTGAGAGGCTTCGTTCTCAGAAGAGGGCTCTCAAAGCCAAAGTAGAGACCTTGACCACCAATGTCGAGGAATACAAGACCGCTATGGAGAATGCAGGTCTTACCTTTGTTCTGGAGGAGGTTGATGCCGAGGAGTAGTGTTGACTACTCATTTATCATTTATTTACCATGCTTTATTTGAGTCACAATGACCATCCAACATATGGATGGCTTGTTATTGGTGTGTTTACTTTGCAAACTTGTTATCTTGTTGTTGAACTTTTATTATTGTGATGCATACTTGGTGATTATTTATGTGATGTATTGTGCATAATAGCATCTATGGGTATCTCATTCTTATCTCCATTGAACAAACCACAGATGCCTCCCCGTCGTGCCAATCCCAACCCCAACAACAACAACAACATCACCCCTGAGATGCAGAAAATGATGACAGATCAGACTTGGCTGATGCAGATGATGAATACGTTCATCCAGAACCAGAACAACAATAACAACAACAACCCACCAGGTTTTGACATGCTTACCAGGTTCTTGAGACTGAGGCCAGCAAAGTTTTCAGGGACTACTAACCCTATGCTGGCCAATGATTGGCTATGCTCTGTGAACAAAGACTTGGTAATAGTTGGTTGTACTGATGAAGAGAAAGTCAGATTTGCATCTCACTTGTTGGAAGGACCAGCATCCACTTGGTGGGATAACTTCCAGATCACCACTCCCATTGCAGATGTGACATGGGCTATATTTGAAGATGGTTTTCGTACTGCTCACATCTCATCCGGAGTGATGAGTTTGAAAAAGAAAGAGTTCCATAATCTGAAGCAGCGCCACCGCAGCGTGGCTGAATATATTGAGGAGTTCAACAATCTGGCGCGATATGCACCGGATGAAGTTGACACTGATGCTAAGAGAAAGGAAAAGTTCCTTGAAGGGTTGAATGATGAACTAAACCTGCAGCTATCAGTGGCCTATGTTCCCACTTATCAGTCTCTTTGTGATAAGGCTGCTATTTTGGAGAACAAGATGAAGCAAGTTGAGAGTAGGAAGAGAAAGCACTCTGACAAGCACAGCTCGGGATCGTCTCACAAACGTTCCCATTATGATGATAGTGGAAGCTCGGGATCCCACAAGCATGCGAAATTCAACAAGCACCACAACCACAACCGTCATCATGACAACAAGCATCACCGTAGTCATGACAATGACAAGTACAAGAACCACAAGAGTGGATATAAGAGCCACCACAGTGGTAGTGGAAGTGGCAGTGGAAGCCAGCCTGTCAAGAAGGACATTAGTCAGGTTGAGTGTTTCAAGTGCAAGAAGATGGGGCATTATGCAAATGAATGCCCAGAAAAGAAAGTTTAATGACCAACAAGCCCAACCCTTTTCAAAAGGGACAAGTGAACCACATTAATGTGGAGGAAATTTATGAGGAGCCTGATGCTATTGCTGGTAAGTTCAAACTCAATTCTCTTCCAGCATTTGTTCTCTTTGATACTGGTGCATCTCATTCATTCATATCAAGAGCATTTGTTGAAAGAAATGAACTACCGGTAGAAACTATTGGGTGTCCTATAAAAGTAAGTTCTCCTGGCGGAGAAATGATAGTGAATTCAGGGTGTCATGATCTAGTCATAGAGTTTGGGAAGTATAAGTTTCCCGTTAACTTGATAATCCTAAATTCCCAAGGATTGGATGTCATTTTGGGAATGGACTGGATGACTAAGCACAGGGGAGTGATAGATTGTGCCAACCATACTGTCTCGCTCACAACTCCAGAAAATAAAAGGATCAGGTTCAAGACCAACTTTGAAGCAAAAAGGAGTATGCTAAATTCTCTTAAGGGGGTTAGCATAGACAGTGTGCCAATTGTGAGTGAATATCCGGATGTGTTTCTGGAAGAATTGTCGGGAATGCCACCAGACAGAGATGTGGAATTTCTTATTGATTTGCTACCAGGATCTGGACCAATAGCAAAGAGACCGTACAAGATGTCAGTTGATGAACTGAAAGAACTCAAGAAACAACTTGGAGAACAGTTGCAGAAAGGATTTATTCAACCAAGCTATTCGTCTTGGGGAGCACCAGTTTTGTTTGTGGAAAAGAAAGATAGAAGTCAAAAGGCTATGTATTGATTATCGTTCGCTCAATGAGGTGACTATCAAGAACAAATACCCTTTGCCTAGAATCAATGACTTGTTTGATCAGTTAGAAAGAGCTTGTGTGTTCTCAAAGATTGATCTCCGGTCAGGTTATTTCCAACTCAAGATAAGAGAGCAGGACATACCTAAGACAGCATTCACCACAAGGTATGGATTGTATGAGTATACCGTGATGCCATTTGGTTTGACCAATGCACCAGCATACTTCATGAATATGATGAACAAAGTGTTCATGGAATTTCTAGACAAGTTTGTTCTCGTTTTCATCGATGACATTTTGATCTACTCCAAAAGCAAAGAAGAGCATGAAGGACATTTGCTTTTGATACTTGAGAAGCTTAGAGAACATAAGTTGTATGCCAAATTCAGTAAATGTGAGTTTTGGTTGAATGAAGTTTGATTTCTTGGACACGTTGTGTCAGGAGATGGTGTAGCAGTTGATCCTTCTAAAGTTCCAGCTGTAACTGAATGGGAATCTCCCAAGTCGGTGAAAGAAGTTCGTAGTTTCCTTGGCTTAGCAGGTTACTATAGAAGATTCATTGAGAATTTTTCCAAGGTAGCAAAACCTATGACAGAATTGCTAAAGAAAGACAAGAAATTTGCTTGGTATGAAGGATGTGAACTCAGCTTTCAAGAATTGAAGAAGAGACTTGTGATAGCACCAGTCTTGTGTTTGCCAGATTTGGAGAAAGATTTCCAAGTGTATTGTGATGCGTCTCATCATGGGTTAGGTGCAGTACTTATGCAAGAAGGAAAAGTTGTGGCTTATGCCTCGAGACAACTCAAAACTCATGAAGTGAACTACCCTACTCATGACCTAGAGTTAGCCTCTGTTGTCCATGCACTCAAAACATGGAGACATTATCTTTTGGGAAAGCAATGTGAAGTATTCACAGATCACAAGAGTTTGAAGTATATCTTCACCCAGAAGGAAATTAACATGAGACAAAGAAGATGGCTAGAACTCATTAAGGACTATGACTTAAGTTTGCAATACCACCCCGGTAAAGCAAATGTTGTAGCGGATGCTCTGAGCCATAAGGTTTTTGTGAATGGCCTTACTAAGGGAGAATTGCCAGATGATTTGTGTGCCCAATTTAGAGACCTCAGATTGGAGATTGTGCCTGAAGGACATCTCATGTATTTAGATGTTCGACCCACTTTGTTGGACAAAATCAAAGAAGCCCAGAAGACTGATAAAGAAATTGAAGAGATTAAGGAAAAGATTGGCAAGGGAAAATCCAAAGGATTCCATGAAGACGAACAGGGTACTTTATGGCATGGAAAACGTATCTGTGTTCCACAAGATCCGGAGCTTCGGAAACTGATTTTACAAGAAGCACACAACTCACCATATTATATTCATCCGGGTAACACTAAGATGTATATGGATATGAAAGAAAGGTTTTGGTGGAATAATCTCAAGAAGGACATCGCCGAACATATTGCTTTGTGTGATGTGTGTAGTAGAGTGAAAGCGGAACATCAGAAACCAGCAGGTTTGCTTCAACCACTACCTATTCCTGATTGGAAGTGGGACAAGATTGGTATGGATTTCATTACCGGATTGCCAAGGACCCGGTCAGGATATGATTCTATTTGGGTAGTAGTGGATCGCCTAACTAAAGTGGCTCATTTCATACCCGTGAAGACAACCTACACTAGTGCTAAGTTAGCCAAGATTTGTATAAGCAGAATTGTGTGTCTACACGGAGTACCCAAAAGCATTGTGTCAGATAGAGGAACCCAATTCACTTCTCATTTTTGGAGACAGCTACATGAGTCATTGGGAACAAGGTTGGAATTCAGTACCGCTTTTCATCCTCAAACTGATGGACAGACAGAAAGGACTAATTAGATTCTTGAAGACATGTTGAGGGCATGTGCCCTAGACTATGGAGCCAGTTGGGATGAAAGTCTGCCCTACGCAGAATTCTCTTATAATAATAGCTATCAAGCCAGTATTGAGATGGCACCTTTTGAGTTTCTCTATGGGAGAAAGTGTACCACCCCATTGCTATGGAATGGTGTGGGAGAAAGAAGTTTGTTTGGACCAGAACTTATCAAAGAAGCTGAAGAGAAAGTCAAGCTGGTTAAGGACAGATTAAAGATAGCACAGTCCCGACAGAAAAGCTACGCAGATCCTAAGCGTAGAGAAGTCACCTATGAAGTTGGTGATAGAGCTTATCTTAGAGTGTCACCACTTCGTGGAGTGAAGAGATTTGGTGTCATAGGTAAATTGGCACCAAGATATGTTGGACCATTCAAGATTCTGAGTCGCAAAGGAGAAGTAGCCTATGAGATTGAATTGCCAGAGTCTTTGTCAGCTGTTCATAATGTGTTTCATGTGAGTCAGCTTAAGAAATGTCATCCAGAAATGGAAGAAACTTCTTTGAAGGATACTATACCTTTGGAAGAGGTTCAATTGGAGAGTGACCTCACGTATGAGGAGAAACCTATCAAGATTCTTGAGACTGCGGAAAGAGTCACACGGACTAAGACTATCAAGTTTTGTAAAGTTCAATGGAACCATCATTTCGAAGAAGAAGCAACATGGGAAATAGAAGATGATCTTCGGAAAGACCACCCTCACCTATTTGCTAGCCAATCCGAATCTCGAGGGCGAGATTCACCTTAAGGGGGTTAGATTTGTAACATCCCTAAAATCATGTTTCAAACTCATGCATATCATCCATGCATCCATGATCATGTAGAGTTCATTTCAAGCAAATCAAATTCAAAAACAGGAGCATATGAGCTCATTATTTTATGTGATCAGCATTTAAAAACAAATGCTACTCTCCAATGAGAGATTGTTGTTCATTGAACCAAACCTTGTTGTCTTATTGCTCTCAGATTGTATTCCTAGATTGCTAGGATTTAAACCAAAGTTTCAAAACAAATACGATTTGAAAACCAATTTCAAAACCTATTTAAAACTAGTGCTATGTCACTGCTTATTTTATTTTATTCCAAGTGACCAGGCCAATTCAAAGTGACCACTTGGTTTTGTGCCAAGATTTGTGAGTGTTGCACTCTACAAAAATCCTAAAAAGATTTGAATTCAAACAACGTTTGAAATCATTTGAATTTGATTCCTGAAATTGCAAATAGAAAAAGAAAAGGAGAAAAGAAATAGAAAAGGGTCGGCGCCACCTTTCTAGCCCAACAACAGAACCAGCCCACTAAGCCCACCCGGGTTCCCCCTTCTCTCTCTCTCACTCGCAGACAGACCCACAGAGTCGCTGACGCAAGGACCCCACCTCCTCTCTCTTTCTCTCGCTGACAACCGCGGCCCACACGGCGTCATCGTCTCCACCCCGGCGACGTGTT
Source organism: Avena insularis (assembly GCA_023614405.1). Lineage (NCBI taxonomy): Eukaryota > Viridiplantae > Streptophyta > Magnoliopsida > Poales > Poaceae > Avena > Avena insularis. The sequence goes on along the minus strand of CM042685.1, from coordinate 215,770,447 downwards.
CTTCCCCAAATCACGCCGAGCGTTTCCTGGTTGATTCACGTCGTCAATTGCCGTTCAATGCTGGAGTAATTCACGCCCCCATCTCGCCTACTTAAACCCCCTCTGCCCCCTCTCCATTTTCCCCCAGACCCCAAGCACAGAGCGCCCCCAGGCTGCCCGTAATCGCCCTTGCACCGCCGCAGACAGAGCCCACTCCGGCGACAAATCACGGTGAGCTTCGCGCGCCCCTTCCTCTCTGGTTCATGCAGGCTGCTTTGCAACATCCTTGCGCTTCCTCTGACGTCTTTGGTTCGTCCTATACTGCCCCAGGTCGACGACTCCATCAAGCACAGCAAGGTCCCGACGACGTCTTCGACTCCGGCGACTAAATTCGGTGAGCCCCGTGTTCCCCTTCGTTTCTGACTCACACGAACGTGCTCGCCGTAGCCTTGCGCACCCCCTGATACCATTGATTCGTGCTAGGGTGACCCGGAGCGTCGCCAACGACTTCGTCACCGAACACCCGACGCTGTCAGCAACTCCGACGAGCTCGTGATGCCGTGTCCATGCGCCCCTTGTCAATCCATCGCCACATTGAGCTTCAGTGCATCGCCACGAATCTGGTAAGCATCTCCGACGACCCCAAAACCCCCTGTAGCGTCGTGCCGCTGTAGACAGAGCACGCCGCCACCAGTTGCCACCGCCAGCGCCGCCCATCCGTGGTCGCTTGATCGATAACCGTTGGATCTAGATCCAGCGCATAGGAAGAGATCACTTAACGAAACAGTACGATTAGATCTGGACCATGCGCTGTCACTTTAATCCAACGGCCTGCATCGACCGATCCGTGCGAAGCGGTATAGACCAATCAAAACATGACGCGTGGCTAGGGTTTAGATTTAAAATCAGGATTTGAATCTATTGAATGTTTAAACTTGTTTTAATCATAACTTTTGATCCCCATGTCCAAATTTGATGAATTTTATATCAATGGAATCAGGAGAGCAAGCCCTTTCCATTTATGCAATGTGTTTAATGTTTTGCTTCTATTAAAATGGTTTTATTTACAGAAACATGTGTAGGCCTATTTTGTGTATATAAATTATTTGAGAAATGTTTCAGTATTTAAATAAATGTTGTTCGGCAAGTTTTGAACTTGTTTATGAACCAGTACTATGCACTTTTCTTGTTGAGTTTATAAAATCACCACATATCATATTGCATGCATCCATATATATTTTGTTTGTAATTATTTTGTATGTGATTTGTTGCTATGATTTTATGTGTAGATTTTGGTGCCAATAGTGATTATGATTGTGAGGAGTGTAGCTACTCTCCAAACTACCAAGGCAAGTGGTGCTTCATGATTTTATCCCTATGTTTTTTCTACTATGCATTAGAAATATTTTTGCTAGTCTTGCATGGTTATATTTTGCTTATATGCTTGTTGGGAAATCCTAGTAGTTGTAGAATTGCTAGAAATTTCTAAGTTAAGATACTTATCTATGCCATGCTTAGCATAGCCAGTAGAAACCAAGGGTGGTGAAATATTCATGCTATGTTAAAATATTTCTAAGTCCTTTTGGACTTGTGTTTTGCCTAATAAAACAACTAAGTGAATGAAACACCTGGGTGGAATGGAAGGAATGGTTTATGTTGAGTGGTTACACAAGGCCCATTTCTATGGTCTACCTTGTGTATCTCACTTGTAGAAAGCCACCCAGGAACAAAGGGATTTGAGAGGCCAAATGTTAAGAAGCTTCTAGTGCAGCCACTTGGCAATATGGGCTCTGCCTGGATCACATAGGTTGCAAGAACTTAGCCATTTGTACAGTTGGTGGTAGTGGGATGATAGGTTGGAACGCGTCCATTTGGTCTAAGGGAAGGCTTCTGAAAGGTCCTGTCTTGGTGAAAATCAAGGCTTGTGGGGAAAGTGCACAACCTCTGCAGATGGAAGAATCTAAGTACTTAGCCATGTCCCTGGTATTGGACAACTTGAGCATCAAGACATGGAAGCTATCAAGAATCTCCTCATCCCAATTTCTAAGTAAAAATTTGTGGTTGAACAAGGGTGAAGGACCTCAATGTCTATTGGTGGTTCCTCGGGAAAAGTTTTGACAAAGAAAAACTTAGTGATTTCAACTAATAGGCAAAACCTATTTTGAGCAAAGCAAGCCTAAGCTACACTTAGCCAAATTGCATATAGTATCTAGTCCACCAAAATTATACTACGGTATCACTTGCCAATACTATTCCAATGTATTGAACCACTGTGGTTGTAACTTGTGATGTTGCAGGTTACTCTGATGAGTATTAGGAGTCATGAGTCTACACTCAACATGTTAGCCTGAGGCACATGAAGATGAAGACTTTTATCTATTTACTTATTTAAAATCTTGTAGTAGGCTTGTGGCCATGGAGTTGTAAAGACTATGTTTGTCTCTAGAATGACTGTAATAATGACCTTTGTTTCTGTGTACTTCATCTTAAACTGTGGATGCTAGCATTGATCCAGGGACTAGCATTGCAATCACAGGGATCCTTTTCCTTTATAAAGGAGGGATCTTACAAGGTAGCCTCAGCTCAGACCTTGGCCGCAAGGGAACCCATACTAAGGTATATAAATTTCTACTCAAGCCCTACCCAAATTTCGGGTATTGTGGTTGTACGGTAAAATTGGAATGGTATCGCATCCAAACAACCATCAGTTTTATAAAGGCCTAAGGCTCATGCCTTAACGTTTTCATCATCAAAATCATCTGGTGTTCAGAAACACATGTCAAAACATTTCAGTAGAATGATTCATCATTCTAAGGTTTTTATAACCATTTTCACCAAGTATTCCCATCTAAAGTTGATCAAGTTTTATGCTTAGCACTAGCATCTACAAGTGGGGGTACATACTAATGAGGGGTGGTAAATAAGTGGGGATTAGCTAAGTTCAATCTCATGCCTTAGGATAACATCAGGCTTATCTATCTTAGGCCAAATTTTATGCTCTTTATGCTACCTTCAGTTATCTTTCTAGAACTTACAAGTCACTAAGTAAACTATAAGAGAAAGCTTTGATAAATAAATTAAAGTATTAATATTGCAAGTAAAACTAGGATTGGGTATAAAGTGGGTATAATCACATATGCTTAAGGCATATACTTGGCATAGTAACAAGCAAGTTGTAGCTTGCTAAGATATCAACATAAGCTTGCTAAGTTGCAAGTGTTAGCTTGCCTTGTGCAGAGCAGTGGTTGAAGTTCTCCTTGGCTTCTTCCTCGTAGTATCCTCCTTCCTCCTCGTATCCTTGGTCGGTACTAGCGTCTATAAATAAATACGAGGTACACAATCACCAAACAATACTTAACTATTTCCTATCATCACACAATGGTTCACACTAGATGATCTAGCATCATCACTAACATTACAATATTAAGGCACTTGTCTTATTTATTTTATTTCAGAAAAGTAAATTATACTCATTGAAAAACTAATTAAGAGTTAATATTCTCCACTCAAACATGGTATCATGTTGACACATGTCATCACCCCATATTTTAGTACTTGAGAATGTGATTTAAAGTGGTGTCACAATTTAATAAGGTTTAACCTTTTTATTTTATTTAATTAAAGTGACTAGAAATGCCTGTGTCATTCTTTTATTGCTTGAAGATTAATTTTGTAAGTAAACCTATATATTTTTATATATTCTGAACGGTATAGTTAAATGTGATTTTTGAGAGTTGGAATCAACTCAAAAGCTCTTATGGTTGAATTTTGAAAAAAATTTGAATGCAGAAAAGCTTATGCCTTGTTATTTTTACCATGTGTGATCTACAAATCTAAATGGTTTGAATCCAACGGGCTTGGATTAAGCATTCCAGTACCTTTCTAACAAAATTGGTTTCTTGAATTTTGGTTCAGTGAATCGAGCTGGATTGATTTTTGAATCTAGGTACAGAACTGGGTTTGAAATTAAATGAATAAAAATAAATTCGAATTGTTTGGTCGCGCAGGAGTTTTAACTGGGCCGACCCACTACGCACAGCGTACGCGCGGGCGGTTTAAGTGGATGTCCCCACGCGTCAGTGAGACAGTGCGTGGCGAAGCGGTACGGGGTGATCTAGGCCGCACGATCTAACTCTAATCGAACGGCTCTGGTTCATCGTCCACGTTGGGCAGCACCGGCGAGACAGAACCCTAGCGCAGCGGGTGGGGGTCGTGGGAGGCTCACCGGGGCTCAGGCGATGGTCGGCGGCGGGGGCGAACGACAAAGTCAACGACGGTGAGTCTCCTTGTACTGGTAGTTTCTCCTGGGGCGGCTCCAATCGTCGGTGCCTCTCCTCCTCTATAGCGGCGAACTCCAGTGAAATTCCGGCGATGCGCTGCTCGCCTTGATTCGGGAGTGAGTGGGTGTGATCAGTGAGAGGTGGGGAGTGAACTGGTGTGAAGAAAACGAGCGAGGGTGGCATCCTTTTATAGTGGCTGAAGGGGACTGACAGGCGCGGGATGAGCTCGTCGTGGTCAATGGCACAGAGTGCTACTGGCATGGGCGATGGTAGGGGGCAGTGCTGTGCTCCCTGCAGAAGCTCAATAGCATGGTGGCAAGGCATGGGGCGGTGCTGATCGGTCGGAACACGTCGATGCTCTGGGCGGGTCCGACGGAGGTTTTAATGGCGCATGGGTGCTCCTGGTCGCGCGGTGGCAAACGAGCATGTCTGGCAGGGTGCTGGAGTGTTGGCGATCACGCACGCAAGCGTCAAGGGCGGCGCCTTGTGATGCGTGGTCTTTGGTCGAGGTGGCGCGCTGGCGCTCTCGGCTTCATAGAGAGATTGGACGAGCTCGGGCAGTATGGTCCAGCGGCTAGCAGTGCTCGAGGCTTGGACAAGGAGTGGCGGTGGACGGTAGAGTGCCTTCTAGACATGCTTGCTAGGCTTGGTGTGTCTCCTATCCTGTTGTCGACATGTGGGTGGCAAGTTAGGCTCGACATGGTCACCATTAATTGCTCTGCCAAGATCACAGTGGTGCTAAAGCTAGTTAGATTACTTTGATGATCTACTGAGAGTGTAGAGTGAGCTATAGAGGGAACAAGGTTGGCCAAAATTACTGCACACTATAGTGTTTTGTGTTTGTTTGTTTGCTGATCACAATGTGTTTGATGAAATGGCCAAAAGAAATTCAAATTTGAATTTTGGATTCAAACTTGGTGGGTTTGCTAGGCACATACTAGGGAGTCTCAGGTTAGTTGGATTAGTCAAGGGGCATTGGTTTGGTTGGGTTTTGAAAATGGGTGATCTTCACATATGATAAAGATTCAATTTTGAATTGTGATTTGAATGAGGTTGCCAAATGTTTCTGCAAGTTTGAAAGGTGGGCTTTGATTCACTTTTACTTGGTCTAGCAAGGGGTGAAAAGAATTGGGAAAGTTTCTATTTGAAATCTTGGACTAGAAACACTCAAAGTGACCTAGTCTGCAAGATTGGCAAAAATGACCATTTGCCTTAATTGATTTGTTTTTGATTTTCTCTTTATTTGTTTCTGTTTGGAAATGTTTTATATGATGTTATTTTCACCTTTAAACCATTTCTGGCTATTTAGGTTAATCCCACAAGTTCATTCATGCATTTATCAAACCATCACATTCACACATGCATTCATATGATTTAAATTAATCAAAGTTTTTGTTAACCCTAATTTTAGTGATTAGAGTTTGATGATCATTGTTTTATATTTTTGGGATGTTACATCAAGACTATTTTCTGGCGCCATTGCCGGGGAGTGAAGCGCTATTGAAGAGTGGAACTGGTAAAGGAAACTTCTACTATGAGTATTGCTTTTTATTTCTATTTGTTACTTTGTTTCCAATATGGATAACCCAGTTGGTTTTTTGTTTGGGAAAACTACTACCACTGTTAGGGTAGTAGATGAACCACCACCTATTGAGATGGATCATTTTAAGATACCTGCAAGTATTGTTGATCATGTTATGGATAATTATTATTTAGGGGATGGAACTGTCCATCCTGGTGATCATTTGATTTTTATCCATGAATTATGCGGGTTGTTTAAGTGTGCAGGTATCACAACTGAACAGGTGAAGAAGAAGTTACTCTCTATATCCTTGAAAGGGAGAGCTGAAGAATGGTATAAGCTGCTGAAGAATGGGAAATCCATGGAATGGGAGGAAATAGTACCTCTCTTTTATTCTAAATTTTATCCTCCCAGTGAAATTCGTAAGGATAGAAATCTAATATATAACTTTTGGCCTCGTGATGGAGAGAGTACATCTCAAGCTTGGGGGAAACTGAAGCTACTAATGCTTAAATGTCCTATTCATTAACTCCCTAACAATATTATTATCAATAACTTTTATGCTAGACTTTATCTTCATGATAAAGACTTATTAGATGCTATTCTTGTGTTGGATCATTCACACGTATGAAGGAAGAAGCTAAATGGGATCTCCTAGACCGTATTCAAGAGAACACTGAAGCTTGGGAGAATGACAAAGGAAGAAAATCAGGTATAAACTATGATTATGAATGCATAAAATCTTTTATGGGAACCCATGACTTCCGTGATATTAGTAATGAGTTTGGCCTTGACTCCCAAAGTATTGCCAATTGTTTTAAAGCCTTTTCCTCTTACATAGAAATTTCCAAAAAGAAGTGGAATAAGTACCATGCACCTTATAAAGATTTTGTTAGTCATGTTCCTGTTAGAAGCACCGAAGTTTGTACTACTAATCATATTGTGCCTGAACCTTATGTTGAGAAAATACCTTTTCCAGCTAAGGTAAAGGAGTATTCTATGATGATTAGTGCGAATAACAAAGGTACAAAGAAAACTGTGGAACCTGATGAGCAAACAGACAATAAACCTGGGGTAGCTATTGTGAAATATCTTGTCACTAGAAATATGAGTACATTGTCTTCTGTGAAGATGCTTCTAATATTATTTCTCATCCTAGTAAATCTAGAAAATCTAGTGTCCCCTTGCTTTCTGTTAAAATTAGTGATCATTGCTACTATGGTTTATGTGATATTGGTGCTAGTTCTAGTGCTATTCCTTATGAGCATTACATGGAAGTTATGCATGAAATTGGTCCTTGTGAGCTTGAGGACATTGATGTGGTTATTCACCTAGCTAATAAGGAAACTATTTTCCCTATTGGTATTGTAAGAGATGTGGAGGTTCTCTGCGGTAAGATTAAGTATCCTGCTGATTTTCTAGTGCTTAATTCAGCATCTAGCAAAACTTCTCCTATCATTTTTGGTAGACCTTTCTTGAACACTTGTGGAGCTATTATAGATTGTAAGAAGGATAAAGTTTTAACTAAGTTTGATGGAGATTCTTATGACCTTAACTTTTCCAAATTTGCTAAAGCTCCTTGTGAAAATAGCTTGCCTAATGAAGATTTCAAGATGGAACAACTTGCTTCTATTGATCCAGTTTATGACCTTGGACCTCTTTTTGATGGTTGTAAGTATGCTCATTCTGATGATAGAATTTCTTCCTGTGACAGTTATATTGTCAACTTTATTCAAGGTGCTACTGAAAGTTGTTATGAGAGAGGGAAACATGGTTTTATGCATCTCAATAATGTTAAGTTTCCCTGTTTTATGTTGAAAGATTTAAAGTTGCATTTGTTTTGTCTTCCTATGCTAGTGGCTTTTTGTTTCAACAATTTGTTTTCTCATGATACCCTCAGGCATAGGAAGTGGGTTAGACTCAAATGTGTTAGTTATTTTCTTCTTGATGCTCTCTTTCACTTCAGATATTTATCTCCTATGTGAGCATCTTTGAAACTTTCAAGCCTAACTTAAAGGCATTAAAGAAAAGTACTTCTTGGAAGATAACCCCATAGTTTGGTAGAGTCTTGGAAGTTATTACCTCAGTAATAACCGCTCCTTATCCTTTTTGTTTTGGTTTTTGTGTCAAGTTCAACTACTTTTGAGAAGTAGAGGAGTTGTGAAAAGTGGCTGTCCTGGGACAGATTTTTATGCTGCATTGTAAAAATTCGTGAAGGAGCTCAGTACTTAGGATGGAGATGTATTTTTTCTGTGCTTGTTCTCCAAGTTGTTACCCAACTTTCATTAGTTTTGCACTCTATGATTTGAGCAAAAGAAGGTTTTCTAAAAAATCAATCTTTATCTGCTGGTCTGTTTTGACAGATTTCTGTCATCATTTGCATTTGCTTCTTATATTGATTCCCTTCCAGATTCTTTTTGGTTTTTGGAAAGGAGTTGCTATAGTAGATTTTGTTTTGACGGATTTCAGTTGAAGTGTGAACCTAAAGGTTTATTGTTTTTTCTTACACTAATGTTGCCATTGAGGCTTGTGTAATTCCTTGTGAGCAAAGGAATTTCCAGGAGAAGGAGAAAAGGAATCTGGATAGTTCGTCTTTGAATAGGCAAAAGTGATGAAAACAGAAGGTTCGTGAAAACCCTATCTTTTTATATTTTTAATGTTTTTATTACATACGGAAGGTTACAAAATGAAACAGAGGAGGAAATGGAGGCCAGGGTGGCCACACCCACCCTAGGCGCGGGCCCCAGCTGGCCATGCCTATAGGGGGTGTGATCCCCCTGAGCTCCTTCTCCGCCTCGGTTTCGCACCAGTGCCTTCCTTATGCTTTTAAACTTCATAATATATAACCCCCGGGTCTCCCAAGGTTCGTGTATCATGTTCTCGTCGTGTTTTCGTTTTGATCTGTTTCTGTCAGGCAACGATAAAGGCAAGAAGCCCGGGGATGATGATCCTAAAAACCCCAAGGAGGAGGAGATTTTTGTAGGGGATGAAGCAGACATGGAGGAGGACGAGCATCCGGACACCCGTGCTACTGTCGCAATCATTAGAGTGGTGGAAAATTCTATCAAGCTTAGGAGGACAGCACGGATGTCTACAGGAGGGAAAACCCCACGTCATATCCTCGTTCCACGGTCATCTCCTCCACGTACCAAGGATCCTTTCCATACTCTTATACATGACCAACAATATCAATAGGTGCCCAAAGGGAACTTGCCCTCGGTTTGGGATCTGCCTCGCTCTAAACATTCAGGGATGGAACACACTAAGAAGGAAGAGTGGGGAAAGAATACCAAGGAATGGGACTCTCGGTCCGATATGATCATGAACCGCATTGAGCAAAATTCGGAGTTGATTCGTACTCTGACCTTCGATATTGAGGATTTGAGTAAACTTATTGAGGATCTTATCAAGAGAACACCACCATCACCAAAGGAGTAATTCTTCATCGGGTTTGGCATCCCCTTGGCTTGTTCCAAGATTGGGGAGTGTCGCGGTATCACATCATTATCTTTTATCTTTTACATTTTTAGTAGATTCATATCTTTGGTAGAGAAGTTATCTTATAGGTTGGTTTGCATGTGGAAGTATCTCTCCTTTAGTTGATTATCTATGTATCCCTTGGTGTGAGTGCCTTTATGGAATATTAATGAGAAGTTTCATCTTTTACTTTTTGCACTTGTTATTTTAGTTTGCAATCTCTATTATATGATTGATCTTGTTGATCAGTATTGGCTTCACTTTGGGAGCATCAAGTAAATCTAAATTGGTTTTGGCACGAGCTCTGGTCAGTAGCAACACTTTTTGAGATTTGAAAGGAAAAGAGAAAAAGCTTATAGGTATTTTGTATCATTTATTTTCTTTCTTGATTGGCTCATAATCTTAGTATTCTTTATTTAAGATCTTTTGTGTCTTCAAGGAAGATTGCATGTTTGGCTTTATCACTTGTAGGTTTGCTTGTTTTCTTCAACTCTTTTGCTTGCTACCCAGCCTTGCTAGCCAAAAACCTGTTTTGAGAAGGCATACTTCTCATGCATCCAACCCCTTTGAACCAAACCTGTGCCATTTGTGTCCACCATATCCACCTATTAGCATTATTGCTATTCCAAGAAAATTCTCAAGATTCACCTATCTTTCGAATTAAAAAGTATTTTGTTATGTGAAAACTAGTTAGTAAATCTCTCACGAACTTGATGGCATACCTTATTTTCTTGCCCCTAACAAACTTGAACCATTGTGTCATCGAAGTTGTATATTCTTGCATCTATACGTTGGGATTAGCAGAACCGTGGTGTCACGGGGAACGCTTTCAACACTTATGGATACATATCCAGTTGATATCATGCTCTTTTGTTTGTGGATGTCGTCGTTGTGAAATAAAGGGGGATCTTGTAAGTCCATGGAGTTATGTATGTGTTACAGAAACGCCTGGGCTGCTAGCCTAAGCCATGCCTAATCATGGTGGAAACTTGCAGCATAACCATAGTGAGCAATCTGTGAAGCATCCTCAATAAAAACCTATGCAAATAGCAAATAAATAGATTGCTGAGATGCTCACTGTCTTCTTGCCTTGTCATTTTGATTATGGGAAAGCTCTTGTATCATGTGAAAGGGGTACCTCGTTGGCGGGTTTTTATGATACACATGTACTTACAATGACAAGAACTTACCGGTAACTAAAGTTGAGTAGCATGAGGAGCGATCCTCGTACTCATGGGACATGAGATTTCCAACTTATATTTCGTCAAGCATATACTCCATCTTTGCTCACTTTAACCTTAATCACTTCAAGATGCTTATGATAGGGGCATTGAGGGCTCAAAGCTAGTAAGTACCATAATCTTTTGGAAGCTCTTTATGACTTGAAATCCCTACTTCCCTCTATGAAGAGCCTTTCTCCTATTTCTAAGTTGAGTCAGTAGACCTACTTCCTCTCTACCTCCAGCAAGCATTTGAGTTTTTGTGTTTCAAGAATTCATATGATGATTTATTCAATCATGTTCTTTATCTTCCTTGTTTGCACAAGACTCTTATCTATTGAGTATGACTTTGAAAGCCTTCATTGTGAAAAATCTTTTGTGCTTGAGCAAAAAGTACTCCTATTGTGAAACTTCTACAAAAGATTTTTTTGAAACTATTTGCCAGTTGTTCTCTGACCAAGAACAAAATTTTGCTAATTCTAATTATGATTTATCTTTATGCATCTCTATTGTGACTCATCTACTTGTTGCAAGCTAAGTTATATAATGGTGAGTTGCTTTCTTCTATGACTTGTGTAATGGTAAGTGTGATGCTTCTTGTTCGTATTCTTTTATCGACACTTCACTCCATAAACCTGTGGACATGTTTGCTGAGCTCAGTTTTCGCCTGGGGACAAGAGAAGGTCTAAGCTTGGGGGAGTTGATATGTCCAATTTGCATCACCATTCTATATCATAATTTGCCTCTATTCATTGATATATTTCTTATTAAGAGGTGTTGCTTATGTATTTTCATCTGTTTTTGCATGTTGGATGATTCTTGGAGGATGAACTGTCGGAGTCAGGATTTTGATGGAAAAAGAGGTGTTTCGATGCAATTTCACGAAGATCAGAAAAATACCAGAAAAATTATGGAAAATAATATTTTCCCAGAAGACGCAGGAAGCCAGAAGGGGAGGCGGAGATGGGCCACCGGGAGCCCACAACCCCCAGGCGCGGGCCACCCTTGCCCCGCGCCTACAGGGGGTGTGGACCACCTGGCCGGCTCCGGCTCCGCCCTATCGCCTATATCTTCTCCTTGAAACCCTAAGACACAGAGAACAACCATAGAAAGATTCTGCCGCCTCTACGGGGCAGAAAACACCGAGAGAGAAAGAGCTCTCTGGCAGACAGATTTCTGCCTGGGAAATTCCTTCCCGGAGAGGGGAGATCATCGCCATCAACACCATCATCAAGCTAGACTTCATCGGGATCATCATCATCATCCACACCATCATCTCCACCAACACCATCATCACCACTCCATCCCACTTTAACAATTGTGTTGAATACTTGCATAGTTCTTAGGGGAAACTTTCCCGGTGTTGATTACTATTGTAGTTGATGCTTGTGAGTGGAACCATTAGATTTTTTTTATGTTCAGATTGTTATCTATCACCATATCATCTTTGATCTTGATCCATATGATGTATTGTGAGTAGTTTGTTTAGTTCTTGAGGACATGGGAGAAGTCACGTTGTTAGTAGTGGATTTGTGTTGAGATATTATTCAATGGTTTAGTATTTAAGTTGTGGTGCTATTCTTCTAGTGGTGTGATGTGAACGTCGACTACATGATACTTCACCATTTATGAGCCTAGTGGAATGCATTGTGTATTTGGCTACTAATTGTGGGGTTGCTGGAGTGACAGAAACCTGACCCCCGTTAGGACACCATTGCACAAGGGAGCGTAGGATCTCAGAGTTTAAGGCTGTTCTTAGGTTTATATCTTAATTGCTTTCCTGTAGTTGCGGATGCCTGCAGGGGGTTTAATCACAAGTATGTATTAGTCCAAGTAAGGTCGGTACATTAGCATAGGTTCACCCACACAACACTTACAACACCAAAGAAGACTACTCAGCTATTTGAAGTGAAAGCACTTGACAAAATTCCCATGTCTCCTCGAGAACGTTTGGTCCTTATAAGTATTTCCACCGGCTTGTCCTTTGCTAAGAAAGGATTGGGGCACTTGCTGTGTTTGTTCATTGTCTTTATTACTTGCACCTTGTTTCTTTGCTTTATCATAAAAACCCCTAAAAATTTGTTTGCTAAGTATTTACAGAGATTTCCTGCTCCATAACACTAATCAACACCTTCTGCTCCTCGTTGGGATCGACACTCATATTTATCGAAAGTACTACGATGCACCCCCTATACTTGTGGGTCATTAGTGGGCCTCATTCATGTGGGGAAGGAGCCCTGTCGGCGAGGCGATGAAACAACAGACGGGATCCATGCAGGAGCACATGCCGTGTGGGCACGCGATCTTGTGCTCGTCGAGCTCGTTGAAGGCGACCAAGCTTAAGTAGCCTTCACAGGAGCACTCATTCATCACCGCATACTCGACGACGTCCATAGCCACCAACCCACGGTCGAATCCTCTAGCCGGCGGTACACGCACTTGTGAAAGTGGTTACAGAGGGAAATTCGGCTCGACAACATAGTGCCCGCCGGCCAGAAACCTGTGTTGCGTTTGCTGAGGACTATACTGATTGAGTTTGGTACTGTACTTACAGGAATACACTAGGAAACTTGCCCTGCCTCTATGACCAGTTCACACCATGCTTCACACTGCTTCGTCAAAACAAAAAAAGGCTGCAGAATGTTGACAGGTGGTTAAAGCAGGTGTCATGCGGTAATGTACCGGACAAACAGATCCACATGAGAGTCAAGAAGATCTACTCCTAGATAGAGACAGAAGAGCATGGGCCCTAGTGCAGAGTGTACAGTGCTGCAGGGGAGAAATCGAGGACTACATGCATGTCTTCGACACCAACCTGAAATTAACTTTTTTGGTACTAAGGGAGCAGTATTAGTACTAGTACACATTGTACTATAATGTATCACTACTAGTATACTCCCTCTATTCCAAGTATTGAGAAATTAGTAGGAGTAGTAGTACTACTAAGTAATGGAGTATTGAACAACATATCCAAACTACTACTCCAATAGAGAGAGTACAATCACTTTGTTTTATTTGTTCTTGTTTACTACTAGTTGTAAAATCTAATGTAGATTATTTCAGAACAAAATTTTGCTCTAGGATATGTAGAACACACACTTGATTGCTTAGTTTTAGGGTCCTTGTGCTAAATGCATGGACTTGGATATAATTTTCATTTTTTATGAGGTCCTTGATGTAACTTGTACTTCCACCGACCAAGTTAACTAAAGAACCTCGCTCCTATGGGGACCAACCACAATTAGAAGCAAATGACACTTCCCCAATTATCAGACAAAGTGGACCATGGTTTTTTATAATTCCCAAAGTGCTTAGTACTACAGTATTCTTTTTCAAGCTTCCTAGCTAACTAAGCACCCAAATGTTGATGTCGAAGCTTCTAAAATGTTTTTATTTTGAAGCAACTACAAAGATGATGGCTCAAAATGCCACCACCCCCTTTTTACACACAAAGTATAACCTTTAAATGTATATGCCCTTTCAAGCTTTTAGGCTAAATTTGTGCAATAAATTGATTTTTGCGGCTGGATGTTTGAATGAATGAGCAGGGTGTTTGAATGGATGGGCGGGATATTTCGGCGCTCTCTCAAAATTTTGAGGCTGAAGCTTCTAAGGTACGCTACTCTCACACCCACTTTGGGATGCTGTCCCCGTTAGATAGACCCAGACGCCTGTACGCTTTCGAGCATTTAGTGAGTTGAAAGACATCTGCCGTCTTCCAAACAATATGACCAAGGTTACAACCATAGTTGCTTTTTTTTGACTTGCACATCCATAGTTGCTAATATCGTGTCCATGTTTTGTACTCTGTGGATGCATCTTGGCCAATCAAGCTTTGCTTACAAAAGGAATATCCAAATTTGATTTTTTTTTAAATTCCAAGTGACAACATTGTTTTTGGATGTGAAGAAAATTCAAAGATTATGGCTCAATATGAGATCGTGACAATGTTCACACAAAGTAACCTATTTAATGCATAAAACCATTCAATCTTACTGGCTAAATTATTGCAATAAATTGACAATATGGCAATTTACTAAAAACATGTCAATTTTGGTAACATGGTCTACAGAAATGATGGAGAAGACTCTGGAACAATGGATAAGTCTGTTTTGAGGTTTTTGCATATATTTTATTGTGCTAAAGACTATATCAATAGTATCTTCTAGTATCATATGCTAATTGAATGGAAAAGAAGATCCGACGGCTAACAATGTTGGGATTCATGAGTCTTGATCCAATGGTCAATATACAAAGTTATTCGTACATTATATAGTGGTAAGATAAGATAAGATAAGATAAGATAAGATAGAGAGTTTAGGGAATTTTCAATAATGTTCAAGCTTTATGCTTATGTTCGTCGAATATAATGGCGTTACCCAAATTAAAAAAAGTGTATGAAAACTTAGGGTTTAGGGGTATAGAGGTTTAGGGATGTAGATTTTGATCTATAAGTGCATGATACTGGCTGCTTGGTTAGGGTTAGGGGTTGAGGGTTTAAGGTTTAGGGGTATAAGGGTTAGGGTTTAGGTTTAGTGAATTTTTAGTAATGTTCGAGCTATATGCCTATATTCGTGAAATAGAAAGGCGTTAGCGCAACTTAGTGAAAGTATTTCAAATTTTGATCTATAAGTGCATGATACCTTCTTAGTTAGGTTTAGGGTCAAAGGCTTTAGTGCTTAGGGGTTTAAGGTTTAAGTTTTAGTGCATAATCAATATTTTTCAAGCTTTATGCTTAGATTCATGGAATGGAATGGCTTTAGCATAATTTAAAGAAAGTAAATATAAAATGTTAACTATAAGTGGATGATATATACCTGCTTTGATAGGGTCGTTTAGGGGTTGAGGGTTATAGGATTTAAGGTTTAGGTTTTAGGGCATTTTCAATAATGTTCAAGCTTTATGCTTAGATCCGTGGAATGGAAAGGTGTTAGCGTAATTTATGAAAGTATATCTCAAATATTGATCTATAAGTGGATTATATACCTTCCTGGTCAGTGTCGTTTAGGGGTATAGGGTTTAGGGAATTTTTGAAAATTCAAACTTTTCACTAATATAAAGAAAGTAAATCTCAAATTTAATCTACAAGTGCACAATACTTGCTTGGTCAGGGTTTAGGGGTTTCGTGTTTAGGGTTTTATGGTTTCGGGTTTTTCCAATAATGTTCAAGCCGCTTTATGCTTTTAATCGTGGAATATAATGGCGTTACCATATTTTAATGGAAGTATATCAAATTTGAATCTATAAGTGGATGATACCTGCTTGGTTAGGGTTTATTTGTGGGTGGAGGGGTTTAAGCTTTACGGTATAGGGAATTTTCAATAATGTTCAAGCTTTATGCTTATATTCATGGAATATAATAGCGTTATCGCAATTTAATGAAAGTATCTCAAATTTTGATCTATAAGTGCATAATACATGCTTGGTTAGGGTGTATGTGGGTTGGGGGTTTTAGTATTTATGGGTTTATGGTTTAAGTTTTAGGGATTGTTTAGGGTTGTGGGTTTAGGGAATTTTCAATATTTTTCAATATTTATTCCTATATTCGTCGAATAGAATGGTGTTACCGAATTAATAGAAGTATCTGAAAATTTGATCTATAAGTGTGCATCAGAGCTGCTTGGTCAAGATTTAGGGGTTTAGTGTTTCGGGTTTGAGGCTCAGGGGTTTAGTGTTCAGGTTTTAGGGTTTAGGGTTTAGGTATTTAGGGGTTTAGGGTTTCAATAATTTTCAATAAAGTTTGATCTTTATGCATATATTCATGGAATAGAATGGCTTAGAAACAATTTAATAATGAAAGTATCTCAAACTTTGATCTATATATAAGTGCATGATACCTGATTGGTTAGGGTTGTTTATGGGCCGAGGGTTCAGGGTTTTAGTATTGAGGGTTTAGGGTTTTGGTTTTTGAGGGGTAGTTTAGGGTTTAAGAATTTTTCAATAATATATATGTGCGAGCTTAAGGTTAGGGGTTGATGGGGTTATGGTTTTTAGGGGTATAGGGCTTAGGGTTAAGGCTTTAGGGTGTTAGGGTTTAGGGTATTTTCAATAATGTTCGAGCTTTCGTGAATTAGAATGGCGTTAGCGCAATTTAATGAAAGTATCTCAAATTTTGATCTATGATGACTACATGATCCCTGCTTGCTTGGTTAGGGTTGTTTATGGGTCGAGGGTTTAGGGTTTTAGTATTGAGGGTTTAGGGTTTTGGTTTTTTAGAGGTAGTTTATGGTTTAGGAATTTTTCAATAATATGTCCGAGCTTAGGGTCAGGGATTGAGGGTTTTTAGGGGTATAGGGCTTAGGGTTTAGGCTTTAGGGAATTTTCAATAATGCTCGAGCTTTCGTTAATTAGAATGGCGTTAGCGCAATTTTATGAAAGTATATCAAATTTTGATCTATAAGTGCATGATACCTTCTTGCTTTGTTAGGGTTGTTTATGGGCCGAGGGTTTAGGGTTTTATTATTGAGGGTTTAGGTTTTGGTTTTTAGGGGTAGTTTAGGGTTTAGGAATTTTTCAATAATATGTCTGAGCTTAGGGTAAGGGGTTGAGGGTACGTTTAGGGTTTTTAGGGGTATAGGGTTTAGTGTTTAGTCTTTAGGGGGTTAGAGTTTAGGGAATTTTCAATAATGTTCGAGCTTTCGTGAATTAGAATGGCGTTAGCGCAATTTAACGAAAGTATCACAAATTTTTATCTATAAGTGCATGATACCCGCTTGGTCAGGGTTTAATGTTGTAGGGTTAAATTTTAGGTTTTAGGGAATTTTCAATAATGTTCAAGCTTTATGCTCAGATTCGTGGAATAGAATGACGTTAGCATAATTTAATGAAATTACATCTCAAATGTTGATCTATAAGTCGATGATATATCTGCTTAATCAGGGTCGTTTAGAGGTTTTGGGTTTAGGGTTTAGGGAATTTTCAATAATGTTCAAGCTTTATGCTTATATTTGTGGAACAGAATGGCATTGCCGCAATTTAATGGACATATCTCAAATTTGGATTTATAAGTGCATTATACCTACTTGGTTAGGGTTTAATTATGGGTTGAGGAGTTTAGGGTTTACTGTTTTAGTATTTAGGGGTTGAGGGTTTAGGTTTCAGGGGTTGTTTAGGTTTTAGGGTTTTAGTGGTAGCCATGGGATTTGACGAGTTTTGGAAAACAGCTTCGCAATATTGTCCTACCATGTATGGACATTATTGGGTTCAACCCGATCGACCAAAGTTCGGCAAGTCCATATCGATCGACATCATAGTTTACGACCTGATAGAGTTCCCACACTAGATGGGTGCATCTTGGGGTAGCAAGCATTGTTGACCATGGAAGTTTTCACACATATAGTGGATCATGCATCCTATCTAACTACGACAGTTAAATGAATTTCGCAAAAAAAATGAAGTCTAGAACGATGGAGACGGGAGTACAAAGCACGCGTGTCTAAGGGCATCCGTAATGTAGGACCCACCCGACTTATGGAAATTACCACAATGTATAAGGTCAACATTTGCCACAAGGTGGGACCCACATAGCTTGTCATATTGCTCCATGCAAGGGGAAATGATTTTTCTATACTCTATGCGAAACCCACAAGCTTGAGGTAACTTTATTTTCAACACAATGTACTACTATATGCCTTAAGGTGTGCTTTTTTACACATTGCGGATGCCGTATGAAAAACAAATAATGGGCCTACTTGGAAGTGTATGACCAAGCTATAAAACTTCTATGCAGACGTCTTCAGTTTAGTGGGTCCCACGAACCGTCTCGTTTGGACATTGTCTATGTCGTGGTATTGCCGATGAGTACGCCATGGAGGGGTCCTCACAGTGCGTGTTTAGAGACGTGGGGGAAGGCGGACGGTTGACGGGTACGAGGTAACACAGCTTACCCAGGTTCAGATCCCACAACGGTGGCGGAATCCCTACTCCTGCTATAAATCACTATAAGGGCAATACGCCGAGTTACAGAGATATGTTCGCTGTGCGAGGTGTGTGCTAATCGCTACTTCATCGTGCCCTAATGGCTCCCATAGGCCCGACTTATATAGTCGCCAGGTCCTAGGGTTACAGGGAAAAGTCCTAGCCGGACAGGTTACAGAGTCCTACATTGACTATGACTAATCTAGCTTGTCTTGTACTCCAAGGCTCCGGGCACGTCGGTGACTCCAACCGTAGCCTTCCTTTATCCGGCATGGACCCCCTTCTGGATCGATCTAACTGGGCCGCCCAGCAGGCCATGGGCCATGCTACCAACTATGGGCCAACCGGGTTATCCAGATAGGAGACATGCTATGAGGATACCGATATAGCATCTCCCCAATAGTAGCCCCCGGAGAACTCCGAGATCTTGCGTCGTCTTGCCTCTTCACGTTGAATGCACCGTCTAGATGGATGTCGGCAAATCGTCAAGCAACATCTTGTAGTCCTCCCAAAGAATCCTACAAGGTTTTCTCCGTCTTCAACTTGTAAGTCGGAGAAATGCTGAATCTTCCATTGTACTCTTCTGTAGCTGGACAGGATCCGTCCATGCCGGAATCTTCCGATGTGACGGCTCATCTGCCTATGTCAGCTAGGGCGACGTAGGCATAGGTCAGTGACGCCTCGTAACTCACACATGCAGAGAACGCAATCATGTCTGATTTTCCCGCGCGAGTGATACGAACCGTTGGCGGCGTCGGTTGGGGACGTGGCGATATTTCCGCGCACGTTCGCGAACACGTCGTCTACACGGCAACCGTCTGATTAGCTGCACGAATCTTGATGCTGGAGATCATAAATAGTAACTGCGGTGGGATTTTTTACTTTTCACCTCATTCTCTCCTCGCATCGTCTTCTTCCTCCAGCGCGTGCCTCCTCGAGCTCTCCGCGCAAACTCGCGAAAAACCCTAGCCCCAATTGTCGCCAGTCACCTCCAAACTCACTCCATGGCTAGCAGCAGCACTACCCCTTCCATGGCGGCATCGAGCGAAGCCGCGGCGAAGTCGGCGAGCTCCGTCGTCGTGCCTCCAGAAGGTTTGGTCATCCCCATCACTGTGGTGGTCGAGTCCACTGGCGGCGACCATAATCCAGCGGCGACCATAATCCAGCGGCGCTGGAGCCACTGGAGGAGGAGCTTGACTCTCACAAGGGCGATTGGCGCGGTTCGGATATCATGGACCGCGACATCAAGGAGCTGATCGCCGAGGGCTACATCCCTGCGACGGAGGGCTCTCCTGGCGGGCGGCGCCGGCCGGCAAGGTGACAACTTCTCCCTAAGCCAGAAAAAAAGTGTACCTCAAAGCCCAACTGGTACGCGGCGTCTCCCTACCCATGTCCAACTTCTTCCTCTCCGTCTTAAACCACTATAGAGTCCAGCCCCAGAACCTTTCTCCCAACAGCATCCTAGCGCTTAGCAATTACGCAGCGCTCTGCGAGGGTTACTTAGGGATAAATCCTAGGCTAGATCTCTGCGTGTACTTCTTCACCATCAAGCGTGACGCCGGAGCTAGCAAGGACGAACTTAGAAATTTCGACACCATAAGCTTCAAGATCCGTCCTGGCCGGCGGTTCCCCGACATCGTCGGCCACGAGTCCTGCAAAAACTGGCAACGTACTTACTTCTACGGCCCAGATATCCCTCTGGCTGGCCGAGAAGTAAGCGATACCGCTGAAGCCTCGTCATGGAGATCCCAGGTCTCTCTTCCCTCCGACCTCGATGCTTCCCGCGCCATAAGGCGGATAGAATGGTTCGTAGAGACGGGTTTGACCATCTTGGACCTAGCCATGTGCTAGTTCATCAGGCGAATCCAATCTCTGCAGCACCGCGCAAAGCTCATGCACGAGTATACTAGCGATAAAAGGGATAGCCTCCGCATCTCCGTGGATAATTTCTCGAGTGACTCCGTCAAGCTCTGCCTCAAGGACATCGTCAAGGTGAAGGACAAGAAGCGTGGCTTCACCATCACCTACGACATGTTCGTAGACGGCAAGTTCCCAAAGGTAGTTGTTTATTTTCTGTGTATGACATATACTCCAGTTCTTCCGTCTAGTAAATGTCATCTCGTCTAACATGATGGTTCTTCACCTTACAGCTTAGCGACATAGATGAGGACAGCATGGCTCCTCAAATCTATGATCCAAAGATGAAGGAAGTCACCGTCGTCTTCGACGACGATGCTCCATTGGCGCGAAAGTGGAAGAGCTCCACCTCTGACATTGCCGACACAGGCAAGAAGAAGAAGACGGAGGGTGGAGCCTCCAAGAAGACTACCGCTGCCCTGGAGGCGGAGAAAAGAAAGACTACTGGGATCCCTTTTGCCAAAGCATCCCCACTTGTGTAAGCTTATTTTCCTCCGACATTGTCTATTCATCTGTCTTGCTCCTGTACTTATGCACTTTGCACGTTTCAGGAAGAAAGCCACGACCAGCCTGAAGAATACCTCCAAAACATTGGGCGCTTCTAGAACTATTAAGGACATTCTGCATCGCGACGCATCTCCCGCCATCGCCCCTATCACTCCCTCCGTCAAGCCCTTGTCTGCTCCGACAAGCTCACAATCTAAGGAGGCATCTGGCCCTTCTGCCATGGAAGTGGACTCAGGTGCCTCTACCGAGGTCGCTGTTATCGGCGAGCAGGCGATGCGGGAGAGTGCCTCCCACCAAATGGCAGAAGCTCCGGCTAAGGATGCCATCGGTGGCGGTAAGGCGGTGGTGGAAGCAGGTACTTCTGCCGTTGGCGGCGCCCCCGCACCCAAGAAAGCCATAGCTTATCCAAAGATAGTCTTTCCGGTACTTACATCGAGTAGCACTGCTCTGGTCCCTGGTACGGCACCGACATCTCCGATGTGCGGTCTAGAGGAGCTCCTCCGACAAGCAGAAATCTTGCAAGGAAACAACGAATCCTTTGGCAAGCTGCTGGCCGAGAGTGCTACAAACCTCAAGATCATTGCACTTGTAAGTTTTATTTGCCTTTTGCATTTCATATGAGTATCCCACTGTAGCCCTCGAGGATGTAGATGGAAAACCATAGGTCTTTGTATCTATATGCTCTAAGAGTGACTAAGTTAGAAAACCTCTCACTGTAGCCCCCAAGCATATAGGTGGAAATGAATTATTCCGATGCGTTAAGAGTAGCATACGAAGTGTTTATAAATTTCAATACTGTAGCCCCCAAGCCTCTAGTTGTAACTGAATTAGTTCCGACTAGATGCTTAAAGAAAAGCTAAGCATATATCCGAGTTAAAAACTTTATACTGTAGCCCCCAAACTTCTAATCGAGAACTAAAATAGTTCCGACTAGATGCTTAAAGAAAAGCTAAGCATATTGCTAAGTCAAAAACTCTCGCTGTAGCCCCCGAGAGTCTAGGTGGAAATTTTCCGGCTAGATGCTCCAAGCAGACCAAACAACGTTTAACTTTTTTCCTTTTTTCCACAGAACGAGAATGCTCGGAGGGGCATGGCCAACGACAAGTACCAGAAGATGCGCGCAAACTTGGAAGCTGGAAAGGGTAAAACTGCCTTCTTGAAGGAACAGATCACCAAGAGCAAGCGTTTGTTTTCTTTTTCGCATTCCGACTTGGTTTCGTTCCCATATTCTCTGAGTACTCACTGTGTACTTTGCTTTCTCTGACTTGCGGAAACCATTGCCAAGGCCAAGAATATTGTCGAGCAATCCAAGCACATTCAAGAGCTGGATAGCGAGAACAAAATTCTTAAGCAGGAGGGGAAGGACATGCTAAAAATGCTTGAGGAGTCAATGAAGGTCCTGTAGGACTCCGCCACCGAGGAAATGAATCGCTTGAAGGAGGAGATCTCGATCTTAAGAGATCAGAAGAATGCTGCCGATGAGCAGAATCAACGCCATCATGAGGCGTATAAGCTCCTCCAACAAGAGAAATAATCCTTGGCGGAAACCCTCTAGAAAGCTGAGGACATCATCTTTAGTAAGTTTTCTCCGTCTTGGATTTCTGTAGTCTAGATACTCTGAATTTTTGAACTCATGTGCTCCTTGTCAAAATTTGCAGCTCCTCTGTGTTTAACCCAGTCGACTCCTTCACCAAAGGAATGCATGGTTCTTTCCGACAACTTCATCAACATCGCCATCACACAAGCCAAAGAGATCGCCAAGCCCCTCCAGATCAACATCAAAGTGTCGGACTCTGTGGTGAAGTACTCGGAGATTCTGCGCCGAGCCCCCGATCTTATCACAAGCTGGAAAGCTTCATGTGCACGTGCTGGTGCAAGGATGGCGTAGTCCGTGGTCAAGGCACACTATGAAGATGCCGACATCGACACGGTAACCTCTGGCATACCCGACGTGGATGACGATGGCAAAGAGATTAACCATGAATCTATCTTGTCGTCACTCGCGGGCTATGACACTAGAGTTGCCGAGTTAGTCGACGTCAATGTCTTCGTGCCCATGAACACCATCTCTAGCGGCAACCAGAGTTCCTCTGAGTCTCTTCGCACCGCCGACTTCGAGGGTGGTTCTCCTGCTGCTGATGACGTTGCTTCCAAGTCGCCTGCGCCAAAGGAATGAAAAACAATCTTGTAATATTTGTTTCACCTTTGATGCGTATGCGGAAAAAAATTATTTATGTAACTTAAGGCGGAAAGCAATGTTGTATGTCCTACTACTTAAGAACTAGTTTCCAGCATGTATATATTTTGTAAGCAAGTGCTGGCTTATCCATTACTTTGGTTCTTATGCTTGACTTTTCGTTACTCGGAAGACTCGTTGTCGGAACCATGCGCTTAGGTGATGATGCACAATGGCACCGTCAATAACCTAAGCACAAAATCGCCGACAATAAGTGCTGAAAGTCACTACTCCAGAATCCACGTAAAAACGACAAAGAATGTGTAGACCAGAAAACTTAAGCTAACGCTCGTAGGCGGAATTTTCACAAGTGCAATCGCAAAGCTTGTGCGTAAAAGTTTTATATGATCCAAAAATGAACACTAAAGGAGGTAAAAGACTCAGAAATATGAGTGAACCAGAGAACTTTATTTCATTGATCATATAAGAGGTACACAATTTGATAAAAATGCTAAGTGTAAAAAGGACGTAGCTGTGCTATGTTCCATGGCCGATCAAGCTCCGGGTAGTCATCATCCGGGTCACGTTGCTTACGCTTATGATCCTCGTTGGGTCTATCCTTCAGTTCACGATTGTCAATGAGGTAGTAAGACCCATTGAGTAGCGCCTTGCTTATGATGAATGGTCCTTCCTATGGCGGGGATAATTTGTGTGACTTCTTCTGCTTAAGTCGGACCCCCAAATCCCCTCTTTAAACGAGCGATGCCGAACGCGGCGACTATGGTAACTGTGTAGCTTCTGCTGGTAGATGGCGGATCTTTGGCATGCCAAAACGTGCTCCTCCTCGAGAAGGTCCAGATCTAGGCGTCTGGATTCTTTAGCGTCATATTCGTCGTAGGTGGCAACTCTTGGTGCATCATGAAGTATGTCGGAAGGCAGGATGGCTTCTTCTCCATATACCATGAAGTAAGGGGTGTAGCCGGTGGATCTGTTGGGTGTAGTTCGTAAACTCCACAGCACAGATGGCAATTCTTCGACCCAGGCTCCAGCTGCTCTATGTAGCGGTGCCTCAAGACGTGGCTTGATTCCCTGCAGAATTAATCCATTGGCTCGCTCAACCTGACCATTGGATTTTGGGTGTGCCACAGATGCAAGGTCAAGTCGGATGCCATTCTCCCAACAATAAGCCTCCACTTCTCCGAGTGACAAGTTGCTGCCGTTGTCAGTGATAATGCTATGTGGGAGACCAAATCTCACCACTAGATCCCAGACAAACCTGAGGGCAGTTGCCCCATCAAGCTTTCTAATGGGCTTAGCTTCTATCCATTTAGTGAATTTATCAATTGCTACTATAAGATGCGTAAACCCACATGGTGCCGTCTGCAACGGTCCCACCATGTCTAGCCCCCAGACTGCAAACGGCCAAGTTATTGGTATTGCTAGCAATTCTTCAGCAGGAACATGTGGTTGTCGGGCATAATACTGGCATCCCATGCATGTCGCAACCAGCTTGTCGGCGTCCGCCTTCGCGGTCAGCCAGTAGAATCCTTGCCGGAAGGCTTTCGCGACCAACGATCGAGGAGCGGCGTGATGCCCGCAATCTCCGAGATGGATTTCGCGTAGGATTTCCATACATTCTAGCTGGGAAACACACTTTAGGTATACACCAGTAGTGCTCCTTTTGTAGAGTTGTCCATTTATTATGGTATAACCCTTTGCTCGTCGTACTATTTGCCGTCTTTCGACCTTGTTGTCGGGCAAAGTTCCGTGTTCGAGATATTCCATGAACGGTTTTGTCCAAACCGGAGGAACCTTTGTCACCATGTTGACGAAAGAATCAGCTCTATCCGGGTTGTCGATGTCGGCTCCCTTCATAGATGGTGTGCGCAGATGCTCTAGGAAAACCCCTGGCAGAATTCGTTTGCACCCTGATCCAAGCTTAGATAGCAGATCAGCCACCTCGTTTTGCTTCCTAGGTACATACTTGACTTCGTAGCCCAAGAAGCTCTTGGCTATCTCGTCCACTTCATCTCGATATGCCGCCATCATAGGGTTCCGCGCATTCCAGGTGCTAGCCACCTGCTGGGCAACCAAGTCGGAATCTCCACAGCAAACTATGCGCTTGATGCCAATATCCTTGGCTACACGTAGTCCGTGAATGAGTGCTTCATAATCCGCCATGTTGTTTGCAGCCTCGAAGTGGATTTGCATAACGTAATGTAGCTTGTCTCCTGTTGGTGACTGTAGCAATACACCAGCCCCCAAGCCGTTGAGCAGCTTTGATTCGTCAAAGTGCATCACCCAGTACTCTGGTTCTAGCAACGGAGTAGCATCTGGCATCTCCCTCCAATCTGCAACAAAATCCGCCAAGGCTTGTGACATGATAGCGTCGCGTCTTTTGTAGGTGATCTCGAAGGCGGCAAGTTCAATGCCCCACTTCGCGACCCTTCCCGTAGCGTCGCTGTTGTTGATAATGTCGGATAGTGGAGTCTTGCTCACCACTGTGATTGGGTGCTCCTGAAAGTAATGCCTCAGCTTCCGAGAAGCAAGGAATATTCCATAAGCTATCTTCTGGTAGTGCGGGTAATGCTGCTTGGACTCCGTCAAGACCTCGCTCACATAGTAAAATGGTCTTTGAACTCCATGCTCATAGCCTGGTTCCTTCCGCTCTACCACGATGACGATGCTGATTAACCGGTTGGTTGCCGCCATGTAGATTAACAGGGGCTCGCCAGGCTCGGGTACTGCAAGGATGGGCGCTGAGGAAAGAATCTCCTTGAGATGCTTCAATGTTGCATCTGCCTCGTCCGTCCACATCAATTTGTCCGCCTTCTTCAGCAACTTGTACAGCGGCAGAGCCTTCTCTCCAAGTCGGCTGACGAACCGACTAACTGCTGCAACACAACCTGTTAGTCGTTGAATGTCCTTTAGGCATGTCGGACGGTTTATGTTTAAGATGGCCTTAATTTTCTCCAGGTTGACCTCGATTCCACGCTGGGAAACAATGAAACCCAACAATTTGCCAGCTGGAACCCCGAAGACGCACTTCTTAGGGTTAAGCATCATCTTGTATTTCTAGAGATTATCAAAGGTTTCTTTTAAGTCGGAGATTAAGTCATTTGACTTTTTAGAAATCACCGCGATATCTTCCACATAGGCATGAAAGTTCCGACCAATTTGGTCGTGTAGGCAACATTGCATTGTCCGCTAGTACGTAGCACCTGCGTTTTTCAGCCCAAAGGGCATCGTGACATAGCAAAACGTGTCGTATGGGGTAGTGAACGAAGTGGCCAATTGGTCTGACTTCCTCATCTTGATCTGGTGGTATCCTGAGTATGCATCGAGAAAACACAAAAGTTCTGAGCCAGCCGTCGAGTCAATGACTTGGTCAATGCGAGGAAAAGCAAATGGATCTTTGGGACATGCTTTGTTCAAGCCAGTGTAATCAACACACATTCTTAATTCATTGGTTCCGTTTTTGGGGACAAGTACAGGATTGGCCACCCATTGGGTGTGAAGGACTTCTCGGATAAATCTAGCCTTAAGTAACCTAGCCATCTCTTTGCCAATGGCGCGTCTCTTCTCATCTCCAAAGCATCATAGAGGTTGTTTCACTGGTTTGCATTTTGGATCAATGTTTAGGTTGTGCTCGGCAAGTTCCCTAGGTACACCTTTCATGTCGGCAGGTTGCCAGGCAAAGATGTCCCTATTCTCATGGAGGAACTCGACGAGCGCTCTTACCTATTTGGGATCCAGGTTCGTCCCAATGGCGGTGACCTTGGAGGCATCGCCTACCACAAGTTCCACCGGCTTGGTCTCGATAGCAGCCTTGAACGCAGGAGTGGAGTCGGAGATCTGCTTCTTCGACGCGGGCATCTCTGAGTCATCGACCTTGCTCTAGATCTCTTTGAATTCTTCGCTGTA
Organism: Avena insularis; assembly: GCA_023614405.1. Lineage (NCBI taxonomy): Eukaryota > Viridiplantae > Streptophyta > Magnoliopsida > Poales > Poaceae > Avena > Avena insularis. The sequence continues at coordinate 215,743,528 of CM042685.1, read as the reverse complement.
GAGGACAGCTTCCGCGAAGGCTGCTTCGTTAATCTCGCAGTCCCTTGCCTTGGTAAAGCTTCCGGATACGGTGATGACACCATTTGGTCCGGGTATCTTAAGTTTGTTGTAGACAAAGCATGGCTTGGCCATGAACGTGTGGAATATGTCGCGGCCGAATATGACGTGCTACACGCTCTTGAAGGGGACCACCTCAAAGGGCATGCGCTCTTGGCGGTAATTGTTAACATCGCCAAAGGCAACCTGAAGTGTAATGCACCCAAGGGACCGAGCCTCCCGACCAGGAACTACGCCGTGGAAGATGGTGTTGATCCGCCTTAGGTTTTCCTCCGTCAAGTTCATCTTCTGCAGTGTATCCAGGTACATGATGTTGATGCTGCTTCCACTATCCACCATACACTTGGTGAACTCCATGCTGTCAATCAAGGGGTTGATGACCATGGCGTATTGGTTCTCCGTAGGAACAAGGTCTAGGTGGTCCGTCTTGTCCCAAGTAATTGGAACCTCCGACCAGCGCAGGTACTGGGGAACTAGGGGTAGAGTAGCCATCAGGATCCTCATAGAGGTCTTCTGTTGTTGGACGGTGGAGGTGCCAAGGAAAGTGTGGTAGACTGGTGCCTTCTTCACGAAGGGGTTATGGCCCTTGTCATCGCTCTTGGAGGCGTGCTTGGGGTCAACGTCCTCGTCCATGTCACTTGAATCCTTGGACTCCTCCTCCTTATTCTTCCCCTTGCCCTTGCCTCGCAGTCTGTTCTTCTGACTTTGCTTGTAGCCAGACTCCGGGTCTTCCTTGAGGTCGTTGACGAACTTGCAGTGTCGATTGGTATGGGTGGCCTTGCAGTTGACATCGAGGTGTACGAGGCACGGCATATCGCGGTACTCCTCGTATGTTTGGGGAACGCAGAGCGGCGCCGAGGTAGTTTCGCTTCCTCGTTGCTGCCCACGACCAGCTCCCCTTCCTCGGCCACGTTGTCCGCCATCACCTCGTCCTGCAAAATTCATAGAGACCATGTCGGTAGATTGCTTTTCTTCTGGAGCGGTTTTCCGCTTTGTACTACTGTTCCTCCGAGTTTGGGTTGGAACGGCCGTTGCCGGCAACTAGCTGTGAGCATCATCGTCGGCAGCTGCGAACTGACTAGCCAACTGAATCATCTGGTTTAAGTTAAGCTGGTGATTGTCCTACAAGCGCTTCAACTTATGTTGGAGCAACATGCCCCTTTCCAACCCATCGATGAAGGCGGCCATGGCGATCTGAGCGTGCACTCCTGCGCAGGAATTCTTCATGTCCAGCCAGCGGGAGAGGTAGGCGCGAGATGTCTCGTCTTTCTCTTGCACGCACCGCTGTAGATCGCCAAGAGTGCAGGGACGCTTGTATGTACCCTCAAAGTTCTTGATGAATGCTTCTTGCAAGTCCAACTAATTGCAGATGGATTTCTCCGGCAAGTCGTCGATCCATTGACGGGCCGTGCCCGCCAACATTAATGGGAGGTACTTGACGGCGATGTTGGGGTTGCCTCCGGCAATCTCCACCGCGTTGCCATAGTCCTGCAACCATGTGGCTTGCTTGGCGGTGCCGTCATAGGGCTTGATGGTCTTGTCAATCCGGAAACCCTTGGGGTAAGTTGCGGAACGTATTGCAGGTCCAAAGCAACGTGGTCCCAGGTATGGTCCTTCCCGGGCCTCGTGGATCTTATCGATCTGTGAACGTGCATCGTATGGCTCCGGGTTCTTCTTCTTCTTCTTCTTGTCAACAGGGGATGGGCTGCGTGAACGACGCAGGCCTCCTCCGCCATGGTGACTGCTTGGTGGTAACGGAGGCGGAGGTGGCGGTGGGTTAGCCTTCTTGCTGTTACCCTCCTGCAATGCCTCACGCCTGTCACGGTTGCTTGTCAAACGCTGAGGGTCATGGCGTGACCTGCTCTTGTGTCCCTGGTTGCGCTCTCTGTCATGTCGGGTCTGCTCCATGTTGTCGCGGATGACGATGCCGCCCTGCCTTGGCGGGGGCATATCCGTACGATGGTGAGCCTTGGGGTCTTCGCGATGTCGGGGGGATCGGGGCGGCGGCGATGGGTGACGAGGTCGGGCCTTTTCTCCGTGGTCGGAGGATATGGGGATAGCATCCTTCCTGTTGCGTGCATCCCTCCGTTTTCGTTCTGATGAACCCGTCTGGGACCCGACATCAAGAGGAGATCGGTCCCTTGGCGGCTTATCTTTGGATAGGCGGCAAAGCCTTTGGGTTGGACTCAAGCCTCTGAGAGGTGGCCTTTTCCTGCTGCTTCACCGCCTTGGCCACTAGGTCATAGACCTGTTCCACTGCCTCAGGCGATCTATCCTGCTCTAGAAGGGTCTTGGCGACGACGAGGTTAAGGAGTGGGGTGGGCATCACCTGTTTGCCCTCACTATCAATGTATGGCTTGGCATGTAAACCGAGGCCCATCCTAGGTTTCGCCGTACACCAGGATCGTTGATGGCCTTGCGGAGCTTTCTTGGCCTTCTGCTGCTGCAGCAGAGTCTTGTACTCGGCCTCCATTGCTCTAGCTTTCTCTATGGATTTCTGCGCGTTGAACAGATCTCGATCTAGCTTAGCGCCTTGCTCCGCGATGGCCTGTGCTTCCTCCAGTAGCTGCTGGCACTTCTCGTCAAGCTGAGTCACGTTCCATATATGAGCTATGGTCAGTGGCTCAACGAGGAGATTGTCGTACATCACTCTATCAGCTGGATTAACTTGGGCAGCAGCAGACATAGATGCTGGAGGCGGCAAGTTTGCGGTGTTGTTGTTGCTTAGGCCGGTGCCGAGTTCCTGCGGCTGTTGCACTGGGTTATGCGGAGGAGGCATGACTTTTGCGCGATCATCGTCAACAGCAATAAGTGGCCCCTTCCCCTTTTCCAGCGCTGTAGGCGGAGATCGTCCGGGTTGGTCTTCATCCATCGCCATCCCAATGGTGACGAACACCTCTCAAGATGTGACGACATTGTTGGCTTGCTCGTCGCACGTGTACTCCTCCTCCAACTCCTGCATGGCGGAGTCTAGTTCCTCTGGACTGAAGTCTAGCTCCTCTGAATTTGCACTGAAGTCAGCATAAAGCGCATCAATAACAGAGTCGAAGGGTGCCAGGACTTCCTCGATGACGGGCGGTGGAGGTGCAACAGCAGCGATGATGAATGGGGGTGGCGGCGCAGCTGCGACGATGGAGGCCGGAGGCGGTGGTGGTGGCGGCTGAATCGGAGGGGCTCCATCAATGAGCGCAAGCGCTGTCTGAGCTGCCGCTTCAGCCTCCGCATAGTTGTTGACGGTGTTCACCATGCCTTCAAAGGTAAGGCGTCCTGACGCCTGCTGCCGTCTTAGGGAATGTCGGAGAAGCGTGTCATGGTCCAGTCCTTCCACAAAGTGATACATAGCATCATCATTGGGGTAGTGGGCCAGATCGGCTCGTATCTGAAGCCACTGTCCGAATGTCGCGGGGTTTTCACCCTCTCTCTGAACGCATCGCGCCAGATCGAAGATGGTAACCACGCCGACGAACTTGGATCTCTGCTGTCCAGACGCACGGGCGAAGCCGGCGGACTTGCAGTGATCTTCCACCTTTATATCCTGCACAGGGGCGGTTTGGGTGGGCCTTGAAATTTTCCGATCTTTGCTGGCAAACTCCAAAGAGAGATCTGACATCGATCCTTCCGCGAACGTATCCTGCCCGTAGGCGGTCCGTGCGGGCCTTGATGATCCTCCGACTCCCAGGGAACTAGTGCCCGAGTCGGTTTCGCTAATGAAGAGGTGGATGTCTCCGATAGTAACGATTGAACAACGCGTAGGGTTCATCTTCGCCGGGATCCAGAACTCGTCGGGAGGGACGATCAGAACGTTGCCGGAGAAGAGAACACGATCGATGGCCACGGTTTTGCCGATTCTCGCGAAGATCATGGTACTCGCCCGCTAAAGAGCCTGAAGCGCCTCTTGCCCCACGGTGGGCGCCAACTGTCGTGGTATTGCCGACGAGTACGCCATGGAGGGTTCCTCACAGTGCGTGTTTAGAGACGTGGGGGAAGGCGGACAGTTCACGCAGTGCAGGTAACACGGCTTACCAGTTGAGATCCCTAGCGGTGGCGGAATCCTACTCCTGCTATAAATCACTATAAGGGCAATACGCCGAGTTACAGAGATAGGTTTGCTGTGCGAGGTGTGCGCTAATCGTTACTTGATCGTGCCCTAAAGGCTCCCATAGACCCGACTTATATAGTCGCCAGGTCCTAGGGTTCTGAGGAAAAGTCCTAGCGGACAGTTCTGAAGTCCTACACTGACTATGACTAGTCTAGCTTGTCTTGTACTCCAAGGCTCCGGGTACGTCGGTGACTCCAACCATAGCCTTCCTTTATCTGGCATGGGCCTCCCTTCTAGATCCATCTAAGCCAAGCCAATGAGGCCATGTTATGCCATACCAGCGCCACCGGGTTATCCGGATAGGAGACATGCTATGAGGATACCCATATAGCATATCCCCAACAGTCTAAACGGTGGAGCTTAGTACTACTACTAGTATATTTATTTTGCTTGTACATATGCTCACCTTTGTCCATGCGCTGTACATGCAGAGAGAATAAAACGTAGGCAGGGGAAGAGGGCAGCAGCGATGAGAGAAGAGGAGTTGAAGGCGGTTCAATGTCAGAGCAAAGTTTATTATGATGGGTTCCTGACACGAGGTACTCCTGTCGCCTTTATAGTGTACACTCTACTAGTAGTAAATTTTAGGAACTATGCATGCAAAAAAATTGGAAGTGTGTTTTATCTCTCCTTTAATGCCTCTCATCTCTCCACCCCTCTCCCTTCGTGCATCGGCCCGGCTGATCTCTCCCTCGTCCACATCGTGGCGCTGCACACGTGTGCCTCGGTACGGTAACTCTGTTTCTTTATTTTTGTGAGGGGGTGGCTCTGTTTCTCTGGCGTGTTCGGCAGCCGTGTTGGTGTGGAGTAGGAGTAGTATATAGGAAGGAAACCACTTTGGTCCTTGGCGGCAAAAAAATCAAACTTTTCTGGTTTAGAAATTTTCACTTGCTATCCAAACAACAGGAGGGACGGTTATTCAAAAGATCCGCCATTCACATTAGTACTTCTTATGTTATCTTTATATTGTCTTATCTCTTACAAAACCATACCACTACAATCGGATGATACCCCTGCCTGGTCAGGGTCGTTCAGGGGTTTAGGGTTTAAGGTTTAGCGAACTTTCAATAATGTTCAAGCTATATGATTATAATCATGGAACATAATGGTGTTACCGCAATTAAATAAAAGTATCTCAAATTTGGATCTATAAATGCATGATACCCGTCTTGGTTAGCGTTTAATTATGGGTTGAAGGGTTTAGGATTTAGGGTTTTAGTATTTAGGGATTAGGATTTAGGGATTGTTTATTAGGGTTTAGGGAATTTTCAATAATGTTCAAGATTTATGCTTATATTCGTCGAAGAGAATTGTGTTTCCTGATTTAATGTAAGTATCTCAAATTTGATCTACAAGTGTACGATACTTGCTTGGTCAGGGTTTAGGGGTTTAGTGTTTATGGTTTTATGGTTTCGAGATTTTTTAATAATGTTCAAGCCGCTTTATGCTTTTAATCATGGAATAGAATAGCATTACCGTAATTTAATGAAAGTATCTCAAATTTAGGGGTTTAGTGTTCAGGTTTTAGGGTTTAGGTATTTAGGGGTTTAATTTAGGGTTTAGGGTTTCGGGAATTTTCTACAAAGTTCGAGATTTATGCATATATTCATGGAATAGAATGACTTAACAACAATTTAATAATGAAATTATGTCAAATTTTGAACTATATATAAGTGCATGATACCTGCTTGGTTAGGGTTGTTTATGGGCCAAGGGTTCAGGGTTTTAGTATTGAGGGTTTAGGGTTTTGGTTTTCTTAGGGGTAGTTTAGGGTTTAGGGTTTAAGAATTTTTCAATAATATAAATGTTTGAGCTTAGGGTTAGGGGTTGAGGGGTTTAGGGTTTTTAGGGGTATAGGGCATAGGGTTAAGGCTTTAGGGCGTTAGGGTTTAGGGTATTTTCAATAATGTTCGAGATTTCATGAATTAGAATGGTGTTAGCGTAATTTAATGAAAGTATCTCAAATATTGATCTATGATGAATGCATGATACTTGCTTGCTTGGTTAGGGTTTTTTATGGGTCGAGGGTTTTTGGTTCTAGTGTTGAGGGTTTAGGGTTTTGGTTTTTTAGTGGTAGTTTAGGGTTTAGGAATTTTTCAATAATATGTCCGAGCTGACGGTTATGGATTGAGGGTTTAGGGATTTTAGGGGTATAGGTCTTAGGGTTTAGGCTTTCGGGAATTTTCAATAATGTTTGAGATTCCGTGAACTAAAATGGAGTTAGTGCAATTTAATGAAAGTATATCAAATTTTGATCTATAAGTGCATGATACCTGCTTGCTTGGTTAGGGTTGTTTATGTGTCAAGGGTTTAGGGTTTTAGTATTGAGGGTTTTGGTTTTTTAGGGTTACATAGTTTAGGGTTTAGGGTTTAGGAATTTTTCAATAATATATCTAAGCTTAGGTAAGGGGTTGTGGGTACGTTTTGGGTTTTTAGGGGTATCGGGCTTAGGGTTTAGGCTTTAGGGGATTAGGGTTTAGGGAATTTTCAATAACGTCGAGGTTTCATGAATTAGAATGGTGTTAGTACAATTTAATGAAAGTATCACATGATACCCACTTGGTCAAGGATTAGGGTTGTAGGGTTTAAGTTTTAGGTTTTAGGAATTTCCAATAATGTTCAAGCTTTATGCTTAGATTCATGGAATGGAATGATGTTAGAACAATTTAATGAAAGTATATCTCAAATGTTTTTTATAAGTCGATGATATATCTGCTTAGTTAGGGTCTTTTAGGGGTTTAGGGTTTAGGATTCAGGGAATTTTCAGTAATTTTCAAGCTTTATGCTTATATTCGTCGAATAGAATGGCGATGCCCAATTTAATGTAAGTATCACAAATTTGATCTACAAGTTCATGATACTTTCTTGGTTAGGGTTTAATTATGGGTTGCGTAGTTTAGGGTTTACTGTTTTAGTATTTAGGGGTTGAGGGTTTAGGTTTCACACTACAAGAAATGTGTCCTTCCGCAACAACTAGGCCCGTCGGTCGTTGTAGAAGGTGCGTCTTCCGCGATGAAAATCTCAACTCGACCTTGGCTGATGTAAAACTTTTTTTTCCGGTTTCGCCCCCTCTACTACGATGAAATCGCTAAAATGTGAAGGAAGCTCGACGGGCCATGTGGCAGAAGTAAGATTTTCACTTCCTCGCGAGATGTTGACTCGCCCGAAGTATTTTTTTGCGTGTGGGTCCCGGACGTCAGTGACTAGCGGACCAAACTTTTCGATCACGCCTCCCTGATTTGAACTCGATAACATTGTTCGATGCCTCTTCCATTTAGTTAGGCTGCTGGGTCCCGCATGTGTTCCTCACATTAGAGGAATCGTGTGTCTGATGGAATTTTTTCCTTCCCTGTTCCAAACTTGATAGTGTCGCTCGATGCATCTGCCGTTTAATCAGGCTGCTAGGTCCCACGTGTCATCCTCACACTAGAAGAAACGTGTGCATGATGGATTTTTCCTTGGCTCATGCCTCCCTGATATGAACTCGATAACATTGCTCGATCTATCTGCCATTAATCACAATGCTAGGTCCCACATGTCAGTCTCTCATTACAAGAATCGTGTGTATGATGGAATTTTTTTCCTTCGCTCCCGCTACCCTGTTTCGAACTTGATTGCGCTATCATTTAATCACGCATCTGGGCCCACCTGTCATCTTCTCATTAGAAGAAACATGTGCATGATGTTTTTTTGCCCTCGGTCGCGCTACCCTGTTCTGAACTTGATAGCGCTGCCAGATGCATAATCACGCTGTTGGGCCCCACGTGCCATACTCTCATTAGAATAAACGTGTGTATGATGGAATTTTTGCCCTCGGTTGCACCTCCGTGTTAACTTGATAGCGTTGCTCGCTGTATCAGTCCTTTATTCAGGTTGGTGGGTCCCATATGTCAGCATCTCATTAGAAGAATCATGTGTATATGATTGAATTTTTACCTTCTCTAGCGCTACCCTGTTCCTAACTAGATAGCATTGCTCGACGAATCTGTTGTTTGGTCACGTAGCTGGGTCCCACATGTCAGCATCTCATTAGAACAAACGTGTGCATATAGGACTTTTTTCTCGCTCGCGTCTTCGTGTTTCGAACTTGGCAACGTTGCTCGATGCATCAGCTGTTTATACAGGCTGGTGGTTCCCATATGTCAGCCTCAAATTAGAAGAATAGTGTGTATATGATGGAATTTTTTCTTCTCTAGCGCTACCCTGTTCCGAACTAGATAGCGTTGCTCGACGAATATGTCGTTTGGTCACGCTGCTGGGTCCCACATGTCAGCATATCATTAGAAGAATGTGTGCATGTTAGACTTTTTTCTCGCTCGCGCCTACCTTATTTGAACTTGGCAACGTTGCTCGATGCAGCACCTATATAAGGTCTCTCTAGTGAGTCCCACATGTCAGCCTCTCTGTAAATGAAACATTCTATGATGGACTTTTTTCGGCTACCTCCATTATTCTGACTTTGGTCCATAGCTAGGTACCAGATATCAGCAACCTCTGTGCAGGAAACGTGTCTATGCTTGGTCCCAGATGCCAACCTCTATTTGAAAGAAACGCGTGTATGTTGGACTATTTTTTTGGGTTGAGTCCTCTGTTATGACCCTGGCAACATTGGTAGATTTTTTGCGGGGAAACATGTATGTGATGCACCAGCAGTTTATCTGGGTCCCAGATGTCAGCCTTATAGAGTATAAAAAATGTTAATCTATACTCCTTTATTGGGTCCCACATGTCAGCCTTCTATGTACAGGAAACGTGTCTATGCTGGGTCCCACATGTCATCCTTCTCTGTGCAGAAAACGTGTCTATGCTGGGTCCCACTTGTCAGCCTATATATGAATTAAACGTGTCTATGCTGGGTCCCACATGTCAACCTCTATTTAAATTAAATGTGTGTATGTTGGACTGTTTTTTTGGGTCAAGTCCGTTCGTCCTTAATCCTGGCAACATTGCTAGATGCAACAGCAGTTTATCTGGGTCCCATATGTCAGCCCGAGAGTACAAAAAAGATAACTCTATATTAACACAAAATGCCTAGGATTCGAACTCGATACCTCACCAGCGGTGAACTGGGTGCCTTGCCACTACGAAAGAAACAGCTAATACAGTAAAAACGTTAATCTTTGCTATTATAACTTACTGATTTGTCTCCTTAAAAAGACTTTTTTGACCAATTTTACCTCCCATCAAATAATAAGGCGGTGCTCCTGGTAGCTAAAATAAAAACTGCAGGCGCTTTCAAAAAAACTACAGGCAGAGTTTTAAAAAAAATTGAGAGGTGGGGGCAATGACCTAGATGCCGAATTAAAAATATTTTCGTTATTCTACATGGGCTGCTCTACATGGGCTATACTCCATAGGCTATTCTCCATGGGCTCCTTTCTCAAATTACCCTGGGTTGTGGTCAGAAGTCCCCTTATTACCCCTAAAAGGCCGAATTAAAATATTATGGGCTAAAGAGGGGCCAAATGAGATAGATTTCTTCTCCTGGTATATAAAAATTATAGGATTCTCAAAAAAATGCATTTTGTTGTGGCTTGGCCGGATTCAAAATAAAGACCTTAGAGATGGAGGGAAAGAAATCGATAATTCTTTTTGGCAGATATTTATATAAACTCTGTAGTATAGAATAATATAGAAAACTTATCGACAGATTCGCAGTTCACATTCAACAGCACTTGACCAATTCAACAACATTTCAAAGTGAACGATTCAGCAATACAGACACTAAAACACAATAGCATCATAGACAGAACTAGTTCTAGTTTCAACTCTTAAAACCTGGTCGCCCGATCAGTTTGCCCTTTTCTCCAAACACACTCGACCTTTGGACCATGCAAAACTGATGATCGAGTATGCTTTGAGTACATTCTTCTCACATCAATGCCTGTGTGACCCACGATGCAACCCAAAATGCCCAAGTCTCATTAAGATTGTGACAAGGCCATGTTTTAAAAGAAAAGCTAGACTTCCTACTACCCTTGATTTAAACAAGTACCAGTACATCAGCATTAGTTCCACAAAATGCTTTAGTAATAGCAATGACAGAACATTTGAGAGATTCAGTAGATTTCCTGCTTGAAATTTAATAGCAGTACAGAGAAAATAAGTTCTTCTTCCAGCTCAAAAAACTTGGCGTATGATTAGTTTGCCCGGTTCTCTAAACAGACTTGGTAATTGGAGCAAGTAAAACTGAGGATCAAGTCTGCTTCTGTGCAAATACCACCTCGGTTCATCAATGCCTATGTGAATCCCCATATGCAACCCATAATGCCCAAGACTCATCTAGATAATTGTGACAATGCTAGGTTTCTAAAGAAAAACAAGACAATCTGCTGCACTTGATCTAAACAAGTAATAGTACATCACTATTAGTTTAACAAAATACTTTGATAATAGCAAACGACAGAACAAAGGCAAAGCAAGACCATCTCCTGCCCTTGACCTAAATAAGTACTAGCAGTATATAGTATAAAATACTCTGAAGGATAAGAACTGGTACTATACTAGTACTACTTCATGGCTAGCCTCACTTTCTTACAATTCTGTGTCAATTGGGAATTCTACCCCTCGATTGATGCATATTGATTAATTCACGCCCTGGGTAATATAAGATGTTTCATGGTACAACAATAGGGAAAGATTTTTCTTCTGCATGATGGCCGGCATCGCCATGATCCCAGGCATGGAGGAACTACAGATTATATCCCAAAACCCCAGCTCTATTGACGGGGTATAGGCAATGAGGCTCACATTGTACAAGGGCGACGAGCACACGTCCTACCTGATGCACACGACAGATACGGCGATGTCGCCTGACTCACGTATGTCAAATAGCACAGCAAACACCATACCATCGTCTCTTGATCCGATCTTCTCTACTCTCGATGAGCACGGTGCCAATAGCGTCTAAGAGTTGTACCTAGAGTTACTAAAGGAAGTAAGAATCGGTGAACTAAATTGCAGCATGCCAAATATTATAATAAAAATATGATAAAGTAAATATGAGTAACCTAACTGCGATAAAATATACGTAGTACTCCCTCCGTTTCAAAATATAAGATGGTTTAGCTTTTGTGAAGAGTATATATACCCTTATATAGCATGTGTTCACTCCGAACTACACACTATTAGAGAGTCTAGATACACATGTTTCATAAAAGGTAAAACATCTTAGGGCCTGTTTGATTCAAAGGATTTCTAAAGGAATTATATATGGTTAGAAATTTATCCTATAGAGTGTGTTTGTTTGAAAGGAATGAATCCTACAAAATTCATATACATTGCTTTCCTACACTACAATCTTATAGGTTTTCTAAGAAGAGGTGAGACCTCTTGGAAAAATCCCTATATGCCATGTACTTAAACCCTACAAAGTTATTGTGTTTTTCCCGTGGTGCAAGTAAACAACTAATTTTCCTGATCCCTATAGTTTTTATTCCAATAGGATATCTAGTGTCATGCCATTCTATTCCTGCATTTTCTCTATTCATGTGTTACACAAATCCTTTGAATTTATTTTCAAAAGGAGGAAGTACCTACGGACTACATGTGCAAGGCCATTGTTTCAAAGGAAAAGCTACTTCATCTAATTAAGCAAATAGTGCTAGATCCCAGTACAAAGCCATGTTTGAAAGGAAATGCTAGATCGTCTCTAGTGATTTGATCCAAACAAGTACTACCAGTACATACTGCAAAATACAATAGCACAAGCAGAACTAGAAACAATATACTCCCAAGTACAAGAACTAGTACAATAGTATTGTACTACTTTGTAGCCAAAATACATATTTACGACACACCAAAACCTCTCGACTAGAATCAACATCAATACTTAATCCCAAATTTGAACGGCAGATCATCATCAGAATCAAGATGGTCATATATGTCAACTACCACCTTGTGGATGTAGAATGAGTAATCCAGGATGAACCTATCATGTTTATTAATCAGAAAATTCCGGAAATCTTTAGTCATCCTGGCGACGGCCGGCGACGGGCTGCTCTTCGGCTCAAAAAACAGGCTATATTCGGCGAACTCCTCGAAGTCCCCTCCCATGATGGAATGTTTATATAAGTGCAACTCTACCATGTACCGCGGAAACTTGCACGCCGCCGACCTGACGCAGTGGACGGATATGGCGAGGCCATAGTGGAGCATGTAAAATCGCACGGTGAATACTGTACCATTGCTCCGGATACGACAATCTCTATTCTCCATGAGCCAAGTGCCAGCAAAGGCTGAGAGATGTGCTTGTGTTCCACGCCGTAGTGGAAACTATGCACTTCCATCGAGTTGGATTTTTCGAGGTGGGAAAGGAGAGCTATGGGCAGGGCGGCGAACTCGTAGCCAGGCTCAGGACAGTTGCATAGGTCGTGCGGGCACGCCATCTTATGGTTCAGGAAGTTGTGGAAGGCGACCAATGTCCCGCAGCCGTCATTGCGGCATCTTCTACCTTTTCCGCCAGCGACTTGGCGGCGCAACTCCTTGGAGCATGCGGCCAGCCGGACGACACTGGTAGTGTCTGTACGCATAGTGATTTCTCTAAAGGCGTCATCACCGAACTTGCTCCAACCACCGTACTGAATCTTGTGCATCAAATCCGCCATTGAGTCCGGATGGACTGGGGGCGAGGGCGGATTCAAATATTATTGTTGGGGTTTCTTGGAGGAGAGTGATGGCGGCCTGCAAGAACCGATTCTGCGGGCGAGAAATGGCTAGAAAAATTTGTGAAGTGCACGCTAGCTCGAGAGAATCCAAAATGCGGCTAGCCAACGTTGGCCAAATCAGAGATGGATAAGACGGGAGAATCTTTGAATGAGAGGTGTTTGCATGTTGCCTCGTCGGTCTTCTGCAGTGTGCAACTGTATCGAGGACGCCGACTCGAGTTATATCTAGACTAGCAAGCGGTCACGTCCTGGCTCAGTATTGTATTGTCTCATCACATAGACTAGCTAAATATAATATCATAAATAAGTTTTATTCTGTTTCAGGAAAGGACGTGAACCCACATTTCTCGAGTAAATTACATTTAGTACCACAATTGGGGCTAGGGTAACTCGTTAGTACCCTGCAATTTTTTGCGGATACGTACCTCTTTTGGGGCGAGTTGTTATAAATAGGTAAATATTTTTTGGCTAATTGTGTTTTAATAGCTAAACTAACATGATGTGCCCACAATTAAGCAATGACATGGACCTGGGGCCCACTTGTCATCCCTCTCATTTTCTTCCCCTCCACCCTCTCTCTTCTCTCGTATTCTTCTTCTAGAGCAGCTCCTCTCTTCATCATTCATTGTTCATTTTGGCCCTTATTTTTGCCCAATCTGGTAGAAAATCTAGAGAAGCATATCTAACCAGCACATTCAGTAAACAAAGTAGATGTAGGCAAATCTAACATAGGATATGTAGTACAGCACTAAACAAGGTTGAACAATTAGGCTGCTGCGGTGACCCAGCATACCACTGCATGTGTAGTACACTATAGTCGTTGACATGACATCCACAGAACACCGTTCCATAAATATCACATCCCTCAGAGTGGTAAAACAGAAACATTGTGGGTCCATATTACAAACATACACACATTATTATTACAATACCAGAAGTTCGATACTTCCGAAAGATTCAACTTACAAACCAAAATATAAGTGTTTCCGCAGAAGTTTCAAAGTGAAAAGTTAAACTCCAAATTGAGCTCAACAACTTATTGTTATATATTGTTCATGTTGCTCGGCTCAAGTGGCTCCTAGAACTATAGTAATTATTCGAACTCTTGATACTCTCCTCCGTAGACGATATCATAGTCCTCCCCTTCTACGGCTCCATACAGGTTGGGCTCTTCATAGAAGACCTCCTCTTGGCTCTCAGTTGCATACATTGGAGTATCTTCGGGATCCTCAGAGTCTAAGCAAGGATTCAAAGGAAAGGGTGAGTAATAGCGTTACCCAGCAAGTTCATTATATGCAAGGTGGGAAGTTTGATACTCTATCTACCACCTCGGACTATCAGTCCTTCGCACTATGTAGTTTTTGTAAATCTTTCTTCAAAGATTGATTTTATTATGAAAATCTATGACCATCAGCCTTCACAGGTTGACCAGAACTTTCATGGAGTTCCTTTCCTACCGCGTTCATAGCTCCTTCCCGGAACAGGGAGTAACAAGTTACAGTTCTTACACTCTGCAGAGGTGCATTACTTTACCCATGAGAGATCAACTTCCTTGTTGCACAACCGGGCATACTTTCCCGTCCACAATTCCATGATGTGGGGCCCAGTAGTTGGTCCAAGACAATCACTGCCCTCTCCGCGACCTCATATCTCTACATGATCCTTCGGGGCTGGCTCACCTCCGTTAAGCCCCCTTTCGGGCAGGCTAAAACCCTGATGAGTTCCCCGAAGACTCTATGACCTGGTGATGCCCGGACGAGTACCGTTTAAATGGACTATATCCCTAAACACCATTCATAGATAATCTATACACCAAAAGTGTGGGGCGTAAGGGTGCCCACCCATATGTTGGATCCGCACAAGGAATCACAACGTCACGTAAGGTCGTATTGCCTCCATACGAGAGGAAAAGGATACAGCTGACTTCTCCATCCCATTCCAAATCTCATGGTTAACGTGTAATATACGGCGCGAGAATCATTGATGTCATGGGTTATTAATCCCTAATTATTCATCATTATTGCAAATAGAAACCTAAGTTCTATTGCTCCATCATAGCATCACTTAGGACGATATCTAAGATTTATTTATCTTGAGAAAATATTATTTTCTTTTTCTGGAATATAGATGATAACACACAATTTGCAAATACTTTGATAAAGAATCTTCAAAGGACATGAGCAAGTGATGAACTTGCCTTGTGATTGCAAGGTAGTGAAGTCGGATGCTTGCACTGGACCTTGAGCTTCTATGTCTACAAAACATCATTATTGCCCGGTAAGGACAATATTTAAGAAGCAAAATGGTTATGCAAAGTAATGTAATGCATTATTTATTTTTGTACATTCTCCCCCATTATTTAAAGTACAAAAAATCTTTTTAGTAATAAAGAATTTATAAATATTAATTTTGTTAATATTTATTGAATATTGTATTTTATTTCAATTTATTAGAATTTTTATTTATTTAATAATTCCTTTAAGAATTATCATTTAAATACAAAAATGATATTAAATATTAATTTAGTATTTTTCTAAAATACTACAATATTAATATAAAATGAAAGTGATTTTTATTTATTTTTATCATCTTTCATTAATTTTATGAAATTCCATAAGGAATACATATATTACAAAATTCTTAATAAAAATTACATACTTAAAATTTTATTTCTTAATTTATTTAGATTGATTGAATTATTGTGAATCCAAAAATATTTTATTTATAATTTTTGGATTTTATTTGATTTTCTAGATTTTATTTAAATTCAGGGGTATTTTGGTCTTTTCCTATTTATTAATACTTCCTTTAGGTTGCTGGGCTGGCTTTGTCAAGTTTATTGGGCTTATTGGGCTGTTTTGGCCCAAGTGACTATGACCAAAAGGGCTCCCCGAACGGTTATTGGCCCTATCGGCCCACTCACTCTATCTCTCTCTCTACCTCTCTTCTTCTCCTCCTCGACCCCGTGGTCGATGGTGCCGCCGCCATGCGCTGCTCACCGTCGTGCTCCTTCCTGGCCGCTGCCGTGGTGCTGGGCGAGGTTTTCGACCATGCTCGTCCATCTGGTCCAATTCGATTTGATCATGGGGCCCTTCTATGGCCAGACTAGCCCCCTTCCCGAACCCTAGGGTTTGGGGATGGTGCTGATACCGCCGTCGTTGATCTTCCTATGGTGATGTGCGGTGCTCATGCGCTGTTGTGGCTGCCGCCGTGGCTGGTGTGGGTTGCGGCGCCCTTTGGGTGCTCCCCATGCCACCGCGAGCACGTCGGCCCTTCTGCTTCCTCTACAATTCGTCAGTGAGGACCCCGGGTAAGTTGCGCCTCTCTAGATCCTAGTTCATCCTATCACCATGAATCTCTCTATGTGTATCTAGTGGCTACCCCTGCCTAGTGCCTATGTTCTGATTAGGGTTCATATCCTGATTAGGGTTCTTGTTCTGATTAGGGTTCATATCCCTCTATTGATCATATATATGATGACTTGGATCTAGTGGTGATAATCCTTGAGCATGATGAATGACTGTTTGCTGTGGATTATAGCTTATAGTTGGCTTTGGTGATGCTAATGGATTATCAGACTTATTACAGTGGTAATTTTATATGATTCAAATGATAGTGCTTCTTTGGAATTATTACTTATGAATGTTGTTGACCTGGGAGCTTTCTACTGTAAAAATGTTAGTATTGACAGTAGTTCTATCAGTGATTGTTTACTGCATCTGTAATTGTTGGCTTGTATGCTGATATATAGACTAAATTTAATCATTACATATTAGTGATGTTCTGTAAATGTATAAATGAGCTTGATGCTGATTCCTGGCATTGATTCCAGGAAAATGATATTTAGTGGCTTGCCTCTTTCTTATTTGTGAAAGCTAAGTAATGATTATGGTTGGCTTATTAGGACTTGCCCTTGTGATACCATCATTAAATGGCACACAAGTAATTGGGTCCTATTACTGAGCTTAGCTGTATCAGTGCTTGAAATTAGTACTGGCAAAGATAAGATGAAAGCTTCTTGTAATTCCCCTGCCTATGATGTTGGTCTAAGGCATAGGAACTAGATTCCTAATGGTTGTTCCTGATAGAAATGTTCTGGTAGTAATACCAGTTGCTAATCCTTGTGTCATAGTTGAGAGAATAATGGGTGTGCTAATGGTTTTGCATGGATCCATAAAATTTATGGATTCTGAGGTGCTACTCTTTTAAGAGATGTGCCCAGATTTCATAATATTGCCTTTGGCTATATTGCAATATAATATTTGGCTTTTGTAACCAGGATCAATGATGTTGGTTTGAGATCCTGGTTATACTTGTATGGTTATCTTGTGGTTATGACTTTAATTTTCAAAACCTTTTAGGATGGATTCATCCCACTTGGATGAATACTGAGAAGTGAGATATAGAGCAACACATGAATCTATTGATATGATAAACAGATCATGTGATGGTTTTATATAGCTCACCACGACAGTGGGTTGTTGTTGTGGTTGTAACTGGTTGATCTGGTGGCCTGATCTTGCTAGCTTGATCTGGTCCTTCTCCTGTTGTTGTTCCTACTGCTTACAACTCCTGGAACTTGTCCTTGATCTTGCTATCCACCTTATGGATCCTGGTAGCTTGGTCTTAACCTTGCTATCCACCTGATCCACCCCTCCTTATGTCACCATCTTGGTGAGTTCTGAGAGGATTTGGTTTGTGGTTTAGTTTGGCTGGTTTGGTTGTGGCTAGGCTGTTGATGCTTGATGTTTATGAACAAGAAAATGATGTTGTGGTGCTTGCCCACGGCTGTGTTGAGTGGTTTTGTTTGTGTGGGCTGTTGTAGCTGTGTTGACAGCAGACACCATGCATTTAGTTGTGTATGCTGCCTGCATGTCTGCTACACCCTTGTGGATATGATTTGGAAAGAAAGTTACCTTTTTATATGTTTACCACTTAACTGCTTGGTGAAACTTGCCCCTCTCTCTGATTGAAATTATTTGACTTGTGGCTTATGGATTATGAAAGATTTAATTCTTTCATATTGGTGAAACTTGCCCCTAAGATTTACTGAGTGATGTAAAGTGGAACAGTGCACCTCACTGTCACTACTGAGAGTCAAGAAATATCTTAACCTTTAATTTCTTTTTTTATTCTTTGTTTTGCAGGTACAAGACTTGAAGATTCAAGATTTAGATTAGGTTTTCTTTTTCTTTATAGAATAGTCCCCTTGTAATATTTATTTTTATTCTTTTGTAAATAAAATGTACTAGATAAATAAAGATGTAACTGTACTCTTGTAAAGATTCTTTATTAGTTTTGTAATTTTCATTTTGTAACTTATTAATGAGTTGGTTAAATGAAATGTATATTGATTTATTTTATTGTAAATATTATATAAAGCTTCTGGTACTTATGTATTGTTTCTTTATAAGTTACATTTTGTAACTTATTCATTGAATAAATATATGAAATAAATATTCATTTATTCATTATATTATTTAAAGTTTGAGTTACTAAATATTATTTCTTGATTAAATAATATTCTCACACATAACCCTAATCCTTTTAAAAATATAAATCCAAATCTCATGTTTGAATTCAAATTCCTCTTCCCAAAACACATTAATCCATAAAGATCATGTCAAAGTTTTATAACAATCATCCTCTAAGGCTATTCCTAAACTTAAAGAGTGAAACAAACTTTGATCACTTTAAGTTTTTATTTCGCGAAAAAATTACCCACATTTTTTTACAGATGAGTGCATGCAATTACACATATTCCTAAATCTACCCTTCATTGGTACCTAAATGCTGGGATGTTACAGCTGCTCAACAGCAGCGGACAAGTTCATCACAGAAATACAAAAGAAGCTGCTTTACAGCAGCAACATCACACAAGATCAACGGCACCTCCTGGACTCCGCATCCTCCCTCTGGCGCTTCCTCCACTTCTTGCTGCTCATTCCCTTGACCTTTTGCTCCTTGGGTTTGATCAGGGGCATGCGACCCTCTTCGATTGCCACCTTCTAGAGGTTGTGGAGGTGAAGTCGAGCGCCATGTGCTTGGTTCTGAAGGCGTGGACGTTCACGTTGTGGCCGTAGGTTGTGGACGGTCACGTCCTCGGAATGCTTCACGAGGCAATTGAAGTCAGTGGCGTGGAGTCTCCTCTCGCAGAAGGGGCACCTGTAGACGTCGCTGGCGACGTAGTGGTCGTACTGGCCGGATTTCAGCCTCCTTAGCACCTGACGAGTCTTGGTGTGCTTGGAATCATTGTCGCTGCTATCCACCTGTTGGAAACAATAGTACGGTGCAATAAGGACAGGATTGAGATACCTTGGTTATTGGGATTGATTCTTTGCATAAATTAACCGATTGAGATCCCGTGATTATTTGCATAATTTAAGTGGGTGGGTTAAATTCCCCAATCCTCAAATCTCAAACAAAATCAAATATTGATCCCAACTATAGATTGGCGCTAGTACCAACTAGGGAATTCCTTAACTACAACTCGGAGGACAAATAAAATAGGATTGAAATACGAACATGGGGATTCATCAAAACACAAGAGCATTAGCTTCTGTAAAAAGATCTACCATCCAACGATTGAAAATGCGAATAGCCAAACCCTAATAACAAACGATCTAGCATCCAACGATAGGAATGGGGGAAGAACAAGGGAAGGGGAGAAAACACTAGTTACCCCCAACCACGGGTCGATGATGCTGGTGTCGTAGGGGTTATATGGGCAGATGTACTCCTTCTCCTCGTAGGGGTCCCAATCAAGCAGGACCTTCCCATGACCGGTGGGGGCCTCCTCGCCGGTGGCTATGCCGTTAGCAGGGACGGGGGCTAGGACGGGGATGGCGGCTGACTGCGATTCCTCGACGGGGGCCTAGACAAGGACTAGGACCTCATCGCCGGTGTCCTTGGAGGCGACGATGGCCAAAGCGCATTTCTTCTCCATCACCGGTGCGGTTGGGGTTTTCCTGGGTGTTTGCGGAAGGTGATGGTACAGTGGAGATGGTTGCTAAGTGAGTGAGAGTGGGGAGGCGGAGAGGGAGAGGGCATCTATAATAAAGGTGAAGGGAAGGGACGTTTCGTTGCACCATCGTGCACCGCGTAACCTTCAAACGCTACAGCAGCATTCACGGCCACGCGCGTCCGCTAATAACGCCTCATACACCATGACACGCGTACCGTGGTCACATTTTTTTCCTCGTGCCTAAAACTATGGCGAGGTAGGTGTAGTCGGTTATACCCTCGAGTGTAACACTGGCAATTTGGTTGTACTCAGTTTTGCCTTCTAGTACTAACACTGCCGCGTGCAATATACTCAGTTTTAGGCTGAGCCATGTTCTTCCTAGTACTACCAGTAAGTTGCATGTGCCTTGCACGCGATACATGCATAATATACACAAGTATGACATATCATCACTATATTTAATTATTATAGGTAAATCTCAAAACATTTATAAAACTAAGCCACATCTATAAAGTATGGGTGTATTTGGAGAATTTTAACATGTGGCCCGAAAGTTCAGACGCCAAGGCAATGCGGGGTCCAAGTTGCATGTAATCTCGTGGAAGGGCTGTAGTAGCTTCACAAATTGTTGAGAGGGGCCAAATGGTGGTAAATACAAATCTAATGGCCAAACGATCGTTTGAACCACTCAAAAATGGTTGAACTCAAATCCCGCTGTTAGTTTAAATCTTCTTGTATAGACCCATCAGTATTTCCTGTTATCCTTTGCGGTCGTGGACTGGTTTACCCCTGCAAGGACTAGATATTCTTCTCTGCTCTGCTATTCTCCCCTATTATTCCCATCTCCATTACCTTGCTTAGCTCCGGCTACTGGTCTCCAGATCGGAGCTCGCCCTTGCTCTCCATGTGTCCCTGCCATGGACAGTCAAGCTCCCACGCCCTTAATCGAAGCTCGTCATTGTCGCCCTCGCCTCGTTTTTCCTAGTCAGCGTGTCAGAGCTTCACGTCCCCAGCGTAGCCTCTCGCTGCTGTCTAGACCTTCTCGCACGGCGGAGCACGTCCGGTCGGGCAATCCAGACCGGCGACCAGCCTCAGGCAGTTGCATGATGTCGCGCACCCCAGGCATGGTAGCCCTGGCATAGGAGTTCAACGACAACGCTCTCATGGCCACCGTGCTGGGCATGCGTCCCATCATGTAGCCGACAGACTTGTTGTCGTATTTCAGGTCTCATTTTGGGATCAGACGAAAAGTGGTCAATATTGAGGTATGCGCGCCGACATTCGATTTCTTTCTCCGGTTCACCCATAGCTCAGACAGCGAGTGCGTTCTGCATTCTTCCCATTCTTTCGAGTGTTGTGGGGAGAAAAAGGGCTTCCTGCGTTGGAATCGCGCCTATGGGTGGGACGATCACTTGGGGCGGCTTCAGTTCTTCTCTAAACTCGGCTTTGACAGCCTCCCTTTGCATGCTTGGGAACCGGAGGCCCTCAAGCATGTCGTTAGTAGCCTTGGCGGCGAGCTGGTGGAGATTGTGCCACCGAGCGACAGATGGATCATCGAGGTAAATGTGTGGCTAAAAGATCCATACACCGTTCCTAAGATGTACAATGTGGAGATTCCAAGCAGGGCGAGATGTCATCTTTGCTGGAAGCACCCGGTGATCATCCACCTGCAGGAGCTTCTGGATCCGGTACATGGCATTCAGGACCCCGACGAGGCGGCCAGAAAGTGTCCTTGTCGCTTGCAGTGTTGGCCTAGAAGGATCGATGGCACAAGATCACCACTGTTCCGTGACGGAGAGCATGGTTTCAATGGGGGGACCGGGCGTAGACAGGCTGGTGGTCATGATTTCCCTCGAGTGAAGACAGAGGTTTAGTGAATCTGAAAGATTGCTAACTTGAGATTCAAGCACATAGTACGCCTTATGTAATAGTTTGAACTGATGTAGTATGTGTGGCTACTAAATTTGTAATGTGTGGCTACTGAATTCGTAGTACGTGTGGCTAATGATTTGTAGTTTGTGTGGCTAATGATTTTGTAGTATGTGTGGCTAATGATTTGTAGTTTGTGTGGCTAATGAATTTGTAGTATGTGTGGATAATGAATTTGTGTGCATAACCAAGGTTAGCCTCTTAAAAAGAGGGTGGGCTAGCAATGATCAATGTCACCATTGCCGGGAAAATGTTGCTAGTGAGCAATCCGAAAGGCACGAAATGTTGCTGGTTTGTATGCCTCGAACAATTTTTACATATATTTGTTCAAGCTGGTGCGCGATTCTGGATGGAACTTGCATGAATAAACCACCCAAGATCAGTTTATAAAATGTTGTCTGAATCTTGTCTGCCTCGGATAAGTATGACAGTAAACTGAATTCAACCGTCGGTAGGAATTGAATAAATATATACATCTTGATAGTATTTGTTTGCTTCCGAACTAGTTCCATACTATAGTATGGGATAGTTGCGCAAAAGGGGGCTATTTCCTCTACAAAAGGCATTCTACAGAGTTAGTCTCTGAACTTAACTGTTCTACACTGAAGAAATTGCAGATCTCCACCATAAAAGTTGGCTAGCCAATTGCCTTGAGAGGATGTAAGTTCAGCAATCGTTCAACTACAACTGATCTTTTTCCTTCCTGCCAAAGTTAAAGAGATCTGCAATGTTCATGCACTACTTGACACGCTTGAACCAGTCCCGGTTCAGTACGAACAGCCGCGTCGCCGCAATGATTTCTTCGAAGGTGAACTCTGGCTTCTCGTGGCAGGGATCATAGGTCCCTGTGAATCTGAAACTGAATTCTGGCGCTGAGCTATTGCCCATTGTCGGCTCCAACTGTCGAACACTCCAACAAGCTAAGTGTAGATGGATGCACGCTGCCGTGGTGTGGCCATCGATGGTGCGTAGGATGGATCATCTTTGCCGCTGACGGCGTGCGCCTAGATTGCCCCACGGTAAGTTCGCCCACGCCGAGGCATGGAGGAGAGAGTTTGTTGACCTTGGCGCCGCACTATTCGGGGGTTGTTTCCTCGGCGGCAAGCTCGCAGGAACTCTTTGGAGTGTACCTTCTTTCTAGTGCGCATAGCACATGAAAATGTTGGGAATATGCCCTAGAGGCAATCATGGATGATGATATTTCCCATTGTATTTGTAAAGATACTAAGTTGTCCTTGTATAAACATCTGATGTGTATCATTGAATATGTGATTTGGTTGTGGAACTATACATTCATGTTGTTTTTACTAAATATCCTTGGTCATCGAGGTTGTGCTGGACACACATCTTAGACCAATGTGAAAGTCGGCTTGATGACTCGGTTCCACTTGTCATGGGCATGGAGATGTTGTTCCGACTTACACAGATTTGGCTAAAGAGTTTAGCGAGTCGGATTGACCCATATTGAGGTACAACGAACAAGTTGTCATTTGTATATCTCAATCAATGTAATCCTTAGACCTGAGTTTGTTGCATAGTCTGAGTTGAGGATCACCGACTTAGGTTCTGTGAAACGATGATCCATAACTGGGCAGTTATAAAGGCAGAGTTCGGGTCGACTGAGAATCAAGCTGCGTGATGTGAATAACAGAGATGGGATTTTGCCCCTCCACTTGGAGAGATATTCTCTGGGCCCTCTCGGATGATATGATTCGGAAAGCGTGGACATGCATGACTCGGTTAAGTGTTAACTGAGGCGATCAACTAAGAGTTAGTTGGGTGAATCACTTATCTCGGAACGAGAAGACAGTCGGACTATTTATGGGATGACAAATATTCGCCTATAGTCTGACAAGGTATATCGTGAGGCAAAAGGGACTCGGACGCAAGTCGCATTGGAAAGGCAAGTCGTCATGACTCTTTGAAACTTGGGAGTCGGCATGTTCTGCTAGGAGCCGCCTGATGATCGATTAGAGTCGGACTCAATCGTGTCCAAGATATGAGCCTGCGGGGTCACACACTTAAGAGCGGGAGCAAGTTCGGATTGGATCTGAACCAGAAATCTGGTTTGGTTGGACCCGAGCCGGATTTGGACTGAGTCAGTGAGTCGGACTCATGGTGACTAATATTATATGGGCTTTAGTGAATGGGCCACGAGTGTGTGGAGCCCATGTTCACTTCCTATATATAGTAGAGCACAGTAACCTGGAAGGGTCAATCGTTGATTGGTTAGGTTATTCCATGTGTTGGAAACCCTAGCTCCACAGCAGTCATGTCGTCGTAACGAACCTAGAAGTTCACCGGCGGTGCTTCCCCTTGTACATGTGGATACCAGTAGAGGTGTTGTATGATCAGCTCCAGGACGATCGGATCATAAGGACTGCACTGCATCAACTAACGCGCTACATCTGTAATCTGCAACTTCGCATCTAGTGGTAAACCTCGTGGCCTTGTACCTCAGCTAGATCTTGGGATCACCACGTTAGAGGGAAAAACTTTTGGTTTATCTCTACGTGGCCCAAAAGTGGTATCAGAGTGATATCTTCTGGTTTTAGGCTCGAGATCTCGCATATGTGATAGGTAGTTGGCTGTAGATGAGATCTATGTGCCATTTTGGTGGTCGATCTATGAGATAGATCGGTTTTGTACGAAGGTGATTGGATCAACTATACTCGGGGAATGGTAGATCTGATTTCTGTGATCATGCTGCTGAGGTTATAGAATGACATACCCCTACCGGTCGGCTTTCGCCTCGGGGACCGCCGGCTTCGCCCTATCGTAGCGCGTTAGACGTCGTTGCAAATTTCAGAATGCCGGTAGATAGTGTATCTATGCATAATTTGTTTTTGCAGGAAGTTGCGAATGGTATGGTTCATGTGCATGTGATGTATGTGTGTAATCTATACGTGATCTGCGAATCACGGTTTTGTCAGCCGGCTGGAGCCTAGGTGCTTTCATTTTATTGTATAATGACCTGCGTGTCAGATTCTCCATGTAATTTACTTTACTAAGCTAGTGTAGCTATGTGGAGAACCCGAATGGCATGCAAGGCGATGTACATGTTGGCGACATGGAGTAAGATGACAAGTGACAAGAGTTGGCACAAGTCAGATTACGGGCTTTGTGGAGATGGAGATCGCCATGAAGAGATCCATACCATTTCACATTATAATTGATTTATTGTGTGTCATTGTTATGTCTCTATTTTACCTCTATTAGATCGGTAAAATTTAATCCCTCAAAGAAGCTCTAATCAGTTTTCCCGCCTGTGTTTGCACCATCACAAGTCAGACATTTTTGGTAGTGGGCTCATAAATTGAGGTGCTACTAATTCTTTCCGACTAGGTGGGTTCGAGTCGGACTCTTACAGCGGAAACACTCGGTAAGCTAGATGGGTCTATCATAACGGTTGTGGGGCTCGGGGAAAGGTCGGATGGGAGCCGGGGCATGTGATGCCACCCGTCCAACAGGAGTCGTATGAGATGCGATTGACAAGGAGTTGTCTACCTAGATCACTTGGCGGCTAGCGGTGATGCTAAAGCTCACTAGCCGACTTGCTTATTTAGGATCCTGAGTCACTAAGCAACCATCGGAGGGGTGTTGGTTCTAGTGGGAGCATAAAAATATTAAAGTGTTTAATATGCTTGCTCTTTTATGAATACATGTCTTAAGTGTTTGCATATTTTTGTTGTAGATCATGGCACCAAGTAGCATCCACTCTCAGATATCCGATTTTGCGTTGAGAACCATTCTTGAGAAAGATAAACTAAACGACACTAATTTTACCAACTGGTATCGAAATTTGAGAATTGTTCTCAAACAAGAAAAGAAGGACCATGTCCTAGACAACCCACTTCCAGATGAGACGAATGAGAATGCGACTGTCACTGCCACCAATGCCTACCGTCGGGCTAAGAATGAGTCCACAGATATTAGTTGTCTTATGCTTGCTCACATGGAAGCGGACTTGCAAAAGAAGTTCGAGAATGTTGAGGCTACGATATGATCGAAAGCCTCAAAAGTATGTTCCAGGCTTCGGTGAAGATTGAGAGGTATCAAGTCTCTCAGGATTTGCTGAGTTGCAAGCTTAAGGATGGTGATCCACTGAGTCCGCATGTGATCAAAATGGTTGGTTATGCAGTCTCTAGAGAGGCTAGGCTACCCCATTAGCGAAGATTTCGCTACGGATATAATTTTGAACTCTCTTCCTAGTGCATATGGGCAGTTCATTTCGAACTATGACATGCATGGTATGGATAAGAAGCTCACTGAATTGCATGGGATGCTCAAGCAAGCAGAGGCTGATCTCAAGAAGGGCGCCAGTCAAGTGTTGATGGTGCAGAATAAGGCGAAGTTCAATAAGAGTTCTTGGACTAAGAAGAAGGCTAAGTCGGGAGGAAAGCAGGCTCAGGACCCGGTCCCAAACACTTCCTCAGGTACTAAGCCATCTCCTTCAGTCAGATCCACTTGCTTCTACTGCAAGGCGGATGGCCACTGGAAGAGGAACTGCAGCAAGTATTTGGATGATAAAGCCAAGAGTGGAGGTATGACTTCTGACTCAGGTACACTTGTTTGCAATGTTATAGACATATATCTCGCTGATGCACCTAATAGTTCTTGGGTATATGATACCGGATCAGTTATTCACATTTGCAACTCGTTGCAGGGACTGGTAAGAACTAGGAGCGTAGCAAGCGGCGAGATTGATATTCGAGCCGGCAACAAAGCAAGAGTTGCTGCATTGGAAGTCGGCACGATGCAACTTCATTTACCTTCCGAATTCATCATGGAACTGAATAATTGTTATTATGTTCCAGTGCTCAGTCGAAACATTATTTCTGTTTCATGTTTGATGAGGCAAGTCTATGAGTCGAATATCAAGAATAATGGTTGTTCTTTATATTTGAATGATATGTTTCACGGCTTTGCACCCGTCCAGGACAGGTTATTTATTTTGAATCTTGATGGTGAGTCGGTTTATATCATAAATGTTAAAAGGTTGAAACCAAATGATCTGAATATGGCTTACTTTTGGCACTGTCGTCTTGGTCATATAAGTTGGAAACGCATGAAGAAGCTCCATGATGATGGACTCCTAACTTTGTTCGACTTGGAGTCGTTCAAGACATGCGAATCTTGCCTACTTGGCAAAATGACCAAGACACCTTTTGCAAAGAGTTGTGAAAGGGCGTCCGACTTGTTGGGACTAGTACATAGTGATGTATGTGGACCAATGAGCACGACAGCCAGAGGTGGTTATGAATACTTCATTACCATCACTGATGATTTGAGTAGGTATGGATATCTACGTCATGAAACATAAGTCAGAAGCCTTTGAAAAGTTCAAAGAATTCTAGAATGAAGCACATAATCAACTCAGCAATAAAATAAAGTTTCTTCGGACGGACCGAGGAGGTGAGTACATGAGCCATGAGTTTTATGACCATCTGAAAAGTTGTGGAATAGTTCCTCAACTTACTTTGCCAGGAACGCCGCAAAGGAACGATGTTTCGGAAAGGCGGAATCGGACCTTGTTGGACATGGTACGATAAATGATGAGTCAGACAGATCTGCCTTTATCATTTTGGGTTGATTGTCTAGAAACAGTTCTTTTCACACTAAACAGAGTACCATCAAAGTCGGTAGAGAAGACACCGCATGAGATGTGGACAGGCAAAAAGCTGAGTTTGTCTTTTCTTAAGATTTGGGGTTGTGAAGCATTTGTCAAGCGACTTCAGTCGGACAAGCTTACGGCCAAGTCAGATAAGTGTATTTTCGTGGGGTATCCGAGGGAAACCTTGGGTTACTACTTCTACAACCGAGAAGAAGGCAAAGTGTTTGTCGCTCGGAACGGTGTCTTCCTTGAGAAAGAGTTTCTCAGTCGGGGAGTCAGTGGGAGCACAGTGCAGCTTGAAGAAATTAGAGAGGAACCGGCTAGTAGCAAGTCAGTAAAAACCTCGTTAATGTATTACTGTTAGACAGTGATGAGCCGGCAAATTATTCAGAATCGATGGTGGGATCTGATTCCGAGTCATGGCTTGGAGCTATGAGATCCGAGTTAAAGTCCATGGATAAAAATCAAGTTTGGAACTTGGTTGATCTGCTAGACGGTTCAAGACCCGTCGAGTGCAAATGGGTCTTTAAGAAGAAAACTGATATGGATGGAAATGTTTCCTTCTATAAACCAAGTCCTGTCGCGAAGGGGTTCCGACAAGTTCAAGGAGTTGATTATGACGAGACTTTCTTGCCCGTAGCGATGCTTAAATCATTTCGGATCATGTTAGGTGTAGCAGCCTATTTCGACTATGAGATATGGTAGATGGATGTCAAAACGTCTTTCCTTAATGGAAATTTAGCCAAGGACGTGTATATGATATAGCCCGAGGGTTTTGTCGATCTGGCTAATGCTGACAAAGTGTGCAAACTTTAGAAATCCATTTATGTGTTGAAGCAAGCATCTCGGAGTTGGAATATTCGCTTTGATGAGGTAGTCAAATCGTTTGGCTTTATCAAGAGTGATCATGATTCTTGTTTATACAAGAAGTTTAATGGGAGCAAAGTAAACTTTCTGACCTTATATGTGGATGGCATATTGTTGATTGCAAATGATGTCCAGATGTTGCAAGAAACCAAGGAACCATTGGAAAGGAGTTTATCAATGAAAGACTTGGGTGAGGCAACATATATTCTTAGAATCCGGATCTATAGAGATAGATCAAGACGGCTCATTGGATTGAGTCAGAGTACTTATTTGGACAAAGTGTTGAAGAAGTTCAACATGGAATCGTCTAAGAAAGGGTTCTTACCGATGTCCCATGGTGTAAAACTTAGCAAGACTAAGTGTCCTTCGACAACTGATGACCGAAGTCGGATGAGTGAGATTCTGTATGCTTCTACAGTTGGATCCATCATGTATGCCATGATTTGTACTAGGCCAGATGTTTCCTATGCTCTAAGTGTTGTGAGCAGATACCAGTGATCTGAGAGATCCATTGGACATGACTAAAAATATCCTAAAGTACTTGAGAAGGACTAAGGATATGTTTTTGGTTTATGGTGGTGAAGATGAACTCAGTGTAAAGGGTTACATGGATGCGAGTTATCTTACCGACTCTGATGATTCTCGTTCACAATCTGGATACATGTTTATTATAAATAGAGGTGCCGTGAGCTGGAAGAGTTCCAAGCAAGAGACTGTGTCTGCATCTACAACAGAGGCTGAGTATATTGCCGCCTCGGAGGCAGCAAAGGAAGTTGTTTGGATGAGGACTTTCCTCATGGATCTTGGTTTGGTTCAGGGCTCGTCCAATCCGTTAGATGTGTATTGTGACAATAATGGTGCTATTGCACAAGCCAAGGAACCTAGACAACACCAGAAGAACAAGCACATACTCATGCGGTACCACCTGATTCGCCAGTTCGTGGATCAGGGTGATATCAAGTTATGCAAGGTACACACGGATGCAACTTTTGCGGATCCGTTGACAAAGCCGTTACCACAGCCGAAGCATGAGGCGCACCTAAGAGCCATGGGAATTAGATGCCTAGACATGTGATGTCGGAAGATTGACTCTAGTGCAAGTGGGAGACTGTTGGGAATATGCCCTAGAGGCAATCATGGATGATGATATTTCCCATTGTATTTGTAAAGATATTAAGTTGTCCTTGTATAAACATCTGATGTGTATCATTGAATATGTGATTCGGTTGTGGAACTATACATTCATGTTGTTTGTACTAAATATCCTTGGTCATTGAGGTTGTGCTGGACACACAACTTAGACCAATGTGAAAGTCGGCTTGATGAATCTGTTCCACTTGTCATGGGCATGGAGATGCTATTCCGACTTACACAAATTCGGCTAAAGAGTTTAGCGAGTCGGATTGACCCATATTGAGGTACAACAAACAAGTTGTCATTTGTATATCTCAATCAATGTAATCCTTAGACCTGAGGTTGTTGCATAGTCCGAGTTGAGGATCATGGACTTAGGTTCTGTCAAACACTGATCCGTAACTAGGCAGTTATAAAGGCAGAGTTCGGGTTGACTGAGAATCAAGCTGCATGATGTGAATAACCAAGATGGGATTTTGCCCCTCCACTTGGAGAGATATTCTCTGGGCCCTCTCAAATGATATGATTCGGAAAGCATCGCCATGCATGACTCGGTTAAGTGTTAATCGAGGCGATCGACTAAGAGTTAGTCGGGTGAATCATTTATCTCGAATCGAGAAGAGAGTTGGACTATTTAAGAGATGACAAATATTCGCCTATAGTCTAACAAGGTATATCGTGAGGCAAAAGGGACTAGGACGCAAGTCGCATTGGAAAGGCAACTCGTCATGACTCTTTGGTACTTGGGAGTTGGCATGTTCTGCTAGGAGCCGCTACCGACTGATCGATTGGGAGTCGGACTCCAGTCGTGTCCAAGTAGCCATGGGCCTGTGGGGTCACACACTTAAGAGCGGGAGCAAGTTCAGGTTGGATCTGAACCATAAATCTGGTTGGGTTGGACCCGAGCCTGATTTGGACTGAGTCAATGAGTTGGACTCACGGTGACTAATATTATATGGGATTTTAGTGAATGGGCCACGAGTGTGTGGAGCCCATGTTCACTCCCTATATATAGTGGAGCATAGTAACCCAGAAGGGTTAATCGTTGATTGGTTAGGTTATTCCATGTGTTGGAAACCTTAGCTCCACAGCAGTCCTGCCATCGTAACGAACCTAGCAGTTCGCCGCCGGTGCTTCACCTTGTACGTGTGGATACCAGCAGAGGTGTTGTATGATCAGCTCAAGGACGATCGGATCATAAGGACTGCACTGCATCAACTGACGCGCTACATCAGTAATCTGCAACTGCGCGTCTAGTGGTAAACCTTGTAGCCTTCTACCTCAGCTAGATGTTGGGATCACCGCGTTAGAGGGAAAAAGTTTTATTTTATCTCTACGTGGCCCAACAGAAAATGCCACTGCACATTCTCCACGACGCTCGGTTGGCCCTTCTCGACTCCGCAGCGGCCTTTTCTGTTGCCACCGCCGCCGCCACAGATGCATCACATTATGTGAAATCAACCATCTCGGATGGCAATGGAAGACCGGCCTTGTAGTATAGCCGCATGGCCTGCCTCAGAGGGACCAAATAGCCAAGCTTCGGCGGCGGCTAGGGCGGCGGCGTCCGGGTGTTGGGGATATGCTATATGGGTATCCTTATAGCATGTCTCTTATCCGGCTAACCCGGGTGGCCCATAGTCGGTAGCATGGCCTAAGGCCTGCTGGGCGGCCCATTTAGGTGGATCCAGAAGGGAGGCCCATGCTGGATAAAGGAAGGCTACGGTGGAGTTACCAGCGTACCCGGAGCCTTGGAGTGCAAGATACACAAGACTAGTGATAGACGGTGTAGGACTCTGTAACCTGTCCGGCTAGGACTTTTCCCTGTAACCCTAGGACCGGGCGACTATATAAGTCGGGCCTATGGGATCCTTTAGGGCACAATCTCATACGATCATAGATCGACACACACAACCTCGCACAGCGAACCTATTTCTATAACTCGGCGTATTGCCCATATAGTGATTTATAGCAGGAGTAGGATTCCGCCACTGTTGTGGTATCTGAACCTAGGTAAGCTGTGTTACCTCGTACCCGTCAACCGTCCGCCTTACCCCACGTCTCTAAACACGCACTATGAGGACCCCTCCATGGCGTACTCATCGGCAATACCACGATAGTTGGCGCCCACCGTGGGGCAAGAGGCGCTTCAGGCTCTTCAGCGGGCGAGGACCAAGATCTTCGCGGGAATCGGCGAAACCGTAGCCATCGGACGCGTTCTCTTCTCCGGCAATGTTCCGATCGTCCCTCCTGACGAGTTCTGGATCCCGACGAAGACGAACCCTACGCGGTGTTCGATCGTTCCTATCGGAGACATCCAGCTCTTCATCAGCGAAACCGACTTGGGCACTAGTTCCCTAGGAGTCGGAGGAGCATCAAGACCCGCACTGACCGCCTACGGGCAGGATACGTTTGCAGAAGGATCGATGTCGGATCTCTCTTCGGAGTTTTCCGGCAAAGATTGGAAAGCATCAAGACCCGCACGGACCGCCTACGGGCAGGATACGCTCGCGAAAGGATCGATGTCGGATTTCTCCTCGGAGTTCGCCGGCAAAGATCGGAAAATTCAAGGCCCACCCAAACCGCCCCTGTGCAGGATATAAAGGTGGAAGATCACTGCAAATCCGCCAGCTTCGTTCGTGCGTCTGGACAGCAGAGATCCAAGTTCATCGGCTTGGTTACCATCTTCGATCTAGCGCGCTGCGTTCAGAGAGAGGGCGAAAAACCCCGCGATTACCTGGCCAGGTGGCTCCGTATATGAGCCGATCTGGCCCACTACCCCGATGACAACGCTTTGTATCACTTCGTGGAAGGACTGGACCGTGGCATGCTTCTCCGACATTCTCTAAGACGATAGCAGGCAACAGGACGTCTCACCCTCGAAGAGATGGTGAGCACCATCAATAGCTACGCGGAAGCTGACGCAGCAGCCCAAATGGAGCTCGCGCTCAGAGATGGAGAACCTCCGATTCAGCCGCCGCTGCCACCGCCTCCCGCCGTCATCGTCGCAGCAGCACCACCACCTCCAGTCATCGTCGAGGCCGTTGCACCTCCACCGCCCGCCTTCGAGGAAGTCCTGGCACCCTCCGACTCTGTCATTGACGCGCTTTATGCTGATTTCAGTGCAGATTCAGAGGAGATAGACTTCAGTCCCAAAGAGCTAGACTCCGCCATGCAAGAGATGGAGGAGGAGTACTCGCGTGACGAGCAAGCCCACAACATCGTCACGTCTCGAGGGGTGTTCGTAAACATTGGGACGGCGATGGATGAAGATCAACCCGGACGAGCTCCGCCTACAGCGCTGGAAAAGGGGAAGGGGCCACTTATTGCTGCTGACGATGATCGCGCAAAAGTCATGCCTCCCCCGCCTAACCCAGTGCAGCAGCGGCAGGAACTCGGCACCGGCCCGAGCAATAATAACACCGCAAACTTGCCACCTCCAGCATCTACGTCGGCAGCAGCCCATGTTACTCTAGCTGATAGAGTGATGTACGGCAATCTCCTTGTCGAGCCACTAACCGTTGCTCATATCCGGAATGTGACCCAGCTTGACGAGAAGCGCCAGCAGCTGCTGGAGGGGGCGCAAGCCATTGCGGAGCAAGGCGCTAAACTAGATCGAGATATGGTCAACACGCAGAAATCCATAGAGAAAGCTAGAGTAATGGAGGCCGAGTACAAGACTTTGCTACAGCAGCAGAAGGCTAAGAAAGCTCCAGCTCGCGTCATCAACGATCCTGGTGTACGGCGCAACCTAGGATGGGCTCCCTCGAAGCCGGCATAGGCCAAGCCATACATTGACAGCGAAGGCAAGCAGGTGATGCCCACCCCACTCCTTAACTTCGCCTTCTGGAGCAGGATAGATCACCTGAGGCAGTGGAACAGGTCTATGACCTAGTGGCCAAGGCGGTGAAGCAGCAGGAAAAGGCCACCTCTCAGAGGCTTGAGTCTGACCCAGTGCTCTGCCGATCTAGCCAGTACAAACCGCCAAGGGACAGATCTCCTAAGGATGTCGGGTCCCGGACGGGTTCATCAGAACGAAGAGGGAGGGATGCGCGCAACAGGAAGGATGCTATCCCTATATCCTCCGACCATGGAGAAAAAGCCCGACCTTGTCGCCCATCGCCACCGCCCCAATCCCCCGACATCAGGAAGACTACAAAGCTCACCATCATACGGATATGCCCCCACCAAAGCAGTGCGGCATCGTCATCCGCGACAACACGGCGCAGACCCATCATGATGAAGAGCGCCACCAAGGACACAAGAGCAGGTCACACCATGACCCTCCACGTCCGACAAGCAACCATGACAGGATTGAGGCGTCGCAGGAGGGTAACAACAAGAAGGCTAACCCACCGCCACCTCCGCCTCCGTCACCGCCAAGCAGTCACCATGACGGAAGAGGCCCGCGTCGTTCAAGCAGCCCATCCCCTGTTGACAAAAAGAATAAGAACCCGGAGCCATACGATGCATGTTCGTGGATCGATAAGATCCACGAGGCCCAGGAAGGACCATACCTAGGACCACGTTGCTTTGGACCTGCAATACGGTCTACAACTTACCCCAAAGCTTTCCGGATTGACAAGACCATTAAGCCCTATGACGGCACCACCAAGACAGCCACATGGTTGCAGGACTACGGCAACGCGGTGGAGATTGCCGGAGGCAACCCCAACATCGCCGTCAAGTACCTACCGTTAATGTTGGCGAGCACGGCCCGTCAACGGATCGATGACCTACCGGAGAAATCTATCTACAACTGGCTGGACATGCAAGAAGCGTTCACCAAGAACTTTGAGGGTACATACAAGCGTCCCTGCACTCTGGGCGATCTACAGCGGTGCGTGCAAGAGAAAGACGAGACATCTCGCGCCTACCTCTCCCGCTGGCTGGATATGAAGAATTCATGCACAGGAATGCACGCTCAGACCGAGATGGCCGCCTTCATTGATGGGTTGGAAAGGGGCACGCTGCTCCGACATAAGCTGAAGCGCTTGCAGGACAATCACCAGCTTGACTTGAACCAGATGATTCAGTTGGCTAGTGAGTTCGCAGCTGCTGACGACGATGCTCGTGGCTCCTTGCCGGCAACGGTCGTTCCAACTCAAGCTCGGAGGAATAGCAGTACAAAGCGGAAAACCGCTCCAGAAGAAAAGCAATCTACCGACATGGTCGCTATGACTTTTGCAGGACGAGGAGAAGGCGGACAACGTGGCCGAGGAAGGGGAGCTGGCCGTCGGCAGCAACGAGGAAGTGAAACCACCTCGGCGCCGCTCCGCATTCCCCAAACCTACGAGGAGTACCGCGATATGTCGTTCCTCGTACACCTCGACGCCAACGGCAAGGCCACCCATACCAATCGACACTGCAAGTTCGTCAACGACCTCAAGGAAGACCCGGAGTCCAAGCGAAGTCGGAAGAACAAACCGCGAGGCAAGGGCAAAGGGAAGAAGAAGGAGGAGGAGTCCAAGGATTCAAGTGACATGGACGAAGATGTTGACCCCAAGCACGCCGCCAAGAGTGACGACAAGGGCAAGAACCCCTTCGCAAAGAAGGCTCCAGTCTACCACACTTTCCTTGGCACCCCCACCGTCCAACAACAGAAGACCTCTCTGAGGATCCTGATGGCCACTCTCCCTCCAGTCCCCCAGTACCTGCGTTGGTCGGAAGTTCCAATAACTTGGGACAGGACGGACCACCTAGACCTTGTGCCCACGGAGAACCAGTACGCCATGGTCATCAACCCATTGATTGACGGCGTGGAGTTCACCAAGTGCATGGTGGATAGTGGAAGCAGCATCAACATCATGTACCTGGATACACTGCAGAAGATGAACTTGACGGAGGAAAACCTAAGGCGGACCAACACCGTTTTCCACGGCGTAGTTCATGGTCGGGAAGCTCGGTCCCTTGGGTGCATTACACTTCAGGTAGCCTTTGGCGATGTTAATAATTACCGCCAAGAGCGCGGGACCTTCGAGGTGGTCTCCTTCAAGAGTGTGTACCACGTCATATTCGGCCGCAACATATTCCACACGTTAATGGCCAAGCCATGCTTCGCCTACAAAAAACTCAAGATACCCGGACCAAACAGTATTATCACCGTATCCGGAAGCTTTACCAAAGCAAGGGACTGCGACATCAATGAAGCAGCCGTTGCAGAAGCTATCCTCTACAGCGAAGAATTCAAAGAGATCCATAGCAAGGTCAATGACTCAGAGATGCCCGGGTCGAAGAAGCAGATCTCCGACTCCGCTCCTGCGTTCAAGGCCGCCATCGAGACCAAGCCGGTGGAACTTTTGGTAGGCGATGCCTCCAAGACCGTCGCCATTGGGACAAACCTGGATCCCAAATAGGAAAGCGTGCTCGTCGAGTTCCTCCGTGAGAATAGGGACATCTTTGCCTGGCAACCTGCCGACATGAAAGGTGTACCTAGGGAACTTGCCGAGCACAGCTTAAACATTGATCCAAAATGCAAACTAGTGAAACAACCTCTACAACGCTTTGGAGATGAGAAGAGACGCGCCATTGGCAAAGAGATAGCTAGGTTACTTAAGGCCAGATGTATCCGAGAAGTCCTCCACACCCAATGGGTGTCCAATCCTGTACTTGTCCCCAAAAAGGGAACCACTGAATTAAGAATGTACGTTGATTACACTGGCTTGAACAAAGCATGTCCCAAAGATCCGTTTGCTTTGCCTCGCATTGACCAAGTCATTGACTCGACGGCTGGCTCGGAGCTTTTGTGTTTTCTAGTTGCATACTCAGGATACCACCAGGTCAAGATGAGGAAGTCAGACCAATTGGCCACTTCGTTCACTACCCCATACGGCACGTTTTGCTATGTCACGATGCCCTTTGGGATGAAAAACGCAGGTGCTACCTACCAGCGGACAATGCAACGTTGCCTTCACGACCAAATTGGTCGGAACGTTCATGCCTATGTGGACGATATCGCGGTGATGTCTAAAAAGTCAAACGACTTAATCTCCGACTTAAAAGAAACCTTTGATAATCTCCAGAAATACAACATGATGCTCAACCCTAAGAAGTGCATCTTCGGGGTTCCAGCCAGCAAATTATTGGGCTTCATCGTTTCCCAACGTGGAATTGAGGTCAACCCGGAGAAAATCAAGGACATCTTAAACATAAACCGTCCGACATGCCTAAAGGACATTCAACGACTAACGGGTTGTGTTGTAGCAGTTAGTCGGTCCGTCAGCCGACTTGGAGAGAAGGCCCTGCCACTGTACAAGTTGCTGAAGAAGGCGGACAAATTTACGTGGACGGACGAAGCAGATGCAGCATTCAAGCAGCTCAAGGAGATTCTTTCCTCAGTGCCCATCCTTGCAGCACCCGAGCCTAGAGAGCCCCTGTTAATTTACATGGCGGCAACCAACCAGGTAATCAGCATCGTCGTCGTGGTAGAGCGGAAGGAACCAGGCTATGAGCACATAGTTCAACGACCAGTTTACTACATGAGCGAGGTCTTGACGGAGTCCAAGCAGCGTTACCCGCACTACCAAAAGATAGCTTATGGAGTATTCCTCGCTTCTCGGAAGCTGAGGCATTACTTTCAGGAGCACCAAATCACAGTGGTGAGCAAGACTCCACTGTCCGACATTATCAATAACAGCGACACTACAGGAAGGGTCGCGAAGTGGGGCATTGAACTTGCCGCCTTCGAGATCACCTACAAGAGACGCGACGCTATCAAGTCACAAGCCTTGGCGGATTTTGTTGCAGATTGGACGGAGACGCCAGACGCTACTCCGTTGCCAGAACCAAAGTACTGGGTGATGCACTTTGACGGATCAAAGCTGCTCAACGGCTCGAGGGCTGGTCTATTGCTACAGTCACCAACAGGAGACAAGCTACACTACATTCTGCAGATCCACTTCGAGGTTACAAACAACATGGCGGAGTATGAAGCACTCATTCACGGACTATGTGTAGCCAAGGATATTGGCATCAAGCGCATAGTTTGTTGTGGAGATTCCGACTTGGTTGCCCAACAGGTGGCTGGCACCTGGAACGCGTGGAACCCTATGATGGCGGCATATCGAGACGAAGTGGACGAGATAGCCAAGAGATTCTTGGGTTACAAAGTCAAGTATGTGCCTAGTGAGCAAAACGAGGCGGCTGATCTGCTGTCTAAGCTTGGATCAGGGCGCAAGCGAATTCCGCTAGGAGTTTTCCTAGAGCACCTACGCACACCATCCGTGAAGGGGGCCGACATCGACAACCCAGATCGAGTTGACTCTTTCGTCAACATGGTGATCAAGGTCCCTCCGGGTTGGACAAAACCGTTCATGGAATACCTCGAACACGGAACTTTGCCCGACAACAAAGTCGAAAGACGGCAAATAGTACGGCGAGCAAAGGGTTATACCATAATTAATGGGAAACTCTACAAAAGGAGCACTACTGGTGTATACCTAAAGTGTGTTTCCTAGCTAGAAGGTACGGAAATCCTGCGCGAAATCCATCTAGGAGATTGCGGGCATCACGCCGCTCCTCGATCGTTGGTCACGAAAGCCTTCCAGCAAGGATTCTACTGGCTGACCGCGAAGGCGGACACCGACAAGCTGGTTGAGACATGCATGGGATGCCAGTGTTATGCCCGACAACCACATGTTCCTGCTGAAGAATTGCGAACAATACCAATAACTTGGCCATTTGCAGTCTGGGGGCTAGACATGGTGGGACCGTTATAGACGGCACCTTTTGGGTTTACGCATCTGCTTGTAGCAGTTGATAAATTCACCAAATGGATAGAAGCTAAACCCATTAGAAAGCTTGATGGGGCAACTGCCCTCAGGTTTGTCCGGGATCTAGTTGTGAGATTTGGTCTCCCACATAGCATTATCACCGACAACGGAAGCAACTTGTCACTCAGAGAAGTGGAGGCTTATTGATGGGAGAAAGGCATCCGACTTGACCTTGCATCTGTGGCGCACCCACAATCCAATGGTCAGGTTGAGCGAGCCAATTGGTTAATCCTGCAGGGAATCAAGCCACGTCTTGAGGCACCGCTACATAGAGCAGCTGGAGCCTGGGAAGAAGAATTGCCATCTGTGCTATGGAGTTTACGAACTACACCCAACAGATCCCCCGGCTACACCCCTTACTTCATGGTATATGGAGCAGAAGCCATCTTGCCTTCCGACATCCTCCACGATGCACCAAGAGTTGCCGCCTACGACGAGGATGACGCTGAAGAATCTAGACGCCTAGATGTGGACCTTCTCGAGGAGGAGCGCGTTTTGGCATGCCAAAGATCCGCCATCTACCAGCAGAAGCTACACAGCTACCATAGTCGCCGTGTTCGGCATCGCTCGTTTAAAGAGGGGGATTTGGTGCTCCGACTTAAGCAGAAGAAGTCACACAAATTATCCCCGCCATGGGAAGGATCGTTCATCATAAGCAAGGCGCTGCTCAATGGGTCTTACTACCTTGTTGACAATCGTGAATTAAAGGATAGACCCAACAAGGATCATAAGCGTAAGCGACGTGACCCAGATGATGACTACCCGGAGCTTGATCGGCCATGGAACATAGCACAGCTACGTCCTTTTTACACTTAGCATTTTTTATCTAATTGTGTACCTCTTATATGATCAATGAAATAAAGCTCTCTGGTTCACTCATATTTCTGAGTCTTTTACCTCCTTTAGTGTTCATTTTTGGATCATGTAAAACCTTTATGCACAAGCTTTGCGTTTGCACTTGTGAAAATTCCGCCTATGGGCGTTAGCTTAAGTTTTCTGGTCTACACGTTCTTTGTCGTTTTTATGTGGATTCTGGAGTAGTGACTTTTGGCACTTATTGTCGGCGATTTTGCGCTCAGGTTATTGACGGTGACATTGGGCATCATCACCTAAGCGCATGGTTCCGACGACGAGTCTTCCGACTCACGAAAAGTCAAGCATAAGAACCAAAGTAATGGATAAGCCAGCACTTGCTTAAAAAATATATACATGCTGGAAATTAGTTCTTAAGTAGCAGGACATAACAACCATTGTTCTCCGCCTTAAGTTAAATCACCAAGTTTTTTCGCGCATACACCAAAGATGAAACAAATATTACATAGTGTTTTTCATTATTTGGGCGCAGGAGACTTGGAAGCGGCATCGTCACCAGCCGGAGAATCACCCTCAACGTCGGCGCTATGATGAGACTCGGAGGAATCTTGGTTGACGCTGTTAATAGTGTTCATGGGCACAAAGACGTCGATGTCCACCAACTCAGCAACTCTGGTGTCATAACCCGCGAGTGATGACAAGATGGCTTCGTGATCAATCTCTTTGCCAGCATCGTCAACATCAGGGATACCAAAGGTCACCGTGTCGATGTCGGCACCTTCGTAGTGTGCCTTCACCATTGATAGCGCCATCCTTGCACCAGCGCACGCACATGAAGCTTTCCAGCTCGTGACATGCTCGGGGGCTCGGCGCAGAATCTCCGAGTACTTCGTCATGGAGTCCGAGGCCTTGATGTATATCTGGAGGGACTTGGCAATCTCTTTGGCTTGGGTGATGGTGGTGTTGATAAAGTTGCTGGCAAGAACCATGCATTACTTGTCCGAAGGAGGCGAGCGGGTTAAACCCATAGGAGCTGCAAACTTTGACAAGGAGCGCATGAGTTCAATAAATTCAAAGTATCCAGACTACAGAAATACAAAGCGGAGGAAACTTACTGAAGATGCTGGCCTTAGCCTGCCAGAGGGTGTCCGCCAAGGATTCTTTCTCTTGTTGGAGGAGCTTAAACGCCTTGTTGTGGTGTTGGTTTTGCTCATCAGCAGCTTGCTTCTGATATTTTAAGATCGCAAGCTCCTCCTTCAAGCGATTGATTTCCGCGGAGGCGGAGTCCTGCAGGGCCTTCATGGAATCTTCATGCATTTTCAGCATTTCCTTCCTCTCCTCCCTAAGGATCTTGTTATCGTTGTCCAGCTGCTGGATGTGCTTGGACTGCTCGACAATGTCCTTGGCCTTGGCGACATGTTCTGCAAGTCGGATTAAACAAAGTACACAGTGAGTACTCGGAGAATGTGGGCACAAAAACAAGACAGAATGCGCAAAAAGAAAACAGACTCTTGTTTTTGATGATATGTTCCTTCAAGATGGCAGTTTTACCCTTTTCGGCTTCAAGATCTGCGCGCATCTTCTGGTACTTTTCGTTAGCCATGCCCCTCCGAGCATTCTCGTTCTTTGGAAAAAAGGAAAAAGTTAAATCGTTGTTTAGTCTGCTTGGAGCACCTAGTCGGAAATTTTTCACCTAGGCGCTCGGGGGATTTAGCGAGAGTTTTTTACTTAGCAATATACTTAGCTTTTCTTTAAGCATCTAGTCGGAGCTAATTCAGTTCTCGATTAGAAGCTTGGGGGCTACAGTATAAAGTTTTTAACTCGGAAAATGCTTAGCTTTTCTTTAAGCATCTAGTCGGAACTAATTCAGTTACAACTAGAGGCTTGGGGGCCACAGTATTGAAAATTATAAACACTGTGTATGCTACTCTTAAAGCATCTAGTCAGAATAGTTTGTTCCATCTAAATGCTTGGGGGCTACAGTGAGAGTTTTTTCTAACTTAGTCACTCTTAGATCATATAGGTGGAAAACCTATGATTTTCCATCTACATCCTCGGGGGCTACAGTGGGATACTCATATGAAATGCAAAATGCAAAGTAAAACTTACAAGTGCAATGATCTTGAGGTTTGTAGCGCTCTCGTCTAGCAGCTTGCCAAAGGAGATGCTATTTCCTTGCAAGATGTCCGCTTGTTGGAGGAGCTCCTCAAGACCACACGACGGAGATGACGGTACTCCTCCAGGAACCAGAGTTGTGTTACTCGGCTTGAGCACCGGGTAAACTATCTTCAGAAACTCAAAGGGTTTCTGGGGAGCAGGGGCACCGCCTTCAGCAGAAGTACCAGCTTCCACCACCGCCTTGCCGCCACCGATGGAATCCTTAGCTCAAGCTTCAGCCATTTGTTGAGCGGTGCTCTCCTGCATTGCCTACTCGCCGACAACAGCGAGTTCGGTAGAGGGACCAGATTCCACTTCCATGGTGGAAGGGC
Source organism: Avena insularis (assembly GCA_023614405.1). Taxonomy (NCBI): domain Eukaryota; kingdom Viridiplantae; phylum Streptophyta; class Magnoliopsida; order Poales; family Poaceae; genus Avena; species Avena insularis. The sequence continues at coordinate 215,702,128 of CM042685.1, read as the reverse complement.
ATGGTGCCTCCTTAGCTTGTGATCTTGTCGGGGCAGACGAGGGCTTGACGGCAGGGGTAGCAGGGGCGATGGCGGGAGAGGCGTCGTGATGCATCATGTCTTTGATATTTCTAGAAGCCCCCAAAGTTTTGGAGGTCTTCTTGAGGCTGGTCGTGGCTTTCTTCCTGAGACGTGCAAAATGCATAAGTACAGGAACAGGACAGATAAATAGACAATGTCGGAGAATGAGAAGCTTACACTAGGGGGGGCGCTTTGGCAAAAATCCCGCTGGCTTTTCTATTTTCTGCCTCCAGGGAGGCGGTAGTCTTTTTGGAGGCTCCACCCTCCGTCTTCTTCTTCTTGCCTCCTTCGGCAGCATCAGAGGTGGAGCTCTTCCGCTTTCGCGCCAATGGGACATCATCGTCGGACACGACGTGACTTCCTTCATCTTTGGATCATAGATTTGGGAAGCCAGGTTGCCCGCATCTAGATCGCTAAGCTGTTAAGTGAGAAATCACCATGTTAGATAAGATGGTATTGGCAAGACGGAAAAACTAGAGAATATGTCGTACATGGAAAATAAATACCTACCTTTGGGCACTTGCCTTCTACGAACATGTCGTAGGTGATGGTGAAGCCATGCTTATTATCCTTCACCTTGACGATGTCCTTTAGGCGGAGCTTGACGGAGTCGCTCGAGAAGTTATCCACGGAGATACGGAGGGTATCCCTTCGATCACTGGTATACTCGTGCATGAACTTCGCGCAGTGCTACAGAGGTTGGATTCTCCTGATGAACCAACACATGGCTAGGTCCAAGCCGGTCAAACCCGTCTCTACGAACCATTTGATCCGCCTTATTGCGTGAGAAGCGTCAAGGTCGGAGGGAAGGGAGGCATGGGATCTCCATGTAGAAACTTCAGCGACGGCTCCATCCACGAAGTCTGGGTACGTCACTTCTCGGCCCGCCAAAGGAATGTCGGGGATGTAAAAGTACGTCCACTGCCAGTTCTTGCAGGACTCGTGGCCGACGATGTCGGGGAACCGCCGGCCAGGTCGAATCTTGAAGCTTATGGTGCCGCAGTTCCTAAGCTCCTCCTTACTATGTCCGGCTTCACGTTTGACGGTGAAGAAGTACACGAACAAGTCTAACCTAGGCCTTATCCCTAGGTAACCCTCGCAAAGTGCCGCGAAGTTTCTAAGCACTAAGATGCTATTGGGGGAGAGGTTATGGGGTTGGACCTTGTAGTGGTTCAATACGGAGAGGAAGAAGTGGGAGATGGGCAGGGAAACACCGTGTACCAGCTGAGCCTTGAGGTACACCTTTTCTCCGGCTTGGGGAGAAGGTGTCACCTCGCCGGACGGCACCGACCGCCAAGCAAGCCCCTCCGTCGCAGGGAGGTAACCTTCGGCGACCATCTCCTGGATGTCGCGGTCGGTGATGTCCGAGCCACGCCAGTCACCCTTATGCGAGTCTGGCTCTTCTTCCAGTGGCTCTAGCGCCGCCAGATTGTGGTCGCCGCAGGTGGACTCGATCACCACCGATGCAGGGATGACCAAGCCCTCTGGGGGCACGACGACGGAGCTCGCCGGCTTTGCCGCGGCTTTGCTCGACGTCGCCATCGATGGGGAAGAGCTGTTGCTGGCCATGGAGTGATGGACGGATGTGACTGACGCAGATGGAAGCTAGGGTTTTCGAGGTTTCTCGCGGAGAGCTCGAGGAGACGTGCGGATGAAGGAAGAAGACGACGCGAGAAGAATGGGGTAAAAAGTGGAAAATTCCCCATGATTACTATTTATCATCCTCGGCTTCAATATTCGTGCAGCTAATCGGACGGTTGCCGCGTAGACAACGTGTTCGCGAACGTGCGCGGAAATTTCGCCATGTCTCCAATCGACGACGCCAACGGTTTGTATCGCCCGCGCGGGAAAATCAGATATGATTGTGTTCTCTGCATGTGTGAGTTACGAGGCATCGCTGACCTAAGCCTACGTTGTCCTAGCTGACACGGGTAGATGAGCCATCACATCGAAGATTCCGTCATGGACGGATTTAATCCGACTACGGAAGAGTACGATGGAAGATTCAGCATTTCTCCGGCTTACAAATCGAAGACGGAGAAAACCTTGCAGGGTTCTTTGGGAGGACTACAAGATGTTGCTTGACGATCTGCCGACATCCATCTAGACGGAGCATTCCACGTGAAGAGGCAAGACGGCGCAAGATCTCGGAGTTCTCCGGGGGCTACTGTTGGGGATATGCTATATGGGTATCCTTATAGCATGTCTCTTATCCGGCTAACCCGGGTGGCCCATAGTCGGTAGCATGGCCTATGGCCTGATGGGCGGCCCTGTTAGGTGGATCCAGAAGGGAGGCCCATGCCGGATAAAGGAAGGCTACGATGGAGTTACCAGCGTACCCGGAGCCTTGGAGTGCAAGATACACAAGACTAGTGATAGACGGTGTAGGACTCTGTAACCTGTCCGGCTAGGACTTTTCCCTGTAACCCTAGGACCTGGCAACTATATAAGTCGGGCCTATGGGAGCCTTTAGGGCACAATCTCATACCATCATAGATCGACACACACAACCTCGCACAGCGAACCTATCTCTATAACTCGGCGTATTGGCCTTATAGTGATTTATAGCAGGAGTAGGATTCCTCCACCGTTGTGGGATCTGAACCTGGGTAAGCTGTGTTACCTCGTACCCGTCAACCGTTCGCCTTACCCCACGTCTCTAAACACGCACTGTGAGGACCCCTCCATGGCGTACTCGTCGGCAATACCACGACACCGGGGCGGCGACGGCTTCTGCTTAGGCGGGGCCATAGCTAAGCTTCCTAAGAGTGTATCTTATTTATTCGAAACTAGTTCGACTAACTGTTGAATCTTTATTTCCCTTTCTCAGCATAAGAGTGCTAAGATATTAAAAATACAGGTCATGGCTAGCAACCGGATCGGGCAATGTACCAGGTCAGGGTTCCATTTTAAGTATATTTACGAGTGTGTCCTTAGTTGTGTCCAGAAATTTTGCCTGTGCCACTACGGTCGTAGAATTGTAACAACACCATCAGAAATAGGGGAAGAGGACGTGGCGTTTTACTGACTGGTGGGACCCGCAACCTCGACCATCGACGGCACGCATCCCAGGTTCGAGGATTAGTGCTCCCCATTATTCTGTGATTTTCCATATTCTGTCGCTCGCTCGCAGCTCCGCTCCGCTCCACCGCTCTGGTCTTGCACGCCGCCACTCTGTCCCCTCCGGCAACACTCTCGTCCTTTCCCTGGACTATCATCCTCCCATCATCCCCTACCCGCCCTACCCGCCCTGCCTTGCCCCCTTGCCGTGTCTCCTTTCCTCCGTCGCCGCCTAGGCGTGTCTGGGAACAAAAATCGTTTGGTGGGCGCTAGGTTCTCGCGCAACGATGGTGGTTTGATCTGGATCCCGCACAAAAATGGATCCTGCATGGCCGGAGAACACGGAGATGGGTCCTTCCCAGACGGAGAGTGAGGAGATGGACCCTTCAAGGCTGGAGAACATGGAGGAGCACAAAACAGGGAAAGAGGACGCGGGGTGCAAAGCTTTGGTGCTCTAGAGCCCATTGAATGTTCCATACATCCTTCCTAAAGGGTAAGAACTGCAATTCCATCTCTGCATCTCCCAATTAGCGTTTCTAGTCCCATGTTGATGGAGAGGATCTGTGTTGGTGACCGTAGGACGTCTGCTTCATCCAGATTTCTTTTGAAGATCCGGCATGGGTGTCGGACTGAAACCTTGTCTGACGGTAGAATCACAGTTACCAGTGGATTTGATTATAGACTGACAGTAGACGCGGAGGACATAACTCTAAGTGACTTGCGCATGCAATTTGGCAACTTTCCCATTGGCCAGCATGATGAATTCGTAATCAGGTACTATGACACAAATTCGCAGACTTTCTGCGACGTTAGAACTGAGGAGGCTCTGGCCATGATGTGGAGTAAACACCTCGGCACAGGGACTGTGCTGATGTTTGTGCACATCGTTAATAAAGATACTGGGGAAGAGACTGTCCTGAATGATACCAGGCCGTGTGGAATGTGAATAGAGCATGCTCTATTTTTGATACCGAGCGCGACCGGCCAGCCTTTCATTGAGCATGAATACATCGAAATGTGTGGCGGTCAGGCTGATTTTGTGCTCGAAGATGATGATGATGATGATGATGATGATGATGATGATGATGATGATGATGATGAGAAAACATATCCATATGTGGCTGCTGACTGATAGGATGGAGAGTAGGGAATATTTGGTTGATTCGAACTATGAGCCTAACTATGGGACTGATGAGGAAGAGGATTGTGAGGATGGGGAAATGGGATGCAGATACAATGAAAAAGATGAGGACAGGCCAGTGATACACTTTGATAGGGACAACCCTATAATTGATGAGGGGACTGTCTTTGATACTGTGGAGGAATGCAGATATGTCGTTGCTACCTATGCAATAAGAGTTGGGTTTGAATTTATCGTTGAAAAGAGCGACCAAAAGAGATTTAGGGTGCATTGTAGGGAAAGTAAGGTGTGTAAATGGAGATTGCATGCATCTCCAATGCGGGGTGGACACCCATTTCAGGTTGTAATAGCTACATTTAGTTTTGGTCTTTCTCATATTTTTCTGCTGATCAGTCCTCTGATTTATTTTTATTCCCATTGAATGCAAATCAAGGTAAACACGAAGAAACACAACTGCTATAATACTTATTTAAGTGATAAAGTTAGACCGGCGACAACCAAGTGGATTGTTGCTAAGGTACTTGAATTGGTGAGGCAGGATCGTAACATTAGACCTGCTGAACTCAGAACTAAGCTTAGCGAAAAGTTTAACATTCTGATTCCTTACCATAGTCTTTGATGGGAAGGAGATGGCTCTAGACTTTATTCACGGCAAGTGGACTGACAGTTTTCACATGTTGTATAGTTTCAAAGATGAGGTAGAGAAGACATCACCTGGTAGTGTTGTTGACATTTATTACGAGGTTGTGAAAGGAAGAGAAAAGATCTCAAGGGGGTCAAGTATAAGAAGGCGGATAAAAAATGCTTCAGGAGATATTTTGTCTGCCTGAAGGCATGTTGGAAGAGGTTCCTAGATGGCTGCAGGCCATACTTGGCAACAGATGCAACTTCTTTAACAAGGAAGTTCAGGGGACAGCTTGCTACCGCTTGTGCTGTGGACGCGCATAATTGGCTTTTTCCCATAGCCTATGTTGTTGTCGAGGGTGAATCGACTGAAAGCTGTACATGGTTCATGCATAGACTACGTGCAGTAATTGGTCACCCTAAAGGCTTGGTGATACACACCGGTGCATGCAAGGGGCTTCAGAATGTTGTTGATGATGTGTTTCCTGGGGTTGAGCATAGGGATTGCATGCGGCACCTCGCTACTAGCTTCACGAACAAGTTCAAAGGAAATACCTTTGAAGACAACTTGTGGTGATCAGCATACACGTACACCCCAAGCACGCATGCTACTTACATGCAGAACTTATATACCATGTTAAAGCTGAAAGAATACCTCGAAGAACATCATAACAAGTTATGGGCCAGAAGCAAGTTTGGTGAGTTAAGAAAAGTGGATTTTGTTTGCAATAATCAGACAAAAAGGTTCAATCCTAAGAATAGGAGCATGAAGTCACTTGCAATTGTTATTTTGTTAGATGCAATAAGATAGTGTATAATGGTGAAGATAGATTTTAGGCAGAGAATTTGTGCAAGAAAATTTGTAGGCCATAAAATAATTCCAAAGGTGGTTTTATTACTAAATGCAAGAACCAGGGCAATGAGAACGATAAATACGAGGATGGTCAGAAGTTCCAATACATTGGTTGAGGTTTATGCACAAGACAAGCACGGAACTGAATGGAGGTTTACTATAGACATTGGTAGACTTGTTCATGCAGGAAGTGGCGGGTTACTGGTCTGCCATGCCACCATGCACTGCACTTCATCTTAAAGGTGAGAGGTAGAGGTGCTGAAATAGAGAACTATGTTCATAATTATTTCTTCGTGGACAAGTTTGCTGCAACTTATGCAGAAAATGTACCACTTATTGCTGATGAAAATGAATGGGCGATAGTCGATCCAGGGTTCAAACTCGAACCACCAGTTCTTAGGAGGCCACCTGGGAGGCCTAGAAAGGAAAGGACCGAAGCCTTCACTGCAAAAGGTTCGAGACTAGAAGCAAGGAAACGGAAGTGCAAACAGTGTGGAGGGTTGAGCCATATCAAGAGGCTATGCAAAAACCCAGTTCCACATGATTTTGGAGATGCTGACCTTGTCCCCGTTCACATCACGGAGGTACAAGATGAGGCTTCTCAGACAGAACTGGAGGAATAGCAGTGAGATGACGTGGAGGAAGTGCTGGATGTGAAGGAAAACGGTGATGCGCATGTGGAGGGAAACGTTGGTAAGTAGCAATTGGCTGAGGACGTGGACGTGCTAGCGGGGATAGGGGCAAAAAGAAAAAAATGGTAAGCGGGAGCGGAAGGGAACGATAAGAATGGAGTTGAGTTTGAATATGAAGAAGTTGCTGGGTGATTGAGGATGTTCTTGAGGATCTTTCGGCTAACTGCAGGAGAAACAATAAATCCCTGTCAATTTCGTCTCTGTACGATTCTTCGGACGAAAGGTAAGCTTGAAACTAGTTTTACTTGGCATTTTGATCATTTTTGTTTATGTCCTCATCAACTGTTGTTTACTGCAGCATGGGATTGAACATTAATAAGAGGAGCAGAGAGGAGGTGGCACAGTAACGTCGTTCTTGATTTTTTATTGAAATTTATTTATATCTGGTACTTGTAACGGGTATGTGATGTGTCGTGTCGACCTGATTCGAGGTTGTTAGATTGTACATTAATTTTTAAACGGATTACCCATAAATAATAATCATGGATTTGTAACAATTCAACGACCAAAATTATGGCCGTGTCATGAAGTTGCCTTGTCGCCTGCAGTGTTGGCCTGGAAGGACCGATGGCACAGGACCAGCATGATGGAATTTTTTCCTTCGCTCCTGCTACCATGTTCCAAACTTGATTGCGCTACCGTTTTATCACACATCTAGACCCACATGTCATCCTCTCATTAGAAGAAACGTGTTTGTGATGGACTTCAATGTGAGTGATTTAGCAATATAGACACTAAAACACAATAGCAGTACAGATAGAACTAGTTCTTATTTCATCTCTTAAAACCTTGTTCGACTAGAATCAACATCAATACCTTATCCCAAATTTGAATAGCAGATCATCAGAATCAAGACCGTCATATATGTCATCTACCACCTTGTGGATGCAGAATGAGTAATCCAGGATGAACCTATTATGTTTATTAATCAGAAAATTCCGTAAATATTTAGTCATCCTAGCGGCAGTCGGCGACGCGCTGCTCTTCGGCTCGAAAAACAGGCTATATTCGGCAAACTCCTCCTGGTCCCCTCCCATCATTGAAGGTTTATATAAGTGCAACTCCACCATGTACCACAGAAACTTGCATGCTGTCGACCTTACGCACTCAACGGATATGGCGAGGCCAGAGTGGAGCAAATCAAATCGCACGGCGAACACTGTACCATCGTCCCCTGATCCGACGGTCTCTACACTCCATGAGCCTGGTGCCAGCAAAGGCTGAGAGATGTACCTGTGTTCCACACCGTAGTGGAAACTGTGCACTTCCATTGAGTGGGATTTTTCGAGGTGGGCGAGGAGCGCTGTGGGCGGGGTGGCGAACTCGCAGCCAGGCTCAGGGCAGTAGTACAGACTGTGCAGGCATGCCATCTTGTGGTTGACCAAGTCGTGGAAGGCGACCAATGTCCCGCAGCCGTCGTTGGGGCATCTGCTACCTTTTCCGCCAGTGACTTGGCAGCGCAACTCCTTGGAGCATGCGTCCAGCCTGACGGCGCTGGTAGTGTCCATACGCATAGCGATTTCTCCGAAGGCATCATCCCCGAACTTGCTTCAGCCACCATACCAAATCTTGTGCATCGAATCCAATATTGAGTCCGGATGAACTGGGGGCGAGGGCGGATTCATTATTGTTGGGGTTTCTTGGAGAAGAGTGATGGCGGCCTTCAAGAACCAATTCTGCAGGCGAGAACGAAGTGCACAGTAGATGGAGAATATGGGAGGCTCTTTGATCAAGGGTTGTTTGTGTGTTGCCTCGTCGGTCTTCTGCAGTGTGCTACTGTATCGAGGACGCCGACTAGACTAGCAAGCGGGAAGCAGATCTTTTGCGGATACGTGCGTCTCCTTCTCCTCTGACGCACACCAAAATTATGACTGTGCCATCAACTGCTGGGAGCAAAGACAGCGTACCGTCCCATCAGCCTCGCCTCTTCTTTGTCAGCGACGTCGCATCGGCAACGTTAGGGGCATTGATGCTCTATAAGAGGAAAAAGGTAGACTCAAACAATGTTGTACACGCTCTTATAACTTGGTCAGTCTATCCGAACAGGTCATTAAAGCTACTGTACATAGATTAAATTTAGGCTAATGTGACCCTAATCGACCATGCCACTCCCGCTGTCTTCGTTGTGCACGACGTCCTCCACGTCGTCGTCCGCCTCTTCCGAGTCTGAATCGATAAGGATGAGCCTGGCGGCATTCCTCTTCACGTGTGTTGCACGGCGTGCAATCATCGATAACGGTGGAGGGTGTACGCCTAGGAACTACCCAGAAGGGTTGCCTCCCTTTGGGGTTGCGCACATCCGGGTGGATCTTCGAACGGTGAGCTCTGCAAATCCAAATCAACGTCTCCCGCTCCTTCTTGAAACACCTTGTCCAGTATGCGCTGGTGTGGGCGTATCGTTCCATTGCCCTCTTTCGCTATGGCAGCTGGCGGTGACGCTCCTCGATCTGCCTCGATAGCGCAAAGCCACGCAGGAGCGGCGCCACGGGCACCCCGACGTAGCTGAGCTCGTAGCCGGACGGTAGCCTCACAAGAGGCGGCGCGAGTATGTCGTACTGGGTGAACAACTCGGCCTTGTGCAAGCTGAGATGGGGCCTCTCCATGGCGAGACGCCGTTTCTTCATGTAGGATTCGATGCTTGTGCTGACGCGAGTTGCAGGGAACGAACGGGGCTTGAGCTTCGGCCACACGGTCGCGTTTATAAAGTCAAGGAGGTAGGCCCACTGGTGGTTTCCAGGGCCAGTAGGGACGCAGAAATGGCTGCTCGTGGATCGCTATTGCAAAGGAAGATCCTTATCGTCCATTCTCCCCAATCCAACGGTGCCTAACAATTGGGACGCAGAATCAACCTGACCCCGTGGGGGGCTTCTAGAAGTCCCTAATCTTGCACCTCCTTTGGGAAAACACTGGTTTTTCGTGTTCAGAAAATGGAAAGTTGAGATTTCTCCAAAGCATCATGAAATCTCTAGTTGGAGAAGTCACTTGCGATGCCAAAAGGGAGCTAGGTGCCAGGTTTGGGCTCAATCCATGGAGTGGTTCCATGTTCTGGGCAGTGAGTGGGGATCTAGGGTTGGAAGCCATGTTTACTCCCACTCGATAGACATCATGGTCATGCCTTGCGTGCCAAATGACCTGGTATGCCATGCCTATGATTTTATGAGGGAACTGGGTCACATGCAAGGGCTCCATGAGCCGTTTTCACGTTTTTTTTAGATTCTATTTGGTGTTGCCCAAGAAAACGGCAAAACCCGTCGGCGGCCGCGGCAACGCGACAGTCAGTGCAATCTTGTACCCAGGCATGCATCCAGCCTAGGTACCCCATGGGGCACCCCAAACCATTTTCCCCAAAAATTGAGAGTGTCTTATAGGGTACATACAGTTAGAAACCGCATTTACCAGGCCGTAACTCGGAAAAAATATAGTACATGCCTGCACCACGAGATAAATACCCACCTCCCGGGAATGGCCATGCACCATGGTGTAGCATGTGTGGAAATTGCCTTGGGCCCATGAACGCGCCGTAATCTTGCACCTCCTTTGGGAAATGCCCGTTTTTCGGAATCAGAAAATGGAAAGTCGAGATTTCTCCAAAGCACCACAAAATCTCTAGTTGGAGAAGTTGCTTGCGATGCCAAGAGGGAGCTAGGTTCTGGGTTTAGGCTCAATCCATGGAGTGGTTCCATGTTCTAGGCAGCGAGGGGGGGTCTAGGGTTGGAAGACGTGTTTACTCACACTCGATAGTCATCCTGGTAGTGCCTTGGGTGCCAAATGACCTGGTTTTCCTTGCCTATGATTTTATGAGGGCAGTGGGTCATATTCAAGGGATCCAGGAACCATTTTCACGTTTTTTTTGTTTTTTAGATTCTGTTTGGTGCAGCACAAGAAAACAGCGAAACCCGTCGGCGGCCATGGCAACGCGATGGTCGGTGCAATCTTGGACCCAGTCATGCATCCAGCCTTGGTACCTCATGGGGCACCCCAAACCATTTTTCCCCAAAAATTGGGAGTGTCTTATAGGGTACATACAGTTAGAAACCGCATTTACCGGGCCGTAACTCGGAAAAATACAGTACATGCATGCACCACGAGATAAATACCCACCTCCCGGGAATGTCCATGCACCATGGTGTAGCATGCATGGAAATTGCCTCGGTCCCATGGGTCCACCCTAATCTTGCACCTCCTTTGGGAAAACACCGGTTTTTCAGGTTCAGAAAATGGAAAGTCGAGATTTCTCCAAAGCACCACGAAATCTCTAGTTGGAGAAGTCGCTTGCGATGCCGAGAGGGAGCTAGATGCCGGGTTTCGGCTTAATCGATGGAGTGGTTCCATGTTTTGGGCAGCGGGGGGATCTAGGGTTGGAAGCCATGTTTACTCACACTCGATAGACATCCTGGTGGTGCCTTGGGTGCCAAATTACTAGTATGCCCTGCCTATGATTTTATGAGGGCAGTGGGTCACATGCAAGGGCTCCAGGAGCCGTTTTCACGTTTTTTATTTTTTTTAGATTCTGTTTGGTACTGCCCAAGAAAACAGCGAAACCCGCCGGTGGCCGTGGCAACGTGACGGTCGGTGCAATCTTGGACCCAGGCATGCATCCAGGCTAGGTACCTCATGGGGCACCCCCAAACCATTTTTCCCTGAAAATGCAGAGTGTCTTATAGGGTACATACAGTTAGAAACCGCATTACCGGGTCGTAACTCGGAAAAGGTACAGTACATGCCTGCACCACGAGATAAATACCCACCACCCGAGAATGGACATGCACCATGGTGTAGCATGCGTGGAAATTGCTTCGGGCCCATTGGCACGCCCTAATCTTGCACCTCCTTTGGGACAATGCCGGTTTTTCGGGTTCAGAAAATGGAAAGTCGAGATTTCTCCAAAGTACCACGACATCTCTAGTTGGAGAAGTCGCTTGCAAAGCCTAGAGGGAGCTAGGTGTCGGGTTTGGGCTCAATCCATGGAGTGGTTCCATGTTCTGGACATGCGAGGGGGATCTAGGGTTGGAAGCCATGTTTACTCACACTCGATAGAAATCCTGGTGGTGTCTTGGGTGCCAAATGACCTGGTATGCCTTGCCTATGATTTTATGACGGCATTGGGTCACATGCAAGGGCTCTAGGAGCCATTTTCATGCTTTTTTATATATTTTTTAGATTCTATTTTTTGCTGCCCAAGAAAACAGCAAAAACCGTCGGCGGCTACGGCAACGCGACGGTTGGTGCAATCTTGGACCCAGGCATGCATCCTGCCTAGGTACCCCATGGGGCACCCAAAACCACTTTTCCCTGAAAATTGAGAGTGTCTTATTGGATACATACAGTTAGAAACCGCATTTACCAGACCGTAACTCGGAAAAAATACAGTACATGCCTGCACCACGAGATAAATACCCACCTCCCGGGAATGACCATGCACCATGGTGTAGCATGCGTGGAAATTTCCTCGGACCCATGGGCGCGCCCTAATCTTGCACCTCCTTTGGGAAAACGCCGGTTTTGAGGTTCAGAAAATGGAATGTCAAGATTTCTCCAAAACACCACGAAATCTCACGTTGGAGAAGTCGCTTGCGATGCCGAGAGGGATCTAGGTGCCGGGTTTGGGCTCAATCCATGGAGTGGTTCCGTGTTCTGGACATGCGAGGGGGGGTCTAGGGTTGGAAGCCATGTTTACTCAAACTCGGTAGACATCCTGGTCATGCCTTGCGTGCCAAATGACATGGCATGGCCTGCCTATAATTTTATGAGGGCACTGGGTCACATGCAAGGGCTCCAGGAGCCGTTTTCACGTGTTTTATATTTTTTTAGATTTTGTTTGGTGCTGCCCAAGAAAACGACAAAACCCGTCGGTGGCCGCGGCAACACGACGGTCGGTGCAATCTTGGACCCAGGCATGCATCCAGCATTCCTACCCCATGGGGCACCCCAAACCATTTTTCCCCGAAAATTAAGAGTGTCTTATAGGGTACAACAGTTAGAAACCGCATTTACCGGACCATAACTCGGAAAAAAATAAATTACATGCCTGCACCACAAGATAAATACCCACCTCCCAGGAATGGCCATGCACCATGGTGTAGCATGCATGGAAATTGCCTCACGCCCATGGGCGCGCCCTAATCTTGCACCTCCTTTGGGAAACGCCGGTTTTTCGGGTTCAGAAAATAGAATGTCGAGATTTCTCCAAACACCATGAAATCTCTAGTTGGAGAAGTCGCTTGAGATGCCGAGAGGGAGCTAGATGTCGGGTTTGGGCTCAATCCATGGAGTGGTTCCATGTCCTGGGAAGCGAGGAGGGGGTGTAGGGTTAGAAGCCATGTTTACTCACACTTGATAGACATCCTGGTGGTGCCTTGGGTGCCAAATGACCCAGTATACCATGCCTATGATTTTATGAGGGAAGTGGGTCACATGCAAGGGCTCCAGGAGCCATTTTCACGATTTTTTATATTTGTTTTAGATTTTGTTTGGTGCTGCCCAAGAAAATGGCGAAACCCTCCGGCGGCCGTGGCAGCATGACGGTCGGTGCAATCTTGGACCCAGGCATGCATCCAGCCTATTCCCCATGGGGCACCCCAAACCATTTTTCCCCAAAAATTGAGAGTGTCTTATAGGGTACATACAGTTAGAAACCATATTTATCGGACCTTAACTCGAAAAAAATACAGTACATGCCTGCACCACGAGATAAACACCCACCTCCCGGGAATGGCCATGCACCATGGTGCAGCATGCGTGGAAATTGCCTCGCGCCCATGGGCGCGCCCTAATCTTGCACCTCCTTTGGGAAAACGCTGGTTTTTTGGTTTCAGAAAATGGAAAGTCGAGATTTCTCCAAAGCACCACGAAATCTCTAGTTGGAGAAGTCGCTTGCGATGCCGAGAGGGAGCTAGGTGCCGGGTTTGGGCTCAATCCATGGAGTGGTTCCATGTTCTGGGAAGCGAGGGGGGTCTACGATTGGAAGCCATGTTTACTCACACTCGATAGACATCCTGGTGGTGCCTTGAGTGCCAAATGACCCGGTATACCCTGCCTATGATTTTATGAGGGAAGTGGGTCACATGCAAGGGCTCTAGGAGCCGTTTTCACGGTTTTTTCAATTTTTTTAGATTCTGTTTGGTGCTTCCCAAGAAAACGGTGAAACCTGCCGGCGGCCGCGGAAATGCGACGGTCAGTCCAATCTTGGACCTAGGCTAGCTTCTAGCCTAGGTACCCCATGGGGCACCCCAAACCATTTTTCCCCGAAAATTGAGAGTGTCTTATAGGGTACATACAGTTAAAAACTTCATTTACCGGGACGTAACTCGGAAAAAATACAATACATGCCTACACCACGAGATAAATACCCAACTCCTGGGAATGGCCATGCACCATTGTGTAGCATGCGTGGAAATTGCCTCAGTCCCATGGGCGCGCCCTAAGCTTGCACCTCCTTTGGGAAAACGCCAGTTTTTCGGGTTCAGAAAATGGGAAGTCGAGATTTCTCCAAAGAACCCTGAAATCTCTAGTTGGAGAAGTCTCTTGCAATGCCGAGAGGGAGCTAGGTGTCGGGTTTGGTCTCAATCCATGGAGTGGTTCCATGTTCTAGGCAGTGAGGGGGGATCTAGGGTTGGAAGCCATGTTTACTCACACTCGATAGACATCCTGGTGGTGCCTTGGGTGCCAAATGACCTGGTATGCCCTGCCTATGATTTTATGAGGACAGTGGGTCACATGCATGGGCTCCAAGAGCCATTTTCACATTTTTTATTTTTTTTAGATTTTGTTTGGTGCTGCCCAAGAAAATGGTGAAACCCGTCGGCGGCCGTGGCAACGCGACGGTTGGTGCAATCTTGGACCCAGGCATGCTTCCAGCCTAGGTACCCCATGGGGAACCCCAAACCATTTTTCCCCGAAAATTGAGAGTGTCTTATAGGGTACATATAGTTAGAAACCGCATTTACCGGGCCGTAACTCGGGAAAAAATACAGTACATGTCTGCACCACGAGATAAATACCCACCTCCCGGGAATGGCCATGCACCATGGTGTAGCATGCGTGGAAATTTCCTCGGGCCCATGGGCGCGCCCTAATCTTGCACCTCCTTTTGGAAAACACCGGTTTTTCGGGTTCAGAAAATGGAAAGTAGAGATTTCTCCAAAGCACCACAAAATCTCTAGTTGGAGAAGTCATTTGCGATGCCGAGAGGGAGCTAGGTGCTGGGCTTGGGCTCAATCCATGGAGTGGTTCCATGTTCTGGGCAGCGAGGGGGAGTCTAGTGTTGGAAGCCATGTTTACTCGGATTTTCCCTCTATTCTAGTCACAAATACTCGGAAAAGACCTTACTATAGCTCACACAGAAACCAGTACGCCATGATTGGTCAGACAATTGTCACACGGATCGTGCCAGCCAACCATTGATCCTCTTTGATCCATCGGCCACACGAAATTGTTATAGTAGCAACATCCCAGTATTATTACACACGATATGGTAGTTACAAAAATTACAATGCAGGACGTGGCAGTTAAATATGTAATAACAATACTAACAATAGAACATTACTCGTCATCGTCATCATCGGTGGCGGCGGCGGTGTCCTCCAATGACTCGTTGGCAACTCCCTCCTCGTATATACTCGCCCTATCCTCGTCGGAGTCCTCCTCCTCCTCGTAGTACCACGGGTTGACGTCACTCTCCTTCGCTTCTGCCTCCAACTGCTCCATGAATGCCTCCTCATTGCCCGAGTCGGAGTCGGAGTCGTCGCTGGCTCCTCTATTCCTCTTGCCCTTGTTCATGGTGGTCTTGCATGTTTTCTTTCGGCACTCCTCCGTCTTGGCTGCTGCTAGGCGCTCCCCCGTCTTTGCCGGTGCAACGTGCTTCTTGGGTGTGGCGGGTACGACAAGCTTCGACGTCACGGTGTCCTCGAGAGCCGATGTCGATGGATCCGGGCGTGGCCGGACACGTCGTGGTGCCTTAGTGGGTGCCGGCAGGCACGAACGATGCCGCGACGAGCAGGTGACGTGGGACGGTTAGCCACCGGCAAGGATCTTCCACGGCACGGTTCCATGCGGCACGAGGAAGTTGTTCGGAAATGCGCGATGGCGGGTACACAGAGTTGGGTGCCGGTCCTATTAGGGGCGCCAGGAGCATCTCATAGTCTAGTCACGTAAAAATTGTGCTAAATCATAAAATATCTATGTATTGGGAGTGTTGTCACATAACAAACCACAAAATGCGCCATGTGGCAGCGTCGGGAAGTGTCCAGTGTGTGCCTGTCGACGTGGAGTTGAATGTTCCATCATGTTATGTTCGTGCAGCAGTTGCGCGCGTCGTGACAACCCCTTCAGCATGCATGCACGCTGGACGTACAGCTCGTAATTACTTCATCCCTCGTAGTCCCACCCCTATCCACGGGATACTATGCGGCGCACGCCGAAGCCCTCACTGAACAGTCCATCTCATTAAAGCCAGTCCAATCGAGTCCCATCGTGTGGAGTTTGGGGTTTTATTCCCTGGTTCTGCCAGTCACGCTTCTTTGAGAAGGAAGCGACATAGGCCATCGATTAACAAATGAGCGGTGGATGTAGGTTGAGATAGCACCGGAGTAAACCGTGGTCTTGTATAAGACTGTCCAACGGACTGGACTCTTTGACCATTCTCCCCCGCACATCACTTTCTTCTTCCTCTTGCCCCCACCTTCCTCCATCTGCATTAGCCATGGATCCCCAGAGGAGAGGCAGAGGCAGATTGGCCGTGCGCGCGGAGAGAATGGAGAAAAATCATCGCCTTGGACTTATTGCTCAACCAGCTACTCAGTCCTCCCCTCGCACAGAGACCCAATCTCTCCTAGAAATAGCGCTGAATGTTCCAACAGGCTGGGGCTCCTTCCGCTCCCGGTACAGTCTTGTTCTTCTTCTTCTCTGTTTTCTTCTTCTTCTATGTCTACTTCTTCTTATTATTATTACGATGCTACATATTCCAGGGCGGCTGTGGACCCTGAAAGCAGCACGATGGCGGCGGTGGCGCTGCATGTTACAACAGGCCAGGGCTCCTCCTGGTCCAGTCTTCTTCTTCTATGTCTTCTTCTTATTATTATTACTATGCTACATTATCTAGGGTGTCCGTGGACCCTGAAAGCATCAGGATGGCGGCGGTGCTGCATGTTGCAGCAGGCCAGGCTCCTCCTGATACAGTCTTCTTCTTCTTATATGTCTACTTCTTATTCTTCTTCTTATTACTATGTTACATATTCCAGGGCGGCCGTGGACCCTGAAAGCAGCACGATGGCAGCGGCGGCGCTGCATGTTGTAGCAGGCCAGGGCTCCTCCCGGTACAGTCTTCTTCTTCCTATTTTTCTTCTTCTTCTATGTCGACTTCTTATTCTTCTTATTATTACTATGCTACATATTCCAAGGCGGCCGTGGACCCTGAAAGCAGCACGATGGCAGCGGCGGCGCTGCATGTTGCAGCGGACCAGGGATCCTCCCGGTACTATGCTACATATTCTAGGGTGGCTGTGGACCCTAAAAGCAGCACGATGACGATGGCGCTGAATGTTGCAGCAGGCCAGGTCTCCTCCTAGTACAGTCTTCTTCTTCTCCTTGTTCTTCTTCTTACTCTGCTACATATTCCAGGACGGTCGTGGATCCTGAAACCAGCACGATGGCGGCGGCATCGCAGGACCCGTTCGACACTGTTCCCTGGCTCCACGAGATAGGAAATCCCGACATGCATTTGGTTTTATTTTTGAGATTCTAAATGTGTAAATATTATCGTGTCTGCCCGCAAGTAGCCTCCAAGTAGGGACCACGCTCAATCTTCATAGACGCATTTGGGGTTTTTGTGACTTGAATATTGTGCTTTCTTGGAACATGCAGTATAATTATAGAGTGCCTATTTTAAATAACATGAATGATGCAGCAAATGAAGGCCGATTGCCGTGACAAGGTGGACGTGATCAATGCTAAGATAGACAACCAACTGCAGGGTGCACGCTCCCTAACCCAGGTTAATGATCACCTTCGAAGGCGTTTGTCTCTGCAGAAGGAGATCACGCTTGATTTTTCACTTACCATCAAGAGGCTCGAAGCAGAGCGTGATGAGCTGCATAGGGTGATCGATGAGCTGCAAAAGTTGATCGCACACAGCTTGTCCAAACAAGACCTGGCCATCAACTTAATTATGAATCTCTTGCATGACAAGAAGAATCTCTAGGATAGATGCGTCCTCCTGCTGGACGAAGTCACCGAGACACGCGGAGAACGCATCATCGAAGCAAAGGCTACCATCGAAGCCTACAATGACAGGGACCTTTGCCTGGATGTATTGAGACAGATGAAGGAGGACATGGGTCGAGGTCTCACCATGCCCAAGAGTCCAAACAAGGAGAATGGGGAGCTAACGGCAATGCCCAAATCAGATTTAGAGTAGGGGGCAAGAATCTCATTTCATGCTCTGCTGCTTTTGTAATTTATACATGTCGTGCAATTAAGCAATCTTGGAGCAACTTCTTATTTCTCTGTTTATCTTACTTGCCTGTCAACTTAATTATGGGTTTGTGTTCTCATGAATGGTCATCATCCTTTCTTTCCATTATGTATCTGAGCTTGGAATTAGATTATGACAATGCCACTACTATTTGGTTACATTGGAAAAACCCACAGCACCCTTAGTTGGATAAAGTCCCACGTTGCTTTGAAATTGAAATTAGAACCATGCCACTACTTTATCCTGTTGAATTGGGAAAATTAGACTTTATTACTCTGAAATTGAAATAAGTACTGTGCCACTACTTTATCCTGTGGAATTGGGAAAATTAGGCTTTATTGCTCTGAAATTTAAATTAGGATTGTGCCACTATTTTATCCTGTTGAATTGGGAAAAAAGTCTATATTGCTCGGAAATGGAAATTAGGACTGTGCCACTACTTTATCCTGTTGAATTGGGAAAAAAGGCTATGTTGCTCTAAAATTGAAATTAGGACTATGCCACTACTTTATCTTGTTGAATTAGTCATATAAATTAGAAGTATGCCACTAGTTTATCTAGTTGAATTGGGAAAAAGCCTATATTGCTCTGACATTATCTCTGGAATTAGGACTGTGCCACTAGTTGATTCTATTAAATTTGTGCAATCCTTGATTGCTCTGTCCTTAAAATTATGACTTTGACACTATTTAATCGTTTAAATTGTGGAAACTAACCACATATTTTTGTTGTAGCAAAAGAGGCGAAAGCTCAACCTAGAACTGCCAACCTGGCTAAAGGACAAGATGGCTATCCAACTGGAGAAGCAGAATTTTCAGAAAGTGTCCCATGACTGCCTGAGAGAAGAAGTCGCCATCCTTTATGACAAGTGCCATAGTCTAAAGGTGGACATCGTCAGCTGGAAGGAACTTCGCGAGAAAAGTATCGCCTCGGCGCGTGCGAAGGAGGACATCATCAAGGATCTCATGGTGGATAATCTTAAGCTTACTGATAAGCTTGTCGCTTCCCAGACGGAGCGCTTGAACCAGCAGGAGGCGCACGTCCAAGTACTGAGGGAGCAGGTAAAAACCAAAGCGGACCTGATCGAACAAACCCTCAAACTGGAGCTTCTCGGAAAGGAACACGACAATCTCCGCGCCAGGCTCAGTGCAAACTATAAGTTCCTCAGAAGTTAGTTTGCAACCTATGTGTTCTAACGGACCAAAACGTGTTTTATCCATGTGTAGTAGTGATTTTGTAAACGTGGACCTCTCTCTATGCAAACTATGCTTTCTTCTAAAAGGTTATTTTGCTCAAGGATTGAGTTTGGATTGGTCAAGATATCACAACTGCAATTCTTACAGTTAACTAGTTTCAGATATTGCCACGGCACAAATTATTCATCTAAAATTTCCTTGATTGTATGTAGCTTGTCCTTGTTCACCTCGCGCTCCTTCTTCAGATCCTTCAACAGCTCCGCAATGCAGTACTATAGCTTCTTATTCTCTTCCATGAGTTGATCCCTCTCCTTTTCTACCTTCTGAATCTTTCGTGCAATTCCCACCACCAAGCTCCCATTGATTGTGTCATTTAGTTCTGACCGCAAATTCTTGATTTCCTGTTCCGGCTCCTTATTTCCTACCAAGAGCTTGTAATTTTCTGCAGCTGCATCATGGGCATCTGTAAATCACCCTGAACTTTCGAGCTCAAACATATCCCACAACTGGGCCAAACATTTCTTAAGTGCGTATGGCCACTCAAGATCCACCCACTCTACTGTTTTACACACCGGGCCAACCTAAAAAAACACGGGACCTAATTATCAACATAACAATACACAATTTTCTTCATGTCCCCATTGTACATAACGAAAGCAAACCTGATTTTTACAGCCCAAAAACCTTCTTCCAGTGTTACTTCCTTCAAATGCAACATATTTCCTCAGTTTTAGCCCATCGTCACATGGTACTTCCCAATCGAGATCTAGGCCCTCCCAATCGGGGTCGTAGATCGTGAGTGGTACCTATAAGGGAACGAAAAGCTAGAAATAAACATGATTGCATGCACATTTCAAGTCTTGGGTAGAGGTAATTACCAATGCCTAAGCATTGCCGAGAAAACAGAGGAACTCACATCAGGGAGGGAAGACTGTTCGATGGATGGAGAATGCATGGAGCGGCAAGGCTGCGATCGTCGGTGAGGAGAGAGAGAGGAGGGTAGTGAGTGGAGAGAGAAGGAGTGGGGAAAGTGAAGTGCGTCAACATTGCAATATTGACTAAATTGGCATGCTACAATGGTTTAATTGATACAATGTCCCATGGCTGGATTACTATCTCATGTCTAATAGTTTTTCTCTTCCTTCATTTTAATTTGTAATATTAATCATGTACTTCCTCCTTCCCAATTTGTTTGACTTACAGAAACATACAAAATCTTATGTACCGAACAATATAAGATTATGGTTTATGGTTTAGGGTGTAATGAACTGTTTATTGTACTAACCTCTTAACCCTTATTCCTAAATCCTAGACCTGTGTGTCCAATAGATCATTGTCTCCTACTTAGTAAGTTTTTTCCCTAAACCCTACGCTCGTTCATCCATGATAGTACTTCCTTCTAAGTAACAGATAATTATCCAGTGATTAGTCAAATTACTGATCCCACATAGCATTATATTACATCATAATCATGTCAACTACAAGGTACTTATATATCACCTTGTTCAGTGATGGTTTCAATGAATGATATGTCTCAAAATCCCAACAGCTCACAGCACATTATATTACAATCTCTCAACAATCATAATCTCAGAAACAAATTTATCACATCATCTTAGAAAACACAATCATGTCAACTACAATGTACTTGTGTCTTATTACAACAACGATGCTTTCATCGAATGATAGGTCCGAAAATCTCAACGGCTCAAAGAACATCGGATTGCAATCTCTGAACAAACACAACCACATCTACACAATTTCAAAGCAACAACAATATTTGTTACAAATATAGGCAGGGGAGCCATGTGGTCTATCTGACAAGCCCTGGGTAGCAGCTCTCATCAGATCTGATCAATGTCTATCGCCTCGTTCTGTTCAGCCACAGCAGGGGCCTCTGCATCCACTACAACTTGTCTAACAACATCAGAAATGGCAGCCAGGAAGAACACCCTCCTGGTTTGCTTCTTTCGTTGCATAATCTGCATCAGATCATCGGTATCCAAAACCTCTATGAACTCCTGCTTCTTATGATGTCACCACTAGAGTCGTGCCATCTTCTTAGGGCCAATAATAATTTCCTTACCAATCATCTCTCTCGTTTCAACAAGAGTTATGTTTTTGGAATCGACAGCTATCTCCAGAGTACATGACGAAATTTGCTTACTAACTCCGCCATCAAGTTTTGTTGTGTATGAGTCCACCTCCAGGTGTATATTGAACTTAGCTTGATCGGCATCTGGTGGTCCGTAAACTCGAGAAGCGTAAGCTCGCAAGAAGATCTCCAGATTCTGATACATATCATCAATCATCGCTTCAACTTTCACATGACGATCAGCTGCACAACACTCCC
Source organism: Avena insularis (assembly GCA_023614405.1). Taxonomy (NCBI): domain Eukaryota; kingdom Viridiplantae; phylum Streptophyta; class Magnoliopsida; order Poales; family Poaceae; genus Avena; species Avena insularis. Next base: position 215,680,679 of record CM042685.1, on the reverse strand, counting down.
AAAGCATCTGAAGCTCATGGGAGTGCTCAATTTGCACATAGGTATCACTCATGTTACGCTACACCAATTTTGCCCTCTGTCTGGATCCCCAAGGAATTCTAGAATGAAGCATATCTATCAGCTGCGAAACAGACACAACCTCTTTGTAGTTGATAAGCAGACGCACATCCTACCCGAACACAACCTTCTCGCAACCAAAATATAGTTTTGCAGTGTACTGGCGGACATGAACCATGAACTCATATAGGTCCGCTGCATCGAAGTTGTTCCTAATTTGATTAAAAGGGGACCTTTCAGTTCATTCGACAATACTTTGCAGTAACTAATCTATTTGCATGACAAGGCACAGATAAGAAAAATTCACCTCTCTCTCTTCTCCCGGGTGGTTTTCTTCGAGATCTGCGTTGCACGACCCCGCACTGCAGCCGAACACTCCGCTGCCGGCCTAGCTTTTTTCTTCAACCCGCTGCTCGTAGGTACCCTATTAGTAGACTTATGGCTGACCTCCTCACTAACCTGGGCTATAGACCTCGTGAATCGCTTGTCCGCGTTGTGCCAGACGCTGCTCCGACGGTTAATCAGTCGCCGACGTAGCTACCACCTTGGCCTCGCTTGACATGCTGCCTCCGGATTCAGTGTGTGTGTGTGGGTGGGTGGGTGGGGGAGGGAGCGGGGAGAAGAAACGATCGTCGCCACCGCCGAACCGGATTCAGTGTAGGGGGAGAAAAAGGACCGCCGCCACCGCCGAATTCAGTGTCGGGGGTTAGGAAAGTACAGGAATGGATTTGCCCATGCGACACGTGGACGGTGACTTAGAAGGGGCACAACAGGGGCATGGCATTTACTAATGTAACGGAATATCCTCACATAATGGCTAAGATTGAAAATATTTGGTTTGGCCACCATTCACTCGAAAATGCCCCTCTCGATAATTACTCCTCGAACTTTTCGAATCGCGGTGATTAACACAACTCGGCCCCGAGATGCCTTCGCCTGCGAACTTTCGGGCCGCAAAGTAGTATCCCCGTATATTTGGTTCTTTGCACATCTATAAACCTTGGACGTTCGGGTTGAGACCCAATAATGTCTATATACATGGTAGGACAATACTGCGAAGCTGTTTTTTCCAAAACTAGTCAAATCTTATGGTTAACGTTTTCATGGCACGTAGCGCATATTACATGATAGGACGTGTCATGCGTAAATCTTTAATTTATTTTTTATTTTTCTTTATTTCATGTAGTCGTTTAAAAAGGGGTTCAAAATTGTCAAGATGAAAAATCTTAGCAAGAAGTCAAACCAGTCTTCAAAACTCTCGGTGGTTTCTGATATATTAATTGACCACCCGATGTGGGTACCTCCAAACGCTTTTTCAAAAACTCGCACAGCATCCCACGATTTACTAGCAGTAGTCAAATTTGACCTAATTTCGATAAATCGGCATAAAGTCATTCAAGTGGACGGAGTTAGCTAGGAAGTTTGAGAACTCATAAAACATGGGAAATCGTAAGTACAACATTTTGGTCCACTGTATAAGTATGAAAACTTGTCTTGTGGTATTCAAAAATCTCGGACTTCCTTTACGGGAAACAAAAATCTCGTCATCACTTGGAAAGTGAGAATGTTCTTTGCTCATAGTTGTAAAATCACACTGATGGTATTGTTTAATACAATAATATGCACGCATCAACCTCTGAAAAGACATTTAATTAACCCCTCGATGGTACAATAATACAATAATAAAATAATACTGAGAATTGAATGTTCTTTCCTCATAGTTCGAAACTCACACTGATGATATTGTTTACTGCAAGAAGATGCACCCATTTACCTCTGAAAATACATTTAATTCAAGAGAAATCTATCGCGCTTACTTGTGTAGCTCAAGTTGACCAAATTTCGTTAAATTGTCAAGATGAAAAATCTTAGCAAGAAGTTGGACTTGTCATCTAAAATCTCGGTGGTTACTGATATAGTAGCTGTGACTCCCTCGTGGGTACCTTCCAAAAGCTTTTTCGTAAACTTTCAAAGCAACCCACAATTTACTTGTAGTTCAAAAGTTTCACCTAATCCGGTAAATAGACATAAAGTCATTTAAGTGGACGGAGTTAGCTAGACCAAAGTTTGAAAACTCCTAAAACATGGGAATTAATCATAAGTACAACATGTCGGTCCACTATATATGTCGAAAGCTTGGCTTGTGGCATTCAGATCCATATTCTTCAGAATTTTTATTCGGAAATGAATAGTCTCGATCGTCATCACTCAGAAAAATTAGAATGTTATTTCCTAATATTTGGAAACTCACACCGACAGTATTCTTTACTACAAGAAGATGCACCCATCTACCATTGTGAAATTACATTTAATTCGAGAGCAATCTATCGCGCCTATTTGTAGCTTAAGTTTGACCTAATTTCGTTAAGTTGTCAAGATGAATAATCTTAGCAAGAAGTTGAACCTGTTGCAAAAACTCTCGATGGTTTCTGATATATTAATTGACCCCTCGATGGTACCTCCAAAATATTTTTTGTAAAAATATCAAAGCAGCCTAAAATTTACTCGTTGTTCAAATTTGACCTAATTTCGATAAATCGGCATAAAGTCACTCAAGTGGGCAGAGTTAGCTAGGGAGTTTGAAAACTCATAAAACATGGAAATCTCAATTACATACAACATGTTGGTCCACTTAATATGTCTGGAAGATTGCTGGATTGTGGCATTCAGATCCATATTCTTTGGACTTTCTTTACGGAAAAGAACAATCTCGTCATCACTCGGGAAATTTAGAATGTTCTTTCTAGATAGTTGGAAACTCACACCGATAGCATTGTTTGCTACAAGAAGATGCACCCATCTACCTCTGAAATTACATTTAATTCAAGAGAAATTAATCTATAAAGCAAGTGAAGTGTGCAAATTTAGCTAGGAAGCTTGAAAATGGAATTATATAAGAAACGGTGGTCCACTTTTTGTGATAATTGGGAGGGTTGTATTTTCTTCTAACTATGGTAGGTCCCCCCGGAGTGAGGTACTTCAGTTAACATGGTCGGTGGAAGTACAAGTTACATCAAGAACCTCGTAAAAAATGAAAATTACATCCAAGTACATGCATTTAGCATAAGGTCCCTAAAACTAAGCAATGAAGTGTGTTTTAAGGTTTGCGCACAATAGCATTCATTATGCTTAGTACTATCAATAGAATCTTCTAGATGCTAAGAATGGAAAAGAAGAACAAACGGTTAGCAATGTTTGGATTTGCTAGTCTTGATCCAACAGTCCATGTTCAAAGTTATCCGTATACTATATAGTTTTTTTAATGAAAAAGATAAGATACGAAGTACTACTATGAATGTCCGGTCTTTTGAATAACCTTTCCCTCCTGATGTTTGGGAAGCAGGTGAAAATTTTGAAACCGAAAAAGGTTGAATCTTTTTGCCGCCAAGGACTAAAGTGGTTTCCTTCCTATGTACTACTCCTACTACACACCAACGCGGCCGCCGAACCGCCAGAGAAACAGAGCTGCCCTCTCTCTCAAAAAAGAAAAAACAGAGCCTTCATACCGAGGCACACGTGCGAAGGGCCACGCTGTGGACGAGGGAGAGAGATCAGTCAGGCCGGTGCGTGAGGGGAGATAGGTGGAGAGATGAGAGGCAACAAAGGATAGAGAAAACACACTTCCATTTTTTTGCGTGCATAGGTCCTGACATTTAGTACTACTAGTAGAGTCAGGAGTACATCATGTCAGGAACCCATCATAAACTTTGCTCTGACATCGAACCGCCTTCAACTCCTCTTCTCTCTTCGCTGCTACCATCTTCCCCTGCTTACGTTTTATTCTCTCTGCAAGTACAGTGCATGCACAAAGGTTAGCATATACTTATGTCTAAGCAACAAAAATACTACTGTACTACAAGTAATAAGCTCCACCAGTGTCTAAACGAGATGATTCGTGGGACCCACTAAACTGAAGAACTTTTGCATGGGAGTTTTAAAGCTTGGTCATATACTACCAAGTGGGCCCATTATTTGCTTTTTCCCTTAGGGCATCCGCAATGTGTAAAAGAAGCACACCTTAAGGCATATAGTAGTACATTATGGAGAAAATAAAGTTACCTCAAGCTTGTGGGTTGCCCATAGAGAATAGAAAAATCATTTCCCCTCCATCATCTCTCTTGCATGGAGGAATATGACCAAGCGATGTGGGTCCTACCTCTTGGCAAATGTTGACCTATACATTGTGGTAATTCTCATAAGCCGGGTGGGTCCTACATTACGAATGCCCTTAGACACTCGTGCTTTGTACTCCCATCTCCACCGTGCTAGACTCATTTTTTGTGAAATTCATTTAACCGATGTAGTTAGATCAAGGTTTTGGATTTTGGTTTTGGTTTTTTAACGGGTCCGAGCGAAATGGCCGAAATTCGGCCATTTCGGTGACTTTCAGTCAAATCTCGGATGAAATGCAAGAATCAAAATTTAAACTTTGAAACGAAATTTTGCTGAAATTAGACCAAAATTTATAGTTTCAAATAAAATTCTACCAAATATATAATATTTTAGATAATTCAACAAAAAATCCCCAATTTTAGAAAGTTTTCGTTCGGTAAATTCTCTTACTGGTCCTGGCCAAAATGGCTGAATTTCGTGAAATTTCATCTCGGCCAAAATTCGAAACCTTGAGTTAGATAGGAAGCATGATCCATTATATGTCTAAAAACTCTCACATTCAACAATGCTTACTACCCCAAGATGCACCCATCTACTGCGGGAACTCCATCAGGTCGTAAACTATGATGTTGATTGGTATGGCCTTGACAACCTTGGTCGTTTCGTTTGAATACATGGCAGAACAATAGTGCGAAACTATTCTTTTCAAAACTCGTCAAATCCCATGGTTAACGTTTTCATGGCACATAGCGCACACAACATGCATGATAGGGCGTGTCATGCGTAAATCTTTTAATTTATTTTTTCTTTTTCTTTATTTCATGTGGTCGTTTTCAAAAGGAATTCAAAATTGTTAAGATGCAAAATATTAGCAAGAAGTCAAACCAGTTGTCAAAACTTTCGGTGGTTTCAGATATATTAATTGACCGCCCGATGTGGGTACCTCCAAACGCCATTTCATAAAACTCATGGAGTAGCCTACGATTTATTAGCAGTAGTCAAATTTGAACTAATTTTGATAAATCGGCATAAATTCATTTAAGACACTACAAGAAAAATGGCCTTTTAGAATGAACGATTTTCGTGGTGAAGGTCCATTTTTCGTGGTTGAAAACCCTTCTACGACGGATGCCCTTCGTGGTAGAAGCCCCATCACAAATGAATCTAGCATGTTTTTTTCGACCGTGGCGGATCACACCCTTCAGCCACGAAAATTCATTTCGTTGTAGATCTGTTCGCCAACCGTCATGCAAACTGCCACGTGGAAAATGTCGTTATTGACTGGCAACTTCGTGATGAATTTGTTTGTTGCCCAATCAGCTCTTTTTTGAAACAATCCAATTAGTTTGTATGACTCTACATACAAACATATTTGTTCACATGACTTGAACAAAAAATCATATCTTCTTTGGATCCACTAACACAAGGAGACATGCAATTATTTTTTTGAAACAAGGCAAAATATTTTCCATTTTCATTGATAGAGTGGGACATGGAATTCAATTACATTAATATAACTACTCGTACCAGTCATAGAATGACAGGGATTGCCATAGGAAATCATCACCTCCAGCATCTTGTTCTACAGAAGGTGGTATACCAGATCCACAACCTTCTTTTCCGTGGGACAACAATGTCAAGTGCAGGATTTCGAGTTTAAACGCAATCCAGTGCAGGTTCATCAGGACAACCTCCAGCTTTGTCAGTCTCCACAGAAGGTACATCAGTGTTATGGCGGACACATTGGAAATTCTTGTTGAAGCTGTTGTTATACTCCTATCATCAGGACCACAGATAAGGGCCATAAATTCAAGCTCTGAAATCTAGTTTTACAAAATAGACAAGAGGTTATCCCATGTGGACAATTCATAGACAAATTACAGTGCAATTTGAGCATCTTAAATGATCCTTAGACCTTATTAGTCCATTCGGTGTTTTTATTAGTGGAATGAAATTTGCTGGTACTCTTATTTCTATGAAGAACCTACAAAACATAGCCAAGTCAGACATCTGAATATATCTAATTTTTGTACATCCTACTTATATATGAAGATGTCTTTGCATAACACTCACTTAGCAATCTGTCTACGGATATCTTCCCGCTCCTCGGAAATGCGAAGTGGACGTTCTATAGGGTACATCCATACATATTGTACTATACCTCTAAGTACTTCCTTGTCAAGTACATGAACACCCAAATGCTCCATCGTATCAAAGAAGGATGGGGAATATATCAGGTAAAAAGCTTGCACAGGATCTCTGCCAACTCCTTTTAAGATGTTTTTCAACTCTTTTCAGATCTTTACTCTAGATTTATTTAGCCAAATATGCAAGAATCATGTAAATCTACATGGTCAGAAGCTTTAACTATTTCTAGAAGAGGTGGAGTACAAGCCAAATCCAAGAAAAATGTTCAGTGCTTGAATCTAGCAGGTGAAGTGTCGGGATCGCCTAGTTGACCGCCCGTCGGTGTGTCTCGTGAAGAACAGCGCGGCCAATCATGGCAGACCGACACTGCTGATAGAAAGTCGTCGAGATTTTTTTTTAAGGCGTGTGGAGAAGTTCGCGTCCTGGTTCTAATCTGGTGCATATACGACATAAAATTTGGAGAGACAGGGGCTGGTTGCTTGATTGAAGGAGTTTGGGTCTCGGCGGAAAGTTTTGGCGGGTGCGAGGTGTTTGTCCCAGTTTGTCAACATATTTTCTAGAAATATCAGTGAATATTGTATACCGTGTTTTTTCCCTAGTGAACATTTTTGTTTCGAATCCGGCCGATTCCTAAGACATACATTGGGATTTTAACTATCGAGGAAAAGAAATTGGCTCATACGGCCTCATTATAGCCTAAGACATTCTAATTTGGGCTTTTCTGGGTCACTCGGCCGCCGCAAAGAGCCCATGGAAAATATCCCATCAATGTCTACCTGACCCTTTTTTCTTCAATTTGGCCTTTTTGAGCACAATCGTCGCACCCCTAAAAAACTCCGCATATCCATGTTTTTAAGTAGAAACTACTACCTACTACATTATGTATATCATTGTTTAGTTGAGCTACCAATAATCACGCGTAGCACATGGACTAGCAATTTTAGGAGATAATAAATAAGTTATATGCGATGTTAGTATACATTTTTTAATGTTTTATAAAAGCATAACATTTTATTTGTGTAGTGGTAAAGCATGTACTTTACCTGTGCTGAAGTCTCGAATTTGAAGTTCAAATCCTACACTTATAGTGTTGCTATGTAGATTATCATTTTATATGTAGCAATATTTATATATTGAGAGGCTGACATGGCTGACCCACCTGCATGCAGCTAGCGCCCATCAATCTTACTATACAAGAGAGAGGCTGATACATGGGCCTAGCAGCAAGATCATACACGCCTGCCGCATCGAGCAACATTACCACGGTCAAACCGGCAGAGGCGACTAGAAAAAATTCAACATACACATGTTTCCTGTACAGAGGAGGCGGACATGTCGGACCCAACAGCGAGACCATATACAATGAAGGCATCGAGCAACGTTGCCAAGTTCGAAACAGGGAGGCGCGAGCGAGAAAAAAGTCCAGCATGCACATGTTTCTTCTAATGAGAGGCTGACATGGGGGACCCACCATCTTGTATAAACGGCTGATGCATCGAGCCACGTTGCCAAGTTCTAAACATGGATGAGCTAGCGAGAAAAAATTCTAGCATTGTAACATCCCAAAAATATTAACCAATGATATCAATTCCAATCACCCAAAATTAGGGTTAACAAAAACTTTTGTTAATTAAATCCTTATGAATGCATGTGTGTATATGATGAATGTATGAATGCTTGAATGGACTTGTTGGATTAATATGAATGGCAAGGATTGGTTTAAAGATGAAAACAACATCATCTAAATCATTTCCAAGCAGAATCAAAATAATAGAAATTCAAAAACAAACAAAACAAGCAAATGGTCATTTTTGCCAATCTTGCTCACTAGACCACTTTGAGTGTTTCTAGTCCAAGATTTCAAACAGAAACAAATCCATTTATTTTCACCCCTTGCTAGACCAAGTGAAAGTGAACCCAAGCCCATCTTGCAAACCCACAGAAACATTTGGCAACTCTATTCAAATGACAATTCAAAATTGAATCTATTTCATATGGTAAGATCACCATTTCTCAAAACCCAACTAAACCAGTGCACCTGGACAAATCCAATCAACCAGAGACTCCCTAGTATGTGTCCAATACACTCACCAAGTTTCACCCAAAATTCAAATTGAATTTCTTTCGGCCATTTCATCAAACACTTGGAGACAGAAAATCAAACTAGCCAAACTTCACTGTTTTGAGCAGTAATTTGGCTAAGCATTGTTCACTATTAATCACCTCTGTCTCCCCCAGTGCCAACCAATGTCTTGAACCCACCTAGACCCCTACCATTGTGCCATGTCGTGCCTCCCCAAGAGCACCCTTGCCAGCCGACCATGGCTAGCTAGCCAGAGCAAGCGCCGCGCCTAGCCACTGTGTCCAGGCTGCACGCCACCGTCCACTGCCACCCCCTATCCAGCCCTCGAGCCCTGCCAGCCACTGGACCACAGAGAACGCACGTGCACATTTCTCTACGACCATGTATAGAGCGCCGAAAGCACCGCACGACACGCCATTACGCACCGCCTCGCCTTGCCGCTCGCATGATCAACACTGTCCCAGGAACCTCCCAGACAACCACGTTCGCCACCGCACGACCTGTAGCCACTATGTGCCATTAAAACCGCCGTTGGTGCCACCCAGAGCATCGACGCGTTCCGACCGAACCACACCGCCCCTTGCCGCTCTATCAAGATATTGAGCATCGCCAGGAGACCGTGCACCGCCCCCTAGCCTCAGTCATGCTGTTAGCTCACTGTAACGCCAACCCCGACCAACTCAGCCTGCACCCTTCGGTTCCCTCATCGCAGTATAAATAGAGGCCTTCCCCGTTCGATTTCTTCACACCATTCCACTCCCCACCTCTGACTGATCATGCCCACTTCTTCCCGGAGCAAGGAGAGAGCAGCATCGCCGGAATTTCGTCGGAGCCTGTCGCTGCTGGAGGAGAAGGGTGCCATCGATTGGAGCCACCCAGGAGGATCCGCCAGTACGAGGAGAACCGCCGTCATCGACTTCGCCGTTCGCCCCTGCCGCTGACCATCGCCTGAGCCCTAGTGAGACGCCCCAGACCCCCACTGGCTGCGCTAGGGTTCGTGCCCGTCGAGTTCTGTTCGACGAGGACGACGACCCTCAGCCGTGGATCTTACATCTAATCGTACAGTCGTAGTTAGCCCGTACCCCTTCGCACCCCTCTGTCCCACTGACGTGTGGGGACAATCACTTGACCAGCCCGCGCGCGCTGTGCGTAGTGGACCGGTCCAGTTAGAGTTCCCGCTCGACCCAGTTCATTTAAATTTAGATTTAGCTATTTAATTTCAAACCCAGTTCTGGCAGTAGATTCAAAAATCGATTCAGAGAGTTTTACTAAACCAAATTGCATGAAACTAATTTTACTAGAAAGGTATGGAAATTCTTAATCCAAGACCGTTGGATTCAAACCTTTTGAATTTATAGATCACCTATAGTAAAAATAACAAGGCACGGACTTTTCTGCATTCAAACATTTTTCAAAATTCAACCATTAATGCTTTTGAGTTGATTCCAACTCTCAAAAATCACATTTGATAGGACCTTTCGGGATATATAAAAATATATAGGTCTACTTGTAGTAATAAAGGAAAAGTAATAAAATAATGCCCCATAGGCATTTCTAGCCACTTTATTTAATTAAAATAAAAAGGTTAAACCTTATTAAATTGTGACACCACTTTAAATCACATTCCCAAGTACTGAAATATGTGGTGATGACATGTGTCAACATGATCCCATATTTAATTTGAGAATATTAAATCTTAAGTAGTTTTCAATTAGTAGAAATTACTTTTCTAAATTAAAATAAATAAAACTATTGCCTTAAATCTTGTGATGATTGTGATGATGCTAGATCATCTAGTGTAAACCCTTGTGTGCTGAATAGAAGTAGTTAAGGATATGAAGAGGAAGGAGAATACTATGAGGAAGAAGTAGAGGAGAACTTCAACCACTTCACTACACAAGGCAAGCCATCCTAGCAAGCTAACACTTGCAACTGTGAAAACTAGATAACCTATGCAATGCATTAGGCATATGCTTGGTTAGACAAATTTGATTACACCAAATCCCAGTTTTACCTGCAAGCTTAGTTATTTTATTTCTTTATCGACGCTTTCTATTTGTGTTTACTTAGTGACTTGTAGAGTTTGGAGATATATTTAAAGGTAGCATAAAGAGCATAAAACTTGACCTAAGTTAGGTTTAACTTGATGTCATCCTGAGGCATGAGATTGAACTTAGATAAGTCACACTTGATTATCACCCCTCATTAGTGTTTACCCCCAACTTTAGTGGCTAGTGCTAAGCTTAAAACTTGATCACTTTAGATGGGAATACTTGGTGAAAATGATTATGAAAACCTTAGAATGATGAGTCATTCTAATGAGATGTTTTGACATGTGCTATGAGCACCAGATGATTTTTTATGATGAAAATGTTGAGGCATGAGCCTTAGCCATTTTACAAAACAGATGTTTGTGTCTGGATGCGATACCATTCCAATTTTACCATACAACCACAATACCCAAAATTGGGTAGGGCTTGACTGGAAGTTTATATACCTTAGTATGGGTTCCCTTGCAGCCGAGGTTTGAGATGAGGCTACCTCGTGATGATTGAACACCTCTGCAGTTCCCAAGATGACAGATGGTCATGGTTGGGAGGCCAAACTCATAGGAGAGGTGCCTATACTAGGGCGTGTAATTGAAAGGTTAGGATTGATTATCCGCATACTGAGTATGGTGAAATCAGGATTATTCCTAACAGATGTATCGAATGTTGTGGTGAAAGTGTACCAACTCTGCAGAGTGTCAAACTATTCGAATAACCACGTCCGCGGTTATGGACAGTTGGAGTGGCCATACTGTTTCGTCATCAGATGTTTTCAAGATGACTTATGAAATGAATCATGACTTTGACTTGACCACAACAGGGTTTTGGACATGAAAGCTAAGTTCCCACTTAGGTGTTATAAAATATTAAACTAGCTTTCTTTGCTTGTGAACTCAGTTAAGGTAAACCTGGATTTTTGCAAAAACAACCTAGAGCTCAGGATTCCTACTTGAAACCAATTTACCTGTTTGTGATAGTTTGCGAGTACTTAAAGAGTACTCATGGCTTTGTCCCTGGCTATTCCCGTGGCCAGACTATGAAGAAGACTACCAGGAGGATGGACCGCAGGAAGGTTACGACAACTAGGATCATCTCCCATCGTCAGCATTGCCTGTGGCCATGAAGATGGAGCTTCGCCCATGCTACCGTTATTATATTATTCCACTGCTTTGATTGTATTAAGACTGGATCATAAGATCCTTTATTTGTAAGACCTTATGTATGGTTTGTGATTGATGATGTACTGTGATATCCAATCTGTTATGTCTCGCAAAAATGGTAATCTTGGGATTGCAATGTATGGCATAACAGGCATCTCGGATTAAAAAATCTGGGTGTTGACAAGTTGGTATCAGATCTATCCTGAACATAGGAGACCCTAGTTAGAATGGACGCTTGAATCAAAAACTTAGTTTCAAAACCAAAATAAGTGAGTATTTATGAAAACCTATTCTCATTCTTATCACTTAAGTGCTTTCACGAAAATTCATGTTCCTCAAAAATTCTTGCAAACTTACATAAAATTTGACACACTTGATCACTCTACTAACTTACTTATCCTACATTCTTATAGATGGACGTGAAGTATAGCAAGTTCTATCAGTTGGGCAATGGAGGAGATCTCATCTTTGAGCGTGACTTGGACCAACTCTCGGAACTTCTGGAGCGCCCGCACCCCGAGTTCTTCGAAGTCCAGCTCACTGATCAGGAAGGAGGAGAATTGCAATGGCTGACTGTTGCAAGTCTCAGAGGAAAGATTGAAGCCCCCACCACATAGGGAATCCAGTTCACCTTAAGAGAGAACAACTGGCTAGATGGACTTGCTAGGGCCATGCAGGAAGCTCTTGCCCGTCTGTGTGGGCAAAGCATCAATCAGATCAAGGGCACCCACTTTGAGTATTACCCAAGGCATGATGCTATGGGACAGCCACTGGAGGTACCACGTCACCCGGAGCTGAAGCATCAAGTGGACCATCTCATCTTCATGATGTATGACCGGCAGAAGGAGTTGGACAATGCCCGCTCCTATGCCAGACCATTGCCATGCTTGTGAAGGATCGCTAGTCTCTTTGCTGCCAGCTTGACAAGAAGGATCGCATTATGGCTCGCCTTCGTCACAGAGTGACCGACTTGGCGGAGACCATCCACGAGGGGGACATGCAGCTTGAGGAGAGGGAGAATGTAGGGGAAGATATCCGTGGAGACCCTTACTCCTACCTCAGTGATGATGATGACTTCCTGGAGGATCAATCCATGGACTTCTTCACCGATGACGATGACTTCGCCTTCATTGATGATGAGGAGGATGATGAAGCCACCGATTCCGAGGAGTAGTAGCACTTGAGCACTAGCGTTAGTGAGTTGTATCCGGTCCCACTGTATCGTAGTTTCACAGAATGATTCTTAAAACCATTTGTTTCCTTGTTGTGGTGTGTGTTTGTATTGTGTGTTATGAATGAACGAATGAATGAATGAAAAGCAAGTTGCTAGAAAACTCAGAGTCAAACTTCAAGAACTTTTCAAAAAAACCTGAACCTTAGAATTTCCTTCTTGTCTCATGATCTATCTCAATCGTCAGATGCCTCGCGGAGGAAGCAGTTCATCCCCGGACCCAATGTTGCAAATTTTGCAAATGTTGGTTTCGGACCGCGAAGCTGAAAGAGCCAAACGTCAAGTCAACTTAGACACCCTTCAACACATAGCTCAGATGGCCAACAACAATCGAGGCCATGGAAACTAGGACAACCATGGATCCAAGCTCAAGAACTTTCAGAATACCAATCCACCCATCTTTACTAAGTCTGAAGAGCCATTAGATGCAGATGATTGGCTGCAAACCATGGAGAACAACTTAGAAGTTGTAGGAGTGGAGGCCAACGAGAAAGTACTGTTTGCCACCCACTATCTGGCAGGAGATGCAAGAGCTTGGTGGAACAACGTTCGCGCCATGAATGGAGGACAGATGATGACTTGGGATGAATTCAAACTCAAGTTTAGCAGAACCCATGTGTCACCGGGTTTAATCAAGAGGATGAGGGATGAATTCAGAGAACTGGAGCAAGGGAGGATGACAGTAATTGAGTACCGTGACAAATTTCTGTCATTATCTAGGTATGCACCAGATGAGATTGACACTGAAGCCAAGAAGAAGGAGAGATTCCTGAATGGTTTGCATGATGAGATGTAGACAGTGTTAGTCAATATTCCATTTGCTGACATTGAAGCCCTAGTGGATTCTGCCATTCAGATGAAGAGCAAGATCAACCAAGCCAATGAGAACCGCAAGCGTCGAATGATGCATCAACCAGGAACCCACCATACCCTAAAGTATCACTCCAACCCTTCTGCAGGATTTGCCCCAAGAAACAATAGACCCCCGATGACCCGTCCAACCTATCCCAACCATGGAGGAGGAAACCCAAGGCCCGGAGGAAACCATAACAACAACCCCGGCAACTCCAACAATTTCAACCGTGCACTGCGCAAGTTCAACAACAACAATGTCGCTACCAACACCAATACTGCCCCAAGAACTGGAAGCAATGTTGTGCCTGTTGCAGTAAAGGACAAGTGCCAGGTGACTTGTTATGAATGTGGAACCAAAGGTCACTATTCCAATGAGTGCCCAAAGAAGCTTGAAGCAGCCCCCAATGTGAATGCCCCAGCTCAGCAGCAGCGTCGCGTTCAGCCTGGAAGGATATTTGCCCTAGGAAACTCACTCAACCGCAACGGCCATCTATTTCTCATGAATGCTGAAGAAGCCCAAGAATCGCCAGATGTCGTGCTGGGTATGTTTTCTATTAACTCAGTACTTGCAAGAGTTTTGTTTGATTCTGGAGCATCGCACTTGTTTGTTATAGAAGAATTTGCATGCACTAGTAAGATTCAACCAACAAAATTGAAGCATGTTATGATAGTTCAAATACCTAGTTCAGCCACCAAAGCTATACAAATTTGCAAGGTCGTACCTATCCGAATCCATGGCATAGATTTTTATGCTAATCTAATAGTACTTAGAACAAAAGTTTTGGAAGTAGTACTAGGAATGGATTGGATGTCGAAACATAAAGGATTAATCGACTGTGCCAAGAAAACCATAACCATGACCAGTACAGCCGGAATATCAGTAGAGCATGTATATGAAACCTTGCCCCGTTAATTCAAGTGCAACAAGAGTCTGGCCCAACCAACCATTGACCAAGTCAGAGTAGTCTGTGAATACCCCGATGTATTTCCAGATGTTTTGCCCAGTATGCCTCCAGATCGGGATATCGAGTTTATCATTGAACTAATCCCTGAAACCGGACCCATAGACTATAGACCTTATAGTATGAATCCGTCTGAATTAGTGGAGATAAAGAAGCAACTGGATGCTATGTTGGAGATAGGCCTGATTCAACCAAGTGCGTCGACATGGAGATCACCTATCTTGTTTGTGGATAAGAAGGATGGAGGTAACCGTTTGTGTACGGATTATCATAAGATGAATGATGTCACCATCAAGAACAAGTACCCACTGCCGAAGATTGAAGACCTGTTTGACCAATTGACCGGTGCCAAAGTGTTTTCTAAGATTGATCTTAGAACTGGCTATCATCAACTCAAGATTCGCGCTGAGGATATTCCAAAGACTGCCTTTACCACCAGATATGGATTGTATGAGTACACGGTCATTTCTTTTGGATTAAAAAATGCCCCCGCTTATTTCATGAACCTCATGAATAAGATTTTTATGGACTTCCTAGATAATTTTGTCATTGTTTTCATTGACGACATTCTGATCTATTACAAATCAGAAGAAGAACATGAGCTACACCTGAGGACCATCCTTGGAACCCTTAGGGAACATCAGTTGTATGCCAAGTTTAGCAAATGTAAATTCTGGTTACAGGAAGTAGGATTCCTTGGACATATTGTGTCAGCCGGAGGAATTGTCGTTGACCCTACAAAGGTTAAGGATGTCGAAGAATGGCAAGACCCAACCACTCAAACCAAAGTTCGTGCCTTTCTCATATTAGCGGGATATTACCGCAAGTTCGTAGAAGGATTCTCGAGTATCGCAAGACCCATGACCCAGTTGTTGAAGAAAGATAAGAAGTTTGAATGGACGGACAAATGTGAAGCAAGTTTTCAAGAACTTAAGAAGAGATTGATTTCAGCCCCAATCTTGATCATGCCAGATATTACAAAACCTTTTGATGTGTTTTGTGACGCATCCAAGATCGGTCTCGGATGTGTTCTTATGCAAGAAGGCAAGGTCATATCATATCTATCCCGACAACTGAAGCAACATGAGCAGAATTACCCTACCCATGACCTTGAACTAGCAGCCGTAGTTTTAGCCTTGAAGACATGGCGGCATTATCTCATGGGAAACCGTTGTGAAATTTATTCGGATCACAAGAGCCTAAAGTATATTTTCACCCAGAAGGATCTGAATATGAGGCAAAGGATATGGATAGAGCTAATCAAGGACTATGATCTGGACATCCACTATCACCCCGGTAAAGCCAATGTGGTAGCAGATGCCCTTAGCAAATTGTCATGTCGCTTGAACTCCATGATTCTGAAGGAGCAACCAAGTTTGCACAAGGAGTTGGAGGATTTCAGAATGGAGCTAGTAAGTGAAGGATTTTTGGCTATCATAGACCTTCAACCCACTTTGATCAGTCAGATCAAGGAGGCGCAGAAAGGAAATGCTAGTATCGATGGAATCAAATGTCGTATCGGTACGGGAAAGGTACCCAGATTCACCGAAGATGAAGAAGGAGTTTTGTGGTAAAAAGGATGTCTCTATGTGCCAGCAGATTCGGAGTTGAAGCAAGATATTTTGAAAGAATCCCATGATACTCTTTATTCTATCCAACCCGGAGGAACGAAGATATATCAGGATTTGAAGGAGCAATTTTGGTGGCACAAGATGAAGAGAGAAATCGGAAGTTACATAGCCAAGTGTGATATTTGTCAAAGATCAAGGCGGGACATCAGAGACCCGCGGGACTGTTGCAACCATTGCAGATTCTGGAATAGAAATGGGATTCAGTTGGAATGGATTTTATCACCGGTTTGCCTACATCTAGTAGGGGAAATGGTTCTATTTGGGTCATAGTTGATAGACTGTCCAAAGTCACCCATTTCTTACCAGTCAAGATCACCTATCAGAGTTCGAAGCTAGCAGAGTTGTACATTGCTAGAATCGTCAGTTTGCATGGAGTCCCCAAGAACATTGTGTCGGATCGAGGAACTCAGTTCACCTCGAGATTTTGAAAGAAAGTCCAAGAAGGATTAGGAACCCGAATGGATTTCAGCACAGCTTATCACCCTCATACTAATGGACAAACGGAGCGAGTAAATCAAATACTCGAAGATATGTTGAGATCATGTGTGCTAGAATATGGATCAAAATGGGAAGACCGTCTGCCTTTCGCAGAATTTTCATACAACAACAGTTATCAAGCTAGTTTGCAAATGGCCTGATTGGAGTTCATGTAATAGGAGAGAGTCAGATCTTTGGACTCGACATCCTACGAGAAGCAGAAGAGAAAGTTCACAAGATCCGGGAGCACCTCAAGACCGCCCAATCCAGACAGAAGAGTTTTGTCGACAAGAGACGTCAAGATCTAGCCTTAAATATCGGAGATTTCGTATATCTCAAAGTGTCACCTTTGAAAGGAATGTAACATTTCCAGCTCAAAGTAAAGTTAGCCCCTAGATATATCAGATCCTTCAAGATTTTGAATCGCCGAGGAGAAGTATCGTGTCAACTGGAATTGCCAGAGGAGATGTCAGCCATGCATAATGTGTTTCATATCTCGTTACTTCGCAAATGCCTAGAAGTCCCGGAAAAGACCGAAGTTTTCAAGAATATTGATCACCAAACCATAGAGATCAACGATGACCTGAAATATCCCGAAGTACCCATCAATATTTTGGAGGAAGCTATTAGGACCACCAGGACCTGGAGTATCAAGTTCCTCAAGATCCAGTGGAGCAACCACACTGGAGAAGAATCTACCTGGGAGCAAGAAGACTACATTAGGACGAAGTTTCCAGATCTCTTTAAATCCTAGTTTTCTTTTTCTCAAATCTCAGGACAAGATTTTGTTTAAGGAGGGAAGGTTTGTAACATCCCAAAAATATTAACCAATCATATCAATTCCAATCACCCAAAACTAGGGTTAACATAAACTTTTGTTAATTAAATCCTTATGAATGCATGTGTGTATGTGATGAATGTATGAATGCTTGAATGGACTTGTTGTATTAATGTGAATGGCAAGGATTGGTTTAAATATGAAAACAACATCATCTAAATCATTTCCAAGTAGAATAAAAACAATAGAAATTCAAAAACAAACAAAACAAGCAAATGGTCATTTTTGCCAATCTTGCTCACTAGACCACTTTGAGTGTTTCTAGTCCAAGATTTCAAACAGAAACAAATCCATTCCTTGCTAGACCAAGTGAAAGTGAACCCAAGCCCACCTTGCAAGCCCACAGAAACATTTGGCAACTCTATTCAAATGACAATTCAAAATTGAATCTATTTCATATGGTAAGATCACCATTTCTCAAAACCCAACCAAACCAGTGCACCTGGACAAATCCAGTCAACCAGAGACACCCTAGTATGTGTCCAGTATACTCACCAAGTTTCACCCAAAAATTCAAATTTGAATTTCTTTCGGCCATTTCATCTAACACTTGGAGATAGAAAATCAAACTAGCCAAACTTCACTGTTTTGAGCAGTAATTTTGATAAGCATTGTTCACCATTAATCACCTCTATCTCCCCAAGTGCCAACCAATGCCTAGAACCCACCTAGACCCCTACCATTGCGCCATGTCGTGCCAGCTCGAGAGCACCCTTCCCAGTTGACCATGGCTATCTAGCCAGAGCAAGCGTCGTGCCTAGCCACCATGTCTAGGACGCATGCCACCATCCATCGCCACCCCTTGTCCAGCCCTCGAGCCCTGCCAGCCACTGGACCACAGAGAACGCACGCGCCCATTTCTCTGCGACCATGTCCAGAGCGCGCCAGAGCGCCACGCTCGACATGCTCGCACAGACCACGCCCCGCCTTTGCCTCCTGTCTGCGTGATCACCACCGTCCCAGGAACCTCCCAGATCACCCCATTCGCCACCGCGTGACCCGTAACCACTGTGCCATCAAAACTGCCATCGGTGCCGCCTAGAGCGTCGATGTATTCTGACCGAACCGCATCGCCCCTTGCCGGGCCATCAAGACGCTGAGCATCGCCAGGAGACCACGCACTGCCTCCTAGCCTCAGCCATGCCGTTAGCTCACTGTAACGCCGACCCCGACAAGCTCAGCCTGCACCCTTCGGTTCCCTCGTCGCAGTATAAATAGAGGCCTTCCTCGTTAGATTTCTTCACACTGTTCCATTCCCCACCTCTCACTGATCGTGCCCACTTCTTCCCGGATCAAGGCGAGAGCAGCATCGCCAGAATTTCGCCGGAGCCTGCCGCTGCTGGAGGAGAAGGGCGCCCTCGATTGGAGCCACCCTAGGAGGAGCCACCAGTACCAGGAGAACCGTCGTCATCGACTTCGTCGTTCGCCCCCGCCGCCGACCATTGCCTGAGCCCCGGTGAGCCGCCCCAGACCCCCACAGGCCGCGCTAGGGTTCGTGCCCGTCGAGTTCTGTTTAACGAGGACGACGACCCTCAGCCGTAGATATTACATCTAATCCTACAATCGTAGTTAGCCCGTACCCCTTCGCACCCCTCTGTCCCACTGACGTATGGGGACAATCACTTGACTAGCCCGCGCGCGCTGTGCACAGTGGGCCGGCCCAGTTAGAGTTCCGGCTCGACCCAGTTCGTTCAAATTTAGATTTAGCTATTTAATTTCAAACCCAGTTCTGGTAGTAGATTCAAAAATCGAGTCATAGACTTTTACTAAACCAAATTGCATGAAACTAATTTTTCTATAAAGGTATGGAAATTCTTAATCCAAGCCCATTGGATTCAAACCATTTGGATTTATAGATCATCTATAGTAAAAATAACAAGGCAGAGACTTTTCTGATTTTAACATTTTTCAAAATTCAACCATAAATGATTTTGCGTTGATTCCAACTCTCAAAAATCACATTTGATAGGACCTTTCTGAATATATAAAAATATCTAGGTTTACTTGCAGTATTAATGGACAAGTAATAAAATAATACCCCATAGGCATTTCTAGCCACTTTATTTAATTAAAATAAAAAATTTAAACCTTATTAAATTGTGACACCACTTTAAATCATATTCCCAAGTACTGAAATGTGTGGTGATGACATGTGTCAACATGATCCCATATTTTAATTGGAGAATATTAAATCTTAAGTAGTTTTTCAATTAGTAGAAATTACTTTTCTAAATTAAAATAAATAAAACTATTGTCTTAATTCTTGTGATGATTGTGATGATACTAGATCATCTAGTGTAAACTCTTGTGTGTTGAATAGAAGTAGTTAAGTATTGCTTGGTGATTGTGTACTTCGTATTTATTTATATACGCTAGTACAGACCAAGGATACGAAGAGGAAGGAGAATACTACGAGGAAGAAGCAGAGGAGAACTTCAACCACTTCACTACACAAGGCAAGCCATCCTAGCAAGCTGACACTTGCAACTGTGAAAACTAGACAACCTATGGAATGCATTAGGCATGCTTGGTTAGACAAATTTGATTACACCAAATCCCAGTTTTACCTGCAAGCTTAGTTATTTTATTTCTTTATTGAAGCTTTATATTTGTGTTTACTTAGTGACTTGTAGAGTTTGGAGAGATATTTAAAGGTAGCATAAAGAGCATAAAACTTGACCTAAGTTAGGTTTAACTTGATGTCATCCTGAGGCATGAGATTGAACTTAGATAAGTCACACTTGATTATCACCCCTCATTAGTGTTTACCCCCAACTTTAGTGGCTAGTGCTAAGCTTAAAACTTGATCACTTTAGATGGGAATACTTGGTGAAAATGATTATGAAAACCTTAGAATTATGAGTCATTCTAATGAGATTTTTTGACATGTGCTATGAGCACCAGATGATTTTTGATGATGAAAATATTGAGGCATGAGCCTTAGCCCTTTTACAAAACTGATGGTTGTGTCTAGATGCGATACCATTCCAATTTTACCGTACAACCACAATACCCGAAATTGGGTAGGGCTTGACTAGAAGTTTATATACCTTAGTATGGGTTCCCTTGCGGCCGAGGTTTGAGATGAGGCTACCTCGTGATGATTGACCACCTGTGCAGTTCCCAAGATGACAGATGGTCATGGTTGGGAGGCCAAACTCATAGGAGAGGTGCCTATACTAGGGCGTGTAATTGAAAGGTTAGGATTGATTATCCCCATACTGAGTATGGTGAAATCAGGATTGTTCCTGACGGATGTATCGAATGTTGTGGTGAAAGTGTACCACCTCTGTAGAGTGTCAAACTATTCGAATAGCCACGTCTGCGGTTATGGACAGTTGGAGTAGCCATACTGTTCCGTCGTCAGATGTTTTCAAAATGACTTATGAAATAAATCATGACTTTCACTTGAGCATAACAGGGTTGTGGACATGAAAGCTAAGTTCCCACTTAGGTGTTGTAAAATATTAAACTAGCTTTCTTTGCTTCTGAACTTAGTTAAGGTAAACCTGGCTTTTTGCAAAAACAACCTAGAGCTTAGTATTCCTACTTGAAACCAATTTACCTGTTAGTGATAGTTTGCGAGTACTTAAAGAGTACTCATGTCTTTGTCCCTGGCTATTCCCGTGGCCAGACTATGAAGAAGACTATCAGGAGGATGGACCATAGGAAGGTTACGACAACTAGGATCATCTCCCATCGTCAGCATTGCCTGTGACCATGAAGATAGAGCTTCGCCCACGCTACTGTTATTATATTATTCCGCTGCTTTGATTGTATTAAGACTGGATCATAGGATCCTTTATTTGTAAGACCTTATGTATGGTTTGTAATGGATGATGTACTGTGATATCCAATCTGTTATGTCTTGCAAAAATGGTAATCCTGGGATTGCGATGTATGGCATAACAGGCATCTGTGATTAAAAAATCCGAGTGTTGACAAGCATGTACACGTTTCTTCTAATGGGAGACTAACATGGGGGACCCACCAGCCTGTATAAACAGCCGATGCATCGAGCAACGTTGCCAAGTTCGAAACACGGAGGCACGAGCAAGAAAAAATTCCAACATGCACACGTTTCTTCTAATGATATGATGACATGTCGGACCCAAAGCCTGCATAAACGGCTGATGCATCGAGCAACGTTGCCAAGTTCGAAACACAGAGGTACGGACGAGATAAAATTCCAATGTACAGACGTTCTTCTAATGAGATGTTGGCATGTGGGACCCAGCTGCATGACCAAAGGCACTTTCATCGAGCAACGCTATCTAGTTTGGAAGAGGGTAGCACTAGAGAAGAAAAATTCAATCATATACACACGATTCTTCTAATGTGAGACTGACATATGGGACCCACCAGTCTGAATAAACGGCTGATGCAGCTAGCAACGCTATCAAGTTAACAAGGAGGCGCGACCAAGGGCACAAATTCTAGCATACACATGTTTCTTCTAACGAGAGTATGACACATGGGGCCCAGCTGCGTGATTATGCATCTGGCAGCACTATCAAGTTCAGAACAGGATAGCGCAACCGAGGGCAAAAAGTCCATCATACACACATTTCTTCTAGGATGACATGTGGGTCTCGATGCGTGATTAAGCGACAGCACAATCAAGTTCGGAACAGGGTAGCGGGAGCGAAGGAAAAAATTCCATCATACGCACGATTCTTTAATAAGAGGCTAGCATGTGGGACCCAGCATCGTGATTAACGACAGATAGATCGAGCAACGTTATCGAGTTCATATCAGAGAGGCACGAGCCAAGGAAAAAATCCATCATGCACACGTTTCTTCTAGTGTAAGGATGACACGTGGGACCCAGCAGCCTGATTAAACGGCAGATGCATCAAACGACGCTATCAAGTTCGGAACAGGGAAGGAAAAACATTCCATCATACACACAATTCCTCCAATGTGAGGCAGCCATACGGGGCCCAGCAGCCTGACTAAACGGAAGAGGCATCGAACAGCGTTATCGAGTTCAAATCAGGGAGGCACGACCGAAAAGTTTGGTCCGCTAGGGTCACTGACGTCCGGGAACCACACGCAAAAAAATAATTGAGTCAACATCTCGCGAGGAAGCGGAAATCTTACTTCTGCCACGCGCACGTCGAGCTTTGTCCATGTTTTTAGCGGTTTCGTCGTAGTAGAGGGGCACGAAACCAGAAAAGAAGTTTTACATCGGCCACGGTCGAGCCGAGATTTTCATCGCGGAAGACACGCCTTCTATGACAACCGACAGGCCCAGTCGTTGCGGAAGGAAACATTTCTTGTAGTGCTTGACATCGACCTTCGATCTATTGCCGACGTGTATCGTCACCTCGTCCTTTCCTAGGCGCCGCTTATTCCGTAGATCCTGCTAGGAGTTACAAATGTGAGCAACATAACCGGTATCAATACCCAGGTGTTGCGTCTGGCGCTTGTAAGGAATACATCAATAACATGTATATCATATATACCTTTGTCTTTCACGGCAAACTTGTCGGCTTTCTTGTCCTCGAGGTACTTGGGGCAGTTGCGCTTCCAGTGTTCGTCTCCCTTGCAGTAGAAGCACGTGACGCCAGGCTTAGGCCTTGGGGCCTTAGGGGAACTGACAACTCTATTGCCATCCTTCTTAGGCTTCTTGCCCTTCTTATGCGCCGACCTTTTAATGTTGGTGGTTTTATTGACCATCAACACCGTGTGCTCCTTTTTTATTTCCACCTCAGCAGTTTTGAGCATTACATGCATGAAGGATGTCAGAAATGGATTGGTTGGATTTTATAATAAATTTAGACATATTATTTATATTATTTGTAGTCATATAACTAAAGTTATGAATTTTTAAAGTTTTCATCATTAATAGAAGCATTTTTAATTGTTTGCATATTTTAGTTATCTAAAATAGTGAACCAAATTTATGTTCAAACATTTCTGAGCACTTTTCGTATTAAAAGTTTTTTATTTAAATTTGTATTCAAAAGTTATGAATGTTTAAAATAAATAGGTTTTTTTAACTACGAGGTTGCAGGGACCCTTGCATTTTATTGTGGAACTCGATGACATGCATGCAAAATAAAGGTTGGCGTGTTGACCCGTGTCGCCATGCTAGCCCGACGGGTTGGTCCTACTGTTAGTTTTGGTGTTAATTAGATCTCAATCCGCTCTTAGCGTGAATTGCAAAAAATCTGCCGAAAAGTGATCACATTTTGCGATTTTTTTGTAAAGTGGTGGTTATTCGAACTTTTGGCCGAAATATGATAGTTTTATACTAATAACTCAAAAGCAATATGATAAATAAAAAAATAAAAATTAAGTAAAACTTCTTCGAACATCACACATATCAAGACCATATGAGTCTATAACCTAATTAATAAGACCTTTTATGACACTACATATATATCTTATTACCCACTATGAAGGTAATAACATAAACTAAATCACTAATAACATGTGCAAGTTATTAGTCCAAGTTATTTAGCACTATTACCAGCTAACACGCAATCAATAATCAAATCGAGTTTACTACGTTTAGACTAAGTGTAGACAACTGTATTAACATATATCTCACAAATTGGGCGATTTTTTTAAAATAATACGAATTAATTAATTAATTTGAGTTCTACTATGCGTTTTTTCAAAATTCCAGATCTAGCACTTTGTCGGCCAGGCAACGGTCGATAGGTCCAATCGGCCAGCAAGCAGCCGATCGCCTAATCGGCCAGGCCTAGCCGATCGGGGCCGAGATAAGACGCGGCCGCAGCCTTCTTCTCCACGCGACGCGCCTGGCCAGCTACTGCCTCTCTCTCTCCCCTTCGTGTTCTTCATTTCTAGCCACCTTTTTTCTCAAATTTTGCTCGATTTGACCACAAAAACTTCAATCCAAAACCATTAGAGAGGGAGTGGAAGCCCGATCTACGGATGGGTTAGCTCATGGCTTGATTTGGTGTTGGTTTGTTGGAGGAACGTTGGTGGAGCTGTGGTGAAGTAATGGCAATGGTGGTGGAGCTGTGGTGGAGGAGCTGAGGCTGTGGTGGTGGAGCAGTGTTCGAGCTGTGTTGGTGGTAGCTTCTCTCGCTTCAAGGGTAACTCTAATCCCTCGATAATCAATGCATATTGTATATGGTTACGTACGTTCGTCGTATGGTTAGTCTATTAGAATATTTGGCTAGTTGATTAGTAAAAATTTGGCCGGTGGATTAGTAGCAATATTTGACCGATGGGTTAGGCACAAAAATTTGGCCGGTGGATTAGTAGCAATATTTGACAGGTAGCAATAATATCATATTTTTTAGAATATTTGCAAGCATTGCCCAAAATTATACGCGTTGTCGATAATTAATTGATTAGGTTGTTTATTTTATGTCAGCAGAGATGACCAATTTAGTGAAGTTCGTGTTTTATTACGGTCATGGAAATGTTCGAACAAATGACTTTAGAGCAGATCTGGGAGAGTTTATGTGTACACAGTTAGATTTGACTGCCCCTCAAACGTGGAGTGTTAGTCAGTTAAAGGAATGGTTGACAGGATGTTTAGCCTATAACATCGAGACGCATAATCACCGGGCCAGGTAAGCATTATGGACAAAGTCAAGAAAAATATTTTCTAGACTTTAAGGCATGTAGATCTGCGTAGACTGGTTTAAATGGTTAAAAGGCTGCGAAGATAGGCATGTAAACCCTCGCGCATTAGTGCTTCCTGTCCTGAAGGAGATCGATGGTGGACATGTTTCGCGTCATAGTGTTGATTCAAGTTACGGGATGTACTCTATGTCTAGTCTTTGGGCGGTGGTTATGAATCGCGGAAGCGGTGAGATAGGAGGAGGAGGAGGCGGTGGTTATGAATCGGGCAAGCGGTCAGGCCGGAGGTGGAGAAGACTATAGTGGAGAGGCGGATGCGACGAGGAAGATGGAGGCATGCGTAACATGATGGAAGAGGAGGATTACATGGATGGCGAGAGTGGTGATTCGATGACCGGATGATTCTGATGGAGAAGGCAATGGTGGAGAGGACATGCCGATTCACGCTTCATGGAATCGAGAACATGTCAACCGGAATGACCGTTGATGATGGTCATGATTCTGCGTGGGAATATCGCAGCATGTAATTGCCAGTGCGGATATCAAGACAAGCAACATTTGCAAGATGCAGTCGTTGCTTGGGCAATGTCAACACACTGGGTTTTGAAAACAACCGTGTTCTCTAAGAAATACTTGACAATGGAATGCGTGGATATAAATTGTCCAGGCAGGGTGCATGCCTATGTCCCTACGTATGACACAACTTGGTTGGTGAGCGCCATTGCCGGGGAGTCAAGAGTGGGACACCGCTACAGCCCGAGTCTGGGACTCGAACGACGCGTTTGACATGGAAGAGTTCAACAGGTACTTGGATAGCTACATGAGCGCCATACGACTACGCATCACGCAGCAATCTCACCCAGAGGAGATGCCGGGCGCGGCTACTTGGGATAGTTATCCGAGCCAGTCGACTGTGGGCAGCAGACAACACGCGGTATGTTCTTCATCTAATGCACCTATTTATTACATAGTTTTCCATCTATATATGACGAACCTTGTGGTGTCTCTTGCAGGCACAGCTGTTAGTCGATCTTGAGACGGAGAGTGCTGAGTACAGACGCTCTCTTTCGTCCGGACCCCTACTTATTCACCGGCAGGACCAGGAGACCTGGCTGAGTCGCCTCGAGGAGAAGATACGGCGTATCTACGGGGTTATCACGCACCCGCCTTCGGACATTGCTCACCACCCGCACCACAGCGTCCTCCGCGCACTCGACGCACCACCAGCAGCAGCACCCACCGCCTGACGACAGCTCCCGTCCATGGCTTACACCACAGACGACTCGAGACCTCCTCCCCCAGACCAGGTGGAGGTTCGACGTGGCATCAGCGATCTTCTTCTTTGTTGGCAGCGGCAGCAGCCACCTTTGCACGATAGAGGTTCGTCATTGGCAGCACCAGCAGCAGAGCCACCTTTGCACGATGGAGGTTCATCGTGGCGGCAAGCAGCAGGAGCCTTGGGGTCACCCTCCCATGCCAAACTACGGGTTTCGCTACGCCACGACCCACAGGGTATGTGTCTTACAAGATAAGCGTCGAGGCTCGATTCATGTCAAGTTCTTACATACTTTGTTTTTATGTGCAGGAGCATTCGAATGCAGGGTCTATGCACTGGCTATCAATGCGTGTCCGGATCCGCTGGACCGATCAGACGTTGATCATAGCACTCAGATTTCATGACGAGCAGCGTTGGCTGAACATTTTTCAGACTCTGCACTGACCCCACAGGAGACTCGATGATGAGCACGGGTCGGTGATTCCTCCCGACAGGTTCGCCGCCTGAGTTCGGTTGGACGACGCCTCTAACCCGCCACCGGCGTCGTGGCAGCGTCACGCTGAGACATATATTTATCTATGTATGAGACATATATTTATCTATGTATGAGACATGTCTATCTATGCATGAGACATCTACTTATGTATGAGACATATATCTACCTATATATGAGACATCATTCTATCATTTCACGATTTTTATTGCAACACAGTTCAACATAACTTGCAACACAGTTCAACATAACTTGCGGTACATAAATAAGAGTCCTATCAATCCCTAGCATGATGCCTTTCCCTTTCCCTTCGATGATGCCTCGCCCTTTCCCTTGGACGATCCCTCGCACTTGCTCTTCTTGGCCTGCTCTTTCTTCTTCTCCTGCCTCTTGTCCCACTCAGCTCTCGCCTTGCTTCCAATGGGTGGCGGCATGAAGATATCACCCTCATCTTCGCTCTCTTCTATGCAGGCCCTACGTGCACACACCGCGTCATGTTAGTTTGACTCTTCTTGGCTGCTCTTTCTTCTTCTCTCGCCTCTTGTCCCACTCAGCTCTTGCCTTGCTTCCAACGGGTGGCGGCATGAAGATATCATCCTCATCTTCGCTATCTTCTATCCAGGACAAAGGTGCATTAGCCACCTCCATCATGCGAGCTTCACTCTTGAAGGTGAGCTTGTCCCACCTTGCCTTGATCCTGAGAAGCTCTGCTCGTACCTAACTTGGGGTCTTCAGTTTCCACCCTCTTCGATGAAGTGACTTACCAAGTATAACGAGAGCATCATGGTTCGATACCAACGTATCCCAGTCGGCTGGTTTATCGCCTATCTCAACAGCTAAGCTATGAAGAAAAGCCCAATGGACATATCTACAGCCGTGGAGACGGCCGGTCATAGTGGAGGAAATGCGAGAGCAAGAGGAGAGGAGGAAATGAGAGAGTAAGAGGAGGAAGAGATGAATCGATAAAGGATACATCTCGTCTGGATTTATAGAGGCACCGGCGAATAGGCGGAAAAAAAGGCGGAAGTAGTGGCGAAAAAAGGCGGGAAAAAGGGCGGGAAAAAGGGCGGAAGTAGTGGCGGGAACAAAGGGAAACGCTTGATGGCGGGAAAAATCGGCGCGAAGGATTGGCGAGAAAAACAGCGGCGGAAGATTATGGCTGCATTGATCATGCAGAATTTTGTGAGGGGCAGGACGATTAGGCAATCGGTCTAGGTCTGGCCGATTGCACTAATCGGCCTGGGCCAGACCGACTGAGCCAATCGGCTTGCTCCTGGCCGACTGCATGTGTGGGCCTGGCCGATTGGCCCAGTCGGCTTGCCCCTGGCCGACAAAGCGCTAGATCTGGAATTTCGAAAAAACGCATAATAGAACTCAAATTAAATAATTAATTCGTATTATTTAAAAAAATCGCCACAAATTGGTAGTACTATATTTCAAAATGTATCTAGTGGTATTAATTTATTATCATAAGTATTGGTACGTTTTATTGTAAAAGTTGGCCAAACTAAGTTGGTTAAACTTTATTAAATTTGATTTAGGATAAAATTTAAAAATACACTTATTTATGAACGGAGCATGTAACACGCAATCAATAACCAATCGAGTTTACTCAGTTTTTTCAGACTGAAGTTCAATGGAGCCGGAAGAAGAGAAGATGGCAGAGAGGAGCCCACTACTTTAAGCCAAAGTCAACTGGACTGGCAAAAAAAACTTGATTTTCATCAAAAGAACATTTAGACTCCATTTGTTTTAACGGTACTAATAATTTACTGATGTCAAGAGACCCATGTTGTTAACAATATGCTTAAGGAGCATAATCCTCACAAAAAACAACACAATTTGAATCATAAATGATCCGCTAATAACTTGGGAAGAACCAGCCACGACGCGCCCACCCGGCGGACGGGGACCCTCGCCGGCCGTCGTCGGGGTACATCTTCTCCTCCCGGCGCGCCCACTGGCTCTCCATATCCACCACCTTGACGACCCCGTCGGGGTGGCCCTGCCTGTCCAAGAGGTAGACGCAGTTGACGCGGCACGCCGGGAACTCCGCCGGTGAGAGCGCGAACGCGCGGTTCCGCCCCAGGAACAGCGCGTGGTAGCCGAGGTTCTCCACCCGCACCAGCCGCAACGTGCCGTCCCCGATGAGCTCCACCCTGTGCACCTCGACCACGCGCGTGCTGCCGAGGCCGGAGCCCATGTCGTCGTCCGAGCTGTACTCCGCCTCGTCCCGCAGAGACACGTGCAGCAGCTCGCCGTCGCACTCCACCAGGTGCGTGTCGACGACGACGCGCCTTCCGCTTCCTGGGACATCCTCGTCGTCAGATCCGCCGCCGCCGTCATCGTCGCCGTCGCCGTCGGCGTGCTCGAGAGGGATTACAGCGGGGGGCGCGCCGCACTCGAGCTCCTGGAGGACGCAGATCCGGTTCTTGAAGGCCACGTAGAAGCGCCCCCCGTAGTGCTCGACGCCGGCGTACCCGGCGGCGCTGAAGTGCAGGGGCGTCCACGCTCCGGCGGCGGAGCTGTAGTACGCGAGGGAGTTGGTCGGGAACCCGGCGGCCACCGCGGTCCACCCTGCGTCCGCGGCGGGATCGGCAGAGAGCACGACGGTGGCGACGTCGTGCCACTTCTTGAAGAAGCCGATGGGCGGGAGCGGGACGCGGCGGCCGGTGACGGGGTTGAGGAGCGTGATGGCCTTGGGTGTGGCCCTGGGGTCGGAGAGCACGAGGTAGCCGTGGGAGGAGGAGAGGTACTCCAGGCCGGGCGGCACGGCGGCGGCGAAGGGGACGAGGACGCTGGCCTGGGAGAGCCAGAAGGACGACATGGCGGCGCCCTGGCCGGAGCGGTCGGTGCGGGAGCCCACGAGCCATGGGCGCGGGCGCCAGGTCGCGGCCGCGGCGGCCCACCTCCCGCAGACGGCGCGGAAGCGGACGCGGTCGGCGTCGTCCGGGAGCAGCGCGAAGACGGAGAGCAGGAGGTCGGCGGGCAGGGAGCACCACTCCTCTCCAGTCCCGCCGCACGCCATGGTGGAACGAAAGCGCCGCCGAGGAGGAGAGACCATGTATGTATCTGTGGCTCTTGATAAAAACTTTGGCCCCTTTCGGCCTTTTCAGCGTTTGGGATTGCCTGACTTTGACGCAAAGAATGTGTAGAAGCGAAATCTCGTATAGTATAGGGCAGAATTTGGAGATGGCATGTCCGGTCAATGTGCGATGCAATGTGAACTGGATGCGGAAGTTTCCTAGGACGCGCACGTTTTTTCTCTCCCACAACCTTTTGGAGTTTTGTAGCGGTGGGGAGCGCTGAACACGATGGAGTCGTCGTGACGTGATGTGTGTATCTCCTCTCCAGGCGGGGGCGGGGCATGTTGACGGTGTCGGTGCGACCCGTCGTGCGCGCGAGTTGTGGTCGCTTGGTGTTGACACTCCTCCAAGTACAATCCCAGTACCCACGATCAAAATTCTTCGGGAGCGTCGACATGTCGACGATTTATGTGGAACAGGTCTAAAATAAACCTTGAACTTATAGCCAAAGGCTAAACCAAATCTCAAACTCTTAAATATCTGAAGTTGACACTATATTCGTGCGACATGTCTAAAATAGATCGGAATTGATAAGTTCAGAATACCAAGGTTGAGGTTTGATTTAGCTTTTGGCTACAAGTTTAAGGTTTATTTTAGATTTTTTTTTCTTTTCATGCAGGTCCTTAAAGATGATTATATTGTCATCTACAGTGCTCCCTCCGTTTGGGATTATAAGTCCCATGTGGATAACTAGGTTGTTAATTTGAACAACAAAATATAAATAATATAGCATAAAAATTATACCATTAGAAACTTTAGCGGTTATATTTTCTAATGATATAACTTTTGCGATATATAAGTTATATTTTGTTGATCAAATTAACAACCTAGATATACGCGTAGAACCTATAATTCCAAACAGAGGAAGTACTCATGTAGACAATAGCGGTTCGCTTGCTTGGAGAGCGCTGGCACGAGCGGGTGTGTTTGGGGCGTGCCTCTCCCCAGCCTTGCCCCAAAAGGCAGCTCCCTATGCAAATTGAAAATACAAATGGTTTAAATACATAATTCAAATCCCAAACTAATTACACACATAGTTTGAACAGATAAAAAATAAAAAAACCATACATATCAAATAAATTACGCCCACGCTGTCCCCTACCTGCAAGAGATGGGTTAGGAGCGCCGACACTCCAAGCCACGTCGAATTTCTCCAAGGGACCACCTGGAAGCCACACTGGCCAAAATCCTACCTCTCCAACCACATTTCTCTCCATTTCCAATCCCAATTTCTCCCATATACACTCTCTGATCCATTCCCCCACCCGCCTCTCCAGCTCCTGCCCACCGCTCCAGTTCCCGCGCAGATCTCACCGGCCCACCCGCTCCTGCGTCACCAGCTTGCATCCAAAGAAGAAGGCAGGGATGATGCAACCCCACAAGTCGACGTTGAAGGAGAAGCCGCCTACCACGTCTGACGAGAAGTGGAAGGAGGAGGTCGCGCGGTGCAAGTATGTGATCTTGGCCCGCAAAAGGTGTCAGAAGCATCTAAGGCGGCGGTAGCAGAGAAGGCCTCTGCGGCAGCTATGCCCGGCCTCGGGCTTTTACGAGGTTTCGACTCGCCAATACCCATTGTTATGAGCTTGGGTTTTGGAGAAGATGGGGATGCTGGAGATCGTGGGACGGTTAACAGACAAGCAACCAGGGGACACGAGATTTACCCAGGTTCAGGCCCCCGGAGGGAAAACCCTACTCCTGCTTGTCTACTCTTGATTACGGCGGAACCAAAAAGTACAGGGGTGCGCAGATGCAGTCTGGCGTGAAGGTGTGTATGCGGTGAGAAGTTGTCCTCCTCGTCGTTCCCTCCTAGCCTTTATATAGAGATAGGCATGTCCCAGGCACATATCGAGTCGGTTACAAGTTAGGGTTTGCCCCTTTGAATATTCTATCTACTCTAGTCTTGTTCTCCAAAGATCCGAAAACGCCATGGGCTTGGGCCACCCGAAAATCTCCACAAGCCGCGTATATTCTTGTGGGCTTTCCTTGGGCTGGACCAGGTATGCTAATGTCGTGCACCCGTAGGGCATAACCATGTCAGTAGCCCCCGAGTGTTCAGTCGAATCGTAGATTCGGCTAAGGACTCTTCAATCCTTCGGGTGCAGCTGCTTCTGTTCATAGAAGAATGATTTTAGTTCGTAGGGATTGTTGATCTGCGTGCCTGAATCTCCTGACGGATCAGGGTCAGTTAACTGTCTTAGGATAAAACAACACGATCTTCTTCAGACTCGAATCTAGAACGGATGCTGGCGTAATTCGACTCAGGCCGTTGAGGTCTTACAGGAGTCGAATCCCAGTAGTTTTAGAGTAATGTACCCAACGTGTTCGTCAGGATTTTCATCGTGCCTGCTGGCACGGATTTTTACTAGTAGAGCGCAGTCAGGTGCGTTACCAGGCCATCAGATGGTATCTGTAGGTCTTATCTTTGCGTCGCAGACACAACATCTGAAATTTTATCACCGCGGAGGTGTTCGGGTGGCCAAGGAGATTGCTTCTCACTTAGCGTTGGTTGGGGCAAAGTTTCCAAAAAGTTTTTGCATTTTGATCCGAAGGATCATAGTCGAAGAATTCATAGGGTGCGCAACCAGCGCTCCCTATGGGAGTAGCCCCCGAGTGTCTGTTCAAGTCGTAGACTCGAGCAGAGACTTTAGTTCAGGTAATTGAGCTTCAGGTCTATAGGACACAATTTTGTCGGATGCTTGATCAATCCTCCCTATGGGAGTAGCCCCCGAGTCCTTAGTGGAGTCGTAGACTCGACATAGGACTCGAAGAATCAACCGTGGTTTAGTACCTTAACCATGCCTCAGGTGCGCGGCCAGCGCTCCTGATAGGAGTAGCCTCTGAGTAGTTGCTCGAATCGTAGATTCGAGTGAGTACTTTTAGTTATCAGCCGAAGGTTTCTAACCGTTGCTAGC
This sequence comes from Avena insularis, assembly GCA_023614405.1. Taxonomy (NCBI): domain Eukaryota; kingdom Viridiplantae; phylum Streptophyta; class Magnoliopsida; order Poales; family Poaceae; genus Avena; species Avena insularis. The sequence goes on along the minus strand of CM042685.1, from coordinate 215,647,740 downwards.
GTGGTTTTGATGATGTCAGTGCTGACGATCGGTGACCTCAACCGTCTGCGGTGTCAGAGGTGACGTGACTGGCGAACGTGGGTCCCACTTTCTGACTTGAAGTTGACTGGTCGTGCGCGACATGGCGACAATTACGGCGTCTCCTCGGTTTCCGTGCGTAGTGGAAGGCGTGCGGGCGACGGTTCGCTACTGTATTGACACGTGGACGGTTGGATTTGACCCTAGCGTTAGCGCTTCTGGATGAACGGTTCCTGTTTGTCGTCTTCAACCTTATAACCGTGGGGAAAACAGTAGTTTGTTTTTGCCATTTGCTTTCACTGCCACCATTTTCACGAGCTTTTCTCCTCGCGCGCTAGACGTTCTCCGGTCCTTTCCTTACTCGTTCCTGCGTGCACACCACCACCGTCGATGTTCCACAATGGTGAAGTCGAAGAAGGCCTCCGCCGGAGCAGGCTCAAGTGCTGCTGCCGGCGGCAAGAAAAGCACCACCGCCACTCGCATCACCGATGGCGGGTGGCGGCGCATGGAGACGCGCGAGGGCGACCTGTGCAAGCTGTGTGATGCGGGTTTAATCCCGAAGGATAAGGAGGCCGTCAAGATCCCCGGCGATGAGGTAATTCCCCGTCCACCCGCAGGGTTTCGGGTGATGTTTGTCGCTTTCGTTCTTCGCGGCCTCTCGCTCCCAGTCCATGATTTTCTTCGTGGATAGTTGTTCTTCTATGGCATCCAAATCCACTATCTTTCGCCCAATTCTCTTCTCCACATCGCCCGCTTCATTACTTTTTGCGAGTGTTGGCTCGGTATTGAGCCACACTTTGGCCTCTTCCGGAAGTTCCATTCCGTGAAGAGGCAATCTGGCACCAGCGGGGTCTACCCGCTTGGCGGCTGTATTAGTTCCCTCCGATCTTCTGTTCTCTTCTTTTCCTTTTCTATGTCTGAGTCTGTCCAATACTGGCGGAAGAAGTGGTTTTATATCCGTGACTCCACAATGGACGGACAAAATTTTGGCCTTGCTCCCTTCAACTCCACCCAGGAGATCCTGTCGAAGAGATCCTGGAAGAACCATATCCTAGAGGGTGAGGTGGAGGAGATATATGAGCTCTACCGTCGGGTGGAGGCTCTCCAGATGGTTGTGGAGAAGGAGTTGAATGGTGTGGACATCATCCGCACCTTCCTTAAACATTGGGTGCAGCCACTCCAGGCGAGGGCGCATCTGATGTTTCTTTACTATGGCCGCCACGACCCGACGAGACTTTCGGATGAGGAGTTCTCCAGGGGCGACCTCGATAGGGCTCTTCAGCCGCTCCTGAAGTTCAAAGGTGAAGAGGACCTCCCGAAGAAGTCCTTGACTGCCCCTTCAGCTCTTCGAATCCAGTTCCTTAGGTTTTAGAATTGCGTCCTGTGCGTTGCGCTTGTTTATGATTGCTGTTTTTAGCATGATTAAGCGTTGCGTAATCACATTCTTTGTCTTATTTTGCAGGAACTGAAGGTAGCTGGCATGGTGCCTCTGCTTCCTGAAAAGTATCCGATTGCGCCAGACAACGAAGTTGTGGACTCCGAGTCTGAGCTTCCATCGGCGCAGTCTCCAACTCATGATGCCCCCATGTAACATCCCAAAAATATTAAGCTTGGATCATCAACCTCTAGTCATCAAAATTAGGGTTAACAAAAACTTTCCCAACTAAAAGTATGAAAGCATTCATATGTATGTGTATTTGGAATTTGGATTCTTTTGAATTGCCATGATTATGTGTTTCTTTGCTTGTAAAAGGATTCTTAGGTGAAATAAACATCATCTAAACAATCCCCAAACTTTTCCCAAAGACAAACAACTCAAAATAAACAAATGAAGTGAATGGTCACTTTGGCCAAATTAACTACCATGCCTACTTTGGCTATTCCAAGCACTCAAAACTTAACAGAAAAATTTGTGGAGCTTTGCACCCCTTGTTAGTATTCATAATGAGGTACCTGCAGCACCCCGGGTAAAACCACTACTAGAAAATTTCTTGGTATTTTTGTTTTGTGCATCATCATGACATCATCATGCATCTAATTGACTAAAACTATTTTTCTTAAAACCTAGTTTTGCTTTCTACAAAGATCCCTCTCTATTTCAAAAGTAATCCCCGAACCCTTCGGGATATTTTGTTTGTCTAAAAACAAATTGCACAAGTCTTTTAAATAATACATAAAATTTTATATTATTTTTAGGAGGCAGCCAGCCAGGCCCAAAAGCCCAGCCAGCCACCTCCAAACCTAACCCTAATTTCCCTCCCACCAAACCCTAGACCTACCACAGCCTCCACTCCTTCCCATCCACCCCGCTGCCACTCTCCCCTGACCCCGTCGCCACACATGCCCACCACCACGCACGCGACAACCCACCCCACGTGGTACACGCTACCCAGTACGCTCCTCTCTTCCGTGGCCCCACCATCCCAGTCCCACCCCGTCTCCCTCACGTGAATGCTCTCCACCACCCCCTTCCTCCCTGATTCCGCCTCTGCTCTCTGACATGGTTATACCCTACGGGTACCCGATGTTAGCATACTTGGTCCAGCCCGACAGAAGGCCCACTCGACGACCTGCCAGGGTCCATGACGCCTATGACGGTTCGGCTGATATGAAGCCCATATAGACACGGACTCCAAAGCGCACAAGACAAGGAAACATCAAGACTAGAGTTTGAATACAACTTGTAACCTACTCGTGTTGGTACCTGAGACCTAGCCTCCCCATATATAAAGGCTAGGAGGGTCCAACGAGGGGCATCCCACAATAGACCTAGATCTCTCTTACAATCTCTCGCATACCACCGCATACACACCTCCATGCCAGATTGCATCTGCGCACCCTTGTAACCTTCGGTTCCGCCGTAATCAAGAGCAGACAAGCAGGAGTAGGGTTTTCCCTCCGGGGGCCTGAACCTGGGTAAATCTCATGTCCCCTGGTTGCTTCTCTGTTAACCGTTCCGCGATCTCCAGCATCCCCATATTCTCCAAAACCCAAGTCCATAACAATGGGCATTGACGAGATTAAACCTTGTCAATTGACGCCGGCTGTGGGAACTGGGGACGCTGATTGTGCGGTCGTGACGGTCCCATCCATTGCAATCTACGATTCGTCAGCTCCTGCGGAGCAGATCTGTTTCGGCTTCCTCATCGTCATCAATGGCCAGATCCCATCTGGTTGATTCATCTACATCGGCGACACGCTCAACTTCATCTACACCAATACGGTCTTTAACTTCAACAACGCTGTTGCGGGTCAGATGATCGGATCTACAAGAAATTTCCGTGAGGTAACGAGGAGTCAGGTTGCCGACCGATGGACCAATTCCAAACACATCCGGATCAACTAGTATAGTTCTCGTTCATAGCGGTTGATGTGTTATTTACCCTGGCACACACACTCGTTGCCGTGGCGGAAAGGACGTGAAGGACAAAATTGGTTTAAGTATAATCCTTGGTGTCCAACGTGCATAGGAAGCCAAGTCCGTTAAATCGTCAAAGAGCTCACATGGCTGGATTCCTTGTCGGATGGGAATCTACAAAATTCATCCATCAAGTACCGAGGCAATAAAGTTATTTTGGAGGGAAGTGCTGCCTATTTTGGATCAAGGAAGCTACAACGGAAAGAATTAAGGAAGTTGCAATTTTGAAAGCGCGGCCGACTCCAAACTTGTAATGGCCAAAGGCATTACTCATCTATGGCACCAGATCAGTCAACTACTACGCCAAGTACCGACTCAAAGATATGGTTTTACAATATATTACATGGAGCACCAGGTTACATGTAGAGAACTCCTATGTCCGCCGCGTCGATTTTACACTCGAGGGCTCCACCGAATTCGCCGCGCGACCTGCTCCGATCTTTAGATGTGGTGACTCGCCGCTACGGTCTTCGACTCCGGTGACCCACTGCGGTTTTCGACTGCGGTCGTATCGGCTCCTTCAGATCCTTCAACCCGCTGTGGTCTTCGACTTCAACGACTCGGGGGCGCCCTCTGCTTCGGCGACCAGCCACGACCTTCGGCTCTGACGAATTGTGTGGCCTTCGGCTGTGGTGACCCGCTGCATTCTTCGGATGAGACGACCCAATGTGGCCTTCGATTGCGATAATATTCGAATGCGGAACTCGTTGCTGTCGTCGACCCCAGGAACCCATTGCTACTATGACTGCGGTCCGTCGCGTGACCCGCTACTGCGTCAACTTCTCCACGACAACCAGCAAAGCTAAGTTTTCCTCTACTTAGAACTGATTTCTTTTTAACTCACACTCGAAACACTCAGGGGTTGCGCCCTCTTCGAGTAACCTAATGTGCCATCGACTCCACGCACTCGAGCACCTCGAACGCGACAGCCCGAATAGCTAATTCTGCCCGATCGTCGAATCCTTGAACTCCGAGTGCCTCGGCAAAGTACCGAGACTAAGGGTAATCAGGCTAACAAAAAGGCCTAGCATACAGTACAACGGTGTCGAATCGATCGGCACCAGAATTCTACCTTACAGGCCGACAAACAACTATTCTTTACAAGCTACAAGTACTTCACAATTCTTAATGTTTTCTGCAGCTTACAATGACGTCGACTGCGCCGAGCTATTCTATCGGGTCCTCCAACAGGAGTCGATGAAACAATTGGCTACGCCATAAGCTCAAGACCCGAGTCGAGTCACTCCTCGGATGGTTGCATCACTCGATGCTACACAGGCGCTACGCTGACTCGATGCACTTCCGGGTCAGTGGTTTCTCTTCACATGAGTCTCCACTCGAGTTTGCGACTCGACTAGACACTCGGGGGCTACTCCTATCAGGAGCGCTGGTTGCACACCCGATGTACTTCCGGGTCAGCGGCACGCCCATGAGATTGCCGACTACAACTCAACGATACAAGACTCGAGTCTCTGCCCGAGTCTACGACTCCGCCAGACACTCGGGGGCTACTCCAAACTAGAGCGCTGATCGCGCACACAGAAGATCTTCGAATGGCACGCTTCGATTCCTCACTCGAATCAACGATTCTACTTAGGACTCGGGGCTACTCCTATCAGGAGCACTGACCGCGCACCCGAAAATGAACAAAACACTACAGCACTGAACTATTTCTTCAAGTCTTACGTCGAGTCTGCAACTCCACTACGGACTCGAGGGCTACTCCCATAGGGAGGATGGATTCAAGCATCCAAAAAATTTGTGTCCTACGGACCTGAAGCCGAACAACGGCTGAATTAAAGTCTCTGCTCGAGTATAGGACTCGAACAGACACTCGGGGGATACTCCCATAGGAAGCGCTGGTCGCGCACCCTATGAATTCTTCGAGTGCGATCCTTCGGATCAGCATGCAAAACTTTTCGGCAACTTTGCCGTAATTAACGCTAAGTGAGCAACGTCCTCCTTGGCCACTCGAAACACCTCCGCGGTGATAAACATTCGGATGCTGTGTCTGCGACGCAAAGATAAGACCTACAAATATCATCTGATGGCCTGGTAACGCACACGACTGTGCTCTGCTAGTAAGAATCCGTGCCAACAGGCGCGATGAAAAATCCCGACGGACGTGTTGGGTACATCATTTAAATTCACTGGAATTCCACTCATGTAAGTCCTCCGCGGCCTGAGTCGAATTACGCCAGCATATGTTCCGGGTTCGAGTCGAGGGACTCGAATCTGAAGAAGATCGTGTTGTTTTGTCCTAAGACAGTTAACTGACCCTGATCCATCGGGAGAGTTAGGCACGCGCATCAACAATCCCTACACACTCAAATCATTTTCTAGCAAATAGAGATAGCTGCATCCGAAAGATTGAAGAGTCCTCAGCCGAATCTACGATTTGACTGAACACTCGGGGGCTACTGACATGGTTATACCCTACGGGTACCTGATGTTAGCATACTTGGTCCAGCCCGACGGAAGGCCCACTCGACGACCTGCCAGGGTCCATGACGCCTATGACGGTTCGGCTGATATGAAGCCCATATGGACACGGACTCCAAAGCGCACAAGACAAGGAAACCTCAAGACTAGAGTTTGAATACAACTTGTAACCTACTCGTGTCGGTACCTGAGACCTAGCCTCCCCATATATAAAGGCTAGGAGGGTCCAACGAGGGGGCATCCCACAATAGACCTAGATCTCTCTTACAATCTCTCGCATACCACCGCATACACACCTCCACGCCAGATTGCATCTGCGCACCCTTGTAACCTTCGGTTTCGCCGTAATCAAGAGTAGACAAGCAGGAGTAGGGTTTTCCCTCCGGGGGCCTGAACCTGGGTAAATCTCGTGTCCCCTGGTTGTTTGTCTGTTAACCGTTCCGTGATCTCCAGCATCCCCATCTTCTCCAAAACCCAAGTCCATAACAATGGGCATTGACGAGATTAAACCTCGTCACTCTCAATCTCACGCGCAACTGCCGCCGCCGGGTTCCCTCACCGAGCTTCCGCCGCTACCTCTGCTCGCCCCCGCGCGCATCTTAAAGATCCTCCGCCGCATGCACCCCTCTACTCTGTCGCGAGGCCTGGCCCGGCCCTCCTCTACAGCAGCTCCTGCGAGCCTCGCGAGCCGCAAGTGCTCGTCGCTCCCCTCCACCGCGACCTCGTCTGCCGCCCTATGCCGCCATCTTCCTCTTGTCTCCGCGCATGCAGGAGTGCCGCTGTTCAGGCCACCGTCCGTCGCAAGCTCCGCCATCCGCGAGCCAGTCCGATGGCCGGAGAGCCTCGTCTCCAGCGCCGCCCCGGGTCGTCCTCCTCCAGGGTCTCCTCTCCCTTCCCGAGCACGCCGCCTCTGCCCATGAGCAGCGCCTCAGTGTCCTCTCCTATGCCCCGTGCCACGAATCCATGAGCTCCTTGTGTCGCCCGCCTCTCTCTCTCTCGCGACAGACGCGTGCCATCGCGCCTGGCCACCGTTGGCATCGTCCCTTGCTGCTAGGTGCGACCCCACGCCCTCTGCTCTCGCCGGCCCAGCTCGCCTCCACCCATGTTCGCTGGCCTCGCCCACGTCCTCACCATCTCCCTGTAGCTGCAGTGTCCAACACGTGTTTGAGCGTTGGTCTGAAAGGGGTCACTCCTCCTTGGAGCAATTTGAAGCTTGTGGGCCTCAAGTTGTTTGGTTGCTGCTTGTCTCCTCACGGTATGGCAAGGATGGTATGGTGTTGCAGCGGTGAAGACCCCTCGAGGATGGTGAAGTATGACAATTTTGGCTCATGTGAGGGAAGGGTCATGATGTTGCGGCGTCAATCATGTGAATATGATGGTGCCATCTAGAGATCCCGACATCGATCCAAGATCATCGCGACACTCGAAGTCGTAACCTGAAGGTCGTGGACATGGACATGAAGCTGGAACGCCAAGTACTTCTTCAAGGATCTGTTGGTTGAGACCCCGAAGACCGACCCCGGCGAGACTGAACCCGAACCACATCGAAACAAGATCTTCGGACCAATGTGTGACCCTCTTTTCCGAGACCCCTATTTTTATGAATGATATAAATTGTTGCAAATTAAATTGTCATGCTCGCATACATATTGTGGTTTGGGGATGTTGTTGAATCATCTAATAATTGAATATTGAGACCATATGCGGGCTTTTCCAGTCTAATATTGGTCCCATTTAAAATTGTGTAGCGAACCGGTGTTATATTTTGCCATGTTAAGACAACATTTAAATTGCGGGGTATCTAAACAACATGAACTTAATAATTGTCGGGACCCCGGTTCCGCTTAATATGGCCTAATTGCATCGCATCTTTGCCATTTCATACATCATACATGCATCATGTCTGATCTTTTGCCTTAGTATTAAATAGTGCATCGGGTGTTTCTTCTAGTGCTTTGCTTCTTCGTGGATTAGACCGATGAGTTGATGCGAGTGTCGACCCGATCTTTGGATGAACCTTCGGCAGTTTCTCAAGCGAGCATTCTCCCTCTTTCTACCTATTTTATATTCTAGTCTTTATTTCCTCATGTTGATCTATTGCTATCCGTGTTGCGATGCTTTAGTTTCCGTACCCCTGTTATAATACTTGCAGCCTCTATATTGCCTTGGACACCTCCTATTTCCTGTTTATTGATAGACAGTCGACCTTGCGAGTCGTAGTTGCTTGCTCAAGTGCTGCTTCGCGTCGTCGATGTTCCACCGTTGTTGGGTGGTTGGCACATGCTTAATGGTGGATATGATCTTGGCTTTAATTACTGTTTAATAACTAAAATTGAAGTAGGTAAATAATACAGAGGCACAGGTGGGAAATAGATGTTGTTTGGTTTTTAAACGCCCATTTGTGTCCTGTAGGACCCCGAGTTCTTGACACCTGTTCCGAGATCGAGCGCGCTAACCACAGGTGGGGTGTGTGGGCACCCCCATCGATTTAGTACCTGATTTCAAAGTACTGTACCGGGGCCACAAACTAGTTTGGGCTTTATTACTATCCTGTACTTATGCCATGTTTTACTGCTTTATTTACTATTGCGCGTGGATCGCCTGTACTATTTTGGATCGCGGCACGATTTCGCGGTATCGACAAGCCCAGTCACACTTTCGGGTTCCCAGTCGTTTATAGCCGTTCTCGCAAACCCTGGATCCGTCTCGGAGACCGGCCGACTTTGTTACGGATAGCTTAGTGGGGTGGCCCCCATGTGCTTGCTTTGGGTATGGGAAACGTCGTGTCTGAAACCCCGTCGACATACCGTTGGGTGTATGTTTTGTAATCTTATACCTACCTGATCTGATAACAAGGGTGTAGGTGCGTGTGGAAACTTTGGTGCACCCCTGCAGGGTTAAATCTTTTCGAGAAGCTGTGTCCGCGGTTATGGACGACTTGGAGCACAGTTCTCGATCATAGACAGCTATAATTAAAGTTTACTGTTATAATTTGACTTGTTTCCGATATGACTAGTAATCAGCTTCACTACAACGGAATGGCTAAATAAAAGTACCAACAACTGCTGGGTTTGGGATATCTCATGCTAATTGTATCTGACTAGTAAGTGTTGCAACTACAATGCAATGGTTAACTAAAAGTGTCCACTGCTTATTATATCAGGATGACTATCTATACCTGAGTAGTAATTGCTGCAACGATAACCGAATAAATAAAACTGTCAACTGTGTGAGTTCCTCGGTTGACTTCCTCGTTTGGTCTCGAGGGGGTTATACCAGGGTGGGTATGTTTGGTGGTAGTATCAGGTTGGTTCCAAATAGGTCTTTCTTATCCCTCTCTGATAGCCGATAGTTATATCGAGTCTCTATAGGTTGTTTAGTGCATGTTGCGCTGCCGCTTCAGTCCACCATACCTATGTAGGCGAGGACCGTCGAATTCTAGTCTCGCCGTGTACTGGCCTCAGTACTGACCGCTCTCCTTTTTCCTTTGCCCTTTGTCGGAAACCCTTTTGTTTAAACAGGTTTGAGATCGACGTCGTTAGCAGGGTTATCCTTCCGGCTTGGCCTGGGCAGGGTTATGGACGCCATTGGTTATTCTTCAGGGCTCTTAGCCCCATTTGCATCTTGTCCGTAGTCGGATATTGTATCGTTTTCAGGGTGATTTGGATCTTTGTACTGTATAACTGTATTCTTGACTCATGGAGTCGTGTTGTATATATCTGTTCCGTGGGTTCCATCGAGGACTATTGTGTAATGATATTACTTTGTTTTCCACCCGCACAAAAGTGCCTGGTGGGCACCTTTGAATCGTTTCTATGCGGGTTTGGCAGGAATCGCTAAAACTTGCATAGGGCCGATTCTGAGGGTGTTACAGTACCAAGGCCCACTTTGTGATCTTCCAAAAACATTCAAATGCTAGGTTTGAATAACAGTTTAAATTTGAATCTATCTCATATGGGAAGATCCCACTATTTCAAAAACCACTCAAACCAGCTCAATTTTCAAAATCCAAGCATCCATAGAATCCTCAGTACATGCCTAGCACACCCACCAAAAATCTTTTCAAAATTCAAAAGTAAGTTTCTTGCGGCCATTTCATCAAACACCTTGCAGATTCAAATCACACAAATCATAAACACTATAGTGTGCAGTGAATTTGGCCTAACTTGTTCCCTCTCTGGTTGCAACTAGTCTTTAGTAGATCATCTAGCTCAATTGTAAACATCTAGCACCACTGTGAGCTTGCCTTGCCATCAATGGTGAGAAGGCCGAGCCTCACCATGCCACCCCATTGTCGCCGGCCAGATAGCAGCCACCCTAGCCTTGCCCACCTTGTCTGGGAGGTACCCAGCATCTCACCGCCGCCCACTGTCCCCTCCCCAAGCCAGTACAAGCTGTGGACCACCAGGAACACCGCGCGCCCAGTGCCACTGAGCATGTCGAGCCCGCCCCAGAGCACCGCACCTGGCACGCGTGCATGTGCCACCTCGCAGCAGCCCACCGCTTGCCATGATCCGAGAACACGCCGACACCCCTGCTCACGCCTGCACTTCAGTAGCTACCGCGCTTGAGTTTGCCGCCTTTGCCTTGCAGAGAACCGCACATTCCTGACCGATTGCCACCGCCCCTACGCACAAGAGCATCGCCAGGAGACCGCCCGTCGATCGCCAACCTCAGCCATGCCGCTAGCATCCCGTAGCCATGTCGCCACCGTCGCCTGCCCATCCCTCTCGGTCTTGCCGTCGAGCCTATAAAAGGAGGCCACCCCAAGCCATTTGAAGCACACCGTACCACTCCCCTCACCTCACTGATCGTTCCACCCTCGAGCCGGAGCACGAGGAGAAGCAGCTCGCCGGAATTTCACTGGAGCAGGCCGCCTCTGGACGAGAAGGGGGCCGTTGATTGCGACCACACCCGGAGCTGCCTCGACCACTTGTTCGTTTGCCCACCTCACCGTCGTCGCTGGAGCCCTGGTATGCCCCCTATGCACCCCCACCGAGCCGCTAGGGTTCGAGCTCGCTGGTGACATGTTCATCATCGACGACGACCCTCAGCCGTAGATCTCCCTTCTAATCCAACGAACCACACCGCCCCATACCGATTCGCGTGTTATGAGCCACTGACCGGTGGAACCCCCCTGTCAGCTGCGCCCCGTGCTGTGGAGTGACACTGGGCCGGCCCATTAACCTCTCTCGCGCAACCCAACAGTTTGAATTTAGACTTTTCCTTTTTAATTCAAACCCAGTTCTGTACCTAGTTTCAAAAATCAACCCAGCTCGATTTAATGAACCAAATTGCATGAAACCAATTTTGTTAGAAAGGTACTAAAAAGATTAATCCAAGCCCATTGGATTCAAATCATTTGGATCTGTAGATCAACCTTGGTAAAAATAACAAGTCAGAAGCTTTTATGCATTCAAACATTTTTCAAATTTCAACCATAAGAGCTTTTGAGTTGATTCCAACTCTCAAAAACCACATTTGATCATATCTTTCAGAATATATAAAAACATATGGGTTTCACTACAGAAATAATGTCCAAGTAATAAAAGAATGCCACATAGGCATTTCTAGTCATTTTATTTTAATGAAAATAAAAAAGGTTAAACCTTGTTAAATTGTGACACCACTTTAAATCACATTCCCATATACTGAAATATGTGGTGATGACATGTGTCAACATGATCCCATGTTTGGTTTGGAGAATATTAAATCTTAATTAGTTTTTCAATGAGTAGAAATTACTTTTCTCAAATTAAAATGAATAAGACAAATGCCTTAATCTTGTAATGTTAAGTGATGATGCTAGATCATCTATGGTACACCCTTGTGTGATGATTGAAAGTAGTTAAGTGTTGGTTGGTGATTGTGTACATCGTATTTAATTATAGACGCTAGTACCGACTAAGGATACGAGGAGGAAGGAGGATACTACGAGGAATAAGCCGAGGAGAACTTCAACCACTGCTCTGCTCAAGGCAAGCTTATATTGATACTTATTCAAGCCTAATACCACTGGTTGAGTTAGCAAGCTAACCCTTGCAAGTTACCCTATCTATGCAAGCTATTAACTTAGCAATCTTATACCATTTGTTAAACCATCATAGCTTTTACTTGCAAGCCTTAAGCTTTGTTTCTTTATCAAAGCTCTCTCTTAGAGTTTACACAGTGTTTTGTAGATGCTAGAAAGATAATTGAAGGTAGCATAAAGAGCATAAAATATGGCCTAAGTTAGATAATCTTGATGTCATCCTAGGGCATGAGATTGAACTTAGTTAATCTCCACTTGTTTACCACCCCTCATTAGTACTTACCACCACTTGTAGATGCTAGTGCTAAGCATAAAACTTGATCAACTTTAGATGTGAATACTTGGTGAAACTGGTTATGAAAACCTTAGAATGATGAGTCATTCTACTGAAATGTTTTGACATGTGTTCTCGAACACCAGATGATTTTGATGATGAAAATGTTGAGGCATGAGCCTTAGCCCTTTATAAAACTGATGGTTGTCTGGATGCGATACCATTCCAATTTTACCGTACAACCACAATACCCGAAAATTGGGTAGGGCTTGACTGGAAATTTATATACCTTAGTATGGGTTCCCTCGCGGACAAGGTTTGAGCTGAGGCTACCTTGTGAAGATTGTCCACCTGTGCAGTACCCAAGATGACGGTTGGTCATGGTTGGGAGGCCAAACTCACAGGAGAGGTGCCTATACTAGGGCGTGTAATGTAAAGGTTAGGATTGATTATCCACATACTCAGTATGGTGAATTCATGATTTTTTCCTGACGGATGTATCGAATGTTGTGGTGAAAGTGTACAATCTCTGCAGAGTGTCAAACTATTCGAATAGCGTCGTCATGATTATGGACAGTTGGAGTGGCCATACTGTTCCCCCGTCAGATGTTTTCAAAATGACTTGTGAAATGAATTGAGACTTTGACTTGACCACAACATGGTTGTGATATGAAATTCAAGTTCCCACTTAGGTGTTATAAAACTTCAACTAGCTTCTTTGCTTCTGAACTTAGTAGAGGTAAATCTGGCTTTTTTGCAAAACAACCCTAGAGCTTAGTGTTCTACTACAAAAACCCCCTTAACTGCTAGTATTAGTTTGCGAGTACTTAAAGAGTACTCATGGCTTTGTCCCTGGCTATTCCTGTGGCCAGACTATGAAGAGGAGTATCAGGATGATGGACCGCAGGAAGGTTACGACAACTAGGATCATCTCCCATCGTCAGCATTGCCTGTGACCCCAAAGATGGAGCTTCGCCTAAGCTATCATTACTATTACGTTATTCCGCTGCTTGAGTTGTATTAAGAACTGGATCATGAGATCCTTATTTGTGTAAGACCTTATGTATGGTTTGTAATGGATGATATACCGTGATATCCAAATCTGTTATGTCCCGCAAAAATGGTAATCTTGGGATTGCGATGTATGGCATAACAGGCATCTGGGATTAAAAATCTGGGTGTTGACACCCCAAGGCCAGCGAGGGTCGGACTCGTAAGCGGGCACGGAGTTCGAGCTAGACTTCGGATGCCTCGACTCCGCCAACGCCTAGGGACCCATCCTTCCTCGTGCGCCATAGCGGGGATGATGGCGCTTCCTCCTCACCGTTTCCGGCCGTGCCTCTACGGGCTATGGCGCCGCAGCCACCGGCCAAGAAGAAGAAGAAAGAGAAGAAAGAGAAGAGGCCGATGCCCGCCTTTGATTTGAGCGACATTGACTCGTAAGTACCTTTGCACGCTATTCGTTCTTGTTTTCTTATCTTCTTGTCTTTGATGAATGTTTTCCTTGCAGCCACTCCTCGGAGGGCTCTTTTAGTGAGGGCGCCCAAGAGGCCATAGGGGAGTCGAAGCTGACGGCCCCTCCCTTTCAAACGGTGGCCACCTCTGGCAGTGATGCTCCGAACCCCTCTCCGCAGGAGGCTCGAGTGGTCGTCACTTAGAAGACTGCACCTGGACCTTCGGAGTCCCCATATGAGCATGTGAGTTGTTTTCCTTTTGTCCTGGGGGGGAGCCCCCGAGCCTTTTTCGGGTCATTTTGTTCGACGTTTTTGCTCGTTTCGAGGCGGAGCCCCCGAGCCTTGTTCTTGATTATTTCTTGATTGGTTTCTTGTCCTTCTTTCCACACCCATTTGTGCACAGTGCGAACTTGCTTATCCAGCAGCATCTGGCGCTGGAGGCCAGCATGAAGCAGCTCCGAGGTACGTGCCTTTCTCGCTCTTATCTTTGTTACCTGTTGCTTGAATGTAGCTTGTGTTGCTCATGTGCGTCCTTGACACTTGGTAGATGAGAATAACGCGGCTCTTTGCCGGCTGGATGCTCTTGAAAAGAGCCTTGGTCGTGCGGATAAGCAGGCTGCTGATGTCGTGGAGGCGAAGGAGCACCTGCAGCAGGAGTTGGATAACGCCGCCGCGGCCAAGGAGCGTCTACAACGGGAGGCTTTGGATCGCAAAGAGCAGCTCGCAACTGTTGCAGCTGCGCGCGAGAAGGAGGTGGACGAGATGCTGATGGTTGCGGCCAAGGCCTTCTCCGGTATGTGTCTTGCTTGTAATTAGTTTTTACGATTTTTTTACTACGCTTTTCTTCATGTCCTTATTCGGGTCATGCTTGTTCTTCTTTGCGCCAGATGCTTCGGGTATTGCGTTTGATCGCAATGTCTTGGAGCACGGGAGCGCTCTGGATAATGCCACCACAGCGATCGAAGATCATTGTGGCACTTCTGTTGGCTCCCTTGCTAAGGCCAAGGAGGTTCTCCAGCGTTTCTACAAGGAGATCATGCCCAAGGGAGCTGCCCTTGAGGATGTTGATTCTCTGGAGTATGCGCTGTCAGAGGATGCCCCTGCGGCTTATAAGCGCAAGAAGAAGGGCATCGGCGCTTCCGTGGGGCTGTCCATGGCCATGGCGTCCGGAGCGGGGCTGGATCTTCACCACGTCACCTCCCAGATATCAACGACGCTAGACGGCTCAGAGGTAGCCTTTGCTCTCTTCGCCTCTCGTTGTAAGCGTTATGGTCCGAAGCTTATCGATCTGCTGGCGGGTTATGCTGCGAGGCAGCAGGGGGAGGCCAAGAGCAGGCACTCTGGCTCCAAGGCCACTCCGGATGCGGGTGCTTAGGATTCTTTGTTGTACTTTTTAGTATAGTGTATCGTATTTTGTAATGTACGCTCGTGTTGATGAACAATTTCTCCTTGTGCCATGCAGTGGCTTTTGATGTATATAAATGATCCTTTGAGCTATTGCCCAATACATGTGTTGTTCATATTCTTGCTTGCTTCCTTTAGGGACCTTCGGGTGAGGCTCCTGTGGATACTCCATCTGTCCCTCAGCCACGACCATCTTTGGATGATGCATCGCAACTTGCCTTTCTTTGCGATCGTGTCTGTAGCTTGGAGAAGGAGATCCTTAGCGTTCGGGGCCACGCTAACGTGTGGAAGTCAAAGACTGAGCGAGCTGTCGCTCGGGAGGAGTATCTAATGGCGGAGCTACGGCAATTGAGTGAGCAACTGCAGTGTGAGTTTTCTTGGGCTGCTGCACATCTTCGGATGCGCCTTGTTTGCGTGTCATCTTACTCTAAATTTTCTGCAGGTACCAACCTTGTTCCAAGGGAGGAGAAGGAAAGTGTTGCAGTTCGGATCAACTGCCTGCCCAACAGGATATGGAAGCCGGAGGCTTTTTCTGGATGGACCGCGACCTGGCCACTGTCCTTGCGACGATGCAGTATCGTGTTCATCAGGTGTCACGGGTGCTGAGGCGGGTGAAGACTTCCCTTGCCTCGATTATATATGTCATGTTTCCTCCGGATGAGGTGCCGTCCACCCTATGGGGTTTGCTATCAAAGTTTCGGGATGTGAATCCCGTGCGGGAGTTGGTGTGGCACCAGTTGGTGGCAGGGTGAAAGCTGCCCTTTCGCTTGTTCGGCTGCATCGCCCTGATGTTGATCTTGCGACTATGGCGGCTGGGCCACCCCTTCGACCAGATGGTGGCCTTTGGGATATGCGCCCGCATTATGCGGTTGTTAGGCAGTATGCCAAAGCGATTGTAGATCTTTTTGAGCATCGGGCGCACGTGATCCTTCAGAATACGTAGGTCCTGAAAAAAGATAGATGTAAAAATTGTATATATTTCAATTGGGCTTGTTGTGCCCTTTGTTGTAAAGATTATTTGTATTAGCACGTGGTGCTTTGTTGTATGCATGTCCTTTTCGTTAGCCTAACGTGGTCAGCTACTCAGGTTTACATGTGTTATTCTCAGTCGACGAAGTCATGAGGTGAGGCGTAGCCCCTGAGTGTGTTGTAACAGAAAGTAATGCAAGGAGAAGAGATTTTCGGGCGAGACACTTAGCTTTATTCATATCGTAATCAAGGAGGTACATTGTTCGGCTGAGTAGCCTTGGCGGAGTAGCCTTATTGAAAGTAAAGAGGGATAGCTAGGGGTAGAAGCGTGGGAGTTGTGCGACGTTCCATGGGTTGGAGTATGCGACTCCTGACTTGACGTCCTTGAGGCGATATGAACCACCTGGGATGACTTCGGTGACAATGTAGGGTCCTTCCCAGGGTGACTCGAGCTTCTTCGGTCGCTCTTGCTTGAGTCGTAAGATGAGGTCTCCTTTGACAAAGGACCTTGGGCACAGCCGACCGCTGTGATAGTTGCGGAGGCTCTACTAGTAGACCACCGAGCGAGCCACGACGATGTCGCATGCCTCGTCGAGTGTGTCGACGGCATCTTTGAGTGTGGCCGTCGATTCGGCTTCGCTATAAGCAACGACCCGTGGGGCCTTATGGCGTACTTCTGCATGTAGCACAGCTTCGGCTCCGTGTACCATGAAGAAGAGTGTGTAGCCAGTTGAGCTGTTTGGCGTTGTGCGCAAGCTCTAGAGGATGGAGGGTAGTTCTTCTGCTAGGCTCCCGCAAGCTGTTCGAGAGGGCTGAGTAGGCGTTTCTTGATGCCGCCGCCTACAAGACCGTTGGCCTTTTCGACCTGCCCATTGGTTTGCGGGTGCACCATGGAAGCGTATGATATGTTGATGCCAAGGCCTTCGCAAAAGTCCTGGAATTCTTTTGAGATGAAGTTCGATCTGTTGTCCATGGTGATGTTGTGCGGCACGCTGAACCTATAGACAATGGACTCAAAGAACTTGACGGCTTTTTTTCCCTTTTGGTTGGTGACAGGCATGGCCTCGATCCACTTGGTGAACTTGTCGACTGCGACCAGGAAGTAGACGTGGCCTCCTTTCGAAGATTTGGGCAGTTTGCCAATCATGTCGAGGCCCCATTGGGCCAAGGGACAGGCCAAGGGTATTGGCCTGAGCTCTGACCCTGGTGCGTGTGGCTTGTCTGCAAACCTATGGTAGCCATTGCACCTCCGGACGATGTCCTTGGCATCGTTCATGGTCGTTGGCCAGTAGAATCCAGCTCGTAAAGCTTTCGCGACGAGGGCGCGGCTTCCGCGTGATGGCCGCAGATGCCCTCGTGGATGTCTTAGAGGATGGTTTTGTCGTCACCGATGGTGACACACCTTTGGAGTAAACCCGAAATGTTGCGCTTGTACAGCTCGCCATTGATGATGGTGAAGGCCTTGGACCGGCGAGATATGCGTTGGGCATCTGTCGAGTCATCGGGCAGTTCTCTGTTTATCAGGTACCAAAGGTGCGGTTGTGTCCATGTTTCTTCGATTGCCATGACCTGCATTAAGCTGACCAACTCGACCTCTGTATCGAGCTTTTCGGGTCCTTCCTGGTGGCACCCGTGCACAGGTGGAGCCGATATTGGCGATTCCACCGGCTTCCTCATTGATTTACCTTCCAACGTGCCGAAGCTCGCAGTCGTCAAAGTCTCCTTCGAGTGAATTGTAGAGCGCGCGATACACGATCATGTTGGTGGCGTGTGCGTCGCACTCGTTCATCGTCTGCTGGACGACAAGGTTCGAGTCGCCGTAGATGACTAGGCACGTTGCGCTGCAGATCTTGGCCATCCTCATGTCGTAGATGAGGGCCTTGTATTCAGCCTCGTTGTTGTAGGCGCGAAATTTCATTCGAAGGACGTACTTCATCGTATCGCCTTGCGGGGACGTCAGTATGACGCCGGCTCCTGCTCCAGCCTCGCGCTTGGAGCTGTCGAAGTGCATCGTCCATGACTGCGTCGTATCCGGGGTGCCCGGCAATTGGAGCTCCATCCAGTGGACGAAGAAGTCAGCGAGGACCTGAGATTTGATCGCATGGCGCCGCTCATAGACTATGTCTATAGGAGATAGCTCGATGCCCCCACAGAGCTACGCGTCCTTAGCTTCGGGGTTGTTCAGGATGTTGGACAGTGGCGCCTCGTTGACGGTCATTATCTGGTGCTCTTGGAAGTAATGGCTCAGCCGACAAGCCTTCATGAACACGCCGTCGGCGAGTTTCTGGTAGTGAGGGTACCTCTGTTTTGTTGGCGTCAGTACCTCGCTGAGGTAGTAGATTGGGCGTTGTACCCCATGGGTCTTGCCTTCTTCGGGTCATTCGACCACGAGTATGGTGCTTACCACCTGATGTGTGGCTTCTATGTATAGCAGCAGGGGTTCGCGTTCCTTTGGTGTGACCAGGACGGGCGAGGTGGAGAGCAGTCGCTTAAGATCTTTGAATGCGTCATCTGCTTCAGGTGTCCACTCGAATTTGTCTGCTTTGCATAGAAGCTGGTAGAAAGGCAGGGCCTTCTCACTCATGCGGCTGATGTGACACCCCCGAGATCAGGGCTAAACAAATCCCAGACCTCCGCCTGAAATAAGCTTAACATTGAGCTTGAGAATATCCAGTGAAGAATCGGTAACACAGCAGTGATCCTATGACACAAAATTTATTACATCAAGCTCACAACTGAGCAGAGAACCAAATTATTACAAGCAGAGGTCACTGACCACAAACATCAAACAACGGAAGGCAAATTATGCTATTAAGTATAGCAAACTTAACAAAGGGCCTAAGAGGCCTGAAGCATAATGATGACGTCCCAGCCCATAGATTCCAGGCTGCCGGCCGGGAACCCCAAGCTACTCGTCGATGTCGATGTAGTGCCAAACTGATATTCAAGGCTTACTCTACCAAAAGTATCAACAAATCAAGGGTGAGTATAGGGTGTACTCCGCGAGACTTATTGGATGGTGGAGTTGTTTTGCATAAAGCCATGTTTTGTTTATAAAGCAAGAGAGAGAAGAAGCTCGTCTAGTCAGAGTATTTTAAAAGGGGATAAGAGAGCGACATCTCTGAAATATTGATCATCATCTTTTGATATCCACCAATCATCATCATCTACCAACTAGGATCACCCCCTTGTACCCATGAGGAAGCATCCTTAACAAACATTAGTTGCCAAGTTTTACGATTAGGTTCATGTTCTCTATGATCTCCCATCCATTCCCAAGTCGTCCATAACCGTGGACACGACTTTCCGAAAGATTATTACCCTGCAGGGGTGTACAACTTTACCCACACGTACTAACCGACTCTTAATGCCACTTGACACACTTCCTTGGTGTGCTGACAGAGGGTGTGGTTGGACACGACCTTTACCTTGCTTTCGCCGAGACCATGAGTCACGCAGTAAGTATGGTTCCGTCGTAACGGGTCAAATCCCAAAGCTGGTACTTAAAGATGTGAGGCGAGGTTGGTTCACCAAGGGATCCATCGACCCCAAGCAACCCCGGCCACGCTTACCTACCTGTTATGAATGCACCAACTTCACCCGACACTTATTTCAAAAGATTTTCTAGGCAAGTTAGTCAATCATGCGGTCCCCATTTACCCCATGTGGTTGTACGCTCGTCTTGGTTCAAGAGGTAAGAACCTAGGGTCCTAAGGGTGGCGAGCATGGGACTAGAAAAACCACATCCCACCGTGGCCTCCCATACAAGCCTTAGCATATTTAATCTCATATCACTGATCTCATCTCATCACGTTCTCCTGTCATACTAGATTCTCTACATCCGATACATCATCTGGATGAACCAGACTCAACAACCAAGCATGGTTAAGTAAGACATAGATAAAAGCTCTAGCATTGCACACAAGCCAAACCTAGTTATGCGAGGAGCAGTGGATCAGGTAATATAAGCTCAAAGGAAGTATGCAATAGATAGGATACTCTATCTATCGATAAAAGACCACAGTAGAATCGTATGCATCATGGCAAGAATTGAAATGCTTTCGAAATCATAGGATAATATCATGGTGGGGCTATACTTGCCTTTGCCTGTTGATAGCAGATAAGTAGATATTCGGAAGCCTTGTACTTGACTTGGTTAAAGTTGATCAAGTATTGTTCTTCGATCTTCGAACTTCAACGGTGTTGACCTCGGTCTTCGATATTGATCTCGATATCGTATTCTACCGGAAAGAACCAAACACCAGAAATAAAGGGGAAACAATCAACACATGGCATCGATGCAATGCTCAAACAAGAATGATGATATGACAAGTTAAATTGCATTGAATTGAAACCCTAAAGCATGCTCGAGAAATTAAACGGGGTTCCGAGGGGTGAAAACCCTAATTCGGAGAAACTCCAGAACATATGAGAGGGGTGCATTTGTTCTTCTAATTAAACTTGTCATGAGAGTTGATTAACAATGCATGATTATGGATTAAAGAGGTAGTTCTCATTTTTCTAAACATTTTGATATATTATTTGTATTTTTCTGAATTACAGATTAAAAGTTATTGAATCTACAAGATTATACCATTTTCTGGAATATATTTAATCAATTTAAAACATTTATGACCTCAGGCTGACGTCATCACATGGTCTGCGGCTTTTCTCACTGGGGCTGAGGCTACCCCCAGTCACTGACGACTAGGCCCCACGGGTGTATTTTATATTTCCAGAAAAGAATTACAGAAACATTTAAAAAAACGTAAAGGGGATTACTGCATCATGCTGATGTCATTATGACATCAGCATGGAGAATCTCTCGGATTGGGGCTCAAATCCGTGGATTCGTTGCGCGCGCGGGCTTGTGCTTAGTCTTGTTAGAAAGAGGAGATCAAGGCGGACCCAGTGGTGGCAGCACCGCTCACTTGTGGTCATCGGAGTAGGGCACGCAACGGTGGAGAGTGGCGGAGCTTGCAGGCGGTCGCAGTGGGGAGTAACCAGAGCGAGAGGAAGGGAGAAGAGGAGCTCTGTAGCACGGGAAGCTCACCCTGATGCTCGTGGAAGGGCCATAGGAGGCAGAGGAGGACGGAATCGTCCGTGGTGACAGCGGCCAGAGTCGAGGAAGGAGACATCGATTCCATCGACTGAGGACGCTTCGGCTTGCTCTGCTTGGCAGGAAGAACAAATCCACCATGGCGAACTCAACGGCGGCCCAGGATCGGACTGGGGCAGTCAGAAACGGCGGAGGTCATCGTGGCCCGAGGGCTAGGGTTCGGACCAGAGAAGAAATTGGGGAAAAGGGGGAGGATAAGGCTTGTCCGGAGGCGGCAACGGGTTTTATAGGCGTCGATAATGTCGATAGCGTGCATCTCCTTGCAGCGGGAATCATGGCGATGCGGGGACGGCGCCGGCGTCGACACGCGGTAGCTCTCCTCGCCGACGTCCTTCTATCGACGAAGAAGAAAGGGGGAAAAGGAACGAAGGGGTATGGGCTGGTTGCGGGCTTCGCTTGGGCCAAGGTGGGCCACAGAAAAGGGAGGGAGGAGAGGGAGTTGCTGGGCTGCGGCCTGTTTGGCTTCCTGGCTCTTTTTTTCTATCAGAACTCTTTTTCTATTTCCTGTTTGCCTTTGTGTTTGTAATTTCAAATTCATATCTGTTTTGAAAGCTTTCAAAAATACCAGAGGATTGTATAAAACATAAGAAATACTTATGAACCCTTATATTCCATTTGGGCTCCATTAGTTTGGTTATTTCAAAATCATTTGAATGAATTTGCAAATAGAAAGAGAGGGAAAAGCTAGGGTTTTAGGGTTTCATTTAATTCTTTAATGCACAATTTAAGATATGATGCTCATGATGCACAAAACAAACCCTAATACAAGATTAACTAAAACTGGGGTGTTACAGCTCTATCCCCCATACGAGAATCTTGACACGAGATTCCAAAGGTAGGAAAAGAGACGGGGAGAGAAAGAAACAGGGTCAGTCTAAAGATAAGAGGGAACACACTAAACAGCATACGGAGTATCTCATGGTCAACTCATGGATGGAGTGTTTAGAAACAACTCTGAGATGACGACATGAAACACATCGAGGTAACAGAGGAAACAAGAGGAGATGGTTTCAAGTTTTTAGATAGATGGTCTTCATAAGAATTGAGACCATGGAACTTACAGAAGGTTTTGAAGCTTCTGAAGAAGAAAGCTTCCAAGAGAAAGAACATAACACAGACTTTGATGAGGAACCTCTACTAAATGGCTTAAGTAGAGATATTAGGTTGCAGAGATATGGATCAACAAAACCAAGCTGTTGAACTACTTTTGACACAGAAGGATCACTCTTTCATTCAACGGAAGGTCCAGACAGAAAGGTGTTTTGTGGAGAGGAGTCGTAAAAGTCACAAGAAACATGTAGCAAGAGAAACTACAGATTACCAAAATCATGGTCACTCTTTGAACATATTTAAGAGAACAAGAAGGAAACTCTTTAATTCATCTAGGCTATCAAAATCTTGGCCAAAGATCGTGATATCACTTTACACCACTAGACGAATTGGTATGAAAATTCCTGATAACACGAGAAGAAAGAAACTTCGTTCTTGGACTTCAATTACTCGGCACAACAAGATGCTTGCCGACATAAATGGTCTGGAGAATCGACTGAGAGACATTTAGCAACACTACTTTAAATGTTCTCCTTGATGTTTGAGAAAACAATCATCAGGTAAAGGTCGGACTTTGGATACAAAGGAAAAACATAAGAACAATTCCTATATTAGATTATAGAAGAAGGCTCATGAAGAGTGGTTGTTATTGCTGAATCAAGAGAATATGACAAGAGATCTTTTCGGCTAAGTGTGTCAACCATTACATCCATCTTGCCAGATTTAGAAAGAGACCTATGTCAAAACCTTGAGAAACACCAACCATCATTGCTGCTTGAGATTCATCTTTGGTTACGTGAAATGATATTTCAGACTTAGCATGTCCGAATAGAAAGTTTGCAACATTTATCGCAAAGGTAACGTCACTAGATTCTCAAGACAGGGACTACAATGTCAAGCTCCAAAAGACTAAGCTAGATTGCTAGACCCATGTATTTAGCAATTTGTCAGAAGACAACTGCACACATTTAAGGTACTGACAATCAAACACACATGTATGTAGGGGTTCATAGCATGGAAAACAAAAAAATTCTACCGCATGAACAGACAATCAAGATCTAATCTATGATCAAGCCAAGATCTATCAATTAGATTGTAGCAACGAGTCGATGGAATACTAACCCTCGAAGATCCAAAGCAGTTAACGAGAGCAGATTCTCGTGGGTGATGTAGTCGTACTCTTTCCGATCTCAAGATCGCGTAGACGATCCTTCCGGCGTTGCGTTCCGGTTGCGCTTCCGCAGTCGGTCACACGTTTGGTACTCGATGAAGACCTTCCTCTCCCTTGTTCCAGCAGGCAGCGGAGGTTGTAGCACTCTCGCGATTCCGGCAGCACGACGGCGGTACCTAAGTAGAGGAGATCTCAGGCTTCGCCTTAAGCCGGAGCGAGTATGGTGGACTATGAGAGAGGCTTGGCGATCTAGGGTTTAGACACACCAAGTAGAGGGAGCTAGGCCGGCGGCTAGGGCAAGGGGATGCCCCAAGTCGGCGGCTAGGGTTTAGCCCTAGGAGGCGGCGGCGGCAGGAGGTGGCGGCGCCGGCGGCTTGGAGCTAGGGTTTGCGGGGTGCAAGTTGTGTGCTTGGAGGGGCAGCCCTGCCCCTCCTTATATAGGTGGAGGCGCGCCAGAGGAGGAGTCCTCCCCAACTCGGTCTCAGTCAGGCGGTGGATGGAGAGGGACTTCCTCCCCAAGTAGGTTTCCTACTCTCCCTCCACCAAACAAAATAGCTGTTTGACTTTTTCAAATTGGCGTTTGACTTTTCAAACGAGGATTTGATTTATCCCTTTATTTTGTTCAGTGATGACACCTAGTACATGATGCAACCATTCCAACTTGTAATACACATTCATGTACCCTTCCCCTCCGGAGTGCCGAACATTCCGGAACCTTCTAGAACATTCCCGCTGAAAACAGCGGAACCATTCTCCAACCCCGAAACAGGACTTTCCTTATATGAATCTTATTCTCCGGACCATTCCGTATCTCTTCGTGATATCCCGGATCCCATCCGAGACTCCGAACAACATTCGGTCTCTTACTCATCATTCCATAACTACTCAACAACATCGAATCCTTAAGTGTGTCTCCCTACGGTTCGTGAATTATGCGGACATGATCGAGACACTTCTCCGATCAATAACCAATAGAGGAATCTGGAAATTCATATGGCTCCCACATATTTCTATGATTACTTTTCGATCGAATGAACCACTTTATGATACCAATTTCCCTTTGTCTCACGATAGTTTACTTATCCGAGGTTTTGATCGTCGGTATCTCTGCATACCTAGTTCAACCTCGTTACCGATAAGTACTCTTTTCTTGTTCCCGTGGTATGTGATCCCTTGTGAACCAGTCACATGCTTGCAAGATAATTGGATGACATTCCACCGAGAGGGCCCAGAGTATATCTATCCGTCATATGGATGGACAAATCCCACTCTTGATCCATGTGTCTCAACCCATACTTTCCGAACACTCAATGCCACCTTTATAGCCACCCAGTTACGGTGTGGTGTTTGATGTCATCAAAGCATCCTTCCAGTGATGGTGATAAGCATGATCTCATGGTCGAAGGAATTAGGTTACTATGTATCAGAAAGCTTATAGCAAATGAACTATATTAAATGACTTGATCTTTATGCTACGCTTAACTATAGGAGTATGTCCATCACATCATTCCCCTAATGATATGACCCTGTTGTTAATAACATCTCTATGTTAATGATCAGGAAACCATGATCATATATTAACCAACAAGCTAGTTTAACAAGAGGCTTTACTAGGGACTCTTTTATGTTTACAAATCACACAAGTATTAATGTTTCCGGTTAATACAATTATAGCATGGTATGTAAACATTTATCATAAGTATGAAGATATGATAATAACCACTTTATTATTGCCTCTTGGGCATATCTCCAACAATGTGTCCTTAGGTAAAGAAAGATAACTCTTCCCGAATTCACGGCGACATCTTTCAACAATTGCACGTGAACCAGAGAAGGTTACTTCTAACATCCAGAACACATACTTTGAAATGACCCGAATATGGTTCTCGAAAGTTTCCAACATTAATGTCAATTGTTACATATGAGTCTTGTCTAGCATGGAGAAGATAATAATGTCATTGATGGGTTCAACAACAAACTTATCAAGACACTCCAAGAAGATGGACTCATATGTTGCATGAACAAGACAAAAATACTGGTCAGACCGAAGGACATGAAGATGTATCCCAGTGAAACATCACAAGAAGAGGCATTATCAAGATAGTCCATGGAACTGAGTTTGATTTGACGATAACCCAAATCAAATCAAACATAGGGGAAGATAACATGTCCACGAAGGAAATATTATCTTTCTTCAACACGATCAAAAATAGATATCCCTTTTATAAAGAACGTAGTCGGATATAAATTTTGTCTTACAACTCTCCAAGTTGTTGTTTAAGCTCAACCAACTAGTTCAGGGGTATCCGGTACAGACCCTTGGAGAAAAGAGCAGTTCAGAGAACATGCTTGCTCAAGAACTTGACATCACAATCATGTGGCGACATGGCGATACTTCTAGAAAGACATCCAAAATATCACGAACCACCGATATGTCACTTAGTTCGAGAGAAAACTTGCTTGGTAATGCAGGAAGACATAGTCTTAGAGCTTTGGCACAAGCCTAACTCTTTGACCGAGGGGAGTGTACAAGAAGAGGACTTGGTAACACAATCATCCTTTGCTTAGTGACGGGGTTAACCGATCACGCTAAGAATGACACAAATGTCTAATGAGATGGCTTTGTACAATTTTGGTCCTTTGGTGTGACCTTTAGTTCTTTGGGGTTAAAACATGTTGATAATATTGTCGTACAATATATCTTCATAGCATTATCCCTGCTGTGAACTACACCTAGTTTGATAACAAACTACTTGACACAAATGCCCTCTTTTGCTGATATAATAGTAGTTATATACTTAGCCCTTTTGTTGTAGTATCTGTCACAATGTCTTAACTTTGGAACTCATCCAAATCCATTATGGAACTTACTTTCCATCACATTGTGCCACCCTTAGTTTAGATTGAGATAAACTTAATTTGTACTTCGTGACAAAACTAGTATCAATGTAGTACTTTTACAATGAACTAACCATCTATTTGTCACTTCTACAAAACAATATATTCTTAGTTCTTCCAAAAGATCATAATAATATCCTTACTATCGTCCAATTATCATCTTATGAATCATTCTGGTATATGCTCACATCATTTAGATCATAGGACATATCTGGATTTGTACATATCACAGCATGATTGATATAAATACTCTTTGTGATTTCATACATCAAGTATCAATCTATACTTGAATCTTTGTTTCACTTATCAAGTGTCAATACACTAGAATATATCATCAATATTGAACTCATTCAATCCTTTCTGTGCGACAAGAACCTTTCTTGTAGTTTCTATATTGAACTCATTCAATATATCATCTATGTACTTTCGGCACAACCATATTAGCGTCTATTGATGCCAAATATTTGGGTTTTGCCTAAGTCTTTCATCGGGATGAAATTCTTATCCTGTGTTAATAAAAGATACATTATTTCCAATCAACAATATGTCTTCCACATAATGTATTAGAAACATGTCTTAGCGCTCCCACTTAATTTCTTGCAAATGCAAGCATCTTCATCGTCTCCGATGAAATTAAACTCTTTTAACAGTTTCATCATGGTGAAGATTCCAACTCCGCGATCCTTACTTCAACTATTGAAGTTTGCATATGCTTTTAGCATCCTTAGAATTAACAAAATCCTTTGGACCGTGTCATGCACACGTCCTTGGTAACCATTCTATTAGAAGAACTTATTTTGTTTATTCAACACATAACAAAATTATATGTCGTAGTTGCTACATTAATCCATCTAGACTAAATATCGCTTAATGAAAGATCAGATCTTGTCATAGTCAACTCTTTGAACATTGTCGTGAACTCTTTCCCGACATGTCGATAATTTCATAGATGTGAAACATCCATGTCTATTTCTTTATAGATCCAAATACAACTGTAAGGTCTTGTACCTTTCCAGAGGGTCTTTCAAGTTCAAAGCTTGATCTCTCGTATATGGAACTATCACGGATTTTATGGCTTCAAGCCATTTGACGGAGTCAGGGCCCATCATCGCTTCTTTTCATGTAGTCGGATCATTATTGTCAAATAATGATTTAACTCTCAAATCTATGTATTTGATTGTTTACCCGACCTACTTGTTTTAATAGGAACTTAGATCTCCGTAACCACAACCTTTGAGGAACGTGAGCCATGAGCATTATTGCTGCCTCCAGAACACTTTTCGGCGCTGCGCAACTCTGCACATATAGCTAAGGTTCTTTTAACCTTATCAAAGTTCTATTGTCCTCCCACTTAACTTTTCACGAAAAATTCCTTCTTAAAGAAACTTGACATTCTAAGCGACAAACATTTTTGTCTCCGATGTTATGGAGGAACAGTTATTCGAAATAACATACAAAGATAGGTTCATACGACTTTGGTTGCAAACATCTTTCTTATGCATAGCATACCAATGTTTAAGAAAGGACAACTTGGGTTTTATCCCAAACCATAACTTTATATGGTGTCAATTCAACGGATTATGATGGAGCTCTTTTCAGTGGAAAAACGGTAGTCTCTAAAGCTTTTAATCTTTAAAATATAATGACAGTTTTATGAATTACACCTTTGATCTTACCATGTCAAACAAGGTTTAATTACATATCTCGAACGCTCCATACTCTTATGGTGTTTCGGGAAATGCAAATCCACGAAACGATTCCTTAAATCTTAGGTATTATGCTAAACTTGTAACTCAAATATCTTCCTTTATGATCTTATCATAAACTATTTATATTCTTGTTACAATGATTTTGCACTTCATCTTGAAAATCTTTGAACTTTTCAATTGTTTCATACTTCATCCTTATTAAGTAAATATTCATATATTCACTCAAATTTTCAGAGGAAGCATATGAAGTTGAAATCCATCGCTCTTGACTACACATAATGGACTTCATACAACAATATGTACAAGTTCCAATAAGCTAGTCATTCGTTCCCTTTTGGCCTATGAACGAAGTTTTAATTATCTCTAGGAAAGTTTCACAAGCGTCATTTGATCAAAAATCAAAAGACTCCAAAATTCCATCCACATGGAGTTTCTTCATGTTTTCTTTCCAATATAATTTAAACGGCGATGTCACTTCATAAGTGATCTTTCAATCAATTTGTCTTTCGACATTTTTAGCACTAGTTTTATGGATGTGATTTCTCCAACGAGATTTGTGAATCATCCATCTTTTATGGATTACGGCAATTAATTGAACAACCCTTTTGTTCTCATAATACCTGATAAAACAAATCTTGAAGGCAAGCTTTTAACGAGCAACACAATAAACCTTTATTTTTTCTCGATGAACATCATCACATATTCTTTTGCTAGTTACTTAGGCCATTGTAGTTCATGAATTCTGTTGTTTCGTATGATGATTCATACCAACAAATTCAGTATCAAATACTTAAGAACCACATTGTTTAACAAGCAAAGAATATAGCCATAACACGTATATCCTTTATATACCTAAACTAAACAATTCTAGTCTTTTCTTTTCTTCCATATATTTATGAGATTCTCTTTCAGTATTTCTTTTTTCTGTTTGAAAGAATCTATCATCAACAGTGGAGCCATACACATGACACATAGTCCAAAGCGTGTATAGTTAAATACCAATGTTTTTGGACTTGCACTTTTGAAGTAGATTACCATCATCAAATGTTTGGTGTTCTTTCAAATTCCTTTCTTTAGTAATCTCTTGATGTAGTAAACATTTTACCTACATCAAATATTCATCCTTCTCATGGAATTATTCATGATCAAGCTACTTTAGCTTATAACGGTGAATCGCGAGTATAATGTTGCTATCCAAAACTTTTTGGAGGATTAGGACAACTAGTGTCTCCAATCTTTTGCAAATTCTCATCAAATATGAGAACATGACTTTTGCCATATTATACTCTATCATGTTGCAACCAAAACTTTGTTTCAGATATCAAAATATCTTCCACACATCATGGTTTCTGAAACAACTCTTTCAGATCCTAGATAACCTTGATATTAAGACAATTCTTTGAATATCAAGAATCAAGGAGATAAACATGATACTCATACACTAACTCTTGGAATTATCACTCTCGATTTTAATACCAATTATTAAACTTCATGGAGTAACCGGAACTTACTGAAAGTTTGCAATAGGACTTTTAAACTTTAGATTAACACTTCAAAACAATACGATACCAACAGAAAGTAACTAGCCAGAATTCTATAGTTCTATCATCTCAATTATAACTAAGCGCAAGGTGGTAAACGGATGCCAATGACTACAACAACTATGCAAATTCACTTTGATTTAATTTATGATAAATAGTGTTCAACTTTTAATCATATTGCCGTTGAACTCCCACTCAAAACAATATTCCTCACATTGTTTTAGTGACCACACGAACCAAATCCACCACATCAAAACCGATCATCACGAGAGTTGATGTAGCTTCAATGGCGAACAATCAACATGTTCATCATATCTACTATATGACTCATGCTTTACCTTTCGGTGATCCGTGTTCCGAGACCATGTCTGTACATGCTAGGCTCGTCAAGATCAAACCTTAGCTTCCACATGAGCAAATCTGGCTTGCTCACGTTGTATACACGCGCAGAATCTAACACACCCGATCATCACGTGATGCTTCGAAACAACGAGCTTTAGCAACGGTGCTTACTAAGGATGAACACTTTAAAACTTGAAATTGTGTGCTTGAGGGATCATCTTATAATGCTACCGTCGTGAACTAAGCAATACAAGATGCATAAAAGGATTAACATCACATGAAATTCATAATATGTGATATGATATGGCCTTTCTTCTTTGTGCTTCCGATCTCCATCTTCAAGCACGAACATGATCTCCATCATCATCGGCATTGCATCAAGGTCAATGATGCCGCTCCATGGTTGTCATCCACCAGCTTCAACTATTTCAACTACTTTGAATAGACACGCGGGTCTTAACAGAATTTAAAGACAACCATATGGCTCTTGCCGGTTGTCAACTTACAATAAGGAACATTGCATACATCAAATATAATCACAATCATGGCCATATCACATCACAGCACACCCCTGCAAAACAAAGTTAGACGCCTCTAATTTTCTTTGCATGTTTTACATGGTTTGGGGCTTTCAATAAGTGTCGCTCTAACTTACGAACAGGAACCACAACGTTGATGCTTGAACTATCAAGTGCCCGTTGTAAATTGGATCTATACTATGATGGGAGAGACAGACACCCGCAAAGCCACTTATGCAATACAAGTTGCATGTTGGGCGTGGAGCAAGTCTCATGAATGATGTCATGTAAGGTTAGCCCGGGCCGCTTCATCCCATCATACCGCAAGATGCAAAGTACACAAGAAGCAATTGATAATAAAAGCACCACCGCCCACAATGACCATTGTGTTCTACTCGTGCAACAGATCTACATATAGACACGACTCTGATACCACTGTAGGGGTTCAGAGCATGGAAAACAAAAATTTCTACCAGATGAACACACAATCAAGATCTAATCTATGATCAAGCCAAGATCTATCTACTAGATTGTAGCAACGAGTCGATGGAATACTAACCTCAAGATCCAAAGCGGTTAACGAGAGCAGATTCGTGGGTGATGTAGTCGTACTCTTCCGATCTCAAGATCGTGAGACGATCCTTCCACCAAGGCTCGGCTGCGCTTCATGATCGGTCACACGTTCGTACTCAAGAAGACCTTCCTCTCCCTTGTTCCAAAGCAGGCGGAGGCTGTAGCACTCTCGCGATTCCGGCAAAGACGGGCGTGGTACCGGAAGTAGAGGGGAGATCTCGCAGGGCTTCGCCTTAAGCCGGAGCGAGTATGGTGGACTATGAGAGAGGCTTGGCGATCTAGGGTTTAGACACACCAAGTAGAGGGAGCTAGGCCGGCGGCTAGGGCAAGGGGATGCCCCAAGTCGGCGGCTAGGGTTTAGCCCTAGGCGGCGGCAGCAGGAGGTGGCGGCGCCGGCGGCTTGGAGCTAGGGTTTGCGGGGTGCAAGTTGTGTGCTTGAGCGGCACCCTGCCTCCTTATATAGGTGGAGGGGGCACGCCAAGGGAGGAGTCCCTCCCAACACGGTCTCCAGGGCGGTGGAGGAGAGGACTTCCTCCCCAAGTAGGTTTCCTACTCTCCCTCCACCAACAAAATAGCCGTTTGACTTTTTCAAATTGGCGTTTGACTTTTCAAACTAGGATTTGCTTTATCCCTTTATTTTGTTCAGCGATGACACCTAGTACATGATGCAACCATTCCAACTTGTAATGACACATTCATGTACCCTTCCCCTCCGGAGTGCCGAACATTTCGGAACCTTCTAGAACATTCCACGAAAACATGAACCATTCTCCAACCCCGAAACAGGACTTTCCTTATATGAATCTTATTCTCCAGAACATTCCGGATCTCCTCGTGATATCCCAGATCCCATCCGAGACTCCGAACAACATTCGGTCTCTTACTCATCATTCCATAACTACTCAACAACATCGAATCCTTAAGTGTGTCTCCCTACGGTTCGTGAATTATGCGGACATGATCGAGACACTTCGATCAATAACCAATAGAGGAATCTGAAATTCATATGGCTCCCACATATTTCTACGATTACTTTGATCGAATGAACCACTTACATACGATACCAATTTCCCTTTGTCTCACGATAGTTTACTTATCCGAGGTTTTGATCGCAGATCTCTGCATACCTAGTTCAACCTCGTTACTGATAAGTACTCTTTTCTTGTTCCCGTGGTATGTGATCCCTTGTGAACCAGTCACATGCTTGCAAGATAATTGGATGACATTCCACCGAGAGGGCCCAGAGTATATCTATCCGTCATATGGATGGACAAATCCCACTCTTGATCCATGTGTCTCAACCCATACTTTCCGAACACTCAATGCCACCTTTATAGCCACCCCATTCACGGTGTGGTGTTTGATGTCATCAAAGCATCCTTCCAGTGATGGTGATAAGCATGATCTCATGGTCGAAGGAATTAGGTTACTATGTATCAGAAAGCTTATAGCAAATGAACTATATTAAATGACTTGATCTTTATGCTACGCTTAACTATAGGAGTATGTCCATCACATCATTCCCCTAATGATATGACCCTGTTGTTAATAACATCTCTATGTTAATGATCAGGAAACCATGATCATATATTAACCAACAAGCTAGTTTAACAAGAGGCTTTACTAGGGACTCTTTTATGTTTACAAATCACACAAGTATTAATGTTTCCGGTTAATACAATTATAGCATGGTATGTAAACATTTATCATAAGTATGAAGATATGATAATAACCACTTTATTATTGCCTCTTGGGCATATCTCCAACAATGTGTCCTTAGGTAAAGAAAGATAACTCTTCCCGAATTCACGGCGACATCTTTCAACAATTGCACGTGAACCAGAGAAGGTTACTTCTAACATCCAGAACACATACTTTGAAATGACCCGAATATGGTTCTCGAAAGTTTCCAACATTAATGTCAATTGTTACATATGAGTCTTGTCTAGCATGGAGAAGATAATAATGTCATTGATGGGTTCAACAACAAACTTATCAAGACACTCCAAGAAGATGGACTCATATGTTGCATGAACAAGACAAAAATACTGGTCAGACCGAAGGACATGAAGATGTATCCCAGTGAAACATCACAAGAAGAGACATTATCAAGATAGTCCTTGGAACTGAGTTTGATTTGACGATAACCCAAATCAAATCAAAGATAGGGGAAGATAACATGTCCAAGAAGGAAATATTATCTTTCTTCAACATGAACAAAAATAAATATCCCTTTTATAAAGAACGTAATCGGATATAAATTTTGTCTTACAACTCTCCAAGTTGTTGTTTAAGCTCAACCAACTAGTTCAGGGGTATCCGGTACAGACCCTTGGAGAAAAGAGCAGTTTAGAGAACTTGCTTGCTCAAGAACTTGACATCACAATCATGTGGCGACATGGCGATACTTCTAGAAAGACGTCCAAAATATCACGAACCACCGATATGTCACTTAGTTCGAGAGAAAACTTGCTTGGTAATGCAGGAAGACATAGTCTCAGAGCTTTGGCACAAGCCTAACTCTTTGACCGAGGGGAGTGTACAAGAAGAGGACTTGGTAACACAATCATCCTTTGCTTAGTGACGGGGTTAACCGATCACGCTAAGAATGACACAAATGTCCTTAGAGTTCAAAACAATAGTAATTGCTAAGAATCTTAGATGGCCACATTGTTACGCACACGCATCACTCACGAGCGCGAAAGCTCGAGGGAGGTGGGTAAATATGTGTAGGAGCATCACTTCATTAAGGGGTCATGAAACTCGGCACGACCTCTTAGTATAAAAGAGTGTGATACTTTAAGGTAGAACAGACAGAAGCTAATCAATGCCTCTTGATCTGCTGATTACAACACTTTGACCTGGTCCTAGATATGACGAGGTACTAGAGTTTGTTTCTCCTAGACATTCCGAAATGGTTTGTCTGGACGGACAACAAGAGTATCTTGCATCAGAAGACACTGATGCACATTTACTACTTGGCTACCAACTGGTAGACAAAGGTCAGAAAACAACAAGGGAAAAAGGAGCATGCTCAGGATGGAATCCCGAGATGTGGATGCATAACTTAACAACCTTCCGAAAACCAATGCATAGAAGGGAAAGGTGTGGCAGAGTCACGAATATAGATGCGAGACTCTCGAGGGGTACTCTTGTCGTGATCTTTTTGGTTCCATTAAAGAACATCTGCCATAGCATGTGGTAGGGGAAGTCCTTAGCTATCACAATTTAATCGCGACAATAACCACAAGCTTGAAGGCTAGAATTGTAGTACCAGCCATCCCGAGGTAATGTGTGAGCATTAACGACAGGGGACAAAGGAATGGATCTTGGTTTAAAGATCAGCATCATGTACAAGATTCACATCACCGGAATCTAGTACAATTAGGGATCTTAGCTTCAAGTCCAAGGGTTAAAACCCAAAGAAAGGAGTAACTAATACTTGAGTGACATAATGTACACTGCAAGATAGTATTCACGAGGTAGCTTCCAAGAGAAGAAACGACTTCTGAAGTACCCAACAAACGAAAAGGAGGCACACGAGGCGAAAGGAAACCTCGAAGCCTAGAACAGATAACTAAAGATCCAACAATATAATATTGTCGGCCATAAGATAGAGAGATCATGATAGAAAGTAATCTCTCAGATGAACAAGAGCAAAGGGAAACAAGGAATTCACAACACACATAACTCT
Organism: Avena insularis; assembly: GCA_023614405.1. NCBI lineage: Eukaryota > Viridiplantae > Streptophyta > Magnoliopsida > Poales > Poaceae > Avena > Avena insularis. Next base: position 215,613,115 of record CM042685.1, on the reverse strand, counting down.
AGAGAACTCAACACTAGGTCAACTGGTTGAGAAACGGCATGCCAAGAAGGCACCTAAGTTTTGAAAGATTAGAAGAGATATCAAAACTTTTCAAAGCCAACACAAGATAAGATAAACCAGAGTTAGAGTGAAACTGGATAAGGAGAAAAAGAAGCATACTAGAGTTTTCGCAAATACTTTTCAGCTTTTAAAATAGTTTTCATAAACACTAGACTCAACATCGACCAATAGCAAGGTTTTCCTATGGTTGGTACTGCTCTGATACGAAGAACTGTGACACCCCAGGAATCAGGGCTAAACAAATCCCAGACCTCCGCCTGAAATAAGCTTAACCTTGAGCTCGAGAATATCCAGTGAAGAATCGGTAACACAGCAGTGATCCTACGACACAAAATTTATTAAAGCAAGCTCATAACTGAGCAGAGAACCAAATTATTACAAGCAGAGGTCACTGATCACAAACATCAAACAACGGAAGGCAAATTATGCTATTAAGTATAGCAAACTTAACAAAGGGCCTAAGAGGCCTGAAGCATAACGATGACGTCCCAGCCCATAGATTCCAGGCTGCCGGCCGGGAACCCCAAGCTACTCGTCGATGTCGATGTAGTGCCAAACTGATCTTCAAGGAACACTTAGCAAGGGTGAGTACAGGGTGTACTCCGCAAGACTTATTGGCTGGTGGAGTTGTTTTGCATAAAGCCATCTTTTGTTTATAAAGCAAGAGAGAGAAGAAGCTCGTCTAGTCAGAGTATTTTAAAAGGGGATAAGAGAGCGACATCTCTGAAATATTGATCATCATCTTTTGATATCCACCAATCATCATCATCTACCAACTAGGATCACCCCCTCGTACCCATGAGGAAGCATCCTTAACAAACATTAGTTGCCAAGTTTTACGATTAGCTTCATGTTCTCTATGATCTCCCGTCCATTCCCAAGTCGTCCATAACCGTGGACACGGCTTTCCGAAAGATTATTACCTTGCAGGGGTGTACAACTTTACCCACACATACCAACCGACTCTTAATGCCACTTGACACACTTCCTTGGTGTGCTGACAGAGGGTGTGGTTGGACACAACCTTTACCTTGCTTTCGCCGAGACCATGAGTCACGCAATAAGTATGGTTCCGCCATAACGGGTCAAATCCCGAAGCCAGTGCTTAAAGATGTGAGGCGAGGTTGGTTCACTAGGGGCTCCATCGACCCCAAGCAACCCCGGCCACACTTACCTACCTGTTATGAATGCACCAACTTCACCCGGCAAATCTTTCAAAAGATTTTCTATGCATATGTCGAATGGAACTCCCGAACTATGTGACTCATGGAATCTACTAGGCAAGTTAGTCAATCATGGGGTCCCCATTTACCCCGCGTGGTTGTACGCTCGTCTTGGTTCAAGAGGTAAGAACCTAGGGTCCTAAGGGTGGCGAGCATGGGACTAGAAAAACCACATCCCACTGTGGCCTCCCATACAAGCCTTAGCATATTTAATCTCATATCACTGATCTCATCTCATCACGTTATCCTGTCATACTAGATTCTCTACATCCGAAACATCATCTGGATGAACCACACTCAACAGCTAAGCATGGTTAAGCAAGACACAGATAAAAGCTCTAGCATTGCACACAAGCCAAACCTAGTTATGCGAGGAGCAGTGGATCAGGTAATATAAGCTCAAAGGAAGTATGCAATAGATAGGATACTCTATCTATCTATAAAAGACCATAGTAGAATCGTATGCATCATGGCAAGAATTGAAATGCTTTCAAAATCATAGGATAATATCATGGTGGGGCTATGCTTGCCTTTGCCTATTGATAGCAGATAAGAAGATCTTCGGAAGCCTTGTACTTGACTTGGTTAAAGTTGATCAAGTATTGTTCTTCGATCTTCGAACTTCGATGGTGTTGACCTCGGTCTTCGATCTTGATCTCGATATCGTATTCTACCGGAAAGAACCAAACACCAGAAATAAAGGGGAAACAATCAACACATGGCATCGATGCAATGCTCAAACAAGAATGATGATATGACAAGTTAAATTTCATTGAATTGAAACCCTAAAGCATGCTTGAGAAATTAAACGGGGTTCCGAGGGGTGAAAACCCTAATTCGGAGAAACTCCGGAACATATGAGAGGGGTGCATTTGTTCTTCTAATTAAACTTGTCATGAGAGTTGATTAACAATGCATGATTATAGATTAAAGAGGTAGTTCTACTTTTCTGAACATTTTGATATATTATTTGTATTTTTCTGAATTACAGATTAAAAGTTATTAAATTTACAAGATTATACCATTTTCTGGAATTTATTTAATCAATTTAAAACATTTATGACCTCAGGCTGACGTCATCACAGGGTCTGCGGCTTTTCTCACTGGGGCTGAGGTTACCCCCAGTCACTGACGACTAGGCCCCATGGGTGTATTTTATATTTCCAGAAAATAATTACAGAAACATTTAAAAAAACATAAACGGGATTACTGCATCATGCTAATGTCATTATGACATCAGCATGGAGAAGCTCTCGGATTGGGGCTCGAATCCGTGGATTCGCTACGCGTGCAGGCTTGTGTTTAGTCTTGTTAGAAAGAGGAGATCGAGGCGGACCTAGTGGTGGCAGCGCCTCCCACTTGTGGTCATCAGAGTAGGGCACGCAACAGCGGCGAGAGGTGGAGCTTGCAGACGGTCGCGGTGGGGAGTAACCAGAGTGAGAGGAAGGGAGAATAGGGGCTCTGTAGCACGGGAAGCTCACCATGATGCTCGTGGAAGGGTCATAGGAGGCAGAGGAGGACGGAATCATCAGTGGTGACGGCGGCCGGAGTCGGGGAAGGAGACATCGATTCCGTCGACTGAGGATGCTTCGGCTTGCTCTGCTTGGCAGGAAGAACGAGTCCACCATGGAGAACTCAACGGTGGCCAAGGATCGGACTGGGGCAGTCGGAAACAGCGGAGATCATCGTGGCCCGAGGGCTAGGGTTCGGACCAGAGAAGAAATTGGGGAAAAGGAGGAGTATAAGGCTTGTCCGGCGACGGCAACGAGTTTTATAGGCGTCGATGACATTGGTAGCGTGCATCTCCTTGCAGCGGGAATCACGGCGAGGCGGTGACGGTGCCGCCGTCGACACACAGCAGCTCTCCTCGCCGGCGTCCTTCTGTCGACGAAGAAGAAAGGGGAAAAGGAACGAAGGGGTATGGGCTGGCTGCGGGCTTCGCTTGGGCCAAGGTGGGCCGCAGAAAAGGGAGGGAGGAGAGGGAGTTGCTGGGCTGCGGCCTGTTTGGCTTCCTGGCTCTTTTTTTTCTATCAGAACTCTTTTCCTATTTCCTGTTTGCCTTTGTGTTTGTAATTTCAAATTCATAACTGTTTTGAAAGCTTTCAAAAATACCAGAGGATTGTATAGAACATAAGAAATACTTATGAACCCTTATATTCCATTTGGGCTCCATTAGTTTGGTTATTTCAAAATCATTTGAATGAATTTACAAATAGAAAGAGAGGGAAAAGCTAGGGTTTTAGGGTTTCATTTAATTCTTTAATGCAAAATTTAAGATATGATGCTCATGATGCACAAAACAAACCCTAATACAAGATTAACTAAAACTGGGGTGTTACAGCTGATGAATATGCTTAGTGCCATGATGCGCCCAGCTAGCTGCTGGACACCTTTGTGGTTCTTCGGCTTCTCCATGGCTAGTATGGCCTGGATTTTCTTCGGGTTCGCCTCGATCCCTCGCTGGGAGATGAAGTAGCCAAGTAGTTGTCCAGATGGGACACCGAAGGTGCACTTTTCTGGGTTCAACTTGATCCTGTAGTGACCGAGGTTGTCGAACGTCTTGCAGAGATCGTCGATCAATGTTTTGGCCTCCCTTGTCTTGACTACTATGTCGTCGACATAGACCTATATGTTGTGGCCGATCTGGCTCTTCAGGCACGCCTGCATGCACCGCTGGTACGTGGCACCTACGTTCTTCAGCCCAAAGGGCATTGTGTTGTAGCAGAATACCCCGAACAGCGTGATGAACGCTGTTTTCTCCTGATCTTCGACCTTCAGCAAAATCTGATTGTAGCCTGAGTAGGCATCGAGGAAGGAGAGTTTCTTGCATCCTGCAGTCGAATTGATGATCTGATCGATCTAAGGGAGAGGGAAGTGGTCCTTTGGGCAGTGCTTGTTGAGCGACGTGAAGTCCACGCACATCCGCAGGATGTCTGTGTCCTTTTTGGGGACCAGTACAGTGTTGGCTAGCCACTCGCTCTCCTTGATCTCCCGGATGAAGTCGGCATCGAGGAGTCTATTTCCGACGGCTTCGGCTCGTGGTTCGGACAATCTTCGAATGGACTATTTGACAGGCTTGGCATCCGGAAATACATTGAGTGCGTGCTCGGCGAATTCCCTGGGAACTCCTAGCATGTCCGCAGGACACCAGGCGAAGGTTTCCGAGCGCTCATGGAGGAATTCGACGAGCACGCTTTCCTATGCGGGGCTGAGATCGTTGGCGATCAGTGCCATCTTGGAGGCATCTGTTGGGTGGACCTGCACCTTTTTTGTGTTGACTATGGAGTCGAACGACATGTCGGGTGAGTTTTTCCTGGAGACTAGGGGTGCCTGTTGTCTGTCACCTCTCGGAGCCTCGTGAGCTCCTCCTGCATACCGAACGACTGGGAGATTCTGTTGAAGTCTCTGTCGCAGTGGTCGGATCAGGTGAAGCTGCCCTGAACCGTGATGACGCCCCTAGGCCCCGGCATCTTGAGCAGCAGGTACGCATAGTGCGGTACTGCTAGGAACCTTGTGAATGCCACGCGCCCGAGGATGGCATGGTATTGTGATGGCCAGTCCACCACTTTGAACTCGAGCCGCTCACACCGAAAGTTTTTGGGCTTGCCGAAGATGACATCGATCCATATCTTTCCCAGAGGGTATATGCCCTTCCCTAGGACTATGCCATGGAACGTTGTGTAGGATTGTTCCAGGCTGCACAGCAGGATCCACATTGATGCTAGAGTGCTAGCGAACATCAGGTTGATGTCGCTGCCGCCGTCCATGAAGATGCGGCTCATCTCGAACCCTCCGATCTACGCCTCAAGCACCAGGGCAGCATGATCTGGGCGAGGGATCTGGCGGGGGTGATCCGAATGACTGAATGTGAAGCAGGACTCCGAGCCGCTGAGGTACTCAGGGATGGAGGGTGGAGCGGTCACAGCCAGGCTGACTTGGCGGGTGATCTTCTTTTGCACCCTATTTGTTGGGTGCCCTTTTTGGATCATCAGGGATCATTTTGGCGCTGGGTACGCATTTACGCCGTTGTTTTGCGTGGGTGCGATTGCTTGATTGGAAGGTCCCACGGGTGGTGGTGGAGGATCTCCGTGGGCGATGTCACCTGGTGCATGTGCGGGCCCGAACCCAGGGTTCACGATCTGGCATCGCATCTAGGTGAGAACCTTGCTGAGTTTCTGGAACTCACGGCAGGCCTTGAGCATGTGGCTGGTCTTCTTTGTGTCATCCTTCTTGTCGATGTAGAAGTGGATGGTGCACGGGCCTGACAACTTGTCGTATGCCGAGGGTTCGTCGTCACGGCCATGACGCTGCCACGTTTGTGTTGGACGTCCTCCGTCGTGGAAGTTGCTTCCACGGTATCCTCCGCTGCTGCGGTTGCTTTCGTTGTGGAGTTCGGCGTAGCCAGCCGCAACCATGTCGGGTCCATCGCGATCATCGTAGATGCGCGATCTTCGCTTGCTACGGCGCTAGCGTCTGCGGCCGTATTCGTTCTCCTCGTACGAATGCGCTCGGTGGAGGTAATCCTCGCCATCTGCCCACCTGTTGGCGATGTCCATGAGGTGGTCGAGTGTCTTGGGCTTGATGCGCCCAAGTTCTTCCTTGAACTCCGGGCGCTTGACGTCGTCCTTGAAGGCGTCGATCGTTCTCTCCTCGGAGATGTGTGTCGCGGAGTTCTTGATGTTGGACCAGCGCTGACATGGTTATACCCCACGGGTACATGATCTCAGCATACCTGGTCCAGCCCAAGGAAGGCCCACGGCAAATATACGCCGGCCCATGAAGACTTTCGGGTGGCCAAGGCCCATGACGCCTTCGGATCCTTGGAGAGCAAGACTAGAGTAGATAGGAAATTCAAAGGGGTAAACCCTAAAACCTGTAACCGACTCGGTATGTGCCTTGGACCTGCCTAAGTCTATATAAAGGCTAGGAGGGCACGACCTAGCTCTCTCACCTCATACTTTCGCATAGACACCTCCACGCCAGATTGCATCTGCGCACCCCTATAACCTTCGGTTCTGCCGTAATCAAGAGCAGAGAAGCAGGAGTAGGGTTTTCCCTCCGAGGGCCTGAACCTGGATAAACCTCGTGTCCCTGTGTTACTTGTTTGCTAACCGTTCCGCGATCTCCAGCATCCCCATCTTCTCCAAAACCCAAGTCCATAACAATGGGCATTGACGAGATTAAACCTCATCAATTGGCGCCGTCTGTGGGAACTGGGGACGCTGATTGTGCGATCGTGACGGTCCCAACCCGAGCGATCTACAACTCCGCGGCGACGGAGAGTCACCTACTCTTCGGCGCTTTCGACTTCACCGCCCACTCACTGGCCACCATGAAGGACTTCGAGCCCGTAGGCGACGGGCTCGAGATCCTATTCGGGAGCTTCTGCTTCCAGGTGGGGCAAACCGGCACCCTCTGCCTCCCAGAGCGGGTGCCTCTGCCATCAATCAGGCCCGCTTCATGGGCCCCGCACCCTGTGCTACGCACATCACCATCAACAGATGAGTCCTATGACAGCAGCAGTTGCAACTCTGATCTGTGTGATCTGCCATCGGACGAAGGGACCTACGATTCCGGATCCGAAAGCTGCGGCAGCAGCGGACCAATCTACGAGTGCTACCAATGCACCGTAGTCATCCAGAGCGACGTGGATCAGCGAGCGCCCAACCCGCCACCTAACCCGCAGGACCAAAACAGCGAGAACAGAAGAAGCCAGTCCCCCCCCCACCCGAAGGGGACGACGCTGGTCAGGTCATCCACCTCAGCAAAGAAGGTTGGGCCCAGGCACGCGACACCGTGGCGGGTAACACGATCCTGCCCGCAGACGCCTCACGGGACCTGCTGATGGCATACCACTTGCTCCTGATCGAGGAGCACAAGAAGCAGGTCAAGATGCAGGAGGTGCTTGACAAACACAAGCAAGCAGCCTCAGAGTACAGTGCGCGACGAGCTGCGCTCTCCGCCATGGGCATCGGCTCCAGCTCGAACGGCAACCACGGCAACAAGTACCTCTCCCGGACGGAGAACATGGACCCCAAGGAGCGCCGTGAGGTGACTCGAACCTCCACGCATCCTTCATGGAGATGGATGCCGATGGCAACATCATCCCAAAAACGCCGCAAGCCGCGATAATGGCAGCCACTGCGTACCTCGCGTCCCACCCACCTCCGGAAGGGGACCCGAAAAGAGCCATGCAAAAGTCCGCACTTACCGGACTCGGACTCGTCGGAGCTGCGCTCCATCAAGAAGCTCCTACGGAGCCGAAGAGAAAAGCTACGGTCAAGTTCGACCGTAGTCCCACTCCTTCATCCGAAGAAGAGGACCATGACCTTCCTCGAAGGCACAAGAGCTCGCGCCATCGCAGCCGCGATTACGATGCCAGATACGCGCTCACACGGCGCAAAATCGACAAAGCGCGAGCCAAGCGCGCATGCTCGTCTGAATCCAAGATGGACAAAGACGAAGGAGAACTCTGCGGGGCCCGGTACTTCAGCAGATCTGTTTGACGAACACGGATGCCACGAAATTTCAAGCTTCCTTTGGATACTCCAAAGTTTGACGTCACACAAGACCCCAAGGCGTGGCTCAGCGACCACCTGTCATCCGTCAAGCTGCACAGTGGAAACAAGGAACCGCCATGCAATGCCTTCAGCTGCGGCTGACAGGCGTAGCTCGGATCTGGCTTAGTAGCCTATCTTCAGGATCCATCCGAAGCTGGGAGGAACTGGCTTACAGTTTCATCCAAAACTTCAAAGGCACCAGCAAGAGGCCCGCCTCGATCGAGGAGTTACGAGCCTGCACTCAACGAACGGGCGAATCCATTCGCTCGTACATACTGCGTTGGTCCAACACCAAGAACTCCACGGCGCACATCTCCAAAGAAAGGTCCATCGACGCCTTCAAGGACGGCGTCAAGCGCCAGGACTTCAAGGAGGAACTTGGGTGCGTAAAGCCCAAGACACTCGACCACCTCATGGACATCGCCAACAGGTGGGCTCACAGCGAGGATTCCGTCCACCCGGCACACTCGAAGGAAGAGGACGACTACGGCCAACGACGGGAGCACCGTAGCAAGAGGAGATCACGCGTCTACGACGATCGCGATGGACCCGACATGGTCGCGGCCGGCTACGCCGATCGCCGCAACGACGCCAACCGCAACAGCGGCGGATACCGCGGAGGCAATTTCCGCGATGGAGGACGCCCAGCACAGTCGTGGCAGCGCCGCGGTCGCGATGACGGACCCTCAGCATACGAAAAACTGTCGGGTCCATGCACCATCCACTTCTACATCGACAAGCAAGATGGTAAGAAGAAGGCAAGCCACATGCTCAAGGAATGCCGCGAGTTGTAGAAGCTCAGCGAAAGCATGGTTCAGATGAGGCAGCAAGCCCCAAACCCTGGATTTGGGAACACACCCACACAAGGAGAGATAGCGCATGGAGCTCCCCCACCGCCACCTGTAGGAGGCCCGAACCAACCAGTCGCACCAGCACAGAACAACGCTGGGAACGGGTATCCCCCGCTGAAAGGAGCGCTGATGATCCAGATGGGGCGCCCAACGAATAGGGTGCAGAATAAAATCACTCGTCAGATCAACCTAGCCATGACAGCTCCACCCGCCATCCCTGAGTACCTCAGCGGATCGGAGTCCTGCACCACGTCCAGCCGCTCGGATCACCCTTGCCAGGTCCCTCGCCCAGGTCATGCTGCCCTGGTGCTTGAGGCGCAGATCGGAGGTTTCGAGATGATCCGCGTCTTCATGGACGGCGGCAGCAGCATCAACCTGATGTTCGCAAGCAGTCTAGCAGCAATGCGGATCCCGCTGTGCAGCCTGGAACAGTTAGACACAATGTTCCACGGCATCGTTCCAAGAAAGGGCATATTCCCCCTGGGAAAGATATGACTCAACGTCATCTTCGGCAAGCTGGATAACTTCTGATGCGAGCGGCTCAAGTTCGAAGTGGTGGACTGGCCATCACAATACCACGCCATCCTCGGGCATGTAGCATTCGCAAGGTTCCTCGCAGTACCACACTACGCGTACCTGCTACTCAAGATGCCAGGACCCAGGGGCGTCATCACGGTCCACGGGAGCTTCACCCGATCGGACCACTGCGATAGGGACTTCAACAGAATCTCCCAGTCATTCGGCATGCAAGAGGAGCTCGTAAGGCTCCACGAGGTGACGGACAATGGGAACCCCCAGTCGCACGACAAAACGCACCTGATATGTCTTTCGACTCCACAGTCAACACAAAGAAGGTGCAGGTCCACCCGACGGATGCCTCCAAGACGCGCTGATCGCCAACAATCTCAGCCCTGCATAGGAAAGCGCGCTCGTCGAATTCCTCCATGAGCGCTAGGAAATCTTCGCCTGGTGTCCTTCGGACATGCCAGGAGTTCCCAGGGAATTCGCCGAGCACGCACTCAACGTCTTTCCAGACACCAAGCCCGTCAAGCAGTCCATCCGGAGACTGTCCGAGCCATGGGCCGAAGCCATCGGGATCGAAATCAATAGACTACTCACTGCAGACTTCATCAGGGAGATTAAAGAAAGCGAGTGGCTCGCCAATACAATGATGGTCCCCAAAAAGGACACGGACATCCTGCGGATGTGCGTGGACTTCACATCGCTGAACAAGCACTGCCCAAAGGACCACTTCCCTCTCCTTCAGATCGATCAGATCATCGATTCGACTGCTGGATGCGAGAAACTCTCCTTCCTCGACGCCTACTCAGGCTACAACCAGATTCGACTCAAGGTCGAAGATCAAGAGAAAACGGCGTTCATCACGCCGTTTGGAGTGTTCTGCTACAACACAATGCCCTTCGGGCTAAAGAACGCAGGTGCCATGTACCAGTGGTGCATGCAGGCATGCCTGAAGGACCAGATCGGTCGCAATGTCCAAGTCTATGTCGATGACATAGTCATCAAAACCAGGGAGGCGAGAACGCTCATCGACGATCTCCGCGAGATGTTCGATAATCTCGACCGCTACAGGATCAAGCTCAACCCCGAAAAGTGCGCCTTCGGTGTCCCATCAGGTCAGCTGCTTGGCTACTTCATCTCCCAGTGAGGGATCGAGGCGAACCCGAAGAAAATCCGGGCCATAATTGCCATGGAGAACCCGAAGAATCTCAAGGGTGTCCAGCAGCTTGCAGGGCGAATAGCGGCATTGAGCAGGTTCATCAGCCGCATGGGTGAGAAAGCCCTGCCATTCTACCAGCTGCTACGCAAGGCAGACAAATTCGACTGGACGCCCGAAGCGGACGACATATTCGAAGATCTAAAGCGGCTGCTCTCCACCTCGCTCGTCTTGGTCACGCCAAAGGAGCGCGAGCCCCTACTGCTGTACATAGCAGCCACACACCAGGTGGTAAGCCCCGTGCTGGTGGTCGAGCGACCCGAAGAAGGCAAGACCCATGGGGTCCAACGCCCAATCTACTACCTCAGCAAGGTATTGACGCCAACAAAGCAGAGGTACCCTCACTACCAAAAACTCGCCTACGGCGTGTTCATGACAGCTCGTCGGTTGAGCCACTACTTCCAGGAGCACCAGGTGATGGTTGTCAACGAGGCACCCCTGAACAACATCCTGAACAACCCGAAAGCCACAGGACGCGTGGCCCTGTGGGGCATCGAACTGCCACCTCTTGGCATCATCTACGAGAAGCGCCACTCGATCAAGTCTCAAGTCCTCCCGGACTTCCTTGTACACTGGATGGAGCTGCTGCTGCCAGACATCCCAGACATGACGCAGTCATGGACGATGCACTTCGACGGCTCCAAGTGTGAAGCCGGAGCAGGAGCCGGGGTCATACTGACCTCCCCGCAGGGCGATAAGATGAAGTACGTCCTCCGGATGAAGTTTTGAGCCTCCAACAACGAGGCAGAATACGAGGCCCTCATCCACGGCATGAGGATGGCAAAGATCTGCGGCGCAATGCGCCTGGTCATCTACGGTGACTCCAACCTCATCGTCCAATAGACGATGAACGAGTGCGACGCGCACGCTGCCAACATGATTGTGTACCACGCACTCTACAACGCACTCGAAGGAGGCTTCGACGGCTGCGAGCTTTGGCACGTTGGAAGAGAAAGCAACGAGGAGGCCGACAGACTCGCCAACAACGGCTCCACCTGCGCAAGGGTGCCGCCAGGTGTGTTCCTCGAACAGATCTGCGTGCCATCCATCAAGCGGAAATTCCCCAAGGGATCACCCGAAGAAGCAGAACACTCGGGGTCCATGCTACCCGAAGGTCATGAAGGACCCGAAAAACTGGACACAGAGGTCGCCGTGGTCAACCTGATGCAAGTCATGGCAGTCGAAGAAACTTGGACCCGACCGTACCTCTAGTACTTGATAGACGGAGAACTGCCTGATAGCCCGACGGATGCCCGGCGCATATCTCGCCGGTCAAAAGCCTTCACCATCATCAATGGCGAGCTGTACAAGCGCAGCATTTCGGGTGTACTACAAAGGTGCGTCAGCATCGGTGACGGGAAAACCATACTCCAAGACATCCACGAGGGCATCTGCGGCCATCACGCAGGCACCCGCTCCCTTGTCGCCAAAGCTCTATGAGCTGGATTCTACTGGCCAACGGCCATGAACGACGCAAAGGACATCGTTCAAAGATGCAAAGGGTGCCAAAGGTTCGCCGACAAACCACCCGCACCCGGGTCAGAGCTCAGGCCCATACCTTTGGCCTGGCCTTTTGCCCAATGGGGCCTCGACATGATCGGCAAACTGCCAAGGTCCTCGAAAGGAGGGCACGTCTACCTCCTGGTCGCAGTCGACAAATTCACCAAGTGGATTGAAGCCATGCCGGTCACTAACCAAAAGGGCAAGACTGTCGTCAAGTTCTTTGAATCCATTGTCTACAGATTCGGTGTACCGCATAGCATCATCACCGACAATGGACCGAACTTCATCTCCAAAGAATTTCAAGACTTCTGCGAAGGCCTCGGAATCAACATCACATACGCCTCCGTGGCGCACCCGCAAACAAACGGGCAGGTGGAAAAGGCCAATGGCCTAATCGGCGCTGGCATCAAGAAGCGCCTCATGAGCCCACTCGAGCGACTCGATGGAGCCTGGACGAAAGAGCTACCCTCCATCCTATGGAGCCTGCGTACCACGTCAAACAGCTCAATGGGCTACATGCCGTTCTTCATGGTGCACGGAGCCAAAGCCGTGCTAACAGCCGAAGTTTGCCACCAGGCCCCCCGGGTCGTCGCTTATACCGAAGCCGAATCCACGACTGCACTAGAAGACGCCGTCAACACACTCGACGAGGTACGAGACATAGCAGCAGCTTGATCAGCGGTGTACCAGCAGAGTCTCCGCAACTACCACAGCCGACGGTTGCGCCCAAGGTCCTTCGTCGAAGGAGACCTAGTCTTGCGACTCAAGCAAGAGCGACCAAAGAAATTCGAGTCGCCATGGGAAGGACCCTACATCGTCACCGAAGTCATCCCAGGTGGCGCCTATCGCCTCAAGCACGTGGAGTCTGGAGTCGCATACTCCAACCCATGGAACGTCGCATAGCTGCGATGGTTCTACCCCTAGCTACCTCCCTCTTTACTTTCAATAAGGCTATTCAGCCAAGGCTACTCAGCCGAACAATGTACCTCCTCCATTACGATATGAATAAAGCTAAGTGTCTCGCCCCAAAATTTTGTTTATTATTCGCACTTTACTCCATGCTACAAATGCACTCGGGGGCTCCCCCCACCTCACGACTTCGTCGACTGAGGATAACACGTGTACACCTGAGTAGCTGACCATGTCAGGCTAACGAAAAGGGCACGCATACGAACAAAGCACTACGTGCTAAAACAACAACCAAACCTTCATAACAAGGGGCAAAACACGCCCAGTCAAATATATACAAATTTTACATCTGTCTCTTTTACAGGTACTACCTATTCTGAAGAATAACTTGAGCACGCTGCTCAAACAGATCTACGATCTGTTCGACATACTGCCTTACAGCCGCATAATGCGGACGTATATCCCACTCGCCACCATCTGACTGAAGAGGCGGCCCAGCCGCCACAACAGATAGATCTAAATCAGGACGATGTAGCCTCACAAGGGACATCGCAGCCTTCACCCCTACGACGAGCTAATGCCGCACCAATTCCTTGACATGATGCACGTTCCGAAACTTCGACAATAGACCAGAGAGAGTTGACGGCGCACCATCCAGCGGAAACATCACATGCAGAACCGATGCGAGTGAAGTCTTCACCTGATGAAGCACTCGCGATACTTGATGAACGCGATCTTGCACTGTCACAAGGACAATGGCACGATCACGATCCATCCAGAAGAACCCGCTGGCCTCCATGTCCTGCTGAGTCAAGCAGTTGATCCGAATAGCAACATGCTCTTTTTCCTCCTTCGGAGCAATGTTAGCACCTGCAATACTTGCAAAAGAGTAAGGTGAAATGCCAACAGGCGCATCCGAAGTAATGGGCAACAGCTCGAAAAACTCACACTGAAGCTGCTCGGACAAGCGAAGCAACTCCGCCATCAAGTACTCTCTGGCAGCGCCGCGATCCGCCTTGGATCTCCAAACGTCAGCATGGCCACACACCGCTAGCAACTCTTTCTCGAGGCTACGGATACGGTCTCGAAGAAACACAAGCTGCGACGCATCATCCAAGGATGGTCGCAGCTGTGCCGCAGATGAAGTGTCAACGGGATCATCACCCGAAGGACCCTAGAGTAACAGAAAGACAAAGACATGAACACGCAAGATAAAGGAGCACAGAACTCAACAAATTCATTAAGTGCAGCAAAAGCCACTATGTGGCACAAGGATTGTTCATCAAAATAATTACAACAAAAGAAGCTACAACTACCCTACAGCTAAAACGCCTACGACACGGCACCCTAAGTTGCCTCGAAGTCGGACTGCCTCGCCTTGGCTTCCCCCTGCTGCCTTAGCGCGTACTCGGCCAGCAGATCAATCATCTTCGGCCCGTAACACTTACAGCGAGCAGCATAGGTGGCGAAGGCTACCTCGGATCCGTCAGCAGTCGTCGGTATCCGGGAAGTGACCTGATGAAGGTCTAGCTCCGCTCCAGCCGCCAAGGCCATCGCCAGCCCGACGGAAGCACCGATGCCCTTCTGCTTGCGCTTGTACGCCGCAGGTGCTTCGGCTGACAGCGCCTCCGCCAGGGCATCAACATCATCAAGGGCCACACCCTTGGGGATAAGCTCCTTGTAGAAGCTCCCAAGGACTTCCTTGGCCTTGGCAAGCGAGTTGACGACAGTGCTGCAACGATCTTCGACCGCCGCAGTGGCATCATCCAGAGCACTCCCATGCTCCAGAGCACCGCGATCAAACTCGATGCCCGCAGCATCTAAGACAATAAGGAAGCAGAATGAGCGAAAGCACTGCAAAATAAAGACAAGGAAATCAAAAGATGAAGATGAAGATACTCACCCGAAACAGCCTTGGCAGACGCCATAAGCTTGCTGGCCAACTCTCTTTTGCACGCAGCCGTGGCGGTGGAGAGCTGCTCCTCACGGTTCGTAGCCTCTTGTTGCAAGCGCTCTTTCGCCTTGGCCGCATTGGCCAACTCCAGCTCGAGGCGCTCCCTTGCAGTAATGGCGACCTCGGCCTTCTTCTTCGCTTGACCGAGGCTCTTTTTGAGAGCATCAATCTCACGAAGGGAGGTGTTGTGATCCTCTGCAATAAAACAACACAAATGTCGGACAACAGGACAAGAATGCAAGAAGAAACAAAGACCAAGGCATAAAAGTACCTTGAAGCTATTTGACGTTGGCCTCCAGCGCCAGGTGATGCTGCACCAGTCGATTGACATCTTGCACAAAAGGCTGCAGAAAAAAGACCTACTAGTCAAAAGAAGGGCTCGGGGGCTACGCCCAAAAGAACGAGCAGAAGCAAGTTACACACACGAAAGTGCTCGGGGGCTCCCCCCGAGACTCGAAGGAAGAACGAACAACAAACTACCCTACAGATGCCCGGGGGCTCCCCCCGAGGAAGGAAGAAAGGAGAAAATCAACAGATCATCGAAAAAGGCTCGGGGGCTCCCCCCGTGACAGGAAGCAGAGTAACTTACATGATTCGACGGCGACTCCGAAGATCCGCTTGTAGCCTTCTAAGGTGCAACCACCCGAACCTCTTGCGGAGAAGGGTCTGGAGCAGCGCCTTCAGAGGTGGCCACCATCTGAGGAGGAGGAAGCACCACTTTCGACTCCCCCATCATCTCCCGAGCACCATCACTGGAGGAGTCGTTGGAGGAGTGGCTGCACAAAGACAAATTAGCACAAGTACAAAGGAAACAGGCAAGAAAAGGCAATACAGGACTAAGGAAACTTACGAGTCAAGCTCGCTCAAGTCAAAGACGGGAGGAGTCTTTCGGACCTTCTTCTCCTCTTTCTTCTCTTCCTTCTTCCGCTTCGCCGGCGGGTGCGGTGCCACAGCCTGCACAGGAACGGCAGGAATCGGAGAGGAAGAGCCCCCATGCCCATCACTGTGATGGTCAAGGCACAGTGGGTTCCTAGGAGTTGGCGGAGTCGAGGTCAATTCAAGGCATACTGGTCAATTCAAGGTCAGAAGGTGGGACCCATGTTCATCAAGTCACGTCATCTCTGGTGCAGCAGACGCTTGAGGTCACTGTTCGTCAGCAATGACGTCATCAACAGTTATACTAGCAACAGTCACAATTTCTTCGGCTTCAAAGCTAAGAGTACTCACTCGAATCTACGGTTCGACTAACTACTCGGGGGCTACTCCTATCAGGAGCGCTGGCCGCGCACCCGAAAAAAGAACAACACATTACATCACTAAACTGTTTCTTCGAGTCCTACGTCGAGTCTGCGACTCCACTACGGACTCGGGGGCTACTCCCATAGGGAGGATGGATTTAAGCATCCAAAAAATTAGTGTCCTACGGACCTGACACTGAACAACGTCTGAATTAAAGTCTCTGCTCAAGTCTACGACTCGAACAGACACTAGGGGGCTACTCCCATAGGGAGCGCTGGTCGCGCACCCTATGAATTCTTCGACTGCGATCCTTCGGATCAACATGCAAAAACTTTTCGGCAACTTTGCCCCAATTAAACTCTAAGTGAGCAACATTCTCCTTGGCCACCTGAAACACCTCCGCGGTGGTAAAAATTCGGATGTTGTGTCTGCGACGCAAAGATAAGACCTACAGATATCATCTGATGGCCTGGTAACGCACATGACTGGGCTCTGCTAGTATAAACCCGTGCCAACAGGCGCGATGAAAAATCCCGACGGACGCGTTGGGTACATCATTTAAATTCACTGGAATTCCACTCCTGTAAGTCCTCTGCGGCCTGAGTCGAATTACGCCAGGTTCGAGTCGAGGGACTCGAACCTGAAGAATATCGTGTTATTTTGTCCTAAGACAGTTAACTAACCCTGATCCGTCGGGTGAGTCAGGCACACGCATCAACAATCCCTACACTTTTCTCTTGAAAGACAGAGTCACACCCGAAGGATTGAAGAGTCCTCAGCCGAATCTACGATTCGACTGATCAATCGGGGGCTACTGACATGGTTATACCCCACGGGTACATGATCTCAGCATACCTGGTCCAGCCCAAGGAAGGCCCACAACAAATATACGTGGGCCCATGAAGACTTTCGGGTGGCCAAGGCCCATGACGCCTTCGGATCCTTGGAGAGCAAGACTAGAGTAGATAGGAAATTCAAAGGGGTAAACCCTAAAACTCAGAATCACCTGTGCATCAGACGAGACCTGCCTAAGTCTATATAAAGGCTAGGAGGGCACGACCTAGCTCTCTCACCTCATACTTTCGCATAGACACCTCCACGCCAGATTGCATCTGCGCACCCCTGTAACCTTCGGTTCCGCCGTAATCAAGAGCAGACAAGCAGGAGTAGGGTTTTCCCTCCGGGGGACTGAACCTGGGTAAACCTCGTGTCCCCGTGTTGCTTGTTTACTAACCGTTCCGCGATCTCCAGCATCCCCATCTTCTTCAAAACCCAAGTCCATAACAATGGGCATTGACGAGATTAAACCTCGTCAAGCGCAATATGTACGAGCGAATGGATTCGCCCGTTCGTTGAGTGCAAGCTCGCACCTCCTCGATCGAGGCTAGCCTCTTGTTGGTGCCCTTAAAGTTTTGGATGAAACTATATGCCAGCTCCTCCCTTGGATGGAGCACGAGGACGAACTCTTGAGCGATTCGCTGCGCTACCAGCTACCGTAAAGGCACTGCAGGGCGGTGTTCTTATTGCCACCATGCAGCTTGACGGACGAGAGGTGGTCGCTGAGCCAGGCTTTCGGGTCCTGTGCCCCTTCGAAATTCAGAGTGTCCGAAGGAAGCTTGAAATTTCTTGGCATCCGCTTTCGCTGAACAGATCTGCTGAAGCATCGAGCTCCGCACAATTCCCCATCGTCGTCATCTTCGGATTCGGTTGAGCATGCGCGTTTGGCACGTGCCTTGTCGACCTTGCGCTGGGCAAGGTCGTTTCGAGCATCATAGTCGTGGCTGCGACATCTTGGGCTCTTGCATCGTCGAGGTAGATCGTTCTCGTTTTCCTCCTTGTCGGATGAGGGCATGGGGCTGCGGTTGAATCTGACTGCAGCTTTGTTTTTCGGCTCCGCAGGAGCCTCATTGTGGAGCGCAGCTCTGACGAGTCCGGGTCCGGCTAGCACGGACTTGTGCATAGCTCTCTTCGGGTCCCCCACAGGAGGTGGATGGGACACGAGATATGTGGTGGCTGCCATTATCGCAGCTTGCGGCGTCTTCGGTATGACGTTGCCGCTGACGTCCATCTCCATGAAGGACGTGTTGAGGGTTCGGGTCACCTTGCGACATGCAGCGGGGTCCATGTTATCCGTGCGAGAGCGATGCTTGTTGGATTGATTGTCGTGCGAGCTGTAGCCACCAGCAGCGGAGAGCATAGCTCACCGCATGCTAGACTCTAAGGCTTCTTGCTCTCGTTTGTCGAGCTCCTCCTGCAGCTTCACCTGCCTGTTGTGCTCGCCGATGAGGAGGAGGTGGTATGCCATCAGCAGGTCACGTGAAGAATTCACGGGTAGGATCTTGTTTCCTGCTGCGGCTTTGCGTGCCTGGCGCCAGCCATCCTCGTTGAGGTTGATCCTATTGTAGGCGACAGCATCGCCCTCGTTGGGCGGGAGGGATGGTTGCCTCCTGTTTTCCCCGTTTTCACCCTGTGGGTTGGGTGGTGGCACGTGGGCACCCGAACCTTGTGGTTGTTGTTGTTCCATGTCGCTTTGGATGACCATGGCGCACTGGTAGCGTCCGCGGATTGGATCGCTGCTGCTGCAGCTTTCGGATCTGGAGCCATAGGTTCCCTCGTCCTATGGGGGGCCGCATAGATCTGAGTTGCAGCAGCTGCTGTCGTATGACTCATCTGTTAGCATTGACGTGCGTATCACGCTGGGATGCGGGGCCCACGAGGCAGGCCTGATTGATGGTAGTGGCACCCGCTCTGGGAGGCGGAGAGTGCCGGTCTGTCCCACCTGGAAGCAGAAGCTCCCGAACAGAATCTCGAGCCCGTCGCCTACGGGCTCGAAATCCTTCATGGTGGCTGGCGAGTGGGCGGGTGAAGTCGAAAGCGCCGAAAAGGAGATGGCTCTCCGTCGCCGAGGAGTTGTAGATCGCTTTGGTTGGGACCGTCACGATCACACAATCAACGCCCCCGTTTCCCACAGACGGCGCCAATTGACGAGGTTTCGACTTGTCAATGCCCATTGTTATGAGCTTGGGTTTTGAAGAAGATGGGGATGCTGGAGATCGTGGGACAGTTAACAGACCAGCAACCAGGGGACACGATATTTACCCAGGTTCAGGCCCCCGGAGGGAAAACCCTACTCATGCTTGTCTGCTCTTGATTACGGTGGAACCGAAAAGTACAGGGGTGCGCAGATGCAATCTGGCGTGGAGGTGTGTATGCGGTGAGAAGTTGTCCTCCTCGTCGTGCCCTCCTAGCCTTTATATAGAGATAGACAGGTCGCAGGCACAGATCGAGTCGGTTACAAGTTAGGGTTTGCCCCTTTGAATATTCTATCTACTCTAGTCTTGTTCTCCAAGGATTCGAAGACGCCATGGGCTTGGGCCACCCGAAAATCTCCACAGGCCGCGTATATTCTTCTGGGCCTTCCTTGGGCTGGACCAGGTATGCTAATGTCGTGCACCCGTAGGGTATAACCATGTTAGGCTTGGCAACTCCGAAGGCGGTCGTGCATACCACGCAAGCCCCGGAGGCACACAAGGGAGCACCACCTCCCCATCATCGGAGGCATACTACAAAGAGAGATGTGACTCAACTACAAAGAGAGATGTGACTCAACGTCGCTCTCGCATATCCTATTCTCCCCAAAGCTAGGCAATAATGATCTGACCACCGATTTGAACTCCGTCTACTTGCCTGTCAAAGTGTCACGATGCCCCATCTTGGCCTCGACCTCGACCATTCCTAATTCAACCTGCATGCTTAGCACCAAGCACCAGTCGATCCCAACCAAGTGACCGACGACACTGGCCTTTGCAGCCTATTCGGCATCGACGCCGAAAACGTCCATGAATCTACCAATGCGTTCGATCAAATGACCGGCGAGCACTACGAGTTCAACGAGGTACGAGCCGACCAATGTATCATTGTGATGTGCATTTGTTTGACATGAGCAACGTCGGCAATGTGTTTCACCATTTGCGTCTGCGTGTACAAGCCATGGGCGTCGAAATATTGAGAGGCATGTGGCATAGGCGTGGAGGCCACCACTTTGAGGCTATCCCCAATGCGGAAGATCAAGATGATGAGGAGGCGGACAAAGAGGAGGAGAGCAATGTGGTTGATCTTGAGATCGGCGCCACCACAAAGAAGAATAATAAGAGGTTTGGGAGCCACAACATGAAATGGAAGTTGTTGGAAGAGCAATGCCTTTGCGAGGCGTGGATGGCGGTGAGCCTTGACCCCATCACTGGTGCCAACCAAACAACCATCAAGTACTACAAGAGGATTTTTGATCAATTCAATGAAGGAAGCAATTTAGTGAATCTGCGATGATCCGCAATGATCCGCAATGAGGGGTCTTGTGTGATAGATGGGACTATCAAAAAGGATTGCAGCAATTTCCATGGTCATCTTGAGACCGTCATCCAGAGGAAAGACACTGGCAATACCATGGTTGACTACATAAGTTTCTAACTCGTCTTGTGCATATGTCAATTCGACATACTTCATCTTGTGCATTGATCTATGCTTTCTTCTTTGCTAGTTGTTTGACGCCCTCAAGTTGCATAAGACTGAGAACAAGAACAAGGAATTCACCTTCATGATGGCTACATCGGTGGCTTCATCGACGACGACACATTCACCAGCACCGGCATCGACCATAGTGACACGTGCACCAACACCGACATCAGCACACTCAATGAGTGATGATGAGCCGGAGGTGGTGGAGGTGCCAACATGATTTATTTGATCGATATTGACGAAGCCGGCCTATGGTATTTTAGTAGCCGAACAATTTGGTGGACTGAGGTGGTGGCCGAAGCCGTTTAGTAGCCGAACAATTTGGTGGACTGTGGTGGTGGCCGAAGCCGTCGGCTCTGTTACAGGCTATAATTCAGAGATGTTCTAAGGGCATCTTCACCGGGGAGACGCAAACCGTCTGTGCGTGTCTGTATGGGTGCGCGCGGAATGCGCGGGGCCCAGCAAGACGACCAATCCGGATTATTTCGAACGGACCGACCCATCCGTGACCCAGATTTGACTGATGGATAGGTCTGTGGACAGACACGGAACAGACTTTTTTTTTGACTGGCCTATTCGTTTCATTCATTTGGGTAGCGCTGTTGTGCGCGGTCGACCGCAGGCTAGACCACGGATCCAAATCATCCGTAACACAACCCAAGACTGACAGAATTTAGTCTCTAACAAACCCGAAAGATTGCAACAAATTGCTCTCACCCGAGCGGCCGGCCTAGAAAATATCTGGCACGGGAGGGACCTCGTCGCAAATGGCAGACAGCTAAAGCGACACTCTTTCCCTTCCTCCAATTCCCCCCTGTTCCGCGCGTCTCACCGCCGACCACAACCCAAACCCTAGCCCTACTGCCGCCGCCATGGCCGATCCGCGGATGTTCCCACCGGGATCAAACGCCCAGGAAGAACACGTTCCCGGCCGGCGGAAGTACAACCCCTATCAGGACCTCAACGTCCCCTACAACTACAAGAACCTCTACGATCTCCCCACGTCGCCGGAGTTCCTCTTCCAGGAGGAGTCCGCGGTGCAGCGCCGCTCCTGGGGCGAGAACCTCACGTACTACACGGGCATCGGGTACCTCTCGGGCGCCGTGGGCGGCGCCGTCCTCGGCCTCCGCGAGGCCGCTGCCGGCGCGGAGCCCGGAGACACCGCCAAGATCCGCGCCAACCGCTTGCTCAACGCCTGCGGCAGCTCCGGTCGCCGCTACGGCAACAGGCTCGGTGTCATCGGGCTGATGTACGCCGGGATGGAGAGCGGCATGGTCGAGGTGCGGGACCGCGACGACTGGATCAACAGCGTGGCCGCCGGGCTGGGAACCGGCGCGCTCTTCCGCGCCGCTAACGGGCCGCGATCCGCCGCCGTCGCGGGCGCCGTTGGCGGGGTCCTCGCTGCTGCCGCCTTGGCTGGCAAGCAGCTCGCGAAGCGATATGTGCCTGCAATATGAGCGCTTCTGTTGGCTCAATTCGTGTGATCAAATCAATCCGTCGCTACGAATGGACTCCTGTTCGTCCTCCATTCTCCTTGTTAGCTGCTCACCAGAGTATGCATGATATCTATGCTATGTTAGTCACATATTCGATCGGAGTGGAAAGTTTTGACCTGGGTTGCAATGTAACATCATGTGGGATGAAACAATAATATACTCTCTCCGTCTGGAAATAACTGATTTGGATTTGTCTAAATTCTAATGTATCTATACACTAAAATACGTTTAGATACATTTAAATCTAGACAAATCTAAGTCAGTTATTTCTGGACGGAGAGAGTACTTCTCTTTGGATGTTGCTGAGCAATAAGAGTTGATCCGAGAGTTTGCAGTGCATTGTATTGTCAGTATTTATTTAGAATGTAATGCAGTTTGATGAGGACAAGGGTGCATGCTGTGATTACTAGGTTTTCATCCATGTTCTATGTGTCCATTTGCCTGTCTTCTGATATTTCAGAATTTAATAAGTTCCTCTGAGTTAATGCTGTGATTGTAGCGATGATCCCGCTGTGCTTCTGTGTTTTTTTTCCACTCCTGTTGAGGAGTAGATGCAAAACCATTGTGTTTTAAATTGAGTCTGGCTGATAATTTTCGAAGACATGTGGCTCTATTTGATCCTAACCCAAGTTCACAAGGCTTTGAGGGTACAACTGTTGTATGTGTAGAGTGTGGTTTTCGTTCATATGGTTGTTTATAGTTCCAGTTCTTGGGATGTATAGGAGTATGATGAAAATGTTACACTATTGTTAATTCTGCCTTAGCCACAATTTGAGCTGTTCTGGTGGGCGATTTTTTTTAAATAATACGAATTAATTAATTAATTTGAGTTGTATTATACGTTTTTTTGAATTTCCAGATCTAGCACTTTGTTGGCCAGGGGCAAGCCGACTGGACCAATCGGCCAGGCCCTGGCCGACTGCATGTCACTCGTCCAGCAGCTGATCGATAGACGGTCGGCCGGGGGGCTGGACCGACCACGGTCGACAGGTTCGGCCAGCCTAGGCCGATCGCCTAATCGGCTGTGCCCAGCCGATCGCCGATAAGGGCGACGCGACGCCGCCAACACCCTTTCTTCTCCACGCGACCGAGCCGCTCCTCTCTCTCTCTCTCCTGTTCGTCGTCCTAGCTGAAAAAATCAGCTTTTTTTCCCGATTTGGCTAGATTTGACCACAGAAACTTCAATCCAAAGCCAGTAGAGAGATAGTGGAAGCCCGATCTACGGATGGGTTAGCTCATAGCGCGATTTGGTGTTGATTTGTTGGAGGAACGGTGGTGGAGCTGTGGTGAAGCAATGGCAATGGTGGTGGAGTTGTGGTGGAGAAACTGAGGCTGTCTGTGGTGGAGCTGTGGTGGTGGACCGAGCGGCTTCTCTCGCTTCAAGGGTAAACTTTAATCCCTCGATAATCACGGTTATTGTATATGGTTACGCACGTGCGTATGCTTGTCTATTAGAATACCTGCCTAGTGGATTAGTAATAATATTTGATCGATGGATTAGGCACAAATATTTGGCCGGTGGATTAGTAGCAATATTTGACCGGTAGCAATAATATCATATTTTTTAGAATATTTGGCTAGTGGATGAGTAACAATATTTGACTGATGGGTTAGACATAAATATTTGGCCGGTGGATTAGTAGCAATATTTGACCGGTAGCAATAATATCATAATTTTTAGAATATTTGCAAGTATTGTCAAAAGTTATACGCGTTGTCGATAATTAATTGATTAGGTTGTTTATTTTATGTCAGCAGAGATGACCAATTTAGTGAAGTTCGTGTTTTATTACGGTTCTGGGAATGTTCGAACAAATGACTTTGGAGCAGATCTGGAAGAGTTTATGTGTACACAATTAGATTTGACTGCCCCTCAAACCTGGAGTGTTAGTCAGTTGAAGGAATGGTTGACAGGATGTTTAGGCTATAACATCGAGACGTACACCGTCAGCGTGCAAGCATTATGGACAAAGTCAAGAAAAAATATTTTCTGGACTTTAAAGGCATGTAGATACAGACAGAGACTGGTTTAAGTGGTTAAAAGGCTACGAAGATAGGCATGTAAACCCTCGCGCATTAGTGCTTCTTGTCTTGAAGGAGATCGATGGTGGACATGTTTCGCGCCATAGTACTGATTTAAGTTACGGGATGTACTCTATGTCCAGTGCTGGAGGCGATGGTTATGAATCGGGCGAAAGCGACATAGGAGGAGGAGGCGGTGGTTATGAATCGAGGCGAGTAGTCGGCCGGAGGTGGAGAAGACTATAGTGAAGAGGCGGATGCGACGAGGAAGATGGAGGCATGCGTAACATGATGGAAGAGGAGGATTACATGGATGGCGAGTGGTGATTCGATGACCCCGATGATTCGATGGAGAAGGCAATGGTGAAGAGGACATGCCGATTCCACGCTTCATGGAATCAAAACATGTCAACCGGAATGACCGTTGATGATGGTCATGATTCTGCGTGGGAATATCACAGCAATGAATTGCCTGTGGTGCCGGATATCAAGACAAGCAACATTTGCAAGATGCGATCGTTGCTTGGGCAATGTCAACACAGTGGTTTTGAAAACAACGGTGTCCTCTAAGAAATACTTGACAATGGAATGCGTGGATATAAATTGTCCAGCAGGGTGCATGCCTATGTCCCTCGTATGACACAACTTGGTGGCGACTATGTGCACACATGTGAGCTACACAATGTTCCTGAAGATCATCTTAACCTCTCCTCCACACTTCTAGCTCGGCTGTTTTACACAGACTTAGTAGAGTGCAAAGCGATGATAGTACCCAGTATACAGAAGAAAGTAAAGACCCGGTTTAAGTACTCCATTTCGTATGGCAAGGCTTGGAGGGCAAAGCAAAGGGCTCTTGAGGAGAGGTTTGGTTCGTTTAGAGACGCGTATGACTCCGTGGTCCGACAACTTGGACAATGCAGGATAGAAACCCAGGCACCTATGTCGACATACAATATTATGTGATACCCGAGGATCCATCCGTGAAGGTGCTTCATCGAGTGTTCTTCTCTTTTGTTGTATGCATCTAAGCTTTCACTTATTGTCGTCCAGTGATATGTGTAGACGGTACTTTTCTAACTGGCAAGTACAAGGGTCAGATTCTTACCGCCATTGGTCAAGACGGCAACAATCAGATTGTCCCACTCGCATTTGCTTTCGTGGAGGGCGAAAACACTAAAAGTTGGACATGGTTCTTCAGGCAGCTCAAAATAGCAGTTGTGAAAGACAAGCCCAATGTGTGCATCATTCATGATAGGCATGCAGGTATACTCAATGCCGTAAAACGGCTGACACAGCCAGGGCCGGAAGAGCAAACACCTTGGCTTTACATGCAAAGCCGATGGTGCATGCGCCATTTGGGTGCTAATTTCTTCTCACAGTTCAGAAACAAGAACCTCATGAATCTATTCAAAAAATTGTGCAAGCAGAACCAAGAATGGAAGCACGATTTCATACGCGCAAAGCTCGATGAATTTACTCAGAAACATGTGAGGGCAAGGAAAGCTGCGCAAAACGCAGCCGTAGCTGCACATCAGCAAGCGATGGTTGCTACCGAGCTACTGTGGAGGAAGATCCTGTAGGGCTTTGTGACTTGCCTGGATTTGATCCACCTGGTACAAGGAGAAGGCTCGGCAGATCGATCAAGAACTTCCAACAGTGGATAGAGCACGAGCCTTTGGAGAGGTGGTCTTTGCTACACGACACACATGGAGCTAGGTATGGTGTCATGACTACAAACCTAGCTGAGTCATATAACTTTGTCCTCAGAGGTAACAGGGCACTTCCACTGACAGCCATAGTCAAAGGTATTCTGTATGGCACGATTTCATATTTTAGAACCAGACGACAGGGTGCTCAGATGCATATCATGAACAATCCGAACACCCGGTTCTGTGAAAAGGTTATGAGGTACATGGATAAGAAGATGGCGAAGGCTATGTCACACACCGTCGTGTGCATAGGTAATGAGGACAGAAGGTTTGAGGTGCGGCTAGCCACCGACAAGTTTGGGTGTGGTAATGAACTAAGAACGCATGAGGTGAAGATTGGTAATGAGCAATGGCCAACCTGCAAGTGCACCTGCAACAAACCAAAGTTGCTTCACCTGCCTTGCTCTCATGTGCTTGTTGCTTGTCGGCAGCTAGGGTTGGACGCCATATCGTTCGTGTCTTCCTACTACCTGAAAGAATCTGTGGTCAATACTTGGACGGGTGAGATGTCAGGATTTCGAGTAATGGGTAATTTCAACACCGTGAACCTTGGTGAAAGGCAGTACATCTCACACCCTGCTCTAATGCGAACAAGCAGAGGCAGATGCCAGTGTAGACGCATCCGGAATGATATGGACGAATCAGAAGCTGGCGGCCCAACTCGGCAGTGTTTTCTATGCAATGCATTTGGTCACAGGGATACTCATTGTCCCACTTTCGGTACAGGCGGCACACCTATGCGAGGACGGGGTGCGCGAGGTCGAAGAGGTAGAGGACGCAGGTGAAACTATGTTTTAAGTTGTAATATGTGGCGAACTATGTTTTAAGTTGTAATATGTGGCGAACTATGTTTTAAGTTGTAATATGTGGCGAACTATGTTTTAAGTTGTAAGCTGTGGCGAACTATGTTTTATGTTGTAATATGTGGCGAACTATGTTTTATGTTGTAATATGTGGCGAACTATGTTTTAAGTTGTAAGCTGTGGCGAACTATGTTTTATGTTGTAATATGTGGCGAACTATGTTTTATGTTGTAATATGTGGCGAACTATGTTCTATGTTGTAATATGCAAATGCTTATGTTAATTTTTAAATTGTTCAGAAATGGCGAGAAGATACAGGTTGCTCGATCCAGACATTGAAAAGAAGCATCGGGCTAGAATTTTGGAGGATGAGCCCAACTCACTTGAGCCTTTGGTCACTCGCTTTTGAATGTTAACTGGAGGATACACCCCGCTTGGGTTCCTAGGTACGATTTAATCATGAATTATATGAGTATTTTTTGGGTTGCGATACATGATTGATCACGTTTTTGGTCATGCAGGTTGAAGTGGGCTGGGCTTTTACCTTTTGTTCGCTTGGTTGAGGGCACTGCAGACTCTACACGCCTACTATATGACCACTCGTTGCTCACATGCTTGGTCGACCGTTGGAGGCCCGAGACCCACACTTTTCACTTTCGCTGGGGAGAGATGGCTCCTACCCTCCAGGACGTGTCATGCCTGTTGGGACTTCCTTTGGCTGGACAGCCCATTGGACCGCTACAGGCACCGGCGGATTGGCAACAAGATATGGCACAGCGATTCCAGGGTATTACTAGACCATTGGAGTATGAAGAACACGGGCCCAAGTTCGATGGTTACTAGGATGTCAGGTGTGTTTGCTAACTTCTCTTTAATCTGTAAGACATTATACACATCGCTCGGTTACTTATCGAACCATATTTCATTAATGCAGATCCAACAGCTAGGCTATCCAGAGACTCGATTGATGAGGCACAAATCACTCGGTCCTTGGAGGCATACATACTTTGGCTTCTCGGTAAGGTGATGTTCACCGAGAACCATGTCACCACTATCACCGCTCGCTACATCCCTATCGCATTGGAGATCGCCAATGCAACTAGCGCTGACATGATTATACAGAGAAGTTGGGGTTCTGCGGTCTTAGCGGTCACGTACCGAGGTATGTGCAGCGGTTATAACGGAGGCGCCAAGTCGCCTGCTTGGATGCCCACTATTGTTGCAGCTTTGGTCCTAGGAGCGGTTTCCTATCGGCCGGCCGGACGTTATGGTTGAGACGCCTTACCCTACAGCTACTTTGGGCGACCCTCTGACTGGACTGGATCCAGACCACATTGACTGTGGGCAGCAGACAACACGCGGTATGTTCTTCATCTAATGCACCTATTTATTACATAGTTTTCCATCTATATATGGCAAACCTTGTGGTGTCTCTTGCAGGCACAGCTGTTAGTCGATCTTGAGATGGAGAGTGCTGAGTACAGACGCTCTCTTTCGTCCGGACCCCTACTTATTCACCGGCGGGACCAGGAGACCTGGCTGAGTCGCCTGGAGGAGAAGATACGGCATATCTACGGGGTTATCACGTGCACCCGCCCTTCGGACATTGCTCACCACCCGGCACCACAGCGTCCTCCGCGGCACTCGACGCACCACCAGCAGCAGCAGCCACCCTCGCCCCTATGACAGTCTCCCCGTCCACGGCTTACACCACAGACGGCTCCGAGACCTCCTCCCCCAGACCAGGCTGGAGGTTCGACGTGGCATCAACAGTCTTCTTTCGACTGTTGGCAGCAGCAGCAGCCACCTTTGCACGATGGAGGTTCGTCGTGGCAGCACCAGCAGGAGCCTTGGGGTCACCTCCCATGCCAAACTACGGGTTTCGCCCACAGCCCACAGCCACGTGGTATGTGTCTTACAAGATAAGCCGAGGCTCGGTTCATGTCAAGTTCTTACATACTTTGTTTTTATGTGCGAGAGCATTCGAATGCAGGGTCTATGCCCTGCTATCACCGCCTATGTCCGGATCCGCTGGACTGATCAGACGTTGATCATAGCACCTGTGGATTTCATGACGCAGAAAGTTGCTGAACATTTTTCAGACTCTCGACCCCACAGGAGACTCAAGACGATGAGCACGGGTCGGTGATTCCTCCCGACAGGTTCGGCCGCCACGTGTTCGGTTGGACGACGCCTCTAACCCACCACCCGGCGTCAGCAGACGACGTCAGAGACATATATTTATCTATGTATGAGACATATATTTATCTATGTATGAGACATGTCTATCTATGCATGAGACATCTACTTATGTATGAGACATATATTTACCTATATATGAGACACCATTCTATCATTTCACGATTTTTATTGCAACACAGTTCAACATAACTTGCAACATAGTTCAACATAACTTGCGGTACATAAATAAGAGTCTTATCTATCCCTAGCATGATGCCTTTCCCTTTCCCTTCGATGATGCCTCACCCTTTCCCTTGGACGATCCCTCGCACTTGCTCTTCTTGGTCTGCGCTTTCTTCTTCTCCTGCCTCTTGTCCCACTCAGCTCTCGCCTTGCTTCCAACGGGTGGCGGCATGAAGATATCATCCTCATCTTCGCTCTCTTCTATCCAGGCCCTACGTGCCACAACCTGCTCCGTCATGTCAGCTTGATTCTTCTTGGCCTGCTCTTTCTTCTTCTCCTGTCTCTTGTCCCACTCAGCTCTTGCCTTGCTTCCAACGGGTGTCGGCATGAAGATATCATCCTCACCTTCGCTATCTTCTATCCAGGACCAAGGTGCATTAGCCCGCTCCATCATGCGAGCTTCACTCTTGAAGGTGAGCTTGTCCCACCTTGCCTTGATCCTGAGAAGCTCTGCTCGTACCTGATTTGGGGTCTTCAGTTTCCACCATCTTCGATGAAGTGACTTACCAAGTATAACAAGAGCATCATGGTTCGATACCAACGTATCCCAGTCGGCTGGTTTATCGCCTATCTCAACAGTTCTGGCTATGAAGAAAAGCCCAATGGACATATCTAGTGCCGTGAAGACGCGTCGGTCATAGTGGAGAGGAGTGGAGGGAAATGCGAGAGCAAGAGGAGAGGAGGGAAATGAGAGAGTAAGAGAAGGAAGAGATGAACTGGTAAAGGATACATCTCGTTGCCCGGATGTATAGAGGCACCGAACCGAATAGGCGGGAAAAAAGGCGGAAAGTAGTGGCGGGAAAAAAAGGGCGGGAAGTAGCGGCGGGAAAAAAAGGGCGGGAAGTAGTGGCGGGAACAAAGGGCGGGAAGTACTGGCGGGAAAAATCGGCGCGAAGGATTGGCGAGGAAAACAGCGGCGGACGATTATTTAGCGGAAGGGTTGCATTGATCATGCAGGATTTTGTTTGGGCGGGGCGATTAGGTCGGTCTGGCCGATTGCACTAATCGGCCTGGGCCAGACCGATTGAACCAATCGGCTTGCTCCAAGCCGATTGCATGTGTGGGCCAGAGCCGATTGCATGGTGCCACATGCAGTCGGCCAGGGCCTGGCCGATTGGCCCAGTCGGCTTGCCCCTGGCCGAAAGCCGACAAAGTGCTAGATCTGGAAATTCGAAAAAACGTATAATACAACTCAAATTAATTAATTAATTCGTATTATTTAAAAAAAATCGCTTCTGGTGGCCTGCTGACCGTTGTTCTCATGTTACACCTAACCACTCTGACTATTGAAGGATCTAACCACTCTAGTGAGATGGTTGCGCATCTGTATTCACTAAATTTTAATGGTAAAATCCACTGCTCATCAGTACACGTTTTGCCGAGACAAGAAAAAGTTGGAGACAACCACCAGAAACTCCTCTTGCTATATATCTTTCATGAAGATACTCGTGGGATTTAAGTACAAACATGTTCCTATTAGCAAGCATAAGAAAGGGAGGGAAGGTACAGATTTGGTGCTATGCCAAGCTCTACTGTGCCGTATGTAGCTCAATACATGCTGAAGCGAACCGTGTCTCTCCGCTGACAAAACTGAATACTGCGAGCACCTAACAAAGCAAACTAGGCAGGGTATTGTTCCAACCTTCTGGTTCCATCTTATTCAGCATCCCAGTGAAGAGCCGAGATGAAGTTGGAGACAGTTTCAATGTCCGGTCCATGTCCATGCTCCTGGGTGTATTCTAAGGGTTAAGTGGCTCATCTTCTGCTGTCATCTCTGTGGCTTCTGCAGGAATTTGATCTTGTGGTTAGCAATTGAGTAAGCCCGCATCTGATTCCAAGAAAGAAAATGGCATTTTTCTGTAGTATCAAAATTGAAATGAATGAAGAGAACATACTAGTTGATCTGTGAAGGTCAGACACAACCATGAGCCGCCTCTGCAAAATTGCTGCGATGAAAAGGAAAATAGAACACATGCCAAACATGACGGTGATTGGGAAGGCATTCACCTGCAGAATAACATTCATAGGAAGAGCATCGTTAGTAGTATGAGTAATGACAGTTTAGTTTGTTCCAGTGCAAATCTTTGTCTGTTCACGTACTCGTTTGAAATGTACATGACCCTTTTTGCTATTGTACTAGACTAACAAAAAGGAACACAAAGCTTGAAATAAGAAGGATTTGGTGCTTACATTGTAAAGCACCACACATACAAACAGGTTGAGTGGTATGCGGAAGAAATTCATGATAGTGCTTCTTGCCTCCTCAGGAATATATTGAGATCTCATCTTCATGATTGATGGCCAGAATATGCCAACACATGATTCGAATATACAGAAACCAAGAAGCTGTAGGCAGCCTCCAAATGAGATGCTGCTACCTTTCTCTGAGGGGGGTACTATGAACTGTTGAGCACAAATAGATAATAGTAACACTTAGATCATAAGATCAAAATAAGGAAAAACAACCAAAGTGGTTATGAGTAGCAGGCTTACATTGGTAACAACAGGGAGGAAAAGAGTGAAAGCTGATATCGAGAACACGATCTGCATATAGCCTTCAACCTTCATCTTCCGAGCTAATAGACGAGATGCAATTGAGCTACCCAACATCGAGGAGAGCATGAATGTTGCAAATATGAAGCCATGAGGAATGTCTTCATCATTTGGGCTCAAAGCAGGAGTCCACAAGAAAACAAATGTGTACATCGAACCCTCAAACAGTGACTGTATGGCCCCAAGCAATGCAATCTTTTCATCTGAAATATCATGAGAAATCCATCAACCCTCAGTGTTAACTTCAAAACATATTATGTAAATTCTCATGGCAAGACAGGCTAAACTTACCAGAAGCAATGGCTTTAGCTGCAACCTTGAACTGGGCCATCAAGTCCTTGCCGTCAGATGCATCTCCATAGTTCTCACCCCATGACGATAAGATTATTGCCATGCCTATTGCTAGGAAGCATGCAGCAGCATCAAATGGGGCGACAGGGCCAAAACCCAAGTTATCAGCTAGTAGATTTGCAAATAGCCCTGCAACAATGGCAACAAGGCCATTCCCAAGAAATATAGCCTTGGAGAATGTTATGGACAACCATTGCGGATCAAAACCTCTCTGCACAATCACAAGTTAGATTTGCACACTATCAGCCAATAATCAATGTTGTCTTACAAGAGGGAAGTCCCCAAAGACATTGAGAAAATTGTGAACGAGGTTAATCAATAAAAGTACACCGCAATAGTTGAGTGTACTGAACAGGACACACCAGCTGCTTCAGATAATTTGTAAGCATCTATTATTTTCTACAGAAATTGCTACTTTAAAGAAGGGCTGTCCTGAAAAACTTCTATTGACATTGTCATGATTTTAGTTGCTGGTTGGTTCTGATTCATGATCATGTAACAGGAACAGTAGAAAATCAGATCTGCCCACAGAAGGAGCAAAGTTCAAATAATTTTCTTAAAAAAACTTTGGCTGCTGATAGGATGCGGGCAAAGAGAGTTAATCGTGATAAGAGTTCAACAAGCAGACTTAAGATCCTAGTGCAAATATCGTGTTTTAACTGTGCACTGTACTTCACTGTATCACTCTAAATGTGTTCTCATACAGATCAATTCAGTTCCAGTCATATTAAATGCAAGTTATCGTGTACAGCAGCCAACCCTCCCCGATCCATTAAATTTGTTAGGTACTAGCTTCAGCACAACTTGTGTACTGTACTGGTAAGTGAGGCTAATACTCCAGAGCAGTAGCTATCATTATTAAGGGGTAACAGAAGGGTCATTTTCAGAACAAAGCTGAAGCCGAACAACACAAATTTGTGATTGGCACACAGATCTGGGCGAGGTGCTACCTTGTTGTGCTCTGCGACGAGCCACGACTCAAATGCGGAGAAGAGCAGAGATGTTGCAATGCCTCCAAGCACGCGCCCAATCATGAGAATCCTGTACTGCGGGGAGTGCTTGGTGATGCAGCTGAGGATGTAGGTGATGCAGTAGGTGACGCACGCCCTCTTCCTTCCCCTGCGAACGGCCCACCCAGAACCTCATCAGTCATTGGGGCATACCCAACGAAATCAACACAGCTCCGACAAGTTAAGGACGAGCACGCACTGCTTGTCGGCAAGTGATCCGACGATGGTTCCGAAGAGCATGGAGGAGCCGAAGCCGGCGATGAAGAGGCGGCCGATGTCGCCCTTGTCGAACCCGTACTGGCTGTAGAGGTAGTACACGTACGGCCCCTGGAGCCAATCCCCAGCTACACCACCACGACGAACGCACGATTCAGGCATCAGAAAACCCAGAAACGTACCAGCATTGCGCCGCCCCAGTTCAGATCTGGGCGAATTTTAGAGGTCAGGGAGGGGAGAGGCTAGGCGCGCACGTACACATCATGAGGGAGTATACGAGGACGTAGTTGTTCTTGAAGGAGTTGAATGCCGTCGGGGTGACGACTCGGTCCTTGCCGGACTTGCCAAGCTCTAGCGCCGCCACGACGGCGGCGAGGCCGCCGAAGACGAGGTAGTAAAACATCTCCATGGCGGGGCCGGTGCGAACGCGAGCAGAGGTGCGGAGGGGATCGCGATTGGGTCAGTTTGTTAAACGCGACTGGATTTTATACGCGCAACGGCGGGCATGTCATTCCCCATCAGAATTCGCGGCAGTGGACACCAGGGGGTGTACTCGTGTGCCGGCCGAACGTTTGGTTCGGCCGCAAGGGAAAAGGAAAGGTAAATAAATGCTTTCATGCTTGATTTCTTTCGTGTGACATTTCGAAAATACAATTTTGACTAAGTTTAAAAATGCGCTGTCAGGCCAATTACCATTTATTAAATAAAAAACTTTAACTCTCTAGTATTATGCTCTCGTCCAAAATCTGTTAAATGCAAACTTCATGCACGTTGAACATGCAAAGAAGAAAAACTAGTAACCAAAATAATATGTAGTACAACAGATGTTACTGCCCACAATAAATTTTGTCTTTATCTATTTCTACATGCGTGAAACAAATTTGAATGTGATTTTTTGTCTTTATCTATTGTGCTAATCTGCTTAACTCATATGGAAATTTCTGAAAACATTTTGTTGTGCTCCCAAGCCAATGGTCTGGCATTGTATGCTTATTATTTTACTAGACTTGTTTTGTGCGTGTAATCCGATGAATTAGGGGAGAAAATCCTATGTTGATGTTTTGGCTAGCTTATTAAAACAGTTTGCCAAAACATCTTATATTTTTGGAATGAAGGAAGTATATTACAACAGAAAAACGCATAGAGATGTAAAGATCTACACATTAAAACTGACAGAAACACGGCAAATATCTACCTCTGCTCTATAATAAAGATGTTTTCATAGGCTAACATAGCATGAAATTATTTATATTTAGAAACCGAGGAAGAATTTTAGATCAAATTCCTATTACGAAGAACTCAAGCATGTGTACGTAAATGTGAGCATCAGGATCGATTAAACCCGTATCAACCTATGATCTTGAGCGTGAGCCACGCCTCACGCACGCATGGGTTCTTTAGCGTAAGCCTATGTAAACCCGGTTTGACTGGTTTAGCCGGTTTAGGCTAGTTCAAATTTTTATACTAACTTTTAAGTTTAGATTTTATTTGTAAAAAAAATAAACTAAAGTGCAACTAGCCGATTTGGCTGGGTTGACCGGCTTCACTTTTGCACGCCCTTACTTCAGCGTGAGCCCTTCCAGCTTTCCTTCAGACCATGTGGTGCGAGTGCGACGGAAACATAACGTTGCGCTAAAAAAAAGGTTCCTCGACAGATTAGACCCGGACTAGGGACGCACCTACCACGCCACAAAAAGTTGGCATTCCACATCGAAGTTGGTAAAACCTGGCAGAGTAGGTAAAACCAGCCTGTACACAAGGAAGCTTTAGATCCTACAGACTGAAATAATACTACTCGGTAGCTTGTACTCTCAACATCGGTTTAAAGTACTAGTTGCCGGCTAGAACTATCAGTGGTGTAATTTGTGTTGAAATTAGCAACGACGAAAAAAGTGCGGATTGCACTGTCACTGTTTTGCAGTATACCATTTTCTTTTCCTTTTAAGGAGCTAGTTTGGTGGTAACTACTCCCTCTGTTTCAAAATATAAGATGTTTTAGCTTTGTGAAGCAAATGTATCTAGACTACTTTTAGTATATAGGTTCACTCATATTTAGAGTGATTCTACACACTAAAACTAGCCTAGATACATTCTCTTCACAAACCTAAAACGTCTTATATTTTGAAACGAAGGGAGTACATGAGATGGACGAGGACATCATGTCATCTTATTTCGAGTAAAAAGAAACTTTATAAAACAGGTGAAGTTACAATGCGATCAAGTTTCAGCAACCGAAGAACTTCTTCAGGTCACCCTAACCAAGTTTTAGTACGGTCGCTTGCAAGATTTGGCAGCCCGTGACTAACTCTAACCTCTGATTGTTCCATTTTTAACAAAAGTATAAATTCTATCTTGATTAACTAAAGCTCGAAGCTCCGCTATAAGAAATAAGAAAGAAGATCTATCATATTCGGTCGATTTCCCAGCTACGTACCACCGGTAGAAAGGAATCAGTTTCCACACAATGATCGGGAGATGAAACCGGTGAAGGGACAAAGCCAATCCCTCAACACATGAATGCGTTTCAGCTTCAAGTGGAGACTCGCAATCATCGGGAAGCGGCACGATGAAAAAATAGGCATTCCTATTGAATTATTAAGCATAATTTTCATAATTAATTTTAAATATAAATCATGACAAAACCAGCTACTAGTTCATGTAACTCGAACATACTAGATGTAATAAACAACAGGATGATCGAAAACAAACAGCAGCTTAACATGTACTCGCAGAACATGATGAATAACCAAACAGAAGCACGTAGCACGTACCGTTCGGTTGTCGTAGTAGAAACTTTAGGGAAGACTGATCGAAACAGATGGCGACGAAGACGGCGGTAGGCAGCACCACCTGACTTGGATGAAAGACGACCCGTGATGGAGAACTCGAGCTGTCGCGCGGAGCGTTTTCCAAAAACCTTATTCGGCCTCTCCCGTACAAGATCACAAGGGCGAGTGGTTTCGGAGACCTGCTCTCCCGTCTACCGGTGCACGCCGGCAAGCGGGATGGAGTAGACTACGGTGACGGCGCAAGTAGAGAGGATGGCAAAATCCTAGATTGGTTTTCGGTGGTATCGTGGCGGTAGCCGCGCAGAACTTTATATAGAGCAGCACATGAAATCTTAACGGAGACGAACGTGGCCCATGATCCGGAAGCGACCCGCAGCAAAATAAAAATCGGCTCGGCGAGATTCCCGCAACCCGCAACCCACGTCACGCGTCGTGGCGGGCGGGCGGGCGGGCGGAGGAGGAGCGCGCGCGTGTATATCTTTTATTGCCACTCACTTACAAAGTGGTGCAACACTTCACCTTATAAGGTGGTGCAACTCTCCTCCAACTTTCCATGTGAGACTAAACTTGAGCTCCCACTCCACTTCCATGTGAGCTGGCACAAACATGGGCTCAAACACATATGGGCTGCCACAAATTTGGACTTTGAGATTTAGGGAAAATCTGAAATACACATGGGCCTAAATGAATTTGCCCATTATTTCTAACAATCCCCCACCAGATCTCAAATGCCCATTTGAAGATTTTCCAATCCTCGCTACTTGTTTATATACCAGTGTTTCAGCAGAGACTGGTAAGTTGAACTTCCGCCTAGAATTTTGAACTACGTCTATTAACAACTTGAACAATGGACGAACCTTGAATTGCAAGTTTGGTGCCAATAGATTTTACTCAAAATCATAACTAGTACCTGGCTGCCAGTAGCCTACCCCGCGGGTTGGAGCATATGCGTCATACTTCCTGGTCTCTTCATGAGTTTACTAGAGATCATCCAAGTCTCATAGACCGCGACGTTTATAGTCGAGCTCATATAGATGTGTTCTTTCAAGAATGCCCTATAGGACGGCATCTTTGCTAATTAAAGCCAACAGAAACACATTAAGACATATTGCCAACCTGCCTTACAGATTATGAGAGTTATGCATCTTTACATAGAGAAGGTTATAAAATACTCTCCTCTGTCAAACCACTAGCTTGTTCTTCTCAGGTCCTAATTCACGGGATTTCCGATCACATAGGTTGGGTTACCACTAAGGTGTGACATCCATGGGTCTCAACCACATCTCCCTCGATGCACTTTCTATCACATTTCGTGATAGTCCCTTTGTAAAGGGATCTGCCAGGTTTTTGTCTGTTTGAATATACGTAACAGTTATTACTCCTGAGTTTCTCAATTTTCTGACAGATTTCAAACGTCTCTTCACATGTTTTGATTACTTCGTGTTATCCTTAGAATTGTTCACTTTGACAATAACAGTTTGGTTGTCACAATTCAAAAGGATTGCTGGCACAGGTTTCTCAACCACAGGCAAGTCCATCAAGAGCTCACGCAGCCATTCTGACTCAACAGTGGATGTGTCTAAAGCAGTAAGTTCTGCTTCCATAGTTGACCTCGTCAATATAGTTTGTCTACGAGACCTCCATAACACTGCGCCACCTCCAAGGGTAAACACATACCCGCTCGTGGCGTAGAGTTCATTAACGTCAGAGATCTAATTCGAATCACTATATCCTTCAAGTACAGCAGGGTTCCCTAAATAGTGAATTTCATAGCTCATTGTACCACATAGATAGCGCATGACCCTTTCAAGTGCATGCCAATGATCAATACCCGGGTTAGACATGAACCTACTCAACTTGCTCACAGCAAAAGAGATATCGGGTCTTGTAGCGCTTTCTAAGTACATGAGAGAACCAACAACTTGTGAATATTTCAGCTGATCTGTTGGTTCCTTCTTATTCTTTCGTAATGTCAAACTGGGATCATAAGGTGTTGGAGAAGTCTTGCCATCATTAAAGCCAATCGGCTCAAGACCTTCTCAACATAATGAGATTGCGTTAAAGTAATATCATTCTCGTTCTTAATAAGCTTGATGTTCAGAATGACATCAGCCTCTCCCAGATCTTTCATACCAAAACTCTTTGACAGGAAAGACTTGACTTCATTTATCACTTTCACGTTTGTACCAAAGATCAGAATGTCACCCACGTACAAACATAATATAACGCTATCGCCCCCACCATGGCGATAGTAAACACACCTATCAGCCTCATTAATGACAAAGCCAACAGAAAGTAGAGTTTTGTCAAACTTCTCATGCCATTGCTTAGGTGTTTGTTTCAGGCCATATAAAGATTTCAATAACTTACACACCTTTGTCTCTTCACCTTTTACCACAAACCCATCCGGCTGATCCATATAGATCTCCTCTTCCAACTCTCCATTAAGGAAAGCTATCTTCACGTCCATTTGATGAACGAGAAGACCATAAGAGGCAGCCAGGGATAGTAGTACTCGAATGGTGGTCAGTCTAGCGACAGGTGAATAGGTGTCAAAGTAATCTTTGCCTTCTTTCTATGTGTAGCTCTTAGCTACAAGACGCGCCTTGTACTTCTCAATAGTACCATCAGGCCTTAGCTTCTTCTTGAACACCCACTTACATCCCATGGGTTTACAACCATAGGGTCATTCTGATAATTCACAAGTTCCATTAGAAAGAATCGAGTCCATCTCATTTTGGACAGCTTCTTTCCAATCATCTGCATCAGGAGATGCATATGCCTCAGTAATGGATTTGGGAGTATCATCCACAAGGTACACTATGAAGTCATTACCAAATGATTTTGCAACCCTCTGTCTCTTACTCCTCGTGAGAGGTTCATCGTCATCCTTCTCAAGAAATTCCTCATGTGGTTGTTTAGAATTCTCAATAGATGCACTAGATTCAGGAAGTATTTCAGAAGAAATCCTACCAATGCTATGCATATCTTTCATAGGAAAAATATTCTCAAAGAATGTTGCATCGTGAGATTCCATTATAGTATCAACATGCATATCAGGTACCTCAGATTTAACCACTAAAAATCTATAGCCTACACTCCGTGGAGCATATCCTAGAAAGATACAATCCACTGTCTTGGGTCCAAGCTTGCGTTTCTTGGGGATCGGTATGTTGACCTTCGCCAAACACCCCCAAGTGCGCAGATACGAAAGTGATGGGTTTCTCCCAACCCACTCCTCATAAGGGGTCTTTTCTTTATTCTTGTTAGGAACTCTATTCAGGACATGACATGAAGTCAACAAAGCCTCCCCCACCATGCCTTTGATAA
This sequence comes from Avena insularis, assembly GCA_023614405.1. Classification (NCBI taxonomy): domain Eukaryota; kingdom Viridiplantae; phylum Streptophyta; class Magnoliopsida; order Poales; family Poaceae; genus Avena; species Avena insularis. Next base: position 215,573,860 of record CM042685.1, on the reverse strand, counting down.
ACTAGCAGTGGCTAACATGGAATTCACCAAGTCAGTCAGCGTGAGGTTTTTCCTCTCAGCAACCCTGAAAGGATACAGATGTCGCCTAGAGGGGGGTGAATAGGCGATTAAAACTTTTCCTAGAGTGGCTCAACAAAGGCGGAATAAAACTAGTGTTTACTTTGATAAGCATAACCTAGAACAACTAAGGTTCACCTATGTGCACCAACAACTTATGCTAAGCAATATAAGCAACAAAGTGATAGCAAGATATGTATTACTTCAAGCACGAAGGCTATCACAATGTAAAGTGCATAAGTAAAGAGCTCGGGTATAGAGATAACCGAGGCACGCGGGGACAACGATATTTTACCAAGTTCCTCCCAACATGGAGTACGTCTTGTTTGTAGAGGGGGTGGTATCAAACCACCAACGCCACAAAAGGCCTCCCTTATTCTCCAGTGAATCTCACCCCAATGGGATCGATCCACGCTTCCACTATTGGTGCACTTGTCGACGGCAACCGGAACCTCTCACAAGGTTGGGGCACTTCTCCACAACTTAATTGGAGGCTCCCAACAAATGCCACCAAGGCCACAACCTGCAACACCAACAAACCGTCTAGGGTTCTAAGAACCCAAGAGTAAAAAGCTTCTCAACTTTCACTCACCAAATCCTCCGGGGAGAACTCAAACCGATGCACCAAATGCAATGGCAAGAACACAAGTAGTTCTCAAATCCTTCTCTCCCAAATTCCACCAAAGCTACAAAAGCTTGTGGGGGAATAAGAGAGTAAGAACCATGGAGGAAATCCACAAAAGACTCCAAGATCTAGATCCCAAGATGTTCCCCTCACTTAGAGGAGAGATGGATTGGTGGGATTGTAGATCTAGATCTCCTCTTTTAAATCCCTAAAGTATATGCAATAATCAAGGGAGGGATTGAAGGGGAAGCAAGCTCAAGAGGGTCAAGAATGGAGGATAAAGCCTGTAAAAGTAGAGTAGTTGCATTGGGGAAGAAGGGACCTTTTTATAGGCCCACAGACTTCTGACCGTTTTCTAACCATTGGGGAAAAGTCATACCGGAGACTCCGGTCTACACCGGAGATTCCGGCCCAACCTCCGGGCTAGCCTCCGGACCACCCATCTGAATGACCCGGGCCATCCCTGACCCAACAAGACCGGAGACTCCGGTCTACCAACACCGGAGACTCCGGACTAAGCCAACACCGGAGACAATTCCGAAAACTCCGGACCACACCGGAGACTCCGGTCTGGACCAAATAAGAGGCAAACTTCAAATGGCGATATCTAGAGTTTGGAAACTCCGATTGACTCGAAACCAATTTTGTTGGAAAGAGGACAACAAGAGGTAACCAACAAAAAGTGAAAATATTGGATACCACCAAGAGAGAACATTTCATGTATTATAAAGTGAGATACCTCTCTTGGTGAGAAACCGGAAAACCTCAAAGATCAAAAACACAATAAGATATAAAGGGGAAATCCGTTTTTGATGAACTAGGGCTTGTTATGAATATTGCCACAAGCTCTAGAACCTCACATGGATAAGATCCAAATAACAACCAAGAAAGGATGATGCAAAGTATGCAAAGGTTTGAGCTCTCTCTGAAAGATATGACAGAGTTACTCACTTGAGAGCCCCTCTTGATAGTACGGTTGTCTATCCTATAAACCGGTCTCCCCAACTAACATCCCGAGACCGGTAAGAAAGAAACCCTATCAAGATCATACCTTTTCCTTGCACATATTCCACTTGATTATGATGTAGACGGTCTCGTCCTTCTCAAGATGGAACACTTTTCTTGATTGCTCTTGTATGCACTTTCTTGATAAAGACTTGCAAGTTACTCCCCCATACAACATGGGGAAACCTTTACTTTGACCTTGTCTTCATCGATCCACGATCACCGAGGATGGAAAGCTTCAACCATGAGATCTTCTAGATATTGCACATCTTTAGCTTGCACATCATTTCTTCTTTTCTTCATTATGTTGATGCCCTGAAGGTGCACCAGAGATATTACTCCATCTTATTCTTCAAGACATACTTGCCATAGGTTTAACTCTCACATGACCAATCTGTGGATCACTATTTGAACACCTTGGTCACCACATGATCCTCTTCACTTCTTCTCCAAACCTTGAAGCCAACATATGGTTCAAGCATTGCATATAGACATTTCCTACAAGTAAAACTCGATACAAGCATTAGTCCATAGAGATTGTCATTAATTACCAAAACCACACATGGGGGTCACATGTTCTTTCAAACCCCGTTTGATTGGGGCGAGTAGGGAGGCGTCCTCTCATGAATAATTCCGTGTTCCTGACAGAATTCGTCAAATATTTTGGTAAAATACTCACCACCACGATCCGACCTAAGACGCTTGATCTTTCTCTCTAGTTGATTTTCAACTTCGGCCTTATAGATTTTAAAATAGTCTAAAGCCTCATATTTAGTTTGCAACAAGTAAACATAGCAGAATTTAGTAGCATCATCTATCAACGTCATGAAATATCTCTTTTCACCTTTTGTCAACACACCATTCATCTCGCATAGATTAGAATGTATGAGTTCTAGAGTGAAAGAGCATTTGCTATCCCTAGTGATTTTTGGTGTTTGATAACAACACACATATCGGACTAATGATTTGCTAAGTGTGTCGCAGGTACATTGAAAAGGTTTGTAAACATTCAAAAACTGTCTGCCTGGCGCGGTACCAAAAAGCGGTAGTACCGCTTTTTGCTACCAGACCAGACAAAAGCAAGTGACTAACTGTCAAAAATTCTCTGTCGTGCCAGGTACTAAAAAGCGGTAGTACCGCATTTTAGTACCTAGCACGACAGAAGCTTTTTTACAGCTTGTCAAAAGCTTCTGCCTACCGCATTTTAATCGCTCAGACAAAGCCTTTTGAGCGATGCAAAAGCACATGCGCCCGGTAGCAAAATGCGGTAGTACCGCATTTTACTACCTGGCGTGACAGAGACTTTTTGTATGTTGCAAAAAGCTTCTGTCTGTGCCGGTAGCAAAATCCGCATTTTGCTACCGTATGGAGACAAAAGCTTTATGCGTTATAAAAAGCTTACATGCGCTGATAGCAAAATGCGGTAGTACCGCATTTTACTACCTGGCATGACAGAGAGTTTTTGTACATTGCAAAAAGCTTCTGTCTGCGCCGGTAGCAAAATGCGGTAGTACCGCGTTTTACTACCTGGCGTGATAGAGAGTTTTTCGTATGGAAATGTGTTGTTCTCTCCAGGTCCGGTAGTACCGGTTGCCTCAAGCGGTACTACCGCTTTATGGTAGCAACAATAGTAGTACCGCTGGGGGCAGGACTCGATGCAGTTTGAAAAAGGGTGGTCCGGTACCAGGTCCGGTAGTACCGGAGTTCTCCGGTAGTACCGCTTGAACTTCCGGTACTACCGCTGCAATAAATGCATCAACGGTCAGATTTTGTGGAGGGCTATAAATACCCCTCCACCTACCTTGGGACAAAGTGCTCAGCACATTAAAGTCATTGCCCACCATTGGAGTCCATTGGAGCCACTCAAATTCTCAAGATCTCCTCATCCAACCACTCAAAGTCCTTGATCTTTGGGGAATCGAAGGAGGAGGCCCCGATCTACTACTTCACCAAAAGAGATCTTCATTTCCCCCTCATTTCATTGAGGGCCCCCTTTGCTCTAGTGTTTTGTTGGAAACCCTAGTTCTTGTTTTTGTTCTTACAAGCTTGTCTTTGATTGCTTTGACAGCTTGCTTGTATTTGGGAGCCTCTGATTAAGTTGTGGATGTGTGCCCCAAAATTGTAACGGTGCCGGCTTCCACCTTGAAGGTTGCCGATATAGTGGAAGGTGAATCGATCCCGTTGGGGTGAGATTCATCGGAGAACAAGGGAGGCCTCTCATGGCGTTGGTGGTTTGAAACCACCCCCTCTCCAAACGTAGACGTACTTCCCCTCAAAAGGAAGGAACTAAGGGAAACAAATCCTTGTGTCTCCGCGTCCACTTTTCGGTTACTTCTATCCTTTACCGCACCTTACTTACTTGTTAATACTTTGTGTTGTGTTAGCTCTTGCATATTTGGCATATAGGTAAATTCACTATAGTTGCATTATCTAGAGAATTTACCTTATTGTCAAACCTTAATTTGAAAAAGAAGAAAATTTGAAGTAGCACCTATTCACCCCCCCCTCTAGGTGCCCATACGATCCTTTCAATTGGTATCAGAGCCTCGGCTCTTTATTCGGGCTTTACCGCCTAAGAGAATATGGGTAGCCAAGAAGGGGATGGTGGTAGTGAGTCAACCCCGGTGACCATGGAAGATCTCAGAAACTTGGAAACAAGATTGAGCTCTTCCTTGGTCAACGAAGTCAAGAAGATGCTTGAGCAACTTCTTAAAGACAAAGATGGCTCATCACCCCCATCTCCTCAAGAGGAACTACCATCCGTACCTAAAGGGAATACTCCGGTATCCCCCGAAGGTATGGTGGTAGGGGATAAACTAGACAATGCTAATTCCTCCACACGACTTGATGGGGGGAAGGGCGAGCACCGTGATTCTTGGTACTCTCCCGATCCTCCCATCCCTCACCCTCATGTGTACAATAGAGGTGACCCACCTAAGCTAGAAGAGTCTGCTACTTTTGCTCAATGGCAATCACTAATGAGAACTCATATGCGCAGCTCTTGCATTGAACTATGGAACATCATCGAGCATGGACTCTTTATTGGGGATCCAAACAACTTGACAAGAAGAGAGGTTGTCAATAGTCAACTCAATGCCACTGCTTTGCATATGATTCAACAAGGATTGGGAACAAAGGATTATCCACACATTGAGCACTTTAGCATTGCCAAGGAAGCTTGGGATGCTCTCACTGTGTTGTTTGTTGGAAATGAGAGTATGAGGAGGAACAGATATGATGCTCTAAGCAATGAAGCCGAAGGTTTCTACATGAAAGAAGGTGAAGATCACGAAGACATGTATCGAAGGCTCAAGACCACCGCCACCGCTTTTAGAAATGTGGGTGCCTCACATGTGCATGATGCATGGATAAAAAGGAAATATGTGAGTGCACTCATGCCTTTTGAGCCCACCGACTTGAAGAGCTTACAAGGAAGACACAACTACCATCTCATGACCTCAAATGAAGTTATGCAAGAGATGGCCGCTTTCAAGGTCGCCGCCAAGAACGCCAAAGATGCCCGTGCTCGTGCCCTCGGTATGAGCAATGTGGTCAATGTTGCTTTAAAGGCCAAAGTTGTGGACTTTGAAGATGAAGATGATAGTGATGAAGGCCTCTCCTTGGACCATCCCGATGATGTCAAGATTGCTCATAGTCAATATATGGCTTTCTATGCAAAGAACTTTTGGAAGAACCCCGCCAAGGCCAAGATGGAAATGCAACGAAGAAGCAATCCAAATGGGAAAAGAGAGAATTCCACTAAGTTGAGAACTTGCTTTAATTGTGGTGACCGCTATCACTTTGTGGCAAGCTGTCCCTATGAGAAGAGAGAGGATAACGGTGGTAAGCTTGTGTTGAAGAAGACTCTCAAGGCACCTTACAAGAAACCCTTCATCAAGAAGAATCCCGTCAACAAGAAGTCGGGAGAAATTGTCTTGATCACTCATGAAGAATACTCCTCTGACAATGAAGATGATGAAGATGAGGAAGAAGAAACCTCACATGGTATGGATGCTCTAGCTACCACCTCTACTCCGACACTCTCACTCTTAGACTCTCCAAATGAGAACTCTTCCTTCAAGAACGTCACTTGCCTTATGGCAAGAGGAACGGAGGTATCCTCATCATCCCACTCTACTCAATTAGATAATGATGAAATTGATGATGAAATGTCTCTTGATGTTAAAAAGGAATTAATTGCCTTTGATGAGTTCATGACTAACCTAGAAGGTGATGCTAAACTACATTTTGGGAACATCTTAGATCAACTCTCCCACACTCAAGAGCTTCTAGATGTTAGATGTAAACTTGGGCATGAACATATGATTGAACTAGAGGCTTTAAGCAATGGTCTAGAAGAAGAACAAGAGACTAGGTTGTCCCTTGAGTCAAAACTTGAAGGGCTTTATGAGGCCAATGACATCATTGTTAACAAACTCATCAAAGACCGTGATCATGCTATTGCTAAATACAAAAGAGCTAAAAAGGACAAGGTTGAGTTTGGTGTGGTTCATGAAAAACTTGCCGCGGACTTTAGCTTGCTTAACAAGGCCCACAAAGCCTTGGAGAGTGAACTCTTGTCTCTCACAAAGTCCCATGAAACGCTTCAAACTCAATTGGCCAATATTCCTTCACCTAGTAACTTCATTCCATCGAGTAGCACAACTATCCTTGAAGAGAATGCTAGGTTGAAGGGGGAGCTTGCGAAGGCCACATTTACACAAGGCAACAAGTCTATTGATGATCTTTTGAGCAAGCAAAGGCGTAGTGGTGATAAAGGGGGCATTGGTTTTGTCTCCAAAACAAAGAAGAAGAACAACAAGAAGAAGAAGGACAAGCCCACACAAGAGACCAACAAGACCATTGTGGAAAGTAAGACCACAAATGGCAAAACTATGTCTCATGATGATTTTGCGGGAAGTGCTAACCCTCACTATGTTCTAATGCGTGATTACTATGGTGATGTGTATGCACAATATGTTGGTCCTTATGATGGTTATTTTGCTTGGTCTATTTGGGTTCCCAAGACCCTTGTTGATAACAAAAGAGGACCCATTGAAAAATGGGTACCTAAAAAACTAGCTTGATCTTTTGTAGACTTATGCTTCCGGAGGGTCAAAATGGGTGATTGATAGTGGTTGCACTAGTCATATGACCGGAAGCTCGTCTATTGTCAAGTACTTGGTGTCAAATGAAGATCAAATCACCGTCACATATGCCAACAAGTCAAAATCTATGGTAATGGGTTTTGGCAAGGTAGTGGTGGCTCACGACATTACACTCGTGAACGTCATGCTTGTTGAAACCCTTGGATACAATTTACTTTCTGTCCGTGCTCTTGGAAAGATGGGCTTTGCCGTCTTTATTGATAATGAAATTGTGGTCCTCATGTGGAGCAAGTCTCTCAAGGTCACTTTTGTTGGGTACGTCGAAAATGACTTGTATGTGGTGGACTTTTCGGGGCAAGCCACTGCAGGTCCGATGTGCTTATACGGAAAGGCCGATGTGGGTTGGCTATGGCACCGCCGACTAGCCCATGTCAATATGAGAACTTTGCAAAGTCTCCATAAAGAGGGCCATATTGTTGGACTAAAAGAAAATGTTTCCTTTGCCAAAGATCGTGTTTGCAGGGCATGTGTTCTAGGGAAGATGCATGACGCTCCTCATAAGCCCACGAACCAAATCAAGTCTAACAAGATCTTGGAACTCCTTCATGTGGACCTATTTGGTCCTCCATCTCATGCAAGTCTTGGTGGGAAGAAATATTGTTTGGTGATTGTTGACGACTTTTCAAGATACTCTTGGGTTTATTTCTTCAAGTTGAAGAGTGAAACTCAAAGGACTTTTATCGACTTCATCAACTTGGTTCAACGGCAACACAATGTTCCCGTGTTGATTATAAGAAGTGACAACGACGAAGTTCAAGAACTACACCTTGAATGACTTTCTTAGTGATGAGGGATTAAACATCAATATTCATGCATACACCCCTCAACAAAATGGTGTGGCCGAAAGGAAGAACCGGACTCTTATTGAGATGGCTAGGACCATGTTGGCGGAGTTTAAATCTCCATACAACTTCTGGGCCGAAGCCGTCTCCACCGCTTGCCATGCTTCAAACCGGCTCTACCTCCGCAAGAAAATCAACAAGACTCCATATGAGATACTTACCGGTAACAAGCCCAACATATCTTATTTCCGGGTGTTTGGGTGTAAGTGTTTCTATCTCATCAAAGGTGTTCGTTTGTCTAAATTCGAATCTAAAGCATTAGAGGGTATTTTTGTTGGCTATGGTCTCGAATCTCACACTTATAGAATCTATGACAAGCTCCTGAGCCATAGAATCTTGTAGTGTGACCTTCGAAGAATATGATGGTCCCCAAGGGGGGCGTGTTGATGCTTGTGATGCATATGATGAAATGCCTCAGGATGCCATAGGAAGAATGGGTGTGGGTTATATCCGCCCCATTGAGGAACCCCTTATGGCGGATCGAGAAGAACTATGCTCCACTCGAGTGGAGCCCTCATCTTCACAACCTCAACATGCTCCATCTACCGAGGAGGACATTGACTCAAGCCAAAGACAAGATGTGGACCCTCAACATAGTGATCAATGTGTGAACTCTAGTCAAAGGGTGCTTGGTCCATTCGATGGGTTGTCAAGTGGTGCCAAGTCAATTTGTCAAGGAAGATCCATCCAAACTGTTTTGAGAAGGGCTCAAATTGATGCTAGAAGAGCACTTGATCAAGACCAAGGTCAACCCTTGCCTCCCAATATAGAGGATGAATCCAATGATGATCAAGGTCAAGTTGATGGTCAAGACGAGGATCAAAATGATGAAGAGGGTCCTCCAAGAAACAATGAAGAGATCCACGCTCGTCGGGAAGCTAGAAAGGAAAGAATGTTGGAAATAAGAGACCACACCCTCCAAAATGTTGTTGGAGATCTAAGGAAAGGAATTTCCACACGAGCACAATTGAAGAGGTTCAGTGAACATCAAGCTCACATTTCCATGATTGAACCAAAGAAAGTGTGGGAAGCTCTTGAAGATTCGGATTGGTTAGAAGCTATGCACAAAGAGCTCAACAACTTTGAGAAAAACAAAGTGTGGAAGTTAGTTGATAAGCCAAAAGATTGCCGCAATGTTATTGGAACAAAGTGGATATTCAAGAACAAGCAAGATGAGCATGGGATTATAGTAAGAAACAAGGCTAGATTGGTTGCACAAGGGTATTCCCAAATTGAAGGCATTGATTATGGAGAGACTTATGCACCTGTGGCTCGCCTTGAGTCCATCCGTATCCTTCTTGCTTATGCGGCACATCATAACTTTAAGTTGCAACAAATGGATGTAGAAAGTGCATTCCTTTATGGTCCTTTAAATGAATTGGTATATGTTAAGCAACCCCCAGGATTTGAGGACCCCAACTTCCCAACCCATGTCTACAAACTTGATAAGGCGCTCTATGGGCTCAAGCAAGCCCCATGCACGTGGTATGAGCACCTTAGAGAGTTATTGTTTGACCGTGGCTTTGAGGTTGGGAAAATCGATCCCACTCTTTTTACTAAGAGGGTTAATGGGGAGCTTTTTGTATGCCAAATCTATGTTGATGATATTATCTTTGGCTCATCTAACAAAGCTTTTAATGATGAATTCTCAAAGCTTATGACTAGTAGGTTCCGGATGTCCTTGATGGGGGAGTTGAAAGTATTCCTTGGCTTTGAGATCAAGCAAGTTAGAGGAGGAACATTCTTCAATCAAGCCAAGTATACTCAAGATATGCTCAAGAGATTCAAAATGCAAGATTTGAATGGAGCCCCAACTCCCATGGCAACAAAGACTCATCTAGAACAAAATCCAAATGGTAAAGATGTGGATCAAAAGGTATACCGGTCTATGATTGGTTCTTTGCTTTACCTTTGTGCATCTAGACCCGATATTGTGTTGAGTGTAGGTGTGTGTGCAAGATATCAAGCGGCTCCTAAGGAAAGCCATTTAATGGCGGTCAAGAGAATCTTTCGATATTTAGTTCATACCCCATTTTATGGTCTTTGGTACCCTCAAGGCTCAACATTCGCTCTTTGTGGATACACGGACTCGGATTGGGCGGGAGACAAGGATGATAGAAAATCAACTTCCGGGGCTTGCCAATTCCTTGGTAGGTCCTTGGTATGTTGGTCTTCTAAGAAGCAAAATTGTATATCTCTCTCCACCGCCAAAGCCGAATATGTTGCTGCTGCTAGTGCTTGCACCCAATTGCTATGAATGAGGCAAACTTTAAAGGAATACGGTGTCCTTTGTGACAAAGTGCCTCTTCTATGTGACAATGGAAGTGCCATCAAGATTGCATACAACCCGGTGGATCACACAAGGACAAAGCATATTGAGATTCGACATCACTTTATTAGTGATCATGTTGCTAGAGGTGATATTGATCTATCCTATGTATCAACCAAAGATCAACTTGCCGATATCTTCACGAAGCCACTTGATGAAGCAAGGTTTTGCTACTTGAGGAATGAACTAAATATCATAGATTCTAGGAGTTTGACTTGATTATCTTGCACTCTCACCTAATACTCGACCCATGTTTGGTTTAGGTTTAGGCATGGACATAGGGGGAGTGCGGTCCTAATTGATTGGACTATCCCTCCCCCCATTATGCGCAAATTAAACAAAAATCATTCCTCTTAATATCATTTTGTGATATGTGAGCTCAATGATGAGTTTCGGTAATGGACCCAAGATACATCTTCGTGGTGCCAAGCCGATTATACTCAAATATGGTGGCCTAGGCCACCGCCCCCTCTCTATCAAGAGGTTGATGTGCTGACTCGTGTTTGTCACCTAGTTGAATTGGTTCTTACTCATGTTTGTCATCCTCTAGTTGGTGTTGATTCTTTTGGTCATGCACTCATATTTGGCTCTCCATATGTTTTTAGTGTTTTTCCTTTGAGTGCATTGGCCCATATCCGCGTGTCTATCTAAACCCAGGCCAATCTTATCCAACAAAACCCATCTACTCTGCACAAGAACCTTCCATTTTTCTGTATCTTGGCTCTCTGTCCTGATGGTAACGGTACTACCAGATCTCATATGCGGTACTACCGCCCCTGGTTGTGTTTCCAGGTTCCTGCCTGAAAACTTCCCAGGAGCGGTACTACCGGCCTGTACCTCCGGTACTACCGCTCGGCGGTACTACCGCCCGTGGAACCGGTACTACCGCTTGCGCGCGTCGGTTAAGACTGGAGACGGGGGAGAGGCACCCCTCAGTGCCTCATTCATCCCTTGTCTCCCCTCCTCACCAGCGCCACCACCAGAGCAAGACGACGCTGGAGGAAGCCCGCCCGTCCCTCCCTCTCCCGGATCCACACCGGAGTCGGCATCCATGCGGGCTCCTCTCTCTTCCCCACCGTCATGGACACCGGTACCACCGCCCTCCTCATCTTCTTACTTGTTTTATCCATTGAATCTAGGGTACCTTCGATTCTTGGTTAAAACTCGCATTCTTGAGGTTGTATCGTGTGCTATTTACCAGATCTATCACTTGGCCCGATGGGAATCGTGTTTTACAACAAATTTGTTGCCCATACTTGGATCTTAGTTCAGATCTGCACTGTAGTCGCGGGCCGGTAGTACCGGGAATCTTTTTCCGGTACTACCGCTTGGCGGTACTACCGCTTGTGCAGGTCCGGTACTACCGCCCCAGTACTGGCAGCAAATATTTTTTAAAACACTCAACTCCATCCTCCGTTTGCCCCAGGTTCTTGTGCCCTTACCCCTATGCTATCTCCCTCGTTCTTTCACAGGTGCAGGGGGTTCCCGGGGATCGCGCAAGCGCTCCAAAGCTCACTATGAGATCGAGGATTATGAGTCCGAATCTGAGACTGAGTCTGAAGAGGAGGTCATGCCTCAACCTAGTGCCCGTCTGAAACTGCCAACATCTCGTGGTCGTGGGGGTAAGGGGGTCAAGCAAAGTGCTGGTCGTGGTAAAGCTCCTCCACCTCCTCCTCCCTCTGGTCCTCGCAAGATTCAAAGTTTCGGACCATCTGGGCCAAAGCTGTTGTCTGATCTCTCTGAGACTGAATTTCATGCTCTGCGGGTGGTCAGTCCGTATGGGGCGGCTCGCGCTCATGCTCGAGAAAACAACCTCTTCTTCACGGACTTTCAGGAGCGGGTGTACCATGAGATTCTCATGAAAGATGACAAAATTGTGGTTCCTCAAAAATGGATCGAGATGAATCATGTGAGGAAGAATCTGAACTACTTTGGTGAGGCCCTTGACATTTGCACCAACATTGGCTTGCTTCCTATTATGGAGTTCCGGTGCAACTATGATCCAATGCTGATTGCTCAGTTTTATGCAACCGTTCACTTTGCCAAGAATGCTACTAGGACTCTCACTTGGATGACCGAGGGTGTTGTCAAGGAAGCAACGTTGGCTGAGTTTGCGGCTCTCCTCGGGTACGAAGACCGTGGCAAGGATGTTCCCGTTGGCTTTCGGTGCCATGCCAATGACTATCCCATGAAGAAAGATAGGCTTGCCCCACTGTACATCCGGGGGCGCGGAATCCCTGGTAAGATCAAAGGGCTCCTTCCTACTTATGACATCTTGCACCGCATCTTTCGCGAGACCATCGCCCCTCGTGCTGGGAATGTTGATGAGATTCATGCTTACATGGTGGATATTATGATGGCCACCTATCACCACCGTGACTCTGGCCTCCCTATGGATGTGATGGATGTTATCTGGAATGAGATGGTCTGCGCCACTTTTCAGCGGAGGGTGCCTCCTTTTGATCCATACATCATGGCTCTCATCATTAGCAAGTGCCCTAAAATTGCCCGTGACTTGCCTCATCTTCGTCTTGCCACTCACCGCCACAAGAATCTGCTGATCAAGACCCATCTCAAACCCCGCAATGCGGATGGTCGGATTGTTGATGAGGATGGGAACCCGGTTGAGGAGGACTCAGGTGATGCTGCTGATGCACCACAGGGTGCTGCTTTTGTGGTCTCTCGTCGCCAGCCCGCACAACCATCTTGGGCTAAGAGGTTTGAGGCCAAACTCAAGAAGATATTCTGCCTCCAAGTGGACAATCAGAAACGCCTGTACGAGGCCCATGTCTATGCCAAGAAGGCCTGTGCTCGTCATAAGGAAATGATGGAGGCTCAAGGCTTGACTACTTCCAAGGGCTCCGAGAACAACATTACCCCAGAAGACCAATGGATCTCCAAGCACAGCAACTGGGAAGATGATGCCACCTCCTCCTTCCATGCCCCTCCACCTCATGGTGCTGCATGGGACGACGTTGATGATGATGATGAGTGATCTCCGGGGCGTTAGTGTTGCTCTTGTCCCTTTTTGGCGTCTTGATGCCAAAGGGGGAGAAGTTGCACATTAGGTATGCGGGAGATTTGCGAGGGAAAGTCACAAGCTCGTTCTTGCCTTTGATTTTATTCGCTTGTGAACTTTATTTGGTTGCCTCTTATTATGTGTGACTTACTATGTGTGAACCTAACTATTTGTGCTATGTATGATAAGACTATGTGGTTATCTTATGGATCCATCTTGTGTGTAATATGGCTATTCTTGTTGGATCCATCCTATGTGATGACATTCCTCATTCCTAATCAATATTGGTCATCACATGTTATTTAGCAAAGGTATGTCCTCTATGTGCGACTTCTACTCTTAGTTATCTTGTTAGAATGTATGGGGCTTGTTTCTACATATCTAGGGGGAGCCCCATCTACATCTTGTCATCACTAGATTTCCCTGCAAAATGTGTGTTGTCATCAAACACCAAAAAGGGGGAGATTGAAAGAGCATTTGCTATCCCTAGTGATTTTTGGTGTTTGATAACAACACACATATCGGACTAATGATTTGCTAAGTGTGTCGCAGGTACATTGAAAATGTTTGCAAACATTCAAAAACTGTCTGCCTGGCGCGGTACCAAAAAGCGGTAGTACCACTTTTTGCTACCGGACCAGACAGAAGCAAGTGACTAACTGTCAAAAAGTCTCTACCGTGCCAGGTACTAAAAAGCGGTAGTACCGCATTTTAGTACCTAGCACGACAGAAGATTTTTTACAGCTTGTCAAAAGCTTCTGCCTGCTCCGGTACTGCTCAGGACAGAGCCTTTTTGAATGATGCAAAAAGCTTCTGTCTGTGCCGGTAGCAAAATGCGGTAGTACCGCATTTTACTACCTGGCGTGACTGAGACTTTTTGTACGTTGCAAAAAGCTTCTGCCTGCGCCGGTAGCAAAATGCGGTAGTACCGCATTTTACTACTTGGCGTGACAGAGAGTTATTGTACATTGCAAAAAGCTTCTGTCTGCGCCGGTAGCAGAATGCGGTAGTACCGCGTTTTACTACCTGGTGTGCAGAGAGTTTTTCGTATGGAAATGTGTTGTTTTCTCCAGGTCCGGTAGTACCTGTTGCCTCAAGCGGTACTACCGCTTTCCGGTAGCAACAATAGTAGTACCGCTGGGGGCAGGACTCGATGCAGTTTGAAAAAGGGTGGTCCGGTACCAGGTCCGGTAGTACCGGAGTTCTCCGGTAGTACTGCTTGAACTTCCGGTACTACCGCTGCAATAAATGCATCAACGGTCAGATTTTGTGGAGGGCTATAAATACCCCTCCACCTACCTTGGGACAAAGTGCTCAGCACATTAAAGTCATTGCCCACCATTGGAGTCCATTGGAGCCACTCAAATTCTCAAGATCTCCTCATCCAACCACTCAAAGTCCTTGATCTTTGGGGAATCGAAGGAGGAGGCCCCGATCTACTACTTCACCAAAAGAGATCTTCATTTCCCCCTCATTTCATTGAGGGCCCCCTTTGCTCTAGTGTTTTGTTGGAAACCCTAGTTCTTGTTTTTGTTCTTACAAGCTTGTCTTTGATTGCTTTGACAGCTTGCTTGTATTTGGGAGCCTCTGATTAAGTTGTGGATGTGTGCCCCAAAATTGTAACGGTGCCGGCTTCCACCTTGAAGGTTGCCGATATAGTGGAAGGTGAATCGATCCCGTTGGGGTGAGATTCATCGGAGAACAAGGGAGGCCTCTCATGGCGTTGGTGGTTTGAAACCACCCCCTCTCCAAACGTAGACGTACTTCCCCTCAAAAGGAAGGAACTACGGGAAACAAATCCTTGTGTCTCCGCGTCCACTTTTCGGTTACTTCTATCCTTTACCGCACCTTACTTACTTGTTAATACTTTGTGTTGTGTTAGCTCTTGCATATTTGGCATATAGGTAAATTCACTATAGTTGCATTATCTAGAGAATTTACCTTATTGTCAAACCTTAATTTGAAAAAGAAGAAAATTTGAAGTAGCACCTATTCACCCCCCCTCTAGGTGCCCATACGATCCTTTCATAGAGGTGCTAAGTTTCTCTCCTCGGCAGCCTTGTGAGGCTTTCGAGGTTGCTTTGATTGCACACAACTATGGCACTTAGAACCTTTAGAAATAGTGAAATTCGGAATTAAACTCATACTGGACATCCGAGATATCAAACCAAAATTAATGTGACATAAACGAGAATGCCAAATACTGGTATCATCATTAACACCACCACAAATATGATTCACGGATTTATTACAAAACTCTGAAAGTAAAAATTGGAACAAGCCTCCGAATTCATAACCTTTACCAATAAATTATCCATGTTTCGAAACAACGAATTTATTAGACTCTAAGATAACCTTAAACCCATCTCTGCAAAGAAGGGAGCCACTAACGAGATTCTTGTTCAAGTAGTGACATGCTGCACGTTCCTCAGCTGCACGATCTTTCCGGAAGTAAACTTCAGATCCACTGTGCCAACACCATGAACAGAAGCATGTGATCCATTCCCCATTAGGATGGATGAATCCCGAGTGACCTGATAAGAAGTGAACATATAGATGTCAGCACACACATGAACATTCGCACCCGTATCAAGCCACCAACACGGTGATTGAAATACTGAAAAATAAATTACCATACCCATCAGTATTGCTAGCGGTCACGACGTTGACAGTCTTGGCCTTTTTCCCTCTACGGTCTGCGTGTTCTGGACAGTCCTTGGAAAAATGGCCGGGCTCTCCACAAGTGTAACAAGACAGTTCACTCTTGTCCCTGTTCGTCTTCTTTTTCTTGAAGTTTGTAGTCTTTATAGGCTTGTTAAAGGAGGGTTTGAAGTTCCCTTTGTTCTTGCCTACGGATTTGCCTTTCTGCACAAAGTTGGCAGTTGGCAGGTGACGAGACGAGACGAGACGAGCGGGCGTGCGAGCGGCGGCGTCGGAGGAGGAGCGCGCGCGTGTATCTCTCCTATTGCCACTCACTTACAAAGTGGTGCAACACTCAACCTTATAAGGTGGTTCAACTCTCCTTCAACTTTCCATGTGAGACAAAACTTGAGCTCCCACTCCACTTCCATGTGAGCTGCCACAAACATGGGCCCAAACACATATGGGCTGCCACAAATTTCAACCACTACTCTGCACAAGGCAAGCCTAATACTACTAGTTGAATATGCAAGCTAACACTTGCAAGATACCCTACTAATGCAAGCTTATACTGATATTGTGCAAGCCAATACTTGCAAGCCTTACTAATCAAGTTGACCTATGCCAGCTACTACTTGCTTGCTACCATGCCACTATATGCCTTAAAGCATATATGATCATAACCACTGGATAAACCACTCCTAGTTTTATTTGAAAGTTTATTACTTTATTTCTTTATCAAAGCTCTTACTTAGAGTTTTCTGGAATAAATGGTGGATACTAGAAGGATACTTGAAGGTTGCATAAAGATCATAAAATTTGGCCTAAGCTAGATAATCTTGATGTCCTCCTAAGGCATGAGATTAAACTTAGACAAACCCCACTAGTGTACCACCCCTCATTAGTACTCACCCCCACTTGTAGATGCTAGTGCTAAGCATAAAACTTGACCAACTTTAGAGGGGAATACTTGGTGAAAATGGTTATGAAAACCTTAGAATGATGGATCATTCTACTGAGATGTTTTGACATGTGTTTCCGAACATCAGATGATTATGGTGATGAAAATGTTGAGGCATGAGCCTTAGCCCTTTATAAAACTGATGGTTGTCTGGATGCGATACCATTCCAATTTTATCGTACAACCACAATACCCGAAGATTGGGTAGGGCTTGACTCGAAACTTATGTACCTTAGTATTAGTTCCCTCATGGCCAAGGTCTGAGCTGAGGCTACCTTGTGAAGATTGTCCACCTGTGCAGTACCCAAGATGACAGTTGGTCATGGTTGGGAGGCCAAACTCACAGGAGAGGTGCTTATACTAGGGCGTGTAATTGAAAGGTTAGGATTGATTATCCGCATACTGAGTATGGTGAATTCAGGATTTGTTCCTGACGGATGTATCGAATGTTGTGGTGAAAGTGTACAATCTCTGCAGAGTGTTAAACCATTCGAATAACCGCGTCCGCGATTATGGACAGTTGGAGTGTCCATACTTTTCCCCGTCAGACTTCTCAAAATGACTTGTGAAATGAACTGAGACTTTGACTTGACCACAACAGGGTTGTGGCATGAGATACAAGTTCCCCCTTAGGTGTTATAAAACCTTAACTAGCATTCGTTGCTTCTAAACTTAGTAGAGATAAATCTGGCTATTGCAAAACAACCCTAGAGCCTAGTGTCCTATTATCAAAAACCCCTTTCACTTGTTAGTATTAGTTTGCGAGTACTTAAAGAGTACTCATGGATTTGTCCCTGGCTATTCCCGTGGCCAGACTATGAAGAGGAGTACCTAGAGGATGGACCCCAGGAAGGTTACGACAACTAGGATCATCTCCATCGGCAAGATTGCCTGTGACCCCGAAGATGGAGCTTCGCCTATGCTACCATTATTATTACGTATTCCGCTGCTTGAAGTTGTATTAAGAACTGGATCATGAGATCCCTATTTGTGTAAGAACTTATGTACGGTTTGTAATGGATGATGTACTATGGTATCCAATTCTGTTATGTCTCACAAAAATGGTAATACTGGGATTGCGATGTATGGCATAACAGGCATCTGGGGTTAAAAATCCGGGTGTTGACAAGTTGGTATCAGAGCCAGCCTGACCATAGGAGACCCTAGTTAGACTGGACGTTTGAATCAAAAACTTAGTTTCAAAACCAAAGAAAACAAATATTTACAAAAACTTATTCTCATTCTTATCCCTTTGATTCTTTCATGAAAATTCATGTTCCTCAAAAAACTCTTGCAATATACATAAAATATTGACACACTTAATCACTCTACTAACTTACTCATCCTATATTCTTATAGATGGACGTGAAGTACAACAAGTTTTATCAGTTGGGGAATGGAGGAGACCTTATCTTTGAGAGGGATTTGGACCAGCTTTCGGAACTTCTGGAGCGTCCGCACCCTAAGTTCTTCGGAGCTCAGCTCAATGATCAAGGAGGAGAAGATCTGCAGTGGCTAATTGTTGCAAGTCTCTGAGGAAAGATTGAACCTCCCACTGCGGAAGGAATTCAGCTTACCTTAAGAGAGAACAACTGGCTCGATGGACTTGCCAGGGCCATGTAGGAAGCTCTTTCCCGTCTGTGTGGGCAGAGCATCAACTAGATCAAGGGTACTCGCTTTGAGTTTTGCCCGAGGCGTGATGCAAATGGACAACCACTGGAAGCTCCATACCACCCTGAGCTGAAGACTCAAGTGGACCACCTTAGCTTCATGATGTACGATTGTCAGCAAGAGTTGGATAACTGTCGTGACTACTCCAACCACAAGTCTGCCATCATCAAGACGAAGGATCAGACCACCGCCATGCTATTAAAGGATCGCAAGTCTCGCCGCCGTCAGCTCGACAAGTAGGAGCGCATCATTGCCCGTCTTCACCACTGCATCTCATCTTTGGAGGAGACCATCCACGAGAGAGACATGTAGTTGGAAGAAAGGGAGAATGCCGGAGAGGATCTTCGTGGAGACCCCTACTCCTATCTTAGCGATGACGATGATTTTCTGGAGGATCAGGCTATGGATTTCTTCACCGATGAGGATGATTTCGCCTTCATCGATGACGATGAAGATGACGAAGCCACAGATTCCGAGGAGTAGTAGCACTTGAGCACTAGCGTAGTGAGTAGTATTCGGTCCCACTGTATCATAGTTTTTAGAATGGTTCTTAAAACCATCTGCTTTTCTTTGTTGTGGTGTGTGTTGTATCGTGTGCTATGAATGAATGAAAAAGCAAGTTGCTAGAAAAATCTGAGCCAAACTTTAAAAACTTTTCAAAGACCCAAAATCTTAGAAATTTCCCTCTTTTCTCACGATCTATCTCAATCTTCAGATGCCACGTGGAGGAAGTGGTTCATCCCCGGACCCGATGTTGCAGATTCTATAAATGTTGAAGTCTGACCACGAAGCTGAAAGAGCAGAACGTCAAGCCAACCTAGCCACCCTGCAACAGATAGCTCAGCTTGCCCATAACAACCAAGGCCACGAAAATCAGGACAACCATGGATCTAAGCTCAAGAATTTCCAAAATACCAACCCACCTGTTTTCACTAAGTCAGAAGAGTCCCTAGACGCCGACGATTGGTTGCAAACCATGGAAAATAACCTAGAAGTCGCCGGAGTGGAAGCCAACGAGAAAGTTCTGTTCGCCACCCACTATCTAGCCGGAGATGCCAGGGCATGGTGGAACAGTGTTCGCGCAATGACCGAAGGCCAGATGATGACCTGGGAGGAATTCAAGGTCAAGTTTAGCAGAACCCATGTGCCACCGGGTTTGATCAAGAGGATGAGAGACGAGTTCAGAGAACTGAAGCAAGGGAGGATGACCGTAGTGGAATACCGTGACAAATTTTTGTCATTAGCTAGGTATGCCCCGGATGAGATTGACACCGAAGCCAAGAAGAAAGAGAGATTCTTGAATGGTCTGCATGATGAGATGCAGACAGTGTTAGTCAATATCCTCTTTGCTGATATTGAAGCCCTTGTCGACTCTGCTATCCATATGGAAGGAAAGATCAACCAAGCCAATGAGAACTGCAAGCGTTGCATGATGCATCAGCCAGGAACCCATCAGACCCCAAAGTATCGCCCTAACCCATCTTCAGGATTTGCCCCAAGAACAAATAGACCCCCGATGAACCGTCCGACCTATCCCAACCGTGGAAACCCTAGACCCGGAGGAAATCACAACAACGCCGGCAACACTAGCAATTTCAACCGTGCCCCACCCAAGTTCAACAACAACAATGCTACCACCAACACCAACACTGCCCCGAGGACTGGAAGCAATGCTGTGCCTGTAGCAGCAAAGGACAAGTCGCAAGTGACTTGTTATGACTGTGGAAATAAAGGCCACTATTCCAACGAGTTCCCCAACAAGAAGAATGCCGCAGCACCCAATGCCAATGTCCCAGCTTAGCAACAGCGTCGTGTTCAGCCCTGAAGGATATTTGCCCCAGGGAATTCGCTCAACCGCAATGGCCGTCTTTTTCTCATGCATGCTGAAGAAGCTCAGGAAGCGCCAGACGTCGTGTTGGGTATGTTTTCTGTTAATTCAGTACTTGCACGAGTGTTGTTTGATTCTGGTGCATCACACTCATTTGTCACTGAAGAATTTGCATGCACTAGTAAAATTCAACCAACCAAACTGAAGCATGTTATGATTGTTCAAATTCCCGGATCAACCACCAAGGCTAGGCAAATTTGCAAAGCCGTCCCTATCCGAATCCATGGCATAGATTTTTATGCTAATCTGATAGTACTCGGAACTAAAGGTTTGGAAGTAGTACTAGGAATGGATTGGATGTCCAAACATAAAGGATTGATTGACTGTGCCAAGAAATCCATAACCATGACCAGTACAGCCGGAATATCAGTCGAGCATATATCTGAAACCTTACCTCGCCAATTCAAGTGTAACAAGAGTATAGCCCAACCTACCATTGACCAAGTCCGGATAGTCTTTGAATACCCTGATGTATTTCCAGATGTTTTGCTCGGTATGCCCCCAGATCGGGATATCGAGTTTATCATCGAACTAATCCCCGGAACTGGACCCATAGACCAGAGACCCTATAGTATGAACCCGTCTGAGCTAGCAGAACTGAAGAAGCAACTAGATGCCA
The DNA here is from genome assembly GCA_023614405.1 of Avena insularis. NCBI lineage: Eukaryota > Viridiplantae > Streptophyta > Magnoliopsida > Poales > Poaceae > Avena > Avena insularis. The sequence continues at coordinate 215,553,036 of CM042685.1, read as the reverse complement.
TGCTGGAAATAGGATTGATTCAACCAAGTGCGTCACCATGGAGGTCACCTGTCTTGTTTGTGGACAAGAAGGATGGAGGTAACCATTTGTGTACGGATTATTGGAAGTTGAATGATGTCACCATCAAGAACAAGTACCCCTTGCCCAAGATAGAAGATTTGTTTGATCAGTTGACCGGTGCCAAAGTGTTTTCTAAGATTGATCTTAGGACTGGCTATCATCAACTCAAAATTGCAAGAGGATATTCCAAAGACCGCCTTTACCACGGATATGGATTATGAGTATACTGATCATGTCTTTTGGATTAACCAATGCCCCCGCTTATTTCATGAATCTCATGAATAAGATTTTTATGGACTTCCTGGATAAGTTTGTCGTTGTTTTCATCGATGACATTCTGATTTATTCCAAATCAGAAGAAGAACATGAGCTACACCTAAGGACCATTCTTGGAACCCTTAGAGAGCATCAGCTGTATGCCAAGTTTAGCAAATGTGAATTCTGGTTACAGGAGGTAGGATTCCTCGGTCACATTGTATCAGCCGGAGGAATTGCCGTTGACCCTGCCAAAGTGAAAGATGTAGAAGATTGGCAAGCCCCAACCACTCAAACCCAAGTTCGTGCATTTCTCGGATTAGCGGGATATTACCGCAAATTCGTAGAAGGATTCTCGAGTATCGCCAGACCTATGACCCAATTGCTGAAGAAGTACAAGAAGTTTGAATGGACCGACAAATGCGAAACGAGTTTTCAAGAACTCAAGAGGAGATTGATTTCAGCCCCAATCTTGATCATGCCGGATATCACGAAGCCCTTCGATGTGTATTGTGATGCATCCAAGATCGGTCTCGGATGTGTGCTAATGCAAGAAGGCAAAGTTATATCTTATCTATCTCGATAATTGAAGCAATATGAGCAAAATTACCCAACCCATGACCTCGAGCTCGCAGCCGTAGTTCTAGCCCTGAAGACATGGAGGCATTACCTGATAGGAAACCGTTGTGAGATCTATACGGATCACAAGAGTCTGAAGTATATATTCACTTAGAAGGAGCTGAATATGAGATAGAGAAGATGGATTGAGCTAATCAAGGATTACGATCTGGACATTCACTATCACCCTGGTAAAGCCAATGTGGTAGCAGATGCCCTTAGCAGATTGCTGTGCCGCTTGAACTCCATGATTTTGAAGGAGCAACCAAGTTTGCACAAAGAGATGGAAGATTTTCGAATGGAATTAGTAAGTGAAGGATTTTTGGCTAGCATAGAACTCCAGCCCACTTTGATCAGTCAGGTTAAAGAGGCGCAGAAGGGAAATGCTAGTATCGATGGAATCAAGCGTCGTATCGGTACAGGCAAAGTACCTGGATTCACCGAAGACGAAGAAGGATTTCTGTGGTACAAAGGACGCCTTTGTGTACCAACAGATTCGGAGTTGAAAGAAGTGATTCTGAAGGAGGCTCATGATACTCTTTATTCTATCCACCCCGGAGGAACGAAGATGTATCAAGATTTGAAAGAGCAATTTTGGTGGCATAAGATGAAGAGAGAAATCGGAAGCTATATCGCCAAGTGTGATATTTGTCAGCGAGTCAAGGCAGGACATCAAAGACCCGCTGGATTGTTGCAACCCTTACAGATTCCGGAATGGAAATGGGATTCCGTTGGAATGGAATTTGTCACTGGACTGCCTACCTCTAGTAGGGGAAATGACTCTATCTAGGTCATAGTGGACAGATTGTCCAAAGTCGCCCATTTCTTGCCCGTCAAGACCACATATCAGAGTTCGAAGCTAGTGGAGTTGTACATCGCTAGGATAGTTAGTTTGCATGGAGTCCCCAAGAACATCATATCGGATCGAGGAACTCAGTTTACCTCGAGATTCTGGAAGAAAGTCCAAGAAGGTTTAGGAACCCGCCTAGATTTCAGCACCGCGTATCACCCTCAGATAGATGGACAAACGGTGCGAGTAAACCAAATACTCGAAGATATGCTGAGAGCATGTGTGTTAGAATATGGATCCAAATGGAAAGACTGTCTGCCGTTCGCAGAATTTTCATACAACAATAGTTATCAAGCCAGTTTGCAAATGGCCCCATTTGAATTCATGTACGGAAGGAAGTGTCGCACCCCTTTGAACTGGTCGGAAGTAGGAGAGAGTCAGATTTTTGGACCCGATATCCTACGAGAAGCAGAAGAGAAGGTTCACAAGATTCGTGAGCACCTCAAGAGCGCCCAGTCCAGACAGAAGAGTTACGCCGACAAGAGACGTCGAGACCTCGCCTTCAACATAGGAGATTTTGTTTATCTGAAAGTGTCGCCATTGAAGGGAATGCAGCGTTTCCAACTCAAAGGAAAGTTAGCCCCCAGATATATCGGACCTTTCAAGATTTTGAACCGTCGAGGAGAAGTGTCGTATCAATTGGAACTACCCGAAGAGATGTCAGCTGTGCACAATGTGTTCCATATCTCGTTACTCCGCAAGTGCCTCGAAGTTCCAGAGAAGACCGAAGTGTTCAAGAATATAGATCACCGGACCATAGAGATCAACGATGACCTGACCTATCCCGAAGTAGCCCCTCCGTATTTTGGAAGAAGCTTTCAGAACTACCCGAACTCGAAGCATCAAGTTTCTCAAGATTCAGTGGAGCAACCACACGGAAGAGGAAGCTACCTGGGAGCGCGAATATCACATCAGGACAAGTTTCCTGATCTCTTCAAATCCTAGGTAATCTTTTTCGTCCTTTTTCAAATCTCGGGACGAGATTTTGTTTAAGGGGGGAAGGTTTGTAACATCCCAAAAATACTAAACTTGGATCATCAACCTCTAATCATCAAATTTAGGGTTAACAAAAACTTTTCTAAATAAACATATGAAAGCATGCATGTGTGTATGCATCCCATTTTGAATTCTTTTGAATTGCCATGTTTATGTGTTTCTTTGCTTGTAAAATGTTTCTTAGATGAAATAAACATTATCTAAACAATTCCCAAACTTTTCCCAAATACAAATGAATCAAAACAAAGCTAAATGAGTGAATGGTCATTTTGACCAATTTAGCTCCCATGCCTAATTTGGCTGTCTCAAACTTTCAGAACCTAACAGAAACTTTTCTGGATCTTTGCACCCCTTGATTGTACTATAAACAAAGTATCAAGGACCACTTTGTGATCATCCAGAAACTTTCAAATGCATAGTTTAAATGGCAATTCAAAATTGAATCTTTATCATATGGGAAGATCCCACTTTTTCAAAAACCACTCAAACAAGCTCAACTTTCAAAACCCAAGCATCTGCAGACTCACCAGCACCAACCTAGCACACCCACCAAAAATATTTTCAAAATTCAAAACTTGAGTTCTTGCGACCATTTCATCAAACACTTGGCAGACACAAATCAAACAAAATCTAAACACTATTGTGAGCAGTGATTGAATCCTAACTTGTTCCCTCTCTATCTCACAATCATCTCAGTAGATCATCTAGCAAGCTAACCCAAGAACTAGCATCACTGTAAGCTGGGCAATAACTTCAATGGTGAACAGCCGAAGCTCACCATGCCACCCCAGTGGAGACAGGGAGATAGGAGAAGATTTAGCCGTGCCAACCTTGTCTAGGAGGCAGCCCACCGTCCACCGCCACTCCCTGTCCAACGCCGAACCCTGCCAACCCCTGGACCACACGCACGGACCGCGCCCAGCTCGCCAGCAACCGTGCCGAGCATGCGCCAGAGCGCCACGCTTGACCGAAGCCTACAGACCACGCGCCGACCTTGCCGCGTGCATACATGATCGCCACCGACCTAGGAGACTGCCAGACATCACCGTTCGCCGCCCCATGATGCACAGACACCGCTCGCCGTCGAAGACGCCGCCTACCAGCAGAAAGCATCGCGTTCAGACCAAACCGCACCGCCCCTACGTGCACATTAAAGCCGTAGAGCATCGCTAGGAGACCACCAAGCGATCGCCACCGCCGGCCATGCCTCTAGTCGCCCGTAGCCATGTCGCCACCGTCGCCTGCCCATGTCGTTCGGTCTCGCCGTCGCGACTATAAATAGAGGCCACCCCCAGCCGAATTGAGCACACCATCTCACTCCCCTCTCCTCACTGATCGTGCCACCCCGTTTCCGGAGCAAGGCGAGCAGCACTTCGCCGGAATTTCACCGGAGCCTGCCGCCTCTGGAGAAGAAGGGAGCCAGCGATTGGAGCCGCCCCAGGAGAAGCTGCCGGTACCAGGAGAACCGCCGTCGTCGACTTCATCGTTCTCCCGCCTCGCCGACCCTCGCCTGAACCCCGGTGAGCCCCCAACGACCCCCACTGGCCGCGCTAGGTTTCTGTCTCGTCGGCGTTGCCCAACATCGATGATGACTCTCAGCCGTTGGATTAGAACCAGATCGAACGCATCACATCGCCCCATACCGCTTCGCACCCCCTGTCTCATTGACGCGTGGAGACAGCCACTTACGCAGCCCGCGGAAGCGCTGTGCATAGCAGGCCGGCCCGTTAACCTTTCCCGCGCAGCCCAGTTATTTGAATTTAACTTTTTCCATTTTATTTCAAACACACTTTTGTATTCAATTTCAAAAATCAACCCAGGTCGATTCAGTGAACCAAATTGAATGAAACTAATCTTGTTAGAAAGGTCTAGGAATGCTAAATCCAAGCCCGTTGGATTCAAGTCATTTGGATCTGTAGTTCATCCATGGTAAAAATAACAAGGCAGAAGCTTTTCTGCATTCAAACATTTTTCAAATTAAAACCATAATAGCTTTTGAGTTGATTCCAACTCTCAAAAATCACATTTAACCATACCTTTCAGAATATATAAAAATATATAGGTTTACTTATAGAAATAATGTTCAAGTAATAAAAGAATGCCCCATAGGCATTTCTAGCCACTTTAATTAATTAAAATAAAAGGGTAAAACCTTATTAAATTGTGACACCACTTTAAAACACATTCCCATGAACTAAAATATGTGGTGATGACATGTGTCAACCTGATCCCATGTTTGGTTTGAGAATATTAAATCTTAAGTAGTTTTTCAATGAGTAGAAATTACTTTTCTAAAAATAAAAGGAATTAAACCAAACTTTAATCTTGAAATGTTAGTGATGATGCTAGATCATCTATAGGACCCTTTGTGTGATGATTGCAAGTAGTTAAGTATTGTTTGGTGATTGTATACATCGTATTTATTTATAGACGCTAGTACCGACCAAGGATACGAGGATGAAGGAGGATTCTACGAAGAAGAAGATGAGGAGAATTTCAACCACTGCTCTGCACAAGACAAGCCTAATACTACTAGTTGAATGTGCAAGCTAACACTTGCAAGATACCCTACTAATGCAAACTTATACTGATATTGTGCAAGCCAATACTTGCAAGCCTTACTAATCAAGTTGAGCTATGCCAGCTACTACTTGCTTGCTACCATGCCACTATATGCCTTAAAGCATATATGATCATAACCACTGGATAAACCACTCCTAGTTTTATTTGCAAGTTTATTACTTTATTTCTTTATCAAAGCTCTTACTTAGAGTTTTCTGGAATAAATGGTGGATACTAGAAGGATACTTGAAGGTTGCATAAAGATCATAAAATTTGGCCTAAGCTAGATAATCTTGATGTCCTCCTAAGGCATGAGATTAAACTTAGACAAACCCCACTAGTGTACCACCCCTCATTAGTACTCACCCCCACTTGTAGATGCTAGTGCTAAGCATAAAACTTGACCAACTTTAGAGGGGAATACTTGGTGAAAATGGTTATGAAAACCTTAGAATGATGGATCATTCTACTGAGATGTTTTGACATGTGTTTCCGAACATCAGATGATTATGGTGATGAAAATGTTGAGGCATGAGCCTTAGCCCTTTATAAAACTGATGGTTGTCTGGATGCGATACCATTCCAATTTTATCGTACAACCACAATACCCGAAGATTGGGTAGGGCTTGACTCAAAACTTATGTACCTTAGTATTAGTTCTCTCACGGCCAAGGTCTGAGCTGAGGCTACCTTGTGAAGATTGTCCACCTGTGCAGTACCCAAGATGATAGTTGGTCATGGTTGGGAGGCCAAACTCACAGGAGAGGTGCTTATACTAGGGCGTGTAATTGAAAGGTTAGGATTAATTATCCGCATACTGAGTATGGTGAATTCATGATTTGTTCCTGACGGATGTATCGAATGTTGTGGTGAAAGTGTACAATCTCTGCAGAGTGTAAAACTATCCGAATAGCCGTCCATGATTATGGACGATTGGAGGGCCATCTTGTTCCCCGTCGACTTTTCAAAATGACTTGTGAAATAAACTGAGACTTTGACTTGACCACAACAGGGTTGTGGCATGAGATACAAGTTCCCCCTTAGGTGTTATAAAACCTTAACTAGCATTCGTTGCTTCTAAACTTAGTAGAGATAAATCTGGCTTTTGCAAAACAACCCTAGAGCCTAGTGTCCTATTATCAAAAACCCTTTCAGTTGTTAGTATTAGTTTGCGAGTACTTAAAGAGTACTCATGGCTTTGTCCACAGCTATTCCGTGGCGGACTATGAAGAGGGTACCGGAGGATGGACCCGGAAGGTTACGACAACTAGGATCATCTCGGCGGCATTGCCTGTGACCCCGAAGATGGAGCTTCGCCTACGCTACCGTTATTATTACATATTCCGCTGCTTGAAGTTGTATTAAGAACTGGATCATGAGATCCCTATTTGTGTAAGAACTTATGTACGGTTTGTAATGGATGATGTACTATGGTATCCAATTCTGTTATGTCTCGCAAAAATGGTAATCCTGGGATTGCGATGTATGGCATAACAGGCATCTGGGATTAAAAATCCGGGTGTTGACATAGATCGACGAGAAATCAGAGGCACTGCTTAGCAGATACGGCACTGCACCACTGCGATCTACCGACAGGGGAGCTCGAGCGGAGTGGGGGCGGTCAAGTGGGTGTTTTCGCTGCTTCGTCTCACCAGCGTGTCACCGACTCCGACTCGGAGGAGGAGCACCTCCGTCGCATAGGCTCGGACGGCGCGCAAAAGTGCGCCTCCCTCCACTACATCTACCGCCAAGCATCGGTGCCTCACAAGCTCAGCCCCCGCAAAGTGGAGGAGTTCAACTGCCGCCGCCGGAGAGAGGAAGAGGAGATCGAGGGCTATGACCCGGCGGCGTACGTCGTCATTATCGGCGAGGAGGACTACGTCGACGAGGCCTCATTCGACCGCATGACCGCGGTGATCATGCAGGGGCTTGCCGGCGAGCGCGAGCACCGCCAGAAGCAGCTGGAGTGGGAGCTCGAGCACGTGTTGTAGGCTGAGAAGTTCATCGACCTTGTCGACGATAACAGCGAGTGAAGCCCGTCGCTGGTACCATCACCGCCACACCCTAGGCTCCGATGAGCCTAAATTTTGTGTACATGGTTAGGGTTAGGGCGGCGAAGGTAGCAGATCCCCCATGTAGTAAATTTCCCACGTTTTGTATGTATGATCACGATGAACTACAAACTATGTGAAATTTCCTGCGAATGTTTCAAATTCGTATTTTTAAGGCTTCCATTTGCGGTTTCTGTTCTGCGTGACTAGTTGTCAAAACAAAAACTCGCAAAAACTCGCTCCTTATATGCCTTTTTAAGATTTGGCGGATAAGGGGTCAGCTAGAAATGCTCTTAGGCATCCAAGTATCCGAGCTCGTCAATTTCAGGTTACAGGGGTTCCAACTCCATGCCTGTAACTTCAGGGGCCTGAAGAATTTCTTTGTTCTTTTCACAAAGAATGCTGGTTAATGCATTAAAAAGTTAAATGTTCTTCAACACTATTGGCAGATCAAGGACGGTACAGAGAGCACAATCCAACTAAAGTACTACAGCGCATGTGTGCAAAGGGAGAAACCGAGCCATTTTTGCAGCAAATGCTAAAGTACTTGAGCAAGCATGTAGGCTGCCCAGATTAGACTGCCGAGTGTGAAGAGATATGGAGGATTTTTTTTTTTTGAACAGGATATGGAGGATTAGGAAGGCTCGAGGGAGGAGAAGGTCAAGGATCAAAGAATCACACGGGCTGAGACCTTGGAGAGAGCCGCATCAAGCTGGCCCACACACTGTCACGCTGCCTCCTCCACCTGTCTTCCCTTTCTCTAAACATAATGGCCTCTACTTCTGCTGCACAAACAAATTCCAAAAGATGCATATAAATAACAACAGTGAAATGTTGTCTAAAGAGATAACAAAAGAGAAGGCAACCAGGCTTATAGGAGACAACATTTACCAATTTTTTGTCCCCTTTTTTGTGTTTAAACAACATGCACATCGTATCATAATAATGGTAGTTCTGGTCAGTTGGTGAAGGTGCTCTTCTATATGTAGAGCGTAAAATATGGCCTGAAAACAGAAAGATGATCTCAATATGAAACAGCACAAGATGGAGGAAACATCTCTTACCATTGCTGTATCCTGACTCCTGAGCAGCTATATCAGTATCTAGATCAACAGAATAACCATCAGCTGCAGTATCAATAGCAGCAGAAGGAACAACTAACTAGTATTTGATTAAAACTATATCTGATACCATGAATAGGTCTGGAAACAGAAACATGTGCTGCATATTAGAAGCTAGTTGCAATATCTTTGTAGCAAGATACACCTCAGATAGGTTATAAATGCTCTAGTATGACAGTTACTTGAATCGCATCTGCACATCTTCGGCATTTTTATGTGAACATACCAAAGACAGTAAAATGGGTTACAGATAAAAAGCATTATATTTGCGAGAGAAACAACACAAAAAAGATGTAGACCTGCATGCAGATGCAGCATTCGTTCCGTGATTAAATAGCATTACATTTCTTCGGTTTACAACAAAACTACATGCTAAACCAGAATACCTATACGACATCAACGGCTTTCAGATGTTTCAGCCTATTCTTTGTCCCATTATCTAGCAAATACTCCCTCCGTTTCAAAATATAAGATGTTTTAGCTTTGTGAAGAAAATGTATCTAGACTTGTTTTAGTGTGTAGATTCATTCAAAACATGAGTGAACCTATATACTAAAACTAGTCTAGATACATTTGCTTCACAAAGCTAAAACGTCTTATATTTTAAAACGGAGGGAGTAGATAAATTTGACCCTGCCCCAAGAATGGAAAAATTGTCGCTGCTAGTGAAAATGAAGCACCATTTCCGAACAAACAGAAAATGAAGCACCATTTCCAAAATAACTAATGATCCAATTATGGAAATAACAAAAACACAAAGTCACTGCTAGTAACAACTCCCGGACACTCTGCAAACTAACCGTACACAGTAGAAATTCAAAAGGAGCAAGGAAAATATTCCTTCAGATCATATACATCACAAACTGGACCCATTATACTCGAATCGAAACAGAAGGACAAATTTATGGTAGAAGCTTTCACCTGGAAGCATCACAAACAACAACAAAAATAGATTCTAAAAACAGTTCCTAGAAGAGCACCATAAAGAGTCAGATTATATAAACTAGCTTCTACAAGATTTTAAAAGAACCATTAGAGTAAACCTAGCTGAAGAATTATATTTAAAAATGGTGTTGGTTTCAGTCTTGTTACATGCACGAAGGATATATATATGTCGGGATCAAGGCTGATCCAACCTCCTCTGTAATGAATTTCTTCATGATTTATATTTTCTACAATAAAATTAACAAGCAACATAACAAGGTCCTTACAACGATTTTGAGCAATTGCTTCAGCAACCAAACTTACCTGTTCTGCGGCCAACAACCAAGAACAGACCTATTTTATTTTTGCCTTATCTTCTACTAGAAGTAGCAAACTATACAGCTGGAGAAAAGCGCACAATCTCCAGTTCTCACATTTGGCAAAATATCATTCTATTGTGCATTGACAGCAATAGTATATTTTTCTACGTTGAGAATATATTAGAAAGACATCTTGTGAGGAGCAAAAGCACATGGCAGCTCCTCTTAGTTGTCAAAATTAAAAGCATCTTTGCGTTTTCCAGAACTGCCATATACAGAAATAATAGTTCAGCATATCCCAGAAAACATTGCCAAGTGAACAGACTTTTGATGACCACAACTCATAATTTATATCCAGAATTGCAGAATACTCAGGCGTACATACTATGCGTTTCAGACAACCAGGCCAAACAACTGGTTCCTAACTACATCCAGAATGCTACAGGAGAAAACGACACATGCTTAGCCACTTGATAGGATTTTTTGATGCGGTGGATGGTGGTTTGCAGCTCTCCCTCGCAATTATACTTAAGGCCGAAGATGGTGATATGGAGCATGAATCCATCACTCTGGCCACGGGCGTCCTGAAGCTCCAGACCCTCGCGTAACACAGATTCCACAAGGCAAAACTTGGTGTCACCCATGTATGTGAGGGTCGCACTGCTCCGCCGGTCCTTGCGGAATAGCTTCTCTTTGACCATCTTCCAATCCGGCTGCATGGTACTTGTGCTGCCGCAGGACGGGACTTGGCAGGAGCAAATGTAGCCATCCGCGTGAAGGCCAACCCATGCATCCAGCTAGATGTCGAAGTAGCCTTGGCCTTCAAAAGGCAGCATCCATTCCCCATGACACCTCCACTCAGACTGTCTGGTGTCAAAGGAGAAAGTACGAAATAGGCTCCTACTGCCCGCTGTGATGAAAATGGTGCGTCCATCCGGGTGCAAGGCATAGGCAGTGACCCTCTCACCGCCGGCGAATGGCAGTGGTGAGGGGACGCTTTTCCAGGACCAGTCCAAGGTTGGAATTGACATGTGGGGATCCTTGCTGCCATCCGTGGACATCACATCACCTCAAATGAGTGCTCCCCTCTCAGGCTGTCATTCTTCAATGCATACAGCTGCATGTTGGCAGTAGCCACAAAGATGTGAACGCCGAACATCATAGAATCCGAAAGTCGCTGGCCGATGGCCACTCCCTCTGTGTATGTCTCGTAGACGAAGGTTCCAGGGTCTCTTCTGGAGGAGATAAAGATGTTGCTTCCCAGGGCGGTGAAGTCCATGCCATGGCCCGGTACAGGTGACATTAGCCGGAGGACGCTGGGCTCCAGATCCAGGTCGGCACTGGTTTCCAAGTTGTCGACATCAATCTTGCGGATGGTGAAGCCCCTCTCCCAGTCATCTACCACCAGATACAGAAATTTCTGCTTCTGCACAGGCCGCAACATCTTGCCGGAGCGGAGAGAGTAGTTTTCCTGCACCTGCCGCCTCTTAGACATCTCTCCTTCCCCAGTCCGCTCCTCCGACTTGATTTTCTGGTCCATCATCCAGGTCGAGTTCGTCTAAAAGGATCGCGGTCGAGGTGCCTGGCAATGCAACCAGAGAGATCTGGAATCAGTTCGACATGCGATCGATCTGCCGATGCAGCCGGTTCATAGACCATGTTTGCCCGCATTGGCATATACTAGCGTCGATCGAATTCCGAAATCGTTGGTTTGAAAAAACGGTCGCGAGAGGGGTCACGTACCTCGGCAGAATCCGAGCCGGCCGCGGTCGAATCGGAGAAAGCGACGGAGGGCGGGAGAGGCGACTTGGATGGTGATGCCATCATGCCATGGAGACCCCGAGCGCCGGCGTGCCCCTCTTTTCTCGGTGTCACGCCGCCGCCGCCTCTCTCTCTCTCTCTCTCTCTCTCTCAGGGCGGCGCAACTAGGGCCGGAGCCCGGAGATTATTCCTGCGGCCTGAGGGAGTGGCTTGTGATGGGCTGACGCTCAGGGCCCGTGTAGCGTAGTTCTGATTGGAAACAAGTTTCTGCTCCACTGGACCGCTAGCATTTTAATGGGATGGGCTTTCTTTTGTGCAGCTATAAATAGGAATGTTATCTACTCCCTCTGTTTAGAAATATAATACTGTTAGCTTTGTGAATTAAATATATCTAAACATATTTTAGTGTATAGGTTCATAAAGGTTACTAGTAAACCTATATATTAAAAAAGTCTAGATATATTTATTTCATAAAGCTAAAATATCTTATATTTCTAAACGGAGGGAGTACTACTCCTACATATTTATATACAGTGTACTCTCTCTTTATCAAAAATAGTTAAAAACCTAAGTTTGATCAAGTTTACATAATTATTTTTAATATATACTCCCTCGTTAAATATAAGATATTTTAGGTTTGTGAAGAAAATGTATCTAGACTTCTTTTAGTGAGTAGGTTCACTTTTCTAAACCTAAAATATCTTATATTTTAAAACGGAGGAAGTATAACATCAAATCTAGTATATAGTACATAAATATATTTTATGATACATCAACGAAACTGATTTTTTTTGCGGGCAACGAAACTGAATTGGTGCTTCAGACGTTGATAGGCTTTTCTTAAGTTTGGTTTAGGACAATCTAGAACTTGAATTACTTTAGAACTGAGGAATATGCATCTCTTTATTTGGTGCGAAAGTCTAGCTCATGTGCACTAGTGAACATGGAATCTAAAGTACTCGACATATTATGAAGTTTTAGAGCATCCTAGAAGAATCCACATGCACCGGTCTATGTGGGTTTTTTTTCCACCATTTGTAGTGTACACAAGAAGGACAAAATATGAATCTATAGCCATAAATGAACTTAATTTTTTTAATGAATTGTACATACACATAGAGAAAATTATACATACGTGCAATCTGTACAAGATGTTTTCCTTCGATTTTCGATAATTGTCTAGTTAATTTAGTTTAATTAATTAAATAAAAGAAAGTTTTTCCTCCATTACACACTTATAAATCTTGGTAAAATATTTATCCACACTAAAAGCTCTTTATTTTTGAACTTCTTGTTCCACACTAAAATCTTGTTATACAAATATAAAGAAGTCGAATCTTCGGTACTTTGGAAAAGAATTTACAAAGTAAGTAAGGTCCACCCAACTTTAGATTAGTCATAGAATAATTGTAGCACGAATTTTTCTCGTGGATACTCCGTGAAGAAGATGGGAATTACTTTCTCATGCGGTAGGGCCCTCTACACTCCTTGAAGTTAAATTTTTGTAACATTCAGCTGTAGATATCAAGATAAGACTAAGGTAACGACGTAGTAACATTAGCCAACACCAACACCTAATAATTGTTTACAAAAAGTAACGGTGGCCTCTATGTCGCATCAGCATCATCATAAAGCATATAAGTATAATCTAACAGGCTACTATTGTGAACTTTCGCCGACTATCTTTGTAACACATCACGCCGTGGTTATCCTGACAAAATACTTTGCTCACGGCAGGCAGATTGACATATGAGGTGAGTGCCTTCTCCACTTCCCTGCCTCCAAATTCCAGCGACTCCATGTTCAGTATCTTTTTAATTTACTTTTGAGTGGAACCCTTTTTTTTTGGGAGAAAGGGTATGTCTTAATCTTCCTGTCAAAGGCTTCGATGGAATAAAAATATGTGTGCTACTTTTTGTGTTCTGATAGTAACAGCTGAGGTTGTCTTGTGTGCCTTCGCCGTAGCACATCACTAGGAAGCAGGGTTTTGTGGTCTGCTTGTATTGGTGAGTAGGTCACCATGGCCAATATTTCGTGGAGATGACTGATAATTGTTGCTATACAAAGATGATAATTTCAGACTTGTTGAGTTCTTTTTGTTCGAAGCAGGCTTTCGCCCCGTTTTATAAATAAAACACACAGGTGAGACAGCTGCTGGGCACACAGGTGAAACGGGTCCCCGACCCCTTTGGCCGAGTGGTTAAGGCGTGTGACTTGTTGAGTTCTTAGCATGTAAGATCTCCAATGCCTCCTTATTTTCTGAAGCGAAACAACGGCGCATGGCATGCTCTCGGCTCTGATACTGAACACTCTCATCGTCAGCACGAATATATAGCTTTATGTACGTATGTCAACGATTCTTTTTCACACAGATCATGTTAAAGCTACTGTTTTTTTCTGTGGCAGCGTAGGCATCAATCTAGGATCAAATCTCTGGACTCTGGCTGGGAAAGGCTTCGGTTCCATTCTACGCTTTCCGGTGTGTCCAAATGCAATTCCAGCTCCAAAGCTCGCCCTGTTCTGCTGGAGAAATAAAGGCATCCACGGAAAGCTAGCTAGACCTAGACGCGTGTGGTATGTGCACATGCATAGCATTAGCCAAGAAGCACAGATACCAGAGTTAACATTTCCCCCCAATTGCAGTACAGATTTATATGAAGTAGAAAAAAGAGATTATATAGCGGGTCGCTTTCAGATAAGAAGCGATGTCGCGAGAGAACACAAATGCAGTGCTCTTTTTTTACAGCTATGCATGTGCTCATGCATTTCTGGTTAAAGTGGAAGCATATATATTCATGAATAAACACAAGCTTTCGGCAGAACATTAGGTTGTAGGGTTTTACTAGAATCGCCAACATTATTTATCTGTTGATTCCAACCAGTGAATAAAAACGGATGCTAAATTCGCATGTGGGGAAGGAGCCGGGAGAGATCCTCTCCTGATTCCTTTGTAAAATGATAAATGCAGCACCGATTTCACATGGTCTTATGTAAATTGCAGTTCTATTTTTCTTACGTACGCGTATATGTTTGGTTAAAGGGTAAGCATATATTCCTGAATAAACACGAGCTTATGGCAGAACATTAGGGTTTTATCAGAATCGCCATTATTTTTCTGTCGATTCCAAACCAGTGAATAAAAACGGATGTCAAAATCGTGTGTGCACCGCTCGATTGATTGTTGGAGGGGGAGGAGCCAAGAGAGACCCTCTCTTAGTTATTCCTTTGTAAAAAGATAAACGCGAGAGGATCAAAACTGAAGTCCCGGGGGATATTCTTGACCTTGATCGAGGGCTCCATTGACAGCAACCTATGTGCGACCCGCCGACCCCTCCAATCTCGAAACACCTCCGCCACGCCGCCGCCCCTGACGATGGCGGCGAGCTGGTCATCGTTTTTTTTTTTTAAGGAAGAGCTGGTCATCGTTTTCGTCCTGAAGGCTGCGGCATCCATTCGATGGCGCGCGCGGCCGGATCCAGATTTGTATTATTACTCCGTGTAATGGTGCAGGTGAGACTAAGCTAGAGCGTATGCTTCTCACATCACCCATCCACATCTTCAATTCTGGATGGCGACACGCGCTCAGAATAAACTGAGGAAGAGTTTCTTTTCGTAAGCAATAGCCCTGTAGAGAGATAGTAGGTCGGAGAATGCAAACCAGTCCAACTCTCCAAGCATAGATACTCTTTGCCTCCACGGAAATCATACTTGTTCATTCATTGTGTTTTACATACGGCGTAATTAAGCAACCAAAAAGAAGCTTGGAAGGCTATCCTACTCCTAAGAGGTGCAATAGTGGGTAGGTTGAAAATAAGTAAACATTACACCACAACAATTTGTATTCAAATATATTCTTGAAAATGTATTGTATCAACGGTTCTACTATTTTCCGAGCGACTAAGAAACAGATGCTTCAAAGTTAATGCTACGAGTCGTCTAATCTAAACAATGAAGCATGTGTAAATACAAAGAGATGAGAAGAACTCCATGCAGTGATTATGATAGTCAACGAAGAAGTAACTATTTCTTGGTTGAACTTCTAGCAAGCTTTTCTTTTGTTGTCCAAATTTTCTAGGTTTACCATAGGCAATCGATAACCTTCTTTGGAAGGATGGCGCATGTTCCCGCTCAGCGATTAGGACATGTATAATGGTTGATAAGAAAGTCTTATTTTATACATGGCATGTAATTTGACATGACAACAAAACATTACGTACAATGAGTCTTTAGTCTTATCTCTGGCGAAAGATAACACTAAATATATGGTGAGACATAGAGATCATCTTTTAGCTAAGAGAAGACAAACGTCTTTTTTTATTTCTCTTCTCCAACTTTTTTCTAGAAAGGAGCATATATTAATATCGCAAGATATCAATTACATCCAGCCTCTGCAACAAGCATTACCCTAATGACATTGTGAATGCACGCAGCCAAAAAAGAAAGAAGTATTACAGAAAGTCACGCTTCAGTGATCTATGCCCTACAACAGCGACCAAACACGACCAAGTCAGCACCAGGAATCCATCCTCTTCAAAAGCGACGCCTCCAAGAAGAGAACAATGCACTAGCATCGTCATCATCCTGATCATCGATCATACGTTTTCACCTTAAAGAAAGTCTGCACTGACAAAATAATGCATTCAACAAGGGAATTGTTAGGCACAACCATTAAGGCCAGACCTTGGATTTTCACCCTGCAGCTTAAACTCTGGAATTCTCCTGTACTGTCGCCGCCACTTTCCAATGTCATTGCTCCAAGATCTAGAACACCAAGCCAAAACCTCATCGCGAACATGATTTACACCACCGTTACCATTCTTCAAATCTCGGCTTTCATGTCATTCTCCAAGACTGGCTTCACCATGGGACTAATGGCATGTCCTCCAACTAAAAAATCATCATATGTAGCATTGCTAAGATAAGACAATTGTACATGCTAGAAATAAATTACTAGCATGTTTTAACTTTCTTCTATGCTCACATCATTTACATCATTTAATGTGGCAGTGTTTTTACTCCCTACGTCCCGGTTATGACATAATTTGTAATTCTCTGGGCCCTAGGTGTCCTTTGATTGGTCCATTTTATAGTATGGAGAAGAACATGAGTGAGAAAAAGAAGAGCCATCAAAGCGTTCATATTTGTTCACATATGTATATGCAAGCATTTTATTTTTTTCACACTTGAGTAATTATAGAGATTAAATACTTTTATGTCTAAATATTTTGGGATTGCATGATTTGCAAATTGTGTCCTTTAAACCGGGACACATGGAGTACATTGAATCATACGATTTTATTACTACTTAACTGCTACATGCAACACTTGCCCATGATACACTATCAACCCTAGCAAACAAATGGAGGCCGAGCCCCACACAACGCTTAATTGTTAATAAATTGAAAAACATATCTACAAGTTTTAAAAATCTAAAAAAACTACACATAGTCTATGATGTATCCTATAAGCATGCAATATCTCAATCTAGAATTCTTTTTACTCTAGCCTACGCAAAATAAAAAAATGATAAATTTTTAGTTTTGAAATTTACATTGTTCGTGTCCTTATTTGTTATACTTGTTCCACACTTTAGTATTTTTGTGTATCTTAAAGTACAAAGTATTGCACATTATGATTTTGCATGATTACAGTATAACTATTGACCACCTTCAAGATATTTTTTACTTTTCTTACTTCAAAAATATGATATTTGGATCTTCAAAACAAAGGCGTTCATCCTTCATTTGTAGTTCCCACCCTTTCAACACATCACACCGCACTCCCCAAATAGGATTAAATGTGGCATAACCCAAATTTAATCAATTTGTGCCTGCAAAATTACAGGACAAAAACTAATAAACGTTCATTCGGAAAGTGTCTTTGGCTTGAGTTTCAGTGCTTCATTTATTTAAAAAACAAAAACCATATTTTTAAGTTTCAAAAAATCTGAAAAAACATTCTAGGCATAGTCAATGTTGTATCCTTCAAGCATGTAAAACTGTAATCCAAATTATATCGTGGGCTACACAAAAATGACATAATCTACTAACATTTGGAGATTTGATATTATGCATATTCTGATCCATATTTTGTCATTTTTGTGTAGCTAATAATACAAAGTATTTTATATTAATATTTTACATGTTTGTAGGATACATCATTGGTTATATTCGGATTTTTTTAATGAAAACTAAATCCCAAAAAGATAATTTTTTATTTTATTTAAAAAGAGATCACTCGTTGCCCGTGTGAACCAAAGCTCAACACCGATTCCTAGTCGAGGAAAGTCCAAAAGAAATCTTGAACTTGTAGAAATTGTTTGATTTTAACCCTGAACTATTGATCCCTGGAATCGTCACACTCAACTTACTAATCCCAGTCTAATCTTAACCTCGCAACGTTTAGGCTACAAAACGTTGTCTCGGGATTGTTATCAGTGGTGGGCCATCGACGCATCTCACTTAACGGCCCCGAGAGAGAAAAGATTGGGGAGTGGGGAACAAAATTAAGGTCCGTGAGTGAGTTATCGGCGGAGGAAGGAATTTGGCAACGGTGCGGCTTGGCGGCAGATTGCGACAGCGGCGAAGCGGAGAATGTTGTGGTCTTCTGGTGGTTCGTTTGCTCCTGGCTTCCACAGAGCCTCCGGAAGAAGGTGGCCAGAATCGTGGTCGCATGTGGTGTATCGGGAGAATGCGATGGCGTATGAGCCAGAGAAGTTCTGCCATTACAATCCACGCAGGAAGGCTCCTAGGTGGATATCGTGGAGTGCTCGGAACCTGGATGGAGGTACTACGCCTGTGTTGATGCAATGGTGAGCTCTAATTTTGGTTTCATTTTTTCTGCCTATTTTCTCCTCGCCCTCTCTGATTCCTTTCTTTTTTAAAACAAAACGGGGCTAGAAGTGGTTACGTCGAATGCCATGATCCTCTTTGCCAATGTTTTAGAGTGAATTGATTGATGATTTTTGTGATGAAGTGTGGAGGCTGTGGGGTGTGTAGGAAGTGTCACTTCTTTACTTTCAACGGGTTCAACAGTTGTGACCATACCAAGTTCATCTTCACTTAACATAAGTATCTCATCCTCAAAATCACTACCACTATTGTTGTACCGACTGTTCTCCTCCCCATGGTAATCAACATAAACATCAGCTATACCTCCAACATCCATGTACTCTGACATTGTAACACACCAACCTTTAGCGTCCCCCCAAACCCCCAATATTTTACTGCAAAAAATCTAACCCTAATGCAGCGAGAGAGACGGCAAACTAGGACCACCAGAGGACCAGGACGTCAGAAACATACCTTCGCCTCTGTAATGATCGTCGCCGCTCCCAGCGATCATCCGCCCATCGCCATTGCTGTCGAAGGAGCAGAGGAGGAATGCCAGGGGACACCACCTCGAATGAAACGGGATGGGCCGCCGGTGCGGACCGGGCCAACTTCTACTCTCTCGACGCGCCGAAGCGGCCTTCTCCCTAAGCAAACCCGTCCATGTCGACAATCCCCATTTGAAAAAGAGTGCAAGCAGGTTAAGATTAGACGGGGATCAATAAGTTGAGTGCCGGTTTCAGGGATCAATAGTTTAGTAGGGTTTAAATTAAACGATCTCTATAAGTTTAAGGTTTATTTTAGACTGTTTCTTCATATAGTCCAAACATGCGGGGACTTTGTTTACCTCCAAATGACGAACCGTTTCTTAACCTTTGGTATGCAACTATGGACGAACGGCTCCCGTCACCTTGGAGCTGACAGTACAGCACGCGGACGACCAAACAACCAAGAAAGTACTCCGTAGTAACTTGGTGCGGAATCGCGTCCAGTGGCGCCAACACGGACGTCGATGACGCACGCCGTGTCGCCCGAGGGAACGGGCCGCGCGATTCGGGGGGTGCGAGAGCGATAGCGAACCTGCCGGGCGTGGCTCAACTCCTCCGCGAGCGAACGCGTTCCGTGCCTCGGTTCTGCCACCGCGCGCCGTCTGAATCCCACCCCCAGGGCATCGGTCCCGTGTCGCCGGTACCTCCCCGCGGCCGTGCGGGATTGGCAGGACGGAGATGCTGGGGCGCCGTCCGTCGCGGTGGTGCTTCCTCCGAGGATCTCCCTTGGATCGGCTAACCACACGGGAATCATTCTTTTCTTCCTAACCAAACGTGCTGGTGCTGCTCCCTTTTGACTAACATACTCTGATCACTGAGTATACTAGTACTAATTTTAATCTACTATCAGTACTGTGCAGTTCGATGATTCTGCCTAGAAACTCCATGCGGCCATGCGAGCAACGTGCCAAGCTAGGCCTGAGCGCTACTACTAGCTCGTACCTAACGCTGGCCGACTCTTGACCACTTCAATGTGACTACGTACCTCGGCATGTCTGGGTCTGGATTGTCTTGTCAGTTGTCGCTGGCCCTGTTCGGCTCAGATACGTTTTTTATTACTTCGCGTTCTAGGATTTTTTGAAATCAAACTTTGTCAACTTTGACCAAGAATATAGAAAAATATATAAATATTCATTATTCCAAATGCATATATTATGAAAATATAACTTACGAAGATTTCAATAGTATAAGTTTTATATCGTAGATACTTTTATTTTTTTCTAAATATTTGGTCAAACTTTAAAAAGTTTGACTTTGACTAAACCCAGAATGCGATCTAATTGTGAACGGAGGGAGTAGCAATGCGCATTCATTTCGATCGGGCTGCGTGTCATCACTGTTGCCGGTATACGGCTGCGGCTAGGGCAGGGGCCTTCAAAGCTCAACTACCGCTCTCGGGCCGTGTCCAGAACTCATCAAGAGGCCGGTTGGCATAGAAAAGTAAGAGTACTCATCGAAAAGCTGGTCTCCGTTTGACTGGTGATTACTAGCCACGTGCGCGCCGTTTATTTTCATACTCTCCTCCTACCTGTAGCCCAGATTCTGGCACGGTCCTCCCATGTTTCCTTTGCACAAAACAAGGGTGCACGGTTTTGCGTGGAAAACGTAGATGATCTTCTTTTGTCGTGTTCCCTGTCCGTTGCAAAGTAGAAGTAGTATTGACTCGACCTTCTAGATAACAGTTTGCCAATTCACATACGGTTGGCGGGCAGAATATTTGAATTATTCCAATGAAGTGCTTCCACTTAAACCTTCTGCCCCGCCATACAATTTTGTAAAAGAGGGGAAGAAAAGGTGAAATGGTTAGAGCATCTCCACTAGCATTCCAGGACGCCGATCCGGACGCTGAAATTAAGTCTGAACACCGCTCAGTCGCGTTCCCTGGAATCTCTTTTCGTCTGGATTCGGGCGAACTTTCGTCCGGGTTTCCCAGTCCATTCCTAGGATCCCGGGAACCCCATGGAAACACCGGACGAAGCGGAAATGGGCGTGGGCCAGCTCTGTCGGCGAGAGAAGGCCGAACTCCTGCCTTTTTCTTGCTCCCTCCCGCATTTCTTCCCCATCCCCCCACTCCCGCCACTTCGCCGAGCTCCCGCCCGCCATGCCACCCAAGAGCTTCGTCAAACCCAGATCGAATCTCGGCGAGGTTTCGGGGGAGAAGAAGGCGAGGAAGCCGAGAGCGCCGGTGACGAAGCTGGAGGGCATGCCCAGCGCCGAGTGGGCGGCCAAGTCATAGAGGCGGAAGATCGCGTCGGACGAACGGAAGGACAGTAATGAGAGGGCGAAGCTTAGGCAATAACAAGAGCAGGCGGCGACGTCAGAAGAGCAGGCAACGATGAGGGCGAACCAGGAGAAACAGGTGGCGGCATCGTGCGCGGCGATGATGGCGGCACCGTATCCCCCCCTGGGGAAGCCAGGCAAGCGTCGGCTCGCCGGCCGGATTCTCGCCGATCTCGTCGGCCGGGTTCCAGGAGAGCCAGGCGAACGCTCGGCAGAAGTACTCCTCGTCCCCCGAGTTTGACGACGGGTTCAACCCGAACATGGTCTTCCCCTGCCCCGTGACGCGCCTTCCTTCGGCCTTCAACGTCGACATCAACATCCCCTACTCCACCTCTCCGGCATACGCAGGGCCTTCGACGGCGATGCGCCACGGCCCACTGCCTTTTGGCGGAAGCTCGTCGCAAGCAACCAACAACGAGGCCTACGCGCGCACCATGTTCGGCGGAATGCCGGCCGGCCTTCCGGCCGGCATGTCGGCCAAGACATACATGGAGGACATGATCGCCCAAGGCTCGGCCGCCAACCCCTCCTTCTTCACGCAAGAACAGTCTCGGGCCGATGCCGAACACGGCATCGAGTCTCAGGATTTTGCCGACCTCGACGTCGAGGACCGCAGGCTGAACCGACGCAGGTCGAGGACGCCGAGGATGATGTCATGCTTCCAGCGAAGGGCAAGAAGGGCAAGAAGAAGCAAGTGGACGGTGCCTGAGGACCTCTGTCTCGCCGAAGCCTGGAAAACGGTGAGTATGGATCCCATCACCGGTGCAAACCAAAACTCCGACAACTATTTGAGGCGCGTGAAGCTAGCGTTCGACGAGCGTAGCCTTTGCGACCCGAAGTATAGAAAAATTTATATGGAGCGAGGGGAGAAGGCCATGACCAACCATTGGGGGCTCATCCAGCATGCGTGCAGCAAGTGGCACAACTGCGTGGAAGAGGTGGAACGCACACAAGACAGCGGGGAAAACATGGACAACAAGTTATTCGCGAACACTAGCCGAAGTTATGACAAGCTCAAGCATATCTTGACACACTTTGTCTTCCATTTTGCAGCTTCTTCGTGCACTCGCTTTGTATCGAGAGGACATGAAGGCGGAGTTCAAGTTCCACCATGTGTTCCACGAGATCGAGCACCGCGAAAAATGTCGGGACACTCGCCTGAGCCTCGTCAATACCAAGGACGACGTGTACAACCCGAAGGCCCCTCCCGCTGCTGCCGGCGAAGGAAGGCCGGAGATCGGCCAGAATAAGGCGAATATGCTCAAAGCCACCGGACCTCCCGCCGAGCGTCTCCAGGCTTCAATCGAGAAGTGCATCGTCAACACGAGGGTGCACGCCGAGAAGAGGGCCAAGAAGAGCGACGAGAGGTGGGCGCAGCTGATCGAGACCCAAGGGCAAAAGATGGCCCTCCTCAAGGCCAACTACGCCGCCAAGAAGAGGAACACGGATCTCCAGTTCCTGATGGGCGGTGAGGACACGTCGACGATGAGTTCGCCGGTCAAGGCCTGGTACATGGCGTGCCGCAATGCCATTCATCAGGAGGACATCGCCGAGATCACGCCTGGCACTGCACCGACCGCCCCTGCGTCGAACCCCACTGCTACGCCGAGCTCCACTTCCACCTCCTCCAACCAATCGGCCGAGATGCCCGACCACGCCGCAGGAGCCCATCCCCATCGACGTCTGATGGCCGAGCCTTTTTTACCCTGTTCTGTAATAATTTGTCGCCGTACTTGTTGGACGTAATTCTGTCGAACACCTTTTGGCCGAGATCTCGCCGGTGGGAACGATAAAAATTCAAAAATGTCGTCGTTTTCTCTTCACCTGGGAACTCGGCCTGGGAACACGAGTGGGAAACTCGGCGTTCCCAGGCCAAAACCGAGTTTCGTTCGGCCAAAAAAAAGTCTGGATTTCGGTCTGAGAACGCCCAACGAGTGGGGATGCTCTTAGAGCAATACTATAGTGAGTTGAAGCAAACACACTCTTAAGCATGTAACATAAAAGAGGCTACGATTCACAAAACCTATACTCCAACCATCCAACCATAATCTGAACTAATAAAAAGATAAACACACCATGCAGGTTATTGATGCGGGATATGCTAGGATGGACTCGGATGTTGTTGTGACAAGCCCTTCTAGATCACATTAACTCAGCTTGAGCTAGTGCGGTGGACCAGTACAATATGGACCAATACAATACTATACAAGTCATTACATAAGGCTCGTAAAATAGTGTTTCACAAAGATTATATCCCTCAAAATGGTACAACAGAATCATCGAGTTAACGAGAAGATTTTGCCATGAAAAACTCCCATATGTGGGAGTATGCTTTTATATTAACAGAGGATAGACGTGGCATAACGTACTGTACAAGACTAGGAGACCGATCCTTCCTAAAACATAGGACCGTACATTAATCCCAGATTTATATCTAATACACCCCTCAATGTAAACTTACGAGTACAAGGTTAAGATTGGAATGAAATATAGTACGCAGATGATGACTAGCTAGCTTGGTGAAGATACCGACAAGCTGATCTCCGGACACGATGAACCAAACGTCGAGAGCCCCCAAAGAAATTTTGTAATCGTGGGAGTTATGTTGTTGCATGGCTTCAAAAGACATGAGCATGGCGTAGAAGTCCGAGATTTTTAGCACTATGTCGAGATTGGTGTTGGAGGACATAGTGAGCGACGCCTGAAATGGAGTGAAGGACACGCCAAGGCCCACAATGATGTAGTAGATCAACTCTTCATCGGTCATATGAGTGTCAACAGGTGTCATATTGATGCGAGTTGAACTTCCCGTTGGGAAACCCCAAGAGAAGGTATGATGCAGCATAGCAGCAAGTTTTCCCTTATTAAGAAACCGAGGTTATCAAACCAGTAGGAGGAAGGAAACACCTCAAAGGTGTTGCAAGCAACGTGAAAACCTGCACAACACAAACTCAAGACTTTGCCCCAACTAATAGTGAGGTTGTCAATCTCACCGTTTGCTGTAACAAAGGATTAACTGTATGGTGTGGAAGGTGATGATGGTTTGCAGCAAGTAAACAGTAATAGTGGAAGATGTATCAATGGTAAAGATTGGACCGGGGTCCATAATTCACTAGAGGTGCTCTCCTTAGATAAACAACATGGCATGAAGGGTAAACAAATTACAGCAGAGTAATTGACAGGTACTGAGCAAGGCATAACAATGCAATACTAGACAAAAAGATCCTATGAGATTCGATTGGGCAATACAACAATATACATAGACCGCCATCCAACTGCATCTATGACTAGAAGTCCACCTTCAGGTTACCATCCGAACCCCCTCCAGTATTAAGTTGCAAGCAACAGACAACTGCTTTAAACAAAGTGTGTAAGGTAAACAATCCACTTGTTCCATAAACAAGAGACCGTTGTTTTCTCCCTAGTGGCAACGACACATCTACAACCGAAGAGATTTCTTTCACTTCCCTTGTAAACTAGAGGCATGAACCCACTATCGAGCATAAATACACCCTCTTGGAGCCACTAGCAACTAATTGGCCAAGATAGCTACTAACAACGGAGAGCATGCAAGATCACAAACAACACAGACATGATAGAATCAAATAGACAAAACCATTAATCAATCTGACATAGTAATCTCAATATCCATCACATCACTGCAAACACAACATGCATAATTACAAATAGATTAGATCTTGATCATGAACGGAGCTCACAAGATCCATACATGAAAGCACAAAGGAGGAGATACAACCATCTAGCTACTACATGGACCCGTAGTCCAAGGTGGAACTACTCATGCTTCATACTGGAGTCTGGCATGATGAAGAAGAAGGCCTCCGGGATGATCTCCCCTCCGGCAGGGTGCCGGGAAGAACTTCAGATCCCCCTGACCTAGGGACGATGGTGGCGACAGCTACAGACGGTTTCGTGGAGTTTTGATCGGATCCTAGGGTTTCTGCATCGGGGGATTCTTATAGGCGAAGAGGCGAGCCAGGGAGCCACCAAGGCGGCTGCACCCCCCCAGGCGCGGGATGGGCCCACCCGTGCGGCCAGGGGTTGTGCCCCCCCTGGTGAGCCTTCTCCGTCTCGTCTTCTGGCTTCGTGTTGCCCACGGTAAAATATTGACTTTGGCTTTTGTCCCGTCCAATTTCGAGAATATTGATTTTCTGCCTTTCTGGAACCAAAATCAGAAGAAAACAGACAGCTGGCACCGTGGCAACTTATTAATAGGGTAGTTCCAGAAAACATATAAAAACACCTAAAAGTGTAGACAAAGCAAAGCAAAGTAGATACTAAACAAGCATGGAACACCAAAAATTATGGATACGTTTCCGACGTATCAAGCACCCCCAAGCTTAACTCCTGCTCTTCCTCGAGTAGGTAAGTGATAAAAGAATAATTTTTGAGGTGACATGCGCCATCAAAACCAAGATCAAACCATTTGCAAGCATTGAAAGCTGGGATCAAATAACTCTAAACATGTGCATGAAAGATGGAGTTCTAACAATAAGACAAAGTAACTAAGCATGCAATATGAAAGGCTACAAACAAAGATCATGAATAACATGCATTGAAAAACGTTTGTTTGTTTCACATACAGAAAATATGGCATAGTGGCATTTAGCTTGTCCCTTATATTGTAGCAAATAGATGCATAGGACACCTTCAAAGTTCATAAGAGTGACTAGATACAAGTAGCACAAGAACAAGCAATATCAACAATATGCATCAATCAATAAGTTTTGGGACACTGCACATAGAACTAAGAATGAAAACTATGCTCTCTTAATGGTGCCTCAAGGTAGAAGGTGGAGACTCAACATAATAGTGGAAGAAAGGCCCTTCATAAAGGGAAGTAGGGATTTCAAGTTTCAAAAGGATATTCCAAAAATTATGGTACTTGTTAGCTTTCAGCCCTCATTGCCCCTATCATAAGCATCTTGAAGTGATTAAGGTTAAAGTGAACAAACTATGGAGTATATGCTTGACAAAGTATAAGTTGGCAATCTCATGTCCCTTGAATACGAGGGCCACACCTCATGCTACTCAACTTCAGTCACATGTAAGTTCTTGTCATAGTAAGTACATGCGTATCATAGAGAACCGCCAATGGGGTACCCCTTGCACATGGTACAGGAGCTATTCCATAACCAAAATGACAAGGCAAGCAGACAATAAGCATCTCAATGATATTTTATTTACTATGTGCATAGCTTTTTATTGAGGATGCTTCACAGAATGCTCATTATGGTGATGCTGAAAGTTTCCACCATGATTAGGCATGGCTTAGGCTAGCAGCCGAGGCGTTTCTCTAACAAAAAATACATAACTGCATGGACTTACAAGCTCCCTCTTTATTTCACACCGGTGACATCCATAGACAAAATAGCATGATATCAATTGTGTACAAAGTACAAGTGCAATGTTGAAAACGTTCCCCATGACAACATGGTTCTGCTAATTCCAACGTATAAGTGCAAGCATATACAACATAGATGACACAATGATTCATGTTTTTAGGGGCAAAGAATATAAAGTGTGCCATCAAGTTTGTGAGGGTTTTAATCACTAAGTTTTCACATAACAAAATACTTTTTAATTGGAAGATAGCTGAAAACAAGAATATACTTGGAATGGTGTAACACATCATGCATAGGAGTTTATAGTGGACACTTTGGAATAACTTGGTTTCTTGGGAGTTGGAAGCATGAGTAGAGCTTACTCATACAAGTGGAGGCTAGAAAAGACTAGGAGCAACCAACTAAGAGAGCAATAATGGCCATAATCATGTAGAGCAACAAAACATTACTAATCAAAGCATAGAGTGGTACTACAAGTCAAGGACTAAATGATCATAGAGGCTATGGTGACTTGTTCATAGTCATAACATGGTGTGAGCATGTGCCAAGTCAACCCAAACAAAGCATCAAAGGAGAATACCACAATACTATACTTTTGTATGCTAAAACAACGCATGATTCTTTCAAGGCACACTAAGCAATACCAATTGTTTGGAACAAGACATGCTACAACAATAATAACTAAGCATAAGGTCAAAACAACACCTAGCATGTCATGCTAAAGTCACAGTCAATGCAAGATCCTCTTGCACTTTTAAGCAAGAACTTTCTACTTCTTTCCAACACCAATTGACTTATTTGAAACAACACAGCGAGAACGGGGGTCCAAACTACTTTATTCAAGCAAACTAAACAAGTAAGCAAAACAAACGAAAACTAAGACGCTCCAAGAACAACACAACACTACATGAAACAATAAAAACGAAGTGTCTGGAAAGACCTGGAAAGACCTGAGCTTTTTATTGATGAAGAAGGGATGCCTTGGGCATCCCAAAGCTTTGACGCTTGTACCTCTTAGATATTTCTTGGGGTGACACCGGGGTGGCATCCCCAAGATTGAGATTTTGTCCATTCTTCATCTCATTACATCATTCTCTCTCTACACCTGAAATTTTTCCTTCATACAAAACTTCACACAATCTTCATTAGCAACATTAGTGTATTCAAAAGATAATAGACCTTTGGGTTTAGCTTTGGAACAACAAAAATTTTCATTAAAACACAAGCTACTGCAACAACTCCTTCAAAAATATCAATTCCCCAAAAGAGAACTCAAAAAGGAATCAATAAGAAGCAAATACAAATAATGGCAGAAATGTGTGAAAACAGACCAGCAGGTAGAAACCGATTTTTTCAAAAATCTTCTGTTGCTAAAATAAAAACGTGTTGAACTAATGACAATTATCTAACATACTGGGGGATTTATTCATAACTTTTCAGCTCAATCCGACTTACAGAGACTCCTCACGAATTTTTATGGTGGAGGACAGAAATTTGTTTCGGGACAGCAACTCCTCAAATCTTACTTCCCTCTCATTAGAGGTCATTCTTGGCACAAAAAGCAAACAAAAAGGATAAGGAGAGGTCATTACTAAAGTAATAACTTCCAAGACTCAAGGAAACTCTTGGGTTATCTCCCAACAAGTAGTTTTAGGCATGGCTTAGGCTAGCGACCCAGGCGTTTCTCTAACACATATATATAACTCCATGAACTCACAAGCTCCCCTTTTATTTCACACCGACGACATCCGCAAACAAAAGTGCAAGGTATCAACTGGATATGTATCCATAAGTGTTGAAAGCGTTCCCCGTGATAGCACGGTTCTGCTAACTCCCAGCCTATAATTTGCAAGCATATAACTTTCATGGACAATCACAATGGTTCAGGTTTATTAAGTGCAAGGAATAAAGTGTGCCATCAAGTTTGTGAGAGCTTTGCTAACTAACTTTCTCAAAACAGAAAAACATTTTTTTGGAAGAAAACAAGGCATAATGAATATGCACTAAAATAGCAAATGATGCTAATAGGTAGGTATGGTGGACACTGTTGGCAATATTGGTTTTAGGGAGTTGGATGCACAAGTAGAGCTCATACTCAGTGCAAGTGAAGGCTAGCAATAGAGAGGGATCGACAAACGAGAGAGCAATAATTGTCATAATCATGCTTTCAACAAAACATGACTAACTATGGCAAGAAAGTGATACAAGAACTCTGAGGCAAAATAAATCATCGAGGCTTACTGACTATTGTTTAGTAATATGCATGCGTGATTATGTGCCAAGTCGATTCACATGAAACATTCAGAGGAGGATACCACAATATAATACCAAGTTATGAATAAAACAATGCAAGCAAACATTCATATGACATGCTACAAACTATTAGCAAGCTGGAGATAATCACAAGAAAGCAAGAACTACTAAGCATCCATAAATAACATACACCTTACATGAACAGACTAAGCATGCTCACCATGATGAGTATATGTACAAAAATGAAAACAAATAGAGTTCGTTACCAGCCTCTTACCACACCTCAAGCTGTCTTAATCTTCATTATTGCCCTTCACTTGTGTGGCTTGAATAATAACATGAAACTAAACTCCACTGAGGATGGCTGAACCCTGCAAAGAACTCACAAAACCAAAGAAGAAGAACAAATATTTTTGGTGTTTTCGAATTTTTAAAGCAAGCAAACAAAGCAAAAACAAGCAAAGCAAAATCTTTTTGGGTTTTTCTTTAAGGAAAACCAAAGCTAAAAAGCAAAGAAACAAACCAAGAGAAATAACGAAAATATTTTTGGTACTTTTGTGTTCTGAGAAAGCAGAAACAAAAACCAAATAGAAAGCAAACAATGGATATACAAAGAACCGATGAAACATGATATATAGATGAGTGTGATGTCGGTATACCTCCCCCCAATCTTAGGCTTTTGGCCTAAGTGGGGCTCAATAGCGCGGGTAGTAACCCCAAGCTGGTGGGTCATCATAGGAATGATCATAGTCAGGCACTTGCAATGAAGAAGAAGACGTGCCCCAATCATAGGAGGTCTGCTGGTATGAAGACTCTCCCAAGTTGGAGGGCTGAACCGAATCATCTTCGGCATCCTATCCAACATTCTCCTCTTTCTGGGGGAGCTCTGCCACGTATGTGTCAAACTCCTCCTCCGTGAGAGACCATCCTTGCATGTTATCAAAATTAAACAAAACAGGTGCAGGCAAATAAACTATTTTCTCAGCCCTACCCCCTCTACAACCATGCTTGACAAAACATAATTCATACGGTAAACTTCTCACAGTAGCCCCTAAAGAAACAAAATTATGTTGAACCATGGAATCAAGATCAAGCCTCTCTATGGGGAACCGATAATCTGAATGGTGAGGCTCTAAACCATGGAAAGCTAACAACCTAGAGGCGATGAGACCTCCACAAATTCCACCCTTATCGCGGTTAGTAGTAAGACGGTAAGCTATCAAAGCACCTAGGTTATAATATCTATCCCTATTCAAAGCAGCTGCGATAAAAGCTAGATCAAAAGAAGATAACTTTTTAGCAATCTTTCTAGCAAGAACACACTTGGGAATGAAATAGGCAAAATATCTAATGGATGGGAACTGAATGTTCTAAATTTTACCACTTCCCTTTGAGAAGTCGAAACCTTGGTAAATTTCAGCATATAAATCCATAAGTGACTTGGGCCTCTCCTTGATCTTCTCACAAGATCCCCAATGAGGTACTATAATTGCTGCACAAAAATCAGCAAAAGGCAGGTCGACAGCTATATTGTATATTTTATAATGGACCAGGGTATTAGATGAAGACCAAGTAAACCAGAAGTCCTGCACCATAGCCATGGTTAGCTTAACATATTGAAGAGGTTCCCCTTCAACGAAATGTTCCAACCCTGCATTGATAATCATAGTTTGGAAATCCTGGAGGATTCCCGTGGCTCTCATAAATTCATGGCATGGATATATGGAAGGGAAGACTCCTTACTCACGATGAACTTTCATTGGCTTAGATACCATCAAATCATATTGATTCGGTGGGTATGCACTCATCTTCCTTTTTGAAATTTTTAGACAAAAATCAAACCAATTGATTTCCAAGTTGATAAATGATGAGAAACTACTATAGGAATTTGTTAGAGGGCTACACATGCATCAAAATGTAATCTCTAAGCATAGAACAAGCATGCGAGCTCACACAACCTAACACCTATAGCAGCAAAATACTCAAGATATAATCTACCAATCACAAATCTAATTGGACAAGCGGAGGAGGCACATACCAAGGAGCAATCCCTCCAAAAATCAACAGCAAAGATGGGCTGAGCAAGGAGATCGAATATCGGGAGCAAAAACAACAAGGACTCGAGCTTGAGAAAGTTTTCTGGTGTTTTTCGGGAGAGAGAAAGAAGATGGATTGGAGGAGACACTTTGGAGGGCCACAGGTGGGCCACACCCTGGCCAGGCGCCACCTAGGGGCTGGCCGCTCACCAGTGTCTGTGGCACAGGGGTCTGGGTCACTCAGTGTCCTTTGCCCCTTTTTCGAGGAAAAATTTATTATGAACTTTCTGGGATTTATAGGGAAACTTTATTTTTGGCCAATTTTTAGGGTATGAAAATTGATTTTCTCGCAGAAAAGAATTTTTTAGAAGAAGCAAACGCAAACAAGAACCAATACTACAGAAGTTCTAGGACACTCTAACAAGCAAACAACTAGCAAAACCAAAGCTAACAAGAGAAAAGGGCAAAGACTAGGAAGGGAAAAAGTAAAAGTGAGCAAGTATAACCACAGTAAAACATTGTTTTGTTCATTAAAATCCTTTTGTTAACAAGGTTGATCAAGTCTTGTTACCAAAACAATCTTATATGAAACAAAACTTTGCATTCCACAAGGTGATTATGTTACCTCAAACTTGATAGCAATGGTCCCAATCATAATAGTTTCAAAACTTTCTTGTGGAATGCGACAATATATTTCTCAAACCTTGATGCTCTCAATATTTTCAATGGAATTCAGGCAATAGCTCTTAGCAACCTTCTTGGGGAAATACACAGTATGCTATTTTTCATTAATATTAAATGTTACTTTTCCTTGATTGCAATTGATGACAACACCTGCAGTATTAAGAAAAGGTCTCCCAAGAATAATAGACATATTATCATCTTCAGGCATTTCAAGCACAACAAAATCAGTTAAAACCAAGCAATTATGAGCCACCTGAACAGGAACATCCTCACATATACCAACAGGAATAGTAGTAGACTTATCAGCCATTTGCAAAGATATATCAGTTGGTATCAACTTTTCTAGCTGGAGTCTCTTGTAGAGAGAAAAAGGCATAACACTAACTCCAGCTCCCAAATCACATAAAGCAGTTCTAACATAATTATTCTTAATAGAGCAAGGAATAGTTGGTATACCTGGATCACCAATTTTCTTTGGAACCTTACCATTGAAGGAATAATTAGCAAGCAAAGTAGAAATCTCCTCATTAGGAATCTTCCTTTTATTAGAGACAATATCCTTCATATACTTTGAATAAGGGGGAAACTTAATAGCATCAGTCAAAGGAACTTGCAAAAATAAAGGCTTCATCCACTCACAAAACTTGTTGTAGTGTTCTTCCTCCTTTGACTTGAGATTCTTACCTAGAAAAGGCATAGGCTTCTGCACCCAAGGTTATCTCTCACTACCATGTTTATTAGCAATAAAATCTTCCTTAGTGTACCTAGTGTTCTTAGTGTGCTTCTCGAGTTCTTCCTCAACTTCCTCCTTATCAGGAGCATCATTTTTATCATTACCACTCTCAGTTTCAGCATCAGAGAGAGATATACTATTAGGATCTACAGCAGGTTCAAGTGGTTCCTCAACTATTTTATGTTTATTTATCTTACGAGGACTGCCACTACTATCACCTTGTTGATAATCCTGCTCAATTCTTTTAGGGTGTCCTTCAGGATATAAGGGATCTTGTGTAGCTATACCACTCCTAGTTCTAATTCAATAAGCATGTTTATCTCCTGAGGAATTAACTAGCATATCATTTTGTACCTTAGCAAGTTGATCAATTTGAGATTGAACCATTTGAAAGTGTTTACAAAGCATTTTAATATCATTAGAAGTTCTTTCCACAATGTCTTTCAACTCTTTAATAGCTCTAGAGTTTTCCAACAAATGATTCTGAACTTGTTTATTAAGATTACCTTGTTTAACTATAAATGTGTCAAGTTCCTATAAGCATTGATCAGGGGGCTTACCATAGGGAATATCACCTTCATCAAAGTGGAGACAATGTACCTCAATAGTAGATGAGTGGGGAATTGGCTTGCATAATTCTTCTATCGGAGGTAGATTTTTCACATCTTTAGCTCTAATACCTTTCTCCTTAAGACATTTCTTAGCTTCCTTCATCACTTCATCATTTAATGCAACAACTCCCCTCTTCTTTGGTGTTGGTATTGGAACTGGTTCTGGAGTAATAGGCTTAGGTGTATTTAGCTCAGTTGAAGTCCAATCATCATAATTCTTGCTTGTTTTAGCCATTAATTCTTCAGCATCTATAGGAGTTATTTTCCTAAAAACACAATCAGCAAAGCTATCTAGGTATGTCCTAGAATCATCGGTTTGTCCATTATAATAAATATCAAGAAGCTCATTTTTAGGCAATGGACATCCAGGATGTGCATGAATCAAGGCACGGAACCTTGTCCATGACTCATGCAATTTATCTTCTTCTCCCCGTTTAAAATTGATGATCCACAAGTATAGGGGATCACAACAGTCTTCGCGGGTAGTATTACCCAATTTATTGATTCGACACAAGGGGAGCCAAAGAACACTTGCAAGCCTTAACAACTGAGTTGTCAATTCAGATGCACCTGGAAATAGTTCTTGCTCACAGAAGTTTATTAGTAGCAACAGTTTGTAATAGCAACAGCAAAGCAACAGCAACAATAGAACAAGAGCAACAGTAACAGTAGTAGCAAACAGTAGGATATGAGCGCGGTAGGCATAGGGATGGATGGACGGGCGTTGCATGGACGAGTCTAAACATATAACTTCAAGATCTAGGGCATTGCAGATAAATAAGAATAAGCATCCAAGTAGTAAAAAATCATAGGCATGTGCTCCATATAGAGTCATGCGTGCTCGCAATGAGAACTTGCATAATATCTTCTGTCCAGCCAGCCCGTGGCAGCGGGGCCTCTAGGGAACTACTGGAAATTAAGGTGCTCCTTTTAATAGAGCACCGAAGCAAAGCATTAACACTCCTTGAACACATGTGATCCTCACACCACAGCCATCCTCTCCGGTTGTCACAATTTCTGTCACTTCGGGGCCTTTGGATCCAGACAATGATATGTGTACAGAACTTGCAGATAAGATCACAAACAATAGTATCATAATGATTCAATAATAAGTTCAGATCTGAGATCATGGCACTTGGGCCCTAGTGACAAGCATTAAGCACAACAAGTTGCAACAAAGTCAAATAGCACTAATGGAGATACTAGGCACTATGCCCTAACAATCTTATGCGATTACATGATAGAACTCATCCAATCCCTACCATCCCCATAGCCTACAGCGGGGGATTACTCACTCATGGATGAGAGAAACATTGATGGTTGATGGAGAGGCATTGGTGATGACGATGGCGATGATTCTCTCCAAATTCCCCGTCCCGGTAGGGTGTCAGAACGGAGTTTCTAGATCCGAATCTTGGTTTCTGATGGTGGTGGTGCAGAGGAATTCTTTCTAGAAAAACGTCGAACCCCCCTCGGTTTTTAGGTCAAGGGGTAACTTATAGGTGAAGGGGGAGGCCGAGGGGGTGCCTGGGGTGGTCGCACCCCCCTAGGCGTGGCTAGGCCTGGCCCGCGCCTGGCAGGGGTGTGGGCCCTTCAGGCCTCCACTTCGTCTCGTACTCTGGCTCCATGGATCTTCTGGTGAAATACGATTTTTGGCATATTTTCCGGGATTTTTCCTTATAGTTGATTTTCTGCACAAAAACTAGACACCAAGGTAATTCTGCTGAAAACAGCGTCAGTCTGTGTTAGTTGTATCCAAATCACACAAGTTTAGAGGAGAAACAATAGGAAAAGTGTTCGGGAAAGTAGATACGTTTTGGACGTATCAACTCCCCCCAAGCTTAGCTTATTGCTTGTCCTCAAGCAATTCAGTTGAAAACTGAGTGCGATAAAAGAACTTTCACGAACACATTTGCTTCATATGATGTATTTATTCTCAGCACAGGATTAGATACTTAAACCATTCATAATAAGGAGCATGCAACCAACTCTACTCAATAGTCCTTGCAAGC
This sequence comes from Avena insularis, assembly GCA_023614405.1. Lineage (NCBI taxonomy): Eukaryota > Viridiplantae > Streptophyta > Magnoliopsida > Poales > Poaceae > Avena > Avena insularis. Next base: position 215,518,165 of record CM042685.1, on the reverse strand, counting down.
TATGAAGAGAGACCAACTCAATAATAGTAAGTAGCATGGAACATAAACATAAGCAACATTGCAATGCTCATAAAAAGGTATGGTAGAGTGGTATCTCGCTTGCCTTTGTTTGTAGAGCACGATATAAATGCCAAAGCACCTCTGAAGTTCAAGTGAATACTAGAGGTAAAAATATCAGAGATACAAGCATCAAAGTCATGACATAATTAACCAAGTTTTGGAACAAACACAAGAATGAAAACTATGCTCTCAAGAAGGTTCTCATAGAATAAGTGGTGACTCAACAAGGAAGTGAAAAGGTTTTGAAAAGTTTGAAAGGGTTCCAAATGCTGAAAGTAAGGCACTCAATAGATTTGAGCTCTCATTGCCCCTATCATAGGCATCTTTATATGGTTAAGGTGAAAGTGAGGTCCAATATGAGTTATATGCTTGATAGACCATAAACTGGAAATCCCATGTCCCTTGAGTACGAGGGCCGCTCCGCATGCTACTCAACTTTGGTTACCTATAAGTTCTTGTCATTGTAAATACATGCATATCATAGAGAACCGCCAGGGGGTACCCCTTGCACATGATACAGGATCTATCCCGTGATCAAAATGACAAGGCAAGCATACAATGAGCATCTCAGCGATCTTTTTATTTACTATGTGCATAGCTTTTTATTGAGGATGCTTCACATAATGCTCATTATGGTGATGCTGCAAGTTTCCACCATGATTGGGCATGGCTTAGGCTAGCGGCCCAGGCGTTTCTCTAACACACATATATACTCCATGAACTCACAAGTTCCCCTTTTATTTCACACCGACGACATCCACACACAAAAGAGCAAGGTATCAAGTGGATATGTATCCATAAGTGTTGAAAGCGTTCCCCATGACAGCACGGTTCTACTAACTCCCAGCATATAATTTACAAACATATAACTTTCATGGATAGGTCACAATGGTTCATGATTATTAAGTGCAAGAAATAAAGTGTGCCATCAAGTTCGTGAGAGCTTTACTAACTAACTTTCTCAAAGCAGTCAAACATTTTGTTTGGAAGAAAACAAGGCATATAGAATATGCACTAAAATAGCAAATGATGCTAATAGGTAGGTATGGTGGACACAGCTGGCAACATTGGTTTTGGGGAGTTGGAAACACAAGTAGAACTCATACTCAGTGCAAGTGAAGTATAGCAATAGAGAGGGATCGACAAACAAGAGAGCAATAGCTGTCATAATCATGCTTGCAACAAAACATGACTAATTATGGCATGAAAGTGATACAAGAACTCTGAGGCAAAATAAATCATCAAGGCTTACTGACTATTGTTTAGTCATATGCATGCGAGAGCATGTGCCAAGTCGATTCACATGAAACTTTTAGAGGAGGATACCACAATATCATACCAAAATATGAATAAAACAATGCAAGCAAACATTCATATGACATGCTACAAACTATTAGCAAGCTGTAGCTAATCATAAGAGAGCAAGAACTACTAAGCATCCATAAATAACATACACCTTACATGAACAGACTAAGCATGCTCACAATGATGAGTATATGTACAAAAAAGAAAACAAATAGAGTTTGTTACCAGCCTCTTACCACACCTCAAGTTGTCTTAATCTTCATTATTGCCCTTCACTTGTGTGACTTGAATAATAACATAAAACCAAAATCCACTGAGGACGGCTGAACCCTGCAAAGAACTCACAAAACCAAAGAAGAAGAACAAAGATTTTTGGTGTTTTTGATTTTTTTAAACAAGCAAACAAAGCAAAATCTTTTTGGATTTTCTTTAAGGCAAACCAAAGCTAAAAAGCAAAGAAACAAACCAAGAGAAACAACGAAAATATTTTTGGTATTTTTGTGTTTTGAGAAAGCAGTAGCAAGAACCAAAAAGAAAGCGAAACAATGGATATACAAAGAACCGACCAAACATGATATATAGATGAGTGTGATGTCGGTATACCTTCCCCAAGCTTAGGATTTTGGCCTAAGCGGGGCTCAATCCCATGGTGCCCAAAAAGGTGCACCTCCATAATACGACGAGGAGGCCCCTTCGTCCTAGTAAGAGCTCGAGGACTCCCCTGTGTAGTGCACATAGGGGTCGTATGAGGGCACGTCCCCCGATAGTGTCCATGGAAGCCAAGCATGCGCAGCTTGTCGTCCATCTCCTCCTTGGAGCGTGACAAAGGTCCCTGAGAAATACTGAACAAAGTGGGTTGGGGGAGAGGAATCCCTCTCTCTTCCCCATCAATAGACATCATTCTATAAGCAAGGCTCTCAAGGGTAGAGCCAACAGTGACAAAGTGATGCGCTTTCATAGCAGCAAGATCAAGCCTCTGAGGAGCTAGAACTGTATCATTTGGATCAACAGCAAGGTCTAGGGCAGCAACAACACATGCAACAATAATTTCTCCATAAATGGGTCCCTTAGCAGCTAAACGAAGATCAATGAGAGAACCAAGATTGTACTTAGTTTCATTGTTGAGCGCAGCAGCTATGAAGGCCAAATGATAGTTGGAAATATTACTAGTGTTCTCCCTACCAAGAACACTAGTGGCAAGATAATAGGCAAAGTACCTGATGGCTGGGAGTTGAATATTTCTTATCTTTTTCAGTTGGGCTCTATGGTCCTCATCATTAGTTATCCCATGGTAGAGCTCCAAAAAATCAGCGGGTTGAGCTGGAATCTTCTTTGCCGACCCAGCTGTACCAAGTCCTAGGGCCGCACAAAATTTATTCAACGTCATGGTGTAAGGCCTACCATAAATTTTGAAGGACACATCTGGTTTGAACATGTTGTTAGTAAAATAAAAGCTCTCCACAAATGTTTTAGTGAGCGTAGCATATTGCACGCTCTCATCCTGCATATAATTTGTTAGACCAACCCTCTGAACCAAAGTTAGAAAATCATCAAGAATCCCAGCAGCCCGCAAGAAGGTTTGGAAAGGAGAGGTGGAAGGGTGTGCATCCCCCTCATCTCCCTCGTCGCCAACTCGCGGTGTAATGAGATCCTTGTTGTATGAAGTCCTGAATCGGGAGGATGATATTGAAGGCCTTGCCCTCCTAGGTGCATCACCCCAAATATTTCTCCAAATGTGTGGTTGTCCATGACCACTTTTTTCTAAAAAATTTAGACAAACATCAAACCAAGTGATTTCCAAGTTGATAAATGATGAGAAACTACTATAGAAACTTGCTAGAGGGCTACACATGCATCAAAATGGAATCTCTAAGCATAGAACAAGCATGCAAGATCACACAACCTGTCACCTATAGCAGCAAAATACTCAAGATACTGTTGGAGATATGCCCTAGAGGCAATAATAAATGTAGTTATTATTATATCTTTGTGTTTATGATAAATGTTTACATTCATGCTATAATAGTATTAACAAGGAAACATTGATACTTGTGTGATTTGTAAACTTAATTTGAAGTCCCTAGTTAAGCCTCTATATAATACTAGCTTGTTGGTTAATAGATGATTGTGGTTTCCCTATCATGAACATTGAGATGTTATTAACAACAAGATCATATCGTTAGGAGAATGATATGGTGGACATACTCCTATAGATAAGCGTAGCATAAAGATCAAGTCATTTTAATAGTTCAATTGCTATATGCTTTCTGATACATAGTAACCTAATTCCTTCGACCATGAGATCATGCATATCACCTTTACCGGATGGATGCTTTGATGACATCAAACACCACACCGTAACTGGGTGGCTATAAAGGTGGCATTGAGTATTCGGAAAGTATTGGTTGAAACACATGGATCAAGAGTGGGATTTGTCCATCCATATGACGGATAGATATACTCTAGGCCCTCTCGGTGAAATGTCATCCAATTAGCTTGCAAGCATGTGACTGGCTCACAAGGGATCACATATCACGGGAACGAGAAAAGAGTACTTATCGGTAACGAGGTTGAACTAGGTATGCAGAGATACCGACGATCATAACCTCGGATAAGTAAACTATCGTGAGACAAAGGGAAATTGGTATCGGATGTAAGTGGTTCATTCGATCGCAAAGTAATCGTAGAAATATGTGGGAGCCATATGAATTTTCAGATTCCTCTATTGGTTATTGATCGGAGAAGTGTCTCGATCATGTCCGCATAATTCACGAACCGTAGGGAGACACACTTAAGGATTCGACGTTGTTTGAGTAGTTATGGAATGATGAGAAAGAGACTGAATGTTGTTCGAAGTCTCGGATGGGATCCGGGATATCACGAGGAGATCCGAAATGGTCCAGAGAATAAGGTTCATATAAGTAAAGTCCCGTTTCGGAGTTGGAGAATGGTTCCGGTGTTTTCATCGGGAATGTTCTAGAAGGTTCCGGAATGTCCGGCACTCCGGAGGGGAAGGGTACATGAATGTGTTATATCAATTTGGTATGATTGCATCATGTACTAAGTTTCATCGCTGAACCAAATAAAGGATTAATTCAAATCCTAGTTTGAAAAGTCAAACGGCTAGTTTGAAAGTCAAACGGCTAATTTTGGAAAGAGGAAAAGAGGAGGAAACCGAGTTGGGGAGGAGTTCCTCCTCCCCACCGCCGGCGCACCACCCAAGCCGAGTTGGGGAGGGACTCCTCTCCCTCCCCTTGGCCGGCCGGCCCCTCCACCTATATAAGGAGGGGCAGGGCTCCCTCCTAGAGACACACAAGATCCTCTCCTCCAAACCCTAGTACCAAGCCGCCGCCGCCTCCATAGCCGCCGCCGGCCCTAGGGCACTCGCCGCCGCCGCCTAGGTGAAACCCTAGCCGCCGGCCTAGCCCCCTCCTCGGCGTGTCTAAACCCTAGATCGTCGAGGGACTCTCTCATACTCCACCATACTCGCTCCGGCTTAAGGCGAAGCCCTGCGAGATCTCCCCTCTACTTCCGGTACCACGCCGTTGTCCTTGGGAATCGCGAGAGAGTGCTACAACCTCCGCTTCTGCTGGAACAAGGAGAGGAAGGTCTTCGTCAAGAACGTAGCGATGTGACCCATGGGAGGCGCCTTGCCGAGCACGCTTGGAAGGATCGTCTGCGATCTTGAGATCGAAGAATGCGACTACATCACCCACGAGAATCCGCCTCGTTAAACACTTTGGAATCTTCGAGGTGAGTTATTCTATCGACTCGTTGCTATAATCTAGTAGATAGATCTTGGCCTGTTTGTTTGTATGCTAGAATTTTTTGTTTTCCATGCTACTGAAACCCTACGATGGTATCGAGCCGTGTCTATATGTAGATCTGTTGCCGAGTAGAACACAATGGTCATTGTGGGCGTTGATGCTTTATTGTCGATTGCTTCTTGTGTACTTTGCATCTTGCGGTATGTTGGGATGAAGCGGGCTAACCTTACATGAAATTGTTCATGAGACTTGCTCCACGCTTGACATGCAACTTGTATTGCATAAGTGGCTTTATGGTGCCTGTTTCTCCTAGCATAGTTAAGATCCAATTTACAACGGGTGATTAACAATACTAGTATCAATGTTGTGGTTCATGTTCCTAAGTTAGAATGACACTTATTGAAAGCCCCAAACCACGTAAAATATGCAAAGAAAGTAGAGGCGTCTAACGTTGTTTTGCAGGGGTGTCTTGTGATGTGATATGGCCATGATTGTGATTATATTTGATGTATGCAATGTTCCTTATTGTAAGTTGGCAACCGGCAGGGAATATATGGTTGTCTTTAATTTATGTTAAGACCAGCGTGTCTATTCAAAGTAGTTGTAATAGTTGAAGCCGGTGGACGACAACCATGGAGAAGCGTCATTGACCTTGATGCAATGCCGGTGATGATGGAGATCATGTTCGTGCTAGAAGATGGAGATCGGAAGCACAAAGAAGAAAGGCCATATCATATCACATATTATGAATTGCATGTGATGTTAATCCTTTATGCATCTTGTATTGCTTAGTAGACAACGGTAGCATTATAAGATGATCCCTCATGCACATGAATTTCAAGTCATAAAGTGTTCACCCTTAGTTAGCACCGTTGCTAAAGCTTGTTGTTTCGAAGCACCACGTGATGATCGGGTGTGTTAGATTCCGCAAGTGTATACAATGTGAGCAAGCCAGATTTGCTCATGCGGAAACTAAGGTTTGATCTTGTGAGCCTAGCATGTCTGAGACATGGTTTCGAACACGGATCACCGAAAGGTAAAGCATGAATCATATAGTAGATATGATGAACATGTCGATTGTTCGCCATTGAAACTATATCAACTCTCGTGATGATCGGTGTTGATGTGGTGGATTTGGTTCGTGTGATCACTAAAACAATGTGAGGGATATTGTTTTGAGTGGGAGTTCACCTAGATTAAATTTATTATTAATTTGAACTCAATTTGTCATAAACTTAGTCTAAACTATTGCAAATATGTTGTAGATCAATGGCAGCCCCTACCATCAATTTTAATGCGTTCCTAGAGAAAGAAAAGTTGAAAAACAATGGAAGCAACTTCGCGGATTGGTTCCACAATTTGAGGATTGTCCTCACAGCTGGTAATTTGACCTATGTCTGGATGCACATTGGGTGAACCACTGCGACCATCGCTACCGATGAAGTAAAGAATGTTTACCTCACTCGGAAGACTCAGTACTCCACAGTTCAGTGTGCTATCTCGTATGGTTTAGAATTGGAGCTTCAGAAAAGGTTTGAGAATTCAGACCCATATGATATTGTCGAGGATCTCAAATTGATTTTTGAGACTCATGCGGCAATTGAAAGCTATGAGGCTTCTGAAAAGTTCTTTAAGCGCAAGATGGAAGAGGGCAGCTCGTCGGTGAGCATGTGCTTAAGATGTGCAGACGCAAACAAACTTCAAAGCTTGGGTATAGTGATTCCTAATGCTTTGGGGATTTACCGTGTCCTCCAATCACTACCACCAAGTTACAAGAACTTTGTGATGAACTACAACATGCAGAACATGAACAAGACATTGCCAGAACTCTTTGCCATGTTTAAGTCTGCAGAAGTGGAGATCAAGAAAGAGCATCAAGTGTTGTTGGTCAATAAGACCACCAAATTCAAGAAAGGCAAGTCTAAGCAGAAGGGACACTTCAAGAAGGGTGGTAAGAAAGTTACCACGCCAACGAAGAAGACCAAGGCTGGACCTAAGCACGATCTTGAGTGCTTTTCTTGCAAGGGAGAAGGTCATCGAAGCGAATTGCCCAAAGTACTTGGCGGATTTGAAGAACGGCAACATCAAGAAGAAAGGTATATCGATATACATGTTATTGATGTGTATCTCACTAGTACTTGTAGTAGTGCACAGGTATTTGATCTTGGTTCGGTTGCTCATATTTGTAACTCAAGCAGGTCTTTGCGAATAAACGGAAGCTAGCGAAGAAGCGAGGTGACGATCGGCGTTGAAGCGGATCAAAGGTTGATGTGATCGCGGTCGGCACGCTACCCCTTCATCTACCATCGGGATTAGTTTTATACTTAAATAATTGTTATTTGGTGCCTGCGTTAAGCATGAACATTATATCGGGATCTTGTTTATTGCGAGACGGTTACTTGTTTAAGTCCGAGAATAATGGTTGTTCGATTTATATGAGTAATATGTTTTATGCACATGCACCTTTGATAGATGGTCTATTCTTGTTTAATCTCGATAGTGGAAATACACATATTAATAACATTGAGGCTAAACGTTTGAAATCGAGCGATAACTCGACCTATATGTGGCACTGTCGTCTTGGTCACATTGGAGTGAAGCGCATGAAGAAAGTCCATTCCGATGGACTTCTTGAATCACTTGATTTTGAATCACTTGAAAGATGCGAAGCATGTCTGATGGGTAAAATGACTAAGACTCCATTTTCTGGTATGATGGAGCGGGCTACGGACTTATTGGAAATCATACATACCGATGTGTGTGGTCCAATGAGTGTAGCATCGCACGGTGGTTATCGTTATGTTCTTACCTTCACGGATGACTTGAGTAGATATGGGTATATCTATTTCATGAAACATAAATCCGAAACTTTCGAGAAGTTTAAGGAATTTCAAAGTGAGGTAGAGAATCAACGTAGCAAGAAGATTAAATTTCTACATTCTGATTGTGGAGGTGAATATCTAAGTTACGAGTTTAGCAAGCATTTGAAGAAATGCGGAATACTTTCACAATTGACACCGCCGGGAACACCACAACGTAATGGTGTGTCCGAACGTCATAATCGAACTCTCTTAGATATGGTTCGTTCTATGATGTCACTTACAGATTTACCGCTATCATTTTGGGGTTATGCATTAGAAACAGCCGCATTCACTTTAAATAGGGCACCATCTAAATCCGTTGAAACGACACCGTATGAATTATGGTTTGGGAAGAAACCTAGATTATCGTTCCTTAAAGTTTGGGGATGCGAAGCCTATGTAAAGAAGTTACAGCCGGACAAGCTTGAACCCAAAGCGGAAAAATGCGTCTTCATTGGATACCCGAAGGAAACTATTGGGTATACCTTCTATCATAGATCCGAAGGCAAAATCTTTGTTGCCAAGAATGGATCCTTTCTAGAGAAGGAATTTCTCTCGAAAGAAGTGACTGGAAGGAAAGTAGAACTCGACGAGGTTGTCGAACATTCTCTCGAAATTGCGAGTAGCGCAGCACCGGAAGAAGTTCCTGTGGTGCCTGCACTAGTTAGAGAGGAAGCTAATGATGATGATCATGAAACTTCGGTTGAAGTTGCTACAGAGCCTCGCAGGTCAACGAGAACTCGTACCACTCCAGTTGGTATGATCCGTTATGAATGTCATGTTGGTGGATAACACCGATGACCGAGACATATGAGGAAGCAATGATGAGCCCAGATTCCAATAAATGGCAAGAAGCCATGAAATCCGAGATTGGATCCATGTACGAAAACCAAGTATGGACTTTGGTGGACTTAGGATGGCGGAAGGCTCGAGAACAAATGGATTTTCAAGAAGAAAGCAGATGCTGATGGTAGTGTTATCATCTATAAAGCTCGACTTGTCGCAAAGGGTTTCGACAAATTCAAGGAGTTGACTACGATGAGACTTTCTCACCAAGATGCGAAGCTAAAATCTGTGAGGATTATGTTAGCAATCTGCATATTTTGATTATGAGATATGGCTGATGGATGTCAAAACAACATTCCTCAATGGAGACATTGATGAAGAGTTGTATATGATGCAACCCAAAGGTTTTGTCGATCCTAAAGATGCTAACAAGGTATGCAAACTTCAACGGTCCATTTATGGATTGAAGCAAGCATCCGAAGTTGGAATCAATGTTTTGAGAAGGTGATCAAAAGTTTTGGTTTTATACAAACTTATGGAGAAGCTTGTATTTACAAGAAAGTGAGTGGGAGCTCTGTAGCATTCTTAATACTATATGTAGATGACATAGTGTTGATTGGGAATGATGTAGACCTTCTTAATAGTGTCAAAGAATATTTGAATAATAGTTTTCAATGAAGGATCTTGGCAAAGCAGCTTACATATTAGGCATAAAGATTTATAGAGATAGATCGAACGCCAAATATCATTGTCACAAAGTACATATTTGGACAAAGTTCTAAAGAGGTTTGGAATGGAAGATAGCAAGAAAGGGTTCTTGCCCATGTTGCTAATATGACCTTGAGTAAAACTCAAAGTCCGACATCGCGAAGATAGAGAAAGGATGAGTAAGACTCTATGCCTCAGCCATAGGATCTCTAATGTATGCCATGCTATGTACTAGACCCGACATTGCATATCTTTAGTTTAACTAGCGAGATATCAAAGTGATCCGAGTAGATCATTGGACATGATCAAAAACATTCTTAAGTACTTGAGAAGAACTAAGGATATGGTTCTTTCTTATGGAGGTGATGAACAGCTCGTTGTAAATGGTTACACCGATGCTAGTTGGAACACCGATCCGGATGATTCTAAATCACAATCTGGATACGTATTTATTTTGAATGGTGCAGCAGTTAGCTGGAGGAGTGCAAAGCAAAGCGTTGTGGCGAGATTTTCAACTGAATCGGTATACATGGCTGCTTCGGAGGCTTCACAAGAAGCAATATGGATGAAAGAGTTCATTACAGAGCTGGGTGTGGTTCCTAGTGCGCTGGACCCAATGTCTATCTACTGTGATAACATGGGCGCCATAGCCAATGCGCAAGAACCAAGGTCACACAAGAAGCTGAAGCACATCAAGCTACGTTTTCACGCTATTCGAGAACATATCCAAGATGGATAAAGATTTGCAAAGTACACACAGATCTGAATGTGGCGGATCCGTTGACTAAACCTCTCCCGAGGGCAAAACATGACCAGCACCAAACTGCCATGGGTGTTCGGTATATTACCATGTAATCTAGATTAGATGACTCTAGTGCAAGTGGGAGACTGTTGGAGATATGCCCTAGAGGCAATAATAAATGTAGTTATTATTATATCTTTGTGTTTATGATAAATGTTTACATTCATGCTATAATAGTATTAACAAGGAAACATTGATACTTGTGTGATTTGTAAACTTAATTTGAAGTCCCTAGTTAAGCCTCTATATAATACTAGCTTGTTGGTTAATAGATGATTGTGGTTTCCCTATCATGAACATTGAGATGTTATTAACAACAAGATCATATCGTTAGGAGAATGATATGGTGTACATACTCCTATAGATAAGCGTAGCATAAAGATCAAGTCATTTTAATAGTTCAATTGCTATATGCTTTCTGATACATAGTAACCTAATTCCTTCGACCATGAGATCATGCATATCACCTTTACCGTATGGATGCTTTGATGACATCAAACACCACACCGTAACTGGGTGGCTATAAAGGTGGCATTGAGTATTCGGAAAGTATTGGTTGAAACACATGGATCAAGAGTGGGATTTGTCCATCCATATGACGGATAGATATACTCTGGGCCCTCTCGGTGAAAGGTCATCCAATTAGCTTGCAAGCATGTGACTGTCTCACAAGGGATCACATATCACGGGAACGAGAAAAGAGTACTTATCGGTAACGAGGTTGAACTAGGTATGCAGAGATACCGACGATCATAACCTCGGATAAGTAAACTATCGTGAGACAAAGGGAAATTGGTATCGTATGTAAGTGGTTCATTCGATCGCAAAGTAATCGTAGAAATATGTGGGAGCCATATGAATTTCCAGATTCCTCTATTGGTTATTGATCGGAGAAGTGTCTTGATCATGTCCGCATAATTCACGAACCGTAGGGAGACACACTTAAGGATTCTACGTTGTTTAAGTAGTTATGGAATGATGAGAAAGAGACCGAATGTTGTTCGGAGTCTCGGATGGGATCCGGGACATCACGAGGAGATCCGGAATGGTCCGGAGAATAAGATTCATATAAGGAAAGTCCCGTTTCGGAGTTGGAGAATGGTTCCGGTGTTTTCATCGGGAATGTTCTAGAAGGTTCCGGAATGTCCGGCACTCCGGAGGGGAAGGGTACATGAATGTGTTATATCAAGTTGGTATGATTGCATCATGTACTAAGTGTCATCGCTGAACCAAATAAAGGATTAATTCAAATCCTAGTTTGAAAAGTCAAACGGCTAGTTTGAAAGTCAAACGGCTAATTTTGGAAAGAGGAAAAGAGGAGGAAACCGAGTTGGCGAGGAGTCCCTCCTCCCCACCGCCGGCGCACCACCCAAGCCGAGTTGGGGAGGGACTCCTCTCCCTCCCCTTGGCCGGCCGGCCCCTCCACCTATATAAGGAGGGGCAGGGCTCCCTCCTAGAGACACACAAGATCCTCTCCTCCAAACCCTAGTACCAAGCCGCCTCCATAGCCGCCGCCCTAGGTCACTCGCCTCCGCAGACTAGGTGAAACCCTAGCCGCCCTAGCCCCTCCTCGGCGTGTCTAAACCCTAGATCATCGAGGACTCTCTCATACTCCACCATACTCGCTCGGCTTTGGCAAGCCTAGAGATCTCCTCTGAGATCTCCCTCTGCCAGGCGAATCATGAGGAGAGTGCTACAACCTCCATTGCCTGCTTTGGAACAAGGAGAGGAAGGTCTTCGTCAGTGCCGATGTGTGACTGAGCCATTGGGGAACGCCAGCTTGGGAAGGATCGTCTACGCGATCTTGAGATCGGGAAGAGTACAACTACATCACCCACGAGAATCCTCTCGTTAAACACTTTGGAATTTTCGAGGGTGAGTTATTCTATCGACTCGTTGCTACAATCTAGTAGATAGATCTTGGCTTGTTTGTTTGTATGCGGTAGAAATTTTTTGTTTTCCATGCTACGAAACCCTACAGATACAATCTACCAATCACAAATCTAAATGGACGAGTAGAGGAGGCACATACCAAGGAGCAATCCCTCCAAAAATCAGCAGCAAAGGTTGGCTGAGCAAGGATATCGAAATTCACGAGCAAGAACAGCAAGAAATCGAGCTTGAGAAAGTTTTCCGATGTTTTTGGGAGAGAGAAAGAAGATGGCTGGGAGGAGGCACCTTGGAGGGGCCCAGGTGGGCCACACCCCAACTAGGCGCCACCTAGGGGGTGGCCGCGCCCACCAGGGGTGTGCTGGCCTGGGGTGGCCCCCTGGGTCACTCCAGGTGTCCCTCTGCCCCTTTTTTCGAGGAAAAAATTATTTTGAATTTTCTGGGATTTTTCGGGAAACTTTATTTTTGGCCAATTTTCAGGGTAGGAAAATTAATTTTCTCGCAGAAATAGTTTTTTAGAAGAAGCAAAAGCAAACCAAGAACCAAACTACAGAAGTTCTAATACACTCTAACAAGCAAACAACTAACAAAACTAAATCTAGCAAAAGAAAAGGCAAAGACTAGGAAGGAGAAAAGTAAAAGAAAGCAAGAATAACCACGGTGAAATATTATTTTGTTCATTAAAATCCTTTTGTTAACAAGGTTGATCAAGTCTTGTTACCAAAACAATCTTATATGAAACAAAACTTTGTATTCCACAAGGTGATTATGTTACCTCATACTTGATAGCAATGGTCCCAATCATAATAGTTTCAAAATTTTCTTGTGGAATGCGACAATATATTTCTCCAACCTTGATGCTCTCAATATTTTCAATGGAATTTAGGCAATATCTTTTAGCAACCTTCTTGGGGAAATAAATAGTATGCTCTTTGTCATTAATATTGAATGTTACTTTTCCTTGATTGCAATTGATGACAGCACCTGCCGTATTAAGAAAAGGTCTCCCAAGAATAATAGACATATTATCATCTTCAGGCATTTCAAGAACAACAAAATCTGTTAAAACCAAGCAATTATGAGCCACTTGAACAGGAACATCCTCACATATACCAATAGGAATAGTAGTATACTTATCAGCCATTTGCAAAGATATATCAGTTGGTATCAACTTTTCTAGTTGGAGTCTCTTGTAGAGAGAAAAAGGCATAACACTCACTCCAGCTCCCAAATCACATAAAGCAATTCTAACATAATTATTCTTAATAGAGCAAGGAATAGTTGGTATACCTGGATCACCAAGTTTCTTTGGAACCTTACCATTGAAGGAATAATTAGCAAGCAAAGTAGAAATATCCTCATTGGGAATCTTCCTTTTATTAGAGACAATATCCTTCATATACTTTGAATAAGGAGGCAACTTAATAGCATCAGTCAAAGGAATTTGCAAAAATAAAGGGTTCATCCACTCACAAAACTTGTTGTAGTGTTCTTCCTCCTTTGACTTGTGTTTCTTACCTGGAAAAGGCATAGGTTTCTACACCCAAGGTTCTCTCTCACTACCATGTTTCTTAGCAATAAAATCTTCCTTAGTGTACCTAGTATTCTTAGTGTGCTTCTCATGTTCTTCCTCAACTTCCTCCTTATCAGGAGCATCATTTTTATCATTACCACTCTCAGTTTCAGCATCAGAAACAGATATATTATTAGGATCTACAGCAGGTTCAAAGGGTTCCTCAACTACTTTGTGTTTCTTTTTATTTCTCTTATGAGGACTACCACTACTTTCACCTTGTTGAGAATCCTGCTCAATTATTTTAGGGTGTCCTTCAGGATATAAAGGATCTTGAGTAGCTATACCACTTCTAGTTCTAATTCCAAAAGCATGTTTATCTCCTGAGGCATTAACTAGCATATCTTTTTGTACCTTAGGAAGTTGATCAAGTTGGGTTTGAACCATTTGAAAGTTTTTACAAAGCATTTTAATATCATTAGAAGTTCTTTCCATAATATCTTTCAACTCTAATAGCTCTAGAGTTTTCCAATAAATGATTCTGAAACTGTTTATTAAAATTACCTTGTTTAACAACAAAAATGTCAAGTTCCTCTAAACATTGATCAGGAGGCTTACCATAAGGAATATCACGTTCATAAAAGTGTTGGAGAGAGTGTACCTCAAAAGTATATGAGTGGGGAATTGGCTTACATAATTCTTCTATAGGAGGTAGATTCTTCACATCTTCAGCTCTAATACCTTTCTCCTTTAGACATTTCTTAGCTTCTTTCATCACTTCATCATTTAATGCAATAACTCCACTCTTCTTTGGTGTTGGAACTGGTTCAGACACAACTGATTCAGAAGTAATAGGCTCGGGTGTATTTAGCTCAGTTGAAGTCCAATCATCATAATTCTTGCTTATTTTAGCTATTAATTCTTCAGCATCTGTAGGAGATCTTTTCCTGAAAACACAATCAACAAAGCTATCTTGGTATGTCCTAGAATCATCAGTTAGTACATTATAATAAATATCAAGAAGCTCATTTTTAGGTAATGGACATACAGGATGTGCATGAATCAAGGCACCAAACTTTTTCCATGACTTAGGAATTTCTCTTCTTCTCCCTGTTTAAAATCAAAAAGTCTCTGCAAAGTAGCATGTCTAGCATTGGGAGGAAAATATTTTTTGGAAGAAGGAAGCAATCAAACAATCAGGGCTATCAATGGAACCAGGAGGTAATCTATTAAACCAAGCCCTAGCTTCTCCTTTTAGTGAAAAAGGAAAGATCTTTGAAACAAAATACTTGCGCATCTTAAAATCATCAGAGAATAAAGCACTCATAGTAGAAAGCTCATTCATATGAGACACATCGGGAGACATGAGTTGTCGATTAATAATGAGATCATATCATTGGGAGAATGATATGATGGACAGACCCAAATCAAGCAGAGCAATTAGATCGTGTCATCGTGTTCATCTTTGTGAAGCTTTTTCTTATGTCAAATATTGTATTCCTTAGACCATGAGATAATGCAACTCCCTGGTATCGGAAGAAAGCTTTGAGGTCATCAAACGTCATCCTATGAGAGGGTGATCATAAAGGTGTCTCTCAGGTGATCGGAAAGTACTTGTTCGGTTGTATGTATCGAGATGGGATTTGTCCCTCCCAAGTCGGAGAGATATACTTCGGGCCCACTCGGTAATCGATATCAACACCGCTTGCAAGCACGTGGTTAAGGAGTTAATCACAAAGTGATATCGGATTACGGAACGAGTAAAGTACTTGCTGTGAACGAGATTGAACTAGGTATGCCAATACCGACGATCGAATCTCGGGCAAGTAAAATATCGCGTGACGAAGGGAATATATATGGGATTAATTGAATCATGGCATCGTGGTTCATCCGATATGATAATCGATGAGTATGTGGGAGTCAATATGGGTTTCCAGACCCCACTGTTGATTATTGATAGAAGATCATGTCTGCATATTCTCGAACCCGTAGGGTCACACACTTAACGTGCCTCGACGCTAGGATAGAATGGATAATTGGTTTATGAGTTTTTGTTTAGAGTCTCGGATGAGATCCAGGACGTCACGAGAGGTTCCGGAATGGTCCGAAGAATAAGATTCATATAAGGAAAAGCAGTTTTTGGATTTCGGAATTGTTTCGGATTGTTCGGTATTGTACCAGAAGCTTCTAGAACCTTCCGGAGTGGGACCAACGTGGCCCCACTTGTCGGGAGGGGGTGTGGGCCTACGAGGGAGTGCCCTGGCCGCATTGGGCCAGGGGCACAAGGCCCCATAGGCCCAGCCGGCCAAAACCCTAGGGAAACCTTCTAGAAGGAGGGGGAAAACTTTCCCCCCACTCCAACCCTTGGGGCCGCCGCCCTAGGGCTTGGAGGAGGGTCCAAGGGGCCGGCCAGCCCCCTATATATAGAGGTCATGGGCGCAGCCCTCCTCCCCCACTCCTTAAACCCTAGCCGCCATATTGCTGCCCTCCAGATCTCTCTCTCTCTCCCGACTGCGCGTAGGCGAAGCCCTGCCGCAGAAACTCTCCACCTTTGCACCACACCATCGTGTTGTAGATCCAATCTATCTCTCCACCCCACTTGCTGGACCAAGGAAGGAGGTGACGTCGAGGTGCCATACGTGTGCATCTCTCGGAGGCATCGCCACTTGCGGTGTTGGATCAGATCGGATCGCGAGGAGGAGAAGCGAGTACGACTACATCAACCACGTTCCGTTGAACGTTCCGCTGTGCGAATCTTCAAGGGTATGAAGATCTCATCTATCCCCCTTGTTGTTTGCATCTCCTAGATTAGATCTTGGCTTTCCCGTTCACATTCGTAGAATTTTTTTTGATTTACTATGCTGCGAAACCCTTCAGTGGTATCAGAGCTAGATCTATGCGTAGATGTGTTTCACGAGTAGAACGCAACATGCTTGTTGCAGGCGTTGATGTTTTCTGTTGCAAGACTCTTGTTTTTGTACTTCTTATGACGCGGGATAGTGAGATCGAAGCGGTCCATGCCAACTTTACACGACCTCGTTCGCGAGACCGGCTCTGCACTTGACGTGTGGCTTGTTCCACACATGCGGTTGGTGGATGCCAGTTTCTCTCACTATAGTTGTCATGGGATTTACACCGGATGTTGGCAACCATAATATCACCGTTGTGGCTTTCCTTTGGTAAGAATCGTTCTTAGATTGTTACTCCCATAAGCCACGTAAAACATGCAACAACAAAGTAGAGGCGTCTAACTTGTTTTTGCAGGGAGTGTTTCTGTGATATGGTATGGCCCAAGATGTGATGTGTATGTTGTATGCAATGATCATGTTTTGTAATGTTTCACGACTTGCATGTCGATGAGTACACAACCGGCAGGAGCCATATGGTTGTCTTTATAATTGTGTATGACCTGTGTGTCAACTTCTTATACGCCATGTAATAGCTTTGCTTTATCGCTAAGTAGTTAGCAATAGTTGTAGTTGCTATTCGTGGTGGAGGCAATCATGGTGGAGTGATGGAGATCATGCTGGCACGCACAAGATGGAGATCATTGCGCGAAGATTGGCTATACCATGTCACATAAAATTATATGCATGTG
Source organism: Avena insularis (assembly GCA_023614405.1). Classification (NCBI taxonomy): domain Eukaryota; kingdom Viridiplantae; phylum Streptophyta; class Magnoliopsida; order Poales; family Poaceae; genus Avena; species Avena insularis. Next base: position 215,500,875 of record CM042685.1, on the reverse strand, counting down.
ATGTTTATCCTTTTATGTATCTTATTATGCTTAGATCGCGATGGTAGCATTATAAGATGATTCCTCACTTAAAGATCAAGATAAAACTGTGTTCTCCCCATGTATGCACCATTGCGAAAGTTCGTCGTGTTCAAGCAGCACGTGATGATCGGGTGCTATAAACTCTACGTTCACATACAACGGGTGCAAGCCAGTTTTGCACACGCATAAATACTTGGGTTTGACTTGACGAGCCTAGCATGTACAGACATGGACTCGGAACACACAAACCAAAAGGTTAAGCATGAGTCATATGAATGATATGATCGACGCTTTGTTGTTCACCATTGAAACCACATCTCTTCTCGTGAAGATCGAATTAGGTGTGGTGAATTTGGATCATGTTCACTAAACAACTTGAGGGATGTGGAATTTAGTGGAAGTTCATCTAGTAATTTGATTAAGTTGAACTAGTTATCATGAACATAGTCTAAATTGTACATGCAAATTTGTAGATCAAATGGCTAAGTCCAACTTCAACTTCAACGTTTTTGCTAAGAAAGAAAAGCTTAAGAACAATGGGTCTAACTTCACCAACTGGTTCTGCAATCTGAGAATCATTCTCTCTGGCGGACCAAAGGACTATGTCCTTGAGAAAGCGCTAGGTGACGCCCTGCTGTAGATGCGCCGGCTGATGAGAAAGTTGTTTATCAGTCGCGCAAGAATGATTATGGTGTGATTAAGAGCACCATGTTGTTTGCTATGGAATCGGACCTTCAAAATCGTTTTGAGGAGTTCCCCGGGCCCTTTGAGATTCTTGAGGAACCGAAAACTATGTTTTAGACTCACGCCCGTTATGAGAGATATGAGATCTCTGAGAAATTCTTTAACTGCAAGATGGAGGAAGGGAGTTCCGTTAGTGAGCACGCCATTAAGATGTCGGGCTACACTCAACGCCTTGAGCAACTGGTGTCACATCCCAAGATTTTCCAAATCTTGTAATGTGAAAAGTAAATAAACAAAATAAATACTTGTTGAAAATTAGGGTGAAAAGAAACTTTTGTTTCTAAAAAGAAACTTAAAATCCCATCTTGAACAAACTTTAATTAAAATTTGAATCCAACAAAATCCAAATCAAGTGAAATGCATTCCTCAATGAATGTATCTTGAAATTTAAACACTTGGAAAAGTTAAACCAAAACCCTTAACCCTAATAGAATAAAATCATTTCTAAGTTATCTCCAAGCCTATGGATTTGATCCATATAAACATTTGTCAACAAACATTTATAAATGATCAAGAATGACAAATAAAAATATTATAAAACCATAGAAATTGGTTTCACTTAATTTGGAGCCATAGATAAAATCTTATGAATTTAATAAGATAAGGAAATTTCGAAAGATAATATAGCACCTATATAGAAATCCATACCAAATGGTGAACAAATAGTCCTAAAGATATTTAAAGGATAAAAAAATATTAAATAAGATTTTACAAATTGGAATCACCAAGTTTGGATCTCTAAATAAAAAGTTATGGATTTTATAAGATAAAGATAGAAATATTAAATGAGGAATATTTAAAGACCAAACTAAATCTTGGCTTAATCCATAAGCAAATGGAATAAATATAATCCAAATCCAAATAAAATAATGGATAAAGAATTTTCAAATTAATTAAAGGAGCCTTAACCAAATCCTATTCTACTTGAATAAAGATAAAATCCCTATTAGAAATGATTAAATAAATCAGGGGAAATTAGAATTTGGAATTTACCCAAGTAGAATAAAAGTTATTTAATCAACTTAAATGGAATCAAGGAAATCACCTAAATAAAATTTATGGAATTTAAAACCATAATTGATTTCATTTGGAATTAAAACAAATACCCAAATTCAAATGATTAATAAATCATGTTAAAAACATTCCAAATAATTCAAGATGAATTATTTGACACCCAAATAAACAAATAAACCTACTAAAAAGATTTGGAAAGATTTAGAATTCAAATGAAGTTTGAAAACATTATTAAATCTTATTTGATTAAATGCAAGGGCCTAATTAAATAATTAAAAGACCATAAAAAGAATAAAAGATTTATTCTAAATTTGACTTCAGAATGTGTTAAAAAACAGTGTTTGATTACACACAAAGTTTGAGAGAAATTTGAATTCAAATAGTTGTTTGAATTGATTAATCAAAATCAAAACAGAATAATAGAAATGGAAAAAGAAAAAGAAACAGATAAAAAAAGGAATAGAAAGCAGCCCAGCCAGCAAAGCCCACCCAGGCCCAGTCCAGCCCACTTCCTCTCTCCCGCAGGAAAACGTTTCGTACTCGAATTCCCACCCGCAGAGTCGATGACTAGCTGGACCCACTCCTCCCCTCTCTCACTCGCTGTCAAACAGGCCCCACGACCACGTCATCGTCTTCCTCACCGCGCTAACCACGCCCGGCCGTTTCTGCCGTTGAATTGCTCGACTAAATTCGCGTTAACGCTGCAGTGAATCCACCCCGCGACCGTGCCCTCTTAACCGCCCCTCCCTCCTCTCCGTTTCCCCTCTCTCGCCCCTCACTTTCCGCCTCCAGGCTGTTCCAATTCGTCTTCACACCGCCGCTGCCTCCGACGCCTTCCGACGACGATTCCGGCCAAACCCCGCCGCCCCTCGCCTCCTCGACCACATGAGCACACTCCCTATCGCCAGGCGCATCTCTCAGTACCTCCCTCTCGCCCGCGCATGCCCTGTATCCTCGGCAGCATCATCGACTGAGCTCCGCCACCGTCTGCTCGAACTCCGGCGAGTCCTCCAGGTAGTATCTGACCACCCCCATACCTCTCATTGATGCACACATGATCGCCGACCTCGTGCGTAGCTAACGCAGCTCGCATCTTGTCTTAGCGCGGTCTAAAACGTCGCCCACGACGACAACCAGAGGAGCCCGACGTGGACACGAACTCCGGCGAACGATTCGAGCCAGCTCCGTGCGCCCCTCGAGTAGCCCACCCCACCTTGAGCTTCAGCAAGTCTCTGCGAGCCTGGTAAGCCTCGCCAATCTCTCTCTCGCTTCCTACTTCGCTGGCGACACCACTGACAGAGCGTGCGCCGCCACTTGTTGGTTGTTTGATTATCAGCCGTTAGATTTAGATCGCAAGGCTACAAATAGATGACAGAAGCGAACCTTTATGTTCAATCTGTACCGCACGATTCAGTTAGATCCAACGCCTCACAGCACGCGATCCACGTGAACCGTTTTTGTCCAATGAAAAACAGCCATGTGGCCCAGTCTGTTTATAAAAACCAGAAATTAATCTATTAGATGACCAAACTTGTAAATTTCATAACTTTCAAACCACACGTCCAAATTTTGCAAATTTTATATCAATGGAATCAGCAAGACAAATCCTACCCAACCATGCACTTTGTTTAGTAAATTGCATCTGTTAAATTGGATGTTTTTTCAGAAACTTGTGTAGGCATGTTTTGAATATAAAATTCTTTCTAAAATTATTTTGGTGATAAAATCTTTGGCAAATGGTTTTTTTTTAACTTACTGACCATAGAAATCAATTTTTGGTTTCAAAAATATATTTGGTGAAGCAAAAGAATAAATCTTTGAATAAAAGCATTTCTAGCCAAATAAAAATGATGATTATGGTTCAAAAATGATTTTGGAGGAAAACCTTTGGGAATTTTTTTGAATTAAACTCTCTGACCCTAAACACAAGGCTTTATGATTTAAAAATGTATTTGGTGAACCCTATAAAGATTATTGCTTGCTAAAGGCAATTCTAACCACATAAAATATTGATTTGGTTTAAAAATGGTTTATAAAGTAAAATCTTTTGCAAATGATTTTGCCACTTTTATAAAATGACCAATAGGTGTTTTAGAATATTTATAACCTATTAGAAACCACTTTTCCAAATAAAAAAATCTTTTGCATGCTTGCATGCATTGTTTCGTTTCTTTTATTTTATGTGATGTTTGCTTGAATGGTAGATTGAACTTTTGCTTGCTTGATTGAATTATAGTGATTTGAAGAGTGTGAGTATTGCAAGATCAAGGAGTGAACTTATATTCTCTACCAAAAAGGCAAGTGATGCTTCATACTTTTGTCCCATTATTTTCACTATGCATTAGTGATATTTCTAAGTCGGACTTGCATGGAATTTTTGCTAAGTATAAACTATGCCATGGGAAATCCTAGTAGATAAAACCTTAGTAGAAATTTCCTAAGTTAAGATTCCTACTACTATCATGCTTAGCTTAGCTAGTAGAAAACAAGGGTGGATTATACTTCATGCTATAGAATATTTCTAAGTCAAGGACTTGTGTTTTGTTTAATAAAACAACTAAGTGAATGAATCACCTGGGTGCAATGGAAGGAATGGTTTGTGTTGAGTGGTTCACAAGGCCCATTTCTATGGTTTACCTTGTGTATCTCACTTGTGGATGGCCACCCAGGAACAAAGAGATTTGAGATGTCAAATGTTGAGAAGCTTCAAGTGCAGCCACTTGGCATTATGGGCTCTGCCTAGATCATATAGGTTGCAATAACTTAGCCAAATGGACAGTTGTTGGTAGGGGTTTGATAGGTTGGAGCGCGTCCATTCTGGTCTAAGGGAAGGCTTCTGAAAGATCTTGTCTTGGTGAAACCAAGTCTTGTGGGCAAAGTGCACCACCTTTGCAGAGTGTAAAATCTAAGTACTTAGCCATGTCCCTGGCAAAGGACAATTTGAGCATCAAGACATGGAAGCTATCAAGAATCTCCTCATCCCAATTTCTAAGTTAAAAACTTATGGTTGAACAAGGGTTGAAGGATCACCAATTTCTATTGGGAGATGCCTTGGGTGATTTTGTCAAGCAAAAACTTAGTGTTTTCAAATGATAAGGAAAATCTATTTTGAGCAAAGCAAGCCTAAGCTCCACTTAGCCAAATGCATATAGATGATAGACTCCACTATACTACCATAGTATCACTTGCCAATACCATTCAAATGTATTGACTCTTGTGGCTGTAATTTATTATGTTGCAGGTTTGTTTGGTGTTAGTGAAGTTTATTGATTAGGATTACAAGTCTACAACCAACATGACTGCCTGTGGCACTTTGAAGATGAAGGACCCCATGCTATTGTTTTATTCTGCTACATTGTAATGAGATAGCCAAATGAGCTATGTAAGATGTAATAAATTATTTTATTCCTGGTTATAAAGTTGTATTATGACCTTTGTTTCTTGATATTACATCTTAACTGTGGATGCTAGCTATTGATCCAGGGACTAGCATTGTAAACACAGGGATCTTTACCTTATTAAAGGTTGGAATCCTTACAACTGGACTGCAAGATTCCAGAGGAGCTCAAGATTGACAGAGTTCTGCAATCACTCCCTCCTAGCTACAAAGGTTTTGTAGTTACTCATAATCAGATTGGTTCCACTGATACGATCACTGAGCTCTTCGCTAAGCTGAAAGCTACGAAGGTGGACATCAAGAAAGATAATCATGTGTTGATGGTCAACAAGCCCCCCAGCTTTAAGAAATGTAAGGGTGCAAAGAAGTCCTTCAAGAAAGGCAGCGGCAAGCACGTTGCCCCTGCAGAGAAGAATCTCAAGGCTGGACCTAAGCCGGACACTGAGTGCTTCTATTGCAAGGACAAGGGTAACTGGAAGCGCAACTGTCCGAAGTACTTAGCGGACAAGAAGGCTAGCACCATCAAAGGTATATTTGATATACATGTTATTGATGTTTTCCTTACTAGCCCTCGTTGTAGTGCCTAGGTATTTGATACTGGTTCAGTTGCTAATATTTGTAACTCGAAACAGGAGCTACGGAATAGACGACGGCTATCGAGGGATGAGGTGACGATGCACGTTGGCAACGGATCAAGAGTTGATGTGATGGCCGTCGGCACGCTCTCCTTAGTTTTACCTTCGGGATTAGTTTTAAACCTCAATAAATGTTATTATGTGCCTGCGTTGAGAATGAACATCATATCTGGATCGTGTTTATTGCAAGACGGTTATTCATTTAAATCGGAGAATAATGGTTGTTCTATTTATATGAGTAACATCTTTTATGGTCATGCACCTTCTATGAATGGTTTATTTCTTCTGAATCTCGAAAGCAATGAAACACACATCCATAACATTGAGGCTAAGAGATGAAAAGTAGATAGTGATAATTCTACTTATTTGTGGCACTGCCGTCTAGGTCATATTGGTGTAAAACGCATGAAGAAACTCCATTCTGATGGACTTTTGGAGTCTCTAGATTTTGAATCATTTGACACGTGCGAACCATGCCTCATGGGCAAGATGATCAAAACCCCGTTCTCCGGAATAATGGAGCGAGCAATGGACTTGTTGGAAATCATACATACCGATGTATGCGGACCAATGAGTGTTTCGACGCGCGGTGGTTATCGCTATTTTCTCACTTTTACTGATGACTTAAGTAGATATGGGTATATCTATTTAATAAAACATAAATCTGAAACATTTGAAAAGTTTAAAGAATTTCAGAACGAAGTGGAAAACCATCGTAACAGGAAAATTAAATTTCTACGATCCGATCGTGGAGGTGAATATTTGAGTTATGATTTTCTCACGCATCTTAAAACAAGCGGAATCATTTTGCAACTCATGCCACCCGGAACACCACAGCGCAATGGTGTGTCTGAACGCTGGAATCGAACTCTATTAGATATGGTGCGATCAATGATGTCCCTTACAGATTTGCCGTTATCATTTTGGGGTTATGCATTAGAAACCGCTGCATTCACTTTAAATAGGGCACCATCTAAATCCATTGAGACGACACCGTATGAACTGTGGTTTGGTGCTAAACCTAAGTTGTCGGTTCTTAAAGTTTGGGGATGCGAAGCTTACGTCAAGAAGTTGATGCCGGACAAGCTTGAACCCAAAGCAGAGAAATGCGTCTTCATAGGATACCCTAAGGAAACGATTGGGTATACCTTCTATCACAGATCCGAAGGCAAAGTGTTTGTCACAAAGAACGGATCCTTTCTTGAGAAGGAGTTTCTCTCGAAAGAAGTGAGTGGGAGGAAAGTAGAGCTAGACGAGGTTATTGAACCTTCTCTTGAGTTGGAGAGTAGCGCAGCACCTGAAATTGTTCCAGTGCCGTCTGCACCAACAATAGAGGAAGCTAATGACAAGGATCATGAAGGTCGACAAGGTCGCGTGCCCCTCCTGAGTGGTATGGCAACCCTGTCTTAACTGTCTTGTTAGTAGACAACAGTGAACCTGCGAACTATGAGGAAGCAATGATGATCCCAGACTCTAAGAAATGGCTAGAGGCCATGAAATCCGAATTGGGATCCATGAGCGAAAACCAAGTATGGACTTTGGTGGACCCTCCTAGCGACCAAAAGGCCGTTGAGTGCAAATGGATTTTCAAGAAGAAAACGGACACGGATGGTAATGTTACTGTCTATAAAGCACGGCTTGTCGCGAAAGGTTTTCGACAAGTTCAAGGTGTTGACTACGATGAGACTTTCTCTCCCATAGCGATGTTTAAGTCCATTCGGATTTTATTAGCAATTGCTGCGTTTCATGATTATGAAATATGGCAGATGGATGTCAAGCATGCGTTCCTCAATGGCAACATTGATGAAGAGTTGTATATGATGCAACCCGAAGGTTTTGTCGATCCTAAGGATGCTGATAAGGTGTGCAAACTTCAGCGTTCCATTTATGGACTGAAGCAAGTATCTCAGAGTTGGAACCTTCGTTTTGATCAAGTGATCAAGAGCTTTGGATTTGTTCCAAATTGCTACGAAGCTTGTATTTACAAGAAAGTGAGTGGGAGCTCAGTGACATTTTTGGTACTATATGTGGATGACATATTGATTATCGGAAATGACATTGACATGCTTAACGATGTGAAGAGTTATTTGAACAAATGTTTTTCAATGAAAGACCTAGGGGAAGCTGCTTATATATTGGGCATCAAAATCTATAGAGATAAACAAAGACGTCTGATAGCTTTAAGCCAAAGTACATACCTAGACAAAGTTCTGAAAAGGTTCAGAATGGATAAGGCAAAGAAAGGTTTAGTGCCCATGTTGTCAGGTAATATATTGAGCAAGGCTCAGTGTCTAGCTACGGTAAACGATAGAGAAGCTATGAGCAAAGTGTCTTATGCCTCGGCCATAGGATCTATCATGTATGCCATGCTATGTACTAGGCCGGATGTGTCCAATGCTCTTAGTTTGACGAGAAGATACCAAAGTGATCCAGGAGTGGAACACTGGATAGCCGTGAAGAACATCCTAAAGTATTTAAATAGAACTAAAGAAATGTTCTTAGTCTATGGAGGTGATGAACAGCTCATCGTAAAAGGTTACGTCGATGCTAGTTTCGACACCGACAAGGATGATTCTAAATCTCAGACAAGATACGTTTATATTTTGAATGGAGGAGCTGTGAGCTGGAGAAGCTGCAAGCAAAGCGTTGTAATGCCCGGAAAATATTAAAAATAAGAAATTGATTGTTATCCTATTTTGTGCATCACCATGACATTATCATGCATATTTTGTTCGCAATTTTGATTGTAAACTATTTTGCTAAAAACCTATTTTTGTTTTACTAAAATATCCCTATGGTTTTATTAAATTTTTTTCCCTTTTCTTATTTTCAAAATAAAACAAAATAATATTTTTTGTCCTGTTGCATGACCATGGTTTTCTTATTTGACTAAAATAAAAATTAGGCTAAAGGATCGTCTAAAGTTTTGGTCCAAAACTAGTCCCATCTAGTCTACTTTGGACTAGATAAATAGTCCATTCCCCCTTTTCCTTACTAAACCCTAACCTCCAAATCTGAGCCAAATTCCCCTTCTCTTTATTCTTTCCTTGCCGATGCCAGTTCTTCTGTTTTTCTCTAGTTTGATTGAAGCATATCATCGCTGGTCATGTGAAGAATCCTCCAGGAGCCCCGTCACACACATCACACACACCCAGAACCAGCACGCACACAGCCACGCGACCCAAGCCACGCACGCACGCAGTGCACACGGGCACACCAGGCCTCACACGTCGACCCACACCATCCCGTACACTAGCACGCACACATACACGACTAGGCACGCCACACGTACACCGTCCGACCCCGCAATCCCAGGCCCGCAAGCGACCCATTCTTTCCCGTCCCTCTCCTCGCTTCGATTCCCCACGCCGCGTCCTCCTCCCAGAGAACCGCCGCCACCTACAGGAGTCGGCCGGCCGCCGCCCACCGCCTCGGATCCCCGCAGCCTTGGCGCCTTACCTCGCCCCCCCCGTTGCCGCCTGACCGCCTCCCCTCTCCCCGCGCTGAGTCTCAGACCCCGCCACCAGGAGCTCCCCGCCGCCGACTAGGCCTCAACCTCGATCCCGCCGGCGCCGAACCCTCGCCTCTGTTTCGCGTGCCACCGGTTCTCCTCCTGCCGCCGTCGACCTCGTCCGGCCTTCCTCGCCCTCAAGCTCTTCCTCCCGGCCCTCTTCTCCACAACCACCGCCACTGTCGCCGGCGAGCCTCGCCTCCATCCCGTCGTCTGGCCGCCGTGACCCGAGCCTCCTGCTCGCTTAAGTCGCGCCTTCGCCCAGCTGCCCCAGCTGCTGCTTCACATGGTCCATGTCGCTGCATCGTCCCGCATGACCTCCTCTGCACCCGAGCGCCGCGCCCTGCCACGACCCCTCCTTCCTCGCGTGGGCGCTCGCCTCCGTGAAGTTCCGCCTGCACCCCGACGCCATCGCGAGCCCGCATGTCGCCTGCTCCTGTCGGTGCTGCCTTGCCCTCCTTGTATTCCGATTGTGTTCCTGTTGCTTTCACCATCAAGTCTGGCATGATGTGTTTGCTTCAGGCTATTGGTGCTTGTGGTGGCGTATGACCGAAACCTCCTATTGTGGAAGTTGAATCCGAGTCCCGTGAAGTGGTGGTGTAACCTGGGAGTGTACTGCCGGTGTGAAGATGTGAAGATGATCTAATGGTGTTTGGCTTCGACTACCTCGGCTATCTTCGACACCCAAAGTCGGATCCCCAAGGTCGTCGACACGGAAGCGTACCCCTTCTTCATGGAACACCAAGATCTCCGAGACCAAACCCGACGCCAAACCCAACGTGTGACCTCTATCCGAGCCCTATCTTATAAATTGACATATTAAACTTGTTGCATATTAAATCATTCATGCTCACATACATATTTATTTGTTTGGGGTATTTTATCGATTCACCTCATAATTAAATATGGAGACCATATGCGGGCGAATCTAGCCTAATATTGACTCCATTTAAATTGTGTAGCGAACCGATGCCATGTATTTCCTTGCTAATCAACATTTAATTTGCAGGATAGATAAATAGCTTGAACCTTCTATTTAAATTCTAGGATCCCAATTCCGCTTAATATTGCTAAGATAGACCGCATATTACCATGGCATGCATCATATCATATCATGCCGAATCTTTTGCCTAGTATTAAATATTGTATTGGGTGTTCTTTCTAGTGTTTGCTTGTTCCCTGGATAGTACGATGAGTGGATGCGAGTTGCGACAAGCCTTCGGTCTCCGAATTTGTCTCACAGGCGAGCATTCTCCCCCTTCTACCTATTTTACATTTATAGTCTTTACTTCCTCCAATTGATCTATTGCTATCCTTATTATCGATGCTTTAGTACCGTACCTTTAAATACCTGCTCCACTATATTGCCTTGGTTATCCTATTGCCTTATTTGATTAGCTAGCTTTGTCCTTGCGAGTCGTAGGCATGCTTAGTACCTCTCTCATACAGGTGGAACATGATACTTGGATATGGTTGGTGATAAGATAATTAATCTGATGTTGTTGGTTATGGTTTCACCTAATGATAAGGCCCCGGCAGGGACCACCTTTGGGAACTGCTTGAGCCGACCTAGGACCCGTTCGTTCTACGATACCAGTTCTGAGTTGATCGCGCTAACCAAACGTGGGGGCCTCTAGGATCCTCCCCTCAACTATCGGGACTATTCGTATATCCAGAGGGTTACAAAATTGGTTTTCCATTTGGTGCATACGCATAATATGTCCTCGGACATGGGTTGAGTTGTGATATGATTTTGGTGGACTGCCATGGCTTGCATTGCATAAAATCGGGATATCCTGTCGGAGGTGGGATGGAGCTCTACAAGTTATCTTCCGATCATCGCCCGGCCGTAGACTCAAACGCTGTGCCACCTAGAGAATCAGCTGTATCTCTTGTGTGGGTAAAACACAGTAGGTGATGCCTCTGGATATGCGCGTAGTTAAGGGACAGTTCTTGTTGTGAGATTCGGATGGCACGCGTGATATGTTGCCTGAAGGGTTGAGTATGCGTTTGGGTACAGTAGTGCACCCCTGCAGGGTAAATCTTTTCGAGAAACCGTGTGTCCACGGTTATGGACGCCTCAGGAGTACAGTGTCATGATCATAGACAACGCCCCTAATATTTTGCCTTTTTAATAATATGAATAGTAATTAGCCTTATCAACTAAATACCTGCTTAATTAAAATTTCCACCGCGTGTGTTCCGCATGGGGACTTCCTCGACTGGTCTTCGAGGGGGAAAGCTTCAGATGGGTTATATTTGGTGTTATACTATAGTTACCGTATAGTGCTCTCTTATCTCGCTCGGTCGAAGTTGTAGAGTGTCTCTATAAGTTAGACAGTGCAAGCTTTGCTGCCGCTGATCCCACCATACCTATGTAGGCGAGGACCGCCGAATTCCAGTCTCGCTGTGTACTGGCCTCAGTACTGACCGCTCTCTTTCTATTTTCCTTTGCCCTTTGTCGGCGCACTTTTGGCTTGACAGGTATGTGATCGACAACGTTAGCAAGGTTACCCTTCCGGCTTGGCCTGGGCAGGGTTGGAGACTGCTTGGTTATTCTTCAGGACTCTTAGTCCCATTTGGATCTTGTCCGTACTCGGATACTATTTGGCTTTCTTTATGATTTGTATCATTTGTATTCTTGACTCGCTGAGTTATTGTTGTATATATAAGTTCTTGTGGACTCTGTTGTAAACTATTGTGATGTAACTACTTGTATTCAAATCCCACCCACACGAAAGTGTCTGGTGGGCGTCTTTGAATTGTTTCTATGCGGATTTTGGCAGGAAATGCTGAGATCTGCATAGACCCGATTCGGGAGCGTTACAAGTGGTATCAGAGCAAAGGTTTACGATACCCCACTGGTCCAGCCTGTAGGATAACCTTGTCAACAGCCGATGTCTAGAGTCAAAACTATTTTGCTAAAAATGCGTTGGATAGATCTGATTAGCTCTGATTTTACTCCTTACCTCCATTCTTTCCCCTCTTATCTTTGCGAGTTTTAATATGGTCTCTTACCTACTTCAAGTCTAGGATTCTCGTGGTTGGATATTCCGTCGTACCTTTAGGGTTCCGCTTCTCCTCCTTTAGAAATGGTGGAACTATATCTGAATTTCATACTACTTGACCCCTCTTCAAATGTTTCCCGGTGTCCTACAATTTCTGCGACGACATCATCTACCTGAATCTTTTGTTAATACCGAATGTTAAGATCTTAAGTCTAGATTCTAAGAGTTGGTTGCGCGATTCTTCTATTCATGTACAGAGTAATGCTCCGAGTGCGGGATGGAGTCATGACCATACCACTACTCTTATCATTTGCTCATGTACATTGATTGGTGGATCCATGTGACTTCTACTCCTTTCACGGAAGTTAAAGGTGGCCTTATCTTTGATACCTCTACTTCCGCCTTTGCCTCTCCGGAGTGTTCTTCCGAAGAACGTGAGCAACCAACCCTAGTTGGTGGTGTCAACGATTTCAAGACGGAACAATAATTCTTCTTAGTGGTGTCGCGACTATGAATCCTACGCAAGAAGATCCAATCATCAACCTCTCTCCCTCCCGGTGACTTTGTTTGGATCTCGGGACGCGATCCTTGTTAGTGGTGTCGAGTTGTAATGCCCGGAAAATATTAAAAATTAGAAATTGATTGTTATCCTATTTTGTGCATCACCATGACATCATCATGCATATTTTGTTCGCAATTTTGACTGTAAACTATTTTGCTAAAAACCTATTTTTGTTTTACTAAAATATCCCTATGGTTTTATTAAATTTGTTTCCCTTTTCATATTTTCAAAATAAAACAAAATAATATTTTCGGTCCCGTTACCTGACCATGGTTTTCTTATTTGACTAAAATAAAAATTAGGCTAATGGATCGTCTAAAGTTTTGGTCCAAAACTAGTCCCATCTAGTCTACTTTGGACTAGATAAATAGTCCATTCCCCTTTTTCCTTACCAAACCCTAACCTCCAAATCTGAGCCAAATTCCACTTCTCTTTATGCTTTCCTTGCCGATGCCAGTTCTTCTGTTTTTCTCTAGTTTGATTGAAGCATATCATCGCTGGTCATGTGAAGAATCCTCCAGAAGCCCCGCCACACACACAGAACCAGCACGCACACAGCCAGGCGACCCAAGCCACGCACGCACGCAGTGCACACAGGCACACCAGGCCTCACGCGTCGACCCACACCATCCAGTACACTAGCACGCACACATACACGACCAGGCACGTCACACATACACCGCCCGACCCCGCAATCCCAGGCCCACACGCGACCCATTCTTCCCCGTCCCTCTCCTCGCTTCGATTCCCCACGCCTCGTCCTCCTCCTAGAGAACCGCCGCCACCTACAGGAGCCGACCGGCCGCCGCCCGCCGCCTCGGATCCCCGCAGTCGACTGGGCCTCAACCTCGATCCCGTCGGCGCCGAACCCTCGCCTCTATTCTGCGTGCCACCGGTTCTCCTCCGGCCGCCGTCGACCTCGTCCAGCCTTCCTCGCCCTCAAGCTCTGCCTCCCGGCCCTCTTCTCCACAACCGCCGCCACTGTCGCCGGCGAGCCTCGCCTCCATCCCGTCGTCTGGCCGCCACGACCCGAGCCTCCTCTGCTCCGCCTAAGTCGCGCGCGCCCCGGCGGCCCCGCGTGGCTGCTTCACATGGTCCATGTCGCTGCATCGTCCCGCATGACCTCCTCTGCAACCGAGCGCCGCGCCCTGCCGCGACCCCTCCTCGGCGTGGCGCTCGCCTCCGACGCCATCGCATCAGCGAGCCCGCATGTCTGCTCTGTGCTGCCTTGCCCTCCTTGTATTCCGATTGTGTTCCTGTTGCTTTCACCATCAAGTCTGGCATGATGTGTTTGCTTCAGGCTATTGGTGCTTGTGGTGGCGTATGACCGAAACCTCCTATTGTGGAAGTTGAATCCGAGTCCCGTGAAGTGGTGGTGTAACCTGGGAGTGTACTGCCGGTGTGAAGATGTGAAGATGATCTAATGGTGTTTGGCTTCGACTACCTCGGCTATCTTCGACACCCAAAGTCGGATCCCCAAGGTCGTCGACACGGAAGCGTACCCCTTCTTCATGGAACGCCAAGATCTCCGAGACCGAACCCGAACCCCGTCGACCCCTAGATCCTCGACGCCAAACCCAACGTGTGACCTCTATCCGAGCCCTATCTTATAAATTGACATATTAAACTTGTTGCATATTAAATCATTCATGCTCGCATATATATTTATTTGTTTGGGCTATTTTATCGATTCACCTCATAATTAAATATGGAGACCATATACGGGCGAAACTAGCCTAATATTGACTCCATTTAAATTGTGTAGCGAACCGATGCCATGTCTTTCCTTGCTAATCAACATTTAATTTGCGGGATAGATAAATAGCTTGAACCTTCTATTTAAATGTTGGGATCCCGATTCCGCTTAATATTGCTAAGATAGACCGCATATTACCATGGCATGCATCATATCATATCATGCCGAATCTTTTGCCTAGTATTAAATATTGTATCGGGTGTTCTTTCTAGTGTTTGCTTGTTCCCCGGATAGTACGATGAGTGGATGCGAGTTGCGACAAGCCTTCGGTCTCCGACTTTGTCTCACAGGCGAGCATTCTCCCCCTTCTACCTATTTTACATTTATAGTCTTTACTTCCTCCAATTGATCTATTGCTATCCTTATTATCGATGCTTTAGTACCGTACCTTTAAATACCTGCTCCACTATATTGCCTTGGTTATCCTATTGCCTTATTTGATTAGCTAGCTTTGTCCTTGCGAGTCGTAGGCATGCTTAGTACCTCTCTCATACAGGTGGAACATGATACTTGGATATGGTTGGTGATAAGATAATTAATCTGATGTTGTTGGTTATGGTTTCACCTAATGATAAGGCCCCGGCAGGGACCACCTTTGAGCGCTTGAGCGACCTAGGACCCGTCGCTTCTATACGATAGTTCTGAGTTGATCGCGCTAACCAAGCGTGGGGCCTCTAGGATCCTCCCTCAACTATCGGGACTATTCAATATCCAGAGGGTTACAAAATTGGTTTTCCATTTGGTGCATACGCATAATATGTCCTCGGACATGGGTTGAGTTGTGATATGATTTTGGTGGACTGCCATGGCTTGCATTGCATAAAATCGGGATATCCTGTCGGAGGTGGGATGGAGCTCTACAAGTTATCTTCCGATCATCGCTCGTGAGACTCAAACGCTGTGCCACCTAGAGAATCAGCTGTATCTCTTGTGTGGGTAAAACACAGTAGGTGATGCCTCTGGATATGCGCGTAGTTAAGGGACAGTTCTTGTTGTGAGATTCGGATGGCACGCGTGATATGTTGCCTGAAGGGTTGAGTATGCGTTTGGGTACAGTAGTGCACCCCTGCAGGGTAAATCTTTTCGAGAAGCCGTGTGTCCACGGTTATGGACGCCTCAGGAGTACAGTGTCATGATCATAGACAACGCCCCTAATATTTTGCCTTTTTAATAATATGAATAGTAATTAGCCTTATCAACTAAATACCCGCTTAATTAAAATTGCCACCGCGTGTGTTCCGCAAGGGGACTTCCTCGACTGGTCTTCGAGGGGGAAAAATTCGGATGGGTTATGTTTGGTGTTATACTATAGTTACCGTATAGTGCTCTCTTATCTCGCTCTAATAGTCGAAGTTGTAGAGTGTCTCTATAAGTTAGACAGTGCAAGCTTTGCTGCCGCTGAGCCCACCATACCTATGTAGGCGAGGACCGCCGAATTCTAGTCTCGTTGTGTACTGGCCTCAGTACTGACCGCTCTCTTTTTGTTTTCCTTTGCCCTTTGTCGCGCACTTTTGGCTTGACAGGTATGTGATCGACGACGTTAGCAAGGTTACCCTTCCGGCTTGGCCTGGGCAAGGTTGGACACTGCTTGGTTATTCTTCAGGACTCTTAGTCCCATTTGGATCTTGTCCGTACTCGGATACTATTTGGCTTTCTTTATGATTTGTATCATTTGTATTCTTGACTCGCTGAGTCGTTGTTGTATATATAAGTTCTTGTGAACTCTGTTGTAAACTATTGTGATGTAACTACTTGTATTCAAATCCCACCCACACGAAAGTGTCTGGTGGGCGTATTTGAATCGTTTCTATGTGGATTTTGGCGGGAAATGCTGAGATCTGCATAGACCCGATTTGGGGGCGTTACAAGCGTGATCGCGGGATCTACAGTAGAAGCGGAATACATGGCTACTGCAGAAGCGTCAAGTGAAGGAGTTTGGATCAGGAACTTCATCACTGAGCTTGGTGTGGTTCCAAGTGCCTTGGACCCACTGGAGATATTGTGTGACAACATTGGCGCCATAGCACTGGCTAAGGAACCAAGATATCATCCAAAGACCAAGCATATCAACCGCAAGTTTCATATAATTCGAGATTATATAACAGATGGAGATCTGAAGATTAGCAAAGTACATACGGATCTGAATGTCGAAGATCCATTGACTAAACCTCTTCCACGAGCAAAACATGATCAGCACCTTAGTGCCATGGGTGTTAGATTGTTGCCAGATGTAAACTATATTATTGACTCTAGTGCAAGTGGGAGACTGTTGGAATTATGCCCTAGAGGCAATAATAAAGATATTATTATTATTATTCTTGTTCATGATAAAGTTTATATTCCATGCTAGAATTATATTAAGCGGAAACTTTGATACTTGTGTGGTTTATGAACAACGCCGTGTCCCTAGTACTCCTCTATGGACTAGCTCATTGATTAATGATGGTTAGGGTTTCCTAACCATAGACATGAGTTGTCGATTAATAATGAGATCATATCATTGGGAGAATGATATGATGGACAGACCCAAATCAAGCAGAGCAATTAGATCATGTCATCGTGTTCATTTTTGCGAAGCTTTTTCTTATGTCAAATATTGTATTCCTTAGACCATGAGATAATGCAACTCCCTGGTATCGGAAGAAAGCTTTGATGTCATCAAACGTCATCCTATGAGAGGGTGATCATAAAGGTGTCTCTCAGGTGATCGGAAAGTACTTATTGGGTTGTATGTATCGAGATGGGATTTGTCCCTCCCAAGTCGGAGAGATATACTTCGGGCCCACTCGGTAATCGATATCAACACCGCTTGCAAGCACGTGGTTAAGGAGTTAATCACAAAGTGATATAGGATTACGGAATGAGTAAATTACTTGCTGTGAACGAGACTGAACTAGGTATGCCGATACCGATGATCGAATCTCGGGCAAGTAAAATATCGCGTGACGAAGGGAATATATATGGGATTAATTGAATCCTGGCATCGTGGTTCATCCGATATGATCATCGATGAGTATGTGGGAGTCAATATGGGTTTCCAGACCTCGCTGTTGATTATTGATAGATGATCATGTCTGCATATTCTCGAACCCATAGGGTCACACACTTAACGTGCCTCGACGCTAGGATAGAATGGATAATTGGTTTATGAGTTTTTGTTCGGAGTCTCTGATGAGATCCAGGACGTCACGAGAGGTTTCGAAATGGTCCGGAGAATAAGATTCATATAAGGAAAATCAGTTTTTGGATTTCAGAATTGTTTCGGATTGTTCGGTATTGTACCGGAAGCTTATAGAACCTTCCGGAGTGGGACCAACGTGGCCCCACTTGTCGGGAGGGGGCGTGGGCCTACGAGGGAGTGCCCTGGCCGCATTGGGCCAGGGGCACAAGGCCCCATAGGCCCAGCCGGCCAAAACCCTTGGAAAACCCTAGGGAAACCTTCTAGAAGGAGGGGGAAAACTTGCCCCCCACTCCAACCCTTGGGGCCGCCGCCCTAGGGCTTGGAGGAGGGGCCAAGGGGCCGGCCAGACCCCTATATATAGAGGGCAGGGGCGCAACCCTCCTCCCCCACTCCTTCAACCCTAGCCACCATACTGCTGCCCTCCAGATCTCTCTCTCTCTCCCGACTACGCGTAGGCGAAGCCCTGCCGCAGAAACTCTCCACCTTTGCACCACACCGTCGTGTTGTAGATCCAATCTATCTCTCCACCCCACTTGCTGGACCGAGGAAGGAGGAGACGTCGAGGTGCCGTACGTGTGCATCTCTCGGAGGCATCGCCACTTGTGGTGTTGGATCAGATCGGATCGCGAGGAGGAGAAGCGAGTACGACTACATCAACCACGTTCCGTTAAACGTTCCGTTGTGCGAATCTTCAAGGGTATGAAGATCTCATCTATCCCCCCTCGTTGTTTGCATCTCCTAGATTAGATCTTGGTTTTCCCGTTCGCATCCGTATTTTTTTTTTTGATTTACTATGCTGCAAAACCCTTCATAATGGTACGCCTAGCAAGGAGACTCTTAATAGCACTAATACCATGTGTGTTTCGGCACTCTTCAACAAATTCATCAGTGAACTCAATGTAACCATCATTAATATCATAACTCTCTCTAGACTCAGGGGAGCTAACAGGTGTAACAGTGTCTTCACTAGGAGTTTTAGTATTTCCTAGACTAGCCATAGTAGCATCTAGGAAAGGACCTAATGAACCACTCGCATCAAGCACAGTAGAAGTAACATCATGAGAATCAAAAGTAGTTTCAGATTCAGCAGTAGTAGCAGTGTGTGTAGCATGAGTATGTGGTGGTGGTGTAACAAGCTTACTTATAACTGACGATGAATCAAGAGCAGCAGAGGTGTTTAGGACTGTACCTCTTCTTGTAGTGGATGGTAAAATAAGAAACTTTCCATCACGAGACTTACCCATGATGAAAGGACTAGCAGTGAACAATAATAGATCCAAGCAAACTTAGAAATAAAGCTATGCTCCCCGGCAACAACGCCAGAAAATAGTCTTGATTACCCACAAGTATAGGGTATCGCAATAGTCTTCGCGGGTAGTATTACCCAATTTATTGATTCGACACAAGGGGAGCCAAAGAATACTTGCAAGCCTTAACAACTGAGTTGTCAATTCAGCTGCACCTGGAAATAGTTCTTACTCACAAAAGTTTATTAGTAGCAACAGTTTGTAATAGCAACAGCAATGCAACATCAACAGCAAAACATGAGCAATAGTAACAACAGCAGCAAACAGTAGGATATGAGCACGGTAGCCATAGGGATGGCTGGACGGGCGTTGCATGGACGAGTCTAAACATGTAACTTTAAGATCTAGGGCATTACAGATAAATAAGAATAAGCATCCAAGTACTAAACAGTCATAGGCATGTGCTCCATATATAGTTATGCGTGCTCGCAATGAGAACTTGCACAACATCTTTTGTCCTGCCAGCCCGTTGCAGCGGGGGCTCAAGGGAACTACTGGCAATTAAGGTGCTCCTTTTAATAGAGCACCGAAGCAAAGCATTAACACTCCCTGAACACATGTGATCCTCACACCACAGCCATCCTCTCCGGTTGTCATAATTTCTATCACTTCGGGGCCTTTGGATCCAGACAATGATATGTGTACAGAACTTGCAGATAAGATCACAAATAATACTATCATAATGATTCAATAATAAGTTCAGATCCGAGATCATGGTACTTGGGCCCTAGTGACAAGCATTAAGCACAACAAGTTGCAACAAAGTCAAATACCACTAATAGAGATACTAGGCACTATGCCCTAACAATCTTATGCGATTACATGATAGAACTCATCCAATCCCTACTATCCCCATAGCCTACAGTGAGGGATTACTCACTCATGGATGAGGGAAACATTGATGGTTGATGGAGAGGCGTTGGTGATGACGATGGCGATGATCCTCTCCAAATTCCCCGTCCTAGCAGGGTGCCAGAACGGAGCTTCTGGATCCGAATCTTGGTTTCTGATGGTGGCGGCGCAGCGGAACTCTTTTTGGAAAAACATCGACCCCCCTCGGTTTTTAGTTCAAAGGGTAACTTATAGGCGAAGAGGGAGGGCGGGGCTGCTGAGGTGGCGCACCCCTAAGCTGGCCAGCCACAGCCTTTGGCGAGGATGTGGCCTCCCCCAGGCCTCCACTCCGTCTCGTACTCTAGCTCCGTGGATCTTCTGGTGAAATAGGATTTTTGGCATATTTTCCGGGATTTTTCCTGATAGTTGATTTTCTGCACAAAAACTAGACACCAAGGTAATTCTGTTAAAAATAGCGTTAGTCCGTGTTAGTTGTATCCAAATCACACAAGTTTAGAAGAAAAACAATAGCAAAAGTGTTTCGGAAAGTAGATACGTTTTGGACGTATCAGTGAGTTCTTCTTTAGAAGTGGAGCCAAGTAATGCACCGAGGACACGCCAATCCGTTTGCCACCAGATGTCGTAGGATGGGTTTGGAGTTGTGACAACATCGACACCGGTTCCGGTGGTGAGAACCTTCGGTGACGTCGGAAGATTTCCATCAAGATAGCCAATGTATCCTTGGCCGAAGATGTTGGGGATGACTTGAGTTTTCTATAGGAGAAAATTGTTGCGGTCAAGCCTTACAGTGATGGTGTTTGGGAAGGTGGGAAGGGTGGAAGCGGAGGTGGAGCCTGCCGTCGTCAGCACACCGGCAACGGAAGTCTAGAGCGCGGAGTTTGTGGCCATTGCGCGAGGGACCCTAGATCATTCCACTCTGATACCAAGTTAATGAGAAGATTTTGGTGTGAAAACCTCCCAACGGGGGTAGTATGCTTTTATATTAAACAAAGGATAGACGTGGTCCGTGCAAGACTAGGAAACCAATCTTTCCTAAAACTCAGAACCGTATATTTACATTTAGTAAGTTGGAGGTCCTAATTCTTGTTTATTCCTTGGTAGCAAACAAAGAGTAATACAGACTTTGAGATCCTTCTTGGTCCATTGAAGATTCACAAATAAAATCAAATTCAAAAGCATTAGCTTGAAAGACAATGGCACTACTAAGTTTAGTACCATCGAAGCTTTGTGATTTTGTTTAGTATTTACTTAGGTTGCTCATCCCCACTATGATATGCATCCGATACTAGTTTTCTATATCTACGTCTTCGTGTTTATTTTTAAACCCTATGCCATAATCTATACCTTTAATGCCTCTGGAGAGATAATGTTCCTCGTAGTAGACCTCCCATCTTTCAAGTTCTTCTGAAATAGATCCGTTCTTGATGGGTTTAAGAAGGTAATAAAATTTTATTCAACCGTTTAGCTCGGAGGGTGGCCCAACCGGCTGGGTATCTAAAAAAGGTGACGATGAGAATGATCACATTGCAGAGTCCCAGTGGACGTAGAAGGCAACCTTGCTTTCAAATTTCCTCCTTGTGGTATCCATAGCATCTACACTACTGCAAAAGTATACTTGACAGAGGAATGTTTCTTTGGCAGAATGATACATGCAACATACTAGTATATACTCCCTCCGTTCCAAAATATAAGACGTTTTAGGTTTGTGAAGAAAACGAATCTAGACTTTTTTTAGTGTGTAGATTAATGAACCTAAAACGTCTTATATTTTGGAACGGAGGGAGTACATGGAAGTTGACTTTACATTCAGACTCCCCAAATGGCAAAGCTTGACAAGGAGGGATGCAACTTGCATGAGATGGACAGATACGTGGATTCCTATAAGGTGTCCACCCCACACTAGCCTTTACAAACCACAGTTGGCGAGACACCGAGTCAGAGTGCTACTAGTACGACTCGGTGTATCCTTGGTTAATAGGCCAAATATAAGAAGGAACTGGTATATTACTGGTGATCCGTCGTTACCCAACGACAGAAACCAAGCTGCTAATCGTCATGTTAGGCCAGACGACAACGTAGCGATGAACGAAACAAGCCCATCCTTGATACGCGGCGCTAACGCGTACTACGCCCACGCCCTAATCAGCAGTATCGTCCAGTAGTAGACAGCTACGGAACATTCCATTCGCTAGGCTGTTGCTACTAGTACAAACGGCATCGTATCATATCGATCGACGAGATCACCCCGTCATTGTTCCTGCCAGTTCTGTCCAGGCATCGCGGTTATACATTGATCTGGGTATCTTTAGCCCTTATTATAAAATCCGGGAAATTCACATCCTAATATAACGAGAGACATTTACAGAAACAAATCAAGCCAATTATTACAGTACATGTAAATTACTCTTTTGGAATAAAAGAAAGAGAGATTATCAGAGATTCATTCAAGGGAACGAATCGTGTGGTATTAATGCAGGAATTTGTCAACCACGTATACCTGTTCCAATCACCTCAACCACAGAACCAAATACACACCAGAAATCTCACCTCAACCAAGCAATAAAAAAGGAAGGGATAACGCGAGGAGTCCAAACAGATTCAAACCACCACAAAAAGGAGACCATATCAAATTCAATCAATCAAATAAAGAAGGAATAAAATAAAATCCTTCTCTACGCCAGCCACGGCGCGGCGTCTTCTCCCCTCCCCTCCCGTGTACCCTCCTGATTCCCCCCGCCTTTCTTTGACCCATCAATCGCCACACCGATCGATCCTGCCCCCCCCCCCCACCCCCCCCACCCCACCCCCCCACATCCGGAACCACGCCGTCCCGTTCTACTTCTCGGCCTCCTCCACCTTAAAACCCCACGCCAACCCTCACCTTCACGATCTCTCTCTGTCTCTCTCTCGCCGAAACAAACGAGAGACCAACCAACGCGACCGAATCAAACCGCGCAACCGTGCGCGCGACTCCACCTCGTAGGGGTGGGGGCAGCAGGCGCGATGCCGCTGGACGGAGCCGGTGGGGCGGTGGTCGGGTTCCTGGCGTACGCGGCCCTGGCCGTGGTGGCGCTAAGGGTCGTGCTGTCCTACAAGTCGGTGGCGCACGCGGCTCGCCGGCTGTGGCGCTGGGCGGACGAGTGGGCCCAGGCGTACCAGTACTACGAGGTGCCGCGCCTCGTCGGCGGGGGCGACGCGGCCGAGAACCCGCTCTTCCGCAAGGCGGCCGCCTACGTGTCGTCGCTGCCCTCGCTGGACGACGCGGACGCCGCCTGCGTGCTCTCCTCCGCGACCAAGAGCAACGACTTCTCGCTGCAGCTCGGGCCTGGCCACACCGCGCACGACGCCTTCCTCGGCGCGCGCCTCGCCTGGACCAACGGCGGCAAAGACGGCCTCTGCAGCGAGCGCCTGGTCCTGCGTGTGCGCCGCCACGACCGGACACGCGTGCTGAGGCCATACCTGCAGCACGTCGAGTCCGTCGCCGACGAGATGGAGCTGCGACGCCGCGACCTGCGCCTCTACGCCAACACCGGTTCCGACGCCGCCCGCTGGGCGTCCGCGCCGTTCACCCACCCGGCCACGCTCGACACGGTGGCCATGGACCCGGAGCTCAAGACCCGCGTCCGCGCCGACCTGGAGAGCTTCCTCAAGGGCCGCGCCTACTACCACCGCCTCGGCCGCGTCTGGCGACGGAGCTACCTCCTCTACGGCCCGCACGGCACAGGCAAGTCCACCTTCGCGGCGGCGATGGCCAGGTTCCTGGGATACGACGTCTACGACATCGACCTCTCCCGCTCCGGCTCCGGCTCCGACGACCTCCGCGCGATGCTCCTGGCCACCGCCCCGCGGTCGCTCATCCTAGTCGAGGACCTCGACCGGTACCTGCGCGGCGGCGACGGGGAGACGTCGGCGGCGAGGGCCGCCAGGGTGCTGGGCTTCATGGACGGGCTGTCGTCGTGCTGCGGCGAGGAGCGCGTGATGGTGTTCACCATGAGCGGCGGCAAGGAGGGCGTGGACCCGGCCGTGCTGCGCCCGGGGAGGCTGGACGTGCACATCCACTTCACCATGTGCGACTTCGAGGGGTTCAAGACGCTCGCCAGCAACTACCTGGGCCTCAAGGACCACAAGCTGTACCCTCAGGTGGAGGAGGGCTTCCACGCCGGCGCACGCCTCAGCCCCGCCGAGCTCGGCGAGATCATGCTCGCCAACCGCGGCTCACCAAGCCGCGCGCTCCGCACCGTGATCAACGCGCTGCAGCATGTGGCGGCGCCGCCGGCGCGGACCAGCTCCGCGGCGAGGCCTCCCAGGCTGAGCTCGAGACTGTCCGGGCACCTCGACGAGTCCAACACGGCGTCGTCAGAGTCCAACGCGGCGGCGAGCCTTTCGCCAGGAACCGGCGGGGGGTTCGGGAAGGACGCGCCGATGAGAGAAATCAAGAAGCTTTACGGTCTGATCAAGATCAGGAGCCGCAAGGAGGGTGGCGTGGTGCCGGTGGACGACACGGCTTCGGCGAACGGGCGGGGAAGCGACGCCAGCACCGAGAAGGACCGGTGACTAGATTAATGAGCAATTCTTTTGGTTCTGCTTTCATCACACTTGATCGTGATCTCTTAACTTTTTAAGTGCTTTTTGGTCTTCTCAATTGTAATTTAGGGGCTGTACATTGTTAGTCTAGCTAGCAAGGCAATTGCAAAGGATGGCACAAGTTGTGCACTCAAGAAAATTTATCAAAAAGATTTGGAAAAAGGAAGCTCTACATAAAAGAGGGACCTAGTGGCTACACATGCTTGATTACATCAGTATACAAATCACCAAGTCTAGGATGTTACCGCAGAGGATTGTTTAGGGCAAATTGTGTAAAACCTTGGAGAGAGTTGCACCGCATGTTTTCCTTTAACATGACCTCAAAACTGCATGTGCCATGAAGTGGTAGCATGGGTAGGCTGCCCACCCTAGATTTCATACAGTAGTTGGCTACCGCCCAAGTGTTGCATTTGGCATTTGAATCCAAGGTAGGATCCGGTCAGTCAGCACGGGAGCTTATACCAAAACGTTGCTCAATTCCAGGTTAAAGGAATGCTAAACAATTCTCAATCATACTCAGTTGCTAGCACCGATTATATTATTAACTTGAGAAAGATGGACATATGTCCAGCGCGGTTTGCACTATATGCAGGCACCAACCCTAAACATAAATCCCGGCTTTAACGCTAGTCAGAACGACCTGGACTGGACCACCGCCGATGGTCCCCCGGCCCTCGCCGGCAGTCCGGCCGGCGGGCGACACCTCCGAGGCACTCGCCGCGGATTACGTTAGCAGCTGCGCCCCTCCGAATGTGGCCCCATCGAGTTTTGTTTTATGTACCTCGCCATGATTGATTTTGTACTACTAGTTCGTACGTGAGCGAAAACAGGCGCAGGCTACAACCAAATCGTCCACTGTGCTTTGATTTTAGTCACGTAGCATGAGGTGTGGTTGCAACTTTGACATCTGGCTGCTTTCAGGTGCTGCGTTATGCTGGTGTTTGTCTCGAGCCTAATAAATCTGTAGCGATGCAACATCTGCTTACCGGAGTAGTAGAACACAGCAGTATGCCAGTTAAGCCAATATATATGACACGGTCCCGAACACATGGATTCTGTATCTTGCTCTGTACTATGACTCGGGCGAGATAGAGCTTCAAGCGGACTTTCAGAACTCAACCTAGCTAGTAAGTCTTAGCCGTGGACCAGTTCACAATTTGGGGAGAGGAACGTCGCTAGATTTGGTCTAGATTTTAAGTCACAAGTTCCTAGAACACGGAGATTAGCATATTTTTACCCTAAGGTCTCCTTTGATTCATAGGATTGTCCCAGGAATTCTATAGGATTTATACCCTATGGATTTTTTTTCTTTGGATAGTGCTTGATTCATAGAATTGTATACTGCAGGAACTTTTTTCATAGGAATTGGATAGTGTATTTTCATAGAAAACTTAACATGAAGTTAGACCTCATGGAAAAATCCTGCCAAGATTTCCCGGACAACTCAATCCTATACAATTTTTATCCCTTTGTGTTTCCTACGGTGAGAATCAAAAGAGGTCTAAAGGGCTGCACAGTTTTTGGGAAGCTCACGTGTGATATCGGATGAGTTGTCTGCACGTCGGCCTTAATAATCAGCCAAAGAAAAAAATCATATATATGTCAGTGCCGTATATATAAAGGTTCGAAGCTCCTGCAATTTGTCGATATAAACAATGTTCAGCACCACAGACTTTTGATTTAGCATCTGACGATGGCTGGGACCCAACCTACGGCCGTCTGGCCGTGCTGCCGGGCTTTTCGGTTTTCTAATATTAGATCATCTCCATTCGGCTATCCAGAGCGAAAATTAGATCTACACGTTAAAAGTCGGTTCAGTCGCGTTTAAATTTAGACCAAGTTTGGTCCGGACGTCTTAGTCATTCCTAGGATCTCGGGAATGCCCTGAGAACGCCGGACAAAGCGAAGTGGCGTGTGAACCCGCCCAGTCAGCGACAGGAGCCGAATCGTCGTCCTCCTCGAAACCCCGCGGCGACCAGTGGACAATAACTGTCCATCGCGTCGGCCAGGCGTCGCCGTAATGTCGCGTCATCGTTGCCCCTCGGCTCCTGCGACGGATAGGCGGGCAATAACTTCCCGCCGTTTCTCCTTTTCCCGCTGTCGCCGCTACACCCCTCCAGGCTCCCGCCCTCGCCGCTCATCTCGGCCTATAAAAGCCGTACCGTCGTCGGAGCTCCTCACACTCTCTCACAGCTCCCCAGCCCCCAACTCCGGTTAGCCACACACTCTGGCGAACTCACCACTCCCCCCCCTCACTCCCCCATGGCTGGGCGGTTTTCCGACGACGACGCTGCGGCGAACGGCTTCGGCTGTCGCACGCTCTAGCCGTGGGAGCCGCGCATGCTCTACGACGCCGGCTACATGATGCCGCCGGACACGCGTAACCCGTCGGGCTGGAAGCTTAGTGCCGATGGCATCCCAATCCCACTGGCGCCAAGCTCGCCGAAGAGATCGAGGCGTTTATCGCCGCCATGGACGACCCCTCCGCCACCGAGAGCCCCGACAACCTCCTCTACTAGGAGGCTTTCTTTGGCGATGGCATCGGCGGCGGCTTTTTTTTAATGTTTTTAGTTTATTATCTAGACTAAATTCGGGTGTTCGCCCGAACTCGATGTAATCTGCCTATATTCATCCATAATGAATGAAATCCGTCTAAATTTTATCGAAATTTGTTAAATTTTAGCCAAACGCGAAGACTCGATTTGGGAACACAAGCGAGAAACTCGATATTTTCAGACCGAAAACGAGTTTTATCTGGCCTTATTTTGGTCCGGATTTCGGCCTAGTAACGCCCGGATGCTCTGAGCAACCAGCAGCGAGCACGTAATATGATATTATGTTGTTTAGAGGAATTTTTTTTTCTTTTTTGAACTGGGAAGGGACCGGAAGGTCCCAGATTCTGCATTAAGTCAACAGCGGTGGATACAATTTGCGGATAAAGCCCTAAAGAAGATAAAAATTACACATAGCCCTTGAAAACTTGCACTAAGCACCTACAAACGATTGCCTGAAAGCAATCAAGCCTTGACCGCCGACGAAGCGCCAAGACTGCCACCTCTCTGCACCGGGACAAGACCACTTGGGCTGCGGTCTGAAGATCGCCGGACGACGGAGGAGATCCTCTCTATGGAGGAAGATACAGCCAGCCCTATGGCCATGGATAGCGGCTGCCCACTGGTGCCGCTTGGAGAGCTCGAGATCTGCATAATCGAGTCCCGCCGCCGCAGGCCTCCCCATCCTCGTCCCAGAACAGAAGCTTCAGCCAGCTCCGTCGTCCCCCCTCTCCGCCACGGCCGGCCAGGGACATGAGGAGAAGAAAGGCTCCGTCCAGGATGAGGACCAGACGCTTATTGAAGAAGCTTGCAAAGATCACCACCTCCTCCATCTTCCATCTCGGAAGCAGATCAATGAGATCCCGTGGCACCCGCCTAGCATCGCGCCCCAAACGCCAGAGCGGTAAAGCTCCACAGCCAGACCTTATTGTCGGAGATCTCCGACACCCTCACCACCGTCCACAACGCCTCCTGCCACCAGAGGAGTGCGACGGCGGGAAGGAATATCGGCACGCAACCAAGCCGGTCGGCAGGGCCTGGTGCTCTACTCCCACACTCACCCACGACGGGGGAAAACAACCTACCACTACTACCTAAACCTAATCCGGCGCATCTCCTTTGCCCTCGCCGGCCGGCAAAGCCGTCGCGAGCAGCTCGGGATCTGCCCGGCGCCGCTTTAACGACTCTCAACGGAAGGCGGGTGGGAGGGGAGGGGAGAGGAAATGAAGTTCCTTCACTGCTGCTCGCTACTTCTTAGAGGAATTTTATTTATCCATTGAATTCTTTCACGAGATGTGTGCAGTGCACAGCTAGCTCAAGTTGTTGTGTGGAGTTAGGAGCGGCCGCCCGTCCGCTGCTGCGTAGCACAGGTGTTCTCTTGTTGTTCCAGCCTTTTGCTGGCACGAGTATCTCTGTCTGTCCGTCTGTCTGATGAACTGTGTGGAGGTTGGCAAACGGATGACAGCCTCACAGGTTGCACGCACATATTCGCTAGTTGGGCTACATCCATCGGTGCACCGCCGCATGATGGGAAATGATATCCTAATTTATGTCGCTGTCTTAAACCCTCCGAGCCGAAGCAAAGCGCGATACAGAACCCCTAATTTATGTTCCTGATTTGAGGATTATCCCAGGATCAATAATGATGCTTGGAAGTCAAATGCAGAAAAAATTAACTGGAGTCGTGCATGTCTACGTTAGCAAAAGGGTATAATTTCACCCGAGGTTAAATTCTTTGCATGGCTTGCAAATTAAAATAGAATTTAGATGACAGATAGATTGGAAAAAAGAGGTTGACAAAATTGCGGGTTATGCCTAGTATGCAAGCAAACCGTGGAGACATCTACCCACCTCTTCGTCAATTGTAGATACACTATTCGACTTTAGACATTCATTAAGGATTGGTTGGGCATTATTGATATTGATCCACGGCAACAGAAAGGGGCGGACCTCTCAATTAAAAGTTGGTGGAATATGATGGCGAAAACCGATCCCAAACTGAAAAGCTTTGGCCTCACTTACCTTGCTTACTTCTTGGGAAATTTAAAACGAACACAATGCACGGAATTTTCACAACAAGCACTCACCTACTTTTGTTGTTTTAGATAAGATTAAGAAAGAGGCCCGCTCGTGGATCCTCGCGAGTGCTAAGCGTTTGGGTGATATGATGCCGGAAGAGTAGGCTTTATAATTACTCTATAACTTAAGCGTGGGATAAAGGGAGTGCTTTGAGACTATCTGCCGCGCGATGCAGGCCGGTGCGAGATTGCCGGTTGGCCCTTTGTGTTTCTGTTCCGCTGACTGTGGACCGGCTTTGTGCGTAGGACCCAGCTCGTGCTCGCAATCGCAGGTCGTGGGCTGGTGGCCGGTTTTTTTACATGAATTTTCCCCTCGCGTCCCTTCTAGAGAGCTCGTCGAGAGTCGTCGGCGGCCACCGCTTCCCGGCCCGATCCCCTATCGCCTCGCACGACGCTGCCAGGCTCGCTGCTAGGCCGAGCTTCTTAATACTCCTTGCCGCGCGATGCCTCGGTCTCCGCCGGTGCGTGTGGGCCAGGAAGGCCGCTGCGCACCTGACGTTGTCTTGTGAGCAAGGGCGGTGTTTCTCTGGGCGTCCCCTCCCCTTTCTCGTGTGACTCCTCCGTTCCCCGCCGCCGCCTTCTCCTCCTAGCCGCCCACCACAACAACTCCGCCCCCGCCCCTAGTATTGTTTTATTTTCATATGTAATGAACTCTTTCTTAATCAATAGATTGGGACAAAGCTTTTATTCTCATTTTAAGAAAAAAATATAATTCCGGCACAACAGGAGGTCGGCAGCACGGAAGTATAATCGGAGTCGTCGTGTGGAAGCCGGCATGTCCGTGCCGTAAAACGCAAGGATCTGCAGGGCTTATTTTAAACCGACAACAGAAGACTTCCGATGCTGGACATTCGGGGAACCTTTGACATGATGAGGAGATAAAGCCTCCTGTCGAAGCTCCAAGTCCGCGCTCGGTTTCCTGCATGCTTCTGCTTGTCAAAGCGGCATGAAACCGTGATTGGTTTTGTTTAGCGGTCTCTTTTTTATTGGGTTATTTGAACTTTTGGTTTACCTGATCATCATAACGCTGCTGCTGCTTCCATGTTCCCTGCTCAAAAGGGTTTTGGGAGACGAATGATTCTGGACTACTCTGTGAAGGCAAGTACTATTCCAGTGCGGATCAGATGGATTTGTTTTTCTCTTCTTTTGTGGAAATTCATATTACTGAACTTTAATGTTCTAATTTCGACATTCATGCTCTGTTTTCAGCTACAAGATTAAAAGAAAAAATTACACTTATTACGATCTTCATGACTCATGCAAGAGCTTCAAGCGGACTTTCGGGACTCGACCACGCCAAAATTTTGTACTCCCTCCGTCCCATATTAGTTGACTTGGATTTGTCTAGATTCAAATGTATCTAGCACTAAAACATGTCTAGATGCATCCGAATCTAGACAAGTCCAAATCAACTAATACGGATTTGAGGGAGTAGTAGCAAGTCATAGCCGTGGACCACTTCACAATTTGGAGAGAGGAACGTCGCTGGATTTGGTCTAGATTTTAAGTCACACGTTTCTAGAACGGAGATTAGCATATTTCTCCGCTGGAAAGATGCATAATTTCCTCGATCGGAAGCTCACGTGTGATATGGGAGGAGTCTGTATGTAGGAGTACGTCGGCACTTAATAATTCGTCAAAGAAAAGAACATATCTGTGTCAGTGCCGTAGTATAGTATACGTAGGTTGGAAGCTGCTGCAATTTGTCGATATAAACAATGGTCACTCGTCAGAGACTTTGATTTAGCATCTGACGATGATGATTGGGACCCAACCCAACCTACCGCCGTCTGGCACGGCCGTGCTGCCCGCCTGCCTTTTCGGTTTTCTAATATTGTGCCGCAGCAACCAGGAGCGAGTAGGAGTAGTATAGTGCCTCAGTTTGGAAATATAAGGGAAATATAAGATGTTTTAGATTTATTAAAAAGATATATTTTAAAATATTTTAGTGTTTAGATTTATTTAAACCTATACACTAAAAGGTGTCTAGATGCATCTCTTTTACTTCCTCCGTTTGGAAATATAAGACGTTTTATGTTTGTGAATGAGATGTATCTAGACACCTTTTAGTGTCTAGATTCATTTAAACTTATACACTAAAACATGTCTAGATACGTATCCTTCACAACCTAAAACATCTTATATTTCTAAACGAAGGGAGTACAAATCTAAAACATCTTATATTTCTAAACAGGAGAATATGCTGTTGTTTAGAGGGATTTTATTCGTTCATTGAATTCTTTCACGAGATGCGTGCAGTGGCAGTGCGCAGCCAGCTCAAGTTGTTGTGTGGAGCTAGGAGCAGCTAGTCGCCCGGCCGCTTCGCAGCACAGCACAGGTGTCCTCTTGTTGTTCCAGCCTTTCGCTGGCACGAGTATCTCTGTCTGTCCGTCCGTCTCATGAACTGTGTGGAGGTTGGCAAACGGCTGACAGCCTCACACTCGCAGGATGCACGCACAATTTCGGCAGTTGGGCAGGCCACATCCATCGGTGCACCGCCGCCGTCCGCCGCATGATAGGAAATGACATCCTAATTTAAACCCTCGGAGCGGAAGCAAAGCGTGATACATACAGAACCCCCTTTTTTCGTTTCTCTGCGTGTTCCTGATTCAAGGATTATCCTAGTAAGATCAATAATTAATGATGCTTGGAAGTCAAATACTATAGAAAAAATTAGTACTACTAATTGGATTTGTGTCTGTCTACGTTAAGCAAAAAGTGTTAGGTTGATCTCTACACATACGAACCCAACGGTTCAACGGACCCTCGATCCGCGTTCTGATCGGGGCGCCCAACCAAGTCAAGGTTGGTGGGCCCCCGTGGCAGCGCTATAAAAAGGAGGTGGGGACCGGGGCACAACGCATGAGGTTCGACGCTGTCGCCGCTTTCCCCACCTACAACCTTACCGATCTAGGGTTAGCGCTAGCTACGGGAAGTACCGATGCCACGCTGCCTAGCCGCTTTAGCCACGCTCTCGCCGTCGACCAAGATGGCCAACGGATCCTCAAGTTCCATCATCGGAGAAGGTATACGTCACCTCTCTCTCCCTCTGCAAGATCGAATCCTATAGTCTCTACCGACTAGATCTAGAGCCAGCTTATGCAAACATTGGTATCAGAGCAGGTGCTCTGTAGATCTATTCGTGTAGACAAGCCAAATACAAAGCAAAGAAATTAAAACCCTAACCCTACAGAGCGCATGCCCTCACGGCCGCGTCGTTCCTCTCGATCCCGATGCGCATCGGCAAGCTGAGGCATTGGGAAGAAGAACTAACCCCTAACGGGGCAAAGAAAAGGCAAAGAAAACCCCAAAAGGCTCCCCCATGCGAGAGTAAAACACTGCTTGACGGCAAAGAAAACACCAAAAGGAAAACCCCGAATCCAAAAAGAAAGGCCGGCTACCGCCGGGAGTGGGCGCCGCCGCTGCAGCGCTTGACGGCGGTGCACCCACCCTCAGGTGGACGCACGGCCGACAAGGGGGGCATGAGGACGCCGTGGCTCCGCCGTTCGTCGTCGTCTTCTTCTCTGCTACCTCTCGCAGGGTGGTGGGGAGGTGGACGGGAAAGAAACAAAGGGGATGGAGGGCTTGGCGCGGCAGAGGGCAGGCGGAGCTGCTCCTCGCCGGTCATGGTAGACTCATCCCGCCGCTAGAGAGCGACCGAGAGTCGCAGGACAAAGATAAAGAAGCTAAAGGGGAGGGGCTCGCCGCCGGCCATGCGCCTCCAGGCGTCGCGCCACCGCCCTCTGACGCCAGTCCTTGATCGAAACGAGGCGAATGGATTAGGGTTTTGCGTTGGGTCGCATCGACCAGTTTTTCACCTGGCGACAACAGTGGACAGTCGTTCGATGGGGACCCTAGCGATCCGACGGCCATGGCGCGGGCGCCTGGGCCATAGGCGATAAGGCTGAGCCGTCATGTCAGAAAGGCGCGTGGAGAGAGCAACAGCGGCTGCGGGCCATGTTATTTGCTGCCTTGGGCACGGTTAAAAGGCCGTGGGCCGGGCCACACAAGCGTGCACAGAAGAT
Source organism: Avena insularis (assembly GCA_023614405.1). Lineage (NCBI taxonomy): Eukaryota > Viridiplantae > Streptophyta > Magnoliopsida > Poales > Poaceae > Avena > Avena insularis. The sequence goes on along the minus strand of CM042685.1, from coordinate 215,467,648 downwards.
TTTTTGTCTGTCTTTTTTGCAAAGCACAGTTTTAACTATTTTTAATCAATTTTTTTGACAATTTTTGATACAGTTTTTTCTACACAAAATTATCCAACGGAATTTTGTCTAGAAAATAATAAAGTAACAGTAAAGTTTCTGTAAAATGTAAATTTGATGAAATTTTAATTCATGTCTTCTGCTGCACATAGTCAAAAGGGCTCTTTTAAAATTTAATAAAGACAACGAAAGTATTAAATTTTTTAGAGCATATTAAAGTTATATTCTGGTCATATTCATGTTATTTTTATAACCAACATTGTAAATAGCATGATTGTGATTAGTATGTCATTTCAAAGTAATTAAAGTCATGTGCTTTTGATTCTATTTTCTGCCCAACGGTGATGTAGAATTATTTGCATAAACATTTGCTTGTCTTGATTTTGACCAACGTTGGATTAATATATGCAATTGTTACTGTTCTCACTTCTTTGTGGTTTTCAGGAGGGTATTACTGTAACATCCCAGCATATAGGACCTAATGAAGGGTAGAATTAGGAATATGAATTGTTGCATGCATTCATTTGAGAAAATGTGAGTAAAATTTTCGCTAAATAAAAACCTTGAGTGATCAATGTTTCTTTCTTACTTTGAGATTAGGTTTAGCCTTAAAGAAAGATTGCTATAAACTTTGATATGATCTTAAAGGAATTATGTATGTTTTGAAATGAGTTTGGATTTTTAAAACTTAAGTGTTTTATAATTTAAATGGTTTTGATATAAGATTTGAATCTTAAATTAATTAAGAAAAAAGTATTATAACTTAAATCTTATCTAAAAATAATATTGTATATGAAATTCATTTTATATACATAAACAAGCTATAGAGAATGAACTTACTGAAGTTATTCAAAACTTCACAATTTACAAAAAGAATAAAGAATAAGAATATTCTTTATTAATAAATATATAATCTTTATTACAAATGAATAAAATAAAGGTTACAAGGGTTACAAAAGAAAAATAAAATTACATTTATATATTTAGTAACTAGCCTACGACTAAATTTACACTAAATCTTCATCCTTATCTTTGTACCTGCAAAACAAAGAATAAATAGAAAACAAAATAGGATTAGTGTTAGTATATTTCTCTCAGATATGTCAGTGAGGTGCACTTAACAAACTCATCATTGAGAAATGTTATAAAGGGGCAAGTTTCATCAATATGAAAGATTTCATCTTTCATAAATTCAAAGCCAGAATGCAAATGACAGCCAAAAGAGACCAATTCACCAGCCAGGGTAAAAGTAGTTTGGTAATGGTAAGTTCAAAAATCCTGAACCTATCCACAAGTGCATAGCAGGCACACAAGCTGCACACACAAGCATGCAAAGGATGTGATGTTGACCTCACAAGCACAACCAGCATCACAAAACCACAGCACAACCGTGGAGAAGCACCTCAGTGCATCACTCCACTACACAATACACCAGCACAACCAGGGTGAACAACAACCAAACCAAGAACAGCAGCCAAAACCAACCACCCAGATCAACCCAAACATCACCAGGATGGTGACATAAGGAGGGGGATGGATCTGGTGGACAACAAGATCAAGCCCAGGAGCTAGGAGGAGCAGACAAGCTCAAGAGCAAGCTCAGGAGCCCAGCAAAAGCAGATCAAGAACCAGATCAAGATCAAGATCAAGATCATCATTAATCTACTACATCCACATCAGAATCTGTGGTGAGCCTCATAAAACCATCACATGATTTCATCATATATCTAAATAAAAGCATGTGTTGTTTTATGAGATAATCTCTCAATCATCACCCAAGAGGATTGCATCTATCCTAGAGATTTCAAGTATAAGGATAAGAAATCAAGCTCAACCACAAACACTAAACCCTCAGACCAGCATCACTGGGTTCAGTGCTATATTTGCAACTTAGATCATTTTCATTTGATCTTACCAGATCAGGGCACATCTCTCAGAGAGAGTAGCACCTCTAAACCTATAAGTTTCAAACAAACTATTGCCCAACTAACTAGGAATTACATCCTAGAGCCTCAGACCAGCATCATCGGCAGGAAATTTAATACAAGCTTCCCTGTCAACTTGTCAGTTTTGATCACAAGCATTATCAAGCTAAGCCCAGAAATAAAACTCAATCACTTGTGTGCCAGAATACAATTGTATCACAAGGACAAGTTCTTAATGAACTAAAACCCATCTTTACTTAGCTTCCACAGATAAAAAGGGACAACCACTACATATCATTTTCCTGAAGCCAAATGCCAGGAATCAACATTTAAAATGAATCTATACATCCACAGAAAATCATTACAAGTAATGATTTGATTCAGAGTATATAATCTCAAACAGTCCCACATTATAATTGCAGTAAGCAACTACTGAGAGAAATCTACTGTCAGTACAAGTATTCTGACAGAAGAGAAACTTCTCAGATCAACAACATAATCCAATTAAGGATTTCATTAAGACACTAGCATGGATCATGGTGGATTACCACTAGAATAAATCTGACAGGCAACTAGTATCATCAAAGCCACTACCAATCATCAACCATAGCAGACAATCATTTCCCATGATCAGATATGATCAACACTAAATCGAAAGCATCATAGATATGATCAACAGGGGGTTATGAACCCTAATCAGAGCAAGAACCCTAATCCAAAGATGAACTCAACTAGCACATAGTCACTCGACATGAAAGCCACTAGATACACACAGAGAGAATCATGGCAGTAGCATGGACAAGCACCACAAAGACAACTTACCCGAGGTCCTCGCTGACGAATCGAAGAGGAAGCAGAGGGGCCGACGAACATGACGACAGGGAGCACCGGAAGCGCGCCTGCACCTACCAGAGCGGCGCGGCCGGTAGACGAGACCAGCACACCACCGCAGGCGGGATTGCGGCGGCGGCGACATCTTTTCCGAACCCTAGGGTTCGGGAATGGGGTGGAACTGACCATAGGGAAGCCCTGGAGTCAAATCCAAGTGGATAGAACAAAAGAGCGTCGTCAACAACCCCAACTCGCACCACGGCGGCAGCCAAAACGACCGACGACGGCAGGAATCGATGGTGGCGGCATCGCTGGCCACAGGGTCGAGTCAGAGGAGGAAGGGATAAGGTCGAGGGAGAGAGGGGAGGTAGAGTGGGCTGGGTGGGCCAAAACCCTTCGAGGTGATCTTTTGACCCTGCCCTATTGGGCCACCCTAGTCCAATAAGCCCAAGGGGCCAGCCCAAGTTGCTTAATAAATCTTTTTGATCAATTGGAAAAGACCAAAATGCCCCTGAATTCAATAAAATTATAGGAAATAAAATAAAAGTCCAAAAATTATAAATAAAATATTCTTGGATTTACAATATTCCACTCTATCCAAATAAAATAAGATATAAAATTTTGGACACTTAAATTTTTATAAGAATTTTGTAATTTATATATTCCTTAAGGAATTTTACAAAATTATTGAAAGGTGATAAAAATAAATAAAAATCACTTTCGTTATTTATTAATATTATAGTTGAAAATTTCTAAATAAATATTTAGTAATAAATTTAATGTATAATTAATAAATCCTAAAAGGATTATTAAATCAATAAAAGTCAAATAAAGGGAAATAAAATAAAATAACTCAATATATGTTATAAATATTAAAAAGTAATATTTATAAATCCTTTATTACTCAAAAAGGAACTTTTTGGGGTAAATGCATATAAAATTAAATAATGCATCATATTACTTGCATAATCATTTTGCTTCTTTAAATATTGTCCTTACCGGGCAATAATGATGTTTTTCTAGAACTAGAGCTCAAAATCTAGTGCAAGCATCAGACTTCACTACCTTGCCATCACAAGGCAAGTTCATCACTTGCTCATGTCCTTTGAAGAGTCTTTATCAAAGTATTTGCAAATTGTGTGTTATCATATATGCTATAAAAGAAAGAAAATATTATTTTCATAAATAAAGAAATCATAGATATCATCCTAAGTGGTGATATAGTGAAGCAATAGAACTTAGAGTTCTATTTGCAACAATGATGATCAAGTAGGGACTTAATAACCCCTGACATCAGTGATTCTAGTGCCGTATATTACGCGTTAGCCATGAGATTTGGAATAGGACAGAGAAGTCAGATGTATCTTCTTCCTCTCGCATGCAGCCGTATGTGCAGGTTGTGGCTGTTATCCTCGTAGCGTGCATATTAATTGGTAATTCGTAGAGGATATGCAGCATATAGGTGGGAACCCTCATCGTCCCATGATAGTTCTGGCATCTAACGGTTTGTACAAACCATTGTCGTACTTCATTATGTGGGCATGGTGTACACCAAGGAGGCATCTTGAGGTCGCTGAAGAGGCGATGATTGGCTTGGACCAACTACTGGTCCCCACATCATGGAATTGTGGACGGTAAAGTACGCCCGGTTGTGCAACAAGGAGTTGATCTCTCATGGGTAAAGTAACGCACCTCTGCAGAGTTTCAAAACTGTAACTTGTTACTCCCTGTTCCGGGAAGGAGCTACGAACGCGGCAGGAAAGGAACTCCATGAAAGTTCTGGTCAACCTGTGAAGGCTGATTGTCATAGTTTTCGGAATAAAATCAATCTTTGAAGAAAGATTTACAAAAACTGCATAGTGCCAAGGATTTATAATCCGAGGTGGTAGTTAGAGCATCAAACTTCCCACCTTGCATATAATGAACTTATTGGGTAACGCTGTTACTCATTATTTCCTTTGATCCCTTGCTTAGACTCTGAGGATCCCGAAGACGTGCCAATGTATGCAGCCGAATGCCAAGAAGACGTGTTCTACGAGGAACCTGATCTATCTGGAGGAGTTCAAGGCGTGGATTACGAGATCCGCTATGGTGTCGATGAGAACGAGTCCACTTAAGGGTCTAGTTAGTAGTAACTAACGGAGCCGAGCAGCATGAACTCTATAGAATAAGATGTTGAGCCCCACTCCTAGTCGGAGTTGTTACTTTTCAATTTCCGCTGAACACTTTATATTTTGGTTTGTAAGTTGGATCTTTTGGAAGTCTTGAACTTCCGGTATTGTAATAATAATAATGTGTGTACTTTTGTAATATGGACCCATAATGTTTACATTGTACCACTCGAGGATGTGATATTTACGGAACGGTGTTCTGTGGATGTCATATCAATGACTATAGTATACTACACATGTAGTGGTATGCTGGGTCACCGCAATTACTTGACGAGTTGCATCAAGGATGTCCCCACACTTAGAGGCGACAACTACTCCGAACGGAGAAAGAAGGTGGATCCGGCCTTCATTTTCTCTTAGGTGGATTGGGTACTAGAGACCAAGCCTCCTCCAAAGCCAACAGAGCCAGTCCGAGAGGCCGCTAATGATGATGCGGCATGGGAGAAAAAGAAAAGGGACTATGCTCCATTGGAGCTGTCTTATACTTTAGAAAACAGAAAGTGGCAGAATGCCAATAAGAAATGCATGTTATTCATAAAGAACACGATAAAGCAAGCTATTGTTGGCTCTATCGTAGAGTGTACTTCCATCATGTAAACTGGCTCTTCAAAGACATATGCAACCCAGCTGCTGAAGCGGCTGGTGACAGAAAAGTACCACGACGATGGACACGACATCAGGGAGCCCATGGATGCTGATCTGGAGCTAAAGTATGCTTTGCTTGTCCACTTCGTGATGGCATCTCTTCCCCAACATTTTCACAACTTCGTTGTCAAATATAACATGGCCCCTGAAAAATGGGACATAGAAAAGACCATCGCCATGTGCGCTCAAGAAGAGGAGAGGCTCAAAGCCCAGAATGGTGGTTCATTGAACCTGGTGAAGGACAACAAGAAAAGGCCCTTCACTCACAGCAACCCTGTCTCCCCTTCTAAGTCACACGGTAAAGCTCCCATGCACCATCAGCCTCAGTATAGGCCTGCCCTCCCAGTGAACATTGATAAAGATGCTTGTCTTCACTGTGGCAAGAAAGGGCACTTCAAGAAAATTTTCTTCGTTTTTCTGAAGGAGCTAATGACAAGGAAAGGTAATAATATAGTTTCATTTGTAAATAAATCCCTTTATACACAGTTTTCAAAATCTATTTGGTGGATTGACTCAGGGGCAACTGTTCATGTTACAAATTCTTTATAGGGATTCCTTTCGACGAGGACTATGAAAAGAGGTGAAGGATGCGTTGAAGTCACAAATGGAGTACTAACAGACGTTGAGGCCATTGGCAACGTCTCCTTGGAGCTTGCTGATGGGTTGACCATCTTGCTTACAGATGTCCTCCATGTTCCTTCCTTTGCATAGAAATTCAATAAGTGTGTCGCGTTTTTGGACAAAGTAAACTATGAATGTCTTTTTGGACATGGCCAGTGTGCCATTTTATTGTAATAAAGTCAGTGTTGGTATTGCTTTCCTTCATGATGAGCTTTATTTTTTATCCACTCGTGAGAAAGTTAATTCTGTATGTAAAGTGAATGTTTCCTCGTCGGATAAAGAACCAAAGTAAAGAAAGAGAACTTAAGACTCGTCGAAATTATGGCACTATCGTTTAGGCCATATTTCAAGGGGGGAGAATAAAATACTAGTTACAAGAGATATTCTTCCTCCATTAGAGTTCTCCGACATAGAGCAATGCATCGATTGCATTAAAGTAAAGTATATAAAGCAAATCAGAAATTGTTCACACCGACATTTGTGGATGGTTATGACTCGTTCATAACATTCACATATGATTACTCCCGATATGGTTATATTTATTCAATTAAAGAAAGATCGAAAGCGTTTTGATAGATATAATCATAGTGGCCCAGTATTCGATGCCCCTTGCTGCAACGCCTAAGGGTGTGGGGGAGCTTGGCTGAGGTAAAAGTGTTCAATCCAAATATTGCAAAGCTTGACCGAAAAACAGTCAGTTGCTATTTTTATTGGCTATCTTGAAAAGTCAAAAGGTTTTTGTTTCTACTGTCCAAACATATACATAAAGTCTGTAGAAACGAGACATGCAGTCTTTGTAGAGGACGAAATGATGAGGGGGAGCATGGTAGCTCGGATAATTGATCTTGAGGAGGAGAGGGTGCATGCACCTAATCCGATGATTCAGGAGCCATTCTTCGAGATACTTGTTGTTCCTGCATCAACAACCCCAGAGGTTGTGGTGCAAGCACCTGTTGCGACTCCACCCACGACAACAGTGAGTGAGGATCCAGAACTTGTCCATCAAGAGCCGATCGAACCCACAGTTGAGCATGAAAGGGAGCAGCAACAACCACCTCCAGAGGATACGCCACATGTTGAGATACATGATGAGCCAGTTCATGAGGCCTCTAGAAGGTATCAAAGAGTTAAGAAGTCATCAATTTCTAAAGATTATAAAGTTTAATAACACAGAAAGAGTTGGACTTGGGGAAGCTTCATATGTTTTGGGTATAGAAATTCACCAAGATAGAACAAATGGGGTTCTAGGTCTATCACAAAAGGCATACCTAGAAAAGATTCTAAAATAAATATAGTATGCATGCGTGCAATACCACACCTGCTCCAATAGTCAAGGGCGACATTTTTGGGAAATTCCAATGTCCCAAAAGTCAATATGAGATCGATCAAATGAAGTGTGCACTCGTCCTGACTTAACTTTTTTATCACCGGGGTACTCGGTAGATATTAAGAGAATCCAGACATAGAGCACTAGAAAATGGTAAAGAAAGCTTTGCGTCATGCGCAGGGCTCAAAAGACCTCATGCTAACATATAGAAGGTCTGATTCCCTAGAGATAAGAGGGTGTTCAGATGCTGATTTTGCGGGAGACAAAGACGATCGAAAGTCCACGACAGGATACGTCTTTACTCTGGAAGGAGGGGCTATTTCATGGAGAAGCTCCAAACAGTCAATAGTCGCATTATCCACGATGTATGTAGAATTTATAGCATGATGTGAGGTCACGGGGCAGGCGATATGGTCAAAGAAATTTATACCCGACTTAAAAGTTGTAGATTGCATTAGCAAGCCACTAAAGATGTACTGTGACAACGAGTCCGTAGTATTTTGTGCTCACAACAACAAGTCAAGTAATGCTTCCGAACAAATAGAGATAAAGTATTATGTTGTGAGAGATGAGATCCAGGATCACACTATAAGACTCGAGCATTTAAAGACAAAGAAAATGATTGCTGATCCGCTAACGAAAGGCTTACCACTCAATATGTTCAAGAAACACTTAGCCGGTATGGGTTTAAGAGAAAGCCTATGATTCCTGGATCACAAGAGGCCCAAAAGTAAAGAGTTTCTTGTTTCAAAACAAAAGGTATATTGTAGCTGTCTGATTCTATCGGCAATTGAGCTGTGACGATAAAACATGCCCTATGTACCAAAAGTGATAAAACGAGTAAAGTATAAAGTGAAAAGTAAAGTCGAAATCAAGGGGGAGAATGTTAAGTTAACCTCTCCACGTACGAACCCAACGGTTTAACGGACCCTCGATCCGTGCCCTACCGATCTAGGGTTAGTGCTCGCTACGGGAAATACCGCCGCCGCACTGCCTAGCCGCTTTAGCCACGCTCTCGCCGTCGACCAAGATGGCCAACGGGTCCTCGAGTTCCATCACTAGAGAAGGTATACGTCACCTCTCTCTCTCTCCCTCTGCCTAGCCGCTTTATCCACGCTCTTGTCATCGACCAAGATGGCCAACGGGTTCTCGAGCTCCATCACCGGAGAAGGTATACGTCACCTCTCTCTCCCTCTGCAAGATCGAATCCTATAGTCTCTACCGACTAGATCTAGAGCCAGCTTATGCAAACAAAGAGTATCATTCCAGCATAACTGGAGGTACGAAAGTACAATCGGAGTCGGTCGTGCGGAAGCCAGCATGTCTGTGCCGTAAAAACGCAAGGGTTAAGCAGGGATTCTTATACTCCTTCCGTTTTAAAATATAAGATGTTTTAGGTTTGTGAAAAAAAAATCTAGACTTGTTTTAGCGTGTAGATTCATTCCAAACTTGAATAAACCTACATACTAAAATAAGTCTAGATACATTTGCTCCATAAAGCTAAAACATCTTATATTTTAAAATGGAGGGAGTATTATCATAAAAACGGACAGCAGAAGACTTCCGATGCTGGACCTCGGGGGAACCTTTGACAACGGACAGCAGAAGACTTCCGATGCTGGACCTCGGGGGAACCTTTGACATGATGAGGAGACAAAGCCTCCTGTCCAAACTCCAAGTACGCGTTCTGTTTCATGCATGCTTCTGGTTGTCACCATTTTTATTGGGTTATTATTTGGACTTTTGGTTTACCAGATCATCATAACGCTGCTGCCGCCTCCGTGTTCCCTGTTCAAAAGGGTTCGGGAGACAAATGATTCTGGGCTCCTCTGGGAAGGCAAGTATTTCCCTGTGGTGGATCGCATTATTTATTTTTCTCCTTTTCCGTGGAAATTCATACTAGTACTAAATCCTTACAAAAGTACAGAATTTTAATATTTCAGGCGAGATCCATGCTCTATTTTCAGCTACAAAATTACACGTACGTTAAGATAACAATGAGTCTGCTAAACTAACTATTCAAAATACCTCGGTCCACCAAAATATCCTGCGGCTGTACCGATGCAAAGAGGTAAAGTCGAGACTATTCTAAACACGAGGGGCGTGTTTGGTGGATCGTGTCTTTTACTCACACCTGGAGATCATGGCTTCATGAAAGTTGCACGCGACAATGCAACCTCCCGTGTCAAAAGGGTCACTCATTCCTAGGGGTTGAGATTTGAGAAGCCAAGCTCCAGTCGTTTGGTTTCATGCATTTATGGATTTCAGCAAAATGGTGTTTGTTTGGAGAGCTGCATTGTCCCTGCTAGCCTTACCTCCTGGCTAGTGAGGTGAGCTTACCCAATATCATCAAGCAAAGAGAACAAAGTTCAGAGAAGTGCAATTCAAAGAACTACTAGCTTATATTAACACATGGTCGACATAATAAGTCGTGGCGTGTGTGCTGCAGCACTAGTTCATCATATACGGAGGGGTTATAACTGAATACCACCTCCCAAAATATACAGACCAAAGTTCAGGATCATCGCAACCATAGTTCATCAGCCTAGCTACTCGCAGAATACACATCACAACCATCATCACTAACACCAGCACATCATCACTACTACGAGCACATCCTCGAACAGCTGCTCAGGGTAGTGCTTGTTCAGGAAGGCCATGAACTAGTTCAACCTCCGCTTAGGGGTCATGGCAAGATACCTGCTCGTCTGTCCGCTGTGCTCCATTAGGTGGGCAAGAGCATGGTGTATCGCGGCCACAGAGACGGGCGCATCTGGAATGCGAGCACCGTAGATGATCTTCATCTGAGCATAGTTTTCAATAGGATTGTTGATCATCTCGGCGTTCGATGGCTAAGCCTACATGAGAATCACAGTTACTTTATGACATGTAGTTCATATGTGAACATTGCAAGAACCGATGCAAATACGAATGTATCATATCTTGATGTGCTCATAGTAAGCTTCATCGTCCATCATGATGGCAGAGGTCTCCTCAACCCAGCGCACGTTCTCAAGCCTCCTGAGCTTCATCACCCTAATCCAGCGCACTCTCCGGTGCCTCATGTGCTTGTACACCTGGTTCGCAGTGACTGTCCAGCCATAGAACTTGAAGACATCCTCTGCAACCAAGCGCATGTCCGCATGTCTGAATCCCCGCACTGCTGAACCCCCTTTCTCGATCAACTGTACCACCTGATTCAGGACGAAGGTGGACAAATATGGTGGCCATGACATGGTCTGCTTCCTCGTGGCCACCGTATCAGGCATCGGCACATAACGCAAAGGCAGCACAAAGGTTGCGGATAGATCATGGGACGCAACCTTCTCCTACAGCAGCACGGATAATAATGTGTCCAGTTCTACGGGAAAAACTCTACTTATACAACTAATACTACCTACAACACATGGCAATCCTCATAGAACAACATGCTTAGGTCTAGATCTAGAACACGAGCTCACAGCTTAGGACAGTGAGGTAGTACATGGCAATAGATCTAAGCTACGAGAGCTAGGGTTAGATGTTTCTTACCACAAGCATGATGTCGCCTGATGAGGACGACATGTCCGACATAGCCGAGGAGGAAGACTTGCCGGAGACGACCTAGACCCGCTGGAGTAGGAGGCGCCGCTTACCTGCTCGTTGATACGTCCAAAACGTATCTACTTTCTCGAACACTTTTGCTATTGTTTCTCCTCTACACTTGTGTGATTTGGATACAACTAACACGGACTGACGTTGTTTTCAGCAGAATTACCTTGGTGTCTTGTTTTTATGCAGAAAATCAACTATCAGGAAAAATCTCGGAAAATATGACAAAAATTATATTTCACCAGAAGACCCACGGATCCAGAAGACGAGACGAAGAAGGGTCCTGGGGGGACCACACCCCTCCCAGGCGTCGGCCCACATCTGGCCGCGCCTAGGGGGTGCAGCCACCCCAGGCACCCCCTCGGCCTCCCTCTGCACCTATAAGTTGCCTCCTGACCTAAAAACCGAGGGGGTTTCGATAGTTTTCCAGAAAGAGTTCCGCTCCGCTGCCGCCACCAAAAACCAACATTCGGATCCAGAAACTCCGTTCTGGCACCCTGTTGGGACGGGGAATTTGGAGAGGATCATCGTCATTGTCATCACCAACGCATCTCCATCAACTACCAATGTTTCCCTCATCCATGAGTGAGTAATCCCTCACTATAGGCTTGGGGATGGTAGGGATTGGATGAGTTCTATCTTGTAATCAAATAAGATCTGTTAGGGCATAGTGCCTAGTATCTCTATTAGTGCTATTTGACTTTGTTGCAACTTGTTGTGCTTAATGCTTGTCACTAGGGCCCGAGTGCCATGATCTCAGATCTGAACTTATTATTAAATCATTATGATAGTATTGTTTGTGATCTTATCTGCAAGTTGTGTACAAATATCACTGTCCGGATCCAAAGGCCCCAAAGTGACAATAATTGGGACAACCGGAGGGGATGGATGTGGTGTGATGATCACATGTGCTCATGGAGTGTTAATGCTTTGCTCCGGTGCTCTTTTAAAGGAGCACCTTAATTGTCAGTAGTTTCCTAGAGGCCCCGCTGCCACGGGCTGGCTGGACAGAAGATGTTGTGCAAGTTATCATTGCGAGCATGTATGACTATATATGGAGCACATGCCTAGGATTGTTTAGTACTTGGATGCTTGTTATTATTTATCTGCAATACCCTAGATCTTGAAGTTACATGTTTAGACTCGTCCATGCAACGTCCGTCCATCAATCCCTATGCCTACCGCACTCGAATCCTACTGTTTGCTGCTACGGTTACTATTGCTCTTGTTTTGCTGTTGTTGTTGCTTTGCTATTGCTATTATCAAACTGTTCTACCGATAAACTTCTGTGAGCAAGAACTATTTCCAGGTGCAGCTGAATTGACAACGTAGTTGTTAAGTGTAACATCCCAAAAATACTAAGCTTGGAGCATCAAACACTAATCATCAAAATTAGGGTTAACAAAAACTTTTCTAAATAAAATTGTGAATGCATGCATATGTGTATGCATGGATTTTGAATTCTTTTAAAACCACCTTGTTTGTTTGTTTCATTGCTTGTAAAATGTTTCTTAGGTGAAATAAACATCATCTAAAACACTTCCCGCACTTTTCCTAAAGACAAGTAAATCAAAACACATATATTAAATGAATGGTCACTTTGACCAATTTAACTCTCATTCCTACTTTGGCTGTCTCAAACTTTCAGAACCTAACAGAAACTTTTCTGGATCTTTGCACCCCTTTAATGTACTCATAACAAAGTATCAAGGCTCACTTTGTGATCATCCAGAAACTTTCAAATGCATAGTTTAAATGACAATTCAAAATTGAATCTTTATCATATGGGAAGATCCCACTTTTTCAAAAACCACTCAAACAAGCTCAACTTTCAAAACACAAGCATCTGTAGACTCACCAGCACCAACCTAACAAACCCACCAAAAATCTTTTCAAAATTCAAAACTTGATTTCATGCGGCCATTTCATCAAACAGGTTGCAGACACTAATCAAACAAACATCAAACACTATTATGAGCAGTGATTCTTGCCTAACTTGTTCCCTAGTTAGCTCACACCCAGCTCAGTAGATCATCTAGGAAGATTAGCCAAGCACTAGGACCACTGTGAGCTTGCCATTGCCATCAATGGTGAACAGCCGAGCACACCCTTGCCACCCCATAGTCGACTGCAAGCTAGGAGCAGCAGCAAGCCTAGACAGCATGTCTGGGAGGCAGCCCACCATCCACCGCCACTCACTGTCCCAGCCGCGAGCGTTGCCAAGCCCTGGACCACGCGCACGAACCGCGCCCAGACCGCCCAAGACCATGCCGAGCGTGCGCCAGAGCACTACCCTCGACCAGCGCCCACAGACCGCGCGCCGCCCTCACCGCGTGCACACATGATCTCCACCGACCCAGGAGACCGCCAGACATCCCCGTTTGCCGCCCCGTGCCGCACAGCCACCGCCCGCCGTCGAAGACGCCGCCTCTGCCGCGCAGAGCATCAACCGTTCCAGACCAAGCCGCACCGCCCCATGCCTCAAAACCATGTCGTTGAGCATCGCCAGGAGACACAGCACTGTCCCCTACCCTTGCCCATGCCATTAGCCGCCTGTAACATCGCCCCCGACGAGCTCACCGTGCGCCCCGACGGTCCCCTCGCTCGACTATAAATAGAGGCCACCCCCGCTCGATTTCTTCACACCATCTCACTCCCCTCTCCTCACTGATCGTGCCACACCGTTCTCAGAGCAAGGCGAGCCCGCCGCCTCTGGAGAAGAAGGGAGCCATCGATTTCGTCCACCCCAGGAGCTGTCGCGACCACCCCTGAGTTTGCCGTCGTCGACTTCGTCGTTCGCCCGCCTCGCCGACCCTCGCCCGTACCCCGGTGAGCCCCCAGCACCCCTCATTGGCCGCGTTAGGTTTCGTTCTCGCCGGCGTTGTCTCGCGTCGACGATGACTCCCAGCATTGGATTAGAAATAGATCGAAGGATCCACGTTGCCCCATACCGCTTCGCCTAGCCCCGTGTCACTGACGAGTGGGGACACCCACTTAAGCAGCCCGCGGGAGCACTGTGCTTAGCAGGCCGGCCCAGTAACTTTTCCCGCGCAGCCCAGTTATTCAAATTAAACTTTTTCCATTTCAATTCAAACACACTTCTGTACCCAACTTCAAAAATCAACCCAGATCGATTCAGTGCACCAAATTGAATGAAACCAATTTTGTTGGAAAGGTCTGTGAATGCTGAATCCAAGCCCGTTGGATTCAAGTCAGTTGGATCTATAGATCACCCATGGTAAAAATAACTAGGCAGAAGCTTTTCTGCATTCGAACATTTTTCAAATTTAAACCATAATAGCTTTTGAGTTGATTCTAACTCTCAAAAATCACATTTAACCATACCTTTCAGAATATATAAAACTATATAGGTTTACTTGCAAAAATAACGTTCAAGTAAGAAAAGAATGCTACATAAGCATTTCTAGCCACTTTAATTAATTAAAACAAAAGGGTAAAACCTTATTAAATTGTGACACCACTTTAAATCACATTCCCATGGACTACAATATGTGGTGATGACATGTGTCAACATGATCCCATATTTGGTTGGAGAATATTAAATCTTAAGTAGTTTTTCAATGAGTAGAAATTAATTTTCTAAAAATAAAAGGAATTAAATCAAGCCTTAACCTTGTAATGTTAAAGATGATGCTAGATCATCTATAGGACCCTTGTGTGTGATGATTGCAAGTAGTTAAGTATTGTTTGGTGATTGTGTACCTCGTATTTATTCATAGACGCTACTACCGACCAAGGATACGAGGAGGAATGAGGATTCTATGAAGAAGAAGCCGAGGAGAACTTCAACCACTGCTCTGCACAAGGCAAGCTTTACTAACTAAGTGGACCAATGCAAGCTAAAACTTGCAAGACACTCTACTTTAGCAAGCCTAATACTACTAGTGAAAGTTCAAGCTAACACTTGCAAGATACTTTACCTATGCAAGCTTCTATTGACCTATGCAAGCTAAAACTTGCAAGATACCCTACTGATGCAACAAACCCCTACTTGTTCCTATGCCCACTATATGCCTTAAGCATATGTGATCATACCCATTTGACAAACCAATCCTAGTTTTACTTGCCAGCTTCTTACTTTATTTCTTTATCAAAGCTTACTTAGAGTTTACTTAAGAGATTGGTAGATACTAGAGAGATATGTGAAGGTTGCATGAAGAGCATAAAATTTGGCCTAAGCTAGAAACCTTGATATCAGCCTGAGACATAAGGTTGTACTTAGTTGAAACTCCACTAGTTTACCATCCCTCATTAGTGCCTACCCCCACCTGTATATGCTAGTGCTAAGCATAAAACTTGATCAACTTTTAGATGGGAATACTTGGTGGAAAATGGTTATGAAAACCTTGGAATGATGGATCATTCTATTGAAATGTTTTGGACATGTGTTTCCAAACACTTGATGGTTTTGGTGATGAAAATGTTGAGGCATGAGCCTTAGCCCTTTATAAAACTGATGGTTGCCTGGATGCGATACCATTCCAATTTTAACGTACAACCACAATACCCGAATATTGGGTAGGGCTTGACTGGAAACTTATATCCCTTAGTATTAGTTCCCTCACGGCCAAGGTCTGAGCTGAGGCTACCTTGTGAAGATTGTCCACCTGTGCAGTACCCAAGATGACAGTTGGTCATGGTTGGGAGGCCAAACTCACAGGAGAGGTGCTTATACTAGGGCGTGTAATTGAAATGTTAGAATTGATTATCCGCATACTGAGTATGGTGAATTTAGGATTTGTTCCTGACGGATGTATCAAATTTTATGGTGAAAGTGTACAATCTCTGCAGAGTGTGAAACTATTCGAATAGCCGCGTCATGATTATGGACAGATTAAGCCATCTTTGTTCCCCGTCAGACTTTTCAAAATGACCTGTGAAATGAATTGAGACTTTGACTTGACTACGACAGAGTTGTGACATGAAATACAAGTTCCCACTTAGGAGTTATAAAATTGTGACTAGCTTTGGAACCTAGTAGAGATAAATCTGGCTTTTGCAAAACAACCCTAGAGCCTAGTGTCCTATTATCCAAAAACCCCTTTACCTGTTAGTATTAGTTTGCGAGTACTTAAAGAGTACTCATGGCTTTGTCCCTGGCTATTCCCATGGCCAGACTATGAAGAGGAGTACCTGGAAGATGGACCCCAGGAAGGTTACGACAACTAGGATCATCTCCCATCGTTAGCATTGCCTGTGACCCCGAAGATGGAGCATCGCCTATGCTACCGTTATTATTATGTATTCCGCTGCTTGAAGTTGTATTAAGAACTGGATCATGAGATCCTTATTTGTGTAGGAACTTATGTATCGTTTATAATGGATAATGTACTATGGTATCCAATTCTGTTATGTCTCACAAAAATGGTAATCCTGGGATTGCGATGTATGGCATAACAGGCATCTAGGATTGAAAAATCCGGGTGTTGACAAGTTGATATCAGAGCCATCCTGACCATAGGAGACCCTAGTTAGACTGGACGTTTGAACCAAAAACTTAGTTTCAAAACCAAAGAAAATAAATATTTACAAAAACTTATTCTCATTCTTATCTCTTTAATTCTTTCCTAAAAATTCATGTTCCTCAAAAACTCTTGCAAAATACATAAAATTTTGACACACTTGATCACCCTGCTAATCTACTCATCCTCTATTTTTATAGATGGACGTGAAATACAGCAAAGTTTACCAACTTGGGAATGGAGGAGACCTTATCTTTGAGAGGGATCTGGACCAGCTTTTGGAACTTCTGGAGCGTCTGCACCCCGAGTTCTTCGGAGCTCAGCTCAATGATCAAGGAGGAGAAGACCTACAGTGGCTAATTGTTGCAAGTCTCCGAGGAAAGATTGAACCTCCCACTGCGGAGGGAATTCAGTTTACCTTGAGGGAAAACAACTGGCTCGATGGACTTGCCAGAGCAATGCAGGAAGCTCTTTCCAGTCTGTGTAGGCAGAGCATCAATCAGATCAAGGGTACTCGCTTTGAGTTTTGCCCAAGGCGTGATGCAAATGGACAACCACTGGAAGCCCCATACCACCCCGAGCTGAAGACTCAATTGGACCACCTTAGCTTCATGATGTACGACCGTCAGCAGGAGTTGGACAACTGCCGTGACTACTGCAACCACAAGTCTGCCATCATCAAGACAAAGGACCAGACCATCGCCATGCTAGCAAGGGATCGCAAGTCTCGCCGCCGTCAGCTCGACAAGAAGGAGCGCATTATTGCCCGTCTTCACCACCGCATCTCATCTTTGGAGGAGACCATCCACGAGAGAGACATGCAGTTGGAGGAAAGGGAGAATGCCGGAGAGGATCTTCGTGGAGACCCTTACTCCTATCTTAGCGATGACGACGATTTTCTGGAGGATCAGGCCATGGACTTCTTCACCGATGAGGATGATTTCGCCTTCATCGATGATGATGAAGATGATGAAGCCATAGACTCCGAGGAGTAGT
Source organism: Avena insularis (assembly GCA_023614405.1). Lineage (NCBI taxonomy): Eukaryota > Viridiplantae > Streptophyta > Magnoliopsida > Poales > Poaceae > Avena > Avena insularis. The sequence goes on along the minus strand of CM042685.1, from coordinate 215,450,019 downwards.
AGCACTTGAGCACTAGCGTAGTGAGTAGTATTCGGTCCCACTGTATCGTAGTTTTCAGAATGGTTCTTAAAACCATCTGTTTTTATTTGTTGTGGTGTGTGTTGTACTGTGTGCTATGAATGAATGAAAAAGCAAGTTGCTAGAAAAACCTGAGTCAAACTTTAAAAACTTTTTAAAGACCCAAAACCTTAGAAATTTCCCTCTTTTCTCATTATCGATCTAAATCTTCAGATGCCACGTGGAGGAAGTGGTTCAGCCCCGGACCCGATGTTGTAGATCCTGCAACTGTTGACTTCGGACCGCGAAGCTGAAAGAGCGGAATGTCAAGCCAACCTAGCCACCCTGCAACAGATAGCCCAGCTAGCCCACAACAACCAAGGCCACGGAAATCAGGACAACCATGGATCTAAGTTCAAGAATTTCCAGAACACCAACCCACCTGTTTTCACTAAGTCAGAAGAGCCCCTAGACGCCGATGATTGGCTGCAAACCATGGAAACTAACCTAGAAGTCGCCGGAGTGGAAGCCAACGAGAAAGTCCTGTTCGCCACCCATTATCTAGCCGGAGATGCCCGAGCATGGTGGAACAGTGTTCGCGCAATGACCGGAGGCCAGATGATGACCTGGGAGGAATTCAAGGTCAAGTTTAGCAGAACCCATGTGCCACCAGGTTTGATCAAGAGAATGAGAGACGAGTTTAGAGAGCTGAAGCAAGGAAGGATGACTGTAGTGGAATACCGTGACAAATTTTTGTCATTAGCTAGGTATGCCCCGGACGAGATAAACACCGAAGCCAAGAAGAAAGAAAGATTCCTGAATGGTCTGCATGACGAGATGCAGACGGTGTTAGTCAATATCCCCTTTGCAGATATTAAAGCCCTTGTCGACTCTGCCATCCAGATGGAAGGAAAGATCAACCAAGCCAATGAGAATCGCAAGCGTTGTATGATGCATCAGCCAGGAACCCATCAGACCCCAAAGTACCGCCCCAACCCATCTCCAGGATTTGCCCCAAGGACCAACAGACCCCCGCTGAACCGTTCGACCTATCCCAACCGTGGAAACCCTAGACCCGGAGGAAATCACAACAACCCCGGCAACTCTAGCAATTTCAATCGTGCCCCACCCAAGTTCAACACCAACAATGCCACCGCCAACACCAACACTGCCCCGAGGACTGGAAGCAATGATGTGCCTGTAGCAGCCAAGGACAAGTCGCAAGTGACTTGTTATGACTGTGGAAATAAAGGCCACTATTCTAACGAGTTCCCCAACAAGAAGAATTCTACAGCCCCCAATGCCAATGCCCCAGCTCAGCAACAACGTCGTGTTCAGCCCGAAAGAAGATTTGCCCCAGGGAATTCACTCAACCGCAATGGCCGTCTTTTTCTCATGCATGCTGAAGAAGCTTAGGAAGCGCCAGATGTCGTGCTGGGTATGTTTTCTGTTAATTCAGTACTTGCAAGAGTGTTGTTTGATTCTGGTGCATCGCATTCATTTTTCACCGAAGAATTTGCATGCACTAGTAAAATTCAACCAACCAAATTGAAGCATGTGATGATTGTGCAAATTCCCGGATCAACCACCAAGGCTAGGCAAATTTGCAAAGCTGTCCCTATCCGAATCCATGGCATAGATTTTTATGCAAATCTGATAGTACTTGGAACTAAAGGTTTGCAAGTAGTACTAGGAATGGATTGGATGTCCAAACATAAAGGATTGATTGATTGTGCCAAGAAAGCCATCACCATGACCAGTACAGCCGGAATATTAGTCGAGCATATATCTGAAACCTTACCTCGTCAATTTAAATGCAACAAGAGTATAGCCCAACCTACCATTGACCAAGTCCGGATAGTCTGTGAATACCCCGATGTATTTCCAGATGTTTTGCCCGGTATGCCCCCAGATCGGGATATCGAGTTGATCATTGAACTAATCCCCGGAACCGGACCCATAGCCCAGAGACCCTATAGTATGAACCCGTCAGAGCTCGCAGAACTGAAGAAGCAACTGGATTCCATGTTGGAAATTGGATTGATTCAACCAAGTGCGTCCCCATGGAGATCACCTGTCTTGTTTGTGGACAAGAAGGATGTAGGTAACCGTTTGTGTACGGATTGTCGGAAGTTGAATGATGTCACCATCAAGAACAAGTACCCCTTGCCCAAGATAGAAGATTTGTTTGATCAATTGACTGGTGCCAAAGTGTTTTCTAAGATTGATCTTAGAACTGGCTATCATCAACTCAAAATTCGTGCAGATGATATTCCAAAGACTGCCTTTACCACCAGATATGGATTGTATGAGTATACGGTCATGTCTTTCGGATTAACCAATGCCCCCGCTTATTTCATGAACCTCATGAATAAGATTTTTATGGACTTACTGGATAAGTTTGTCGTTGTTTTCATCGATGACATTCTGATTTATTCCAAATTAGAAGAAGAACATGAGCTACACCTAAGGACCATTCTTGGAACCCTTAGAGAGCATCAGTTGTATGCCAAGTTTAGCAAGTGTGAATTCTGGTTACAGGAGGTAGGATTCCTCGGTCACATTGTATCAGCCAAAGGAATTGCCGTTGACCCTGCCAAAGTGAAAGATGTAGAAGATTGGCAAGCCCTAGCCACTCAAACCCAAGTTCGTGCTTTTCTCGGATTGGCGGGATATTACCGCACATTCGTAGAAGGATTCTCGAGTATCGCCAGACCCATGACCCAATTGCTTAAGAAGGACAAGAAGTTTGAATGGACCGCCAAGTGTGAAGCGAGTTTTCAAGAACTCAAAAGGAGATTGATTTCAGCCCCAATCTTGATCATGCCGGATATCACGAAGCCCTTCGATGTGTATTGTGACGCATCCAAGATTGGTCTCGGATGTGTGCTAATGCAAGAAGGCAAAGTTATATCTTATCTATCTCGACAACTGAAGCAACATGAGCAAAACTACCCAACCCATGACCTCGAACTTCGCAAGATGGTTCTAGCCCTGAAGACATGGAGACATTACCTGATGGGAAATCGTTGTGAGATTTATTCGGATCACAAGAGCCTAAAGTATATATTCACTCAGAAGGAGCTGAATATGAGGCAGAGAACATGGATTGAGCTAATCAAGGATTATGACCTGGACATTTACTATCACCCTGGTAAAGCGAACGTGGTAGCCGATGCCCTTAGCAGATTTCCGTGCCGCTTGAACTCCATGATTTTGAAGGAGCAACCAAGTTTGCACAAGGAGATGGAAGATTTTCGAATGGAATTAGTGAGTGAAGGATTTTTGGCTAGCATAGAACTCCAACCCACTTTGATCAGTCAGATTAAGGAGGCGCAGAAGGAAAATGTTAGTATCGACGGAATCAAGCGTCGTATCGGTACAGGCAAAGTACCTGGATTCATCGAGGACGAAGGAGTGTTGTGGTACAAAGGACGCCTTTGTGTACCAGCAGATTCTGAGTTGAAAGAAGTTATTTTGAAGGAGGCTCATGATACTCTTTATTCTATCCATCCCAGAGGAACTAAGATGTATCAAGATTTGAAAGAGCAATTTTGGTGGCATAAGATGAAGAGAGCAATCGGAAGCTATATCTCCAAGTGTGATATATGTCAACGAGTCAAGGCAGGACATCAAAGACCTGCTGGATTGTTGCAACCTTTGCAGATTCCAGAATGGAAATGGGATTCTGTAGGAATGGACTTTATCACTGGACTACCTACTTCTAGTAGGGGAAATGACTCTATCTGGGTCATAGTGGACAGATTGTCCAAAGTCGCCCATTTCTTGCCCGTCAAAACCACCTATCAGAGTACGAAGCTAGCGGTGCTGTACATCGCTAGAATAGTTAGTTTGCATGGAGTCCCCAAGAACATCGTATCGGATTGAGGAACTCAGTTTACCTCGAGATTCTAGAAGAAAGTCCAAGAAGGTTTAGGAACCCGCCTAGATTTCAGTACCTCATATCACCCTCAGACCGATGGACAAACGGAGCGAGTAAATCAAATACTCGAAGATATGCTGAGAGCATGCGTGTTAGAATATGGATCCAAGTGGGAAGACTGTCTGCCGTTCGCAGAATTCTCTTACAACAATAGTTATCAATCCAGTCTGCAAATGGCCCCATTTGAATTCATGTACGGAAGAAAGTGTCGTACCCCTTTGAACTGGTCGGAAGTAGGAGAGAGTCAGATTTTCGGACCCGACATCCTACGAGAAGCAGAAGAGAAGGTTCACAAGATTCGTGAGCACCTCAAGACTGCCCAATCCCGACAGAAGAGTTACGCCGACAAGAGACGTAGAGACCTCGCCTTCAATATAGGAGATTTTGTTTATCTGAAAGTGTCGCCATTGAAGGGAATGCAGCGTTTCCAACTCAAAGGAAAGTTAGCCCCCAGATATATCGGACCTTTCAAAATTCTGAACCGTTGAGGAGAAGTATCGTATCAATTGGAACTACCAGAAGAGATGTCAGCAGTACACAATGTGTTCCATATCTCGTTACTTCGCAAGTGTCTCGAAGTCCCCAAGAAGACCGAAGTTTTCAAGAATATCGACCATCGGACCATAGAGATAAACGATGACCTGACCTATCCCGAAGTACCCATCCGCATTTTGTAAGAAGCTTTTCGAACTACCCGAACCCGAAGCATCAAGTTTCTCAAGATTCAGTGGAGCAACCACACAGAATAGGAAGCTACACAGGGCCTTGAAGATCACATCAGGACGGAGTTTCCCGATCTCTTCAAATCCTAGGTAATCTTTTCGTCCTTCTGCAAATCTCGGGACGAGATTTTTTTTAAGGGGGGAAGGTTTGTAACATCCCAAAAATACTAAGCGTGGATCATCAAACTCTAATCATCAAAATTAGGGTTAACAAAAACTTTTCTAAATAAAATTGTGAATGCATGCATATGTGTATGCATGGATTTTGAAATCTTTTAAAACCACCTTGTTTGTTTGTTTCATTGCTTGTAAAATGTTTCTTAGGTGAAATAAACATCATCTAAAACATTTCCCACACTTTTCCTAAAGACAAGTAAATCAAAACACATATATTAAATGAATGGTCACTTTGACCTATTTAACTCTCGTGCCTACTTTGGCTGTCTCAAACTTTCAGAACCTAACAGAAACTTTTCTAGATCTTTGCACCCCTTGAATGTACTCATAACAAAGTATCAAGGCCCACTTTGTGATCATCCAGAAACTTTCAAATGCATAGTTTAAATGACAATTCAAAATTGAATCTTTATCATATGGGAAGATCTCAATTTTTCAAAAACCACTCAAACAAGCTCAACTTTCAAAACCCAAGCATCTGTAGACTCACCAGCACCAACCTAGCAAACCCACCAAAAATCTTTTCAAAATTCAAAACTTGATTTCATGCGGCCATTTTATCAAACAGGTTGCAGACACAAATCAAAAAAACATCAAACACTATTGTGAGCAGTGATTCTTGCCTAACTTGTTCCCTAGTTAGCTCACACCCAGCTCAGTAGATCATCTAGGAAGATTAGCCAAGCACTAGCACCACTGTGAGCTTGCCATTGCCATCAATGGTGAACAGCCGAGCACACCCTTGCCACCCCATAGTCGACTGCAAGCTAGGAGCAGCAGCAAGCCTAGCCAGCATGTTTGGGAGGCAGCCCACCATCCACTGCCACTCACCGTCCCAGCCGCGAGCGTTGCCAAGCCCTGGACCACGCGCACGAACCGCGTCCAGACCGCCCAAGACCATGCCGAGCGTGCGCTAGAGCACCACCCTCGACCAGAGCCCACAGACCGCGCGCCGCCCTCACCGCATGCACACATGATCTCCACCGACCCAGGAGACCGCTAGACATTCCCATTTGCCGCCCCGTGCCGCACAGCCACCGCCCGCCATCGAAGACGCCGCCTCTGCGGCGCAGAGCATCAACCGTTCTAGACCAAGCCGCACCGCCCCATGCCTCAAAACCATGTCGTTGAGCATCGCCAGGAGACACAGCACCGTCCCCTACCCTTGCCCATGCCATTAGCCGCCTGTAACATCGCCCCCGATGAGCTCACCGTGCACCCCGACGGTCCCCTCGCTCGACTATAAATAGAGGCCACCCCCGCTCGATTTCTTCACACCATCTCACTCCCCTCTCCTCACTGATCGTGCCACACCGTTCTCAGAGCAAGGTGAACACCACCCCGCCAAAAATTCACCGGAGCCCGCCGCCTCTGGAGAAGAAGGGAGCCATCGATTTCGTCCATCCCAGGAGCTGCCGCGACCACCCCTGAGTTCGCCGTCGTCAACTTCGTTACGTGACCCTCGCCTCGCCTTACCGGTGAGCCCCCAACACCCCTCACTGGCCGCGTTAGGTTTCGTTCTCGCCGGCGTTGTCTCGCGTCGACGATGACTCCCAGCCGTTGGATTAGAACTAGATCAAACGATCCACGTTGCCCCATACCGCTTCGCCCAGCCCCGTGTCACTGACGAGTGGGGACACCCACTTAAGCAGCCCGCGGGAGCACTGCGCTTAAATTCAAACACACTTCTATACCCAACTTCAAAAATCAACCCAGATCGATTCAGTGCACCAAATTGAATGAAACCAATTTTGTTGGAAAGGTCTGTGAATGCTGAATCCAAGCCCGTTGGATTCAAGTCAGTTGGATCTATAGATCACCCATGGTAAAAATAACAAGGCAGAAGCTTTTCTGCATTCGAACATTTTTCAAATTTAAACCATAATAGCTTTTGAGTTGATTCCAACTCTCAAAAATCACATTTAACCATACCTTTCAAAATATATAAAACTATATAGGTTTACTTGCAGAAATAACGTTCAAGTAAGAAAAGAATGCTACATAAGCATTTCTAGCCACTTTAATTAATTAAAACAAAAGGGTAAAACCTTATTAAATTGTGACACCACTTTAAATCACATTCCCATGGACTACAATATGTGGTGATGACATGTGTCAACATGATCCCATATTTGGTTGGAGAATATTAAATCTTAAGTAGTTTTTCAATGAGTAGAAATTAATTTTCTAAAAATAAAAGGAATTAAATCAAGCCTTAACCTTGTAATGTTAGAGATGATGCTAGATCATCTATAGGACCCTTGTGTGTGATGATTGCAAGTAGTTAAGTATTGTTTGGTGATTGTGTACCTCGTATTTATTCATAGACGCTAGTACCGACCAAGGATACGAGGAGGAAGGAGGATTCTATGAAGAAGAAGCCGAGGAGAACTTCAACCACTGCTCTGCACAAGGCAAGCTTTACTAACTAAGTGGACCAATTCAAGCTAAAACTTGCAAGACACTCTACTTTAGCAAGCCTAATACTACTAGTGAAAGTGCAAGCTAACACTTGCAAGATACTTTACCTATGCAAGCTAAAACTTGCAAGATACCCTACTGATGCAACAAACCCCTACTTGTTCCTATGCCCACTATATGCCTTAAGCATATGTGATCATACCCATTTGACAAACCAATCCTAGTTTTACTTGCCAGCTTCTTACTTTATTTCTTTATTAGAGCTTACTTAGAGTTTACTTAAGAGATTGGTAGATACTAGAGAGATATGTGAAGGTTGCATGAAGAGCATAAAATTTGGCCTAAGCTAGAAACCTTGATATCAGCATGAGACATAAGGTTGTACTTAGTTGAAACTCCACTAGTTTACCATCCCTCATTAGTGCCTACCCCCACCTATAGATGTTAGTGCTAAGCATAAAACTTGATCAACTTTTAGATGGGAATACTTGGTGGAAAAATGGTTATGAAAACCTTGGAATGATGGATCATTCTATTGAAATGTTTTGGACATGTGTTTCCAAACACTTGATGATTTTGGTGATGAAAATGTTGAGGCATGGCCTTAGCCCTTTATAAAACTGATGGTTGCCTGGATGTGATACCATTCCAATTTTAACGTACAACCACAATACCCGAATATTGGGTAGGGCTTGACTGGAAACTTATATCCCTTAGTATTAGTTCCCTCACGGCCATGGTCTGAGCTGAGGCTACCTTGTGAAGATTTTCCACCTATGCAGTACCCAAGATGACAGTTGGTCATGGTTGGGAGGCCAAACTCACAGGAGAGGTGCTTATACTAGGGCGTGTAATTGAAAGGTTAGGATTTATTATCCGCATACTGAGTATGGTGAATTCAGGATTTGTTCCTGATGGATGTATCGAATGTTATGGTGAAAGTGTACAATCTCTGCAGAGTGTCAAACTATTCGAATAGCCGCGTCCGTGGTTATGGACAGTTGGAGTGGCCATACTGTTCCCCCGTCAGACTTTTCAAAATGACCTATGAAATAAATTGAGACTTTGACTTGACTACGACAGAGTTGTGACATGAAATACAAGTTCCCACTTAGGAGTTATAAAATTGTGACTAGCTTTGGAACCTAGTAGAGATAAATCTGGCTTTTGCAAAACAACCCTAGATCCTAGTGTCCTATTATCCAAAAACCCCTTTACCTGTTAGTATTAGTTTGCGAGTACTTAAAGAGTACTCATGGCTTTGTCCCAGGCTATTCCCATGGCCACTCTATGAAGAGGAGTACCTGGAAGATGGACCCAGGAAGGTTACGACAACTAGGATCATCTCCCATCGTCAGCATTGCCTGTGACCCCGAAGATGGAGCTTCTCCTACGCTACCGTTATTATTACGTATCCCGCTGCTTGAAGTTGTATTAAGAACTGGATCATGAGATCCTTATTTGTGTAAGAACTTATGTATCGTTTGTAATGGATGATGTACTATGGTATCCAATTCCGTTATGTCTCACAAAAATGGTAATCCTGGGATTGCGATGTATGGCATAACAGGCATCTAAGATTGAAAAATCCGGGTGTTGACAAGTTGGTATCAGAGCCATCCTGACCATAGGAGACCCTAGTTAGACTGAACATTTGAACCAAAAACTTAGTTTCAAAACCAAAGAAAATAAATATTTACAAAAACTTATTCTCATTCTTATATCTTTAATTCTTTCCTAAAAATTCATGTTCCTCAAAAACTCTTGCAAAATACATAATATTTTGACACACTTGATCACCCTACTAATCTACTCATCCTCTATTTTTATAGATGGACGTGAAGTACAGCAAGTTTTACCAACTTGGGAATGGAGGAGACCTTATCTTTGAGAGGGATCTGGACCAGCTTTCGGAACTTCTGGAGCGTCCGCACCCCGAGTTCTTCGGAGCTCAGCTCAATGATCAAGGAGGAGAAGACCTGCAGTGGCTAATTGTTGCAAGTCTCCGAGGAAAGATTGAACCTCCCACTGCGGAGGGAATTCAGTTTACCTTGAGGGAAAACAACTAGCTCGATGGACTTGCCAGAGCAATGCAGGAAGCTCTTTCCCGTCTGTGTGGGCAGAGCATCAATCAGATCAAGGGTACTCGCTTTGAGTTTTGCCCAAGGCGTGATGCAAATGGACAACCACTGGAAGCCCCATACCACCCCGAGTTGAAGACTCAATTGGACCACCTTAGCTTCATGATGTACGACCGTCAGCAGGAGTTGGACAACTGCCGTGACTACTGCAACCACAAGTCTGCCATCATCAAGACAAAGGACCAGACCATCGCCATGCTAGCAAGGGATCGCAAGTCTCGCAGCCGTCAGCTCGACAAGAAGGAGCGCATTATTGCCCGTCTTCGCCACCGCATCTCATCTTTGGAGGAGACCATCCACGAGAGAGACATGCAGTTGGAGGAAAGGGAGAATGCCGGAGAGGATCTTCGTGGAGACCCTTACTCCTATCTTAGCGATGACGATGATTTTCTGGAGGATCAGGCCATGGACTTCTTCACCGATGAGGATGATTTCGCCTTCATCGATGATGATGAAGATGATGAAGCCACAGACTCCGAGGAGTAGTAGCACTTGAGCACTAGCGTAGTGAGTAGTATTCGGTCCCACTGTATCGTAGTTTCCAGAATGGTTCTTAAAACCATCTGTTTTTATTTGTTGTGGTGTGTGTTGTACTGTGTGCTATGAATGAATGAAAAAGAAAGTTGCTAGAAAAACCTGAGTCAAACTTTAAAAACTTTTCAAAGACCCAAAACCTTAGAAATTTCCCTCTTTTCTCATTATCGATATAAATCTTCAGATGCCACGTGGAGGAAGTGGTTCAGCCCCAGACCCGATGTTGCAGATCCTGCAACTGTTGACTTCTGACCGTGAAGCTGGAAGAGCGGAACGTCAAGCCAACCTAGCCACCCTGCAACAGATAGCCCAGCTAGCCCACAACAACCAAGGCCACGGAAATCAGGACAACCATGGATCTAAGCTCAAGAATTTCCAGAACACCAACCCACCTGTTTTCACTAAGTCAGAAGAGCCCCTAGAAGCCGATGATTGGTTGCAAACCATGGAAAATAACCTAGAAGTCGCCGGAGTGGAAGCCAACGAGAAAGTCCTGTTCGCCACCCATTATCTAGCCGGAGATGCCCGAGCATGGTGGAACAGTGTTCGCGCAATGACCGGAGGCCAGATGATGACCTGGGAGGAATTCAAGGTCAAGTTTAGCAGAACCCATGTGCCACCAGGTTTGATCAAGAGAATGAGAGACGAGTTCAGAGAGCTGAAGCAAGGAAGGATGACTGTAGTGGAATACCGTGACAAAAATTTTGTCATTAGCTAGGTATGCCCCGGACGAGATAGACACCGAAGCCAAGAAGAAAGAAAGATTCCTGAATGGTCTGCATGACGAGATGCAGACGGTGTTAGTCAATATCCCCTTTGCAGATATTGAAGCCCTTGTCGACTCTGCCATCCAGATGGAAGGAAAGATCAACCAAGCCAATGAGAACCGCAAGCGTCGTATGATGCATCAGCCAGGAACCCATCAGACCCCAAAGTACCGCCCCAACCCATCTCCAGGATTTGCCCCAAGGACCAACAGACCCCCGCTGAACCGTCCGACCTATCCCAACCGTGGAAACCCTAGACCCGGAGGAAATCACAACAACCCCGACAACTCTAGCAATTTCAATCGTGCCCCACCCAAGTTCAACACCAACAATGCCACTTCCAACACCAACACTGCCCCGAGGACTGGAAGCAATGTTGTGCATGTAGCAGCCAAGGACAAGTCGCAAGTGACTTGTTATGACTGTGGAAATAAAGGCCACTATTCTAACGAGTGCCCCAACAAGAAGAATGCTACAGCCCCCAATGCCAATGCCCCAGCTCAGCAACAGCGTCGTGTTTAGCCCGGAAGAAGATTTTCCCCAGGGAATTCACTCAACCGCAATGGTCGTCTTTTTCTCATGCATGCTGAAGAAGCTCAGGAAGCGCCAAACGTCGTGCTGGGTATGTTTTCTGTTAATTCAGTACTTGCAAGAGTGTTGTTTGATTCTGGTGCATCGCATTCATTTTTCACCGAAGAATTTGCATGCACTAGTAAAATTCAGCCAACCAAATTGAAGCATGTGATGATTGTGCAAATTCCCGGATCAACCACCAAGGCTAGGCAAATTTGCAAAGCTGTCCCTATCCGAATCCATGGCATATATCTGAAACCTTACCTCGTCAATTTAAATGCAACAAGAGTATAGCCCAACCTACCATTGACCAAGTCCGGATAGTCTGTGAATACCCCGATGTATTTCGAGATGTTTTGCCCGGTATGCCCCCAGATCGGGATATCGAGTTTATCATTGAACTAATCCCCAGAACCGGACCCATAGCCCAGAGACCCTATAGTATGAACCCGTCAGAGCTCGCAGAATCAAGAAGCATCTGGATTCCATGTTGGAAATTGGATTGATTCAACCAAGTGCGTCCCCATGGAGATCACCTGTCTTGTTTGTGGACAAGAAGGATGGAGGTAACCGTTTGTGTACGGATTATCGGAAGTTGAATGATGTCACCATCAAGAACAAGTACCCCTTGCCCAAGATAGAAGATTTGTTTGATCAGTTGACCGGTGCCAAAGTGTTTTCTAAGATTGATCTTAGAACTGGCTATCATCAACTCAAAATTCGTGCAGAGGATATTCCAAAGACTGCCTTTACCACCAGATATGGATTGTATGAGTATACGGTCATGTCTTTCGGATTAACCAATGCCCGCGCTTATTTCATGAACCTCATGAATAAGATTTTTATGGACTTCCTGGATAAGTTTGTCGTTGTTTTCATCGATGACATTCTGATTTATTCCAAATCAGAAGAAGAACATGAGCTACACCTAAGGACCATTCTTGGAACCCTTAGAGAGCATCAGTTGTATGCCAAGTTTAGCAAGTGTGAATTCTAGTTACAGGAGGTAGGATTCCTCGGTCACATTGTATCAGCCGGAGGAATTGCCGTTGACCCTGCCAAAGTGAAAGATGTAGAAGATTGGCAAGCCCCAGCCACTCAAACCCAAGTTCGTGCTTTTCTCGGATTGGCGGGATATTACCGCAAATTCGTAGAAGGATTCTCGAGTATCGCCATACCCATGACCCAATTGCTGAAGAAGGACAAGAAGTTTGAATGGACCGCCAAGTGTGAAGCGAGTTTCCAAGAACTCAAAAGGAGATTGATTTTAGCCCCAATCTTGATCATGCCGGATATCACGAAGCCCTTCGATGTGTATTGTGACGCATCCAAGATTGGTCTCGGATGTGTGCTAATGCAAGAAGGCAAAGTTATATCTTATCTATCTCGACAATTGAAGCAACATGAGCAAAACTACCCAACCCATGACCTCGAACTCGCAGCAGTAGTTCTAGCCCTGAAGACATGGAGACATTACCTGATGGGAAATCGTTGTGAGATTTATTCGGATCACAAGAGCCTAAAGTATATATTCACTCAGAAGGAGCTGAATATGAGGCAGAGAAGATGGATTGAGCTAATCAAGGATTATGACCTGGACATTCACTATCACCCTGGTAAAGCCAACGTGGTAGCCGATGCCCTTAGCAGATTGCCGTGCCGCTTGAACTCCATGATTTTGAAGGAGCAACCAAGTTTGCACAAGGAGATGGAAGATTTTAGAATGGAATTAGTGAGTGAAGGATTTTTGGCTAGCATAGAACTCCAGCCCACTTTGATCAGTCAGATTAAGGAGGCGCAGAAGGAAAATGTTAGTATTGACGGAATCAAGCGTCGTATCGGTACAGGCAAAGTACCTGGATTCACCGAGGACGAAGAAGGAGTGTTGTGGTACAAAGGACGCCTTTGTGTACCAGCAGATTCTGAGTTGAAAGAAGTTATTTTGAAGGAGGCTCATGATACTCTTTATTCTATCCATCCCGGAGGAACTAAGATGTATCAAGATTTGAAAGAGCAATTTTGGTGGCATAAGATGAAGAGAGAAATCAGAAGCTATATCGCCAAGTGTGATATATGTCAACGAGTCAAGGCAGGACATCAAAGACCTGTTGGATTGTTGCAACCTTTGCAGATTCCGGAATGGAAATGGGATTCTGTAGGAATGGACTTTATCACTGGACTACCTACTTCTAGTAGGGGAAATGACTCTATCTGGGTCATAGTGGACAGATTGTCCAAAGTCGCCCATTTCTTGCCCGTCAAAACCACCTATCAGAGTTCGAAGCTAGCGGAGCTGTACATCGCTAGAATAGTTAGTTTGCATGGAGTCCCCAAGAACATCGTATCGGATCGAGGAACTCAGTTTACCTCGAGATTCTGGAAGAAAGTCCAAGAAGGTTTAGGAACCCGCCTAGATTTCAGTACCGCGTATCACCCTCAGACCGATGGACAAACGGAGCAAGTAAATCAAATACTCGAAGATATGCTGAGAGCATGCGTGTTTGAATATGGATCCAAGTGGGAAGACTGTCTGCCGTTCGCAGAATTATCTTACAATAATAGTTATCAAGCCAGTCTGCAAATGGCCCCATTTGAATTCATGTACGGAAGAAAGTGTCGTACCCCTTTGAACTGGTCGGAAGTAGGAGAGAGTCAGATTTTCGGACCCGACATCCTACGAGAAGCAGAAGAGAAGGTTCACAAGATTCGTGAGCACCTCAAGACTGCCCAATCCCGACAGAAGAGTTACGCCGACAAGAGACGTAGAGACCTCGCCTTCAATATAGGAGATTTTGTTTATCTGAAAGTGTCGCCATTGAAGGGAATGCAGCGTTTCCAACTCAAAGGAAAGTTAGCCCCCAGATATATCGGACCTTTCAAAATTCTGAACCGTTGAGGAGAAGTATCGTATCAATTGGAACTACCCGAAGAGATGTCAGCAGTACACAATGTGTTCCATATCTCGTTACTTCGCAAATGTCTCGAAGTCCCCGAGAAGACCGAAGTGTTCAAGAATATCGACCATCGGACCATAGAGATAAAGGATGACCTGACCTATCCCCTTGAATGTACCCATAACAAAGTATCAAGGCCCACTTTGTGATCATCTAGAAACTTTCAAATGCATAGTTTAAATGACAATTCAAAATTAAATCTTTATCATGTGGGAAGATACCACTTTTTCAAAAACCACTCAAACAAGCTCAACTTTCAAAACCCAAGCATCTGTAGACTCACCAGCCCCAACCTAGCAAACCCACCAAAAATCTTTTCAAAAATCAAGACTTGATTTCATGCGGCCATTTCATCAAACAGGTTGCAGACACAAATCAAACAAACATCAAACACTATTGTGAGCAGTGATTCTTGCCTCACTTGTTCCCTAGTTAGCTCACACCCAGCTCAGTAGATCATCTAGGAATATTAGCCAAGCACTAGCACCACTATGAGCTTGCCATTGCCATCAATGGTGAACAACCAAGCACACCCTTGCCACCCCATAGTCGACAGCAAGCTAGGAGCAGCAGCAAGCCTAGCTAGCATGTCTGGGAGGCAGCCCACCATCCACCGCCACTCACTGTCCTAGCCGCGAGCGTTGCCAAGCCCTGGACCACGTGCATGAACCGCGCCCAGACCGTCCAAGACCATGCCGAGCGTGCGCCAGAGCACCACCCTCGACCAGCGCCCACAGACCGCACGCCGCCCTCACCGCGTGCACATATGATCGCCACTGACCCAGGAGACCGCCAGATATCCCCGTTTGCCGCCCCGTGCCGCACATCCACCGCCCGCCGTCGAAGACGCCGCCTCTGCCGCGCAGAGCATCAACCGTTCCAGACCAAGCCGCACCGCCCCATGCCTCAAAACCATGTCGTTGAGCATCGCCAGGAGACACAACACCGTCCCCTACCCTTGCCCATGCCATTAGCCGCCTGTAACATAGCCCCCGACGAGCTCACCGTGCGCCCCGACGGTCCCCTCGCTCTACTATAAATAGAGGCCACCCCCGCTCGATTTCTTCACACCATCTCACTCCCCTCTCCTCACTGATCGTGCCACACTGTTCTCAGAGCAAGGCGAGCACCACCCCGCCGGAATTTCACCGGAGCCTGCCGCCTCTGGAGAAGAAGGGAGCCATCGATTTCGTCCACCCCAGGAGCTACCGCGACCACCCCTGAGTTCGCCGTCGTCGACTTCGTCGTTCGCCCGCCTCGCCGACCCTCGCCCGTACCCCGGTGAGCCCCTAGCACCCCTCGCTGGCTGCGTTAGGTTTCGTTCTCGCCGGCATTGTCTCGCGTCGACGATGACTCCCAGCCGTTGGATTAGAACTAGATCGAACGATCCAAGTTGCCCCATACCGCTTCGCCCAGCCCCGTGTCACTGAAGAGTGGGGACACCCACTTAAGTAGCCCGCGGGAGCACTGCGCTTAGCAGGCCGGCCCAGTAATTTTCCCGCGCAGCCCAGTTATTCAAATTAAAAAAATTCCATTTCAATTCAAACACACTTCTGTACCCAACCTAAAAAATCAACCCAGATCCATTCAATGCACCAAATTGAATGAAACCAATTTTGTTGGAAAGGTCTGTGAATGATGAATCCAAGCCCGTTGGATTCAAGTCAGTTGGATCTATAGATCACCCATGGTAAAAATAACAAGGAAGAAGCTTTTCTGCATTCAAACATTTTTCAAATTTAAACCATAATAGCTTTTGAGTTGATTCCAACTCTCAAAAATCACATTTAACCATACCTTTCAGAATATATAAAAATATATAGGTTTACTTGCATAAATAATGTTCAAGTAAGAAAAGAATGCTACATAAGCATTTCTAGCCACTTTAATTAATTAAACCAAAAGGGTAAAACCTTATTAAATTGTGACACCACTTTAAATCACATTCCCATGGACTACAATATGTGGTGATGACATGTGTCAACATGATCCCATATTTGGTTGGAGAATATTAAATCTTAAGTAGTTTTTCAATGAGTAGAAATTACTTTTCTGAAAATAAAAGGAATTAAATCAAGCCTTAACCTTATAATGTTAGAGATGATGCTAGATCATCTATAGGACCCTTGTGTGTGATGATTGCAAGTAGTTAAGTATTTTTTGGTGATTGTGTACCTCGTATTTACTCATAGATGCTAGTACCGACCAAGGATACGAGGAGGAAGGAGGATTCTACGAAGAAGAAGCCGAGGAGAACTTCAACCACTGCTCTGCACAAGGCAAGCTTTACTAACTAAGTGGACCAATGCAAGCTAAAACTTGCAAGACACTCTACTTTAGCAAGCCTAATACTACTAGTGAAAGTGCAAGCTAACAGTTGCAAGATACTTTACCTATGCAAGCTTCTATTGACCTATGCAAGCTAAAACTTGGAAGATACCCTACTGATGCAACAAACCCCTACTTGTTCCTATGCCCACTATATGCCTTAAGCATATGTGATCATACCCATTTGACAAACCAATCCTAGTTTTACTTGCCAGCTTCTTACTTTATTTCTTTATTAGAGCTTACTTAGAGTTTACTTAAGAGATTGGTAGATACTAGAGAGATATGTGAAGGTTGCATGAAGAGCATAAAATTTGGCCTAAGCTAGAAACCTTGATATCAGCCTGAGACATAAGGTTGTACTTAGTTGAAACTCCACTAGTTTACCATCCCTCATTAGTGCCTACCCCCACCTGTAGATGTTAGTGCTAAGCATAAAACTTGAACAACTTTTAGATGGGAATACTTGGTGGAAAAATGGTTATGAAAACCTTGGAATGATGGATCATTCTATTGAAATGTTTTGGACATGTGTTTCCAAACACTTGATGATTTTGGTGATGAAAATGTTGAGGCATGGCCTTAGCCCTTTATAAAACTGATGGTTGCCTGGATGCGATACCATTCCAATTTTAACGTACAACCACAATACCCGAATATTGGTTAGGGCTTGACTGGAAACTTATATCCCTTAGTATTAGTTCCCTCACGGCCAAGGTCTGAGCTGAGGCTACCTTGTGAAGATTGTCCACCTGTGCAGTACCCAAGATGACAGTTGGTCATGGTTGGGAGGCCAAACTCACAGGAGAGGTGCTTATACTAGGACGTGTAATTGAAAGGTTAGGATTGATTATCCGCATACTGAGTATGGTGAATTCAGGATTTGTTCCTGACGGATGTATCGAATGTTGTGGTGAAAGTGTACAATCTCTGCAGAGTGTGAAACTATTCGAATAGCCGCGTCCGTGGTTATGGACAGTTGGAGTGGCCATACTGTTCCCCCGTCAGACTTTTCAAAATGACCTGTGAAATGAATTGAGACTTTGACTTGACTACGACAGAGTTGTGACATGAAATACAAGTTCCCACTTAGGAGTTATAAAATTGTGACTAGCTTTGGAACCTAGTAGAGATAAATCTGGCTTTTGCAAAACAATCCTAGAGCCTAGTGTCCTATTATCCAAAAACCCCTTTACCTGTTAGTATTAGTTTGCGAGTACTTAAAGAGTACTCATGGCTTTGTCCCTGGCTATTCCCATGGCCAGACTATGAAGAGGAGTACCTGGAAGATGGACCCCAGGAAGGTTACGACAACTAGGATCATCTCCCATCGTCAGCATTGCCTGTGACCCCGAAGATGGAGCTTCGCCTACGCTACCGTTATTATTACGTATTCCGCTACTTGAAGTTGTATTAAGAACTGGATCATGAGATCCTTATTTGTGTAATAACTTATGTATCGTTTGTAATGGATGATGTACTATGGTATCCAATTCTGTTATGTCTCGCAAAAATGGAAATCCTGGGATTGCGATGTATGGCATAACAGGCATCTAGGATTGAAAAATCCGGGTGTTGACATTAAGGCTTGCAAGTATTCTTTGGCTCCCCTTGTGTCGAATCAATAAATTGGGTAATACTATCCGTGAATACTATTGTGATCCCCTACACTTGTGGGTCATCAAGACTATTTTGTGGCGCCGTTGCCGGGGAGCATAGATTTATTTGTAAGTTCACTTAGATCTATTATTGTTTACTACTACTCCGTTCATCATGGGTAAGTCTCATGATGGAAAGTTTCCTATTTTACCATCCACTACAAGAAGAGGTACAGTCCTAAACACCTCTGCTGCTCTTGATTCATCGTCTGTTATGAGTAAGCTTGTTACACCACCACCACATACTCATGCTACACACACTGCTACTACTGCTGAATCTGAAACTGCTTTTGATGCTCATGATGTTACTTCTATTGTGCTTGATGCAAGTGGTTCATTAGGTCCTTTTCTAGATGCTACTATGGCTAGTCTAGGAAATACCGAAACTCCTAGTGAAGACACTGTTACACCTATTATCTCACTTGAGTCTAGTGAGAGTTATGATATTAATGATGGTTACATTGTGTTCACTGATGAATTTGTTGAAGAGTGCCAAAACACACATGGTACTAGTGCTATTAAGAGTCTCCTTGCTAGACGCACCATTATGCCTAAATTGTCCTCTGATCCTAAGTTTGCCACCTCTCCCATAGATATTAAAGATAAAGATTATAATTTCTCTCTTGATTTATCCTATTTGGACATTGTTGAGAAAGAACCTTTTTGTGGGACTGAAAATGAGAGTATTGTGGCTCATATGAATGAGCTTTCTACTATGAGTGCTTTATTCTCTGATGATTTTAAGATGCGCAAGTACTTTGTTACTAAGATCTTCCCCTTTTCACTAAAAGGAGAAGCTAAGGCTTGGTTTAATAGATTACCTCCTGGTTCCATTGATAGCCTTGATTGCTTCTTTCTTCCAGAAATATTTTCCTCCCAGTGCTAGACATGCTGCTTTGTAGAGACTTTTTGATTTTAAACAGGGAGAAGAAGAGAAATTGCCTGAGTCATGGACAAGGTTCTGTGCCTTGATTCATGCACATCCTAGATGTCCATTACCTAAGAATGAGCTTCTTGATATTTATTATAATAGACTAACTGATGATTCTAGGACATACCTAGATAGCTTTGCTGATTGTATTTTCAGGAGAAGAGCTCCTACAGATGTTGAAGAATTAATGGATAAGATAAGCAAGAATTATGATGATTGGACTTCAACTGAGCTAAATACACCTGAGCCTATTACTCCTGAACCAGTTGTGCCTGAACCAGTTCTAACACTAACACCAAAGAAGAGGGGAGTTATTGCATTAAATGATAAGCTAAGAAGTGTCTAAAGGAGAAATGTATTAGAGCTTAAGATGTGAAGAATTTACATCCTATAGAAGAATTATGTAAGCCAATTCCCCACTCATCTACTATTGAGGTACAATCTCTCCACTTTAATGAAGGTGATATTCCTTATGGTAAGCCTCATGATCAATGCTTACAGGAACTTGACACATTTATTGTTAAACAAGGTAATTTTAATAAACAAATTCAGAATCATTTATTGGAAAACTCTAGAGGTATCAATGAGTTGAAAGATATTGTGGAAAGAACTTCTAATGATATTAAAATGCTTTGTAAACACTTTCAAATGGTTCAAACCCAACTTGATCAACTTGCTAAGGTACATGTGAGGATGTTCCTGTTCAAGTGGCTCATAATTGCTTGGTTGACTGATTTTGTTATTCTTGAAATGCCTGAAGATGATAATATGTCTATTATTCTTGGGAGAACTTTTCTTAATACTGCAGGTGCTGTCATTATTTATAATCAAGGAAAAGTAACATTCAATATTGATGACAAAGAGCATACTGTTTATTTCCCCAAGAAGGTTGTTAGAAGCTATTGCCTGAATTCCATTGAAAACATTGAGAGCATCAAGGTTGGAGAAATATATTGTCCCATTCCATAGGGAAATTTTGAAACTATTATGATTGGGACCATTGCTATTAAGTATGAGGTAACATAATAAACTGATGGATTACAAAGTTTTGTTTCATATAAGAATTTTTTGTAACAAGACTTGATCAACCTTGTTAACAAAGGGATTTTAATGAACAAAGCAACGCTTTCACTGTGGTTGTACTTGCTTTCTTTTACTTTTCTACTTCCTAGTCTTAGCCTTTCTTTTGCTAGCTTTGGTTTTGTTAGTTGTTTGCTTGTTAGTTTGTCTTAGAGATCTTGTAGTTTGGCTTTTGGTTTGCTTTTGCTTCTTCTAAAAAAACTGTTTCTGCGATAAAATCAATTTTCATACCCTGAAAAGCCAAAAATAAAGTTTACCGAAAAATCCTAGAAAATTCAAAATAAATTTTTCCTCGAAAAAAGGGGCAGAGGGACACCTTAAGTGACCCAGGGAGCTACCCCAGGCCACCACACCCATGTAGGCGCGGCCTACCTGTGGGTGGTGCCTAGGGGGGGTCTGGCCCACCTAGGCCCCTTCAAGGTGCCCCCTCACAACCATCTTCTTTCTCTCTCCCAAAAACACCGGAAAACTTGCTCAAGCTCGAGTTCTTGCTGTTCTTGCTCGCGATTTTCGATCTCCTTGCTCATCCCATCTTTGCTACTGATTTTTGGAGGGATTGCTCTTTGGTATGTGCCTCCTCCACTTATCAAATTAGATTTGTGATTGGTAGATTGTATCTTGAGTACTTTGCTGCTATAGGTGACAAGTTGTGTGAGCTTGCATGCTTATTCTATGCTTAGAGATTTCATTTTGATGCATGTGTAGCCCTCTAACAAGTTACTATAGTAGTTGCTCATCATTTATCAACTTAGAAATCACTTGGTTTTATGCTTGTCTAAAAATTTCAGAAAAGAGAGGTCATGAACCACCACACATTTGGTGAAATATTTGAGGGTGATGCACCTAGAAGGGCAAGGCTTCCAAGATCATCCACCAGTGTCAGGCCCTCATATAATGAGGATCTCATCACTTCGTGATTTGGTGACGAGGGAGATGAGGGGGATGCGCATCCCTCCTCCTTTCCTTGCCAAACCTTCTTGCAGGCTTCTGGGATTCTTGATGATTTTATGACCTTGGTTCGGAGGGCTGGTCTATCAAGTTTTATGTAGGATGAGAGCGTGCAATATGCTACGCTCACTAAAACATTTGTGGAGAGCTTCTCCTTCACTAACAACTCGTTCCATCTAGATGTTTCTTTCAAAGTTTATGACAGGTCTTACCATATGACATTGAAGAAATTTTGTGAAGCTCTAGGACTTGGTACAGCTGGGTCAACAAAGAAGATTTCAGCTCAACCCGCTGATTTGTTGGAGCTCTATCGCGGAATAACCAACAATGATAACCGTAGAGCTCAACGGGGAAAAATAAGAAACATTCAGCTTCTAGCCATTAGGTACTTCACTTATTATCTTGCCCCTAGTGTTATTGGTAGGGAGAACACTAGTAATATTTCCAATTATCATTTGGATTTCTTAGCTGCTGCGCTCAACAATGAAACCAAGTATAATCTTGGTTCTCTCATTGCTCGTCGTTTAACTGCTAAGGGACCCATTTATGGGGGAATTATTGCTATGCGTGTGGCTATTTCCTTGGACATTGCTGGTGATCCAAATGATACAGTTTTGTCTCCTCAGAGGCTTGATCTTGCTGCCATGAAGGTGCACCACTTTGTCACTCATGGCTCTACCCTTGAGAACTTGGTCTATAGAATGTTGTTTATTGACGGGGAAGAGAGAGAGAGATCCCTCTACCCCAAACTACTTTGTTCAGTATTTCTCAGGAACCTTTGTCACGCTCCAAGGAGAAGATGGATGAGATGCTGCGCTCTTTTTCCTTCCATGGGAACTATCAGGAGGAAGCGCCCTCTTACGACCCTGCGGTACACTACACAGCGGAGTCCTCGAGCTCGTACCAGGACGAGGGAGCCTCCTCGTCATATTACGGAGGTGCACCTACTTGGGCACCATGGGATTGAGTCCCACTTAGGCCAAAAGCCTAAGCTTGGGGGAGGTATACCGACATCACACTCATCTATATATCATGTTTGGTCGATTCTTTATATATCCATTGTTTCGCTTTCTTTTTGGTTCTTGTTGCTTCTTTCTCAAAAACACAAAAATACCAAAAATATTTGTTGTTCTTCTTTGGTTTTGTTAGTTATTTGCAGGGTTCAGCCGTCCTCAATGGATTTTGGTTTCATGTTATTATTCAAGTCACACAAGTGAAGGGCAATAATGAAGATTAAGACAACTTGAGGAGTGGTAAGAGGCTGGTAACGAACTCTATTTGTTTCATTTTTGTACATATACTCATCATTGTGAGCATGCTTAGTCTGTTCATGGTAAGGAGTGTGTTACTGATGGATGCTTGGTAGTTTTTGCTTGTCTATGCTTAGCTCCATCTTGCTAATAGTTTGTAGCATGTCATATGAATGTTTGCTTGCATTTTTTTATTCATATTTTGGTATGATATTGTGGTAACCTCCTCTGGAAGTTTCATGTTAATCGACTTGGCACATGCACATGCATGCATATGACTAATCAATAGTCAGTAAGCCTCGATGATTTATTTGGCCTCGGAGTTCTTGTATCACTTTCATGCCATAATTAGTTCTGTTTTCTTGCAAGCATGATTATGACAGTTATTGCTCTATCGTTTGTTGCTCTCTATTGCTAGCCTTCACTTGCACTGAGTATGAGCTCTACCTGTGCTTCCAACTCCGCAAAACCAATATTGCCAACTGTGTCCACCATACCTACCTATTAGCATTGTTTGCTATTTCAGTGCATATTCTATATGCCTTGTTTTCTTCCAAATAAAATGTTTGTCTGTTTTGAGAAAGTTAGTTAGTAAAGCTCTCACGAACTTGATGGCACACTTTATTCCTTGCACTTAATAATCTTGAACCATTGTGACCTGTCCATGAAAGTTATATGCTTGCAAATTATATGCTGGGAGTCAGCAGAACCGTGCTATCACGGGGAACGCTTTCAACACTTTTTGGATATCTTATCCACTTGATACTTTGATCTTTTGTTTGCGGATGTCGACGGTGTGAAATAAAAGGGGAGCTTGTGAGTTCATGGAGTATATATATTGTGTTAGAGAAATGCCTGGGCCGCTAGCCTAAGCCATGCCTAATCATGGTAGAAACTTGCACCACCACCATAATGAGCATTCTGTGAAGCATCCTCAATAAAAAGCTATGCACATAGTAAATAAAAAGATCGCTGAGATGCTCATTGTCTGCTTGCCTTGTCATTTTGATCACGGGATAGCTCCTGTATCATGTGCAAGGGGTACCCCATTGGCGGTTCTCTATGATATGCATGTATGTACAATGACAAGAACTTGCAGGTGACCAAAGTTGAGTAGCATGTGGAGCGGCCCTCGTACTCAAGGGACATTGGATTTCCAGTTTATTGTCTGTCAAGCATATAACTCAAATTGGACCTCACTTTCACCTTAACCACATGAAGATGCCTATGATAGGGGCAATGAGAGCTCAAAGCTAATGAGTACCTTCCTTTCAGCATTAGGAATCCTTTCAAACTTTCCAAAACCATTTTCACAACCTTGTTGAGTCACCACTTATTATATGAGCACCTTCTTGAGAGAATAGTTGTCATTCTTGTGTTTGTTCTAAAACTTGGTTAATTATGTCATGACTTTGATGCTTGTATCTCTGGTATCTTTACTTCTAGTCTTCACTTGAACTTCAGAGGTGCCCTGGCATTTATATTGTGCTCTACAAACAAACGCAAGCGAGATACCACTCTATCATACCTTACTATGAGCATTGTAATGTTGCTTATGTTTATGTTCCATAATACTTATTATTATTGAGTTGGTTTCTCTTCATAGCTTGCAATGATTGTAGAGTAGACTTGGTTGCATACTTCTTATTCTGAATGGTTTAAGCATCTACTCCTGTGCTGAGAATATATACATCATATGAAGCAAATATGTTTGTAAAAGTTCTTTTATCGCACCCAGTTTTCAACTGAATTGCTTGAGGACAAGCAATAAGCTAAGCTTGGGGGAGTTGATACGTCCAAAACATATCTACTTTCTCGAACATTTTTGCTATTGTTTCTCCTCTAAACTTGTGTGATTTAGATACAACTAACACGAACTGATGCTATTTTCAGCGGAATGACCTTCGTGTCTTATTTTTGTGCAGAAAATCAACTATCAGGAAAAATCCCGGAAAATATGCCAAAAATTATATTTCACCAGAAGACCCACGGAGTCAGAAGATGAGACGGAGGAGGGGCCTGGGGGCCCACACCCCTGCAGCGCCTAGGGGCAGCCACCTGTGCACCCCCTCGGCCTCCCTCTGCACCTATAAGTTGCCTCTCGACCTAAAAACCGAAGGGGGTTCGATAGTTTTTCAGAAAAAGTTACGCTCCACCGCCGCCACCAAAAACCAAGATTCGGATCCAGAAACTCCGTTCTGGCACCCTGCCAGGACGGGGAATTTGGAGAGGGTCATCGCCATCGTCATCATCAACACATCTCCATCAACCACCGATGTTTCCCTCATCCATGAGTGAGTAATCCCCCGCTGTAGGCTTAGGGATGGTAGGGATTGGATGAGTTCTATCATGTAATCGAATAAGATCTGTTAGGGCATAGTGCCTAGTATCTCTATTAGTGCTATTTGACTTTGTTGCAACTTGTTGTGCTTAATGCTTGTCACTAGGGCCCGAGTGCCATGATCTCAGATCTGAACTTATTATTGAATCATTATGATAGTATTGTTTGTGATCTTATATGCAAGTTGTGTACACATATCACTGTCCGGATCCAAAGGCCCCAAAGTGACAATAATTGGGACAACCGGAGGGGATGGATGTGGTGTGAGGATCACATGTGTTCATGGAGTGTTAATGCTTTGCTCCGGTGCTCTATTAAAGGAGCACCTTAATTTTCAGTAGTTCCCTAAAAGCCCCGCTGTCACAGGCTAGCGGGACAGAAGATGTTGTGCAAGTTCTCATTGCGAGCACGTATGACTATATATGGAGCACGTGCCTAGGATTGTTTAGTACTTGGATGCTTGTTATTATTTATCAGCAATGCCATAGATCTTGAAGTTACATGTTTAGACTCGTCCATGCAATGCCCGTCCATCCATCCCTATGTCTACCGCACTCGAATCTTACTGTTTGATGCTACTGTTACTATTGCTCTTGTTTTGTTTTTGCTGTTGCTACTATCAAACTGTTGCTACTGATAAACTTATGTGAGCAAGAACTATTTTCAGGTGCAGCTGAATTGACAACTTAGTTGTGAAGGCTTGCAAGTATTCTTTGGCTCCCCTTGTGTCGAATCAATAAATTGGGTAATACTACCCGCGAAGACTATTGCGATCCCCTACACTTGTGGGTCATCACTCGTTGGTGAGGAAGAGGATTTGGAGGGAGAGCTCGAAATTGGGGGAAATGGAGGCGGGGATTTTGGAGCCGACAGAGGGGCGGTGTAAATAGGCGTGGCAAATCGGCGGGTGGTAACCCCAATTTCTCTCGCCGGATTCATGAGCTCCCGCCATCCCGACTTTGCACGAACGCGTGCAGCTTCTTCCCCCGCGAGCACGAGAAGAAGTTAGCTCCGTGAAAACGTCCGATTTTGGTGTTCCTCTAGGGCCTGGCTCAGGGGCGCTTTAAGAATCGTGCGATGCAAAAAATTCCATCCACCGAAACCAAACGCCCTTATTTCTTTCCGCCCCATACGAGAAATGGGCGGGGGTCGAGGTAACCAAACACGCCTGAGATGTGGCAATCACTGCATATGATGTGTTTGACATTGCCATAGACTATGCCAACATTGTTTGTCCAAACACTGTTTGCTCGAATTTATCATTTGACTAGTACATTGTGTATTCTCTCGTTTAGTTCTTTCTTTCGAAACTTGGTAGCTTTTATTTTGTTTAGGAAAACTACGTGGTTTCATTTGATTAAAATGGAGCCGGGAGAGATCACGTTCAATCTTTCGTTGACACATACCAGGTCCAACAAACAAGAGGAAGGTTGTTTGGGTTAGTGTTCTGGTCAATCCTTCATCAACAAAGATTTTTCTCAACAAAGAAACCAGTCCATACACATACCCCATTTTGAAAAAAAAAATCCAAACACATACTAGCAAGCTAAATATTAACCAGAACACACAAAAAGACTAGATATTCTACTTTCTTCAACAACACTAAACTACCCAACACCAAAATAACATCCAGGTCCAACCTTCTCTTCTCATCAACCATACACCACCAGAGCAACATATTAACTTTTCAGTCACATGCATCGCCCCCAGCTTTGTCTTCTTTGAAAAAACATAGCGGCTACAAGAACGAGCAGTTTTGTCGTGTTGTCCTACTATTTGTTAGAAATAATGGGGCTAATCCATTTAGGCCCATGTGTATTTCAGATTTTCCCTAAATCTTAAAGCCCAGATTTGTGGCAGCCCATATGTGTTTGGGCCCATGTTTGTGGCAGCTCATATGGGAGTGGAGTGGGAGCTAAAGTTTAGTCTCACATGGGAAGTTGAAAGAGAGTTGCACCACCTTATAAGGTGGAGTGTTGCACCACTTTGTAAGTGAGTGACAATAAGAGAGATACGCGCGCGCGCTTCTCCTCCGACGACGCCGTCGTCGCTCGCACGCATGCCCGCCCGCCCGTCTCGTCATGACGCGCGCGCACGCCGCGGGTTGTGGGAATCTCGCCGAGCCGAGATCCACGTTCGCCTCCGTTAGGGTTTCCTGAGCCACTCTATATAAAGTCCTGCGCTGCTACAGCCACAACACCACCGAAAAGCAATCTAGGGTTTTGCCATCCTCTCTACTTGCGTCGTCACCGTAGTCTACTCCATCCCGCTTGCCGGCGTGCACCGGCGGACGGGAGAGCAGGTCTCTGGAACCTCTCGCCCCTGTGATCCTATAAGGGAGAGGGTGAATAAGGTTTTTGGGAAGCCCTCCGCGCGACTGCTCGAGTTCTTCATCACGCGTCGTCTTCCATCCAAGTCGGGCGGTGCTGCCTACCGCCGTCTTCGTCGCCATCTGCTTCGATTAGTCTTCCCCAAAGTTTCTACTACGACAACCGAACGGTACGTGCTACATGATCATGTTTGGTTATTAATCATGTTCTGCGAGTACATGTTTAGCTGTTGTTTGTTTCCGTTCATCCTGTTGTTTAGTACATCTAGTATGTTCGAGTTACATGAGCTAGTAGCTAGTTTTTTCATGCTTAATATTCTGAAATTAATCATGGAAATTATGCCTAATATTTTAAAAATCCAAAAACCTTATTGTAGGCAATTTCCTGAATTAACAATGGCTGGTTTTACCGATGCACTGAGGCTGGATAAGTTTACCGGTGTGCACTTTAAGAGGTGGAAGTACAAGGCTAAGCTTTGGCTGACCACGATAAAAGTGTTCCATATCAGTAAAGGCAAACCTGAAGGAACTATATCTGACGAGGATCAAAAGAAGTTCGAGGATGGCAATACTGTCTTTGTGGGATGTATTCTGAGCATTCTTGTTGACCGTCTGCGTGATGTGTTTATGCACATAAAAGACGGGAAGGAGCTCTGGGACGCAATGGATGCAAAGTTTGGTGCTGCAGATGCTGGCAGTGAACTATATATCATGGAGATCTTTCATGATTTTAAGATAACAAAGGACCTTCCTGTGGTTCAACAAGCTCATGAGATATAGTGCATTGCCAAAGAGCTCGAACTCCTTAAGTGTACCTTACCCGACAAGTTTGTGGCAGGATGCATTATTGCTAAGTTGCCCCCTTCATGGAGGAACTTTGCCACAACTCTCAAACACAAGAGACATGAGATATCAGTTGAAAATCTGATAGTGTCCCTTGATGTTGAGGAGAAGGCTCGGGCTAAGGACACCACTGAGAAAGGAGAGGGTCATGCTACTGCTAACTTTATGCAGAAAGGCAAATATGTAGGCAAGAACAAAGGGAACTTCAAACCCTCATTTAACAAGCCTGTAAAGACTACAACCTTCAAGAAGAAGAAGACGAATAGGGAAAAGAGTAAACTGTCTTGTTACACTTGTGGAGAGCCCGACCACTTTTCCAAGGACTGTCCAGAACGCGCAGACCGCAGAAAGAAAAAGGCCAAGACTGTCAACGTTGTGACCGCTAGCAATACTGATGGGTATGGTAATTTATTTACTGTTCTTTTAGTATTTCAATCACCATGTTGGTGGTTTGATACGGATGCTAATGTTCATGTGTGTGCTGACATCTCTATGTTCACTTCTTATCAGGTCGCTCGGAATTCATCCGTCCTAATGGAGAATGGATCACATGCTTCTATTCATGGTGTTAGCACGGTGGATCTGAAGTTTACTTCCAGAAAGATCGTGCAGCTGAGGAACGTGCAGCATGTCCCTACTATGAACAAGAATCTCGTTAGTGGCTCCCTTCTATGTAGAGATGGATTTAAGGTTGTCTTAGAGTCTAATAAAGTCATTGTTTTGAAACATGGACAATTTATTGGTAAAGGTTGTGAGTTTGGAGGCTTGTTCCGGTTTTCACTTTTAGAGTTTTGTAATAAATCCGTGAATCATATTTGTGGTGGTGTTAATGATGATACCAGTATTTGGCATTCTTGTTTATGCCACATTAATTTTGGGTTGATGTCTCGGATGTCCAGTATGAGTTTAATTCCAAATTCACTATTGCCAAAGGTTCTAAGTGCCATAGTTGTGTGTAATCAAAGCAACCTCGAAAGCCTCACAAGGCTGCCGAGGAGAGAAACTTGGCACCTCTAGAACTCATACATTCTGATCTATGCGAGATGAATGGTGTGTTGACAAAAGGTGAAAAGAGATATTTCATGACATTGATAGATGATGCTACTAATGAGACGTCACATCTCGTCACGCACGCACGCACGCTCGTCTCGTCACGTCACGCCACGTCACGACGCGCGCACGCCGTGGTTTGCGGAAATCTCGCCGAGCCGAGCTTTATTTTGCTGCTCAAAAAAATCGTGAGGTTTTGACAGACGTGTCAAACGGTTAGCTTATTCGGGTCGCTCCCGGATCGTGGGCTATCTGTAACCGACCCGAACATGCGCAACATGGACTCGGCCCACGTCCGCCTCCGTTAGGGTTTCCTGAACCGCTCTATATAAAGTCCTGCACGCCTACAGCCACAACACCACCGAAAAGCAATCTAGGGTTTTGTCATCCTCTCTATTTGTGCCGTCACCGTAGTCTACTCCATCCCGCTTGCCGGCGTGCACCGGCGTACGGGAGAGCAGGTCTCCGGAACCTCTCGCCCCTGTGATCCTGTACGGGAGAGGGCAAATAAGGTTTTTGGAAAGCGCTCCGCGCGACTGCTCGAGTTCTTCATCACGGGTCGTCTTCCATCCAAGTCGGGCGGTGCTGCCTACCGCCGTCTTCGTCACCATCTGCTTCGATCAGTCTTCCCCAAAGTTTCTACTACGACAACCGAACGGTACATGCTACGTGATCCTGTTTGGTTATTCATCATGTTTTGCGAGTACATGTTTAGCTGTTGTTTGTTTTCGTTCATCCTGTTGTTTAGTACAACTAGTATGTTTGAGTTACATGAGCTAGTAGCTAGTTTTGTCATGCTTAATATTTTAGAATTAATCATGGAAATTATGCCTAATATTCTAACACTACTACCCTACCCAGCAAAACATTCCAAAAGAACATAGGATGATCTATTTTAAATACTTTACTGGTAGGATCATACAGAAATACTCTATTGAAGCAAGCATCATTTCAAACTGTCGATCGCCGAGAACAATGCAGATATATTCACTGCCACTAGACTTTTATTTTTCATATTTATCATGTACAACCACCTAAGTAAAGTCTATCATTTCTTATATTAAAAGCTGCCTTAACACCTCTCAAGCCATTTTCCACCTAACACGGGTTGTTTCAATAGCTTAAACAAGATTGAGCGTGCCTTTCTTTGGACGGGCACTAGAGAGATCTCCGGTGGCAAATGCAAGATAAATTGGAAAGCGATTTGTAGACCCACTCATCTTGGGGGTCTAGGAATCCTAAATCTCGAGAACTTTGCTACGGCCCTAAGGTTGAGGTGGCCTTGGCTCAAATGGACGGATCGCAAGAAACTTTGGATTGGAATGGAGAACAGTTATAGCGAGATGGACATGAGATTTTTCTATGCCACAACAATCATCACTATTGGCAACAGGAACATACCGCCTTTTGGAGACTCACCTTGGCTAAATGGAAATAAACCGAAAGATATAGCTCCACTCATCTTCCAAATCTCCATGAGAAAGAAGTGGACCGTCAAGCAAGCTTTGCACAAGAATGCTTGGATTTTCAAGATAAAGCTTGACGCAAATCTTACCATCCACCACATCCATGAGTACGTTTGTCTTTGGGTGGAGCTACGGAATGTGGAGCTTGGAGAGGAGGACGACCAAATAGTTTGGAACCTCACAAGCAATGGTGAGTATTCTACAAGCTCGGCCTACAATGCCCAATTCTTTGGATCAACACTTATAAACATGAACGAGTTAGTTTAAAAAGCTTGGGCACCGCCAAAGATTAAATTCTTCCCTTAGTTTGCCATCGAAAATAGACTTTGGATGGCTGATAGATTGAAAAAACGAGGATGACAAATTGTGGACTTTGTTCTCTATGCAAGCAAACCAAACCTAAGAGACCGCGGCGCACCTTTTATCATATTGTAAATCGCTAAAACTCTTTGGAGATTGGTCTAAGACATGGCTAGGCTTACCAAACCTCAATCTGAGTTTTGTTTTATGCACCTCGCCATGATTGGTTTTACGTACCTAAGCGAAAACAAGCGCTTGCTACAAACCAAATCGCCCACTGTGTTTTGATTTTAGTCACATAGTATAGTACAGTACTAGGTATGAGTTGTGGTTGTAACTTTGACATCTGGCTGCTTTCAGGTGCTGCGTTAAGCTGGTGTTTGTCTCGAGCTTGATCTTATATGATATAGTGATACAACATCTGCTTACCGGAGTAGAACACAACAGTATGCCAGTTAGCCACTATGACTCGTTCCGGAACAGGAACACATGAATTTTGTACAGTATCTAGCTCTGCATGACTAATGCAAGAGCTTCAAGCGGACTTTCGGAACTCATGCCACGCCAAAGTTTTGTACTGTAGTAGCAAGTCATAGCCGTGGACCACTTCACAATTTGGAGAGAGTAACGTCGCTGGATTTGCTCTAGCTAGATTTTAAGTCACACGTTTCTAGAACGGAAGATTAGCCCTTTTCTCCGCTGGAAAGATGCATAATTTGCTCGGAAGTTCACGTGTGATATCGGAGGAGTCTGTATGTATTCCCTCCGTCTCAAAATAGATGTCTCAAAGTTGTTAAAATTTAGATGAATCTAGACACTATTTCATCTAAATTTTGAAAAAACCTAAGACATCTATTTTAAGAAAGAGGGAATACATCGGCACTTAATAATTCGTCAAAGAAAAAAAACATATCTGTGTCGGTGCCGTAGTATAGTATATGTAGGTTAATCGAAGCTGCTGCAATTTGTGGATATAAACAATGGTCACTCATCAGAGACTTTGATTTAGCATCTGACGATGATGATTGGGACCCAACCTACCGCCGTCTCTCGCGAACCCCCGATGATTGCGTTTGGCTCTGGCACGGCCGTGCTGCCTGCCTTGTGCCTTTTCGGTTTTCTAATATTTAGAGGAGCGAGTAGTACATATGATATGCTGTTGTTTAGAGTAATTGTATTCGTTCATTGAACTCTTTCACGAGATGCGTGCAGTGCACAGCCAGCTCAAGTTGTTGTGTGGAGTTACCCAGCCGCTGCGCAGCACAGGTGTCCTCTTGTTATTCCAGCCTTTTGCTGGCACGAGTATGTATCTCTGTCCGTCTGTCCCATGAACTGTGTGGAGGTTGGCAAACGGCTGACAGCCTCACAGGTTGCACACACAAGTTCGCCAGTTGGGCGGGCGACATCCATCGGTCCACCGCCGCATGATAGGAGACGATATCCTGATTTGTGTCGCTGTCTTAAACCACCCTCAGAGCCGAAGCAAAGAGCGATATAGAACCCCTTTTTCGTTTCTGGTTTGAGGATTATCCTAAGATCAGTGATATTGCTTGGAAGTCATCACATACAGAAAGAAAATTAACTGGAATTGTGCCGGTCTACGTTAGGGAAAGAGTAATTATTCCGGCACAACCGGAGGTCGGCGGCACGGAAGTATAATCTTAGTCAGTCGTCGTGCGGAAGCCGGCATGTCTGTGCCGTAAAACGCAAAGATTAAGCAAGGCTTATCTTAAACGAAGAACAGAAGAAGACTTCCGATGCTGGACTTTCGGGGAACCTTTGACATGACGAGGAGACAAAGCCTCCTGTCGAAACTCAAAGTCCGCGCCCGGTTTCCTGCATGCTTCTGGTCGTCAATGTCAAAGCGGCAGGACAGCGTGATTGATTTTCTGTGGAGTACGTACTAGTTTTAATTGGACTTTTGGTTTACCAGGTCATCGTAATGCTGCTGCTTCCGTGTTCCCTGTTCAAAAGGGTTTGGGAGACAAATTATTCTGGGCTCCTCTGGGAAGGCAAAGTATTTCCGTGTGGTGGATCGCATGATTTTGTTCTCCTTTTTCGTGGAAATTCATACTACTTTCTCTGTTGTCTATATTAGTGGTCTTATCTTTATTTAGATTTGTATATATATCTAGATAAGTAATTAGGTCAGATATATTTTTATTTAGATAAAATTGAGACCATTAATATAAACCGAAAGGAGTACTAAATCCTAACGAAAGTACTGAGCTTTAATGTTCCAAGCGAGATACGTGCTCTATTTTCAGCTACAAGATGGAAAAGACAAAAATACACGTACATTAAGAGAACAATGAGTCTGGTAAACTATTCAAAATATCTCAGTCCACCAAAATATCCTTCGGCTGTACCGATGCCAAGAGGTGAAGTCCAGAGTATTTTAAACACGAGATGTGGCAATCGCTGCAAATGATGTGTTCGACATCGCCGTAGATTAAGGATGCAGGCGGACGTCCGCCCAGACGTTCCGGCCAGTCCGCCAAATCAACCCGTCTTCTAATCAGCTAATCACCCACACACTAATATTCAACGGATTTGTTCTATGCACTAATCTAGCGGACTGTCCGCTTTGTCCGGTGGACTGTCCACTTGCATCCATACCGTAGATTATGACAACATCGTTTGTCCCAACAGTTTTTGCTCGAGTTTATCATTTGACTACTACGTAGTATATTTTGTTTTTGACCACGACCTTTTGCAGCAGTTCGCAAGAGAACATGATGTTTTATAGCTGCAAACTAAGATGTATCCTCGAGAAGCCGCAAACTAAGTTTTAGCGGGGAAAAATCGATCAAAGAAACCACCATTCCTAGTATTTCATTTCACGATGAAAAATTGTAGACATTCCAGACTTAGTTTAGGTCGGTCTTTAACCACATCACGGACAGATATCTACTAGTTCCCCGGCTCTGCGACCAAGTGCAGTTTAATATATGCAGTGGCGGAGCCATGAATAGAGCAAGCCCCGGGCCAAAATCTAAGCGTTAAAAACTACTAAAATTTTCTTTTGTAACAACATAGAAAATTTGGTTCAGTATCAAACATAAGCGTATAATTTAAAATCCATAGTTGACCCAAGAACGTATATAAGAGAAGACTAAAAACTAGAAATAGTAGTGTAAAATACAAAAATGCAAAAGATATTACCAAATCATTGGTTTTGTTCGTTCGAACCTCCCATAACCTCATCAATAGCAGAAGAAGAAACCAATACCTTCAGGAAACAAAGAATAATATTATAAAATAGAAAAATATGAAATCAAGTAGTGAATCATTGATATAATTATGAGAATTTATGAAAACGAAGAGGTAAAACTCCTCTACGCGACCTATATGCTTGAAAACCATATACAATATCATCATCATTGATAAGTGAAATACATCTTGCTTAATATAGCACAATTATAGAAAAGAAAATCGATTGTGTTCCTGCAATATTAGATCAATTATAAATAAGCAAATCCAACTATCCAAATCACAATCAGTCATCGGAATATCAAGCATCCAATTCAATTACCTAGCTGAATCCTAAATTAAATATTCAAGTACGACCGTATAGGGAAAATTTATCTAGCTGAATTCCAATCAGTGATTCAGTGTAAGTGTAGCAGTAGTGCAGCAGCCCGCACCAGGAACAAGAGGCGGTAGCCAGCCAGGAGAATGCGATGCCACGACGAACATGGAAAGAAGGTGACGTGGGTCGCAGGGCGGCAGGGGTCAGGCCACGTCTTCGAGGACTCGTGGACATGGGAGACGCAACCAGATCGATTCCGGTGAGTAGGGACGGGCGGCCAGCATCGACGTGGGCGTGGCTCGGTCCCTGCCCTTGGTGGCGACGGCATTTCTCCTGGAGGTCTGGAACAACCGAGGCCAAACGATCAGTGAGGTGGAACGTCGGTCGGGATTGAGCGAGCCAGGCAGGAAGGCCAGATTAGGCCACTTTTGGGTAAGACCCGGGCCAGAACAAAAAAATTGTTGATGGTAAGGATGGTTTTTTCTTGCGCCCCGGGCCATGGCCCAGGTCGCCCTGGGTCTGGATCCGCCCCTGAACACATGCCCTCCAACTTCATCAACAAAGATCTTTCTCGGCCAACAAACCAATCCAAACACATAGAAGCAAGCTAAATATTAACAAGAAAACACAAGCGGGCTACAGATTCTACCTTCCTCAACAACTCTAAACTATCCTACACCAAAAGAACATCCAGGTCCAACCAACTCTTCTCATCAACCATACACCACCATAGCAA
This sequence comes from Avena insularis, assembly GCA_023614405.1. Classification (NCBI taxonomy): domain Eukaryota; kingdom Viridiplantae; phylum Streptophyta; class Magnoliopsida; order Poales; family Poaceae; genus Avena; species Avena insularis. Next base: position 215,414,998 of record CM042685.1, on the reverse strand, counting down.
CCTTGTGACTCTCCAGCCGCAACACTATCGCCACCTCCCCTCAGCCTGTCTCATCTGGAAAAGCAGTGACTACCAGAACTAGCAGTTTTGTCGTGCCAGCAATTTTCACCACCCTGGCCTCTAGAAAACATTCAAAAAGAACATAAAATGAGATATTTAAATACTATACGGGTAGGATCATGCATAAATACTCCATTGAAGCAGGCATCATTTCAAACATTTCAGATAGCCCATAACAATGTAGATGTACCAACTGCCACTAGACTTTTATTTTTCACTAAGCAAGAATTGTTAAATCTGCGAGAAGATAGTGGATGGAAACAATTTCTTGAAAATGTCAAGGCTTTTTATTTAAAGCTTAAAGTCAAAGTCCCTGACATGGATGAACACTATAAACCAGTTCATAGATCTAAAAAGTTTTTCAAGAATGTCAATAATCTCCACAGCTTCCGTGTTGATATATTTTTTAGTCTTATTGATAGGCAATATCAAGATCTCGAAAATAGGTTTGATGAGGTCTAACACTCAATTAATTACTTATTTGCATGTCATCATACAATCCTGGCAATTCATTTGTTGCTTATGATCAAGATTAGTTGGTCAAGCCTGCTCACTTCTATCCTAAGGATTTCTCAGAGCTAGAGTTACTAAAGCTTCCTTATCAGTTGGATATGTTTGTGGCTGATATGCATAGGGATGAAAGATTTCGAAAGGTAAAAATATTGCTGACCTTTCAGTTATGCTTGTTCAGACAAAAAAAAGAATCTCTCCCATGGCATGGTTTACAAGCTTCTCAAGTTGGTGCTAATTCTTCCTGTGGCGTCTAGTGCCAAGAGGGTCTTTTCTTCAATGAATTATGTGAAGAATAAGTTGAGAAATAAAATGGGGGAGCAATTCTTGAATGATTGCCTTGTTACTTTTATTGAGCGTCGATCCTTCTTGCAAGTAAAGGATGATGACATCATTGCTCGCTTTTAAAAAAAGATCGTGGCGTTAAATCATATTTTTTTATTGTTTTCTGCTGTAATTTAATTATTGGAACATATTGCCACTACTATGAACAATTTGTAGTTCGGGTCTTGCTATTGTGGACCCACATGTATTAATATTGTTACTCTGAAATACCCAATATGAAAATCTTGGCTCCACCACCGTACCTAGGTAAAGTCTCTACTTTTATATTAAAAGCTACCTTAATCACTCCCCAAATAAATCTAGCAACAACACAATGAAAGAAAAGATGGCAAATTGATTCTTTACTGCCACAAAAAAAAATCTCTCATTGCTCTTCCATCCTCTATGCAGTAACACATCTCTAGTAAGAATACTATCTCTAAAAGTAAGTCACATAAACACTTTAACCCTCATAGGAATGTTTACATGCCATAACATTTTGTAAGGACATGGTATTGGAAAAGCTTTGAAAGGTAGATACATAGATCTGACATTAAACATACCAAAGGAAGTAAGAACCCATCTATACTTATCTTCTTCCTCATTTAGCCTTAGTGTCCAAGCAAAGATTCTTTAACTCATCCCACAATATAGCTAACCTAAAATTTAAACACTATGCCACATTTTCGAAAAAAATTATCAAAAACATTTTTTGCGCTCAAAGAGAAATAAAATTATCTAGGGAATTCCTTCTCTACAGTTTTGTCGCCGGGCCATAAATCCTCTTATCCTATTGTCGGGAGTATCTTTTTTACAGAGTTTTAGCTTAGTTGAATTGGGAGTTATGCTTCTCCGAAAAAGAAGAATTGGTAGTTATGCGAAAAGGTATTTGTGAAGTAAGGCTTAAGTAGGATCTCACCTTGGTCTCACTTCTTGTTCATTTTATATATTCTACTAATTTATATCAATTTTTACACTAGAAATAAAAAATGTCCAAGCAATGGGACCATGACAGAACTCACTCGCATCTCTATTCTAGAGGTATGGATTGGTCAAACGGACACGGGAGATCCTTTTTTTGTCCGAATGGATGGTCAGCATCTGCAGATGCTGCCTGCGCGCACTTTTTGTGATGCTCTCGCCCGTCGTCATAGCCGCAGCTTTTCATCCTCTGGCCGTGCCTGCTATGGATGACGATGATCGATGGGCGCAGCTAGCGCACGGCCTGGTCACTCCTTGGGACTTGGAGATGAATGAATGTGCCGCCGCAGACGCGCCATGTCCTGAGTCCTGACGCGTCACGGATCTCGCTTCGAACTGAACCGCATTTGGGACTCCTGCTCCCACGAGGCCACGACACGGGCGCCATGTCATGCCGCAGTCAGCTGCCGCGCGCGGCCTAGCTTTTCCGGCCACGTGAAACCACGCAGAAACACGCGGGGGGAAAGTCCCGCCCTGTGGTCGATCGCCAATCTGCGTCGCCGGCAGCGATCGATCCGTCGCGCCGGTGAAAGGATGTGTCCGTTGGGTGCACCACGCGATGTGTGGTTGAGATGTCACGCGTGGACAAGCAACGCCGGCATCAAGATGCGATAGAATTTTCTCTAGTACTTATAGCATGCGAGCAGTAGTTAGTACGAGTGAGGTGTGCTTCGATGTTCCCCTCTTAAACTTAAATTCGTATGAGCCAGTTTTTTTTCTTAACCTGTCAAAACATATATCTAGACTATGTGTATCTCCGTATAAGTATACTTGGTCGAGTTGGATATGTTCCACGTTTTCACCGGCCGATCCCACCTCGCATTATCTCGATCTACGTCTTTGTATGTCATGTTTTGAAATTTTGTGCTACTGCTATACACCTTTCGATTTTCGTCTCACGCAGTCACGTGAGTATACATGTATGATGAGTATATGTCTAATAAGACCATACGGGCTTTGAATGGGTTCGTATGGCCTTCGAAACGAATCGGTATCAAGTTTTTGTTGTCAAAGTTTGAAAAGGAGAGGACACACCAAAGCAAAAATGATAAATAAGTAGAATGAGAATCTAATTGAACCAATAAACAAACGTCTACGGTAGCAAATAAGTTTGTAAACGATAGTCGAGGTCGTAAGAAAAAATAGGAGAAACGGTTAAAGGATCGTTGGTTGATTCACCGTGAGGCGTGAGCATAACATTGCTGACTATAAGATGATGCCTGGATTTGATGATGGCGTCGACGCTACCATCTACATTCATATGCATTGGAATATCTAATTGTGGAGTTGTTCGTACCGAGATGGCCGGTGGTGCTACACGTGCTCATGTGTTCAGAGTTGTTGAACCTTCCATTGCAAACACGGCCTAACAGGTAGACTGAGCAATCAGGCGTGCATGCGTTTATAAGTGCAACCACCAACCTAAGTAAGTAGCAGCAGTCCGGGTCTTCGTTTTTAAAAAGAGGATCCACGTACTAAAAAACGTCTAAGACATAAATATCACATAGTAAAAAACGTCTAGATATATATGAATCTAGAGAAATCCAAGTCACTTATTTTTAAACGAATGAGTATTAGATTAAAACTCATATGCAAATTAGAGCTCAAAAAATAGATTCAGCAAGATCAGTGCTTCCTTGCATGCATTAATGACATGTTTTATGCTAAATCGTTTAGGTGTGTGCTTAAGAGATTAAAAACAATACGAACGAGAAAACAGAAGTAGCCGAGCGTCCCATTCTCCAATAACATGAATTGTTTTCTGCCCCGTTTGCACGGTTCACCGACGATAAAATTGTTTGCTACATGGAAAAGAAGACGGAGCACCCGACGGCTCAATTTGCGTCGACGCTTGCTGGTTTCCTAGGATCAGTCGGAATTCAATCAAAACTGCAAGGAATCTAATCCTAGCATCGCTTCTTAACATCCGCGATGTACGTGTCCTAAGAGGGGTTTTAACACGAAAGGCCTCAAAGGGCATTGAAACTGCCGTTAGTCAAGCGGTGCAAAGAAAATTACATGAGGGACCCAAAAAAAAGTAAAAATTACAGGGCGATCCTTCACTTCTACAAGCAGGACCCTAGAACAACTTCCAAAAACGCAATCGACTTCATCATCTTCACTGTTGCATCTAGTTGGTCGACGTCGAGGCACCAGTGCCGCCGCCAAGAACATCTGCCACCGGGGCAGCACATCGATGAAGACGATGACGGAAAAATTGATTATAACCCTCCTAGCTCATGCGACTTAGATCATATGCCCCTTTCTTCACCTGCTTCCCTTCTAGGCCCCCTGTTTGGTCTATTTGTTGCTAATTAACCCCTTTGGCACTGTTATGTCCTGATTAAGGTAAATAATCTCATATATTACTCTATTTGTACTATGTAATGACCACTCTGCCCTTGTGTATTTTCTTCAAGTCGAGCGACAGGGACGAACTGCGCCAGCGAGCTAGGCTCTCGCTCGGCCATGTCCGCGGTCGCACTGTACCGGGTTTGCCAGATAAACAAACGAGGGGGAAATATTGGAGTTGGGGCATGCGCGTCGGCAGCAGCGCCCAACCTGGAGACGCGGGGCCGACCCGGAGGCGGGCGAGCGGGACCATGCGACTGGGACCAGGAGGCGGGGCGGCGGCCGGTCGGAGCAGAGATTGATGGCGACCGCGGAGCTGAGGCCTGGCGGTTACCGGCGGCGCAGAGGTCCTAACCCTGAGGATCCGCTCAATCTGGAGCTGGCGTTCGGGTTGACTGACGGCGATCTGGAGCTCGACCTGAAGATGAGGAGTAGGACGGCGGAGATCTGAGTGGAGGCCGGAGCAGTTAGCGCAGAGCCGGATGGAGGCCGCGTACTCCCGGTCGTCCGCTGCTGCTGGTGTGTATACACTGAAAGTACTGAACGGGTAGTAGTCTGTCTATTCAGGTGCCCGTTTGTGATAGTTTATTGACAAATACTTTAACCAAGCCAAAGGGGTGAATTAGCAACAACGTAGACCGAACAGGGGGCTAGAAGGGAGGCAGACGAAGAAAGGGGCCCCTATGATCCAAGTCGCATGAGCTAGGGGGGTTATAATCAATTCTCCCGACGATGACAGGAACACACCAAATCTGGACACTGGATCTGGCAGCATGCTCCCAAACGCCACGAATGGACAAGACGACATACACCTACTACTATCTAAAGATGTAATTGGTGAGGGGTTAAGGAGCCTCCACAGCGATTTGACCGTGTCGGCCGTCCGATCGAGATCCAACGGTCCATAGCGCTAGATCAAGGTATGTGCCGGCACAATCTTACACGCCTGAGGCTGACGAGTGGCCCCGTTCATCTGTAGGCCCCGCGTGTCATCGTCTTTGGGCCGTTTGGAGCCTGTGTCGTGTTCTGGGTCGCGTGGGCGTCCTTCCCGCGCTAGCAAAAGCTATGGACCGGCCGTGATGTACTCGTCTGGAGGTTTTTCTCGCTGCGTTTGGGCCCGGCAACTACTGGGGCCCGCTTGTCAGCCAGTCAGCGGGTAAAGGAATCGGTGTAATAGCCTTTTCTGCGAGCCCACGCGGCGGACGAGCGCCCTACCCGCCGCTTTGCCGCTCCCCACCTCATTCCGCGCGCCTCCTCAGGAAACCCTAGCCGCTGCCCTCGCCCGCTTGCCTTGCCACGCCAAGGCCACCACGCCGCCGCTCATGAGTCGTGGCGCCCGCCGCCATGCCGCCCTCGTCTCCACAGCCACTGCCGCCACGCTCGAGCCGCTCCGCGCCGGTCGACCCGCGCCGCCGCGCTACAGGTGATGACGCCAAGCAGCCACGCGACGGGGATGGCGAGGGACACGGGCGGCCGGCTGTTCTTTGCGCCGAACGCAACGACCATCGAGGACAACTGAGGCCTCCACACCCACGACTCCTTCCTGCAAGTATGCCTCCTCTCTTCTTCCTCCCTCCTTCTCCATATCTGCCATGGCCATGGGGAGGGCGCAAGAGAGGGTTAGGGTTTTCAGAAGCTCGACTGGGAGATGGGAGGGTGGCGGGTGAGAGAGGAGGAGGACGGCGAATCACCTGGGGAGGAGGCTGCAAATCATGTATGGGAGGAGCATCGGTCGATGAAGCCTCCTCCTCCTCCTCCGCCTGCAAACCCTAGCCGCCTCTCCTCCTCTCCCTTGCTTCCATCACGACCCACGGCGACCGCTGCGCTGCGTGAGGTGGGCAGGCCGGAATCCTCCTTCGGTTCCTCGTTTCCGTCCTCTTCCTCCAAGCACGGGCCGTCACCGCGCCGCGCGCGATGAGGAGTACATTAGCCTGAGGATAGCCGCCTACGATTCCTCTTGTGTGGAGCAGCGCTGCTGCTACAAACTTTCATTAGGATTCAGCAGGAGGATCGATCACGCACGTGAGGACATGGATACTCTGTGTGGAGCTGAAGCAAGGTGAAGTCCTTTTCTATATTTCTTCATCCAGGATGTATATTTGATTGCGGTGCATTAGTCTAGAATTATCATACATGGTCAGCTTCAGTCCTGCATATTCTTTTTCCTCAATTTCTGTTCTGCCTTTGAGGTTGCAGGTATGCACACCACTTGTTTGTGTAAATTCTCGAGGAGCAATATTGATCAAGGAACGACAATATGAGCAGCATAGGATAAATCCAAAGGAATAATTTATAAGATAAGAATACCACCTCTACCAGATCTCCATGTAGCAACATTCAAACAATGCCATAATTTGTTATGTTCTTTTCTTTGTTTCATGGTTGTTGGCAAGATGATGAAACATCGCTCCAATCCACCTAACTTTTGCAGGTGCTCACTTTCGTGGTGCTTAGCGGTACGCCAACGGTGGTGTGCTTCCGCGGGTTAGAACTAGAGGAGGTACGCAAAGAGGGATACCGGGGCACTGATGCCATATCTGATGGCCAACACCATCATAGGACCATTGCCGACATCTTTTGTGGCTTTGTCGTTTTCTTGACATCATTAATAAGTGCCAGGTCTTGTGGTCATGTGAGTATGCTCAGTGTCTCTGTTAATTGCGCCGTCGTCCTCGCGCTAACAAGGCTGCATGTGCCCCCAGGTTCTTCTCTATCTCTCAGTTTTGATATTATTTTCTTGCATGTCAGTACGACTGGCAAAATAGAGACATCCACACTGGAGCTTACGATCTTGGTCACTTGCAAGGTATGAACTTCGTTGCAATCTTTGTGTATGGTAAGAAGTGACCAGCGTAGGCTGCCCTTTTTAGTTTGGTTTACTATTGGTGCTTGTTGGATATTGCATTCTAGCGTTGGATTTACTCACTAATTCCCTGCTGTTCGATTTTTAACCATGTAACTAAATATTATCTTTGTTTGGAACTTATCCACTGATACTAGAGTGTCATGTTTAAAGAAGACAATGAACAACAAGATCTAAAAAAGTGAGGTCGTCATTCAGCTATATTTATGTTCTATCATATCTAACATCTGATTAGGTGATAAAGATGCAGCTCCACAATTAGTCAGTACATCCGTGGGATTCCAGATTTAGTGAGTACATTAAGTTAATCATAATTGCAGTAAATTTTATTTAGCATTTAGTCAATAATAATGTTTTTGCCTCAAATTCTTTTCTAGAGGTCATAGTCTGATTTAGTTATTTAATCAAGTTTGTTGTCCATGTCATTTGTATTTTGTATTTTTATTTGATTAATATGTTTAAATTTGATGGTAGATTCAGTTAAATTTGATGTTGAATGGGTCGCCGTCACACGCCCTCGTGGTCTTCTCTGTCAAATCAGCGGGCAAGGAGGCGGAGGCAGAAGCCCTCCAAGAAGCCACCGGTGCTGGAGACAGTAGCGAGGTGAATATGGAGGAGTGGCATCCGTGGGGCACCTCTGCCCCTCTCCTGACCATGGTGTCCTCCTTCGTCCACCAGCTGCATACCTGAGGTTCTCCCTCTGTCTGCCGCTCTCCTCCCTGTATCCGACCTCGTGTCACCGCCGCACTCCCGCTCCTTCGCTCTCACATGAAGGAATTGCAACTGTGGGGCGCCTCCAAGGAGCATTGTTCCACTCGAGTTTGTCGCGGATGTCGGCGGCCAACAGCACAACAACCAGGCCTCCTCCTTCACTTCTCCCCTCCAACTGGAAGATACCACACATAAATACAAAGCGTTTTGGCGCAGGTGAGCTTCTTTACATTTCTACTCTTTTCTTGAGTTCTTTATTATCCTTTCTATTTCTTATTTTCTGGCATTTGCTTGGATATGGGGGTCATTAATGTTTTCTAGTTGAAAATTTCATGGCTTGTTTTTGTGGCATTTTCTGGCATTTGCTTAGATCTGCTTAACTTTAATTATAAGTGAGTTTATAAGAGCAAGGATGGATCCAATAGCGATGGTCATGGGACGATGGTCTAAAACCGACTATAGTAATGCTTCTTTATTCTATATAGTACCTAATTATTTAGCCTAAAATCTTGAACAATGGACACATTTAAGAAATACACATTTTTTAAGGCACAAAGCCATTCATGTCGCGATTTCTGAATTTGTAGGGCTTTCTTACATTTTCCCCTTGCAAATTATGTAGATTGGTTGGATTGAGTTTCAAATATCTTGGAATAAATATTTCTTTAGTTCATTCTTGTCCTGATGGATTTTTTGTCATTCTTACTGACTAATTTCAAGTGACATGCATTTGAAACAAATGTCCAGGTTTCTATATCTAAAACCGGTTGTTGGTATTCACATCTTCACGAGCAAGAAACTTGAAGATATTGTGCCAGCTTCTCTCATCGGTGATGTCGGTATTTTTTCTGAACCTTTTCTTTCCAAATGGCCTCTACTGATACTTAAGTATGAACATTAGTAGCTGTGCACACTCCCACCATTGGATAGGCAATACCGATTTTTTGACTATGGAGGTTTGCTTTAGTTTTTTCATATTTTACCGATGGAGCTAAAACATATATGAGAATCAACTTAGTATGGTATATTTATGACCGACTCACGATTTATCAGGATAACATTTTTTTAGTCCAACTTCTCATGACAGCATTTCCTGTAGATAGAGGGTATGAGGTTGTTGTAACTTGACTCTAGCCATGTATTTCTTGGTGTAACAACTTTTCATATGACGATGTAATAAGAGCTATATGAATTATTTTATTAAACAAATGTCTCTAAACTCTTTACCTGGGCCTGTAAAATACTCAAATTTGTGGTAGGAGCATAATGTTGCTTTAATATGGCCATTGAAGTGTAATAAGCGCACTTATCTAGCCTTTGGCTTAGTGAAGTTTTTTTTCAAGGAAAAAATATATATTGTTTGAATCCATCATCTCCACGATGCTGCTCCGCCGCCCGCCACGCCCGCGCTTGTGGACCTCGCATTTGCTCAGATTTATTACATTGCACAATAGGTTATTTAACCAGTAATATGTCTACTCAAAATCTTGAATACCAATTTCTCTCTTTGTAAAATGGCTTAACCAATGGACTAATCTCAAACAAACACCGCCACTTGATAGGATATATCCTCAAATATCCAGTGGAAACTACTGCTATAACAATACCTCAGGTGTATTTACTTTTGGTATGATGTCTCAGATCCTACTCGAGTTGGAAAACAAAATAATTGGTAGGGCCACGGGGCGGGATATGTCCCTGTTATAGTCCATTGGATGGAACTCTAGAGTTCAAAGCACCCGCTATTACGGATCAGAAAACCATGTTTGATGCTACTGGAGTGCAAACACTGCTCCTTTTTTATGCCAACTGTTTTAATGCTAGAGCTATGTTTAGTAATAATTCAAATGAAGCATGAGTTCTGTTTAGTAAAGATATTAGGATTTTGATGCTTGGTCTATATGTAATTTATATTCCGGATAATTAGAAGGTATTATTTTCTTCCTTTTGGCTCTTTATGTCACTAAATTAGTATACGGATTTCTGAGGCGGGTAACGGGGCGCTCTGGGCTGTTTTGGATGCTCTTGACGGAGAGGGAATCTTGGCAGGTAGAGTAAGGGAAAAGAGAGGGGACAGACAGAGGAATCTTGGCAGGCAGTGTAAGGGAAAAGAGAGGGGAAAATGAGGGAATCTTGTCCTTTTATGTCTGCACTACATGTTGTTTCTGATTTCCCCTTGCTTCTTGCTCTCTTGTATCCTTATCCACACACTATCCTTATCCATTTCCCTTCCTCTCGGGCCTCCAACAGCGTTCTTGGCTCCGCTCTCAATCTACTCTCTTCGCTGTTGAAGGTCTGGCCGCACACTTCCGTGGATGGCGCTCAATCCTTCCGGGTTAGTTGATCTCTTTTTCCTGACTTCTTATTATCTTTGTGCTACTTCAATCAGCTAATTATATAGCATGATCTTGAATACTTTATCTCAAATCAAGATTATACAAGTGTATGCTAGAGGTGTAGGTTTTAAAACATTGTGTTTGATGGTTAGAAAGTCTACAAAATTTACTTCACCTTCCACTAGGTGTCCAGTCATTTTGTTATTCCTGAAGCTAAACATGATATTGAGTCGCTTCTTGATTGGATGAATTAACCCACATCAAGTAAATCTCAAATTTGCTGATCAGTTCAATCTACCATTATGTCCAAATGGAATCGTAATATCTTTACTATTCCATTGTTACAGCTTCATGGAGGTTGTTGGTGTTCCAGCCAGAATCATGCTGGGAGCTATGCTCAAGGATCTAAACCTTCCAAGCCCCAAGTACGAAAGCCATTCTTTTGGAGGAGCCTGTTTTGAGACTAAAGTGCTATTCTACCCCTCTATGCAATTCCTCCAGAATTCTACGTAGCCTCACTCGATCTTGAGTTACCTGGGGGATACCATGCAAGAAGCAACAAACATTGCCGCGACCCAAGCAATCAAATACATGAAGAACAACGAAAATAAGGTGCTGAAAGACTATAGCTATGATGAGCTGCAGAAAGAGAAGAAGGTGAATAGAGCTCTTGGCCGCCAGATGGAAGTAAAGAACTTGAAGCTACACCAGACAAACAGCCGGCTAACCAAAACTTCTAAAGCTTACAACAACTACATGAACATTGTTCGCAATGCCACCAAGCGCATTCAGAAGATGATTTCAGACCATGCCAGAGATGGTACTAACCTACTTGACATTCAGGCCATGGTTGATGATCTTAATCAACAAACACATCAGGCAAATGCCCATCTGAATACCGAAGGTGAAATTCCATATTATGGGCCTGATGAAGATGAACTGTCCACTGGACATTATGAATCCGAGGACGAAGATGCCATCAACTGGAATAGTGAGGTCTACGACTACGATTCCGATGGACATCCCGTAGACTATGAGGTGTGAACATCTAATTTCCTACCACAAGATTGCTGCCACATGCTGCCGGTGTCATGGTTTAGTTATCACTCTTTTTGTCATTTATTTTAGCATTTCATCTTAAACTATGTGTAATAAATGCTGAACACTTATGTTGTCAGCCTAAGTTGGTACTTTGTATAAGTAGGTCAATTATTGTGATCTTTGCTCGTGTTGAAGTGTAATAAATGTTGAACAACTTTGTTTTCAGCCTAAGTTGGTAGTTTGTATACGTAAGTTATGATATATGCTATGAAACCTATGCTTATTGTGTGCTGCTATTTTTTACCTTCTATGCTTAGTAAATCCTTAGAAGATGGTGCTCTCATATGTTATTCTGCCTATTTATAAATATTAGATGGTGCTCTTATGTGTTACTATGCTTGTTTATAAATATTGTTCTGAAACAATAGTCATGTGTTCTTTGTTTATTTGAAAAAAAATACGCTCTTTGTTTATTGATGCTCATTCAACATTTCTTTTGTCACTGTTAACTCAAGATTTCTTTTGTCTTTGTTATATAAAAACGTAAATCAATTTAAACTACACCGGGGTCATGCGCCAAGGCGCACCCCTAAATTATCAGTGCCACAACAACGGAAATGCTAGCCATAGCACTCACAACATGAAGTATGGCACTTATTAAGATCATTATCTATTCCAAAATAACTGTTGTCCTTCTTCTTTTGTTAGCCTAACAAAGTGTATGCTAAATAAATCTGTTGCTCCTGCTCCCTTTTGATGTTCCTACTACTCTTTCTAATATTACATTCTATATGTTCATCTACTGCTTTCTCAGGAACAGCTATGTTGCTCTTCTTTATATTCTCCTTACTTTGTGTTGTATAGACTTTCACCATTTCATAAACACTTGCGGCAATTATAGTCGCAAAATGCCTCTAAACCAACAGGATCGTGCGCCAAGGCGCACTACTCAATCTATTGTACAGAGGAGGAGGCCGGCCACCGCTCGCCCCACAACGTCTAGTGTCAGGACCAGACAATGGACTCTCAAAGCAAGGGGAGGAGATAGAAGGGGAAGAAGGAAATGACAGCCCCTAGGTTCTAAAGAATCTACCAAGATGGCTAAAAAAGAATGAATTGTTCTAAGCAGTATCATGACATGAAGGCAAACGGAAAGTGTCGTTGGCCCTCGAGATACGGTGCTTCCTTTATTGAAAAACAAATAAAAAATCACATTTACATGTTAAAAAACTGAAAATAAATTCTGCCATAGTCAATGTTTTATCCTACAAGCATACCAAATTGCAACCTGATTTTTTTGTATTATGGGCTATACAAAAATGATAAAATCTGACGAAAATTGAGATTTGAAAATATGCATACTCAGATCCACTCATTTTTTACGAAATTCCGTTGATCTATAATAATCATGAACAACAGTACAAAGATCCTCAAAAGTAATAGGAATTACAAATAGATCATTGGACCACCGGACCACCTAGCGATGACTACAGACACTAGCACAAGCCAAAGGCACACCACCATTCTTGCCCTTCCATCACCGGAGTCGGACAAAGTTGGCCGTAGTAAAGCTTGTTGTATTAGACAGACGGGAAGTTATCATGCTAAGGCGCCATAAAACTAGCGCATCAGAGCAACAACCATCACCGAAGATGACAACCGTAGATCAGAAGAAACTAATCTCAAACCACACCAACGAATATGAAAAACAACTAGATCCCAAGAGATTCGTCGGACACACGACTCCACACGCCCTCCGCAAGCGCTAGACGCACCACCGATGTAAGAGTAAGGCGGGAGGACCTTATTCTTACTTCAGGACGTCTGCTGCCTAAACATCCCAATGAAGACATTAAAAAAATCTAAACAAAAAATAGAAACCCTCTGGCCGGCGAGAGGACATGGTGCATCATACCTCTAAGGCCCTTAGACCACCGAAGACGGAGCGTACTGATGGCGTCATCGACAAGAGGACTGAACCCTAGATGGGTTTAGATCGTCGCTTCCCGATCGTCTGGGGCTGCCTCGCGTATGTACCTGTTCGGAGACTTTTTTCCTTCTCAGATCCACTCATTTGTGTAGCTCATAATACAAAATAGTAGTTGAAATTGATATTTTGCATCGCTCGTCTGTGGAGAGTAGAAGATATAGCAAACATTCTCTTCACATGTTGTTAGACTTTGTATAGCGTGTCTTTGTAACCTGTGTGTATGTACATGTATTGGGCCTCTTGGCCTCCCATAAATATATGAGACAGCCACTCCAAGACGGTTGAGCTAGTTCCCCCAAAATACCTTTCTATTATGGTATCGGCCTAAACCTAACCGATCCGCCTCCCCCTACCAGTCGCCGCCGCCTCTAAACCCTAGGGGTGCCGCCACCTACCTTCGGCCGCTGCCATTGCCGCCCACCCCGGCCGCCGCCACCGTCTCCATGACCGCTTCCACCTCCTCGGTTGCGGCTAGCACCGGGTATCTTCCCGCGTCGCTCGCTGCCCTCCTCTCTGCGCCTCCATGACCACTAGCTCCATCGGTGCCACATTTCTTCGGCACCACCACCGTGGGCTCGATCTTCTTGGCCCTGATCCCGCCGCCACGTACCGATGCGGCCGCCTCTGCGCTCTTCATCGCCACGATGATGGACATGACGCTGGTGTTGCCCAGGGCCATGTACGGCTGGTCCGCCCACTCGACGTTCTCGGGGGGTTCTCCGGCGGCCACGTCCGCCGCCTTCACCCACGCTGCCTTGTCGGCTGACATGGTTATACCCTACGGGTACGTAACTTCAGCATACCTAGTCCAGCCCAAGGAAGACCCACGGCAGACATACGCTGGCCCATGAAGATTTTCGGGTGGCCAAGGCCCATGATGCCTTTGATCCTTGGAGAGCAAGACTAGCGGAGATAGGAAATTCAAAGGGGTAAAACCCTAGAACTTGTAACCGACTAGGACTACGCCCGGGACCTGCCTAAGTCTATATAAAGGCCAGGAGGGCACGTCCTAGGTCGACCAGACTCATACTTTCGCACACGCATCCACGCCAGATCGAATCTGCGCACTCTGTAACCTTCGGTTCCGCCGTAATCAAAGAGCAGACAAGCAGGAGTAGGGTTTTCCCTCCGGGGGCCTGAACCTGGGTAAATCTCGTGTCCCCTGGTTGCTTGTCTGTTAACCGTGCCACGATCTCCAGCATCCCCATCTTCTCCAAAACCCAAGTCCATAACAATGGGCATTGACGAGATTAAACCTCGTCAATTGGCGCCGTCTGTGGGAATTGGGGCTGCTGATTGTGCGGTCGTGACGGTTCCGACCCGATCGATCTACAACTCCGCGGCGACGGAGAATCACCTCCTCTTCGGCGCTTTCGACTTCACCGCCCACTCGCCGGATACCATGAAGGATTTCGAGCCCGTAGGCGACGGACTCGAAATTCTGTTCGAGCTTCGCCTGTGGGACAACCGCACCCTCCGCCTCCCCGGGTGCCGTGCCGTCAATCAGGCCCGCTTCGTGGGCTCCACACCCCGTGCTACGCACGTCACCATCAACAGATGAGTTCTACAGCAGCAGCAACTGCAACTCCGATCTGTGCGATCCACCTTCGGATGAAGGGACCTACGGTTCCGGATCCGAAAGCTGCGGCAGCAGCCAACCAATCTGCAGGCGCTATCTATGCGCCGCAGTCATCTAAACCGATGAGGAAACGCCTAACCCGCCGCCCAACCCCAACCCGCAGGACATAAACGGCGAAAACGGCGGAAACGGCGAAAACAGGGAAAATAGGGGCCACCTCATCCAACTTAGCAAAGAAGGATGGGTCGAAGCACGCCGCGCCATCGCAGGCGAAATAGTCCTACCTCTGGACTCCTCACGTGACCTACTGATGGCATACCACTACCTCCTCATCGAGGAGCACAAGAAGCAAGTCAAGATGCAGGAGACGCTCGACAAACGCAAGCGAGCAGCCTCTGAGTCCAGTGCGCGACGAGCTACGCTCTCCGCCAAAGGACCCGGCTCTAGCACAAACGGAAACCAGGGAAACAAGCACCACTCTCGGGTGGAATACATGGACCCGAAGGAGCGGCGTGACGTGACCCGAACTCTCCACACATCGTTCATGGATATGGACGCTGACGGCAACATCATCCCGAAGACGCCACAAGCTGCGATCATGGCAGCCACTGCGTATCTCGCGGCTCACCCACCTCCGGAGGGGACCCGAAAAGGGCCATGCATAGGTCCGCACTCACCGGACTAGGACTAATCGGAGCTGCGCTCCATGAAGACGCTCCACGGGCGAAGAAGAAAGCTCCGGCCAGCGCGACGGAGCCCCTCCTCATCCGAAGATGAAGAGGAACATGATCTTCCTCGAAGGAAGAAGAGCTCGCACCGCCATAAACGCGACTACGACACCAGAGACAAGCTTACACAACGCAAGATCGACAAAGCACGCGCCAAACGCGCATGCTCGTCTGAATCTGAGATGGATGAAGACGAAGGAGAACTCTGCGGGGCTTGATGCTTCAGCAGATCCGTCCGGCGAACACAGATGCCACGCAACTTCAAGCTTCCTTCGGATACTCCGAAGTTCAACGGCACGCAAGATCCAAAGTCCTGGCTCAGTGACCATCTGTCATCCGTCAAGCTTCACGGAGGCAACAAAGAAACCGCCATGCAATGCCTTCAGCTGCAGGTGACGCGGCGGCGGTCTGGCTTAGCAGCCTATCATCAGGATCCATCCGAAGCTGGGAGGAGCTCAAACATAGCTTCATCCGAAATTTCAAAGGCACCAGCAAGAGGCCCGCCTCAATCGAAGAGTTGCGAGCCTGCACTCAGAGAACGGGTGAATCTATTCGCTCGTACATACTACGCTGGTCTACAACCAAGAACTCCGCAGCACACATCTCCGAAGAAAGGGCCATCGACGCCTTCAGGGACGGCGTCAAGCGCCCAGACTTCAAGGAGGAACTTGGGCGTGTAAAGCCCAAGACACTCGACCACCTCATGGAAATCGCCAATAGTTGGGCAAACGGCGAAGATTGCATCCAGCGGGCGCAATCACATGAAGAGGACGACTACGGCCTAAGACGCGAATGCCGCAGCAAGAGGAGATCGCGCGTCTACGAGGACCGCGACGGACCCGACATGGTCGCGGCCCGGCTCGCCGACCGCCGTAACGACAACAGCCGCAATAGCGGAGGATACCGAGCGAAACTTCCGCGACAACGGACGACCAACGCAGTCGTGGCAACGCCGCGACAACGGACCCTCAGCATTCGACAAACTTTCGGGTCCATGCACCATCCACTTCTACATCGACAAACAAGATGGCAAAAAGAAAGCTAGCCACATGCTCAAGGACTGCCGCGAGTTCCAGAAACTCAGCGAAGGCATGATGCAGATGAGGCAACAAGCTCCAATTCCTGCGTTGAAGCGCACTGCGCCCAGTGAAATAGCACGGAGCTCCTCCACCGCCTATTGGAGCCCAAATCAACCAATCGCACCAGCGCAAAACAACGCCGGGTCGCATACCCCCACCAAAGGGAGCGCTAAATATGATCCGGAAGGGCGCCCCACCAGCAGTGCGAAGAAAATCACCCGACAAATCAACTTGGCGTGGCAACTCCGCTGCAATCCGAGTACCTCGGCGGATCGGAGTCTGCATCACATTCACTCGCACGGATCACCTTGCCAGATCCTCGCCCAGGTCATGCTGCCTGGTCTTTGGGCGCAGAATCGGAGGCTTGAGATGAGTCGCGTCTTCATGGGCCGGCGGCGGCATCAACCTAATGTTCGCAAGCACTCTAGCAGCTATGCGGATCCCGCAATGCACTGGAACAATCGGACACAACGTTCCACGGCATTGTCCTGTGGAAGGCATCTCCCCAGGCAAAATAGGGCTCGACGTCATCTTGAAGCCGGACAACTTTCGGCGGGGCGCCTAGAATTGAAGTGGTGGGTGGCGTCGCAATACCATGCCATCCTGGGGCGTAGCATTCGCAAGGTTCTGGCCGTCCCACACTCGCATACCTACTACTCAAGATGCCAGGACCAAGGCGTCATCACGATCCACAGGAGCTTCACCCGATCGGACCAATGCGGCGACAGGATTTCAACAAAATCTCCCGGATCTTTGGCATGCAAGACGAGCTTGTAAGGCTCCATGAGGTGACGGACAATGGGCTACCCCAGTCCACAAAGCGAACGCACGACATGTCTTTCGACTCCACCATCAACACCAAGAAAGTGCAGGTCCATCCAAGCGGACGCCTCCAAGACGGCGTTGATCGCCACGACCTCAGCATTGCATAGGAAGGCGCTCGTCAATTCCTCTGTGGCGCTGAAATCTTCGCTGGTGTCCTCTGGACATGCCATGAGTTCCTGTGAAACACGCACTCAATGTCTTCCCGGACACCAAGCCGATCAAGCGGTTCATCCGAAGACGCCAGACCCGAGCGAAGCTATCGGCAAGGAGATCAACAGTTACTCGCAGACTTCATCCGGGAAATCGAGGAAAGCGAGTGGCTGGCAAACACGGTGATGGTCGAAGAAGGACACGGACATCCTGCGGATGTGCGTGAACTTCACGTCACTAAATAAACACTGCCCTAAGGACCACTTCCCTCTTCCTCGGATCGACCGGATCATCGATTGCGAGGTTGTGAGAAACTCTCCTTCCTCGGCGCCTACTCAGGCTATAACGATTCGACTCAAGGTCGAAGATCAAGAGAAAAGCGTTCATCACACGTTAGTATACTACTACAACACAATGCCCTTGGGCTAAAGAACGCGGTGCCACGTACCAGCGATGCATGCGAGCCTGCCTCAAGGACCAGATCGGTCATAGCGTCCAAGTCTATGTCGACGACATAGTCATAAAACCAAGGAGGCAAGAACACTTATCAACGATCTCCGCGAGGCGTTCGACAACCTTGATCGCTCAGGATCAAGCTCAATCCAGAAAAGTGCACCTTGGCGTCCCCTCGGTCATGCTCGGGTACTTCATCTCTCAACGAGGATCGAAGCGAACCGAAGAAAATCAAAGCTATCATGACAATGGAGAAGCGAAAAACCTCAAGGCGTTCAGCCTCGCGGCGATGGCGGCACTAAGCGAGTTCATCAGCCGCATGGGCGAAAAGGCCCTACCATTTTACCAGCTGCTGCGCAAGGCATACAAATTCGAGTGGACACCAGAAGCCAACGACGCATTCGAAAGCCTCAAGCGGCTCCTCTCCACCTCGCCAGTTTTGATAGCAGCCACACACCAGGTGGTCAGCACAGTACTCGTGGTCGAACGACCCGAAGAAGGCAAGACCCACGGGGTACAACGCCCAATTTACTACCTCAGCGAGGTTCTCACTCCAACAAAACAGCGGTACCCGCACTACCAGAAGCTGGCATACGGCATGTTCATGACGGCTCGGCCGAGCCACTACTTCCGGGGAGCATCGGTGATGGTCATCAGCGAGGCACCCTAAACAACATCCTGAATAACCTAGAGGCCACAGGCGCGTGGCCCTGGGGGGATGAACTATCACCCTGGACATCATCTACGAGAAGCGACCAATCAAATCTCAAGTCCTTCCGGACTTCCTGGTGCACTTGGATGGAGCTGCAGCTAACACCCGACATCTCGTAGTCTGGACAATGCATTTTAGCGGCTCCAAAGCGAAGTCGGGCGGGCGAGTCATACTAACCTCCCATAAGGTGACAAGATGAAGTACGTCCTTCGGATGAAATTCAGAGCCTCCAACAACGAGGCCGAATACAAAGCCCTCATCCATGGCATGAAGATGGAAAAAATATGCGGCGCAACGCGCCTGGTCATCTACGGTGACTCCAACCTTGTCGTCAGACGATGAATGAGTGCGACGCACACGCCCGAAAACATGATCGCGTCTGCACGCTATACAACACACTCGAAGGAGAATTGACGGCTGCGAACTTGACGCGTTGGAAGAGAGAACAACGAGGCCGATAGACTCGCCAACATCGGCTCCACTTGTGCAAAGGTACCACCAGTGTGTTCCTCGAACAGATCTGCGTGCCATCCATCAGCGGAAATTCCCCAAAGGATCACACGAAGAAGCGTAACACTCGGGGCTCGCTACCCGAAGGTCACGAAGGACCGAAAAGTTGGATACCGAAGTTGCCATGGTCAACCTGATGCAGGTCATGGCGGTCGGCAAACTTGGACGTCCATACCTCCGGTTCACGATAAGCGGAGAATTGCGGACAGCCCACAGATGCCGGCGCCGTATCTCGTCGGTCAAAAGCCTTCACCATCATCAGCGGCGAGCTGTACAAAGCGCAGCATTACGGGCGTACTACAACGGTGCGTCACCATCAATGACGGCAAGGCCATACTCCAAGATATCCACGAGGGCATCTGCGGCCACCACGCAGGCAGTCGCTCCCTCGTCGCCAAAGCTCTGCGAGCAGGATTCTACTGGCCTACGGCCATGAGCGACGCGAAAGACATCGTCCGAAGATGCAACGGGTGCCAATGGTTCGCCGACAAACCGCCGCGCACTGGGTCGAACCGACCCATACCCATAGCCGGCCTTTTGCCCAATGGGGCCTCGACATGATCGGCAACTGCCAAAATCCTCGAAGGAGGACCGTCTTCCTCCTGGTCGCAATCGACAAATTCACCAAGTGGATCGAGGCAATGCCGATCACCAACCGGAAGGGCAAAACGCGTCAAATTCTTGAATCCATTGTCTACAGGTTCGGCGTACACAACATCATCACCGACAACGGATCGAACTTCATCTCCGAAGAATTCCAGGACTTCGCAAAGGCCTGGGATCAACATCACGTATGCCTCGGTGGCACACCCGCAAACAAGCGGGCAAGTGGAAAAGGCCAGCGGTCTAATCGGCGCCCGGCATCAAGAAGCGCCTCATGAGCTCACTCGAGCACAAAGCCGGAAATCGGACGAAGAGCTACCGTCACATCTGTGGAGCTTACGGACAACGCCAAACAGCTCCACCGGCTACACACCATTCTTCATGGTGCACGGAGCTGAGGCCGTGCTACCGGCCGAAGTACGCCACCAGGCTCCACGAGTCGTAAACACGGTGAAGCGAATCCACGGCTGCACTCGAAGATGCCGTCGACACACTCGACGAAGCACGGGATATAGCAAAGCTAGATCAGCGGTGTACCAGAAAGTCTCCATAACTACCACGGCCGCTTGCGCCCAAGGTCCTTCGTCGAAGGAGACCTCGTCTTGCGACTTAAGCAAAAGCGACCGAATAAACTCGAGTCACCATGGGAAGGACCCTATGCCATCACCGAGGTCATCCCAGGTGGCGCCTATCGCCTCAAGCACGTGGAGTCTGGAGTCGCATACTCCAACCCATGGAACATCTCGCACCTGCGACGATTCTACCCATAGCAATGTACCCCCTTTTTACTTTCGACAAGGCTTACAGCCAAGGCTACTCAGCCGAACCATGTACCTCCTCCATTACGATACAAATAAAGCTAAGTGTCTCGCCCCCAACCTTCGGTTGACTATTTCTCTGCAACTTTATTACATGCTACAAACGCACTCGGGGGCTCCCCCCACCTCACGATTTCATCGACTGAGGACAAAACGTGTACACCTGAGTAGCTGACCACGTCAGGCAAACGAAAAGGACACGTACTAAATCAAAGCACTGCGTGCTCGCAAACAAGCAAACCTTTACAACAAAGGGCACATACACGCCCAGCCGCAATATACAAATTTTACATCTATCTGTTTATTTTCAGGTCCTACCTATTCTGAAGAATAACCTGAGCACGCTGCTCAAACAAATCTACAATCTGTTCGGCATACTGCCTTACAGCCGCGTAATGCGGACGCATATTCCACTCGCCACCATCTGGTCGAGGAGGTGGCCCAGTCGCCACAGCAGCCAAATCTACGTCTGGGCGGTGCACCCTCACAAGAGACAAGGCAGCCTTCACCCCTGCGACGAGCTGCTGCCGCACCAGCTCCTTGACATTGCTGGCACTCCGAAACTTCGTCAGAAGACCTGCAAGGGTCGTTGGCATGGCATCCAACGGAAACATGACATGCAGCACCGAGGAAAGCGATGTCTGCACCTGGCGGAGCACCCGCGAAACCTGGTAGACACGATCCTGCACCGTCGCCAGAACTATGGCGCGATCACGATCCATCCAGAAGAAGCCGCCGGCCTCCATGTCCTGTTGAGTCAAGCAATTGACTCGAACAGCAATACGCTCCTTTTCTTCCCTCGGAGCAAGATTCGCACCTGCGACAACCGCACAAAACAAGAGTAAGGCCAGCAGGCTCACCCGAAGAACTGAGCTACAGCCTGAAAGAAGGATCAACTTACATTGCAGCTGCTCGGACAGCCGACCCAGCTCCGCCATCAAATACTCCTCTCTGGCTGCACCGGTGCGCTTTGGATTTCCAAGCGTCGGTAGCGACCGCGTAACCCAAGCAAATCTCTCTCCAAGCTGCACACGCGATCTCGAAGAAACGCGAGCTGCGAGGAATCATCCAATGATGCTCGCAAGGGCCTTTCGGATGAAGTGTCAACTGGGTCAGCACCCGAAGGAACCTATAGCAGCAGAAAAAAGAAGGCACACAGACATTCAGCCAAGGATAGAGCACAACTCGGAGGAATTCATTAAAGTATATAAGGCCACTACGTGGCACAAGGATGATACTACAAAAGATATTTACAACAAAAATAGACTACAAACTACCCTACGTCTACTATGCCTAAGGCGGAGGACACTGAGTCGCCTCAGAACCAGACTGTCTAGCTTTGGCCTCGCCCTGCTGCCGCAATGCATACTCAGACAGCAAGTCAATGAGCTTGGGCCCATATCGCCTGCAGCGAGCGGAGTAGGCGGCGAAGGCTACCTCGGATCCATCCGCAGCTGTAGGCATCCGAGAAGTAATCTGGGGCAGGTCCAGCTCCGCCCCAGCCGCCATGGCCATCGCCAGCCCGACGGACGCGCCGATGCCCTTCTGCTTGCGCTTGTACGCTGCAGGCGCTTCGACTGACAGAGCCTCTGCCAGGGCACCCACGTCTTCAAGGGATGCGCCCTTCGGGAAGAGCTCCTGGTAGAAGCGACCAAGGACCTCTTTCTCCTTGGCAAGGGAGTTGACGACGGTGCTGCAGCGGTCTTGACCGCTCTGATTGCCATCATCTAGAGCACTCCGTGCTCCAGAGCACCTTGATCAACTTGATACTTGATGCGGCATCTGAGACAAAAAAGAAGAAAACATGAAGAAAGGCAACATAGAAGAAGATCCGTAGAAAAAGGAGCAAGTACAAAAGCTAAACGCTCACCCGAAATAGCCTTGGCAGCAGCCATGAGCTTCTCCGCCACCCCTTTTTCACGAGCAGCATAGCGGTGGCCAGTGCTCCTCACGATCTGCGGCCTCTGCTGCAGACGCTCTTTCGCTTGGCTGCCTTTCGGCTCCAGCTCAAAGCGCTCTCTCGCCCAATGGCGACTTCGTATACCTGACATTGGCGGGGCTCTTCTTCAGAGCATCGACCTCACGGAGAGAGTCGTTATGCTCCTCTGCATTTACAACAAGCAAGCGTCAAAGAACGGGACCATGATAAGCAAGAGAAGTACTACAAGGCAGACGAATACCTTGAAGCTGCCGCAGTTTCGCCTCCAGCGTCAGGCGTTCCTCCACCAGCCGCTTGGCCTCTTGGACAAAAGGCTGCAGCAACAGGCAATAGTAGTAAGAGCAGGACTTGGGGGCTACGCCCAACACAAAGAAGCATAAACAACATCAGCATACGAAGACACTCGGGGGCTCCCCCCGTAACATCAAGCAGAAAAACTTACGTGCTCCGAAGGCGAACCCGCAGACCCGCCTGCGAAATTCTGAGGTGCAACCACCAGCCTCTCCTGCATAGGAGGAACTGGCGCAGCGTCACCCGAAGTCGCCACCGTCTGAGGAGGAGGCGATGCAATGTTCGACTCCCCCATCATCTCCCCCGCACCATCACTGGAGCCGTCGGAGGATTGCCTGCATACGAAGCCAATCAGCACAGGTGCAAACATTATAAAAAGAAAAGGACAACAGTGGCAACAAGAAAACTTACGAGCCCAACACGCTCAGGTCGAAGATAGGAGACGCCCTTCGGGCCCTCTTCTCCTCCTTCTTTTCTTCCTTCTTCTCCTCCTTCTTCTCTTCCTTCTTCCGCTTTGCTGGCGGGTGCGGAGCAAAGCCCGCACAGGAATGGCAGGAAGGGGAGAGGAAGAACCCCCATGAACATCATCATGACGCTCAAGGCCCAGAGGATTTCTGGGAGTCGGAGGAGTTGAAGCATCTGACGACTCGCTAGAACTCCGTGACCGCTTGCGTGAATGGTCCTCACTCGATTCGTCGGCATCCTCCGCTGGGGATCGCGCTGACGGTAGCTCGGACACGGAATCCACCACTTCATTATCCGGGGCATTCGGATACCATTCGGGCAATGGTGGTGCCATGCCCGGCACTTTGAAGCTCTATAAGATGAGAAGAAACTTTGTTAGCAAACAAAGGACACAAATAAACACCCAACAAAAAAGGAGAGCACTACGTGCATAAATCTACACCTTTGGCACGGCCAACGTCGAAGAAAAGGGAGGAGTCAGCGACTTCTCCGGGAGTCCCTCGTCGGCCTTGAACTTCAACAGCGCGCGAAGAGCCTTGTCAAGTTCCACCTCGGAGATTTTCTCACTCGAAACCCTCGTCGGATCACGGCGCCCAGAGTAAAGAAACATCGGATGCGCCCTCGCTTGGAGGGGCTGCACCCGACGCTCAAGAAACATCCGGATGATGTCGACACCGTTCACCTCCTTCTCAGGAATCAATTGGAGATCCTCCACCCGACGATACAGGGCCTCTATCTCCGCCACCTCACCGTCTAAGATTTGGTTTTTCCAGGATCTTTTCTTCTCAATCAATTGGGAGGGGTCAAAAGGAACGAGACCAAAATCTTTCCCAGCAAGACGGAGTCACGGATGTAAAACCATTTCCTCCAAGATCTTGGACAGATTCGGACATGGAAAAGGAAAAGAATTGCACATTGGGACCGAGGGAGATGATGAAACCCCCAATGGGATACACACCATCCGAACCAGACTGCCTCTTCACGGAATAAAGCTTCCGGAAGAGGCCAAAGTGCGGCTCAATGCCAAGCCAACACTCGCAAAGCGTGATAAAACACGCAATGTGAAGAAGGGAGTTGGGAGACAGATGATGGAGTTGAACCCCATAGAAAAAGAGTAGTCCACGAAGGAAGTCATGGACCGGAAAAGAAAACCCGCGAATCACGAAGGCAACAAACATAACCCGATACCCAGATGGGGGCGGGGGATTACCTCATTGCCGGAAGTCTCACGGCCGTCGTGTCTTGCGGGATCAGGCTCGCCGCGCGGTTTTGCGGAGATCGCTCTCCCGCGCTTCTGATCGCCGCCAGCCACCGTCAGTGACGCGAGCAGTGGCGGTGCCCTTCTTGCCTCCGGCGGCGCTGGTCCCAACTGCAGATGAGGACTTCTTTGGTTTCCCCATGGCGCTACGGCGGTGGTGGCGTTGCAACGAAGACAGACAAAGGAAATGTGGAGGAAACTCTCAGCGCAGCAAGAATAGCTCAAGAACGAGGCGGTGAATAGATCGCTGCGGTGAAAAACAAACCACGATTTCACCAGGATTATAACAGCAAAGACGACGCATTGCTGGCCGTCCATCGAGAAGACCTAACGCCAACGGTAGATCTGGCCGTGCGTGTCGACACCAAAACAAACTATCGTTACCACGCCGTCCACTACGTGCGGAAATCGAGGCGCCAGTAATCATCTCCACGCCGCGTGACGGTCAATTCAAAGTCAGCAAGTGGGACCCACGCTTCGTCCGATCAAGTCATCTCTGGCGTAGCGAGCAGCTTAAGGTCATCGATCGTAAGCAGCGTCATCAAAAGCTATACTAGCACCACTTGCTCCACTAAAAGTACTCACCGAATCTACGATTCGACTAAATACTTGGGGCTACTCTATCGAGCGCGGCCCGCACCTGCAGAACAAATGAGGACAAAATTATTTCTCTAAGTCCTACGTCGAGTTTATGACTCCACTACGGACTCGGGGGCTACTCCCATAGGGAGGATGGATTTAAGCATCCGAAAATTTTCGAGTCCTGCGGACCTAATGATTGAAACAATGCTTGAACTAAAAGTCTCCGTTCGAGTGTACGACTCGAACAGACACTTGGGGTTACTCCATAGGAGGCTTAGTCGCGCACCCTATGAAATCTTCGACTGCGATCTTTCGGATCAGCACGCAAAAATTTTTGGCAACTCTGCCCCAATTAATGCTAAGTGAGTAACATCCTCCTTGGCCACCCGAAACACCTCCGCGGTGATAAACATTCGGATGCTGCGTCTGCGACGCAAAGATAAGACCTACAGATAACATCTGATGGCCTGACAACGCACTCGATCGCGCTCGCTAGTATGAACTGCATCAGTGTACGATGAAAAATCCCGACGGACGCGTTGGGTACACCAATTAAAATCACTGGAATTCCACTCTTGTAAGTCCTCTGCGGCCTGAGTCGAATTACGCCAGCATATGTTCCATGTCCGGGTTGAGGGACCCGAACCTGAAGAAGATCGTGTTGTTTCGTCCTAAGACAGTTAACTGACCCTGATCCGTCGGGTGAGTCAGGCACACGCATCAACAATCCCTACACACATATACTATTAACATATAACTGCTCCCGAAGGATGGAAGAGTCCTCAGCCGAATCTACGATTCGACAGATCACTTGGGGGGCTACTGACATGGTTATACCCTACGGGTACGTAACTTCAGCATACCTAGTCCAGCCCAAGGAAGGCCCACGGCAGACATACGCTGGCCCATGAAGATTTTCGGGTGGCCAAGGCCCATGATGCCTTCGATCCTTGGAGAGCAAGACTAGCGGAGATAGGAAATTCAAAGGGGTAAAACCCTAGAACTTGTAACCGACTAGGACTACGCCCGGGACCTGCCTAAGTCTATATAAAGGCCAGGAGGGCACGTCCTAGGTCGACCAGACTCATACTTTCGCACACGCATCCACGCCAGATCGAATCACAGACTCAGAACCTTCGGTTCCGCCATAATCAAAGAGCGCATAAGCAGAGTAGGGTTTTCTCCGGGGCCTGAACTGGTAAATCTCGTGTCCCCTGGTTGATTGTCTGTTAACCGTGCCACGATCTCCAGCATCCCCATCTTCTCCAAAACCCAAGTCCATAACAATGGGCATTGACGAGATTAAACCTCGTCATCGGCGGCCTCGGGGGGCCCTGCTGCGCCAAACTTGTCCGCGTCGCAGCTGCCCCTGATGACCCACAAGTGTAGGGGATCGCAACAGTCTTCGCGGGTTGTATTACCCAATTTATTGATTTGATACAAGGGGAGCCAAAGAATACTTCCAAGCCTTAACAACTGAGTTGTCAATTCAGTTGTACCTGGAAATAGTTCTTGCTCAGAAGTTTATCAAGAGTAACAGCTGGTAGTAGCAACAATGACGATAAAACAGAGCAATGGTAAAGAATAAAGAATAAATGGGATTCGAAAAGGTAGGCATAGGGATGGATGGATGGGCGTTGCATGGACAAGTCTAAACATATAACTTCAAGATCTAGGGCATTGCAGATAAATAATAACAAGCATCCAAGTACTAAACAATCCTAGACATGTGCTCCAAATATAGTCATACGTGCTCGCAATGAGAACTGGCACAACATCTTCTGTCCAGCCAGCCCGTGGCAGCGGGGCCTCTAGGGAACTACTGACAATTAAGATGCTCTTTTTAATAGAGCACCGGAGCAAAGCATTAACACTCCCTGAACACATGTGATCCTCACACCACAGCCATTCCCTCCGGTTGTCCCAATTATTGTCACTTCGGGGTCTTTGGATCCGGAAAATGATATGTGTACACAACTTGCAGATAAGACCACAAACAATACTATCATAATGATTCAATAATAAGTTCAGATCTGAGATCATGGCACTCGGGCCCTAGTGACAAGCATTAAGCACAACAAGTTGCAACAAAGTCAAATAGCACTAATAGAGATACTAGGCACTATGCCCTAACAATCTTCTTCGATTACAAGATAGAACTCATTCAATCCCTACCATCCCCAAGCCTATAGCGGGGGATTAGTCACTCATGGATGAGAGAAACATCGATGGTTGATGGAGATGCGTTGGTGACGACGATGGCGGTGATCCTCTCCAAATTCCCCGTCCTGGCAGGGTGCCAGAACGGAGTGTTTGGATCCGAATCTTGGTTTCTAGTGGCGGCAGCAGGGCGGAACTCTTTCTGGAAAACTATCGAACCCCTCTGGGTTTTAGGTAGAGAGGCAACTTATAGGCGTAGAGGGAGGCGGAGGGGGTGCCTAGGG
Source organism: Avena insularis (assembly GCA_023614405.1). Classification (NCBI taxonomy): domain Eukaryota; kingdom Viridiplantae; phylum Streptophyta; class Magnoliopsida; order Poales; family Poaceae; genus Avena; species Avena insularis. The sequence continues at coordinate 215,387,394 of CM042685.1, read as the reverse complement.
TGGCTGCAGCCCCCTAGGCGCGACCATAGGTGGGCCCGCGCCTGGAAGGGGTGTGGGCCCCCCAGGCCCCTTCTCCGTCTCGTCTTCTGGCTCTGTGGATCTTCTGGTGAAATATAATTTTTGGCATATTTTCCGGGATTTTTACCGATAGTTGATTTTCTGCACAAAAACTAGACACCAAGGTAATTCTGCTGAAATCAGCATCTGTCTGTGTTAGTTGTATCCAAACCACACAAGTTTAGAGGAAAAACAATAGCAAAAGTGTTCTAGAAAGTAGATACGTTTTGGATGTATCAACTCCCCCCAAGCTTAGCTTATTTCTTGTCCTCAAGCAATTCAGTTGAAAACTGAGTGCGATAAAAGAACTTTCACGAACACATTTGCTTCATATGATGTATATATTCTCAGCACAAGAGTAGATGCTTAAACCATTCATAATAAGAAGTATACAACTAAGTCTACTCAATAGTCATTGCAAGCTATGAAGAGAAACCAACTCAATAATAATAAGCAGCATAAAACATAAATATAAGCAACATTGCAATGCTCATAGTAAGGTATGATAGAGTGGTATCTCTCTTGCCTTTGTTTGTAGAGCATAATATAAATGCCAAGGCACCTCTAAAGTTCAAGTGAAGACTAGAAATAAAGATATCAGAGATACAAGCATCAAAGTCATGACATAATTAACCAAGTTTTGGAACAAACACAAGAATGAAAACTATGCTCTCAAGAAGGTGCTCATAGAATAAGTGGTGACTCAACAAGGGAGTGAAAATGGTTTTGAAAAGTTTGAAAGGCTTCCTAATGATGAAAGGAAGGTACTCATTAGCTTTGAGCTCTCATTGCCCCTATCATAGGCATCTTCATATGGTTAAGGTAAAAGTGAGGTCCAGTATGAGTTATATGCTTGACAGACCATAAACTGGAAATCCCAAGTCCCTTGAGTACGAGGGCCGCTCTGCATGCTACTCAACTTTGGTTACCTGCAAGTTCTTGTCATTGTTCATACATGCATATCATAGAGAACCGCCAATGGGGTACCCCTTTCACATGATACAGGAGCTATCCCGTGATCAAAATGACAAGGCAAGCAGACGATGAGCATCTCAGCGGTCTTTTTATTTACTATATGCATAGCTTTTTATTGAGGATTCTTCACAGAATGCTCATTATGGTGATGTTGCAAGTTTCCACCATGATTAGGCATGGCTTAGGCTAGCGGCCCAGGCGTTTCTCTAACACAATATATAGACTCCACGAACTCACAAGCTCCCCTTTTATTTCACATCGTCGACATCCGTAAACAAAAGAGCAAAGTATCAACTGGATAGGATATCGAAAAAGTGTTGAAAGTGTTCCCCGTGATAGCACGGTTCTGCTGACTCCCAGCATATATTTGCAAGCATATAACTTTCATGGACAAGTCACAATGGTTCAGGATTATTAAGTGCATGGAATAAAGTGTGCCATCAAGTTCGTGAGAGCTTTACTAACTAACTTTCTCAAAACAGAAAAACATTTTATTTGGAAGAAAACAAGGCATATTGAATATGCACTAAAATAGAAACAATGCTAATAGGTAGGTATGGTGGACACAGTTGGCAATATTGGTTTTGGGAAGTTGGGAGAACAGTTGTAGGGCATACTCAGTGCAAGTGAAGGCTAGCAAAAGAGAGGGATCGACAACCGAGAGAGAAATAATTGTCATAATCATGCTTGCAACATAACAAGACTAACTATGTCATGAAAGTGATACTAGAACTCTAAGGCAAAATAAATCATCGAGGCTTACTGACTATTGTTTAGTCATATGCATGCGTGAACATGTGCCAAGTCGATTCACATGAAACTTCCAGAGGAGGATACCACAATATCATACCAAAATATGAATAAAACAATGCAAGCAAATATTCATATGACATGCTATAAACTATTAGCAAGCTGGAGCTTGATACGTCGTAAACGTATCTATAATTTTTTATGTTCCATGCTTATTTAGTATCTACTTTGCTTTGCTTTGTCCATACTTTGAGGTATTTTTATACACTTTCTGGAACTAACCTATTGATAAGATGCCATAGTGCCAATTGTCTGTTTTCTGCTGTTTTTGGTCTCAAAAAGCTAAAAATGAATATTCTCAAAATTGGACGGGACAAAAGCCAAAGTTCATATTTTTCCCTGAGCGATACAGAAAATCAAAGACGAGACGGAGGAGGAAACCAGGGTGGACACACCCTAGGTGAGCGCGGGCCCACCCTAGACCGCGCCCACAGGGGGTGTGGGCCCCCTGGACCTCCACCGACCTTGCCTCCTTCGCCTATAAGAAGCCCCCGGGGAGAAAACCCTAAATAATCCATCATACTTCCAGAAAAAGTTCTGCTGCACCGCCGCCACCGAAGGGGAGATTCGGGGGACAGAAAGTCTCTGTTCTGGCACCCTGCCGGGATGGGGAAGTGCCCCCAAAGCCATCTCCATCGATCTCCACCACCATCTTCATCACCATTGCTAATTCCCATGATGAGGATGAAGTAGTTCTTCCTCAAGGATAAGGGCTCTACCGGTAGCTATGTGTTCATCTCTCTCTCTATGCATGATCTTGTTGTGGTCATGAGCTTTGTAATCAAGTAGACCTACTCTGTTACTCAAGTGCTTCAATAGATCTCTGCTCTCCCCATGTGTGTGAAAGTGACAGCGTGCACACCATGGTGGCACTTAGGCTAGATTCTACATAAATACTCATTATTAGATCTATGCTTTTCCCCACGTGTGAAAGTGATAGCGTGCATGCCGTGTGTGGCACTTAAGCTAGATTACATATATATTCATGAGTTATATTTGGAGTTGGATGTCTTTATGATATTGTGGTGTTTGTTGGAACCATCTAGCGCTCAAGGTGACAGTGTGGGGTTATCTAGATTGGGGAAGGCCCTACCATGGATTAGAGTGTCCAACCGGAGAGTAGTTAAGAGTAGTATCATGAAGAGAGGATATTTATATGAGAGAGTGTTCACTATTGAAAGTATGATCCCTAGGCATTGTTTCTAAACATTGAAACACCGTTTGCTACTAGATCTGTTGCATGTTTGCTTGCTTCCAGTCTTTTCCTCCACGCCATCAGCTATTTTCTAGCATCGTTACCACTTGTATTTCACTATCTCTTCGCCTAACTAGTGCACCTATACACCTGACAAGTGTATTGGGTTTGTTGGGGACACAAGAGACTTCTTGTATCTTGATTGCAGGGTTGCTTGAGAGGGATACCTTTGACCACTTCCTCCCTGAGTTCGATAAACCTTGGGTAATCCACTTAAGGGAAACTTGCTACCGTTCTACAAACCTCTGCACTTGGAGGCCCAAAAACTGTCTACAAGAATAGAAGTGTGTAGACATCAAGCTCTTTTCTGGCGCTGTTTGCTGGGGAGGTAAGGTAAAAGGTACTCACATCCTCTGGTGTGAGTGCTCGAAGTTATTTCCTTTAGATTCTGCAATTTTGTCTTTCTGTTTCCTGTTTTCACTAGTTAGGCTTAATGGAAAACAACAACAAAAATTAGAGAGCTTTATAGTGTCTATCTTGAGTTAGGACATGAAGTGTTCGAAGAGAAAATTATAAAACCTATGGAACTCTATTTGCATGCTAATAGAAATGTTATTAGTATGAATTCTTTGAACACCATTGTTACTAATGGTATGGAAACGTCTAAGCTTGGGGAAGCTAGTTTTTATGAGAAAGATATTTTTAGTTCCCCAGCTTTAGGGAAGAAAATTTGATCTTATGATACTTTATCCCCCATATGTGGTAATTCTAATGATACTTGTGATATTTTAAATCCACATACTGAAAGTGTCCCTTTTAAAATACCTATTGAAATTGTTGAACGTGTTATGAATAACTACTATTTTGGAGATGGAATTGTCCATCCTAGTGATTGTTTACTCTTTATACATGAATTATGCGAGTTGTTCAAGTGTGCATGTATTTCAGTGGACCAAGTTAAGAGGAAGCTATTCCCTTTCTCACTTAGGGACAAAGCAAGAGAGTGGTATGAGCTACTAGATGATCCTCATCATTTGGAGTGGAAGGAACTTGAATCTCTCTTTTACTCTAAATTTTATCCTCCTCATGAAATCCATAAAGATAGGATTTATATTTATAATTTTCACCCTCATGATGGATAAAGTATTTACCAAGCTTGGGGAAGATTGAAGTCACTAATGCTCAAATGTCCCATTCATGAGCTCCCCAGTAATATTATTATCAATAATTTTTATGCAAGGCTTTCAGGACATTACAAGGACTATCTAGATACCTGTTCAGAGGGATCCTTCACAAGTAAGAAGGTCAAAGCTAAGTGGGATCTTCTTGAAACAATTCAAAGCAATATTGAAGGTTGGGATAACGACAAAGGTAAAGAACTAGGTATAAACTATGAGTATGATTGCACTAAGTCTTTCGCTGAAACTGCTAATTTTCAAGAGCTTAGTGCTAAATATGGTCTTGATCCTCAAATTCTTGTTAGATATTATAGAGCCTTTGCTTCCCATATTAATGCTCCTAAAGAAAACTAGGACATGTATCATGAACCTTTTAAACACACTTGCATGGAAAATGAAAATGTTATTAATGATTGCAATAAACATGCTCAAACTTCTGAAAGTACTATTTATTATAAGCATGTTAATTTTTATGGTATGCATAGACCCTGTGAGAAGAATCAAATAGAAGAAGAATATTGTATCACCCACTGGAATGAAAAAACCAGAACGTGGTATAAATCTCTAAATGATCTGGGTAAAAAACTTTGTGCTCTCTATCCTTTTATTTGTGAACTCTGCTATGAAGTGGGTCATTTCAATTTTCAATGCTCATGCCATAATAATAACTCTTCTAATCCAATGAGTATTGCAAGCTTGTATTGTGATAACGCGATCACTCATAATCAACCTGATGAACTTAGATTATTTTTGGGGTGTGAAGAGTTATCAAGAAAAACTTCTTTGATAGACATGAGTACTTTTGATATGAATAACGTCCTGCATGGTTGTCATCTTTATTGTGTTAAAAACTGCCACACAAATACTTACATACAAAATCTTATAAAAGATGATATTTTACCAAATTATGACAGGACTGATATGTGTTTTGATCTTATTAATGAAAAGGAGGAATCCTCCAAAGTTTCTTCTATTTTCTCTAACGATAAGCCAGGGTATGTGGAGAAGCTTCCTTTCAAGCCTCTCCCTCCTAAAGAGGAGAAGAATAAGAAGAAGAAGAAGAAGAGTAAAAGGAGAGAGGAAACAGTATCTTCCCCTAAGCATGTTGCTCCTATCATAGTTTTTGATGATGAGTGTGAACTATATGATGTTCATATGCCTGTTAACTATATTACTGATCATGATTGGGAAAATCACACTAATTTTGATATTGAAAATCTCTTTGGTACCAATTCTGAAAATGATGATATTAATAATTTTTGTGCTATTAGTGATATCCATGTTCCTTCCAATGATGATATGTTTACAAATGAACACACTTGGGAAGATAGCTATTATATTGCTTATGATGATACCAAACCTCCAATTTATGATGATTACAATGATGAATATGAAATTTTCAGTCCACCTACTATTGAGGAGCAAATTTATTGTGATTACAATATGCCTCCTATATTCGATGATTATGGTGATGAGAATGATAGTGATAGCTATTTTTTGAATTATCTCCCACTACAATAAATAAGAATGACTATTCTTATGTGGAGAGTAATAATCATTTTATGCATGTGGCTCATGATAAGAATGCTTTATGTGATATTTATATTGTTAATTTTGTTCATGTTGCTACTGAAAGTTATTATGAGAGAGGGAAACAAGGTTTTATGCATCTAAAAAATATTAAGTTTCCCCTCTATGTGCTGAAAGTTTTTAAGTTGCACTTATTTTGCTTTCCTATGCTTGTTGCTTTGTGCTTTCATGACTTGTTTCTTTACAATATTCCTATGCATAGTAAGTGGGTTAGACTTAAATGTGTTTTAAATTTTCTTCTTGATGCTCTCTTTTACTTCAATTCATATTTCTTATGTGAGCATCTTCTCAAACTATCATGCCTAACTTAAAGGCGTTAAAGAAAAGTACTTGTTGGGAGATAACCCAAGAGTTTTCTTGAGTATTGGAAGTTATTACTTCAGTAATGACCTATCCTTGTCCTTTTTGTTTGCTTTTTCTGCCAAGAATGGCCTCTAATGAGAGGGAAGTAAGATTTGGGGAGTTGCTGTCCCAAAACAGATTTCTGTCCTCCACCATAAAAATCCGTGAGGAGTCTCTGTAAGTCGGATTGAGATGATATTTTGCTAATAAATCCCTCAGTATGTTAGCTAACTTTCATTAGTTTAACACTTTTTTATTTGAGCAACATAAGGTCTTCTAAAAAATCGGTTTCTACCTGTTGGTCTGTTTTGACAGATTTCTGCCATTATTTGCATTTGCTTCTTACCGATTCCTTTTTGGGTTCTTTTTGGGGAATTGAGATTTTTTAAGGAGTTGCTACAGTAGTTTGTGTTTTTGGTGAAAAGTTTTGCTGTTCCAAAACTTTTCCTAAGGGTCTATTATCTTTTGAATACACTAATGTTGCTAATGAAGATTGTGTGAAGTTTTGTATGAAGGAAAAATTTCAGGTGTAGAGAGAGAATGATGTAATGAGATGAAGAATGGACAAAAGCTCAATCTTGGGGATGCCACCCCAAGAAATATTCAAGAGGTACAAGCGTCAAAGCTTGGGGATGCCCAAGGCATCCCCTTCTTCGTCAATAAAAATATCAGGTCTGTCTAGACACTTCTTTTTATTGTTTCATGCACAATTGTGTTGTTCTTGGAGCGTCTTAGTTTTCGTTTTGGTTTTCTTTTGATTAGTCTTCTTGATTAAGTTGGTTGGATCACAACACACTTCTTGTGGAGAGAGACACACTCTGTTTTTATTGCCTAGAACACTCTAGTTTTCATTCTTATTGTCTTGTGAGTGTTCTCTTTTGCTAGCACTGTGTTTAGCCATAGTTCTCTTGTGCTTTCAGCTTAGAAATTTTTAGTTCTTCTTTGTGGATTTGTGAGACAAGCTAACTGATCTTTATTGATTATTATCTTTGTGAGTTGTTTCAAATAAGTTGCTTGGTATTGGAAAAGAGTAGGAAGCTTTATGCTTAAGTGGTATAAAAGTGGGCTTGCTTTGATTGTGGCTTAGACTTTATCATGTCATGCTATATGTTGTTTTGACCTTATGCTTAGTAATTATTGCTATAGCATGACTTGTTCCAAACAATTAGGATTTCTTAATGTGCCTTGGAAGAATCATGCGTTGTTTTAGCATACAAAAGCATAGTATTGTGGTATTCTCCTTTGATGCTTTGTTTGGGTTGACTTGGCACATGCTCACACCATGTTTTGACTATGAACAAGTCACCATAGCCTCTATGATAATTTAGTCCTTGACTTGTAGTGCCACTCTATGCTTTGATTAGTAATGTTTTGTCGCTCTACATGATTATGGCCGTTATTGCTCTCGTAGTTGGTTGCTCCTAGTCTTTTGCTAGCCTCCACTTGTATGAGTAAGTTCTACTCATGCTTCCAACTCCCAAGAAACCAAGTTATTCCAAAGTGTCCACTATAAATTCCTATGCATGGTGTGTTACACCATTCCAAGTATATTCTTGTTTTCAGCTATCTTCCAATTAAAAAGTATTTTGTTATGTGAAAACTTAGTGATTAAAGCTCTCACGAACTTGATGACACACTTTATATTATTTGCCCCTAATAAACTTGAACCATTGTGTCGTCTATGTTGTATATGCTTGCACTTATACATTGGAATTAGCAGAACCGTGCTATCATGGGGAACGTTTTCAACATTGCACTTGTACTTTGTACTTAGTTGATATCATCCTCTTTTGTCTATGAATGTCACCGGTGTGAAATAAAGAGGGAACTTGTAAGTCCATGGAGTTTGTATTTTGTGTTAGAGAAACGCCTGGGCCGCTAGCCGAAGACATGCCTAATCATGGTGGAAACTTGCAGCATCACCATAGTGAGCTATCTATGAAGCATCCCCAATAAAAAGCTATGCACATAGTAAATAAAAAGATCGCTGAGATGCTCATTGTCTGCTTGCCTTGTCATTTTGGTTATGGGATTGTTGGGAATATGCCCTAGAGGCAATCATGTATGATGATATTTCCCATTGTATTCATAAAGATATTAAGTAGTCCTTGTATAAACATCTGATGTGTATCATTGAATATGTGATTCGGTTGTGGAACTATGCATTCATGTTGTTTGTACTAAATATCCTTGGTCATTGAGGTTGTGCTGGACACACAACTTAGACCAATGTGAAAGTTGGCTTGATGAATCGGTTCCACTTGTCACGGGCATTGAGATGCTATTCCAACTTACACAGATTCGGCTAAAGAGTTTAGCGAGTCGGATTGACCCATATTGAGGTACAATGAACAAGTTGTCATTTGTATATCTCAATCAATGTAATCCTTAGACCTGAGGTTATTGCATAGTCCGAGTTGAGGATTACCGACTTAGGTTCTATCAAACGCTGATCCGTAACTAGGCAGTTATAAAGGCAGAGTTCGGGTCGACTAAGAATCAAGCTGTGTGATGTGAATAACCAAGATGGGATTTTGCCCCTCCACTTGGAGAGATATTATCTGGGCCCTCTCGTGAGATATGATTCGGAAAGCATGGCCATGAACGACTCGGTTAAGTGTTAACCGAGGCGATCGACTAAGAGTTAGTTGGGTGAATCACTTATCTCGGATCGAGAAGAGAGTCGGACTATTTAAGGGATGACAAATATTCGCCTATAGTCTGACAAGGTATATCGTGAGGCAAAAGGGACTCGGACGTAAGTCGCATTGGAAAGGAAAGTCGTCATGACTCTTTGGTACTTGGGAGTCGGCACGTTCTTCTAGGAGCCACTACCGACTGATCGATTGAGAGTCGGACTCTAATCGTGTCCAAGTAGCCATGAGCCTGCGGGGTCACACACTTAAGAGCGGGAGCAAGTTCAGATTGGATCTGAACTTGTAATATGGTTGGGTTGGACCTAAACCGGATTAGGACTGAGTTAGTGAGTTGGACTCACGGTGACTAGTGTTATATAGGCTTTAGTGAATGGGCCGCGCGATCAGAGCCCACGTTCACTCCCTATATATAGTGGAGCACCGTAACCTAGAAAGGTTAATCGTTGTTCGGTTAGGTCATTCCATGTGTTGGAAACCCTAGCCCCACAAAGACCCTACCGCAGTTAAATTCGTCCGGTGCTCCTCCTTATGCGATGTGGATACCAGCAGGTGTTGTGCGATCAGCACCAGACGATCGGATCGTGAGGATCTGCCCGCATCAATCGACGCGCTTCATCAGTAATCCGCAACTGCGCGTCTAGTGGTAAAACTCGTGGTCTTCTACCTCAGCTAGATCTTGGGATCGCCACGTTAGAGGAATTTTTTTGTTTTACCTCCGCGTGGCCCAACAGTGGTATCAGAGCAATAACTTCTGGTTTTAGGCTCGAGATCTCGCATATGTGATATGCGGTTGGCTATAGATGAGATATATGTGATGTTTAGTGGTCGATCTATGAGATAGATCGGTTTTGTATGAGGTTGATTGGATCAACTGTACTCGGGGAATGGTAGATCTGATTTCCGTGATCATACAGCTGAGGTCGTGGAACGACATACCCCTACCGGTCGGCTTCCGCCATCGGGGTAGACTGTGACATGTAAATCCAGAGGCGATGATCGAAGATCAAAAAGTTTGATCGAATCAGAACAATGGTCGGAATCCATGTCCGGATCATAGATGAGATCCCCGCCCGCTATCCGGCTAGCGGGACCGCCAGATTCGCCCTGTCGTAGCGCCTTAGATGTCGTTGCGAGTTTCACAATGCCGGTAGATATTGTATCTATGCATAACTTGTTTTTGCAGGAAGTTGTGAATGGTATGGTTCATGTGCATGTGATGTATGTGTGTAATCCATACGTGATCTGCGAATCACGGTTTTGTCAGCCGGCTGGAGCCTAGGTGCTATCATTTTATTGTATAATGACCTGCGTGTCAGATTCTCTATGTAATTTACTTTATTAAGCTAGTGTAGCTGTTTGGGGAACCCGGAAGGCATGCAAGGCGTTGTACACGTCGGCGACATGGAGTAAGACGGCAAGTGACAAGAGTTGGCACGAGTCGGATTACAGGCTTTGTGGAGATGGAGATCGCCATGAAGAGAACCATACCATTTCACATTATAATTGCTTTATTTTTTGTTATTGTTATGTCTCTGTTTTACCTCTATTAGATAGTCGGTAAAATTTAATCCCTCAAAGAAGGTCTAGTCGGTTTTCCCGCCAGTGTTTGCACCATCACAAGTCGGACATTTTTGGTAGTGGGCTCATGAAATTGGGGTGCTGCCAATTCTTTCCGACTAGGTGGGTTCGAGTCGGACTCTTACTGCGGAAACACTCGGTAAGCTAGACGGGTCTATCACAACAGTTGTGAGACTCGGGGAAAAGTCGGATGGGAGCCGGGGCATGTGATGCCACCCGTCCAACATGAGTCGTATGAGATACGATTAACAAGGAGTTGTCTACCTAGATCACTTGGCGGCTAATGGTGATGCTAAAGCTCACTAGCCGACTTGCTTATTTAGGATCCTGAATCACTAAGCAACCATTGGAGGGGTGTTGGTTCTAGTGGGAGCATAAAATATTAAAATGTTTAATATGCTTGCTCTTTTATGAATACATGTCTTAAGTGTTTTGCATATTTTCTGTTGTAGATCATGGCACCAAGTAGCAGTCACTCTTAGATATCCGGTTTTGCGTTGAGAACTATCCTTGAGAAAGATAAACTGAACGACACTAATTTTACCAACTGGTATCGAAATCTGAGAATTGTTCTTAAACAAGAAAAGAAGGACCATGTCCTAGACAACCCACTTCCAGATGAGCCGAATGAGAATGCGACTGTCGCTGCCACCAATGCCTACCGTCGGTCTAAGGATGAGTCCACGGATATTAGCTGTCTTATGCTTGCTCACATGGAACCGGACTTGCAAAAGCAGTTCGAGCATGTTGTGGCCTACGATATGATCGAAAGCCTCAAAAGTATGTTCCAGGCTCAGGCGAAGACTGAGAGGTATCAAGTCTCTCAGGCTTTGCTGATTTGCAAGCTTAAGGATGGTGATCCATTGAGCCCGCATGTGATCAAAATGGTTGGTTACGTGCAGTCTCTGGAGAGGCTTGGCTACCCCATAAGCGAAGAGTTCGCTATAGATATAATTCTGAATTCTCTTCCTAGTGCATATGGACAGTTCATTTCCAACTACCACATGCATGGTATGGATAAGAAGCTCACTGAATTGCATGGGATGCTCAAGCAGGCAGAGGCGGATCTCAAGAAGGGCGCCAGTCAAGTGTTGATAGTGCAGAATAAGGCTAAGTTCAAGAAGAGTTCTTGGACTAAGAAGAAGGCTAAGTCAGGAGGAAAGAAGGCTCAGGACCCGGTCCCAAGCGCTTCCTCAGGGACTAAGCCATCTCCTTCAGCCGGATCCACTTGCTTCTACTGCAAGGCGGATGGCCACTAGAAGAGGAACTGCAGCAAGTACTTGGCCGACAAAGCCAAGAGTGGAGGTATGACTTCCGACTCAGGTACACTTGTTTGCAATGTTATAGACATATATATTGATGATGCACCTAATAGTTCTTGGGTATATGATATCGGATCAGTTATTCACATCTGCAACTCATTGCAGGGACTGGTAAGAACTAGGAGCATAGCAAGAGGCGAGGTTGATATTCGAGTTAGCAACAAAGCAAGAGTTGCTGCGTTGGAAGTCGGCACGATGCAACTTCATTTACCTACCAGATTCATCATGTAACTAAATAATTGTTATTATGTTCCAGTGCTCGGTCGAAACATTATTTCTGCTTCATGTTTGATGAGGCAAGGCTATGAGTCGAATATCAAGAATAATGGTTGTTCTTTGTATTTGAATGGTATGTTTCACGGCTTTGCACCCGTCCAGGATGGGTTATTTATTTTGAATCTTGATGGTGAGTCGGTTTATAACATAAATGTTAAAAGGTTGAAACCAAATGGTCTGAATATGACTTACTTTTGGCACTGTCGGCTTGGTCATATAAGTTGGAAACACATGAAGAAGCTTCATGATGATGGACTCCTAACTTCGTTCGACTTGGAGTCGTTCGAGACATGCGAATCTTGCCTACTCGGCAAAATTACCAAGACACCTTTTGCAAAGAGTTGCGAAAGGGCGTCCGACTTGTTGGGACTAGTACATAGCGATGTATGTGGACCAATGAGCACGACATCCAGGGGTGGTTATGAGTACTTCATTACCTTCACTGATGATTTGAGTTGGTATGGATATATCTACTTGATGAAACATAAGTCGGAAGACTTTGAAAAGTTCAAAGAATTCCAGAATGAAGCATAGAATCAACTCGGCAAGAAAATAAAGTTTCTTCGGTCGGACCGAGAAGGCGAGTACATGAGCCATGAGTTTGATGACCATCTGAAAAGTTGTAGAATAGTTCCCCAACTTACTCCGCCAGGAACGCCACAAAGGAATGGTGTTTCTGAAAGGCAGAATCGAACCTTGTTGGACATGGTACGATCAATGATGAGTCAGACAGATCTGCCTTTATCATTTTGGGGTTATTGTCTAGAAATAGCGGCGTTCACACTAAACAGAGTACCATCAAAATCGGTAGAGAAGACACCGCATGAGATGTGGACAGGCAAAAAGCCGAGTTTGTCTTTTCTTAAGATTTGGGGTTGTGAAGCATTTGTCAAGCGACTTCAGTCGGACAAGCTTACAGCCAAGTCGGATAAGTGTATTTTCGTGGGGTATCCGAGGGAAACCTTGGGTTACTACTTCTACAACCGGGAAGAGGGCAAAGTGTTTGTCGCTCGGAACGGTGTCTTCCTTGAGAAAGAGTTCCTTAGTCAGGGAGTAAGTGGGAGCACGGTGCAGCTCGAAGAAATTCGAGAGGAACCGGCTAGTGGCGAGTCGGCAAAAACCTTGGAGGTTGAGCCGGTCGTGGTAGCTGAGCCGGCAGCAGCACCTGTACTACGAAGATCGGCGAGATTACGAAGTGTTCGTGATGTGTTACTGTTAGACAGTGATGAGCCAGCAAATTATTCGGAAGCGATGGTGGGATCTGATTCCGAGTCATGGCTTGGAGCCATGAGATCCGAGTTAAAGTCCATGGATGAAAATCAAGTTTGGAACTTGGGTGATCTGCCAGACGGTGCAAGACCCGTCGAGTGCAAATGGGTCTTTAAGAAGAAAACTGATATGGATGGAAATGTTTCAATCTATAAAGCACGTCTTGTCGCGAAGGGGTTCCGACAAGTTCAAGGAGTTGATTACGACGAGACCTTCTCGCCCGTAGCGATGCTTAAATCAGTTCGGATCATGTTAGCTATAGCAGCCTATTTCGACTATGAGATATGGCAGATGGATGTCAAAACGGCTTTCCTTAACGAAAATTTAACCGAGGACGTGTATATTATACAGCCTGAGGGTTTTGTCGATCCGGATAATGTTGACAAGGTGTGAAAACTTCAGAAATCCATTTATGGGTTGAAGCAAGCATCTCGGAGTTGGAATATTCGCTTTGATGAGGTAGTCAAATCGTTTGGCTTCATCAAGAGTGATCATGATTCTTGTTTATACAAGAAGTTTAGTGGAAGAAAAGTAAACTTTCTAATCTTATATGTGGATGACATATTACTGATTGGAAATGATGTCTAGATGTTGCAAGAAATCAAGGAATCATTGGAAAGGAGTTTCTCAATGAAAGATTTGGGTGAGGCAACATATATCCTCGGAATCCGGATCTATAGAGATAGATCAAGAAGGCTCATTGGATTGAGTCAGAGTACTTATTTGGACAAAGTGTTGAAGAAGTTCAACATTGAATCGTCTAAGAAGAGGTTCTTACCGATGTCCCATGGTGTAAAACTTATCAAGACTCAGTGTCCTTCGACAACTGATGAGCGAAGTCGGATGAGTGCGATTCCATATGCTTCTGCAGTCGGATCCATCACGTATGCCATGATTTGTACTAGGCCGGATGTTTCCTATGCTCTAAGTGTTGTGAGCAGATACCAGGCTAATCCTGGAGAGATCCACTGGACAACGGCTAAAAATATCCTAAAGTACTTGAGGAGGACTAAGGATATGTTCTTGGTTTATGGTGGTGAAGATGAACTCAGTGTAAAGGGTTACACGGATGCGAGTTATCTTACCGACTCTGATGATTCTTGTTCGCAATCCGGATACGTGTTTATTATAAACGGAGGTGCTGTGAGCTGGAAGAGTTCCAAGCAAGAGACTGTGTCTGCGTCTACAATAGAGGCTAAGTATATTGCCGCCTCGGAGGCAGCAAAGGAAGCTGTTTGGATGAGGAATTTCCTCATGGATCTTGGTGTGGTTCAGGGCTCGTCCAATCCGTTGGACGTGTATTGTGACAACAATGGTGCTATTTCACAAGCCAAGGAACCTAGACATCACCAGAAGAACAAGCACATACTCATGCGGTACCACCTGATTTGCCAGTTCGTGGATCAGGGTGATATCAAGTTATGCAAGGTAGACACGGATGCAAATATTTCGGATCCGTTGACAAAGCCATTACCACAGCCGAAGCATGAGGCGCACCTGAGAGCCATGGGCATTAGATGCTTAGACATGTGATGTCGGAAGATTGACTCTAGTGCAAGTGGGAGACTGTTGGGAATATGCCCTAGAGGCAATCATGTATGATGATATTTCCCATTGTATTCATAAATATATTAAGTAGTCCTTGTATAAACATCTGATGTGTATCATTGGATATGTGATTCAGTTGTGAAACTATGCATTCATGTTGTTTGTACTAAATATCCTTGATCATTGAGGTTGTGCTGGACACACAACTTAGACCAATGTGAAAGTTGGCTTGATGACTCGGTTCCACTTGTCATGGGCATGGAGATGCTATTCCAACTTACAGTTCGCTAAAGAGTTTAGCGAGTCGGATTGACCCATATTGAGGTACAACGAACAAGTTGTCATTTGTATATCTCAATCAATGTAATCCTTAGACCTGAGGTTATTGCATAGTCCGAGTTGAGGATCACCGACTTAGGTTCTGTCAAACGCTGATCCATAACTGGGCAGTTATAAAGGCAGAGTTTGGGTCGACTGAGAATCAAGCTGTGTGATATGAATAACCAAGATGGGATTTTGCCCCTCCACTTGGAGAGATATTCTCTGGGCCCTCTCATGAGATATGATTCGGAAAGCATGGCCATGCATGACTCGGTTAAGTGTTAACCGAGGCGATCGAATAAGAGTTAGTTGGGTGAATCACTTATCTTGGATCGAGAAGAGAGTCGGACTATTTAAGGGATGACAAATATTCGCCTATAGTCTGACAAGGTATATCGTGAGGCAAAAGGGACTCGGACGTAAGTCGCATTGGAAAGGCAAGTTGTCATGACTCTTTGGTACTTGGGAGTCGGCACGTTCTGCTAGGAGCCGCTACCGACTGATCGATTGAGAGTCGGACTCTAATCGTGTCCAAGTAGCCATGAGCCTGCGGGGTCACACACTTAAGAGCGGGAGCAATTTCGGATTGGATCTAAACCTGTAATCTGGTTGGGTTGGACCTAAACCGGATTAGGACTGAGTTAGTGAGTTGGACTCACGGTGACTAGTGTTATATAGGCTTTAGTGAATGGGCCGCGCGATCAGAGCCCACGTTCACTCCCTATATATAGTGGAGCACCGTAACCTAGAAAGGTTAATCGTTGTTCGGTTAGGTCATTCCATGTGTTGGAAACCCTAGCTCCACAGCAGTCCAGCCGTCATACCGAACCTAGCAGTTCGCCGCCGGTGCTCCTCCTTGTACGTGTGGATACCAGCAGAGGTGTTGTGCGATCAGCACCAGGACGATCGGATCGTGAGGACTGCACTGCATCAACTAACGCGCTTCATCAGTAATCTGCAACTGCGCGTCTAGTGGTAAAACTCGTGGTCTTCTACCTCAGCTAGATCTTGGGATCACCACATTAGAGGAAATTTTTTGTTTTATCTCCGCGTGGCCCAACAGGGATAGCTCCTGTACCATGTGCAAGGGGTACCTCATTGGCAGTTCTCTATGATACACATGTACTTACAATGACAAGAACTTACAGGTGACTGATGTTTAGTAGCATGAGGTGTGGCCCTCGTATTCAAGGTACTTGAGATTGCCAACTTATACTTTGTCAAGCATATACTCCATAGTTTGTTCACTTTAACCTTAACCACTTCAAGATGCTTATGATAGGGGCAATGAGGGTTGAAAGCTAACAAGTACCATAAATTTTGGAAGCTCTTTTTGAAACTTGAAATCCCTGCTTCCCTTTATGAAAGGTCTTTCTTCCACTATTATATAGAGTCTCCACCTTCTACCTTTAGGAACCATTAAGAGAGCATAGTTGCCATTCTTAGTTCTATGTGTAGTGTCCCAAAACTTATTGATTGATGAATATTGTGATATTACTTGTTCTTGTGCTATTTGTTTCTAGTCACCCTTGTGAACTTTGAAGGTGTCCTATGCATCTTTTTGCTACTCTATAAGGGACAAGCTGGTTGCCACTATGCCATGTTTTCCGTATGTGAAACAAACAAACATTTTTCAATGCATATTATTCATGATCTTTGTTTGTAACCTTTCATGTTGCATGCATAGTTACTTTGTCTTATTGTTAGAACTCCATCTTGCATGCACATATTTATAGTTCTTTGATCCTAGCTTTCAATGCTTGCAAATGGTTTGATCTTGATTTTGATGGTGCATGTCACCTCAAAAATTATTCTTTTTATCACTTACCTACTTGAGGACGAGCAGGAGTTAAGCTTGGGGATGTTTGATACGTCGTAAACGTGTCTATAATTTTTGATGTTCCATGCTTGTTTAGTATCTACTTTGCGTTTTCTTTGTCCACACTTTGAGGTATTTTTATACACTTTCTGGAACTAACCTATTGACAAGATGCCATAGTGCCAGTTGCATGTTTTCTGCTGTTTTTGGTTTCAGAAAGCTAAAAAATGAATATTCTCGGAATTGGACGGGACAAAAGCCAAAGTTCATATTTTCCCTAAGCGATACAGAAAATCAAAGACGAGAAGGAGGAGGAAACTAGGGGGGGGCACACCCTAGGTGGGCGCGGGCCCACCCTAGGCCGCGCCCACAGGGGGTGTGGCCCCCTTGACCTCCACCAACCTTGTCTCATTCGCCTATAAGAAGCCTCTGGGGAGAAAACCCTAAATAATCCATCATACTTCTAGAAAAAGTTCCGCTGCACCGCCGCCACCGAAGGGGAGATTCGGGGGACAGAAAGTCTGTTCAAGACCACCTGGACGGGAAGTGCCCCCAAAGCCATCTCCATCGATCTCCACCACCATCTTCATCACCATTGCTAATTCCCATGATGAGGAGGGAGTAGTTCTTCCTCAAGGCTAAGGGCTCTACCAATAGCTATGTGTTCATCTCTCTCTATGCATGACCTTGTTGTGGTCATGAGCTTTGTAATCAAGTATATCTACCCTGTTACTCAAGTGCTTCAATAGATCTCTGCTCTCCCCATGTGTGTGAAAGTGACAGCGTGCACGCCATGGTGGCACTTAGGCTAGAGTCTACATAAATACTCATTGTGCTTTAATAGATCTATGTTTTTCCCCACGTGTGTGAAAGTGACAGGGTGCACGCCGTGTGTGGCACTTAAGCTAGATTACATATATACTCATGAGTTATATTTGGAGTTGGATGTCTTTATAAAATTGTGGTGTTTGTTGGAACCATCTAGCGCTCAAGGTGACAGTGCGGGGTTATCTAGATTGGGGAAGGCCCTACCGTGGATTAGAGTGTCCAACCGGAGAGTAGTTAAGAGTAGTATCATGAAGAGAGGATATTTATATGAGAGAGTGTTCACTAGTGAAAGTATGATCCCTAGGCCTTGTTTCTAAACATTGAAACACCGTTTGCTACTAGATCTGTTGCATGTTTGCTTGCTTCCAGTCTTTTCCTCCATGCCATCGGCTATTTTCTAGCATCGTTACCATTTGTATTTCACTATCTCTTCGCCGAACTAGCGCACCTATACACCTGACAAGTGTATTGGGTGTGTTGGGGACACAAGAGACTTCTTGTATCTTGATTGCAGGGTTGCTTGAGAGGGATACCTTTGACCATTTCCTCCCTGAGTTCGATAAACCTTGGGTAATCCACTTAAGGGAAACTTGTTGCCGTTCTACAAACCTCTGCACTTGGAGGCCCAACAACTGTCTACAAGAATAGAAGTGCGTAGACATCAGAGCTAATCATAGACAAGCAAGAACTACTAAGCATCCATTAGTAACATACACCTTACAATGAACAGACTAAGCATGCTCACAATGATGAGTATATGTACAAAAATGAAAACAAATAGAGTTTGTTACCAGCCTCTTACCACACCTCGAGTTGTCTTAATCTTCATTATTGCCCTTCACTTGTGTGACATGAATAATAACATGAAACCAAAATCCACTGAGGACGGCTGAACCCTGCAAAGAACTCACAAAACGAAAGAACAATAACTAATATTTTTGGTGTTTTCGATTTTTTAGCAAGCCAACAAAGCAAAAACAAACAAAGCAAAAACAAACCAAACAAAGCAAAATCTTTTTGGATTTTTCCTTTAAGGCAAACCAAAGCAAAGAAACAAACCAAGAGAAACAACGAAAATATTTTTGGTATTTTTGTGTTTTAAGAAAGTAGCAACAAAAACCAAAAAGAAAGCGAAACAATGGATATACAAAGAACCGACCGAACATGATATATATATGAGTGTGATGTCGGTATACCTCCCCGAAGCTTAGGATTTTGTCCTAAGTGGGGCTCAATAGCACGGGTAATAACCCCAAGCTGGTGGGTCATCATAGGAATGATCATAGTCAGGTGCTTGCGATGAAGAAGAAGATGCGCCCCAATCAAATGAGGGCTACTGGTATGAAGATTCTCCCATGTTGGAGGGCTGAACCGAATCATCTTCGGCATCCTCCCCAACATGCTCCTCTTGCTGGGAGAGCTCCGCCACATCAGCGACCTCCTTACCTGTTATCAAAATTAAACAAAACAGGTGCAGGCAAATAAACTATTTTCTCAGTCCTACCCTTTCTCCGACCTTGCTGGGCAAAAGATAATTCATACGGTAAACTTCTCACATTATCCCCCAAGGAAACAAAACCATATTGAATCATGGATTCGAGATCAAGCCTCTCTATGGGGAACTGATAATCTGAATGGTGAGGCTCTAAACCATGGAAAGTTAGAAACCTAGAAGCAATGAGACCTCCACAAATTCCACCCTTCTCGCGGTTGGTGGTGAGACGGTGAGCTATCAAAGCACCCAGGCTATAAGATATATTCCTATTCAAAGCAGCTGCGATAAAATCTAGATCAAAAGAAGATAACTTTCTAGCAATCTTTCTAGCACGAACACACTTGGTAATGAAATAGGAAAAATATCTAATGGCTGGGAACTGAATGTTCTGAATTTTACATCTTTCCTTTGAGAAGTCAAAACCTTGGCAAATCTCAGCATATAAATCCATAAGTGACTTGGGCCTCTCCTTGATCTTCTCACAAGATCCCCACTGAGGTACTCTAATTGCTGCACAAAAATCAGCAAAAGGCAGGTCGACAGGTATATTATATATTTTATAATGGACCATGGGATTAGATGTAGACCAAGTGAACCAGAAATCCTGCACAAAAGCCATGGTTAGCTTAACAAATTGAAATGGTTCACCTTCAACAAAGTGTTCCAACCCTGCATTGGCAATCAAAGTTTAGAAATCCTGGGAGATTCCCGCAGTTCTCATGAATTCATGGCATGGATATATGGAAGGGAAGACTCCTTCCTCATGATGAACCTTCATTGGATCAGGCACCATCAATTCATATTGATTCAGTGGATAAGCACTCATCTTCCTTGCTGAAATTTTTAGACAAACATCAAACCAAGTGATTTCCAAGTTGATAAATGATGAGCAACTACTATAGGAACTTGCTAGAGGCTACACATGCATCAAAATAAAGTTTCTAAGCATAGAACAAGCATGCAAGCTTACACAACCTGTCACCTATAGCAGCAAAAGACGCAAGATACAATCTACCAATCACAAATCTAATTGGACAAGTGGAGGAGGCACATACCAAGGAGCAATCTCTCCAAAAATCAGCAGCAACGATGGGCTGAGCAAGGAGATCGAAAATCGCGAGCAAGAACAGCAAGAACTCGAGATTTAGCAAGTTTTCCGGTGTTTTTTGGGAGAGAGAAAGAAGATGGCTGTGAGGGGGCACCTTGAAGGGGCCTAGGTGGGCCAGACCCCCTAGGCGCCACCCACAGGTAGGACATGCCTACCATGGGTGTGCTGGCCTGGGGTGGCCCCCTGGGTCACTTCAGGTGTCCCTCTGCCCTTTTTCCGAGGAAAAATTTATTTTGAATTTTCTGGGATTTTTTGGAAAACTTTATTTTTGGCCAATTTTCAGGGTACGAAAATTGATTTTCCCGTGGAAACAGTTTTTTCAGAAGAAGCAAAAGCAAACCAAAAGCCAAACTACAGAAGTTCTAAGACACTCTAACAAGCAAACAACTAGCAAAACCAAAGCTAGCAAAAGAAAGGCAAAGACTAGGAAGGAGAAAGGTAAAAAAAGCAAGTATAACCAAAGTAAAAACATTATTTTGTTCATTAAAATCCTTTTGTTAACAAGGTTGATCAAGTCTTGTTACCAAAAAAATCTTATATGAAACAAAACTTTGCATTCCACAAGGTGATTATGTTACCTCATACTTGATATCAATGGTCCCAATCATAATAGTTTCAAAATTTTCTTGTGGAATGGGACAATATATTTCTCCAACCTTGATGCTCTCAATATTTTCAATGGAATTCAGGCAATAGCTCTTAACAACCTTCTTGGGAAATAAACAGTATGCTCTTTGTCATCAATATTGAATGTTACTTTTCCTTGATTACAATTAATGACAGCACCTACAGTATTAAGAAAAGGTCTCCCAAGAATAATAGACATATTATGATCTTCAGGCATTTCAAGCACAACAAAATCAGTCAAAACCAAGCAATTATGAGCCACTTGAACAGGAACATCCTTACACATACCAACAGGAATAGTAGTTGACTTATATCCATTTGCAAAGATATATTAGTTGGTATCAACTTTTCTAGCTAGAGTCTCTTGTAGAGAGAAAAAGGCATAACATTAACTCCAGCTCCCAAATCACATAAAGCAGTTCTAACATAATTATTCTTAATAGAGCAAGGAATAGTTGGCATACCTGGATCACCAAGTTTCTTTGGAACCTTACCATTGAAGGAGTAATTAGCAAGCAAAGTAGAAATCTCCTCATTAGGAATCTTCCTTTTATTAGAGACAATATCCTTCATATACTCTGAATAAGGAGGCAATTTAATAGCATCAGTCAAAGGAATTTGCAAAAATAAAGGTTTCATCCACTCACAAAGCTTGTTGTAGTGTTCTTCCTCCTTTGACTTGTGTTTCTTACCTATAAAAGGCATAGGTTTCTGCACCCAAGGTTCTCTCTCTTTACCTTGTTTATTAGCAATAAAATCTTCCTTAGTGTACCTAGTCTTCTTAGTGTGCTTCTCAGGTTCTTCCTCACCTTCATCCTTATGAGGAGCATCATTTTTATCATTACCACTCTCAGTTTCATCATCACAGACAGATATACTATTAGGTTCTACAGCAGGTTCAAGTGGTTCCTCAACTATTTTGTGTTTCTTTTTCTTTCTCTTACAAGGACTACCACTATTCTCACCTTGTTGAGAATCCTGCTCAATTCTTTTAGGGTGTACTTCAGGATATAAAGGATCTTGAGTAGCTATACCACTCCTAGTTCTAATTCCATAAGCATGTTTATCTCCTGAGGCATTAACTAGCATATCGTTTTGTACCTTAGCAAGTTGATCAAGTTGGGTTTGAACCATTTGAAAGTGTTTACAAAGCATTTTAATATCATTAGAAGTTCTTTCCACAATATCTTTCAACTCATGGATAGCTCTAGAGTTTTCCAATAAATGATTCTGAACTTGTTTATTAAAATTACCTTGTTTAACAATAAAAATGTCAAGTTCCTCTAAACATTGATCAGGAGGCTTACCATAAGGAATATCACCTTCATCAAAGTGTTGGAGAGAGTGTACCTCAATAGTGGATGAGTGGGGATTGGCTTACATAATTCTTCTATAGGAGGTAGATTCCTCATATCTTCAGCTCTAATATCTTTCTCCTTTAGACACTTCTTAGCTTCCTTCATCACTTCATCATTTAATGCAATAACTCCCCTCTTCTTTGGTGTTGGTGTTGGAACCGGTTCAGGCACAACTGGTTTAGGAGTAATAGGCTCAGGTGTATTTAGCTTAGTTGAAGCCCAATCATCATAGTTCTTGCTTATCTTAGCCATTAATTCTTCAGCATCTGTAGGAGTTCTTTTCCTGAAAACACAATCAGCAAAGTTGTCTAGGTATGTCCTAGAATCATCAGTTAGTCCATTATAATAAATATCAAGAAGCTCATTCTTAGGCAATGGACATCCAGGATGTTCATGAATCAAGAAACAGAACCTTGTCCATGACTGAGGTAATTTCTCTTCTTCTCCCTGTTTAAAATCAAAAAAGTCTCTGCAAAGCAGCATGTCTAGCACTGGGAGGAAAATAATTCTGGAAGAAAGAAGCAATCAAGCAATCAGGGCTATCAATGGAACCAGGAGGTAATTTATTAAACCAAGACCTAGCTTCTCCTTTTAGTGAAAAAGGGAAGATCTTAGTAACAAAGTACTTACGCATCTTAAAATCATCAGAGAATAAAGCACTCATAGTAGAAAGCTCATTCATATGAGCCACAACACTCTCATTTTCAGTCCCACAGAAAGGTTCTTTCTCAACAATATCTAAATAGGATAAATCAAGAGAGAAATCATAATCTTTATCTTTGATATCTATGGGAGAAGTGGCAAACTTAGGATCAGAGGACAACTTAGGAATAATAGTACGTCTAGCAAGGAGACTCTTAATAGCACTAGTACCATGTGTGTTTCGGCACTCTTTTCACAAATTCATCAGTGAACTCAATGTAACCATCATTAATATCATAACTCTCACTAGACTCAGGTGAGCTAACAGGTGTAACAATGTCTTCACTAGGAGTTTTGGTATTTCCTAGACTAGCCATAGTAGCATCTAGGAAAGGACCTAATGAACCACTCGCATCAAGCATAGTTGAAGTAACATCATGAGCATCAAAAGCAGTTTTAGATTCAGCAGTAGTAGCAGTGTGTGTAGCATGAGTATGTGGTGGTGGTGTAACAAGCTTACTTATAACAGACGGAGAATCAAGAGAACAAAGGTGTTTAGGACTGTACCTCTTCTTGTAGTGGATGGTAAAATAGGAAACTTTCCATCACGAGACTTCCCCATGATGAACGGAGTAGCAGTGAACAATAGTAGATCCAAGTGAACTTACAAATAAAGCTATGCTCCCCGGCAACGGCGCCAGAAAATAGTCTTGATGACCCACAAGTGTAGGGGATCGCAACGGTCTTCACGTGTAGTATTACCCAATTTATCGATTCGACACAAGGGGAGCCAAAGAATACTTGTAAGCCTTAACAAATGAGTTGTCAATTCAGATGCACCTAGAAATAGTTTTTGCTCACAAAAGTTTATGAGTAGCAATAGTTTGGTAGTAGCAACAGCAGCAGTAAAACAGGAGCAATAGTAACAGTAACAGTGGGATTCGAGTGCGGTAGGCATAGGGATGGATGGACGGGCTTTTCATGGACAAGTATAAACATGTAACTTCAAGATCTAGGGCATTGCAGATAAATAATAACAAGCATTCAATTACTAAACAATCCTAGGCATGTGATCCAAATATAGTCATACGTGCTCGCAATGAGAACTTGCACAACATCTTCTGTCCAGCCAGCCCGTGGCAGTGGGGCCTCTAGGGAACTACTGGAAATTAAGGTGCTCCTTTTAGTAGAGCACCGGAGCAAAGAATTAACACTATGTGAACACATGTGATCCTCACACCACAGCCATCCCCTCCGGTTGTCCCAATTATTTTCACTTCAGGGCCTTTAGATCCGGACAATGATATGTGTACACAACTTGCAGATAAGACAAAAAACAATACTATCATAATGATTCAATAATAAGTTCAGATCTGAGATCATGGCACTCAGGCCCTAGTGACAAGCATTAAGCACAACAAGTTGCAACGAAGTCAAATAGCACTAATAGAGATAGTAGGCACTATGCCCTAACAATCTTATTCGATTACAAGATAGAACTCATCCAATCCCTACCATCCCCAAGCCTACAGCGGGGGATTACTCACTCATGGATGAGGGAAACATCGATGGTTGATGGAGATGTGTTTGTGACGACGATGGCGGTGCTCCTCTCCAAATTCCCTGTCCCGGCAGGGTGCCAGAACGGAGTTTCTAGATCCGAATCTTGGTTTCTGGTGGCGGCGGTGGAGCGGAACTCTTTTTGGAATACTATCGAACCCCCTTGGGTTTTTAGGTCGAGAGGCCACTTATAGGCGTCTAGGGAGGCCGAGGGGGTGCCTGGGGTGGATGCACCCCCCTGGGGCGGCCAGAGGTGGGCCCGCGCCTGGCAGGGGTGTGGGCCCCCCAGGCCCCTTCTCCGTCTCGTCTTCTGCCTCCGTGGATCTTCTTGTGAAATATAATTTTTGGAATATTTTCCAGGATTTTTCCTGATAGTTGATTTTCTGCACACAAAAACTAGACACCAAGGTAATTCTGCTGAAAATAGCGTCAGTCCGTGTTAGTTGTATCCAAATCACACAAGTTTAGAGGAAAAACAATAGCAAAAGTGTTCGGGAAAGTAGATATGTTTTGGACGTATTAGCCCCCACCCTCTGCCCCACTAGCGGCTGTAGCCCACGCCGTGGCCCCCCTACGTCGTTGCGGGTCCTGCTGCCCCGTCGTCGTTCCACTTCGCCAACCAGTTCACCATCCGACTGACACCGGACAACTATCTGTTCTGGCGTGCCAAGGTGTTACCGCTGCTCCGCAGCCATGAACTTCTTGGGTATGTTGACGGTACTCTTCCATGTCCTCCACAGGTGATCACGACCATGCACGGTCCGACACTCAACCCGGAGCACCGTGTGTGGATGCAGCAGGATCAGGCGATCCTCTCCGCCATCCAGGGATTCCTCGATGAGGGGGTCGCTGGTCTCATCCTCTTTGCCGTGACCTCCATGCATGCTTGGACTACCCTGGAGACCGCCTTCGCCACCGTCTCCACATCGCGCACTATGGCGCTTCGTCGGCAGCTTGGCGAGGTCAAGAAGTTGGACTCCTCCGCCACCGCCTTCTACCACAAGATCAAGGTCTTGGCAGACACACTCGCCTCCATTGGCCAGCCCCTCTGTGACGAGGAGTTCGTTGGCTTCATCTTGCAGGGGCTCGATGCCGAGTACGACAGCTTGGCAGAGGCTGTCAATAGCGCCAAGCCACCGATGACTCCCCACAAGCTCTACTCGCGCCTCCTGTTCATGGAGCAGCACGTCTAGGCTCGTCGTGCGACTAGCGTCATCACCGACCAGGCCGCCGCCTACTGGGCCGCTCGCGGCCAGCGCCCGCCTACGTCCCCCGGCGCCGCGGCTTCTCCCCTGCATGCGACCAAGACCGCCCCACCCCCTGCACCGACCTCGGGTGGGAGGCGCTACGACTTGAACCGTTGCTGCCAGCAATGTGGCCGCCCGGGCCATCTCACGTCCAAGTTCCACAAGCACTTCCAGAAAATCTTCCATGGCATCGGCAACAATGGTCAGGGGAACAAGTGCCAAGCAAAGATGGTCGACTATGGCTCCGTCGCGCCTACATCTGCAGCCCATGTTGTTGCCAAGGGCAAGGAGTAGGGGTCGACACCATCCTACCATGTTGATCCTGCCTAGTACATGGACACTGGCGCCATGGATCACTTGACGAGTGAGCTCAGCAAGCTCACCACCCACCAGCCCTATCATGGGCATGACAAGGTCCACACCGCCAATGGCACAGGTATGCCCATCTCTCATATTGGCCAAACATCTCTCATCACTAGTCATCCTAATAGGCAGCTTCATCTTCGTAATGTCTTACGGGTTCCCTCAGTGTCTCGTAATCTTTTGTCTGTCCCTAAGCTTAATCTTGATAATAATGTCTTATGTGAATTTCACCCTTTTGATCTTTTTATAAAGGGTCGAGCTACTCGGGACATTCTGCTTAGTGGTTGCCTGAGCCAAGGCTTGTACCGTTTGGAGGATCCTTCGGTCTCTCGAGTCTTCAACGGTGTTCGTGTGCCCTCCTCCCAGTGGCACTCTCGACTTGGTCACCCTGCCACTCCCATAGCACGTCATGTAATCCACCGTCATGAGCTGCCATTAGAGTATAGCAATAAATAGATAGTTGTGTGTGATGCTTGTCAGCAAGGCAAAAGTCATCATCTCCCGTTTGTTTCATCTACTAGAGAAGTTAAGAGTCCTCTTGAGCTTGTGTTTTCTGATGTTTGGGGTCCTGCACAAACCTCTGTTAGTGGTCACATCTATTATGTCATTTTTATTGATGCCTATAGTCGATTTACTTGGCTTTATCTTATTAAGCGT
This sequence comes from Avena insularis, assembly GCA_023614405.1. Lineage (NCBI taxonomy): Eukaryota > Viridiplantae > Streptophyta > Magnoliopsida > Poales > Poaceae > Avena > Avena insularis. The sequence continues at coordinate 215,360,572 of CM042685.1, read as the reverse complement.
AAGTCTAATGTGTTTGATATCTTTGTTCAATTCCAAAAGCATGTCGGACGTCTTCTCAAGCATAAGATTATTCATGTTTGGTCTAATTGGGGGGAGAATATCGTAACCTCAACACGTTCTTTAATAAGCTTGGGATCTCTCACCGTTTGGCATGTCCACATACACACCAGCAGAATGGCACCGTTGAGCGCAAGCATCGTCATATAGTTGAGACCGGTCTTACACTTCTTGCTCATGCTTCTCTACCTTTTCGGTTTTGGAGTGATGCTTTTGCCACCGCATGTTTTCTTATTAATAGGCTACCTACGTGTGTCATTAATATGAAAACTCCTATTGAGAATCTCTTGCATGAAACTCCTGATTATACCTTCTTTAAGGTTTTTGGGTGTGCGTGTTGGCCTCATCTTCGCCCATATAATAGTCGAAAACTTGAGTTCCGGTCTAAAAAATGTGTGTTCCTTGGGTATAGTTCTCTCCACAAAGGCTACAAATGCCTTCATGTGCCAACTAATCGTGTCTACATATCTCGTGATGTTGTCTTTTATGAGAACAATTTCCCTTTTTCAGCCATGCCACACACACTCACCACTCATCCATCCATGCATTCATCTCCTACTTTGCCTGGCCAATTTGAAGATGTTGCATACTTGCCTGCTTTGTTGCCTAATCATGGTGCAGGAATTGGTCGCGGAGCTCGCCTTGAACTCCTATTGGATGCCCTGGAGCACACTGCAGCGCCTCACGTCGATCACGGGGTCCATGTGCATGCCCCGGGTCCCGTGCCTGCCAGCGCCTTGGTGCCCATTGGCGTGTCGTCCGCCCCCCAGCTTGGGCCGGTCGCGGCACCCGCCCTCGTGCGGCCCACATCGCCATCATCCCGCCAGGCATCCCCTGGCCCCGCGTCCCCGTCGCCCGGGCGCCTCCCCGCCTCGTCGACGCCCACCACACTTGGGCCGGCCTCGCCATCGTCTGCCGGCCCACGTGGGTCGATCTCGCCTCCGCCCAGGCCCCCGCATCCTGGGCCTCCTTCGTCGGTTTGGCCCCTGTCGCCCGGGCCGGCCTCGCCTCTGCCGTCGCCTTCACCACCGCCCGCAGCGTCACCTGCCCCTGCACACTCACCGCCGGTTGTTCCTGCTGCTCCAGCGCCACCCGTTGAGCGTGCACGCACGCGCAGTCAAAGCGGCATCTTGCGTCCTAAGGAGCGCACCGACGACACCGTGGCTTGGCTGGCCGCTTGCATGGCCCATGCTGTGGAGGATCCGACGGCTGAACCGCACAGTTATTAGGGCGCGATGAGCATCCCGCATTGGAGGACAGCTATGGAATAGGAGTATCAGGCTGTGTTGCAAAATGAGACCTGGACACTTGTTCCCCCTCCACCTCGCGACAACATCATTGATTCGGAGTGGTTGTTCAACGTGAAGAGACATGTCGGGTTCTATTGAGCGCTACAAAGCGCGTCTTGTGGCTAAGGGCTTCAAACAGCGCCATGGACTGGACTATGAGGACACGTTCAGCCCTATCATCAAGCCCACCACTATTTGGCTCCTCCTGTCTTTGGCAGTGTCTCGAGGTTGGTCTCTCCGTCAGCTTGATGTGCAGAATGCCTTTCTTCATGGTCTCCTTGAGGAAGAGGTCTATATGCGGCAGCCGCCTGGATTTGTTGATCATCCTCAGCCCCACACCTCTGTCATCTGACAAAGGCTCTTTGTGGATTGAAGCAAGCGCCTCGTGCCTGGCACGCTCGCTTGGATTCTGCCCTTCGTACTCATGGCTTCGTCCCCTCGATGATGGGGATATGCCTACCGGGTTATACCCAGCAGGACGTTTTCTGTTGACCCAAGCTGTCAGCGAGTGGGCCTACAGGATGGCGACTGGATCAAGACTTGGCGTGGACTCAGGCGACTAGAAGCTGAAGGCCCAGAAGCGTAGCTAGGCCCAGTCGGACTAGGTCATAGAATCTCCGAATACTTAACTAATTCGGTTGTGATATGTAAACCCTAGCGAGGTGAGTCTATATAAACCTCCCTAGGGGACGCATAGAGGATACGTTCCATCATACACCCAAGCGACTCGCCGCCTAGCCGTCGAGCTCGCCCCATTGTACTCTCACCATAATACAATCTAGCAGGAGTAGGTCTTTACCCTACGGGGGCGAACCTGGGTAAACCCTTGTGTCTCAGCCCTCATCTCGCACCACAGATGGCTGGCCAGCCCTTGACCCATGTTCTACTACTCGCTGCCGATTGCAGCATCTGCGGTGGTCATTCCCACGACAGTGGCGCCCACCGTGGGGCCTGGCCGGTTAGGCCGGTGTTCTGCGGCGAGATCCAATCTGCCCATCAACGAGTCGATCCCCACCGGCCGCATGATCGTGATCGGCGAGATGCTCCAGATCTTGCCAAGCAGCTACGTCCCGGCGGCGCGACCCGTCACACATAGTGTGATCCTGCCGGTCGGCACGATCAGCCTCTTCGTCAGCCTTACCGACGTCATCATCTCGGAGGACTCGGCTCGCATCCGTGAGTCGCCGCCACGCGACCGGATCTCTGAGAGCTAGGTCCGCACGATTCACCGCCTCGCCTCCGAGTACGACTCGACCCACAGCAACGTGGCCGAAACCACCGCGGCCGCGGACGACGCGGCCCTCAACGACGACGCCGATTCGGCGACCCCTGCGTCACTCGTCGGATCCATTGTTGTCGCGTCACCCGCGGGCTCCATCACACAGGTCTCCAACATCAGAGACTTCAAGGATCCCTCTATCCTTGGGATCTTCGACTTCGACTCCGGGTCGGAGAACTCCGCCGACCTCCACGATGGAACCGGTCACCATGCCGCGACCTACATGGCGACTGGCGCCGTCCCGCTGGAAGATCCGTTCTCCACGCCGATCCCACCAAATGCGACGGCAACGGAGGTCGAGGAACTCCGCCTGAAGCTGGCAGAGGCAGTCCGCAAGGAACAAGCCGAGCGTGAAATTTTTTGCCTCGAGCAGGTGACAGCGCAGGAGCTGTCGCGCTATCACCAACTCCGAATCAGGTCGCGCCAGAACCCTACCATCCAGGGGCACGCCCTGAATTTCGACGACGAGAACGACCCGGCCCGCGGGGCCGAGCGCGCGATCTGCGAGAACGCGCCGCCAGGAGGAAGCACTCGGCCCCCACCAGGGGCAACAGCCAATGGTGCCCCGCCACCACCCAACCGCGCACCCCCCAGGGACCAGCCAAGGATCGTGGTCTCCTCACGAGAGCGAGACGCGAACGGCCTCCCGCTGTTCTCCACCCCAATGGACAACCTCGTCGCGGGACGAGCAGCAGTCGACAACATTGAAGCCACTGGGGAAGGCGCCCTGCAGATCTAGTACGCCAGGGCTCTGCTCGCCAAAGCGGTCGAGCAACAAAACACAGGCGTCGACTCACAGGGTCGAATGTACTCGCGTTCATCAGGCAGCAGAGCGGCCTCGAGCGGCCGCCCCATGGCGGCGAACAATCTCAACTGCCCACCACCCGAACCCCTACAGCTCCAACACCGACCCGCGAACGCGGCACTCTCCACCAACGACCCTCGGCCGGCGAACAACTTTGTCGCCGCCAACGGACAACCCGTCGATGCCCGGAACCACATCATCAACAACCAGAGCTGGCACGCACGCCAGCCTGACGACCTGCGGCACACCCTCACCAACCGCCGCGACGGTGAACCAAGGGGATCGCTGAGCCGAGTGGGCCCCCGTGCTTCGGACCGATGATCCGAGGCGAAAGATACCCGGCGAACTTCAAAGCGCCGAAGGAAATAGAAAAGTACGACCCCTCGTACGATCCCTCCGTGTGGCTGGATACCTACCTCATGGCGATGGGGATCGCCGACCACACCGATCTACTCGCCGCTCGCTACCTCCCCCTGATGATGGAGGGGGCGTGTAGGCAGTGGATTAACACCCTCCCCGTGGATAGCATCGACTCCTGGGAGGAGATGCGTGATGCCTTTGTCAGGCACTTCGAGGGTTGATACACCCGCGCCACCACCATTGAGGACCTGGAGCGGTGCGTCCAAGGACCCCGCGAGTCGACCCACAGCTGGGTCCAACGGTGGCAAGATCTGTGGTATAACACGGCTGGGATCCACCCGGACACCATGATCCACTGCTTCAAGACCTCGTGCCGCTACGAGCCCCTGGTCGCCAAGCTCAAACGAGTGTACCGCACACTGGACAACATACCAGACCTCCCGGAGATCGAAAGAAGTACGTGGAGGAGGACAAAAACCAAGAAACCGACGACGAGTCAGGAGGACATCGCTGCACGATCGGCCACGACAACGGGAGGCGACCCGAGTTACGCTACAAAAACACTCGCCTCACCGGCAAGCGTCGTAGTGACGGGCGAGTTGACTTCGTTGCCAACGCTGGATACGCGCAGCGCGAGCCCAAGAGCTTCCGCCGTGATGGGGGACAGCGCCGCGACGGTGGCAACTACAAGACGAAGCCGAGGTTCGATCCCGCGGCCCTTCTTAACCAACCTTGTGTATTTCACAGCAGGGAAGGAAAGCCCGCCACGCACATGACCGTCGACTGCCACTCTCTCAAGGAGATCGAGAAGGCGTGGCGCGCGCGGGAAGACCCCGACAACAACCCGCCAAACGGCGGAAAATTCGGCAGCGTTGCCGGCTCGCTCCACACCTTCAACACGAAGCGCGAGAAGAAGGTCATCGCCCACGCCGTCGCCGTCAACATGGTGGCACAGATAGATACCCCTAGTTCCTCAACTGGTCTGAGCAGCAAATCACTTGGAGCCGCGAGGACCACTCGCCACGGATCGAGTATCTGGGCCGAGTCGCCTTGGTGGTCAAGCCCAAGGTGGGAGACTACTGGCTCCCCAAAACATTGATGGACGGCGGCAGCTCCATCAACATCCTGTACCTAGACACCTTCAGGCGACTGCGACTCCCGCAGTCGATGATCGAGACGACCTACACCACCTTCCACGGCATCATCCTCGGTCGGAAGGTGTACCCGATCGGCAAGGTGACGCTGCCAGTCACCTTCGGCACACCAGCAAACTTCTGCACCGAGCAGATCGTCTTCGAGATGGTGCCCTTCGACAGCCCCTACCACTGCGTCCTGGGGCGCCAGGTGTTCGCCAAGTTCATGGCAGCACCCCACTACGCGTACAACGCGATGAAGCTGCCCGGGCCGTGTGGCATCATCACCATCCACGGCGACCCCGACATGGCCGCAAAGTGCAAGGCCAAAGGGGCCGAACTCGCGGACGCCGTCATTGCAGCAAAAGCCAACCACGCCGAGGAGCTCGCCAAGTACGCGAGCGGGGTCAACAGCGACGACCCCACCATACTCAAGAAGCCCAACTCGGAGGGTGGCAACTCCAACGCCTTCGAGGCAACGACGCATACCCGCACCGTCGAGCTGGTCTCAGGCGACTCTAGCCAGACGGTGACGATCGGGACGGGCATAAGCCCAGCATAGGAAGGTGCGCTCATCGAGTTCCTCCATGAGAACAGGGACATCTTCGCATGGAAGCCATCCGACATGCCTGGTGTCCCGAGGGAACTCGCTGAGCACAAACTCAACGCCGACCCCAAAGTGCGGCACATTAAGCGATCAGGGCCCTTCAATGAAGAGCGCCGCCGAGCCATCGCCGAGGAGGTGCAGCATCTACTCGCTGCAGGATTCATCCGGCCAATCAAGTACTCCAAGTGGTTGGCAAACCCAGTCCTGGTCGAGAAGAAAAACTGGACCTGGAGGATGTGTATCGATTACACAAACTTAAACAGCGCCTGCTCGAAGGAGCAATTCGTCCTCCCGCGGATCGACCAAATCATCGATTCCACCGCGGGCTCGGAGGCGCTATGCTTCCTCGACGCCTACTCTGGGTACAACCAGATCAAAATGGCCGTCGAGGATGAAGAGAAGACGGCGTTCATCACGCCATTCGGAGCCTTCTGCTACTGCCATGACCTTCGGCCTCAAAAACGCTGGGGCAACCTACCAGAGGTGCATGCAGGAGTGTCTTGCGAGCCAGATTGGCCGCAATATCCACGCCTACATCGACGACGTGGTGGTGAAATCCGCTCGCCAGGGTGATCTACTCGCCGACCTGGCGGAAACATTCGCTAACCTGCGGAAGTACAAGATAAAGCTAAACCCAGAAAAGTGCACCTTCGGTGTACCAACTGGACAGCTATTGGGATACGTCGTCTCCAAGCGCGGGATCGAGGCAAACCCTGCCAAGATCAACACGATCGCCCGACTCGGCAGACCCGAGTGCCTGCGCGACGTCCATAAGCTGGTCGGGAGAGTCGCGGCTCTCAGTCGCTTCATCCCCCGGTTAGGCGAAAAGGCGATGCCCCTCTACCGCCTAATGCGCAAGAACCCCACCTTCCAGTGGGACAAGGAGGCAGATGACGCGCTCCACGACCTCAAGGAGGTGCTACTCGCAGCACCGTTCCTCGCCGCCCCCGTCGACAAGGAACCCATGCTGGTCTACGTCGCGGCTTCCGAACGCGTCGCCAGCGCCGTCATGGTCGTCCAACGGCCAGAGAAAGGAAAGGAGTGCCCGGTGCAGCGACCAGTGTACTACATCAGCGAAGTCCTCACTGAGTCGCACGAGCGCTACCCGCAATACCAGAAATTGGTATACGCGATCTTTAGAGCACAGCGGCGACTGTCGCACTACTTCCAGGAGCACCCAATAACGGTCGTCTCATCAGCACCGTTGCAGTACATCATCCGCAACCGCGAGGCGACCGGGCGAGTCGCCAAGTGGGCCGTCGAGATCAGCGTCCACAACATCAAGTATGAGCTGCGCAAGGCGATCAAATCGCAGGCTCTCACAGACTTCCTCGCCGATTGGGAAGAGGCCCAGCAGCCAGAGAAGCTGCCATACCTCCACTATTGGAACCTACACTTCGACGGCTCCAAAAACACGGACGGCGCAGGGGAAGGGATCGTGTTAACGTCTCCGAAGGGTGACAAGCTCTGCTACATCCTCTATCTCGACTTCACCCCTTGCACCAACAACATGGGCGAGTACGAGGCGCTACTCCACGGCATGCGAGCTGCCAAGGAGATGAACATCAATCGCTTGCGCTGCTAAGGAGACTCCGACCTCGTCGCCGGGCAAGTCGCCAGCACCTGCGACACCGTCTCCCCTACCATGGCGGCATACCGCCAAGCAGTGGACCAGCTGGGTGGACACTTCGCAGGCTACTCCGTCGAGTGGATTGACAGGCGGAAGAACGAGGAGGCCGACGCACTCTCCCGCATCGGCTCGGCTCGACTCGCACCACCCGCCGGCGTCTTCCTCGACACCATCACCAAGCCTTCCGTCTCTCCCCCAAGGGAGATCGACATCGGAATCCTGCTGCAACCAGAAGCAGCCCTGGTCGCACTAATCGCCGAGCCAAACGACTGGACCGCGCCATACATCGCCTACTTGGAGGGAGGCACCTTGCCCGCGGATGAAACGGATGCCCAGATGATAGCACGCCGCTTCAAATCCTTCGTCATCATCAACGGCGAGCTCCACAAGCGCAGCGTGACTGGCGTGTTCCAACGCTGTGTTCAACCCGCTGAAGGACGCAAAATCCTCCAAGACATTCACTCCGGCGATTGCGGCCACCACGCCGGCGCCCGCTCTCTGGTCGCAAAGGCTATGCGACACGGCTTCTACTGGCTCTCCACACATGCAGACGCTGTCGACATCGTCCAGCGGTGCATTGGATGCCAGAAATACGCCAACCAGACCCACGTGCCAAGCTCGGCGCTCAAGACAATCCCCATCACCTGGCCATTCGCCGTATGGGGCATGGACATGGTAGGCCCCTTCAAGAAGGCCCCCTCCAGCTTCACCCACCTCCTAGTCTCAGTCGACAAATTCACAAAATGGGTGGAGGCCAAGCCAGTCCGCAAGTGCGACGGGAAGACCGCCACCAAGTTCCTACGCGAGCTCATATATCGCTACGGCTTCCCCAACAGCATCATCACGGACAACGGCACAAACTTCTCCAAAGGAGCCATGGCCGAGTTCTGCGAGGAACACCACATTCGACTCGACCTCGCCTTAGTCGCGCACCCGGAGTCCAATGGCCAGGTGGAACGCGCCAACCAGAGCATCCTCCATGGCCTGAAGCCATGGCTCCAGGTCCCACTGGATCGCAACGCCGGGTGCTGGGTCGAGGAGCTACCCTCCGTCATCTGGGGCATCCGCACCTCCGTCAATAGGTCGACAGGATTCACCCCCTTCTTCATGGTGTACGGTGCCGAGGCAGTCATGCCCACCGACCTCGAGCACGATTCACCAAGGGTGGTCAACTACACGGAGGCTGCAAACGAACTCGCACGCCAAGACGGAGTCGACCAGCTCGATGAGGCACGTGACCTAGCTTGCTCCCGCACTGCCATCTACCAGCAAGGGCTCCGCTATCATAGCCGGCGAGTAAGGACTCGCACTTTCCAGGAAGGCGACCTGGTACTGCGTCTAATCCAGGACAAGAAAGGCATGCACAAGCTCTCCCCCCCCCCCTTAGGAGGGACCATTCGCCATTGGGCGAGTACTGGGCAACGACGCCTACTACCTCACCGACGTTTGAGGAGACAGAAAACTCGACGTCAAGCGGCCGTGGAATGTAAACCTCCTACGGAAGTTCTACTCCTAGAACTCCATACATGTACTCCCTACCCGCTATGGAATAAAACAGATTGGTTACCGAATATTGTGACTACTCTCCATGTCTTGTGCCACTCGCACTCGTAATAACAGCGTTATGCTATTCGCAGAAGTCAACCTCTGGTAAAGCGACCGGCACGGCCAAGTAGTGCGGCACGAGGGCACTGGGAAACTCTAGGCCTCGTAGCGTCCACGAAAAACGCCAACCCGGAGCCCCATTGGAGTCGCCTAGCTCGACTGGTTCACCAAGCCAAGACAACTGCATTCGCTCCTCACAGCGACCAAGTCCTCCGCGTCCTTGGCACAGCGACTCGAATGGCCAAGTACCACGCTCGGGGACTAACACCCAGCCAAATACGAGCGACTAGGAAAAAACGCCTAGTATGAGAGCGTGCCCGGAACTCGCCATGCGACTGATCCTTCGGATCAGGCAGGAGTGACGCGCTTACTATAAACGCGCTTAGTCCTCACCTACCCTGGGCCTGCGACTAGAACCACCAAGTACCACGCTCGGGGACTCGGCAACCCGACCTCGTTCGCGCCGGGAAAACGGTCAAGTACAGAGCACCCTTGGGAGTCGCCATGCGACTGGATCTCCGAGCTATGGCGAGTTGACCTTAACTCATTAAAAATTCACAAACATGTAACAACGAGGTAAACCCCATAAAAAGGGCGGACACGCTCGGGGACTCGCTCAATCAACATCCAAAATCGCAAACGAATAACAAAATAACACGAGTTTCCTTTATAGCAGCACAAAGTTGTTCTACGTACAAGGAAGTTACATAGTTATTCCGTACTAATGCCCAAAGGCACAACACTCTTACTCCACAGGTTTTGATGCAGACGCGCCGCCGTCCCTGCGGTTGCGGATGAAGAACGCATCTGGGTTTGGCCAGGTGCGTCGTCAGCTCGCCCGCCATCGCCGCACGGAACGGCTGCTTGACCTTGAAGTCCTGATGCTTAGGCTCAGGATCATTGGGAGCGACAACCGTCTCCTGGTAGGGGATGAGGTCGCCCATCGCCCAAACGTGATCGGAGTACATCGCTGCCCGGTCCGTCAGCTTCAGCACCTCGGCAATCTCCACCGAGCCTGTTGACGAGGGGTAGCCGCTCGTGACATCGTCGAGGTCGAAATCCTCCAGGAAGTGGGCAAGCCCAAGGCTGAGCGCCGTCGCTGCCCCATGCCGGAAGGCCGACCGCGTCATGAACTCGACGACCAACGGAGCCTTTTCCAGGTAGCGCCATACCTCGACAAGATCACTGGGGATCACTTCCGTGGGCGATATCTCCTGAAGATATGCTCGAAGGCAAGTGGCTGACAACGCGGCCGAGTCGACCAGGGTGGACACGCACTGCCGCGCGTCATACGACTGCGCTTCTTCCATGTTATCAGTAATCTGGCCTGCAGCATATCAACAAGTAGTAAGCGAAATATTGACATCACAATACAGTTAGTGCCGCCGAAAATTGGCTGAAGGAGAGTTTACCAATTAGCGGGCGGCAGAGGTCCGTGATGAAACTTTCAAGAGAAGAAAGGTCGTTCTGCAGCCCAGCAACGAGCGCTTCAGATACTTTCCGTTCTTCATCGGCAGAAGTAACAACAGGTTTCGCTCGCCCCTCTGCCGAGCTCGCTTCCACCCTCGCCTCCTTGAGCTCATGCTCCAGGTCAGCGACTCGCTTTTCGGACGCGCTCAAAGTGGATTGAACCGCCGTCAAGTCACCCACCGGGACAAGGCCTCGGCGGGCCTCCTTCACCTCAGCTGCAACTGCTTGAAGCCCCTTGTTCGTCTCCTGGACGACAACGAGTTCCTTCTCCAAGCGACACTTCGCAGCAAGCCGGTCGGCCGACTCGCGCTGCAGGCCCTGCGCACAAACTACAATGTCAACAACAAACAATTCATAAATGCCCACCCGCTGAAATTCAGCGACTAGGCACTCGGGGACTGGACAATGAAATTCCTAAGTGCCCACCCGCTGAAATTCAGCGACTAGGCACTCGGGGACTGGATGATATAAAAATATTAAGAATCCGACCACTGAAATTCAGTGGCCCGATCCTCGGGGACTGGACATACCTGAATGGCAGCGCCTAGCATGCCGTGAAGCTCCAGCACATCCACAGACGCAAGCACGATCGGTGTATGGCCGCGACGCTGCTCAACCTCCACCTCGGCGACCCTAGGCATCCGGCTCGTCGGCGCCGAGGCACTCGCTGTGGCCGCTTTCGCCATGAAGCAAGGGAAGGTCGCTGCAGATGCCGCTGCGCCACTCGGAGCCGGCTCGGCCACATCGGGTGAGTCAACACCCTCCTTGGTCTTCGAGGCCACTTCCGCTGCAGTCGGAGGATCGCTCGGAGCAACTGCCGGGTCATCAGAGACCGTGACGACGTCGTCGCCTTTCGTCCTCTTGACACCTTCGGCGGGAGCAGCGACTTCGTCGGTTTTCCTCTTCCGCGAGGAATCTGACTCGGTGGTGACTGGCGGAATCTTGGCCACAGAAGGATGGCCATCTTTTTAACACCAGTCCTGTGAAACAGTGTTATGAATAAGACTGTCCGACTAAAACGAAAAACAAGCAGACGAACGACACTCACTTGGCGACTGGTATGAACCATAGACCGGTGCGGATGCTAACCGGCTTCTCCAGTTCAGGCCCCAACTTCCGAGTGAGGCCCGTTTCGAGTAAATCATGTGCCCAAGACACTGACGGCTTTTTGAAGATGAAGCCGCGGCAGGAGCCTCCGCGGTAATTGTTGCGGGAGCCTCCCTTGGAGGCGAGGCCCCTGCGGCTGGAGCAGCCCCCAAACTAACTATTGGGGCGAATGGAGGTGGTAACGACGCCAGCGGCGCCTCAACCCTGGGGGCGGCGACGCCTGTTGCTGTGTTCGCGCGTGCCGCAGCGTTTTTCGCCGAGCTGGTGGCGTCGGAGCTGCTCGGAGATCGGGGTGGAGATATCTTCTTTGCTAGCTTTGTCTTCTTCTTCGACGGAGCTTTGTTCTTCTTCTTCGACGGCATGGCCTCACGATGTGAGGTGTGCTCGGGAAGCTCGTCGTCATCATCGTGGGGCTCAAGGCTCTTGCTCACTTCGAGCTCGCGCTGGTGTTGCCCGCGGGTTTTGCGAACCATGGGGGCAGCAACTTCCACGGGCTCGTCTTCTCCGTTGTCGTCGTCGTCGCCTCCGTCGCTGTCGGCGTCATCTTTGGCGGGTGATGATTCGCTTCCGTCCTGGACGGACGAGATCGAGTTCTCATCATCCGCGGGTGGAAGCCACCCTTCCACCACTTGGAACAACTGCAACAAGAACAAACAAATTTAGCACGACCACGAATGCACAAGCTGCGACTGCGAGTGTTAACAGGATAACAACGTACCGTTGGAGCTGGGCGCCTTGCAGTATAAGGGGCGACCCCGGCCTTCGCATCGAGATAAACCGCCTGGGTGATCTTCCTCATGGCTAGGGTGTAGTCGTTGAGTCTCCACTCAACGAGGCAGGACTTCGTCGGATCGTCCTTACCCGTATATTCATACATGTAGTGGTCGCGGCTGGCCAGGGGCACGAGCCACCGCCGGAGCCAGCAGTTGTAGAGGTTGATGGTATGGAGGCCTTTCTTCTTGAGCGCGGATGGTTGCAACATTTAAATCGACAACCATCCGCTGATCCAGCGGGAGTTTGATGACCTGGAGCCGACGCGGTTCGGGCCGGTCGTCGGAGTACCTTGGAAGCGCCACTTCGTCGCCTGGAGTCGACTCGGTGACGTAGAACCAGAACTTTTTCCATTCGTTCGCCGCCTTGGCGGGCAACATCAGGTCGAAGAACGACGCCTTCGATTTCAGCTGGAATGTCAGGCCGCCCGCGGCTAGCATCGGGCCGCCTGTCTCTTCGCGGCTGATTCTCCCGTGGAACAGGTCTTGCCACAGGGAAAAGTAGGGCCTACAGCCCAGATAGCACTCGCAGAATGCCACGAAGATGGCGAGCTGCTCGATGCTATGCGGACCCAGGTCCGATGGTTGGATTCCGTAGTAGGCGCAGAAACGCCGGAAGAAGAGGGAAGTTGGGAAGCCCAGCCCCCGCTCTAGGTGGCTGGTGAAGCAGATGAACTCCCCCTCGCGCAGATCCGGAATCACTTCTCTGGCCGCAGGGATGCGCCATCTGTCGGCGCGGAGGATCCCAGCCTCCTCGAAGGATGCTAGCAGCGCCTTAGTGCATTTGGATCTGCCCCATGGCTCAGTGGAGGGGGACATTGGTTGGAAATTCGTGGAGGTCGAGGATCTCTGGGTTGTTCTGATCGCTGCGCGGAATGGGGAAACAGAGATGAGCGAGATCGGAGGAAGAAAGAAGAAGCGTTTCCCCGTTCACATTTCATCCTCCTTATATAGCGGTTGCTACCCGCCAGTTTCGGGGGCCGTTACTACGCGGTAATTACACCGAAGTTACCGTTGGATTACCCAACGGCTAGTTTGACCACGATTGACGGTCCAACTTCATCCATTCGACTCGTCGCTCCCAGCGACTCGACGACTGCTGACCCGGTCACTATGACAGTGACTAAGTATTTGCCGACCTGTTCGCCGAGCTGCGGCGCGATTGGTCGTCGTTATTTCGACTAAATGACTAGTTATTTCCTTTGTTCATGAGTCCGCCGCCGATTCGACAAGGCGTCCGCATTGGGCCCGCTTACTCCGACTGCCAGCAAATGCCTGCGACAAATCGACGACGGCCTCGGGGACTACTGATGGGGATATGCCTACCGGGGTATACCCAGCAGGACGTTTTATGTTGGCCCAAGCCGTCAGCGAGTGGGCCTGCGGGATGGCGACTGGATCAAGACTTGGCATGGACTCATGCGACTGGAAGCTGAAGGCCCAGAAGCATAGCTAGGCCCAGTCGGACTAGGTCATAGAATCTCTGAATCCTTAACTAATTCGGTTGTGATCTGTAAACCCTAGCGAGGTGAGTCTATATAAACCTCCCTAGGGGACGCATAGAGGATACGTTCCATCATACACCCAAGCGACTCGCCGCCTAGCCGTCGAGCTCGCCCCATTGTACTCTCACCATAATACAATCTAGCAGGAGTAGGTCTTTACCCTCGGGGGCGAACACAGGTAAACCCTTGTGTCTTAGCCCTTATCTCGCACCGCAGATGGCTGGCCGCCCTTGCCCCATGTTCTACTACTCGCTGCCGATTGCAGCATCTGTCGTGGTCATTCCCACGACAGTCGACGGCAGATACTTCGCTGTTCTTATTCCAGCGGTAGAGTGTGACCATGTACCTTCTTGTGTATGTGGATGACATCATCCTGGTCAGTTCTTCATCGTCGGCTGCTAATGCTCTTATTTCTGCTCTTGGTGCTGACTTTGCTGTCAAGGATTTGAGCCAGTTACACTTTTTCCTGGGGATTGAGGTTGCTCATCGCTCTACTGGCTTGACTCTCACCCAGAAGAAGTACTCTCTTGATCTCTTGCATCGGGCCGGTATGCTCAAGTGCAAGACGTCGCCCACGCCTATGTCCTCCACTGACAGGCTCTCGGCTGCTGATGGTGCTCCTTTGTCCCTTGAGGATGCGGCAGAGTACCGCAGTATTGTTGGTGGCTTGCAGTATCTGACGATCACGTGTCCGGATCTGTCCTTTGCAGTCAACAGGGTTTGCCAGTATCTTCATGCCCCTACTGACGTGCACCGGTCTGCTATTAAACGCATCCTGCGTTATGTGAGCCTTACCGCGTCTTTCGGTCTTCACCTGCGACCCAGCTCCTCAGGAGTACTTTCTGCTTTCTCTAATGCTGATTGGGCTAGGTGCTTAGATGACAGGCGCTCCACGGGGGGATATGTTGTGTTCCTAGGTCCTAATTTGATCACCTAGAGTGCACGTAAGCAAGCCACTGTCTCCCGCAGCAGTATAGAAGCCGAGTACAAGGTCGTTGCCAATGCAACTGCCGAGCTTATATGTGTTGAGTCCCTCCTTCAGGAGTTGGGCATTTCTCAACCTCATCCACCGGTCCTATGGTGCAACAACTTTGGTGCCATGTTTCTATCGTCCAACCCGGTGTTCCACGCACGGACCAATCACATAGAGATTGACTATCACTTTGTGAGGGAACGCGTCGCACAGAAGCTACTATAGATCAATTTCATCTCCTTAAAAAATCAACTTGCAGACATCTTCACCAAGCCACTACCTTTGCCATTGTTTGAGGTCTGTAGGCGCAATCTCAACCTCCTTGCTTCACCAGGAGTAAGTTGAAATTGAGAGAGGATGTTAGACTTTGTATAGCGTGTGTTTGTAACCTGTGCATATGTATATGTATTGGGCCTCTTGGCCTCCTATAAATATATGAGACAGCCACTCCAAGAGAGTTGAGCTAGTTCCCCCAAAATACTTGTCTAATACGCGTGATAGAGCTAGAGAGGTGTGGAGAGCCCTTGGTCTTCGACGATCATGTCCAGCATGCAACCCAGGTGGACCGATCTGGAAGTTGAAGCACAATTGTTACCCAAGCAGATGATATTATCCAGCGTGGGAAACTTACTTGTACTCCCTCTATCTTTAAATAGATGTCGAATGTTTCTTAAAATTTAGATAAATCTATATACTAAATAGTGTTTAGATTCATTCAGATTTTGATAAATCTGTGACTCTATTTTAAGACGAAGAGAATACAATAAATGATTGCCGCTGCTGCACATGGTTTATCTGGTGGCGTGGGGGGGGATTAAACATGGGGGAGTTGCTCCTAAGGCGAGCCGTTTGGTACTCTCGATCAAATCTATGGTGGTGAATTTTCTGAAGGCGAAGAAAAACAAAAAAGAGTGCACCAAAAGAAGGTTGGAGTAGGCCACCGGCAGGCACTGTAGAACTGAACACTGATGCTGCAGCGGATCCAGAGACCCGGAAGGCAACGTCAGGTTGTGTGATTAGAGATGCAGGTGGCATGTTCCTAGGAGCATGTCGAATGGAGATTCAAGCAGTGATAGACGTGACAAACGCGGAAGCTCAAACTCTGCGAGCAAGATGGTCTACTTGACTAAGCGCATAGGCTGTAATACTATCTTCGTTGAGACGGATTGCAGGGAGACGATACATGCGCTTGCGGACCCATGCCATCATGGGATTGTAGGATAGACGTTTTTAGACGAGTGTCGATGGATCATGGCAGGCTAATTTTTTAAAAATAATACACCTTTTTATTCAATTTTAAAAAATAATAGACAAAAAAAAAATTTACAGAACTAGCACGACGTCGGTTCAACAGTCCTTCAACATGGACTGATAGGAGCTTGTCGGCCCACGCAGGGCTGACAGGCCGACCGCACAGGGCCCGGCGCAGCAACCGACAAGGCCCTATCAGCCAAACGCTAAAACATCTTTGATTTTAAAACGCTAAAACATCTTATATTTCAAAATAGAAGAAATGCATTATTATAAAAGAATCACACACGAATGTTTGGCTAGACGACCCGCCTATGTTTCTATGCGTTAATATCAAAAACACCAATATTTTGCATGTACTAATATGATATCAATGCGTATCCAACGGGAGGAACCGAAGCCAAAAGAACGAACAGGGAGCTCCAACTATCCTAAGAATTTTGTCCTCTCCAGCAGCAACATATTTTGGTCCATGTCGTGGTGATGACACTGCAGATGCCATGGGTAGGCTAAAATAAGAGGCCAATGGATGCTAGTGGGATCTGGAGAGAAAAGATGCAGTTGATTCTACACACAAAAGACTAAGGCAAAAATCTTTATTTCTCCTTCCTTGGGCTACAAGTGCTTCTTGAGCTGTATACAAGGAGAAAGGAAGAACTTTACCAGCCTAAAGGTACTAAATGAGCCGATGCCCTCTTCAGGGTCCAAGCCTCCCCTTATAAAGGAGAGCCTTGGGTTCCTTTAGGGCTGACGTGGCAAGCATATTCCTCGAATATGCGTGTCCCAAAATAGTAGTTGGGCGGCCTCCTTTCCCTGTCGCCCTTCTAACAACGGCAAGGTTCCAGAGGGCCCCTCCCGCATGCCTCGGGCTTTAGGACTGTCACCTCCGTGACCTCCTTCTGCCCCTCTGTCGCTCTGCGTATTTGTCCCTTGCGCTTGGCTCCGCTCAGATTCTCCCTAGCCTGCGGCTAGAGTTTGACTTTAGGCTTCTCCTTCTCCTGTAAGCTTCGCATCATTCGGCTCCGCCTCGCGTAACTCGGCTCGTCCTCCACCTGCAGTAAGATTATTCGGGCTAACCCGGCCGTCTTACGCAGTACCTCGGCCGGGTAATGCCTTGCCATTACCATAAGGGTCCTGCC
Organism: Avena insularis; assembly: GCA_023614405.1. NCBI lineage: Eukaryota > Viridiplantae > Streptophyta > Magnoliopsida > Poales > Poaceae > Avena > Avena insularis. The sequence goes on along the minus strand of CM042685.1, from coordinate 215,343,592 downwards.
CTTTCCTATATCGGTCGATCTCTACAGGATTCGGCCGACTCAGACTGTAACTCGGAAACTGGACGGAGGACATCCTTTCGTCTTTCCTCGTCCTTACCCTATCCGAGGTCACCTCCCCAACATTAGTCCCCGAAGCTGGTGCGGCCCCGCTGATAACTTCAGCCAGGTCGTATCAGTTTCATGATATTCGTCCTGCATTGTTTCCGAGTTATATTTTTCACGTTCGAGGTATCATTGTATCTTCTTGTGTACGCCTCGTCCTACGTGTTATACTCATCATTGTTTCTCTAGTTTTTTGTTTCTCTACAGTAATTCTTGTGACTCTGATTACTATTGCGCTTTGTCGGCGTCGGTATTCTTGCCTCGTGAGCCGTTTCCGTCGGGGATCGTGATCTTCTCTTCCATGGTGTGGTCCTTGGTGCGGTTCCACTTAGAGGCGTGCGTTCATGCGGCGCACACGATCTACACGGTCAACCGCCGCACCCACGATCCCACTATCTTGCAGGCGGCTCGGTTATAAAGAGGGGCGCGGCGCTGGGGGATTCACTTTCCCCCTTCGCTCACCTGCGCCCTTCTCCTACCTCTCGCCTCTGCGCCCGTTCGTGCTTCCGCCGCCGTGCGCTTCGTCGAATCCTTGGCGGGGATCCCGTCTTGCTCTGTCGCCGTCCACCTTTCGCTTCGCTCGGCGTCGCGGTGAGTTCCACCGGCCCAATCGCCTAGCCTTTCCTCTAGAGATCTCTGTTTTTCTTCTGTACTCGCGCGGCAGTTCTTTCTCTGCTCCGCCGCCGTTTTTGGGTAGAACCACGACGGGGCCTCGCAGTTCTAGATTTTCCTCCGCCGCTATCTCCTCCTCCGTAAATTTCTCCGGCGATCTCATGTCGAGCTCACAGCGGGCGCTTGTTGAGATGACGATCACGCATCTGGTCGGCGGGGCTCGTGGCGAGCTCCTCCGTCACTTCGCCAGGTCGAGTGGCTAATCCGGACTCGCCGTATTCCTGCCGAGGTAGCTTGTCGCTTACCCGGCAGCGAGTCCTCTCCTGACCTTAGGGAAGGCGAGTATGTAGTTTTCATGTCGCATTTCGCACGCGGCTTTGGTCTCCCTCTCAGCGACTTTGCTAGGAAGTTTCTCGATTATTTCGGCCTTCAGCCGCATCATCTTCCCGCCAACGCCATTGCCTCTCTCTGCCTCGGAGGGATACTTCGGCCTATGGCCATCCGTGCATGTCTGGTCAAAGTTTTTCCAGATTCGTTCCAACGTCGTCCCAGACAAATCTCTACACCCCTCCGAGAAGTTGCTCGCCCAATGTGGAGCAGCGTCCATCACCTCGGAGGAAATCCGAATTTCCTCGTGTCGCGGGGCTAGAATCATGTAAGAAGTGGCACAAGTCCTTCTTTATGTCAAGAACACGGGGAATGAGGATAAGATTCGGCCCCCTGCCTTCGCCATTGGCCCTCCTTCCAAGAAGAACTGGACCTATAATCCGAGAAAAAGCCATGCTTTGGCCGAGGCTTTTGAGATTCGGCTGAAGGAACTGATCCGCTCCGAGCTACGCGGCGAGGATTTGATGACTACCTTCGTCAGCAGCCGAATCTGCCCATTCTAGAAACGCACACACAAACTCTGCTATATGAGCGGTCCCCTCGACCCCAACCGAGTCTCGACGGTGGAGCTGGACAACTACCTCATCTTCAAGCGTGTCCGGGCTATCTTTAAAACGGAGATGCCGGAGGATTGGGCTTGGGGACTAAAGCCGTTCACCCGCGAGCGTCCCCCACCCGAAGTAAGCTTACTCTTTAGTGTTTTGCTCCTTAATTGCGTTCGTAACTCTCCTTGCTAATTTTTCTCCTTCTTGTCCTGCAGAGGTTTGAGGAGCAGAAGAATGAGGACGCCGAGCTTTTGTCACTCCCGTGGCCTGCGGATCGGAATACTCCGGATAGTAGGGAGCCGGACTCAGAAGAGTTCGTCCCCAAGTCTGATCTTGCTCCAGCTCGCGCTCGCGGCAAGACCCCGGCCCACGAGGAGGAAGGTGATTCGGACGAGGTCCAAGTTCTAGAGGTAGTTGCCGCAATGCCAATTTCTTATGCATTTCCGGCTTCTACTTTCTCAGCTAATCCGGCCGGTCAGGTTCACGACGCCGAGCCTCTTGCCTCCCGGCCTCCTGTTACCTCGGGGAAACGTGGTGCTCCTGGTGCCTCGAAAGCGGCTCCCAAGCGAATGAAGAAGTCGACTTGAATCCTCCCAGGCACAAGACCATGCAGGGTCCTTTGGGTGAGTTTCTTTTGCTCGTATTTCTTGTTTTTCTCTGTCTTCTTTTTTACTTGACCTATTTTGTTTTTGCAGCGCTCCACTTTACGTCGTGCGACTCGGCATGGCAGTCGTGACTCAGCAATCCCCTCCGCCTCTTGAAGATACCAGGATTCGAGTCACCTTTCGTCTTGCATCTCCTCCAGCTCCGAATCAGACGCCACCTCGCCATGATGTGCCTGAGATTCCTCTCGTTGATGTCGATTCCACTCGGCCAACAGACATTTCTACCGAACCTGCTGCCTCCTCTGTGAACCCTAATGTTTCCACTGAGCCTCTTTCGACCCCCGCGGTCTCTACAGTGACTCCAACTCTGGCCGAGGACGCCAATATCTCGGCGCCCTCTGCAACCGTGATTCCTCCGGCTCCTAAAGACGCCGCTCCTAGTGCCGAGGTATCAGCTCCTACTGATGCCTCTTCTAAAACAAGAAAGGTTGTCGTCATCAAGGCTTCCTCCTCTCAGAAAGGTCTTGCTGGCTCTTCTCAGCCTAGTATTGCCGATGCGCTGCGCAAAGGGGTTGCTTCTGCCAAAGAATCCGTTACCCCGGCCGCCAGCACCCAGCTCACTCTTCACAAAAGCCCTGCGACAGCGGTGGCTACACAGCATGTCTGAGGTAAAGTCCTAACTCGCACGAAGAGTGGGAACAGTCTCGGCTCGCTGGTTGAGTATGCCAATAATTGGAATGCTGCCGATCAGTTCGAGGGTAATCCAGGCAGCCAGCCGTTTCAACTCTCCGACATCAGCAGCCGCCTGCATCAGGCTGCCAAGATCATTCTTGAAAGTGACAAGATGAATGAGGTAATTGTTTTTTATGGAGTTTTGATTAGTTCTCCGGATACTATTATATATACTCTAGTCCCCGAAGCTTGCAAGCGAATAACTTGTTATTCGTTTGGAAGTTTTATGATGCTTTACTTAGTTCAGTTTTATCTTAGAGTTTGAACCTCCATCCAACTAGATCTGCCTTAAATTTTGCTTGATTTGGCCATATCTGAACTTTGAATATCCAGCCACCTAGGTCCGAGTTAAGTTTTGCTTGACTCGGATCTGTTTTGGCTTCGAATATCCAGCCACCTAGATCCGGGTTAAGTTTTGCTTGACTCAGATCTGTTTTGGCTTCGAATATCCAGCCACCTAGATCCGGGTTAAGTTTTGCTTGACTCGGATCTGTTTTAGCTTCGAATATCTAGCCACCTAGATCCGGGTTAAGTTTTGCTTGACTCGGATCTGTTTTAGCTTCGAATATCCAGCCACCTAGATCCGGGTTAAGTTTCGCTTGACTCAGATTGGTCTTAGGCTTGAATACCTATTTACTATTTGCTCTATTGCTTAGGTTGCGCATGACCGGCGGACCGCCGAATTTCAAAGGCTGCTTTTTGCGCATAGAAAATTGCAAGAAAAGTATGAGAAAGTTATTCCTGTGGTGAAAAAAGTTGGTAAGTCGACAAACCTTTTCGTCATCTCCGACGCTCTTATTGTTTTGTACACGAGATGTTGACTCACTTTGTTGGTAAACAGGGAACATCAATAATCTTAACATCCGTCTTGAGAAGAAAGTCAAGGCCCTCGAAGGTTAGTTACTCTTTTACTTTATATATTCCCCTTTGAAATGTGCGCTAAATTTCTTTTAACTCTTTTGGCTTTGGTAAAGCCGAGTTACAAACCTTTGCAGCATCTCACCAAGATTGCACATCCATGCCTGATGTGATGCTGCATTTTTTAGAATAAAGTGCTACTCACTCAGCGCAGCTGAAGGATAAAGATGATGAGATAGCTCGCTTGCGTGCCGAGGCGGAGGCCCTTAAGCTCTCTCAGAAGTCTGAATTAGAAAAGGTCGACCAGGAGTTCTCCGAGGAGAAAAATCTGCTAGCTCTGCAATTGCAGAAAAATAAAGAGCTCCTCGAGGCTGCCGAACTGAAGACACGTGGGATGAGCGAGGAGATCACTCGCTTTGAGAAGAGCAAGATTGACTGGGCTAAAGACCTTCAGATAATGCTGAGTTATATTCATCGTAAGCTTCTCACCGCGGCCGGGTTATCTTTTTCCTTTTCTTACTGCTGACTGATGCGGTCGTGTTTTGCGCAGACCATTTTCCAGAAGCTAAGCCCGTGAGCTCCAAAGCGGTCATTAGTGCTCGTGTGCGCCGAGGTGTTCCTGTTGACGCGGACTCGAAGTACTCGATGGAAGATTTCCTGGTTGTTGTTGGCGCTGCAGTTGGTCCGATGAAGATTATGGGCAGAGATTTGGTGCAGGCAGCTATCCGAGCCTACCATGTTCTCTGGCCGAATACTTCTAGGACTCCTAATATTGATGAGGTCCAATTGTTGGTGGAAAGGTTAATGGCATCTGAGAGGCATCTAAGTCTTTGGAGGGAATCGGCCGGACGAGCTGGTGCTGATATGGCTCTCACTATCATCATGTCATGGTATGAAGATATTTCTCTTGATATTTTGAGAAATTTGCGCACTGGTTCTGTTGGGTTGAGGACCCAGACTTTGTCGCTCTTAGGCAAGCTCGTGCCTTCCAGCTTGTTGAGTATGCCGACGTGCATACCTGGAACGAAGGTCCGAGTTTCCTTCCTAACCCAGAGGACGAGGTCGTAGTTGAGGATGCCTCGGATAACAACTCAGCTGAACAAGGAGAAGATGAGGGTGACTCGGTTACTTCTGGTGATTCCAGTTCGAGCTCCGATGGTAACAGCGACGCGCGATCCTCCTCCAAAGGTACTGGGCATTCTACTGCGCAAGCTGACGCTCCTCAGCAGCCTCTGGCTTCCTCCGAAGTCGCTCCTGGGTCTGTGGAGGGCGAGGCGACCTCGGCCGAAGTTCCACCTACCTCGGAGTGCCCAGCCCCTGACCAAGTTATTGCCTCTCCAGCAAAAAACCTCTAAGTTATTTCTTATCCCTGGTATGTCGGGCGTATGATGTACGTGGAATATTTGTCCGTCTTTTATACGGTATGAATTTCTTTTGCCGTATGCCGCTGAGATATATATGGTTGTTAATCATTATTACTTTGTTTAACTGGTCTTGTTTGTCCGAATCCTTGCTTTGGCGGCCTTCAACTTCTTGAGTTTGGGGTATATTTTTGCCTTTGTGCTCCCGTAGTTCCGCGTGCAATATCTCCTGACTTGGATAAACTTTGCCATTTGACCACTGTGGTTTGGACTGTTAATCTGGGTGTAGACCTCGAAGATCATACGAGAGCAAAATACTCTTACTCTGGGTGTCGAAGTCTGATACCCACTCTTGTAACAAAGGATAACCCCTACTTAGAAACAATATAGGACAGTCCCCGAGTCACTGCCTATGGTGCCGAGGTTTAATATATAAATCAAATTTTAGAAATAATATAAGACAGTCACCGAGTCGCTGCTCAAGGTGCCGAGGTTTGATATACAACTCAAATCTAGAAATAATATAAGATAGTCACCGAGTCACTGCTCAAGGTGCCGAGGTTTAATATACCACTCAAATCTAGAAATAATATAAGACAGTCCCCGAGTCACTGCTCAAGGTGCCGAGGTTTAATATGTAACACAAAATCAAAAAACGATATATGTCAGTCCTCGAGCCACTGCTCAAGCGCCGAGGTCTAATACATGAATTAAGCTTAGAAACAATATGGGGCAGTCCCCGAGCTACTGCTCAGGGTGCCGGGGTTTAATACATAAACCAATCTTAAAAACAATCTAGTGCAGTCCCCGAGCCACTGCTTGAGGTGCCGAGGTTTAATACATAACATGAAATTTAAAACAACATATGGCAGTCCCCGAGTCACTGCTCTGGACGCCGAGGTTCAATACATAGTTGGTGCCTCATCCTGAGACATTACTTTACAATGTGTCATAGATGACTGCTACGAGTAAAATGGACGAAGTAAAGCCACGTTCCATGGTCTTTTCGATTCTTCCCCCGGCTTTGTCTGCCCTGTTCTTTCCTGGTGATTGAGCATCGATTAGGTAATACGCATCATTGTGCAATTCTTTGCTCACGATGAATGGTCCTTCCCATGATGGAGCGACGACTTGCAAGCGGTGTGCATTGCACCAGCTGGAGAACCAAATCTCCTTCTTTGAACACTCTTGGATTCACCTTCTTGCTGTGATATCGTCGCAAGTTCTGCTGATAGATAGCTGATCTTGATAGCGCCAGCTCTCTGGCTTCTTCTAGCAGATCGACAGTATCTTGCCGAGCTACTTCATTTACCTCTGAGGTTGTATATTGGGTAACCCTTGGCGAGTCATGTATTATGTCGGCTGGAAGCACGGCTTCTGCCCCATTTACTAGAAAAAATGGTGTACAACCTGTTGATCTGTTTGGGGTAGTCCTGAGGCTCCATAGTACTGCTGGTAGTTCCTTAATCCAACATCCTGCCGACCTTTGCAGCGGTTCGACGAGTCGTGGTTTTATTCCGGACAATACTAGTCCATTAGACCTTTCCACTTGCCCATTGGATGCTAGGTGAGCCACAGAGGCGACATCTAATCTTATGTGCTTTTCTTGGCAAAATCGAGCAAAAGCTCCTTCTGCAAAGTTTGTACCGTTGTCTGTAATAACACTGTGTGGGTATCCATATCTTAAGATAATATCTTTGAGGAATTTCACTGCTGTGGGCCCATCACATTTTTTTATTGGTTTCACTTCAATCCATTTTGTGAATTTGTCCACCATGACCAATATGTGGGTCATCCCACCTCGGGCCGGCTTAAATAGTCCCACCATATCTAAGCACCATACAGAAAATGGCCAGGTAATTGGTATCGTTTTTAACTCGGATGATGGCATGTGTATCTTGGTTGCATATCTCTGGCAACCATTACATTTTTCGACCAGTTCTTTGGATTCTTTCAACGCTGTTGGCCAATAAAATCCATGTCTGAACGCTTTGGCCACTAAGGCTCGGGATGAGGCATGATGTCCACATTCTCCTTGATGTATATCTAGGAGGATCTCCTGGCCTTCTACCGAGCTCACACATCTTTGCAATACACTTGTGACACTCCTTTTATACAGCTCATTGTTTATGATTGTATAAGCTTTAGCTCTTCTCACTGTCTGTCTTGCCAATACCTCGTTATTCGGCAAAATCGCATCTCTAAGGAAAGAGAATATGGGTTGCGCCCATATAGGTGTGATTTTCTCTGGTGTAGTCTCACTATCTATTTCCATATTTTCTGCCGACATAACTACCTCGGATTTCTCCATACTCATGCTTGCATCAGCTGTCTTTATTTTTGGGAATTCCGGGTTATATTGCTTATCAATTTCCATCGGCACATTATCTTCTCTTGATTTTGCCGGAATAAAGATAGATTCGGACTCTGGTGACGATGTTATTGATGGCTTCCTTAGGTGCTCTAGGGCGATACCTGGGGGAATTGACTGTCTAGTTGATCCTAGTTTTGACAACGTGTCTGCGGCGTCGTTTTCTACCCGAGGTACATGGTGAAATTCACATCCTTCGAAGTATCCACTGAGTTTTTGCACATGAAATCTATACAAAGCCATATTATCATCCAACGCATCCCAATTGCCTGAGACTTGCTGTACTACTAGATCTGAATCTCCATAGCATAAGATTCGGCGTATGCCAATCTCTTTTGCCACCTTCAATCCATGGACTAGTGCTTCATATTCGGCTACATTGTTTGACGCGGCAAAATGTATCTGCAGCACATATCTCAGCTGATCTCTTTTTGGCGAGGTTAACACTATTCCTGCCCCCAAACCATTTCTCAGTTTGGAACCGTCAAAGTGCATCGTCCAATAGTTCGGATCTGGTAATGGTGGCTCATATTGCACCTCGGCCCAATCTACGAAGAAGTCGGCCACAGCCTGAGATTTGATTGCATCTCTCCTATCGAATTGCGGAGCATAAGGTGACAATTCAATTGCCCATTTTGCTATTTGGCCACTTGCATCTTTGTTGCTCAATATGTCGGCTATGGGTGCTTCACAAATCACTTTGATGGGGTGCTCTTCGAAGTAATGTTTAAGTTTCTTTGCCGACATGTACACTCCATAAGCCATCTTCTGATAATGTGGGTAATTTTGTTTTGAGGCGGATAGTACCTCGCTTAGGTAATACACCGGCCTTTGTACTGATTTATCATCTTCAATTCGTTCTACCACGATCACAGCGCTCACTACTCTGTTGGTGGCCTCTATGTAGAGTAACATAGGCTCTTTCGATAATGGAGAAGCTAAGACGGGCGCTGTGACCAACATCTTTTTCAATTCATGAAATGCATTGTCAGCTTGTGGAGTCCAAATGAACTTATCCGATTTTTCATCAGCTGGTAAAGTGGTAGCGCTTTCTCTCCCAGCCGACATACAAATCGGCTGAGCGAGGCTAAATAACCTGTGAACTTTTGTACATCATTTAGACATCTTGGCAATTCCATCCTTTCTACTGCTTTTATCTTAGTTGGGTTGGCCTCTATACCTCGGCTAGATACGAGAAAACCGAGCAATTTTCACGCTAGCACGCCAAATGTGCATTTTTCCGGGTTAAGCTTCATTCGGAACCTTCTCAGGTTCGCGAACGTCTGCCGTATATCATCCAGTAGCGTTTTGCTTTCTTTGGTTTTGATAACCACATCATCCACATATACTTGTACATTTTTTCCTATCTGGTCATGTAGAAATTTTTGCATGCATCTCTGATACGTCGCTCCTGCGTTGCGCAGGCCGAATGGCATTGTGCGATAGCAATAAGCCCCATACGGGGTAATAAACACGGTCTTTATTTGATCGGCCGGATTTAACGGTATCTGGTGAAAACCAGAATACGCGTCTACAAATGATAGTAGTTCACAACCAGCGGTCGAATCAATGACTTGGTCTATTCTAGGTAAAGGAAAAGGATCTTTTGGACACGCCTTGTTCAGGTTTGTGTAATCAATACACATTCGCCATACAATGGCTACATTTGGATCATCCTTCTTCTTTTCTACTAGCACCGGGTTTGATAGCCAATCCGGACACAGCACCTCCATGATGAATCCGGCCGCAAGGAGCCGAGCTATTTCATCCCCTATTATTTTTCTCCTGTCTTCGGCGAAGCGGCGGAGAGGTTGCTTCACCGGCCTTGCTCCTGGCCTTACATTTAGAGAGTGCTCAGCCAACTCCCTCGGCACACCTTGCAGATCCTGAGTTGACCATGCAAAGATATCCCGATTCTCACGGAGGAAGTTGGTGAGCTCGCTTTCCTATTTAGCATCTAGGCCGGCACCAATAGTGACGGTGCGCTCTGGGAATTGTTCATCTATCTAGAACTTTTTTGTTTCTTTAGTCGGCTGAAAGGAGACACTTCCATGTGGGTTGGCTAATGCCGGCATATTCAGCTGTGCCGACTGAGCGAGGGCTGCTACCTCCTGAATCCTTCTTTTTTCCCTTGCTATCACCAATGATTCGGCCAAATTTGACCCGGCTGAAGCACATTCCATTGACTTCCTGTAATCCCATGCTACTGTTATCACCCCTTGCGGTCTGGGTAACTTCATTTTCAGATAACTTACATGGCAGCTGCTCATAAATTTGGCCAACGCTGGCCGTCCGAGTAGAGCATGATAACAACTTTCTAGATCCACCACCTCAACTCTAAGTTTTCTGCTCTGCAGTTATCTCTTGTGCCAAATAATAATCCACTCGAACCTTACCAATGGGTTCGCATGAAAGTCCTGGTACTATCCCATGGAAAGTGGTCCTCGTGGATTGCAGCATGTTCTGCGATATTCCGAATTTATGCATTGTATCTTTGTACATGATGTTGATACTGCTCCTATTGTCAATGAGTACCTTTGAAAATTTCACATTAATGCTTGGTCCGACAAATGTCGGATCTAACACGAGTGCATACGACCCTGGACTCGGCATTATCTTGGGGTGATCCTTTATGCTCCAGGTTACCTCCTGATCCGACCAAGGCACATATCTTGGTACTGCCGGCATCACTGCATTTACTTCCATATGCCGGCGCTGCACACTCTGCTTGTCTTGCTGTTCTGTTGTGAACACGCATAATCTGTCGATGATGTTCTCTGTAATCATTGCGTCTATTATTTCCTGGATTTGTCCTTCCATCCGGACCTTGGTTTATCACTTGATGCACCGCATCCCTTCGGTCCGAGTTGTCATACCTCGGGGGAGGAGGTGGTAACATCGGTTGCTATGCATTTGCTCCAGTCAATTGCGGCTGATGCTGCGGATGTGCCTGGAGAGGCGCTGCCTGTATGCCTGCGGGGTTTCCCATTGCATTTTTCATCCATGCACATTGGCGGGTCGTATGGTTGGCTGGCCTGGCTGGGTTTGACGTGTGAAATTTACACGGCTGATCTAACATAGACTCAAACGTGTACTTTGGCCTCTCCTGCTATTGCTTCTTTTGTTCTGGTGTCCACTGTCTTTTTCCTTCATTCCTTGGTGTCCATTGCTGAGGACCATTCTTTTTCCATTGAGTGGTTCCGTGACTCGGCTGATCTTGCGCTACTGCTGCCACCTGGGCTGAACCATATCTATAATCTGGTCTCTCTTCTCTTCTTCTTCCTCTGAAGTCATTGCGCCTGGATGACCCGGCCATATCTCTTGCATATTGATCTTGATGCTCCCGATTATCTGCCGACATTAATTCTGGTTGCGTCGGATCTCCCAATGCATAGGAATCCGCTATTCTGATGGTTTCTGCCAATGTGGTTGGCATATCTCTTTGCAGTCGCTGCCATAACACACTGGCATAGCGGCATCCTTGAGCGAACCAAGCTATTGCTTGCGATTCTATAACTCCTTCACACGAGTTTCTCAGGTTACACCACCGAGTTAAAAAATTCCCTGTCTGTCTCATTCGGTCTTTGCTTGCACATGGCTAATTGCTGCGGCCTGTTTGGCCTCTTGTAAGTACTGGTAAAGTTGCTAACGAACATTTCTTCAAAATCCAACCAATAGTTGATGCTGCCTGCTGGCAGATTATTCAGCCATACTCTAGCTGGTCCTTCCAACATTTGCGGGACATACCGCACTGCCCATCGTAAGTTCCCACCTGCTATTTTCACAGCAGTGGCATAATCAATCAACCAGTCTTGTGGTTTGGTGCTCCCATTATATGTTTTTGTGCCTCTTGCCAGCTGAAAGTTTGGCACAGGTGGTTCGCCCATGATCCGTGGTCCGAAGCATGTCGGACCCGGTGGACCTCGTTTCTTCCGAACTCGCTCGGTATAGCCGGTCTAGCTTTACTCGCATCATTTGACGGCAAATCTCATACAGAACTCATCCGCATTCCATAGTGGTTATTTCCACCATGGATCGCATATTCCATCTCGGAATAACCATCATTGTACCTATCATTTACCTGATTGTGGCGAGCTGGTCTCGCTTCTCTTTCCTGCCGAGGTTCATGTCTCGGCTGCGGGTTGTGCGGCGGTTCTCTCCTTCCTTCGACCGGGATATTGTTCTCGTGATTTCCTCTTCCGAGTTCTGCTCTGCCGAGATATCCATTGCCTCGGCTTCCGTCGCCTTTCTCAGCACGGCCGGGGTTCCTCTCACCACTGTTACCTCGGCTTCCATTGCCTCTGTTCTCGTTTGCTTTCCCGGCTATCGCCGGATCATATGGAACAATTTGCTTGTTTCTCTTTCCCGAAGTTACCGCTCTGTCCTTTCGTGCATTGTTTCCGGGTGAAGATGCTGCTGCCACAGATAAAGCAGGTGCTGCTCCAGCCGAGTGAACCATCCGCGAAGCCCCTGGCCTCGCCAGATCTGCCCTGAGCATCTCTTCATTCTGCTGGTTCGCAATGCGTACCAGCTCATTCACTCTTTCTGTTGTTCGCGGGCTTCACGGTCAATCCCTCTAACTCTAATGCTGCGTCATTTGCCGCTCTTAGATTCTTTGCCGGGGTACTGTACCTCGGCAAGCCTAGATCAACTGATTCCGCCTTATGAGCATCATGCTCCTTGTTGATATCATCTATGAGGTTCTTTCCTCTTAATCTCAACTCGTCAACCCATTCGGGAGCGACGTCAAGCTTGTTTGCTTTGGCATACTATCGCAGGGTCCTGTTTAAGGACTCCCGCAAGGCCGACACCTTTTTTGCCTCTACCAGCACCTTTTGCCTGGTCTCTTCCAATTCTGCATGAGCATTTGCCGGATCAAGTATCGGCGCTACAGGTGTAGTCAAGTTATCTATAGTTGCCTGAAGAATGTTTTCTGGTCTTTCCAGAGGTGGCCCTCTTACCCTTGGTGCCTTTGGGGTTGTTTCCTGCACCTCGGTCTGGTTGGCCGCTGAGGGGATTACCTCGGTGGGTTGTAGAGCTGTCTGCCTAGGCGCGACCTGCACACCCGCTGCTGGTTCTTTGCTTGATCCGACGTCTGCTGCTCCCGCCTGCACCCCGGCCGCTACCATCACCTCGACGCTGCTGACTGGGCGCGCTCCGCGCGGACGGCTCGCGGCGCTAAGGGGAGGTTCTCCTGCAACAACAACCTGGTGAGGATAAACCCCAGAGATGTCGACGCCGACGTAGACCTGGTGCATGCCCAAGTTGATGAAGACGCCGTTGCGTGGGGGAGTTTTTCCCTTGAAGCTACCTGCGTTGTCGCTGACGTAGTCACAGAGATCAAGTCTCCGGACCAAGCCAGAGACAATGCGCTCGCCAGTGTTGATGAAGTTTCCCGTCCGGATCATGACTCCAGCTAGCACCGGCCCTGATGGTGGGCGCCAACTGTCGTGGTGGTGACACGGCAGATGCCATGGGTAGGCTAAAGTAAGGGGCCAATGGATGCTAGTGGGATCTGGGGAGGGAAGATGCAGTTGATTCTACACACAAAAGACTAAGGCAAAGATCTTTATTTCTCCTTCCTTGGGCTACAAGTGCTCCTTGAGCTGTATACAAGGAGAAAGGAAGAACTTTACCAGCCTAACGGTACTAAATGAGCCGATGCCCTCTTCAGGGTCCAAGCCTCCCCTTATAAAGGAGAGCCTTGGGTTCCTTTAGGGCTAACGTGGCAAGCATATTCGAGGAATATGCTTGTCCCAAAATAGTAGTTCGGCGGCCTCCTTTCCCTGTCGCCCTTCTAACAACGGCAAGGTTCCAGAGGGCCTCTGCCTCGGGCTTCAGGACTGTCACCTCCGTGACCTCCTTCTGCCCCTCTGTCGCTCTGCGCATTTGTCCCTTGCGCTTGGCTCCGCTCAGATTCTCCCTAGCCTGCGGCTAGAGTTTGACTTTAGGCTTCTCCTTCTCCTGCAAGCTTATTATCATTCGCCTCGCGTAACTCGGCTCGTCCTCCACCTGCAGTAAGATTATTCGGGCTAACCCGGCCGTCTTACGCAGTACCTCGGTCGGGTAATGCCTTGCCATTACCATAAGGGTCCTGCCCTTTCCTATATCGGCCGACTCAGACTGTAACTCGGAAACTGGACGGAGGACATCCTTTCGTCTTTCCCCGTCCTTACCCTATCCGAGGTCACCTCCCCAACAGTCCATCGGATTAGAATGAGCATCCTTGCAGAGAATACGCCATCTTCTTATGGTTGCAATCACTCTGCCCCACACCACCTCCATGCTTTGCCAGCTTCGACCCTGAAAACACATTTCATTTCTTAGAGACCAAATAGACCATAAAACAACAAAGCTATTATTACTGATCCACCACCTAGCCACTGACTCAAAGTCAGACCCAATCTGAGTACCAAAAATAGCAGAAATAACCCCCCAAATATGACTAGCAATCACACAATTAAAGATGAGATGATTAACTGATTCAAGTTCAGAACAAAACAAACAAGTTATGTCTGCTACATATCTGCATTTATGCAAATTGTCTCTAGTCAAGGTTTTGATATTAGCTAGAAGCCATAGGAACACATGAATTCTGGGAGGAATATTAAGTTTCCAAACAGCAGGGGTATGAACAAGCACAACCACACCATTGTTGACCACAGCATAAAAATATTTAACTGTATATTCTCCTGAGGGATGAAACATCCACAAAGGAGCATCTTCCTCCTCTGAAAACTCTACAGAAGCCACCAAGTGGCAGAGATCTAGCCAGCGGTTGTATAAAGTTTGGATAACAGTTCTATGAAAAGAGATCTTCAAATCAATTCATCCCAAACACTAGAAATAGTGCAGTGATGTTCATTAGCAATGATGTAAAGATCTCAAAAGATAATAGCTAAACTACAATGTCCAAACCAAGTATCTTTCCAAAACAGTGAGTTTCCTCGTTTTTGAGTGGCATTTCAGTAGGAATTAGCAAGTGTTGGATATCGAAGTAAGAAAGACCACTACAACCCTATGGATCCTCTCGATCTTCCAAGTCGATGATGCCGAGAACATTCAACCTGACATTGAGATGGGTGCAATAATTTACAATTTTTTGAACTATAAGAATGAGCATTACAGTCTTTTGCACTATGTGAACATTATTATCGCCGTGACTGTTTTAGACATGCATGCAAATAGTACTATGTAAAATCGACTTAATTCTCAGTTTACACTAGAAATTACACAATGAATTAGAAGTGGGATTCAGACGGCCGGTATCCCACACTTACATCTCTAGTCTCAATTACAGTCCTTGAATTATTTTGAAGTTTGTACAAAAGTACCCATACTTTATCACCATTAAAATTATATAAGAACATTCATGATAACCATCATATGGCATGCATGTGTATTTAAGAAATCTGGTAGAGTTGCTCTTACGCTTTAATCATCAAGGAAAGGCCTCCGAGGACAAAACCACGAGTAGGGCAACCAGCTGATACTGCCGTCCTCCTCCCGAAGCTGAGGGATCTCCTCCACAGCATCCGTCTTCAGATCGAAGACCAACCCCAGCACCTTGTCCTCGAGGCAGTGGGCCATGTAGTAGATACGATCCCCCTTGATCGCGGGGAACTCATTCGCGGGGAGCGCGAAGGCATCGCCGTCGCCCAGGAAGAGCGAGTAGCCAGCGAGGTCCGCCACTCTGTCGCCGATCTGGAATGGCCAGCGGGGCATCGTTAATGGCATGTAGATCTCGGCGTGAGACGGGTGGGGCCAGCCGAAGAGGAGCACGATCAGGATCTGTCCGCCGCAGGCCACGACGCGCCTTGAGTGTATGAACTCGTTAACCGGCAATTTGGACACCTGGAGGAGCGCAGGAGCAGACGATGTGCCGAGATTGAGGTTGTAGATGAAGATGTTGGACGTGTCGGTGTTGCAGTACATGATCCCCGCGTGGAACTCGATGCTGGGGATTGCAAAGGCAGGTATGGCGCCGCTCGGCTCGCTCCAGGCGGCGTCGCCGGGCCGCCAGAAGAAGAGCACGTATGTGTCCGCACGTATGCGCTGAATCGCGACGGCCATCCAGTGCGACGAAGCGAGCGGGTCGCCGGAGATGAGGACCTGGGTGACGGGGCACAGGCGCAGGCGCGGGAGCGGGATCTCGGTGCCGGAGAGGGGCTCCCACAGCACGAGCCGCGTGGGCAACCCGAGATCGTCCGATAGGACGAGCCAGCCGCGGCGCGCGCCGCAGCAGTAGGAGAGGCCGGGCGGCGGGGCGGCGGCCATGTCAACGCGCCGGACGCCGCGGAGGAGATGGAGGGAGTACTCGCCGAGAGGGTACCGTCTGTCGGCCCCCCGGCGGCCCGCGAGGACCCAGGGGCGATAGGCGGACAGGGGAGAGATGGAGGCTCGCCAGTGGGCACATACCTGGCGGGCGTGGAGGTGGTCGGCGTCGGAGACAAGGCGAGCCGAGACCTCTTTCAGAAGATCGGCGGGGAGGGAAGACCAGCCGCCGGCCATCGCGACGAAAAGTTTAGGGGCGAAACCAGGTTTGGATTTGGGAGTTTTTTCCCTTGATTGATTTCAGCTGATGGGCTTTTCTTTAAAAGCTCCAACATTTTCTGTTCATGACCGGCCCATAGCCGTAGGCCTAAATAGGTCGACCCATCGTGAGACGAGCCCACCAAACCCTCTGCAGCGAGAGCGAGGTGGTGGTCAGACCTGCGGGTCTTCGCCTCCCCTGACTCCCCTCCGCGCGGCATGGACGGACAGCAAGGGCGGCAGCGACCGGAGTCCGGCAAGAACCTCATAAAGATCCCGTCCTACCAAGAGGTCTTCGGTACTACCTCCTCCTCCTCCTCCTACTCGGCGCCTACCTCCTACAATCCTCCACTCCCCGCTGCCGCCGCCGCCGCCGCCGCCGCCGCCGCGCCCTCTTCGTCGTCGTCGTTTTCCGAGGCCTTCTCCTTCCTCAAGTCCTCCGAGTTCTATTCCCCGCCCCCAGCGCCTCCACAGCCTTCCACCGCCCCGAGGTACCGTCACCCTCGTCCTCTTCTCGGATTCTCTCGGTCTCAGTGATGCCTCCCTCACCAGTCACCACTCTGAGGTTCGGTTTCTTTGAACAGGCCGCCTGTGGCTGGTCCCTCCACGGCGGCATCCCAGAGCAAGAACGCCATTCTGGTGAGCAATAGACAGGTATAATGGAGTGGCCTGATGGTTTGAGATGTTTCTTCTTATGAATGTTTCCCCATTCTTTTCTGATAAATTTGGAGTCTTTGTTTGTTTCTTACTTGGCAGAAAGGGAACCCATTACTTAAGCACATCAGGAACGCGAGGTGGACGTTCGCTGACATTGTACCGGACTATGTGATCGGGCAATCTTCATGCGCACTGTACATAAGGTTCTTGCTCTATCATTCTGTTTTGTGGTTTCAATGCATTAGTGTTACCACTGGGGGTCTGGGGTGCCAATGATCAGAATTAGATCTAGTACTGTACATGAAATTACAGTGCATCTAACGGATGCATTTCCTTATGGGATATCTAGCACTGTACATGAAATTACAGTGCATCTAACGGATGCATTTCCTTATGGGATGTATAAAACACTCGATTTTATACGGCAGTTCATTTTCTTCTACTAGTTTGATCAGTCAATTTGCAGTTAATGAAAGGAGTTGAACTAGACTGTTTGCTGCCGATTTTCACAGGTTCATATGGAACCCTTTTTTACCACCCTGGCATTTCGTCTAGTGCACTATGCTACTGGTCTATTAGACAGCATGTTCGCAGCAGTAGTACTGTGTTCTTAGTATTTTGCGTCGTCTATTGTTACTAATTGTATTGTTTTGTGAGGTAGTGGCATGATTCTTACCTTGTAATTTTGGTGGATGCAGTCTCCGGTACCATCTTCTTCACCCGGACTACTTGTACTATCGGATAAGAGAGCTCCAAAAGAATTTCAAACTCCGTGTCATCCTGTGCCATATTGATATTGTGAGCTTGAATCATTTGACTCACTTATTTTGTTTTACCTGGAAAATGAAGTTCAAGATGTCACAAAATGTAATTTAGTAATCCATGTTCATGTACTTGCTGATTAGGAAGATGTAGTAAAGCCTTTACATGAAGTTACAAGGACATCCCTGCTACATGACTGCACCCTTCTGTGTGGCTGGAGGTATTATTCAGAACATTCTAATATGCTAGGATTATGTAATACCCATGCTTAATTCTGTTTCCATTGTTCACTATGTTTCTAATTCTGCATTGTTGCATCATCGATCCGCTATAAATGTAATTGTAATCATTAGATGATCTTGTTTAGGTTCCATTGCTTCTGAATAGCCTGAGATTGTGTACTGATGAGTGAGATTTCTCCCATTAGCTAATACTTGTTGAGCATTTTGCATACGAAAATTAGATTTAAGAATGGATGCATATGCATGTTAATGCTAATGGCTGTCCACATGTAAACTGGATTTTTTTTAGTAATACGGTACTGATTTGGTCGCAAAGGTTCACAAACATGTTCTCCGACCAAACTGTTTTCTCTTGTAGTCTGGAGGAATGTGGCCGTTACTTGGAGACTATTAAAGTGTTCGAAAACAAGCCGGCTGACAGCATTCGCGAGCACACGGATAGTGACTATATGTCTCGGGTATGCACCCTTACAAGTACAGCATGGTTTGATCTATCTATATAATTGGATGTGTAGAACAAATTAATAAGTACATTGAGTAATTATGATTTACAAGTAAAATTTTCCGCAACTTTATCAACGTTATATATTTTCATTAGCATGTTCCCAGCATTGCAAGTGGTTTCAATAGAAAAGTTTCATGTCTTTTGGGGCTGACTATTAGAAGTTCTGTCGTTGCTTCCTATTCCAAGTATCCATTGTGTTAATAACAATCATTGGTTGGTTTATTACTCATTTATGTTTTGGTTATGGTTTTGGCAGTTCACTCATGCTCTTACGTCCATCCGGCGTGTTAACAAAACAGATGTTATCACACTTGGTTCATCTTTTGGGGTAAGATGGAAAAGAACTGGAATTATTACAGTCTTCCATATCGTACTGGATACTTGTTTCATACACAATTTACTGCTACTGTAAAACATTGTAGCATTTCACATGATGAGTTCATCCATCGAACAGGGAACAATATAACTAAATGCACTAGGTCTGGTATTTGCAGTCACTTTCTCGAATCATGGATGCTTCTATGGAAGAATTAGCTCGTTGTCCGGGAATTGGTGAGCGGAAGGTGCAAATTTTCACTTCCAATTTTATCCTGTCATAGTTTATATAGGTACACAGCATATATGTCGGTTAGCCCATAGAGGCATAGATGTAAGCTAGAACCATGCATCTTGTTTCCATTGTTTTACATTTGTTCTTAATAATAGGAAGGGTCATATTTTGCTCCATTAACATATAGCGTTTGTTCTTGTAGGTAAAGCGACTCTATGATACTTTTCACGAGCCATTCAAACGAGTTATGCCCCGCCCAAACCTTGTTGTACCTGATACTCCCGACAGAGAGAAAGCCAATGGCACGCCAGATGCAGCTGAAAAGCCAGGCGCATCCAATAACAAGAAAGGCTCTGATGTCAAATCGGCTCTTACAGCTGCCTTTGCAAAGTACTCAGAAAAGATCCGCAGCCAGGGCCGTGATGCAGCAAATGATGCCGGTGAAGGTACTAGCATCTCAACCATGGAAGGTGACAAGACAAAACAATTAGATTAGCAATAGGAAGTTTCAAGCTCAAATTGTACTGATGTTGCTGTAGTTTCAAAGTTTGCTTCCTATGTTTACTGCTCGGAAACAGGGGCGGATTTTGTATTGTAGTTGTAATGTAGGCCTTCCTTTTATTTACAACAAGGGTGGATATTGCATTGTAATGTAGACCTTCCTCTTTCCTCTCAACATAACTTAATTGATTTTTTTGCTATTAATACCTTTCCTGTTTTGGAGAACTCTTTGAGCCAACCCGAAAGGACACCAGAAAATGTAGTCTCTATTTTGTGACAAATTTTGCTATGCCTGTGCTGGTTCTTTTTCAGCAACCGAAGCAGCAAGTCACAGACGGCTTGATCAACTTTCATGTTGAGGTATTCAAGATGCGTTTGCCTCTCTTTATTAGCTCTTACTATTTGCCTCTCAGCAAACAGCATGGCTCTGCTGTCTTTGCTGATGACCCAGATAAACCCCTAGCCTAGCCCTGATTACATTCGCAACCATGAGGATCTGACTTGCAACGTTGAAAGTGAACATGAAGCTATAAGTTCAAAAAAGTTCACAATAACCATTAGTAAGATTTGACCATAAATCAATCTGAATACGCTCTCATGTCATCTTTGGTGCATTATTTGTTCAATGTTCAGTAATAACACACACTATTTATTTCATAGTTTCTCTGCTGCAATTGGAGGGTACCCAGAATCAGATGTAATGTTTCAGTAACAAAATTATACACGCCACTGCTGGATAAAATACAATTTATTCTGCAATCTTCTGCAAGGTGTTGGAACCAACGGGCACCCTACAACCTAAGGAATAATCACAAATATTTCAATGATAGGTGTGGCCATAACAGGGGAATACACATGACCGCAATTTACGACCACCAAAACCCATTGAAAAAATTAAACCGGAAAAGAAGCTAAATAAAAACTAGTATACACACTGATGACGACAAGCCAAAGGGCATGTCGACCTCCAAAGAACATTTTCTTTCTTTCTTCTGAGAGCACTTGCTTAACGATAGCATATATGAATACTGCAGGCTGTTAGCCAAATCTCGATGCAAAGGCTAAGAGTGAGTACTCATATCCGCTGAACATTTTGGTTCTTATGTTTCTTCAGTTCTCCTTTTGAAGAAAGTTGTCATGTTTCTATGATGTCCTCATCTCTAATGTCTTCTATTTCTTCTCTGCAGTACAACGCATTTAGCTCTTGCTGCAACTGAAAAGTTGCAGCAAAAAACGTCATGAATAAATATTCATTGATCCATGAAAGGCAGTACAAATGCCAGCTTATAAATGACATGTAGCCACAACCAATAGTACAAGTGTCAAAATGTTGTGACAAACCAATAAAATGTTGGTACCAACCTGAACATGTTTTAGCTTGGCTGAAATCAGTTCGTCAGTCAAAGTAATCATTCTGCAAGAAAAAAGGGAAATTATTAAATTTTGTTCATCCAGAGATTAAGTCATAAGCTGCTGTCACTTAAAAAAAATCCTCCACAGCGTATCACTGTATCCATATGTTCAGACTAAAGAAAATAGATCTTCTATCTAAAAAATGGATCTTTTTTCCACTAATTTCTGCTTGACTTGCACTTTTCACTAGTTTCCATCGTACTTGCACTTTCCACTAGTTTCTGTTTGGGTTTCATATCTAGCCTACCCCAACTTGCTTGGGATAAAAGGCTTGGTGGTTGTTGTAATTCTATCTGATGACAAGCGACAAATCAAGCATGAAGGCCACCAAAATACCAAATTATGTACCAGATGAAAAGGTAAATATGCTAGTGCTGTTGCAGAGACGTGTTGGTGGAATTATTTGGGACATCACCCGCTGTTTTAAGAGAGAATGCCTACCTAGATTGGAGTTCTGAAATTTTAACAAGCAATGACCGTTCTTTATCAGTATTAGCTGTTTCAACCTGCCAAACAAAAGGAAGGACAGTTTCAGTGATAACAAACAAACTTCTGGAGAACAGCTAAGGGTGACCTTATCAATACGACAAATCATACACCAGATTACTGCTTACCACTATCTCACTCTCCGTAGTTCGAATTTGCGATGACATTCCAGACTGTGCGCCTGAGGAAAAGCAGGAAATTTAAAGAAATAGCCAAAAGAAGTAAGGAGAACTCAAGGAAGAAAGGCAAGGCGGGGGTATACCGTCAGCTTTCTCATTCTGTTGCATGGTACTTAGTAGGTTAACAATCAGATCCTGAAGTAAAGAAAATACAAACAGTGGTTAATGTCTTCTTATATAACTCATCACGTGCATTCGGAAGTATTACCTCTGTTCCATATTATAATACGTTTTGGCAAAGTAATCTAATTTGCCAAAACGTACTATAATATGGAACAGAGGGAGAATGTTAAAGTTTCCTCCATACTTGCTGAAGCGTAGTCTGTTGCACGAGGTTCTCAAGGTGGGGAATAAGAATCGACGATGATACCGAGCTATTGCAGAGTTCCTTTAGATGATGACTGTTAGACTGTAGTATTCATGCATCAAGAAAATCTGATCAGCTATAGCAGATGATGCAAAAGGGAACGAAATGCTACATGGGTATCTCTAAGGTTTATTTCCGTTTTGGAAGGTAAAATACAGTGTGCCCATAAGGTGCATGGTCTTCATTTATCCACTAAAAGGAGAAAAAATTCTCATGGTTTATTTAAGAACTTGAAACTGAGCAAATAAACCTGAGGAGATACAAGAATTATACCATTGGTTTGGCGCTCACAATCCAATCACCAACACTTGCAGATTTTCTTAGCTGTATACCCTGACCAAGAAAGGTATTAATCACAGATATAAGACTGCCATAGATAAAATACTCTAGACTGTAACTATGTTCCGAACATAGCCTGCTCATATAAATGTTCATAACAATCTTACATGTGGTTGTTTGCGTGAGATGCTACTCAATGGAGCTTCCTGAACCTGTAAAGTAAGGATTTAATATTAATTTTTTTTAACTCTACTCAGTAATGCCACCTTAAGTAATCCACAAAATTCGCTTACCTTTGCAAGATCGACGTTCTCAGATGTCACAGAAAAACGGCCTTTAATATGCACCACATTACGTTTAGATTTATCTCCCAATGAATCTACATATCCTACAATGGTTAAAAGAAACTCCTCAAGTACCATTCATCTAGAAAGCACACAACTCCAAAGCAAAATCGATGTTCATTTACACAGAACTAAAGAAGCACTTATATCAGCTACCGTATTACAATAATGTTAGTTCAAAAAATGGACATCCACAGGAAGGTCGTCTATGGAACAGTACCTCCTGAAGATCGAATGGGAGCTGAGAAACTGTTTGCGGAGGCACGAGTTGGCAATGATAATGGTCCACTAAGATTTGCAGCTCTTCTCGTATCACTTCCATGTTTGTCAGATATTGGAGCAGTTGCATCCCTGCCATAGAAATGAAGAATAAAATTAACCTCAAAGGGAAGTTGTCAGAATCTCATTAGGAGTCCTAATTCTTGGGATCTGACAACCCTAAATTTTGAATCCATCCGACCCAGATAGGATCTAGATTTGGTTCAACCGTTACATTTAGGAAGGATCATAGTTGCAGTTTTACGTATAATCCTGACCGATTCTACCGATCCTAGTAAGCAACATTAATTGTGAAGCTTCAGCAGGACTATATACTATTATTTGGAACGCAACCTTGTAAAGTAAAACCCTCTTAAAGTATAATTGAAAATGTATCCTGTTGCAAACTAAAAAACATCAAGTAAAAAAACATAGGCAGAAACTCAAGTGATCTTATCAGAAGTAAGCCCGTTCATCAAAACTATTAGGTAGCC
Source organism: Avena insularis (assembly GCA_023614405.1). Lineage (NCBI taxonomy): Eukaryota > Viridiplantae > Streptophyta > Magnoliopsida > Poales > Poaceae > Avena > Avena insularis. The sequence continues at coordinate 215,320,450 of CM042685.1, read as the reverse complement.
TCTAAAAACTGTGATTCTGTTCAGTCATTGAGACACGCCTGAATGGATGACAGAAACAATAAAGTGTTTTTCAACAACAAAAAATCATAATAAGAGTGCTGAGAAAAGATTTGAACAGATAACAGACCTCTCAAAACTGCGGCACCTTTCAGTCGTCGAGCTATTAATACCACTTTCCACCGGACCACTATAACTCTGTTGTTTCTGTCCAACACTACTTCTCCAATATTTTGACTCTGGGTCCTGCTTTGAGGTAGATGGCAATGAATCATTCTCTGATCTAGAATTTTCATATCCATTTGGCATCCTTCTACAATCAGAATTGCTGACAGCAAAATCGACAGCTTCATTTGGTACAAGGCCCTTCCCATCAGAATTCGTCATGAATGTCCGTTCACTGAAATATAACAGAAGACATTATATTCCACAATCAATGATGTGCCGAAAATCAAGAGACTAACATCATTAAGGTTTCGTCGCAAAATAAACACCACTAAGGTTACTGTTCCTTCTATCCACTTTCATTAACTGAATCGTATCAGCACTTCTTCAGTTATACGCGGAATCAACAGGTACACAGTTTAAAACAAGTTCTAAATACACTTATCACCAGAAGATGACCAAAAGTTTGGCTTTGCTGTAGTTATTTTCATTTACAGATGACAGAAAATATCAAGAAACAGTTTTAAATGAACTCAACAAGATATAGCAATTGTTTTGCTTAACCTGAAGTTATTTTCATTTGCAGACGATGACTGTTCCAAAGGGTTCCGAGAATATGAATCCTGCTGGCAGAACAAATAGGAACTGTTACAACAGAAGGACAAACATTTGTTTTTCTTTATATAGTAAAATTAGCAACTTAGAAAAATGAAGCTAAATTGCACCTAGGTATCCTATACACACAAGGTGCACTTCTTATATTTGCTGGCACCGGATCTGTCTAGATCCACCCAGAAAGATCCAGAAGGATAAACGGGGAATCAAGTAAAAATGTTAACACAGTATTAAGCCTTGGTTTTCCTCCCAATTTGGCACAACAAAGCAATAGGCATGATTCACACCAATAGATAACAATTTTCAGGGGCATAAAAAAATCTTGGCAAAATTTTGATCATGGACGACAACACTTAAAATGCCAAACCAGAAAGAGTGTGGCACTAAATGAGATGGTTATGTTTAGTCAACAAGAAAAAGGAGGGTGATATTCATATCTAAACTATTGCAAAGTTCTATTGAATAATGGACAATATGCAGAATCTATAACATATTCTGCATACTTGGAAAACAACTTTGAAGCCTTCCAAAGAAAGGATTGTCAAATGACTCTTGACTAAAGAAAAGAGAGTCAAGAATCTACTAAACCTTTTCAACATCAATGATTCTTGGAGCATCATCATCTTCTTTTATTTCCGATGGTTCATCATCATAAATCTGGAAATTAGGAAGCTTAACGTAAGGCGATTAAGGTAGAGTGAAAAGGTAAGCTACAAGGAAACAAAGAACAGGTGAACTTTACCAGTGATGCTTGAGCCTTGAGGTCTTCAATATCAAAGTGCCATGCACTAACACCTCGTTGGTATTCACTCTGTTGGAAACCAATAAAGCATGAAAAATAATTAAGTTGATCCAAGGATGTTTTGACAACCATGGTCATTGGAAGGGACAGAAACAGCAGTTCACGCTGGACATGGTATTTCTCTCAAACAGTTTTTTTGTTACTTCTTTTTATGAACCTTGTAATCCCAAAAATGTTACTAATTTATCATCGTGATACTGAAACACTGCAGTTGTTCTTTTTCAAACAGGTCTTTGCTACAAGATAACATTTGATTTGTCATAATAAACGTGGTACTATGCCTTGCTCACTTGATATCTAATACGAAACACCGACTGATCACGAGGTTTATGCAATGTGCGCCATATGACATACAACACTCATTATGCTAGACCTCAGTTTAGGAGGCACCTCTGATGAACACTAATTACTAAATATAATTCATAGCAAAGCATTAGGTGCTATGCCTTGCTCAGTTGATAACTAATTAAATGACTATTCAAACAAAAAGATGAGTAATTAAGTTGATCTAGCATGTTCTAAAGCAAGTAAATGGGAAATCATGGAATAACGGAAATCTGTAATGAGAAATTGCTTTAAAAATATATATGGAACCAAACAGAATTACAGAAATGGAACCAAAGAAAGCAAATATGAAGGTTTAATATAACAAACCAGGGAAAGTGCCTCCTGCTCAGAAGAAGGCATCTTCTTCAAAGCCAATTGTGCTGCGTCTTTAAGCTGGAAATAAGAAACATCACAGATGAATACAGTGTCTCGATTACTAAGACAAAAAAGCAGAAGGAAAATAGTTACCTGGAGTGCCTTTACACGGTCCCATAGAGGAGGTAGATCAGTTAAGATACCCTTCATTGTCAATTCTGGAGGTTTTGCACTTTTGAAAAATGAATGCTTGAGCAATTTTTCAGCCGTCGGCCTCTTTGTTTGATCTTTCACCAAGCACATCGCAACCATCTCTTTAAATGCCTGATCACAAATGAAAATGCTTCATTAAAAGGTAAACAGCAGAGCATAACGTATCATAGTTTGTAACCACATAAACAGTAGAGTATAATGTATTCAAACTACAAAGCCAATAATTAGCTGAAAGGATCAAATGTACCTTCGAAAATCTTCTATCTCGATCATAGTCAAGGCCAGGTGGCGCATTCTGGAGAGTCATGAGAAGAACCTGTAGCCAAATGGAAACATTTCAGATAAACATGAGGATATGCATGGATATATTTCCCTTTTCCAGTATAAAGTACAAAGCGGAACCACCAGATGGTCTGACATGGCCAATGTAAATCTAATACAAATAAATGTGCAGAGTATGTGCTATAGTATGAGGACTGCAATAAGCCACTGGCCCATTAGTATGGATAGTTTAGTCATCACAAACTCATACACCACCTTTATATCCAAAGAAGAAATTTCACATGAATGATTAATTACGTCATTTTGCACAAGACGGAATTAAGTTGTTACCTTCATAGGGGGGTACTTCGAAAATGGAGCATGGCCATGCGCTAGTTCAAGTGCAGTGATTCCAAATGACCATATGTCAGCTCTGCACAAATGATGGACACTACCTGTTAGTCCTTCTCGTTTAGTATCACAGTGATTATTATCACTTTCAGAAATGTAATTGTAGAAAAGTTCATTTTTGCTTCTACGGTGATGATTGTTGATGAGAATAATGGCAGTGAATACATATAGAAAAGAATAGAATACAAGGACACAATGCGTAGGAGTCCAAGGTGGATAAATTAGGGTCTTTTTGACATCAAATCAAACAACGACCATGGTTCCTAAAATGCATTTGTTACGAAAAGATATATACATATGTATGCACAATTAACAATCTAACATACTTGAAGTTATATCCAGTGCCTGGCTGGAGCACCTCTGGAGCCATCCTATATAAGGTAAAATTAGGAACAAGAAGGGTCAAAACATTCTCAAGTTCTATAATATTAATTTGATCCATAGCATCAACATATAAGAATGCACTTACCAGCATGGTGTTCCAACAAATGTGTTCCTTGATCTTTGCCTATCACCTCTATCAAACATGCAAGCAGAAACTCCAAAGTCCCCAAGCTTCACTATACCAGCACTATCAATAAGGATGTTACCAGCCTACATAGTGTCATATATTGAGCAAAATTAAAGAATGATGACAAATAACATCAAATGGCTGTAATATTCAGTTATTTACACATGAATCTTCTATAGAAGCTAACCTTGACATCGCGATGGATTTGTCCTTGCCTGTGAAGGTACTCTAGAGCCTTAAGTGTTTCTTTTAGAATCGATGCAATAACAGGCTCCTCAAAACCATCAGGATATGCAATCTTCATTAGGTGTAAACATGAACCCTCCGTCATGAATGGCATTATCACCCAAAGACTGTGCTCCACGACAAACGAGCAGTAAGCTCTGATAACATTAGGATGATCTATCAAGCTCATTATTTGAGCTTCCCTTTGTACTTCATCCTGCAAACGATATATATTTGTGAGATGTAAATTCATTTTATAGCTTTACGAAAGGGAAAAGGTGAAACCAAAAACATAAATATACTGGCAATCGATAATAAGCAGTGATAACACTTCACATATGCAAAATACAATATCACTAACCTCCCCAAAGCAAGTAGCATGGAGGATGATTTGGGCTGCAATGTGGATTTTTTTTTCAGAGAAAATTTTATGCATGGCTACTAGTGCATTTAAGAAAAATATTGCAAAGGAAACTTCAGTTGGAATTTGGAAAATATAAATTCCCACTCACTTCCTTTTTCTTCAGTAAAGTAGAACCTAATTATCAACCCGCCCAAAAAAAGGAAGTAATAACAGCTAAAAAGGAAAGTCTATAAGAGGCGATGATTGTGCTTTTGGCTACCCTGATACTTGAATTGGTTGCCACAATAGTATCATGATAGTTACTGTTATGTAGAGATGTCCAATAACGTAATCCACCAAAACCTCCCAAAATGAACAATACCATGTTACGAATAGCACAACAAAATAAAACGCAGCACAAGGAAAATCTGATCCTTGTGTCTATCTGAGTCATAAATTCTTGTAGACCACAATGTCCCCTTCTCCAAAGACTTCTAGTGTCAATAAACAAGCATATGCCCACCCAAACAGAAGCACAAACACAAGCTTCATGACTGAGTCCCTGCCTGAGCTTCATACATTGGTGAACAGAAAGTTCTCGAAGTAATTGATAAAAAAAAACACCGTCTCAACCAGCTGAGAGCAAAAAAAAATTCCAAAAATACATCGGCTCTAAGAACTAAAATGCATGCATACACAGGGCTCGATGAATCGTTTCAGCATGGCTTAGCAACGACTAGTGACATACATTTAAATGCGAAACAATCACAATTCAGCATTACGTAAGAGCAAATCCTAGAGCATGTGAGCCTAATAGAACGCTAGACAGGGCAAATACTACAGTGATCTCCAAAGCTACCAAATCAACATGATCCGCTCCAATCAAGCAATGGATCTCTCGCTAGATCAAAGAACAGAGGACGCCGAGAAGCAACACAAGTACACAACACCGAGAGACCCTACGAGGGCAGGGAGGTGGGAGGGGGGACGAAATGGATGCTCACGATGTTATTGTTGAGCTGGTCGAGATCCAGGCACTTGACAGCAATAGTCGCGTTGCTGGGGAGGAAGACCGCGCGGTACACGACGGCGTGCGCGCCGTACCCCACTTCCTCCATAAGCCGGTAGTCGCTGGGATTCACCGTGAACGCCGGAGGCGCCGCGGCAGCCGCCGACGCCGTGCGCTTGATGCTCCCGTTCCTGCCCATGTGGCCCCTGCTCGCTGCCTGCCTGAGGCAGCACCCACGACTTCTGCTGTCCTCGCGATCACCGGAGCTGGTTTCCACGCTCCGCCGCCGCGGAATCGGTCTTTGACCAGTGCCACGCGCGCGAGCCGGGAGGAGGGAGAGAGAGAGAACCGATGCTGGAGAGAGAGGGATGCTAGAGGGGGAGAGGCAGAAGGGGGAGAAGAGGAAGAGGAGATAGCGAACGGAAGGACGCTTAACAAACGAGGTCGTAAAAGGGAGGAAAATAATTATTTCGGCGGTGACGTGGAGGGGCCTGGGCGGCGCCGTGGGGACGGCATGCCGGTGAGAACACCCAATGACGAGTGGGTCCCACGTTCATGGGCTCCGCCTGTCAAGGGTTGTGGTAGGCAGTGGCAGCGAGGGAGCTGTGTGCGGCCGACTGACTGGTAGATCTCCGCCTCCCAATGCTGTTCTTCCGAGGGGATCGTCTGCGGGAAGAACTAGTGTGTACGGACTCTTAACTACAATCCATAAATAACCGAGTAGGATAAGAATAGTAGTAAGAAAAAATCTTGACAAAAGTAAACCAGGATTTTTTTTGCGGGAAAAAGGATAATAAATTAAGAAGGAAGAGGGTTACAATCATGTGCGAGCTTTAGCAATCTCCAGCCACACCGCGATTCTATCCTGGGTTCTACCAATCTTAGCAAGTTCATGACTAGCCTTAACAGATCACGAATGGCACTAATTCTAAACGCGTAAGCTAACGTGTTTGGAGAGTTTTTCTTAATTAGATCGGAAGATTCAGCACAATCTATTTTAATTGTGAAATTTTCAGCAGGTCCGGTGGAGGGCTAGTCGTAGCCCTTCCTTCAACACCATGATCTCCACTTCGGTAGCATCATTGCATCGATGCAGCTCACGGCAAGCTGCAAAAATGACTTCGTTTTTATCATCACATAGGATCATACATGTCCCCGCATTCCTCTCCGTGAAGGGCCCATCTATGTTTAACTTCGTCTCGTTGCTCGTTCACAGGCTTCACTTCTTTCTCACCTTTTGCCTTCCGTCCACATGTACGCCCACCTTCTTAAATCACATCTCTAAGTTGATCGTCATTTTTCGGTTCAAAATATATGCATTAGAAAATTATTGAATAATCATAAGATTATTCAGATAGCTTACTAGGAATATCCGCCAAACGTATTCCTCGATGGGCGGTGGGCCTTGTCATGTGTCATCTCATTATGTGCATGCCATATCCGTCACAGTGTCATCAGTGTTGTCACCTGCTGGTTTTTAGTTATGGATTGCAGGAGCTGGAGTGGCCACTCGTTGTCAGACGGCCGCAGCAGATTGTCCTTTGGCATCTCCCAAACCTCGGCCATGGCTTGCCACAGACTATGTGCGTGTGGGCATCGCATGAAAGCATGAAAGGTGTCTTCGTCTTCACGTCCTCAAATCTGATAGAGACTGGATGTAGTCATGCCTCGGGTGAACATATTCAGTTGTGTTGCCAGGGCATTCGTACATGTCTTCCATACTAGAATTCTCACCTTATGTGGTATAGGACAACTCCATATTAACTTTCAAGCCGGCCTGACACCATCAGGTCGTATAATTGTGGCTCCATGATCTTGTGCTTGCATCCGATTATGAACGCGGGAATCTACATGAAGGGTTTCGCAGCATAGTAAATCAAAATTTTCTACGGAAGCGAACAGAAGGAAAGCCAAGATCTAATCTAGGAGATGCAAACAACGAGAGAGATTGGATTAGATCTTCATACCCTTGAAGATTCAGACAGGAACGCTCACGAACGTGGGTGATGTAGTCGTACTCGCTTCTCCTCCTCGCGATCCGATCCGATCTAGCACCACAAGTGGCGGTGCCTCCGTGAGATGCACACGTGCAGCACCTCGACGTCTCCTCCTTCCTCGGACCAGCAAGTATGGCGAAGAGATAGATTGGATCTACAACACGACGGCGTGGTGTATATGGTGGAGAATTTCTGCCGCAGGGCTTCGCCTACAAACAGTCGGGAGGGAGAGAGGAGGGCAGCAGGACAACTAGGGTTTGGAGGAAGGTGTAGGTAGGGGGGGAGGGGGCGCACCAGCCCTCTATATATAGAGGGGGGGTGCGGCCAGCCCTTGCCCATCCTCCAAGCCTATCTCTAGTTTAAACGATTTAAACTCTCCCTTCTAGAAACCCTATCTTATCTCTAGTTTAAACGATTTAAACTCTCTAGGATCTACTGGGCCCTATGGGGCCTTGTGCCTCGGCCCAATGCGCCAGGACACTCCCTCATAGGCCCATGCCCTCCCGGAAGGTGGGACCACGTTGGCCCCTTCCGAAGGTTCTAGAAGCTTGTACAATACCGATTAATCTGGAACAATTCAACTCCAAAACTGCACCGCCTTATATGAATCTTATTCTCCTGACCAATCCGAACCTCTCGTGATGTCCCGGATCCCATCCGAGACTCAACAAAAATTCATAAACCAAGTATCCAATCTATCCTAGCCGAGACACGTTAAGTGTGTGACCGCGGGTTCGAGAATATGCGACATGATCTTCTATCAATAATCAACTGGGTCCAGGCACCCATATTGACTCCACATTCATCGATGATCATATCGGATGAACCACGATGCCAGGATTCAATCAATCCCATATATATATTCTCTTCGTCTCGCGATATTTTACTTGCCCGAGATCATCATACCTAGTTCAATCTCGCTCACAAAGAAGTACTTTACTCGTTCAGAATCCGATATCACCTTGTGATTAACTCCTTAACCACATGCTTGCAAGCGGTGTTGATATCGACCGAAAGTGGGCCCAAGTATATCTCTCCGACTTGGGAGGGACAAATCCCATCTCGATACATACAACCCAATGATACTTTCCGATCACCGAGAGACACCTTTATGATCACCCTCTCATAGGATGACGTTTGATGACCTCAAAGCTTTCTTCGATACCGTGGAGTTGTATTATCTCATGGTCTAAGGAATACAATATTTGACATAGGAAAAGCTTCAAAGATGAACACAATAACACGATCTAATTGCTTCGCTTAGTTTGGTCTCATTCCACCATATCATTCTCCCAATGATATGATCTCATTATCAATTGACAACTCATGTCTATGGTCGAAACCTTAACCATCATTGATCAATGAGCTAGTCCATAGAGGCGCACTAGGGACACGGTGTTGTTCACAAACCACACAAGTATTAATGTTTCCACTTAATACAATTCTAGCATGTAATATAAACTTTATCATGAACAAGAATTATAATAATAACATCTTTATTATTGCCTCTAGGGCATAATTCCACAGTCTCCCACTTGCACTAGAGTCAATAATCTAGTTTACATTTGGCAACAATCTCACACCCATGGCAATCGAGGTGCGATCATGTTTTACACGTGAAGAGGTTTAGTCAATGGATCTGCGACATTCAGATCTGTATGTACTTTGTCGATCTTCGATCTCCATCCGCTATATAATCTCGGATTATATGAAACTTGCGGTTGATATGCTTGGTCTTTGGATGATATCTTGGTTCCTTAGCGAAAAGTGCTATGGCGCCAAAGGTTGTCACACAATATCTCCAAGTGGGTCCAATGCACTTGAACCACGCCAAGCTCGATGATGAAGTTTCGATCCAAACTCCTTCACTTGACGCTTCGCCAGCAGCCATGTATTCCGCTTCATCATAGATCCCGCGATCACGCTTTGCTTGCAGCTTCTCCAGCTCACAGCTCCTCCATTCAAAATATACACGTATCCTGCGAGATTTAGAATCATCCTTGTCGTCGAAACTAGCATCGACGTAACCTTTACGACGAGCCGTTCATCACCCCCATAGACTAAGAACATTTCTTTAGTCCTATTTAGGTACCTTAGGATGTTCTTCACGCCGTCCAAAGGTTCCACTCTGGATCACTTTGATATCCGCGTCAAACTAAGAGCATTGGACACATCCGTCTAGTACACAAAGATGGCATACATGATGGAACCTATGGCCGAGGCATAAGGCACTTTGCTCATAGCTTCCTATCATTTCATCAGAATGGACACCGAGCCTTGCTCAATATCTTACTCGACAACATAGGCATCAACCTTTCAATGCCTTATCCATTCGAACCTTTTCGTAACTTTGTCTAGGTATGTACTCCGACTTAAAGCTATCAGCGCCTTTGTCTATCTCTATAGATTTTGATGCCCAATATATAAGCAGCTTCACCTAGGTCTTTCATTGAAAACACTTGTTCAAATAACTCTTCACATCGTTAAGCATGTTGATGTCATTTCCAATAATCAATATGTCATCCACATATAGTACCGTAAACGCCACCGAGCTCCCACTCACTTTCTTGTAGATGCAAGCTTCAGAGCAATTTGGAACAAATCCAAAGCTCTTGATCACTTGATCAAAACGAAGGTTCCAACTCCGAGATGCTTGCTTTAGTCCATAAATGGAACGCTGAAGTTTGCACACTTTATCAAGATCCTTAGGATCGACAAAACCTTCGGTTGCATCATATACAACTCTTCATCAATGTTGCCATTGAGGAAAGCGATCTTGACATCCATTTGCCATATTTCATAATCATGAAACGCAACAATTGCTAATAAAATCCGAATGGACTTAAACATCGCTACGGAGAGAAAGTCTCATCGTAGTCAACACCTTGAACTTGTCGAAAACCTTTCGCAACAAGCCGTGCTTTATAGACGGTAACATTACCATCCGTCCGCTTTCTTCTTGAAGATCCATTTGCACTCAACGGCCTTTCGCCGCTAGGAGGGTCCACCAAAGTCCATACTTGGTTTTCGCCATGGATCCCAATTGGATTTCATGGCTTCTAGCCATTTCTCGAGTCCGGCTCATCATCGCTTCCTCATAGTTCGAGGTTCACTCTTCTACTAACAAGACAGTCAAAGACAGGTTGTCGTACCACTCAGAGGGGCACGCGACCTTGTCGACCACGACGCTCAAGAGCGAGATCGTTCAAGCTTCATGATCCTTGTCATTAGCTTCCTCTATTGTCGGTGCAAAGGTAATCGAACAATTTCAGGTGTTGCGCTACTCTCCAATTCAAGAGAAGGTTCAATAACCTCGCCTAGCTCTACTTTCCTCCCACTCACTTCTTCGAGAGAAACTCCTTCTCAAGAAAGGAACCGTTCTTCATGACAAACACTTTGCCTTCTCTACGTGATAGAAGGTATACCCAATAGTTTCCTTAGGGTATCCTATGAAGACGCATTTCTCGCTTTGGGTTCGAGCTTGTCCGCATCAACTTCTTGACGTAAGCTTTGCATCCCCAAACTTTAAGAAACGACAACTTAGGTTTAGCACCAAACCACCGTTCATACGGTGTCGTCTCAACGGATTTAGATGGAGCCCTATTTAAAGTGAATGCAGCGGTTTCTAATGCATAACCCCAAAATGATAACGGCAAATCAAGAAGAGACATCATCGATCGGACCATATCTAATAGGGTTCGATTCCGGCGCTCGCACACACCATTGCTTTGTGGTGTTCCGAGTAGCGTGAGTTGTGAAACGATTCCACTTGCTTTGAGATGCGTGAGAAAATCATAACTCAAATATTCGCTTCACGATCGGATCGTAGAAACTTAATCTTTCTTATGATGGTTCTCCACTTCATTCTGAAATTCTTTGAACTTTTCAAACGTTTCAGATTTATGTTTCATTAAATAGATATACCCATATCTACTTAAGTCATCGGTAAAAGTGAGAAAATAGCGATATCCACCAAGGCCGAAACACTCATCGGTCCGCATACATCGGTATGTATGATTTCCAACAAGTCCGCTTCGCTCCATCATACCGAGAACGGGTTTTGATCATCTTGCCCATGAGGCATGGTTCGCATGTGTCAAATGATTCAAAATCAAGAGACTCCAAAAGTCCATCGTAATGGAGTTTCTTCATGCGCTTTACACCAATATGACCTAGACGACTGCCACAAATAAGTAGTATTATCACTATCTACTTTGCATCTCTTAGCCTCAATGTTATGGATGTGTGTTTCATCCCTTTCGAGATTTAGAAGAAATAAACCATTCACAAGAGGTGCATGACCATAAAAGATGTTACTCATATAAATAGAACAACCATTATTCTCCGATTTAAATGAATAACCGCCTTGCAATAAACATGATCCGTAAATAATGTTCATGCTCAACGCAGTACATAATAACATTTATTAAGGTTTAAAACTAATCCTCAAGGTAAAACTAAGGAGAGCGTGCACGGCCATCACATCAACTCTTGATCCGCTACAACGCGATCGTCACCTCATCCTCGCAAGCCGCCATCTATTCCGTAGCTCCTGCTTTGAAGTTACAAATATTAGCAACTGAACCAAGATCAAATACCCGTGCACTACAACGAGGGCTAGTAAGGAAAACATCAATAACATGTATATCAAATATACCTTTGATGGTGCCAGCCTTCTTGTCCGCTAAGTACTTGGACGATGCGCTTCAAAGGACCCTTGTCCTTGCAATAGAAGCACTCTGTCCGGCTTGGGACCAGACTGAGCTTCTTCTCAGCGAGGGCATTAAACTTGCCGCCCTTCTTGAAGGGCTTCTTTGCACCTTTACCTTTCTTAAAGGAGGGCTTGTTGACCATCAACACATGATTATCCTTCTTGATGTCCACCTCCGCAGCCTTCACTTTATGTAAGAGCTCGGTGATCGATGGAACCAATCTGATTATGAGTCACTACAAAACTTTTGTAGCCGGAGGAGTGATTGCAGAACCTGTCAATCTTGAGCTCCTCCGAATCTTGCGTATCCAGCTTGCTCAAGGCGTTGAGTGTAGCCCGACATCTTAATGGCATGCTCACTAACGGAACTCCCTTCCTCCATCTTGCGCTAAAGAACTTCGGAGATCTCATATCTCTTAACGGGCCTGAGTCTCAAACATGGTTTTCAACTCTTCGAGAATCTCAAAGGGCCCGGATAGTTTTCAAAATGATTTTGAAGTTCCTTCCCATAGCAAACAACACGGTGCTCTTAATCACATCGTAATCATCTTTGCGCGATCGATAGGCAGCTTTCTCATCACCGCCAGCTTGCAGTAGGGTTACCTAACGCTTTCTCAAGGACATAGTCCTTTTGTCCGCCAGAGAATGATTCTTAGATTGCGGAACCAGTTGGTGAAGTTAGACCCATTGTTCTAAGCTTTTCTTTCTCAGCAAAAACGTTGAAGTTGAAGTTGGACTTGGCCATGTGATCTACGATTTGCAAGTACAATTTAGACTATGTTCATGATAAAAGTTCAACTTAATCAAATTACTAGATGAACTCCCACTAAATTCAACATCCTCAAGTTGTTTAGTGAACACGATCCAAATTCACCACACCTAATCCGATCATCACGAAGAGATGTGGTTTCAATGGTGGACAACGAAGTGTCGATCATATCATTCATATGACTCATGCTTAACCTTTCGGTTCTTGTGTTCCGAGGCCATGTCCATACATGCTAGGCTCGTCAAGCTAGACCCAAGTATTTCGCGTGTGCAAAACTGGCTTGCACCCGTTGTATGTGAGCGAGAGTCTATAGCACCCGATCATCACGTGATGCTTGGACACGACGAACTTTCAACGGTGCATACTTGGGGAGAACAGTTTTATCTTGATCTTTATGAGGAATTATCTTATAATGCTACCGTGATCTAAGCATGATAAGATACATAAAAGGATAAACATCACATGCATATAACTTTATGTGACATGGTATAGCCAATCTTCGCGCAATGATCTCCATCTTGTGCGTTCCGGCATGATCTCCATCACTCCACCATGATTGCCTCCACCACGAATAGCAACTACAACTATTGCTAACTACTTAGCGATAAAGTAAAGCTATTACATGGCATATAAGAAGTTGACTCGCAGGTCATACACAATTATAAAGACAACCATGTGGCTCCTGCCGGTTGTGTACTCATCGACATGCAAGTCGTGAAACATTACAAAACATGATCATCGCATACAATATACACATCACATCTTGGGCCATACCATATCACAGAAAACACTCCCTGCAAAAACAAGTTAGACGCCTCTACTTTGTTGTTGCATGTTTTACGTGGCTTATGGGAGTAGATGCTAAGAACGATTCTTACCTACGGAAAGCCACAATGGTGATATTATGGTTGCCAAACTCCGGTGTTAATCACATGATCACTATAGTGAGAGAAACTGACATCCACCAGCCGCATGTGTGGAACAAGCCACATTTCAGGTGCGAAGCCGGTCTCGCGAACGACGTCGCGTAAGGTTGGCCTGGACCGCTTCAATCTCACTATGCCGCGTCATAAGAAGAACACAAACAAGAGGCTTGCAACAGAAAACATCAACGCCCTCAACAACCATGTTGCGTTCTACTTGTGAATCACATCTACGCATAGATCTAGCTCTGATACCACTGAAGGGTTTTGCAGCATAGTAAATCAAAATTTTCTACGGAAGCGAACAGAAGGAAAGCCAAGATCTAATCTAGGAGATGCAAACAACGAGAGAGATTGGATTAGATCTTCATACCCTTGAAGATTCGCACAGCGGAACGTTCGCCAGAACGTGGGTGATGTAGTCGTACTCGCTTCTCCTCCTCGCGATCCGATCCGATCTAGCACCACAAGTGGCGGTGCCTCCGTGAGATGCACACGTGCAGCACCTCGACGTCTCATCCTTCCTCGGACCAGCAAGTATGGCGGAGAGATGGATTGGATCTACAACACGACGGCGTGGTGTATATGGTGGAGAATTTCGCCAGGCTTCGCCACAAACAATGGGGAGGGAGAGGAGGGCAGCAGGCAACTAGGGTTTGGAGGAAGGTGTAGGTAGGGGAGGCGCACCAGCCCTCTATATAGAGGGGTGCGCCAGCTGCCCATCCTCCAAGCCTATCTCTAGTTTAAACGATTTAAACTCTCCCTTCTAGAAACCCTATCTAATCTCTAGATTAAACGATGTAAACTCTCTAGGAACGGCTGGGCCCTATGGGGCCTTGTGCCCTGGCCCAATGCGCCAGGACACTCCCTCATAGGCCCATGCCCCTCCCGGAAGGTGGGACCACGTTGGCCCCTTCCGAAGGTTCTAGAAGCTTCCGTACAATACCGATTAACTGAACAATTCAACTCCAAAATCACTGCCTTATATGAATCTTATTCTCCTGACCATTCCGAACCTCTTGTGATGTCCCGGATCCCATCCGAGACTCGAACAAAAATTCATAAACCAAGTATCCAATCTATCCTAGCGCCGAGACACGTTATGTGTGACCGCTGGTTCGAGAATATGCGCATATGATCTTCTATCAATAATCAACAGCGGGTCTGGCACCCATATTGACTCCCACACATTCATCGATGATCATATCGGATGAACCACGATGCCGGATTCAATCAATCCCATATATATATTCTCTTCGTCTCGCGATATTTTACTTGCCCGAGATTCGACCGGTATCATCATACCTAGTTCAATCTCGCTCACAAGAAGTACTTTACTCGTTCGTAATACGATATCACCTTGTGATTAACTCCTTAACCACATGCTTGCAAGCGTGTTGATATCGACATGAGTGGGCCTGAAGTATATCTCTCCGACTTGGGAGGGACACATCCCATCTCGATACATACAACCCAATGTATACTTTCCGATCACCGAGAGACACCTTTATGATCACCCTCTCATAGGATGACGCTTGATGACCTCAAAGCTTTCTTCCGATACTGTGGAGTTGTATTATCTCATGGTCTAAGGAATACAATATTTGACATAGGAAAAGCTTCGCAAAGATGAACACAATGACACGATCTAATTGCTTCGCTTAGTTTGGGTCTGTCCACCATATCATTCTCCCAATGATATGATCTCATTATCAATTAACAACTCATGTCTATGGTCAGGAAACCTTAACCATCATTGATCAATGAGCTAGTCCATAGAGGCGTACTAGGGACACGGTGTTGTTCACAAACCACACAAGTATTAATGTTTCCGCTTAATACAATTCTAGCATGGAATATAAACTTTATCATGAACAAGAATTATAATAATAACATCTTTATTATTGCCTCTAGGGCATAATTCCAACACTACGCACTCTTAATCATGAAGATACCTCGTTTGTCTGGGAACCACGCTAAGAAATCATTCTCATTCATACTCAATGTATGAATCTTAAGTATCTTTGAAACATCCTCAGGATTGAAAAATTGTTGCAGGCGTTGCACATTCCAAGAGCCGTCTGGCATCAGAAAATCAGCCACCCAGCGGAAGCGGCACCGGCCTTGGACTGATCTTGATGCTGGTTGGACTCCCTCGGGATCCAGGGGTCACACCGAGCACGGATAGAAGAACCATTGACAACGCGCCATATTACACCCTTTTTAAGAAGTTGGTGGCCATGCTTAATAGCATGCCAGGTAGACGAACCATTGGCTAAAAAACAGTATCAGCCAAAAACCTATTAGGGTAATATTTGGCTTTTAGTATTTGTGCACACATTGTGTTTGGACATTGTATAAGGCGCCAGGCTTGTAAAAAGACGCATATCTCTGAATCCCACGCCACTGTAATCTTTGGGTCATAGCATAATGTCCCCAGCGATCCAATGTGTTTTCTGTTTTCCATTTTCCGCTTCCCACCAATATCTTCTGATCATCTTTGTTAGCTCATTGCAAAGCCCCAATAGTAGCATAAAAACACTCATAACATATAGAGGGATAGCCCGAGCAATTGCCTTTATAAGAACCTATTTAGCTGCTTGAGATTTGTGGCTATCGTCCCATTCAACCAAGCATTTAGCCAGTTTTGCCTCGAGACATTCAAATTTGTCTCGACTCATCCTCCAATCCAGGGTAGACAGGCCTATGATACATCAGAAACGTATCTATAATTTTTGATGCTCCATGCTTGTTTTGTATTATTTGGCTTATGTTTTGTCTATACTCTGAGATATTTTTATACACTTTCTGAAACTAAACAATTGACAAGATGCCATAGTGCCAGTAGCCTGTTTTATTCTGCTTTTGGTTCCAGAAAGGCAGAAAATCAATATTCTCAAAATTGAACGGGACAAAAGCCAAAGTCAATATTTTACCGTGGGGAACACGAAGCCTGAATACGAGACGGATGAGAGCCACCAGGGGGCCACACACCCTGGCCGCGCGGACAAGGTGGGCCTGCGCCTGGGGGGTGCGGCCGCCTTGGGCGACCCCCTGCCTCGCCTCTTCGCCTATAAAGATCCCCCGATGCCTAAACCCTAAGTACCCGATCAATATTTCACGAAACTGTCTGTAGCCACCGCCACCATCATCCCTAGATCGGGGGATCTGAAGCTCTTCCCGGCACCCTGCCGGAGGGGAGATCATCCCGGAGGCCCTCTTCTTCATCATGCCAGCCTCCGGTATGAAGCGTGAGTAGTTCCACCTTGGACTACGGGTCCATATAGTAGCTAGATGGTTATATCTCCTTTGTGCTTTCATGTTTAGATCTTGTGAGCTCTATTCATGATCAAGATCTCATCTATTTGTAATCATGCATGTTGTGTTTGCGGGGATCCAATGGATATTGAGATTACTATGTTAGATTGATTAATGATTTTGTCTTATTGATTCTATCATGTCTGTGTTGTTTGTGATCTTTCATGCTCTCCATTGTTAGTAGCTATCTTGGCCAAGTAGTTGCTAGTGACTCTAAGAGGGGGTATTTATGCGCGATAGTGGGTTCATGCCTCTATTTAATCTAAGGGAAGTGACAGAAATTTCTAAGGTTGTAGATGTGATGTTGCCACTAGGGAGAAAACAACGGTGACGACTGTCTACGCACAGCCTGTTGAGAACCCCAAGAGCAAGGTGTGAAGCAGCAAGCAGCAAGTTTTCCCTCAGTTGAGACCGAGGTTATCGAACTAGAAGGAGGAAGGAAACGTCACACATGTGTTGCAAGCAACGCGGAGACCTAACAACACAAAATCAAGACTTTGCCCCAACGAACAGTGAGGTTGTCAAGCTCACCGGTTTGTTGTAATAAAGGATTAAATATATAGTGTGGAAGGTAATGGTTTTCAACAAGTAAACAAGTAACAGTGGAAGATGTATCAATGGTAAAGATTGGACCGAGGTCCATAGTTCACTAGAGGTGCTCTCTTTAGATAAACAACATGGCATGAAGGGTAAACAAATTACAGCAGGACAATTGACAAGAACTGAGCAAGGCATAACAATGCAATCACTAGTCAGAAAGATACTATGAGGTTGATTGGGAAATACAACAAGATACATAGACCTCCATCCAACTGCATCTATGACCATAAGTCCACCTTCAGGTTATCATCCGAACCCCCTCCAGTATTAAGTTGCAAGCAACAGACAACTGCTTTAAGCAAAGTGTGTAAGGTAAACAGTCCACATGTTCCATGAACAAGAGACCGTTGTTTTCTCCCTAGTAGCAACAACACATCTACAACCAAAGAGATTATTGTCACTTCACTTAGAAACTAGAGGCATGAACCCACTATCGAGCATAAATACCCCCTCTTGGAGTCACCAGCAACTACTTGGCCAAGATAGCTACTAACAACGGAGAGCATGCAAGATCACAAACAACACAGACATGATAGAATCATAAAGACAAAACCATTAATCAAACCAACATAATAATCTCAATATCCATCGGATCCCCGCAAACACAACATGCATGATTACAAATAGATTAGATCTTGATCATGAACGGAGCTCACAAGATCTATACATGAAAGCACAAAGGAAGAGATACAACCATCTAGCTATTACATGGACCCATAGTCCAAGGTGGAACTACTCATGCATCATCCCAGAGAGAAGGCCTCCAGGATGATCTCCCCTCTGGCAGGGTGCCGGGAAGAACTTCAGACCCCCCCGATCTAAGGACGATGGTGGCGGCGGCTACAGACGGTTTCGTGGATTTCTGATCGGATACTCAGGGTTTTTGTATCGGGGGCTTCTTATAGGCGAAGTGGGAGACCGAGGAGGCGGCCAGGGCCACCAAACCCTAGCTTTGGAACACTGCACACAGAATGACAACTATGCTCTCTTAATGGTGCCTAAAGGTAGAAGGTGGAGACTAAATAATGGTGGAAGAAAGGCCTTTTTGTAAAGGAAGCAGGGATTACAAGTTTCAAAAAGAGCTTCCAAAAATTATGGTACTTGTTAGCTTTTAGCCCTCGTTGCCCTATCATAAGCATCTTTAAGTGGTTAAGGTTAAAGTGGCACAGCTGGAGTATATGCTTGACGAAGTATAAGCTGGCAATCTCAAGTCCCTTGAATACGAGGGCCACACCTCATGCATACTCAACTTTGGGTCCAGGTAAGTTCTTGTCACTATAAGTATTTGCATATCATTGAGAACCGCCAATGGGGTACCCCTTGCACATGGTATAGGAGCTTTCCCATAACCAAAATGACAAGGCAAGCAGACAATGAGCATCTCAGCAATCTTTTTATTTACCATATTCATAGATTTTTATTGAGGATGCTTCATAGATAGCTCATTATGGTGATGTTGTAAGTTTTCACCATGATTAGGCATGGCTTAGGCTAGTGGGCCAGACGTTTCTCTAACACAGGATACAAACTCCATGGACTTACAAGTCCCCTCTTTATTTCACACCGGTGACATCCATAGACAAAAGAACATGATATCAACTCAGTACAACAAGGTACAAGTGCAATGTTGAAAACGTTTCCCGTGACAGCACGGTTCTGCTAATTCCAACTTATAAGTGCAAGCATATACAACAAAGTTGTCACAATGGTTCAAGTTTATTAGGGGCAAAGAATAAAGTGTGCCATCAAGTTCGTGAGGCCTTTAATCACTAAGTTTTCACATAACAAAATAGTTTTTAATTGGAAGATAGTTGAAAACAGGAATATACTTGGAATGGTGTAACACACCATGCATAGGAGTTTATAGTGGACACTTTGGAATAACTTGGTTTCTTGGGAGTTGGAGGCATGAGTAGAACTTACTCATACAAGTGGCGGCTAGCAAAAGACTGGGAGCAACCAACTAAGAGAGCAATAATGGCCATAATCATGCAGTGCAACAAAGCATACTAATCAAAGCAAAGAGTGGTACTACAAGTCAAGGAATAAATGATCATATAGGCTATGGTGACTTGTCATAGTCATAACATGGTGTAAGCATGTTCCAAGTCAACCCAAGCAAAGCATCAAAGGAGAATACCATAATACTATGCTTTTGCATGCTAAAACAACGCATAATTTCTTCAAGGCACACTAAGCAATCCCAATTGTTTGGAACAAGACATGCTACAACAATAATCACTAAGCATAAGGTGAAAACAACGCCTAGCATGTCATGATAAAGTCTAAGTCACAGTCAATGCAAGCTCCTCTTGCACTTCAAGCAAGAACTTACTACTCCTTTCCAACACCAAGCAACTTATTTGCAAAACAACATAGGGAGAACGGGGGTCCAAACTAATTTATTCAAGCAAACTAAACAACCTAAGCAAAGCAAACAAAAACTAAGACGCTCCAAGAACAACACAATTGTGCATGAAACAATAAAAACGAAGTGTCTAGACAGACCTGAGCTTTTTATTGATGAAGAAGGGGATGCCTTGGGCATCCCCAAGCTTTGACGCTTGTACCTCTTGGATATTTCTTGGGGTGACACCATGGTGGCATCCCCAAGCTTGAGCTTTTGTCCATTCTTCATCTCATTGCATCATTTTCTCTCTACACCTGAAATTTTTCCTTCATACAAAACTTCACACAATCTTCATTAGCAACATTAGTGTATTCAAAAGATATTAGAGCTCTGGCAAAGCTTTGGAACATCAAGGCTTTTCACTAAAAACACAAGCTACTGTAGTAACTCCTTCAACAAGCTCAATTTACCTGAAGAGAACTCAAAAAGGAATCAATAAGAAGCAAATACAAATAATGGCAGAAATCTGTCAAAACAGACCATCAGGTAGAGACCGACTTTTTCGAACATCTTGTTGCTCAAATCAAAAAGTATTGAACTAACTAAAGTTATCTTACATACTGGGGGATTTATTCGTAAATTTTGAGCTTAATCCGAGTTACAGAGCCTCCTCACGAATTTTTTTGGTGGAGGACAGAAATCTGTTTCGGGACAGCAACTCCCCAAATCTTACTTCCCTCTCATTAGAGGTCATTCTTGGAACAAAAAGCAAACAAAAAGGATAAGGAAAGGTAATTACTGAAATAATAACTTCCAAGACTCATGGAAACTCTTGGGTTATCTCCCAACAAGTACTTTTCTTTAACGCCTTTAAGTTAGGCTTGATTGCTTGAGAACATTCTCACATAAGAATTATGAATTGAAGTGAAAGAGAGCATCAAGAAGCAAGTTCAAAACACATTTAAGTCTAACCCTCTTCCTATGCATCGGAATCTTGTACACAAATAAATTCACAAAGAACAAAGTGACAAGCATAGGAAGATAAAATAAGAGTAACTTCAAAACTTTCAACACAAAGAGAGGTGTTTCAGTACCATGAAAAATTCTACAACCATACTTTCCTCTCCCATAATAATTTTCAGTAGCATAATGAATAAACTCAACAATATAGCTATCACATAAAGCATGCTTTTCATGATCTACAAACACATAATTTCTATCAAGCTCAAAAACAGTGGGATTAAAACCTCCACAGGTTGTATCCAAAGTAGATATTTTAAAAGGATCCACTAGAACATAACATTCATCCTCCTTTGGTAAGCATGGGGACAATCAAATAATGTAAGGGATAAAGAGTTACTCTCATTAGAAGGTAGGTATGGGTAGATCCATTATTCCTCCTTTTGTTCATCACTATCCCCCTCTTTTTCATCTAATGAGCTTCCAGTTTCAATAATTTCTTCTTCCATAGGCTCCTGCAAGGCATTAGTCTCTTCCATTTGTGGAAAACGCCTATTAAAATATTCAAGAACATAGCTATTTTCTTCCTTGTAATTATCAAAGCAAAATTTAAGTATCTCAAAAACCTCAGATTCATAAGGTGCATCATTCGTATTTTTAAGCAAACTGGCAAGTTCAAATGCACCCTTGAAGGCAATAAATTCTTCAATTTGTTCCACATCATCAAAGTCATAATTCCCTTTAACATAATAGGATATGGTAACATTATCATTATACTCACACTAAAAAGGGAGGTGTTTATATGTCCTACAACAACAAGCTTCATCAAAGCAATAAGTAACATTATAAGTAGAGCACACGTCTCTAGCAATAGTATTCAACTTATCAATTTGTTCCCATAAGTGTTTTCCTTTTTGTGACAAACGGTGTTCCTTATAATAATACTTTTGTTCTTCCGTGAACCCACCTTGCCAATAAGCACTAGTTTCAAAGAATCCATCCATTGATGGAAAGCATGACCAAGCAAGGCAATGACAGACCACCAACTAGAGTAAGAACTAATTTTTTGTATTTTTTGAGAAGAGGCAAACAAAACCAAGCAAAAGAAACAAAGCAAACTAAAAACAAAGTAAAGAGAAAGGAAGTGAAGGACTCCCCTTATGAAGACATCCTTGGCCTCCCCGACAACGGCGCCAGAAAAGCTTGACGACTGTCTATGCACAGCCTGTTGGGAACCCCAAGAGCAAGGTGTGAAGCAACAAGCAGCAAGTTTTCCCTCAATTGAGACCGAGGTTATCGAACCAGAAGGAGGAAGGAAACGTCGCATAGGTATTGTAAGCAACACGGAGACCTACACAACACAAACTCAAAAGTTTGTCCCAACGAACAATGAGGTTGTCAAGCTCACCGGTTTGTTATAACAAAGGATTAAACGTATTGTATGGAAGGTAATGGTTTGCATCAAGTAAACAAGTAACAGTGGAAGATGTATCAATGGTAAAGATTGGACCGGGGTCCATAGTTCACTAGAGGTGCTCTCCTTAGATAAACAACATGGCATGATGGGTAAACAAATTACAGCAGGACAATTGACAGGAACTGAGCAAGGCATAACAATGCAATCACTAGTCAGAAAGATCCTATGAGGTTGATTGGGCAATACAACAAGATACATAGACCGCCATCCAACTGCATCTATGACTAGAAGTCCACCTTCAGGTTATCATCTGAACCCCCTCCAGTATTAAGTTGCAAGCAATGATAAGCTTTAAGCAAAGTGTGTAAGGTAAACAGTCCACATGTTCCATGAACAAGAGACCGTTGTTTTCTCCCTAGTAGCAATAGCACATCTACAACCGAAGAGATTATTGTCACTTCCCTTGGAAACTAGAGGCATGAACCCAATAAATACCCCCTCTTGGTGTCACTAGCAACTACTTGTCCAAGATAGCTACTCACAACGGAGAGCATGCAAGATCACAAACAATACAGACATGACAGAATCATAAAGACAAAACCATTAATCAAACCAACATAATAATCTCAATATCCATCGGATCCCCGCAAACACAACATGCATGATTACAAATAGATTAGATCTTGATCATGAACGGAGCTCACAAGATCTATACATGAAAGCACAAAGGAGGAGATACAACAATCTAGCTACTACATGGACCCATAGTCCAATATGGAACTACTCACGCATCATCCCGGAGAGAAGGCCTCCGGGATGATCTCCCCTCTGGCAGGGTGCCGGGAAGAACTTCAGATCCCCCCCTGATCTAGGGACGATGGTGGCGGTGGCTACAGATGGTTTCGTGGATTTTTAATCGGGTACTCAGGGCTTCTGCATCGGGGGCTTCTTATAGGTGAATTGGGGAGACTGAGGAGGCGTCCAGGGCCACCAAACCCTAGCCAGGCGCGGGGTGGGGCCCACCCATGCCTGGGGTGGGTCTGGCCCCCCTGGCTAGCCCCTCCGGCTCTCCTCTGGATTTCTTGTTCCCCACGGAAAGTAATTGACTTTGTCCTTTGTCCCGTCCAATTCCGAGAATATTTCTTTACTAACTTTTCTGAAACCAAAAACAACAAAAAACAGGCATCTGGCACTATTGCAACTTGTTAATAGGTTAGTACCAGAAAACATGTAAAAAGCACCTCAAAGTGTGCACAAGTAAAGCAAAGTAGATACAAAACAAGCATGGAGCATAAAAAATTATAGATACGTTTCCAACGTATCAACATCCCCAAGCTTAACTCCTACTCGTCCTCGAGTAGGTAAGTGATAAACATAATAATTTTTGAGGTGACATGCACCCTCACAATAAAGATCCAACCATTTTCAAGCATTGAAAGCTGGGATCAAAGAACTCTAAACATGTGCATGAAAGATGGAGTCCTAACAATAGGACATAATAACTATGCATGCAACATGATGTAACATCCCAAGATTAGCACCTAGAATTATAGAGGACGCAGGTGTATGCATTGCATTCATGCATCAGAAAATCCCGATAATTTTCGCGCAAAAGTAAAGAAGCTATAGAGGGATCGAGGTCTCTCTTGTTCTGATGGAGACATCAGGATAGGTGCGATGGATTTCGACATGACCTCTACATTATTTCTGTGTTTGAGGGAAAAGCAATTCAAATTTGAATATTCAAAACATATACTTAAATTGCAATAGAAAAAATTATAATTAGAAATAGTGTTACAATTATACTCACATCCTTGAGAGATTATTTATGATTGGGATATAATTAAATCACAATTAAAAAAAAAGAATTAGTCTATAATATAATATGGATATATATAATCCTAATTACAATGGAATAAATGGGACCAATTCAATAAAATGAAATTATTTAATAATAATAATCTTTATATATATACATATAGTAATGTTGTTCTTTTACAAAAGAAGACTGAAGTGCATTACATTAAACAAATAATAATAATAAAAAGGGGGAATTACATAAATGGAGTAACTCAAATAATTTTTTTACAAGAACAAATATATATTACATTGTCTTTACAATTGAATGGAATAAGAAAAAGAAAACAAGTAAAAACATACAACAATATAATTTTTTTCAATATTCAACAGAAAAGAAATTACAATATATAATAAAAAGAAAATCTAAAATATTTCTCCTGTACACTCTTGTATGTTATTTTCTTCTCTTCACATTCTTTACTCCTGCAAAACAAACAAGAAAGAAAACAAAACAGAAATAAAAAAGGGTTATGTTGGTTAGTTTTGCTCTCAGTCTCAACAGTGAAATGCACTATTGATAGTCATCATTGAGCTAGAAAGGAACAAGGGGCAAGTTTCACCAAATAAAGCATCTATTCTTATCAGATGTGTAGCCTCAGTCCTACATCATTGGCAGTAAGAGGGGCAAGTTTCACCAGAGGAGATAGAAAGGAAGAAGTAAAACCACTGCAATTACTTGTGCTGATCTACAACAGAGCAAGCTAGTAGGCAAGCAACATACACATAATTGCATGTGTGTGTGCTGTCAGCACAAGAAAGCCTCAAAGATAGATAAGAGTGAACCAGCCGTACCAGTACTGCTACTTCATCCTTTCCACACACACACACAAACACATACAACCATACCAGCAATTCTCATTAGCCCAAGAACACCACCAAGGACATTGTTGTTATTATCAGATCTCTCCCAAGAACACATAAACCGCAGGAAACCAACTTGCCACCAAATAAGAACATCTCTGTTCTTATCTATCAATCATTACACCACAATGATCCCAACAACCAGCATACACAATAGCTTCCACAAACCAGTGGAAGAATATGTGGGAACAGGAAGAGGAAGGAGAGAGGAAGCTTACCAACAGCAAGAGGAACTGGCCAACAATAGCACAAGGGGAAGGGCCAGCAGCAAGGAAAGCAGGCCACCAACAGCATTAGGAGGGCAGAGTAACAAGAAGAGGAGCCAACAAAAACACCACAAGAAAACTCTAATCCAAACCTCACATCCCAGTTAAAGGTCAATCACTTTTCCCTTTGATGCTTGTTCTCATCATAATAAGGAAAAAAGGGATAGTTGTGAGAAAAGGTACTTTCAGAATTGCATACAAGTGGTATGCAAAATCATCACCAAGTATTTGGGAAATAATAACATTTGTTATTTTCAAACTAGCCCAATTAACATCATATCATTTCACTATGGAGCATACTATTGTGCACACTCTAATGAGGCACCATAGTAGAGTGTCCACCAATAATGGAAGCCATTATAGGGTAAAATGATAACCATAAATGTTATCAAAATCAAGTGCCTCAGCCTTTGCATCATTAGCTAGGTCAAGAATTTCCTTCACAAAAATCAACCATAGCAACTGATCTTAGACAGGAAAATAACATCCATGCGCTATTCAGCTTCAGACCAGCATCATTAGCTTATTATCTAGTTTTACTAGATAAGCATACCAACAAATCACAGCTGCTAGGCTACAGGGAACATTCCTAGAGGGTAGCACCTCTGTACCTAACAGATTCAGAATGTCTTGAGCACTAACTCAAGTCCATTTTCTTAAATCCACAAATCATTTTCCTATAAAGATTCAGGAATCATTTAAAATGGTTGTTATCATATAGGAAGTGTACTCACATTGGCCACTCAGTTACACTTACTAATCAAACAATCCTATCATTTCCCTAGTCAACCATCTAGGAAATCATTTATCCAGTTATCAAGATATTGGTAGATAAAGAAAATCTACATTGTATATCCCAATTCATATTTGTCCAAGGACATGCCTTTGTAAGATATGATCATCAATAGCTCATTAAAAGCCATCTGCAAGCAACCAACATTAAAAATTTAGATCATTTTCCTAGCTATATGGCTAGGAATCATTTGGGTGTAACAACTCTGTCATATTGACAGGCATAGAATTCAGTTGAACATTATGAATCCATAACTTATAAAAAAAATATGAGTACCACCACAAGATTAGATTGGCAGTGCCAAAGCATAGCTTACACATATTTTAATTCAATCCCAAGAGCATCACATAGTTCTGTAATAAACCCAGGAAGTTTACTTATATCATTTCCCTGAATATTTACTTCTAGGAATCATTTTTAACACTAGCTGTCAACATAGATAGCTAATTTTAGTTCAATACAGACTTCAGATCATCATTGAACCAAAGGTTCAATAACTCAAAGCCTAGTATATTATCATCTTAACCAGCTACCAACTTAACCACATTTTTTAGCAAAACCACTTGTTCTCTGATCAAACTAACAGCCAAAGATAACTGTACAAGTGACAAATGCCAAGTACTGGTAGTGTGAAATTAAGATACCTGTGTCACACTTTTGACCCGAGAATAACAGTAATCACAAACCTCTCTTATAACAATAAATTTTACAAGCTATCTAATATATTTCATCAATACAATTTCCTCCACTTAGCAATCCAAAGGGAATCAGATCCTCATCATACAAACACTAGGACAATACATTTGTGCTACTTAGGATAATCCTATCATCACAGAGAGAAATTTGGAGAGGATTCAAGTGGAGAAAAGAAAAGGGAGAATCCCCACTTACCCGTGGTCCTCGCTTAGAGATGGGAGAGGAAGCAGACCGGCGGTGAATATTGCCGTGTCGGCAAGGGGAGCACTGGTGGCGCTGAACCCGTGCCAAGCCGCGTTCATAGAGCTCACAGTGAGGAAGACGACACCACCTCCTCACCAAGGCACCAGGGCGATGCCAGAGGAGCGTCGGAGCACCATATCCTCGGCAACAGCACAAACCCTAGCCATCGGAGAGAGAGAAGTGTGGCTAGAAGAGGGCCCAAGGATCGAATCCAGCTGGGCTATTCGATGCAGCATCGTCGACTACCTCCACATGCAACACGGTGGCGGCCTAAGGGTCTAGAGATGGTCGGAATCGAGCGGCAACGACGAGAAACTTCTAGTCGCCAGAGAGGGGAAAGAGTGGGTGATAATGAATAAGCTCGAGAGAGAGAAGGGGGTTACTGGGCCGATGGATCGGTCCAGTGGCAACGGGTTGGGGTTTGACCCCAAGGCCAGTTGGGCCAAGTTGGGTCCAGATGGGCCCATTGGTAAGCCTGGCCCAATTTCAAAGGAAAAATAAGATATTTATCAAATCATTAAATGACCAAACTACCCCTGAACATAATTTATACCCTAGAAAAATCCCAAAAATACATATGATATATCAAAATGACCACAAAAAATAATATCTACCTAATAAAAATATAATTTTAATTATTTAAAATAAATATAAAGTAAAATAATTATTAACACCATTAAATCTTAAATGAAATGTTATAAAATAAAACAAAAACCCTAAAAATAAATAAAAAATCATCTTGGTGTATCAAAATAACTTTACTATTTTATAAAAATACTAACTTAGAGTTTTACAAAGAAAACATAAAAGAAATATTTAAAGACACTTAATTTTTTGATGAATTTTATAAAAATAAAGATAATACTTAATAAATTAATAAAATTCATTTTTAAGGTTTTGAATAAATATATTACACTAGAAAAATATTAAATTTATTATTAGAAAAGTCTTTAATATTTTAAATAATAAATCCTTACCTAATACCTATTTTGTGAATTCTTTAAAAATAATTGTTAAGTAAGAAATAATCACAATTCTTATAAAAATTTGAGCAATTAGTGTCTTTGTACTAAATTCCAAACCCATAACTTAAATTCATAATCAAATTTAAGTATAACTTTTAACTTTAAAATATTCTTTTAAAAATCTTATTAAGAATCCTTTTAAATAAACATTGGGTATCACCCATTTATATAAAATGGTGAATAATCATTATATCTTAACCATTATTAACGTAACTTTAAATTCTAACAAATTACTAAGAACATCTAATTATGCTCCCATTAAATAAATACAAATTATTTTCTTAATAAGCAAAACAAATTTAATCTAAATCATTCACTTAAATATAAAGTGAATAATTCCACACCTTAGTTATACCTATCATAAATCTAAAACTTGGGAATAATTAAAATATATTACATCTTAAGTTTACTTAACCTTTTAAAGTTAACTTTAGTCTCAAAACTTATAAACATCAGGTCTAATAAATCACTTATATTTTTATAGTTAACTTTGGTCTATTTAACAAGACATAAAGCATCTCAAGTCCCAACTAATAAATCAAACACCAAAAGACAATAATCATGTTCTATTAACAATGATGATTGTTTAAATCTTAGAAAGGAAATCTTTTCTTCAAATGTTATTCTTTTTGCCACTTCAAATAACAAAATTATAATAAGTTCTTCAACTCTTAACAACTCAATCCCAAGGACTTTTATCATAGTCACCACATGGCAATTAACCATAACCACATCATTTTATGCTTTACTTACATATTTTGGACTGTTAACACTTAGGTTCCTTATAAAGATCATTACTTATAAAGTAAAAATTTGAAGATAAACCAACACTGAAAAGAATCACTTGAATTCACTTCACTCAAAGTATTGGGGATTCAATTCGGGAGTTTTTCAAAATTCATAGCATTACTTATGCATAAAAGCATCTTGCTTCTTTAAACATTAGTCTTTACCGGACCAGTGATGCAGATTTCAAATATTGGATCTTACGTCGTCTCGAAGACCGTGAGTGCATAATCTTGCAATCACAAAAGGCAAGTTCACACTTGCTCATGTCCTTTTATTATGTTTTGTAAAGTATTTTGCAAATCCAGTGTTGTCATCACCTGCATTTGAAAAAGGTCTGAAAACCCTATTTTCCTAATAATGTGATTATAGGTTATTTACCATGAGGTAAGAACCTACTATAAAAGTTCCGGTGGTAAAGGAACATATTATCTAGGACCTAACAACCAATGTCGCCAGTGATTCTTGCGCCGTATATCACGCGTTAACCATGAGATTTGGAATGGAACAGAGAAGTCAGTTCTATCTTCTTCCTCTCGCATGAAGCCAGATGTGCAGGTCGTGGCTGTTATCACTCGTAGCGTGCATATTAATTGGTAATTCGTAGAGTATATGCAGCATATGGGTGGGAACCCTCAACGTCCCACGATAGTTCTGGCATCTAATGGTCTGTATAAACCATTGCCGTAATTCAATATGTGGGCATGGTGTACACCAAGGAGGCATGCAGGGTCGCGAAGGGGGCAGTGATTGGCTTGGATCTTAGACTGAGCCCCATACCAAGGAAGTATGGATAAGGTCATGAGTTGGTTGTGCAACAAGGCTAAGGTCTCTCATGGGTAAAGTAACGCACCTCTGCAGAGTGTAAGAACTGTAACTTGTTACTCCCTGTTCCGGGAAGGAGCTACGAACGCGGCGGGAAAGGAACTCCATGAAAGTTCTGGTAAACCTGTGAAGGCTGACGGACATAGCTTTTCAGAATAAAAGCAACCTTTGAAGAAATGTTTACAAAAACCTGCATTGCCTACGACCTATGGTCTGTGGCTGTAGTTATAGTGCATCAAACACTCCTTTTCTAGTGAACTTGCTGAGTACACTCGTACTCAATGTATCTTCTTAACCCTTGCTAGGTTCTAAAGCCAGTACAGATGATGTCTACATCAAGTCATTCTACAGAAATCATCATCAAAAGCTAAAGTTCTTCAATGAAGTCAAGAAGTCAACATATACATCAACTCAAGTGAAGACGAAGTTGCTGTTTAGATAAGAATAGAATCTCTAACCATAGAACCTACTTCTGTAAAGTATTGCAATAGCAGTAATGCAAGCCCCAATAGTTTAGATACTAGTCCATTAGTATATTAGTTTTGAGTTGATTATTTATAATTCTTCTTTGTAAGAAGATTCTTTCTCTCTCTTTAACCTAGAGTGTTCTCTGGATCTTGTGTAAAGAGTCGAGTTGTAACCTATAGTCATGTCTTGGACCTGCTGTGTTTCTGTTGTACCACTCTGAGGGATTTAATACTAGTGAACGATGTTTCATTGGTGTTATGTCAACGACTATAGTGTACTACATCATGCAGTGGTATGCTGGGTCACCGCAGTTGGTATCAGAGCATATGCTTTGACCTTAGGATTAAAACCCTTTTTGGAAGATCTATAGGTTGGATAGTGACTATAAAAGCCATCTTATCTAAACCAAATATTCTTATGACTTGTGATGAGTTTCCACTTGAGGATAACCTTGTCACACTTAAGTTTGATGCTTTGGTCATCTTTCTAAAAAGTCGTTATCCATCTTTTCTCAGTATTGTGCTAGTTAGTGCCTTCTGAAGGAGACGTAAACCACCAAGATACTTTAGGAAAGATAATTGGTCACAGTAGATTAGGATCAAGTTTAAGATTTCAATTGGAGTAGTTTAAATGGTATAGCCTAACCATAGAATTGAAGAAGAGTAGTAAAATATTATTATTAATTGATAACCATAGAAAATATGATGAATACCATCAGGATAAATGTGATGTAATGAGTAGTAATCATATGGGATTCACTTGAGAATTCTATATGAGGAGTAGAATTCGGTTAAGATTCAATATAAGTGTAATAAGGAGTAAAGTTATCAATGTGAGATTAGCTCTTGAATCATGATAAATAGGTAAAACATAACAAGATCATGGTGAGATTAGCTTTGAAACCATGATGAGAATATAATATGAAAGATAATTAGTAAATTATATTGATGTAGAAGTAAGGAAATAACATGGTGGAACTATGATAGAAGTCATAGGTGCTAGAAAATTCCAATAATCTCTGGTTTAAGAAACCTATTAGTTGTTTGGAGTGATCATATGAGGTTAGTTTACTAATAAAGAAAGGTTGGTTATAGTTAAGCATTCCAAAAGTGAGACAAAAGGTTAGTCAAAAACAAATTGAGCCCACTTTGCTTAAGATTATCCAATTGCAATTGAGCAATTTGGGTAATGTTGAGACAAAATATAGTTTGACCCTAAGTGCTAAGTATCACAACGTAAACCTATATGAGGAGGTGCCATATACTACACAACTAAGCCTAAATTCTAGAGATATTATACTCAATTACTATATTCTAGGCTTAGAATATTGTGTGTTATATGTACCACATTTGGATTTATTTGTTTTTCTTGGATCTTCTTGATTGACTAGATCTGTACATAAAGTTTGACTTGGTGTGCAAATGCATGTTGTAACATCCAGTCACTACTTGATGTTATAGACCTAGATAGAGTAAGGGAATTCGTGTAAGGGAGTGACGAATTTCAAAGACCAAAATGAAGACTTACATGAAGAATGAAGCCAAGTGTAAGGATTATCAACTCAATTTGGAGGATGGATCAAGCTTAGATCATTATTAGTCAGCAACAAGAAGTGATGAACTTAGTTCAATCAAAATAAGTAATTTTGCTAAGAAGTCAATGGAGTAATTATGCAAGTTCATGGAAGTATCATGATTAAATACAAAGAAGTAGCTTTGAAACCAAAATGGTATTCAAGCTCTGAAAATTCAGAGAGAATGCCAGAGGTATATCGGAAACCATAGGGTAATACATATACCCTAGGATGGTTCGCAACTAGTAAATATCTGCAGCTGGTATGTGATCCATAGTCGGTATCCTGTCCGCAGCCGGTGTTGGTTGACATAGTTAACCAAATCATCTTAAAAGTTGCATAAAGAGCATAAAACTTGGCCTAACCTAAGTAGGATCTAAAGGAGTATAAACATTAAAGCGATCGTCTTTCGAGGCGCTTCGCGAAGTCAGACCTATTGAAGCGAAATATCCAAATAGTAAGTAAGACCAATAATGCTGAAAGATTCACTTCGGAGATCCACAAATGTGTGGATACACCGTATAATCTTTCATAAGACCTTAACTTGGTAAAGTATAAGATAGATAGAGACCAATATTCTCTTTATGAAGCCATCAAATACTAAATAGACAGGTTGAAGAATATTAGTAAACCCTAAGGGGGAGAGTAAACATTATAAATGAAAGTTGAAGAAGTACCATAGGTAATAATGAAAGAATATCTAAAGCTTAGTAAGGTAAAAGCTTGAAGGGTATAAAAGATTAATTCAAATAGACTAATTCTAAAAGAAAAACAACTCTTAAATGACACTTAAGAGGGAATAAAGTACATCCAATTGGACATGTGTAGAGGAACAAGAAATTCCAATGGGTATGGACCAAAAGTGTTCAAATCCAATTTTCAGAAGGACTACCAGTATAAACCAATACCATCACAAATCAAAAGTTAGTCTTTTGACCATAGTTATTGTTTAATAGAGTTAAAAACCCTGGTTTAGTAAGACTTCCTGGACCTTATATAGTATAGCAAGGAAGTTTTATGATCAAGTAAAAGAATTGGATTAGGATACCTAATCAGAATAAGGAACTAAAGAAGAGACCCCAAATTTAAGGAATTAGAATAAGGACATATCCCTAAGGGACTAAAATAAAAGGAACTTTGGAATATTGGATACAACTAGTTGGAGATTGTCAAGTATAATGAGAATTCAAGAAAAGGATTTGGATATGGGATACTACAATTATTCCCATTTGAGGTTACCATGGAGTTGAGAAATGTCATCACCAATACAAGACAATTCCTCATTCAGAAACATGAGAGTATACGAACTTCGAGGACGAAGTTTATCTTAAGGGGGAGAGTCTGTAACATCCCAGGATTAGCACCTAGAATTATAGAGGACGCAGGTGTATGCATTGCATTCATGCATCAGAAAATCCGGATAGTTTTCGCGCAAAAGTAAAGAAGCTATAGAGGGATCGAGGTCTCTCTTGTTCTGATGGAGACATCAGGACAGGTGCGATGGATTTCGACATGACCTCTATAGCATTTCTGTGTTTGAGGGAAAAGCAATTCAAATTTGAATATTCAAAACATATATTTAAATTGCAATAGAATAAAATTATAATTAGAAATAGTGTTACAATTATACTCACATACTTGAGAGATTATTTATGATTGGGATATAATTAAATCACAAGTAAAAAAATAAAGAAAATAAAAGAATTAGTCTATAGTATAATATGGATATATATAATCCTAATTACAATGGAATAAATGGGACCAATTCAATAAAATGAAATTATTATATTAATAATCTTTATATATATACATATAGTAATGTTGTCCTTTTACAAAAGAAGACTGAAAGTGCATTACATTAAATAAATAATAATAAAAAAAGGGGGAATTACATAAGTGGAGTAACTCAAATAATTTTATTACAAGAACAAATATATATTACATTGTCTTTACAAATGAATGGAATAATAAAAATAAAACAAGTAAAAACATACAACAATATAATTTTTTTCAATATTCAACATAAAAGAAATTACAATATATAATAAAAAGAAAATCTAAAGTATTTCTCCTGTACACTCTTGTATTTTATTTTCTTCTCTTCACATTCTTTACTCCTGCAAAACAAACAAGAAATAAAACAAAACAGAAATAAAAAAGGGTTATGTTGGTTAGTTTTGCTCTCAGTCTTAAAGTGAAATGCACTGTTGATAGTCATCATTGAGCTAGAAAGGAACAAGGGGCAAGTTTCACCAAATAAAGCATCTGTTCTTATCAGATGTGTAGCCTCAGTCCTACATCATTGGCAGTAAGAGGGGAAAGTTTCACCAGAGGAGATAGAAAGGAAGAAGTAAAACCACTGCAATTACTTGTGCTAATCTACAACAGAGCAAGCTAGTAGGCAAGCAGCATACACATAATTGCATGTGTGTGTGCTGTCAGCACAAGAAAGCCTCAAAGATAGATAAGAGTGAACCATCCGTACCAGTACTGCTACTTCATCCTTTCCACACACACAGAAACACATAAAACCATACCAGCAATTCTCATTATCCCAAGAACACCACCAAGGACATTGTTGTTATTATCAGATCTCTCCCAAGAACACATAAACCGCAGGAAACCAACTTGCCACCAAATAAGAACATCTCTGTTCTTATCTATCAATCATTACACCACAATGATCCCAACAACCAGCATACACAATAGCTTCCACAAACCAGTGGAAGAATATGTGGGAACAGGAAGAGGAAGGAGAGAGGAAGCTTACCAACAGCAAGAGGAACTGGCCAACAATAGCACAAGGGGAGGGGCCAGCAGCAAGGAAAGCAGGCCACCAACAGCATTAGGAGGGCAGAGTAACAAGAAGAGGAGCCAACAAAAACACCACAAGAAAACTCTAATCCAAACCTCACATCCCAGTTAAAGGTCAATCACTTTTCCCTTTGATGCTTGTTCTCATCATAATAAGGAAAAAAGGGAGAGTTGTGAGAAAAGGTACTTTCAGAATTGCATACAAGTGGTATGCAAAATCATCACCAAGTATTTAGGAAATAATAACATTTGTTATTTTCAAACTAGCCCAATTAACATCATATCATTTCACTATGGAGCATACTACTATGCACACTCTAATGAGGCACCACAGTAGAGTATCCACCAATAATGGAAGCCATTATAGGTAAAATGATAACCATAAATGTTATCAAAATCAAGTGCCTCAGCCTTTGCATCATTGGCTAGGTCAAGAATTTCCTTCACAAAAATCAACCATAGCAACTGATCTTAGACAGGAAAATAACATCCATGCGCTATTCAGCTTCAGACCATCATCATTAGCTTATTATCTAGTTTTACTAGATAAGAATACCAACAAATCACAGCTGCTAGGCTACAGGGCACATTCCCAGAGGGTAGCATCTCTATGCCTAACAGATTCAGAATGTCTTGAGCACTAACTCAAGTCCATTTTCTTAAATCCACAAATCATTTTCCTATAAAGATTCAGGAATCATTTAAAATGGTTGTTATCATATAGGAAGTGTACTCATATTAGCCACTCAGTTACACTTACTAATCAAACAATCCTATCATTTCCCTAGTCAACCATCTAGGAAATCATTTATCCAGTTATGAAGATATTGGTAGATAAAGAAAATCTACATTGTATATCCCAATTCATATTTGTCCAAGGACATGCCTTTGTAAGATATGATAATCAATAGCTCATTAAAAGCCATCTGCAAGCAACCAACATTAAAAATTTAGATCATTTTCCTAACTATATGGCTAGGAATCATTTAGGTGTAACAACTCTGTCATATTGACAGGCATAGACTTCAGTTGAACATTATGAATCCATAACTTATAAAAAAATATATGAGTACCACCACAAGATTAGATTGGCAGTGCCAAAGCATAGCTTACACATATTTTAATTCAATCCCAAGAGCATCACATAGTTCTGTAATAAACCCAGGAAGTTTACTTATATCATTCCCCTGAATATTTACTTCTAGGAATCATTTTTAACACTAGCTGTCAACATAGATAGCTAATTTTAGTTCAATACAGACTTCAGATCATCATTGAACCAAAGGTTCAATAACTCAAAGCCTAGTATATTATCATCTTAACCAACTACCAACTTAACCACATTTTTTTTAGCAAAACCACTTGTTCTCTGATCAAACTAACAACCAAAGATAACTGTACAAGTGACAAATGCCAAGTACTGGTAGTGTGAAATTAAGATACCTGTGTCACACTTTTGACCTGAGAATAACAGTAATCACAAACCTCTCTTCTAACAATAAATTTTACAAGCTATCCAATATATTTCATCAACACAATTTCCTCCACTTAGCAATTCAAAGGGAATCAGATCCTCATCATACAAACACTAGGACAATGCATTCGTGCTACTTAGGATAATCCTATCATCACAGAGAGAAATTTGGAGAGGATTCAAGTGGATAAAAGAAAAGGGAGAATCCCCACTTACCCGTGGTCCTCGCTTAGAGATGGGAGAGGAAGCAGACCGGCGGTGAAGATTGGCGTGGCGGCAAGGGAAGCACCGGTGGCGCTCAACCTGCGCCAAGCCGCGTTCATGGAGCTTACAATGAGGAAGACGACACCACCTCCTCACCAAGGCACCAGGGCGATGCCAGAGGAGCGTCGGAGCACCACATCCTCGGCAACAACACAAACCCTAGCCATCAGAGAGAGATAAGTGTGGCTAGAAGAGGGCCCAAGGATCGAATCCAGCTGGGCTATTCGATGCAGCATCATTGACTACCTCCACATGCAACACAGTGGCGACCTGAGGGTCTAGAGATGGTCGGAATCGAGCAGCGACGACGAGGAACTTCCAGTCGCCAGAGAGGGGAAAGAGTGGGTGAGGATGAACAAGCTCGAGAGAGAGAAGAAGTCTTGGTAGATGGACCAGTCAATTATAACGGTTGGGTTTGACCCCAAGGACAGTTGGGCCAAGTTGGGTCCAGATGGGCCCATTGGTAAGCTTGGCCCAATTTCAAATGAAAAATAAGAAAATAAGATATTTCTCAAATCACTAAATGACCAAACTACCCCTGAACATAATTTATACCCTATAGAAATCCCAAAAATATATATGATATATCAAAATGACCACAAAAAATAATATCTACCTAATAAAAATATAATTTTAATTATTTAAAATAAATATAAAGTAAAATAATTATTAACACCATTAAATCTTAAATGAAATGTTATAAAATAAAACAAAAACCCTAAAAATAAATAAAAAATCATTTTGGTGTATCAAAATAACTTTACTAATTTATAAAAATACTAACTTAGAGTTTTACAAATAAAACATAAAACAAATATTTAAAGACACTTAATTTTTTGATGAATTTTATAAAAATAAAGATAATACTTAATAAATTAATAAAATTCATTTTTAAGGTTTTGAATAAATATATTACACTAGAAAAATATTAAATATATTACTAGAAAAGTCTTTAATATTTTAAATAATAAATCCTTACCTAATACCTATTTTGTGAATTCTTTAAAAATAATTGTTAAGTAAGAAATAATCACAATTCTTATAAAAATTTGAGCAATTAGTGTCTTTGTACTAAATTCCAAACCCATAACTTAAATTCATAATCAAATTTAAGTATAACTTTTAACTTTAAAATATTCTTTTAAAAATCTTATTAAGAATCCTTTTAAATAAACATTGGGTATCACCCATTTATATAAAATGGTGAATAATCATTATATCTTAACCATTATTAACGTAACTTTAAATTCTAACAAATTACTAAGAACATCTAATTATGGTCCCATTAAATAAATACAAATTATTTTCTTAATAAGCAAAACAAATTTAATCTAAATCATTCACTTAAATATAAAGTGAATAATTACACACCTTAGTTATACCTATCATAAATCTAAAACTTAGGAATAATTAAAATATATTACATCTTAAGTTTACTTAACCTTTTAAAGTTAACTTTAGTCTCAAAACTTATAAACATCAGGTCTAATAAATCACTTATATTTTTATAGTTAACATTGGTCTATTTAACTCAAGACATAAAGCATCTCAAGTCCCAACTAATAAATCAAACACCAAAAGACATTAATAATGTTCTATTAACAATGATGATTGTTTAAATCTTAGAAAGGAAATCTTTTCTTCAAATGTTATTCTTTTGCCACATCAAATAACAATATTATAATAAGTTCTTCAAATCTTAACAACTCAATCCCAAGGACTTTTATCATAGTCACCACATGGCAATTAACCATAACCACATCATTTTATGCTTTACTTACATATTTTGGACTGTTAACACTTAGGTTCCTTATAAAGATCATTACTTATAAAGTAAAAATTTGAAGATAAACCAACTCTGAAAAGAATCACTTGAATTCACTTCACTCAAAGTATTGGGGATTCAATTTGTGAGTTTTACAAAATGCATAGTATTACTTATGCATAAAAGCATCTTGCTTCTTTAAACATTAGTCCTTAGCGGACCAATGATGTAGATTTCAAATATTGGATCTTACGTCGTCTCGAAGACCGTGAGTGCATAATCTTGCAATCACAAAAGGCAAGTTCACACTTGCTCATGTCCTTTTATTATGTTTTGTAAAGTATTTTGCAAATCCAGTGTTGTCATCACCTGCATTTGAAAAAGGTCCGAAAACCCTATTTTCCTAATAATGTGATTATAGATTATTTACCATGAGGTAAGAACCTACTATGAAAGTTCTGGTGGTAAAGGAACATATTATCTAGGACCTAACAACCAATGTCGCCAGTAATTCTTGCGTCGTATATCACGCGTTAACCATGAGATTTGGAATGGGACAGACAAGTCATCTATATCTTCTTCCTCTCGCATGAAGCCGGATATGTAGGTCATGGCTGTTATCACTCGTAGCATGCATATTAATTGGTAGTTCGTAGAGGATATGCAGCATATGGGTGGGAACCTGTAACATCCCAAAAATACTTAACTTGGATCATCAAACTCTAATCATCAAATATAGGGTTAACAAAAACTTTGCTAAAATAAAAACATGAAAGCATGCATGTGGGTATGCCTTTCATTTTGAATTCTTTTTAACCAACTTGTTTGTGTGTTCCTTTGCTTGTAAATGGATGCTTAGGTGAAATAAACATCATCTAAACAATTCCCAAACTTTTCTCAAAGACAAGTAAATCAAAACAAATAAAATAAGGGAATGGTCATTTTGACCAATTTAACTCACATGCCTACTTTGGCTGTCTCAAACTTTCAGAACTTAACAGAAACTTTTCTGGATCTTTGCACCCCTTGATTGTACTCATAACAAAGTATCAAGGCCCACCTTGTGATCATCCAGAAACATTCAAATGCATAGTTTAAAGGACAGTTCAAAATTAAATCTTTATCATATGGGAAGATCCCACTTTTTCAAAAACCACTCAAACAAGCTCAACTTTCAAAACCCAAGCATCTGCAGACTCACCAGCACCTACCTAGCACACCCACCAAAAATCTTTTCAAAATTCAAAACTTGAATTCATGCGGCCATTTCATCAAACACCTTGCATATGCAAATCAAATAAAATCCAATCACTATTTGGAGCAGTGATTTGAGCCTATCTTGTTCCCTATCTAGCTCACAACCATCTCAGTAGATCATCTAGCAAGTTAAACCAAGCACTAGCCTCACTGTAAGCTGGGCAATGACATCAATGGTGAAAAGCCGAAGCTCACCATGCCACCCCAGTGTAGACAGCAAGCTAGGAGAGAAACTAGTCGTGCCAACCTTGTCTGGAAGATCACCCATGCCTCACCACCCCCTCTCGACCAGCCCTATCTCGAAGACATCGACCAGAGCACCCAGGAACGCCGCGCCCGTGCCTTTGTCAACCATGCCGAGCGTGCGCCAGAGCGCCACCCTCGACCGACACCCACAGACCGCGCGACGCCCTCATCGCGTGCATACATGATTGCCTCCGACCCAGGAGACCGCCAGACATCACCGTTCGTTGCCCCATGACGCATAGCCACCACTCACCGTCGAAGACGCCGCCTCTGCCGTGCAGAGCATCGCGCGTTCCAGACCAAACCACCCGCCCCTACGCACGCATTAAAGCTGTAGAGCATCGCCAGGAGACCACCAAGCGATCGCCACCGCCGGCCATGCCTCTAGCCGCCCGTATCCATGTCGCCACCATCGCCTGTCCATCCCGTTCGGTCTCATCGTCGCGACTATAAATTGTCACATCCCAAAATTTTCTAAATTTTGAAATGTGAAAAATAAATAATTATTGAAATTTAGGGTGAAAAGAAACTTTTTATTTCTAAATAGAAACATTAAAACCCATCTTGAGCAAACTTTGAATAAAATTTGAATCCAACTAAATTCAAATCAAGTGATATGCATTCTTCATAAATGCATCTTGAAATTTAAACACTTGGAAAATAAACCAAAACTCTAAAACCCTAATGGAATAAAGTTAATACAAATTCAAATAAAATAAAGGGATAAAGAATATTCAAAATAAAATAGTATGACAAAACCCCAATAAGAATTATTAATTAAATCATGGGAAAATAATAATTGGAATTTACCCAAGTAGAATAAAAGTTATTTAATTAACTTAAATGGAATCAAAGAATTATTTGAAATTAAATTTATATGGAATTAAAACCATATTTGATTTTGTTTGAAATAAAAACAAATGCCAATTTAAATGAATTAATAAATCATATTGAAATACTTTAAATAATTCAAAGTGAAGTATTTAACATCATATTGAATAAACAAAGTCTACTGAAAAGGTTTTGAGAAAATAAGAAATCAAATAAGAATTTAAATTATACTAAAACCCTATTTGGTTAAAGACAAGTGACTAGTTTGAATAAATAATAAATCATATAAGAATACAAGAAAATTATTTAAAAAGGTCTTTAAAATACGTGTTTGAACAGAACAGAATTTATTGAAAAGTTTGAAAAGATTTGAGCTGAAAAAGGGTTTGAAATCATTTGAACAAATTCAAACAGAAAATGAAAGTGGAAAAAGAAAAGGAAAACAGAACAAGAAAAAATGGAAACCATCCAGCCCAGCTAGCCCACCTGGCCAGCAACGCAGCCCACTCCCTCTAGCCCAAAACGTTTGCTTGTCACTCGCGAATCGACCCACAACCTCACTGACTCAGCGACCCTACCATTTTCCCTCTCAATCACGGACGACGTTGCCCCACCGCCAGGTCATCGTCTCACTCACCAGCCCGCTGACCACGCCCTCTCCCGGCCGTTTCTGCCGTTAACTCCTCAGCGTAAATTCGCGGTAATGGCTCAGTGATTAATGCTCGAGACCACACTCGATTTATAGCCCAGTCTTCGTCTCTGTTTATCCACAGACATCACTCCCTCTCGGCCACCAGGCTGCAAGAATTGCAAGCCCAAGCACCCACGGCTCCGACGACTTCACTGGCCGATTCCGGCGACGTCGACCCTCCCCTTGCCTCCCGGTACCCACGAGCTAAGTCCCCATCTTCTTGCACATCTCCCTGTACGACTCAATCCCTCAAGCGCGCTCCGAACCGTCGGCAAGGACAACCTCTGAACACCGCCGTCGTCTGCCACTTCTCCGGCGAAGGCCCCTGGTAAAACCCGATCTCCCTTTCCACTAGCTTTGATGCTCCTGTGCACGTGACACTCCTACGCATCTAACTGTGCCCTCCGCTTGTCTCAGCGAGCCTTCAATCCTCGCTTCCGACAACGAACAGACGAGCCCGACGCTGCCGCGAACTCAGATGAGCAATCGCCGCCGCTCCCGTCCGCGCATCGAGTAGCTGAGACCACCTTGAGCTTCACTGAAACCACGCGAGCACGGTAAGAACCTCCGTTCCATCTCTTGCTTCCCGGATTCGCAAGCCATCAAGACAGCCGCACATTGCCTAGCCGCCGCGTTCTCGGTCATAGCGCCGTAGCCGTTAGATCGCGATCGTCTGGTTAAGATTAGATTTTAGCTGAAGGTGTAAGTTTTGATCTGTGCCGCATGATCTTATTTAGATCCAACGCTGCACAGAGCTCAATCCGCGCGAACCGTTATTGTCCAATAAGGAAGCGCCACGTGGCGAGACTCTGGTTTTAAAAAAACAGAATTTGATCTATTACATATGCAAACTTGTAAAATTCATAACTTTAAATCTACACGTCCAAATGTTGCAAATTTTATATCACTGGAATCAGCAAAACAAGTAATTTTCAACCATGCACTTTGTTTAATGTTTTGCTTCTTCAAAATTGGTTGAATTTGCAGAAACATGTGTAGGCATAATTTGAATATAAAAATTGTTCTAGAAATATTTTTAAGTTAAAATATTTTCTAAGTGGTTTTTTTTGAACCTACTGACCATAGAAACCAACTTTTGGGCTTAGAAACATATTTTTTGAGACTAAGGACTAAATCCTTGGTTTAAACCATTTCTAACTAAATAAAATTATTGAATATGGTTTAGAAATGATTTATTGAGTAAAACCTTTGGGAAATGATGTGATTCAAACCTTCTGACCCTAAACACCAAGTTTTGAGATTTAAAAAAAATTTATGAACCCTATAAAGTTATTGCTTTGCAAAAGACATTTCCAACAACATAAAATAACACTTTGGTTTAATATTTGGTTTATGGGGTGAAACCTTTTGCAAATGGTTTTACCACTTTTGTAAATGACCAATATGAGCTTTAAAATGTTTAGAGCCTAGTAGAAACCACTTTACCAAATAAAATCATCTTTTGCATGCTTGCATGCATTATCATGTTATTGCTATTTTATGTGGTGAAATTGTTTGAATGCTAGTTGAATATGTGTTTGCTTGATTGAATTATAGTGAAGTTAGAAGAGTGTGATATTTGCAAGATTAAGAAGTGAACCAACATTCTCTACTAAAAAGGCAAGTGACACTATCATCCATGTCCTACTATTTTCATTACACTTAGTGGATTTTTGTAACATGCATGATAAGGACTACTATATTTTATGCTATGCTAAATCCTAATAGGATATCATTATATCTCCCTTAGTGGAAACAATGTAGTTGTAGTAAGCTTAGCCTTGCTATATATTTGGGATGGGATACATGTTATGATTATATGAAGTGTTGAAAAGATATATGTTTTATATAATAAAACAAGTACTTAATGAACCACCTGGGTGGACAAGGATACTCAAGTTTTGGACAAGGTGGCAACAAAGGGAACCATGTTTATATGGCTATCTTTTTGGATGTGCACTAGAAGAAAACCATCCAGGGACTTAGAGATTGATCATGTTTCTCGTACAGTGGCTTCCGTGTACAGCCACGTGTTAAATGGGCTCTGACTTAGTCAACTACATAGTGGAAGACCCATGCATTGGCATCTTCAGGTTAACTAGAATTGTGTAAGGGAAATTTATCCCTACATTGGTGCCTGGTTGACAAGATAGCATTGTGTATTGGGAGGACTTCTATGGAAAGACTTTGTCACATTCTCGATCTGCCGGTACTCCATTTTGGTGAGTACTTATCCAGCGACCACTGGTGGCGTCAAGACGAGATTGTGTCATGTGGGTAAAGTGTACAACTTCTGCAGAAGATCAAATTCTAAGTACTTAGCCGTGTCCCTGGTTACGGACAACTCTGTGCAACTAAGGCCTGAAGCTATGGAAGATCTCGACATTCCAATTTCTCAAAGTAAAACTTGATGGTGTCAACAAGGGATTAGAAGCACTTGGAGTTTTCCAAGGAGTTCAAAAAGATTGTCAAAAGATCAAAAATATTTTGAAATGATAGGATAAAATTATATTTATTTTTGCAAATGAGCCTAAACCCTACTTAGCCAAATATGCATGTATTGATAGGATCCACTTATTTCTACATAGTAGTGAAACTTGCCAATACAATTCAAATGTATTGACCCTTGTGGCTGCAACTTATTATGTTGCAGGTTTGTTTGAAGTTAGTAAAGTGTGTTGAATAGGATTATAAGTCTACAACCAACATGATTGCCTGTGGCACTTTGAAGATGAAGGACTCCATGCTATATAGTTATTCTGCTGCATTATAATGAGATAGCCAAATGAGCTATGTAAGATGTAATGAATTATTTTATTCCTGGTTATAAAGTTGTATTATGACCTTTGTTTCTTGATATTACATCTTAACTGTGGATGCTAGCTATTGATCCAGGGACTAGCATTGTAAACACAGGGATCTCTACCTTATTAAAGGTTGGGACCTCTACAGATGGTATCAGAGCACTGTGTTGCCTGTAGGTTTGTAACCCTAGGATTGGACAAAACCCCTTAGAAAAATAAGAGTTATATTTGTTTCAAAACTTATTTACAAACAATCTTGTAATTTCTTTCCTCAACCTTTTTGGTTTTGATTCTACATCTCTTCCTTTTCAAAACTTGATGGACAAAGCCTAAACCATGAGCAAAGACTTCAACTTGAGCAAAGGACTTCACCAACTCAAATGACTTCAACTTCAACATCATCAAAGATTTCAACTTTATTTTCACCAAGGACTTCAACTTGGATATCACTAAGGATTGCAAGTGAGCCAAGAGACATTGCTCAAGACTTGAAGACTAAGGAAA
The DNA here is from genome assembly GCA_023614405.1 of Avena insularis. NCBI lineage: Eukaryota > Viridiplantae > Streptophyta > Magnoliopsida > Poales > Poaceae > Avena > Avena insularis. The sequence goes on along the minus strand of CM042685.1, from coordinate 215,276,165 downwards.
CACAACTTAGAAGGAACCATCATCACCTTTGAAGTTTTGTGACCAAGATGCAAGGAATTCTCCAAGGGTACAAGGATCTTGTTCATGAAGAAGCAACCAAGAAGGATGGAATGATCTCAAGTGAACCATATTGTTGGACCACCATATTAATTTTAGATCAAACACACCAACTATTGTGGTGCAGCAAAAATATTTTGTTGCCTAAAAATGTGCTTGAAACTTGTTGTTTGATTGGAATGTTTGTTGTGATTGCTTGCACATTGCTTGTGTGAACTGTGTTGTGTGTGATTAAAATTATTTCCTTAGAAATCTTTTGCCTATTATAATCCCAATCCAACCCAAACAGATGACTACTCCAAGAGACTCCAACATCAAGGATGGTAACAACAATAACAACCAAGAGATGCACATGAGAGAACTCATAACAACCCAAAACCAGTTGAACCAAGTGACAACTCAGATTTTAGCCAACTACAATAAGTTAGACCCAACCATGCAATTTTTTTTGAATCCCAAACCCAATTGTTGCAAAGGATGACAAACCAAATGATCAACATGGGAGACAACCTTTCCCAAGGAGTTTGTGACAACAAGGATGTCAAGGATGATATTCTAGAAGGAACTCAAGCTTACAATATTTGTGGAGACAAGGATCACACTTCCAAAGAGCATGAATATCAATGCCCCAATTGTGAAGAGAAACATCCAACTAATCAATGCCCCACATCTCAAGCTACTTGTTTCCTATGTGAAGGAAATAATCATGTCCCTATACAATGCCCCATCTATTCCATAGTTCAACAAAGGAAACAAGGTGGAATACATCAAGAGTTTGGAAAACCCCATGAGGAAACAACTTCTATCAAGAAGGATGAAGACAAAGGCCAATCTCAGCTTGCACCTCCATGCACTATGACTCACCTTGATGGACAAAAGAGGAAACATATGTATTATCCAAGGAAACGATTAAGAAAACCAGGAGAATTTCCCACCTCTGAGGTGAGATGTGAAGATCATGAACTAGAAGAACTCCTAGCTTTGGAGAGACCCAAGAAGAAGAAGAAATGCCCCAACCCTAGCAAGAAGGATATTACCCAAGAGCAATGTTACACTTGCAAAGAGATGGGAAACTATTCCAATGATACCAGAGAAGAAGAAGAACAAGGGAAATAAACAAGAGGCAATGATAACAAAGGAAAAGAAATATATCAGCCAAGTGATGTGTTTCAAATGCAAAGAACTAGGCCATTATGCAAACAAGTGCCTAGAGAAGATACAACAAGATCCCAAGTAAGCCAAGATGTAATCTAGTTGGAAACTTTTAAGGGTGGTAGTACCCTAGTTGCTTTGAACCAACTTGTAACCCCTATCATTCCCAAATCTCAGGACGAGATTTCTTTTAAGGGTGGTAGCCTGTCACATCCCAAAATTTTCCAAATTTTGAAATGTGAAAAATAAATAAACAAAATAAATAATTGTTGAAATTTAGGGTGAAATGAAACTTTTTATTTCTAAATAGAAACATTAAAACCCATCTTGAGCAAACCTTGAATAAAATTTGAATCCAACTAAATTCAAATCAAGTGATATGCATTCTTCATAAATGCATCTTGAAATTTAAACACTTGGAAAATAAACCAAAACTCTAAAACCCTAATGGAATAAAGTTAATACAAATTCAAATAAAATAAAGGGATAAAGAATATTCAAAATAAAATAGTATGACATTAACCAAATTCTATGCCATTTGATTAAAGATAAAACCCCAATAAGAATGATTAATTAAATCATGGGAAAATAATAAATGGAATTTACCCAAGTAGAATAAAAGTTATTTAATTAACTTAAATGGAATCAAAGAATTATTTGAAATTAAATTTATATTGAACTAAAACCATATTTGATTTTGTTTGAAATAAAAACAAATGCCAATTTAAATGAATTAATAAATCATATTGAAATACTTTAAATAATTCAAAGTGAAGTATTTAACATCATATTGAATAAACAAAGTCTACTGAAAAGGTTTTGAGAAAATAAGAAATCAAATAAGAATTTAAATTATACTAAAACCCTATTTGGTTAAAGACAAGTGACTAGTTTGAATAAATAATAAATAATATAAGAATACAAGAAAATTATTTAAAAAGGACTTTAAAATACGTGTTTGAACAGAACAAAATTTATTGAAAAGTTTGAAAAGATTTGAGCTGAAAAAGGGTTTGAAATCATTTGAACAAATTCAAAACAGAAAATTAAAATGTAAAAAGAAAAGGAAAACAGAACAAGAAAAAATGGAAACCAGCCAGCCCAGCCCAGCTAGCCCACCTGGCCAGCAACGCAGCCCACTCCCTCTAGCCCAAAACGTTTGCTTGTCACTCGCGAATCGACCCACAACCTCACTGACTCAGCGACCCTACCATTTTCCCTCTTAATCACGGACGACGTTGCCCCACCGCCAGGTCATCGTCTCACTCACCAGCCCGCTGACCATGCCCTCTCCCGGCCGTTTCTGCCGTTAACTCCTCAGCGTAAATTCGCGGTAATGGCTCAGTGATTAATGCTCGAGACCATGCTCGATTTATAGCCCAGTCTTCCTCTCCGTTTATCCACAGACATCACTCCCTCTCGGCCACCAGGCTGCAAGAATTGCAAGCCTAAGCACCCACGGCTCCGACGAGCTCACCGGCCGATTCCGGCAACGTCGACCCTCCCCCTGCCTCCCGGTACCCACGAGCTTACTCCCCATCTTGTTGTGCATCTCCCTGTATGACTCAATCCCTCGAGCGCACTCCGAACCGTCGGCAAGGACAACCTCTGAACACCGCCGTCGTGTGCCACTTCTCCGGCGAAGGCCCCTAGTAAAACCCAATCTCCCTTTCCACTAGCTTTGATGCTCCTGTGCACGTGACACTCCTACGCATCTAATTGTGCCCTCCGCTTGTCTCAGCGAGCCTTCAATCCTCGCCTCCGACAACAAACAGACGAGCCCGACGCCGCCGCGAAGTCAGACGAGCAATCGTCGCCGCTCCCGTCCGCGCATCGAGTAGCCGAGACCACCTTGAGCTTCACTGAAACCACGCGAGCACGGTAAGAACCTCCATTCCATATCTTGCTTCCTAGTTCGCCGGCAACGTCACTGACAGAGCCGCGCCGCCGCACAGCCGCCGTCTAGCGCCGCCAGTTCCTGGTCATAGCGCCGTAGCCATTAGATTGCGATCGTCTGGTTAAGATTAGATTTTAGCTGAAGGTGTAAGTTTTGATCTGTGCCGCACGATCTTATTTAGATCCAACGCTCCACAGAGCTAAATCCGCGCGAACCATTATTGTCCAATAAGGAAGCGCCACGTGGCCAGACTCTGGTTTTAAAAAAACAGAATTTTTGATCTATTACATATGCAAACTTGTAAAATTCATAGCTTTAAATCTACACGTCCAAATTTTGCAAATTTTATATCACTGGAATTAGCAGGACAAGTAATTTGCAACCATGCACTTTGTTTAATGTTTTGCTTCTTCAAAATTGGTTGAATTTGCAGAAACATGTGTAGGCATAATTTGAATATAAAAATTATTCTAGAAATATTTTTAAGGTGAAATATTTGCTAAGTGGTTTTTTTTAACCTACTGACCATAGAAACCAACTTTTGGGCTTAGAAACATATTTTTTGAGACTAAGGAATAAATCCTTGGTTTAAACCATTTCTAACTAAATAAAATTATTGAATATGGTTTAGAAATGATTTATTGAGTAAAACCTTTGGGAAATGATGTGATTCAAACCTTCTGACCCTAAACACCAAGTTTTGAGATTTAAAAAAAATTGATGAACCCTATAAAGTTATTGCTTTGCAAAAGACATTTCCAACAATATAAAATAACACTTTGGTTTAATATTTGGTTTATGGGGTGAAACCTTTTGCAAATGGTTTTACCACTTTTGTGAATGACCAATATGAGCTTTAAAATATTTATAGCCTAGTAGAAACCACTTTACCAAATAAAATCATCTTTTGCATGCTTGCATGCATTATCATCTTATTGATATTTTATGTGGTGAAATTGTTTGAATGCTAGTTGAATATGTATTTGCTTGATTGAATTGTAGTGAAGTTAGAAGAGTGTGATATTTTCAAGATTAAGAAGTGAACCAACATTCTCTACTAAAAAGGCAAGTGACACTATCATCCATGTCCTACTATTTTCATTACACTTAGTGGATTTTTGTAACATGCATGATAAGGACTACTATATTTTATGCTATGCTAAATCCTAATAGGATATCATTATATATCCCTTAGTGGAAACAATGTAGTTGTAGTAAGCTTAGCCCTGCTATATATTTGGGATGGGATACATGTTATGATTATATGAAGTGTTGAAAAGATATATGTTTTATATAATAAAACAAGTACTCAATGAACCACCTGGGTGGACAAGGATACTCAAGTTTTGGACAAGGTGGCAACAAAGGGAACCATGTTTATATGGCTATCTTTTTGGATGTGCACTAGAAGAAAACCACCCAGGGACTTAGAGATTGATCATGTTTCTCGTACAGTGGCTTCCGTGTACAACCACATGCTAAATGGGCTCTGGCTTAGTCAACTACATAGTGGAAGACCCATGCATTGGCATCTTCAGGTTAACTAGAATTATGTAAGGGAAATTTATCCCTACATTGGTGCCTGGTTGACAAGCTAGCATTGTGTATTGGGAGGATTTCTATGGAAAGACTTTGTCACATTCTCGATCTGCCGGTACTCCATTTTGGTGAGTACTTATCCAGCGGCCACTGGTGGCGTCAAGACGAGATTGTGTCATGTGGGTAAAGTGTACAACTTCTGCAGAAGATCAAATTCTAAGTACTTAGCTGTGTCCCCGGTTACGGACAACTCTGTGCAACTAAGGCCCGAAGCTATGGAAGATCTCGACATTCCAATTTCTCAAAAAAACTTGATGGTGTCAACAAGGGATTAGAAGCACTTGGAGTTTTCCAAGGAGTTCAAAAAGATTGTCAAAAGATCAAAAATATTTTGAAATGATAGGATAAAATTATATTGCTTTTTGCAAATGAGCCTAAACCCTACTTAGCCAAATATGCATGTATTGATAGGATCCACTTATTTCTACATAGTAGTGAAACTTGCCAATACAATTCAAATGTATTGACCCTTGTGGCTGCAACTTATTATGTTGCAGGTTTGTTTGAAGTTAGTAAAGTGTGTTGAATAGGATTACAAGTCTACAACCAACATGATTGCCTGTGGCACTTTGAAGATGAAGGACTCCATGCTATATAGTTATTCTGCTGCATTGTAATGAGATAGCCAAATGAGCTATGTAAGATGTAATGAATTATTTTATTCCTGGTTATAAAGTTGTATTATGACCTTTGTTTCTTGATATTACATCTTAACTGTGGATGCTAGCTATTGATCCAGGGACTAGCATTGTAAACACAGGGATCTCTACCTTATTAAAGGTTGGGACCTCTACATAAATAGAGGCCACCCCCAGCCATTTTTAAACATTTTTCAAATTAAAACCATAATAGCTTTTGAGTTGATTCCAACTCTCAAAAATCACATTTAACCATACCTTTCAGAATATATAAAAATATATAGGTTTACTTGCAGAAATAATGTTCAAGTAATAAAAGCATGCTACATAGGCATTTATAGTCACTTTATTTATTTAAAAATAAAAGGGTAAAACCTTATTAAATTGTGACACCACTTTAAATCACATTCCCATGGACTAACATATGTGGTGATGACATGTGTCCACATGATCCCATGTTTGGTTTGGAGAATATTAAATCTTAAGTAGTTTTTCAATGAGTAGAAATTACTTTTCTAAAAATAAAAGGAATTAAACCAAGCTTTAATCTTGTAATGTTAGTGATGATGCTAGATCATCTATAGGACCCTTTGGTGTGATGATTGCAAGTAGTTAAGTATTGTTTGGTGATTGTGTACATCGTATTTATTTATAGACGCTAGTACCGACCAAGGATACGAGGAGGAAGGAGGATACTACGAAGAAGAAGCCAAGGAGAATTTCAACCACTGCTCTGCACAAGGAAATCCTAATACTACTAGTTGAATGTGCAAGCTAACACTTGCAATTATGAGAGTTAAATAACCTATGCAATGCACTAAGCATGCTTGGTTAGATACATTTGATGATACCCAATCCTAGTTTTACTTGCAAGCTTATTACTTTATTTCTTTATCAAAGCTCTTACTTAGAGTTACTGGAATAAAGGGTAGATACTAGAAGGATAATTGAAGGTTTCATAAAGAGCATAAAATTTGGCCTAAGCTAGATAATCTTGATGTCATCCTAAGGCATGAGATTAAACTTAGTTAAACTCCACTAGTTTACTATCCCCCATTAGTGCTTACCCCCACTTGTAGATGCTAGTGCTAAGCATAAAAATTGATCAACATTAGATGGGAATACTTGGTAAAAATGGTTATGAAAACCTTAGAATGATGGATCATTCTACTAAGATGTTTTGACATGTATTTCCGAACACCAGATGATTTTGGTGATGAAAATGTTGAGGCATGAGCCTTAGCCCTTTATAAAACTGATGGTTGACTGGATGCGATACCATTCCAATTTTATCGTACAACCACAATACCCGAAGATTGGGTAGGGCTTGACTGGAAACTTATATACCTTAGTATTAGTTCCCTCACTTACAAGGTCTGAGATGAGGCTACCTTGTGAAGATTGTCCATGTGCAGTACCCAAGATGACAGTTGGTCATGGTTGGGAGGCCAAACTCACAGGAGAGGTGCTTATACTAGGGCGTGTAATTGAAAGGTTAGGATTGATTACCCGCATACTGAGTATGGTAAATTCAGGATTTGTTCCTGACGGATGTATCGAATGTTGTGGTGAAAGTGTAAAATCTCTGCAGAGTGTCAAACTATTCGAATAGTCAGCGTCATGATTATGGACAGTTGGAGTGGCCATACTGTTCCCCCGTCAGACTTTTCAAAATGATTTGTGAAAGGAAGTGAGACTTTGACTTGACCACAACAGAGTTGTGACATGAGATACAAGTTCCCACTTAGGTGTTATAAAACCTTAACTAGCATTCGTTGTTTCCAAACTTAGTAGAGGTAAATCTGGCTTTTTACAAAACAACCCTAGAGCCTAGTGTCCTATTATCAAAAACCCCTTTTCGCTTGTTAGTATTAGTTTGCGAGTACTTAAAGAGTACTCATGGCTTTGTCCCTGGCTATTCCCGTGGCCAGACTATGAAGAGGAGTACCTGGAGGATGGACCCCAGGAAGGTTACGACAACTAGGATCATCTCCCATCGTCAGCATTGCATGTGACCCCGAAGATGGAGCTTCGCCTACGCTACCGTTATTATTACATATTCCGCTGCTTGAAGTTGTATTAAGAACTAGATCAATGAGATCCCTATTTGTGTAAGACCTTATGAATGGTTTGTAATGGATGATGTACTATGGTATCCAATTCTGTTATGTCTCGCAAAGATGGTAATCCTAGGATTGCGATGTATGGCATAACAGGCATCTGGGATTAAAAATCTGGGTGTTGACAAGTTGGTATCAGAGCCATCCTGACCATAGGATACCCTAGTTAGACTGGACGTTTGAATCAAAAACTTAGTTTCAAAACCAAAGAAAACAAATATTTACAAAATCTTATTCTCATTCTTATCCCTTTGATTCTTTCATGAAAATTCATGTTCCTCAAAAACTCTTGCAAAATACATAAAATTTTGACACACTTGATCACTCTACTAACTTACTCATCCTATATTCTTATAGATGGACGTGAAGTACAACAAGTTTTATCAATTGGGGAATGGAGGAGACCTTATCTTTGAGAGGGATTTGGACCAGCTTTCGAAACTTCTGGAGCGTCCGCACCCCGAGTTCTTCGGAGCTCAGCTCAATGATCAAGGAGGAGAAGATCTGCAGTGGCTAATTGTTGCAAGTCTCCGAGGAAAGATTGAACCTCCCACTGCTGAGGGAATTCAGTTTACCTTAAGAGAAAACAACTGGCTCGATGGACTTGCCAGGGCCATGCAGGAAGCTCTTGCCCATCTGTGTGGGCAGAGTATCAACCAGATCAAGGGTACTCGCTTTGAGTTTTGCCCAAGGTGTGATGCAAATGGATAACCACTGGAAGCCCCATACCACCCCGAGCTGAAGACCCAATTGGACCACCTCAACTTCATGATGTACGATCGTCAGCAGGAGTTGGATAACTGCCATGACTACTCCAACCACAAGTCTGCCATCATCAAGACGAAGGATCAAACCATCGCCATGCTAGCAAAGGATTGCAAGTCTCACCGTCGTCAGCTCGACAAGAAGGAGCGCATTATTGCCCGTCTTCTCCACCGTATCTCATCTTTGGAGGAGACCATCCATGAGAGAGACATGCAGTTGGAGGAAAGGGAGAATGCATGAGAGGATCTTCGTGGAGACCCCTACTCCTATCTCAGCGATGATGATGATTATCTGGAAGATCAGGCTATGGACTTCTTCACCGATGAGGATGATTTCGCCTTCATCGATGATGATGATGAAGATGACGAAGCCACCGATTCTGAGGAGTAGTAGCACTTGAGCACTAGCGTAGTGAGTAGTATTCGGTCCCACTGTATCGTAGTTTCCAGAATGGTTCTTAAAACCATCTATTTTTCTTTGTTATGGTGTGTGTTGTATCGTGTGCTATGAATGAATGAATGAAAAACGAGTTGCTAGAAAAATCCGAGTCAAACTTTAAAAACTTTTCAAAATCCCAGAACCTTAGAAATTTCCCTCTTTTCTCATGATCCATCTCAATCTTCAGATGCCACGCGGAGGAAGTGGTTCATTCCCAGACCCGATGTTGCAGATCCTGCAAATGTTGACCTCTGACCGCGAAGCTGAAAGAGCGGAACGTCAAGCCAACCTAGCCACCCTGCAACAGATAGCTCAGCTAGCCCACAACAACCAAGGCCATGGAAATCAGGACAACCATGGATCTAAGCTCAAGAATTTCCAGAACACCAACCCACCTGTTTTCACTAAGTCAGAAGAACCCCTAGACGCCGATGATTGGCTGCAAACCATGGAAAATAACCTAGAAGTCACCAGAGTGGAAGCCAACGAGAAAGTTCTGTTCGCCACCCACTATCTAGCCGGAGATGCCAGGGCATGGTGGAACAGTGTTCGCGCAATGACCGGAGGCCAGATGGTGACCTAGGAGGAATTCAAAGTCAAGTTCAGCAGAACCCATGTGCCACCAGGTTTGATCAAGAGGATGAGAGACGAGTTCAGAGAGCTGAAGCAAGGAAGGATGACTGTAGTGGAATACCGTGTCAAATTTTTGTCATTAGCTAGGTATGCCTCGGATGAGATCGACACCGAAGCCAAGAAGAAAGAAAGATTCCTGAATGGTCTGCACGATGATATGCAGACAGTGTTAGTCAATATCCCCTTTGCTGATATTGAATCCCTTGTCGACTCTGCCGTCCAGATGGAAGGAAAGATCAACCAAGCCAATGAGAACCGTAAGCGTCGCATGATGCATCAGCCAGGAACCCATCAGACCCCAAAGTATCGCCCTAACCCATCTACAGGATTTGCCCCAAGAACCAACAGACCCCCAATGAACCGTCCGACCTATCCCAACCGTGGAAACCCTAGGCCCGGAGGAAATCACAACAACCCCGGAAACTCTAACAATTTCAACCGTGCCCCACCCAAGTTCAACACCAACAATGCTACCACCAACACCAACACTGCCCCGAGGACTGGAAGCAATGTTGTTCCTGTAGCAGCAAAGGACAAGTCGCAGGTGACTTGTTATGACTGTGGAAATAAGGGTCACTACTCCAACAAGTGCCCCAACAAGAATAATGCCACATCACCCAATGCAAATGCCCCAGCTCAGCAGCAGCGTCGTGTTCAGCCCGGAAGAAGGTTTGCCCCAGGGAATTCGCTCAACCGCAATGGCCGTCTTTTTCTCATGCATGCTGAAGAAGCTCAGGAAGCGCCAAACATCGTGCGGGTATGTTTTCTGTTAATTCAGTACTTGCACGAGTGTTGTTTGATTCTGGTGCATCGCACTCATTTGTCACCGAAGAATTTGCATGCACTAGTAAAATTCAACCAACTAAATTGAAGCATGTCATGATTGTTCAAATTCCCGGATCAACCACCAAGGCTAGGAAAATTTGCAAAGCCGTCCCTATTCGAATCCATGGCATAGATTTTTATGCTAACCTGATAGTACTCGGAACTAAAGGTTTGGAAGTAGTACTAGGAATGGATTGGATGTCCAAACATAAAGGATTGATTGACTGTGCCAAGAAAGCCATAATCATGACCAGTACAGCCAAAATATCAGTCGAGCATATATCTGAAACCTTATCTCGCCAATTCAAGTGCAACAAGAGTATAGCCCAACCTACCATTGACCAAGTCCGGATAGTCTGTGAATACCCCGATGTATTTCCAGATGTTTTGCCCGGTATGCCCCCAGATCGGGATATCGAGTTTATCATTGAACTAATCCGGGCTGGACCCATAGCCCAGAGACCATATAGTATGAACCCGTCTGAGCTAGCAGAACTGAAGAAGCAACTGGATTCCATGTTGGGAATTGGATTGATTCAACCAAGTGCGTCACCTTGGAGGTCACCTGTCTTGTTTGTGGACAAGAAGGATGGAGGTAACCGTTTGTGTACGGATTATCAGAAGTTGAATGACGTCACCATCAAGAACAAATACCCCTTGCCCAAGATAGAAGATCTGTTTGATCAGTTGACCGGTGCCAAAGTGTTTTATAAGATTGATCTTAGAACTGGCTATCATCAACTCAACATTCGTGCAGAGTATATCCCAAAGACTGCCTTTACCACCAGATATGGATTATGCAGTATCTGATCATGTCTTTTGGATTAACCAATGCCCCCGCTTATTTCATGAATCTCATGAATAAGATTTTTATGGACTTCCTGGATAAGTTTGTCGTTGTTTTCATCGATGACATTCTGATTTATTCCAAATCAGAAGAAGAACATGAGCTACACCTAAGGACCATTCTTGGAACCCTTAGAGAGCATCAGCTGTATGCAAAGTTTAGCAAATGTGAATTCTGGTTACAGGAGGTAGGATTCCTCGGTCACATTGTATCAGCCGGAGGAATTGCCGTTGACCCTGCAAAGGTAAAAGATGTAGAGGATTGGCAAGCCCCAACCACTCAAACCCAAGTTCGTGCATTTATCGGATTGGCGGGATATTACCGCAAGTTCGTAGAAGGATTCTTGAGTATCGCCAGACCAATGACCCAATTGCTGAAGAAGGACAAGAAGTTTGAATGGACCGACAAATGTGAAGCGAGTTTTCAAGAACTCAAGAGGAGATTGATTTCAGCCCCAATCTTGATCATGCCGGATATCACTAAGCCCTTCGATGTGTATTATGATGCATCCAAGATCGGTCTCGGATGTGTGCTAATGCAAGAAGGCAAAGTTATATCTTATCTATCTCGACAACTGAAGCAACATGAGCAAAATTACCCAACCCATGACCTCGAACTCGCAGCCGTAGTTCTAGCCCTGAAGACATGGAGGCATTACCTGATGGGAAATCGTTGTGAGATCTATACGGATCACAAGAGTCTGAAGTATATATTCACTCAGAAGGAGCTGAATATGAGACGGAGAAGGTGCATTGAGCTAATCAAGGATTACGATCTGGACATTCACTATCACCTTGGTAAAGCCAATGTGGTAGCAGATACCCTTAGCAGATTGCCGTGCCGCTTGAACTCCATGATTTTGAAGGAGCAACCAAGTTTGCACAAAGAGATGGAAGATTTTCGAATGGAATTAGTAAGTGAAGGATTTTTGGCTAGCATAGAACTCCAGCCCACTTTGATCAGTCAGATTAAAGAGGCGCAGAAGGGAAATGCTAGTATTGACGGAATCAAGCGTCGTATCGGTACAGGCAAAGTACCCGGATTCACCAAAGACGAAGAAGGAGTTCTGTGGCACAAAGGACGCCTTTGTGTACCATCAGATTCTGAGTTGAAAGAAGTTATTTTGAAGGAGGCTCATGATACTCTTTATTCTATCCATCCCGGAGGAACTAAGATGTATCAAGATTTAAAAGAGCAATTTTGGTGGCATAAGATGAAGAGAGAAATCGGTAGCTATATCGCCAAGTGTGATATATGTCAGCGAGTCAAGGCAGGACATCAAAGACCCGCTGGATTGTTGCAACCCTTACAGATTCCGGAATGGAAATGGGATTCTGTTGGAATGGACTTTATCACCGGATTGCCTACTTCTAGTAGGGGAAATGACTCTATCTGGGTCATAGTGGACCGATTGTCCAAAGTCGCCCTTTCTTACCCATCAAAACCACATATCAGAGTTCGAAGCTAGCGGAGTTGTACATCGCTAGAATAGTTAGTTTGCATGGAGTCCCCAAGAACATCGTATCGGATCGAGGAACTTAGTTTACCTCGAGATTCTGGAAGAAAGTCCAAGAAGGTTTAGGAACCTGCCTAGATTTCAGTACCGCGTATCACCCTCAGACCGATGGACAAACGGAGCGAGTAAACCAAATACTCGAAGATATGCTGAGAGCATGTGTGCTAGAATATGGATCCAAGTGGGAAGACTGTCTGCCGTTTGCAGAATTCTCATACAACAACAGTTATCAAGCCATTTTGCAAATGGCCCCATTTGAATTCATGTACGGAAGGAAGTGTCGCACCCCTTTGAACTGGTCGGAAGTAGGAGAGAGTCAGATTTTTGGACCCGACATCCTACGAGAAGCAGAAGAGAAGGTTCACAAGATTCGTGAGCACCTCAAGACTGCTCAGTCCAGACAGAAGAGTTACGTCGACAAGAGACGTCGAGACCTCAACTTCAACATAGGAGATTTTGTGTATCTGAAAGTGTCGCCATTGAAGGGAATGCAGCGTTTCCAACTCAAAGGAAAGTTAGCCCCTAGATATATCAGACCCTTCAAGATTCTAAACCGTCGAGGAGAAGTGTCGTATCAATTGGAACTACCTGAAGAGATGTCAGCCGTGCACAATGTGTTCCATATCTCTTTACTTCGCAAGTGTCTCGAAGTCCCAGAGAAGACCGAAGTGTTCAAGAATATCGACCACCGGACCATAGAGATCAACGATGACCTGACCTATCTCGAAGTACCCATCCGTATTTTGGAAGAAGCTTTCAGAACTACCCGAACCCGAAGCATCAAGTTTCTCAAGATTCAGTGGAGCAACCACACAGAAGAGGAAGCTACCTGGGTGCGTGAATATCACATCAGGACGGAGTTTCCCGATCTCTTCAAATCCTAGGTAACCTTTTCGTCCTTTTTCAAATCTCGGGACGAGATTTTGTTTAAGGGGGGAAGGTTTGTAACATCCCAAAAATACTAAACTTGGATCATCAAACTCTAATCATCAAATATAGGGTTAACAAAAACTTTGCTAAAATAAAAACATGAAAGCATGCATGTGGGTATGCCTTTCATTTTGAATTCTTTTGAACCAACTTGTTTGTGTGTTCCTTTGCTTGTAAATGGATGCTTAGGTGAAATAAACATCATCTAAACAATTCCCAAACTTTTCTCAAAGACAAGTAAATCAAAACAAATAAAATAAGGGAATGGTCATTTTGACCAATTTAACTCCCATGCCTACTTTGGCTGTCTCAAACTTTCAGAACTTAACAGAAACTTTTCTGGATCTTTGCACCCCTTGATTGTACTCATAACAAAGTATCAAGGCCCACCTTGTGATCATCCAGAAACATTCAAATGCATAGTTTAAAGGACAGTTCAAAATTGAATCTTTATCATATGGGAAGATCCCACTTTTTCAAAAACCACTCAAACAAGCTCAACTTTCAAAACCCAAGCATCTGCAGACTCACCAGCACCTACCTAGCACACCCACCAAAAATCTTTTCAAAATTCAAAACTTGAATTCATGCGGCCATTTCATCAAACACCTTGCAGATGCAAATCAAATAAAATCCAAACACTATTTGGAGCAGTGATTTGAGCCTAACTTTTTCCCTCTCGAGCTCACAACAATCTCAGTAGATCATCTAGCAAGTTAAACCAAGCACTAGCCTCACTGTAAGTTGGGCAATGACATCAATGGTGAACAACCGAAGCTCACCATGCCACCCCAGTGTAGACAACAAGCTAGGAGAGAAACTAGCCGTGCCAACCTTGTCTGGAAGATCACCCATGCCTCACCGCCCCCTCTCGACCAGCCCTGTCTCGAAGACATCGACCAGAGCACCCAAGAACGCCGCGCCCGTGCCTCTGTCAACCATGCCGAGCGTGCGCCAGAGCGCCACCCTCGACCGACGCCCACAGACCGCGTGACGCCCTCATCGCGTGCATACATGATTGCCACCGACCCAGGAGACCGCCAGACATCACCGTTCGCCGCCCATGACGCACAGCCACCGCTCACCGTCGAAGACGCCGCCTCTGCCGCGCAGAGCATCGCGTATTCCAGACCAAACCACACCGTCCCTACGCGTACATTAAAGCCGTAGAGCATCGCCAGGAGACCACCAAGCGATCGCCACCGCCGGCCATGCCTCTAGCCGCCCGTAGCCATGTCGCCACCGTCGCCTGCCCATCCCGTTCGGTCTCATCGTCGCGACTATAAATAGAGGCCACCCCCAGCCGAATTGAGCACACCATCTCACTCCCCTATCCTCACTAATCGTGCCACCCCGTTCCCGGAGCAAGGCGTGCAGCACGTCGCCGGAATTTCACCGGAGTCTGCCGCTGCTGGAGAAGAAGGGAGCCAGCGATTGGAGCCGCCCTAGGAGAAGCTGCCGGTACCAGGAGGTTTGTTGTCGTCGACTTCGTCGTTTGCCCGCCTTGCCGACCCTCGCCTGAGCCCCGGTGAGCCCCCAACGACCCCTACTGGCCGCGCTAGGTTTCTGTCTCGCCGGCGTTGCCCAACGTCGACGATGACCCTCAGCCGTTGGATTAGAACCAGATCGAACGCCCCACATCGCCCCATACCGTTTCGCACCCCCTCGTCTCACTGACGCATGGGGACAGCCACTTAACCAACCCGCGTAAGCACACTGCTTAGCAGGCCAGCCCAATATCGTTTCCCGCGTAGCCCAGTTGTTTGAATTTGGATTTTTCCATTTTCATTCAAACACACTTCTGCACCTAGTTTCAAAAATCAACCCAGCTCGATTTAGTGAACCAAATTGAATGAAACCAATTTTTTCAGAAAGGTCTGGAAGTGCTGAATCCAAGCCCGTTGGATTCAAGTCATTTGGATCTGTAGATCATCCATGGTAAAAATAACAAGGCAGAAGCTTTTCTGCATTCAAACATTTTTCAAATTAAAACCATAATAGCTTTTGAGTTGATTCCAACTCTCAAAAATCACATTTAACCATACCTTTCAGAATATATAAAAATATATAGGTTTACTTGCAGAAATAATGTTCAAGTAATAAAAGCATGCTACATAGGCATTTATAGTCACTTTATTTATTTAAAAATAAAAGGGTAAAACCTTATTAAATTGTGACACCACTTTAAATCACATTCCCATGGACTAACATATGTGGTGATGACATGTGTCCACATGATCCCATGTTTGGTTTGGAGAATATTAAATCTTAAGTAGTTTTTCAATGAGTAGAAATTACTTTTCTAAAAATAAAAGGAATTAAACCAAGCTTTAATCTTGTAATGTTAGTGATGATGCTAGATCATCTATAGGACCCTTTGGTGTGATGATTGCAAGTAGTTAAGTATTGTTTGGTGATTGTGTACATCGTATTTATTTATAGACGCTAGTACCGACCAAGGATACGAGGAGGAAGGAGGATACTATGAAGAAGAAGCCAAGGAGAATTTCAACCACTGCTCTGCACAAGGAAAGCCTAATACTACTAGTTGAATGTGCAAGCTAACACTTGCAATTATGAGAGTTAAATAACCTATGCAATGCACTAAGCATGCTTGGTTAGATACATTTGATGATACCCAATCCTAGTTTTACTTGCAAGCTTATTACTTTATTTCTTTATCAAAGCTCTTACTTAGAGTTACTGGAATAAAGGGTAGATACTAGAAGGATAATTGAAGGTTTCATAAAGAGCATAAAATTTGGCCTAAGCTAGATAATCTTGATGTCATCCTAAGGCATGAGATTAAACTTAGTTAAACTCCACTAGTTTACTATCCCCCATTAGTGCTTACCCCCACTTGTAGATGCTAGTGCTAAGCATAAAACTTGATCAACATTAGATGGGAATACTTGGTGAAAATGGTTATGAAAACCTTAGAATGATGGATCATTCTACTGAGATGTTTTGACATGTGTTTCCGAACACCAGATGATTTTGGTGCTGAAAATGTTGAGGCATGAGCCTTAGCCCTTTATAAAACTGATGGTTGTCTGGATGCGATACCATTCCAATTTTATCATACAACCACAATACCCGAAGATTGGGTAGGGCTTGACTGGAAACTTATATACTTTAGTATTAGTTCCCTCACAGCCAAGGTCTGAGCTGAGGCTACCTTGTGAAGATTGTCCACCTGTGCAGTACCCAAGATGACAGTTGGTCATGGTTGGGAGGCCAAACTCACATGAGAGGTGCTTATACTAGGGCGTGTAATTGAAAAATTAGGATTGATTATCTGCATACTGAGTATGGTGAATTCAGGATTTGTTCCTGACGGATGTATCGAATGTTGTGGTGAAAGTGTACAATCTCTGCAGAGTGTCAAACTATTCGAATAGCTGCGTCCGCGGTTATGGACAGTTGGAGTGGCCATATTGTTCCCCCGTCAGACTTTTCAAAATGATTTGTGAAAGGAAGTGAGACTTTGACTTGACCACAACAGAGTTGTGACATGAGATACAAGTTCCCACTTAGGTGTTATAAAACCTTAACTAGCATTCGTTGTTTCCAAACTTAGTAGAGGTAAATCTGGCTTTTTGCAAAACAACCCTAGAGCCTAGTGTCCTATTATCAAAAACCCCTTTTCGCTTGTTAGTATTAGTTTGCGAGTACTTAAAGAGTACTCATGGCTTTGTCACAGCTATTCCGTGGCGGACTATGAAGAGGAGTACCTGGAGGATGGACCCCAGGAAGGTTACGACAACTAGGATCATCTCCCATCGTCAGCATTGCCTGTGACCCCGAAGATGGAGTTTCGCCTACTCTACCATTATTATTACGTATTCCGCTGCTTGAAGTTGTATTAAGAACTGGATCAATGAGATTCCTATTTGTGTAAGACCTTATGAATGGTTTGTAATGGATGATGTACTGTGGTATCCAATTCTGTTATGTCTCACAAAAATGGTAATCCTGGGATTGCGATGTATGGCATAACAGACATCTGGGATTAAAAATCCGAGTGTTGACAGAACCCTCAACGTCCCACGATAGTTCTGGCATCTAACGGTCTGTACAAACCATTGCCGTAATTCAATATGTGGGCATGGTCTACACCAAGGAGGCATGCGGGGTCGCGAAGGGGGGAGTGATTGGCTTGGATCTTAGATTGGGCCCCATACCAAGGAAGTATGGACAAGGTCATGACTTGGTTGTGCAACAAGGCTAAGGTCTCTCATGGGTAAAGTAACACACCTCTGCAGAGTGTAAGAACTGTAACTTGTTACTCCCTGTTCCGGGAAGGAGCTGCGAACGCGGCGGGAAAGGAACTCCATGAAAGTTCTGGTAAACCTGTGAAGGCTGACGGACATAGCTTTTCAGAATAAAAGCAACCTTTAAAGAAATGTTTACAAAAACCTGCATTGCCTACAACCTATGGTCTGTGGCTATAGTTATAGTGCATCAAACACTCCTTTTCTAGTGAACTTGCTGAGTATGCTCGTACTCAACGTATCTTCTTAACCCTTGCTAGGTTCTAAAGCCAGTACAAACGATGTCTACATCAAGTCATGCTACAGAAATCATCATCAAAAGCTAAAGTTCTTCAATAAAGTCAAGAAAGTCAACATATACATCAACTCAAGTGAAGACGAAGTTGCTGTTTAGATAAGAATAGAATCTCTATCCATAGAACCTACTTCTGTAAAGTATTGCAATAGTAGCAATGCAAGCCCCAATAGTTTAGATACTAGTCCATTAGTATATTAGATTTGAGTTGATTATTTATAATTATTCTTTGTAAGAAGATTCTTTCTCTCTCTCTTTAACCTAGAGTGTTCTCTGGATGTTGTGTAAAGAGTCGAGTTGTAACCTATAGTCATGTCTTGGACCTGTTGTGTTTTTGTTGTACCACTCTGAGGGATGTAATACTAGTGAACGATGTTTCATTGGTGTTATGTCAATGACTATAGTGTACTACATCATGCAGTGGTATGCTGGGTCACCTCACATGACAAGCTACAAATAAAGATCATGAATAACATGCATTGAAAAACGTTTGTTTGTTTCACATGCAGAAAACATAACATAGAGGCAATCATCTTGTCCCTCATACAGTAGGAATTAAATGCATAGGACACCTGCAAAGTTCACAAGGGTGACTAGAAACAAGTAGCACAAGAGCAAGTAATAACACAATATGCATCAATTAATAAGCTTTGGAACACTGCAGACAGAATGACAACTATGCTCTCTTAATGGTGCCTAAAGGTAGAAGGTGGAGACTCAATAATGGTGGAAGAAAGGCCTTTTTGTAAAAGAAGCAGGGATTACAAGTTTCAAAAAGAGCTTCCAAAAATTATGGTACTTGTTAGCTTTCAGCCCTCATTGCCCCTATCATAAGCATCTTGAAGTGGTTAAGGTTAAAGTGGCAAAGCTGGAGTATATGCTTGACGAAGTATAAGCTGGCAATCTCAAGTCCCTTGAATACGAGGGCCCACCTCATGCATACTCAACTTTGGGTCCAGGTAAGTTCTTGTCACTATAAGTATTTGCATATCATTGAGAACCGCCAATGGGGTACCCCTTGCACATGGTACATGAGCTTTCCCATAACCAAAATGACAAGGAAAACAGACAATGAGCATCTTAGCAATCTTTTTATTTACCATATTCATAGCTTTTTATTGAGGATGCTTCATAGATAGCTCATTATGGTGATGCTGCAAGTTTCCACCATGATTAGGCATGGATTCGGCTAGCGGGCCAGGCGTTTCTCTAACACAGGATACAAACTCCATGAACTTACAAGTCCCCTCTTTATTTCACACCGGTGACATCCATAGACAAAAGAACATGATATCAACTCAGTACAACAAGGTACAAGTGCAATGTTGAAAACGTTTCCCGTGACAGCACGGTTCTGCTAATTCCAACTTATAAGTGCAAGCATATACAACAAAGTTGTCACAATGGTTCAAGTTTATTAGGGGCAAAGAATAAAGTGTGCCATCAAGTTCGTGAGGCCTTTAATCACTAAGTTTTCACATAACAAAATAGTTTTTAATTGGAAGATAGTTGAAAACAAGAATATACTTGGAATGGTGTAACACACCATGCATAGGAGTTTATAGTGGACACTTTGGAATAACTTGGTTTCTTGGGAGTTGGAGGCATGAGTAGAACTTACTCATACAAGTGGAGGCTAGCAAAAGACTGGGAGCAACCAACTAAGAGAGCAATAATGGCCATAATCATGTAGTGCAACAAAGCATACTAATCAAAGCAAAGAGTGGTACTACAAGTCAAGGACTAAATTATCATAGAGGCTATGGTGACTTGTCATAGTCATAACATGGTTTAAGCATGTGCCAAGTCAACCCAAGCAAAGCATCCAAGGAGAATACCATAATACTATGCTTTTGCATGCTAAAACAACGCATAATTTCTTCAAGGCACACTAAGCAATCCCAATTGTTTGGAACAAGACATGCTAAAACAATAATCACTAATCATAAGGTCAAAACAACACCTAGCATGTCATGCTAAAGTCTAAGTCACAGTCAATGCAAACTCCTCTTGCACTTCAAGCAAGAACTTACTACTCCTTTCCAACACCAAGCAAATTATTTGCAAAACAACACAGGGAGAACGGGGGTCCAAACTACCTTATTCAAGCAAACTAAACAACATAAGAAAAGCAAATGAAAACTAAGACGCTCCAAGAACAACACAACTATGCATGAAACAATAAAAACGAAGTGTCTAGACAGACCTGAGATTTTTATTGATGAAGAAGGGGATGCCTTGGGCATCCCCAAGCTTTGACGCTTGTACCTCTTGGATATTTCTTGGGGTGACACCATGGTGGCATCCCCAAGCTTGAGCTTTTGTCCATTCTTCATCTCATTGCATCATTCTCTCTCTACACCTGAAATTTTTCCTTCATACAAAACTTCACACAAACTTCATTAGCAACATTAGTGTATTCAAAAGATATTAGACCTCTGGCAAAGCTTTGGAACAGCAAGGATTTTCACTAAAAACACAAGCTACAGTAGTAAATCCTTCAAAAAGCTCAATTTACCGGAAGGGAACTCAAAAAAGGAATCAATAAGAAGCAAATGCAAATAATGACAGAAATCTGTCAAAACAGACCATCAGGTAGAGACCGACTTTTTTGAACATCTTCTATTGCTCAAATCAAAAAGTGTTAAACTAACGAAAGTTATCTAACATACTAGGGAATTTATTCGTAAATTTTGAGCTCATTCCGAGTTACAGAGCCTCCTCACGAATTTGTTTGGTGGAGGACAGAAATCTGTTTCGGGACAGCAACTCCCCAAATCTTACTTCCCTCTCATTAGAGGTCATTCTTGGCACAAAAAGCAAATAAAAAGGATAAGGAGAGGTCACTACTGAACTAATAACTTCCAAGACTCAAGGAAACTCTTGTGTTATCTCCCAACAAGTACTTTTCTTTAACGGCTTTAAGTTAGGCTTGATAGCTTGAGAAGATGCTCACATAAGAATTATGAATTGAAGTCAAAGAGAGAATCAAGAAGCAAGTTCAAAACACATTTAAGTCTAACCCTCTTCCTATGCATAGGAATTTTGTACACAAATAAATTCACAAAGAACAAAGTGACAAGCATAGGAAGATAAAACAAGAGTAACTTCAAAACTTTCATCACAGAGAGAGGTGTTTCAGTACCATGAAAAATTCTACAACCATACTTTCCTCTCCCATAATAATTTTCAGTAGCATCATGAATAAACTCAACAATATAGCTATCACATAAAGCATGCTTTTCATGATCTACAAACACATAATTTCTATCAAGCTCAAAAACAGTGGGATTAAAACCTCCACAGGTTTTATCCAAAGTAGATATTTTAAAAGGATCCACATGAACATAACATTCATCCTCCTTTGGTAAGAATGGGGGACAATAAAATAATGTAAGGGATAAAGAGTTACTCTAATTAGAATATAGGCATGGGTAGATCCATTCTTCCTCCTATTGTTCATCACTCTCCCCCTCTTTTTCATCTAATGAGCTTCCAGTTTCAATAATTTCTTCTTCCATAGGCTCCTGCAAGGCATTAGTCTCTTCCATTTGTGGAAAAAGCCTATTAAAATATTCAAGAATATAGCTATTTTCTTCCTTGTAATTATCAAAGCAAAATTTAAGTATCTCAAAAACCTCAGATTCATAAGGTGCATCATTCGTATTTTCAAGCAAACTGGCAAGTTCAAATGCACCCTTGAAGGCAATAAATTCTTCAATTTGTTCCACATCATCAAAGTCATAATTCCCTTTAACATAAGAGGATATGGTAACATTATCATTATACTCACACTAAAAAGGGAGGCATTTAAGCAACAAGCTTCATCAAAGCAATAAGTAACATTATAAGTAGAGCACACATCTCTATCAATAGTATTAAACTTATCAATTTGTTCCCATAAGTGTTTCCCTTTTTGTGACAAATGGTGTTCCTTATAATAATACTTTTGTTCTTCCGTGAACCCACCTTGCCAATAAGCACTAGTTTCAAAGAATCCATCCATTGATGGAAAGCATGACCAAGCAAGGCAATGATAGACCACCTACTAGAGTAAGAACTAATTTTTTGTGTTTTTGAGAAGAGGCAAACAAAACCAAGCAAAAGAAACAATGAAAACTAAAGTAAAGAGAAAGGAAGTGAAGGACTCCCCTTGTGAAGACGTCCTTGGCCTCCCCTGCAACGACGCCATAAGAGCTTGACAACTGTCTATGCACAGCCTGTTGCGAACCCCAAGAGCAAGGTGTGAAGCTGTAACAAAGTATTAAACATATTGTGTGGAAGGTAATGGTTTGCAGCAAGTAAACAAGTAACAGTGGAAGATGTATCAATGATGAAGATTGGACCGGGGTCCATAGTTCACTAGAGGTGCTCTCCTTAGATAAACAACATGGGATGAAGGGTAAACAAATTGCGGAAGGGCAATTGATAGGAACTAAGCAAGGCATAACAATGCAATCACTAGTCAGAAATATCATATGAGGTTGATTGGGCAATACAACAAGATACATAGACCGCCATCCAACTGCATCTATGACTTGAAGTCCACCTTCAGGTTATCATCCAAACCCCCTCTAGTATTAAGTTGCAAGCAACAGACAGCTACTTTAAGCAAAGTGTGTAAGGTAAACAGTCCACATGTTCCATGAACAAGAGACCGTTGTTTTCTCCATTGTAGCAACAACACATCTACAACCGAAGAGATTATTTTCACTTCCCTTGGAAACTAGAGGCATGAACCCACTATCGAGCATAAATACCCCCTCTTGGAGTCACTAGCAACTACTTGGCCAAGATAGCTACTAACAACGGAGAGCATGCAAGATCACAAACAACACAGACATGATAGAATCATAAAGACAAAACCATTAATCAAACCAACATAATAATCTCAATATCCATCGGATCCTGTAACATCCCAAAAATATTAAACTTGGATCATCATACTCTAATCATCAAAATTAGGGTTATCAAAACCTTTCCCAACTAAAAATATGAAAGCATTCATATGTGTGTTTATTCAAAATTTGGATTCTTTTGAATTGCCATAATTCTGTGTTTCTTTGCTTGTAAAATGATTCTTAGGTGAAATAAACATCATCTAAACAATCCCCAAACTTTTCCCAAAGACAAACAACTCAAAATGAATAAATTAAGTGAATTGTCACTTTGGCCAAATTAACTCTCATGCCTACTTTGGCTATCTCTAATTTTCAAAACTCAACAGAAACATGTATGGATCTTTGCACCCCTTGATAGTAATCATAACAAGGTACCAAGGCCCACTTTGTGATCTTCCAGAAACATTCAATTGCTAAGTTTAAATGACAGTTTAAAATTGAATCTATCTCATATGGGAAGATCCCCTTATTTTAAAAACCACTCAAACAAGATCAATTTTCAAAACCCAAGCACCCACAGAATCCTCAACACATGCCTAGCACACCCACCAAAAATCTTTTCAAAATTCAAAACTCAAGTTCTTGCGGCCATTTCATCAAACAGGTTACACTTTCAAATCAACCAAATCACAAACACTATTTTGAGCAGTGTTTTGGCCAACCTTGTTCCCTCTCTGGTTGCAACTAGCCTTAGTAGATCATCTAGATCCTTTAACTAACCTCTAGAACCACCATGAGCTTGCCATTGCCATCAATGGTGAGCAGGCCGAGCCTCACCATGTCACCCTAGTGTGGACAACAAGCTAGGAGAAGAACTAGCCGTGCCCACCTTGTCTAGCATGCAACCCATGCCTCACCGCCCCCTCTCGACCAGCCCTAGCTCGAAGACAGAGACCAGAACCGCCCGGGAACGCCATGGCGCCAGCGCCAGTGCCTGCGCCATTGCCCATGCAACCCGACCACCTCGAGCCTTGCCGCTCCCCAGAATGCACCCCACCGTCCCAGGAGACCACCAGACATGTTCGTTTCATCGCCCGTACCCGTAGCCACCGCTCGCCGTGGAGTTCGCCGCCTCTGCCTCGCAGAGCACCGCACGTTCCCGACCAATTGCCACCGCTCCTAAGCACGCATTTAAGTTCGAGAGCATCGCCAGGAGACCGCCCGTCGATCGCCAACCTCAGCCATGCCTCTAGCCGTCTGTAGCCGTGTCGCCACCGTCGCCTGCCCATCCCTCTCGGTCTCGCCGTCGAGCCTATAAAAGGAAATGACCCCCAGCCGATTGAAGCACACCATTTCACTCCTCTCACCTCACTGATCATTCCACCCTCTAACCGGAGCACGAGGAGCAGCAGTTCGCTGGAATTGTGCCGGAGCAGGCCGCCTCTAGAGAAGAAGGGAGTCATTGATTTCGACCACCCTCGGAGCTGCCTCGACCATCCCTGAGCTCTCCGTCGTCGACTTCGTCGTTTGCCCTCATCCCCGACCCTCGTCTGAGCCCCGGTGAGCCTCCCACGACCCCCAACTGCCACGTTAGGGTTCTGTCTCACCGGCGCTGCCCGACGTGGACGATGAGCGGTAGCCGTTCGATTAGACTTAGATCGTGCGGCCGAGATCGCCCCGTACCGCTTCGCGTGTTATGAGCCACTGACGGGTGGAACCCCCCTATCAGCTGAGCCCAGCTGCTGGATGACCTGCGGCCCATTAACCTCTCCCGCGCAGCCCAACCATTTGAATTTAGATTTTTCTATTTTAATTCAAACTCAGTTCTGTACCTAGTTTCAAAAATCAACCCAGCTCGATTCAGTGAACCAAATTGCATGACACAAATTTTGTTAGAAAGGTACTGAAATGCTTAATCCAAGCCCGTTGGATTCAAATCATTTGGATCTGTAGATCAACATTGGTAAAAATAACAAGTCAGAAGCTTTTCTGCATTCAAACATTTTTTTAAATTCAACCATAATAGCTTTTGAGTTGATTCCAACTCCCAAAATTCACATTTGATCATACCTTTCAGAATATATAAAAACATTTGGGTTTACTTATAGAAATAATGTTCAAGAAACAAAAGAATGCCACATAGACAATTCTAGTCACTTTATTTAATTATAATAAAAGGTTAAACCTTATTAAATTGTGGCACCACTTTAAATCACATTCTCATATACTGAAATATGTGGTGATGACATGTGTCAACATGATCCCATGTTTGGTTTGGAGAATATTAAATCTTAAGTAGTTTTTCAATGAGTAGAAATTACTTTTCTAAAAATAAAATAAATAAGACAAAAGCTTTAATCTTGTAATGTTAGTGATGATGCTAGAACACCTTTGTGTGATGATTGAAAATAGTTAAGTATTGTTTGGTGATTGTGTACCTCGTATTTATTTATAGACGCTAGTACCGACCAAGGATACGAGAAGGAAGGAGGATACTACGAAGAAGAAGCCGAGGAGAACTTTAACCACTGCTCTGCACAAGGCAAGCCAATACTTGCAAGCTATTAACTTAGCAAGCTTATACTGATACCTATGCAAGCAAATACTTGCTTGTTACCATGCCAACTATACGCCTTACGCATATGTGATCATACCCACTTGATAACCCAATCCTAGTTTTACTTGCAAGCTTTATACTTTATTTCTTTATCAAATCTTTCTTTTAGAGTTTACTTAAGTGACTTGTAGATTCTAGGAAGATAATTGAAGGTTGCATAAAGAGCATTAAATTTGGCCTAAGCTAGATAATCTTGATGTCATCCTAAGGCATGAGATTGAACTTAATTAATCACCACTTGTTTACCACCCCTCATTAGTACTTACCCACTTTTAGATGCTAGTGCTAAGCATAAAACTTGATCAACTTTAGATGGGAATACTTGGTGAAAATGGTTATGAAAACCTTGGAATGATGAGCCATTCTACTGAAATGTTTTGACATGTGTTTCCGAACACCAGATGATTTTGATGATGAAAATGTTGAGGCATGAGCCTTAGCCCTTTATAAAACTGATGGTTGTCTGGATGCGATACCATTCCAATTTTACCGTACAAACACAATACCCGAAAATTGGGTAGGGCTTGAATGGAAACTTATATACCTTAGTATGGGTTCTCTCACGGCCAAGGTCTGAGCTGAGGCTACCTTGTGAAGATTGTCCACCTGTGTAGTACCCAAGATGATAATTGGTCACGGTTGGGAGGCCAAACTCATAGGAGAGGTGCCTATACTAGGGCGTGTAATCGAAAGGTTAGGATTGATTATCCGCATACTGAGTATGGTGAATTCAGGATTTGTTCTTGACGGATGTATCCAATGTTGTGGTGAAAGTGTACAATCTCTGTAGAGTGTCAAATTATTCGAATAGCCGCGTCATGATTATGGGGATTAGATGGCCATACTGTTCCCCCGTCAGATGTTTTCAAAATGACTTGTGAAATGAATTGAGACTTTGAATTGACCACAATAGAGTTGTGATATGAAATACAAGTTCCCACTTAGGTGTTATAAAACTTCAACTAGCATTCTTTGCTTCTGAACTTAGTAGAGGTAAATCTGGCTTTTTGCAAAACAACCCTAGAGCTTAGTGTCCTACTACAAAAACCTCCTTCACTTGTTAGTATTAGTTTGCGAGTACTCATGGCTTTGTCCCTGGTATTCCCGTGGCCAGACTATGAAGAGGAGTACCAGGATGATGGACCCCAGGAAGGTTACACCTATGAACCCGAAGATGGAGCTTTGCCTACGCTACCTTTATTATTACGTATTTCTGCTGCTTGAATTGTATTAAGAACTGGATCATGGGATCCTTATTTGTGTAAGACCTTATGTATGGTTTGTAATGGATGATGTACTGTGATATCCAAATCTGTTATGTCTTGCAAAAATGGTAATCCTGGGATTGCGATGTATGGCATAACAGGCATCTGGGATTAAAAATCCGGGTGTTGACAGATCCCCGCAAACACAACAAGCATGATTGAAAATAGATTAGATCTTCATGCATTCATGCATTCATAAGCATTTCATTATTTTCAAACAAGATTTCAAAATCAGAAACCATTTATATACCTTTTGTTTTAAGCTAGAGAGGCACTGGTTCATACCTTGTTTGATCAAGAGTGTTTCAAAAGTGAATACAAAGCTCACACAAAAATTTCAAAACAAGATTCAAACATAAAACCATTCATATGCCTATTATCCTTATATTAATAAAGGCATGGTTTTATTATTATTTTCAAACCCAAATTGGTTTTTGAGTATAAGTAGATGTTTATCACATATTTGGACACTACAAACACAGTACAAAAATCTGGAGAAAATTCAAATGCAAACAGTTTTGATTTAGGCATTCAAATTCAAACCAGAAAATCAAAACAGAAAAATAAAAAATCAAAAGGAGAAAAAAATAAACCCAGCGACCTAACTAACCTAACCCACCCGCGACCCAGCTACCAGCCCATCTAGCCCACCCAGGAAAAAACCCCTCCCGCTCTCTGTCTCTCACCCACTCTCGCACGCCCCCTCTCACTGACGCACTGACCCCACAACCACGTCATCGTCTTCCTCAATCAAACGCCGCAGCAACGCCGTCGCCGCCCGTTTCAGGTCATTTGATTCGCGAATCAATTCGCGTTAACCACACAGTAATCCCACGCCTAGACCCCCTCTACTTAACCCCCTCCCCACTCTTCTCCTTTCCCCTCACTCAGCGCTCTCTCTGCCACCAGGCTGCCCGCAATTCAACTCGCGTCGCCACTGTCTCGAGCAGCTCCGACGACGTATTCTGATGAGCACCATGCTCCCCTTCGCCCCTCGTTCATACGAGTTTGTTAGCCTGATGTTTATGCATCTTCTCACCCCATCTTTTTGCTCTGTAATGCCCCAGGACGTCGCCTCCGTTGAGCCCCGTGAACGACCAAAGCTCCGCTTGACTTTGGCGAGAAATCCTGGTAATCTCCGAGCGCCCCTTGCCTTCTGCTTGTCCCTATCGTGTTCGCCGTGTCCCTGCGCATTTCCTAATGCTCCTGGTTCGTTCTAGGATGATCCAGAGCATCGTCAACGTCTCCGCCACCACGAGCCCGACGAGCTCTAACCACTGCTACAGCACGCTCCCCGCCCCAGTCGCATCCATGTTGAGCATCCCCACATCCTCGCGACCTCAGTAAGCACCAACACCCCCTCTCCTACCCCCTAGCTTCGCTGATCCATTGTCGGCAGAGCCGTCGCCGCCGCTGTGGCCATGAGCGCCGCCGATTTAGGGCAGGGGCGATTTGATCCACTAGATCTAGATCCAGAGGTCTAGATTAGACGCCAGCCCGAAGGGGTACGGGAAAATCTGAGCCACTAGATCTCACTTAGATCTAACGGTGCGCGTGCGTGATCCGCGTGAAACGGTACCGTCCAATCAGATGCGTCCACATGCCTGGGTTTTTCTTTTAAATTTTTGATTTGATTTAATTAGATGATTAAACTTGTAAATTCAATAAATTTTGTTCTATTTATCCAAAAAATTCAAATAATATATCAATGGAATCACAAAATTAAATCCTACACATCTGTAGGCTTGATTTTGTGTTTTGCTTCTGTTAAAATAGAATTTTATGAAGAAACATTTGTAGGCTTATTTTGTGTATAGAAATTATTTAGAAAATGTTTTAAAAGCCAAATTAAGTTTATTTAGTGTATAAGTGTTTAGTTTAGTGATTAGTACTGTTTACTTGTCTTGTTTGGTTTGAGAAAAATCATCACATGGCATTTGCATGCATTCGAATATTTTTGCTTGATTCTTTGGAATATAAATTTGGTGCTATTATTTTATGTGTAGATTTTGGTGCTAGTGGTGATTGTGATTGTGAGGATTGTTTCTACTCCCCCAACTACCAAGGCAAGTGGTGCTTCATATTTTAGTCCCAATATTTTGACTATGCATTAGTGATATTTTGTATAGGGCTTGCATGATGTTTTTGCTAAGCATCTATATGCTATGCTTGGAAAATCCTAGTAGTTGTAGACTTGTTAGAATTTTCTCTAAGTTAAGATACTTGCTATATTACCATGCTTAGCCTAGCTAGTAGCAAACAAGGGTGGATTATATACATGCTATGAAAAATGTTGCTAAGTCTTTGACTTATGTTTCTGTTTAATAAAATAACTAAGTGAATGAAACACCTAGGTGGAATAGTAATTGCATGGATGGATTTTTGTTGAGTGGTTACCAGGGCCCCATTTTCATAGCCTACCATGTGTATCTCACTTGTGGAATGCCACCCAGGAACAAAGGGATTTGAGATGCCATATGTTAAGAAGCTTCTAGTGCAGCCACTTGGCAATATGGGCTCTGCCTGGATCATATAGGTTGCAACAACTTAGCCAAATGGACATAAGGTGGTAGGGGGTGATAGGTTTGGAACGCGTCCATTTGGTCTAAGGGAAGGCTTATGAAAGATCTTGTCTCGATGCATGTCGAGTCTTGTGGGGAAAGTGCACCACCTATCGAGAAGGAAGAATCTAAGTACTTAGTCGTGTCCCCGGCAATGGACAATTTGAGCATCAAGACATGGAAGCTATCAAGAATATCCTCATCCCAATTTCTAAGTTAAAACTTGTGGTTGAACAAGGGTAAAGGTTCACCAATGTCTATTGGTGGCTCCTTGGGAGTTTTTTCCAAACAAAAACTTAGTGTTTTCAACTAATAGGTAAAACCTATTTTGAGCAAAGCAAGCCTAAGCTACACTTAGCCAAATTCATGTAGAAGCTAGAAACTATTATTCTACTAAGGTATCACTTGCCAATACTATTCCAATGTATTGACCCACTGTGGATGTAACTTGTGATGTTGCAGGTTACTCTGAGGAGGATTAAGGTTATGAGTCTACACTCAACATGTTTACCTGTGGCACATGAAGATGAAGACTTTACTTTATTTTGTTATGTTGAACTCTTGTACTAGCCCATGGCTATGGAGTTGTAAAAGACTGTGTTATCTCTGGAATGGTGATGTAATAATGACCTTTGTTTTTGTGTACTTCATCTTAAACTATGGATGTTAGCAATTGATCCAGGGACTAGCATTGCAATCACAGGGACCTTTACCTTTATAAAGGTGGGGTCTTACAGATGGTATCAGAGCACTGTGTTGCCTCTAGGATTATGACCCTAGGTTGGATTAGACTAAGAAACCACTAAGGAAAATTTCAACACTTTAAAAAAATTCCACACTTGTCTTTTCTTCTTATAAACTTTTCTAATCTTCTTTCTCATCTCAATTTGTAGATGAACTCCATCAACGAAGCCGTCAAGAAGGGACCACTCATGACCATGACTTTGGAGTGTGAGGCTGAATTTCCCAAGTCACTCAAGAACCTTATGGTTACAATGGGGATACATGGTGCAATTGTGTACAAGGGATTCCCTATGATGGATGAAGGAGAAGAGTATTGGTGGGTGCAACTTCACTTGTACAAAAACAAGGAAGACAACGACAAAGAGTCGGGATTTTTGCATGGTCACCAACTCTGAAATGCACACAACATTCTTTGACTCTGCAAGAAATGCAGCTTGGAATGCCATCAAGGAGCTTGGTGATAGACTCAAGTGCAGAATGCTCAACACTCAAAATGACCTTATAGAAGAAAAGAAGCATACCCAAGACTTAGAGACTACCAATCAACAACTAAGGGGAGACATCATAGACTTAATATGGGAGTCTTGTGAACAAGATAGACAGATTGCCACTAAGGATGCCCTGATAGCTATTTTGTCTAGTGAGTGAGAATTGTAACGTACTCTGTTAGTTGGACCACCACGCTTGTCGTTTTACTTCAAAATTTGTCTAAGTTATGTTGAACCTTGGTGTTTGTAATGGATTTGTGTATGCCATGATTTGTGTGTTTGATGTACTTGTGTTATTTTTTCTTGTGAATTTTTCTTTACTTGTGATGATTCTAATCTTTCTCTATCTTATAAAAATAGATGCCTAACATTGTTATCAGCACCACCGAGGAGTTCAAGGGAACTTGCTTTGGTAATCGTCTCATTGAGCTCACTAGTGTGCTCAACCTTCCGCTTCCTAGTATCATGACACTTCAGCTCACCAAGTTTGAGAGGAAGGACCTTTGGGGCTTCAGAGACACACAGCCAGGGCGCCAGGTAGAGCCACCCACGGAGGCTATCACTTTCAAGCTGATGCATGATGACAAGGAGAGAGGCTTAGATGTAGTCATGCAGGAGTTACTTGGACGCCTGGTTGGGAGGCACTCCACCGAGCTTAGAGGTCTCTACTTTCACCCGTTCGGGAGACGCGGCGAGTAGGGTGAGGCTATAGAGTACGATGATGCTACTAGAGAGACGATGGAGCCGATTTGTCTGTACCTTCAGGACCTAGAGGGTCTTATTAGACACATTGACACTGATAGGACCAACATCATGCTTAGCAATGACGAGCTCCAGGTTCAGTCGCGGGAGAAGGACAAGCTCTTCACGGAGCAAGACGAGATCGTCAAAGAGATGGAGGCCAAATTTGAGAGCCAGGACAAGAAATTCAAGAGCCAAGAGAAAAGAGTCCAAGACAGGAACAAGAAGATTAGGGAGATGAAGGAAGAGTTAGAGGACAAGGACTTCGAGCTTGAGCACCAGTAGGGAGTGATCGAGAGGATTCGCTCACAGAAGAGGGCTCCTAGGGTGTAGAGGTCCCAACCTTTAATAAGGTAGAGATCCCTCTATTTACAATGCTAGTCCCTGGATCAATAGCTAGCATCCACAGTTAAGATGTAATATCAAGAAACAATGGTCATAATACAACTTTATAACTAGGAATAAAATAAGTCATTACATCTTACATAGCTCATTTGGCTATCACATTACAATGCAGCAGGACATCTATATAGCATGGAGTCCTTCATCTTCAAAGTGCCACAGGCAATCATGTTTGTTGTAGACTTGTAATCCTAATCAACACACTTCACTAATATCAAACATACCTGCAACATTATAAGTTACAGCCACAAGGGTCAATACATTTGAATTATATTGGCAAGTTTCACTACTATGTATAAATAAGTGGAAACTATCAATATATGCATATTTGGCTAAGTAGGGTTTAGGCTCATTTGCAGAAAGCAATATAGTTTTATCCTATCTTTTCAAAATAGATTTGATCTTTTGACAATCTTTCTGAACTCCTTGGAAAACTTCAAGTGCTTCTAATCCCTTGTTGTCACCATCAAGTTTTACTTTGAGAAATTGGAATGTCGAGATCTTCCATAGCTTCAGGCCTTAGTTGCTCAGAATTGTCCATAACCGGGGACACGGCTAAGTACTTAGAATTTGATCTTCTGCAGAAGTACACTTTCCCCACATGACACAATCCCGTCTTGACGCCACCAGTGGCCGCTGGATAAGTACTCACCAAATGGAGTACCGGCAGATCGAGAATGTGACAAAGTCTTTCCATAGAAGTCCTCCCAATACACAATGCTAGCTTGTCTACCAGGCACCAATGTAAGGATATATTTCCAATACACAATTATAGTTAACCTGTAGATGCCAATGCAAGGGTCTTCCACTATGTAGTTGACTAAGACAGAGCCCATTTAGCATGTGGTACGTATCTGAAGCCAACTGTCTGAAACATGTTCAATCTCTAAGTCCCTGGGTGGTTTTCTTCTAGTGCACATACAAAAATATAGCCATATGAACATGGTTCCCTTTGTTGCCACCTTGTCCAAAATTGAGTATCCTCCTTCCACCCAGGTGGTTTCATTGAGTACTTGTTTTATTATATAAAACATATATTTTTCCAACACTTCATGTAATCATGATATGGTATTCCACCCCAAGTATATAGCAGGGCTAAGCATACTACAACTATGATATGTTCACTAAGGAAGATATAAGGATATCCTAATAGGACATACCATAGCAAGTGATATAATAGTCCTATCATGCATACTACAAAATCCACTAAGTGTAATGAAAATAGTAGGACATGGATGATAGTGTCACTTGCCTTTTTAGTAAATATCACACTCTTCAATCTTCACTACAATTAAATTAAGCAAGAACATTTTCAAACCAACATTCAAACACACCACATGAAACAATAAGATCAAGCAATGCATGCAAGCATGCAAAAGATTGTTTTATTTGGAAAAGTGGTTTCTAGTAGGCTCTAAACATTTTAAAACACTTAAAGGTCATTTGTAAATGTGGCAAAATCATTTGAAGCCAAGTTAGTGAAAATGGCCATTTAAATCATTTTGTTTTGCTAGTAGTGATTTAAATCAAAGTAATATTTTGTAATTTTAGCCAAATATATTCTTTAAACACAAATGTTAGTGTTTATGGTTAAAGGGTTTAATACTAATCCATTTGCAAAAAGGTTCCATCCAAATTCCATTTTTAATTCAAACAATATTTTTATTTGCTAGAAATGCCTTTAACAAAGTAATAATTTACTAAGGTTCATAAAATATGGTTTCAAATCTCAAAACTTGGTGTTTAGGGTCAGAGAGTTTAAATCCATTCATTTCCCAAAGGTTTTAGTCAAAAAGCATTTTTAAACCATAATCAATATTTTTATTTAGCTAGAAATGCTTTTATTCAAAGATTTAATTCCTAAGTGTCACCAAATATACTTTTAAATCTACAAGTTGGTTTATTTGGTCAGTAAGTTCAAAACAATCCATTTACAAAAGGTTTTATCTTAAAAACATTTTTAGAATAAATTTTATACTCAAAATAAGCCTAAATATGTTTTTAAATAAACAACCAATTTTATAGAAGCAAAATACTAAACAAAGTGCATGGTTGGAAAGTTTTTGTTTTCCTGATTCCAATGATATAAAATTTGAAAAATTTGGACGTGTAGATTAAAAGTTATGAATTTTGCAAGTTTGAATATCTAATAGATTCATTTCTGTTTTTAAATCAAAGCACTAACCACGTGGCGCTTTCTTACTGGCGCGTACCGGTTCGCACGGATCGCGCTCTGTGGGCTGTTGGATCTAAAGCGCATCGCACGACTCAGATCGCTACGTACCTGTTCGCTTAAGTAATCTATCATGATGCTTGGATCTAAATCCTATGGTTCTAAACGCGATGAGCACAGATGGGCGGCGCTGGTGGCGGCGCGCGCTCAGGCGGTGACGTTGCCGATGAACCAGGAAACTCAGGAGAGGGAGGAGACCATTATCGAACTCGTCGCGATGAGGAGAAGCTCGAGGTGTTCTCAGCTACTTGAGGGGCGCACGGGAGCGGCGGCGATTGCTCGTCGGAGTTAGCGGCGGCATCGGGTGCCCTCCGATGTGGTTGTTGCCTCGCTACAAGGAAAAAAAGGCGAGGAAGAGGGTTCGTTAGAGACGGGAGAGAGTGGCGATCATGGGAGCATCATTGATAGGGAGTGGTGAGGTCGGAGTTACCGGGGAGGGTCGCCGGAGTTGGGGCAGTTCTCGGTGGTGCTCGGGTGTTGTCCTTGCCGAAGATCTAGGGCACGCGCGGCCAAGAGGGTGGCACTGGGAGATGCGCAAGAAGCTGCTGGTCAAGATCGTGTGCACTGGAAGGCAAGGGGAGGATCGGCGTCGCTGGAATCAGCCGGAGTAGCTTGTCGGGAACAGTGGGTTCGAGCAAGGGATTGTGGCAGCCTGGTGGCCGAGAGGAGATGGCGCCTGGGGGAAAAGAGAGAGGAGGGCAAGGCGCTTAAGATAGCGTCGTCTCTGGCAAGGTTTAATCGCGCAATCAAACGAATTCATGAAGATTAAACGCGGCAGTAAACGACGAGGTTACGAGGGGAACGGTCGACGCGGGGTTGATGACGATGAGGTGGCCAGTGGGTCTCGTTCGTCAGTGAGGTGAGTGGAGGTTAGGTGGGGTCCTGCTGTCATCGACTGCGCGGGTGTGCTGCCGGGTGATAAACGTTTGATTGCAGGGAGAGAAGATGGGCTAGTTGCTGGGCTGGACTGGGCCTTGTCTCTGGGTTGGCTTTGTTTCCTTTTTTATTCCCGATCTTTTTCCTTTTCTATTTTTCTGTTTTGATTTTTGTTCAAATAATTCAAACACCATTTGAATTCAAACCTTTAGCAAACTTTCAACAAGCTTCTATACTGTTTTAAATATGTTTTTAAAGTCCATTTTAGAATAATTCTTTTATTCTTTTAGGGTCTATTATTTATTTAAAAATAGACATTTGTCTTTATTTCAAATAAGATTTTAATTTGTTTTCAAACTCTATTTGAATTCTAAATTTTACCAAATCTTTTTCAGTAGGTTTTATTTAAAAATAATTCACTTTGAATTATTATTTAAAATACTATAATATGATTTATAAAAATTTTTGGGAATTTTCTTTATTTAAATAAGATTGGATAATAATCAATCCTAATGATTTTATTTAAATAATTCTTTACTCTTTTTAGTAATCAATAATCTTTTATTTTATTTGCTTGGCCAAGATTTAATTTGGCTTTTTAAAATAGTCCTTATTAATTTATTTCTTCCTTTGCTCATAAAATCCATATCTTTTTATTTAAGGATCCAAAAATGGTGATTCTAACTTTTATAATTTTATTTAATATTTGTTTATCCTTTTAAATCCCTTTTCATTCAAAGTTTGTTCAGGATGGGTCTTTGATGTTTCCATTTGGAATAAAAAAGTTTCTTTTCACTCTAAATTTCAACAACTATTTATTTTGTTTATTTATTTTTCACATTTCAAATTTTGGAAAATTTTGGAATGTGACATAGGGCCAAGATTGAGGCCTTGACCAGTAGTGTTGAGAGTACAAGATTTCCATGGAGAATGCAGGTCTTACCCTTGTTGATGTGGAGGTCGGCGTGGAGGAGTAGTGTAGACTACACGACTATCTTTCATCCACCATACTTTGATTATTGAGTCGCAATGACCATCCAACATGTGGATGGCTTGCTATGGTGTGTTTGCATTTTCAAAACCTGTTGTTTATGTCATTCAAACTCTATGTTATTTTGAGCATGGTTATCCTGATTGTTTCTATGAGATGTATTGTGCATGTTAAGCATCTATGGGTATCTCATTCTTATCCTTATTGAAACCACAGATGCCTCCCTGACGTGCCAATCCCAACCAAAACAACAACAACATTACTCCCGAGATGCAACAGTTGATGATAACACAAGCTCAACTGATGCAGATGATGACGCAGTTCATGCAGAACCAGAATCAGAATAACAATAACAACAATAACAATTAGAATAATCCTCCGGGATTTGACATGCTCACCAGATTTCTAAGACTAAGGCCTGCAAAGTTCTCGGGAACCACTGATCCAATGATAGCCAATGACTGGTTACGTTCAGTGAACAAGGACTTAGTGACTGTTGGCTGCACCGACGAAGAAAAGGTCAGATTTGTAGCACATCTGTTTGAAGGACCAGCAGCAACATGGTGGGATAACTTTCAGATCATCACTCCCCTTGAGGATGTGACTTGGGATATCTTTCAGGATGGATTCTGTACATCTCACATTTCATCCGGAGTGATGAACTTGAAGAAGAAGGAGTTCCACAATCTGAAGCAGCATCACCGCAGTGTCGCTGAGTACATTGAGGAATTCAACAATCTGGCGCGCTATGCACCGGATGAAGTTGATACAGATGCAAAGAGGAAGGAGAAATTCCTCGAAGGACTTAATGATGAGTTGAACCTGCAGCTGTCTGTTGCCTATGTTCCAACTTATCAAGCACTTTGTGACAAGGCTACCATCTTGGAAAACAAGATGAAACAGGTTGAGAGCAGAAACAGGAAGCATAGCTTTGATAAGCACGGCTCGGGATCGTCTCATAAGCGTTCCATCATGATGATAGTGGGAGTTCTGGATCCCACAAACATGGGAAGTACAATAACCACCATAACCACAACTGTCATCATGACAACAAGCACCATCGCAGTCATGATAATGACAAGTATAAGAGCCACAAGAGTGGACACAAGAGCCACCACAGTAGAGGTGGAAGTGGAAGTGGAAGTCAGCCTGCAAAGAGAGATATAAGTTAGGTTGAATGTTTCAAGTGTAAGAAGATGGGGCACTATGCAAATGAGTGCCCAGAAAAGAAGGTTGAAGGAACCACCAAGACCAACCCTTTCCAGAAGGGACAAGTGAACCACATCAATGTGGAAGAAATATATGAGGAGTCTGATGCCGTGGCTGGTAAGTTCAAACTAAATTCTGTTCCAGCACTTGTTCTTTTTGATACTGGCGCATCGCATTCATTCATATCAAGAGCATTTGTTGATAAAAATAGACTTCCAGTTGAAACTATTGGGTGTCCTATAAAAGTAAGCTCTCCTGGTGGAGAAATGATAGTGAACTCTGGATGTCATGATCTAGTGATAGAATTTGGGAAGTATAAGTTTCCCGTTAGTTTGATAATCCTAGATTCCCAAGGATTGGTTGTTACTTTGGGAATGGATTGGATGACCAAGTATGAAGGAGTACTAGATTGTGCCAACCGTACTGTCACACTCATAACCCCAGATAATAAAAGGATTAGATTCAAGTCTAACTTTGAATCAAAAGGGAGTAAGCTAAATTCTCTTAAGGGGGTTAGCATAGACAGTGTGCCAATTGTGAGAGAGTATCCGGATGTGTTTCCGGAGGAATTACATGGACTGCCACCAGATAGAGATGTTGAGTTTCTGATAGACTTGCTGCTAGGATCTGGACCAATAGCAAAAAGACCTAACAAGACGTCAGTTGATGAGTTGAAGGAACTCAAGAAACAACTTGGAGAACAGTTGCAGAAAGGATTTATTCAACCAAGTTCTTCATCTTGGGGTGCACCAGTTTTGTTTGTTGAAAATAAAGATAGAAGTCAAAGGTTATGCATAGATTACTGTTCCCTCAATAAGGTAACTATCAAGAACACATATCATTTGCCAAGAATCAATGATTTGTTTGATCAGCTAGAAGGAGCCCGAGTGTTCTCAAAGATTGATCTCCGATCAGGTTACTTTCAGCTAAAGATTAGAGAGCAAGACATACCTAAAACAACTTTTACCACTAGGTACGGATTGTATGAGTACACTGTGATGCCGTTTGGTTTGACAAATGCACCAGCCTACTTCATGAATATGATGAACAAGGTGTTCATGGAATTTCTTGACAAGTTCGTTGTCGTTTTCATCGATGACATTTTGATTTACTACAAGAGCAAAGAAGAGCATGAAGAACATTTGTGTTTAATACTTGAGAAGCTTAGGGAGCATAAGCTGTATGCCAAATTCTGGCTGAATGAAGTCGGATTTCTCGGGCATATTGTGTCAGGAGATGGTGTAGCGATTGATCCCACAAAAGTGTCAGTTGTAACTGAGTGGGAATCTCCTTAGTCAATGAAAGAAGTGCGTAGTTTCCTTGGCTTGGCAGGATACTACAGAAGATTCATTGATAATTTCTCAAAGGTAGCTAAGCCGATGACGGAGTTACTTAAGAAACACAAGAAATTTGATTGGACTGAAGGATGTGAACTCAGTTTCCAAGAGTTTAAGAAGAGACCAGTGACACCAGGTCTTATATACGCGGATTTGGAGAAAGATTTCCAAGTATATTGTGATGCATCTCACCAGGGATTAGGTGCAATTTTGATGCAAGAAGGGAAAGTTGTGGCTTATGCCTCGAGACAACTCAAAACTCATGAAGTGAATTATCCTACTCCTGATTTGGAGTTAGCCTCTGTTGTTAATGCACTCAAAACATGGAGACATTATCTTTTGGGAAAGCGTTGCGAAGTGTTCACAGATCACAAAAGTTTGAAGTATATCTTCACTCAGAAAGAAATCAACATGAGACAAAGAAGATGGCTAGAACTCATCAAGGACTATGACTTGAGTTTGCAATACCACCCCGGTAAAGCAAATGTTGTAGCGGATGCATTAAGCCGTAAAGTTTATGTGAATGGCCTCACTAAGGGAGAATTGCCAGATGATCTGTGTGCCCAATTCAAAGATCTCAGATTGGAGATAGTACCTGAAGGACATCTCATGTCATTGGATGTTCAACCCACCTTGTTGGACAAAATCAGGGAAGCCCAAAAGTTGGAGAAGGAAATTGAAGAGATTAAAGGATAAATTAGCACAGGGAAAGCTAAAGGATTCCCTGAAGACGAACATGGTACTTTATGGTATGGAAAACATATCTGCATTCCGCAAGATCCAGGGCTTTGGAAACTGATTTTACAAGAAGCACACAACTCACCATATTCCATTCATCCGGGTAACACAAAAATGTACATGGATGTGAAGGAAAGATTTTGGTGGAATAATCTCAAGAAGGATATCGCCGAACATATTGCTTTGTGTGATGTATGTAGTAGAGTGAAAGCGGAACATCAGAAACCAGCAGGACTGTTACAACCACTACCTATTCCTGATTGGAAGTGGGACAAAATTGGCATGGATTTCATCACCGGACTGCCAAGGGCTAGATCAGGATATGATTCTATTTGGGTCGTGGTAGATCGCCTAACTAAAGTGTCTCATTTCATACCCGTAAAGACAACCTATACAAGTGCTAAGTTAGCCAAGATTTATATGAATAGGATTGTGTGTCTGCATGGGGTACCCAAGAGTATTGTGTCTGATGGAGGAACTCAGTTCACTTCACATTTTTGGAGGCAATTGCATGAGTCATTGGGAACAAGACTAGAATTCAGCACTGCTTTTCATCCCCAGACTGATAGTCAGACAGAAAGGACCAACCAGATTCTAGAAGATATGTTGAGGGCATGTGCCTTACGCAGAATTCTCTTACAACAACAGCTATCAAGCCAGTATTGAGATGGCACCATTTGAATTTCTCTATGGAAGAAAGTGTACTACACCATTGCTATGGAGTGGTGTTAGAGAAAGAAACTTGTTCGGGCCAGAACTAATCAAAGAAGCTGGAGAGAAAGTCAAGTTGGTAAAGGACATATTGAAGATAGCACAGTCCCGACAGAAGAGCTATGCAGATCCAAAGCGTAGGGAAGTCACCTATGAAGTGGGTGATAGAGCCTATCTTAGAGTCTCACCACTTCGTGGAGTGAAGAGATTTGGATTCAAAGGAAAATTGGCACCAAGGTATGTTGGACCATTCCAGATTCTGAGTCGCAAAGGAGAAGTGGCATATGCAATTGAATTGCCTGAATCACTGTCTGCTGTTCACAATGTGTTTCACGTGAGTCAGTTAAAGAAATGCCGTACAGAGATGGAAGCGACTTTTTTGAAAGATACTATACCTTTGGAAGACGTCCAGTTGGAAAGTGATTAAACCTATGAGGATAAACCTATCAAGATTCTTGAGACTGCAGAAAGAGTTACTCGGACTAAGACTATCAAATTCTGCAAAGTTCAGTGAAACCATCATTCCGAGGAGGAAGCAACTTGGGAAAGAGAATATGACCTTCGGAAAGATCACCCTCACCTATTTGCTAGCCAATCCGAATCTCGAGGGCGAGATTCACCTTAAGGGGGTTAGATTTTTAACATCCCAAAAATCATGATTTATAAAGTTTGCATAGCATTCATGCATTCATAAGCATTTGATTATTTTCAAACAAGATTTCAAAATCAGAAACCATTTATATGCCTTTTGTTTTAATCTAGAGAGGCAATGGTTCTATTTTGCTTTCAACCATACCTTGTTTGATCAAGAGTGTTTCAAAAGTGAATACAAAGCTCACACAAAAATTTCAAAACAAGATTCAAACATAAAACCACTCATATGCCTATTATCCTTATATTAATAAAGGCATGGTTTTATTATTATTTTCAAACCCAAATTGGTTTTTGAGTATAAGTAGATGTTTATCACATATTTGGACACTACAAACATAGTACAAAAATCTGGAGAAAATTCAAATGCAAATAGTTTTGATTTAGGCATTCAAATTAAAACCAGAAAATCAAAACAGAAAAAGAAAAAAAGAAAACGATAAAAAAATAAACCCAGCGATCTAAATAACCCAACCCACCCGCGGCCCAGCTACCAGCCCATCTAGCCCACCCGAGAAAACCCCCTCCCCCTCTCTGTTTCTCACCCACTCTCGCACCCTCCTCTCACTGACGCACTGGCCCCGCAACCACGTCATCGTCTTCCTCAATCAAACGCCGCAGCAACGCCGTCGCCGCCCGTTTCTGGTCATTTGATTCGCGAATCAATTCGCGTTAACCATGCAGTAATCCCGCGCTCAGACCCCCTCTACTTAACCCCCTCCCCACTCCACTCCTTTCCCTCACTCAGCGCTCTCTCTCCGCCATCAGGCTGCCCGCAATTCATCTTGCGCCGCCACTGTCCAGAGCAGCTCCGACGACGTATTCCGGTGAGCACCGTTCTCCCCTTCAACCCTCGTTCATATGAGTTTGTTCGCCTGATATTTACGCATCTTCTCACCCCTTTTGTTTGCTCTGTAATGCCCCAGGGCGTCGCCTCCGTCGAGCCCCGTGAACGACCGAAGCTCCGCTTGACTTCGGTGAGAAATCCTAGTAATCTCTCAGTGCCCCTTGCCTTCTGCTTGTCCCTATCGTGTTTGCCGTGTCCCTGTGCATCTCCTAATGCTCCTGGTTTGCGCTAGGGCGATCCAGAGCGTCGTCAACGTCTCCACCACCACGAGCCCGACGATTCCAGCAACTCCGACGAGCTCTAACCACTGCTACAGCATGGACCCGCCCCAGCCGCATCCACGTTGAGCATCCCCACATACTCGCGACCTCGGTAAGCGCCAACACCCCCTCTCCTACCCCCTAGCTTCGCCGATCCATCGTTGGCAGAGCCGTCTCCGCCGATGTGGCCATGAGCGCCGCCGATTTAGGGTAGGGGCGATTTGATCCACTGGATCTAGATCCAGTGGTCTAGATTAGACGCCAGCCCAAAAGGGTATGGGAAAATAAGAGCCGCTAGATCTCACTTAGATATAATGGTGCGCGTGCGTGATCCGCGTGAAACGGTACCGTCCAATCAGATGCATCCACATGTCTGGGTTTTTCTTTTAAATTTCAGATTTGATTTAATTAGATGATTAAACTTGTAAATTCAATAACTTTTGTTCTATTTATCCAAAAAATGCAAATAATATATCAATGGAATCACAAAATTAAATCATACACATCTGTACGCTTGATTTTGTGTTTTGCTTTTGTTAAAATAGAATTTTATGCAGAGACATTTGTAGGCTTATTTCGTGTATAGAAATTATTTAGAAAATGTTTTAAAAGCCAAATTAAGTTTATTTAGTGTATAAGTGTTTAGT
This sequence comes from Avena insularis, assembly GCA_023614405.1. Classification (NCBI taxonomy): domain Eukaryota; kingdom Viridiplantae; phylum Streptophyta; class Magnoliopsida; order Poales; family Poaceae; genus Avena; species Avena insularis. The sequence goes on along the minus strand of CM042685.1, from coordinate 215,234,020 downwards.
TTAGTGATTAGTACTATTTACTTGTCTTGTTTGGTTTGAGAAAAATCATCACATGTCATTTGCATGCATTCATATATTTTTGCTTGATTGTTTGGAATATAAATTTGGTGCTATCATTTTATGTGTAGATTTTGGTGCTAGTGGTGATTGTGATTGTGAGGATTGTTGCTACTCCCCCAACTACCAAGGCAAGTGGTGCTTCATATTTTAGTCCCAATATTTTGACTATGCATTAGTGATATTTTGTATAGGGCTTGCATGATGTTTTTGCTAAGTATCTATATGCTATGCTTGGGAAATCCTAGTAGTTGTAGACTTGTTAGAATTTTCTCTAAGTTAAGATACTTGCTATATTACCATGCTTAGCCTAGCTAGTAGCAAACAAGGGTGGATTATATACATGCTATGAAAAATGTTGCTAAGTCTTTGACTTATGTTTCTGTTTAATAAAACAACTAAGTGAATGAAACACCTGAGTGGAATGGTAATTGCTTGGATGGATTTTTGTTGAGTGTCTACCAGGTCCCCATTTTCATGGCCTACCATGTGTATCTCACTTGTGGAATGCCACCCAGGAACAAAGGGATTTGAGATGCCATATGTTAAGAAGCTTCTAGTGCAGCCACTTGGCAATATAGGCTCTGCCTGGATCATATAGGTTGCAACAACTTAGCCAAATGGATAGAAGGTGGTAGGGGGTGATAGGTTTGGAACGCGTCCATTTGGTCTAAGGGAAGGCTTATGAAAGATCTTGTCTCGATGCATGTCGAGTCTTGTGGGGCAAGTGCACCACCTATCGAGAAGGAAGAATCTAAGTACTTAGCCGTGTCCCCGGCAATGGACAATTTGAGCATCAAGACATGGAAGCTATCAAGAATCTCCTCATCCCAATTTCTAAGTTAAAACTTGTGGTTGAACAAGGGTAAAGGTTCACTAATGTCTATTGGTGGTTCCTTGGGAGTTTTTGCCAAACAAAAACTTAGTGTTTTCAACTGATAGGTAAAACCTATTTTGAGCAAAGCAAGCCTAAGCTACACTTAGCCAAATTCATGTAGAAGCTAGAAACTATTATTCTACTAAGGTATCACTTGTCAATACTATTCCAATGTATTGACCCACTGTGGCTGTAACTTGTGATGTTGCAGGTTACTCTGACGAGGATTAAGGTTATGAGTCTACACTCAATATGTTTACCTGTGGCACATGAAGATGAAGACTTTACTTTATTTTGTTATGTTGAACTCTTGTACTAGCCCATGGCTATGGAGTTGTAAAAGACTGTGTTATCTCTGGAATGGCGATGTAATAATGACCTTTGTTTTTGTGTACTTCATCTTAAACTATGGATGCTAGCAATTGATCCAGAGACTAGCATTGCAATCACAGGGACCTTTACCTTTATAAAGGTGGGGTCTTACAGATGGTATCAGAGCACTGTGTTGCCTGCAGGATTATGACCCTAGGTTGGATTAGACTAAGAAACCACTAAGGAAAATTTCAACACTTTAAAAAAAATCCACACTTGTCTTTTCTTCTCGTAAACTTGTCAGAGGCCGGGAAAACCACTACTAGAAAATTGTTTGAATGTTTACTACTTTGTGCATCATCGTGGCATCATGCATTTGTTAAACTAAAAACTATTTCTCTCAAATCCTCTCTTTGTTTTCTAAAATGCTCCTATATTTATTCAAATCAAAACTCGGTCTGTCCGAATATTTTATTTTGTCTACAACATAGTTGTAGTTGTTTTGGTTTAAACAAAACAAAATAAATATATTATAATATAAAAACCCTATTTTATAAACCCCGAAGAAGACCGCCGCCGGCCACGCCCAACGACCCCGCTAGCAGTAGTCTACAACCCCGGTAGGACCAAACCTTAACCTACCCTAACCCTAAACCTAAACACCCCAACCACAAAACCCTAGCTACCACTACCCAGACTCCACCCCGCTGCCACCACACCTCCCGTGTGCGTGCCTAACACCACACGTCGACGCACACCTAACGTGTAGCCACCCGGTCAACCCAACACCCACCCTACCCACGATCGAACGCACCCACCCACCTCGAAAACACACTCGCGCGTGCCACACTCACGCCAGACCCGACCTAACCCAGATTCATCGACCAAGACTATGATGCCCACACTCTCGGCTACATTGACATCGGCATCAAGGGCTATCGTTGATACGCCGGAAACGTATCAATAATTTTTGATCTTCCATTTGTGTTTAGTATCTAATTTGCTTTGCTTTATCTACACTTTGAGGTGTTTTTATATCTTTTCTAGAACTAACCTATTAACAAGTTGCCATAGTGCCAGTTGCCTATTTTCTTCTACTTTTGGTTCCAGAAAGGCAGAAAATCAATATTCTCGGAATTGGACGAGACAAAAGCCAAAGTCAATATTTTACCGTGGGCAACACGAAGTCCAGAGGGGAGATGGAGACGCGCCATAGGGAGGGCAGACCCCCTGGGCACGGCCAAGCCTAGCCCGCGCCTGGGGAGGGTGTGGGCCCCCTGGGCACCCCCTGCCTCGCCTCCTCTCCTATAAGAAGCCCCCGATGCAGAAATCCTAGGCACCCGATCAAAACTCCACGAAACCGTCTATAGCCGCCGCCACCATCGTCCCTAGATCGGGGGGATATGAAGTTCTTCCCTGTTGGGCCACGAGAGATAAAACAAAACTTTTTCTTCTAACGTGGTGATCCCAAGATCTAGCCGAGGTAGAAGGCCACGAGGTTTACCACTAGACGCGCAGTTGCGGATTACTGATGAAGCGCGTCAGTTGATGCAGTGCAGTCCTTTGCGATCTGATCGTCCTGGTGCTGATCGTACAACACCTCTGCTGGTATCCACACGTACAAGGAGGAGCACCGGCGGCGAACTGCTAGGTTCGTAACGACGGCAGGACTTCTGTGGAGCTAGGCTTTCCAACACATGGAATGACCTAACCGAACAACGATTTACATTTCTGGGTTACGGTGCTCCACTATATATAGAGAGTGAACATGGGCTCTTCTCGCGTGGCCCATTCACTAAAGCCCATATAATATTAGTCCATGTGAGTCCGACTCACTGAATCAGTCCAAATCAGGCTCGGGTCCAACCCAACCAGATTTCTGGTTCGGATCCAATCCAAACTTGCTCCCGCTCTTAAGTGTGTGACCCCGTAGGCTCATCGCTACTTGGACATGATTAGAGTCCAACTCTCAATCGATCAGTCGGTAGTGGATCCTAGAAGAATGTGCCGACTCCCAAGTACCAAAGAGTCATGACGACTTGCCTTTCCAATGTGACTTGCATCCGAGTCCCTTTTGCCTCACGATATACCTTGTCGGACTATAGGCGAATAATTGTCATCCCTTAAATAGTCTGACTCTCTTCTCGATTTGAGATAAGTGATTTACCTGACTAACTCTTAGTCGATCATCTCAGTTAACACTTAACCTAGTCAGGCATGGCCATGATTTCTGAATCATATCTCACGAGAGGGCCTACAGAATATCTCTCCGAGTGGAGGGGCAAAATCCCATCTTGGTTATTCACATCATGCAGCTTGATTCTCAGTCGACCCGAACTCTGCCTTTATAACTGCCCAGTTATGGATCAGCGTTTGAAGAAACCTAAGTCGGTGATCCTCATCTCGGACTATGCAACAACCTCAGGTCTAAGGATTACATTGATTGAGATATAAAAATGACAACTTGTTCATTGTACCTCAATATGGGTCAATTTGACTCGCTAAACTCTTTAGCCGAATCTGCGTAAGTCAGAATAGCATCACCATGCCCATGACAAGTGGAACCGAGTCATCAAGGCAACTTTCACATTGGTCTAAGTTGTGTGTCCAGCATAACCTCAATGACCAAGGATATTTAGTACAAACAACATGAATGTATAGTTCCACAACCGAATCACATATTCAATAATACACATCAGATATTTATACAAGGACAACTAATATCTTTATGAATATAATGGGAAATATCATCATACATGATTGCCTCTAGGGCATATTCCCAACATTCCCGGCACCCTACCGGAGGGGAGATCATCCCGGAGGCCTTCTTCTATGATATGATGCGTGAGTAGTTACACCTTGGACTACGGGTCCACGTAGTAGCTAGATGGTTGTATCTCCTCCTTGTGCTTTCATGTATAGATCTTGTGAGCTCCGTTCATGATCAAGATCTAATCTATTTGTAATCATGCATGTTGTGTTTGCGGGGATCCGATGGATATTGAGATTATTATGTCAGTTTGGTTAATGGTTTTGTCTATATGATTCTATCATGTCTGTGTTGTTTGTGATCTTGCATGCTCTCCGTTGTTAGTAGCTATCTTGGCCAAGTAGTTGCTAGTGACTCCAAGAGGGGGTATTTATGCTCGATAGTGGGTTCATGCCTCCAGTTTCCAAGGGAAGTGACAGAAATCTCTTCGGTTGTAGATGTGATGTTGCCACTAGGGAGAAAACAACGGTCCCTTGTTTATGGAACAAGTGGATTGTTTACCTTACACACTTTGCTTAAAGCAGTTGTTTGTTGCTTGCAACTTAATACTAAAGGGGGTTCAGATGATAACTGATACGTTGGAAACGTATCTATAATTTTTGATGCTCCATGCTTGTTTTGTATCTACTTTGCTTTGCTTGTCTACACTTTGAGGTGCTTTTTACATGTTTTCTGGTACTAACCTATTAACAAGATGCAACAGTGTCAGATGCCTATTTTCTGCTATTTTTGGTTTCAGAAAAGTTAGTAAAGAAATATTCTCGGAATTGGACGGGACAAAGGACAAAGTCAAATACTTTCCGTGCGGAACAAGAAGTCCAGAGGAGAGCCCGGGAGGCCAGCCAGGGGGGCAGACCCACCCCAGCCACGGGTGGACCCAGCCCCGCGCCTGGCTAGGGTTTGCCAACCCTGGCTGCCTCCTCGGTCTCCCCCTTCGCCTATAAGAAGCCCCCGATGCAGAAACCCTGAGTACCTGATCAGAAATCCACGAAACCGTCTGTAGCCGCCGCCACCATCGTCCCTAGATCGGGGGTATCTGAAGTTCTTCCCGGCACCCCGCCGGAGGGGAGATCATCCCGGAGGCCTTCTCTCCGGTATGATGCATGAGTAGTTCCACCTTGGACTATGGGTCCATGTAGTAGCTAGATGGTTGTATCTCATCCTTTGTGCTTTAATGTATAGATCTTGTGAGCTTCATTCATGATCAAGATCTAATCTATTTGTAATCATGCATGTTGTGTTTGCGGGGATCCGATGAATATTGAGATTATTATGTTGGTTTGATTAATGGTTTTGTCTTTATGATTCTATCATGTCTGTGTTGTTTGTGATCTTGCATGCTCCCCGTTGTTAGTAGCTATCTTGGCCAAGTAGTTTCTAGTGACTCCAAGAGGGGGTATTTATGCTCGATAGTGGGTTCATGCCTCTAGTTTCCAAGGGAAGTGACGAAAATCTCTTCGGTTGTAGATGTGTTGTTGCTACTAGGGATAAAACAACGGTCTCTTGTTCATGGAACATTTGGACTGTTTACCTTACACACTTTGCTTAAAGCAGTTGTCTATTGCTTGCAACTTAATACTGGAGGGGTTTGGATGATAACCTGAAGGTGGACTTCTAGTCATAGATCCAGTTGGATGGTGGTCTATGTATCTTGTTGTATTGCCTAATCAACCTCATAGGATCTTTTTGACTAGTAATTGCATTGTTATGCCTTGCTTAGTTCCTATCAATTTCCCTGCTGTAATTTGTTTATCCTTCATGCCATGTTGTTTATCTAAGGAGAGCACCTCTAGTGAACTATGGAACCCGGTACAACCTTTACCATTGATACATCTTCCATTGTTACTTGTTTACTTGCTGCAAACCATTGCCTTCCACACCATAGGTTACAAAAAATCGGTGAGCTTGACAACCTCACTAATTCGTTGGGGCAAGGTCTTGAGTTTGTGTTGTGCAGGTCTCCGCGTTGCTAGCAACACATGTGTGACATTTTCTTCCTCCTACTGGTTCGATAACCTCGGTCTCTTACTGAGGGGAACTTGCTGTTGTGCTGCTTCATACCTTGCTCTTGGGGTTTCCAACGAAGCATCCCACGACAAGTACTGGGCGCCATCAAGCTATTTTTTGGCGCCATTGCCAGGGAGGAAAGGTAAAAGGCACTCACACACGCTTACCCACGGCAACAGCAAGCCAGAAAGCTATTTTCTGGCGCTGGTGCCAGGGAGGCTAAGGACGTCTTCACTAGGGGAGTCCTTCACTTACTTTCTCTTTACTTTGTTTTTATTTTGGTTTGTTTCTTTTGCTTGGTTTTGTTTGCCTCTTTTCAAAAAACCCAAAAAAATTAGTCTAGTTTGGTTTGCTTTCTTTATTCAAACACACACAAAAATTAGTTCCCACTCTAGTTGCCGGTCTGTTATTGCGTTGCTTGGTCATGCTTTCTGTCAATGGATGGTTTCTTTGAAACTTAATTTTTATTGGCAAGGTGGGTTCACGGAAGAACAAAAGTATTATTATAAGGAACACCGTTTGTCACAAAAAGGGAAACACTTATGGGAACAAATTGATAAGTTGAATACTATTGCTAGAGACTTGTGCTCTACTTATAATGTTACTTAATGCTTTGATAAATCTTGTTGTTGTAGGAGGTATAAACACCTGCCTTTTCAATGTGAGTATAATGATAATGTTACCATATCTTCTTATGTTAAAGGAAATTATGAATTTATGATGTGGAACAAATTGAAGAATTCATTGCTTTCAAGGGTGCACTTGAACTTGCCAGTTTGCTTGAAAATACTGATGATGCACCTTATGAATCTGAGGTTTATGAGATACTTAAGTTTTGCATTGATAATTACAAGGAAGCAAATGGATATATTCTTGAATATTTTATAGATGCTTCCCACAAATGGAAGAGACTAATGCCTTGCAGGAGCCTATGGAAGAAGAAATTGTTGAAACTAGAAGCTCATTAGATGAAAAGAAGGAGGAGAGTGATGAACAAAAGGAGGAAGAATGGATTATCTACCCATGCCTACCTTCTAATGAGAGTAACTCTGTATCCCTTACATTATTTGATTATCCCCCATGCTTACCAAAGGAGGATGAATCTTATGTTCCTGTGGATCCTTTTGAAATATCTACTTTGGATAAAACCTGTGGAGGTTTTAATCCCACTATTTTTGAGCTTGATAGAAATTATGAGTTTGTAGATCATGAAAAGCATGATTTATGTGATATATATATTGTTGAGTTTATTCATGAGGCTACTAAATTATTATGAGAGAGTAAAATATGGTTGTAGAAGTTTTCATGGTACTGAAACACCTCTCTATGTGCTGAAAGTTTTGAAGTTGCTATTGTTTCATCTTCCTATGCTTGTCACTTTGTTCTTTGTGAATTTATTTGCATACAAGATTCCTATGCATAGGAAGTGCGTTATACTTAAATGTGTTTTGAATTTTCTTCTTGATGCTATCTTTGACTTTGATTCATAATTCTTATGTGAGCATCTTCTCAAGCTATCATGCCTAACTTAAAGGCGTTAAAGAAAAGTACTTGTTGGGAGATAACCCAAGAGTTTCATTGCGTCTTGGAAGTTATTACTTCAGTAATGAACTCTCCTTATCCTTTTTGTTTGCTTTTTGTGCCAAGAATGACCTCTAATGAGAGGGAAGTAAGATTTGAGAAGTTGCTGTCCCGAAACAGATTTCTATCCTCCACCAAAAAATTCGTGAGGAGGCTCTATAACTTGGATTGAGCTGACAATTTACGAATAAATCTCCCAGTATGTTAGCTAACTTTCGTTAGTTCAATACTTTTTGATTTGAGCAACAGAAGATGTTCGAAAAAATCGGTTTCTACCTGCTGGTCTGTTTAATAGATTTCTGCCATTATTTGCATTTGCTTCTTATTGATTCCCTTTTGAGTTCTCTTCAAGTAAATTGAGCTTTTTGAAGGAGTTACTACAGTATCTTGTGTTTTTAGTGAAAAGCCTTGCTGTTCCAAAGCTTTGCCAGAGGTCTAATATCTTTTGAATAAGCTAATGTTGCTAATGAAGATTGTGTAAAGTTTTGTATGAAGGAAAAATTTCAGGTGTAGAGGGAGAATGATGAAATGAGATGAAGAATGGACAAAAGCTCAATCTTGGGGATTCCACCATGGTGTCACCCTAAGAAATATCCAAGAGGTACAAGCGTCAAAGCTTGGGGATGCCCAAGGCATCCTCTTCTTCATCAATAAAAAGCTCAGGTTTGTCTAAACACTTCATTTTTATTGTTTCATGCATAGTTGTGTTGTTCTTCGAGCGTCTTAGTTTTTGTTTGCTTTGCTTAGGTTATTTAGTTTGCTTGAATAAAGTAGTTTGGACCCCCGTTCTCGCTGTGTTGTTTTGCAAATAAGTTTGCTTGGTGTTGGAAAGGAGTAGTAAGTTCTTGCTTGAAGTGCAAGAGGAGCTTGCATTGACTGTGACTTAGACTTTAGCATGACATGCTAGGTGTTGTTTTAGAATTATGCTTAGTGATTATTGTTGTAGCATGTCTTGTTCCAAACAATTGGGATTGCTTAGTGAGCCTTGAAGAAATTATGTGTTGTTTTAGCATGCAAACACATAGTATTGTGGTATTCTCCTTTGATGCTTTGCTTGGGTTGACTTGGCACATGCTCACACCATGTTATTACTATGACAAGTCACCATAGCCTCCATGATCATTTAGTCCTTGACTTGTAGTACCACTCTTTGCTTTGATTAGTATGCTTTGTTGCACTGCATGATTTTGGCCATCATTGCTCTCTTAATTTGTTGCTCCTAGTCTTTTGCTAGCCTCCACTTGTATGAGTAAGTTCTACTCATGCCTCCAACTCCCAAGAAACCAAGTTATTCCAAAGTGTCCACTATAAACTCCTATGCATGGTGTGTTACACCATTCCAAGTATATTCTTGTTTTCAACTATCTTACAATTAAAAACTATTTTGTTATGTGAAAAGTTAGTGATTAAAGCCCTCACGAACTTGATGGCACAATTTTTATTCTTTGCCCCTAATAAACTTGAACCATTGTGAAAAATTTGTTGTATATGCTTGCACTTATAAGTTGGAATTAGCAGAACCGTGCTGTCACGGGGAACGTTTTCAACATTGCACTTGTACCTTGATGTACTCAGTTGATATCGTGTTCTTTTGTCTATGGATGTCACCGGTGTGAAATAAAGAGGGAACATGTAAGTCCATGGAGTTTGTATCCTGTGTTAGAGAAACGCCTGGGCCGCTAGCCTAAGCCATGCCTAATCATGGTGGAAACTTGCAGCATCACCATAATGAGCTATCTATGAAGCATCCTCAATAAAAAGCTATGCATATGGTAAATAAAAAGATTGCTGAGATGCTCATTGTCTGCTTGCCTTGTCATTTTGGTTATGGAAAAGCTCATGTACCATGTGCAAGGGGTACCCCGTTGGCGGTTCTCAATGATATGCAAATACTTACAGTGATAAGAACTTACCTGGACACAAAGTTGAGTATGCATGAGGTGTGGCCCTCGTATTCAAGGGACTTGAGATTGCCAACTTATACTTCGTCAAGCATATACTCTAGCTTTGCCACTCTAACCTTAACCACTTCAAGATGCTTATGATAGGGGCAATGAGGGCTGAAAGCTAACAAGTACCATAATTTTTGGAAGCTCTTTTTGAAACTTCTAATACGAGCTTCCTTTGCAAAAAGGCCTTTCTTCCACCATTATTGAGTCTCCACCTTTGTCACATCCCAAAATTTTCCAAATTTTGAAATGTGAAAAATAAATAAACAAAATAAATAATTGTTGAAATTTAGGGTGAAAAGAAACTTTTTGTTTCTAAAGGTAAACATCAAAACTCATCTTGAACAAACTTTGAACAAATTTGAATCCAACAAATTTCAATCAAGTGAAATACATTCATCAATAAATGTATCTTGAAATTTAAACACTTGGAAAATAAACCAAAACCCAAAACCTTAATGGAAGAAAATCATTTCCAAGATTACTCTAAGCCTATGGATTTGATCCATATAAAAATCTGTCAACAAACATTTATATATGATCAATAATGATAAATAAAAATATTATAAAACCATAGAAATTGATTTCATTTAATTTGGAGCCATAGATAAAATCTTATGAAGTTAATAAGATAAGGGAATAATTTTCAAAGCTAATAAAGATCCTATCTAAAATCCATACCAAATTGTGAACAAATGAATCCTAAAGGGATTAAAAAAGATAAAGAAATATTAAATAAAATATACAAATCGGAATCACCAAGTTTGGATCTATAAATAAAAAGATATGGATTTTATAAGATAAAGAAGAAAGAAATAAATAGGAATATTTAAAAGCCAAATTAAATCTTGGCCAAATCAATAAGGAAATGGAATAAAGATAATCCAAATCAAATAAAATAAAGGGATAAAGATATTCAAATAAAATAATATGACATTAACCAAATTCTACTCCATTTGATTAAAGACAAAATCCCTAATAAGAATGATTAATTAAATCATGGGAAAATAATAATTGGAATTTGCCCAAGTGGAATAAAATTTATTTAATTAACCTAAATGAAATAAAGGAAACATTTAAATAAAATTTTGGAACTAAAACCATATTTGATTTTATTTGAATAAAGACAAATGCCTAATTCAAATGATTAATAAATCATATTAAAATATTTCAAATAATTCAAAGTGAATTATTTGGCACCCTAATAAATAAATGAAACCTACTGAAAAGGATTTTTTAAAATTTGGAATTTAAATAGGAGGTGGAAAACATATTTAAATCCGATTTAAATAAAGACAAAAGTCCATTTTAAATAAAATATAAAAACCATAAAAGAATAAAAGAATTATTCCTAAAATGGTATTTAAAATCCATGTTTAAACATCATTAAAACTTACTGAAAGTTTGGCAAAGATTTGAATTCAAATGGTTGTTTGAATTGTTTGAACAAATTCAAAACAGCAAAAGAAAAATAAAACAGAACAAAAAAAGGGAAAGAAATCAACCCAGCCAAACCAGCCCATCTAGCCCAGCAAGCCCATTTTCCCTCTCCCCCGCAGAAAACGGTTCACACCGCAGTAGGAACCCGCGCAGTCAATGACGGTTGGACCCCACCTGAAACACCTCTCTCTCGCTGACAGAATGACCCCACATGTTAGTCATCGTTTTCACCCACGCGACTAGTTCTTCCCCTCTCTCTCTCGTTTCTGCTTGATTATCGCAAGCTTAATTCGCCTTAATGCCAAGGCCGTTACCCACTGTGATCACGCCCTCTTAATCGCCTAGTCTTCTTCCCCATTTCCCCTCATTCTCCCATGCCAAAACACCACAGGGCTGCCCGAATTACAACCTCGAACTCCTCTGCCTGACGGCACTCCGGCAACGATTCTGGCGACACCAGACCCCCCCACTGTCCCTGACTCACCCAAGCCTGTTCTCCATCGACAGGCGCGTCTTCGAGTTCTTTCCTCTCGCTCACGCGTGCCCTGTAGCCTCGGCAACAACCACAACAGAGCACCACCGCCGTCGACGGCAACTCCGTCGACCTCTCCCCGGTAATCCCGACCTCCCCTTCCTCTCTGGACGATACCCCTTCAACCTCCTCTCTCTCACACGTCTAACGGACCCTTTCCCTCACTCTCCCATGCCTTGTAGCTTCGTCATCGATGACACCAGAGCGAACCCGTCGTCAGCAACCACTCCGGCGAGGAATCACCAGTGACTCTGTGCGCCCCTCGACAAATGGCTGCCACCTTGAGCTTTACTACGACCCCACAAACTTGGTGAGCTATTCCTCCCTCTCCCGCACTTGCTAAATCGTCGGCAACCTCACTGCCAGAACCGCGCCGCCGCCAGCCACCGTCGAGCGCCGCCCGAATTTAGTCAATGCAATTCAGGTCGTTAGATCAAGATCCTATGCACGCGATAGAAACCAAACATGAAGGGGTATGCATTGATCTATGTCGCACGATTTACAATAGATATAACTCTCTACGTTAGCTGATCCACGTGAACCGGTATGAGCCAATGAAATCAATCCACGTGGCCAGTGTTTTAATTTAGAACCAGAAACTATTCTATTAGATGTTAGATTTTACAAAAATCATAACTTTAAATCTACTCGTCCAAATATTATAAATTTTATATCAATGGAATAAGCAAAAAGAGTACTTTCCAACCATGCACTTTGTTTAATGATTTGCTTCTGGAAAATTAGTTGTTTTTGCAGAAACTTGTGTAGGCATATTTTGTGTATAAAATTCATTCTAAAAATGTTTTTGTGATAAAATCTTTTGTAAATTGATTGTTTTGAACCTAATGACCATAAAAACTAACTTATGGATTTAAAAGCGTATTTTGTGAAGTTAAAGAATAAATCTTTGAATAAGAGCATTTCTAGTTAAATAAAAATATTGTTTATGTGTTAAAAATGCTTTTTAAGTAAAACCTTTGGAAAATGATTTGATTTAAACTCTCTAACCCTAAACACCAAGTTTTTGGATTTAAAAATATATTTGGTAAACCCTAGTAAAAATTATTACTTTGTTCAGAGGCATTTCTAACAAAATAAAATGTGGCTTTGATTTAAAAATGGTTGATAGGTAAAACCTTTTGCAAATGGTTTTAATATTAAACACTTGACCTTAAAACACTAACATTTGTGTTCAAAAATATATTTGGAAAACACTAGAAAATATTCCTTGGATTTAAATCATTTCTAGCAAAACAAAAATGATTTAAAATGGCCATTTTCACTAACTTAATATCAAATGGTTTTAATACTTTTATAAATGACCAATAGATGCTTTAGAATTTTTATGGCATAATAGAAACCACTTTTCCAAATAAAACAATCCTTGGCATGCTTCCATGCATTGCTTTGTTTTTATTATTCTATGTGATGAATTGCTTGAATGGTAGATTGAATTTGTGCCTTGATTGAATTGTAGTGAAATTTGAAGAGTGTGACTATTGCAAGATCAAGGAGTGAACTTATATTCTCTACCAAAAAGGCAAGTGGTTCTTCATACTTTTATCCTATTATTTTCACTATACATTAGTGATATTTCTAAGTAGGACTTGCATGGAAATTTTTACTAAGTATAAACTATGCCATGGGAAATCCTAGTAGATGAAACCTTAGTAGAATTTTTCCTAAGTTAAGATTCCTACTACTATCATGCTTAGCTTAGATAGTATAAAACAAGGGTGGATTATATTCATGCTATGAAATATTTCTAAGTCAAGGACTTGTGTTTTGTTTAATAAAACAATTATGTGAATGAATCACCTAGGTGGAATGGTAATTGCTTGGTGGATTTTGTTTGAGTGGTTACCAGGGCCCATTTTCTAATGGTCTACCCTGTGTATCTCACTTGTGGAATGCCACCCAGGAACAAAGAGATCTGAGATGTCAAATGTTGAGAAGCTTAAAGTGCAGCCACTTGGCATTATGGGCTCTGCCTGGATCATATAGGTTGCAATAACTTAGCCAAATGGACAGTTGGTGGTAGGGGATGATAGGTTTAGAGCACGTCCATTTTGGTCTAAGGGAAGGCTTCCGAAAGATCTTGTCTCGATGCATGTCGAGTCTCGTGGGGAAAGTGCGCCACCTCTCGAGAGAGTAAAATCTAAGTACTTAGTCGTGTCCCGGGTAATGGACAATTTGAGCATCAAGACATGGAAGCTATCAAGAATCTCCTCATCCCAATTTTTAAGTTAAAAACTTGTGGTTGAACAAGGGTTAAAGGATCACCAATGTCTATTGGTTGATGCCTTGGGTGATTTTGACAAACAAAAACTTAATGTTTTCAAATGATAAGGAAAATCTATTTTGCGCAAAGCAAGCCTAAGATCCACTTAGCCAAATGCATATAGATGGTAGATACCGCTATTCTACCATAGTATCACTTGCCAATACAATTCAAATGTATTGACCCTTGTGGCTGTAACTTATTATGTTGCAGGTTTGTTTGATGTTAGTGAAGTGTGTTGATTAGGATTACAAGTTTACAACCAACATGATTGCCTGTGGCACTTTGAAGATGAAGGACTCCATGCTATAGTTATTTCTGCTACATTGTAATGAGATATCCAAATGAGCTATGTAAGATGTAATGAATTATTTTATTCCTGGTTATAAAGTTGTATATGACCTTTGTTTCTTGATATTACATCTTAATTGTGGATGCTAGCTATTGATCCAGGGACTAGCATTGTAAACACATGGATCTCTACCTGATTAAAGGTTGGGACCTCTACAACCTTCTACCTTTAGGCACCATTAAGAGAGCATAGTTGTCATTCTATGTGCAGTGTTCCAAAGCTTATTAATTGATGCATATTGTGTTATTACTTGTTCTTGTGCTACTTGTTTCTAGTCACCATTGTGAACTTTGCAGGTGTCCCATGCATTTATATTGCTACTCTATGAGGGACTAGCTGATTGCCACTATGCCATGTTTTCTGCATGTGAAACAAACAAACGTTTTTCAATGAATGTTATTCATGATCTTTGTTAGTAGCTTGTCATGTTGCATGCATAGTTACTATGTCCTATTGTTAGAACTCCATCTTTCATGCACATGTTTAGAGTTCTTTGATCCCAACTTTCAATGCTTGCAAATGGTTGGATCTTTATTGTGAGGGTGCATGTGACCTAAAAAATTATTCTGTTTATCACTTACCTACTCGAGGACGAGCAGGAGTTAAGCTTGGGGGTGTTGATACGTTGGAAACGTATCTATAATTTTTGATGCTCCATGCTTGTTTTGTATCTACTTTGATTTGCTTGTCTACACTTTGAGGTGATTTTTACATGTTTTCTAGTACTAACCTATTAACAAGTTGCAACAGTGCTAGCTGCATGTTTTCTGCTGTTTTTGGTTTCAGAAAAGTTATTAAAGAAATATTCTTGGAATTGGACGAGACAAAGGACAAAGTCAATTACTTTCCGTGGGGAACAAGAAGTCCAGAGGAGAGCCCAGGAGGCCAGCCAGGGGTCTAGACCCGCCCCAGGCGCGGGTGGACCTAGCCCCACACCTGGCTAGGGTTTGACAACCTTGGCCGCCTCATCAGTCTCCCCCTTCGCCTATAAGAAGCCCCCGATGCAGAAACCCTGAGTACCCGATCAGAAATCCATGAAACCGTTTGTAGCCGCCGCCACCATCGTCCCTAGATCAGGGGGATCTGAAGTTCTTCCTGGCATCCTGCCGGAGGGGAGATCATCCCGGAGGCCTTCTCTCCGGTATGATGCGTGAGTAGTTCCACCTTGGACTATGGGTCCATGTAGTAGCTAGATGGTTGTATCTCCTCCTTTGTGCTTTCATGTATAGATCTTGTGAGCTCTGTTCATGATCAAGATCTAATCTATTTGTAATCATGCATGTTGTGTTTGTGGGGATCCGATGAATATTGAGATTATTATGTTGGTTTGATTAATGGTTTTGTCTTTATGATTCTATCATGTCTGTGTTGTTTGTGATCTTGCATGCTCCCCGTTGTTAGTAGCTATCTTGGCCAAGTAGTTTCTAGTGACTCCAAGAGGGGGTATTTATGCTCGATAGTGGGTTCATGCCTCTAGTTTCCAAGGGAAGTGACAAAAATCTCTTCGGTTGTAGATGTGTTGTTGCTACTAGGGACAAAACAATAGTCTCTTGGTCATGGAACATGTGGACTGTTTACCTTACACACTTTGCTTAAAGCAGTTGTCTGTTCCTTGCAACTTAATACTGGAGGGGGTTCGGATGATAACCTGAAGGTGGACTTCTAGTCATAGGTGCAGTTGGATGGCGGTATATGTATCTTGTTGTATTGCCCAATCAACCTCATAGGATCTTTCTGACTAGTAATTACATTGTTATGCCTTGCTCAGTTCCTGCCAATTGCCCTTCTGTGATTTGTTTACCCTTCATGCCATGTTGTTTATCTAAGGAGAGCACCTCTAGTGAACTATGGACCCCGGTCCAATCTTTACCATTGATACATCTTCCACTGTTACTTGTTTACTTGCTGCAAACCATTTCCTTCCACACCATACGTTTAATTCTTTGTTACAGCAAACCATTGAGCTTGACAACCTCACTAATTCGTTGGGGCAAGGTCTTGAGTTTGTGTTGTGCAGGTCTCTGTGTTGCTAGCAACACCTGTGTGTCGTTTCCTTCCTCCTACTGGTTCGATAACCTCGGTTTCTTACTGAGGGAAACTTGCTGCTGTGTTGCTTCATACCTTGCTCTTGGGGTTTCCAACGAAGCGTCCCACGACAAGTACTGGGCGCCATCAATAACCTGAAGGTGGACTTCTAGTCATAGATGCAGTTGGATGGCGGTCTATGTATCTTGTTGTATTGCCCAATCGAATCTCATAGGATCTTTCTGACTAGTATTGCATTGGTATGCCTTGCTCAGTTCCTGTCAATTGCCCTGCTGTAATTTGTTTACCCTTCATGCCATGTTGTTTATCTAAGGAGAGCACCTCTAGTGAACTATGGACCCCGGTCCAATCTTTACCATTGTTACATCTTCCATTGTTACTGTTTACTTGATGCAAACCACCATTACCTTCCATACCATACAGTTAATCCTTTGTTACAGGAAACCCGTGAGCTTGACAACCTCACTATTCGTTAGGACAAAGTCTTGAGTTTGTGTTGTGCAGGTTTCCACGTTGCTTGCAACACCTTTGAGAAGTTTCCTTCCTCTTTCTGGTTCGATAACCTTGGTCTATACTGAGGGAAATTTGCTGTTGTGCTCATCACACCTTGCTCTTGGGGTTTCCAACGAAGTGCACCATGCACAACCAACAAGACTTTCTGGCACCGTTGCCGGGGAGGCTAAGGATGTCTTCACAAGGGGAGTCCTCCACTTCCTTTCTCTTTACTTTGTTTTAGTTTGCTTAGTTTATTTTGCCTGGTTTTGTTTGCCTTTTTTATCAAAAACTCCAAAAAAATTTAGTTTAGTTTGGTTTGCATTCTCTATTCAAAAACACAAAAAAATTAGTTCCTGTCCTAGTTGCCACCTTGCTCTAGCTCACCATGTTGTTCCCCAAGTTCGCCCTGAAAGATCTTGTAATAGGTAGTGGCTCCATAATTGGGAAAGATAATATTGAAGAATTCTTTAATCATGTTAGCAAGCATGAGGATACTAAGGATAAATCTATAGCAGAGCTTGCTCCTAATTATGAACTTGTTGCAGCTTCTTTAGTTCATATGTTGGAGGCTAGGTTTGTTAGCCTTAACCCCATGATACAATTTTTGTTCCTAAAACTAAAAGAAGAAAAGAATGCTGAAAAGAGAGAATTTATTCTTGAAACTTTACTAAAAGAGTTCTATGATGTTGCTAAGGAAGCCAAAAAAGTCTTTGAGCGTTTCAATATGCTAGGCTCAAGTGTAGATGTTGTGGGTACTTCTGATAAAACTAAGCCTAGAGAGGAATTTAATATACCCATACCCTTTAAGCTTGTTGGAATGCATGAAGCCTTTGAAAAGAATTTTGATTGGATTGCTCTTGAAAATCTTTTTGATGAAAGGAGTAAACCGAAGAGAGATGAGAAGGGATCCTCTAAAACTCATTTGGATGAGATACCTTTCATAGTTGAGGATTTTGCAAGTATTGATGTTAATGCTTCCTCATTTGAAAATACTTGATTTCTTGCTTCTTGTGCCTAACTTAAAGGCATTAAAGAAAAGTACTTGTCGGGAGATAACCCAAGATTTTCCTTGAGTCTTGGAAGTTATTACTTCAGTAATGACCCCTCCTTATCCTTTTTGTTTGCTTTTTGTGCCAAGAATGACCTCTAATGAGAGGGAAGTAAGATTTGGGGAGTTGTTGTCCCGAAATAGATTTCTATCCTCCACCATAAAAAATTGTGAGGAGTCTCTGTAAGTCGGATTGAGCTGAAAAGTTATGAATAAATCTCCCAATATGTTAGCTAACTTTCGTTAGTTCAACACTTTTTGATTTGAGCAACAGAAGATTTTCGAAAAAATCAGTTTCTCTCTGCTGGTCTGTTTTGACAAATTTGTGTTATTATTTGCATTTGCATTTGCTTCTTATTGATTCCTTTTTGAGTTCTCTTTTGGGGAATTGAGATTTTTGAAGGAGTTACTACAGTAGCTTGTGTTTTTAGTGAATTTTTTTACTGTTCCAAAGCTTAGCCCAAAGGTCTATTATCTTTTGAATACACTAATGTTGCCAATGAGATTGTGTGAAGTTTTGTATGAAGATTGGTTCCCTTTTTGGGGACAAGTACAGGATTGGCGATAGGATGGCGACTCTCTCACCCACCCACCCACCCATGGCGACTCCATGGCGATCTAGGGTTTTCTCTCCCTCTCCACGGCAATGGAAACTCTACTCCATTGGGATTTCTCTCCTGGCCAGGCATTGGCTAATCACGTGCGTCGACGCTTTAGATCTACGGTGCACTTTCTCCCTTCCTCGACTGCCAATGAATTCTTCTTGGTGGTGTCCTTCTCCTCGGCCTCTTTTTCTCTGAATGTTGAATCTGTGGGTCTTGCTCTTCAATGTTGCATTGGTGGAATTGCGGCTAGATTTAGAGTTTTTCAATTAAGTGATTGAAGATTTTGGTTCTCTATTGCTTCAACTAAAGTGGGGCACTTCATCTATAGTTTGAGAGATAGAGTCTGGACTGATTTTGTGTGCCATTTCAGTTTGTTTCGAGGTTACCATCCTCATATCTTGGGCTTCACACATGATCACTTGTGCTCTGGTTTGCCCTTTGATAATTCTGTGAAGAATTCTCCAACTAATCATGTTCGTTTTAAGCCAAATTTGGACTTCCTAAAGAAAAGTGTTGCACAAGATCTTCATTCGGATTCATCACATGAATTGGCTAAATTTGGTTTTCATCAACAAGGATCTCCTGGGTTTTCTTCGGATGGATCTGATCTGGCTAGACATCTGTTTTTTGGAAGTTTCTCTGATCCTATTTTGGTGGATCATGAATGTGATCATAAGGAAGTTTTTAGTGGTTCAACATTTGTACGTCATTATTGCATGCAACTGCCTTCTGTCACGTTAGAGAAGATTGAAGATATGAGACAGGCCCTATACTCTGACCAAGACATCATGCATACATTGGACTTGAAATTTGTTCCTACCAAAGCTATGGTTTTTGAAATTCTGGGACGCTGCTCAAATTGTGGAGATCATGATAATCTTGTGGATTCTTGCCAGAAAAGTTGTGAATGTATTATTTCTCTGGGTCATAAATGTTTGAATTGCCTTTCTATGCGCAGCCAATGGTGTGTTAAATGTTTAATTTATGGTCACCTGGCGAGTAAATGTGTCTTGGGCTGGCGTTGTTGGAGTTGTCATTTATTGGGCCATTGGGCCAGGAGTTGCCCAAAGAGGATACGAAGAGTTTGGCAAAAAAAAAGAAAACTGCATTAAACAATCAGGCCGGTATTTTTGGTCAGAATATCTGGGTAGTTAGAAGCGCAGTTTTTCACCGAGTTTCACCCTCCTCTCCTGCCGCTTCATCTCCTTCTCCGCCGACCGCCGAAGTTTCTCTCTCCACCTCGACAATGGCCAACTTTCCTGTGAATCCTTTAGCTTTTCTCCCCAATGGCTTGACTATTGATCCAGGGCCAGTTGATCGCTTGGTGAGGTCACACATGGTGGTTCTCTTTGAGGCTCCTCTGCAGCATGACCGAAAGGTAATTGCTGAGACCAACAGATTTATTCCGATTCAGCTTAGAGAAGACTATAGGATTCAGGTGATGAATCTTCTCAATGAGTCACAGTTGTTTGTCAGTCGCTTTGATGATCATCCTTTAGGACTTGGCATTTTTACTATGACTGAAACCCTGATTGCGGATGCTACAGTTGGAACTACCTTTGAGATTGATGAGATTACCACTGTCACATTTGTGAAACACGATGAAGCCAGAAATATGCGTCTTACTGCTTTTGGCAGGGAAACTTGGATACAATTTTTAGCTTTTCCCCTTGACTATCAGACTAGCCATTATATTCATAGTGTTGTTCAAGAGTTTGGTCTGTTGTCCATGTGGCATAACCCAAGAGGGGATGATAAAACTGTTTTGGTCAAGGTGTGGATTGTTCATCCTAAGTTTGTGCCCAAAAGTTTGGTTATTCATCAGCTTGGGGGGGGGGCTAGGCACTCCTGGACTATCCCTGTTATCTTACTCAGGTGTGCTGACTGGAATGCTCATTTGCCTGAAATTCTGCCACCTCCTGAAGACCCTGAACCTGATGATGGCAATTCCCATCCCATGCATGGTGAAGGTTTATCTGCTGAACAGCTATACCAACAGCAGCTTAACAATTGGAATCAGCAGAATCAGATGCCTAGAGGGGGACATGCTCAAGGAGGAAATGCTGGAGGAATGAACAATGCTGCTCTGTTTCATCAACCTGGACATTTTGTCCCTGCTCGGGTCATTGCTGCACTTTTTGATAATAATGTTGCACAAGATGAAAATATTGTTGCACCAGTTATGGAGGATGTTGTAGTTGTTCCCAACCCTCCATTGATCAAATTTCAGCAGATCCTAGCTGCACAGGGGGTTTCTTTTCAGGATGGTGTGCCACCCCCTACCACCAATGTCCAGGACAGTCCTATGCAAGCTTGGCATGAGAGTATTTCTGATGTTTCTGATGGAAATTCCTCTGGTTCAGATTTGATGCAGGTTGATACCACTTTATCCATCAACTTTTCTCTGGTTGATGACCATCTCTTGGATGTCAGTTCTGAAATCTGGATGACAAGGAACTTTGCTAAATATGCATTTAAGGAGTTTTGCTTCCCTAACTTTGCTCTGGATAATGCCAAGCTCCTTTCTTTCACTCTTCCTATGCCAAAGTTTATGCAGTTTGAGTTGGTGGATGAATGGGAGTTATTGCTCCATTCAAGGAAGAAGCAGGAAATGAACTATAACAGAACTTTGGGGTATCCTGATTTTACTCAAGCTAGCACCAAAAGGAAGATTCCTGAGTTTGATGATAGTGATGTGGTTTCCTTTGGGACACCTATCTCTACTAATCAAGTCAGAAGAATCTCAAGGTCTACTAGATACAGGGGCTTTAAGCCTAAAATCATTTGTGACTCCAAGACCACTAAATCTAAAGTGAAACAAAGGAAGATTCCAGAGGTTAAGGCTGTTGAAGTCACAGAAGAAATTGCTCAGATAAATCATGGTCAGGTTGGCATGATTTCTGATAGGACTCTCCTTGCAACACCAATCCCAGTGCTCCAGTCTATTGGAATATCTCTTTGTGGGGTGCCTCAGGAAGATCTCACTCCTCTGAAGCTTATGGAAGGCTGTCAGGAGAAGGAAAATGCTGACAGTGCCTAGTGCCTGTCTATTTCTACTTTGGTTTCTTTATTTTTGAGTTGTAATAATGTCACTACTTAAACAATGGGTTATTTTGTGCTGGAACATCAGAGGGATTAATGCTAGAGAAAAACAATTGGCCTTAATGAATGCTATTAAAGTAAGTGGATGTTCAGTTATTTGCCTTCAAGAAACAAAGAAGGAGGATTTTGATCTGCAATTTATTAAATCCTGTTGTCCAGCAAAATTTGATGAGTTTGTCTTTGTGCCTTCTGTGGGGGCTTCTGGTGGCCTCATTATTATATGGAATAGTTCAATTTTTTCTGGAATGGTCATGCATTGTGAAAAGTTTGCTCTCTCTGTTCATTTCACTTCAACACATTCTGGGCAGTCTTGGACCTTAATTAAAACATTTATGGCCCTTGTAATGGTGAATTGAGGGAGAAATTTATTGAATGGATGTTTGAGGTGCATATTCCTGATGATGAAGACTGGATCCTAATGGGGGACTTTAATTTTATTAGGTCCCCTGCAAATAGGAATAAACTTGGGGGGAATGTTAATGACATGCTCATGTTCAATGACTTCATTAGAGAACAACATCTCACTGAATTGCCAATTAAAGGAAGAAAATATACTTGGAGTAACATGCAACAAGATCCTCTGTTGGAGCAACTTGATTGGTTTTTCACCTCCATTCACTGGACAACTAGTTTTCCTAACACAGTTGTTTCCACACAAGGCAAACCAACCTCTGATCACACTCCCTGTGTTGTATCTATTCAGACTAAGATCCCTGGTAGTAGGATTTTTAGATTTGAAAACTTTTGGGTTGCCCATCCTGGATTTCTGTAAGTGGTTGCAAAATGCTGGAGTAAGCCAACTCACAAATCTAACAGTGCTGCAAATCTTAATGCAAAGCTAAAAAAGCTGAGATATGATTTGAAATTTTGGAGCAAATCAATCTCAAAGTTGTCCACTTGTATTGAAAATACCAATAAAGTTCTCTCTGAACTTGATAATCTGGAGGACAAAAGGCCTTTATTCTGTCAAGAAGCAAATTTCAGGAGAATTCTAAAAGCTCACCTAGTAAGACTTTTACAATACCAAAATGCTTATTGGAAGAAAATATGCACAGTTAGATGGACAAAGTTTGGAGATGAAAACACAAAATTCTTTCATAATTTTGCTACTGAAAGATATAGAAAGAACAATATTGCCTCCCTCAAACTCTCTGATGGTTCTTTTGTTATTGAGCATGCTGATAAAGAAAATGCTATTTATCAAGCCTATAAAGAAAGATTGGGCACATCTACACAGCCTGAGATGCTTTTTAATCTTCAACACCTGATTACTCCAACTGAGGGCCTTGAGGTTCTATCCATACCATTTACCAGAGAGGAAATTGACAAGGTGGTGAAAGAGATGCCAAGTGATAAAGCCCCAGGCCCAGATGGTTTTAATGGTCTCTTCCTAAAAAGTTGTTGGCACATCATCAAGGAGGACATCTATTCTTTATGTTTTCAATTCTATGAAGGAGATCTGAATCTAGAAAGTATAAATATGGGTCATATTACACTCATTCCAAAGATAGGTTCACCTGAATCTATCAATGATTTCAGGCCAATAACTCTACTTAATTGTGTTCTGAAGCTTATAACAAAAATCTTGGCTAATAGGCTACAGAAGGTTATATTGAAGATTATTCATAGAAATCAATATGGTTTTTTAAAAGGCAGAAACATTCAGGATTGCCTTGCTTGGGCAATTGAATTTCTGTATCAATGTGAAGCTTCTAAGAAAGAGATTATTTTACTCAAGTTGGACTTTGCCAAAGCTTTTGATACCATTGATCATATGGCTATGATGAAAATTATGAAACAGATGGGTTTTGATGATAAGTGGCTGAAATGGATTGAAATTATTTTTGGTACTGGAAAGTCTGTTGTTTTGCTCAATGGAGTACCTGGGAGGCAATTTCATTGCAAAAGAGGAGTTAGACAAGGAGACCCTCTGTCCCCCCTTATTTTTGTGCTTGCTACTAATTTACTACAATCTGCAATCAATAAGGCATTCAGAGAAAACATACTCAGGGCCCCTTTCTCCCCTGATTTTGGACAGGATTTTCTAGTTGTTCAATATGCAGATGACATTTTGATTATAATGCAAGCAGACAAAGATCAAATACAGATAATGAAAGGGATTCTTCAGAATTATGCTGTTTCTATTGGTTTACAAATTAATTTTCATAAGTCACACCTAATACCAATAAATCTGGCTGATAACTTCTCTCAGGAAATTGCAGATATATTGGGATGTGCAATTGCCAAAATTCCTTTCACTTATTTGGGGCTTCCTCTTGGCACCACTAAACCCACAGTTTATGATCTTATGCCACTGATTGACAGAGTTGAAAGAAAGGTTTCTGCTTCATTCATGATGATGTCTTATAGTGGGAGAGTTACTGTGATTAATTCTTTACTGGCTTCAATTGCAACTTTCACAATGTGTGCAATCAAATTGCCAGTTAAGATAGTGGGGCATATAGAAAAAATTCAGAGACACTGTTTGTGGAACAAGAAAACTGAAGAGGGTGAAAAATGCAATTCTCTAGCTGCTTGGGATATGATTTGCAGGCCAAAATGTAGAGGAGGTGTTGGCATTCTCAACCTTAGAATTCAGAATGAAGGCCTGCTGCTTAAATTCCTGCATAAGTTCTATAATAAGTATGACACACCATGGGTCTCCCTAGTATGGAATGCATATTACAGCAACAATGTTCCTCATGCTTCTGGACCGTGTGGCTCTTTCTGGTGGAGAGATGTTTCTAGACTTTCACATTTATTCAGAGGAATAGCTAAAAGCTCTATTGGTAATGGGGCTACCACACTGTTTTGGAAGGATCAATGGTCTGCAACTATCTTAGAAGAGAGTCACCCGACCATTTATTCCTATGCTAGGAAGGAAGATATCTCTACACAGGAGTTTCTTACAGCTGATAGTTTGACACAGCTTTTCTATCTCCCTTTATCACCTGAAGCACTAGCTGAATTGAGAGACATTCAGAACAACTGTAGAGAAATTCAACTAAGAGAACATTCACATGACACTTGGAGCTATGTTTGGGGGGCCAAAGATTACACTTCCAACAAATATTACCAATACAATTTTAGAAATATAAAACCACACATATCCTTTAAATGGCTGTGGAAATCGAAGTGCACTGCAAAAGTGAAGTTCTTTGGGTGGCTGATTCTGTCTGACAGATTGAATACAAGAAACATGTTAAGAAGAAGACATTATGCACTGGGGACTGGATATGACTGTTTTATGTGTAATCACAATACTGAGGAAACAATTGAACACTTGCTTTTTCATTTCCCATTTAGCCAAGCTTGCTGGAGTTCAATTAACATATTTTGGTCTATGACTAACTCTAGACTTCAGATCATTGAGCAAGGAAAAAAGAGCTGGAATAAAAAACTATTTATGGAAATCACCTTGTTGGGCTCTTGGAACATCTGGAAAGAGAGAAACAACCTCTGGTTTAATAACATACAACCCTCAGTTCAGGCTTGGAAGTCAAGATTAGCTGCTGATCTGTCATTGTTGATTCATAGGACAAAAGAGGAGCTACATCCACTTATCAAGAGCATTATTCATAGTTTGTAAACCTTCTTGTAATCCTAGACTTATCTGCTCTGACTTTTAGAGACTCCCCCCCTCTGTCTCTATGTAAATATGTAACTTTATAGACTCTGACCTATTATTAATGAAAATGAGGCAGTAGGAGCCTTTCCTACTGTTATTACCCTAAAAAAAAGTTTTGTATGAAGGAAAAATTTCAGGTGTAGAGAGAGAATGGTGAAATGAGATGAAGAATGGACAAAAGCTCAAGCTTGGGCATGCCATCCCGGTGTCACCCCAAGAAATATCCAAGAGGTACAAGCGTCAAAGCTTGGGGATGCCTTGGGCATCCCCTTCTTCATCAATTAAAAGCTCAGGTTTGTCTAGACACTTCGTTTTTATTGTTTCATGCACTGTTGTGTTGTTCTTGGAGCGTCTTAGTTTTTGTTTGAATATCTTAGTTTGTTTAGTTTGCTTGAATAAAGTAGTTTGTACCCCCATTCTCGATGTGTTGTTTTAAATAAGTCAATTGGTGTTAGAAAGGAGTAGAAAGTTCTTCCTTGGAAGTGCAAGAGGAGCTTGCATTGACTATGACTTAGACTTTAGCATGACATGCTAGGTGTTGTTTTGACCTTATGCTTAGTGATTATTGTTGTAGCATGTCTTGTTACAAACAATTGGGATTGCTTAGTGTGCCTTGAAGAAATTATGCGTTGTTTTAGCATACAAAAGCATAGTATTGTGGTATTCTCCTTTGATGCTTTGTTTGGGTTGACTTGGCACATACTCACACCATGTTATGACTATGAACAAGTCACCATAGCCTCTATGATAATTTAGTCCTTGACTAGTAGTGCCACTCTATGCTTTGATTAGTAATGTTTTGTCGCTCTACATGATTATGGCCATTATTGCTCTCTTAGTTAGTCGCTCCCAGTCTTTTGCTAGCCTCCACTTGTATGAGTAAGTTCTACTCATGCTTCCAACTCCCAAGAAACCAAGTTATTTCAAAGTGTCCACTATAAATTCCTATGCATGGTGTGTTATACCATTCCAAGTATATTCTTGTTTTCAGCTATCTTCCAATTAAAAACTATGTTGTTATGTGAAAACTTAGTGATTAAAGCCCTCACAAACTTGATGGCACACTTTATATTCTTTGCACCTAATAAACTTGAACCATTGTGTCGTCTATGTTGTATATGCTTGCACTTATACGTTGAAATTAGCAGAACCATGCTGTCATGGGGAACGTTTTCAACATTGCACTTATACTTTGTACTCAGTTGATATCATGCTCTTTTGTCTATGGATGTCACCGGTGTGAAATAAAAAGGGAGCTTGTAAGTCCATGGAGTTATGTATTTTGTGTTAGAGAAACGCCTGGGCCGCTAGCCTAAGCCATGCCTAGTCAGGGTGGAAACTTGCAGCATCACCATAATGAGCTATCTCTGAAGCATCCTCAATAAAAATCTATGCACATAGTAAATAAAAAAATCGCTGAGATGCTCATTGTCTGCTTGCCTTGTCATTTTGGTTATGGGATAGCTCCTGTACCATGTGCAAGGGGTACCCGGTTGGCGGTTCTCTATGATACGCATGTACTTACTATGACAAGAACTTACAGATGACTGAAGTTGAGTAGCATGAGGTGTGGCCCTCATATTCAAGGGACTTGAGATTGCCAACTTATACTTTGTCAAGCATATACCCCATAGTTTGTTCACTTTAACCTTAATCACTTCAAGATGCTTATGATAGGGGCAATGAGGGCTGAAAGCTAACAAGTACCATAATTTTTGGAAGCTCCTTTTGAAACTTGAAATCCCTGCTTCCCTTTATGAAGGGACTTTCTTCCACTATTATGTTGAGTCTCCACCTTCTACCTTTAGGCACCATTAAGAGGTCATAGTTGCCATTCTTAGTTCTATGTGCAGTGTCCGAAAACTTATTGATTGATGCATATTGTGATATTACTTGTTCTTGTGCTACTTGTATCTAGTCACTCTTATGAACTTTGAAGGTGTCCTATGCATCTATTTGCTACTCTCAGCCCTGGCTCTGACCCATGGCCACCTTGGGCGTCACCCAATGGCCCATGCCTGGGAGGGCCCCATGACCGCATGCTCTCACATAGTCCCTGCCCAGTTTCAAAGGCCTAGCCAAGAAATGCAAGCAGCCAGGGATCGGAGAGAAAATAAACACAACATAGGACCAGTGCAAACCTCAAGGCTCAAGCAGCAACTGATGAAAAATTATCGTCGAGTGGACCATGGGATGTTCTTGACATTGACTTCCTCTCGGCGTCTCTCCTATTATCCTAGCCGATTGCCTCATCGCCTTGGCCACCGGGAGATCACACCGAGCACCTGAGGCTCTGACTCGATTGGGGTTTGAGAATTGATCAATTTTGTTGGGGAGTTTCATCCGCGCCTCGTCCTTTCTCCTCATGTCCCTACTCTCCCTGTTCCCCTGGTATGCATAATCATTCATGACTCCATGATCTGATGGCGTTCAATCCTTGTCGCTTTCACTCATTAGCCAACTCGACCATGTGCCCCTGGTATGTATATTGTCCATAAAACCATGATCTGATGGCATTTAATGCTTGTCACTTTGACTCGTTAGTTAGTAAGAAAAGCATCAGCTAGCCAGGTTACATTTTATATTGGAGTTCTAGCTTCATGTATAATTTATTTAATTTCTTCACGATGATTTGATGTCAGCATGGATTGTTCAATTTGCTTAACAAATATTTATAGATATCTCGGACTAAGAGTGCATGTTGTTACATGTTAAATTTTAATATTTTACAAGGAAAGTAGAGACATGTGTATCCATATATCTAGATAAGAAAAAAAATAGCCTTAGGGGCCTAAGTCGTCAGCTTCGCCCTAGGGCCTCACAAAATGAAGAACCGGCACTGGCTACTCTATGCGGGACAAGCTGATTGCCACTACGCCATGTTTTCTGTATGTGAAACAAACAAATGTTTTTCAATGCATGCTATTCATGACCTTTGTTTGTAGCCTTTTATGTTGCATGCATAGTTACTTTGTCTTATTGTTAGAACTCCATCTTTAATGTACATGTTTAGAGTTCTTTGATCCTAGCTTTCAATGCTTGCAAATGGTTTGTTCTTGGTTTTGATGGTGCATGTCACATAAAAATATTCTTTTTATCACTTACCTACTCGAGGATGAGCAGGAGTTAAGCTTGGGGATGCTTGATACGTCAGAAATGTATCTATAATTTTTTATATCCCATGGTTGTTTAGTATCTACTTTTCTTTGCTTTGTCTACACTTTGAGGTGTTTTTATGTCTTTTCTGGAACAAACCTATTAACAAGTTTCCACAATTCCAGTTGCCTGCTTTCTTTTGTTTTTGGTTCCAGAAAGGCAGAAAATCAATATTCTCGGAATTGGACAAGACAAAAGCCAAAGTCAATATTTACCGTGGGCGACATGAAGTCCAGAGGGGAGACGGAGAGGCGCCACAGGGCGGCCAGACCCCCTGGGCGTGGCCAAGCCTAGCCCGCATCTGGGGAGGATGTGGGCCCCCTGTGAAGGGTTTCGCGGCATAGTAAATCAAAATTTTCTACGGATGCGAACAGAGGGAAAGCCAAGATCTAATCTAGGAGATGCAAACAACAAGAGAGATTGGATTAGATCTTCATACCCTTGAAGATTCGCAACACATGAACGCTCGTCAAACGGGTGATGTAGTCGCACTTCTCCTCCTCGCGATCCGATCCGATCTAGCACCACAAGTGGCGGTGCCTCCGTGAGATGCACACGTGCAGCACCTCGACGTATCCTCCTTCCTTGGTCCAGCAAGTATGGTGGAGAGATGGGTTGGATCTACAACGCGTAGCAGTGCAATTGGTGGAGAATTTCTGCAGCAGGGCTTCGCCTACAAGCAGTCGGGAGGGAGAGAGGAGGGCAGCAAGGCAGCTAGGGTTGGAGGGGAAGGTGTAGGGGGTTGGTGCGCCCCCAGCCCTCTATATATAGAGGGGTGGGCGCAGCCCTAGCCCCTCCCCCAAGCCAAGGCCGGCGGCCCCAAGGAGGAAGAGTGGGGGGCAAGGAAACCCCCCCTTCTAGAAGCTCTATCTAGAGTTTAAACCTCTCTTGGCCGGATGGGCCCTATGGGGCCTTGTGCCCCTGGCCCAATGCGGCCAGGGCACTCCCTCATAGGCCCATGCCCCCTCCCGGAAGGTGGGGCCACGTTGGTCCCCTTCCGTAAGGTTCTAGAAGCTTCCGGTACAATACCGATTAACCCGGAACAATTCCGAACTCCAAAAACTGCACTGCCTTATATGAATCTTATTCTCCGGACCACTACGTAAACTCTCGTGATGTCGCGGATCCCATGAGAGACTGCTAAAAAAAACTCATAAACAAATTATCCAATCTATCCTAGCATCGAGACATGTTAAGTGTGTGACCTGCGGGTTCGAGAATATCTGCACATGATCTTCTATCAATAATCAACAGCGGGGTCTGGAAACCCATATTGACTCCCACACATTCATCGATGATCATATCGGATGAACCACGATGCCAGGATTCAATCAATCCCATATATATTCCCTTCGTCTCGCGATATTTTACTTGCCCGAGATTTGATCGTCGGTACCATCATACCTAGTTCAATCTCGTTCACAGCAAGTACTTTACTCATTCCGTAATCCGATATCACTTTGTGATTAACTCCTTAACCACATGCTTGCAAGCGGTGTTGATATCGATTACCGAGTGGGCCCGAAGTATATCTCTCCGACTTGGGAGGGACAAATCCCATCTCGATACATACAACCCAATGATACTTTCCGATCACCGAGACACCTTTATGATCACCCTCTCATAGGATGACGTTTGATGACCTCAAAGCTTTCTTCCGATACCAGGGAGTTGTATTATCTCATGGTCTAAGGAATACAATATTTGACATAAGAAAAGCTTCGCAAAGACGAACACGATGACACGATCTAATTTCTTCGCTTAGTTTGGGTCTGTCCACCATATCATTCTAACAATGATATGATCTCATTATTAATTGACAACTCATGTCCATGGTTAGGAAACCTTAACCATCATTAATCAATGAGCTAGTCCATAGAGGCATACTAGGGACACGGTGTTGTTCACAAACCACACAAGTATTAAAGTTTCCGCTTAATACAATTCTAGCATGGAATATAAACATTATCATGAATAAGAATTATAATAATAACATCTTTATTATTGCCTCTAGGGCATAATTCCAACAGTCTACCACTTGCACTAGAGTCAATAATCTAGTTTACATTTGGCAACAATCTCACACCCATGGCACTGAGGTGCTGATCATGTTTTGCACGCGGAAGAGGTTTAGTCAACGGATCTGCGACATTCAGATATGTATTTACTTTGCTAATCTTCAGAACTCCATCTGCTATATAATCTCGGATTATATGAAACTTGCGGTTGATATGCTTGGTCTTTGGATGATATCTTGGTTCCTTAGCGAGTGCTATGGCGCCAGTGTTGTCACACAATATCTCCAGTGGGTCCAATGCACTTGGAACCACGCCAAGCTCAATGATGAAGTTCCTGATCCAAACTCCTTCACTTGACGCTTCTGCAGCAGCCATGTATTCCGCTTCTACTGTAGATCCCGCGATCATGCTTTGCTTGCAGCTTCTCCAGCTCACAGCTCCTCCATTCAAAATATACACGTATCCTGTCTGAGATTTAGAATCATCCTTGTCGGTGTCAAAACTAGCGTCGACGTAACCTTTTACGACAAGCTGTTCATCACCCCCATAGACTAAGAACATTTCTTTAGTCCTATTTAGGTACTTTAGGATGTTCTTCATGATCATCGATTTTCCACTCTGGATCACTTTGATATCTGCCGTCAAACTAAGAGCATTGGACACATTCGTCTAGTACACAGCATGGCATACATGATAGAACCTATGGCGAGGCATAAGGCACTTTGCTCATAGCTTCCCTATCATTTACCGTAGGCTGGACCGAGCCTTGCTCAATATCTTACTCGACAACATAGGCCTTTGAACCTTTCTTTGCCTTATCCATTCTGAACCTTTTCAGAACTTTGTCTAGGTATGTACTCTGGCTTAAAGCTATCAGGCGTCTTTGTCTATCACTATAGATCTTGATGCCCAATATATAAGCAGCTTCACCTAGGTCTTTCATTGAAAAACACTTGTTCAAATAACTCTTCACATCATTAAGCATGTTGATGTCATTTCCGATAATCAATATGTCATCCACATATAGTACCAGAAACGTCACCGAGCTCCCACTCACTTTCTTGTAGATACAAGCTTCGTAGCTATTTGGAACAAATCCAAAGCTCTTTATCACTTGATCAAAACGAAGGTTCCAACTCCGAGATGCTTGCTTCAGTCCATAAATGGAACGCTGAAGTTTGCATACTTTATCAGCATCCTTAGGATCGACAAAACCTTCGGGTTGCATCATATACAACTCTTCATCAATGTTGCCATTGAGGAACGCGGTCTTGACATCCATCTGCCATATTTCATAATCATGAAACGCATCAATTGCTAATAAAATCCGAATGGACTTAAACATCGCTACGGGAGAGAAAGTCTCATCGTAGTCAACACCTTGAACTTGTCGAAAACCTTTCGCGACAAGTTGTGCTTTATAGACGGTAACATTACCATCCGCGTCCGTTTTCTTCTTGAAAATCCATTTGCACTCAACGGCCTTTTGGTCGCTAGGAGGGTCCACCAAAGTCCATACTTGGTTTTCTCTCATGGATCCCAATTCGGATTTCATGGCTTCTAGACATTTCTCAGAGTCTGGGCTCATCATCGCTTCCTCATAGTTCATAGGTTCACTGTCTTTTACTAACAAGACAGTCAAGACAGGGTTGCCGTACCACTCAGGAGGGGCACGCGACCTTGTCGACCTGCGACGTTCAGTAGCAGCATCGTCCGAAGCTTCATGATCCTTGTCATTAGCTTCCTCTATTGTTGGTGCAGGCGGCACTGGAACAATTTCAGGTGCTGCGCTACTCTCCAATTCAAGAGAAGGTTCAGTAACCTCGTCTAGCTCTACTTTCCTCCCACTCACTTCTTTCGAGAGAAACTCCTTCTCAAGAAAGGAACCGTTCTTTGCGACAAACACTTTGCCTTCAGTTCTGTGATAGAAGGTATACCCAATAGTTTCCTTAGGGTATCCTATGAAGACGCATTTCTCCGCTTTGGGTTCGAGCTTGTCCGGCATCAACTTCTTGACGTAAGCTTCGCATCCCCAAACTTTAAGAAACGCCAACTTAGGTTTAGCACCAAACCACAGTTCATACGGTGTCGTCTCAACGGATTTAGATGGTGCCCTATTTAAAGTGAATGCAGCGGTTTCTAATGCATAACCCCAAAATGATAACGGCAAATCAGTAAGAGACATCATCGATCGGACCATATCTAATAGGGTTCGATTCGGCTCGACACACCATTGCTGTGGTGTTCGTGGCGTGAGTTGTGAAACGATTCCACTTGCTTTAAGATGCGTGAGAAAATCATAACTCAAATATTCACCTCCACGATCGAATCGTAGAAACTTAATCTTTCTGTTACGATGGTTCTCCACTTCATTCTGAAATTCTTTGAACTTTTCAAACGTTTCAGATTTATGTTTCATTAAATAGATATACCCATATCTACTTAAGTCATCGGTAAAAGTGAGAAAATAGCGATATCCACCGCGCGTCGAAACACTCATCGGTCCGCATACATCGGTATGTATGATTTCCAACAAGTCCGTTGCTCGCTCCATCATACCGGAGAACGGGGTTTTGATCATCTTGCCCATGAGGCATGGTTCGCATGTGTCAAATGATTCAAAATCAAGAGACTCCAAAAGTCCATCAGAATGGAGTTTATTCATGCGCTTTACACCAATATGACCTAGACAATAGTGCCACAAATAAGTAGTATTATCACTATCTACTTTGCATCTCTTAGCCTCAATGTTATGGATGTGTGTTTCATCCCTTTCGAGATTTAGAAGAAATAAACCATTCACAATAGGTGCATGACCATAAAATATGTTACTCATATAAATAGAACAACCATTATTCTTCGATTTAAATGAATAACCGTCTTGCAATAAACACGATCCAGAAATAATGTTCATGCTCAACGCAGGCACATAATAACACTTATTAAGTTTTAAAACTAATCCCGAAGGTAAAACTAAGGAGAGCGTGACTACCATCACATCAACTCTTGATCCGCTGCCAACGCATCGTCACCTCATCCCTCGCAAGCAGTCTATTCCGTAGCTCTGCTTTGAGTTACAAATATTAGCAACCTAATCGGTATCAAATACCCGTGCACTACAACGAGGGCTAGTAAGGAAAACATCAATAACATGTATATCAAATATACCTTTGATGGTGCCAGCCTTCTTGTCCGCTAAGTACTTTGACATTTGCTTCGAAGACCCTTGTCCTTGCAATAGAAGCACTCGATGTCCGACTTAGGACCAGACTGAGCTTCCTCTCAGCGGGCAACGCGCTTTGCCGCGCCTTTCTTGAAGGGCTTCCTTGCACCCTTACCTTTCTTAAAGGTGGGGGCTTGTTGACCATCAACACATGATTATTCTTTTTGATGTTCACCTCGCTACTTTCATCTTAGCAAAGAGCTCGTTGATCATATCGGAACCAATCTGATTGTGATCAACTACAAAACTTTTGCAGCTAGGAGTGTCAATCTTGAGCTCTCTGGAATCTTGCTGATCCGGTTGCTCAAAGGCGTTGAGTGTAGCCCGACATCTTAATGGCGTGCTCACTAACGGAACTCCTTCCTCCATCTTGTAGTTAAGGAATTTCTTAGAGATCTCATATCTCTCGAAACGGGCTTGAGTCTGAAACATGTTTTTCAGCTCCTCGAGAATCTCAAAGGGCGTGAACTCCTCAAAACGATTTTGAAGATCCGATTCCATAGCATACAACATGGCGATCTTAATCAAATCATAATCATCCTTGCGATCGATAAACAGCTTTTTCATCGGTAGCAAGATCTACAAAGAGGGCGTCACCTAGCGCTTTTGTAACTACCTCGGTGAATTACGCTCTTAGTTGCAAGCCTGGATGGGCGGAAATGGTTAAAATAGTACGGTGGGGCCAAATGCCACTCCGTAATTGAACCTCTCGCCCCCTAACCATTTCCAAACATCGGGACAAGAACGGCGGCGTAAATCGGCGAAGGGATCAACTACATACAAATGAGTATGTATGCAAGCCACCATACAACAAATCCGAGCCATTCCATCTAAAAGAAATAGAAATATTGCAACGCCATACCAAGAAGATCCAAATATCCTAGATAGATATAATAGTTTAGGATATCTCCTCATACATCAAACATCGAGTATCAAGCGAAGCGGAAAACAAGATCCGAGTACGGATAAGAAGCAAATCGCATAAGATGCCCCATAAATAAACACATCCCGCCACAGATCTCACGGATCCCCGCTCCGGAATCTCTACGCCGAGTGATCGTTGCCAACATCGTCGCTTCCTCCACCCAAAGATCCATCTTATGAGTTTACTGTTCATCTGAATCAAACAATTTATCGTGTGAGACCCTAGGGGTACTCAGCAAGTCTTTATGCCTCTAAAGGGGACACAACCTGGAGTGATGCAATTGCAGCAAAAGATAATACCTAACAATTCTATAGATACTCGCTAACCATCCGCCTAACCATAGATAGACGGATGTCCGTGAATTAATAACAACAGTTATAACTGTAATATTAACAGATCCATCCTCCTCCTCGCTTACCAACGAGGAAGCGGACGAACAACCCCCCATCCGTTGGCAGTTTTATTATCCATTCCATGAGTGTCGCACTATTTACTAGTCAGGTGCTTTGTCAAATTAAAAGCGGTACTTTAGTTATACTTGTCTCTGATCGAGAAACTGTGCTCCAAGTCGTCCATAACCGCGGGCACGGCTTTCAGAAAGTTTTACCCTGCAGGGGTGCACAAATAGCAACACACACTCGATCAACCTCGGAAAAACCAAATCAAAACCCAACGAGGCAGTCACGACAAAGCGATCACAGGATTCAGAAATATTTCAGGGGGCCATCCCACTAAGCTACCCAAGAACGGTTGGCGGCTCAAACGGACCTGTGGTTTGCGTCGGTACTGTAATCGGGAACCCGAAAATGTGGACTGGCTTGTCGATACCGCGAAAACACCCAGATCCAAAAAAGACAGGTGCTCCTCGCACAATCTTAAATAAAGCAGTAAAGCATGGCATAAGTACATGATAGTAATAAAGCCCCAAACTACTTTGTGGCCCAAAAAAATAAGAATGAATCAAGCTCTGGCTCAGGGGGGTTCATAAGCCTCCCGGATGTGGATAGCGCGAATATTCAAGGAACAGGAATCAAGTACTCGGGGTCCTACGGGACACAAGTGAGCATGAAAAACCAAATAGCAGATATTGCTCACCGGTGCCACTTTCAATAGTTATCCCATTACTACTCAGGTTAAGTTGTTTAGGTACCTCGTTATCCATCAGACACTCACATACCCTACACATGTTGTTCTACGACTCGCATGGCTCACACAACTCCTGTAGTAATGGCTCATGGGATGGAGGAACAAGCTTCGGTGGGGTTTAAAGTAAAGGCTATGCAGTACTTGGGATTCAATTTAATGCAATCGCGACTCAATGATGCAAGGATAAGATAGAGGCAATAGGTACTATATGTATGCAAGCATGTGGTAGTGCTTGCCTGGTAGCTCAGTTGAAGCGAGAGAAGGATCTGGGTAGTGCTCCTGGGTTTCTTGATATATCCCCTGCTCAGCGTCTATTCGAAGAAGAACCAAACAAACAAGAGCCAACATAAATAAAGTGCACAAGCATATGAATAAAATGCAACAAGCAATCAATCATGCCATGATGAATGATGCACAATTTGCATGGCAATAAAGTAGCATGGCATGGGTGAGGTGTGGAATACAAGAATAAACCATTTTATTGAGTTTTGGCCACATTTTATCCTCATATTAGTTGCTGTATACTTTATATTTATATGATGCATGCTGCAAAACAGAACATGGAATGCATAAACAGAAAGGTCTCGTCGAGCTAATCATTTTAGACATATTATTTGTTAAATTTGGAGTTATAAAACAAAAGTTATTAATTAATTAAGGAAAAAGGGCATTTTATTGTAATTTTTAACAACTTGGAATTTAAAGGGTTCAAAATATATTTTGAATGGCATATTTGAATTCCTCACATTTTTCTGATTTCAAAACATATATTACATGTTTAATTTGGAATAATATTTGAAAAGTTATTAAAAACAGATTTAAATTTGAATTTAAAACAAATTTGAATAGTTTAAATTTAAAACAGAAAACAAGAAACATTTTGCCACTCAGCCCATTAGCCGCAATAGTGACGTGGGGCTGACCGGACACGCGTCTGTGAATTCTTTTTTCTGCAGGCTCGCTAGCCATCGAGGTCACAATTGAGCCATTCATGCAGCCCACGTGGATAAACAAGAGAGAGAGGCCGACAGTGGGGGCTGAGGCTGAGCGAGGTTGTGACGGGGTTTTTCAGCATGGCTACCGGGCGTGGGGCTAGCGAGAGCGCGGGTTGAGCGAGATAAAAACTAGGGGTAAGTGCAAAAGGGCCGCGGCATCGTTGTTCTTCTCACGTTCGACGAGATATCGGTGTCACGATCATGCTGGGCCAGGCGACCGCTGACCCTGGTGCGCGACGAGGGTCTGGAACCAAGGGCGGTGAGGGAGGTTGCTAGGAGGGGATGGGCGGCTAGATGAGGTTCTTCGCGACGCGACGCAGTGACGACGACACGCTGACGCATCGAGAGCGCTCACGTGGTTGGTCCGCAAGAACAGGAGCCACGGCGAGGACGGAGGTGTCAGGAGGATCGTGGGCTCACCGCGGGGTTGTTGGTGGCACGGATCGGGCGTGAGTGGCCGATCATCGATGACGCAGACGTTCGGCGGCTAGGGTTTGGGCTCGGGGCGGCGATACCGGCGGTTCCAGCCCTTCTCCTCCTCGACGGCGTGTCCAGGGTGAAGCAGAGGGATGCCCTTGGTCTTCCAGTCCACCTCCTCGACGCTGACTACCGGCGGACAAGACGACGGCACGTCGGCGGCCGGGCGAGAGAGGGTGGGCGTCGGTGGAGAGGGAGGAGAGGAGCGGCAGGGCTCTGGGCGGATCTAGGAGGGGCAGAGGAGTCGTGTGGATGAGGGCAAGCGAGAGAGAGGGAGGAGGTGGCGTGCGGGAGTGGGTAGAGGGAAAAGGTGGTCTCGGCCACCTTTTCTCCCCTCCTCTCACGTGCTTGTCGTGAGGCTAGGGCAGGGCAGGCGCATGGGCTGCCAGGTGGGACCAGAGAGCGTCCAAGGAGGGGTAGGCTCGGGTGGGGCTGCTGGCAAAGAGAAGGAGAGAGGGGAGGTAGGCTCGGGTGAGCTAGGGTTGGGGCTAGAGGAGACTCGGGTTAGGGTTGGTGCTAGGGTTGGGGTAGGAGGGTAGCTCGGCCAGGGGGAGTAGGGTGGCTAGGTGGGACCTGCAAGGGGAGGCTCGGCATGGTGAGAGGAGAGGGTGAGATGAGAGGGGTGTGGGTAGCTAGGGTTAGCTAGAGAGGAGTGAGGTGAGGGAGGTGTGGTTAGGGTTAGATGGAAAAAGAGAGAGGGGGGTTTAGGGTTTAGATTAGGTGATCCACTAAGATCAAGCAAGGGTGGAGGATGTGACGATGGATAAGGAGAGTGAGATGAGAGAAGAGGTGGTGTGAGGGTTTTAACATGATCCAAACACAAGATCAAGATGAGGGGGTTTTGGAATAAGAGAGAAAGGGAAGCTCACAAAGAAAGGATCCACTCAAAAACCAAAGAAAAACCAAAGGAGAAAGAATGGTGGAGCTTTGCATGGCCCATGCAAAAACATTAAATGCCATGTTTTAACCTTGTGAAAACAAAATAATAAACATGGCATTATTCCTATGCATTACCCAAAATGTGGAGTAAGGCCAAGCAAAAGAATTTAAATGAAAGTTCCAGGTGGAGTAGATGGAGATGATCATATTTGATTATAATTGGGACTTGCTAGTGTGTATATTCCACTAGATGTTTAATAGTCCCAAAAATATCACAACATGAGCATAAATCCATAATAATCCATATGAAAGCTAGGAAAAGGAGCTCTACTCATAATGCATGCAAAGGTGGCTCCACATATCAATAATGTGAAAACAACATGATGCTAATATGAGAGCATGTGGAAATAGAATTGGATCCATCCCAACCCACATGAGCTAGAGGTAAAACCCAATAAAGTGCAAAGCTCATATTTAGTTGGATGGTGGAATTATAAGGTGGTGACAGAGAAAGGTGATGGAGTTGAATAAAAGATATGCCCCCAACTCAACTTGGGCATTTAAACAATATATCAATAACCAAATACAATATCAAGAGGCAAATACAATTTACAATGCATATGAGATAATAACCAAATGAAAAGGGTTTTATATGATGCTCAAATGCAAGGTGGCATGATGACATGAGCATGATATAATTATGATGCAACAATTATATATATGAAGTAGCCATTATATTACTAGACCAAGTAGCATTACAATTGTTAGACAATTGGGATGCTACAGCTTTCTCAAGGACATAGTCCTTTTTTCCGCCAGCGAGAATGATTCTCAGAATGCGGAACCATTTGGTGAAGTTAGACCCATTGTTTCTAAGCTTTTCTATCTCAGCAAAAACGTTGAAGTTGAAGTTGGCCATGTGATCTACAGTATTTGCAAGTACAATTTAGACTATGTTCATGATAAATAGTTCAACTTAATCAAATTACTAGATGAACTCCCACTAAATTCAACATCCCTCAAGTTGTTTAGTGAACACGATCCAAATTCACCACACCTAATCCGATCATCACGAGAAGAGATGTGGTTTCAATGGTGGACAACGAAGTGTCGATCATATCATTCATATGACTCATGCTTAACCTTTCGGTTCTTGTGTTCCGAGGCCATGTCTGTACATGCTAGGCTCGTCAAGTTAGACCCAAGTATTTCCGCGTGTGCAAAACTGGCTTGCACCCGTTGTATGTGAGCGTAGAGTCTATAGCACCCGATCATCACGTGATGCTTGGACACCATTTAACTTTCGCAACGGTGCATGCTTGGGGAGAACACAGTTTTATCTTGATCTTTAAGTGAGGAATCATCTTATAATGCTACCATCGCGATCTAAGCATAATAAGAT
The DNA here is from genome assembly GCA_023614405.1 of Avena insularis. Classification (NCBI taxonomy): domain Eukaryota; kingdom Viridiplantae; phylum Streptophyta; class Magnoliopsida; order Poales; family Poaceae; genus Avena; species Avena insularis. Next base: position 215,194,717 of record CM042685.1, on the reverse strand, counting down.
ACATAAAAGGATAAACATCACATGCATATAACTTTATGTGACATGGTATAGCCAATCTTCGCGCAATGATCTCCATCTTGTGCGTTCGCATGATCTCCATCACTCCACCATGATTGCCTCCACCACGAATAGCAACTACAACTATTGCTAACTACTTAGCGATAAAGTAAAGCTATTACATGGCGTATAAGAAGTTGACTCGCAGGTCATACACAATTATAAAGACAACCATATGGCTCTTGCCGGTTGTGTACTCATCGACATGCAAGTCGTGAAACATTACAAAACATGATCATCGCATACAATATACACATCACATCTTGGGCCATACCATATCACGAAAACACTCCTGCAAAACAAGTTAGACGCCTCTACTTTGTTGTTGCATGTTTTACGTGGCTTATGGGAGTAGATGCTAAGAACGATTCTTACCTACGGAAAGCCACAACGGTGATATTATGGTTGCCAAACTCGTGTAGATCCCATGACAACTATAGTGAGAGAAACCGACATCCACCACCGCATGTGGAACAAGCCACACGTCAAGTGGAGCCGGTCTCGCGAACGACGTCGCGTAAGGTTGGCCTGGACCGCTTCAATCTCACTATCCCGCGTCATAAGAAGAACACAAACAAGAGGCTTGCAACAGAAAACATCAAAGCCCTCAACAACCATGTTGCGTTCTACTCGTGAATCACATCTACGCATAGATCTAGCTCTGATACCACTGAAGGGTTTCGCGGCATAGTAAATCAAAATTTTCTATGGATGCGAACAGAGGGAAAGCCAAGATCTAATCTAGGAGATGCAAACAACGAGAGATTGGATTAGATCTTCATACCCTTGAAGATTCAGACAATGAACGCTCGTTTAACGTGGGTGATGTAGTCGTGCTCGCTTCTCCTCCTCGCGATCCGATCCGATCTAGCACCACAAGTGGCGGTGCCTCCGTGAGATGCACACGCAGCACCTCGGCGCCTCCTCCTTCCTTGGTCCAGCAAGTATGGTGGAGATATGGGTTGATCTACAACGCGACGGGCAGTGATTGGTGGAGAATTTCGCAGCAGGCTTCGCCACAAGCTGGGAGGAAGAGAGGAGGGCAGCAGGCGGCTAGGGTTGGAGGGAAGGTGTGGGGTTGGTGCCTCAGCCCTCTATATATAGAGGGGGGGCGCAGCCCTAGCCCCTCCCCAAGCCAAGGCGGCCCCAAGGAGGAAGAGTGGCAAGGGGAAACCCCCTTCTAGAAGCTCTATCTAGAGTTTAAACCTCTCTTGGCTGGGCCCTATGGGGCCTTGTGCCCCTGGACCAATGCGGCCAGGGCACTCCCTCATAGGCCCATGCCCTCCCGAAGGTGGGGCCACGTTGGTCCCTTCCCAAGGTTCTGCACAATACCGATTAACCCTAACAATTCAACTCCAAAACTGCACCGCCTTTATATGAATCTTATTCTCCGACCACTCGAACCTCTCGTGATGTCCCGGATCCCATCCGAGACTCGAACAAAAACTCATAAACCAATTATCCAATCTATCCTAGCGTCGAGACATGTTATGTGTGACCTGCGGGTTCGAGAATATGCGAACATGATCTTCTATCAATAATCAACAGCGGGGTCTGGAAACCCATATTGACTCCCACACATTCATCAATGATCATATCGGATGAACCACGATGCCAGGATTCAATCAATCCCATATATGTATTCCCTTCGTCTCGATATTTTACTTGCCCGAGATTTGATCGTACCATCATACCTAGTTCAATCTCGTTCACAAAGAAGTACTTTACTGCTCCGTAATCCGATATCACTTTGTGATTAACTCCTTAACCACATGCTTGCAAGCGGTGTTGATATCGATTCACGAGTGGGCCCAAGTATATCTCTCCGACTTGGGAGGGACAATCCCATCTCGATACATACAACCCAATGATACTTTCCGATCACCGAGAGACACCTTTATGATCACCCTCTCATAGGATGACGTTTGATGACCTCAAAGCTTTCCGATACCGTGGAGTTGTATTATCTCATGGTCTAAGGAATACAATATTTGACATAAGAAAAGCTTCGCAAAGACGAACACGATGACACGATCTAATTGCTTCGCTTAGTTTGGGTCTGTCCACCATATCATTCTCCCAATGACATGATCTCATTATTAATTGACAACTCATGTCCATGGTTAGGAAACCTTAACCATCATTAATCAATGAGCTAGTCCATAGAGGCATACTAGGGACACGGTGTTGTTCACAAACCACACAAGTATTAAAGTTTCCGCTTAATACAATTCTAGCATGGAATATAAACATTATCATGAACAAGAATTATAATAATAACATCTTTATTATTGCCTCTAGGGCATAATTCCAACACCCTGGGCACCCCCTGCCTCGCCTCCTCGCCTATAAGAAGCCCCCGATGCAGAAACCCTAGACACCCGATCAAAACTCCATGAAACCGTCTGTAGCCGCCGCCACCATCATCCCTAGATTAGGGGATCTGAAGTTCTTCCCGGCACCCTACCGGAGGGGAGATCATTCCGGAGGCCTTCTTCTCCGGTATGATGCGTGAGTAATTACACCTTGGACTACGGGTCCATGTAGTACCTAGATGGTTGTATCTCCTCCTTGTGCTTTCATGTATAGATCTTGTGAGCTCCGTTCATGATCAAGATCTAATCTATTTGTAATCATGCATGTTGTGTTTGCGGGGATCCGATGGATATTGAGATTATTATGTCAGTTTGGCTAATGGTTTTGTCTATATGATTCTATCATGTCTGTGTTGTTTGTGATCTTGCATGCTCTCCTTTGTTAGTAGCTATCTTGGCCAAGTAGTCACTAGTGACTCCAAGAGGGGATATTTTTGCTCGATAGTGGGTTCATGCCTCTAGTTTCCAAGGGAAGTGACAGAAATTTCTTCGGTTGTAGATGTGTTGTTGCCACTAGGGAGAAAACAACGATCTCTTGTTCATGGAACAAGTGGATTGTTTACCTTACACACTTTGCTTAAAGCAGTTGTCTGTTGCTTGCAACTTAATACTGGAGGGGGTTCGGATGATAAACTGAAGGTGGACTTCTAGTCATAGATGCAGTTGGATGGAGGTCTATGTATCTTATTGTATTTCCCAATCGAATCTCATAGGATCTTTTTGACTAGTATTGCATTGTTATGCCTTGCTCAGTTCCTGTCAATTGCCCTGCTGTAATTTGTTTACCCTTCATGCCATGTTGTTTATCTAAGGAGAGCACCTCTAGTGAACTATGGACCCCGGTCCAATCTTTACCATTGATACATCTTCCATCGTTATCGCTTACTTGCTGCAAACCACCATTACCTTCCACACCATACAGTTAATCCTTTGTTACAGCAAACCGGTGAGCTTGATAACCTCACTGTTCGTTGGGACAAAGTCTTGAGTTTATGTTGTGCAGGTTTCTACGTTGCTTGCAACACCTTTGAGACGTTTCTTTCCTCCTTCTGATTCGATAACCTTGGTCTCTACTGAGGGAAAACTTGCTGCTGTGCTCATCACACCTTGCTCTTGGGGTTTCCAATGAAGTGCACCACGCACATCCAACAATCTTCCACCGGCATCCTCTCCAGTCGGCGCCCGACTTATGCTCCAGTCAGATCATCCACGATGCTCCTGTTGTTCGCAACACTACCGATCCAACTATGCGGGAGTGTTAGAGTATATCACTGTATTGTATTCGAGTAGATCATGGACTGCTATATTTGGTAGTTTAGGATTCTATCTCTACTAGGATTCTTAGAGCATCTCTAGCCGAACCCACAAAATCGGTTAGATGAGCAAAATGTCGGTTTTGCGTGGCTAAATCGGAAGTAACCGAACACACATTGGCTTTTGCTGCGCAAAAAATTGGGAGCTCCCCCCAAAATCGTCCGCAACTCTCCTATTTTTGCATGACAGCCGATTGGATGAGAAAAACCTTTCCCCTATGTTTCTCGCTGATACCTCCCATCCAAAATCGCCGCTCCTTGCCGTCGGCGCCACCATCGTCCCCACACGCTTGGAATGGGGTGTAGAATGATTTTGCTTCACCGCCAAAGCGACACCTTCGATGCTGTGGAAGAGGCTCGAAAACTCTGGCATGGTGCGGTTGAAGGCGCCATCAGGTAAGGCCATCGGGAAGGCTAGAAACCCTGCAACAAAGGCGACAAAGGTGGGCAAGCCATCCCTTGCGCCGGTGTTAAGCGACCCACAGGCGTGGAAGCATACGGAGGCCATGAAAGCTCTGAACGATGCAGCGGTACAAAAGAAGAAGAGGAAGGAACCGGCGTTGGCCATGCCAACTCAAGTGGCCAAGGGTTCTCGCAAGGAACCTCATACCGCGTCCATCGCCAGGCCGACGACACATACAACCGGCGCAGCTGCCGCCCGACAGGATGGTCTCTAGGTGATCGACGAAATTCTCGGGCAACCCATGTATGATTTTTTTTTTGAAAAATCGACCACGGTGTTGCTACATTGAGGTTTATTTGATGCATTTTTCAATTTTTAGTGCCACCAAGCAAGACATCACCGAATTCATGTCAACATTGGATGAATCGGGTGTGGAAGGCATTGATGATCTCCACTATGACATTGATGATTAAGAGGTGGCCGAGGATGAGGAAGAACAGGAGGTGGCGAAGGAGGAGTTGGTCGAAGATGAGGAAGAAGAGGAGGTGGTCGAGATGAAACAAACCTCACAAGCCAAGGGACAAAGCAAAAGGAGCTCGAACTACAACATCGAAGATGATGTTGCTCTATGGCATGCATGGATGAATGTCTCACTTGATGCAATGGTTGGTGTTGATCAATGCAAGGACAAGTTTTGGGCAAGAATCAAAGACTACTACAATGATGTGGTCACTTGTGAATCCAACCGCACTCAAGGATCTCTTCAACATCGTTGGGGCACAATTCTTGAGCAATGCAACATCTTTGGAACGGTTTTGTTGACCAAGTGAACCTCACACCACCTAGTGGTGTGCCAACCTTCGAGTACTTGCCTTACCAACAAGGTCTCTACAAGCAAAAGAACAAGAAGGGTGCACACAAAAAATTTGCTTTGTTCCATTGCTATGAGGTACTAGCCAGGAATGAGAAGTGGGTTCGTAGAAACTACGAGACTACACCGAAGAGGTCTAGGATTCACAATGTCAATGATGATGATGGTGACGAGCTCAACAAGAGGCCAAGATCGCAAAAGAGAGAAACATAGGAGGAGGTGGTGGTTTTGGCACCTACAAGGAAGAGTTCAATGTTATCATTGGAAAGCATTGATGGCTGAACGCGAGGAGGAGGCTAGGTGGAATGAGCTCAAAGCATTGGAGGAGGAGAGGTGGCGGTGGAGCAAAGAAGAATTGCACTTGAGGAAGAGAGAGTGACCAATGAAAAGAAGATTGAAGAACAACAACTTGCAATTGAGGCGACCAAGTTGGCAAAGGAGAAGGAGGATGCCGACCGTGTATCATGTTCATGAATCCAAGGGACATGGATGAAACGGCTAGGATCTATTGGGAGCACACTCATGTGAAGATATTGTCCCAAATTGGTGGTGGTGGTGGTGACCAAGATGGTGGCCGAGGTGGTGATGAATTCCACAACATAGACTTTAAATGTTGTGCTTTTGGATCATGTGGCCCCCTTTTGTATGATCCATATGTGTTTGAATTTCGTAATTGTAATATGTTGAACTATGTCTCATGTGGCGTTTGAAAGATTTTGAAGTTTGAGGTAAAAAAAGTTGAGGAGTTAAATTTAGGGGTTCGGATCCAAGGCGCTACCCTTTAGATGAGCAAAAATTTGTTCATCTAGAATAGGGACGGTTCTGCGTGGCTGACCAATGTGGGTTTGGCTAGAGATACTCTTGGTCTCCAAGTTTTCTAGTACTACCTTTGTTTTATAATGTAAGCCTTTTTAGAAAACTATTTTACCTTCTCCTTATATCATGAAACAGAGAAAGTATACTACTATAAACAAACCAAAGGCTCACAATCTAATAACGCAAATATTTTACGCAATATATCTATCAACCCAATCGACTACAATTATATGGCTTTAATCTACCTGGACGTAGTACGCGTTGGTGCGCATGCAATTGTGTACTACCAAACTACCATGGAAACGTACAAAATCTTGGCTGATTTTTCGTGCAACGGACTGCTCCGCATATTTGCCTAGACACGTACCCTGCCGCCGCCAAGAGCTGACACAGAGTCATGGACACGGGGGCCAATGCATGCAGGCCATGAGGCACAGAGGATCCCAGTCTCCAGTTCCTAGCCTGCGGCCGCGTGTTGCGTTCGACAGCGCGCGACTCGCCAAGCGGCTACGCCCGCCCGCCGATAGCTAGCACCTAGCAAGGCGCGGGCAGGGGCAGGTACCACGGCCGAGGACGTAGTACTACGAACCCCGTGCGCCGTCACACAGCGGCGGCAAAACTAACTGCAAAAAACCAAAGATAGAAGGTGCAAGCGGCACTCGTGACCGCGCGCTGGTAGCCTTGCTAGGAAGGGTAGAGCGCGGGCGTGACCTGGGGCGGGGGCGGGCGGCCACCCTGGTTGTTTGTTTGTCCCCGTCCCCGTGGAAGGGGAGCGGCGCCATGCATGTGCGGTGCTTTGGCGTGGGGGCGCGGGGGGCGAATAATTGCGTAGACCTCCTTCTTTGTTTAGTTTAGCGTGGTGGGATGGTTTGGTGGGATTGATTAGTGACCCGTTGACGCGCGAGCAGGCGGATGATAGAGCATACTCTACTTGATTTGATCACACGGTACTACTAGCAAACTACTGTCATTATTGCTTTGCTGCTGATGGAATCGTGGCGTGCATCATGCATGTGCAGGCCGCGCGCACCGAGGGAGGCCTTCATTTGTTGCTTGCGTCTCAACGAGGCAGAGGAGCAGGTTGCTGCTAATAGACGAACCCAACAGATTGCTTCGGACCTTCATCAAACACGCACCCATCACGCACGCAAGTAATGTATACTCTTTTTTTGGAGGGTACAACGTATCCATTTGGCTCTCTCTTTTCTGCAGGAAGCATATCCCTTTGACATTCTTTTTTTTTTTGCTTATTTATAACGAGCTTGGCATGGGATCCCTTTCACGAGGAGGTCGGCTGGTCAACAGATGGACCTATACAGCAGCTCCCGCAATCTTTTTTTTCACCTATCTATTAGTCTATTACTACCTCCGTTTCTTAGAATAAGGCATGCAAAGTTTAATCAAATCTATAAAAAAAACTATCAATAAACATGATAATAGATAGCTACAGTATGAAAATATATTTCATAATGTATCTAATAAGATTGATTTGATCATGTAGAGGTTTATAGTTTTTTGTAAAAGTTTGGTCAAACTTTGCAATGTATGACTTTTGACTAAATTTATAGGCCTTATTCTAAGGAATGAAGGGAGTACTAAACAACAGTATAAAGAGTTTTAAAAGTAATAAAAATTACCGAAGGTCAAAGAACCACCTAGCGACAGCTACAAACACCGGCACGTCCAGAAGGCGTCCTCGCCCCTCTATCACCTGAACCGGACAAAGATTGTCATAGTAGAATTTATCACAGTAGATGGGCGAAGAGTTATTATTCTAATGCCTCCAAAGAACTAGTGCACCAGAGCAGTAACCATCGTCGAAGATGACTAACTTAGATCGAAAAAGCCTGAACCTTAAAACACACCAACGAATACGAAAAACTATTGGATCCCAAGGGATCGGTCGAACACACTGACTCCAAACATCCTGCGTCGATAGTAGACACACAACAGAGCGAGGATAGGACAGAAATGACCTTATTCTGATTTCCCGCAACCATTTTGCACAGAAGTGAAAGGGGATATTACTAAATTAACACCGATCTTATCTGTACAAGTAGAGAAACATCTGCAAGATCGCCCGTGACTTTCGGAGAGTTCTTTCCGATGAAAGCTAGCAGGGTCAGTAGGGTGGACAAACACGGTGCGCCTTATAGCAAGGAACACGTCCCCTTCTTTGTCCTCGCGCGCTGTCGCCCATGCCACACTTGGGAGCTTTCGCTACTGCCGGAACCAAAAACGCAACAACTGACGTACGCGCGCGGCAGTGTTTGTTGGCCTTGGTTATAGTTAAGCGGCGGCATAGCTAGCTAGCACCCCTCGTGCATGAGTTGTAATCATGTCGCATATGTACCTGCTGGCTAATCCACAAACTGTCGACTTCGCTTCCGTGATCATGAGATCAGCTAGTACTGCCATATATACGCATCACATCGCTGTCAGGGCGCGAACGATCTTAATTAGCTAGGATGCCCGTCTCTTCTGGATTTGCAAGACAGAGAAAGCCCCAGCTTGGCATAAATGCCCTGATTAACACATAGAAAGTCTTGATCTGGTGATACTAATGCGATGTACTTCCTGTACGTATGCTCTTGCGTGGCTCGTCACGCCTGCTGTCTGCGTCGGATCCACGGCGAACGAGCTGCTACCAGTACCCATCCATCGACGGATTTATAGGTCAAGATCAGCATCATCTCTACGAAGCTAGTAGCCAGCTGCCGCGATGGCGTTTTCTCGCACGCATCATGCCGCGACGGAATATTATCGCGTCGATCGGGAAGATTTGGGCGGCCCCTTGTTTTCAAAAAAGCCGATCGATCGATCGGTCCGTCGTCGTCGAAAGCTGTGGCTGGCTCCGCCCGTGGCCCGACTTGCTGCGGAAGAGGGCTCCACCACCCGGAGCATACTGCTCGATCCGATCGTGTTCCGGTGTCGTACGTACGCACAGCGACCGGTGTTCGTGCACGTCTCCGTCGAGCGCGCCCATAATTAATCTGACTTTCCTGATTGTTTTGGGCTGGGTGATGGGTACGGCCCGGCCCGGGGCCGGGGGCGCTGATGCCGTCACGGTGGTATGATCTCGAGGCAACGATGTGGAGGTAGCAACCATGACTGCCAGGGTAGATGGTTGATGACGGTATACGTGACGGTGATATATATGAAAGTGACGATAATGTTTACGCGAAGGCCGATGTTGAAAGCGCGAATTGACGTGCATTTTTTGCATTTGCACGATATTTTTAGTCGGTGACTTTGCTTCGCAGCGTATGCGTTGACGCACAAAAGGCCTTTTTTTTCTAGCGGTTCTTTTTTTTTTGAACATCCGTCGTAGCGATTGTTAGAAAAGACTAATTAAATGCCTATGCGTGGCTACGGACATAAGTTATTTACTTATTGTATAAGTTGATATAATATACATGTAAAATTCACACATATCGAATAATAAAATAGCTGAATGATACCCTAATGCTGCCGGCCCACGGGTTATGGAAGCCATATGGCTACAAGAGATGGAGTGATTCTAGCACAAGAGCGAGGCTTGATCGGGTGGTGATAGAGAGTGATGCCATGGAGGTTATCCAACTATGCAATGGAGAATACCAGAACAGGTCAGAGATAATGGCTATTTGCCAGGAGATATGGGAGATCAAGAGAGTTTTTTCTAGTTTTAGCATCATTTTTATAGGACGTGAAGCTAATATCTGATAACCTTTGTGTGGGTCAATTTTGGCACGAACAACATCAGTTTGTGCATGACTTGATCTGTCAACCCCCGGGCCGCGAGGTCTGAAAGAAACGTCAGAGAGTGGATTGAGTGTCTAGATTAGGACAAACAATAAAATTTAAGTTGGCAGAACCGATATCTCATAAATATTGACAACAACATGAAGCACCATTAAACATATTTAGATTTTCAGGGACGACACACTATCCATCTTACATCTGCCAGAAAATAGCAACAAGAGTGTATAAACACATGTACATATTATTGATTGCAAGTAAATACTAATGGTATAACAAGAAAAAGTAAGTATACCATTTACAATAAACACATTCGCCAACATCATCCATTGAGCATTTGATCTTCACCATTTGATGGTCTTCGCAAGTAATGATCGTCCATGTAGTTTGATACACGTTTCAAATGCCTTTCTGCTTCTGGTGTCGAAATCCTGTTGCAGGTTAACAAAATTGTTATTAAACCCGTGTTCAGGTATAAGTACATGTCACCAAGGATAAATGTATACACACCAATTTAAATTGGAGAAAAGGCCTCTATATATTGGGGAATGGGGAATGATGCAGCAGGAAAATTACTACGACGAAAACAACAACCATACACCATTCACCAAGGGCAGGTGGTTGAAAGTTGGAGACCCTTTCAGTTGTTCTATATACTAAATTCAGAAACGGGTGTGCATTTGAAACAAGGTAAATAAATCAAACCCGGATTATTATCATATTTCTATGAATATACGTGTATAAACAGAAAACACCAGTCCAGCAAGAGGGAAATGTTAGGTACAATTTCTAAAATTTAACTTGAATATGGTATAACATAAATACTGATTTTAATTTGTACAGTGTAGACATAAGGAACTTCTAATTGGCATTAACTACTATACAAAATCAGTGACCACGGTAGATTTTTTATAGAAGAAAGAGCTCACCGAGACAATTATCTCTGTATGATCAGAATAATTAGCGGCACACATTTTCCTTCACCTCATATTCTCTTCGGCATGACCATATATGAAAACAACATGGTCAGATGAAAATTCTATTGATTACTTAACTGACTGACTCTTGATGGACTGTGTCATGTGTCCAAGTGATCTTTCCCATGACCAAGTGGAGCAATAATATTCTTTAGCCTTTGGATTAGAGGAAAGATCTCTTCGACAACATAAGGCATGATGAACTTGTTTAAGCGGTTAGAGCTGAGATCCCAGATTCAAGCGCGTCATTCCCCTAAAATGAGTGTAGTTTCCCGAGGTCGCGGTTAGCAGTGCCAAGTCTCCTGGGGGCAGATCTAGAAAGATGTTGCGGCAGTGGCCAATTACCCTCCTTGCTCCCTGGCTGCAGCGGGGAGCCTACATCGGCAGTAGCTTCTCCTGCCCCTCCTTGCACCCTGGCTGCAGCGGGGAACCTACATCGGTGGCAGGGCCAGACCTGAAGCAGTGGCCCCTGCCCCTTCACCTCGGGACCGGGCACTGTGGAGAGGGGAAGGGGACGACCATGGGAGGAGACAGGAGGGGAGCTCCATGGGAAGGAGGAGATGTGTTACGTCCCGCTTCCCAGCTGTGGAGATGGTGGCTAGGGTTCCTGGAAAGGGGATCAGGAGGAGAGAAGCTTGGAGAGGAAGAAGATCACGATAGAGATAGTTCATTCATTGTCCGTCATATCCGTTCCAGTACAACGGTGGCTGTTATATCAGCAGACCACACCCGGCCCAACTTGGCCCACCCGACTCACGGCCCATGCCACACACGCACGCCCTATTCTGCACCCTGCACAGGAGTGACACTACCTCCCCCTGAAGAACCAACTTGCCCCCAAGGTGGTGCATGAGGAAAACGAGCGCGAAGCACATCATAATCTTCCCAAGTAGCAGCTTCGGGTGGTAGATTCGTCCACTTGACTTTGATTTGAGTATGGGCAGCATTACCTTTCTTGCATAGCCGACGCTCCAGAATAGCCTCAGGCTCCACATCCTGGACATCCAAGTGCACCTGAACTGGCAGCTCATTCGATGCTGCTGTGAAATCAGGTCTGAATGGTTTCAATTGGGACACATGGAAGACTGGGTGAATCAGACTAGATGTCGGCAGTTCCAGCTTGTAAGCCACAGGCCCAACACGAGCCAAGATTTTGTATGGCCCATAAAACTTGTAGGACAGCTTCGGAAACACCCGGGAAACCACTGACCTCTGCACATAAGGCTGCAGTTTCAAAAATACTAAGTTGCCCACCTGGAATTACCTTGGTGTGCGATTTTGATCTGCATAATGCTTCATACGCAACTAAGCTTTCTCCAACTGGTACTTCAGTAAAGCCGAAGCAGACTGCCGTTCTGCCAAAAAATCTTTGACTTCAGTATTGGCAGTAGTAAGCAGATCAGGAAGCATACCATAACGAGAATCCTCCTTGTAGAGAGCTTTGAATGGTGAACAGTCAAGTGCTGAATGATGGGATGTATTATACCAAAACTCAGCTAATGGCAACCAGTTGTACCATTTCTTGGGATCAGCATTAGCAGCACACCTCAGATACATCTCTAAGGACTGATTCACTCTCTCTGTCTGGCCATCAGTCTGGGGATGATAAGCACTGCTCATTTGGAGCTTTGTATCAAACATGCCAAACAACTCCTTCCAGAAATGACTAGTGAACACCCTGTCTCTGTCAGACACAATGGAGATAGGCATACTATGCAGCTTCACCACATTATTGAACACTGCTTTTGCCACTGACTAAGCTGAGTAAGGATGTTTCAAAGGAATGAAATGAGCATACTTAGTAAATCGATCCACAATGACCAAGATCACATCATAGCCACAAGATTTCGGCAATCCCTCTATGAAATCCATTGAGATCTCCTGCCAGGCTCCTTTGGGAATGCTCAACGGTTGCAACAGGCCTGGTGGTTTGCAATGTTCATGTTTAGCTTGTTGACAGACAATGCATTGCTGCACAAACTCCTGCACTGCTGCTTTTAAACCTGACCAAGAAAACATCTTGCTAATGCGCTGGTAGGTTGTCTGATCCCAGAATGGCCTCCCAAAGCACTGTCATGAAAGGCTTTGATCAGCTTTGTTTGCAACCCCATATTAGCACCAACCCACACCTTCCCATGGAACTTCAAGAGTCCTTGCTATAACTCATAGCCTTCAGTGTTTTTACCCACCACAGCTAATTCTTGGAGTAAGGCTTGAGCTTTGGGGTCCACTGCATAAGAATTTAAGACTTCCTGAATCCAGACAGGCACCCTAGCTGACACAGCATACAAGGAGAAAGCATGACCCACTCTGGATAAGGCATCAGCTACTGTATTATCCTCACCTTTCTTGTATTGAAAAGAAAAATTCAGGCCCACCAATCTAGTCATGGCTTTCTTCTGGAGGTCAGTGTGCAAAGTCTGATCCTCCAAGTGACACAAGCTCTGGTGATCAGTCTTAATCACAAAAGGTCCTCTGGCCAAGTAATACCTCCACTTGTCCACTGCCATCATGATAGCCAAGAACTCCTTTTCATAAATAGAGAGCTTCTTGTTATTGACACTCAAAGCTTTGCTATAATATGCAATTGGGTGTCCTGCTTGGACTAACACCGCTCCAATTCCTGTTGCACATGCATCTGTTTCAATCCAAAAGGATTGGCTGAAATCAGGTAAAGCCAATACTGGTGTTTCAGTCATGGCTTGTTTTAATTGCTGAAAAGCTGCCTGAGCTTCCTGAGTCCAAAGAAAGGATTGTTTCTGTAACAGCACGGTCAATGGTTTAGATATCACTCCATACCCTTTCACAAACTTCCTGTAGTAACCAGTGAGACCCAGAAAACCCCTGAGTTCAGTGACATTAGTTGGAGTAGGCCAAGCTTTCATGACCTCAGTTTTGGCAGAATCAGTCGCCACCCCTTTGTCAGAAATAATGTGACCCAAGTACTCCAACTGAGTTTGAGCAAAGGAACACTTACTCATTTTTGCATACAGCTTATGCTCTTTGAGAACCTGAAGCACTTGGTGCAAATGTTGAACATGCTCCTGCATAGTCTTGCTGTAAACCAAAATGTCATCCATAAATACCAAGACAAATTTTCTGACAAACGGTGCAAAGACAAAGTTCATGACACACTGAAAAGTAGCAGGAGCATTGGTGAGCCCAAATGGCATCACTCTGAATTGATACTGGCCACTGTGTGTTTTGAAAGCTGTTTTCTCCTCATCCACAGGTAGCATTCGAATTTGATGATACCCTGCTTTTAGATCCAGTTTGGAGAATAATTTAGTGCCAACCAACTCATCAAGCAATTCATCCACAACAGGTATTGGAAACTTGCTCTTGATTGTCATTGCATTTAACCTTCTGTAATCAATACAGAATCTCCAGCTTCCATCCTTTTTCTTCACCAGCAACACATGAGAAGCATAAGGACTGACACTAGCAATTATGGTGCCATTTTTCAACATTTCATGGACTTGCCTTTCTATTTCATCCTTTTGCAGAGGTGAATACCTATATGGCCTGCAATTGACAGGTTGAGTCCCAGGCAGCAAATGAATAGCATGATCAAATTCTCTGTGTGGAGGCAAAGATGTTGGCTCTTGGAAAATGTCAGATTACTCCCTGAGCATATCCTGAATAAGGGCAGGAACATCCGTGGAAATCTGAGGCACATCATTCACCATGGACAATTCAGCCACTGCCCAGATGTCATTTCCCTTAATGCATTTAGCCAACTGTTCCACAGATAAAACTGAGAGTTCAGAGGATGCACAAGACAAGCCCTACAACCTAACCAATTGTTGTTTGTAAGTGAACTCCACCCACTTTTGTTCCCAGTTACAATTCATAAAGCCCCACTTGGCTAGCCAATCCATACCAAGGATGCCATCATATCCCCCCAATGCCAGAACTCTCATGTCATGCACAAAAGTTTGCCCTTGCAACCACCACTGCATGTCAGGCACCATAGTGTCACAGTAGAGAAATTCCCCACTTGCTACCTTGACTTTGAGTGGGTCAATAGGTGACACAGCACACTGAAGTCTCTCCACCAAGGATTTATCCACAAAACCGTGAGAGCTGCCAGAGTCTAACAAGAGTAACAGGACCTGGTCACCCACCAATGCTCTAAATTGAATTGTTCCTGGTTTGGCAGAACCAGACAGAGCATTGAGAGATACATAACAATCTTCCCCAGCATCCACCTCATTTTCCACCAAGGTGTCCAGCATGTCATCAGAGAGAATTTAGTGCCTTCCATGGCCTTCACTTGAGCTACCACTAGAATTGCACACTGATGACCAGGGGCATACTTTTCTCCACATTTGTAGCATAACACATTTGCTCTTCTATAATCCTTCAACTGCTTGGCCTTCCACAATTCTCCTTTGTCAAACTTGTTCTGGTAGGTGATGATGTTGCCAGTGTCATCCTTAGTTGAAGTGAACCCACTCTTTTTTACATATGATCTAGTAGTATTGTGCTTACTTCTTTCCAGTATTGCCTCCTGGATCATAGCAAAGGAAGCTGCCTCTGCCACAGTGTTGGGAAACTGCACCTCAACTGCTGCCCTCAGCTCCTCTTTCAAGCCCAAAATAAAGCGCTGGACCAACATCAACCCTCCCATATTAGGATCATACAACCGTATCTGATACACCAGCTTATCAAACTGCTTTTTATACTCTTCCACTGACCCTGTTTGTTTCAGGGTTAGTAACTCCTGAATCTTATCCCTCTGAGCATTTCCTTCAAATTCCTGTACTACATCCACGGAGAAGGTCGACCAATTGTGCCATGGATTTTCCAACTTGTAAGCCTGGTACCAATGAGCAGCACTGTCCTTCATGTACATGGTGGCTGCCGACACCTTGAAACCTTCGGCAATGTTGTATAACAGGAAAAACGTGTTGCAGGTATCCACCCAAATTCTCACATCTGTGCCATCAAACCGAGGAAAATCCATTTTGGGCATCCAACTACGTCTACCTTCGTCACGATCCCCACGACTAGAGCTCGGTCCCCCAATATCATCATACACTGGAGTAGGAGTAGGTGGAGGCATTGTTACCTTCGGAGCGGTGCTACTTGTGATGAGCGGCAAGGGAGGCCGGTAATCAGAGCGACGCTCTGGCTGATTTCCCCATAGAGCTGACACCTCGCGCTCCGGAATCGACAACGGCGGCACCGGTGGACTCTTCAGGATGCCACTAGCACGATTCTACTTCGCTTGCACTTTCCCCAAGGTCTCCATCGTCAAGTTCACCTTCACTTGCATCTGTTCCAGAGATTCAGCCTGTTTGTTCATCTTGCCCTCGATCTCATCCAGATGATTCTACACCTTCCCCAGAGCATCGAACTTCACATCGAGTGCGTCAAAACGCGCCAGCATCGCCTTCTGAAACTCCTCCATCACCTCCAGGACGAACCGGCTCTGAGCAGACGGAGTAGAAACTCGTGAGGGAGCCGTCGCAGCTTCCTCTGTACCACCCAAACGCCAATCTCGGATTTACAGCAAATTTCCGAAAAAAAATTTGCAACCGATTGGTCGATGTTACTAGGTGGCGTCGAGTCGTGAAGCGCGCCGGAATCACACCGAGCTCTGATACCAAAGTGTTACGTCCCGCTTCCCAGTTGTGGAGATGGTGGCTAGGGTTCCTGGAAAGGGGATCAGGAGGAGAGAAGCTTGGAGAGGAAGAAGATCACAACAGAGATAGTTCATTCATTTTCCGTCATATCTGTTCCAGTACAATGGTGGCTGTTATATCAGCAGACCACACCCGGCCCAACTTGGCCCACCCGACTCACGGCCCATGCCACACACGCACGCCCTATTCTGCACCCTGCACAGGAGTGACAAGATGGTGGGAGCTCTCATCCACGGGGCTTGCCAGGAAAAGTGGTCGAAGCAGAACCGAGATGGGAGGAGGTCCCGTGGAGGTAGCAGCTATGACCGTGGGCGGCCTTTGACGCGCCCGGACACACGAGACGTCCGGTTCGGGTAGAGTTTCTGACTTTCCGTTTTGCTTTTTCTACGAATCTGTACACGATTAGACTCCTGATAAACTTGCGTTCGAGTACGGATCGGACCAACGGGACGTACAAAAACTTGGGGCGACGGACGAAAACTGGGCGACGAAAACTACCTCAAGAAAAAATATATAGTAGAGATAGAGATGAACTATGTGTGAAGGCAAAAACTTCTTAGGTTTATTTCGTAACACCTTTAAGATGACTGAACCTCAACCACGAAGAAGGTATGATAGTTTGGAATACTTCACCATGTTCACCAAGACACGAACAAAACAAAACGGTGAAGAGTTGACCGAGCATTGGGCTAGACGCAAATTGTGTGCCTACATAGCTCGAGCAGAACCTTGTTGTAGTGGCACTAGCTCGTTGTGAATTACATTAGTTGGGGGTTGGCATATACGTTAGGTGGAGAGGCCTCGCATCGCTTTCGCGAGGGCGACTCGGGCGGGGTCTTGAACCGTAGCCGCCGCCACCCCTATTGCACTCCTCCTTCCCCTCGTCGCCACCGAGCAAAGCCCGCGCGACTGACTTTGATGGTGGGGCTCCTCCCGCCGCGGTTCCTCGTGTCAGACCGACTGTTGCCTCCTCACATGCCTCTGCGGTGCCGCAAACCTCCACGCCTCCAGATCTGGCACCGTCACACTTGTATGCCGCTGATGGGGCCTGGCCTACGCGTGGGACGAGGTTGTCGGGGTGGGTTTGTGGGCATGTGGGATGTCTCAGTGGCCGGGACAGCAGACCCTTTTCTTCCTCCCCCTCGTTCTCTTGGGGAGCTAGAGGTGTGATCCTGATCTGTGCAGGGTGCTCACGTCTATTGCTATCCAGGGCTCTGTGGCTGTTGGGGAGCTTTGGGGACCTTGGCACTTTTTGCGGAGCCACTTCAAGGCGTTCCCTTTTAAACACGTGGACATGAGGTTTGCCATGTGCTGTGAGTCTCCTCCCATGACGTTAACGGTCTGCGAAAACGTCTCCAGATATGTGATTGGGTCATGTGAACTGTTGTATTCCTCATAGTTCTAGGCCCTGACCATCCTGGAGACCTCAATGCCCGCTAGGTCACACGATAAGGCCCGACAGCCACTAATGAACCTGGCTCTCGGATCTTCATCTTTATAATCTTAGTCTTCTCAGGCGCGTCAACGCCTTTCATGATGGTCACCCCTCATCCATGTCGCCGCGACCCAACTCTGGGTCTTGATCATTGAGTCCATCAAGGGCTCTCTCTTCCTCTACTCTTAAACCCTCGGCGCCATTCGGGCAAGCCCTCGAGAGAGTTGCACGAGCCAGGAAATTCCGACGGTGACTGGGTGACCTTCCTCGCTGTCGTCGTTGCGACCTCTAAGATATCCTTCGGTGGGGGGGGGGGTATGCCTCTCGATATGGAATATATGACAAGTGTGAAGTCTTGGAGTATTTAGATTGTCGGTCATATATGTTAGGGTTATACCTGAGCCAACTCACCTCCTAATCTAAACTAGAGTTGCCACTAGAGGATGTCAGGTCATCTCGACGTCCGCGTTTGCTAGGCCCGAGGGAGGTTTCCTATCGGTGCACTCCTCGCCCTGCTTTTCAAGCTCCACCATGGCCCTCGAAGCCGCGCGATGGGCTTCATTAAGTTCTATGTATATGCTGGCCTTTTCCGCATTGGGAGCTTCCGCCAGCCGCTTTTAGGCTCCTCAATTTGCGTGTGACGTTGGGCCGATTCGCCAGCGACCGGGGCCGGTCGGACGTGGTGTCGCGTTGGGGAAGCACTGATGCGTGTTGACGCCCCGTTGGGAAACCCCAAAAGCAAAGTATGATGCAGCACAACAACAAGTTTTCCCTCAGTAAGAAATCGAGGTTATCGAGCCAGTAGGAGGAAGGAAACGACTCAAAGGTGTTGCAAGCAACGTGGAAACCTGCACAATACAAACTCAAGACTTTGCCCCAACTAACAGTGAGGTTGTCAATCTCACCGGTTGCTGTAATAAAGGATTAACTGTATGGTGTGGAAGGTGATGATGGTTTGCATCAAGTAAACAGTAACATTGGAAGATGTATCAATAGTAAAGATTGGACCGGGGTCCATAGTTCACTAGAGGTGTTTTTCTTAGATAAACAAACATAGCATGCTGAGTAAACAAATTACAGCAGGGCAATTGACAAGACTGAGCAAGGCATAACGATGCAATACTAGACAAAAATATCCTATGAGATTCGATTGGGAAATACAACAATATACATAGACCGCCATCCAACTGCATCTATGACTAGAAGTCCACCTTCAGGTTATCATCCGAACCGCCTCCAGTATTAAGTTGCAAGCAACAGACAACTGCTTTAAACAAAGTGTGTAAGATAAACAATCCACTTGTTCTATGAACAAGAGACCGTTGTTTTATCCCTAGTGGCAAAAACACATCTACAACCGTAGAGATTTCTGTCACTTCCCTTGATTAAGTAGAGGCTTGAACCCACTATCGAGCATAAATACCCCCTCTTAGAGTCACTAGCAACTACTTGGCCAAATAGCTACTAACAACAGAGAGCATGCAAGATCACAAACAACACAGACATGATAGAATCAATAAGACAAAACCATTAATCAATCTGACATAGTAATCTCAATATCCATCGGATCCCCGCAAACACAATATGCATGATTACAAATAGATTAGATCTTGATCATGAACGGAGCTCACAAGATCTAGACATGAAAGCACAAGGAGATACAACCATCTAGCTACTACATGGACCCGTAATCCAAGGTGGAACTACTCACGCTTCATACTGGAGGCTGGCATGATGAAGAAGGAGGCCTCCGGGATGATCTCCCCTCCGAGAGGGTGCCGGGAAGAGCTTCAGATCCCCCTAATCTAGGGACGATGGCGGCGGCGGCTATAGACGGTTTCGTGGAATATTGATCGGGTACTTAGGGTTTAGGCGTCGGGAGCTTCTTACAGGCGAAGATGCGAGGCTGGGAGGCAGCCATGGGGCCCACACCCTGCCCAGGCGTGGGCCCACCCTAGGTCGCGCCTAGGGGGGTGTGGCCACCCTGTGGCGTCCCTCCGTCTCTCCTCTGGACTTCGTGTTCTCATCGGTGAAATATTGACTTTGGCTCTGTCCCGTCCAATTCCAAGAATATTTCCTTATTAGCTTTTCTGGAACCAAAAACAGCAGAAAACAGGCAACTGACACTGTGTCAATTTGTTAATAGGTTAGTACCAGAAAACATGTAAGAAACACCTCAAAGTATGGACAAAACAAAACAAAATAGATACTAAAACATGAAACATCAAAAAATATAGATACGTTTTCGATGTATCAAGCACTCGTATGGCCAAGGTCTCCACACGACCTGATGGTTGTAGGGTGTAGCGTTTTCCCATGAGGACCCTGAGTTCGCCAAGGTCTCGACCGAGGCAGGATACTCATGTCCTCCAAAGTAACTTGTACCATAATTTTGGACCGGATTGATTACGTAATAGCCTGTGGAAATAATACTAGAGTAACCTGTATAGACACCCTACACTGGCACATTGGTGTAGCCCGCCACTGAACTGTAGACAAAGCCTGGGCTGGCGTATCCATACCCCTCCCCAATATGAGAGGCCGACAAGTGATGGAGAGCCAAGGTAGAAGTAGTCAGCTCTGGACGCCACGTAGTACGCTTTGAGGCAGCTCTGGGCCCTACGCTGGCACATTGGTCCTCAGGGAACTTGGGGTGTACTCTTCTCCTAACGTAGAGGTCTTGGCGGTGGTGGAATCCCGTGAACCACCACCAGCCCCAAGCTCGGGGTAGGAGAGGTCAACAGAGCGCCTGGAGTGTACTCCTCTCCCGTTGCAGAGGTCTCGGTGGCGGTGAAGTCCCGTGAGTGAGCTCCTACCAGCCCCCGAGTTTTGGGTGGGGGGGATATTGCTGATGACTTCCCGCGATGCATGAGCAGATCAAATCTACATGACGCGGCCCCCAACCTAGCGCGCCCACTGACGAAAGATAGTTTTCATGATCCCATGACAGACTAATTTCCGAAGATTAAAAGAGAGTTTATTTGTTCAGCAATCGGCTCGTGTAGAAGGTTTGGATCGTAAAGAAAAAAGGTGATGATGAAGATGAAAATATTCCCTTAGACTTTATTCATGGGATGATCAAGAGATCGTACAAGTGTTTACAAGATGAATCTTGATGGGTTTATACAAGTACCCAGCGAGAACATATGAATCTAGGGTTTAAGAGTAGATGCTAAAGCTATGGTGCGGGCGTAGATTGCGTGTCCTTTCTAGCTGAATGTCTTACAATATATATAGTCGTCGATGGTGTAATAGTTCTCATTAGCTCCTCCCATTCTTCATCTTGCCTTGCATGTTAAGTTGATCTTCGATCTTCCTTCAATGTATGTCTAGTGGTCGGGATCCTTCGAGAGGTCTTCTTGCAGCACGACATGTCGGGTCGGTCGAGAGCTTCTAGATTTGTGCCTCCAAGTCATGGGAGCTGAGGTGTTCGTGAGCAGGAAAGTGGGGTAAGGCCTGTGTAATTTACATGCGTTAATCCGCCCACCACCGAAACGGTGTTCGTGAAGTCAGATTCCAGACGAGCGAGGATTGTCGTGCGATCATGACAACCAACTAGAGACAGGTTGTGGAAGACAGCGAAACATATGAGGGTGGTATGTGTGTATTTACTTACATTCTAGGCCGATGAAAATGGTCTTAGGTTTTTTAGTGATTTATAGGTTCGTTGATGCCAATTTGGCATGTTTATGACAAAAATGTTAAGTTATTGGAGACCATATCATGTACATTGGCATGCACTTTGTGTGAGAAGTTATTTGAGATCACATCGTATACTTTGTGTGAGAAGCTATCACGTATGACTTCTCTTGTCTTTCAAACCAAATCACCAAGTGGATGACTATATCCATGACTCTCTTCATGATATTGTGCCATAGTTTCAGGCAATTTTCCGAAATTAATTCAAATTTGAATTACAATAGTGCTCTACCTTGACTGAGAGATTTTGGAAATTTTATTTTTAGGTACCCAAGTAGGGTGCTAGGCACTATCCACAACTAAAGTAGAAAGATTCGACCATTTGCTATGAATGCCTATGCTGCCAATTTTGATCCCCTTTTGAAAAAGAACAAAGAAAATGTAGAATAATCAAAAAAGAGAGGGAAAACCAATGCTAAGAGTCCTCTTATGTGATCTAGTTGTCAGGAAAAATACTAAATCTGACAATTTGGTAGAAACATCCTTCTCAAATATTGCTATCATGGACTTATCAAAAGTATATTATAGTAATATACTGAATATTTTTATACATATATTGTAGTAGAAATTAGTGGTCAAATATATATCTTGAAGACCGTGTGGGTGTTCAAAGCGATCTATTTGTGACATGGAGAGAGTAGCTGACAAAGAAGTGTAGCCTTAAGAAATTTCCTTTATCTTAATGCATTTTCTATAAAGGCACAATTCAGCAACACATGTTCTTACCAGTAGTAAGAAATTGAGTTACCGATCAAAATATTCTCTACTTTTATGTACTTTACATAAGCCAGGAGATAAATTAACACATGGAAATATATGACATGAACAGCAGACAATCAATTGACAATGAACCTACACAATCTCTGAAGCTCTTCATTTTGCAGTTCTTCTGGATCAGTTATTAACCAGTAATAATACCAGCAAGAACGTCACTTTTCCCCCTTGCAAATATGGTGTAGACTAGGCATAAAGCGTCTAGCCAACTGTCAAGAGCCTCCCAGCTATCAGCAACCTGTCACAGAGTCCATTTGTAAATAGGGTAGACTAGACATATAGTATCTGTATTCATTTCAATAGAACAAATGAAATAAAGGCAACTGGCAAATGCATACCAAGAATCTGGCCCCATGAATGGTATCTATGCAAAGGCCAGCACCAGGTGGTAATGTTAGATCAGCGGATGCTGCCACAGAAATAATATCCGCAACTGCTATTCTGGTAAGCTTTCTTACTCTGTCCATATGCCCAGGCAATTGTGATAGAGGCTGGTCAGAGCCATCAACCTACGGTTTTTAAAAGATTCAAAGAGCAGAAACATAAATTAGTAACTCCAATGATCATCATCTGGAATAAGTGTCCAATACAACAAGGATGAACCTGCTGAAGCCCCTCATGGTTCAAAACAAATTGTGACCTCTCCCAATCACTGTGTGGTGCAATGGCATGGCTTTCTGGAGGAGCAGTCAAATATCCCACTTTAAGGTATGGCAAAGGTAGCTGCATCGTTTAATATTAAAGTTATTTTTCCAAATTATTCTTCCATGATTAATATCTAGAAATTATACCATCGAGAGAACATGAATGTGCCAAAAACAGAAGAGTATGGACAAATATTTGAATAAACAAATTTTAACCAAGTTCAAATCCCTGGCCCCTAGGCTGCTTCCCCCCCTCGTGAATAGAGCTTCACAAAGCAGTTCAATAAAGAAATAACCAAGCTCGAACAAATTCTAGCTATCCTCAGGTAAACACAGACAAGAAAAATACTGCCAGGAAATAGAACTGAGTCATACCATCGAACGGACCAATCGCAAAGCACTGCGATAGACCTGCATTAGACAAAAATAACACACTGTCGATTCTCAAGTTCTCTACAAACAAAAAAGAAAACAACATGCAGTTAGCAGAAAGATAACAGAAACAAGTACCGAGTAATTTGGTTTCAATGCATGAGCTGCTGCAACATAGATAGCAGACTGACTGTATAGATCATTAGTGGATACATCTGGCCTCCCTGATCTCATGGTATCCTCGGCTAAGCCATACTGTAGCATAAAATATGTCAAATAAAACAATTCTTTTATTAAATTTACCTTAATCAGGCAACGTATTCGTAATGAGGCACTCATTTCAAATACAAAGTACATTAAAGCATGTAGATATGCACAAAAACTGTAGTAGTATGTCAGGAAACATACCAGGACAGTTCCAAGGTTGTATATTGCCCGATGGAAATCAAATTGCAATTGGATAGCAACACGGAACTGCCAAGACAGCGGATAGGTGTCAGTAGTTTATCACAGGTATATCATTTAATGAGAAAATCCTCCCAGAACAAGTAATTACAAAGTTCATATACCTTACTTATAGCTGTTTTTATGATGGTTTGTTTCTCCCGAGCAGGAACGATGGCGCTCAGTTCCTGCATTGCGGACTCATACTCTTAATGGAAAGAAAACATAGTGCGTATATATCTCATGAGAAAAGAGGTAGAGACATGCCAGACCGGGAAAACAAAGATAAAGACAGGTCACAAGATAAATATACCTGTAGTCCAAGACCCCAGTTATTCAGAGCCTGCAATCAAAGAAACAACAATGTTGAGGTAGCAGCAACACTACCATTGGCTATTAAGGAAGAGCTAAAATTGCATGAGTTAATGCTAAAATAATTTAAGATTAATAAATTGCAACATGTAGGTATTTTATAACATTTCATCTCATAGCTTTGCCTCCAAAAATGCACAATGAGAACTAATAAACACAAAATAAGCAAGATAGTTTTCTAAAACTATTTGAACAGCATTTTTCATTTGTTCTTTATTGTCTTGGAAACTTGGGGGAAGATTGAATATTCAATGACCGAATGACGCCTTTATCTTAGATGGACTCAATAGCCTATTGAAATTCAAATATAGTAGGGCTACCTAAACAGAACATAGCCTGCAACTCATGTGATTGTATTCTCACAGTTCAAACTTGTACCTGATGTTAATATATATTGAACACTTCTGAACATTGACCGTATATTTTCTCCCTCAGTTAAATGCGTGTATTTATTCCCAACATAAATCAAGTATGACCCTTTTTGTTTTTCTATTTCATCTTATAATGTGCATTTTAGAACTTAAAATGAAGAAAAGGATTAAACAGTGACCTGTGGGCTATTCCAATTTAGCTGGACAGCCTTCTCATAATTCAGTATTGCCTGCATTAAAAAGGAAATTGTAAAAGATTGCATGCTACCAAACTTCATATATAAATTTAGAAGTTCTCAACAGTTCTGCAGTGTATTTGGCATTAACAAAGAGATAATTATCAAGCTTCTGATATTGTAATGAAATCTTCGGTAAGTAAATCACGAATGTCATCTATCTTGGTCCTTGGGTGGGGCCTGACAGAAGGTAAGCTGATGCGATATTGTATTAGTGAAATTCCAGTTTCCATTTATTTAGCACATGCCAAAAGTTAACAAGTCCTTGGAGCAGCAAATAAGCACTTCAGCAACAACAAAATCCCTCGTTAGAACAATTCATTCCAATACTATTTCAAGAAGGCGATTTTTTGACCAAATCATGATGGAAGTATACATATGAATCAGAATCATCCAATAGCTTCTTGGGTAGATTCTGCATGAATCCAAAGGACATTGACAGAAAAGAAAGTACATGGGGAGAATATATTTTTATAATTCTACAGGGCAGTTCATTTTTTTCTTCAAATAAATGATGTTCTGAATTTCTAACAAGGCAAAGGTAAAAAAATGAAAAAATCTATAAGAAATTAAGCCACAAGTACCATTAGATCACTGTCTAAGTATAGCATGCAAACTAATGAGGTTTCACATTGCTTGATATTCAACTGGCCCAACTGTGACTTTCTTCAATCAAGTACAGAGCAGTAGGCAGCCAAGGTATTATATATGATTTAGAACAAAACACATTGGCATGTGCAACAAATAATTACAAGCTCAAATTTAGCTACAACTAAAGGGGGAATTGCACAAAATTTGATCATGTAAACCACAGAATGAATTAGAATTGGATCACCGAACAAGCCTCATGGCCTACACACAAAGTAATATCAGACACACATATTGTACCTACAGTAGCATAAGAAAACCTCAGTCATTAACACGAACAAAAGACTGTAGAAATATGAACCGTGTGAGCTAACCTGCTTCCAGAGATCTTCGGCTTCTTTGGTTCGACCTCGCATTTTAGCCCGATCAGCAATAGCAATAGCCCAGTTATAGTATGCCTAAGAGAAAAATAATGTGCCAGAGCATCAATAATAAAGTATGGATAAGCCTGATTAAGAACTACAGTGCGAAGTGGCCAACAACGCATTTATCCATCAGAACCATGAGATCACATTCTGTAGGATGATCTAAGAGCTTTCACATTTCGGCTTGTTTTAGATTATATAAACCCAGAGAACTAGAATATCCAAGAATTTATATTTCAAACTAAAACTATAACAAACGAGAAACTTACGTCATAAAGAGTCGGGCAAAGTCGGGTAGCTTCGGCATACTTTTTGCAAGCCTCCTCAAGCAAGGTATCTTTGTAGGAACCAGAATTGGGTTCCACATTATCGGCACTCTCCTATATTAATAGTTTGAAAATAGTGTTTATCCAAAACCGAAATATTAATATTGTGATGTCTATTTTACAAGCATGGTTTCAACAATGAAATCCAAATCTGCATTGGTTACAGTCAGTGTTAACAATGCAATCATGCAACTATGGTTCAAGGGATATAGATTTACCTGGAGGACTAGGGCCCAATTATAATATGCGTCGGGATCGTCAGGATTTCTTTCAATTGCATTTACATATCTGCATAACAGATCTTTAAGACTCAATGGTAGTAACAAAGAAATACAGAGTCATTACAAGCTTCAGAGAGGAAAGGTTAATCAGGCAAGGTTAGCAAACCTTTTTCCAGCAAAAGAAAGAATCCTTTGGCGAGAACGACCATCGTCATCAACTCCTGTGACACTATTTATCAGGTCCATGGCTACATCGTGATGGGATGAAAAATGCTGCATACTCTCTTGGCTGAAAAGGATTAAAAAATTAATAGAACTGTTACAATTAAGAGCATCCATTGGAATGTTTTTGGTCAGTATATAGAACAAACAAGTAAACAATCAACTAGTTCATTCGTGGCAGTAGATCAATTTATGGAGCACCTACACAATGTTAGTGTTTAAGCACACAAAGTGCACCTACTGGCAGATATTTATGAATACTGATGGTGCCAACTTGTCCATCTACCGGACAGAGGTAGGATGATGTGCATAATGAATATTTTCCTAAACCAGCTTCAAAATGCAGATGAGTGTTATTAGCCAGAACAAGAATTCTTAGCACTAATGTTGGTAAATGCTTTAATGGCTATGCGACTGAGTTGTAATTTGGTCAGGTTATGGAATACAGCTTGGTCGGTGTCTGAAAATGAAAAACTTGCTACCAATACACATGCAAAATGGGATAGACTTGCACTGTCCCTTGTAGACAGCACAGCACAATGTCAGCATCTATGATGTTGCAGAAATTGCACTAAAATTGCAAACCAATTGCAGCTACCCTGATAAGACCCACGTTAAGACACTAGAAAAGCTCATTAATATTGAGCGGGATGATGGTAAGCTTCCATTCATCACTAAACATAGGATAAAAGTGGAAGAGTAGAATTAGTTATAAAGATATAAAGTCAGACAGCCTCACCCTGGGCTGTGCTTTTTTTATCTAACTAGATAACACAAAACATGCTCATCCCTATTATTTCACAAATATATTAGCAATATTTCCAGAAAGATAATACTAGTGCATGCAGAAGAAAGTGCAAGCGATCTTGTTATGAGATGCCTATGATTAGTATCATTTCCACAAGGCCAGTATCTTATTGGCAATGAGATCCATCATCATTCTCATCAAACAGCCAATGAGTGTAAAACTATGAAGAGGCAATACTACTCAGATAAGAATGGTTACTCCGTATGAAATATTTTGTTATTCAGTACACTATCACATGCAAATTCTGTTTGCAACCTAATCATAACAGTAGGAAAAAACAGTCTACATATCTGCACTGCTAGAGTCTGCTGCAACCACAGATTTTTCTTTGCTGAAGTAAGACCACTGATAACTCCACAAACTATTACATTCAGAAGAAATTAGTGTTCTGCCAGTGGGAATCAGTAACCTCGTAATTGACCATCATTCCAGTTCATGTGGGAAAGATAAACCCAGATATAATGGGAAAAAGTCTACTATTGCAGACCAGCTAGCCACCGAAACAAAGCAGCAACGCGAATGCCCAATTCACATATATGTAATTATGTATGGGCATCAGAGTGAAGGTATGAATGAATTAAAAATTATCCAAATGGCTTCCCACTAAGACCAAAGGCAACAGCCTAACGAAGGCGCATCGTTAACTATTAGTAGTGAAAAATGGAGTGAAGATCCGAATGGTACGGCACAAGGGTGCGTCTAGACGAACCTGGTCAAGGATCCCTCAACATCGGCGGATACGGTCCCATTCCCCTCCCCGTCCGCCTCCGCCGCCTCGACGTCCTCCTTGATCTCGCCGAGGAGCTCCCGCACGGTGAACGGCCGGGAGCCCTCGGCGCCCAGCGCCGCGTTCGCCTCCTCCTGCTTCGCAGTCGCCGATCGCGGAGGCTCCTCCTCTTCCTCCTCCCCGTACTCCTCAACCACCACGTCCACATCGGCCGGCGCCGGCGGTGAGCTCTTCCTCGCGCCGTCACGGAATCCCGGGCGGTCCGCGGGTTTGGGTCCCCTGGGCTGGTCCATGGTACGAGCCGATCGTAATCGAGCCCCGGGATCTGGGAGCGGAGACGCGGAACGCGGGCGGGCGGCGGTCTCACTGGTCTGGTCACTCTCCTCTCGTGTCTCGTCCCGCGCCACACGGTGGCGTACGTTACGACTGGGTTGTGGGCGAACGGAAGGGAAGGCGAGCGAGGGCCGAGGCGGGCGCGACTCAGGGGAGGGGAAAGCTGACGTGTCAAAACGGTCAAGTCTTACGGCCGCAGCAAGGACGGGCCGAGGGTTGAAGCCCAGCGGAGGAAACGGCCCGGTAGGGTACAGCCCACGGCCAGATCGCGAAGGGCAATCTTGGGAAACGCCGCCGCCCACCTGGCGGCTGGCGATCGGGGGGCGGACGCGCCGGGCCTCAAATACCGCAGATTCCGGCGTCACAGCTCACGCACGCACGCGCACGCACGGAGCGGGGGGAGTGCTGTCCAAAGCGCGTGATTCATTTCCTCCTCATCGCACTCTCGGTTTGTGCGCCACTCCCTCGATCCATCCCCTTCACCGGCGACTCGTCACCTGGGTGGCACAGGTGAGTGACCCAACGGCCACCTACCACATCCCAACCGCTTTTCTCCCCGACGTCTCGTGGATCCAGTCTTAGGTTGCACAACCAGGACTGATTTTTGTTTCTGGTGTGGAATTTTTTGTCTTCTCTTTTACCTCCTCAGAGCGAGGGCGAGGGCGTGAGCGTGTGCTGCGAGCCATGGCCGGCGAGAAGAAGGTGTTTGGCTTCGAGGAGGTCGCCAAGCACAACGTCACCAAGGACTGCTGGCTCGTCATCGACGGCAAGGTTCGCTTCCCTCTGATTACTGCGCCCTTCTGCGAGTTTTTGTATCCCCTCTGGCTTGCAAAACTTGTTGAGCTAGATGCAATTCTAGGTGCTATCCGTTGGATAATTCCAGGCTTGCGTGGCTAGTAGATGCTAGGCTTCTTGACGAGGTAGTATTGAATCTGCTGGGCTCGGATAAACTTTGGAGTTTATGTGGCTGTCGGCCTACTTTGTGTTTCTTGTTGAGCCTGCTCGGTTCCTCCCCCCCCCCCCCACACACACACACATCAGATCTGTTCAGCTGCTGATACTTAGCTGGCATGTCAGCAGACTGCAGAGATGTTCTTAGATCAAAACACAGTAATACGAGGGCAAACAGGGTGTGCAGCTCAAATTCGAAACTAGTAACAACATTCACTTCCATGCTGTCACATCTACCTTGTGCAATTTTTAGATATCAGACTACCTGCGCTCGATCCACCTGGCGTGGTGCGCTGTCAAGGTTTCGTTTTAGATGACCTGCTAGGAAAAATAAGTCAACAAATAAAAACTTATGAACTGGACACCTCTCCCAGGTGATTAAGTGCAAATGTGTAGAAACAGTAAAGAAAACCCGCTTCCTCAGTCCTCTTTTGCAAACGTTCATATTACAAGTCATGGTGAAAGAAATGTGGCAAGTAAGATATGTCAGGGAAATGAATTCACATGGATGCGGTTCATATTACAAGTCACGGTGAAAGAAATATGTCAGGGCAATGAATCCATATGGATGTGGTTCAATTCGGGCAGCCCCACTGAATTTTGTCTCTGCACTATGTGTGGTCGATATGTTTTGCTTATGCCCTTCTCAACCATGTGGCTTTGGACCAGTATGACCTCTATGGTTGTATGGTCTAGAGTTTTCTCTGCATACAAAAGAATATACCATGTTGAAGTGATTTTTTTTAACCAAACAGGAACTGGAAAAATTACCTAACAAGATTCCTGTGTGTGTGTGCGCAATGTGCTTGACTATGTCATCTCATGCTATTTAACATTTCAGGTGTATGATGTCACTCCTTTCATGGAGGAGCATCCTGGTGGAGATGAGGTACTGTTAGCAGTAACCGGTAAGTCATTTTTGTCTCATTTCATAATTTGTGACGAGACTATGTGCAAAGTTTTTGGTCTTCCATCATGTCATTTTAGTATTCAAACCTGATCACTACTACCCAATGTAACCAGGGAAAGATGCAACCAGTGATTTCGAAGATATTGGACACAGTGAATCCGCAAAGGAGATGATGGAGAAGTACCACATCGGGGAGATTGATGCTTCAACCATCCCAGCAAAGCGTACCTTTGTACCTCCTCAACAAGCGGCCCAAGTCCAAGCAAAGGACAATGACCTCCTCATTAAGATCTTGCAGTTTCTTGTTCCGATTTTGATCTTGGGGCTTGCATTTGGTATCCGGCACTACGCCAAATCTATGTAGGCTGTTGTTAGCCATTTGCTTTGGAGCGATAGCTTTCGCATGATATGGCTTCAGTTACAACAGCTTAATAACAATAATGATATTTGTTTGCTGGCGATGTGTTAATCTCATTGATCAAACATTGTACTCGAACATCCATATGTATGCCCAAATATCTTCTGAATTCAAGAACTGAGACATGATTAGCATAAAATAATTGGTGAGAACTAATACTACTCTTTTTGTCAAGATGAAAAATTGGAGCATCAATAGTTGGTGATGATAGAAATCAAACTGCTAAACATATCTGTTATCTTATTCGTGAAATAACCTCGATTTCAGACAAGTATTGATGTGATGGCTCAGCTGATATTTTTGTGATGTTTGCAAACTATCCTCCTCGGTTTCAGGATATTTGTTGAGAATTCTTGCACTTCTGCTTAGGGCAAATAATAAGTATATACAAATTCACTAATCATTTGCAAGATTGTTGATGTTTTTTCGTTATCAAAATAGGGAATTATGTTCATGAAAGCAAATGCCTTGCTAAATACCCATCTTTGCATGAACCGAACTAAAACATCTTTCAGGACAGCAAGACAAATACACCATGCTACCAAACTACGTTTAGCATCCAGATCCCGAGAAGTGACAGCAGATGATAAGATCCAAAAATTTCCTCACATAGGTGATTTGTTCCACATGCAGAGAGAGAGGGCACACCAGGAAACAAGACAAATTGTTTCTATCCGTAGCATGTCTGAGCATACAAGACATGGTATTGTATATAACGAACATATGATAACGTGAAAACTGCCATGAAAAATCATATAAAATAAGCATGGGCATATCATGCTACTCGACCCTGTCGCCTAGGGTTACCACTAAATCATGGGCGTCGTCCAGGAGCTTCCAAATGTCCAGCTGCCCAGCCATATTGTTACAGTCCCTAATGATCTCATCCATACTGCTATAGCTCTCTATTATCAGCTTCCTCTTCTCCAGTACACTGGCAGCAATTGCATACAGTAGCAAGTCGTCTGTTGGAGGGGCTCCTAGCCGAAGTTTTCCCCAGGATGATCTCGCGATCCCAGCACGGCTTGCTGCCTGATCAGCCCACATCACCTCCCACAGACTGAGGGTTTGCTCAAAGGTGAGCTCCCTCCGGAACATTACAACCACCATTCTGTATACGAAAAAGCAGTCCGCAGCTTCAAGCATCTCCAAGTGCCTGTAAAGACGGAAGTCCTTGTTTTTTATTATCTTAGAGACCATGTTGAGTTGCCTGCGAATACCCACTTCATCAAGTCTGAAGTTGTGGCGGGCTTTCCTCATGAAACCGGCAAAGCACCAAAAGGCTTCATCGTCTTCCTCAAGCACAGCAATGAGAGGCGCTAGGAGGTCACTCATGCCCTGGCAATAACCTATTTCCGGGTCATAGGTTGCATATGCCTCAAGTATTGCAACAAGACGTGATGCATGATGGATCCTATGAGCTTCCAAGTGCTCATAGTCTTTGAGACAAACAGCTTGAGCAGATTCAATTGCCCTCTCCCTGGTAACTGCTGCTTGGGATGGAGAGTATGAGACCCATTCATTATTGGCCCGAACTGCATCCAAACGAATTATCCGTTGCCATGTCTCAAAATCCTCAACTGCTCGTGCTGACTTCACATGACAGGCAACCTTAGATAACTCAGTTTCAGTTTCTATATTTCCTCCTGAGTTTGAATATCTGGGCATGCTTTCTTCTTCATCCTCAACTGAAGACTGGCGCACTGAGGCCACATCATTACAGGCTGCTTCTACATGGGTCACGTCACTTTTCTCACTCCCATCCCCATCGAGTGAGCTAGATGAACATACGTTTTCATCCACCTTATTCTCTGGGAGTGCTTTAGCCGCCTGGATTTCTTGCTGTAAAATGGCAGAAGAATTTTCTTCCTCGCTCTTCATATGCTCTTCCACACTACCATTTTCAGGCTGTTCTTCAGATCCGACAGAAGTAACAGATTCTTCGAGTTTTCCAGGACTAATGCTCTTTTCATGGTTGACTCCAGATGCTTCATTAGGTCGCTGGCTCTCTTCATTTCTTTTCCGCAAGCAATGTTTCCTCAATAGCAGATATCCCCTCCTACATAAGTCATCCAGTGTCGTCAAGTTTTGCTATAGGCAACCAGGAAACAACAGTTATAAACACTTGGTATTTCTTTAATTAAGGGGCAACGTGTTTCTGTAGTAGTAAAGAAAACAATTGTGGAGACTGCACAAACCATGCAACACTGTTAGAGGAAATTTCCTTTTGCAAGCATGATGGATATACTGTATGAAAAATAGAAAGAGGAAAAAAATGATGTACCTGTTATGCTCCTTAACTGCTTCCCTTTCAGCTTGTGAACTGTTCAGGCTGTAACTGCATGAGTAAAAAATCCAATTACTTGAAGGTAAAACACCCTGACTACCAAGCAAACCACAGATGTGACACAGTATATGACATTCCGGTAACGTACCCCTTATTGTGACAATATATCGATTCATACTGTGCGTGCCAAAGAAGGTGGAGCCATGTGCACAACAGGATATTCATGATTTTCCCTCATCTACTTCGTTTTAGAGTGTCAGTCTAACTGTACGGATAATTTTGACACTATGGATGGGCGGAAGCGGAACTCAGGTGGCCTGAAAAACTCCTGACGAAACACCAATTTCCACAATTTACATACTTGCGAAAATAAAAAATTGATGTTTATCTTAACCTGGCCCCATCTATGTTTTTGTTCTAGCTCCCAAACTGAAATATGAACTACAAAGCTTCGCTGAAATGCAGGAATATGCATAGATTGATTGAATCTTTTGCTAAAATACAAAACGATCTTAGCGTGAGTTCCCGTATCTCGTCGATCTAAGTTTACACATTTGCAAGCATGACTAGAGCTGAACTCAGATCACAATTTTTAGAGTACTTACACTCCGAGAAGGAACGGCCAGACCTCTGCTCTGATGCTCGGCTCAACCCCCTGTCAATAAAGCACATAGCTCAATCTAGTGAATTTGTAAAATATATCTGAAACTCACAAGATAGTAGTGAAATACAGACAAACAGAGCTGCTCTATATCTTACTCCGTTGCGAACTTTCTTCACTAGCTTCACGCCGCCGTCATTGAACTTCCCCTCCGGCGTGAACAAGCTCCGCCACTCCTTGGCCGCAAGCACATGTTTCCTCCTCCGTCGCCGCCACGGCGATTTGATCCCGCCCCTGCATCCAGAGCGCGCGTATGCAACTCAGGAGATGAAGCACCTTTGGCACCAGGGAGAGGGTTGGTCAGGTAGTGGCGAACCTGCGGGACGAGACAACGATGGCGACGAGCGCGATGCCGGCGGCGGCTGTGACCCCGACGGCGACGGCGGTGTTCCAGCGGCCGCCGTGCGCGTCGGCGGAACCGAGGAGGCCGGCCGCGGCGCGCTCGGCTAGGCCCCACGCCCACATCGGGCGCAGATGCCCGCCTGATCGCTCCACGGCTTCCCTCCGGTGCTTCCCTCGCCGCCGCCGCGATCCCCCACCTCTAGTTCCCTCGATCGATCTTCCGATTCCTTCCCCCGGTATTGTCCTTTACTTTTCTGTCTGCGATTCTCGCTGTCTCGTCTCGCGATTTCGACGAAGTGGTGCGTGCGTGCGTCACCGACCGACCGGCCGTGCTCGTGGGCCTCGAGGGGAAACCTCACGGCCTCACGGGGAGGGCTCGAGTCTGGTGCGACGCATCATGCGTCGGTTGGTGCCTAGCGAGTAGAGCGAGTAGCGACCAGGCTCAGCGGTGCAAAGGGAGAGCAATTTCCTAGCTTTCTTTTCGCGGCGAGAGCAACTTCTACTTCCTCAGTATGTCTTGTGTAAATTTAGATATATTTGGACTCTATTTACTATTTAGATATATCTAAATTTTTGATAACTTTTTTACATCTATTTTAAGATCGAAGGAAATATACAATGTTTTAGATTTATCTAGATATAGATATATTTAGATATTTTAGTGTTAAAAACATCCATATCTAAACGAAATTCTTCTACTAATACTTTTTGAGGGGAGATTATGGATCATGGTTTAGAAATCTCAAAATCAGAGCACTGATACCATTCACTACACTGTTCATCAGTGTTACTATTCATTGCCGGTTTCTCATAATAGCGCATGGACACGCGCCAATTACTTTCCAGTTTTGCTTTCCTTTTTTTTCCTTCCATAAATTAGGCGGAATCCGCGCGGCACGGCGCTGAGAGGTGTAGCCGCGACGTCTGTAATATATTAACTGTCTTCTGATTTCCCTTCCCTAATAAATGGAAAACGATACATATCCCTGGACGATGGAATCGTTCGGCTCGTCGCTCGACGCAGTCTCTTCTCACGACGCAGTCTCTTCTCCCTCCTCTGGCCTTCTTCCTTATCGGCGCGGATTTTCTAACATGGATGCAGTAAGTCAGAGTCTGACTTTGCCCACGCGGATGCCCTCCATTCTATATCCCACGTCTTCTATTTCTCTCTGCTCTCTCAACACACACAGCGAGGCCAATCCACGGAGAGTCCATGGGGGAGCAAAACAAGCCCAACTCGGTAGAATAGAACATACCGTAAACTGAAACAGATAGAGACAGTAGTAGAACTGAACGTATACAGGTAGTATAAACAAAATAGCTCGGGAACACCAACCCAGTTTGGACGAAAGTAAACATAACAACATATACAGTCTAGAAACCCAGTAGGGAACAGAAATAGTCTAAAAATGACAGAGAACACACAGTATGCTGCTGGACGAAATTAAACATAGAACAGATACAGTCTAGAAACAGAGTAAAGAACAAATACAGTCTTAAAACTGATAGAGAATATGCAGTATCCTGTATCCTGGTCGAACAGATACTATCTAGAAACTGACAGAGGACACATTATGCTGTTTCATTTGAGTAGTGATTAGAGTTTAACCTCCAACAAACACCACTACTACATCAGGTGGATTTAAACATTTTTGCACATGATTTTCTTGGCTGCTGATCCACACCAAAAGGCCCTAAATTACCGAGTGTAGCACACAATTTTGAACCAGTTCTTGACGCATTCAACCCAAAATAACAAAATAGCCTGAATAGCCTATGTCGCTGGAGAGAAGATCTAGAGAAGATCTTGAACAGAAATATCATCTAGTTCACAAGGACCCTGCAAAGACAGATTGAATTTGAAACATGGCAATACAGAGGCCACTTTGGATAAACTGAAATAGATGATATTTGAAATACCGTTAGCAAATCCGTGAAGCTAGTGAAGACATTGCAGTCCTTATTAGCATTGTTTATTGGTACTTGAGTTTCTCCACCATCACCATTCTCTTGTTGCTGCACAAAGCAACCAAGCATGTTATTTATCATGTAGAAATGAATAAGAACACTAGATTGCAAGGTTTTTTAGCATTATACTTTAGATTTATTTGGAACTTTCTTTTTGAACTTGCCTGTCTTGTCAAGCCAACTTCTATGTCTCTTTGAACTTCTTGGTTGAACCTCTTTCTTCTTTAGGCGTGCAGAACTAAGCAAACCCTCATTTTGCTGAACATTAGGTTAGACATTAGATGAATCACTCAAAATACTTGTAGATGCACTCATTTTTTCCTCAACTTGCTTAGCAACGTTGTCCAATGCATTGTCCACTAACAAGCTACATTCTGGATCACTTGCAGCTTTATATGCAAAGTCATGAAATTTGTGAGAAAGAAACTTATAGCGCAACATAGCATCCAATTTAGGATTTTCAATGATGGTCCTTCATGTGGTGTCTTGTATAGTTCCATATTTTGCTTCCCTTGTCCATCTCTTTAGAAGATAATGGTTTGGCAATAACTTGATATTCATCAAGTCAAGAACTTTCAAAGCATGCCCACACAATACTCCAGCCCTTTTAAACTGAAAACAACTACAAGAAGCCGTTCTCTCCAAAGGATCACCGACAACTGTGCGCTCTTGTTCAGAACTTAAATCACCATCAGACCTCACAATTGCAACGACATAGGTATTATATCCATCCAATGCTCTAGTACATGCAGCCATGGATCTCTCATATTCAGTTTGGAATGCTTCAAATATGGTGGGTGTGTAAAGCTGGCTTGTTTGCAACAACATTGGTGTTTTCGTTCTTACTTTTGGTATTTTTTTCTTAGCTTCAAATTCTGCATCTAGTTCCTTATCTCTTTTTCCTTGCACCGCCCTTGCAAAATGTTTTAAGAACCGAATGATGTCAAAATCTGATTTTAGATGTTTTTTCAGATCACTATTGAAACTCTCACTTAATTGTGTGCTTCTCATTCCCAATGTGAAAACATCCCTCATGTAACATTCAACCCATTTGTCCTTGAACTTGTAGATGGTATCTAGCCACGATGATTTCTTTGAATCCACCTTATTCCTCATGATGTCAAATGCTTCTTCAAAGGCTGCCTTGTCCTCAATATTGTACATACAAGAGCTAAAATCTAAGAGAATATGACGTTCTTCATCTTTGGAATTTGATTCTTCTTTGCTATTGCACAAGTGCTTGACGGCATTTTGCATTATGTGGTGGGTGCACAATCCATGCCATGCTTCTGTGAATACATCCTCAATGGCCTTTCCCATTGCCGTGTCTTGATCGGTGAATATAGTTCTAGGTTGCTTTCCGTTGTGTGCCCCTAGGAAAGCCTCAAAAAGCCATTTGAAAGAGCCACGTGTTTCATCAAACAAAAGAGCAGCGCCAAAAATAACGGTCTCTCTGAAATGATTGAATCCAACAAAAACACCAAAAGGTCTATATTCCTTGTTTGTGCCAAAAGTAGTGTCAAAGGTGACAACATCCCCAAAGTGTGCATAATCAATGGACATCTTAGCATCAGCCCAGAATATAGTTGCTATTTGTTCTTCACTATCCAATTGCAAAGAATATTGGAAAGACGGGTTCTCAGAGATCTTGTCTTGAAAATACTTCAACATGCTTCCTGCCTACCATATGCCAACTCCCTTTGACGCCTACTCTGCAAGTGATTTTTTTTTGATCATGACAAGTGTAGCTGAGATTCATTGGTCCTCCAACTGGGCGACTAGCCAACTCATGTGCAGCTTTTGGCCTTATTTCGGAGTCATCGGCGGTCTCAATTTCGAAAGCTTGCAATTCTGAAATCTTTCTTTGTGACGACATCAAATGGAAGGTTTGTGGCGAGTACACGCCATGATTGTGATCAAGTTTTACCTTTACCACTCCATAATTTCCTGCCACCCGATCTAATGAAAGACACATCTGAACATCACAACATGTTCTTGTTTTAGCATGAGGGTTCTTTGTGAGATGATCCCTCTTATATTTTGCTCGACGACCCTCCTTCGCACACACATATCTTGCTGAAGTTACCTTTCCATCCATTGTACTTACATTAGTACACCTTTTTCTGACCTCAAAACCTGCACGGCCTCCATAGTTCACCCAAAATAACCAAGCCTCATCCAAATTTCGAAATTTCTGACCAACTTGAGGTACCCAAATAGGAATCAGATTCTCCCTACACCAAAATAAATATTACTTGTTGATACAAATCTGGATGCAAACATAGAAAAGGAATTCTGAATATAGGCAACTTACTTGTTGGGTTGTTCCATTGAATTTTAATTGGAAGGCATGAACTCAATGTATACTGTACAAATAATGAACAAATAGAAGTAAATTTTCCGTTCTGTGAACAAATACAAGTAAAAGTGGGGAAATCTGCTCAATACAGGTGAAAGGGGAGAAATAGGCTCGTCATACCTGTAGAGGAGAAGAATTGCAAGGAGGAAGATGGCAAGCGCCTGCGATCGTCCCTCGATTACCAACAGCGAAGGGAGATGATAAGAGATGAGAACAGAGGCGTTCTCGCGCCAAAATTATTTCCTGTAGCTGCAATCCCGCGAAAATGCTCTGTTTTCCCTCCTCTGCCTAGAGCTGGTCTCAAACGGGGCTTTGATACATGGGCTGGGCCTGACTTGTGTGCGTTGAGAGGGCAGAGAGAAATAGCAGACGTGAGATGGAGAATGGAGGGCATCCGTTTGGACAAAGTCAGACTCTGACTTACTGTACCCATGTCAGAGAATCTGCGCCGCCCGACGCGGATTCTCTGACATGGATGCAGTAAGTCAGGGTCTGACTTTGCCCACACGGATGCCCTCCATTCTATATCCCACATCTTCTATTTCTCTCTACTCTCTCAACGCACACAGCGAGGCCAATCCACGGAGAGCCCATGGGGGAGCAAAACAAGCCCAACTCGGTAGAATAGAACATACCGTAAACTGAAACAGATAGAGACAGTAGTAGAACTGAACGTATACAGGTAGTATAAACAAAATAGCTCGGGAACACCAACCCAGTTTGGACGAAAGTAAACATAACAACATATACAGTCTAGAAACCCAGTAGGGAATAGAAATAGTCTAGAAACTGACAGAGAACACACATTATGCTGCTGGATGAAATTAAACATAGAACAGATACAGTCTAGAAACAGAGTAAATAACAGATACAGTCTTAAAACTGACAGAGAATATGCAGTATCCTGGTTGAACAGATACTATCTAGAAACTAACAGAGGACACATTATGCTGTTTCATTTGAGTAGTGATTAGAGTTTAACCTCCAACAAACACCACTACTACATCAGGTGGATTTAAACATTGTTGCACATGATTTTCTTGGCTGCTGATCCACACCAAAAGGCCCTAAATTACCGAGTGTAGCACACAATTTTGAACCAGTTCTTGACGCATTCAACCCAAAATAACAAAATAGCCTGAATAGCCTATGTCGCTGGAGAGAAGATCTAGAGAAGATCTTGAACAGAAATATCATCTAGTTCACAAGGACCCTGCAAAGACAGATTGAATTTGAAACATGGCAATACAGAGGCCACTTTGGATAAACTGAAATAGGATGATATTTGAAATACCGTTAGTAAATCCTTGAAGCTAGTGAAGACATTGCAGTCCTTATTAGCATTGTTTCTTGGTACTTGAGTTTCTCCACCATCACCATTCTCTTGTTGCTGCACAAAGCAACCAAGCATGTTATTTATCATGTAGAAATGAATAAGAACACTAGATTGCAAGGTTTTTTAGCATTATACTTTAGATTTATTTGGAACTTTCTTTTTGAACTTGCGTGTCTTGTCAAGCCAACTTCTATGTCTCTTTGAACTTCTTGGTTGAACCTCTTTCTTCTTTAGGCGTGCAGAACTAAGCAAACCCTCATTTTGCTGAACATTAGGTTGGACATTAGATGCACTCAAAATACTTGTAGATGCACTCAATTTTTCCTCAACTTGCTTAGCAACGTTGTCCAATGCATTGTCCACTAACAAGCTACATTCTGGATCACTTGCAGCTTTATATGCAAAGTCATGAAATTTGTGAGAAAGAAACTTATAGCGCAACATAGCATCCAATTTAGGATTTTCAATGATGTTCCTTCCTGTGGTGTCTTGTATAGTTCCATATTTTGCTTCCCTTGTCCATCTCTTTAGAAGATAATGGTTTGGCAATAACTTGATATTCATCAAGTCAAGAACTTTCAAAGCATGCCCACACAATACTCCAGCCCTTTTAAACTGAAAACAACTACAAGAAGCCGTTCTCTCCAAAGGATCACCGACAACTGTGCGCTCTTGTTCAGAACTTAAATCACCATCAGACCTCACAATTACAACGGCATAGGTATTATATCCATCCAATGCTCTAGTACATGCAGCCATGGATCTCTCATATTCAGTTTGGAATGCTTCAAATATGGTGGGTGTGTAAATCTGGCTTGTTTGCAACAACATTGGTGTTTTCATTCTTACTTTTGGTATTTTTTTTCTTAGCTTCAAATTCTGCATCTAGTTCCTTATCTCTTTTTCCTTGCACCGCCCTTGCAAAATGTTTTAAGAACCGAATGATGTCAAAATCTGATTTTAGATGTTTTTTCAGATCACTATTGAAACTCTCACTTAATTGTGTGCTTCTCATTCCCAATGTGAAAACATCCCTCATGTAACATTCAGCCCATTTGTCCTTGAACTTGTAGATGGTATCTAGCCACGATGATTTCTTTGAATCCACCTTATTCCTCATGATGTCAAATGCTTCTTCAAAGGCTGCCTTGTCCTCAATGTTGTAGATACAAGAGCTAAAATCTAAGAGAATATGACGTTCTTCATCTTCCTCATCTTTGGAATTTGATTCTTCTTTGCTATTGCACAAGTGCTTGACGGCATTTTGCCTTATGTGGTGGGTGCACAATTGTAAGATCCCTCCTTTATAAAGGAAAAGGATCCCTGTGATTGCAATGCTAGTCCCTGGATCATTGCTAGCATCCACAGTTTAAGATGAAGTACACAGATACAAAGGTCATTTATTACAGCCATTCCAGAGATAAACATAGTCTTTACAACTCCAAGGCCACATGCCTAATACAAGAGTTTGAATAAGTAAATAAATAAAAGTCTTCATCTTCATGTGCCACAGGTAAACATGTTGAGTGTAGACTCATGACACCTAATCCTCATCAGAATAACCTGCAACATCACAAGTTACAGCCACAGTGGGTCAATACTTTGGAATAGTATTGACAAGTGATACCTTAGTATAATTTTAAGTGGACTAGATACTATATGCAATTTGGCTAAGTGTAGCTTGGCTTGCTTTGCTTAAAATAGATTTTTGCCTATTAGTTGAAATCACTAAGTTTTTCTTTGTCAAAACTTTTCCCAAGGAACCACCAATAGACATTGAGGTCCTTCACCCTTGTTCACCCACAAGTTTTTACTTAGAAATTGGGATGAGGAGATTCTTGATAGCTTCCATGTCTTGATGCTCAAGTTGTCCATTGCCATGGACTTGGCTAAGTACTTAGGATTTCCATCTGCAGAGGTTGTGCACTTTCCCCACCAGACTTGGTTTCACCAAGACAGGACCTTTCAGAAGCCTTCCCTTAGACCAAATGGACGCGTTCCAACCTATCGTCCCACTACCACCAACTGTCCAAATGGCTAAGTTCTAGCAACTTATGTGATCCAGGCAGAGCCCATATTGCCAAGTGGCTGCACTAGAAGCTTCTTAACACTTGGCCTCTAAAATCTCTTTGTTCCTGGGTGGCTTACCACAAGTGAGATACACAAGGTAAACCATAGAAATGGGTCTTGTGTAACCACTCAACATAAACCTTTCCTTCCATTCCACCCAGGTGTTTCATTAGCTTAGTTGTTTTATTAGGCAAAACACAAGTCCAAAGGACTTAGAAATATTTTCATCATAGCATGTATATATTTCACCAACCCTTGGTTGCTACTAGCTAGGCTAAGCATGGCAAAGATAGTAACTTGACTTAGAAATTCCCTAGCATTTCTACAACTACTAGGATTTCCCAACATGGCATATAAGCAAAAATATAGCATGCAAGTCTAACAAAATATTTCTAATGCTTAGTAGAAAACATAGGAAGGATAATATTCATGAAGTACCACTTGCCTTGGTAGTTGGGAGAGTAGCACTCCTCACAATCACAATCACTAGCACCAAAATCTACACAAAGATTGGTAGCAACAAATTACACACAAAACATATACAATCAAAAATATATGCATGCATGCAAGATGGTATATGATGATTTTTAAAATTCAACCAAGCAAGTAAACAGTACTGATTCACTAAAAAGTTAAAAACTTGCCAAAAAATATTGATTTAACCCCTAAAACAATTCCTAAATATTTCATATAATTAAAATAGCCCTACACAAGTTTCTGCAAAAGAAACCATTTTAACAGATGCAAAACATTAAACACATTGCATATTCAGAAAGAGCTTGCTCTCCTGATTCCAACGGTATAAAATTGTCAAAATCTAACGTGGGAATCAAAAGTTACAATCAAAACAAATTTGAACATCTAATAGATCTAATTCAAATTTTAAAACGAACTCGTACACGCGCGTGTCATCACGGGCCGCTGCCGGATCGCTGCTTCCGCCAGAGATCAACTTAGATCCAACGTGCGATCTAAAGAAAACAGTCATTCCCCTCGTTCTAATGTAATCCCCACGATGCGCATCTAACGGCGGTGTTGCTTTGACCAAAGTCGAGCGGCGAAGCGGCGGCGATCGGCGGCGCGCCTGGCTGTAACTGCTACCGCGTTCTAGGTCGCGGAGAGGGGAAGGGCTTACCGAGCTCGCTGGCGTGCCGATGCTCAAGGTGGAGATGGCTGGTCAAGGGCACGCCAGTAGTGGCCGAGGGAGCTCGTCGAGTTGGGCGGCGCTGGTTTGAGGACGGCGACGCTGGCGACGCCTGGTCTCCCTAGCACAAACCAATGGCTTCAGATGATGCACAAGATAGTGGCGAACATCCTCGTGTGAGTCAGAGGTGAAGGGGAACAAGGGACTCACCGAATTTGGTCGCCGGAGTTGAGGGTGTCGTCAGGAGCTTGCAGCGTTGGATGAAGTCGACGACCTGGGCCAGCACATGACGAACTAGAGGTGTCAGTAGGAGCGCAAGGAGGTTGCGAAGCTATTCCAGAGAGGAAGGGGCGCACAAAGTTTACCAGGATTGGTCGCCGGAGTAGGTTCTGTCTACGGCGGTGCAAGGGCGAATACTGGCAGCCTGGTGGCGCTTCTGTCTGGCTTTGTTGGGGGAAATGGCCGTGAGGGGGAGAGGTTTATGTAGCCGAAGCTGGGCGTGGAGTTACTCATGGAATCAATGGAAATCAACGCGGCAGTGACTGCGGCGAGTAACGGCGGAGTGAGCGTCGCAGGCGCGCGTGACTGACGAAGACGACGACGTGGTCATGGGTCCACTTGTCAGCGAATAAAACGGAGAGGGGGTAGGGTCTCGCGCCACGACTTGTGGGCCTCATGAGTGAAAGAGAGAGAGAGGACCGTGGGCTAAATGGGCTGGTTTATCTAATAGAATAGTAGCGCCGGCCCTTTTCCTTTTCTTTATTCCTTTTCTATTTCTGTTTTGATTTTCTGGAATGATTTTCAAATGATTTCAAACTCTATTTGAATTCAAATCTTTTCAGGATTTTTGCAGTGTGTAACATTCATATTTCTGGGCATAAAATCATGTGGTCTCTTTGTATTAGCTTGGTCCCTTTGTTCAAACAAAATAAGCAGTGCTATAGCACATGATTTGATTAAGTTTTGGAAATGGTTTCTGAATCATATTTGTTTTGTAAAATTTCACCAAACTTCAACAATCAAACACAATAACAAGAGAGCAAGCAAGGCTTGATTTAAAACAAATAACTCTTCAATTGAGAGTGGCATTAGACTAATAGCTGTTCACATAAAATAATGAGCTCATATGCTCCTGTTTTTGAAGTGTTTTGTTTGAAATGAAAAACATATGATCATGGATGCATGGATGATATGCATAAGTTTGAAACATGATTTTAGGGATGTTACAACAATCCATGCCATGCTTCTGTGAATACATCCTCAATGGCCTTTCCCATTGCCGTGTCTTGATCGGTGAATATAGTTCTAGGTTGCTTTCCGTTGTGTGCCGCTAGGAAAGCCTCAAAAAGCCA
Organism: Avena insularis; assembly: GCA_023614405.1. NCBI lineage: Eukaryota > Viridiplantae > Streptophyta > Magnoliopsida > Poales > Poaceae > Avena > Avena insularis. Next base: position 215,150,718 of record CM042685.1, on the reverse strand, counting down.
TTTGAAAGAGCCACGTGTTTCATCAAACAAAAGAGCAGCGCCAAAAATAACGGTCTCTCTGAAATGATTGAATCCAACAAAAACACCAAAAGGTCTATATTCCTTGTTTGTGCCAAAAGTAGTGTCAAAGGTGACAACATCCCCAAAGTGTGCATAATCAATGCACATCTTAGCATCAGCACAGAATATAGTTGCTATCTGTTCTTCACTATCCAATTGCAAAGAATATTGGAAAGACGGGTTCTCAGAGATCTTGTCTTGAAAATACTTCAACATGCTTCCTGCCTGACCATATGCCAACTCCCTTTGACGCCTACTCTGCAAGTGATTTTTTTGATCACGACAAGTGTAGCTGAGATTCATTGGTCCTCCAACTCGGCGACTAGCCAACTCATGTGCAGCTTTTGGCCTTATTCCGGAGTCATCGGCGGACTCAATTTTGAAAGCTTGCAATTCTGAAATCTTTCTTTGTGATGACATCAAATGGAAGGTTTGTGGCGAGTACACGCCATGATTGTGATCAAGTTTTACCTTTACCACTCCATAATTTCCTGCCACCCGATCTAATGAAAGACACATCTGAACATCACAACATGTTCTTGTTTCAGCACGAGGGTTCTTTGTGAGATGATCCCTCTTATCTTTTGCTCGATGACCCTCCTTCGCACACACATATCTTGCTGAAGTTACCTTTCCATCCATTGTACTTACATTAGTACACCTTTTTTTGACCTCAAAACCTGCACGGCCTCCATAGTTCACCCAAAATAACCAAGCCTCATACAAATTTCGAAATTTCTGACCAACTTGAGGTACCCAAATAGGAATCAGATTCTCCCTACACCAAAATAAATATTACTTGTTGATACAAATCTGGATGCAAACATAGCAAAGGAATTCTGAATATAGGCAACTTACTTGTTGGGTTGTTCCATTGAATTTTAATTGGAAGGCATGAACTCAATGTATACTGTACAAATAATGAACAAATAGAAGTAAATTTTCAGTTCTGTGAACAAATACAAGTAAAAGAGGGGAAATCTGCTCAATACAGGTGAAAGGGGAGAAATAGGCTCGTCATACCTGTAGAGGAGAAGAATTGCAAGGAGGAAGATGGCAAGCGCCTGCGATCGCCCCTCGATTACCAACAGCAAAGGGAGATGATAAGAGATGAGAACAGAGACGTTCTCGCGCCAAAAATATTTCCTTTAGCTGCAGTCCCGCGAAAATGCTCTGTTTTTCCTCCTCTGCCTAGAGCTAGTCTCAAACGGGGCTTTGATACATGGGCTGGGCCTGACTTGTGTGCGTTGAGAGGGCAGAGAGAAATAGCAGACGTGAGATGGAGAATGGAGGGCATCCGTTTGGACAAAGTCAGACTCTGACTTACTATACCCATGTCAGAGAATCTGCGCCGCTTCCTTATCCCCTCTTTGCCAAATAAAATTTCCCCCATCCCTGCATAGGAACCCTGGTCGCCTCGCTGCCCAGTTGCTGCAAGCCCTCTCCTTCGCCGCCGCTGCTACAAACGATGCCTTCCTTTGCTACAGAGCCGGCCGACACTGCTATAGAAGATGGTCACATCTGCTACAAGCCGGACGCCATGGCCGCCACTCCTGCAAGGTCTCACTGCTGCCGCCGTCGCTACAAACAGTGCCTTCCTTTGCTACAGTTGCCGGCCAATGCTGCTACAGGAGACGACCACATCTGCTGCAAGCCAGACGCCATGGCCGCCTCTCCTGCAAGTGCTCACTTCCGCCGTTGCTACATATGCTACTACCCTTTGCTACATAGGCCAGCTGACGCTGCTACAGGAGATATCTAATCTGCTGCAAGATGGATGCCATGCATGGTCGCCCGCTACTGCAAGTGCTCATCGCTGCCATTGCTACAAACACTGCTCCTCTTTCCTACATAGGCCAGTCGTATCTACTACAGGAGATGGCCACATCCTCTGCAAGTCGTCTGCCGCTTGCTTCCAACGATTTCAGGCGTTGCTACCTTGGGCTGCCCAATTTGCTATTTTAGGCATTCCAGGTTGCTATCTTGCTTGTCTGACATTGCTGCCAATGTTGTGCGACGCTGCTACCTTGTGCATCCGTCGGCGTGCTGGTCGGTGTTGTCGGTTGTGGTTAGCGAAGCAACGAGTCGGAGCGGGTGGAGCTGCGGTGGTCCATGCGGCGGAGCTAGAGACCGAAGGAGAAGCAGGACTCGGTCAAAGCAAAGGAGACGTCGGGGCTACGATTTGTTCTCCGTCACCGTGTGCATCGGTGGCCCCGGAAGGACACGTGTTGATCCCTGGACCCGCGGGATCGGAAGTTCTGATCCCCCGGGGGACACTCAGCATCATCTCTAATAAATTCATGATTTCCCTCCCCTAATACCTGCTTATTGTTACTGCGACGAGCGGAGAGGCCGATGCGCGGCTTCTCGGCCTTCTTCCCCGCTTAGCTCTTTGTTCGGCCGGATGGCCACTAGGTTTGCTTCAATTTTTTCTCACGTGCTTCTTTCCTTCTGAATTAGGCCATGTTTGATTTCCTCTTCTATTGGATTTTAGGACGGGCCGCTAAAAGTGATTCTTAACCTTCTCTCCTCCCTTATGAACCTCCTCCCTTCTGAACCGGTTCTATACATTTCAGGACGAGCTTGATACAAAAATCAATCAAGTTTTTATTCGCTTCTTTCCTGCTAAAGTAGGCATGCATGCATGGGTCAAGCTGTCCTGGCCCACATGGCATAAAATAAAGAAAGACAAAGATTAAAAAGAATAGGCATGCATCCATGTATTAAATATTGGTTGCATGGGTCGATCTTTGTTTTGAAGCGAAGTCACACATAGCAACAAAGTACCGATAAATCCTATCACTAACATATTCTTTTACTGAACCCACATAATACATGAAGGACATCTCTAACCAATCCTCAATAGTTAAAGAGTAAAACCAACGAAAAGCGGATTCTAACCGTGACCCAAAACTTAGACAAGTAAAATGTTTTTTTCTTACATAGGCATATATAATTATAGATTAGTAGTGAATACATACTAATACAATCTAATAGAAACCAACATAGATCAAAGTGTTCAAGTTATGCATATCAATACAACTCGATATAATTGCACAATCTAATAGAAACCAATATAGATCAAAGTGTTCAAGTTATGCATACAAATACAACCCGATACAATCGCTACATAGTGAATACATACCGATACAAACTGACACAAATCGGATTAATCCGATACAACCCAATACAACTGGTACATAGTAAATACATACCGACACAAATCAGATTAATCCAATACAAACTAACACAAATCGGATTAGGCATACTGGATGGTGTTAGACTTAGAGCGTATTACTAGGACATGCCACCTACTCATAATTGATGTTACTGATCGAGCTTATTCATTAGTTCTTTGATTGAAGTTTTCATGAATCATTTCCCAAAATTGTTGCAATGCTTGACGAACGCCGCTCTCTTCATATAATTCCTCATCTACAGAAGTTCGATGGCGCCATACGAAATACAAATCATTGTCCTCATCGATCCATTTATGATCTCTTTTACCTCATTTGTAAAAAATCTAATAAGCCACCATTTTTTCCACTTCATTTTACAAAAAGAAAAGAAGAAAAATTCACCATTCCCCAAATGCGTTGGTTGCTACCGACGGTTCCGGTGATCCATCTCCAGCCAGAGCTTTCGCGGAGACCAGCCCTGCCTCTTCCAACTCCGGCTAGAGATCCCGCACACAAACCAAACCGGCAGGCCACGGTACCTGCAGAGCCCGCCCTAGGCCGCGTGGGATTTGTGCTGGGCGAGGAGAAGGGGCCAAGCTTCCATGCGGCATTAGTGTTGGGCGAGCTTCTACCACCTTCCCATCCTCCGGCGACTCCATTTTGCAAAGAATTGAGCCCGGCGGTGGCCGATTTGCAACAGATCGTGGCGGTGGCCGGAGAAATCTCGGTCTCCCAGTCGATTTTGGCGATGGCGAGAGCAGCGAGCGACAAAGAGGTGGGGTATAGGGCGGTGCAGGGTCCAATGTGCCGATGGCAGGTTATGGTGGTCACCGATGGTTACGCCAGCGTGAATGGGGGCGATGAAAGGGAGGGGGAGGGAGGGTTTTTTCTCTAGAGTGGTCGATGACTCATATTTGTAGGAGTCGAAGGAGGCGACTCCTAAAACTTTTACTCCTCTAAAGCTAATAGAACTTCGGTTAGGTCCGTGTTAGAGGAGTAAAATGAAACTTTTACTCCTCTAAACGATTTTTGGAATTGGTTAGAGATGCCCTAAGTACTTTGAACGATGCATTTATCCCCTTTATCAAGACGGTGTAGACTTTCTCCCCTTTATGTTTTTCAAGAACACGCGCGAGCCTCGCGTATCTTCATTCATTAAGATAGAAGCAGAGTTTATGTTTACAAGAAAGTACCAGAGCGAATAGGACCTCGTCGTGGCGCACCCCATGCAACACCTATGTCATTCCTCGTTGTGGCCCGCTTCCATCAAGCTTAGCTTGCCTCTAGAAATCAAAAGTTGCTTGATGACATTATAGACTATGTGTGAAAGGGATGCTTTCCTATCGCATGCGTTGCGCTCCAGCCACAGCGATCTCGCAATGAGCGACACTAGTGCATTAAGCTTCTTCCTTTTTGAGATGCCACCGCAGCAGCAAGAGTAGGCCACCAGGTCCCCAACTTGTCCTCCTCCGTTGGAGTGAAGCGCTAGATGCCGAACATAGTCAAGATATAGAACCAAACCTCTCCTGCGAAAGGGCATTGCAGGGTAAGATGCTTAGCTATTTCTTGAAGTTGACAGCATAGGACACAGTGATCCGGGTGATGGAGGCATCACCGTTACAACCTATCTGTTGTCTAGAGCTTGTTACACAACACTAACCACATGTGTAGCTTCACTTTCAATGGTGCTACAGAGCTCCAGACCCGACGAGCACCTGACATTTCCTCTCTTCCCATGAAGTGCATGTCATAAGCAGATTTAGCCATGTAGTCACCGCTTCCAGTCAATTTCCATGAGAGGGCATCAGGTTCCTATGTTTGGATAGAGATTCCTCTCAATCTTTCCTATAGCTGCAGGTATTCCACAAGAGGAGGCACGGATGGCTTCCTACTGAAGGAGTGCGCCCAAGATTGGTCAGTTAGCGCCTTGGCAACAGTGACATGGTTATACCCCGCGGGTACATGATCTCAGCATACCTGGTCCAGCCCAAGGAAGGCCCACAACAAATATACGCCGGCCCATGAAGACTTTCGGGTGGCCGAGGCCCATGACCCCTTCGGATCGTTGGAGAGCAAGACTAGAATAGATAGGAAATTCAAAGGGGTAAACCCTAGAACCTGTAACCGACTAGATTTGTGCCTGGGACCTGCCTAAGTCTATATAAAGGCCAGGAGGGCACGACCTAGATCTTTCTCTCATACTTTCGCATACACACCTCCACGCCAGATTGCATCTGCGCACCCCTGTAATCACCGGTTCTGCCGTAATCAAGAGCAGATAAGCAGGAGTAGGGTTTTCCCTCCGGGGGCCTGAACCTGGGTAAACCTCGTGTCCCGTATTGCTTATTTGCTAACCGTTCCGCGATCTCCAGCATCCCCATCTTCTCCAAAACCCAAGTCCATAACAATGGGCATTGACGAGATCAAACCTCGTCAATTGGTGCCGTCTGTGGGAACTGGGGATGCTGATTGTGCGATCGTGACGGTCCCAACCCGAGCGATCTACAACTCTGCAGCGACAGAGAGTCACCTCCTCTTCGGCGCTTTCGACTTCACCACCCACTCACCGGCCACCATGAAGGACTTCGAGCCCGTAGGCGACGGGCTCGAGATCCTATTCGGGAGCTTCGCCTGTGGGGCAACCGCACCCTCCGCCTCCCAGAGCGGGTGCCCCTACCATCAATCAGGCCCGCTTCATGGGCCCCACACCCTGTGCTACGCACATCATCATCAACAGATGAGTCCTACGACAGCAGCAGCTACAACTCCGATCTGTGCGATCCGCCATCGGATGAAGGGACCTACGGTTCCGGATCCAAAAGTTGCGGCAGCAGTGGACCAATCTACGAGCGCTACCAATGCGCCGTAGTCATCTAGAGTGACGTGGATCAGCTAGCGCCCAACCCGCCGCCCAACCCTCCACCTAACCTGCAGGACAGAAGCGGCGGGAACAGAAGAAGCCAGTCCCCCCACCCGAAGGGGATAACACCGGCCATGTCATCCGCCTTAGCAAAGAAGGATGGGCCAGCACGCCGCCGTGGCGGCAAAGACGGTCCTCATAGACGCCTCACGGGACCTGCTGATGGCATACCATTTGCTCCTGATCGAGGAGCACAAGAAGCAGGTCAAGATGCAAGAGGTGCTTGACAAACGCAAGCAAGCAGCCTCAGAGTCCAGCGCACGACGAGCTATGCTCTCCGCCATGGGCATCGGCTCCAGCTCGAACGATAACCACGGCAACAAGCACCGCTCCCCGACGGAGAACATGGACCCCAAGGAGCGCCGTGAGGTGACCCGAACCCTCCACGCATCCTTCATGGAGATGGATGCCGATGGCAACATCATCCCGAAGACACCGCAAGCTGCGATCATGGTAGCCACTGCGTACCTCGCGTCCCACCCACCTCCGGAGGGGGACCCGAAAAGAGCCATGCACAAGTCTGCACTCACCGGACTCGGACTCATCGGAGCTGCGCTCCATCAAGAAGCTCCTACGGAGCCGAAAAAGAAAGCTACGGTCAGATTCGACTGCATCCCCACTCCTTCATCCGAAGAAGAGGACCATGACCTTCCTTGAAGGCACAAGAGCTCGCGTCATTGCAGCCGCGATTACGACGCTAGAGACGCGCTAACACAGCGTAAAATCGACAAAGCGCGAGCCAAGCGCGCATGCTCGTCTGAATCCGAGATGGACGAAGACGAAGGAGAACTCTGCGGAGCCCGGTGCTTCAGCAGATCTGTCCGACGGACACAGATGCCGCAAAATTTCAAGCTTCCTTCGGATACTCCGAAGTTCGATGGCACATAGGACCCCAAGGCTTGGCTCAGCGACCACCTGTCATCCGTCAAGCTGCACGGTGGAAACTAGGAAACCGCCATGCAATGCCTTCACCGCAACGACAGCGCAGCCGGATCTGGATTAGCGCCTATCTTCGCTATCCGTCCGGGGAGGAGCTGGCTTACAGTTTCATCCGAAACTTCAAAGGCACCAGCAAGAGGCCCGCCTCGATCGAGGAGTTGCGAGCCTGTACTCAACGAACGGGCGAATCCATTCGCTCGTACATACTGCGCTGGTCCAACACCAAGAACTCCACGGCGCACATCTCTGAAGAAAGGGCCATCGACGCCTTCAAGGACGGCGTCAAGCGCCAGGACTTCAAGGAGGAACTTGGGCGCGTCAAGCCCAAGACACTTGACCACCTCATGGACATTGCCAAAAGGTGGGCCGACGGCGAAGATTCCGTCCACCGGGCACAATCAGAGGAAGAGGATGATTACGGCCGACGAAGGGAGCGTCGTAACAAAAGGAGACCGCGCGTCTATGATGATCGCGATGGACCCGACATGGTCACGGCCGGCTACGCCGATCGCCGCAACGACGCCAACCACATTAGCGGAGGAAACTTTCGAGATGGAGGACGCCCAACGCAGTCGTGGTAGCGCCGCGGCCACGACGACGGACCCTCGGCATATGAAAAACTGTCGGGTCCATGCACCATCCACTTCTACATCGACAAGCAGGATGGTAAGAAGAAGGCAAGCCACATGCTCAAGGACCGCCGCGAGTTCCAAAAGCTCAGCAAAAGCATGGTTCAGATGAGGCAGCAAGCTCCACCCCCTGGATTTGGGAACGCACCCACACCAGGAGAGATAGCGCATGGAGCTCCTCCACCACCACCTGTAGGAGGCCCGAACCAACCAGTCGCACCAGCACAGAACAACGCTGGGCACGGGTATCCCCCGCTGAAAGGAGCACTGATGATCCAGAAGGGACGCCCTACGAATAGGGTGCGGAAGAAAATCACCCGTCAGATCAACCTGGCCGTGACAACTCCACCCGCCATCCCTGAGTACCTCAGCGGATCGGATTCCTGCATCACGTTCAGCCGCTCGGATCACCCTTGCCAGATCCCTCGCCCAGGTCATGCTGCCCTGGTGCTGGAGGCGCAGATCGGAGGTTTTGAGATGAGCCGCGTCTTCATGGATGGTGGCAGCGGCATCAACCTGATGTTCGCAAGTACTCTAGCAGCAATGCGGATCCCGCTGTGCAGCCTGGAACAGTCAGACACAACGTTCCACGGCATCATCCCAGGAAAGGGCATATTTTCCCTGGGAAAAATATGGCTCGACGTCATCTTCGGCAAGCCGGACAACTTCCGATGCGAGCGGCTCGGATTCGAAGTGGTGGACTGGCCATCACAATACCACGCCATCCTCGGGCGTGTAGCATTCGCAAGATTCTTAGCTGTACCACACTACGCGTACCTGCTACTCAAGATGCCAGGACCCAGGGGCGTCATCACGGTCCACGGGAGCTTCACCCGATTGGACCACTGCGACAGGGACTTCAACAGAATCTCCTAGTCATTCGGCATGCAGGATGAGCTCGTAAGGCTCCGCGAGGTGACGGACAACGGGGCACCCCCAGTCGCACGACAAAACGCACCTGATATGTCTTTTGACTCCACTGTCAACACAAAGAAGGTGCAGGTCCACCCGACGGATGCCTCCAAGACGACGCTGATCGCTAACAATCTCAGCCCCGCATAGGAAAGCGCGCTCGTCGAATTCCTCCGTGAGCGCTGGGAAATCTTCGCCTGGTGTCCTGCGGACATGCCAGGAATTCCCAGGGAATTTGCCGAGCACGCACTAAACGTTTTTCCGGACACCAAGCCCGTCAAGCAGTCCATCCGGAGACTATCCGAACCGCGGGCCGAAGCCATCAGGATGGAAATCAACAGACTACTCACTGCATACTTCATCAGAGAGATTAAAGAAAGCGAGTGGCTCGCCAATACAGTGATGGTCCCCAAAAAGGACACGAACATCCTGCGGATGTGTGTGGACTTCATGTCGCTAAACAAGCACTGCCCAAAGGATCACTTCCCTCTTCCTCGGATCGACCAGATCATCGATTCGATCGTAGGATGCGAGAAACTCTCCTTCCTCGACGCCTACTCAGGCTACAACCAGATTCGACTCAAGGTCGAAGACCAAGAGAAAATGGTGTTCATCACGCTGTTCGGAGTGTTCTGCTACAACACAATGCCTTTCGGGCTAAAGAACGCAGGTGCCACGTACCAGCGGTGCATGCAGGCATGCTTGAAGGACCAGATCGGTCGCAATGTCCAAGTCTATGTCGACGACATAGTCATCAAAACCAGGGAGGCGAGAACACTCATCGACGATCTCTACGAGATGTTCGATAATCTCGACCGCTTCAGGATCAAGCTCAATACCGAAAAGTGCGCCTTCGGCATCCCATCAGGTTAACTACTTGGCTACTTCATTTCCCAGCGGGGGATCGAGGCGAACCCGAAGAAAATACGAGCCATAATGGCCATGGATAAACCGAAGAATCTCAAGGGTGTCCAGCAGCTCGCAGGACGAATAGCGGCATTGAGCAGGTTCATCAGCCGTATGGGCGAGAAAGCCCTGCCATTCTACCAGCTACTACGCAAGGCAGACAAATTCGAGTGGACACCCGAAGCGGACGACGCATTCGAAGATCTGAAGCGGCTGCTCTCCACCTCGCCCGTCTTGGTTATGCCAAAGGAGCGCGAGCCCCTACTGCTGTACATAGCAGCCACACACCAGGTGGTAAGCATCGTGCTGGTGGTCGAGCGACCCGAAGAAGGCAAGACCCATGGGGTCCAACGCCCAATCTACTACCTCAGCGAGGTATTGACGCCAACAAAGCAGAGGTACCCTCACTACCAGAAACTCGCCTATGGCGTGTTCATGACGGCTCGTCGGTTGAGCCATTACTTCCAGGAGCACCAGGTGATGGTCGTCAACGAAGCACCCCTAAACAGCATCCTAAACAACCCAGAGGCCACATGACGCGTGGCCCTGTGGGGCATCGAGCTGTCACCTCTAGACATCGTCTACGAGAAGCGACTTGCAATCAAGTCTCAGGTCCTCCCGGACTTCCTTGTGCACTGGATGGAGCTGCAGCTGCCAGACACCCCAGACATGTCGAAGTCATGGACGATGCATTTTGACGGCTCCAAGCGCGAAGCTGGAGCAGGAGCCGGGGTCATACTGACCTCCCTGCAGGGCGACAATATGAAGTACGTCCTTTGGATGAAATTCCGAGCTTCCAACAACAAGGCCGAATACGAAGCCCTCATCCACGGCATGAGGATGGAAAAGATCTGCGGCGCAACGCGCCTGGTCATCTACGGTGACTCCAACCTCGTTGTCCAACAGACGATGAATGAGTGCGACGCACACGCCGAAAACATGATCGCGTACCGCGCACTCTACAACTCACTCGAAGGAGAATTTGATGGCTGCGAGCTTCGACACGTTGGAAGAGAAAGCAACGAGGAGGCCGACAGACTCACCAACATCGGCTCCACCTGCGCAAGGGTGCCACCAGCTGTGTTCCTCGAACAGATCTGCATCCCATCCATCAAGCGGAAAATCCCCAAGGGATCACCCGAAGAAGCAGAACACTCGGGGGCTACGCTACCTGAAGGTCATGAAGGACCCAAAAAACTAGACACAGAGGTCGCCGTGGTCAACCTGATGCAGGTCATGGCAGTTGAAGAAACCTGGACACGGCCATACCTCCAGTACTTGATAGATGGAGAACTACCTGATAGCCCGACAGATGCCCGACGCATATCTCACCGGTCAAAAGCCTTCACCATCATCAATGGCGAGCTGTACAAGCGCAGCATTTTGGGTGTACTACAAAGGTGCGTCACCATCGGTGATGGGAAAACCATACTTCAAGACATCCATGAGGGCATCTGTGGCCATCACGCAGGCAGTCGCTCCCTTGTCGCCAAAGCTCTACGAGCTGGATTCTACTAGCCAACGGCCATGAACGACGCAAAAGACATCGTCCGAAGATGCAAAGGGTGCCAAAGGTTCGCCGACAAACCACACGCACCCGGGTCAGAGATCAGGCCCATACCCTTGGCCTGGCCCTTCGCCCAATGGGGCCTCAACATGATCGGCAAACTGCCCAGGTCCTCGAAAGGAGGGCACGTCTACCTCCTGGCCGCAGTCGACAAATTCACCAAGTGGATCGAAGCCATGCCGGTCACTAACCAAAAGGGAAAGACTGCTGTCAAGTTCTTTGAATCCATTGTCTAAAGGTTCGGCGTACCGCATAGCATCATCACCGACAATGGATCGAACTTCATCTCCAAAGAATTCCACGACTTCTGCGAAGGCCTTAGAATCAACATCACATACGCCTCTGTGGCGCACCCGCAAACGAACGGGCGGGTGGAAAAGGCCAACGGCCTAATCGGCGCTGGCATCAAGAAGCGCCTCATGAGCCCACTCGAGCGACTCGCCGGAGCCTGGACGAAAGAGCTACCCTCCGTCCTATGGATCTTGCGTACCACGCCAAACAGCTCCACCGGCTACACGCCGTTCTTCATGGTGCACGGAGCCGAAGCCGTGCTACCAGCCGAAGTACGCCACCAGGACCACCGGGTCGTCGCTTATAGCGAAGCCGAATCCACGGCTGCACTCGAAGACGCCGTCGTCATACTCGACGAAGCACGAGACATAGCAGCAGCTCGATCAGCGGTGTACCAACAGAGTCTCCGCAACTACCACAGCCGACGGCTGCGCCCAAGGTCCTTCATCGAAGGAGACCTCGTCTTGCGACTCAAGCAAGAGCGACCGAAGAAATTCGAGTCACCATGGGAAGGACCCTACATCGTCACTGAAGTCATCCCAGGTGGCGCCTATCGCCTCAAGCACGTGGAGTCTGGAGTCACATACTCCAACCCATGGAACGTCGCACAGCTGCGACGATTCTACCCCTAGCTACCTACCCCTTTACTTTCAATAAGGCTATTCAGCCAAGGCTACCCAGCCGAACAATGTACCTCCTTCATTACGATATAAATAAAGCTAAGTGTCTCACCCGAAAATTTTGTTTTCTATTCGCACTTCTACTCCATGCTACAAACGCACTCGGGGCTCCCCCCACCTCAGATTTCATCGACTGAGGATAACACGTGTACACCTGAGTAGCTGACCACTTCAGGCTAATGAAAAGGACACGTATGCGAACAAAGCACTACGTGCTCAAACAACAACCAAACCTTTATAACAAAGGGCAAAACACGCCCAGTCAAATATATACAAATTTTACATCTATCTCTTTTGCTGTACTACCTACTCAAGAATAACTGAGCATCGCTGCTCAAATAGATCTGATCTCTTGACATCTTGCCTTACAGGAGCATAATGCGGACGCATATCCCACACACCACCATCCGGCCGAAGTGGCGGCCCAGCCGCCACAGCGGACAGATCCACATCAGGATGATGCAACCTAACAAGGGACATCGCAGCCTTCACCCCTGCAACGAGCTGCTGCCTCACCAATTCCTTGACATGATGCACGTTTCGAAACTTCGACAATAGACCTGAGAGGGTTGAAGGTGCAGCATCCAGCGGAAACATCACATGCAGAACTGACGCGAGTGAAGTCTACACCTGATGGAGCACCCGCGATACTTGGTGAACACGATCTTGCACCGTCGCAAGGACCATAGCACGGTCACGATCCATCCAGAAGAACCCGCCGGCTTCCATGTCCTATTGAGTCAAGCAATTGACCTGAACAACAACACGCTCCTTCCCCTCCCTCGGAGCAAGGTTAGCACCTGCAATACTTACACAAAAGTAATATGCAATGCCAGCAGGCGCATCCGAAGAAATAGGCAACAGCTCGAAAAACTTACATTGAAGCTGCTCGGATAATCGAAGCAATTCTGCAATCAAGTACTCCTCTCTGGCAGCACCGCGATCCGCCTTGGACTTCCAAGCGTCGGCATGGCCACGCACCCCAAGCAACTCTTTCTCGAGACTACGAACACGGTCTCAAAGAAACGCAAGCTGCAACGTGTCATCCAAGGATGGCCACGGCCGCGCTACAGGCGAGGTGTCAACGGGATCAACACCCGAAGGAACCTAGATCAACAGAAAGGCAAAGACATGAACACGCAGACGAAGGAGCACATAACTCAACAAATTCATTAAGTGCATCAAAAGCCACTACGTGGCACAAGGATTTGTTCATCAAAATAATTACAACAAAAGATACTACAACTATCCTACAGCTACAGCGCCTAAGACGCGGCACCCTGAGTAGCCTCGGAGCCGGATTGCCTCGCCTTGGCTTCCCCTACTGCCGTAGCGCGTACTCAGCCAGCAGATCAATCAGCTTCAGCCCATAATGCTTACAACAAGCAGAATAGGTAGCGAAGGCTACCTCGGATCCATCAGCAGTCGTCGGCATCCGGGAAGTGACCTGGGGAAGGTCAAGCTCCGCTCCAGCCGCCAAGGCCATTGCCAGCCCGACGGATGCACCGATGCCCTTCTGCTTGCGCTTGTACGCCGTAGGTGCTTCAGCTGACAGCGCCTTCACCAGGGCATCAACATCATCAAGGGCCGCGCCCTTGGGGACAAGCTCCTTGTATAAGCGCCCAAGGACCTCCTTGGCCTTGGCAAGCGAGTTGATGACGGTGCCGCAACGATCTTCAACCGCCGCAACAGCATCATCTAGAGCACTCACGTGCTCCAGAGCACCGTGATTAAACTCGATGCCTGTGGCATCTAAAACAACAAGGAAGAAGAATGAACGACAGCACCGCAAAATAAAGACAAGGAAATCAAAAGAGGACGACGAAGATACTCACCCGAAACAGCCTTGGCAGCCGCCATAAGCTTGCTGGCCACCTCTCTCGCGCGTGAAGCCATGGCGGTAGCAAGCTGCTCCTCGCGGTCTGTGGCCTCCCGCTGCAGGCGCTCCTTAGCCTCGTGACCAAGCGGCTCAAGGCGACCTCGGCCTTCTTCTCTGCTTGATCGAGGATCTTTTTGAGAGCATCAATCTCACGAAGGGAGGTGTTGTGCTCCTCTGCATCCAAATAATACAAACGTCGGATAATAGGACAAGAATACAAGAGGAAGCAAACATCAAGGCATAAAAGTACCTTGAAGCTGTTTGAGGCTGGCCTCCAGCGCCAGGTGCTGCTGCACCAGTCGTTTGGCATCCTGCACAAAAGGCTGCAGGAAAAAGACCTACTAGTCAAGAGAAGGACTCGGGGGATACGCCCAAAAGAAAGAGCAGAAGCAAAATACACACACGAAAACGCTCGGGGGCTCCCCCCGAGACCCGAAGGAAGAACAAACAACAAAACTACTTTATAGATGCTCGGGGGCTTCCCCCGTGGCAGGAAGCAGAACTACTCACATGATCCGACGTCGACTCCAAAGGTCCACTTGCAGCCTTCTGAGGCGCAACCACCTGAACCTCCTGCGGAGAAGGGTTTGGAGCAGCGCCTTTAGAGGTAGCCACCGTCTGAGGAGAAGGAAACGCAATTTTCGACTCCCCCATCATCTCCCGAGCACCATCACTGGAGGAGTCGTTGGAGGAGTGGCTGCACAAGGACAAATTAGCACAAGTACAAAGTAAACATGCAAGGAAAAGCAGTGCAGGACTAAAGAAATTTACGAGTCAAGCTCGCTCAGGTTGAAGACAGGAGGGGTCTTCCGGACTTTCTTCTCCTCTTTCTTCTCTTCCTTCTTTTCTTCCTTCTTCCGCTTCGCCGGCGGGTGCGGTGCCACAGCCCGCACAGGAACGACATGAATCAGAGAGGAAGAGCCTCCATGACCATCACTGTGACGTTCAAGACACAGTGGATTCCTAGGAGTCGGAGGAGTCGAGGCATCCGAAGACTCGCTGGAGCTCCGTGTCCGCTTGCGAGTGTGGTCCTTGCTCGACTCGTTGGCCTCTTCAGCCGGAGATCGCGCCGACGGCAGCTCGGACATGGAATCCACCACCTCATTATCTGGAGCATCCGGAAATACTTCGGGTAATGGAGGCGACATGCCCGGTACTTTGAAGCCCGGCACAAGAGAACAAAATTTTGTTAGCAAACAAGTGCAAATACAATGCAGTCAAAAATAGCGCTACGCGCACGGATCTACACCTGTGGAACAGGAAGCGAGGCAGAAAACGGAGAAGTCAGCGACTTCCTCGGGATATCCTATCTAGCCTTGAACGTCAACAGCGAACGAAGGGCCCTGTCGAGATCTCCCTGGGAGAATTTCTCAGCCGAAACCCTAGTCGGATCACGGCGGCCAGCATAAAGGAACATCGGGTGCGTCCTAGCCTGGAGTGGCTGCACCCGATGCTCAAGAAAAGTGCGGATGATATCCACACCGTTCACTTCCTTCTCCGGAATCAACTGGAGATCCTCCACTCGACGATAGAGAGCCTCTATCTCCACTACCTCGCCATCCAAGATCTGGTTTTTCCAGGACCTCTTCGGCTCGATCTTTTGGGAGGGGTCGAAAGGAGCAAGACCAAAATCCTGCCCAGCCACTGTGAAGTCGCGGATATAAAACCATCGCCTCCGCCAGTACTGGACAGATTCAGACATGGAAAAAGAAAAGAAAAGCAGATTGGGTTTGAGGGAGATGATGCAACCCCCAATGGGATAAACACCATCCGAACCAGATTGCCTCTTAGCGGAATAGAGTTTCCGAAAGAGGCCAATGTGCGGCTCGATACCGAGCTAGCACTCGCAGAAAGTGATAAAACAAGCAACGTGAAGAAGAGAATTGGGGGAAAGATGATGCAATTGGACACTGTAAAAAAAGCAGTCCACGAAGGAAGTCGTGGACTGGGAAGGAAAAGCCGCGAATAACAAAGGCGAGGAACATAACCCAAAACCCAGCGGGGGGACGGGGGATTACCTCGTTGCCTGGGAGTTTTACGGCCTCCCTATCCTGCGGGATCAAGCCCCTCTCACGAAGCTTGCGGAGATCACTCTCCCGCGTCTCCGATCGCCGCCAGCCACCGTCGGTGACACGGGTAGCGGCGACACTCTTTTTCCCTCTAGCAGCGCTGGTACCAACTGCAGAGGAGGACTTCCTTGGTTTTCCCATTGTGCTACGGCGGCGAGGACGTAGGATGGAATAAGGAAATGTCCGAGGATATTCCAGCGCGCAGCAAGAAATCTCAGCGAACAAGGGAGCAGTGAAACAAGAATGGCTGCGGTGAAATCAGACTAATGTTTTCCCCCAATGATTATAAAGACGAAGACGATGCACGACAACCGTCCATCGAGAAGACCTAACGCCAACGGCAGGATCTGACCATACACGTGTGAGCATCGCAACGAACCGTCGCTAACACGCCGTCCACTACGCGTGGAAATCGAGGCAACGTCGTAATTATCTCCACGCCACGCGTGACCGGTCAATTCAAGGTCAGAAAGTGGGACCCATGTTCGTCTAGTCAAGTCATCTCTGGCGCAGCAGACGCTTGAGGTCATCGATCGTCAGCACTGACGTCATCAAAAGCTATACTAGCAATAGTCACAATTTCTTCGGCTTTAAAGCTAAGAGTACTCACTCGAATCTACGATTCGACTAATTACTTGGGGGCTACTCCTATCAGGAGCGCTGGCCGCGCACCCAAAAAATGAACAACATGTTACAGCACTGAACTGTTTCTTCGAGTCCCACGTTGAGTCTATGACTCCACTACGGACTCGGGGGCTACTCCCATAGGGAGGATGGATTTAAGAATCCGAAATTTTTTGTGTCCTACGGACCTAACACTCAACAAAGGCTGAATTAAAGTCTCCGCTCGAGTCTACGACTCGAACAGACACTCGGGGGCTACTCCCATAGGGAGCGCTGGTCGCGCACCCTATAAATTTCGACCGTGATCCTTCAGATCAGTATGCAAAAACTTTTTCGGCAACTCTGCCCCAACTAAACGCTAAGTGAGTAGCATTATCCTTGGCTACCCGAAACACCTCCGTGGTGATAAACTTCGGATGCTGTGTCTATGACGCAAAGATAAGACCTATAGATATCATCTGATGGCCTGGTAACGCACATGACTGCGCTCTGCTAGTATAAACCTGTGCCAACAGGCGCGATGAAAAATCCCGACGGACGCGTTGGGTACATCAATTAAATTCACTGGAATTCCACTCCTGTAAGTCCTCCGCGCTCGAGTCAATTACGCCAAGATATGTTCCGGTTCAATCGAGGAGTCGAACTCAAGAAGATCGTGTTGTTTTGTCCTAAGACGCTTAATCGACCCTGATCCGTCGGAGAGTCGAGCTGCGCATCAACAATCCCTACACATTCTCTTGAAAGACAGAGTTGCACCCGAAGGATTGAAGAGTCCTCAGCCGAATCTATGATTCGACTGACCACTCGGGGGCTACTGACATGGTTATACCCCGCGGGTACACGATCTCAGCATACCTGGTCCAGCCCAAGGAAGGCCCACGACAAATATACACCGGCCCATGAAGACTTTCGGGTGGCTGAGGCCCATGACACCTTCGGATCCTTGGAGAGCAAGACTAGAATAGATAGGAAATTCAAAGGGGTAAACCCTAGAACCTATAACCGACTAGATCTGTGCCTGGGACCTGCCTAAGTCTATATAAAGGCCAGGAGGGCACGACCTAGATCTCTCTCTCATACTTTAGCATACACACCTCCACGCCAGATTGCATCTGTGCACCCCTGTAATCACCGGTTCCGCCGTAATCAAGAGCAGACAAGCAGGAGTAGGGTTTTCCCTCCGGGCTCGAACTCAGGTAAACCTCGTGTCCCGTATTGCTTGTTTGCTAACCGTTCTGTGATCTCCAGCAACCCCATCTTCTCCAAAACCCAAGTCCATAACAATGGGCATTGACGAGATCAAACCTCATCAAACAGAGTCGCCCAAGTTTGCTGGCTTGACAAAAGTTATCAGTTTAGGTGCCTTTTTGTTGATACTCCATCCATCGAGCCAATTGTCGGTCCAGAAACGAATGCGTTCGCCATTCCCCAGCTCACATCTTGTCGCTGCTATTACGAGATCCTCAGTTTCATTGGTTACGCTGAAGCTGATCCCTTTCTAGGGTATGTCCTCTTCTCTGCGGTCTAGCCATTGCCAGCGTGCTCTCAAGGCCTGATTCATGAGCCTTAGGTTGTTGACCCCCAGCCCCCCGGCAGTTTGGGTGTGCATACAGTGTTCCATGCCACATGGCACTATCCTCTCCGTGGTTTAGACCTTGTGATGGCTGCAAGTGCACAGATTGTTTGTAGCTAGTTTAAAAGTTAAGATGCCGATCCCACAGGGAGCCCAAAGGTAAGTGTTTATGGGTGAAGTCTCTGTCACACCCGAAGTTGTCACAGGTGTTTAAGTGAACTGACTGCAAGTATTGAAAATGAGAATAGAATTTGGATTAAGTGAAAGTATTTAAATAAAACTAAAATGTAAACTTCAAAAATAAAAGCATGAAAGTAAAGAACGATTTGTTTGTTGTTTTCTACAGATGACAAAGTAGGCACGGGGAGATTCAGTTCATGGTGATAGTGAATGTGCCAGGTGGATGAGTGATAAGTGTAACAATTATAATCTTATAAGTATGTGTGTAGGCGAGCAACCCATAATTAGCCAAAACTCCTCCTGGTAGATTTCATCCCAATTTCAATAATCCTACTAGCCTGTTTACCACAACCATGGTCAGTCACTAGACGATTAAGATCCTTTAGGTTGCTTAGTAATTAAGCTCCTTTGATCGGACTAATGCAATAAGCTCGGTGGCTCCTCGTTATCCTTGAGTGAAACTAGTTTCCCATTGATATCCCCATGTCACTCGAGGGTCGCCAGTCTGCTAGCAAACAAGATTCTATCTATGTAGAACAAAGCATTATGTTGTCTAGGCCCTTAATTGGAGAACAGACATTAAGCATCCCACAGATAGTCAAGCACACATAATATAGTAATTAAAGTCAACCACAATCTTAATGGAAATTATATAGGCACATCAGATCTCACCAATCTCCTACATATCCCATGCCCAAGGAAACTTACTCACACATGAGAGAACAAAGCATCATCGATATAATTAAATAAAGGGAGTTCTTCTTGATATTACTGTAGATCCATAGAAAGAAATAGAAATAAATCCA
Organism: Avena insularis; assembly: GCA_023614405.1. Classification (NCBI taxonomy): domain Eukaryota; kingdom Viridiplantae; phylum Streptophyta; class Magnoliopsida; order Poales; family Poaceae; genus Avena; species Avena insularis. Next base: position 215,131,504 of record CM042685.1, on the reverse strand, counting down.
TCACAATTCAAGATGGGAAGAACAATCTCAAACCCTAATCTTGCAAAGTGGATCTCTCTCTCAAGTACAAGTAATGGCTATGGAGGTGTGGTGGCTAGAGATCGAAGATCGTGGAGCGAGATGAAGAACGTCTTCCCTTTCTTCTCCGGATCTCTTCTTTCTCTCTTCTGGATGGGATGGCGGCTCATGTGTTCTGTTTTCTTCCTCGGCCTCTTCACAAAAGTTGCCCCTTTTAATAAGATGAAGGAGATGCAGCTATAAGGCGTGAACTATATGGCTAGAGAAATATTCCCGCTGTATAATTGCTCGTTAAAGCTTCAATTTATTCCCCTCGAGTGCTTCAAAAAAGAGACTTGCTTATTTTTTGTCTGAATATTGTGTTTTTGCTGTTAAATCCCTCTGTTGATGTTCAGAACCTGAAACACACATTAAAAACCAAGTTTTCTTCGCTACCGAAGTATTAACGTTAGGTAAAGATAGAAAACCATCAAATCCAAACGAAAACCATCGACAGAAACCATGAAAAATGTGTCGAACTTCATAGCTATCAACTCCCCCAAGCTTAGATGTTGCTCGCCCTCGAGTGGAGATTCGAGACTTAAATAAAAGAACTTACAAGCTCAATTTGGTGTGAAATTATTTTCTTCATATTTCCTGCAACCCTAAACATGATAATACAAATATTCACAACATTGCACAGATTTCACTTCCTAACCACGTATATCTTGCTAGCAAATAAATCATATGCCCAAGCAAGTGTCAAAGGTTTAACTAGGAAAGTGAAACAAATCTTTTTTGTTTCTCTCTTATTGAGAGATGAAAACTTTTTGCTCTTGTTCATTTAATCAATTAAGAGTACTCAAGTTGGCACAAAGATCATTTAATTTAAGAACAACTCATCTACTCCCACGTCAAAATTTCAAGACTCTCAAAGCACATTTTTCCTTTCCTTGTTTTTCAAAAACTTCAGCTCTTTCATAGAGAAATCATGCCACTGTTTTTAACATGTTAATTGGGATTGTGTTATGCACTCGTGACCATGCCAATAGATAGCTGTTGAGAAATAGTGGGTCAGAGAAGTACTACAACTTCACTTGGAACGTGAAACCACGAGGAGACTAGAACTTTACCCGTCATAGCATTGTTGCTACAGACGTTTATATAACTCAATATCCGAAATCAAGTGGTTTCCCACATTGAGATCGTTCGTTGGCCAGCAGAGTTAATAGTTCCCCACAGAGTACGATAGTGTTGTAGTGACATGCGTAAAGCAATATCCTACTGTAATTATTAGAAAAAGCAGTGGCATAATCTCTACTACTTTAAAGTATCCATTTTATCAAACACTTTCATTCAAGCGTGTTATCGAGTCTATTTGCATTAAGCTCAATGGGGTTGAGTAGTTTCTAAAATCAAATCCTTTGGGATAAACATGGACTCAAGTCATATCTTGGATGCTTTTTCTTGTTGTAAAAATGTCGAAAATAGTTTAACCAAGTTCATTGCTCATTGTTTCAAAGCTAAAGGAGGACACTGGCAAGGGAATATAATTTATATGATAACAAGCTAGGTGGGGAGTGACTCAAGTGCAAGCGATTAAATAATTGTAAGATCAATTTAGAGTTGCAAAAGGGGTGATGAAAGGAATGTGATAACTCCTCTTGCTTGCTTCGTTCTCGTACTTGAGTCGAATCCCCTCTATATTTCCCTATTGCCAAGTCACCTGAAATTGAGCAATCTTCGAGAAAAACAAAGAAACAAATCGCAATAAAATTTACAACTAATTTTTTTGTGTTTTTGGTTTTAAGAATGCAAACTGAAAGTAAACATGCTATTCTTGAAAAAGAAAACAAATCAAAAGAAGAAATAAAAATATAAATGCAAGTTTTGAGGTTTTCAAAACCTCTCCCAAGCTTAGGATGTTGCCATGCTTAGTTGTTGCCGTCATTTAGCGGTGGGTGCTGATGCTGCTGGTAGTGGTCGGGGAAGTAGGCCATGAAGTTACTAAAGTTGTGAGTTAGGGCACTCACATCTTCACTTACTCCACGCAGAGTCTGGTCAATCTCCCCAACACGCTGGTTGAGCTGCAGAAAATCCTGATAGGGGACATTGTTGAACCCCTGCTGCTGTTGTTGCGGATGGGGCCATTGGTCCCAAGGTTGCACCTGCTGCTGCTGTTGCTGTCCCTCCCAAGCAGGGTTGTACTCTTGCTCCTGCTGCTGCTCCTCACCCCGCTTCCCTTCTTCTTCCTCTTTATCGGAGTCAGGATAGAGTGCCTCCATGATCTTAGTCACTTGATCCTTGGTTAGGATCCATTTGTCCCTTCCTTGAACCTCGAAGGCTTGCGGGCAAGGCAATGGCACTTGATCATCCTGCACAACATCAAGATAACCAAATTGATAGGCTCAAAGCCTCCTGTTAGCTTGGTAAACACCGAGGAAGCCACAAGCAGTTATATACTTGACATCACTAAGTATGGATCCATCAACAGGTTGCACAATAGGGATTGCAATTCCAAGGGCTTGGATTAGGTGGGTTACCAATCCGCCGATGCGAATATCACCTTTCCTTTTGTTGCTCTAGTGGCGGAGGTGCTGGAGGAATAGAGCTGCAGGAGTGGGACTCTGCGGTGCATTAGGGAAGAGCGCCTTGATGATCATGGCCATGTCTGCATTGGCCATAGCGTCGGTATCTCCTATTCCTAACAAAGTGTTAGCAAGAAACAAAGCAAAGTAACAGATGGTTGGGTTCTAAATGGTGGACATCTTCTTCTGATAGAAGTCCCTACCACCATTAGCAGAAATAACCTCCCAAGTATCTCCACTCGAGACGCTATACAAGTTTGTAATAGTTGATTCCCCTTCTTGAGGGAATCCATAAGCCTCACAAAATTGTTGATATGGCTGTTGGTTAATGGTGAAATTTATCATGCATGCATTACCTTTCTCCTTGTATTCGTCGTAGAAGGAGGTGAGGAACTCATGGGTGAGCCCAACGTAGGTGTAGTTGCTTGCATTGGCAAGGTTGGAGAGCCCTGCATTTGCAAACAAGTAGTCAAAGTCCGCCCTCAACCCTACTGAGTTGAGAAAGCTATCATCAGCCCATCGTGTGGGCAACACCTTCCTCGCTAAAACCATGGCGTACTTGTTGTCGACCTCAGCCCAGAGCCTCGAGACTTCACCACATGGCGCTTGATCTTGCGAAAAAGACCACCGAGCTTGTTCATCTTGATGCACTGAGAAATTTCAACATAAAACCTTAGGCATATAGTTTCTAACTCAGTGTTGTTGTGGTTGTTGGCTAAAAGCTGGGTCGTCACTTGATTCAACTTAGCTTGGGTTGCTAGCAGTTGTACTGTTATGTGCATCTCTAGGTTGTTGTTGTCACCATCCTTGATGTTAGAGTTGTGGTCTCTTGGAGAAGTCATCTGCTTGGGTTGGGTTGGGATTAGAATAGACAAAAGATTTCTATGGAAAGAATTCTACTCACACACAACAAATCACACAAAGCAATGTGCAAGCAATATCAATCATGCTTTCCACTCAAACAACAAGGTTCAAGCATATCTTAGGCAAACAAAATATTATTGCCACACCACATAGGCTGGTATGATCAATAAATGATTGGCAAATCGATTTTTAAACTAAACACTAGTATGGTGGTCCAACTATAGGGTATCACTTGAGATCATTCCATCATTCTTAGTTGTTACATCAGGAACAATATCATGGTATCCTTGGAAGAAATTCTTGCATCTTGGTCACAAAGTTCAAAGGTGATAATGGTTCCTCCTAAGTTGTGTTTCCTTAGTCTTCAAGTCTTGAGTATTATTCTTATCTCACTTGAAGTACTTAGTGATGTCCAAGTTGAAGTCCTTGGTGAAACTGAAGCTGAAGTCATTGGTGATGTTGAAGTCCTTGCTCATGTTGAAGTCTTTGTCCATCAACTTGAAAAAGGGAGAGATGTAGAATCAAAGCAAAATGTTGAGGAAAGAGTTTACAAGATTGTTTGCAAATAAGTTAGGACAAATACAACTCCTATCTTTCTAAGGGGTTTTGTCCAATCCTAGGGTTACAATCCTACAAGCAACACAGTGCTCTAATACCATCTATAGAGGCCTGAACCCAATAAGGTACAAGTCCCTGTGTTTACAGTGCTAGTCCTTGGATCGAATAGCTAGCACCCACAGTTTAAGTTGTAATATCAAGAAACAAAGGTCATATTACAACTTATAACCAGGAATAAAATAGTTCATTACAACTGACATAGCTCATATGGCTATCTTATTACAAAGGAGCAGATATATCTAATAAGCATGGAGTCCTTCATCTTCATATGCCATAGGCAATCATGTTGGTTGTAGACTTGTAATCCCTAATCAACAAACTTCACTAACATCAAACAAACCTGCAACATAATAAGTTACAGCCACAAGGGTCAATACATTTGAATTGTATTGGCAAGTGATATCATTTTGATATGGAGAGTCTTACATATACATGAATATATGGCTAAGTGGAGTTTTGGCTAGCCTTTGCATAAAATAAGTTTTCCCTATCCTTTGTAAAATAGTTTTTCTCTTTTTCAAAACACTTCATCAAACATTGCACACTGGATACACACCAGGTGCTTCCCTTGTTCACCCAACAAGTTTTTAACTTAGAGAAATTGGGATGAGGAGATTCTTTATCATTTTAATGTCTTTGATGCTCAAAATGTCCATTACCGGGGACATGGCTAAGTACTTAGGTTTTACCCTCTTGAGAGGTGGTCCACTTTCCCCACAAGACTCGACATGCATCGAGACAAGACTTTTCAGAAGCAATCCCTCAGACCACCATGGACGCGTTCCATCCTATCATCACTACCACCTTCTGTCCATCAGGCTGAGTTCTTGCAACCTAGTTGGTCAAGGCAGAACCCATATGCCATGTGGTTGCACTAGAAGCTTCTCAACACTAAACATCTCAAATCTCTTTGTTCCTGGGTGGCCATCCACAAGTGAGATACACCAGGGTAAACCATAGAAATGGGCCCTGAGTAACCACTCACACAAACCATACCTTCCATTCTACCCAGGTGTTTCATTAACAATTTTCTTAGTCAAAAACACATAGGCATAACTTTTCCATAATATCATAACATGAATTTCCACCCTTGAATTCTAATAGTTAGGCCAAGCATACTAGCATAACATGTCTCTTATATTAGGAAGATTTCTACCAAGATATATTCTATAGGATCTACCATAGCATAGCATTATACAAAATAGTCCTATCATGCATACTACAAAATATCACTAATGCAATATTGAAAAGATAGGACTTTTGATGACCAAAGTATCACTTGCCTTTTTAGTAGAAAATATAGGTACCCTCCTTGATCTTCCAAATGTCACACTTCTCAAAGTTCACTACATCACAATCAAGCAAAGCACACATTCAAAACTAGCACACCAAATAACAAAACAAAATAAGAAAACAAAGAAATGCATGCAAGCATGCAAAAGGTCATTTTATTGAAAAGTTGTTTCTAACAAGGCTCTAAACATTACAAAACACCTACTGGTATTTTATAAAAGTGGAATTTCATTTGAAACCAAGTTAGTGAAAATAAGTCATTTAAATCATTTTTATTTTGTTAGAAAAGCTTTTATTCAAAGGAATAATTTCTAGTGTCAACAAAATATATTTTTAATATCAAGTGTTAGTGTTTATGGTCAGAGGGTTCAAAACAAAACCATTTTCAAAAGGATTTTCTCAAAAATCATTTTTAGAACAATTTTTATACTCAACATAGTCCTAAACAAGTCTCTGCATAAAACTCTAATTTTTCAGAAGCAAATGACCAAAGCAAGGCCATAGGTGCAAAGTACACATTTCTCTGAATCCACGGACACCTAATTTGTAATTTTTAGATTTACAGATAAAAAATTATTGATTTTACAAGTTTAAACTTCTAATATATCTATTTTGGTTTTTAAATCAAAAGCCTGGCCACGTGTTGTGTTGTAACTGGCTGGTACCGCTTCGGTGGGATCACGCATCACGGGCCGTTAGATCTAACTGAAAACGGTCGGCTCAGATCGAACTGTACCTCTTCGCTAAGTGAACTAATCCTAACCGCATGATTCATATCCAGTGGATCATAGCGCGATGGTCAGGAACTGGCGGCGCTACTGGCGACTGCAGTGGCGGCGCATTTGGCAACGGTAGTCTGGCGACGCTAGGGGGAAATGGAGGGGGTACAGGGGCTTACCAGAGTCATGGTGACAAGGTGGTTCACAAGGTGGTCGTGGGCGAGGCCGGGGCACACGGATTCGTCGGTGATTCCTCGCCGGAGTTGCGCGCTCCGTCGGGTGCTTGCAGATATCGTTGCAGCTGAGCCTGCAGGTGACGAGCGAGCGTGTGGTGAGTATCAGAGGGAGGACAAGACGATGTCGAGCATGGTTGTCTGAATAAGAGGGCAAGGGGCGCACGGGTTTGGACGCTAGGGCTCACCAGAGTTCATCCGCTATCGGGAGCTTGCGGAAGATGACAGAGGCGAGTTCCTAGAGTGTAAGCAAGCAAGGAAAAGCATCAGGGAGGTGCGCATGCGTTCGAGGGTCACGACAGGGCAAAATAGAGGAGAGGGGGTGGTCGAAGCTTACTGAATTGTCGCCAGAGTTGCTCGGGACGGTAGTGGTTGCGAGATCATAATTGAGCAGCCTGGGGCTCTTTGTGATTGCTGGGTGAGGGGAAATGGAGAGGAGGGAGAGGGGTTAAGATGGCGTGGTCGGGGGAGGGGGTTACTGCTGCAGTTAAGAGAATTCACGCGGTGTAATCACGATAGGAAATAGTCAGGGAGGGGGCGAGTTCCACGTGAGGGGGTTGAAGACGACTGGCATGGCGTGGGGCCGGTTAGTCAGTGAGGGGGTGCGGGGGAGTGTGCGGTGAGAAAAACCTGCGGGGAGAGAGGGGGTGTTTCCCGGCTGGGCTGCGTTGGGTTGCTGCTGGGCGAGGGTGTTGGGATGGACTGGGCAGCTGGTTCGATTTCCCCTTTTTGTTCTGCAAAACTTTTTTCCTTTTCTTTTTCTGTTTTCTATTTTTATTCAAAACAATTTGATTTCAAATCCAAATTGATTCAAAACTTTACCAAACTTTTCAGTAGCTTTTATACCAATTATAAGTTGATTAATTATTCCATTTGGAGTATTTCAAATTACCAAACTTTTCAGTAGCTTTTATACCAATTATAAGTTGATTAATTAGTCCACTTTGGAGTATTTCAAGTATTTTTCTTATGATTTAACATTCATTTAAGTGAGGCCTTTTGGCTTTTATTTAAATAAAATTTGAATATGGTTCATAAGCCCGTATAATTTTATTTAAATAAACTTTTATCCTTTTATATTATTTAATAAACTTTTATTCCAATTACCTATGGATTTTTGCCATGGTTTTTAAATTGTCTTTGTAACAATTCTTATTTATTTATTTATTTCTTTCTTTCTTTGTCTTATAAAATTCATATCTTTTTATTTATAGCTCCAAAAATAGTGATTCCAATTTGTATAATTTTTATTTATTAATTATTTATCTTTTTTATATCCTTTAGAATTATTTTGTTCACAATTTGGTATGGATTTTAGCTATGAGATTTAATAGCTTTGGAAATACTTTCTTTTATCTTATAAAAATCATAAGTATTATCCATGGCTCCAAATGGAGTGAAACCAATTTCCATGGTTTTGTAATTTTGTGGTTTACCATTATTGTTTATTTAGGAAAGTTTGTTGCTAAATTTTTATATGGAACACGACCATAGTCTTGGAGTGATCTTGATGATGATTTCTTTTATTAGGGTTTAGTTTTTTGGTTTAACTTTTCCAATTGCTCAAATTCAAGATACAATCCAAGCATGAATGCATTTGATCTGTTTGAAAATTTGTTTGTTGCTTTCTCATCAAATTTTTCTCAAATAAGGTTTTGATGTTTCCTTTTAGAAACAAAAAGTTTCTTTTCCCCTAAATTTCATTATTTGTTTCTTTTGTTTGTTTATTTTTCACATTTTAAAATTTGGAAAATTTTGGGATGTGACATACTATCACCCTTAAAAGGAATCTTGTCCCGGGATTCAGGAAGGCTAGAAGCAACAAGTTGGGTTCAATACAACTAGGGTACTACCACCCTTAAAAGGATTTTAACTAGATTGCATCTTGGGTTACTTGGTGTCTTGATGTAACTTCTCTGGACAGTTGTTTGCATAGTGTCCCTTATTTTCACATTTGAAACATGTGACAAGGTTGAGGTATTTCCCTGCTAAACACTCTTCACATAGGTAGTCAAGACTTTTCTCCACTAGACATTCATTGGCATAGTATCCAGGATTGTGATAGTTGAAACAGTGAACTAGACTGTCCTTCTTCTTTCTAGGTATCTCCAAGGCTAAGAGGTCTCTTAGTTCATGTTCTTCATACTGCACCACAAATGTAGGAAAACTTCATCGGTTCTTTGAACGGTTGCTAGGATAACGTCCATGTTTCCTATTTTGTTCACCAAAGTTGAGTACCTTGTATGGAGGTGCATACTGAGATTTGACTTTGTCTTCATCATTCTTGGTGGAAGTTGTACCTTCATGGGTGTTTCCAAAGACTTGATGTATTCCATCTTTAGCTTGATGTTTCATCTGTTGAACTATAGGATAGATGTGGCATTGGACAGGGACATGATCATTTCCTTCACACAGGAAGCAGGTAACTTGAGATGTGGGGCATCGTCTAGCTGGATGGTTCTCTTCACAATTTGGGAAATGGTTAATATGCTCTTTATAGTCTATGTCTCCACAGATTTTGCAGGCTTGAGTTCTTCCCACAATATCATCCTTGAAATCATTGTTGTCACAATACCTTTGGGAAGGGTTGCTTCTCATGTTGATCATCTGATTGGTCATCCCTTGCAACATTTGGGATTGGGATCCCAAGAACTTTAGCATGGCTGGGTCTAACTCAGTGTTGTTGTGGTTGTTGGCTAAAAACTGGGTCATCACTTGATTCAACTTAGCTTGGGTTGCTAGCAGTTGTACTATCATGTGCATCTCTAGGTTGTTGTTGTCACCATCCTTGATGTTGGATTTGTGGTCTCTTGGAGAAGTCATCTGCTTGGGTTGGGTTGGGATTAGAATAGACAAAAGATTTCTAGGGAAAGAATTCTACTCACACACAACAAATCACACAAAGCAATGTGCAAGCAATATTAAGCAAACAAAATATTATTGCCACACCACATACGCTGGTATGATCAATAAATGATTGGCAAATCGATTTTTAAACTAAACACTAGTATGGTGGTCCAACTATAGGGTATCACCTGCGATCATTCCATCCTTCTTAGTTGTTACATCAGGAACAAGATCATGGTATCCTTGGAAGAAATTCTTGCATCTTGGTGATGACCCACAAGTATAGGGGATCGCAACAGTCTTCGCGGGTAGTATTACCCAATTTATTGATTCGACACAAGGGGAGCCAAAGAATACTTGCAAGGCTTAACAACTGAGTTGTCAGTTCAGCTGCACCTGGAAATAGTTCTTGCTCACAGAAGTTTATCAGCAGCAACAGTTTGTAGTAGCAACAGCAAAGCAACAACAACAGTAATAGTGAAACATGAGCAATAGTAACAGTAACGGTAACAGTAGGATTCGAGTGTGGTAGGCATAGGGATGGATGGACGGGCGTTGCATGGACGAGTCTAAATATGTAACTTCAAGATCTAGGGCATTGCAGATAAATAATAACAAGCATCCAAGTACTAAAAAATCCTAGGCATGTGCTCCAAATATAGTCATATGTGCTCGCAATGAGAACTTGCACACCATCTTCTGTCCAGCCAGCCCGTGGCAGCGGGGCCTCTAGGGAACTACTGGAAATTAAGGTGCTCCTTTTAATAGAGCACCGGAGCAAAGCATTAACACTCCATGAACACATGTGATCCTCACACCACAGCCACCCCCTCCGGTTGTCCCAATTATTGTCACTTTGGGGCCTTTGGATCCGGACAATGATATGTGTACACAACTTGCAGATAAGATCACAAACAATACTATCATAATGATTCAATAATAAGTTCAGATCTGAGATCATGGCACTCGGGCCCTAGTGACAAGAATTAAGAACAACAAGTTGCAACAAAGTCAAATAGAACTAATAGAGATACTAGGCACTATAACCTAACAGATCTTATTCGATTACATGATAGAACTCATCCAATCCCTACCATCCCAGGGCCTACAACGGGGGATTACTCACTCATGGATGAGGGAAACATCGGTGGTTGATGGAGATGTGTTGGTGATGATGATGGCGATGATCCTCTCCAAATTCCCCGTCCCGACAGGGTGCCAGAACAGAGTTTCTGGATCCGAATCTTGGTTTCTGGTGGCGGCGGCGGAGCGGAACTCTCTCTAGAAAACTATCGACCCCCCTGAGTTTTTAGGTCAGAAGGAAACTTATAGGCGCAGAGGGAGGCCGAGGAGCTGCCTGGGGTGGCCTCACCCCCTCCAGGCGGGGTTAGGTGGGCCTGCGCCTGGGGAGGGTCTAGGCCCCCCAGGCCTCCTCTCTGTCTCCCCTTCTGGCTCCGTGGATCTTCTGGTGAAAAATAGTTTTTGGCATATTTTCTGGGATTTTTCCCGATAGTTGATTTTCTGCACAAAAACAAGACACCAAGGTAATTCTGCTGAAAACAGCGTCAGTCCGTGTTAGTTGTATCCAAATCACACAAGTTTAGAGAAGAAACAGTAGCAAAGTGTTCAAGAAAGTAGATACGTTTTGGACGTATCAACTCCCCCAAGCTTAGCTTATTGCTTGTCCTCAAGCAATTCAGTTGAAAACTGAGTGCGATAAAAGAACTTTCATGAAAACTTTGCTTCATATGATGTAAATATTCTCAGCACAGGAGTAGATGCTTAGACAATTCATGTCAACACCCACATTTTTAATCCCAGATGTCTGTTATGCCATACATCGCAATCCCAGGATTACCATTTTTGCGAGACATAACAGAATTGGATACCACAGTACATCATCCATTACAAACCATACATAATGTCTTACACAAATAATGATCTCATGATCCAGTTCTTAATACAACTCAAGCAGCGGAAATACGTAATAATAACGGTAGAGTAGGCGAAGCTCCATCTTCGGGGTCACATGCAATGCTGACGATGGGAGATGATCCTAGTTGTCGTAACCTTCCTGGGGTCCATCCTCCAGGTACTCCTCTTCATAGTCTGGCCACGGGAATAGCCAGGACAAAGCCATGAGTACTCTTTAAGTACTGGCAAACTAATACTAACAAGTGAAGGTTTTTTTTGTAGTAGGACACTAAGCTCTATGGTTGTTTTGCAAAAAGCCAGATTTACATCTACTAAGTTCAGAAATGAAGAAAGCTATTGGAAGTTGTATAACACCTAAGTGGGAACTTGTATTTCATATCACAACTCTGTTGTGGTCAAGTCAAAATCTCAAGTCATTTCATAAGTCATTTTGAAAACATCTGACGGGGGAACAGTATGGCCACTCCAACTGTCCATAATCATGACGCCTATTCAATAGTTTGACACTATGCAGAGATTGTACACTTTCACCACAACATTCGATACATCCGTCAGGAACAAATCCTGAATTCACCATACTCAGTATGCGGATAATCAATCCTAACCTTTCAATTACACGCCCTAGTATAAGCACCTCTCCTGTGAGTTTGGCCTCCCAACCATGACTAACTGTCATCTTGGGTACTGCACAGGTGGACAATCTTCACAAGGTAGCCTCAGCTCAGACCTTGGCCGTGAGGGAACTAATACTAAGGTATATAAGTTTCCAGTCAAGCCCTACCAAATTCTCGGGTATTGTGGTTGTATGGTAAAATTGGAATGGTATCGCATCCAGACAACCATCAGTTTTATAAAGGGCTAAGGCTCATGCCTCAACATTTTCATCACCATAAATCATCTGGTGTTCAGAAACACATGTCCAAAACATCTCAATAGAATGATCCATCATTCCAAGGTTTTGATAACCATTTTCCACCAAGTATTCCCATCTAAGTTGATCAGGTTTTATGCTTAGCACTAGCATCTACAAGTGGGGGTAAGTACTAATGAGGGGTGGTAAACTAGTGGAGTTTAACTAAGTTCAATCTCATGCCTTAGGATGACATAAAGATTATCTAGCTTAGGCCAAATTTTATGCTCTTTATGCAACCTTCAATTATCTTTTTAGTATCTATAATTCACTTAAGTAAACTCTAAGTAATAGATTTGATAAAGAAATAAAGTATAAAGCTTGCAATTAAAACTAGGATTGGTTTATCAAGTGGTTATGATCATATATGCTTAAGGCATATAATTGGCATGGTAACAAGCAAGTATTTGCTTGTACATTCAACTTGATTAGTAAGGTTTGCTAAAGTAGAGTATCTTGCAAGTGTTAGCTTGCACAAGTATCAGTATAAGCTTGCTAAGTTAATAGCTGGCAAGTATTGTCTTGCAAGGTTAACTTGTATAGTAAGGCTTGCCTTATGCAGAGCAGTGGTTGAAGTTCTCCTCGGCTTCTTCTTCGTAGTGTCCTCCTTCTTCCTCGTATCCTTGGTCGGTACTAGCGTCTATAAATAAATACGAGGTACACGATCACCAAACAATACTTAACTACTTTCAATCATCACACACAAAAAAGGGTCCTATAGATGATCTAGCATCATCACTAACATTACAAGATTAAAGCTTGGTTTAATTCCTTTTATTTTTAGAAAAGTAATTTCTACTCATTGAATAACTACTTAAGATTTAATATTCTCCAAACCAAACATGGGCTCATGTTGACACATGTCATCACCACATATTTTAGTCCATGGGAATGTGATTTAAAGTGGTGTCACAATTTAATAAGGTTTAACCTTTTATTTTACTTAAATAAAGTGACTAGAAATGCCTATGTGGCATTCTTTTATTACTTGAACAATATTTCTATATGTAAACCCAAATGTTTTTATATATTCTGAAAGGTATGATCAAATGTGATTTTTGAGAGTTGGAATCAACTCAAAAGCTATTATGGTTTAAATTTTAAAAATGTTTGAATTTAGAAAAGGCTCTGCCTTGTTATTTTTACCAAGGTTGATCTATACATTCAAATGATTTGAATCCAACGGGCTTGGATTCAGCATTTCAAGGCCTTTCTAACAAAATTAGTTTCATTCAATTTGGTTTACTGAATCGAGCTGGGTTGATTTTTGAAACTAGGTACAGAACTGTGTTTGAATTAAAATGGAAAAAGTTCAATTCAAACAACTGGGCTGCACGGGAAACGATATTGGGCCGGCCTGCTAAGCACAACGCTTATGCGGGCTGGTTAAGTTGCTGTCCCCACGCGTCAGCGAGACGAGGGGGTGCGAAGTGGTACGGGGCAATGTGAGCCGTGGGATCTTGTTCTAATCAAACGGCCCTGGTTCACCGTCCACGTCGGGCAGCTCCGGCGAGACAGAACCCTAACGCGGCAGGTGGGGGTCGTTGGGGGCTCACCGGGGCTCATGCGAGGGTCGGCGAGATGGGCGAATGACGAAGTCGATGACGGCGAACCTCCTGGTACCGGCAACTTCTCCTGGGGTGGACGAAATCGACGATGCCCTTCTTCTCTAGAGGTGGCCTGCTCCGGCCAAATTCCGGCGATGCGCTGCTCGCCTTGCTCCGGGAACGGGGTGGAACGATCAGTGAGGAGAGGGGAGTGAGATGGTGTGAAGAGTTTGAGCCGGGGAGGCCTCTATTTATAGTCTCGATGACGAGACCGAACGAAATGGGCAGGCGACGGTGGCGACATGGCTACGGGCTGCTAGGGGCATGGCCGGCGGTGGCGATCGATCGGTGGTCTCCTGGCCATGCTCTATGGCTTTAATGCTTGTGTAGGGGCGGTGGCAAATGGTTGGGAACGCACGATGCTCTACGAGGCAGAGGCGGCGAACTTGACGGTGGCTCTACGGGCATGGGTGGCAACGAGGATGCTGGCGGTCTCTGGATGGTGGTGATCGTGTACACTGCAGGGCGAGCGGTGTGTGATGCGTGGGCGTGTGTCGAGGTGGCGCTGGCGCATGCTCGGCATGGTTCTTTGTGAGCTTGGCATGGTCTGTGCATGTGGTCCAGGGCTGGCAAGGTTCGAAAGGCTGGACAGGGGGTGGCGGTGGACGGTGGGCTGTGTCCTAGACATGCTGTTTAGGCTTGGTGCTTGCTCTGGCTAGCTAGCCATGGTCGGCTGGCAAGGGGGTGCTCGGGTTGGCATGGCATGGGGAAAAGGGTAGGGGCTAGGGTTTGTCCAAGCACTGGTTGGCACTAAGGGAGACAAGGGTGATCAATGGTGAACATTGCTTAGCCAGATTACTGCTCAAAACAGTGAAGTTAGGCCAGTTTGATTTGTTGCCTCCAAGTGTTTGATGAAATGGCCGCAAGAACTCAAGTTTTGAATTTTGAAAAGATTTTTGGTGGGTGTTCTAGGTAGGTGCTGGTGAGTCTGCAGATGCTTGGGTTTTGAAAGTTGAGCTTGTTTGAGTGGTTTTTGAAAAATTGGGATCTTCCCATATGATATAGATTCAATTTTAAACTGTCCTTTAAACTATGCATTCAAATGTTTTTGGATGATCACAAGGTGGGCCTTGATACTTTATTATGAGTACTATCAAGGGGTGCAAAGATCCAAACATGTTTCTGTTAAGTTTTGAAATTTAGAGACAGCCAAAGTAGGCATGGGAGTTAATTTGGCCAAAGTGACCATTCCTTTATTTTGTTTGTTTTGATTTATTTGTCTTTGGGAAAAGTGTGGGGATTGTTTAGATGGTGTTTATTTCACCTAAGAATACTTTTACAAGCAAAGAAACACATAAACAAGGCAATTCAAAAGAATTCAAAATGGGATGCATACACACATGAATGCTTTCTCATTTTATTTCAGAAAAGTTTTTGTTAACCCTAACTTTGATGATTAGAGTTTGATGATTCTAGTTTAATATTTTTGGGATGTTACAAACCTTCCCCCCTTAAACAAAATCTCGTCCTGAGATTGGAAAAAGGACAAAAAGATTACCTAGGATTTGAAGAGATCGGGAAATTCCGTCCTGATGTGATCTTCGCGCTCCCAGGTAGCTTCCTCTTCTGTGTGGTTGCTCCACTGAATCTTGAGAAACTTGATGCTTCGGGTTCTGGTGGTTCAGAAAGCTTCTTCCAAAATACGGATGGGTACTTCAGGATAGGTCAGGTCATCGTTGATCTCTATGGTCCGGTGATCAATATTCTTGAACACTTCAGTCTTCTTCGGGACTTCGAGACACTTGCGAAGTAATGAGATATGGAACACATTGTGCACGGCTGACATCTCTTCGGGTAGTTCCAATTGATACGAAACTTCTCCTCGATGGTTCAGAATTTTGAAAGGTCCGATATATCTGGGGGCTAACTTTCCTTTGAGTTGGAAACACTGCATTCCCTTCAATGGCGACACTTTCAGATATACAAAATCTCCTATGTTGAAGACCAGGTCTCGACGTCTCTTGTCGGTGTAACTCTTCTGTCTGGACTGGGCTGTCTTGAGGTTCTCACGAATCTTGTGAACCTTCTCTTCTGCTTCTCGTAGGATATCGGGTCCGAAAATCTGACTCTCTCCTACTTCCGACCAGTTCAAAGGGGTGCGACACTTCCTTCCGTACATGAATTCAAATGGGGCCATTTGCAAAATAGCTTGATAGCTGTTGTTGTATGAAAATTCTGCAAACAGCAGACAATCTTCCCACTTAGATCCATATTGTAACACACATGCTCTCAGCATATCTTTGAGTATTTGATTTACTCGCTCCATTTGTCCGTCGGTCTGAGGGTGATACGCGGTGCTGAAATCTAGGCGGGTTCCTAAACCTTCTTGGACTTTCTTCCAGAATCTCGAGGTAAACTAAGTTCCTCGATCCGATACGATGTTCTTGGGGACTCCATGCAAACTGACGATCCTAGCGATGTATAACTCCGCTAGCTTCGAACTCTGATATGTGGTCTTGACGGGTAAGAAATGGGCGACTTTGGACAATCTGTCCACTATGACCCAGATAGAGTCATTTCCCCTACTAGAAGTAGGCAATACGGTGATAAAGTCCATTCCAGCGGAATCCCATTTCCATTCCGGAATCTGCAATGGTTGCAACAATCCAGCGGGTCTTTGATGTCCGGCCTTGACTCGCTGACATATATCACACTTGGCGATATAGCTTCCGATTTCTCTCTTCATCTTATGCCACCAAATTTTTTCTTTCAAATCTTGATACATCTTAGTTCCTCCGGGATGGATAGAATAAAGAGTATCATGAGCTTCCTTGAGAATAACTTCTTTCAACTCAGAATCTGCTGGTACACAAAGGCGTCCTTTGTACCACAGAACTCCTTCTTCGTCTTCGGTGAATCCGGGTACTTTGCCTGTACCGATATGACGCTTGATTCCGTCAATACTAGCATTTCCTTTCTGCGCCTCTTTGATCTGGCTGATCAAAGTGGGTTGAAGTTTTATGCTAGCCAAAAATCCTTCACTCACTAATTCCATTCGAAAATCTTCCATCTCTTTGTGCAAACTTGGTTGCTCCTTCAAAATCATGGAGTTCAAGCGACACGACAATCTGCTAAGGGCATCTGCTACCACGTTAGCTTTACCAGGGTGATAGTGAATGTCTAGATCGTAATCCTTGATTAACTCAATCCATCTTCTCTGCCTCATATTCAACTCCTTCTGAGTGAATATATACTTCAGGCTCTTGTGATCCGAATAAATCTCACAACGATTTCCCATCAGGTAATGCCTCCATGTCTTCAGGGCTAGAACTATGGCTGCGAGTTCGAGGTCATGGGTTGGGTAATTTTGCTCATGTTGTTTCAGTTGTCGGGATAGATAAGATATAACTTTTCCTTCTTGCATTAGCACACATCCGAGACCGATCTTGGATGCGTCACAATACACGTCGAAGGGCTTCGTGATATCCGGCATGATTAAGATTGGGGCTGAAATCAATCTCCTCTTGAGTTCTTGAAAACTCGCTTCACATTTGTCGGTCCATTCAAACTTCTTGTCCTTCTTTAGCAATTGGGTCATGGGTCTGGCGATACTCAAGAATCCTTCTACGAACTTGCGGTAGTATCCCGCCAATCCGAGAAATGCACGAACTTGGGTTTGAGTGGTTGGGGCTTGCCAATCTTCGACATCTTTCACTTTTGCAGGATCAACGGCAATTCCTTCGGCTGATACAATGTGACCGAGGAATCCTACCTCCTGTAACCAGAATTCACATTTGCTAAACTTGGCATACAACTGATGCTCTCTAAGCGTTCCAAGAATGGTCCTTAGGTGTAGCTCAGGTTCTTCTTCCGATTTGGAATAAATCAGAATGTCATCGATGAAAACAACGACAAAATTATACAGGAAGTCCATAAAAATCTTATTCATGAGATTCATGAAATAAGCGAGGGCATTGGTTAATCCAAAAGACATGACGGTATACTCGTATAATCCATATCTGGTGGTAAAGGCAGTCTTTGGAATATCCTCTGCACGAATTTTGAGTTGATGATAGCCAGTCCTAAGATCAATCTTAGAAAACACTTTGGCACCGGTCAACTAATCAAACAAATCTTCTATCTTGGGCAAGGGATACTTGTTCTTGATGGTGACATCATTCAACTTCTGATAATCCGTACACAAACGGTTACCTCCATCCTTCTTGTCCACAAATAAGACAGGTGATCTCCATGGTGACGCACTTGGTTGAATCAATCCAATTTCCAGCATGGCATCCAGTTGCTTCTTCAGTTCTTCTTGTTCCGACGGGTTCATACTATATGGTCTCTGGCTATGGGTCCTGTTCCGGGGATTAGTTCGATGATAAACTCGATATCCCGATCTGGGGGCATACCGAGCAAAACATCTGGAAATACATCAGGGTATTCACAGACTATCCGGACTTGGTCAATGGTAGGTTGGGCTATACTCTTCTTGCACTTGAATTGACGAGGTAAGGTTTCAGAGATATGCTCGACTGATATTCCGGCTGTACTGGTCATGGTGATGGCCTTCTTGGCACAATCAATCAATCCTTTATGTTTGGACATCCAATCCATTCCTAGTACTACTTCCAAACCTTTAGTTCCGAGTACTATCAGATTAGCATAAAAATCTATGCCATGGATTCGGATAGGGACGGCTTTGCAAATTTGCCTAGCCTTGGTGGTTGAACCGGGGATTTGAACAATCATAACATGCTTCAGTTTGGTTGGTTGAATCTTACTAGTGCAGGCAAATTCTTCGGTGAAAAATGAATGCGATGCACCAGAATCAAACAACACTCTTGCAAGTATTGAATTAACAGAAAACATACCCAGCACGACGTCTGGCGCTCCTGAGCTTCTTCAGCATGCATAAGAAAAAGACGGCCGTTGCGGTTGAGTGAATTCCCTGGGGCAAACCTTCTTCCTGGCTGAACACGACGCTGCTGCTGAGCTGGGGCATTTGCATTGGGGGCTGCGGCATTCTTCTTGTTGGGGCACTCGTTGGAGTAGTGTCCTTTATTTCCACAGTCATAACAAGTCACTTGCGACTTGTCCTTTGCTGCAACAGGCACAACAATGCTTCCAGTCCTCGGGGCAGTGTTGGTGTTGGCGGTAGAATTGTGGTTGTTGAACTTAGGTGGGGCACGGTTGAAATTGCTAGAGTTGCCGGGGTTGTTGTGATTTCCTCCGGGCCTAGGGTTTCCACGGTTGGGATAGGTCGGACGGTTCATCGGGGTCTGTTGGTTCTCGGGGCAAATCCTAGAGATGGGTTAGGGCGATACTTTGTGGTCTGATGGGTTCCTGGCTGATGCATCATGCGACACTTGCGGTTTTCATTGGCTTGGTTGATCTTTCCTTCCATCTGGATGGCAGATTCGACAAGAGCTTCAATATCAGCAAAGGGGATATTGATTAACACCGTCTGCATCTCATCGTGCAGACCATTCATGAGTCTTTCTTTCTTCTTGGCTTCGGTGTCGATCTCATCCGGGGCATACCTAGCTAATGACAAGAATTTGTCACGGTATTCCACTACGGTCATCCTTCCTTGCTTCAGTTCTCTGAACTCATCTCTCATCCTCTTGATCAAACCTGAGGCACATGGGTTCTGCTGAACTTGACTTTGAATTCCTCCCAGGTCATCATCTGTCCTCTGGTCATGGCACGAACACTGTTCCACCATGCTCTGGCATCTCCGGCTAGATAGTGGGTGGAGAATAGAACTTTCTCGTTGGCTTCCACTCCGGCGACTTATAGGTTATTTTCCATGGTTTGCAGCCAATCATCAGCGTCTAAGGGCTCTTCCGACTTAGTGAAAACAGGTGGGTTGGTGTTCTGGAAATTCTTGAGCTTAGATCCATGGTTGTCCTAGTTTCCGTGGCCTTGATTATTGTGGGCTAGCTGAGCTATCTGCTGAAGGGTGGCTAGTTGGCTTGATGTTCCACTCTTTCAGCTCCGCAGTCAGAAACCAAGATTTGCAGGATCTGAAACTTCGGGTCCGGGGATGAACCACTTCCTCCGTGTGGCATCTGAAGATTGAGATAGATCATGAGAAAAGAGGGAAACTTCTAAGGTTTTGGGATTTTTGAAAAGTTTTTTTTAAAGTTTGACTCAGTTCTTTCTAGCAACTTGCTTTTCATTCATTCATTCATAGCACATGATACAAACACACACCACAACAAGGTAAACAGATGGTTTTAGGAACCATTCTGGAAACTACGATACAGTGGGACCGAATACTACTACACTAGTGCTCAAGTGATACTACTCCTCGAAGTCGGTGTAGTCATCATCCTCATCATCATCGTCGTCATTGATGAAGGCAAAATCCTCCTAATCGGTGAAGAAATCCATAGCCTGATCTTCTAGAAAATCATCATCATCGCTGAGATAGGAGTAGGGGTCTCCACGAAGATCCTCTCCGGCATTCTCCCTTTCTTCCAACTGCATGTCTCTCTCGTGGATGGTCTCCCCCAAAGACTAGATACGGTGGCGAAGACGGGCAATGATGCACTCCTTCTTGTCGAGATGACGGCGGCGAGACTTGCGATCCTTTGCTAACAGGGCGATGGTCTGATCCTTTGTCTTGATAATGGCGGACTTGTGGTTGGAGTAGTCATGACAATTATCCAACTCCTGCTGACGATCGTACATCATGAAGCTAAGGTGGTCCAATTGGGTCTTCAACTCGTGGTGGTATGGGGCTTCTAGTGGTTGTCCATTAGCATCACGCCTTGGGCAAAATTCAAAGCGGGTACCCCTGATCTGATTGATACTCTTCCCGCATAGATGGGCAAGAGCTTCCTGCATGGCCCTAGCAAGTCCATCGAGCCAGTTGTTCTCTCTTAAGGTGAACTGAATTCCCTCAGCAGTGGGAGGTTCAATCTTTCCTCGGAGACTTGCAACAATTAGCCACTACAGATCTTCTCCTCCTTGATCATTGAGCTGAGCTCCGAAGAACTCGGGGTGCGGACGCTCCGGAAGTTCCGAAAGCTGGTCCAAATCCCTCTCAAAGACAAGGTCGCCTCCATTCCCCAACTGATAAAACTTGTTGTACTTCACGTCCATCTAAAAGAATATAAGATGAGTAAGTTAGTAGAGTGATCAAGTGCGTCAATTTTTATGTATTTTGCAAGAGTTTTTGAGGAACATGAATTTTCATGAAAGAATCAAGTGATAAGAATGGGAATAAGTTTTTGTAAATATTTGCTTTCTTTGGTTTTGAAACTAAGTTTTTGATTCAAACATCCAGTCTAACTAGGGTCTCCTATGGTCAGGATGGCTCTGATACCAACTTGTCAACACCTGGATTTTTAATCCCAGATGCCTGTTATGCCATACATCACAATCCCAGGATTACCATTTTTGCGAGACATAACAGAATTGGATACCACAGTACATCATCCATTACAAACCATACATAAGGTCTTACACAAATAATGATCTCATGATACAGTTCTTAATACAACTCAAGCAGCGAAATACGTAATAATAATAGCGTAGGTAAGCTCCATCTTGGGTCACAGCAATGCCGACAATGGGAGATGATCCTAGTTGTCGTAACCTTCCGGGTCCATCCTCCGGTACTCCTCTTCATAGTCCGCCACAGGAATAGCAGACAAAGCCATGAGTACTCTTTAAGTACTCGCAAACTAATACTAACAAGTGAAGGTTTTTTTTGTAGTAGGACACTAAGCTCTATGGTTGTTTTGCAAAAAGCCAGATTTACATCTACTAAGTTCAGAAATGAAGAAAGCTATTGGAAGTTGTATAACACCTAAGTGGGAACTTGTATTTCATATCACAACTCTGTTGTGGTCAAGTCAAAATCTCAAGTCATTTCATAAGTCATTTTGAAAACATCTGACGGGGGAACAGTATGGCCACTCCAACTGTCCATAACCGCGGACGCGGCTATTCGAATAGTTTGACACTATGCAGAGATTGTACACTTTCACCACAACATTCGATACATCCGTCAGGAACAAATCCTGAATTCACCATACTCAGTATGCGGATAGTCAATCCTAACCTTTCAATTACATGCCCTAGTATAAGCACCTCTCCTGTGAGTTTGGCCTCCCAACCATGACTAACTGTCATCTTGGGTACTGCATAGGTGGACAATCTTCACAAGGTAGCCTCAGCTCAGACCTTGGCTGTGAGGGAACTAATACTAAGGTATATAAGTTTCCAGTCAAGCCCTACCAAATTCTCGGGTATTGTGGTTGTATGGTAAAATTGGAATGGTATCGCATCCAGACAACCATCAGTTTTACAAAGGGCTAAGGCTCATGCCTCAACATTTTCATCACCATAAATCATCTGGTGTTCGGAAACACATGTCCAAAACATCTCAATAGAATGATCCATCATTCCAAGGTTTTGATAACCATTTTTCCACCAAGTATTCCCATCTAAGTTGATCAGGTTTTATGCTTAGCACTAGCATCTACAAGTGGGGGTAAGTACTAATGAGGGGTGGTAAACTAGTGGAGTTTAACTAAGTTCAATCTCATGCCTTAGGATGACATAAAGATTATCTAGCTTAGGCCAAATTTTATGCTCTTTATGCAACCTTCAATTATCTTTTTAGTATCTACAATTCACTTAAGTAAACTCTAAGTAATAGATTTGATAAAGAAATAAAGTATAAAACTTGCAATTAAAACTAGGATTGGTTTATCAAGTGGTTATGATCATATATGCTTAAGGCATATAGTTGGCATGGTAACAAGCAAGTATTTGCTTGCACATTCAACTTGATTAGTAAGGTTTGCTAAAGTAGAGTATCTTGCAAGTGTTAGCTTGCACAATTATCAGTATAAGCTTGCTAAGTTAATAGCTTGCAAGGTTAACTTGTATAGTAAGGCTTGCCTTGTGCAGAGCAGTGGTTGAAGTTCTCCTCGGCTTCTTTGTAGTATCCTCCTTCTTCCTCGTATCCTTGGTCGGTACTAGCGTCTATAAATAAATACGAGGTACACAATCACCAAACAATACTTAACTACTTTCAATCATCACACACAAAAAAGGGTCCTATAGATGATCTAGCATCATCACTAACATTACAAGATTAAAGCTTGGTTTAATTCCTTTTATTTTTAGAAAAGTAATTTCTACTCATTGAATAACTACTTAAGATTTAATATTCTCCAAACCAAACATGGGCTCATGTTGACACATGTCATCACCACATATTTTAGTCCATGGGAATGTGATTTAAAGTGGTGTCACAATTTAATAAGGTTTAACCTTTTATTTTACTTAAATAAAGTGACTAGAAATGCCTATGTGGCATTCTTTTATTACTTGAACAATATTTCTATATGTAAACCCAAATGTTTTTACATATTCTGAAAGGTATGATCAAATGTGATTTTTGAGAGTTGGAATCAACTCAAAAGCTATTATGGTTTAAATTTTAAAAATGTTTGAATGCAGAAAAGGCTCTGCCTTGTTATTTTTACCAAGGTTGATCTATACATTCAAATGATTTGAATCCAACGGGATTGGATTCAGCATTTCAAGGCCTTTCTAACAAAATTAGTTTCATTCAATTTGGTTTACTGAATCGAGCTGGGTTGATTTTTGAAACTAGGTACAGAACTGTGTTTGAATTAAAATGGAAAAGTTAAATTCAAACAACTGGGCTGCGCGGGAAACGATACTGGGCCGGCCTGCTAAGCACAGCGCTTACGCGGGCTGGTTTAGTTGATGTCCCCACGCGTCAGTGAGACGAGGGGGTGCGAAGCGGTACGGGGCAATGTGAGCCGTGGGATCTTGTTCTAATCAAACAGCCCTGGTTCATCGTCCACGTCGGTCAGCTCCGGCGAGACAGAACCCTAACGCGGCAGGTGGGGGTCGTCGGGGGCTCACCGCAGCTCAGGCGAGGGTCGGCGAGGCGGGCGAATGATGAAGTCGATGACGGTGAACCTCCTGGTACCGGCAGCTTCTCCTGGGTGGATGAAATCGACGGCGCCCTTCTTCTCTAGAGGCGGCCTGCTCCGGCCAAATTCCGGCGGTGCGCTGCTCGCCTTGCTCCGGGAATGTGGTGGAACGATCAGTGAGGAGAGGGGAGTGAGATGGTGTGAAGAGTTTGAGCGGGGGAGGCTTCTATTTATAGTCTCAACGACGAGACCGAACGGAATGGGCACGCGGCGGTGGCGACATGGCTACGAGCTGCTAGGGGCATGGCCGGTGGTGGCGATCGATCGGTGGTCTCCTGGCGATGCTCTATGGCTTTAATGCGCGTGTAGGGGCGGTGGCAAACGGTCGGGAACACACGATGCTCTGCGAGGCAGAGGCGGCGAACTTGACGGCGAGCGGTGGCTATGGGGCATGGGGGGGCGCGAACGGGATGTCGCGGGCGGCACGTGGTCTGTGGGCGTGTGTCGATGGTGGCGCTCTGGCGCATGCTCGGCATGGTTGCTAGCGAGCTTGGCATGGTCTGTGCATGTGGTCCAGGGGCTGGCAAGGTTCGAGCGCTGGACAGGGGGTGGCGGTGGACGGTGGGCTGTGTCCTAGACATGCTGTTTAGGCTTGGTGCTTGCTCTGGCTAGCTAGCCATGGTCGGCTGGCAAGGGGGTGCTCGGGTTGGCATGGCATGGGGCAAAGGGTAGGGGCTATGGTTTGTCCAAGCACTGGTTGGCACTGAGGGAGACGTGGGTGATCAATGGTGAACATTGCTTAGCCAGATTACTGCTCAAAACAGTGAAGTTAGGCCAGTTTGATTTGTTGCCTCCAAGTGTTTGATGAAATGGCCGCAAGAACTCAAGTTTTGAATTTTGAAAAGCTTTTTGGTGGGTGTGCTAGGTAGGTGCTGGTGAGTCTGCAGATGCTTGGGTTTTGAAAGTTGAGCTTGTTTGAGTGGTTTTCGAAAAAGTGGGATCTTCCCATATGATATAGACACTACTAGAGAAAAGGCTATAGGAGACATGCTTATGCGAGGCACATTTAGCATATGCGCCTCCTATAAAAATAGGCGAGGCGCACTTTGCGATATGCGCCTCTAGTATAAAAATAGGCGAGGCGCATATGATAAGAATGCGCCTCCTATAATCCTATGCAGACAGAATCTAGCAGCCCCATATTATGCGAGGCGCATTCTAGTCATATGCGCCTCCTATATATCAGATAAGCGAGGCGCATATGGACAGAATGCGCCTCGCATATTTTGTGTGGGCCCGCGTGTTGGTAGGTGCACGAATATGTGAGGCGCATATGGCTATATGCGCCTCCTATATTTGATAATATGCGAGGCGCATATGGCTAATGCGCGCATATTCTGTGTGGGCCCGCGTGTTGGTAGGTGCAGGAATATGCGAGGCGCATATGGCTATATGCGCCTCCTATATTTGACAATATGTGAGGCGCATATGGCCATATGCGCCTCAAGTAACTCATCGAGCCCGGCTGGTAGGTGGCGCATGTAGGCGCATATTGCTATATGCGCCTCCTATAATTTGAATTATAGGAGGCGCATATTGTGCAATATGCGCCTCGCATAAGCTGGCACCACTTTTTTCTAGCTTTTTGCACATGGAGGCAACTACCACCCCACTCACTTGTGTCACTTCTTCCTCCTCCACCAAGACAAATCTGGTCGCCCCCCTCCTCCTCCCCACCTCATTTCCCCCATTGATTCACCATAGAAGCTTGCTCAATATCCATTGGTTGACACCCATATGTAAGTGAAGTCTCTTGCTCCTCTAGATCTACAACATGTCCATTTACTTCTCCTCCGGCTCTCTTGCGCAAGTCGTTGTTGGAGGAAGCGTGAAGGCGTTGCTTGCATGTATGCGCGTTGTCGGAGACACCGACTATATGATTGTGTTGTGGTGCTACTTTTTGTGCAGGTATTTCATTTGAGATGTCAATGTTCGCCGGAATGTCGATTTATTTCTTTTCCGGCGAATTTCTGGCACTCGCGGATGTCCTCTTTTTAAGGGAGGTCATGCAGAATTTTTCCGGCGATCCACGTCCATATATGCTCTAATTATTCTCTTGCTCTTTGTACCACGCAGGCGGCCATGGTCCGACCACTGATTAACAAAGCCCGCATGGATAGGTGGATGACATGCGCGAGGGCCGACATGGAACGTGCAAACAAGACAGAGATAAGATGTCCATGTCGGGACTGCAAGCTGATGTATCTGATAAGGCATGATTCCGGAATGCTGGAGTCGCACCTGCTTCGATGTAGTTTCATGGATGGCTACACTCGATGGATACGTGATGATCACGAAGATCAAGATGCCAGTGATGATCACGAAGATCAAGACGCCAGTCACGATCACGAAGATCAGGGTGGTGGCACTGGACATGGACACGAAGATGATCAAGGTGGCGTCGAGCATGGACACGAAGATGATCAAGGTGGTGCCGACCATGATTCGAGCTGGTTGCGAGACCCTCATGTCCAAGATCTGCTTCTCAAGGAGACGAGTAACGCTAGAGCCACCGGTAGAGAGAAGGCTAAACTGGAGCAAATGGAGAAAGACGCGGTCACTCCATTGTTTGACGGATGCAACGACGGGGATACCTGTCTAAATGTAACGCTTAGGGCTCTGGAGATGAAGGCGAAACACAAAATGACCGACGAATGTTTCGACGACAACATTGTATTCTGGCACGATATTCTTCCCAAGAAGGGGAACACATGTCCGACTAGTATCGCTGAGGCGAAGAAAGTCGTGTGCACTCTTAATCTACCGCACGTGAAATACCACGTCTGCATAAATGATTGCATCATCTACCGGGGCGAGGACGCGGAGAAGACCACGTGTCCGGTGTGCAAGACCTCTCGATACAAGAGAGGGACCAAGAAAGCTCCTAGGAAGGTGGTGTGGTACTTTCCTCTAACTCCTCTTTTGCAGCGGTATTTCGCAGACCCTAAGGAAGCACAGCTCATGCGCTGGCACACAGAAAGAAAGAGGCCGGAAGGCGATGATCCGGAGAAGGAGGAAATGTTGAGGCACCCTTCGGATGCTTGCTAGTGGAAGGCGTTGGACCTACAATATTGCCAACATTTTGGGAAAGAGTCAAGGAACCTCAGGCTGGGCGTGAGCACTGACGGACTCAATCCGCTTTGAAGCGAGCAGACACACAAAGACCGCCCGTGTTTGTATGGATCTACAACCTCCCTCCCTGGTTGTGCATGAAGAAGAAGTACGTAACCATGAGTATGCTCGTTCAAGGGCCAAAACAACCTGGTACAGACATCAATCTGTATCTCACGTTGTTGAAAGAGGAGTTGGCCACGTTATGGGAAGAAGGAGCCCGTACATGGGATGCCTCGAGACAAGAGTACTTTGACATGAGAGCGGCGGTGATCACGACGGTGCAAGACTATCCTGGTTACGGATACTTCTCGGGGCAGGTGGTCCAAGGATTCTATGGGTGCATTAGGTGCAAGGATAATACAACGCCAGCTACGTAAAGATCCCGGTCCGAGAAAACCGTGTTCCTTGGGGCTCGAGGTGGCTTCCCAAGAATCACGCTGAGAAAGCTAGGACATCTGTTTGATGGGACGATCGAGCTCGAGGAATCCCACACCGTAAGAGTGGCGGAAATCTACAAGCTGTTGAATAACTGGAAGGAGTGCCTCGCCAGAAAGACCCGTAAAAAGCCGAGCCGCTGTGAAGGTATGGAAGGCGAGGTCTGTTTTCTGGGACTTGCCATACTGTAAGATCCTCCACGTGCCTCATAGCCTTGATCTCATGCATATCACGAAGAACGTGGGCGAGAGTCTCCTTGCCACCCTCCTTAACACTGACAAGACCAAATATGGGCCGAAGGCAAGGAACGACTTGAAGCATATGGGCATCAGGGATGAACTTCAACCACCACCTAGCGATGATGAGGAGGAGGACGAGGTGGAGGAGACAGAAACACAGAATAGCCGTCATCGCAAGGGGAAAAAGGTTAAGAAGGGAGAGGTCAAGCTCAAGGCCTCATGCTTCACTCTGAGTAAGAAGGAGGCCATACAGTTTATGAAGTGCCTCCTCGGAGTCAAATTTCCGAACGGCTACGCGGGGAAGATAAGCAGATGGCTAGACGAGGCGAAGCAGCGCTTCAGCGGGATGAAGTCTCACGACGTCGCCGTGCTAATGACGCAGGTACTCCCGATCGCGATCCGAGGTATAATGGACAAGCACATCCGTGAAACACTGTTTGGCCTCTGCAACTTTTTTGACGTCATCTCTCGGAAGTCGATAGGCATTAAGCAGCTCACGAGGCTACAAGACGAGATCGTGGTGATAATGTGCGAGCTCGAGATCTATTTCCCCCCCGCTTTCTTCGACATCATGCTTCATCTGCTTCTCCATGTCGTGGAGGATATCATCCAGCTCGGTCCTACGTTTCTGCGAAGCATGATGCCGTTCGAAAGGCTCAATGGACAAATCAAGGGATACGTTAAGAACAAGTCCCGTCCAGATGGAAGCATAGCAAACGGCTTCCTGGCCGAAGAGTGCATCTCTTTCTGCTCGAACTTTCTACAAACCGAGACCCCTCTTGGTATGCCATTCAACAAGCACCTCGGGAGGCTCGCTGGATGGGGTCACCGCGAGGGTCGACGTGCAAAGCATGTCGACATGGAGGGCCGAACCAAGGACTTTGAAAGAGCAAACCTGGTCGCGCTGCAACACCTGCAGGTGGTTGATCCATACATACATGAGCACAAGAGTTTATCAAGAATAATTACGCTGATCAGGGGCGCCAGGTCCCGAGGGAGGAAGATGTTATCAAGGAGCACAACTCCGGTTTCACGCGGTGGTTTAGGGAGAAGGTCATAGCTAATCCACCGCAGGGCGAGTACTCGAAGGAAGATAAACTCATATTCTCATTGTCACAGGGCGCCTCGCACAACCTCATGACCTATCAGGCTTACGATATCAATGGATACACGTTCTACACAGAGGAAAAAGACAATAACTGCGATTACTAGAACTCAGGGGTAACAGGGATATTCTACACCGGCGACATCCCGGAAAGATACTACGGAAGGATCGAGGAGATTTGGGAGCTCGACTATGTTACGGAGAAGGTGCCGATGTTCCGTGTCAGGTGGGCCAAGAGCGTCGAGAAAGAAGACCGGTATTTCACCACGATGGTTATACCATCAAAGACCACCAGCGCGAACGCACCCGTAAGAAATGAGCCTTGGGTTTTGGCTAGCAAAGTCGACCAATGCTGGTACATCAAAGACCCGTCAAAGCCTAGCCGGGTTGTCGTCAGGAGAGGCAAAAGGAACATTATCAGAATGGACGGAGTCGCCAACGAGCAAGACTTTGACCAGAACGGCGACCAAGATAGAAGACGGTATGGCAACCAAACACCGTACACCACAACCCTACCTAAGAAAGGACTTCCGTTCAAGAGAAGTAGTGAAGACGTCCCGGACCTAACCTATGCAACCGCGACAAAGAAGGGCAAGAAGACGACCATTGTCAAGAAACGCTAGCGCGCTCCGACCATTGTCAAGAACCGTCGTGTGTGTGGCCTACTATTATGTATCAAAACATTCTTAATTTTCATTATGTGTGTGTTATAATAATATTGCATTGAGAATATTATGTATCGACAAGACACATTCATTGAGAATACTCACTTTTGTTGTTTTAGCAATATTTGAATATTTAAAATATTTGTAGTATATTTTATAGTTCATATTTGTATGCTTTTACATGAAAAATGGCCTTTAAAAAAAATTTCCAAAAAGTTGGCCCCCTTAGGATTCGAACCTGGGTGGCCAGCAGTGAAGGACAAGGCATGTTACCACTAGGCTACTGTGTGATAGTTGATAGAAACTTGCGCACTGCCCTATTTGTCTAGGATTGCATATTATACGAGGCGCATTTAGCCCACATGCGCCTCGCGTAATATTATACGAGGCGCACTTTGCGATATGCGCCTCCCATAACCGGCACACATCGACCAAGTCACACAGCGCTAGCAGCTAGTACATACACGACTTCACATATCTCAGAGGAGGAGCCCGACGCATCGATCGAAGCCGTCGCCGCCGTGGAGGAGCCCGACGCCGCCCCGTGGAGGAGGAGCCCGCCGCCCCATGAAGGAGGAGCTCGCCGCCGCCCCGTGAAGGAGGAGCTCGCCGCCGCCCCGTGGAGGAGGAGCCCGACGCCACCGTCCCCGTGAAGGAGGAGCCCGACGCTGCCGCCCCGTGAAGGAGGAGCCCGACGCCGGCTTCCCACCCACCCACGCCCCCCACCCACCCACGCCTCTTCCCCTCTCTCCGATGAGTCCCCGCCCCCCACCCACCCACACCTCTTCCCCTCTCCTCCCCTTCTAGGGTTTCTCTACCAGGGAGGGTTCTGGGTGCGCTGTATCATGCCCAGATTGGCTAAAGGTGTGTCTGTTCCAAGGTAGACCATGTAAATTTTGATTACCAGGCAACAATGTTCTAGGGAGGGTTCTGGGTCAAATCATACTTCGTTTGGCGCTTGTAGTTGCTGAATGTACAATCACTGTCTTCTTCCTAGTGTCTCCAACTTTACTCTTGATGATTGCTAGCCGCTGAGAGGGTAGCAGCTGTTCAAGTAGCATACCTAACTTTGGGCACAGTTGGGCATGTTGTTTAGATTGTCCTTGGCGAGACCATATGGTATTTCTGACCTGGTTTTGCCATGTTTCTTGCACGAAACCAGGTTAGCTATTGGCACTTTATCTTCAGAGTGGAATTCTTACATGTCCATATGGGTGAATGAAAAACTTAAACCTGAGGATTCATTCAGAACAAGATTCCATGGCTATATTTTCAGACACTTGTGTGCATTTACTAAGATGAATTTGTTATTCTGTTAGACGAGTTTTTCTAGTGCTTGAGGCCGCACTTCCTCTGCTCAAGAGAGTACTTTGGAACTGGAGACGGACTCTGTTTGTTTTGGAGCAGCATGGAGTCCTTTGTTTTTGAGTTGTTGTTTTGCCCTTGCCTGTTGTAGTCTTGTAGACCTTGTGGTGACAATTTTTAGTCTAAACCAAGTGGTGACAATTTTGTTTTCTCTGAACCTAGTGGTGACAATTTTTGAACTTTATTGTGCCCCTGCAGTTCTGTACATTTGAGCTTCTGATCATTTATTCCTTTAGTTCCTGGTAACTGTACTATTCATGCTCAGGTTGTTGACAAGCAAACAGATGATACATAGATAATCCCCTATCTAAGCACAGGTAGTTCATGCTCAGGTTGTAGCTAATTTTCTTGCCCAAGGTTGGACTATAGGAATTGTTGTAGCTATAATTCAGTCGATTCTAGTTTATAGAAATATTGGAACAACCTAGTTTGGTGATCAGTAGTGCTATAGTTTCAGATCAGTAGCTCCTGGTAACTTTACTATTTTCTCTGATTTGGTGATCAGTAGTGCTTTCACATCTTTGAAGTCATGCTTGCCATCTGTATTATTGTAATACTAGCTTAGAGAGTGTAAAACCATGAAGATATATCTGTATTATTTAGCACCTGGTGTTGGAGGATTTCAGTATTTGAAGAGAACCTTTTCTGATACACCTGTTGTTCTAATTTGTGTATACAGGGTTGTTCTGATACACCTGTTGTTCTGATTTCAGTATTTCAGTATGTATGGGTTGGTGCCTCTGTGTATACAGGGTTAATTTGTGTATATAGGGTTGGTGCCTCTGTGTATGTATGTATGGCCTGGAGCATGATATATATACATGGTGTTTGTGTATGTATGCTAGCAAAATGGCTGTGATGATGGCAGTTGATCCTTTTTGTGCAGGTTTTTCTTTTTGAGTTGCCAATGTTTCGCCGGAATGTTGATTCATTTCTGTTCCGGCGAATTTCTGGCACTCCTAGACACAGAAAATTAGCAAAGTTCATGCAAAATTTTCTGTGAATTTTTGTGCTTATTAATTTCATTTATTTGTGTGTTTAGAAATGTCAGATCCGGGCCCTTCTAGCCAGAAGCCCTTTTGGGAGCAGCAGGAGGAGATGGAATCCCTAGAGGCCCCGGAATTTCTTCCGCGGGACGACGAGATGGAGGAGGACGAGGATACCTCGTCGGGCAATGAGGAGATGGGGGACGCCGATGGCGACGCCACTACCACTGATGGCGGCGATGAAGCTACTACAGACGGTGGTAGCGCATCGAAGAAGTCTCGGAAGGATCGGACCCCGATCGTGGTCGACCTCAAAAGGTCCATCATCACAAGCGTGAGCCCTAAAGGTGCGCCTTTGGAGCCAGAAGAATTTGTTGGGGGTTACTCTAACCATCTCGCGGCAATCCTCCGGAACACCATCACGATCAACATGGAGAACCTGAAGGCCGAAGAGAACAAGGGTTTCCTCATCCAGCTTTTCCGGAAGCTGCACGCAAGATACGCGTTCCCGGGTGATGAGGAAAACAAGTATAATAATGACAATCTCAAAGGGAATCCGGTGAACAAGTATGCCCTCGGGAGGATGACCAAGGCCTTGTCAAATTGGAAGGCTCGGGTGAAGAATCTGATTTTCGAGGAGAAGCTAAGTTATCCAGAGCTCGTCAAGAAGGAGCCTCTGGTCAAGGAAGAAGACTACAATGTTTTCAAGGCCAGATGTAACTCCGCCTTGGGCAAGGCCAGGACTGAGAAGGGCAAGAATATGAGATCCCGAAACATTGGTACCCACCATCTCGGCTCCGGCGGTTATAGAGCCGCGAGGCCCAAATGGGATAAGGAGGACGCCGACGCTCGTGCAAAGGGGTTGACACGTCCCTTTGACGACATAAAGGAGGAGCAGGCAAAGAACTTCGTCAGGGCCCGGTTTGCCCCGCCGAAGAAAGGGGGTTCTGATTATTCTTCGGAGCCCGCCGGCCCCTTTGCTCCGAGGGTGACGGACTTCATGCAAAAATATGTAAGTAGTTTGCATGCAAGTCGATTAATTGCATTCATGATTAATCAATGAAGTCCAGTTTTCTGATCAAATGCTTCGCGTTCCTTGTGCGCAGGACGAGGAGTGTAGGAGCTCCTCATCCCAGGGGTCAGCGCCACCGCCTGTCGCCAAGTGGGACACCACTTTTAATAGGGCGCTGAACCGGACCAAGAGTGTCGATCCCCTGGCGGCCCCGTCGGCTGGTCGTGTGGTCGGCTTTGGCGGCATATCATGGTCCGAGTACTATGGCACCCCGGAGCGGAAGGGCAAGAAGGCCGAAAGCGCCGAGGTAAAACTCCTAAGGGAACAGGTGGAAGCCTTTCCAAATATAGTCCAAGATGCCGTGAACAAGGCTGTGTCGGCTGCCGAGACAAAGTTCCAAGAACAAGTCCAGACACAAGTCCAGTCACAAGTCCATTCACAAG
This sequence comes from Avena insularis, assembly GCA_023614405.1. NCBI lineage: Eukaryota > Viridiplantae > Streptophyta > Magnoliopsida > Poales > Poaceae > Avena > Avena insularis. The sequence goes on along the minus strand of CM042685.1, from coordinate 215,098,594 downwards.
TGAACGAGAAGCTCAACACCATCCTTCCCGTCTACATGGAAAAGTACAACAAGTGGCAGAAGGGTGGTAAACGGGGGCCGCCACCGGTTCCCAACCTCAACAGCGCCCAATCGGACAATGTGGCGCGGCCGGAGGCGTTGGTGACTCCTCCAGCAGGGCCGGTGGTGGTGGAGACTCCTCTAGCTCCGGAGCTTAACTTGCCCACTGCGGCGAAGGCGCCGGCCCGCACCACCGTGCCATCAGGCAGCCACTCCGCCACTTGCGTGGTTAAGCCTGTCGGCGTCGGTGCCTCGACATTGGCCGAGTTTGACGCCCTCAAGGTAACTAACTAATTAAAGCGAGAGTTGGGAGGCTCAACCACACCGATGACTTGATCTCTGTTTTTCTAACGCTCGGCCTACATGTCGATCTTTCGCAGGGAGACACTCCTTGCACTCTAATGCATTGGGTGGGCGGCCAGTTGATGGTTGTTGCCAAGGGTACTATTGTTCAACCAGAGAACCGCAAAATGCACAATGTCACAATGCCACCTGACATGATGAGGGTCAAATACAGTATGGTGCTTTCGAGCTACGAGCAAGTGGAACCTCCCTCTCAACCTCAAGGATGGGATGATGAGGACACGACAGTGGTCCTCAATACCGGCTTCGGCTACTTGTACCTATGGCCGAAGAGCCAGATCCGTTTGGGGACAGAGGACCAGCTCAACATCACCCTAGAGGTAGCACAACCAGCACATGATGAAGACTTCGAGATGGGAGACTTGGACAACATGGCACAGAATCCCGATGATGATGAAGAAATTGACCCGAACTACGGTGACCAGTTTGTTAACACAAGGTTTTCTGATTTGTATGAGCCGGGACCATCAGGCACACATCAAGTTGCCGAGACCCAACCAGCACCAGCGAAACCCCCTTGCAAGGTGCGTCTCTTCCCAACTAGTCAGGAGACGCCGCCACCTGTCCCCTTCACCGAGCCTCCAAGGCCAGTAGTTCCTTTGATCAGCCCCGGCACCCTCCATAAGACGGTCGGTGAGGTGAACGCAGTGGCCGAAGCCGTAAAAACAAGAAGGGTGCAAAAGGAAGCCTAAGGGTGATCGGGGCCAGGATCCAAATCCTCTTTTCCGGACGGCCACGTGGGGCAAGCCAGGAATCAGCAGCACGTGGCAGGTGTACCGATGATGTGTAAATCGATGCTCGAGGTCGCAGGCTCGCATATGCGTAGTATTCATTATGGATGTCTCACAATTGAGCAGTGCCGCATTCGCGACAACGATCAGTCGTACCTCGTTTTCAAGGCTAAGGTGCCTTCTCATATGCCATGCTTCGTCACTGTACCCCCCGGGGATATCTTCTACGTGCGGCATACCGACCTGTTTGACATGTTGAACGGGTTTCGACTGCACAATACCCTGGTCCGGTTGTTCTCCCTCAATATGGCCATGGAGATCACCAGAGACAAGATCCCGGGCATCCAGATAGTGGATCCCTACTTCATGCGTGACGCCGTCCTGAAAGATGCTGAGGCCATAGATCTGGCGACCGACTACCTCTCAAACTTCCTGCAAACATACTCGGACAAGGATGTGATTATCCTTCCCTACCATCCCATCACAGAGGATGATCGGACAGGCTGTGTGCTCATAAGCTTGAATTTGAAACACTCAACAGCCTTGTACCTCGACTCAAACAGTGCGATCCAAAAAAACTACACCAATATCAAGAAAATTCTTGATGGCGCTCTCATCGGTTACGTCGCAGCGGGAGGCGTCAAACCGGCAAGGCCACATGTAAAGTTCGGCGCGCACGTGTTCCGCCACACGACGAAGTTTGCCTGCGTCAAGCAGCCGCCTGGCAGTGGGAAGGATGCCTTCTACGCCATTTACCACATGAAGGCGTTCTTCAATGACATGGAGACCAAAACGCTGCCATCTGACCTTGTGAAGTGGGCTGAAAAGCTTGCATGCATACAGGCTCGCAACCTCAGGCAACACTTCTTCAACATCCAGGAGGAGATCGCGACAATCGTGTACTGTGGAGTCATAAAAGCGGAGGCACCTTCCACGGCGGCTATACACCGTCCAACAGGGAGATAGACGAGCGCTTAAGCGCAAAGGGTGACGGCAGGATGTTCATGCAAATGGCGAAAACTTCGGTCGGGCTTCATCAATGCCCCCAAAGCCGACTCAAGAGACGAAGACTTCATGATTGCATTGCACAGGTACCTAGCTGTTAGTTCCGAACTCGTGTTGTAACCTCTTATCACTATGTTAAACTTGCCTAGCAAAACCTCTAGAATATGTTTCGTCAACCGTTGAACTTGATTGTGAGAGACACTAGCTAGTTATTTGTGTTACGAACTATTTTAAGTGCTTGTTGCTTTTTATTTGTCATTGCTTCCCTACTTTCTTGTGGTTTGCTTTCTTTGTCTTTCTTCGAAATGCCGATGATTAGAACGTGTTGTGGTGTCACGTGTATGACTATGCCGCTGTTCGATCTTGTGTGCCAAGTAGACTAGTAATTTGGGCATATACTCTACTTGCCGCATGAGATCAAACAACGAGCATTGTTATTTCTGTGCCCAATCTAAGTATGAGGCACTAATGCAAGTCATTCTTGGTTTGCTTTTTTTGGTCTTTCTTCGAAATGCCGATGATTAGAACGTGATTTCTTACATTTTGTTGCACCCATATATATATATATGCATGATTCTATCTTGTGAACTGCTAGCTATTGCTTTCCACTAACATAAGTAATATCATCTTTATTATGTGTAGGAGATGCCGAGGTGTTATGTCGTGTACGTCGATCGGGTTCCAGGTGTGTACGAGGAGTGGAAAGACTGCCAGAAGCAAGTGAACAACTTCTCGGGCAACAACTACCAAGGCTATGAGAGTAGAGAGGTGGTGGAAGAGAAGTGGAGGAGGCATGGAAGGAAGAAGTGGAGGAACTTCCTCGTGATCACCACCTTGTTTCTCTTCATTGTAGGTTATGTGTTCTACTTCATCTAGGTAGAGCTACGTCGTTGGAGTTGTAATGTGATTGTGAACTTGTACTCGAAGGTGTAATGTGATTGTGAATTTGTACTCGGAGGTGTGAACTTGTGGCACAAACATTTGATGTATGAACTTGTATGTCATGATTGATGTGTAATGTATTGTATTCATGTTGGTTCTATTATGCTTTGGCAAATTGCATGTTTTTGAAAAATTCTGTGCTCTTTATACTGTATTCTGGACTATATTGTATATTTGAATATCTGTATATTATTATTTATAGTGGTCTGTAAAACTTGAATTTCAAAAATATTACCGGAGGCGCATATAGGATACTATAGGAGGCGCATATACTATAAATATGCGAGGCGCATTCTGAAACATATGCGAGGCGCATATGATATGCGCCTCCTATACTTCACATATGCGAGGCGCACATCGATATGCGCCTCGCATATTATTATGCGAGATATGCGCCTCGCATATGTGAAGTATAGGAGGCGCATATCATATGCGCCTCGCATAAGAAATACCCGAGGCTTGAAGCTAGAGGCGCATGTGATATGCGCCTCGGATAGGCTTTTTGGTGCGCCTCGCATAGGCTTTTCTCTAGTAGTGAGATTTAATTTTAAACTATCCTTTAAACTATGCATTCAAATGTTTTTGGATGATCACAAGGTGGGACTTGATACTTTGTTATGAGTACTATCAAGGGGTGCAAAGATCCAAACAAGTTTCTGTTAAGTTTTGAAAGTTAGAGACAGCCAAAGTAGGCATGGGAGTTAATTTGGCCAAAGTGACCATTCCTTTATTTTGTTTGTTTTGATTTATTTGTCTTTGGGAAAAGTGTGGGGATTGTTTAGATGATGTTTATTTCACCTAATAATCCTTCTACAAGCAAATAAACACATAAACAAGGCAATTCAAAATAATTCAAAATGGGATGCATACACACATGAATGCTTTCTCATTTTATTTTAGAAAAGTTTTTGTTAACCCTAAATTTGATGATTATAGTTTGATGATTCTAGTTTAATATTTTTGGGATGTTACAATTCATAATAAGTAGTATGTAACTAAGTCTACTCAATAGTCATTGCAAGCTATGAAGAGAAACCAACTCAATAATAATAAGTAGCATGAAACATTAACATAAGCAACATTGCAATGCTCATAATAAGGTATGATAGAGTGGTATCTCGCTTGCCTTTGTTTGAATAGCACAATATAAATGCTGAGGCACCTCTGAAGTTCACATGAAGACTAGAGATAAAGATATGAGAGATACAAGCATCAAAGTCATGACATAATTAACCAAGTTTTGGAACAAACACAAGAATGACAATTATGCTCTCAAGAAGGTGCTCATAGAATAAGTGGTGACTCAACAAAGTTGTGAAAATGGTTTTGAAAGGTTTGAAAGGCTTCCCAATGCTGAAAGGAAGGTACTCGTTAGCTTTGAGATCTCATTGCCCCTATCATAGGTATCTTCATGTGGTTAAGGTGAAAGTGAGGTCCACTCTGAATCATATGCTTGACAGATCATAGACTGAAAATCCCAAGTCCCTTGAATACGAGGGTCGCTCCGCATGATACTTAACTTTGGTCACCTGAAAGTTCTTGTCATTGTAAATACATGCATATCATCGAGAACCGCCAACGAGGTACCCCTTGCATATGGTATAAGAGCTTTCCCATAACCAAAATGACAAGGCAAGCAGACAATGAGCATCTTAGCAATCTTTTTATTTACCATATGCATAGCTTTTTATTGAGGATGCTTCCTAGATGTTCATTATAGTGATGCTGCAAGTTTCCACCATTATTAGGCATGGCTTAGGCTAGCGGCCCAGGTGTTTCTCTAACACAATGTATAAACTCCGTGAACTCACAACCTCCCCTTTTATTTCACATCATCGACATCCGTAAACAAAAGAGCAAAGTATCAACTGGATGAGATATCCAACAGGTGTTGAAAGCGTTTCCCGTGACAACACGGTTCTGCTGACTCCCAACATATAATAAGCAAGCATATAACTTTCATAGACTAGTCACAATGGTTCAAGATTATTAAGTGCAAGGAATAAAGTGTGCCATCAAGTTCATGAGAGCTTTACTAACTAACTTTATCAAAACAGACAAACATTTTATTTTGGAAGAAAACACGACATAAATAAAATATGCACTGAAGTAGAAAATGATGCTAATAGGTATGGTTTTGGGGAGTTGGAAGCACAGGTAGAGCACATACTCAGTGCAAGTGAAGGCTAGCAATAGAGAGGGAGCGACAAACGAGAGAGTAATAGCTATCATAATCATGCTTACAACAAAACATGACTAATTATGGCATGAAAGTGATACAAGAACTCTGAGGCAAAATAAATCATCGAGGCTTACTGACTATTGATTAGTCATATGCATGCGTGAGCATGTGCCAAGTCGATTCACATGAATAGTCAGAGGAGGATGCCACAATGTCATACCAAAGTATGAATAAAACAATGCAAGCAAACATTCATATGACATGCTACAAACTATTAGCAAGCTGGAGCTAATCATAGACAAGCAAGAACTACTAAGCATCCATAATGACATACACCTTACACAAACAGGCTAAGAATGCTCACAATGATGAGTATATGTACAAAAATGAAACAAAGAGTTCGTTACCAGCCTCTTACCACACCTCGAGTTATCTTAATCTTCATTATTGCCCCGGGGATGCCATGTTGGCTCTTCGACATGGACAAGTTGGGGAATGACGAGTGCGCACCTGTGAGGGTGATGCCATCGCACACCCCGGAGCCCACCTCGCCATCCAACCGCTGCGTTACATCTACCCCTGCCGGCACTCTGCCTGTGCCACGCCCTAAGACCTTGGGTGAATTCCTGGATGCCGCCAAGATGCGATCTGACGCACTTCTGCTAGCCCCTCCAGTGCAGCGCCGCCTCATGGCGCTTAAATTCCTACCCCGACGCAGCTCGAGGATCGCGAAGCAGCCAGAGGGGGCTGAACTCGGAACAGAAGGCTGTCCGCAACCTCCTTAGGAAGTTGGGCATCATTTCCGAGGATGAGGCTCCCTCCGACGCTGCCCTTGAGGCGTTCCACAGGATGTTCGAGACTCCTCTCACGGACGACATGATCGAGGCGGTCGGCGAGCTCAATGGCTGGAGCCTTTCCGCGATTAGAGGGTGCGCGCCGCAGTCGCCAGGACCGGCATGAGGAGTGGGTGGCCACCCTCTGGTGGTCTAACCAGCTGGTCCCCTTCGGGTGTTTCGGCTGTTACGATGTTGTACAATCCTATTGTTTGGGTGGGCAACGTGCGTGGTCTCAATGATCGCGCACGACGCTCGGGTGTTCGGAGCGTAGTCACTACGACTAATGCGTCCATTGTGTGTATGCAGGAGACTAAGCTTGCGGTTGTATCACTTTCTATTGTTATGGAAACCCTAGGCGCGGATTTTGACGCTTACTTCTGCTTGCTGGCGACCGATACTAGAGGTGGTATTATCATAGCTTGGAAGAGTACGATGGTGCAGCTCGATAGCGCGCATGTGGATGTGAACAGTGTGACAGACCGCATCTCGTCCGCCACTGGCTCCCCTTGGTGGCTCACCTGTGTCTACGGGCCTCAGGATGACACGGCCAAGATTGCCTTTCTTGACGAACTGCGGGCGATCAGAGTTGCGCATCAGGGCCCCTGGGTCCTCTGCGGTGACTTTAACATGATCTACCGCGACGAAGACAAGAATAACGGCAACCTTCACCGCCGCATGATGGGCCGCTTTAGGCGGTTCCTAAGTGACTGCGTGCTGAAGGAGGTTTACCTCCATGGCAGGAGATACACGTGGTCCAATGAGTGCGAGACCCCCACGTTGGTAAGACTTGACAGGGTGTTCTGCATGGCCGACTGGGACGAGATGTACCATAGATTCTCTTTGCGCTGTCTCTCGACGTTCATCTCGGACCATTGCCCACTGCTCCTGGACTGCACACCGGTAGCCGCCGGGAGAGGTCGATTCCAGTTTGAGCAATTTTGGTTGAGGCTGGATGGCTTTGAGGAAACTATTACCTCGGCCTGGACGGCGATTGATGGGGATCCGGACCCCTTCAAGAGATTGGTCGTTAAACTCAAGCGCACTGCCCGACAACTAATGAGTTTGGCGGAAAAGAAGGTGGGCTCGGTTAAACTGCAGCTCTCCACGGCGCGGGAGATCGTCTATCGCCTGGATGTGGCCATGGAGGATAGACCTCTCTCGCCGGATGAGCACGCCCTTCTCACCAGCCTAAAGCGAACCTACCTGGGTCTGGCCTCGCTCGAGCGCACGATGGCACGCCAGCGAGCCAAGATTAGGTGGTTGGCTGAGGGTGACGCCAGCACGGCCTTTTTCCACCAACACGCCTCTTAAAGGAAGTGGAAGAACGTGATTCGTAGCCTTAACGTGGATGGCTCCATTTCCATGGAACATGCCAACATGGCAGAGGCTACCTATCACCACTTTTAGGGCCTGCTAGGGACGGGGACGGATCGCCAGTACTCGCTGGACCTAAATTTTCTAGGAGTCGCAGCTGAGGACTTGTCAGATCTAGATGGCCCCTTCTCGGAAGAGGAGGTGTGGGAGGTGGTGAAGGCATTGCCGCATGGAAAGCCGCCGGGGCCCGATGGTTTTACGGCGGAGTTTCTCTAGCGCTGCTGGGGGACTGTTAAGGAGGACTTTATGGCCGCCTTCGACAAGCTATACTCCATGAACGGGCGCGGGTTCCAGGCTCTCAACCAGGCCCTGGTCATTCTGCTCCCCAAACATAGCGAGGCAGCTTCGCTGGGAGACTATAGACCGATCATCCTCATCCACATCTTCGCCAAACTCGGGGCAAAGGTGTTGGCTACGAGGCTGGCCCCCAAGCTGGCGACCCTGGTTGACCTTAACCAATGCGCCTTCAACCAGAAGCGCTGCATACATGACAACTTCATGCTGGTTCAGCAGACGGCACGCCTGCTACACCGGATCAAGGAGCCTAGAGTGATGCTGAAGTTAGATATTGCTAAGGCATTCGACTCAGTGTCATGGGCGCTGCTGCTTGAGGTGCTGCAGAAGGTAGGATTCGGCCCCAGGTTTCAGGAGCTGGTGACTATTCTTCTCGCCACCGCCTCATCGTGGGTGATGCTCAATGGTGAGCCAGGACCACCGATCTGGCATTGGAGGGGCCTGAGACAAGGGGATCCCTTGTCGCCTATGTTGTTCATGCTCTTCATAAACACGCTTAATAGGATGTTGTCCAGGGCCTCCGAGCTTGGGATGCTGAGACGCATTACGAACCGAGACCTGGTCTCTTCCGTCTCCCTCTACGCGGATGACGTGGTGATTTTCTACCACCCGGACGAGCCGGAACTACGCACGGTGCATGCATTGCTAGAGCTCTTCGGGGAGGCATCGGGGCTGAGGACAAACTTCTCCAAGTGCTCTGTCTCTCTGATTGCGTGCTTGGATGAGGTGGCCCACCAGGCCGCGACAGTGATGGGATGCCAGCTGGTGCCATTCCCGGTCAAATACTTGGGGATACCCCTCTCCCTCCGCCAGATCCATGCCTCGGCGCTACAACCTCTTATCGGTAACATTGTGTAACTACCTCGGTGAATTACGCTCCTAGTTACAAGCCTGGATGAACGGAAATGGTTGAAATAGTACGGTGGGGCCCAAATGCCACTCACAGGTAGACCTTTCGGCCGTCCCAACCATTTCCAAACATCGGGACAAGAACGGGCGGCGTAATCGGCAGGCGAAGGGATCAACTACATACACAAATGAGTATGTATGCAAGCCACCATACAAGAGTACATCAGAGCCATTCCATCTAAAAGAAAGGAAAATATAGCAACGCCATACGGCAAGATCCAAATATCCTAGATAGATATAATAGTTTAGGATATCTCCTCATACATCAAACATCAGAGTATCAAGCGGAAGCGGAAGACAAAATCCGAGTACGGATAAGAAGCAAATCGGCATAAGATGCCCCATAAATAAGCAGATCCCGCCCACAGATCTCACGGATCCCCGTTCCCGGAATCTCTACACCGAATGATCGTTGCCCACATCGTCCGTCTCTTCCACCCAGTATCCATCTTGCGAGTGTACCTGTTCATCTGAACCAATAATTTATCGTGTGAGACCCTAGGGGTACTCAGCAAGTCTTTATGCCTCTAAAGGGGACACAACCAGGGTGACGCAATTGCAGCAAAAGATAAACCCTAGCAATTCTATAGATACTCGCTAACCATCCGCCTAACCAGAGATAGACGGATGTCCGTGAATTAATAACAACAGTTATAACAGTTATAACGGTAATCTCCACAGATCCATCCTCCTCCTCGCTTACCGACGAGGAAGCGGACGAACACCCCCCTTCCGTTGGCAGTTTTATTATCCATTCCATGAGTGTTGCGCTATTTACTAGTCAGGTACCTAGTCTATTCAAATTAAAAGCGGTACTTTAGTTATGCTTGTCTATGATCGAGAAACTGTGCTCCAAGTCGTCCATAACCGCGGACACGGCTTTCAGAAAGTTTTACCCTGCAGGGGTGCACAAATAGCAACACACACTCGATATGCCTCGGAAAAACCAAATCAAAACCCAACGAGGCAGTCACGACAAAGCAATTACAGGATTCAGAAATATTTCAGGGGGCCACCCCATTAAGCTACCCGCGACGAAGCTGGCCGGCTACGAGACGGACTCAAGGTTTGGGTGGACGGCTGTAAACGACTGGGAACCCGAAAGTGTGACTGGGCTTGTCGATACCGCGAAATCGTGTCCCGGCCCTAACAAGACAAAGTGCGACTGCACAATTTAAATAAAGCAGTAAAGCATGGCATAAGTACAGGATAGTAAATAAAACCTCAAACTAGTTTGTGGCCCCAAGAAATAAGAATGAATCAAGCTCTGGCTCAGGGGGTTCATAAGCCTCCCGGATGTGGATAGCGCGAATATTCAAGGAACAGGAATCAAGTACTCGGGGTCCTACGGGACACAAGTGAGCCTAAAAAAAACCAAATAGCAAATATGGCTCACCGGTGCCACTTTCATTAATTATCCCATTACTACTCAGGTTAAGTTGTTTAGGTACCTCGTTATCCATCAGACACTCACATACCCTACACATGCTGTTCTACGACTCGCATGGCTCAAACAACTCCTGTAGTAAGGGCTCATGGGATGGAGGAACAAGCTTCGGTGGGGTTTAAAAGTAAAGGCTATGCAATACTTGGGATTCAATTTAATGCAATCGCGACTCAATGATGCAAGAATAAGAAAGAGGCAATAGGTACTGTATGTATGCAAGCATGTGGTAGTGCTTGCCTGGCAGCTCAGTTGAAGCAAAGGATGGATCTGGGTAGTGCTCCTGGTTCTCTTGGTATATCCCCTGCTCAGCGTCTATTCGAAGAAGAACCAAACAAACAAGGGCCAACATAAATAAAGTGCACAAGCATATGAATAAAATGTGACAAGCAAACAATCATGCCATGATGAATGATGCACAATTTGCATGGCAATAAGGTAGCATGGCATGGGTGAGGTGTGGAAAAACAATAATAAAGCATTATATTGGGTTTTGGCCACATTTTATTCACAATTAAGTTGCTGTCCACAATATATTTATATGATGCATGCTTCAAAACAAACCATGGAATGCATAAACAGAAAGGTCTCGTTGAGCTAAACATTTTAGACATATTATTTATTAAATTTGGAGTTATAAACCAAAAGTTATTAATTAATTAAGGAAAAGGGCATTTTAATGTAATTTTAATTAACTTGGAAAATAAAGTGTTCTAAATATTATTTGAAGGCCATATTTGAATTCCTCATATTTTTCTGATTTGAAAACATATATTATCTGCATTATTTGGATTTATATTTTAAAAGATATTTTAAAACAGATTTCAATTTGAATTTGATTTAATTTGGAAAAGATTTGAATTAAACCAGAAATCAGAAAGTCTTTTTGTACTCAGGAACAACTAACCCCAGCCACTGACGGGTGGGGCCAGTGCTGATCGGGCGAGGCAGCGTCGGAAACCCTTTTTTCACCCATGAGCTAAGCAGCGCGACAGTGACCAGCGGGCCCGAGCCGGCGATCCCACTGCAGTGGTTGGGCCAGCGTCGGTGACACGTCGACCCGAGACGGCGGGTTGAGAAAGCATAAAGTAGGGAGCCTTTTATAAAACGCATGGCGAGGCAGACGGGTGGGGTCGGCAGGAGCGCGGGTTGGGGAAAACAAAACGGGAGGGGGTTTTCTGCAAAACGTCGCCGCGACATTGTTTTTCTTCCTCTCTCTCTGACAAAAAGACAGTGGCAGCACGCACGGCACGGGGCTTCGATCTCGTGACCTAGGGCTCGAGCGCGGAGGCGGTGGCCACTGGGCTATGCGGGGGTAGCTGTCAGGGAGGTGGGCGAGGACTAGCTAGGGTTTCTGCGACGCCTTCTGGCGAGGAGGACCGCCTTGGACGCCCGGCGCTCGTCGGATTGTCGATTGTGCGCTGCATGCAAGCAATGGCGGCGAGCGTGTCAGGTGGGTGGAGAGGCTCACCGTGAGGGCGTCGGTGTAGGTGGATCGGGCTGGGAGGCAGGGGATCGTCGACGTGGCTCGCGGGCCGGAACTAGGGTTTCACGTCGGCCTCGGCGGGGAACTCCGGCGCTGGTCCTTCTCCTCCTCGACGGCGGATACGGGACGATGCCGGGGAAGCAGAGGAACGTCCTCAGCCACTCCCACGACGACCACGCTGGCTGGAGCGATGAGGGGCAGGGGGCAGGCGCTGCTGGCGTCAGTGGCCAGTAGAGAGAGGGGAGGAGGGTGAACTCTGGGTGGATCTGGGCTAGCAGAGGAGCGTCGGGGGGAAGGAGATAAGGCAGAGGAAGGGAGGATGCCGTGGGGAGCGGTAGATGGGGAAAAGGTGGCCTCGGTGCCCTTTTTCCTCCTACCACCTCACGTGCTCGAGCTGGGACAGAGGCAGGGCAGGTGGGAGGAGGCTTCCAGGTGGGGTCGATGTGAGGGCAAGGAGGCAGGGACAAGCTCGGGCTGGGGGGCCCTATGGCATAGAGAGAAAAGAGAGAGGGAGGAGCTCGGGTTGGAGCTAGGGTAGGAGCTCGGTTAGGGTTTAGGTTTGGTGGGTAGCTAGGTGGCATGGTGGGGCCAGATAGGGTAGGGCATGGTGGTGTGGCTCGGCTAGGGAGAGGAGATATGAGGGAGGGTACTTAGGGTTTGGTTAAGATTAGGTATAGATTAGGGTTTAGGAGAGAGGGGTGGGGGTAGACGGTGATGAGGTAGGTGATGGTCTAGGGCTTAGAGAGAGATGGATGGGTCCTTTTTGACTAGATCAAGGATGATCAACCAAGCTCAAGCAAGGTAGCCAGAGAGGGAAAAAAGAGAAAAAGGGGAAGATGGCATAGATGGATATGGTGATGGGGTTCTAACAAGATCAACTAGACCAAGCCAAAAGAGAGAGATAGAGAGAGAGATGATCCACTCAAAAACAAATAAAATCCAAATGACAAGCAAAAGGTGGTACTTGCATGGCCCATGCAAAATATTTAATGCCATGTTGATTCTTGTGAAAACAATATTATTTCATGGCATTATTATTATGCATTCCAAAATTGGAATAAAAGCCAAGCAAAAGAATTGAGAAGGAATTCCAAGTGGAGTAGACGGAGATGATCACATTGGAGTATAATTGGGAATTACTAGTGTGTATATTCCACTAGATGATTATTAGTCACAAAAATATTCCAACATGAGCATAATTCCATGATAATCCATATGGAAGCTAGGAAAAGGGTTCCACTCACAAGGCATGCAAAGATGGCCATGTGGCTCTCATATATCAATAATGTGAAAACAACATGATGCCAAGATGAGACCATGTGGAAAAGGATTGGATCCATCCCAACCCACATGAGCTGGAGGTAAAACCAATAAGTGCCAAGCTCATATTTAGTTGGATGGTGGAATTATAAGGTGGTGAAATGAAAGGGTGGTGGAGTTAATAAGAGATATGCCCCCAACTCAACTTGGGCATTTAAACAATATATCAAGAACCAAATACAATATCAAGAGGCAAATTCAATTAATAATGCATATGAGATAAGAACCAAATCAAAAAGGGGGTTTTATATGATGGTCAAATGCAAGGAGGCATGATGACATGAGCATGATATAATGATGATGCAACAATTATATATTTGAAGTAGCCATTATATTTCTAGACCAAGTAGCATTACAATTGTTAGACAATTGGGATGCTACAACTCTCCCCCACTAAACAGGAATCTCGCCCCGAGATTCTAGGAAGACGAAGACACAAAGAGGGTAGGATACTTGGCACGGAGCTCATCTTCACGTTCCCAAGTGGCTTCATCAACGGAATGGTGCGACCACTGCACCTTGCAGAACTTGATGGACTTGTTGCGAGTCCTTCTTTCTGCGACTTCAAGGATTTTTGTGGGGTGTTCTTGATAAGACAGGTCTTCTTGGAGATTGATAAGCTCATGGTCCACGGTCCTGCCGGGATCCTTGAAGCACTTCTTGAGTTGAGAGATGTGGAAAACATCATGGACCTTGAGTTTTTCCGGGAGCTCAAGAGCATAAGCAACTTCTCCTCTTCTTCCACGAACTTTGAAAGGACCGATGTATCTAGGAGCCAGCTTTCCTTTGATACCAAAGCGGTGCGTGCCTCTCATGGGAGTGACACGAAGGTAAACGAGATCACCAGGGACATACTCCATGTCCGTGTGCTTCCTGTCATAATTGCTCTTCTGGCGACTTTGAGCAATCCTCAGATTTTCAAGAATGATGTGAACCTTCTCCTCCGCTTGAGTCACAATGTCAGGGCCAAACAAGATTCTTTCACCTGCACCCGACCAACCAATCGGAGTTCTGCATTTGCGACCATAGAGAGCCTCAAATGGTGCCATCTTTAGACTTTTCTGGAAGCTATTGTTGTAAGAGAATTCAGCATAAGGAAGACATTCTTCCCACTTCATGCCAAAAGAGATGACGCAAGCACGAAGCATATCCTCCAGAATCTGATTGATCCTTTCCACTTGTCCTTGCGACTGAGGGTGGTAAGCTGTGCTGAAGTTCAACTTTGTTCCCAAAGCATTTTGGAAACTTTCCCAGAACTTGGATGTGAAGATGCTTCCACGGTCTGAATTGATCTCGAGGGGAACCCCATACAGAGAGACAATTCTGTTGATATAGAGCTCCGCCAACTGAATTGCAGAAATGGTTTCCTTGACGGGGAAGAAGTGAGCCACTTTAGAAAGCCTGTCAATGACAACAAAGATTGCATTGTTGCCCTTCTGCGATCTCGGAAAACCAGTGATGAAGTCCATCTCTACTTTCTCCCATTTCCATTCCGGGGGTTTCAATGGTTGTAGAAGACCGGAAGGTTTCTGATGAACAGCTTTCACTCTGCGGCAGACATCACACTCTGAGACATACTTGGCACAATACCTTTTCAAACCAGGCCACCAATATTGTGTTTTCAAGTCCATGTACATCTTTGTGCTGCCAGGGTGGATAGAAAGAACAGAATCATGCGCCTCCTTGAGAACTTGCTCTCTCAAACCCGGGTAGTTCGGAACAAACATCCGGTGTTCAAAGAAAAGCGTGCCTTGATCATCGACGTGGAAGGACTCATACTTCGGAAGCTGAAGCCTAGAGATGATCTTTCTTGTGTACGGATCACCAAGCTGAGAAGAGCGAACCTTTTCTTCCAAGAGAGGTGTTGCTAGAAGGTTCTAGAGATACCCTTGTTCCACAATTTCCAGGTTGAGCTGACGGAATTCCTCGCACAAGAGAGGCTGTTGTTCTTCCATCATGAGGTTGTTGACATAGGCTTTGCGGCTAAGAGCATCTGCCATGACATTAGCTTTGCCCAGAGTGTAGTTGATGGTCAGATCGAAGTCATTGATTGCTTCAATCCATCTCCTCTGCCGAAGGTTGAGATCAGGCTGAGTAAAGATATACTTCAGACTCTTGTGATCAGAAAAGATCTCACAACGGTTGCCAAGCAAGTAGTGCCTCCATACTTTCAAAGCAAAGACAACTGCTGCGAGCTCGAGGTCATGTGTAGGATAGTTGATCTCATGCGTCTTCAACTGGCGAGAGGCATAAGCAACAACTTGTTTTTCTTGCATAAGGACCGCACCCAATCCATGCAAAGAGGCGTCACAGAATATCTGAAACGGCTTGGATGTATCCGGAGGAACCAAGACTGGTGTGGAAGTGAGCTTCTCTTTGAGTGTCTCAAAGCTTGCTTGACATGCAGGAGTCCAAAGGTATTTCTTGCCTTTCTTGAGGAGATCGGTAAGAGGCTTCGCTATCTTCGAAAAGTTCTGAACGAAGCGACGGCAATAACTAGCCAAACCAAGGAAGCTCCGCACTTCTTTGACATTTACAGGAGGAAGCCATTCAACAATTGTCTTCACGGTTTCCGGATTGACTGCAATGCCCTTGGCAGAGATGACGTGACCAAGATAGGTAACTTGAGGCAGCCAAAACTCACACTTGGAGAACTTTGCATACAAGCGGTTCTCATGAAGTTTGCTTAGGACACACCGAAGGTGTTCTTCATGCTCTTCTTGTGACTTAGAATAGACTAGGATGTCATCCAGATAGACCACAACGAACTTATCAAGATACTCCATGAAAACCGAGTTCATGAGCCTCGAGAAGGTGGCAGGTGCGTTGGTGAGACCGAAAGACATGACCGTGTACTCATACAGGCCATAGCGGGTGGTGAAAGCTGTCTTAGGAACATCTTCCTTGCGAATCTTGATTTGGTGATAACCACTTCTCAAGTCAAGCTTAGAGAATACCACAGCTCCAGCTAGCTGATCAAAGAGATCATTAATCCGCGGAAGGGGATATTTATTCTTGATGGTTTTAGCATTGAGAGCCCGATAGTCAACACAAAGTCTATCGATCGATCGCTTCTTCACAAAGAGAGTTGGGCTACCCCAAGAAGAAGTACTATGCTGAATGAAACCCAACTTCTCTTGTTCATCAAGCTGACGTTTGAGTTCAGCCAACTCAGCAGGACCCATCTTATAAGGCCGCTTGGAGATAGGAGCGGTACCAGGTTCAAGCTCAATAACAAACTCAACCTCACGATTCGGAGGCATACCTGGCAACTCTTCAGAAAGACATCCGGGAACTCAGACCACGGAACACTCTGAATAGCTTCCATAGCATCAACATTCAGAGCGCCAAAGAGAAAAGCTGGATAGCAGTGAGTCGACTTGGAGAATAGACTATATGGCCTTGAGAATCTTCAAAGAAACCGAGCGTTCAGCACAATCAATCACAGCTGCATTTGCTGTCAACCAATCCATGCCCAAGATGACATCAATGTCAGAATTGCCCAGAACAATTAAGGACACCGAGAACGAAGAGCCACCAATCTCAATTTGATTGCCATGGCTGATATGAGCAGCCCTCATGTTTGAACCAGGAGATAGAACCATTAACCGCTTGAGGAGAGGATCCAACGCTAACTCATTCTCATTTGCAAACTTGTGAGAAACAAAAGAATGCGATGCCCCAGAATCAAACAAAACTCGTGCAGGGACTGAGTTAACGGGAAGCATACCCATCACAACTCAGTGCATGCTCAGCTTGGCGTTGATGCAGTTGGCACGAGCAACAGTAGACCCGGGCTTGGTGTTGATGTTGAGAGCCCGAGGTGGTGGTGCACGAACCAAAGGAGAGCTTGCCGCAGATCTTGCAGGTGGTGGAGGAAGAGCCTTGTTCTTCATCGGACAGTTCCATTGTTGATGCCCAGAGTCTCCACAAGTGTAACAAGCACCAGGTGGACGTGGAGCAACGTAGCCAGGGACTCCGCCAGGCGCTCCAGGGTAGTGGTGGTTGTAGCCCCTGGGAGCAGCAGTGAGGAAGTTTGGTGGCCTTGCCGCGTAGCTTGAAGGTCTTGGTGGAGCCGGAAGCGACGGTGGGGTGTTAGGAACCCGGACCGAGGCTTAGAAGGAGCTGACATAGCTGAAGAGCTTGCTGCATCACGGCTGTGTTTCTTTGACTCCTCAAACACTTGCCTACTTGCCTCTTCCTGCAGAGCTGTATGCTGAAGTTCCAGAAAAGACGCCGGCCTTGCATGTGTGATTGCATACTTAATCGATGCATTGAGCCCTTGCCTGAACCTCTTTTGCTTCTTCTTGTCATCAGAGATCTCATCGCCACCATAACGAGAAAGGTTCATGAAGTTCCTGATGTAGGTGTTGACATTATCATTTCCCTGCTTGAGGTTGAGAAACACTTCTTTCATCCTCTCCATGACAATTTCGGAATCTTGCTCTTTGAAAGCTCCAAAGACTGTCCCCAAGTAGGCTGAAAACCGGTCAGTTTGCCTTCGTGTAATTCTCCCACCGAGCTGCATCTCCCTTCAGAAGGTGAGTAGCACACTTTACCCATTCTTGCTCAGGAACATCAGCAGTCATCAGCAACCTTGACATCTCACGCAACCAATCATCAGCATCAAGTGGTTGATCAGAAACATCAAACTGGCGTGGGTTGAACTTCAGAAAGCTTTTGATGTCTCCTCGCTTGGGAGGTGGAGGTAGCGGAACAAACTCATTCCTCCTGACACTTTCCTCAAAGCGCTGCTGCATTGCTGCCAAGGCATTGGCGATGCTTGACAACGCTGCCCCCAGTTCAGGTTGTATGTCCTCCTCAGAACGGCGTGGTGGTGCCATCCTGTGATTGATATAAAACACAAGTCAGTACTATGATGGAGAATAATAATAATCCAAAATAGTACCAAGATGGAATTACTCAAGATTAAAGGATACAATTTACTAAGATGATATTAAAATATCAACAAAGTTCAAAGCACCTAGAAGATATTAAGCATATCGCACACGACTGAAAAGGAGTGTGGTACACAAATATATCAACGAAATTTTTTCCACAAATTTCGGCATTAAAATACCAATAGATGCGCAAAATCCCTTAACGAATCAAGATTAGTGACTCTACCAACTCAATATACAAGAGCAATGATAAAAGTAGTGGTATGGTCGCGACTCCATCCCGCACTCGAATCATTACTCCGCACATGAATAAGTAAAACACATATCTCAACACCTTCTTCTCACGATAAGCTAAAGATTAGCGACTACGGAAACGAACAACCCAAAGAAGTTAACGCCGGATAACAAAGAGTAAGACAGATCGCGTCGGTATACAACGAATCAGATAGATCGCGTCGGTTTGCAAAAGCCTGTCGGTATGGAATGTACCAACAGTTGATAACCAAAAGGCCGTTAAGATAACAACTTGGATGCAACAGATAGACAAGGGATTACACACACACACACACACACAGATACACAACCTATGGTACTACGGAAACCCAGAACACGTGAATCCTAGTTTGAATTTAAGAAGAGGATTGAAAACGTTACACTTCCTTACCAGAAAAGGGTGGGTGGGTGGGTAAGAAGAAAAATGGAAGCAGTCCTACTCTCGCGTTTTGTTTTTCCCTAGTATACATAACTACCAAAAATATTTGCTAGACAGACAACGACCATTTGGCTGAGACCCTGAAGGGCGGGATGGCTCTGATACCAATTGTAACTACCTCGGTGAATTACGCTCCTAGTTACAAGCCTGGATGAACGGAAATGGTTGAAATAGTACGGTGGGGCCCAAATGCCACTCACAGGTAGACCTTTCGGCCGTCCCAACCATTTCCAAACATCGGGACAAGAACGGGCAGCGTAATCGGCAGGCGAAGGGATCAACTACATACACAAATGAGTATGTATGCAAGCCACCATACAAGAGTACATCAGAGCCATTCCATCTAAAAGAAAGGAAAATATAGCAACGCCATACGGCAAGATCCAAATATCCTAGATAGATATAATAGTTTAGGATATCTCCTCATACATCAAACATCAGAGTATCAAGCGGAAGCGGAAGACAAAATCCGAGTACGGATAAGAAGCAAATCGGCATAAGATGCCCCATAAATAAGCATCCATACAGATCTCACGGATCCCGTTCCCGAATCTCTACACCGAATGATGATCGTTGCCCACATCGTCCGTCTCTTCCACCCAAAGATCCATCTTGCGAGTGTACCTGTTCATCTGAACCAATAATTTATCGTGTGAGACCCTAGGGGTACTCAGCAAGTCTTTATGCCTCTAAAGGGGACACAACCTGGGGTGACGCAATTGCAGCAAAAGATAAACCCTAGCAATTCTATAGATACTCGCTAACCATCCGCCTAACCAGAGATAGACGGATGTCCGTGAATTAATAACAACAGTTATAAAAGTTATAACGGTAATCTCCACAGATCCATCCTCCTCCTCGCCATCGACGAGGAAGCGAATAACACCCCTTCCGTTGGCAGTTTTATTATCCATTCCATGAGTGTTGCGCTATTTACTAGTCAGGTACCTAGTCTATTCAAATTAAAAGCGGTACTTTAGTTATGCTTGTCTATGATCGAGAAACTGTGCTCCAAGTCGTCCATAACCGCGGACACGGCTTTCAGAAAGTTTTACCTGAGGGTGCACAAATAGCAACACACACTCGATATGCCTCGGAAAAACCAAATCAAAACCCAACGAGGCCACGACAAAGCAATTACAGGATTCAGAAATATTTCAGGGGCCACCCCATTAAGCTACCATGACGAAGCTGGCGCCACGAGACGGACTCAAGGTTTGGGTGGACGGTAGAAACGACTGGGAACCCGAAAGTGTGACTGGGCTTGTCGATACCGCGAAATCGTGTCCCGGCCCTAAACAGTACAGGTGCAGTACCTCGCACAATTTAAATAAAGCAGTAAAGCATGGCATAAGTACAGGATAGTAAATAAAACCTCAAACTAGTTTGTGGCCCCAAGAAATAAGAATGAATCAAGCTCGCCTCGGGGTTCATAAGCCTCCCGGATGTGGATAGCGAATATTCAAGGAACAGGAATCAAGTACTGGGTCCTCTGAGACACAAGTGAGCCTAAAAACCAAATAGCAAATATGGCTCACCGGGTGCCACTTTCATTAATTATCCCATTACTACTCAGGTTAAGTTGTTTAGGTACCTCGTTATCCATCGACACTCACATACCCTACACATGTTTGTTCTCGACTGCATGGCTCAAACAACTCCTGTAGTAAGGGCTCATGGGATGGAGGAACAAGCTTCGGTGGGGTTTAAAAGTAAAGGCTATGCAATACTTGGGATTCAATTTAATGCAATCGCGACTCAATGATGCAAGAATAAGAAAGAGGCAATAGGTACTGTATGTATGCAAGCATGTGGTAGTGCTTGCCTGGCAGCTCAGTTGAAGCAAAGGATGGATCTGGGTAGTGCTCCTGGTTCTCTTGGTATATCCCCTGCTCAGCGTCTATTCGAAGAAGAACCAAACAAACAAGGGCCAACATAAATAAAGTGCACAAGCATATGAATAAAATGTGACAAGCAAACAATCATGCCATGATGAATGATGCACAATTTGCATGGCAATAAGGTAGCATGGCATGGGTGAGGTGTGGAAAAACAATAATAAAGCATTATATTGGGTTTTGGCCACATTTTATTCACAATTAAGTTGCTGTCCACAATATATTTATATGATGCATGCTTCAAAACAAACCATGGAATGCATAAACAGAAAGGTCTCGTCGAGCTAAACATTTTAGACATATTATTTATTAAATTTGGAGTTATAAAACAAAAGTTATTAATTAATTAAGGAAAAGGGCATTTTAATGTAATTTTAATTAACTTGGAAAATAAAGTGTTCTAAATATTATTTGAAGGCCATATTTGAATTCCTCATATTTTTCTGATTTGAAAACATATATTATTTGCATTATTTGGATTCATATTTTAAAAGATATTTTAAAACAGATTTCAATTTGAATTTGATTTAATTTGGAAAAGATTTGAATTAAACCAGAAATCAGAAAGTCTTTTTGTACTCAGGAACAGCTAACCCCAGCCACTGACGGGTGGGGCCAGTGCTGACTGGGCGAGACGGCGTGCCGGAAACCCTTTTTCACCGCGAGCTAAACGAGCCAAAGAATCGACCAGCCGGGCCCGACATGAAGCCAGTCCACGCCGCTGGTTGGACGCGTCGGTGACACGCGTTGACCCCAGGGACGGCGGGTTGAGAAACGCAAAGTAGGGGAGCCTTTTTATAAAAACGCACAGAGGCAGACGGGTGGGGTCGGCAGGAGCGCGGGTTGGGGAAAACAAACGGAGGGTTTTCGCAAAAGCGTTGCCGCGACCGCTTTTCTTCCTCTCTCGACGAAAAGACAAAGGCGCGACGCTGCGCACGGGCTTCGATCTCGTGACCTAGGGCTCGGGCGCGGAGGCGGTGGCCACTGGGCTATGCGGGGGTAGCTGTCAGGGAGGTGGGCGAGGACTAGCTAGGGTTTCTGCGACGCTACAGCGAGGAGGACCGAGCGCGACGCCGGCGCACCGAGGGCGCTCGTCGGATTGTCTGGCGCGTACAGGCAACGACAGCGAGGCAGAGCGTGTCAGGGGGGTGGAGAGGCTCACCGTGAGGGCGTCGGTGTAGGTGGATCGGGCTGGGAGGCAGAGGATCGTCGACGTGGCTCGCGGGCCGGAACTAGGGTTTCACGTCGGCCTCGGCGGGGAACTCCGGCGCTGGTCCTTCTCCTCCTCGACGGCGGATACGGGACGATGCCGGGGAAGCAGAGGAACGTCCTCGACCACTCCCACGACGACCACGCTGGCTGGAGCGATGAGGGGCAGGCAGCGCTGGCGTCAGCCAAGGCGGGGTCTGTGGAGAGAGAGAGGGGAGGAGGGGTAGACTCTGGGGTGGATCTGGGCGAGCTTAGGAGCGTCGGGGGGAAGGAGATAAGGCAGAGGAAGGGAGGATGCCGTGGGGAGCGGTAGATGGGGAAAAGGTGGCCTCGGTGCCCTTTTTCCTCCTACCACCTCAGGTGCTCGAGCTGGGACAGAGGCAGGGCAGGTGGGAGGAGGCTTCCAGGTGGGGTCGACGTGAGGGCAAGGAGGCAGGGACAGGCTCGGGCTGGGGGGCCCTATGGCATAGAGAGAAAAGAGAGAGGGAGGAGCTCGGGTTGGAGCTAGGGTAGGAGCTAGGCTCGGTTAGGGTTTAGGTTTGGTGGGTAGCTAGGTGGCATGGTGGGGCCAGCTAGGGTAGGGCATGGTGGTGTGGCTCGGCTAGGGAGAGGAGATATGAGGGAGGGTACTTAGGGTTTGGTTAAGATTAGGTATAGATTAGGGTTTAGGAGAGAGGGGTGGGGGTAGACGGTGATGAGGTAGGTGATGGTCTAGGGCTTAGAGAGAGATGGATGGGTCCTTTTTGACTAGATCAAGGATGATCAACCAAGCTCAAGCAAGGTAGCCAGAGAGGGAAAAAAGAGAAAAAGGGGAAGATGGCATAGATGGATATGGTGATGGGGTTCTAACAAGATCAACTAGACCAAGCCAAAAGAGAGAGATAGAGAGAGAGATGATCCACTCCAAAAACAAATAAAATCCAAATGACAAGCAAAAGGTGGTACTTGCATGGCCCATGCAAAATATTTAATGCCATGTTGATTCTTGTGAAAACAATATTATTTCATGGCATTATTATTATGCATTCCAAAATTGGAATAAAAGCCAAGCAAAAGAATTGAGAAGGAATTCCAAGTGGAGTAGACGGAGATGATCACATTGGAGTATAATTGGGAATTACTAGTGTGTATATTCCACTAGATGATTATTAGTCACAAAAATATTCCAACATGAGCATAATTCCATGATAATCCATATGGAAGCTAGGAAAAGGGTTCCACTCACAAGGCATGCAAAGATGGCCATGTGGCTCTCATATATCAATAATGTGAAAACAACATGATGCCAAGATGAGACCATGTGGAAAAGGATTGGATCCATCCCAACCCACATGAGCTGGAGGTAAAACCAATAAGTGCCAAGCTCATATTTAGTTGGATGGTGGAATTATAAGGTGGTGAAATGAAAGGGTGGTGGAGTTAATAAGAGATATGCCCCCAACTCAACTTGGGCATTTAAACAATATATCAAGAACCAAATACAATATCAAGAGGCAAATTCAATTAATAATGCATATGAGATAAGAACCAAATCAAAAAGGGGGTTTTATATGATGGTCAAATGCAAGGAGGCATGATGACATGAGCATGATATAATGATGATGCAACAATTATATATTTGAAGTAGCCATTATATTACTAGACCAAGTAGCATTACAATTGTTAGACAATTGGGATGCTACACATTGCCGGAAGGCTGCCAACTTGGAAGGCCTCCATGATGACAAAGGCTGGGAGCCTAACACTGGTTAAATCTGTGCTAATGGCGATCTCCCTACATCAGATCATGGTGTTGGGCATGAATAAGACTACACCGAAGAAGATTCAGAAGATTGTCCGGGGATTCCTCTGGACAGGAAAGGCAGAGGCGAAGGGGGGCCACTGCCATGTGAACTGGGCTAAGGTCTGCAGGCCGCTCTGACTGGGCGGCCTCGGGGTGCAGATCTCGAGCGCACCGCATTGAGCCTGCGGACGCGCTGGATCTAGAGGATGCGTATGGACCCACTGCGACCCTGGCGTGGCCTTGACGTGCGCTTATCCAAGACAGAACCCTAGGTGTTCGCCGCCTCCACGACGAGAGAGTTTGGCGATGGGACAAAGACATTGTTCTGGATGGATAAGTGGCTAGATGGGAGGTCCCCGGGAGACATTGCACCGGAGCTGTTCGCCCTGATCCCTAAGCGCGCTCGCAAGCGCCGCTTTGTCCGGGAGGCACTTCTGGAGCGCCGCTAGATTGGTGACATTCAGGGTGCGCTCAGTGCGCTGGCTCTGTGGCAGTACGTCCAGCTTTGGGCATGGGTGCGGGATGTGGTGCTCATAGACGCACCCGACATGGTGCTTTGGAGGTGGACGGCTGACAGACAGTACTCGACCGAGTCTTGCTACGAGTTCCTTTTCCAAGGCTCGCTTGCCTCGAGGTCTTGGAAGCTGAATTGGAAGGTCTGGGCGCCCCCGCGAGTCAATTTCTTCATCTAGCTCGCTTGTCAGGATAGGTGTTGGACGACCGAGAGGCTGGCCCGCTGGGGTCTCCCCCACCCACGCGCTGCCCCCTTTGTGACCAGGCGAACAAAACGATGACGCACATGTTGGTGGGTTGTCTGTTCTCTCGGACGATCTGGCATGAGGTGCTCTCCTGGATCCGATCGACGACCACCCCTCCGGATGGAGAGGACGACTTCGTGGATTGGTGGCTGCAAACATCCCGTTTTACTCCACGGGCTCTACGCAAGGGGACTTCCACCCTTGTGATTCTCACGGCTTGGTGGCTGTGGAAGGAGCGCAACTGCGTGGTCTTCGACAATGCATCGCCAAATTGCAGTATTCTTCTCGTTACAATTCGATCTGAGGCTCGATCGTGGGCTGCCGCTGGTGCGCTAGGCCTCTGGGCCTTGATCCCCACGACCCTGTAGATCTAGTGGGTTGGGTTGTATTGGGTGTGCGCCTTTTGGACGCTCCTGCATAGTTGTACAGAACTCTCTTTTTCTACCAATGAATCGAAACACAAGGCTTTTGCGTTTTCGCGATTTTTTTATTGCCCTTCACTTGTGTGACTTTAATAATTAACATGAAACCAAAATCCACTGAGGATGGCTGAACCCTGCAAAGAACTCACCAAACCAAAGAAGAACAACAAATAGTTTTGGTGTTTTCGATTTTTTTAGAAACAAGCAAACAAAGAAAAACCAAACAAAAACAAAGCAAACCAAACAAAGCAAAATATTTTTGGATTTTTATTTTAAGGTAAACCAAAACAAAGAAACAAACCAAGAGAAACAACAAAAATATTTTTGGTATTTTTGGGTTTTTAGAAAGAAGCAACAAAAACCAAAAAGAAAGCGAAAACAATGGATATACAAAGAACCGACCGATCATGATATATATATGAGTGTGATGTCGGTATACCTCCCCCCAAGCTTAGGCTTTTGTCCTAAGTGGGGCTCAATCCCAAGGTTCCCAAGTAGATGCACCTTAGTAGTATGTCGAGGAAGCTCCCTCGTCCTAGTACGAGCTCGAGGCCTCCCCTGTATACTGTACTGCGGGGTCATATGAGGGCCCTTCCTCCTGATAGTGCCCGTGGAAGTTGAGAGAGCGCAACTTGTCATCCATTTCCGCCTTCGTGCGTGACCAAGATCCCTGAGAAATACTGAACAAAGTGGTTTGGGGTAGAGGGATCTCTCTCTCTTCCCCGTCAGTAAACAACTTTCTATAAACCAAGTTCTCAAGAGTAGAGCTAGTGGTGACAAAGTGGTGCGCCTTCATGGCAGCAAGATCAAGCCTCAGAGGAGCCAAAACTGTATCATGTGGATCAACAACAATGTCCAAGGTAGAAGCAATACGAGTAGCAATAATTCCCCCATAAATAGGTCCCTTAGCAGCTAAACGACGAGCAATGAAGGGACCAAGATTATACTTATCCTCACCATAGAGCGCAACATCTAAGAAGGCCAATTGATAGTTGGAGATATTACTAGTGTTCTCCCTACCATGAACACTGGTG
The DNA here is from genome assembly GCA_023614405.1 of Avena insularis. Lineage (NCBI taxonomy): Eukaryota > Viridiplantae > Streptophyta > Magnoliopsida > Poales > Poaceae > Avena > Avena insularis. The sequence continues at coordinate 215,072,953 of CM042685.1, read as the reverse complement.
GTAAGATAGTAGGCAAAGTACACGATGGCTAGAAGTTGAATATTCTTTATGTTCCCTCATTGAGCTCTGCGGTCATCATCATTGGTTATTCCTCGGTAAAGCTCCAACAAATCAGCGGGAAGAGATGGAATCTTCTTTGATGACCCAGCTGTACCAAGTCCCATGGCCTTGCAAAATTTCTTCAAAGACATAGAATGAGCCCTATCATAAATTTTGAAAGACACAGAGGGCTTGAACATGCTGTTAGTAAAGGAGAAACTCTCTACAAATGTTTTAGTAAGCAGAGCATATTGTGCACTCTCATCCTGCATGAAACTTGTTAGACCAGCCCTCTCAATCAAAGTCATGAAATTGTTAAGAATCCCAGCAGCTCGCAAGAAAGCTTGGCAAGGAAAGGTGGAGGGGTGCACACCCCTTCATCTCCCTCGTCACCAAATCGCGGAGTGATGAGATCCTCATTGTATGAGGGTCTAGTACTGGTAGATGACCTTGGAAACCTTGCCCTTCTAGGTGCATCACTCTCAAATATATCACCAAATGTGTGGTGGTCCATGACTTCACTTTGCTGAAATTTTTAGACAACCATCAAACCAAGTGATTTCTAAGTTGATAAATGATGAGCAACTACTATAGGAACTTGCTAGAGGACTATACATGCATCAAAACAAAGTTTCTAAGCATAGAACAAGCATGCAAGCTCAAACAACCTATCACCTATAGCAGCAAAATACTCAAGATACAATCTACCAATCACAAATCTAATTGGACAAGTGGAGGAGGCACATACCAAGGAGCAAACCCTCCAAAAATCAGCACTTGAGATGGGCTGAACAAGGAGATCGAAAATTGTGAGCAAGAACAACAAAACCTCGAGCTTGAGAAAGTTTTCCGGTGTTTTTTGGGAGAGAGAAAGAAGGTGGCTTTGAGGAGGCAGCCTGGAGGGGCCCAGGTGGGCCAGACCCCCCTAGGCGCCACCCCCTGGTAGGCCGCGCCTACCATGGGTGTGGTGTCCTGGGGTGCCCCCTGGGTCACCTCTGGTGCCTCTCTGCCCCTTTTTCTGAGGAAAAATTTATTTTGAAATTTCTGGGATTTTTCGGGAAAGTTTATTTTTGGCCAATTTTCAGGGTATGAAAATTGATTTTCTCGCAGAAACAGTTTTTTCAGAAGAAGCAAAAGCAAACCAAAAGCCAAACTATCGGAGCTCTAAGAAACTCAAACAAGAAAACAACTAGCAAAACTAAAGATAAAGCAAAGACTAGGAAGGAGAAAAGTAAAAGAAAGCAAGTATAACCATAGTGGAAACATCATTTTGTTCATTAAAATCCTTTTGTTAACAAGGTTGATCAAGTCTTGTTACCAAAACAATCTTATATGAAGCAAAACTTTGCATTCCACATGGTGATTATGTTACCTCATACTTGATAGCAATGGTCCCAATCATCATAGTTTCAAGATTTTCTTGTGGAATGGGACAATATATTTCTCCAACCTTAATGCCTCCAATATTTTCAGTAGAATTCAGGCAATAGCTCTTAACAACCTTCTTGGGGAAATAGACAGTGTGCTCTTTGTCATTAATATTGAATGTTACTTTTCCTTGATTGCAATTGATGACAACACCTGCAGTATTAAGAAAAGGTCTCCCAAGAATAATAAACATATTATCATCTTCAGGCATTTCAAGCACAACAAAATCAGTTAGAACCATGCAGTTATGAGAAACTTGAACAAGAACATACTCACATATACCACTAGTAATAGTAGTTGACTTATCATCCATTTGCATAGAAATATTAGTTGGTATCAACTTTTCTAGCTGGAGTCTCTTATAGAGAGAAAAAGGCATAACACTAACTCCATCTCCCAAATCACATAAAGCAGTTCTAACATAATTATTCTTAATGGAGCAAGGAATAGTTGGTATACCTGGATCACCAAGTTTCTTTGGAACCTTACCATTGAAGGAATAATTAGCAAGTAGAGTAGAAATCTCCTCATTAGGAATTTTCCTTTTATTAGAGACAATATCCTTCATATACTTTGAATAAGGAGGCAACTTAATAGTATCAGTCAAAGGAATTTGCAAGAATAAAGGTTTCATCCACTCACAAAACTTGTTGTAGTGTTCCTCCTCATTTGACTTGTGTTTCTTACCTGGAAAAGGCATAGGTTTCTGCACCCAAGGTTCTCTCTCTTTACCATGTTTATTAGCAATAAAATCTTCCTTTGTGTACCTAGTGTTCTTAGTGTGCTTCTTAGGTTCTTCCTCGACTTCCTCCTTATCAGGAGACTCATTTTTATCATTACCACTCTCTGTTTCAGCATTAGAGACAGAAATACTATTAGGATCTACAGCAGGTTCAAGTGGTTCCTCAACTATTTTGTGTTTCTTTTTCTTCCTCCTACGAGGACTACCACTATCTTCACCTTGTTGGGAATCCTGCTCTATTATTTTAGGGTGTCCTTCAGGATATAATGGATCTTGAGTAGCCATACCACTCCTAGTTCTAATTCCATAAGCATGTTTATTTCCTGAGGCATTAACTAGCATATCCTTTTGTACCTTAGCAAGTTGATCAAGTTGGGTTTGAACCATTTGAAAGTGTTTACAAAGCATTTTAATATCATTTGAAGTTATTTCGACAATATCTTTCAACTCATGGATAGCTCTAGAGTTTTCCAATAAATGATTCTGAACTTGTTTATTAAAATACCCTTGCTTAATAACAAAAGTGTCAAGTTCCTCTAAACAACTATCAGGAGGCTTACCATAAGGAATATCACCTTCATCAAAGTGTTGGAGAGAGTGTACCTCAATAGTGGATGAGTGGGGAACTGGCTTACATAATTCTTCTATAGGAGGTAGATTCTTCACATCTTCAGCTGTAATACCTTTCTCCTTTAGACACTTCTTAACTTCCTTCATCACTTCATCATTTAATGCAATAACTCCCCTCTTCTTTGTTGTTGGTGCTGGAACTAGTTCAGGAACAATTGGTTCAGGAGTAATAGGCTCAGGTGCATTCAGCTCAGTTGAAGTCCAATCATCATAATTCTTGCTTATCTTGGTCATTAATTCTTCAACATTTGTAGGAGTCCTTTTCCTGAAAACACAATCAACAAAGCTATCTAGGTAGGTCCTATAATTATCAGTTAGTCCATTATAATAAATATCAAGAAGTTCATTCTTAGATAATGGACATCCAGGATGTGCATGAATCAAGGCACAAAACCTTGTCCATGACTCAGGCAATTTCTCTTCTTCTCCCTGTTTAAAATCAAAAAGTCTCTGCAAAGCAGCATGTCTAGCACTAGGAGGAAAATATTTATGGAAGAAAGAAGCAATCAAGCAATCAGGGCTATCAATGGAACCATGAGGTAATTTATTAAACCAAGCCCTAGCTTCTCCTTTTAGTGAAGAAGGGAAGATCTTAGTAACAAGTACTTGCGCATCTTAAAATCATCAGAGAACAAAGCACTCATAGTAGAAAGCTCATTCATATGAGCCACAACACTCTCATTTTCAGTCCCACAAAAAGGTTCTTTCTCAACAATATCTAAATAAGATAAATCAAGAGATAAATCATAACCTTCATCTTTAATATCTATGGGAGAAGTGGCAAACTTAGGATCAGAGGACAACTTAGGCATGATAGTACGTCTAGCAAGGAGACTCTTAATAGCACTAGTGCCATGTGTGTTTCGGCACTCTTCAACAAATTCATCAGTGAACTCAATGTAACCATCATTAATATCATAACTCTCACTAGCCTCAGGTGAGCTAACAGGTGTAACAGTGTCTTCACTAGGAGTTTCAGTATTTCCTAGACTCATAGTAGCATCTAGGAAAGGACCTAATGAACCACTCGCATCAAGCACAGTAGAAGTAACACCATGAGCATTCAAAATAGTTTCAGATTCAGCAGTAGTAGCAGTGTGTGTAGCATGAGTATGTGGTGGTGGTGTGACAAGCTTACTTATAATAGACGGTGAATCAAGAGCAACAAAGGTGTTTAGGGCTGTACCTCTTCTTGTAGTGGATGGTAAAATAGGGAATTTTCCATCACGAGACTTCCCCATGATGAAAGGAGTAGCAGTGAACAATAGTAGATCCAAGTGAACTTACAAATAAAGCTATGCTCCCCGGCAACAGTGCCAGAAAATGCCAGAAAATAGTCTTGATGACCCACAAGTATAGGGGATCGCAACAGTCTTCGCGGGTAGTATTACCCAATTTATTGATTCGACACAAGGGGAGACAAAGAATACTTGCAAGCCTTAACAACTGAGTTGTTAGTTCAGCTGCACCTGGAAATAGTTCTTGCTCACAGAAGTTTATCAGTAGCAACAGTTTGTAGTAGCAACAACAAAGCAACAGCAACAGTAATAGTGAAACAGAGCAATAATGTGTAACAAGAGATTTAGGTAGGTAGGCATAGGGATGGATGGACGGGCGTTGCATGGACGAGTCTAAACATGTAACTTCAAGATCTAGGGCATTGCAGATAAATAATAACAAGCATCCAAGTACTAAACAATCCTAGGCATGTGCTCCAAATATAGTCATACATGCTCGCAATGAGAACTTGCACAACATCTTCTGTCCAGCCAGCCCGTGGCAGCGGGGCCTCTAGGGAACTACTGGCAATTAAGGTTCTCCTTTTAATAGAGCACCGAAGCAAAGCATTAACACTTCGTGAACACATGTGATCCTCACACCACAGCCACCCCCTCCGGTTGTCCCAATTATTGTCACTTTGGGGCCTTTGGATCCAGACAATGATATGTGTACACAACTTGCAGATAAATCACAAACAATACTATCATAATGATTCAATAATAAGTTCAGATCTGAGATCATGGCACTCGGGCCCTAGTGACAAGCATTAAGCACAACAAGCTGCAACAAAGTCAAATAGCACTAATAGAGATACTAGGCACTATGCCCTAACAGATCTTATTTGATTACATGATAGAATTCATACAATGTCAAATAGCACTACAGCGGGGGATTACTCACTTATGGATGAGGGAAACATCGGTGGTTGATGGAGATGCGTTGGTGATGACGATGGCGATGATCCTCTCCAAATTCCTCGTCCCGGCAGGGTGCCAGAACGGAGTTTCTGGATCCAAATCTTGGTTTCTGGTGGTGGCAGCGGAGCGGAACTCTCTCTGGAAAACTATCGAACCCCCCCTGAGTTTTTAGGTCAGAAGGCAACTTATAGACGCAGAGGGAGGCTGAGGAGCTGCCTGGGGTGGCCTCACCCCCTCCAGGCGCGGGTTCAGGTGGGCCTGCGCCTGGGCCCCCAGGCCTCTTCTCTGTCTCCCCTTCTGGCTTCGTGGATCTTCTGGTGAAAAATAGTTTTTGACATATTTTCCGGGATTTTTCCTGATAGTTGATTTTCTGCACAAAAACAAGACACCAAGGTAATTCTGCTGAAAACAACGTCATTCCGTGTTAGTTTTATCGAAATCACACAAGTTTAGAGAAGAAACAATAGCAAAGTGTTCGAGAAAGTAGATACGTTTTGGACGTATAACTTGGTCACAAAGTTCAAAGGTGATAATGGTTCCTCCTAAGTTGTGTTTCCTTAATCTTCAAGTCTTGAGTATTATTCTTATCTTACTTGAAGTCCTTAGTGATGTCCAAGTTGAAGTCCTTGGTGAAACTGAAGCTGAAGTCATTGGTGATGTTGAAGTCCTTGCTCATGTTGAAGTCTTTGTCCATCAAATTGAAAAAGGGAGAGATGTAGAATCAAAAAAAAATGTTGAGGAAAGAGTTTACAAGATTGTTTGCAAATAAGTTAGAACAAATACAACTCCTATCTTTCTAAGGGATTTTGTCCAATCCTAGGGTTACAATCCTTATAGGCAAAATAGTGCTCTGATACCATCTGTAGAGGCTTGAACCCAATAAGGTACAAGTCCCTGTGTTTACAGTGCTAGTCCTTGGATCAAATAGCTAGCAACCACAATTTAAGATGTAATATCAAGAAACAAAGGTCATATTACAACTTATAACCAGGAATAAAATAGTTCATTACAACTTACATAGCTCATATGGCTATCTTATTACAAAGGAGAAGATATATCTAATAAGCATGGAGTCCATCATCTTCATATGCCACATGCAATCATGTTGGTTGTAGACTTGTAATCCCTACTCACCAAACTTCACTAACATCAAACAAACCTGCAACATAATAAGTTATAGCCCCAAGGGTCAATACATTTGAATTGTATTGGCAAGTGATATCATTTTGATATGGAGATTCTAACATCTGCCTGAATATATGGCTAAGTGGAGTTTTGGCTGGCCTTTGCATAAAATAAGTTTTCCCTATCCTTTGTAAAATAGTTTTTCTCTTTTTCAAAACACTTCATCAAACATTGCACACTGGATACACACCAGGAGCTTCCCTTGTTCACCCAACAAGTTTTTAACTTAGAGAAATTGGGATGAGGATATTCTTGATCATTTCAATGTCTTTGATGCTCAAAATGTCTATTACCAGGGACATGACTAAGTACTTAGGTTTTACCCTCTCGAGAGGTGGTGCACTTTCCCCACAAGACTCGACATGCATCGAGACAATACTTTTCAGAAGCAATCACTCAGACCACCATGGACACGTTCCATCCTATCATCACTACCACCTTCTGTCCATCTGGCTGAGTTCTTGCAACCTAGTTGGTCAAGGCAGAGCCCATATGCCATGTGGTTGCACTAGAAGCTTCTCAACACTAAACATCTCAAATCTCTTTGTTCCTGAGTAACCACTCAACACAAACCATACCTTCCATTCCACCCAGGTGTTTCATTAACAAGTTGTTTGCTTAGTCAAAAACACATATGCATAACTTTTCCATAATATCATATCATGAATTTCCACCCTTGTATTCTAATAGCTAGGCTAAGCATACTAGCATAACATGTCTCTTATCTTAGGATTATTTCTACCAAGATATATTCTATAGGATCTACCATAGCATAGCATTATACAAAATCGTCCTATCATGCATACTACAAAATAATCACTAATGCAATATTGAAAAGATAGGACTTTTTTATGACCAAAGTATCACTTGCCTTTTTAGTAGAAAATATAGGTACTCCCCTTGACCTTGCAATTGTCAGCCTCCTCAAAGTTCACTACATCACAATCAGGCAAAGCACACATTCAAAACTAGCACACAAAAATATCAAATCAAAACAAGAAAAACAAAGAAATGCATGTAAGCATGCAAAAGGTTATTTTATTGAAAAAGTGCTTTATAACAAGGTTCTAAACATTTAAAAACACCTACTGGTCTTTTATAAAAGTGGAATTTCATTTGAAACCAAGTTAGTGAAAATAAGCCATTTAAATCATTTTTCTTTTGTTAGAAAAGCTTTTATTCCAAAGAATAATTTCTAATGTCAACAAAATATATTTTTAATTTTCAAATGTTAGTGTTTATGGTTAGAGGGTTCAAATCAAAACCATTTTCAAAAGGATTTACTCAAAAATCATTTTTAGAACAATTTTTATACTCAAAATAGTCCTAACCAAGTCTCTGCATAAATCTCTAATTTTTCGGACGCAAATGACCAAATCAAGGCCATATGTGCAAAGTACACATGTTTATGAATCCATAGACACCCAAATTGTAATTTTTGGATTTACAGATCAAAATTTATTGATTTTACAAGTTTAAACTTCTAATAGATCTATTCTGGTTTTTAAATCAAAAGCCTGGCCACGTGTTGTATTGCGATTGGCTGGTACCGCTTTGGTGGGATCACGCATCGCAGGCCGTTAGATCTAACTGAAAACGCTTGGCTCATATCGAACCATACCCCTTCGTTAAGTGAACTAATCCTAACCGCAGGGTTCAGATCCGGTGGATCACAATGCGATGGTCAGGAACTAGCGACGCTACTAGCGACTGCGGCAGCGGCGCGTCTAGCGACGGCGGTCCAACGATACCAGGGGAAAGGGAAGGGGTACAGGGGCTTACCATAGTCACGGCGACAAGGTGGTTCACAAGGTGGTCGTGGGCTAGGCCGGGGCGCATGGATTCGTTGGTGATTCCTCGCCGGAGTTGCGCGCTCTGTCGGGTGCTTGCAGATATAATTGCGGCCGAGCCTGCAGGTCACGAGCGAGCGTGTGGAGAGTATCAGAGGGAGCACAAGACGATGGTGAGCACAGTTGTCCGAATAAGAGGGCAAGGGGCACATTGGTTTGGACGCTAGGGGTCACCAGAGTTTGTCCGCCGTCGAGAGCTTGCAGACGATGACAAAGGCGAGTTCCTGGAGCGTAAGCAAGCAAGGAAAAGAATCAGGGAGGTGCGCACGAGTTCGAGGGTCACGACAGGGCAAACTAGAGGCGAGGGAGTGGTCGGAGCTTACTGAATTGGTCGCCGGAGTTGCTCGGGACGGCGGCGGTTGACATGGTTATACCCCGCGGGTACACGATCTCAGCATACCTGGTCCATCCCAAGGAAGGCCCACGGCAAATATACGCTGGCCCATGAAGACTTTCGGGTGGCCGAGGCCCATGACACCTTCGGATCCTTGGAGAGCAAGACTAGAATAGATAGGAAATTCAAAGGGGTAAACCCTAGAACCTGTAACCGACTAGATCTGTGCCTGGGACCTGCCTAAGTCTATATAAAGGCCAGGAGCGCACGACCTAGATCTCTCTCTCATACTTTCGCATACACACCTCCACGCCAGATTGCATCTGCGCACCCCTGTAATCACCGGTTCCGTCGTAATCAAGAGCAGACAAGCAGGAGTAGGGTTTTCCCTCCGGGGGCCTGAACCTGGGTAAACCTCGTGTCCCGTATTGCTTGTTTGCTAACCATTCCGCGATCTCCAGCATCCCCATATTCTCCAAAACCCAAGTCCATAACAATGGGCATTGACGAGATCAAACCTCCTCAATTGGCGCCGTCTGTGGGGACTGGGGACGCTGATTGTGCGATCGTGACGGTCCCAACCCGAGCGATCTACAACTCTGCGGCGACGGAGAGTCACCTCCTCTTCGGCGCTTTCGACTTCACCGCCCATGCACCGGCCACCATGAAGGACTTCGAGCCTGTAGGCGACGGGATCAAGATCCTGTTTGGGAGCTTCTGCTTCCAGGTGAGGCAAACTGGCACCCTCCGCCTCCCAGAGCGGGTGCCCCTACCATCAATCAGGCCCGCTTCATGGGCCCCACACCCTGTGCTATGCACATCATCATCAACAGATGAGTCCTACGACAGCAGCAGCTGCAACTCCGATCTGTGAGATCCGCCATCGGATGAAGGGACCTACGGTTCCGGATCCGAAAGATGCGGCAGCAGCGGACCAATCTACGAGCGCTACCAATGCTCCGTAGTCATCTAGAGCGACGTGGATCAGCAAGCGCCCAACCCGCCGCCCAACCCGCCACCTAACCCGCAGGACAGAAGTGGCGGGAACAGAAGAAGCCAGTCCCCCCACCCGAAGGGGATAACACCGGCCATGTCATCCGCCTTAGCAAAGAAGGATGGGCCCAGGAACACGCCGCCGCGCGTCCGCCTGCAATTAGCCTCACGGGACCTGCTGATGGCATACCATTTGCTCCTGATCGAGGAGCACAAGAAGCAGGTCAAGATGCAAGAGGTTCTTGACAAACGCAAGCAAGCAGCCTCAGAGTCCAGCGTGCGAAGAGCTGCGCTCTCCGCCATGGGCATCGGCTCCAGCTCAAACGGCAACCACGACAACAAGCACCGCTCCCGGATGGAGAACATGGACCCCAAGGAGCGCCGTGAGGTGACCCGAACCCTCCACGCATCCTTCATGGAGATGGATGCCGACGGCAACATCATACCGAAGACACCGCAAGCTGTGATCAAGGCAGCCACTGCGTACCTCGCGTCCCACCCACCTCCGGAGGGGGACCCGAAAAGAGCCATGCACAAGTCCGCACTCACCGGACTCAGACTCGTCGGAGCTACGCTCCATCAAGAAGCTCCTACGGAGCCGAAAAAGAAAGCTACGGTCAGATTCGACCGCAGCCCTACTCCTTCATCCGAAGAAGAGGACCATGACCTTCCTCGAAGGCACAAGAGCTCGCGTCATTGCAGCCGCGATTACGACGCCAGAGACGCGCTAACGCAGCGTAAAATCGACAAAGCGCGCATGCTCGTCTAAATCCGAGATGGACGAAGACGAAGGAGAACTCTGCGGAGCCCAGTGCTTCAGCAGATTTGTCCGACGGACACGGATGCCGCGAAATTTCAAGCTTCCTTCGGATACTCCGAAGTTCGACGGCACATAGGACCCCAAGGCGTGGCTCAACGACCACCTGTCATCCGTCAAGATGCACGGTGGAAACAAGGAAACCACCATGGAATGCCTTCAGCTACAGCCGATAGGCGCAGCCCGGATCTGGCTTAGAAGCCTATCTTCAGGATCCATCTGAAGCTGGGAGGAGCTGGCTTACAGTTTCATCCGAAACTTCAAAGGCACCAGCAAGAGGCCCGCCTCGATCGAGGAGTTGCGAGCCTGTACTCAACGAATGGGCGAATCCATTCGCTCGTACATACTGCGCTGGTCCAACACCAAGAACTCCGCGGCGCACATCTCCGAAGAAAGGGCCTTCGACGCCTTCAAGGACGGCGTCAAGCGCCAGGACTTCAAGGAGGAACTTGGGAGCATCAAGCCCAAGACACTTGACCACCTCATGGACATCGCCAACAGGTGGGCCGACGGCGAAGATTCTGTCCACCGGGCACAATCGGAGGAAGAGGACGATTACGGCCGATGATGGGAGCGCCGTAACAAAAGGAGACCACGCGTCTACGACGATCGCGATGGACCCGACATGGTCGCGGACGGCTACGCCGATCGCCGCAACGACGCCAGCCGCAGCAGCGGCGGATACCACGGAGGAAACTTTCGAGATGGAGGACGCCCAACACAGTCGTGGCAGCGCCGTGGCCGCGACGACGGACCCTCGGCATACGAAAAACTGTCGGGTCCATGCACCATCCACTTCTACATCGACAAGCAGGATGGTAAGAAGAAGGCAAGCCACATGCTCAAGGACTGCCGCGAGTTCCAAAAGCTCAGCGAAAGCATGGTTCAGATGAGGCAGCAAGCTCCACCCCCTGGATTTGGGAACACACCCGCATCAGGAGAGATAGCGCATGGAGCTCCTCCACCGCCACCTGTAGGAGGCCCGAACCAACCAGTCGCACCAGCACAGAACAACGCTGGGCACGGGTATCCCCCGCCAAAAGGAGCACTGATGATCCAGAAGGGACGCCCCATGAATAGGGTGCAGAAGAAAATCACCCGTCAGATCAACCTGGCCGTGACAACCCCACCCTCCATCCCTGAGTACCTCAGCGGATCGGAGTCCTGCATCACGTTCAGCCGCTCGGATCACCCTTGCCAGATCCCTCGCCCAGGTCATGCTGCCCTGGTGCTGGAGGCGTAGATCGGAGGTTTTGAGATGAGCCGCGTCTTCATGGACGGTGGTAGCAGCATCAACTTGATGTTCGCAAGTACTCTAGCAGCAATGCGGATCCCGCTGTGCAGCCTGGAACGGTCAGACACAACTTTCCACGGCATCGTCCCAGGAAAGGGCATATCCCCCTGGAAAAAATATGGCTCGACGTCATCTTCGGCAAGCCGGACAACTTCCGATGCGAGCGACTCGAATTCGAAGTGGTAGACTGGCCATCACAATACCACGCCATCCTCGGGCATGTAGCATTCGCAAGGTTCTTGACTATACCAAACTACACGTACCTGCTACTCAAGATGCCAGGACCCAGGGGCGTCATCACGGTCCACGGGAGCTTCACCCGATCAGACCACTGCGACAGGGACTTCAACAGAATCTCCCAGTCATTCGGCATGCAGGATGAGCTCGTAAGGCTCCTCGAGGTGACGGACAACGGGGCACCCCCAGTCGCACGACAAAACGCACTTGATATGTCTTTTGACTCCACCGTCAACACAAAGAAGGTGCAGGTCCACCTGACGGATGCCTCCAAGACGGCGCTGATCGCTAACGATCTTAGCCCCGCATAGGAAAGCGCGCTCGTCGAATTCCTCCGCGAGCACTGGGAAATCTTCGCCTGGTGTCCTGCGGACATGCCAGGATTTCCCAGGGAATTCGTGGAGCACGCACTAAACGTTTTTCCTCACACTAAGCCCATCAAGCAGTCCATCCAGAGACTATCCGAACCGCGGGCCGAAGCCATCGGGATGGAAATCAACAGACTACTCGCTGCAGACTTCATCAGAGAGATTAAAGAAAGTGAGTGGCTCGCCAATACAGTGATGGTCCCCAAAAAAGGACACGGACATCCTGCGGATGTGCGTGGACTTCACGTCGCTGAACAAGCACTGCCCAAAGGATCACTTCCCTCTTCCTCGGATCGACCAGATCATCGATTCGACCGCAGGATGCGAGAAACTCTCCTTCCTCGAAGCCTACTCAGGCTACAACCAGATTCGACTCAAGGCCGAAGACCAAGAGAAAACGATGTTCATCACGCCGTTCGGAGTCTTCTGCTACAACACAATGCCTTTCGGGCTAAAGAACGCAGGTGCCACGTACCAGCGGTGCATGCAGGCATGCTTGAAGGACCAGATCGGTCGCAATGTCCAAGTCTATGTCGACGACATAGTCATCAAAACCAGGGAGGCGAGAACACTCATCGACGATCTCCGCGAGATGTTCGATAATCTCGACTGCTTCAGGATCAAGCTCAACCCCGAAAAGTGCACCTTCGGCGTCCCATCGGGTCAACTGCTTGGCTACTTCATCTCCCAGCGGGGGGATCGAGGCGAACCCGAAGAAAATATGGGCCATAATGGCCATGGAGAAACCGAAGAATCTCAAGGGTGTCCAGCATCTCGCAGGACGAATAGCGACATTGAGCAGGTTCATCAGCCGTATGGGCGAGAAAGCCCTGCCATTCTACCAGCTACTACGCAAGGTAGACAAATTCGAGTGGATACCCGAAGCGGACGACGCATTCGAAGATCTGAAGCGGCTGCTCTCCACCTCGCCCGTCTTGGTTACGCCAAAGGAGCGCGAGCCCCTACTGCTGTACATAGCAGCCACACACCTGGTGGTAAGCACCGTGCTGGTGGTCGAGCGACCCGAAGAAGGCAAGACCCATGGGGTCCAACGCCCAATCTACTACCTTAGCGAGGTATTGACGCCAACAAAGCAGAGGTACCCTCACTACCAGAAACTCGCCTACGGCGTGTTCATGACGGCTCGTCGGTTGAGCCATTACTTCCAGGAGCACCAGGTGATGGTCGTCAACGAAGCACCCCTGAACAGCATCCTAAACAACCCGGTGGCCACAGGACGCGTGGCCCTGTGGGGCATCGAGCTGTCACCTCTAGACATCGTCTACGAGAAGCGACTTGCAATCAAGTCTCAGGTCCTCCCGGACTTCCTTGTGCACTGGATGGAGCTGCAGCTGCCAGACACCCCAGACATGTCGTAGTCATGGACGATGCATTTCGACGGCTCCAAGTGCGAAGCTGGAGCAGGAGCCGGGGTCATACTAACCTCCCTGCAGGGCGACAAGATAAAGTACGTCCTTCGGATGAAATTCCGAGCTTCCAACAACGAGGCTGAATACGAAGCCCTCATCCACGGCATGAGGATGGCAAAGATCTGCGGCGCAACGCGCCTGGTCATCTACGGTGACTCCATCCTCGTCGTCCAACAAACGATGAATGAGTGCGACGCACACGCCGAAAACATGATCGCGTACCGCGCACTGTACAACTCACTCGAAGGAGAATTCGACGGTTGCGAGCTTCGGCACGTTGGAAGAGAAAGGAAGAAGGAGGCCGACAGACTCGCCAACATCGGCTCCACCTGCGCAACGGTGCCACCAGGTGTGTTCCTCGAACAGATCTGCGTCCCATCCATCAAGCGGAAATTCCCCAAGGGATCACCCGAAGAAGCAGAACACTTGGGGGCTATGCTACCTGAAGGTCATGAAGGACCCGAAAAACTGGACACAGAGGTCGCCGTGATCAACCTGATGCAGGTCATGGCAGTTGGAGAAACCTGGACACGGCCATACCTCCAGTACTTGATAGACGAAGAACTACCTGATAGCCCGACAGATGCCCGACGCATATCTAGCCGGTCAAAAGCCTTCACCATCATCAATGGCGAGCTGTACAAGCGCAACATTTCGGGTGTACTACAAAGGTGCGTCACCATCGGTGACGGGAAAACCATACTTCAAGACATCCATGAGGGCATCTGCGGCCATCACGCAGGCAGTCGCTCCCTTGTCGCCAAAGCTCTACGAGCTGGATTCTACTGGCCAACGGCCATGAACGACGCAAAAGACATCGTCCAAAGATGCAAAGGGTGCCAAAGGTTCGCCGACAAACCACACGCACCCGGGTCAGAGCTCAGGCCCATACCCTTGGCCTGGCCCTCGACATGATCGGCAAACTGCCCAGGTCCTCGAAAGGAGGGCACGTCTACCTCCTGGTCGCAGTCGACAAATTCACCAAGTGGATCGAAGCCATGCCGGTCACTAACCAAAAGGGCAAGACTGCCGTCAAGTTCTTTGAATCCATTGTCTACAAGTTCGGCGTACCGCATAGCATCATCACCAGCAATGGATCGAACTTCATCTCCAAAGAATTCCAAGACTTCTGCGAAGGCCTCGGAATCAACATCACATATGCTTCCGTGGCGCACCCGCAAACGAACGGGCAGGTGGGAAAGGCCAACAGCCTAATCGGCGCTGACATCAAGAAGCGCCTCATGAGCCCACTCGAGCGACTCGCCGAAGCCTGGACGAAAGAGCTACCCTCCGTCCTATGGAGCTTGCGTACCACGCCAAATAGCTCCACCGGCTACACGCCGTTCTTCATGGTGCATGGAGCCGAAGCCATGCTACCAGCCGAAGTACGCCACCAGGCCCCCCGGGTCGTCGCTTATAGCGAAGCCGAATCCACGGCTGCACTCGAAGACGCCGTCGACACACTCAACGAAGCACGAGACATAGTAGCAGCTCGATCAGCGGTGTACCAGCAGAGTCTCCGCAACTACCACAACCGACGACTGCGCCCAAGGTCCTTCGTCGAAGGAGACCTCGTCTTGCGACTCAAGCAAGAGCGACCGAAGAAATTCGAGTCACCATGGGAAGGACCCTACATCGTCACCGAAGTCATCCTAGGTGGCGCCTATCGCCTCAAGAACGTGGAGTCTGGAGTCGCATACTCCAACCCATGGAAGGTCGCACAGCTGCGACGATTCTACCCCTAGCTACCTACCCCTTTACTTTCAATAAGGCTATTCAGCCAAGGCTACCCAGCTGAACAATGTACCTCCTTCATTATGATATAAATAAATCTAAGTGTCTCGCCCCAAAATTTTGTTTTCTATTCGCACTTCTACTCCATGCTACAAACGCACTCGGGGGCTTCCCCAACCTCACAATTTCATCGACTAAGGATAACACGTGTACACCTGAGTAGCTGACCACGTCAGGCTAACGAAAAGGACACGTATGCGAACAAAGAACTACATGCTCAAACAACAACCAAACCTTTATAACAAAGGGCAAAACACGCCCAGTCAAATATATACAAATTTTACATCTATCTCTTTTATAGGTACTACCTACTCTGAAGAATAACCTGAGCACGCTGCTCAAATAGATCTACGATCTCTTCCTCATACTGCCTTACAACAGCATAATGCGGACGCATATCCCACACACCACCATCCGGCCGAAGTGGCGGCCCAGCCGCCACAGCGGACAGATCCACATCAGGATGATGCAACCTAACAAGGGACAGCGCAGCCTTCACCCCTGCGACGAGCTGCTACCTCACCAATTCCTTGACATGATGCACATTCCGAAACTTCGACAGCAGACCAGAGAGGGTTGAAGGTGCAGCATCCAGCGGAAACATCACATGCAGAACCGACGCGAGTGAAGTCTGCACCTGACGAAGCACCCGCGATACTTGGTGAACGCGATCTTGCACCGTCGCAAGGACCATAGCATGGTCACGATCCATCCAGAAGAACCCGCCGGCTTCCATGTCCTGTTGAGTCAAGCAATTGACCCGAACAGCAACACGCTCCTTCCCCTCCCTCGGAGCAAGGTTAGCACCTGCAATACTTGCACAAAAGTAAGATGCAATGCCAGCAGGAGCATTTGAAGAAATGGGAAACAACTCGAAAAACTTACACTGAAGCTTCTCGGATAATCGGAGCAATTCCGCCATCAAGTACTGCTCTTTGGCAGCACCGCGATCCGCCTTGGACTTCCAAACGTCGGCATGGCCACGCACCCCAAGCAACTCTTTCTCGAGACTACGAACACGGTCTCGAAGAAACGCAAGCTGCGACGAGTCATCCAAGGATGGCCGCGGCCGCGCTACAGGCGAGGTGTCAATGGGATCAGCACCCGAAGGACCCTAGATCAACAGAAAGGCAAAGACATGAACACGCAGACGAAGGAGCACATAACTCAACAAATTCATTAAGTGCATCAAAAGCCACTACGTGGCACAAGGATTTGTTCATCAAAATAATTACAACAAAAGAGACTACAACTATCCTACAACTACAGCGCCTAAGACGCGGCACCCTGAGTAGCCTCGGAGCCGGATTGCCTCGCCTTGGCTTCCCCCTGCCGCCGTAGCGCGTACTCGGCCAACAGATCAATCAGCTTCGGCCCATAACGCTTACAGCGAGAAGAATAGGTAGCGAAGGATACCTCGGATCCATCAGCAGTCGTCGGCATCCGGGAAGTGACCTGGGGAAGGTCCAGCTCCGCTCCAGCCGCCAAGGCCATTGCCAGCCCGACGGATGCACCGATGCCCTTCTGCTTGCGCTTGTACGCCGCAGGTGCTTCGGCTGACAGCGCCTCCGCCAGAGCATCAACATCATCAAGGGCCGCGCCCTTGGGGACAAGCTCCTTGTAGAAGCTCCCAAGGACCTCCTTGGCCTTGGCAAGCGAGTTGACGACGGTGCCGCAGCAATCTTCAACCGCCACATCAGCATCATCCAGAGCACTCCCGTGCTCTATAGCACCACGATCAAACTCGACGGCATCTAAAACAACAAGGAAGAAGAATGAACGACAACACCGCAAAAGAAAGACAAGGAAATCAAAAGAGGACGACGAAGATACTCACCCGAAACAGCCTTGGCAGCCGCCATAAGCTTGTTGGCCACCTCTCTCTCGCGCGAAGCCGTGGCGGTAGCAAGATGCTCCTCGCGGTCCGTGGCCTCCCGCTGCAGGCGCTCCTTAGCCTCGGCCGCAGTGGCCAACTCCAGCTCGAGGCGCTCTTTCGCACCAACGGCGACCTCGACCTTCTTCTCCGCTTGACCGAGGCTCTTTTTGAGAGCATCAATCTCACGAAGGGAGGTGTTGTGCTCCTCTGCATTCAAATAATACAAACGTCGCATAACAGGACAACAATACAAGAGGAGGCAAACATCAAGGCATAAAAGTACCTTGAAGCTGTTTGAGGCTGGCCTCCAGCGCCAGGTGCTGCTGCACCAGTCGTTTGGCATCCTGCACAAAAGGCTGCAGGAAAAAGACCTACTAGTCAAGAGAAGGACTCGGGGGATACGCCCAAAAGAAAGAGCAGAAGAAAAATACACACACGAAAACGCTCGGGGGCTCCCCCCGAGACCCGAAGGAAGAACAAACAACAAAACTACTTTATAGATGCTCAGGGGCTTCCCCCGTGGCAGGAAGCAGAACTACTCACATGATCCGACGGCAACTCCGAAGGTCCACTTGCAGCCTTCTGAGGCGCAACCACCTGAACCTCCTGCGGAGAAGGGTCTGGAGCAGCGCCTTCAGAGGTAGCCCCCGTCTGAGGAGAAGGAAACGCGATTTTTGACTCCCCCATAATCTCCTGAGCACATTCACTGGAGGAGTCGTTGGAGGAGCGGCTGCACAAGGACAAATTAGCACAAGTACAAAGTAAACAAGCAAGGAAAAGCAGTGCAGGACTAAAGAAATTTACGAGTCAATCTCGCTCACGTTGAAGACAGGAGGGGTCTTCCGGACTTTCTTCTCCTCTTTCTTCTCTTCCTTCTTTTCTTCCTTCTTCCGCTTCGCCGGCGGGTGCGATGCCACAGTCCGCACGGGAACGGCATGAATCAGAGAGGAAGAGCCTCCATGACCATCACTATGACGTCCAAGACACAGCGGATTCCTAGGAGTCGGACGAGTCGAGGCATCCGAAGACTCGCTGGAGCTCCGTGTCCGCTTGCGAGTGTGGTCCTCTCTCGACTCGTTGGCCTCTTCAGCCGGAGATCGCGCCGACGGCAGCTCGGACATGGAATCCACCACCTCATTATCTGGAGCATCCGGAAATACTTCGGCTAATGGAGGCGACATGCCCGGTACTTTGAAGCCCTGCACAAGAGAACAAAATTTTGTTAGCAAACAAGTGCAAATACAATGCAGTCAAACATAGCGCTACGCGTCTACACCTGTGGAACAGGAAGCGAGGCAAAAAATGGAGAAGTCAGCGACTTCCCCGGGATATCCTCTCCAGCCTTGAACGTCAACAGCGAACGAAGGGCCCTGTCGAGATCTCCCTGGGAGAATTTGTCAGCCAAAACCCTAGTCGGATCATGGCGGCCAGCATAAAGGAACATCGGGTGCGCCCTAGCCTGGAGTGGCTGCACCCGACGCTCAAGAAAAGTGCGAATGATATCCACACCATTCACTTCCTTCTCCGGAATCTACTAGAGATCCTCCACTCGATGATAGAGAGCCTCTATCTCCGCTACCTCGCCATCCAAGATCTGGTTTTTCCAGGACCTCTTCGGCTCGATCTTTTGGGAGGGGTCGAATGGAGCAAGACCAAAATCCTGCCCAGCCACTGTGAAGTCGCGGATATAAAACCATCGTCTCTGCCAGTACTGGACAGATTCGGACATGGAAAAAGAAAAGAAAAGTAGATTGGGTTTGAGGGAGATGATGCAACCCCCAATGGGATAAACACCATCCGAACCAGATTGCCTCTTCACGGAATAGAGTTTCCGGAAGAGGCCAAAGTGCGTCTCAATACCGAGCCAGCACTCGCAGAAAGTGATAAAACAAGCAATGTGAAGAAGAGAATTGGGGGAAAGATGATGCAATTGGACACCGTAAAGAAAAAGAAATCCACGAAGGAAGTCCTGGACTGGGAAGGAAAAGCCACGAATAACGAAGGCGAGGAACATAACCCGAAACCCAGCAGGGGGACGGGGATTACCTTGTTGCTTGGGAGTTTTACGGCCTCCCTATCCTGGGGGATCAAGCCCCGCTCACGTAGCTTGCGGAGATCACTCTCCCGCGTCTCCGATCGCCGCCAGCCACCATCGGTGACACGGGTAGGGGCGGCACTCTTTTTCCCTCCAGCAGCGTTGGTACCAACTGCAGAGGAGGACTTCCTTGGTTTTCCCATTGAGCTACGGCGGCGCCGGCGGCGAGGACGTAGGATGGAAGAAGGAAATGTCCGAGGATATTCCAGCGCGCAGCAAGAACTCTCAGCGAACAAGGGAGCAGTGAAACAAGAATGGCTACGGTGAAATCAGACTAATGTTTTCCCCCAATGATTATAAAGACGAAGACGATGCACGACAACCCTCCATCGAGAAGACCTAATGCCAACGGCAGGATCTGGCCATACACGTGTCAGCATCGCAACGAACCGTCGCTAACATGCCGTCCACTACGCGCGGAAATCGAGGCAACACCCTAATTATCTCCACGCCCCGCGTGACCGGTCAATTCAAGGTCAGAAAGTGGGACCCGTGTTCGTCCAGTCAAGTCATCTCTGGCGCAGCAGACGCTTGAGGTCATCGATCGTCAGCACTGACGTCATCAAAAGCTATACTAGAAACAGTCACAATTTCTTCGGCTTTAAAGCTAAGAGTACTCACTCGAATCTACGATTTGACTAATTACTCGGGGGCTACTCCTATCAGGAGCGCTGGCCGCGCACCCGAAAAATGAACAACACACTACAGCACTGAACTTTTTCTTCGAGTCCCACGTTGAGTCTACGACTCCACTACGGACTCGGGGGCTACTCCCATAGGGAGGATGGATTTAAGCATCCGAAAAAATTTGTGTCCTACGGACCTGACACTCAACAACAGCTGAATTAAAGTCTCCGCTCGAGCCTACGACTCAAACAGACACTCGGGGCTACTCCCATAGGGAGCGCTGGTCGCGCACCCTATAAAATTTCTACTGCGATCCTTCGGATCAGTATGCAAAAACTTTTTCGGCAACTCTGCCCCAACTAAACGCTAAGTGAGTAGCATTCTCCTTGGCTACCCGAAACACCTCCGCGGTGATAAAATTCGGATGCTGTGTCTGCGACGCAAAGATAAGACCTACAGATATCATCTGATGGCCTGGTAACGCACATGACTGCGCTCTGCTAGTATAAACCCGTGCCAACAGGCGCGATGAAAAATCCCGACGGACGCGTTGGGTACATCAATTAAATTCACTGGAATTCCACTCCTGTAAGTCCTCCGTGGCCTGAGTCGAATTACGCCAGCATATGTTCCGGGTTCGAGTCGAGGGACTCGAACCTGAAGAAGATCATGTTGTTTTGTCCTAAGACAGTTAACTGACCCTGATCCGTCGGGAGAGTCAGGCACATGCATCAACAATCCCTACACATTCTCTTGAAAGACAGAGTTGCACCCGAAGGATTGAAGAGTCCTCAGCCGAATCTATGATTCGACTGACCACTCGGGGGCTACTGACATGGTTATGCCCCGCGGGTACATGATCTCAGCATACCTGGTCTAGCCCAAGGAAGGCCCACGAAAAATATACGCGGGCCCATGAACACTTTTGGGTGGCCGAGGCCCATGACACCTTCGGATCCTTGGAGAGCAAGACTAGAATAGATAGGAAATTCAAAGGGGTAAACCCTAGAACACAGTAATCGACTAGATGCATGCAGGACCTGCCTAAGTCTATATAAAGGCCAGGAGCGCACGACCTAGATCTCTCTCTCATACTTTCGCATACACACCTCCACGCCAGATTGCATCTGCGCACCCCTGTAATCACCGGTTCCGTCGTAATCAAGAGCAGACAAGCAGGAGTAGGGTTTTCCCTCCGGGGGCCTGAACCTGGGTAAACCTCGTGTCCCGTATTGCTTGTTTGCTAACCGTTCCGCGATCTCCAGCATCCCCATATTCTCCAAAACCCAAGTCCATAACAATGGGCATTGACGAGATCAAACCTCGTCAGTGGTTGCAAGCTCGTAATTGAGCAGCCTGGGGGCTCTCTGTGATTGCTGGGTGAGGGGAAATGGAGAGGAGGGAGAAGGGGTTAAGATGGCATGGTCGGGGGAGGGGATTACTGCTGCAGTTAAGCGAATTCACGCGGTGTAATCATGACAGGAAACGGTCAAGGGAGGGGGCGAGTTCCACGTGCGGGGGTTGAAGACGACTTACGTGGCATGGGGCCGGTTAGTTAGTGAGGGGGATGCGGGGGAGTGTGCGGTGAGAAAAACCTGCGGGGAGAGAGGGTGTTTCCGACTGGCTGCGTTAATGCATCTTGGGCCAGGGTGTTAGGATGGACTGGGCAGCTGGTTCGATTTCCCCTTTTTTCTGCAAAACTTTTTTCCTTTTCTTTTTCTATTTTCTGTTTTTATTCAAAACAATTTGATTTCAACTCCAAATTGATTCAAAACTTTACCAAACTTTTCAGTAGATTTTTTACCAATTATAAGTTGATTAATTAGTCCACTTTGGAGTATTTAAAATATTTTTCTTATGATCTAACATTCATTTAAGTGAGGCATTTTGGCATTTATTTAAATAAAATTTGAATATGGTTCAAGCCCATATAATTTTATTTAAATAAACTATTATCCTTTTATATTACTTAATAAACTTTCATTCCAATTACCTATGGATTTTTGCCATGGTTTTTAAATTGTCTTTGTAACAATTCTTATTTATTTATTTCTTTCTTTCTTTGTCTTATAAAATTTATATATTTTTATTTATAACTCCAAAAATAGTGATTCCAATTTGTATAATTTTTATTTATTAATTATGTATCCTTTTTATATCCTTTAGAATTATTTTGTTCACAATTTGGTATGAATTTTAGCTACGAGCTTTAATAGCTTTGGAAATACTTTCTTTTATCTTATGAAAATCATAATTTTTTATCCATGGCTCCAAATGGAGTGAAACCAATTTCCATGGTTTTGTAATTTTGTGGTTTACCATTATTGTTTATTTAGGAAAGTTTGTTGCTAAATTTTTATATGGAACAAGGCCATATTCTTGGAGTGACCTTGATGATGATTTCTTTTATTAGGGTTTAGGTTTTTGGTTTAACTTTTCCAAGTGCTCAAATTCAAGATACAATCCAAGCATGAATGCATTTGATCTGTTTGAAAATGTGTTTCTTGCTTTCTCATTCAAATTTTGCTCAAATAAGGTTTTGATGTTTCCTTTTAGAAACAAAAAGTTTCTTTTCCCCCTAAATTTGTTTGTTTCCATGAACAAAAGATTGTTGTTTTCTCCCTAGTAGCAACAACACATCTACAACCTTAGAGATTTCTATCACTTCCCTAGATTACTAGAGGCATGAACCCACTATCGAGCATAAATACTCCCTCTTGGAGTCACAAGCATCTACTTGGCCAAGATAGCTACCAGCAACAAAGAGCATGCAAGATCACAAATAACACAGACATGATAGAATCAATAATCAATAAGACATGATAGAATCAATAATCAATCTGACATAGTTTCTCAATATCCATCGGATCCCCGCAAACACAACATGTATGATTATAAATAGATGATCTTGATCATGAACGGAGCTCACAAGATCTAAACATGATAGCACAAAAGAGGAGAAACAACCATCTAGCTATTGTATGGACCCATAGTCCAAGGGTGAACTACTCACGCATCATACCGGAGGCTGGCATGGTGATGAAGAAGGCCTCCGGGATGATCTCTCCCCTCTGGCAGGGTGCCGGGAAGAGCTTCAGATCCCCCCGATCTAGGGACGATGGTGGCGGCGGCTACAGACTGTTTCGTGGAGATTTGAACGGGTACTTAGGGTTTCTGCATCGGGGTGCTTTTATAGGTAAAGGGGCAATGTCGGTGGGAGTCTGAGGGGCCCACACCTAGGGCTGGCGCGCCCCCTGGCCGTGCCGCCACCAGGTGTGGCCACCTCGTGGCCCTACTTTGGCTGCCCTCCGGACTCCGTGTTCCTTCTGGTAAAATATTGACTTTGGATTTTGTCCCGTCCAATTCTGAGAATATTTCCTTACTAGCTTTTCTGAAACCAAAAGCAGCAGAAAACAAGCAACTGACATTGCGGCATATTGTCAATAGGTTAGTTGTAGAAAATGTATAAAAATACCTCAAAGTGTGGACAAAACATAAGAAAGTCGATATTAAACAAGCATGGAGCATCAAAAATTATAGATACGTTTACGACATATCAAGCATCCCCAAGCTTAACTCCTTATCGTCCTCGAGTAGGTAAGTGATAAAAAAGAATAATTTTTTAGGTGACATGCTATCACAATCTTGACAAAAATATTTGTAAAGAATGGATAGCTGGGATCAAAGTACTCTAAACATGAGAATGAAAGATGTAGGTCTAACAATAAGACATAGCAACTATGTTGTAACATGAAAAGGTATAAACAAAGATCATGAATAACAATGCATTGAAAGACCTTTGTTTGTTTCACATACAGAAAACATAGCAATAGTGGTATTCAGCTTGTCCTTCAGGGTGTAGCAAAACATAAATGCATAGGACACCTTCAAAGTTCATAAGGGTGACTAGATACAAATAATTTAAGAACAAGTAATATTAACATTATGAATCAATCAATAAGTTTTTGGACAATACACATTGAACTAAGAATGTAAACTATGCTCTCCTAGTTGGTGCATAAAGATAGAAGATTGAGACTCAACATAAGAGTAAGAAGAAAGGCCCTTCATAGAGGGAAGCAGGGATTTCAAGTTTCATAAGGAGCTTCCAAAAATTATGGTACTTATTAGCTTTCAGCTCTCATTACCCCTATCATAAGCATCTTGAAATGATTAAGGTTAAAGTGAAACAAATATGAAGTATATGCTTGATAGATCATAAGTTGGAAATCTCATGTCCCTTGAGTATGAGGGTTGTTCCTCATGCTACTCAACTTTAGTCAGAAGCAAGTTCTTGTCATTGTAAGTATATGTGTATCATAGAAAACCACCAACAGGGTACCCCTTGCCCCATGACACAGGAGCTATCCCATATCAAAATGACAAGGCAACAGACAATGAGCATCTCAGCAATTTTTTTAATTGCTATTTGCATAGGTTTTTATTGAGGATGCTTCACATATTGCTCACTATGGTCATGCTGCAAGTTTCCACCATTATTAGGCATGGCTTAGGCTAGCCGCCCAGGTGTTTATCTAACACATATACAATACTCCATGGACTTACAAGCTCCCCTTTTATTTCACACCACCGACATCCGTAAACAAAAGATCATGATATCAACTGGATAATATGTACAGGTGTTGAAAGCGTTCCCCATGACAGCATGGTTCTGCTAATTCCCAGCTTATAAGTGCAAGCATATAAACAACATAGATGACACAATGGTTCAAGTTTATTAGGTGCAAGAAGGAAAGTGTTCCATCAAGTTTGTGAGAGCTTTAATCACTAATTTTCACATAACAAGTTTAATTTGGAAGATAGATAAAAACATGAATATACTTGGAATGGTGTAATACACCATGCATAGGAATTTATAGTGGACTCTTTGAAATAACTTGATTTCTTGGCAGTTGGATGCATGAGTAGAGCTTACTCAGTACAAGTGAAGGCTAGCAAAAGACTGGGAGCGACCAACTAAGAGAGCAATAATGGCCATAATCATGTAGAGCGACAAAACATTATCAATTAAAGCATACAGTGGTATCACAAGTCAAAAACAAAATGATCATAGAGGCTAGGGTGACTGGTTCATAGTCATAACATGGTGTAAGCATGTGCCAAGTCAGCCCAAATAAAGCATCAAAGGAGAATACCACAATATTATGCTTTTGTATGCTAAAACAACGCATGATTCTTTCAAGTCACATTAAGCAATATCAATTGTTTGTAACAAGTCATCCTCAAAAAATAATCACTAAGAATAAGGTCAAAGCAACATATAGCATGACATTACAAAGTCTAAGCCACAGTCAAAACAAGCTCCCTTTACCACTTAAAGCATGAAACTTTCTACTCTTTTCCAACACCAATCAACTTATTTGAAACAAAATGAATGCGGGGGTCCAACTAATTTATTGCAGAAAACCAGAAAAATAAAACTAAAAACAAAAACAAAGACGCTCTAAGAACAACACAAAAGTGCATGAAGCAATAAAAATGAAATGTCTAGAAAAAGACTTGAGATTTTTATTGATAAAGAAGGGGATGCCTTGGGCATCCCCAAGCTTTGACGCTTGTACCTCTTAAATATTTCTTGGGGTGACACAAGTGGAATCCACAAGCTTGAGATTTTTGCCATTCTTTATCTCATCACATCATTCTTCCCCTACACTTGAAAATTTTCCTTCATACAAAACTTCACACAATCTTCATTAGCAACATTAGTGCATTCAAGATAAACCTTGGGGTTTAGTTTCAACACAAGTAAAACTTCCATTAGAACACAAGATACTGTAGCAATTCCTTTTAAAATCTCAAGTGATCAAGGAGAACTCAAAAAGAATCCGATAAGAAGCAAATGCAAATAATGGAAGAAATCTGTCAAAGCAGACCAGCAAGTAAAAACCGATTTTTTAGAAGAACTTATGTTTCTCAAATACAAAAGGGTGGAACTAACGAAAGTTAGATAACAACATGGGGCATAAGCTCAAAAAATTAAAGCTCAATCCGACGTACTGGGATTTTTCATGAATTTTCGCAGTGAAGCACAAAAATCAGTTTCGGGACAGCAACTTCCTCAAATATTACTTCTCTCTCATTAGAGGTTATTCTTGGCACAAAAACCACACAAACAGGATAAAGAGAGGTTATTAAAGAAGTAGTAACTTCCAAGACTCAATATAAGAAAAATCTACTGAAATTTGGGTTATCTCCCAATTAGTACTTTTCTTTAACGCCTTTAAGTTAGGCATAGGAAGCAAGAATCAAGTATTTTCGAATGAAGAAGCATTAACATCAAATTTTTCTTTAATAGGAGGAGCAAAAGGTATCTTCTCTCTCCTTTTAGGTAAGTGTTCTATACCTTTCTTGAGTGGGAATTGATATTTAATGGTGCCTTCTTTCATATCAATAGTGGCACCAACAGTTCTAAGAAAATGTCTTCCCAAAGTAATAGGACAAGAAGCATTGCATTCAACATCCAAAACACAGAAATAAACATGGACAAAGACATTGTTAACCATAATAGGAACATCATTAATACTTCCCATAAGTTTCTTTTTAGTATTATCAACAAGTTGGACATCTAAATAGCAATCATCCAAAGGTGGCAAATCAAGCATTTCATAAATCTTTCTAGGCATAATAGAGACACTAGAACCAAGGTCACATAAAGCTTTGAGATCAAAATCATTCACTTTCATATTAATGATGGGTTCCCAACCATCTTCTAATTTCCTAGGAATAGAAGTTTTATGTTTCAATTTTTCTTCTTTAATTTTAATGAGAGCATCTGTAATGTGTTTTGTAAAGGCCATATTCATAGCACTAGCATTAGGACTTATAGCAAACTTTTGTAGGAACATAATTACTTCAGAAATATTGCAACCATTGATGGGCTTAGATCACTGTAGAGCCTCGTTGGGATACCCCAAGAGCAAGGTGTGATGAACACAGCACCAAGTTTTCCCTCAGTTATGAAACCAAGGTTATCGAACCAGTAGGATCAATGAAACAACTCCAAGGTGTTGCTAACAACTTGGAATCCTGCACAACACAAACTCAAGACTTTGCCCCAACATACAGTGAGGTTGTCAATCTCATTGGTTTGCTGAAAACAAAGGATTAAACATATAGTGTGGAAGATAATAGTTGCTTGTAGAAAGTAAACGGTAACAGAAGATAATGTATCAATGATAAAGATTGGACCGGGGTCCACAGTTCACTAGAGGTGTTCTCCTTAAGATAAATAACATGCTAGGTGAAGAAACTACGTCGGGGAAATTGACATATTGAACAAGCACAATAATGCAAATACTAGACATCGTGACTCCTATGAGATTTTATTGGGCATTACAACAATATACATAGACCGTAATCCAACTGCATCTATGACTAATAATCCACCTTCAGGTTATCATCCGAACCCCTTCCAGTATTAAGTTGCAAGCAACAGATAATGACATAAGCAATGTGTGTAAAGTAAACAATACAATTGTTCCATGAACAAAAGATTGTTGTTTTCTCCCTAGTAGAAACAACACATCTACAACATTAGATATTTTTGTCACTTCCCTAGATTACTAGAGGCATGAACCCACTATCGAGCATAAATACTCCCTCTTGGAGTCACAAGCATCTACTTGGACAAGATAGCTACTAGCAACAGAGAGCATGCAAGATCACAAATAACACAGACATGATAGAATCAATAATCAATAAGACATGATAGAATCAATAATCAATCTGACATAGTATCTCAATATCCATCGGATCCCCGCAAACACAACATGTATGATTATAAATAGATGATCTTGATCATGAACGGAGCTCAAAAGATCTAAACATGATAGCACAAAGGAGGAGAAACAACCATCTAGCTACTGTATGGACCCATAGTCCAAGGGTGAACTACTCACACATCATATCGGAGGCTGGCATGGTGATGAAGAAGGCCTCCGGGATGATCTCTCCCCTCCGGCAGGGTGGTGGGAAGAGCTTCAGATCCCCCAGATCTAGGGATGATGGTGGCGGCGGCTACGGACTGTTTCATGGAGATCTGATCGGGTGTTTAGGGTTTCTACATCGGGGTGACTTTATATGCGAAGAGGCGAGGCAGGGGGCAGGCCAGGGGGCCCACACCCCGCCCTGGCGCACCCTAGGGTGGACCTGTGCCAGGGGGTGTGGCCACCCTGTGGCGCCCCTCCATCTCTCCTCCGGACTCCGTGTTCTCTCCGGCAAAATATTGACTTTGGCTTTTGTCCCATTCAATTCCGAGAATATTTCCTTACTAGCTTTTCTGAAACCAAAAACAGCAGAAAACAGGCAATTGGCACTGCGGCATCTTGTTAATAGGTTAGTCCCAGAAAATGTATAAAAATAGCTCAAAGTGTAGACAAAGCATAGCAAAGTTGATACTAAACAAGCATGGAACATAAAAAATTATAGATACATTTACGACGTATCAAGCATCCCCAAGCTTAACTCCTGCTCGTCCTCGAGTAGGTAAGTGATAAAAAGAATAATTTTTGATGTGACATGCACTATCATAATATTGATCAAACCATTTGCAAAGCATTGAAAGCTGGGATCAAAGTACTCTAAACAAGAGCATGAAAGATGTAGTTCTAACAATAAGACATAGTAACTATATTGTAACATGAAAAGATACAAACAAAGGATCATGAATAACAATGCATTGAAAGATGTTTGTTTGTTTCACATATAGAAAACATAGCATAGTGGTATTAAGATTGTCTCTCATGGAGTAGCAAAACATAAATTCATAGGACACCTTTAAAGTTCATAAGGGTGACTAGATATAAATAATTCAAATACAAGCAATATCAACATTATGAATCAATTAATAAGTTTTGGGACAATGCACATAAATCTAAGAATGACAACTATGCTCTCTTAATTGGTGCATAAAGATATAAGGTGGAGACTCAATATAAAAGTAGGAAGAAAAGCCCTTCACAAGGAAGCAGGGATTTCAAGTTTCATAAAGAGCTTCCAAAAATTATGGTACTTATTAGCTTTCAGCTCTCATTGCCCCTATCATAAGAATCTTGAAGTTATTAAGGTTAAAGTGTAACGAATATGGAGTATATGCTTGACAAATCATAAGTTAGCAATCTCATGTCCCTTGAGTACGAGGGGCGTTTAACATGCTACTCAACTTTAGTCACCGATAAGCTCTTGTCATTGTAAGTATATGTGTATCATAGAGAACCGCCAATAGGGTACCCCTTGCCCCATGACACAGGAGCTATCCCATATCAAAATGACAAGGCAACAGACAATGAGCATCTCAGCGAACTTTTTATTTGCTATTTGCATAGGTTTTTATTGAGGATGCTTCACAGATTGATCATTATGGTTATGCTGCAAGTTTCCACCATGATTAGGCATGGCTTAGGCTAGCCGCCCAGGTGTTTCTCTAACACATATACATAACTCCATGGACTTACAAGATCTCCTTTTATTTCACATCGCCGACATCCTCAAACAAAAGATCATGACATCAACTGGATAATATGTACATGTGTTGAAAGCGTTCCCCATGATAGCATGGTTCTTCTAATTCCCAACTTATAAGTGCAAGCATATACAGCATAGATGACACAATGGTTCAAGTTTATTAGGGGCAAGAAAAATAAAGTGTGCCATCAAGTTTGTGAGAGATTTAATCACTAATTTTCTCATAACAAGTTTAATTTGGAAGATAGATAAAACAAGAATATACTTGGAATGGTGTAACACACCATGCATAGTAATTTATAGTGTACTCTTTGGAATAACTTGGTTTCTTGGGAGTTGGATGCATGAGTAGAACTTACTGATGAAGTTCAGATGACGGTAGAGCTTCGTTGGGAAACCCCAAGAGGAAGGTATGATGAGCACAGCAGCAAGTTTTCCCTAAGAAAGAAACCAAAGGTTATTGAACTAGTAGGAGGAAGGAAACGACCCAAAGGTGTTGCTAGAAACTTGGAAACCTGCACAATACAAACTCAAGACTTTGCCCCAACGAACAATGAGGTTGTCAATCTCACTGGTTTGCT
Organism: Avena insularis; assembly: GCA_023614405.1. Taxonomy (NCBI): domain Eukaryota; kingdom Viridiplantae; phylum Streptophyta; class Magnoliopsida; order Poales; family Poaceae; genus Avena; species Avena insularis. Next base: position 215,042,952 of record CM042685.1, on the reverse strand, counting down.
AAAAACAAAGGATTAACTATATCGTGTGGGAGGTAATAGTGGTTTGTAGAAAGTAAACAGGAACAGTGGAAGATGTATCACTGGTAAATATTGGACTGGGGTCCATAGTTCACTAGAGGTGTTCTCCTTAAGATAAACAACATAACATGTTGGGTAAACAAATTACAACGGGGCAATTGACAGGATAGAGCAAGGCATAATAATGCAATACTAGACATTCATGATCCTATGAGATTTGATTGGGCAATACAACAATATACATAGACCGCCATCCAACTGCATATATGACTAGTAATCCACCTTCAGATTATCATCCGAACCCCCTCCAGTATTAAGTTGCAAGCAACATATACTGCTTTAAGCAAAGTGTGTAAGGTAAACAATCCACTTGTTCCATGAACAGATACTTCTTTAAGCAAATTATGGTACTTGTTAGCTTTCAGCTCTCATTGCCCCTATCATAAGCATCTTGAAGTGATTAAGGTTAAACTGAACAAACTATGGAGTATGTGCTTGCCAAAGTATAACTTGGCAATCTCATGTCCCTTGATTACGAGGGCCGCTCCTCATGCTACTCAACTTTAGTCACCGGTAAGTTCTTGTCATAGTAAGTACATGTGTATCATAGAGAACCGCCAACGGGGTACCTGTCAACACCCATATTTTTAATCCCAGATGCCTGTTATGCCATACATCACAATCCCAGGATTACCATTTTTGTGAAACATAACAGAATTGGATACCACAGTACATCATCCATTACAAACTGTACATAAGTTCTTACACAAATAGGGATCTCATGATCCAGTTCTTAATACAACTTCAAGCAGCGGAATACGTAATAATAACGGTAGCGTAGGCGAAGCTCCATCTTCGGGGTCACATGCAATGCTGACGATGGGAGATGATCCTAGTTGTCGTAACCTTCCTGGGGTCCATCCTCCAGGTACTCCTCTTCATAGTCTGGCCACGGGAATAGCCAGGGACAAAGCCATGAGTACTCTTTAAGTACTTGCAAACTAATACTAACAAGTGCAAGGGGTTTTTGGTAAATAGGGCACTAGGCTCTAGGGTTATTTTGCAAAAGCCAGATTTATCTCTACTAAGTTTAGAAGCAACGAATGTAGTTGAAGTTTTATAACACCTAAGTGGGAACTTGTATCTCATGCCACAACCCTGTTGTGGTCAAGTCAAAGTTTCAGTTCATTTCACAAGTCATTTTGAAAAGTCTGACAGGGGAACAGTATGACCACTCTGTAGGGTTCGCAGCATAGAAAACAAAAAATTTCCTACGATGGGAACAACTATGTACCAAGATCTATCTACTAGATACAAACAACGGGCGGATGTATATCCGTAGAGAACATACCCTTGAAGACCGACAAAGCTTAACGAGTCCAAAGTCGTGGTTGATGTAGACGATCTCTTGCCGATCTCAAGATCGAGAGGAAGTCCTAGCGCCGCAAAATAGCAGCCCATCCGTGCTTGCACACACGTTCGAGGCACCGAGCAACCTCCGCCTCCTCGCTCTAGCGAAGCAGCGGAAGCACAACTCTTTCTTGCCGAATAGCCACCGGGAACATGTATCTCGCTAGTCCGAGACCATGGGGAATAAATACTAGAGGGGGAGAGAGATCCTTCACGAGGAGGTGTGGGAGAGAGAGGGAGGGGGCTCCTTTTATAGGGAGAGGGGGGCACCCAAGGGGTCTCTACCTCTCTTGTCGGCGTAACTCTTCTGTCTGGACTGGGCGGTCTTGAGGTGCTCACGAATCTTGTGAACCTTCTCTTCTGCTTCTCGTAGGATATCGGGTCCAAAAATCTGACTCTCTCCTACTTCCGACCAGTTCAAAGGGGTGCGAAACTTCCTTCCGTACATGAATTCAAATGGGGCCATTTGCAAACTGGCTTGATAACTGTTGTTGTATGAAAATTCTGCAAACGGCAGACAGTCCTCCCACTTGGATCCATATTCTAACACACATGCTCTCGGCATATCTTCAAGTATTTGGTTTACTCGCTCCGTTTGTCCATCGGTCTGAGGGTGATACGCGGTGCTGAAATCTAGGCGGGTTCCTAAACCTTCTTGGACTTTCTTCCAGAATCTCGAGGTAAACTGAGTTCCTCGATCCGATACAATGTTCTTGGGGACTCCGTGCAAACTAACTATTCTAGCGATGTACAACTCCGCTAGCTTCGAACTCTGATATGTGGTCTTGACGGGCAAGAAATGGGCGACTTTGGACAATCTGTCCACTATGACCCAGATAGAGTCATTTCCCCTACTAGAGGTAGGCAGTCCGGTGATAAAGTCCATTCCAACGGAATCCCATTTCCATTCCGGAATCTGTAAGGGTTGCAACAATCCAGCGGGTCTTTGATGTCCGGCCTTGACTCGCTGACATATATCACACTTGGCGATATAGATTCCGATTTATCTCTTCATCTTATGCCACCAAAATTGCTCGTTTAAATCTTGATACATCTTAGTTCCTCCGGGATGGATAGAATAAAGAGTATTATGAGCCTCCTTCAGAATAACTTCTTTCAACTCAGAATCTGATGGTACACAAAGGCGCCCTTTGTACCACAGAACTCCTTCTTCGTCTTCGGTGAATCCGGGTACTTTGCCTGTACCGATACGACGCTTGATTTCGTCGATACTAGCATTTCCTTTCTATGCCTCTTTAATCTGACTGATCAAAGTGGGTTGAAGTTCTATGCTAGCCAAAAATCCTTCAATCACTAATTCTATTCGAAAATCTTCCATCTCTTTGTGCAGGCTTGGTTGCTCCTTCAAAATCATGGAGTTCAAGCGGCACGGCAATCTGCTAAGGGCATCTGCTACCACGTTGGCTTTACCAGGGTGATAGTGAATGTCCAGATCGTAATCCTTGATTAGCTCAATCCATCTCCTTTGTCTCATATTCAGCTCCTTGTGAGTGAATATATACTTCAGACTCTTGTGATCCGTATAGATCTCACAACGGTTTCCCATTAGGTAATGTATCCATGTCTTCAGGGCTAGAACTACGGCTACGAGTTCGAGGTCATGGGTTGGGTAATTTTGCTCATGTTGCTTCAGTTGTCGAGATAGATAAGATATAACTTTGCCTTCTTGCATTAGCACACATCCGAGACCGATCTTGGATGCATCACAATACACATCGAAGGGCTTCGTGATATCTGGCATGATCAAGATTGGGGCTGAAATCAATCTCCTTTTGAGTTCTTGAAAACTCGCTTCACATTTGTCGGTCCATTCAAACTTCTTGTCTTTCTTCAACAATTGGGTCATGGGTATGGCGCTACTCGAGAATCCTTCTACGAATTTGCGGTAATATCCCGCCAATCCGAGAAATGCACGAACTTGGGTTTTGAGTGGTTGGGGCTTGCCAATCTTCTACATCTTTCACTTTGGCAGGATCAACGGCAATTCCTCCGGCTGATACAATGTGACCGAGGAATCCTACCTCCTGTAACCAGAATTCACATTTGCTAAACTTTGCATACAGCTGATGCTCTCTAAGGGTTACAAGAATGGTCCTTAGGTGTAGCTCATGTTCTTCTTCTGATTTGGAATAAATCAGAATGTCATCGATGAAAACAACGACAAACTTATCCAGGAAATCCATAAAAATCATATTCATGAGATTCATGAAATAAGCGGGGGCATTGGTTAATCCAAAAGACATGACTGTATACTCATACAATCCATATCTGGTAGTAAAGGCAGTCTTTGGAATATCCTCTGCACGAATCTTGAGTTGATGATAGCCAGTCCTAAGATCAATCTTAGAAAACACTTTGGCACCGGTCAACTGATCAAACAAATCTTCGATCTTGGGCAAGGGGTATTTGTTCTTGATGGTGACATCATTCAATTTCCGATAATCCGTACACAAACGGTTACCTCCATCCTTCTTGTCCACAAACAAGACAGGTGACCTCCAAGGTGACGCACTTGGTTGAATCAATCCAATTTCCAGCATGGCATCCAGTTGCTTCTTCATTTCTGCTAGCTCAGACGGGTTCATACTATAAGGTCTCTAGGCTATGAGTCCAGTTCCGGGGATTAATTCAATGATAAACTCGATATCCCGATCTGGGGGCATACCGGGCAAAACATCTGGAAATACATCGGGGTATTCACAGACTATCTAGAATTGGTCAATGGTAGGTTGGGCTATACTCTTGTTACACTTGAATTGGCGAGGTAAGGTTTCAGATATATGCTCGACTGATATTCCGGCTGTACTGGTCATGGTTATGGCTTTCTTGGCACAGTCAATTAATCCTTTATGTTTGGACATCCAATCCATCCCTAGTATTACTTCCAAACCTTTAGTTCCGAGTACTATCAGATTTGCATAAAAATCTATGCCATGGATTCGGATAGGGACGGCTTTGCAAATTTGCCTAGCCTTGGTGGTTGATCCGGGAATTTGAACAATCATAACATGCTTCAGTTTGGTTGGTTGAATTTTACTAGTGCATGCAAATTCTTCTGTGACAAATGAGTGCGATGCACCAGAATCAAACAACACTCGTGCAAGTACTGAATTAACAGAAAACATACCCAGCACGACGTCTGGCGCTTCCTGAGCTTCTTCAGCATGCATGAGAAAAAGACGGCCATTGCGGTTGAGCGAATTCCCTGGGGCAAACCTTCTTCCTGGCTGAACATGACGCTGTTGTTGAGCTGGGGCGTTGGAATTGGGTGCTGCGACATTCTTCTTGTTGGGGCACTCGTTGGAATAGTGGCCTTTATTTCCACAGTCATAACAAGTCACTTGCGACTTGTCCTTTGCTGCTACAGGCACAACATTGCTTCCAGTTCTCGGGGCAGTGTTGGTGTTGGCGGTAACATTGTTGTTGTTGAACTTGGGTGGGGCACGGTTGAAATTGCTAGAGTTGCCGGGATTGTGGTGATTTCCTCCGGGTCTAGGGTTTCCACGATTGGGATAGGTCGGACGGTTCGTCGGGGGTCTGTTGGTTCTTGGGGCAAATCCAGGAGATGGGTTAGGGCGATACTTTGGGGTCTGATGGGTTCCTGGCTGATGCATCATAAGACGCTTGCGGTTCTCATTGGCTTGGTTGATCTTTCCTTCCATTTGGATGGCCGAGTCGACAAGGGCTTCAATATCAGCAAAGGGGATATTGACTAATACCGTCTGCATCTCATCATTCAGACCATTCAGGAATCTTTCTTTCTTCTTGGCTTCGGTGTCGATCTCATCCGGGGCATACCTAGCTAATGACAAGAATTTGTCACGGTATTCCACTACAGTCATCCGTCCTTGCTTCAGTTCTCTGAACTCGTCTCTCATCCTCTTGATCAAACCTGGTGGCACATGGGTTCTGCTAAACTTGACCTTGAATTCCTCCCAGGTCATCATCTGGCCTCCGGTCATTGCGTGAACACTGTTCCACCATGCCCTGGAATCTCCGGCTAGATAGTGGGTGGCGAACAGAACTTTCTCGTTGGCTTCCACTCTGGCGACTTCTAGGTTATTTTCCATGGTTTGCAACCAATCGTCGGCGTCTAGGGGCTCTTCTGACTTAGTGAAAACAGGTGGGTTGGTATTCTAGAAATTCTTGAGCTTAGATCCATGGTTGTCCTGATTTCCGTGGCCTTGGTTGTTGTGGGCAAGCTGAGCTATCTGATGCAAGGTGGCTAGGTTGGCTTGACGTTCTGCTCTTTCAGCTTCGCGGTCAGAGGTCAACATGTGGAGAATCTGCAACATCGGGTCCGGGGATGAACCACTTCCTCCACGTGGCATCTGAAGATTGAGATAGATCATGAGAAAAGAGAGAAATTTCTAAGGTCTTGGGTCTTTGAAAAGTTTTTAAAGTTTGACTCAGATTTTCTAGCAACTTGCTTTTCATTCAATCATTCATAGCACAGTACAACACACACCACAACAAAGAAAAACAGATGGTTTTAAGAACCATTCTGGAAACTACGATACAGTGGGACCGAATACTACTCACTATGCTAGTGCTCAAGTGCTACTACTCCTCGGAATCTGTGGCTTCGTCATCTTCATCGTCATCAATGAAGGCGAAATCGTCCTCATCGGTGAAGAAGTCGATAGCCTGATCCTCTAGAAAATCATCGTCATCGCTGAGATAGGAGTAGGGGTCTCCACGAAGATCCTCTCCTGCATTCTCCCTTTCTTCCAACTGCATGTCTCTCTCGTGGATGGTCTCCTCCAAAGATGAGATACAATGGCGAAGACGGGCAATAATGCGCTCCTTCTTGTCGAGCTGACGGCAGCGAGACTTGCGATCGTTTGCTAACAGGGCGATGGTTTGATCCTTCGTCTTGATGATGGCAGACTTGTGGTTGGAGTAGTCACGGCAGTTGTCCAACTCCTGCTGATGATCGTACATCATGAAGCTGAGGTGGTCCAATTGAGTCTTCAGCTCGGGGTGGTATGGGGCTTCCAGTGGTTGTCCATTAGCATCACGCCTTGGGAAAAACTCAAAGCGGGTTCCCTTGATCTGATTGATGCTCTGCCCACACAGACGGGAAAGAGCTTCCTGTATGGCCCTGGCAAGTCCATCTAGCCAGTTGTTCTCTCTTAAGGTAAACTGAATTCCTTCCACAGTGGGAGGTTCAATCTTTCCTCGGAGACTTGCAACAATTAGCCACTGCAGATCTTCTCCTCCTTGATCATTGAGCTGAGCTCCGAAGAACTCGGGGTGCGGACGCTCCAGAAGTTCCGAAAGCTGGTCCAAATCCCTCTCAAAGATAAGGTCTCCTCCATTCCCCAACTGATAAAACTTGTTGTACTTCACGTCCATCTATAAGAATATAGGATGAGTAAGTTAGTAAAGTGATTAAGTGTGTCAAAATTTTATGTATTTTGCAAGAGTTTTTGAGGAACATGAATTTTCATGAAAGAATCAAAGGGATAAGAATGAGAATAGGTTTTTGTAAATATTTGTTTTCTTTGGTTTTGAAACTAAGTTTTTGATTCAAACGTCCAGTCTAATTAGGGTCTCCTATGGTCAGGATGGCTCTGATACCAACTTGTCAACACCCAGATTTTTAATCCCAGATGCCTGTTATGCCATACATCGCAATCCCAGGATTACCATTTTTGCGAGACATAACAGAATTGGATACCACAGTACATCATCCATTACAAACCGTACGTAAGTTCTTACACAAATAGGGATCTCATGATCCAGTTCTTAATACAACTTCAAGCAGCGGCATACGTAATAATAACGGTAGCGTAGGCGAAGCTCCATCTTCGGGGTCACAGGCAATGCTGACGATGGGAGATGATCCTAGTTGTCGTAACCTTCCTGGGGTCCATCCTCCAGGTACTCCTCTTCATAGTCTGGCCACGGGAATAGCCAGGGACAAAGCCATGAGTACTCTTTAAGTACTCACAAACTAAAACTAACAAGTGAAAGGGGTTTTTGGTAATAGGGCACTAGGCTATAGGGTTATTTTGCAAAAGCCAGATTTATCTCTACTAAGTTTAGAAGCAACGAATGCTAGTTGAAGTTTTATAACACCTAAGTGGGAACTTGTATCTCATGCCACAACCCTGTTGTGGTCAAGTTAAAGTTTCAGTTCATTTCACAAGTCATTTTGAAAAGTCTGACGGGGGAACAGTATGGCCACTCCAACTGTCCATAACCGCAGATGCGTCTATTCGAATAGTTTGACACTCTGCAGAGATTGTACACTTTCACCACAACATTCGATACATCCGTCAGGAACAAATCCTGAATTCACCATACTCAGTATACAGATAATCAATCCTAACCTTTCCATTACACGCCCTAGTATAAGCACCTCTCCTGTGAGTTTGGCCTCCCAACCATGACCAACTGTCATCTTGGGTACTGCACAGGTGGACAATCTTCACAAGGTAGCCTCAGCTCAGACCTTGGCCGTGAGGGAACTAATACTAAGGTATATAAGTTTCCAGTCAAGCCCTACCCAATCTTCGGGTATTGTGGTTGTACGATAAAATTGGAATGGTATCGCATCCAGACAACCATCAGTTTTATAAAGGGCTAAGGCTCATGCCTCATCATTTTCATCACCAAAATCATCAAGTGTTTGGAAACACATGTCCAAAACATTTCAATAGAATGATCCATCATTCCAAGGTTTTCATAACCATTTTCACCAAGTATTCCCATCTAAAGTTGGTCAAGTTTTATGCTTAGCACTAGCATCTACAAGTGGGGGTGAGTACTAATGAGGGGTCGTACACTAGTGGGGTTTCAACTAAGTTCAATCTCATGCCTTAGGATGACATCAATATTATCTAGCTTAGGCCAAATTTTATGCTCTTTATGCAACCTTCAAGTATCCTTCTAGTATCTACCATATATTCCAGTAAACTCTAAGTAAGAGCTTTGATAAAGAAATAAAGTAATAAAGCTTGTAAGTAAAACTAGGATTGGTTTATCAAGTGGATATGATCACATATGCTTAAGGAATATAGTGGGCATAGTAACAAGTAGTGGTTTGTTGCATCAGTAGAGTATCTTGCAAGTGTTAGCTTGCACATTCACTAGTAGTATTAGGCTTGCCTTGTGCAGAGAAGTGGTTGAAGTTCTCCTCGGCTTCTTCTTCGTAGTATCCTCCTTCCTCCTCGTATCCTTGGTCGGTACTAGCGTCTATAAATAAATACGATGTACACAATCACCAACCAATACTTAACTACTTGCAATCATCACACAAAAGGGTCCTATAGATGATCTAGCATCATCACTAACATTACAAGATTAAAGCTTGGTTTAATTCCTTTTATTTTTAGCAAAGTAATTTCTACTCATTGAAAAACTACTTAAGATTTAATATTCTCCAAACCAAACATGGGATCATGTTGACTCATGTCATCACCACATATTTTAGTCCATGGGAATATGATTTAAAGTGGTGTCACAATTTAATAAGGTTTTACCCTTTTATTTTAATTACATAAAGTGACTAGAAATGCCCATGGGGCATTCTTTTATTACTTGAACATGATTTCTGTAAGTAAACCTATATATTTTTATATATTCTGAAAGGTATGGTTAAATGTGATTTTTGAGAGTTGGAATCAACTCAAAATCTATTATGGTTTAAATTTGAAAAATGTTTGAATGCAGAAAAGCTTCTGCCTTGTTATTTTTACTATGGATGATCTATAGATCCAAATGACTTGAATCCAACGGGCTTGGATTCAGCACTTCCATACCTTTCTAACAAAATTGGTTTCATTCAATTTGGTGCACTGAATTGACCTGGGTTGATTTTTGAAACTGGGTACAGAAGTGTGTTTGAAATAAAATGGAAAAGGTTAAATTCAAATAGCTGGGCTACGCGGGAAACGATACTGGGCCGGCCTGCTAAGCGCAGCGCTTCCGCAGGCTGTTTAAGTGGCTGTCCCCACGCGTCAGTGAGACAGGGGGGTGCGAAGCGGTACGGGGCAACGTGGTGCGTTCGATCTGGTTCTAATCCAACGACTGAGAGTCATCGTCGACGTTGGGCAACGCCGGCGAGACAGAAACCTAGCGCGGCCAGTGGGGGTCGTTGGGGGCTCACCGGGGCTCAGGCGAGGGTCGGCGAGGCGGGCGAACAACGAAGTCGACGACGACGAACTCAGGGGTGGTCACGGCAGCTCCTGGGGTGGACGAAATCGACGGCGCCCTTCTCCTCGAGAGGCGGCCTGCTCCGGCGCAATTCCGGCGATGCGCTGCTCGTCTTGCTCCGGGACTGAGGTGGGATGGTTCTGGGTGAGAGAGGAGTGGAATGGTGTGAAGAATTCAAGCGGGGAAGGCCTCTATTTATAGTCGCGACGGTGAGACCGAACGGCATGGGCAGGCGACGGTGGCGACATGGCTACGGGCTGCTAGAGGCATGGCCGGTGGTGGCGATCGCTTGGTGGTCTCCTGGCGATGCTCTACGGCTTTAATGCGCGCGTAGGGGCGGTGCGGTTTGGTCTAGAACACGTGACGCTCTGCGCGGCAGAGGCGGCGTCTTCGACAGCGAGCGGTGGCTGTGAGGCATGGGGCGACGAACGGGTATGTCTGGCGGTCTCCTGGGACGGTGGTGATCATTTATGCACGCGGCGAGGGCGGCACGCGGTCTGTGGGCTTCGGTCGAGCGCGGCGTTCCTGGGTGCTCTGGTTGATGTCTTTGAGGCAGGGCTGGTCGAGAGGGGGCGGTGAGGCATGGGTGATCTTCTAGACAAGGTTGGCACGGCTAGTTTCTCTCCTAGCTTGCTGTCTACACTGGGGTGGCAAGGGTGCACTCGGCTGTTCACCATTGATGATATTGGCAAGCTCACAGTGGTGCTAGTGCTTGGTTTAACTTGCTAGATGATCTACTGAGATGGTTGTGAGCTAGAGAGGGAACAAGTTAGGCAAGAATCACTGCTCACAATAGTGTTTGGATTTTGTTTGATTTGTGTCTGCAATGTGTTTGATGAAATGGCCGCAAGAATTCAAGTTTTGAATTTTGAAAAGATTTTTGGTGGGTGTGCTAGGTTTGTGCTGGTGAGTCTGCAGATGCTTAGGTTTTGATAGTTGAGCTTGTTTGAGTGGTTTTTGAAAAAGTGGGATCTTCTCATATGATAAAGATTCAATTTTGAATTGCCATTTAAACTATGCATTTGAAAGTTTTTGGATGGTCACAAAGTGGGCCTTGATACTTTGCTATGAGTACAATCAAGGGGTGCAAAGATCCAGAAAAGTTTCTGTTAGGTTCTGAAAGTTTGAGACAGCCAAAGTAGGCATGGGAGTTAAATTGGTCAAAATGACCATTCACTCATTTAGCTTTGTTTTGATTTATTTGTCTTTGGGAAAAGTTTGGGAAATGTTTAGATGATGTTTATTTCACCTAAGAAACATTTTACAATCAAGGAAACCCACAAACAAGGTGGTCCAAAAGAATTCAAAATGAAATGCATACTCACATGCATGCTTCCATAATTTTATTTAGAAATTTTTTTGTTAACCCTAATTTTGATGATTAGAGTTTGATGATTCAAGTTTAGTATTTTTGGGATGTTACAGTACCCCTTGCACATGATACAAGAGCTATCCCATAATCAAAATTACAAGGAAAGTAGACAATGAGCATCTCAACAATCTTCTTATTTACCATGGGAAAATGGTGCTTTTTTCTCTCTTTCCTCTTTTCAATATGTCTCTTTTTTATAAGAAGAAAGCTTCATAGATTGCTCACTATGGCGATGCTGGAAGTTTCGACCATGATTACACATGGCTTAGGCTAGCGGCCCAAGCGTTTCTCTAATACACATACATAACTCCATGGAATTACAAGCTCCCCTTTTATTTCACATCGACGACATCCGCAAACAAAAGAGCATGATATCAACTATGTACAATGTACAAGTGAAATGTTGAAAGCGTTCCCCATGATAACATGGTTCTGCTAATTCCAACATATAAGTGCAAGCATATATAACATAGATGACACAATGGTTCAAGTTTATTTAGGGGCAAGAAAAATAAAGTGTGCCATCAAGTTTGTGAGAGCTTTAATCACTAAGTTTTCACATAAGAAGTTTAATTTGGAAGATAGATAAAACAAGAATATACTTGGAATGGTGTAACACACCATGCATAGGAATTTATAGTGGACACTTTGGAATAACTTGGTTTATTGGGAGTTGGTGCATGAGTATAGCTTACTCATAAAAGTGGAGGCTAGCAAAAGACTGGGAGCGACCAACTTAAGAGAGTAATAATGGTCATAATCATGCAGAGCGACAAAACATTACTGATCAAAGCATAAAGTGGTACTACAAGTCAAAAACTAAATGATCATAGAGGCTATGGTGACTTGTTCATAGTCATAACATGGTGTGAGAATGTGCCAAGTCAACCCGAACAAAGCATCAAAGGAGAATACCACAATACTATGCTTTTGTATGCTAAAATAACGCATGATTCTTTCAAGGCACATTAAGCAATCCTAATTGTTTGGAACAAGTCATGCTACAACAATAATCACTAAGCATAAGGTCAAAACAACATCTAGCATGACATGATAGAGTCTAATTCATAGTCAAAGCAGGCTCCTCTTGTACTACTAAAGCAAGAACTTCCTACTCCTCTCCAACACCAATCAACTTATTTGAAACAACACAACGAGAACAGGGGTTAAACTACTTTATTCAAGCAAAATAAGCAAACTAAAAACCAAAAACAAAAACTAAGACACTCCAAGAACAACACAACTTGTGCATGAAACAATAAAAACGAAGTGTCTAGAAAGACCTGAGATTTTTATTGATGAAGAAGGGGATGCCTTGGGCATCCCCAAGCTTTGATGCTTGTACCTCTTGAATATTTCTTGGGGTGACACGGGGTGGCATCCCCAAGCTTGAGATTTTGTCCATTCTTCATCTCATTACATTATTCTTCCTCTACACCTGAAAATTTTCCTTTAATACAAAACTTCACACAATCTTCATTAGCAACATTAGTGCATTCAAAAGATAATAGACTCTTGGGGTTTAGTTTTAAAACAGCAAAACTTTCACTAAAGACACAAGATACTATAGCAATTCCCTCAAAAAGCTCAATTTCCCAAAAAGAACCCAAAATCAATAAGAAGCAAATGCAAATAATGGCAGAAATCTATCAAAACAGACCAGCAGGTAGCAACCAATTTTTTTGAAGATCTTATGTTTCTCAAATCAAAAAGTGTTTAACTAACGAAAGTTAGCTAACAACATAGGGGATTTATTCAAAAAATTACAGCTCAATCCGGCTTACAGAGATTTTACACGAAGTTTTACAGTGGAACACAAAAATCTGTTTCGGGACAACAACTCCCCAAATCTTACTTCCCTCTCATTAGAGGTTATTCTTGGCACATAAATCAAATAAAAAGGATAAGGAGAGGTTATTATAGTAGTAATAACTTCCAAGACTCAAGAAAACTATTGGGTTATCTCCCAAGAAGTACTTTTCTTTAACGCCTTTAAGTTAGGCACAAGAAGCAAGAATAAAGTATTTTCAAATGAAGAAGCATTAACATCAAACCTTGATTTCAAAGGAGGAGCATAAGACAACTTCTCTCTCCTCATAGGGAAGTGTTCAATACCTTTCTTGAATGGAAATTGATATTTAATGGTGCCTTATTTCATATCAATGATGGCACCAACAGTTCTAAGAAAAGGTCCTCCGAGAGTAATAGGACAAGAAGCATTGTATTCAACATCCAAAACATAGAAATCAACAGGGACATAAGCATTGTTAACCATAATAAGAACATCATTAACACTTCCCATGAGTTTCTTTTTATCATTATCATCAAGTGGGACATCCAAATAGCAATCTTCCAAAGGTTGCAATTCAAGCATTTCATAAATCTTTCTAGGCATAATATAGACACTAGAACCAAGGTCACATGAAGCTTTGAGATCAAAGTCATTCACATGCATATTAATGATGGGTTACCAACTATCTTCTACTTTCCTAGGAATAGAGGATTTGTGTTTCAACTTTTCTTCCTTAATTTTAATAAGAGCATCTGTAATGTGTTTGGTGAAAGATACATTCATATCACTAGAATTAGGACTTCTAGCAAGCTTTTGTAGGAACATAATCACTTCAGAGATATTGCAACCATCAAGATCAAAATCAAACTTAACATCACTGGTAGTAGACTCACTGGATTTAGGTACTGTGGAAGGAATAGGGACTTCTTGTGGTTTGGTGGCATCCATATTGGTGGTGGTGATAGTGCAAACACTATTGTTTCTAGCAATTTCAGCTTCTCTTTCCCATTTAGCATGTAGTTGAGCTAACAGTATAACATTTTCATCAATAGTAACTTGTATGGCATGAGTTGCAGCAAATGTACTTTCTAAGGTTTCAGGTTTAGTAGCCATTTTATTAATCAAAGAGGACTGTGCTTCAGACAAAGAGGAAATATTTTTCTCAGCACTCAAAATTTTGGACTATATACTAGGAATTTCCTTATTCAAATTTTCAAGTTGATGACTAATATTTTTCAAGATAGCAAATTTTTCTTCCATAGTTTTAGTGAATATCTTGTTCTGCTCATATTGCATTTTCATAAAGTTTTTAGTGGATCTTTCTACTTCTAGAATCCTATCTTCACTAGGCATTCCAGATCTACCATGATAAGTATTGCCATTATTAGGAGGGTAAGGCCTATAGTTATTACCATAAGCATTGTTGCCAAAATTATTATTGCTAATGAAGTTCACATCAACTTGCTCTTGTTGAGCAACCAAAGAGGCTAAGGGAACATTATTTGGATCTATATGAGCTTTTCCATTAACAAGCATAGCCATGATAACATCAATCTTATCACTCAAAGGGGAGGTTTCTTCAACAGAATTTACCTTCTTACCATGTGGATCTCTCTCAGTGTGCCATTCAGAATAGTTGACCATCATATTATCAAGGAGCTTTGTTGCAACACCCAAAGTAATGGTCATAAAGGTGCCTCTAGCAACTGAATCCAACAGATTCTTGAAGAGAAGTTTAAACCTGCATAAAAAGTCTGTATAATTATCCAAGCAGTCAGTCTATGAGTGGGACAATTCTTAACCAAAGATTTCATTCTTTCCCAAGCTTGAGCAACATGTTCATTATCAAGTTGTTTAAATTTCATTATTTCACTTCTCTTAGATATAATCTTAGCAGGAGGATAGTATTTTCCAATAAAAACATCCTTACACTCAATCCAAGAATCAATACTATTTCTAGGCAAGGATAGCAATCATTCTTTAGCTTTTCCTCTCAAGGAGAAAGGAAACAACTTGAGCTTAATAATATCTACATCTACATCCTTATATTTTTGCATCTCACAAAGTTCAACAAAGTTATTGAGGTGGGCAGCAGCATCATTAGAACCAACACCAAAAAATTGCTCTTTCATCACAAGATTCAACAAAGCAGGAATAATTTCATAAAAGGTAGCATTAGGAGCATGTGGAGTAATAGGTGAACTTAGGAAATCATTTTTGTTTGTGCTAGTGAAGTCACACAACTTGGTGTTCTCAGCAGAGATCATTTTTTTCAAAAGTGGAGCAAACCAATAACAGCAGCAACTAGAGTAGGAACTATTTTTTTTGTTTTTTTATAAGAGAAAGCAAACCAAACAAAACTATTTTTTCAGAATTTTTGATAAAAATAAGCAAACAAAACAAGGCAAAATAAACTAAGCAAAACAAAAACAAAGTAAGGATAAAGGTGGTGAAGGACTCCCCTTGTGAAGCCGTCCTTAGCCTCCCTGGCAACAACGCCAGAAATCAGCTTGATGCAGCTCAGATCATTGTAGAGCTTCATTGGGAAACCCCAAGAGGAAGGTATGATGAGCACATCAGCAAGTTTTCCCTAAGAAAGAAACCAAAGGTTATCGAACTAGTAGGAGGAAGGAAACGACCCAAAGGTGTTGCTAGCAACTTGGAAACCTGCACAAAACAAACTCAAGACTTTGCCCCAACGAACAGTGAGGTTGTCAATCTCACTAGTTTGCTGAAAACAAAGGATTAACTGTATGGTGTGGAAGGTAATAGTGGTTAGCAGAAAATAAACAGGAACATCGGAAGATGTATCAATGGTAAATATTGGACTGGGTACATAGTTCACTAGAGGTGTTCTCCTTAAGATAAACAACATAACATGTTGGGTAAACAAATTACAACGGGGCAATTGACAGGATAGAGCAAGGCATAATAATGCAATACTAGACATTCATGATCCTATGAGATTTGACTGGGCAATACAACAATATACATAGACCGCCATCCAACTGCATCTATGACTAGTAATCCACCTTTAGGTTATCATCCGAACCCCCTCCAGTATTAAGTTGCAAGCAACAGATACTGCTTTAAGCAAAGTGTGTAAGTTAAACAATCCACTTGTTCCATGAACAAGAGATCGTTGTTTTCTCCCTAGTAGCAACATCACATCTACAACCTTAGAGGTTTCTATCACTTCCCCAGATTAAATAGAGGCATGAACCCACTATCGATCATAAATACTCCCGCTTGGAGTCACTAGCATCTGCTTGGCCAAGATAGCTACTAGAAACGGAGAGCATGCAAGATCACAAACAACAGAAACATGATAGAATCAATAAGATAGAATCATTAACCAATCTGACATAGTAATCTCAATATCCATCGGATACCCGCAAACACAACATGCATGATTATAAATATATGACCTTGATCATGAACGGATGTCACACGATCTAAACATGGTAGCATAAAGGAGGAGAAACAACCATCTAGCTACTACATGGACCCGTATTCCAAGGTGGAACTACTCACGCTTCATACCGGAGGCTGGCATGGTGATGAAGAAGGCCTCCAGGATGATCTCTCCCCTTCGGTAGGGTGCTGGGAAGAGCTTCAGATCCCCCCGATCTAGGGACGATGGTGGCAGCGGCTACGGACTGTTTTGTGGAAGATTGATCGGGAACTTAGGGTTTAGGTCTCGGGGGCTTCTTATAGGCAAAGAGGGAGGCCGAGGGGGTGCCCGAGGCTACCCAGTGTGGGCGAGCCTGGCCATGCTGCGGCGGTGGCCCCCTCGAGGCCCTCCTCTGTCTCGTCTTCTGGCTCCGTGTTCCCCACGGTAAAATATTGACTTTGGATTTTTTCCCATCCAATTCCGAGAATATTCGTTTTCTGACTTTTCTGGAACCAAAAACAGAAGAAAACAGGCAACTGGCACTGTGGCATCTTGTTAATAGGTTAGTCCCAGAAAACATAAAATACCTCAAAGAGAAGACAAAGAAAATCAAAGTAGATACTAAACAAGCATGGAATATAAAAAAATTATAGACACGTTTACGACGTATGACTTACTCAATACAAGTGGAGGCTAGCAAAAGACTAGGAGCGACCAACTAAAAGAGAAATAATGGCCATAATCATGCAGAGCGAGAAAACATTATCAACTAAAGCATAAAGTGGTATCAAAAGTCAAAAACTAAATGATCATAGAGGCTAAGGTGACTAGTTCATAGTCATAACATGGTGTGAGCATGTGCCAAGTCAACCCAAACAAAGCATCAAAAAAGAATACCACAATATTATGCTTTTGTAGGCTAAACCAACGCATGATTCTTGCAAGGCACATTAAGCAATCTCAATTGTTTGGAACAAGTCATGCTACAACAATAATCACTAAGCATAAGGTCAAAGCAACACCTAGCATGACATGATAAAGTCTGAGTTACAGTCAAAACAAGCTCCCTTTTGTACCACTTAAGCATGAAACTTTCTACTCTTTTCCAACACCAATCAACTTATTTGAAACAAAACAGAGAATGCGGGGGTCGAACTACTTTATTAAATCAAAATAAACAAACGAAAACCAAAAACAAAAACTATGACGCTCCAAGAACAACACAATAGTGCATGAAACAATAAAAACAAAGTGTCTAGAAAGAGACCTGAGATTTTTATTGATGAAGAAGGGGATGCCTTGGGCATCCCCAAGCTTTGACACTTGTACCTCTTGAATATTTCTTGGGGTGACACGGGGTGGAATCCCCAAGCTTGAGCTTTTGTCCATTCTTCATATCATCACATCATTCTTCCCCTACACTTGAAAATTTTCCTTCATACAAAACTTCACACAGTCTTCATTAGCAACATTAGTGCATTCAAAAGGATAAACCTTGGGGTTTAGTTTAAACACAAGTAAAACTTACATTAGAACACAAGCTTCTGTAACAATTCCTTTAAAAATCTCAAGTGATCAAGGAGAACTAAAAAAGAAACCGATAAGAGTCAAATGCAAATAATGGCAGAAATCTGTCAAAACAGACCAGCGGGTAATAACTGATTTTTTCGAAGAACTTATGTTGCTCAAATCGAAAAGTGTTAAACTAATGAAAGTTAGATCAAAACCTGGGGCATTTACTCAGAAAATTACAGCTCAATTTGACATACAGAGATTTTTCACGAATGTTTACAGTGAAGCACAAAAATTTGTTTCTGGAGAGCAACTTCCCCAAATCTTACTTCTCTCTCCTTAGAGGTTATTCTTGGCACAAAAACCACACAAAAAGGATAAGGAGAGGTTATTACATAAGTAATAACTTCCAAGACTCAACAAAGGAAAACTTACTGAAATAAAAAATAATTTGGGTTATCTCCCAATAGTACTTTTCTTTAACGCCTTTAAGTTAGGCATGATAGTTTGAGAAGATGCTCACATAACAAATATGAATTGAAGTAAAAGAGAGCATCAAGAAGCAAATTCAAAACACATTTAAGTCTAACCCACTTCCTATACATAGGAATCTTGTACGCAAATAAATTCACAAAGAACAAAGTGACATGCATAGGAAGATAAAACAAGAGTAACTTCAAAACTTTCAGCACATAGAGAGGTGTTTCAGTACCATGAAAACTTCTACAACCATATTTTCCTCTCTCATAATAATTTTAAGTAGCCTCATGAATAAACTCAACAATATAACTATCACATAAAGTATGTTTTTCATGATCTACAAACACATAATTTTTATCAAGCTCAAAAATAGTGGGATTAAAACCTTCAAACTTACTTTTACCAATTTTATAACAAGACGACTGATCATTCTCAAGAGGTATGGGGTTCCAAGATAAAGTCAAGACCCCTCCAATAGCATTTTCAATAGTAGTAATTAATATTATCAACCAATATAGGACCATCATCTAGAGCTTCATCATAAACATTTTCTAAGCAAAACTCTTTAGTACCATGCATTTAGAAGTTAGGCACAAATAAAGGATTATCATAAGATTTATCACAATAGCATGGATTATCATAGATAATAGGATCACAATTATTATCATAGGTTTTACCCAAAGTAGATATTTCAAAAGGATCCACAGGAACATAACATTCATCCTCCTTTGGTAAGCATGGGGGACAATCAAATAATGTAAGGGATAAAGAGTTACTCTCATTAGAAGGTAGGCATAGGTAGCTAATCCATTCTTCCTCCTTTTGTTCATCACTCTCCTCCTCTTTTTCATCTAATGAGCTTCCCGTTTCAGCAATTTCTTCTTCCATAAGCTCCTGCAAGGCATTAGTCTCTTCCGTTTGTGGAAAGCATCTATTAATATATTCAAGAATATAGCCATTTTCTTACTTGTAATTATCAAAGCAAAATTTAAGTATATCATAAACCTCATATTCATAAGGTGAATCATCGGTATTTTCAAGAAAACTAGCAAGTTCAAATGCACCCTTCCAAGCAATAAATTCTTCAATCTGTTCCACATCTTAAAAGTCACAATTTCCCATAACATAAGAAGATATGGTAACATTATCATTATACTCACATTGAAAAGGGAGGTGTTTATACCTCCTATAGAAATAAGATTTATCAAAGCAATAAGTAACATTATAAGTAGAGCACACGTTTCTAGCAATGGTATTCAATTTATCAATTTGTTACCATAAGTGAAGACCTAGTTTCAAAGAAACCAACCATTGATAAAAAGCATGACAAAGCAAGGCAATAACAGACCAACAACTATAGTAGGAAATAATTTTTGTGTGTTTTTGGGTAAGAAAACGCAAACCAAACGAAACTAATTTTTTTATATTTTTTAAAGAAAGAAACAAGCACAACAAAGCAAAATAAACTAAGCAAAACAAAAACAAAGTAAAGAGAGTGGTTGTGAAAGACTACCCTTGTAAAGCTGTCCTTAACTCCTCGGCAATGGCACCAGAAAATCTTGATGGGCTCAGATCATTGTAGATCCTCGTTGGGATACCCCAAGAGCAAGGTGTGATGAACACAACAACAAGTTTTCCCTCAGTTATGAAACCAAGGTTATCGAACCCATAGGAGCAAGGAAACAACTCCAAGGAGTTGCTAACAACTTGGAATCCTGCACAACACAAACTCAAGACTTTGCCCCAACTTATAGTGAGGTTGTCAATCTCACTGGTTTGCTGAGAACAAAGGATTAAACGTATAGTGTGGAAGGTAATACTTGCTTGTAGAAAGTAAACAGTAACAGAAGATGATGTATCAATGATAAAGATTGGACCGGGGTCCACAGTTCACTAGATGTGTTCTCCTTAAGATAAATAACATGCTGGGTGAACAAATTAAAGCGGGGCAATTGACAGATTGATCAAGCATAATAATGCAAATACTAGACATCATGACTCCTATGAGATTTTATTGGGCACTACAACAATATACATAGACCGTAATCCAACTGCATCTATGACTAATAATCCACCTTTAGGTTATCATCCGAACCCCTTCCAGTATTAAGTTGCAAGCAACGGATAATGGCACTAAGCAATGTGTGTAAAGTAAACAATAGAATTGTTCCATGAACAAAATATTGTTGTTTTCTCCCTTGTAGCAACAGCACATCTACAACCTTAGAGATTTCTGTCACCTCCCTAGATTACTAGAGGCATGAACCCACTATCGAGCATAAATACTCCCTCTTGTAGTCACAAGCATATACTTGGCCAAGATAGCTACTAGAAATGGAGAGCAGGCAAGATCACAAATAACACAGACATGATAGAATCAATAATCAATCTGACATAGTATCTCAATATCCATTGGATACCTGCAAACACAACATGTATGATTACAAATAAAGGATCTTGATCATGAACAAAGCTCACAAGATCTAAACATGATAGCACAAAGGAGAAGAAACAACCATCTAGATACTATATGGACCCATAGCCCAAGGGTGAAATACTCACACATCATACTGGAGGCTGGTATGGTGATGAAGAAGGCCTCCGGGAGGAACTATCCCCTACGGCAGGGTGCCGGGAAGAGCTTCAGATCCCCCCGATCTAGGAACGATGGTGGCGGTGGCTATAGACTATTTCGTGGAGATCTGATCGGGTGTTTAAGGTTTCTGCATCGGGGTGACTTTATAGGTGAAGAGGCCAGGCAGGTGGCCGACCAGGGGGACCATACCCTTCCCTGGCGCGCCCTAGGGTGGACACACGCCAGGGGGGTGTGGCCACCCTGTGGCGCCCCTCCGTCTCTCCTCTGGACTCCATGTTCTCTTCGGTAAAATATTGACTTTGTCTTTTGTCCCGTCCAATTCCGATAATATTTCCTTACTAGCTTTTCTGAAACCAAAAGTAGCAGAAAACAGGCAACTGGCACTACGACATCTTGTTAATAGGTTAGTCCCAGAAAATGTATAAAAATACCTCAAAGTGTAGACAAAGCATAGCAAAGTTGATACTAAACAAGCATGGAACATCAAAAATTCTAGATACGTTTACGACGTATCAACCATCAAGATCAAAATCAAACTTAGCATCCAAGGTAGTAAAACTATTGTTTCCCATATTTCAAAAAAAATTAGCATTCTTTTTGGGTTTAGGCATTGTTGTAAAAGGAATGGGGTCTTCTTGTGGTTTGCTAGCATCAACATTGGTGGTGGTAATAGTACAAGTACTACTATTTCTAGAAATTTCATCTTCTCTTTCCCACTTAGCATGCAATTTAGCTAAAAGTCTAACATTTTCATCAATTCTAGCTTGTATGGCATTAGCAGTAGCAAAGGGATTTTCCATGGTTTCAGGTTTAGCAGCCATTTTATTAATCAAAGAGGATTATGCTTCAGACAGAGATGAAATATTTTTTCAACATTCAAAAGCTTTTACTCCATAGTTTTGTTGAAAGTAGTTTGTTTATTAATAAAATCCTTAAGCATGACTTCAAGTTCAGAGGGTGCACTTCTATTGTTGTTGTAGGAATTTCCATAAGCATTACCATTATTGGTAGGATATGGCCTATAATTATTATTACCAAAATTATTCCTATAGGCATTGTTGCTAAAATTGTTTTTTCTAATGAAGTTCACATCAACTTGCTCTTCTTCAGCAACCAAAGAGGCTAAGGGAACATTATTTGGATCAATATGAGATTTTCCATTAACAAGAATAGACATAATAACATCAATTTTATCACTCAAGGAGGAGGTTTCTTCAACAAATTTACCTTCTTACCTTGTGGAGCTCTCTCAGTGTGCCATCCAGAATAATTAACCATCATATTATCAAGGAGCTTTGTTGTAGCACCCAAAGTAATGGTCATAAAGGTACCTCTAGCAGCAGAATCCAACAGATTTCTTGAAGAAAAATTCAGTCCTGCATAAAAAGTTTGGCTAATCATCCAAGCAGTCAGTCCATGAGTGGGATAATTCTTTACCAAAGATTTCATCCCAAGCTTGAGCAACATGTTCATTATCAAGTTGTTTAAATTTAATTATTTCACTTCTCATAGATATAATCTTAGCAGGAGGATAATATTTTCCAATAAAAGCATCTTTGCATTTAATCCAAGAATCAATATTATTTCTAGGTAAGGATAGCAACCATTCTTTATCTTTTCCTCTCAGAGATAAAGGAAACAATTTAAGCTTAATAATATCTCCATCTACATCCTTATATTTTTTTCATCTCACAAAGGTCAACAAAATTATTAAGGTGAGCAGCAACATCGTCAGAACTAGCACTATAAAATTTCTATTTCATAACAATATTCCGCAAAGCAGGTTTAATTTCATAAAAAGTAGCATCAGGAGTAGGTGGAGCAATAGGTGTGCAAAGGAAATCATTGTTGTTTGTTCTAGTGAAGTCACACAACTTGGTGTTTTCAGGAGTATTCATTTTTGCAAAAGTGAAGCAAGCCAACAGAAATAGCAACTAAACTAGGAACTAATTTTGTGTGTGTTTTTGATAAGAAAAGGCAAGCAAAACAAAACTATTTTTTTGTATCTTTGATAAAAGAAACAAGCAAAATAAAGCAAAAGAAACTAAGCAAAACAAAAACAAAGTAAAGAGATTGGTTGTGAGAGACTCCCTTGCGAGAATCTTCTTTCTCCCTGAAAAGTGATCGACGAGGAGGAAGAGATTGAAGCTGTCCTTATCTCCCTGGCAACGACGCCAAAAAAATCTTCATGCGGCTCGATGACATAGAGCTTGTTGGGGACCCCAAGAGCAATGTGTGATGAGCACAACAACAAGTTTTCCCTCAGTTATGGAACCAAGGTTATTGAACCAGTAGGAGTAAGGAAACAACTCCAAGGTGTTGCTAACAACTTGGAACCTGCACAACACAAACTCAATACTTTGCCCCAACTTACAGTGAGGTTGTCAATCTCACCGGTTTGTTGAAACAAAGGATTAAACATATAGTGTGGAAGATAGTAGTTGCTTGTAGAAAGTAAACGGTAACAGTAGATGGAATATCAATGATAAAGGAATGGACCGGGGTCCACAGTTCACTAGAGGTGTTCTCCTTAAGATAGATAGCATGTTGGGTGAACAAATTACAGCGAGGCAATTGACAGATTGAGAAAGCATAACAATGCATATACTAGACATCTTGACTCCTACAAGATTTGATTGGGCATTACAACATAATACATAGACCGTAATCCAGCTTCATCTATGACTAATAATCCACCTTCAGGTTATCATCCGAACCCCTTGCAGTATTAAGTTGCAAGCAACAGATAATTGCATTAAGCAATGTGTGTAAATTAAACAATACAATTGCCCCATGGACAAAGGATTGATATTTTCTCCCTAGTAGAAACAACACATCTACAACCTTAGAGATTTCTGTCACTTCCCCAGATTACTAGAGGCATGAACCTACTATCGAGCATAAATACTCCCTCTTGGAGTTTCAAGCATCTACTTGGTCAAAGCATCTACGAACAACGGAGAGCATGCAAGATCACAAAAAACATAGACATGATAGAATCAATAATCAATCTGACATAGTATCTCAATATCCATCGGATCCCCGCAAACACAACATGTATGATTACAAATAGATGATCTTGATCATGAATGGAGCTCACAAGATCTAAACATGTGTAGAACCCCACCTTTGTAAAGGTAAAGGTCCTTGTGATTGCAATGATAGTCCCTGGATCAATAGCTAGCATCCACAGTTTAAGATGTAATATCAAGAAACAAAGGTCATAATACAACTTTATAACCAGGAATAAAATTATTCATTACATCGTACATAGCTCATTTCGCTATCTTATTACAATGCAGCAGAAATAACTATGTAGCATGGAGTCCTTCATCTTCAAAGTGCCACAGGCAATCATGTTGGTTGTAGACTTGTAATCCTATTCAACACACTTCACTAACATTAACCAAACCTGCAACATAATAAGTTACAGCCACAAGGTCAATACATTTGAATTGTATTGGCAAGTGATACTATGGTAGAGTAGTGGTATCTATTATCTATATGCAATTTGGCTAAGTGTAGCTTAGGCTTGCTTTGCTCAAAATAGATTTTTCCTATCAGTTGAAAACACTAAGTTTTTGTTTGACAAAAATCACCCAAGGCATCTACCAATGAAAATTGGTGATCCTTTAACCCTTGTTCAACCACAAGTTTTTAACTTAGAAATTGGGATGAGGAGATCCTTGATAGCTTCCATGTCTTGATGCTCAAATTGTCCATTATCTGGGACACGGCTAAGTACTTAGATTTTACTCTCTCGAGAGGTGGTGTACTTTTCCCACAAGACTCGACATGCAACGAGACAAGATCAAGCCTTCCCTTAGACCAAATGGACGCGTTCCAAACCTATCACCCCTACCACCTTATGTCCATCTGGCTAAGTTATTGCAACCTATATGCTCCAGGCAGATCCCATATTGCCATGTGGCTGCACTTAAAGCTTCTCAACATTTGACATCTCAAATCTCTTTGTTCCTGGGTGGCATTCCACAAGTGAGATACACAGGGTAGGCCATGAAAATGGGGCCCTGGTAACCACTCAAAAATCCATCCAAGCAATTACCATTCCACCCAGGTGATTCATTCACATAGTTGTTTTATTAAACCAAACACAAGTCATAGACTTAGAAATATTTTCATAGCATGAATATAATCCACCCTTGTTTTCTACTAGCTAGGCTAAGCATAATAGTAGCAAGAATCTTAACTTAGGGAAAATTCTACTAAGGAATCATCTACTAGGATTTCCCATGGCATAGCATACTTAGTAAAATTTCCATGCAAGTTCTACTCAAAATATCACTAATGCATAGTGAAAATAATAGGACAAAAACATGAAGCACCACTTGCCTTTTTGGTAGAGAAACTAGATTCACTCCTTGATCTTGCAATAGTCACACTCTTCAAATTTCACTACAATTCAATCAACGCACAAATTCAAATTAGCATTCAAACAATTCATCACATAAAATAATAAAAACAAAGCAATGCATTCAAGCATTCAAAAAGATTGTTTTATTTGGAAAGGTGGTTTCTAATAGGCTATAAACATTTTAAAACACTTATTGGTCCTTTATAAAGGTGGCAAAACCATTTTAAAATTAAGTTAGTGAAAATGGCCGCTT
This sequence comes from Avena insularis, assembly GCA_023614405.1. NCBI lineage: Eukaryota > Viridiplantae > Streptophyta > Magnoliopsida > Poales > Poaceae > Avena > Avena insularis. Next base: position 215,017,566 of record CM042685.1, on the reverse strand, counting down.
TAAATCATCTTTGTTTTGTTAGAATGATTTAAATCAAAGCAATAATTTGTAGAGTTAGCCAAATATATTTTTAAACACAAATGTTATGGTCAAAGTGGTTAAAACAAATCCATTTCCAAAAGGTTTCACTCAAAAATCATTTTTAAATCAAGCACCATTTTTATTTTACTAGAAAAGCTTTTTATTCAAAGGAATAATTCCTTAGTGTTACAAAATATATTTTTAAATCCAAAAGTTGGTTTTTATGGTCAGTAGGTTCAAAACAAACCATTTACAAAAGATTTTACCCTAAAATCATTTTTAGAATAATTTTTATACTCAAAATAGGCCTAAACATGTTTCTGCAAAAACACCTAATTTTACTGAAGAAAAATACTAAACTAAGGGCATAGTTGCAAAGTTCACATTTTTGTGAATCCATTGATATACAATTTGTAAAATTTGGCCAAGCAGAACAAAAGTTATGGAATTTACAAATCCGAACAACTAATAGAAAAGTTTCTGTTTTTAAAACAATTGATAGGCCACGCGTCACAACCTCATTAGCTGATAACGGTTCGTGTGGATCAAGAAGTGTGGAACATTGGATTTAAATGACATCGGATGGTGCAGATTAGCTAGCACCATTTAAGTTAAGTGATCTATCGTATCCCTACGATCTACATCTAACGGCTATCAACACAACGACCAGGAACTAGCGGTGCTGAGCAACGGCGAGCGGCGGGGATGCTCGGGCTGCGACGTTGCCGGCGAAATAGGAAACAAGGGAGGAAGAGGAGTGGATCACCGTGTTCGCAGGGGTGTGGAGAATCTCAAGGTACTCGTAGTTGACGAAGGGGCGACCAGAGCTACTGTCAATTGATCGCCGAAGCTGCGCTTCTCGTCAGTCACGTGCTGGTCTTGACGGGGGCGAGGCTACAATGCACGAGAAGGAAAAAGAGATGTGGCATTAGACGCGCAAGAGTGAGGCGAGCACGAGAGTGTCAACGAGGGGGAGCGTAGCGGTCAGTACTTACGGGGAGGGGTCACCGGAGTTGACGCAGACCGCGGTGGCTCTCGGGTGTGGTCGTTGTCGAGCCTATGGGACGCGCGCGCGAGCGAGCGAGAGGTGCTGGCAGATGCGTGAGATGCTGGAGAGTAGGCTCGCGTGATCTAGGAGGTAGGAAGGGGTAGGGTGTCGCCGGAATTCATCGGTGGAGCTTATTGGAGCAGTGGTGGTGCAAATGAAATCAGGGGCAGCCTGGGGGCGGAGAGGTGCTGGTGAGTGAGGGAAAAGGTAGAGGGGAGAGGGGTGCTTATGAGGGCGAGGTCACGGGGTGAGCCACGGGTGCAAGCAAAGGGAATTGAAGTTGTGAGTTAACATAGGAAACTGTCGGAGGAAAGAGGGGGAGGAACTGGTCGCGAGGACGACGATGAGCTGGTGGTGGGGTCAGTTGGTCAGTGAGGTGAGGAAGTTACGCGTGGGGTCAGGTCGTCAGCGAGTGAGTGGGTAGATCTGCGGGTGAGAAAAACGGTTCGCAGGGAAGAGAGATGCCGGGTGGGCTGGTGTTGGGCCTAGCTGGGCTGGGGTCTGGGGTAGGTTTAGTGGGCTGGGTCTGTTTCATTTTTTTATTTATGTTTCTTTTTCCTTTTTATTTTATGATTTTTCTGTTTTGAATTCATACCTCATTTGAATTCAGATTTCTTTTCAAATCTTTTTCCCAACTTTCATTATGTTTTAATACTGTTTAAAATGTCCATTTTAGAATAATTACTTTTATTTTTTTATGGTTTATTATTTATTAAAATAGACACTTGTCTTTATTTAAATAAGATTTTAAATATGTTTTCAATCCACAATATTTCATTCAAATGATTTGTTTAAATCCAATTGTTTCTCAAACCTTTTTAGTAAGTTTTAATATTGTGATCAAATAGTCCACTTGAATTATTTCAAATAGTTTCTTATGATTTAATATTTATTTTTAATTGGGCCTTTTGCCTTATTAAATGAATTTGAATATGGTTACAAATCATATAATTTAATTTAATTATTCTTTTATTGTTTTTAAGTTTATTAGATAACTTTTAATCCACTTTGGCAATTTCCAATATTTTTCCCATGATTTAATTAATCATTTATATTAGGGATTTTTGTCTTCATTCAAATAGAATTGAGTTTGGTTAATGCCATATAATTTAATTTGAATATTCTTTATCCCTTTATTTTATTTGGATTATATTTGTTCTATTTGCTTATGGATTTAATTCAAGTTTTAAATTGTCTTATAAATAATTTTCTTGGAATTTATTGTTTAGGCAATTTATCTTTATTTAAATAAGATTGAATATGGTCCAAAGCCCATAAAGTTTTATTTAAATAATATTTTATTTCTTTTTATTATTCAAGAAACTTTCATTTGTTTAAGGATTTGGCCAAAATTAAATTTGGCTTTTAAATATTCCTTATACATTTCTTTCTTTATCTTATAAAATCCATATCTTTTTATTTATAGATCCAAAATTGGTGATTCCAATTTGTATGATTTTATTTAATATTTGTTTATCTTTTTAAATCCTTTTAGGATTAATTTGCTCACAATTTGATATGGATTTTTAGATAGGAGCTTTATTGGCCTTGGAAATTATTTTCTTTTATCTTATTAAATTCATAAGTTTTTATCCATGGTTCCAAATTAAATGAAACCAATTTCTATGGTTTTATAATATTTTTATTTATCATTCTTGATAATTTATAAATGTTGGTTGATGAATTTTATATGGATCAAATTCATAGTCTTTGAGGGGTCCTAGAAATGATTTTCTTCCATTAGGGTTTTAGGGTTTATGTTTAACTTTTCCAAATGTTTAAATTTCAAGATACATTCATTGATGAATGCATTTCACTTGATTGAAATTTTATTGGATTCCCTTTTCATTTAAAGTTTGTTCAAGAAGGGTTTTGATGTTTCCATTTAGAAACAAAAAGTTTCTTTTCACCCTAAATTTCAACAATTATTTCTTTTGTTTATTTATTTTTCACATTTCAAATTTGGAAAATTTTGGGATGTGACAACATGATAGCACAAAGGAGGAGAAACAACCATCTAGCTACTGTATGGACCCATAGTCCAAGGGTGAACTACTCACGCATCACTCCGGAGGCTGGCATGGTGATGAAGAAGGCCTCCGGGATGATCTCTCCCCTCCGGCAGGGTGCCGTGAAGAGATTCATATCCCCCCAATCTTGGGACGATGGTGGCGGCGGCTACAAACTGTTTTGTGGAGATTTGATCGGGTACTTAGGGTTTCTGCATTGGGGTGCTTTTATAGGCGAAGGGGCAAGGTCGATGGGCGCCAAAAGGGCCCACACCTAGGGATGGTACCCCCCTGGCCGCACTTCCACCAGGTGTGGCCACATCGTGGCCCCACTTCGGCTGCCCTCCAGACTCCGTGTTCCTTTTGGTAAGATATTGACTTTGGATTTTGTCCCATCCAATTCCGAGAATATTTCCTTACTAGCTTTTCTAAAACCAAAAACAGTAGAAAACAGGCATCTGGCACTGCGACATCTTGTCAATAGGTTAGTTCCTGAAAATGTATAAAAATACCTCAAAGTGTGGAAAAAACATAAGAAAGTCGATACTAAACAAGCATGGAGCATCAAAAATTATAGATACATTTATGACGTATCAATCCCACAGATAGTCAAGCACACATAATATAGTAATTAAAATCAACCACAATCTTAATGGAAATTATATAGTCACATCACATCTCACCAATCCCCTACATCTCCCACGCCCAAGGGAACTTACTCACACATGAGAGAAGAAAGCATCATCGATATAATTAAATAAAGGGAGTTCTTCTTGATATTACCGTGGAGATCCACAATAAGAAATAGAAATAAATCCAACACAATTCAAGATGGGAAGAACAATATCAAACCCTAGTCTTGCAAAGTGGAGATCTCTATCTCACAAGTACAAGTAATGGCTATGGAGGTGTGGTGGATGGAGATCGAAGATCGTGGAGCAAGATGAAGAACGTCTTCCCCTTCTTCTCCGGATCTCTTCTTTCTCTCTTCTGGATGGGATGGCGGCTCGTGTGTTTTGTTTTCTTCCTCGGCCTCTTCAGGAAAGTTGTCCCTTTTAATAAGACGAAGGATATGGCAGCTATACGGCAGGAACTATACAGCCGGAGAAATATACCCGCTGTATAGTTACTCGTTAAAGCTTCAGTTTATTCCCCTTGAGTGCTTCAAAAAAGAGACTTGCTTGGTTTCATCTAAATATTGTGTTTTCCTGTTAAATCCCTCTCTTGATGTTCATAACCTGAAACACACATTAAAACCAAGTTTTCTTCGCTACTGAAGTATTAGCGTTAGGTAAAGCTAGAAAACCATGAAATACAAATGAAAACCATCGATAGAAACCATCAAAAATGTGTCGAATATCAGTGCTATCACCTTGCTATCCAAAAAAACCTCTGAATATTTTCCAACTAGTCAAAGAGCCAAGCTGGCAGGTCTAGCGAGAGAATTGGGTAGATAGGTGTTTCAGGTGGAGTTCAGCAAAACCAGCCTTCCACTCCACTGCAAGAGTCCAGCCTTCCATGATGGTATGTGGTTGGCCACTTTATCCACCAGCGGTTGAAGTGCACTCTTCAAGAGTCGTATAGGCGAGAGGGGAAGAACCAGGTACTGAATGGGGAATAGTTTATCCCGTTGCATCTGATCAGCGACATTGAGCTCTTGTCCAGGTTGCAGTTGAGCCCTGATGCCACCCCAAAACCTTCAGGATCTGTAGCTTGACGGATGCATCCTCAGCAATGGGCCAAACGAAGAGCACAACATCGTCCGCAAAGAGTAAAAATCAGTGCCTAATGCCACATGAGCCAAACTAGGAAAACATCCCATGCTCCTCTACAAGCTTGAATGTTGCATTCATCACATCCATGATCACTATAAAGAGTGTTCACGAGATTGGTCGTCCTGCCTTAGTCCCCACGCATGCCAGAATTTTGTGACTGCACTTCCATTCAGCAACACCCACGTTCTTGAGGTGGACAGGAGCGCAATCATTCTAGAGGTACAACACGGCCCAAACCCTCTGTGGCATAGCACCTGTAGTAAGAACGACCAAGATACAGAGTCGAACTCCTTGGCCATGTCTAGTTTCCACATGGGAGCCGGCATTTATTCCCGTGGAGTGCATAGACCGATTGCTACACCATAAAGAAATTATCCTGGATTGATCACTCTTTAACAAACGCGCTTTGGTTGGAATCCACCAGGATTGGCACAATCTTTGCTAGCCGCAGCGACATTTCTTTGGAGACAATTTTGGCGATGCAGTGAATCATACTAACAAGCCTAAAGTCCTGAATTTCCACTGCTCCCTCCTTCTTTGGCAATATAGTGATGAACGCTTCATTTAGCCTAGAGAATCCGCTGTGATTAGTGGAATCAAAGTAGGAAATGGCTCTTATGACCGCACCCCTGGTCGTGGTCCAATAGCTCTGCAAAACTGCAGCGAGAATCCATCAGGCTCTAGAGCTTTATCAGGCGGGAGTGCTTGAATTGCCTCCTAGATATATTTTTGTGTAAATAGATGTTCCATGTAAGTCCCCTCAATTGGTGGAAGGTTGAGTCAGTCAGATTTGTTAGATTATATGTGTACATATTAGTTTCAGTTTAGTTTTGCTTGTGTTACAAGTTGATGCGGCCCAAATTGGTTCTGACTTGTTCTATATAAACTCCCCATTGTAATCTTTGTAACCAATCAATTAAGAGACAATTGCAAATTTTACATGGTATCAGATTCCTAGGTTTCCGCCCTCAGCATGGCCTTGCCGCCACCACCTCCGCTGTTGTCGCCTCGATGGCACTTGACCGACGTCGAATACTGCGTCGCCGGTGCTCCATCCTCTTATTCCTCCACTGTAACACCCCAGGATTAGCACCTAGAATTAGAAAGGACACATGTGTGTGCATTGCATCCATGGACAACAAAATCCGGAGAATTTTTGTGCAAAGCTAAAAAGGGCTACATAGTGATCAAGGTCTCTCTTGTTCTGATGAAAACATTAGTGCAAGTGTTATGGATTTTGGCATGATCTTTTGGAATTTAAAGGCTTTTGGGGAAACAATTTGAATTCAAGTTTAAATTTGAATCATTTGAAAAAGATTTGCAAATTAAAAGTAATTAGTATTTAATTGTTCTCCAAAATGATTTTATTAATATTGTTTGAATATATATAATATTTATTAAACTATAATGAGAAATGAAAAGAATACAAACAAAATAATTTAAATAAGAAAGTATTTATTATTTCTTTCCTTTATTCAATTACAACAAAACAAGTACAAATATAAATATCAAACAAGTATATTACAGGAACAAGTTACAATGAATAGAAAACTTTATTGAATGAAAGCATGAGATACAAAGATTTTTTACAAAGTGAATAAATGAAAGTTTACAAAGAAACTAAATAAAGGAAAATAAAGTAGTTCCTATCTAATCCCTAGTCTAGTCTTCTTAATCTCCAATGAATGATCTTGAACCTGTGAACACAGAAACAAAAAAAAGTAAAGGTTTTAATGTTAGATAGATTGCTCTCAACCATGAACAGTGAAATGCATTGTTGAAATTACATCATTGAGCAGTTAAAATGTAACAGGGGAAAATTTCACCAAAGTATACATCTGTTCTTATCAAAATCTTGGCCTTAGTACAACATGACTAGCTTGGGGCAAGTTCCACCATTATAGCAGAGGCAAATAAGCATCACAGGATAATATGAACTGCCATTAAAACCAATCTATAGGCAAATATCTTAACCATTGAAACTTGAGTCAAGCGGAGCCCACTGGTAAGCAGCTTAGTCATTGCTTGCATGTTGTGTGTTAATGGAGGAGGTGGTTTAGGAGGACAACAAGGCCACACAGGAGTCATGAGGACAGCAAGGCCACACATGAGCTAGGAGGAGCAGGGCCTGTTCTAGGAAGTTTAGAGCAAGGCCAAGCAAAAGTACCAGTTCCAGAAGCAATCTTCAGGCTCATCAGCAAAGCTAGAGCAAGGCAACAACTACATCACTTCACCAACTACTAACAGGTTGGTGATCTATAAAGCATACATGCTTTGAATCTGTTCTTATCCATTCAATAAGCAAGATCTATTGGATAAGTTGAATCCTTAGAGAAACAACCAAGTGGGTTGTATAACTCATCATTGGATATAATGAACAACCAACCATAAAATATGTTCAACTCCCAAGCCAAGATCTCAGCCAGGGCATCATTAACCTTGGCTGGTATTCCCTAGTTTTAAAACTAGATGTAAAGGAATTCATTGGTTAAGAACTACTAGGCACATTCCAAGAATAGTAGCACCTAAGAGGTGGATTAAACTTATAAAATTCTCTCATCAAGTAAGAATCAATCATAACACTTCTTGTAAAGTTTATCAAATCATCTTCCAAAAAGTTATAGGAATCATTGCTTAGAACTAATTATCATGGAACAGATGAGAAGGGAGGCAGCAGATAAAAACATCTATTTTTACATAGATTTGCCTCAGACCAGCATCATAGGCTAGGGACTGTCTTTAACCAGTAATATTATAGCAGATCATATATATGATCTAGCAACTGTGCATCCTCCAAGGAGGTACCACAATATCCAGAACATTTACATAAAGCCCAAGTATTGAATACATGCAGTAGCCAGTAGATCAAAGAGACGGATTTTAAGTTCATCTGCAAACAAGTACAAGCATCACAAAAAATCATTTTCCTATACAAGTAGTCTAGAAATCATTTATAAGGCCATCTTATTAACATAAGATACATATTCTTCTAAGGCTCAGCCTATTTGCATCATAGGCTGCACCACAATCCACACAAAGGTATTTCAACATGATGATTCCATCCACCAGTTAGCTCTAATAACAGTAGGTCATGCTAAAAATGATCATATGGATGAGTACCCTCCAGGTAAGCATCACAGTAACATGACCATATTAACAAGAATCCATAAGGTACTATATCATTCAATTAATCAAATAGTTCACCATAGGAAGATATCATCTTCCTAATTTACAAATCCAGGAATCATTCTCGAAGCTATTCTATGTTATATTAACAATGTCAAATCATGAACAATCCTGGATACAAAGCTTAAATAAAGCATGGACTGTATCAGAAATATCAACTAAGTTCTTTACACAATTTGTATATATGATCCCAAACCAATTCTCCAAAATGATTGTTCCATAAATCGTTAAGTGTATTGATACGTCGGAACCGTATCTATAATTTTTGATGTTCCATGCTTGTTTAGTATCTACTTTGCTTTGCTTTGTCCACACTTTGAGGTGTTTTTATATGTTTTCTGGTACTAACCTATTAACAAGTTGCCACAAAGGTACTTGCTTTTCTGCTATTTTTGGTTCCAGAAAAGCTAGTAAGGAAATATTCTCGGAATTGGACGGGACAAAAGCCAAAGTCAATTTTTCACCGAGGAGAACACAGAGTCCAGAGGAGAGACGGAGGGCGTGGCAGAGATTGTGCACCCAGGCCCACCACGGCGCGCTGGCGGCATGGGACCCCTGGCTGCCTCCCAACCTCGCCTCTTCGCCTATAAGAAGCCCCCAATGCCTAAACCCTAAGTACCCGATCAATATTCCACGAAACTGTCTGTAGCCACTACCACCATCATCCCTAGATCGGGGAGGAGGGATCTGAAGCTCTTCCCGGCACCCTGCCGGAGGGGAGATCATCCCGGAGGCCTTCTTCTTCATCATGTCAGCCTCTGGTATGAAGCGTGAGTAGTTCCACCTTGGACTACGGGTCCATGTAGTAGCTAGATGGTTGTATCTCCTCCTTGTGCTTTCATGTCTAGATTTTGTGAGCTCCATTCATGATCAAGATCTAATCTATTTGTAATCATGCATGTTGTGTTTGCGGGGATCCGATGGATATTGAGATTACTATGTCAGATTGGTTAATGGTTTTATCTTATTGATTCTATCATGTATGTGTTGTTTGTGATCTTGCATGCTCTCCGTTGTTAGTAGCTATCTTGGCCAAGTAGTTGCTAGTGACTCCAAGAGGGGGTATTTATGCTCGATAATGGGTTCATGCCTCTACTTGATCAAGGGAAGTGACAAAAATCTCTACGGTTGTAGATGTGATGTTGCCACTAGGGAGAAAACAACGGTCTCTTGTTTATGGAACAAGTGGATTATTTACCTTACACACTTTACTTAAAGCAGTTGTCTGTTGCTTGCAACTTAATACTGGAGGGGGTTCAGATGATAACCCAAAGGTGGACTTCTAGTCATAGATGCATTTGGATGGCGGTCTATGTGTCTTGTTGTATTGCCCAATCGAATCTCATAGGATCTATATGTCTAGTATTGCATTGTTATGCCTTGCTCAGTCCTGTCAATTGCCCTGCTGTAATTTGTTTACCCAGCATGCCATGTTTGTTTATCTAAGGAGAACACCTCTAGTGAACTATGGACCCCCATCCAATCTTTACCATTGATACATCTTCCACTGTTACTGTTTACTTGTTGCAAATCATCATCACCTTCCGCACCATACAATTAATCCTTTGTTACAGCAACCGGTGAGATTGACAACCTCATTGTTAGTTGGGGCAAAGTCTTGAGTTTGTGTTGTGCAGGTTTCCACGTTGCTTGCAACACCTTTGAGACATTTCCTTCCTCCTACTGGTTCGATAACCTCAGTTTCTTACTGAGGGAAAACTTGCTGTTGTGCTACATCATACCTTGCTCTTGGGGTTTCCTAACGGGGCGTCAACACGCATCAAGACTTTCTGGCAGGCGAAGGCCGTCTTCACAAGGGGATTCCTCCTCAACCTTTCTCTTTACTTTGTTTTTAGTTTGCTTAGTTTCTTTTGCTTGGTTTTGTTTGCCTTTGTTTATCAAAAACTCCAAAAAATTAGTTTAGTTTGGTGTGCTTTCTCCTATAAAAAACACAAAAAATTAGCTCCTACTCTAGTTGCCACCTCGCTCTTGCTCACCATGTTGTTCCCCAAGTTTGCCCTGAAGGACCTTTCGATAGGTAGTGGCTCTATAATTGGGAAAGAAAATATTGAAGAATTCTTTAATCATGTTATCAAGCATGAGGATATTGAGGATAGATCTATATCAGAACTTGCTCCTAATTATGAAATTGCTGCAGCTTCTTTAGTTCATATGTTGGAGGCTAGGTTTGTTAGCCTTAACCCCATGATGCAAATTTTGTTCCTAAAACTAAAAGAAAAAAAGAATGCTGAAAAGAGAGAATTTATTCTTGAAACTTTACTAAAAGAGTTCCGTGATGTTGCTAAGGAAGACAAAAAGGTCTTTGAGCGTTTTAATATGCTAGGCTCATGTGTAGATGTTGTGTGTACTTCAGATAAAACCAAACCTAGAGAGGAATTTAAGATACCCATACCCTTTAAGCTTGTTAGGATGCATGAGGCCTTTGAAAAGAATTTTGATTGGATTGTTCCTAAAAATCCTTTTGATGAAACTAGTGAACCAAAGAGAGATGAGATGGGGTCCTCTAAAACTAATTTGGATGAGATACCTTTCATAGTTGAAGACTTTGCAAGTATTGATCTTAATTCTTCATTTGAAAATACTTGATTTCTTGCTTCTTGTGCCTAACTTAAAGGCGTTAAAGAAAAGTACTTGTTGGGAGATAACCCAAGAGTTTCCTTGAGTCTTGGAAGTTATTACTTCAGTAATGACCTCTCCTTATCCTTCTGTTTGCTTTTTGTGCCAAGAATGACCTCTAATGAGAGGGAAGTAAGATTTGGGGATTTGCTGTCCCGAAACAGATTTATGTCCTACACCATAAAAATTCGTGAGGAGTCTCTGAAGTCGGATTGAGCTGAATATTTACGAATAAATCCCCCAGTATGTTAGATAACTTTCGTTAGTTCAGAACTTTTTGATTTGAGCAACATAAGGTCTTCGAAAAAATCGGTTTCTACCTGCTGGTCTGTTTTGACAGATTTCTGCCATTATTTGCATTTGCTTCTTATTGATTCCTTTTTGGGTTCTTTTTGGGAAATTCATATTTTTGAAGGAGTTGCTATAGTATCTTGTGTTTTTAGTGAAATTTTTTCTGTTCTAAAGCTAAACCCAATGGTCTATTATCTTTTGAATACACTAATGTTGCTAATGAAGATTGTGTGAAGTTTTGTATGAAGGAAAATTTTAGATGTAGAGAAAGAATGATGTAATGAGATGAAGAATGGACAAAATCTCAAGCTTGGGGATGCCACCCCGGTGCCACCCCAAGAAATATCCAAGAGTTACAAGCGTCAAAGCTTGGGGATGCCACCCCGGTGTCACCCCAAGAAATATCCAAGAGGTACAAGTGTCAAAGCTTGGGGATGCCCAAGGCATCCCCTTCTTCATCAATAAAAAGCTCAGATCTTTCTAGAACTTTCGTTTTTATTGTTTCATGCACTGTTGTGTTGTTCTTGGAGCGTCTTAGTTTTCGTTTGCTTTGCTTAGTTTGTTTAGTTTGCTTGAATAAAGTAGTTCGGACCCCAGTTCTCGTCGTGTTGTTTCAAATAAGTCGATTGGTGTTGGAAAGGAGTAGAAAGTTCTTGCTTGAAAGTGCAAGAGGAGCTTGCATTGACTGTGACTTAGACTTTAGCATGTCATGCTAGGTGTTGTTTTGACCTTATGCTTAGTGATTATTGTTGTAGGTTGACTTGTTCCAAACAATTGGGATTTATTAGTGTGCCTTGAGAGAATCATGCGTTGTTTTAGCATACAAAAGCATAGTATTGTGGTATTCTCCTTTGATGTTTTGTTTGGGTTGACTTGGCACATGCTCACACCATGTTATGACTATGAACAAGTCACCATATCCTCTATGATCATTTAGTCCTTGACTTGTAGTACCACTCTATGTTTTGATTAGTAATGTTTTATCGCTCTGCATGATTATGGCCATTATTGCTCTCTTAGTTGGTCGCTCCCAATCTTTTGCTAGCCTCCACTTGCATGAGTAAGCTCTACTCATGCTTCCAACTCCCAAGAAACCAAGTTATTCCAAAATGTCCACTATAAATTCCTATACATGGTGTGTTACACCATTCCAAGTATATTCTTGTTTTCAGCTATCTTTTAATTAAAAAGTATTTTGTTATGTGAAAACTTAGTGATTAAAGCTCTCACGAACTTGATGGCACACTTTATATTCCTTGACCCTAATAAACTTGAACCATTGTGTCATCTTTGTTGTATATGCTTGCATTTATATGTTGGAATTAGCAGAACCATGTTTTCATGGGTAACGTTTTCAACATTGCACTTGTACTTTGTACACAGTTGATATCATGCTCTTTTGTCTATGGATTTCAACAATGTGGAATAAAAATGGAGCTTGTAAGTCCATGGAGTTATGTATTTTGTGTTAGAGAAACGCCTGGGCCGCTAGCCTAAGTCATGCCTAATCATGATGGAAACTTGCAGCATCACCATAATGAGCAATCTGTGAAGCATCCTCAATAAAAAACTATGAAAATAGCAAATAAAAAGATCGTTGAGATGCTCATTGTCTGCTTGCCTTGTCATTTTGGTTATGGGACAGCTCCTGAACCATGTGCAAGGGGTATCCTGTTGGCGGTTCTCTATGATACATATGTACTTACTATGACAAGAACTTACAGGTGACTAAAGTTGAGTAGTATGAGGTGCGGCCCTTGTATTCAAGGGACATGAGATTGCCAACTTATACTTTGTCAAGCATATACTCCATAGTTTGTTCACTTTAACCTTAATCACTTCAAGATGCTTATGATAGGGGCAATGAGGGCTGAAAGCTAACAAGTACCATAATTTTTGGAAGCTCTTTTTGAAACTTGAAATCCATGCTTCCCTTTATGAAGGTCCTTTCTTCCACCATTATTGAGTCTCCACTTTCTACCTTTAGACACCAATTAAGAGAGCATAGTTGACATTCTTAGTTCTATGTGCAGTGTCCCAAAACTTATTGATTGATGCATATTGTTGATATTGCTTGTTCTTGTGCCATTTGTATCTAGTCACTCTTATGAACTTTGAAGGTGTCCTTTGCATCTATCTGCTACTCCATGAGGAACAAGCTGAATGCCACTATGCCATGTTTTCTGTATGTGAAACAAACAAACATTTTTCAATGCATGTTATTCATGATCTTTTTTTGTAGTCTTTCATGTTGCATGCATAGTTACTTTGTCTTATTGTTATAAATCCATGTTTCATGCACATGTTTAGAGTTCTTTGATCCCAGCTTTCAATGCTTGCAAATGGTTTGATCTTGGTTTTGATGGTGCATGTCACCTCAAAAATTATTCTTTTATCACTTACCTACTCGAGGACGAGCAGGGTTAAGCTTGGGGATGCTTGATACGTCGGAAACGTATCTATAATTTTTGATGTTCCATGCTTGTTTAGTATCTACTTTGATTTGCTTTGTCCACACTTTGAGTTGTTTTAATATGTTTTCTGGTACTAACCTATTAACAAGTTGCCACAATGCCAGTTGCCTATTTTCTTGTAGTGACCTCGGATCAAGTAAGATCCTAAGTCCCTGTGAATAACATGCTAGTCCTTTTTTCAATAGCTAGCACTCACAGTCGATGAAATATCATGTAAAACACAAGTCTTTATTACATGAATCGAATAATCCAGAGTTTACATTATTACAACAGAAGCGATATAAATACAACTTGGAGTCCCATCAATGCCACAGGCAGGTTGAGTGAAGACCCGTGATCCTAGCGCACCTTTCAACGATCTCTGAAATTCTGCACATGAAACGTGCAGCCAACAAGTTGGGTCAATACTTTGAATGTATTGGCAAATTACACCAAGGAAAGAAAAGACTATCTCTACATGCAAGGCTAGTTTAGGCTGTAGAGTTCATTTGCTCAAAGCTAGTTTTCTTAAGTAGAGAGAAGAAGAGAGGATTGTCCTACTTTGTAAACATTTGCTTAGATAAAATAAGGTCGAGTGGCACACGAGGATATTACGCACCGAGTGTGCAAACAACCAAACACTTGGATATTACGCACCAAGCGTCACTTGGATATTACACACCAAGTTCCCAAATTCCCACCCATTAGCGATATTACGCACGCCATGGGGTTTCAAAACTTTTTTTTAGAAAAGAGAGAGGAAGATCCTTCAGAGGCTCCATCCTTCAGATGCTCAATGTTGTTCTGTTTCCGTGAACACGGCTGATCGATCAGATTGCAATACTCTCGAGAGTTTGTGCACTTTACCCGCAATCCACGATCAAGTCCTTTTACAGACAAGACCATGGCGAGGCTTTCCCTTAGTAGCCCCTCTACCTTCCGGATCCAACCGTGCCAAGAATCCTCCAAATGTTGGTACCCAGGTGAGGTTTCCCACTAAGTACTAGGCCAAGACAGAGCCCATAATGTATTGTGGTTGCACTGGAAGCTTCTGAATTCTGAAACATGGCAGACTTCTTTGATTCCTGGGCGGCCGTCCTCCACCAAAAATCACACTCGTTGACCCGACAACCATTCCGCCCAGAAGAAAACTTAGTTTTATTTTGAAGTGGATTTGAGAAGAAAAATTTGCTCTAGAGAGCCTTTATACTTAGAAAAATTCTTTGTCTTTCGAACCCCCCAACGGTACTTTGTATATATAGCATAGCAAGCAATACTTAGCAAAAACAGGGGTAACCCATTAGGATGGGAAATCCTAAGTATAGAGCTACTCATGGCATATTACAAAATCATCGCACTTGCAAAATAATACTAAGGAAAAATTCTACTAGATCATCCTACACATGCATACTACAGAATTTTGAAGATCACATGCATAGAATCAAAACTGGGACGATAATATGAACAAGTGGTGTAACTTGCCTTATGTTGATAGTATGGGTGTTGATTGTATTTCTCCGCAGCAATCGCACTCTCCGAACAATCTAATACGAGGACAAGGTAGTTCCAATCAAAACAATTGCAAACATAGCAAACACAACAAGGATGATCGAAAACATGCATGATGATTTAACATGACACAATGGTTATAATTAGTTTTATGAACATTAATATATCATATGATGCATGTATGAGTTCATTTAATGCAATAGGGTACTTGTTATTAATAATTACTTGCCAATATAAGGGTTTTGATAGTTCTGTTGTAACGTCTGTTCTAACTATAGAATTAAATTTGTTTCTTGGGTTTACTGGATAGAGGACGTTAATACGAACCAGTAGGCGTTGGATTCACCCTAATCGGAGTTATAGATCTTTTTATATGATTTAAATTGTGTTTAATGGGTTTTAAGGGATTCATACAGTTTTTGTTGCCTAAAAATCAAAAAAAAATTATATCTGTAATCTCCACGGAAATGTGATTTCAGGGACATATTATTTGTAATTTTCTGAATAGTATTTATTTTCTTATGAATTTATTACTCTAAATAGGCTATTAAACCATTTAAACCTTCACGGCAAATCCTTACAGTAAAATGCTGAACTAATTGCATATTGATGATCTACATGGAACCAGCTTTCCATCGGTATATCATTTGTATTTTTGTGACAAGCAATTAATTTGCTATAAATTTAATGATTTATAAATCCATTAGAACTAATTAAATTGCTACGGGTTAAATTAATCTGCAAAGGACAGATCTAACCAGATATTATTAAAGTACATTACAGTAGCTTCAATTTGATATATTATTCATATTTTTCGGAGTTACAGATAATATCCTATGAATTTATTAACCTAAAAGACCATTAAAACTAATTAAATTACTGCAGTAACCACGTACAGTAAAAGTTGGATCTATTCTGATAAGATGATTCTACGTGAAATTATCTTCAATTTGGTATATTATACGCAATTTTTAGACATGGTATGAATTTCTAATGAATTTTACAAGTTAGATCTATAATATGTAAATTTAAATTCGAACGGAATATTCCAGGGAATATTCCGCTGACTCGATAGGTTGACTTTGCATGCTGACTGGGACTAGATGTTGACCTTACGTTGACATGGCGTTGATGAGGAAGATGACCGGGATGACGACATGGCACGAAACGGTTTGATTGGATCTCGACCGTCTGGATAGGATCCGATGGCTAGAAGAAGAGATTGACCCGATTTTGGCTCAGAATAGACAAGAAATAGATCTGTGTTAGAGAGACAAATCCGTAGGTCAAATCGAAAAACTCAGAACATGAAAGTTATGGGGAATCATTATTCCTACCTTCTCACTAAAGGAATTTGGATTTGAAGAAACGAGCGCGAGTACATCGTGGATTTACACCGTAAGATCTGAAATATTGCGATACGAAATTCTCCGGCTGTGGTGGATGAAAATAGGTGAGGTTTGTTGGGATTGAAAGATTTCGACGCGATCTTCAACTTTCATTTTTTGACCGAAAGCAAACGACGAAGTTTAGATGGGTTAAAAAGCGAAACAAGATTCGGAAATAGATAGATTCGGGATTTCGAGAATAGAAACTCGTACAGCCGTGGCTCCACGAGTTTATATGGAGATTTATGATGGTGTAGAGATAGGCCTTGGAGTAGAGAACAAGTAGAAACAAACGGAAGTCGATTCGGAGTTGTAGATAAAAAGTTATAGCAGTTTGAATAGAGATAGGTCAGAGAAAAACTGACTGCACGCTTTTTAAAGCAACCAACCGATCGATCCTGGCTGGCTGGCTCGTCCGGTCGGTCCGGCTGGGCCGGCCCGTTTAGTTTTTTTTTTATACTTGTTTCCCTCATATCTTTTGCATACGAACTCCAAATGACATGATTCTTATTTCTAAATTTTTTTAAAATCGAAAAGATTATTATAGGATCAAATTTGTAATCTTTTTACTAGTTTGGAAGTAGTGGTTTATAAATCCTTGTATATCTCATTTTATTTATATCTTTATGTGTTTGTATTTATTCCATAACTTTTTCATACTAGCTCCAAATGAGCTCAATTTTGTTTCTAAAATTTTGTAGTACTAATTGGATCTCTTTAGGCTATAATTATCAATAATTTATGCCTTAACAACAATGGGTTTTATAAAGTCAATTTAATTACCCTTAGGAACATTTGGGCGAATCAACTATAGGATTTAGATACCAGGATTTGGATTCAGTTTGTGAGAACTTTGCATGGATGAAATTCTTATGAATGCTTCATGATTTTCATTTTGAAATCTTGAACACCAATTCCACAATCCATAATCAATCCATGCCCTTTTGCCCATATGGCTACTTAGGTCATAACAAAAGAATATAAGATTTTGAATTCAAGGTTGAGAGGATTTTCTATTCAAAAAGTCTCTTCTCTTTGAGAATTTTCAACATAGTCAAACAATCAATCAAACTTATTTATTTATTTCACAATCCAAAATTAGGAGAATTTTGGGATGTGACAGACTACCACCCTTAAAAGAAATCTCGTCCCGAGATTTGGGAAGGCTAGAAAGAAAGAAAGGTTCGGGGTCCTTTAGGATGCTACCACCCTTAAAGGAAATTGACTAGGTCACTTCTCGAGGATTCACTTAGCTCAGATTGGTTCCCCTTTAGACTTTTATTGGCACAATGTCTCTAGCACATTCTAAACATCATGATTGATAGTTTCCGAGAAGGCACTTCTTAAACTAGCAAAACTCTCATGGTGGGCAAATAGGGAACGTTTACTTCACGGTTCCCATAATTCACGGTTGGGATTCATCCTTACCGTATATTCCTACGCTTAGCAATGGATGCTTTTAGAAGGGTGTAACAATATACCATTCTAGGGTTTAGGCTCAACGTCGACTCTCTGCTAAGGTTGAAAGGGCACTCAAGATTTGCAAAGCCAACAGTACAAGAGCGAATAATAAGAGTAGTAGGAATGGTGATCAATCCATCCTGCACCCAAATAATTACCATGTATGAGGATAGGTGAATCACGTTTTTCTATCACTCGGGCATTCTTACTTGCCTTGAAGAATGTTTCCATGGGCACGAACTAATAATCTATGTATACTCCCATGTATTCAATCAACAAAGCTACTACTAAAACTAAACTATCGATAGTTTAACTTTTAGGTTGGGTAATCTACTACATAACATCATGTGTAACACTTCATACTTCCACATCCTTTTTCCATTAGGTGAAGCATTTTCTTTCCTAAATGCATTGTGTTGTTAAACCTTCCACTTAACACATCATTATATCTCCAAGGGTTCAAGGTAGGAAAGGATAGATTCAATAGGAAAGAAACGACTAAGAAAATAATCCTACCCATAACTATATGAAGCAATCAATATCACAAACAAGGAAACAATCATAAGAAATCAACACACAAGCAAGCACCTATATAATAACATTATATGTGTATAAACTTAGTAGTATATAACCACAAAATAGTTTGAAAGCATTGGGAACAATACTAGAGTAAAATAGAGCAACATGAAGTAGAACCACTTTAAATTCTTCCTAAGATATCACCCGTTGATGATCATCAATGGTGTGTTGCATCTCCCACCAAGTTGGAGCGTCGTCCTTTAGGAATTGGGTGGCATAATGAAGCATTCTGTTGACTTCAATGTTGGCATCCTTCATTCTTTCTTCAACCTGGAGCATCCACTTCTTTGCATCGGCGTGGCTCTTACGCTTGGTGGAGTTGAGTTCCTTGTCCTCCTTATTGATATGGTCCATCCGTCGAGTTGACCAAGGTTTAGAGTAGGAACGAATGGAGTATGGAAGAAAAAGAATAACCCATACAAGAAATTTTATTTAGAAAACAGGTTTTTATTAGCTAAGGTAATAAACCATACAAGATAGCAAACAATTTGTCGCATCTATATTTAGCGAAATCTTATTCGGGTTTGGTTCCTAATAGGTCACTTGGAATCTTCGAGGCTTCGAGTCTCCAAAAGTCTTCGTGCTCTTGATAGTCTTCATGTTCTTCATAATCTTCAATCTTTCGAGTTCTTTAGTTAATAATATTGACTTAAGGCCTTTGAAGTCTTTAATCTTGTATCATCAGTCTTGGAACATCTTTCATGGAGGTCTTCAAGTACCAACTTAATCGAAACATTGAGATGTTCTTCTTTGAAAAGGTAATCTTGAGAAAAGTTTCTTCTTGAAGTGTGTGGTGGTCATTTTCTAATGTTGAAAAGATGAGACTTAAGAAATTTTAAAACCCAAAGGTAGATGATTAGAAGTATAAGAGTTTTCTAAAATAACTTAGAAAATATTTGTCCTAAGGTTTTTCCATGTCTAGGGTCACGATCTACAATAACTTATGCTCGATACCATCTCAGAGTGACCTCGGATCAAGTAAGATCCTAAGTCCCTGTGAATAACATGCTAGTCCTTTTTTCAATAGCTAGCACTCACAGTCGATGAAATATCATGTAAAACACAAGTCTTTATTACATGAATCGAATAATCCAGAGTTTACATTATTACAATAGAAGCGATATAAATACAACTTGGAGTCCCATCAATGCCACAGGCAGGTTGAGTGAAGACCCGTGATCCTAGCGCACCTTTCAACGATCTCTGAAATTCTGCACATGAAAGCAGTACCAACAAGTTGGGTCAATACTTTGAATGTATTGGCAAATTACACCAAGGAAAGAAAAGACTATCTCTACATGCAAGGCTAGTTTAGGCTGTAGAGTTCATTTGCTCAAAGCTAGTTTTCTTAAGTAGAGAGAAGAAGAGAGGATTGTCCTACTTTGTAAACATTTGCTTAGATAAAATAAGGTCGAGTGGCACACGAGGATATTACGCACCGAGTGTGCAAACAACCAAACACTTGGATATTACGCACCAAGCGTCACTTGGATATTACACACCAAGTTCCCAAATTCCCACCCATTAGCGATATTATGCACGCCATGGGGTTTCAAAACTTTGTTTTAGAAAAGAGAGAGGAAGATCCTTCAGAGGCTCCATCCTTCAGATGCTCAATGTTGTTCTGTTTCCGTGAACACGGCTGATCGATCAGATTGCAATACTCTCGAGAGTTTGTGCACTTTACCCGCAATCCACGATCAAGTCCTTTTACAGACAAGACCATGGCGAGGCTTTCCCTTAGTAGCCCTCTACCTTCCGGATCCAACTGCCAAGAATCCTCCAAATGTTGGTACCTGGTGAGGTTTCCCACTAAGTACTAGGCCAAGACAGAGCCCATAATGTATTGTGGTTGCACTTGGAAGCTTCAATTCTGAAACATGGCAGACTTCTTTGATTCCTGGGCGGCCGTCCTCCACCAAAAATCACACTCGTTGACCCGACAACCATTCCGCCCAGAAGAAAACTTAGTTTTATTTTGAAGTGGATTTGAGAAGAAAATTTTGCTCTAGAGAGCCTTTATACTTAGAAAAATTCTTTGTCTTTCGAACCCCCCAACGGTACTTTGTATATATAGCATAGCAAGCAATACTTAGCAAAAACAGGGGTAACCCATTAGGATGGGAAATCCTAAGTATAGAGCTACTCATGGCATACTACAAAATCATCGCACTTGCAAAATAATACTAAGGAAAAATTCTACTAGATCATCCTACACATGCATACTACAGAATTTTGAAGATCACATGCATAGAATCAAAACTGGGACGATAATATGAACAAGTGGTGTAACTTGCCTTATGTTGATAGTATGGGTGCTGATTGTATTTCTCCGCAGCAATCGCACTCTCCGAACAATCTAATACGAGGACAAGGTAGTTCCAATCAAAACAATTGCAAACATAGCAAACACAACAAGGATGATCGAAAACATGCATGATGATTTAACATGACACAATGGTTATAATTAGTTTTATGAACATTAATATATCATATGATGCATGTATGAGTTCATTTAATGTAATAGGGTACTTGTTATTAATAATTACTTGCCAATATAAGGGTTTTGATAGTTCTGTTGTAACGTCTATTCTAACTATAGAATTAAATTTGTTTCTTGGGTTTACTGGATATAGGACGTTAATACGAACCAGTAGGCGTTGGATTCACCCTAATCGGAGTTATAGATCTTTTTATATGATTTAAATTGTGTTTAATGGGTTTTAAGGGATTCATACAGTTTTTGTTGCCTAAAAATCAAAAAAAAATTATATCTGTAATCTCCACGGAAATGTGATTTCAGGGACATATTATTTGTAATTTTCTGAATAGTATTTATTTTCTTATGAATTTATTACTCTAAATAGGCTATTAAACCATTTAAACCTTCACGGAAAATCCTTATAGTAAAATGCTGAACTAATTGCATATTGATGATCTACATGGAACCAGCTTTCCATCGGTATATCATTTGTATTTTTGTGACAAGCAATTAATTTGCTATAAATTTAATGATTTTTAAAGCCATTAGAAATAATTAAATTTCTACGGGTTAAATTAATCTGCAAAGGACAGATCTAACCAGATATTACTAAAGTACATTACAGTAGCTTCAATTTGATATATTATTCATATTTTTCGGAGTTACAGATAATATCCTATGAATTTATTAACCTAAACGACCATTAAAACTATTTAAATTACTGCAGTAACCATGTACAGTAAAAGTTGTATCTATTCTGATAAGATGATTCTACGTGAAATTATCTTCAATTTGGTATATTATACGCAATTTTTGGACATGGTACGAATTTCTAATGAATTTTACAAGTTAGATCTATAATATGTAAATTTAAATTCGAACGGAATATTTCAGCGAATATTCCGCTGACTGGACAGGTTGACTTTGCATGCTGACTGGGACTAGATGTTGACCTTACGTTGACGTGCCGTTGATGAGGAAGATGACCGGGATGACGACATGGCACGAACCGGTTTGATTGGATCTCGACCGTCTGGATAGGATCCGGTGGCTAGAAGAAGAGATTGACCCGATTTTGGCTCAGAATAGACAAGAAATAGATCTGTGTTAGAGAGACAAATCCGTAGGTCAAATCGAAAAACTCAGAACATGAAAGTTATGGGGAATCATTATTCCTACCTTCTCACTAAAGGAATTTGGATTTGAAGAAACGAGCGCGAGTACATCTTGGATTTACACCGTAAGATCTGAAATATTGCGATACGAAATTCTCCGGCTGTGGTGGATGAAAAGAGGTGAGGTTTGTCTGGATTGAAAGATTTCGACGCGATCTTCAACTTTTGTTTTTTGACCGAAAGCAAACGACGAAGTCTAGATGGGTTAAAAAGCGAAACAAGATTCGGGAATAGGTAGATTCGGGATTTCGAGAATAGAAACTCGTACAGCCGTGGCTCCACGAGTTTATATGGAGATTTATGATGGTGTAGAGATAGGCCTTGGAGTAGAGAATAAGTAGAAACAAACGGAAGTCGATTCGGAGTTGTAGATAAAAAGTTATAGCAGTTTGAATAGAGATAGGTCACACAAAAACTGATTGCACGCTTTTTAAAGCAACCAACCGATCGATCCTGGCTGGCTGGCTCGTCCGGTCGGTCCGGCTGGTCCGGCCCGTTCAGTTTTTTTTTATTATTATTATACTTGTTTCCCTCATATCTTTTGCATACGAACTCCAAATGACATGATTCTTGTTTCTAAATTTTTCTAAAATCGAAAAGATTATTATAGTATCAAATTTGTAATCTTTTTACTAGTTTGGAAGTAGTGGTTTATAAATCCTTGTATATCTCATTTTATTTATATCTTTATGTGTTTGTATTTATTCCATAACTTTTTCATACTAGCTCCAAATGAGCTCAATTTTGTTTCTAAAATTTTGTAGTACTAATTGGATCTCTTTAGGCTATAATTATCAATAATTTATGCCTTAACAACAATGGGTTTTATAAAGTCAATTTAATTACCCTTAGGAACATTTGGGCGAATCAACTATAGGATTTAGATACCAGGATTTGGATTCAGTTTGTGAGAACTTTGCATGGATGAAATTCTTATGAATGCTTCATGATTTTCATTTTGAAATCTTGAACACCAATTCCACAATCCATAATCAATCCATGCCCTTTTGCCCATATGGCTACTTAGGTCATAACAAAAGAATATAAGATTTTGAATTCAAGGTTGAGAGGATTTTCTATTCAAAAAGTTTCTTCTCTTTGAGAATTTTCAACATAGTCAAACAATCAATCAAACTTATTTATTTATTTCACAATCCAAAATTAGGAGAATTTTGGGATGTGACATTTCTGCTGTTTTTGGTTCCAGAAAAGCTAGTAAGGAAATATTCTCGGAATTGGATGGGACAAAAGCCAAAGTCAATTTTTCACCGAGGAGAAAACGGAGTCCAGAGGAGAGATTTGAGGCGCAGCAGGCGGCCGCACTGCAAAGTGCCCACCCTAGGCCGCACAGCACTGGTGTGGGCCCCTGCCGCCCCACCTCGCCTCGCCTATAAGAAGCCCCCGATGCCTAAACCCTAAGTACCCGATCAATATTCCACGAAATCGTCTGTAGACGCCACCACCATCATCCCTAGATCGGGGCGGGGGGATTTGAAGCTCTTCCCGGCACCCTGCCGGAGGGGAGATCATCCCGGAGGCCTTCTTCTTCATCATGCCAGCCTCCGGTATGAAGCGTGAGTAGTTCCACCGTGGACTATGGGTCCATGTAGTAGCTAGATGGTTTTATCTCCTCCTTTTGCTTTCATGTCTAGATCTTGTGAGCTCCGTTCATGATCAAGATCTCATCTATTTGTAATCATGCATGTTGTGTTTGCGTGGATCCGATGGATATTGAGATTACTATGTTAGATTGATTAATGGTTTTGTCTTATTGATTCTATCATGTCTGTTTTGTTTGTGATCTTGCATGCTCTCCATTGTTAGTATCTATCTTGGCCAAGTAGTTGCTAGTGACTCCAAGAGGGGGTATTTATGCTCGATAGTGGGTTCATGCCTCTACTTAATCAAGGGAAGTGATAGAAATCTCTTCGGTTACAGATTTTCTGTTGCCACTAGGGAGAAAACAATGGTCTCTTGTTCATGGAACAAGTGGATTGTTTACGTTACACACTTTGCTAAAAGCAGTTGTCTGTTGCTTGCAACTTAATACTGAAGGGGGTTCAGATGAAACCTAAAGGTGGACTTCTACTCATAGATGCAGTTGGATGGCGGTCTATGTATATTGTTGTATTTCCCAATCGAATCTCATAGGATCTCTTTGTCTAGTATTGCATTGTTATGCCTTGCTCAGTCATGTCAATTGCCCTGCTGTAATTTGTTTACCCAGCATGCCATGTTTGTTTATCTAAGGAGAACACCTCTAGTGAACTATGGACCCCGGTCCAATCTTTACCATTGATACATCTTCCATTATTACTGTTTACTTGCTGCAAACCATCATCACCTTCCACACCATACAGTAAATCCTTTGTTACAGCAACCGGTGAGATTGACACTCACTGTTAGTTGGGGAAAAGTCTTGAGTTTGTGTTGTGCAGGTTTCCATGTTGCTTACAACACCTTTGAGACGTTTCCTTCCTCCTACTAGTTCGATAACCTCGGTTTCTTACTAAGGGAAAACTTGATGTTGTGCTGCATCATACCTTGCTCTTGGGGTTTCCCAACGGGGCGTCAACATGCATCATTTATTACTTACTGGTACACTAGAGGGGGTTTCTTTAGTAAGAACATCCCTAAAGCAAAACTTCAGTGAAGAAAAGGTACATCACTTCAGAAACATATACATGCATTATAGGTCCTAATTATTGAACTCAAACCAATAGTTTGAATATCATTTCTTTTCACAGACCAAGTCCAAGATGTGAACCAAGTCACAAAAACACATGATCTGTTATTGTAAACAACAATAACACATGTATGAAATTAAGCTGACTCATTAAGCAATTGATCAACAACATTGACTACCCTACCAATCATATTAGTCTAATCAATTGGACCTTGCTCAATAGCATCACTAGATAAAATATCCCAACCACAGAGAAGATTGAAAAAGGGACAAACCCTAATTAGGGTCGATTAAGATAAATAAAATAGGAAGACTAGAGCGAGAAAAGAAGTAACTTACTAGTGGTCCTTGCTAAGAAATTAGAAGAGGAAGAGTGGCCGACATCAAGGAAGAACATGGCGGCACAGGGAGCACCCCAGGGGCACTACAGCCTACGCCAAGCCACGTCCATAGCGGCTACCAAAGAGAGGGCGGCACCACATAGTTGCCATGACACCAGGGTGGCGCCAGAGGGTCGTAGGAGCGCTGAACCACCGGCAGGGTCCAAACCCTAGGCACCAGAGAGGAGGCGGCGTGGCTAGATAAGGGACCGAGCATCGAATCAGGCTGGGCCAGCCGATGAAGCATCATCGACTTCTTCATCCTACATCACGGCGGCGGCCGGGAAGGCCAGCGACGGCCAGAATCGAGCGGCGTCAGCGAGTCAACCCTCGGTCGCTAGAGGGGGGAACGAATACCTTTGATCCGAATTATAGATGCAGTATAGCTTATTTTCCCTAGTATACCTAGGTTTATCGAATCCTCAGGAAGCAGGAAGAAAAGTGAATTTACTTTAACGGACCTTCGGTAGTTTTGGAATTCATTTTGTGTTTTGTCGGACCAAGAGTTTGTGATCTTTTGTTGTTGATGATGATGGAGAGAGAGGGCCTAGGGCTTTCGGTTTCACCTGTAGCTGTGTAAAACATCTGATGGAAATAAAAGATAATAATAAAGTATGCATATAATTGTTAGAGCAAGATAATTATATGTGGGCAGTGCATCCATAATTCCTATTGCCTCAGCACCCGCTTATAGCAATAACCTACTAGTCTCATCCATAGAAGAAAGCGAACTAATGATATGCATAGTGACGTCACCGTTTATCCCAAGTAAATCCCACACATACAACCGTACTACCCTTTCTGTCACTAGGGTTCCCATCCTGCAGATTAGTCATTACTCACACTCCCTATACCTGGATCAATCCTCGGTGTCTTGGGTACTTGCCAATTCCTTAGATTGAGGCAAGAGAGGGTACAATAATCATCATGTCGTACAAACTAATACATGATCCCATCTATGAGAAATAACATGCACATGCTACATGGCTAGGACGAAGCCCTTAGCCCAAGGAGTATTACTCACACATAGAGATGAAATAAACAATCATTAACATTGTAATAGAGATCATAAGATTGATAGCAAATAGTCTTACAATGTCGCCAATTGGAGAAGAGATCTACTACTACAAGTGGTGAAATATGGCTATGGTGGTGGAGAAGGGTTTGGAGATTAGATCTAATGGAAGGGTGTCAGCGACGACGAAGAAGATGGAGTTGGCGGTGACGAGGTTCGATCTCGTCAATGCCCATTGTTATGGACTTGGGTTTTGGAGAAGATGGGGATGCTGGAAGTCGCGGAATAGTTAATAGACAAGCAAAACAGGGACATGAGATTTACCCAGGTTCAGTCCCCCAGAGGGAAAACCCTATTCCTGCTTGTCTGCTCTTGATTACGGTAGAAACGAAGATTACACGGGTGCGCAGATGCAATCTGGCGTGAGTTGTGTATGAGGTGAGTTGAGAGATCCTTCTCGCCGTACCCTCCTGGACTTTATATAGATAGGCAGGTCCCGGGATAGGTCGAGTCAGTTACAAATTAGGGTTGATACCCTTCGAAATTCTATCTAATCTAGACTTGTCCTCCAAGGATTCAAAATTGCCACGAGCTTAGGCCACCCAAAATCTTCATGGGCTGCGTGTCCTTACGTGGGCCTTCCTTGGGCTGGACCAGATATACCGATGTCGTGTACCCGTGGGGTATATCCATGTCAGTAGCCCCCGAGTGTTTAGTCGAATCATAGATTCGGCTGGAGACTCGTCAATCCTTCGGGTGCTTTTGTAGTTGACCCTGCTATTTCAAGGAGAAATGTTTTAGTTCATAGGGATTGCTGATGCGTGTGCCTGGCTCACCTGACGGATCAGGGCCAGTTAACTGTCATAGGACAAAATTGTAGGGGTTCGTAGCATGGAAAACAAAAAAATTCTACCGCATGCATACAAAAAAGCCAAGATCTATCTACTAGATTGTAGCAACGAGTCGATTAGAGTACTCACCCTCGAAGATTCCAAAGCGGTTAACGAGAGCAGATTCTCGTGGATGATGAAGTCGTACACTTGCCGATCTCAAGATCGCGTAGACGATCCTTCCGGCGCTGCGTTCTGGCAGCGCTTCCACAGTTGATCACACGTTTGGTACTCGATGAAGACCTTCCTCTCCCTTGTTCCAGCAGGCAGCAGAGGTTATAGTTCTCCCCTTGCGATTCCGGCAGCACGACGACGTGGTGTCGGACGTAGAGGGAAGATCCCATAGGGCTTCGCCTAAGCCGGTGCGAGTTATGGTGGATCTAGGGTTTCCGGCGATCTAGGTTTAGAAGGCCGGAGAGGAGGAGGTGGTGTCGGAGGCGGCTAGGGCGACAACGACGGGCCGGCGGCGGCGACGACTTGGGTGGCGACGGCGGCGCACGGTGGGAAGGGCTAGGTTGTGTGTTCTTTGGGGCAGCCTTCCCCCTCTATTTATGAGATGGGGGCAGCCTTGGGAGAGGGGAGTTTGAATCCATACCCAAACCCAAGTTGTATAGAAGGAAGGACTCTTTCCTTCTTCCACTAGGAAACTATTGTTCTAGTTTGACTTTTGAAACCTCCCTTTTGACTTTCAATTTAGAGCTTTAATTCTCTCTCGCAAATGCCCAACCAAGTGACCTAGGATATGATCCAATCATTCCGCTTACCCATGACACATTCATGGACCATTCCCCTTCCAGTCCGGTGAACCTTCTAGAACCTCTCTGATGAAAACATCGAAATCATTCCCGAACTCCGGAATTGGACTTTCCTGATATGAATCTTATTCTCCGGACCATTCCAGATCTCCTCGTGATATCCCGGATCTCATCCGAGACTCCGAACAACATTCGGTTTCCCTACTTACATTCCATATCTACTAAACAACATCGAATCCTTAAGTGTATCTCCCTACAGTTCGTGAATTATGCGGACATGACCGAGACACTTCTCCGATCAATAACCAATAGAGGAATCTGGAAATTCATATGGCTCCCACATATTCCTACGATTACTTTGAGATCGAATGAACCACTTACATACGATACCAATTTCCTTTTGTCTCACGATAGTTTACTTATCCAAGGTTTGATCGTTGGTATCTCTGCATACCTAGTTCAACCTCGTTACCGATAACTACTCTTTTCTCGTTTCTGTGATATGTGATCCCTTGTGAGCCAGTCACATGCTTGCAAACTAATTGGATGACATTCCACCGAGAGGGCCCAGAGTATATCTATCCGTCATATGGATGGACAAATCCCACTCTTGATCCATGTGCCTCAACACATACTTTATAAACACTCAATGCCACTTTTATAGCCACCCAGTTACGGTGTGGTGTTTGATGTCATCAAAGAATCCTTCCGGTGATGGTGATTAGCATGATCTCAAGGTCGAAGGAATGAGGTTACTATGTATCAGAAAGCTTATAGCAAACAAACTATTGAAATGACTTGATCTTTATGCTACGCTTATCTATAGGAGTATGTCCATCATACCATTCTCCTAATGATATGATCTCGTTGTTAATAACATCTCAATGTTCATGATCGAGAAACCACGATCATCTATTAACCAACAAGCTTGTATTATAAAGAGGCTTTACTAGGGACTCTAATTTAGTTTACAAATCACACAAGTATTAATGTTTCCAGTTAATACTATTATAGCATGAATGTAAACATTTATCATAAACATAAAGATATAATAATAACCACTTTTATTATTGCCTCTAGGGCATATCTCCAACAGTCTCCCACTTGCACTAGAGTTAACTAATCTAGATTACAGGGTAATATACCGAACACCCATGGCCGTTTGGTGCTGGTCATGTTTTGCCCTCGGGAGAGGTTTAGTTAACGGATCCGCCACATTCAGATCTGTGTGTACTTTGCAAATATTTATGTCACCATCTTGGAAATGGTCTCGAATAGCGTGAAAATGTAGCTTGATGTGCTTCAGCTTCTTGTGTGACCTTGGTTCTTGCGCATTGGCTATGGCGCCCATGTTATCACAATAGATAGACATTGGGTCCAACGCACTTGGAACCACACCAAGCTCTGTAATGAACTCCTTCATCCATATCGCCTCTTGTGAAGCCTCTGAAGCAGCTATGTATTTCGATTCAGTTGAAGATCTCGCCACAATGCTTTGCTTTGCACTCCTCCAGCTAACTACTACACCATTCAAAGTAAATACGTATCCAGATTGAGATTTAGAATCATCCGGATCGGTGTTCCAACTAGCATCGGTGTAACCATTAATAACGAGCTGTTCATCACCTCCATAAGAAAGAACCATATCCTTAGTTCTTCTCAAGTACCTAAGGATGTTTTTGACCGCTGTCCAATGATACACTCCTGGATCACTTTGATATCTACTATTCAAACTAACATCATATGCAATGTCGGTTCTAGTACACATCATGTCATAAATGATAGATCCTATGGCCGAGGCATAGGGAATCTTACTCATCCTTTTTCTATCTTCCGTCGTAGCTGGACTTTGAGTTTTACTCAAGGTCGTATTGGGCAACATGGGCAAGAACCCTTTCTTGCTATCTTCCATTCCAAACCTCTTTAGAACTTTGTCCAAATATGTACTCTGTGACAATGATATTAGACGTCTCGATCTATCTCTATAAATCTTTATGCCTAATATGTAAGCTGCTTCGCCAAGATCTTTCATTGAAAAACTATTATTCAAATAATCCTTGACACTATTAAGAAGGTCTACATCATTCCCAATCAACAATATGTCATCTACATATAGTATTAAGAATGCTACAGAGCTCCCACTCACTTTCTTGTAAATACAAGCTTCTCCATAAGTTTATATAAAACCAAAACTTTTGATTACCTTATCAAAATGTTGATTCCAACTCTGGGATGCTTGCTTCAATCCATAAATGTACCATTGAAGTTTGCATACCTTGTTAGCATCTTTAGGATCGACAAAACCTTTGGGTTGTACACCAACATTGAGGAACGTCTAATATCTCCATTGAGGAACGTCGTTTTGACATCCATCTTCCATATCTCATAATCATAATATGCATCGATTGCTAACAAAATCCTCATAGACTTTAGCTTCGCTACCGGTGAGAAAGTCTCATCGCAGTCAACTCCTTGAATTTGTCGAAATCCTTTTGCGACAAGTCAAGCTTTATAGAGAGTAACATTACCATGAGCATCTGTTTTCTTCTTGAAAATCCATTTGTTCTCGACAGCCTTCCAGCCATCCGGTAAGTCCACCAAAGTCCATACTTGATTTTCGTACATGGATCTATTCTCGGATTTCATGGCATCTTGCCATTTATTGGAATCTGGGCTCATCATTGCTTCCTCATATGTCATAGGGTCATCGGTGTTGTCCACCAACATGACACTCATAACGGGATCATACCAATAAGGAGTGTTACGAGTTCTTGTTGACCTGCAAGGTTCTGTAGTTACTTCAACCAAAGTTTCATGACCAACATCATTAGCTTCCTCTCTTATTGGTGTAGGCGCCATAGGAACTACTTCCGGTGCTGCGCTACTCTCAAGTTCGAGAGAAGGTTCAACAACCTTGTCGAGTTCTACTTTCCTTCCAGTCACTTCTTTTGAGAGAAACTCCTTCTCTAGAAAGGATCCATTCTTGGCAACAAAGATTTTGCCCTCGGATCTATGATAGAAGGTATACCCAATAGTTTCCTTTGGGTATCCTATGAAGATGCATTTTTCCGCTTTGGGTTCAAGCTTGTCGGGCTGTAACTTCTTTACATAAGCTTCACAACCCCAAACTTTAAGGAACGACAATTTAGGTTTCTTCCCAAACCATAATTCATACGGTGTCGTTTCAACGGATTTAGATGGTGCACTATTTAAAGTGAATGCGGCTGTTTCTAATGCATAACCCCAAAACGATAGCAATAAATCTGTAAGTGACATCATAGAACGAACCATATCTAAGAGAGTTCGATTACGACGTTCGGACACACCATTACGTTGTGGTGTTCCTGGTAGTGTCAATTGTGAAAGTATTCCACATTTCTTCAAATGCTCGCCAAACTCGTAACTTAGATATTCACCTCCACGATCATATTGTAGAAATTTAATCTTCTTGTTACGTTGATTCTCTACCTCACTTTGAAATTCCTTAAACTTCTCGAAAGTTTCGGACTTATGTTTCATGAAATAGATATACCCATATCTACTCAAGTCATCCGTGAAGGTAAGAACATAACGATAACCACCGCGCGATGCTACACTCATTGGGCCACACACATCGGTATGTATGATTTCCAATAAGTCCATAGCTCGCTCCATCATACCAGAAAGTGTAGTCTTAGTCATTTTACCCATCAGACATGCTTCGCATCTTTCAAGTGATTCGAAATCAAGTGATTCAAGAAGTCCATTGGAATGGAGTTTCTTCATATGCTTCACTCCAATATGACCAAGACGATAGTGCCACATATAGGTCGAGTTATCGCTCAATTTCAAACGTTTAGCTTCAATGTTATTAATGTGTGTATTTCTACAATCGAGATTCAATAAGAATAGACCATCTAACAAAGGTGCATGTGCATAAAACATATTACTCATATAAATCGAACAATCATTATTCTCGGACTTAAACAAGTAGCCGTATCGCAATAAACATGATCCGAATATAATGTTCATGCTCCACGCAGGCACCAAATAACAATTATTTAAGTATAAAACTAATCTCGATGGTAGATGAAGAGGTAGTGTGTCGACTGTGATCACATCAACCTTTGATCCATTTCCATCGCGCATCGTCACCTCGTTCTTCGCTAGTTTCCGTCTATTCTGCAGCACCTGTTTCGAGTTACAAACATGAGCAATCGAACCAGTATCAAATACCCAGGCACTACTACGAGTACTAGTGAGATACACATCAATAACATGTATATCGGATATACCTTTCTTCTTGATGTTGTCGTTCTTCAAATCCGCCAAGTACTTAGGGCAATTCCGCTCAAAGGACCTTCTCCCTTGCAGAAAAGCACTCAAGATCGTGTTTAGGCTCAGCCTTAGTCTTTCGCTTGCGCGGTAACTTTCTTACCGCCCTTCTTGAAGTTTCCCTTTTTATTAGACTTGCCTTGCTTCTTGAATTTGGTGGTCTTATTGACCATCAACACTTGTGCTCTTTCTTGATCCCCACTTCTGCAGACTTCAACATGGAGAAGAGTTCGGGCAACGACTTGTCCATGTTTTGCATATTGTAGTTCATCACAAAGTTCTTGTAACTTGGTGGTAGTGATTGGAGGACACGGCGAATCCCCAAAGCATTAGGAATCACTATGCCCAAGCTTTTAAGCTTGCTTGCGTGCCCAGACATCTTAAGCACGTGCTCACTGATGGAGCTGCCCTCTTCCATCTTGCAGTTAAAGAACTTTTCAGAAGCCTCATAACTCTCAACTGTCGCGTGAGCCTCAAATATCATTTTGAGTTCACGGACAATATCATGTGGGTCATGGTTCTCACACCTTTTCTGAAGCTCCGATTCCAAACCATACAAGATAGCACACTAAACTGTGGAGTACTGATTCTTCCGAGCGAGAAAAACATTCTTTACCTCATCGGTAGCATCAGCTGCAGGTGGGTCACCCAGCGGTGCATCCATCACATAGGTCAAATTACCAGCATTGAGGACAATCCTCAAGTTGTGAAACCAATCCGCGAAGTTGCTTCTTTCAACTTTTCTTTCTCTAGGAACGCATTAACATTGATGGTAGGGCCCACCATTGATCTACAACATATTTGCAATAGTTTAGACTATGTTTATGACAAATTGAGTTCTAATTAATAGTTAAATTAATCTAGGTGAACTCCCACTCAAAAACAATATCCCTCACATTGTTTTAGTGATCACACGAACCAAATCCACCATATCAAAACCGATCATCACGAGAGTTGATGTAGCTTCAATGGCGAACAATCAACATGTTCATCATATCTACTATATGACTCATGCTTTACCTTTCGGTGATCCGTGTTCCGAGACCATGTCTATAGATGCTAGGCTCGTCAAGATCAAACCTTAGCTTCCGCTTGAGCAAATCTGGCTTGCTC
Organism: Avena insularis; assembly: GCA_023614405.1. Taxonomy (NCBI): domain Eukaryota; kingdom Viridiplantae; phylum Streptophyta; class Magnoliopsida; order Poales; family Poaceae; genus Avena; species Avena insularis. Next base: position 214,984,399 of record CM042685.1, on the reverse strand, counting down.
CCATTGTATACACTCGCATAATCTAACACACCCGATCATCACGTGGTGCTTCGAAAAACGAGCTTTAGCAACGGTGCTTACTAAGGATGAACACTTTATAACTTGAAATTTTGTGCTAGAGGGATCATCTTATAATGCTACCATCGCGAACTAAGCAATACAAGATGCATAAAAGGATTAACATCACATGCAATTCAAAATATGTGATATGATATGGCCTTTCTTCTTGTGCTTCTGATTTCCATCTTCAAGCATGAACATGATCTCCATCATCACCGGCATGGTGTCAAGGTCAATGGCGCCGCTTCATGGTTGTCGTCCACCAGCATCAACTATTACAACTACTTTGAATAATAGACACGTAGGTCTTAACGGAATTAAATAAGGAACATTGCATACATCATATATAATCAAAATCATGGCCATATCATATCACAACACACCCCTGCAAAACAAAGTTAGATGCCTCTAATTTTATTTGCATGTTTTACGTGGTTTGGGGCTTTCAATAAGTGTCGTTCTAACTTACGAACAAGAACCACAACGTTGATCCTAGTATTGTCAATTACCCGTTGTAAATTGAATCTTCACTATGTTGGGAGAAACAGGCACCCACAAAGCCACTTATGCAATACAAGTTGCATGTCAAGCGTGGAGCAAATCTCATGAACGATGTCATGTAAGGTTAGCCCGGGCCGCCTCATCCCACCATCCCGCAAGATGCAAAGTACACAAGAAGCAATCGACAACAAAAGCATTAACACCCACAATTAGGGTGTCAAGTGGGATCCCACCTAAATCCCACCTGTAGTTCATTTGCCAAATTCTAGTGTAAATTTTGAGCAAAAATTTACACTAGATTTTGAGAAATGAACTAGAAGTGGGATTTAGGCGGGATCCCACCTGACACCCTACCCACAATGACCATTGTGTTCTACTCGTGCAACAGATCTACATATAGACACGGCTCTAATACCACTATAGGGGTTCGTAGCATGGAAAACAAAAAATTCTACCGCATGCATACAAACAAGCCAAGATCTATCTACTAGATTGTAGCAATGAGTCTATTAGAGCACTCACCCTCGAAGATTCCAAAGCGTTTAACGAGAGCACATTCTCGTGGATGATGTAGACGTACACTTGCCGATCTCAAGATCGCGTAGATGATCCTTCCGGCGTTGCGTTCCGGCAGCGCTTTCACAGTCGGTCACACATTCGGTACTCAATGAAGAACTTCCTCTCCCTTGTTCCATTAGGCAGCGGAGGTTGTAGTTCTCCCCTCGCGATTTCGGCAGCATGACGGTGTGGTGTCAGAAGTAGAGGGAAGATCCCGCAGGGCTTCGCCTAAGCCGGTGTGAGTTATGGTGGATCTAGGGTTTTCAGCGATCTAGGTTTAGAAGGCCGGAGCGGAGGAGGTGGTGTCGGAAATGGCTAGGAGGTGGCTAGGCAGCGGGCAAATGATGGCGATGATTTGGGCGACAGGCGGCGCCACAGTGGGAAGGGCTAGGTTGTGTGTTCTTTGGGGCATCCCTCCCCCTCTATTTATGAGAGGGGGGCAGCCTTGGGAGAGGGGAGTTTGAATCCATACCCAACCCCAAGTGGATAGAAGGAAGGACTCTTTCCTTCTTCCACTAGGAAACTATTGTTCCAGTTTGACTTTTCAAACCTCCCTTTTGACTTTCAATTTAGAGCTTTAATTCTCTCTCGCAAATGCCCAACCAAGTGACCTAGGATATGATCCAATCATTCCCCTTACCCATGACACATTCATGGATCATTCACCTTCCGGTCTGGTGAACCTTTTAGAACCTTCTAGAACCTCTCCGATGAAAACATCGAAATCATTCCCGAACTCCGGAATCAGACTTTCCTTATATGAATCTTATTCTCCGGACCATTCCGGATCTCCTCGTGATATCCCGGATCTCATCCGAGACTCCGAATAACATTCGGTTTCCCTACTTACTTTCCATATCTACTAAACAACGTCGAATCCTTAAGTGTGTCTCCCTACGATTCGTGAATTATGCGGACATCACCGAGACACTTCTCCGATCAATAACCAATAGAGGAATCTGGAAATTCATATGGCTCCCACATAATTCTACGATTACTTTGAGATCGAATGAACCACTTACATATGATACCAATTTCGTTTTGTCTCACAATAGTTTACTTATCCAAGGTTTGATCGTCAGTATCTCTGCATACCTCGTTCAACCTCGTTACCGATAAGTACTGTTTTCTCGTTTCCGTGATATGTGATCCCTTGTGAGCCAGTCACATGCTTGCAAGCTAATTGGATGACATTCCACCGAGAGGGCCCAGAGTATATCTATCTGTCATATGGATGGACAAATCCCACTCTTGATCCATGTGCCTCAACATATACTTTCCGAACACTCAATGCCACTTTTATAGCCACCCAGTTACGGTGTGGTGTTTGATGTCATCAAAGCATCCTTTCGGTGATGGTGATTAGCATGATCTCATGGTCGAAGGAATTAGGTTACTATGTATCAGAAAGCTTATAGCAAACGAACTATTGAAATGACTTGATCTTTATGCTACGCTTATCTATAGGAGTATGTCCATCATACCATTCTCCTAATGATATGATCTCGTTGTTAATAACATCTCAATGTTCATGATCGAGAAACCACGATCATCTATTAACCAACAAGCTAGTATTATAAAGAGGCTTTACCAGGGACTCCAATTTAGTTTACAAATCACACAAGTATTAATGTTTCCGGTTAATACTATTATAGCATGAATGTAAACATTTATCATAAACACAAAGAGATAATAATAACCACTTTTTTGTTATTGCCTCTAGGGAATATCTCCAACAAAAACAACATGATCTTCATCAAATTTGAGTCCCCAGACTCGAATTCGGAACAATTGCTGGTGTGATTCGACTCAGGCCGTTGTGGTCTTACAGGAGTCGAATCCCAGTATTTTTCAAATGATGTACCCAACGCATTCGTAGGGATTTTCATCGTGTCTAATGACACGGAAAGTTAGGCAGAGCGCAGTCAGGTGCGTTACCAGGCCATCAGATGATATCTGTAGGGCTTATCTTTGCGTCGTAGACACAGCATCCAAAATTTTATCACCGCGGAGGTTTTTGGGTGGCCAAGGAGACTGCTTCTCACTTAGCGTTGGTTTGGGAAAAGTTGCCAAAAATATTTTGTCGTATTTGATTTGAAGGATCTCAGTCGAATAATTCATAGGGTGCGCGACTAGCGCTCCCTATGGGAGTAGACCCGAGTGTCTGTTCGAGTCGTAGACTCGAGTAGAGATTTTAGTTCATTCGTTTTCAATATAAGTCCGAAGGACACAATTTTTTTGGATGCTCAACCAGTGCTCCCTATGGGAGTAGCCCCCGAGTCCGTAGTGGAGTCATAGACTCGACGTAGGACTCGAAGATAATTTTGAGTTGATGTTACCTTTGCAATTTCTCAAGTGCGCAGCCAGCGCTCCTGATAGGAGTAGCCCCCGAGTAGTTTCTTGAATCGTAGATTTGAGTAAGTACTTTGGATGATCAGTCAAAATCTTCGAGCCATTGCTGGATTTACCTTGATGACATCATTGCTGACGATTGGTGATCTCAACCATCTGCGGCAGTAGAGATGATGAGACGAGACGATCGTGGGTCTCGCCGGCTGACTTGACATTGACTAGTCACGCGGAGGCGTGGTGAAAATTACGGCGTCTCCTGGGTTTCTGTGAGTAGTGGACGGCGTGCTGGCAATGGTTCGTTTTGGTGCCGACACGTGTACGGTGAGATCGGAGTTGCATGCTAGGGCTTCTCAATCGATGGTTCCAGTGCATCGTATTTTCCCTTTTATACTGCGGGGAAACAATGATTTTCTTTTACCCGTCGCCATTTGCTCTTGCTCATCTCCATTGCCACCATTCCTTCCGCATTAAGCCTGCTTGTCCTTGCATACTAGACGTTCTCCGCACCTTTCCTTCCGCATCCCTCTGTTCGCATCGCCGCACTCGCCTCTCCAAGATGGGCAAGACAAAGAAGATATGTTCTGCTGCTGCTGGGACGAGCACCGCCGGCGCTGACAAGAAGGCCACCGCAGTGGCCCATGCCACCAACGGCGGGTGGAAGCGCACAGAGATGCGCGAGGTGGATTTGCGCAAGCTGCATGATTCTAGCCTTGTCTCCAAGGAGAAGGACGACGTCGTCCTCCCCGGCCAAGAGGTAATTCCTCGCCCACTCGAAGGGTTTCGGGTGATGTTCTATGCCTTCGTTGTCCGAGGTCTCTCTCTCCCCGTCCATGAATTCCTTCGTGGACTCCTGTTTTTCTATGGGATTCAGTTGCATCATCTGTCTCCCAATTCTCTTCTTCACATCGCTTGTTTCATCACTCTCTGCGAGTGCTGGCTCGGTATTGAGCCGCACTTTGGCCTCTTCTAGAAACTCTGTTCCATGAAGAGGCAGTCCGGTACTGGCGGTGTTTATCCGCTCGGCGGCTGCATCATCTCCATTCGCTCCTTTGTCCAATTATTTTCCTTCTCCATTTGCGAGTCCGTCCAATACTGGCGGCGGAAGTGGTTCTACATCCGCGACGTCAAGTTGGACAGCAGCATTTTGTCCTTGCCCCTTTCGACTCTGCCCAGAAGATCACCCCGAAGAGGTCATGGAAAAACGACATCTTAGAGGGTGAAACTGCAGAGGTGGAGAAGCTCTACCAGTGGGTGGAGGCACTCCAGCTGGTGGCCGATAAGGAGGTCAATGGTGTCAACATCATCCGCACCTTCCTCAAGCGTCGGGTGCAGCCGCTCCAAGCGAGGGTGCACCCGATGTTCCTGTATGCTAGCCATAGCGATCCGACAAGGGTTTCGCCTAAGGAGTTGTCTTTGGCTGACCTTGATAGAGGTCTTCGGCCCCTGCTGAAGTACAAGGCCGACGAGGACCTCCCGGTGAAATCCTTTTCCTCTCCCTTTAGTTTGAAGAAAGTAGTCCCACAGGTGAAAAACTTGTAGTTGGACGTAGCGCTATTTTGAGTGCTAACTGTTTGATATTTTTACTGACAGTTTGTCGTCTTCTTGTCTTTGATTTGCAGGACTTCAAGGTAGCGGGGATGACACCTCCTCTACCTGAGAAGTTCCCAATTGCACTGGATAATGAAGTGGCAGATTCTGATTCCGATCTTCCTTCGGCGCAGTCTCCTACCACGGGAGCCCCCGAGCCGAGCGAAGGGCAGACCCGCAAATGCTCCCGGAGTGAATCTTCGAATGGGGCAACCCCACCAATGCCTAGGGGTCCATCCTTCCTCGAGAAGCACGGTAAGGATGATGGTGCATCTTCTGCACCTTTCCATGCCATGCCCATTCGAGCGGTGGCCCCGCAACCGCAGGCCAAGAAGAAGAAGAAGAAGAAGGAGAAGGCGGCTCCTATCTTTAATTTGTCGGACATCGAATCATAAGTCATTTTGCTTGATTCTTCTTTCATGTTTGAAGTTTTGGCTTGTTGTTAATCTGATAAGTTCTTAATAGTAACCCTTCAGAGGAGTCCCTTGATACGGACACCGAAGAAGTCATTACGGAATCGAAGCCGGCAGCTTCTTTTCCCCAGGTGGTGTCCAACTCCGAGGACGAGGATTCGAGCTCCGCTCAGCGGGAGGCTCGTGCACTCGTTACGTGGAAGAATATATGCAAACCTTCGGAGTCCACGCCTGAACACGTAAGTGTTGTTTTTTCTTTACCTGGGGCCCTTTATTCATCAGCGTTTTCTTGCTTCCGTGTAGCCCTTTGTCCACAGCGCCAATCTTCTGATCCATCAGCATCTGGCGTTGGAGGATGAGCTGAAGCAGCTCCGAGGTGTGTTTTGTTACTCTTTGCTATTTTTTGAGTGCTTCAAGTTGGTGTTGTATTCATCCAGTGTTTCTTCATGTTGCAGATGAGAACAATGATGCCCTCCGTAGGCTGAACACTCTCGAAAAGAGCCTCAGCCAAGAGGAGAAGAAGACAGTGGATGCTGCGGAGGCCAAGGAGAGCCTGCAGAAGGAGGCCGAAGACCGTGAGCAGCAGCTCGCGACCGTTGCAGATGCTCAGGAGAAGGCCATGGCCGACAAGCTCATGGCTACTGCCAAGGCTGTCTCTGGTAAGCTAATCTTGTCTCCTTTTTGTGTCTTTCGCATCTTGGTATGTTTTTTATGTTTCCTCACTCGAATTTCTTCTCCTGCTATTTATGCCAGATGCTTCTGGCATCGCCTTTGATCGCGGCATGCAGGAGCTCAAACATTGATGCGCTCACAGATACTCTGTCGGAGGATGCTCCAGAGGAGTACAAACGCAAGAAGAAGGGCATTGGTGCTTCCATGGGGTTGGCCATGGCGATGGCGTCCGGAGCCAAGCTAGACCTAGCCCAGGTCACGTCCCATATGCCGACGGTAGCAGATGGCTCCGAGGTAGCTTTTACCTCTTTTGCTTCCCGCTGTAAGCATTACAGACCTAAGCTCATTGACCTCCTGGACAATTATGCGGCGAAGCAACAACGAGAGGCTAAAAGTAGGCAGTCTGGCTCCGAGGCTGCTCCGGGTGCTGGCGCTTAGGCCCTTGCATTGTTGCTAGTATAGCCTTTCTCCTTTTGTTGTATTTTGTAACACTGTTTGTATGAACAAGTCTCACTGTGCCACGAGGTGGCCTTATTTATGTTTATAAGTTTGTCTTTTAACTGCTCTCAAAAGTCTTTGCAATATTCATATTTGCCTGTTTACCCCTAGGGTCCTTCGGGTGAGGCTCTAGTGATCACTCTTCCTGCGCCTGATCCTCGCCCATCATTGGATGAGACGTCACAGTTGGCCTTCCTACGTGACCGCGTCCGCAGTTTAGAAAAATACCTCCTCAACATCCACGGTCATGTGGATGTGTGGAAGTCGAAGGATGAGCGAGCCACTTCTAGGGAGGAGTTCTTGCTTGGAGAATTTCGGCAGATGGGCGACCAACTCCAATGTGAGTCCTCGTGAACCGATGTTCTTTCGAGTATGCCTTTTTTATGGTGGCTCACCTCATGCTTGTGCAGTTGTGAATCTCATTCTGAGGGAAGAGAAGGAGCGCATCGCAATTCGGATGAATTGCCTGACACAACAGGAGCTGGAGGCCGGTGGCTTCTTTTGGATGGATCATGATCGAGCAGCCGTCCTTGCAACGGTGCAAGACCGCGTACACCAGGTCCTTCGGGTGCTGAAGTAGGTGAGGTCATCACTTGCGGTCGTTTGGTCCGTCATGTTTCCTCTAGACGTTGCACCCTCTAGCTTCTTGGGTCTTCTTGGGAAGTTTCAGAATGTAGGGCACGTCAAGGAGTTGGTGCGCCATCAGCTGGTTGCAGCCCTTTCTCTTGTTCGACTGCATCGTCGTGATGTCAATCTCGCAGAGATAGCGGCTGGACCACCTCCTCCTCCAGGTGGCAATCTATGGGATATACACCCTCACTACGCGGCTGTAGCGCAGTATATGCTGAAGAGATCGTAGATTTATTTGAGGAGCGGACGAATGTGATGCTCCAGAAAAATTAGGTCGTGTAAAGAAAACAAGATAATGTAAAGTTTGTATTTATTCGAGTGGGCTTGTAATGCCCTCTATAAAGTTTGTATGCATTGGCACGTAGTGCATGGCATGTGCATGTCCTTTTCGTTAGCCTGACGTGGTCAGCTACTCAGGTTGTATGCGTTTGTTTATCAGTCGACAATGTCGTAAGGTGAGGCGCAGCCCCTGAGTATGTTTTAGCGATAAGTAATGTAAAGGAAAATATTTTTTGGGCCAAGGAACTTAGATTTTATTCATAGAAAATGAGGAGGTACATTGTTCGGCTGGGTAGCCTTGGTTGAATAGCCTTATTGAAAGTAAAGGGTGACTGGGGGTAGAAGCGTCATAGTCATGAGACGTTCCAAGGATTCGAGTATTCGACTCCTGATTTGATGTCCATGAGGCGGTAGGAGCCACCTGAGATGACTTCGGTGACGATGTAGGGTCCTTCCCAGGGTGACTCGAGATTCTTTTGTCCTTCTTGGTTGAGTCGCAGGACGAGGTCTCCTTCGACGAAGGACCTTGGGCGCAGCCGGCGGCTGTGGTAGTTGCGGAGGCTCTGCTGGTACACCACTGAACGGGCCATGGCGATGTCGCATGCCTCGTCGAGTTTGTTGACGGCGTATTCGAGTACGGCCAATTATTCGGCCTCGCTGTAAGAGGCGACCCATGGGGCCTTGTGGCGTACCTCAGCGGGTAGCATGGCTTCGGCTCTGTGCACCATGAAGAAGGGAGTATAGCCAGTCGAGATATTTGGCGTTGTGTGCAGGCTCCAGAGGACGGAGGGTAGATCGTCTGCCCAGGCTCCCGCAAGCCTTTCGAGTGGGCAAAGTAGGCCCTTCTTAATGCCATTTCCTATGAGGCCGTTGGCCTTTTCGACATGTCTGTTGGTCTGCGGGTGCGCCACAGAGGCGTATGATATGTTGATGCCAAGGTTCCTGCAGAAGTCTCGGAATTATTTCGAGATGAAGTTCGAGCCGTTGTCCGTTATGATGCTATGGGGCATGCCGAACCTATAGGCAATGGACTCGAAAAACTTGACGGCAGCTTTGCCGCTTTGGTTGGTGACGGGCATGGCCTCGATCCACTTGGAGAATTTGTCGACTGCCACCAGGAGGAAGACGTGGCCTCCTGGCGAGGAATTTGGTAGCTTGCCAATCATGTCGAGGCCCCACTGGGCGAAGGGCCATGCCAGCGGTATAGGCCTCAGCTCGGATCCTGGCTCGTGTGGGTTGTCCGCATACCTCTGATAGGCATTGCACCTCTGGACGATGTCCTTGGCGTCGTTCATTGTAGTTGGCCAGTAGAACCCAGCTCATAGAGCTTTGGCGACTAGGGCGCGGCTGCCTGCTTGATGGTCGCAGTTACCCTCATGGATGTCTTGGAGGATGCTTTTGCCGTCGCCGATGGTGACGCATCGTTATAGCACACCGGAAATGCTGCGCTTGTATAGCTCGCCATTAATGATGGTGAAGGCTTTTGACCGGCGAGATATGCGCAAGGCATCTATCGGGTCATCAGGAAGCTGATTGTTTATCAGGTACCACAGGTACGATTCCGTCCATGTTTCTTCAACCGCCATGACCTGCATCAGGCTGACCATCTCGGCCTCTATGTCCAGCTTTTCCTGTTCTTCGGGTAGCGCAACCCCAAGTGTTCTGCTTATTCGGCCTTTTGGGAATTTCCTCTTGATGGAGGGTACGCGGATTTGTTCGAGGAACACTTCTGGTGGCACCCGTGTGCAGGTGGACCAATGTTGGTGAGCCTTCCAGCCTCTTCATTGCTTTCCCTGTCGACATGCCAAAGTTCACAGCCGTCAAAGTCCCCTTCGAGTGAGTTGTAAAGTGCGCGGTACGCGATCATGTTGGCGCTATGGGCGTTGCACTCGTTCATCGTCTACTGGACGACAAGGTTCAAATCACCGTAGATGATGAGGCATGTTGTGCCGCACACCTTAGCCATCCTCATGCCATGGATGAGGGCCTCGTATTCGGCCTCGTTGTTGGAGGCACGAAATTTCATCCGAAGGACGTATTTCATCTTGTCGCCTTGAGGGGACGTCAATATGACGCCGGCCCCTGCTCCAGCCTCGCGCTTGGAGCCATCGAAGTGCATCATCCAGGACTGCGACATGTCCGGAGCATCCGGCAGCTGGAGCTCTATCTAGTGGATGAGGAAGTCAGGGAGGAATTGGGACTTGATGGCGGTGCGCCGCTCGTAGACTGTCTCGAGGAGAAAACTCGATGCCCCATAAGGCTACGCGCCCCGTGGCTTCAGGGTTGTTCAAGATGTTTGACAGCAGGGCATTGTTGACGACCACGATCTGATGCTCTTGGAAGTAGTGGCTCAGTTGACGTGTCGTCATGAATTTGCCGTAGGCGATTTTCTAATAGTGATGGTACCTATGCTTTGTCGAGGTCAGTACCTCGCTGAGGTAGTAGATTGGGCATTGGACCCCGTGAGTCTTGCCATCTTTGGGTCACTCGACCACGAGTACTGTGCTAACCACCTGATGTGTGGCTGCAATGTATAGCAGTAAAGGTTCCTGTTCCTTTGGCTTGACCAGGACATGTGATGTGGAGAGCAGCCTCTTGAGGTCCTCAAACGCTTCGTCTGCTTCGGGTGTCCACTCGAATTTATCCGTCTTGCGCAGCAGCTGGAAAAAGGGAAGGGCGTTCTCACCCATTCGGCTGATGAATCTGCTCAGCGCCGCGATTCGCCAAACTAGCTGTTGGACGCCCTTGAGGTTCTTTGGCTTCTCCATGGCCAGTATGCCCTGATTTTCTTCGGGTTCGCCTTGATACCCCATTGGGAGATGAAGTACCCGAGTAATTGACCATACGGGACGCCGAAGGCGCATTTGTCTGGGTTCAGTTTGATCTTGTAGCAATCAAGGTTATCGAACATCTCGCGGAGATCGTCGATTAGGGTCTTGGCCTCCCTGGTCTTGATTACTATGTCGTCAACATAGACTTGGATATTGTGGCCGATCTGTTCCTTCAGACATGCTTGCATGCACCTCTGGTATGTTGCACCCGCGTTCTTCAGCCCGAAAGGCATGGTGTTGTAGCAGAATACCCCGAATGGCGTGATGAACGCCGTTTTCTCCTGATCTTCAACCTTCAACCAAATTTGGTTGTAGCGTGAGTAGGCATCGAGGAAGGAGAGCTTCTTGCATAATGCAGTCGGATCGATGATTTGATCGATCCGTGGTAGAGGTAAGTGGTCCTTGGGACAATGCTTGTTGAGCGACAGGACCAGCACGGTGTTGGCCAGCCACTCGCTTTCTTTGATTTCTCAGATGAAGTTGGCGTCGAGCAGTCTGTTGACTTTGATTCCAACGGCTTTGGCTCTTAGCTCGGACAATCGACGCATTGAATGGATTTGCATCTACGAACACACTGAGTGCGTGCTCGGCGAATTCCCTGGGAACTCCTGGCATGTCCGCAGGACACCAAGCAAAGATTTCCCAGCACTCACGGAGGAATTCGACGAGCACGCTTTCCTATGCGGGATTCAGGTCATTGTCGATCAACACCGTCTTGGAGGTGTCCGTCGGGTGGACCTGCACCTTCTTGGTGTTGACCGTGGAGTCGAACGACATGTCGGGTGCGTTTTTCCTGGCGACTGGGGGTGCCCCATTGTCTGTCACCTCTCTGAGTCACGTGAGCTCCTCCTGCATGCCGAACGACTGCGAGATTCTGTTGAAGTCTCTGTCGCAGTTGTCTGAACTGGTGAAGCTTCCTTGGACAGTGATGACTCCCCTAGGTCCTGGCATCTTTAGTAGAAGGTATGTGTAGTGTGGTACTGATAAGAACCTTGTGAATGCCACGCGCCCGAGGATGGCGTGGTACTGTGATGGCCAGTCCAACACTTCGAACTCTAGCTGCTCGCGTCTAAAGTTTTCGGGCTGACCGAAGATGACGTCGAGCCATATCTTGCCCAGGGGGTATATGCCCTTCCCCGGGACTATGCCGTGGAACGTCGTGTTCGATTCTCCAGGCCGCACAGCAGGATCCGCATTGCTATGAGTATGCTGGCGAATATCAGGTTGATGCCGCTGCCGCCGTCCATGAAGACGCGGCTCATTTCGGATCCCCTGATCTGAGCCTCGAGCACCAGGGCAGTGTGACCTAGGCGAGGGATCTGGTGTGGGTGATCCGAACGGACAAATGTGATGCAGGACTCCGAGTCACTGAGGTACTAAGGTATGGCTGGTGGAGAGGTCACGGCCAGGCTGACTTGGTGGGTGATCTTCTTCTTCACCCTGTTGGTTGGTCGCCCTTTCTGGATCATCAGGGCTCCCTCCGGCTGAGGGTACCCATCCGCGTCGTTGTTTGGTGCTGGTGCGACCGGAGGCTGGAACGGTTCGCGAGGTGGTGGTGGAGGGGCTCCGTGGGTGACGGAACCTGGGGCAGGTCCGAATCTAGGGTTCACATTCTGGCGCAGCATTTGGGTGAGGCCCTTTCTGAGCTTATGGAACTCTCAGCAGTTCTTGAGCATGTGGCTGGCCTTCTTCTTACCATCTTGTTTGTTGATGTAGAAGTGGATGGTGCAGGGACCAGACAGTTTGTCGTATGCAGAAGGTTCGTCGTTGCGATTGCTACATTGCCACGTTTGCGTGGGTCATCCACCATCGCGGTAATTGCTGATGCGGTATCCACTTTTGCGGTTGCCGTCATCGCGTGGATCGGCGTATCCAGCCGCAACCATGTCGACTCCATCGCGACCGTCGTAGACGGGCGATCTTCTTTTGCTGCGGCATTCGCGCCTGCGGACGTAGTCATCTTCGTCATCCGACTACGCTCGGTTGACGGAATCCTCGCCATCTGCCCATCGGTTGGCGATGTCCATGAGGTGGTCAAGTGTCTTGGGCTTGATGCGCCCGAGCTCCTCCGTGAAATCTGGGCGCCTGGCACCGTCCTTGAAGGCATCGATTGCTCTTTCTTTGGAGATGTGTGTGGTGGAGTTCTTGATGTGGGACCAGCATAGTATGTATGAGCGGATGGACTCGTTTTCCCATTGGGTGCTGGCCCGCAGCTCTTCTATTGAGACTGGCCTCTTGCTGGTCCCCTTGAAGTTGCGGATGAAGCTATACGCTAGCTCTTCCCAGCTTCGGATGGAGCCGGAGGATAGGCTGCTGAGCCAGACCCTAGCTGCTCCTGTCAGCTGTAGCTGAGGGCACTGTAAGGCGGTGTTCTTGTTTCCCCCGTGTAGCTTGACCGTTGACAGGTGATTGTCGAGCCAAGATTTTGTCTCTTGCGTGCCGACGAACTTTGGATTGTCCGAAGGGAGATTGAAATTTTTCGGCATCCGTGGTTGCCAAACGGATCTGCTGAAGCATCTGGCTCTGCACAGCTCTCCGTCGTCCTCCTCTCCGGACTAAGTTGAGCACGTGCGCTTAGCGCGTGATTTGTCGATCTTGCGTTGGATGAGTTCGTTGCGAGCGTCATAGTTGCTACTGTGGAGCCGTGGGCTCCGGCGGTGCCGGGCAGGTCATGCTCGTCCTCCTCAAATGAGGGTGTACAGCTTCGAGTGAACTTGACCATAGCTTTTTTATTTGGCTCTGCATGAGTTTCTTCATGGAGCACAGCTCCGACGAGTCCAAGGCCCGCTAGTGCAGACTTATGCATTGCGTTTTTCGGGTCGCCCGTCGGAGGCGGGTTGGACGCGAGATATGTGGTGGCTGCCATGATTGCAGCCTGCAGTGTTTTCGGCATGACGTTGCTATGCGAGTCCATCGTCATGAACGACATGTTGATGGCCCTGGTGACCTCGTGTCGTGCGGCGGGAGTCCATGCGCTCCATGCGGGAGAGGTACTTGTTGGCGTTGTTGCCATGTGAAGTGGAGCCGTCAGCGGCGGAGAGCGTAGCTCGCCGCGTGCTGGATTCCGCAGCTGCATTCTGACGCTTTTCGAGCTCCTCCATCAGCTTCACCTGCCGGTTGTGCTCATCGATTAGGAGGTGGTGGTAGTCCATCAGCAGATCTCGAGAGGCATCCACAGGTAGAATTTTGTTGCCTGCCACGGCTTCACATGCTTGGCGGCAGCCTTCCTCGTTGAGGTTGATCTGTTGTAACATCCCTAAATTCATGATTTCAAAGATTGCATATCATTCATGCATGCATATATATTTGAGATCAATTTTCAAACTCATTTCAAGAAAACAGAAGCACATAGTGCTATCATTTTATGTGAGCAAACTTAAATCAAATGGCCATCCCCATTTGAGAGTTTGAATGTTTTAAACCTAGATTGTTTGTCTCCCTTGTTGAATGGATTGAGTGTGGAAGTTGAACCAAACTTTACAAAATGGAAATGGTTTCAAAAATCATTTTCAAACATTTCCAAACTTAGGGCAATGTCTCTGTTATTTTTGTTTTTTCAAAAATGACCAAGCCTTTTCAAAGTGACCACAGAGTTTCATGCCTAGAATTGAGACTGTTGCACACTGCAAAATTAGGGCAATGTCTCTGTTATTCTGTTTATGCAATGTGTTTAGTGAAAAGTTTCTGTTAAAATGACTTTATTTACAGAAACTTGTTTAAGGCTATTTTGAGTATAGAAATTCTTTAGGAATTTGTTTTAGTGCTAAATAAACTTGGCTTGGCAAGATTTTGACCTGTTTATGGTTCAGTACTATGCACTTGCTTGATTGGGTTTTAAAAAAATCATCACTTAGCATTTTGCATGCATGCATATATTTATGTTTGTATATGAATGGTGTGTAATTTTTGTGCTACCATTTTTTGTATAGACTTTGGTGCTAGTGACTGTGATTGTGAAGAGTGCTACTCTCGTCACTACCAAGGCAAGTGGTACTTAATAAATAATTCCATCCCTATATTTCATACAAGCATTAGAAGTATTTTTGCTAAGTCTTGCATGTGATACTATTTTTGCCAAATGCCATGTTGGGAAATCCTAAGTAGTTGTAGAATTGCTAGGAAATTCCTAAGTTAAGTTACTATGCCATGCTTAGCCTAGCTAGTAGCAAACAAGGGTTGGAAAAAATATATATACATGCTATGATGAAAATATTTCTAAGTCTTTGGACTTATGTTTTCTTAATAAAACAACTAAGTCAATGAATCACCTGGGTGGAATGGGACTTGAATGGTGGTTTTTGGTTGAGTGGTTACACAAGGCCCATGGACATGGTTTACCTTGTGTATCTCACTTGTGGTATGCCACCCAGGAACAAAGGGATTTAGAGGCCAAGTGTTGAGAAGCTTATAGTGCAACCACTTGGCAATATGGGCTCTGCCTGGATCACATAGGTTGCTAGAACTTAGTCATTTGGACAGTTGGTGGTAGTGGGATGATAGGTTGGAACGCGTCCATTTGGCTAAGGGAAGGCTTCAAAGGTCTGTCTTGGGAAACCAAGTCTGGGGAAAGTGCACAACCTCTGCAGATGGAAAAATCTAAGTACTTAGCCAAGTCCATGGCAATGGACAACTTGAGCATCAAGACATGGAAGCTATCAAGAATCTCATCACTCCAACTTCTAAGTAAAAACTTGTGGGTGAACAAGGGTGAAGGACCCCAATGTCTATTGGTGGTTTCTTGGGAAAAGTTTTGACAAAGAAAAACTTAGTGATTTCAACTAATAGGAAAAACCTATTTTGAGCAAAGCAAGCCAAGCTACACTTAGCCAAAATGCATATAGTAATATAGTCCACTTAAAATTTACTAAGGTATCACTTGCCAATACTATTCCAAAGTATTGACCCAATCGTGGGTCTGTAACTTGTGATGTTGCAGTTACTCGATGATGATTAGGTGTCATGAGTCTACACTCAACATGCTTGCCTGTGGCACATGAAGATGAAGACTTATGTTTATTTACTTATTCCAAACTCTTGTATTAGGCCTGTGGCCTTGAGTTGTAAAAGACTATGTTTTATCTCTGGAATGGATGTAATAAATGACCTTTGTATCTGTGTACTTCATCTTAAACTGTGGATGCTAGCAATGATCCAGGGACTAGCATTGCAATCACAGGGATCCTTTTCCTTTACAAAGGAGGGATCTTACAGATGGTATCGAGCAACTGTGTTGCCTGTAGGATTATGACCCTAGGATTGGAAACCACTAAGGAAAAAATTTCAACTACTTCTACACTTGTCTATTCTTCTCGTAAACTTTTCTAATCTTCTTTCTCATCTCTATTTGTAGATGAACTCCATCAACGAAGCCGTAAGGAAAGGACCACTCATGACCATGACCTTGGAGTGTGAGACTGAGTTCCCCAAAATTCTCAAGGACCTCATGGTGACAATGGAAATACATGGTGCAGCTGTGTACAAAGGCTTTCCAGTGATGGATGAAGGAGTTGAGTACTGGTGGGTGCAACTTCACTTGTACAAAAACAAGGAAGACAACCACAAAGAAACAGGATTCTGCATGTACACCAACACTGTGGTGCACACCACATTCTTTGAGTCAGCAAGAGAAGCAGCTTGGAGGACTATCAAAGAACTTAGTGCTAGAGTCAAGTGCAGAATGCTCAACCTCCAAAAAGACTTGATAAAAGAGAAGGAACATACCCAAGAGTTGGAAGCTACCAACCAAACCCTAAGAGGAGACATTATAGACTTAGTGATGGAATCATGTGAACAAGATAGGCTGATTGCTTCTAGGAACATTGTGTTAGCCAATGATCCAAAGGAGATAGGATTGTAAACGTACTTCGTTAGTTGGACCACCACCTATCACCTTATTTTCCAAAATGTTGCCTTAAAATAAGATTGGACCTTGGTTGATGTAATGGTTTCATGTATGCATGACTTGTGTGATTTGCTTTCCAAGGATATGTATGTGTGTTTTGTATTTTGTTTTATCTTGAATTGTGTTGTTCTAACTTTTCTATCTTATAAATAGATGCATATTACCATCAGCACTGTTGAGGAGTTCCAGGTTACCCGTTTTGGTCCTCGTATCGTTGAGCTTACCACTTTGCTCAATCTCCCTCTTCCCACCATCATGGTGCATCCACTCACCAAGTTAGAGAGGAAGGACCTCTAGGGCTTCAAGGTGAACCAGCCAGACGCTTGAGCCAGGCCTACGGAGGCCATCGTCTTCAAGCTTATGCACGATGACAGGGAGAGAGGCATGGAGGTAGTTATGCAGGACCTGATAGGACGTCTGCTAGGTCGACACTCCCGACAGGTTAGAGGCACCCACTTCCACGTCTTCGGAAGACGTGATGAGGATGGAGAGTCCATCGACTTCGAGGACGACTCGAGGGACGCAGGAGAGCCGATACGTCTGTACCTCCAGGACTTAGAGTATCTCATTAGGCACGTGGACACGGACAGGACCAATGTCATGCTCAGTAATGACGAGCTCCAGGTGCAGCTTCGCGAGAAGGACAAGCTCTTCGCGCAGCAGGACGAGATAGTTAAGGAAATGGAGGCGAAGTTCGAGACCCAGGACAGGAAGTTCAAAAGTCAGGAGAAGCGTGTCCAGGATAGGAACAAGAAGATCCGGGATATGACTGAAGAACTGCAGCCCAAGGACTTCGAGCTAGAGCAGCAGCAGACAGTGATAGAGAGGCTTCGTTCCCAGAAGAGGGCTCTCAAGGCCAAGATAGAGTCCTTGACCACTACCATTGAGGAGAACAAGACCGCGATGGAGAACGCAGGTCTTACCTTTGTCGAGGAGGAGATTGATGCTGATGAGTAGACTTGACTACTCGTTTGTCTTTTATTATCGTACTTGTTATTTGAGAACTTGTTATTGGACCATCCGACATGTGGATGGCTTGCTACTTGTGCGTTTTACTTTGTGAACTTGTTATCTTGTTGTTGAACTTTCATCTTGTGTTGCATGCTATGTGTTTGCTTATGTGATGTAATGTGCATGAAAACATCTATGGGTATCTCATTCTTATCTTTATTTGAACAAACCATAGATGCCTCCCCGTCGTGCAAACCCCAACCCCAACAACAACATCACACCAGAAATGCAACAAATGATGACTGCTCAAACCCAACTGATGCAGATGATGACAACATTCATTCAGAACCAAAACAATAACAACAACAACAACCCCAATAACAACAACAATAACAACAACAACAACCCTCCGGGCTTTGATATGCTCACCAGATTCTTGAGATTGAGGCCAGCTAAGTTCTCGGGGACGACTGATCCCATGGTGGCCAATGATTGGCTACGTTCTATAAACAAGGACTTAGTAACCGTGGGCTGCACGGATGCTGAAAAGGTCAGATTTGCAGCACATCTGCTGGAAGGGCCAGCCGCCACTTGGTGGGACAACTTCCAAATCACCACTCCTATAGATGAGGTGACTTGGGCTATCTTTGAGGATGGCTTTCGCACTGCTCATATCTCATCAGGAATAATGAGCCTGAAAAAGAAAGAGTTCCATTATCAAGCAAAGGCCACCAAGCAGTGGCTGAATACATTGAAAGTTCAACAATCTGGCGCATTATGCACCGGATGAAGTTGACACTGATGCAAAGAGAAAGGAAAAATCTGTAGTTGGCTGTGGCATATGTTCCCACTTATCAGTCGCTCTGTGACAAGGCTGCTATATTGGAGAACAAAATGAAGCAAGTCAAGAGTAGAAAGAGAAAGCACTCCGACAAGCACAGCTCGGGATCGTCTCACAAACGATCTCACTATGATGACAGTGGAAGCTCAGGATCCCACAAGCATGGGAAATTCAACAAAAACCACAACCACAACCGTCATGACAACAAACATCATCACAGTCATGACAATGACAAGTACAAGAACCACAAGAGTGGACATAAGAGCCACCACAGTGGTAATGGAAGTGGAAGTGGAAGTCAGCCTACTAAGAGAGACATCAGTCAGGTTGAATGCTTCAAATGCAAGAAGATGGGACACTATGCAAATGAGTGCCCTGAAAAGAAAGTTGAAGGACCTGTCAAGCCCAATCCTTTCCAGAAAGGACAGGTGAACCACATCAATGTGGAGGAGGTCTATGAGGAACCTGATGCTTTTGCTGGTAAGTTCAGACTCAATTCCATTCCAACATTTGTACTCTTTGATACTGGTGCATCTCATTCATTCATATCAAGAGCATTTGTTGAAAGAAATGAACTGTCGGTAGAAACTATTGGGTGTCCTATTAAAGTAAGTTCTCCTGGTGGGGAAATGTTAGTGAATTCAGGATGCCATGATCTAGTCATAGAATTTGGGAAGTATAAGTTTCCCGTTAACTTGATAATACTAAACTCCCAAGGATTGGATGTCATTCTGGGAATGGACTGGATGACTAAGTATAAAGGAGTGATAGATTGTGCCAACCATACTGTCTCACTCACAACTCCAGAAAATAAAAGGATCAGATTCAAGACCAATTTTGAAGAAAAAAGGAGTATGCTTAATTCTCTTAAGGGAGTTAGCATGGACAGTGTGCCAATTGTGTGTGAGTATCCGGATGTATTTCCGGAAGAATTGCCAGGAATGCCACCGGATAGAGATGTGGAATTTCTGATAGATCTGGTACCAGGTTCTGGACCAATAGCAAAGAGACCATATAAAATGTCAGTTGATGAACTGAAAGAACTCAAGAAGCAACTAGGAGAACAGTTGCAGAAAGGATTTATTCAACCAAGTTCTTCATCTTGGGGAGCCCCAGTTTTGTTCGTGCAAAAGAAAGATAGAAGTCAAAGGTTATGCATAGATTACCGTTCACTCAACGAGGTAACTATCAATAACAAATACCCTTTGCCTAGAATCAATGACTTGTTTGATCAGCTAGAAGGAGCATGTGTGTTCTCAAAGATTGATCTTCGGTCAGGCTATTTTCAACTCAAAATAAGAGAACAAGACATACCTAAAACAGCATTCACTACAAGGTATGGATTGTATGAGTATACCGTAATGCCTTTTGGCTTGACAAATGCTCCAGCATACTTCATGAATATGATGAACAAAGTGTTTATGGAATTCCTTGACAAATTTGTTGTCGTTTTCATCGATGACATCTTAGTCTACTCCAAGAGCAAGGAAGAACATGAAGGACACTTGCGTTTGATACTTGAGAAATTAAGAGAGCATAAACTTTATGCCAAATTCAGCAAGTGTGAGTTCTGGTTAGAGGAAGTTGGTTTTCTCGGTCATGTTATGACAAAGGATGGTGTAGCAGTCGATCCTGCTAAAGTTTCAGCTGTGACTGAATGGGAATCTCCCAAGTCCGTGAAAGAAGTTCGTAGTTTCCTTGGCTTAGCAGGTTACTACAGAAGGTTTATTGAGAATTTCTCTAAAGTAGCTAAGCCCATGACTGAATTGTTAAAGAAAGATAAGAAGTTTGCTTGGTCTGAAGGTTGTGAACTCAGCTTTCAGGAGTTGAAGAAGAGACTTGTGAGAGCACCAGTTTTATGTCTGCCAGATTTGGAAAAAGATTTCCAAGTATATTGTGATGCATCTCATCAAGGTTTGGGTGCCGTACTTATGCAAGACGGTAAAGTTGTAGCTTATGCCTCGAGACAACTCAAAACTCATGAAGTGAACTATCCTACTCATGATTTGGAGTTGGCCTCTGTTGTCCATGCACTCAAAACATGGAGACATTACCTTTTGGGAAAGCGTTGTGAAGTGTTCACGGATCACAAAAGTTTGAAGTATATCTTCACCCAGAAGGAAATTAATATGAGACAAAGAAGATGGTTAGAAGTTATCAAAGACTATGACTTAAGTTTGCAATACCACCCCGGTAAAGCAAATGTTGTAGCAAATGCTCTAAGTCGTAAGGTATTTGTGAATGGCCTTACCAAGGGAGAATTGCCAGATGATTTGTGTACCCAATTCAGAAAACTCAGATTGGAGATTGTGCCCGAAGGACATCTCATGTCTTTGGATGTTCAACCCACTTTGTTGGACAAGATCAGAGAAGCCCAGAAGACTGATACGGAAATTGAAGAGATTAAGGAAAAGATTGGCCAAGGGAAAGCTAAAGATTTCCATGAAGACGAACAGGGTACTGTATGGCATGGGAAACGTATCCGTGTTCCACAAGATCCGGAGTTGCGGAAACAGATTTTGCAGGAAGCACACAACTCTCCGTATTCTATCCACCCGGGTAACACCAAAATGTACATGGACATGAAAGAAAGATTTTGGTGGAATAATCTCAAGAGGGACATCGCCGAACATATTGCTTTGTGTGATGTGTGTAGTAGAGTAAAAGCGGAGCATCAGAAACCAGCGGGTTTGCTTCAACCACTACCTATTCCTGATTCAAAGTGGGATAAGATTGGTATGGATTTCATTACCGGATTACCAAAGACCAGGTCAGGATATGACTCTATATGGGTAGTAGTGGATCGCCTAACTAAAGTGGCTCATTTCATACCCGTGAAGACAACTTATACAAGTGCCAAGTTAGCCAAAATATACATGAGTAGAATTGTATGTCTACATGGAGTACCCAAGAGTATTGTGTCTGATAGGGGAACTCAATTCACTTCCCATTTTTGGAGACAGCTACATGAGTCATTGGGAACGAGGTTGGAATTCAGCACTGCTTTTCATCCTCAAACCGATGGACAAACAGAAAGAACTAATCAAATTCTTGAAGACATGTTAAGGGCATGTGCCCTAGAATATGGAGCAAGTTGGGATGAAAGTCTGCCTTACGCAGAATTTTCTTATAACAATAGCTATCAAGCCAGCATTGAGATGGCACCGTTTGAGTTTCTCTATGGAAGAAAGTGTACCACCCCATTATTATGGAATGGTGTGGGAGAAAGAAGTTTATTCGGGCCAGATCTTATCAAATAAGCCGAAGAGAAGGTCAAGTTGGTTAAGGACAGGTTGAAGATAGCACAGTCCCGACAGAAAAGCTACGCAGATCCTAAGCGTAGAGAAGTCACCTACGAAGTTGGTGATAGAGCTTATCTTAGAGTATCACCACTTCGTGGAGTGAAGAGATTCGGAGTAAAAGGAAAGTTGGCACCAAGATACATTGGGCCATTCAAGATCCTAAGTCGCAAAGGAGAAGTTGCCTATGAAATTGAATTGCCAGAATCTCTGTCAGCTATCCATAATGTGTTTCATGTGAGTCAGCTTAAGAAATGTCACCCAGAAATGGAAGAAACTTCCTTGAAAGATACTATACCTTTGGAGGAAGTGCAACTAGAAAGTGATCTCACTTATGAAGAGAAACCTATCAAAATTCTTGAGACTGCAGAAAGAGTCACAAGGACAAAGACTATCAAGTTTTGCAAAGTACAATGGAATCATCATTCCGAAGAGGAAGCAACATGGGAAAGAGAAGATGATCTTTGGAAAGACCACCCTCACCTATTTGCTAGCCAATCCGAATCTCGAGGGCGAGATTCACCTTAAGGGGGTTAGATTTGTAACATCCCTAAATTCATGATTTCAAAGATTGCATATCATTCATGCATGCATATAGATTTGAGATCAATTTCAAACTCATTTCAAGAAAACAGAAGCACATAGTGCTATGATTTTATGTGAGCAAACTTAAATCAAATGGCCATCTCCATTTGAGAGTTCGAATGTTTTAAACCTAGATTGTTTGTCTCCCTTGTTGAATGGATTGAGTGTGGAAGTTGAACCAAACTTTACAAAATGGAAATGGTTTCAAAAATCATTTTCAAACATTTGCAAACTTAGGGCAATGTCTCTGTTATTTTTGTTTCTTCAAAAATGACCAAGCCTTTTCAAAGTGACCACAGAGTTTTATGCCTAGAATTGAGACCTGTAACAAAAATCCCAAAAAGATTTGAATTCAAAAAGAGTTTGAATTCATTTGAAAACCATTCCTGAAATTCATTCTGGAAAAAAAAGAAAAGGATTAAAGAAAAGAAAAAGGCCAGGTGCTCCTATTCTAGCCCAGCAACAGAACCGGCCCAGCTAGCCCACCCGGCCTCCCTCTCTCTCTCTCTCGCACGCGCCGACGCACCCACGCGGTCGCTGACACCCAGACCCCACTCCCTCTCTGCTTATTTCGCTGACGCGCGGGCCCCGTCCACGTCATCGTCTTCTTCCCCAAATCCAAGCAGAACACGTCCGCCTGCTTTCTTCCCCGCCTCTGCCGCAATTTTAATCCTCTCAATAGGCGATGAATGCGTGCGTAATCCCCGCCCCTGCTCTGGATATAAGAACCCCTCGCTGCCGCGGTCATTTCCCCCACTCTCCTCGCTCACTCCGCCACCAGGCTGCGTGCATTTGACCTCGAAACCCCGCAGCACCGATGACTCCGGCGACTAATTCCGGTGAGCCTCGACCGCCCCCCTATCTCTGGTTCAAACCATCGTGTCCAGCATGGTCTCGTGAATCCCCTGACACCTTTCTTTTGCATTCTCGTGACCCAGGATGCCGTCCCCATTCGTTCGCAATCACCGAGCGCCCGCTCAACTCCGGCGACCAATCGCGGTAAGTCCCGAGCGCCCCTTGCCCCCTCTTGCATACGAGGACGTTCGCCTTCGTCTTGTGCATATCCTAATCCCTCTGGTTCGTGCTAGGGCGACGCAAAACCTCGGCAACCAACTCTACAGCAACTTCCCGACGCCGTGCACGACTCCGACGAGCTCCAGCAGCCCCTGCCGTGCGCCCCTTGCTCAGCCACCTCCACGTTGAGCTTCGCCTCGACCTTGCGGTTCTGGTAAGCACACCCTTCCCTCCCCGAGCGATCTAGAACGCTAGCGCCACCGCTGACAGAGCACTCCGCCGCTCGTCGTCGCCGCGCGCCGCCAGAACGTGGTCGCTTGATCGAGAGCCCTTGGATCTAGATCCAACGCGTGCGATAGAACCACTTAGCGAAGCGTTATGTTTAGATCTGAACCGTGCATCGTCACTTAGATCCTACGGCTCGCGTGCGTGATCCGGTGCGAAGCGGTACGCGCTAGTAAGGTTAAGACACGTGGCTAGGGTTTGTGTTTAAAACAGAATTTAAAACAGATTTGGATTTAAATTTGATTAGGGTATAACTTTTGATTTCCACATTAGATTTTTGCAAATTTTATACCGTTGGAATCAGGAAGACAAGCCCTTTCTGTTTATGCAATGTGTTTAGTGAAAAGTTTCTGTTAAAATGACTTTATTTGCAGAAACTTGTTTAAGGCTATTTTGAGTACAGAAATTCTTTAGGAATTTGTTTTAGTGCTAAATAAACTTGGCTTGGCAAGATTTTGACTTGTTTATGGTTCAGTACTATGCACTTGCTTGATTGGGTTTTAAAAAAATCATCACTTAGCATTTTGCATGCATGCATATATTTATGTTTGTATATGAATGGTGTGTAATTTTTGTGCTACCATTTTTTGTGTAGACTTTGGTGCTAGTGACTGTGATTGTGAAGAGTGCTACTCTCCTCACTACCAAGGCAAGTGGTACTTCATAAATAATTCCATCCCTATATTTCATACAAGCATTAGAAGTATTTTTGCTAAGTCTTGCATGTGATACTATTTTTGCCAAATGCCATGTTGGGAAATCCTATGTAGTTGTAGAATTGCTAGGAAATTCCTAAGTTAAGTTACTATGCCATGCTTAGCCTAGTTAGTAGCAAACAAGGGTTGGAAAAAAAATATACATGCTATGATGAAAATATTTCTAAGTCTTTGGACTTATGTTTTCTTAATAAAACAACTAAGTCAATGAATCACCTGGGTGGAATGGGACTTGAATGGTGGTTTTTGGTTGAGTGGTTACACAAGGCCCATGGACATGGTTTACCTTGTGTATCTCACTTGTGGTATGCCACCCAGGAACAAAGGGATTTTAGAGGCCAAGTGTTGAGAAGCTTATAGTGTAACCACTTGGCAATATGGGCTCTGCCTGGATCACATAGGTTGCTAGAACTTAGTCATTTGGACAGTTGGTGGTAGTGGGATGATAGGTTGGAACGCGTCCATTTGGCTAAGGGAAGGCTTCTGAAAGGTCCTGTCTTGGGAAACCAAGTCTGGTGGGGAAAGTGCACAACCTCTGCAGATGGAAAAATCTAAGTACTTAGCCAAGTCCATGGCAATGGACAACTTGAGCATCAAGACATGGAAGCTATCAAGAATCTCATCACTCCAACTTCTAAGTAAAAACTTGTGGGTGAACAAGGGTGAAGGACCCCAATGTCTATTGGTGGTTTCTTGGGAAAAGTTTTGACAAAGAAAAACTTAGTGATTTCAACTAATAGGAAAAACCTATTTTGAGCAAAGCAAGCCAAGCTACACTTAGCCAAAATGCATATAGTAATATAGTCCACTTAAAATTTACTAAGGTATCACTTGCCAATACTATTCCAAAGTATTGACCCACTGTGGCTGTAACTTGTGATGTTGCAGGTTACTCCGATGATGATTAGGTGTCATGAGTCTACACTCAACATGCTTGCCTGTGGCACATGAAGATGAAGACTTGTGTTTATTTACTTATTCCAAACTCTTGTATTAGGCCTGTGGCCTTGAGTTGTAAAAGACTATGTTTTATCTCTGGAATGGATGTAATAAATGACCTTTGTATCTGTGTACTTCATCTTAAATTGTGGATGCTAGCAATAATCCAGGGACTAGCATTGCAATCACATGGATCCTTTTCCTTTACAAAGGAGGGATCTTACATCTGTCCATAGCCGCTATTGCCGCCTTCGTTGGCTCTGTTAGTCGGGTTTCCCCGTTCCTAGTTTGTGGTTTGGGAGGGGGTTAGGTGGTGGATTGGCACTCGAACCGAGTGGTGGGTCCGCTCCATTGTTGATGACGGCGCATAGGTAGCGCTCGCAGCATGGGCTGCTGCTGTCGCAACTTTTAGATCTAGATTAGAGTTGTAGCCGCTGCTGTCATCCGAATCGCTTGTTAGCGTCAACGCGTGCAAAGCGCCGATGGGTGGGACCCACGAAGCGGGCATGATGGATGGTGGTGGCACCCGCTCTAGGAGGCAGAGGGTGTCGGTATGCCCCACCTAGAAGCAGAAGCTCCCGAACAGCATCTCGAGTCCATAGCCGACGAATTCTAAATCCTTCAGGGTGGATGGAGAGTGGGCACTGAAGTCGAAGGCACCGAAGAGGAGGCGACTCTCCATCGCTGATGAATCGTAGATCGCTCCGGATGGAACAGTCACGACCACATGATCAGCGTCCTCGCTTCCCACAAATGATGCCAATTGACGTGGTTCGATCTCATAATGCCCATTGTTATGGACTTGGGTTTTGGAGAAGATGGGGATGCTGGAAGTCGCGGAATGGTTAACAGACAAGCAACACAGGGACACGAGATTTACCGAGGTTCAGGCCCCTAGAGGGAAAACCCTACTCCTGCTTGTCTGCTCTTGATTACGGCAGAACCGAGATTATAGGGGTGCGCAGATGCAATCTGGCGTGAGGTGTGTATGAGGTGAGGTGAGAGATCCTTCTCGCCGTACCCTCCTGGCCTTTATATAGATAGGCAGGTCCCTGGATAGGTCGAGTCGGTTAAAAATTAGGGTTGATACCCTTTGAAATTCTATCTAATATAGACTTGTCCTGCAAGGAGTCGAAATCGCCACGGGCTTGGGCCACCCAAAATCTTCATGCACTGCATGTCCTTATGTGGGCCTTCCTTGGGTGGACCAGGTATACCAATGTCGTGTACCCATGGGGTATATCCATGTCAGGGGTGAGGATGTGTCGAGGAGGGCGAGGGATGTGTCGAGCGGGCTCTTTTCTCGTCATCCGAGGCCTCTTTTTATAGGGGTCCCTTCATGAAATTTGTTCTATTTGATCTAGTGGAGTCGATGGCAACTATACGACTAGAACTATATGGCCGGGATTTTACCCCCCCCCATATAGTTGGTCGTTAAGCCTTCTGGATCCACTTCATGGCTCCTGGTTTCTTTGACGTGTTGGAAATCTCGTATCTTTGACTTTAATGTTGTGATTCCCATCATTATATGTCATTATCTACACAAGGAAAAATAGCAAGAAAGGATTGCATACCCCTTTGATCATTATGCATTAGTGGCAGGGTTTAGAGAGATATTTCATCAAAAGTATGAATAATATCTAGTTTAAATGTGAGTGTGGATGGCTATATTTCACATCCATCAACCCAAGCTTAAAATTGATCATCCTCGAGCAAGAAGACCAAAATCAACAAGGAACTCAATATTTAAACTAAAATAAAGAGATGATGATCTTACTCATGATTGGAAGTCTCATGTTTCCTCCACTTTATTAAACTGGAAAACTTTAGCATAGATAGAGTAATGACAAGCATATCATATGGGTTTTAATGAATCCTTAAAGCGCAACAAAATATTTATTAGCATGGATGATTCAAATGAGTAAACTCTATTCCATGTCATGTAATCAACTCATAAGCTTGCCTTTGAACAATAAAGTACAATCATGTAAAATTGAGTGTGTGAGAGTTTGTCATGAAGAGCATATACACTAAAGTATCTCAATCCTACCACATCAATAAGTCAAGACTTTGCAAGTACTACTTTTATATTCATTGTCCTTCAATAATTTCAGTTCTTAAGTATTGAGAGGATGCCAAAAAAGAATTTAGTTTATTGGGCTGTGATGGACACTCGTGGCATCACTAAGATTTTTGTTCCTTTTGCATAATGATTACTCATATTAGCCAGAGGAGTGATTCCATCATGTTTACAACTACCTGAGAGTGCCAAGAATCTTATCCATTATAGCATTGCTGCTACAAATGTAGGAGTTTCCTCCATGAAGATCGTTCGTAGGCTAGCGGAGTTGTTGGCATCCCATGAAGTTTGACACGCATAAATCTATATCATTCTTATGATTCACAAGTAAAAGTTTGGCATGCTCACAAGAACTGCTAAACATTAATTCAATTGAACAAATCCTTTCAAATAGAACTATCGAGTCAATCATTATTTTCTATGGTGTCAAGTGTCTCTAGGAATAAGCTTTGAAGACTAAACACTACACCACACAAGTCTTCAATTATGAGACTTTTTCTTATTAGAATTGTTTAGCAAATTTTTAGGCAAGACTTGGTTAACTACAAGATCTAGAACAAAAATGTACTCAACTAAATACCCATGCAAACAAAATTTTACTCCAATATAAAGACTCACTCCACCAATATAACATCTCAACATTTAATACTAACTACATGGGTTTCTCAAACTTCAAAAGTGGGGAGTCAAAAGGCATACCTCTCATGTTTGGTTCCACTTCTCTCCTCCCTTTTGATTTGTTTCTTGGAAACTCGAAGTCAATCACTATCCTACAAATATATGAGAACCTCGAGAAGAAAAGAAAATAAAGAGGGAAAGTAAAGATAAATGGAGAAATCTTTTTGTTGTTTTTGAGAAAGGGAATTTGAAGAATATAAAATTGGCGGTAAAGCTCGGCTAGAAAATCTCGAAAAAAATAAAAATAACTAAAGAGAAAGTGTTGGGGAAACCAAAACGAGTGCTTATAAACTTAAACTAAAAGCATAACCTCAAAAATAAAATAAAGGAAATGAACGCCAAATAAAGATAACGGGGAAACTACCCCAAGCTTAGGCTTTTGCAAGCCCTTCAAATCATTGTGGTGGAGGGAAAAGGTTAAAATTCTAGTTTGCAAATTGTGTTGATAAGTTACTAGTGGTTTCTGGGAGGTTCAGGGAGAGATTATGCATCCCCTCCATAGTTCCTACAAGTTCTTGAAAATCTTGATATGTAGCGAACTGGTTTGGTGGCTGCTCCTCTTAAGGAACTTCTTGCTCCTCCTCTTATTCCTCATCCTCATCCGGGATCTCCTCCTCAGGTTGATGTTGATCAACCTGCAAGTCATAAAGCACGTGTCCTTCCTCGATAGAGAAAAGACCATTAGGTAGAGGAGCGGGTAGAGACGCCCAGCTCTAGCAATATGCAGGTAATAAACACCACCTCTCCTAGTGAGCATTCCACAAGCCTTTAAAGTAGAGAAACCAATACGTCGCTTACCTAGCACTGGTTGCAACTCACCTAGGTTGATGCCCAAGGAATTGGCAAGCACGGTGATGATGCCTCCACTTGTGATTGGTCCTTGGCTTTGGGAGGATTGGTACTCCAAGAAGCGCACAAGAATTGCGCCCAAGTGGAGTGACAAGTTGTTGTTGAAAGAAGCTTTTGCAAGGACTAAGATGTCCTCCTCATTGAGTCTTGTAAACTCATTATGCGGCTGCAAGGTGTTAGCAATAACATAGAACAAATAGTGAATAGCAGGATGTTGAATATTTTTCCCTTTGGTGACTCTAGAAGTGAAGCTCATTCTATTATAGTAGAGTTTTCGGGAAGGCTCCATGCTAGTGAAAGATGTGTGTAGAGCATTAGGATCATTGTTGGGTAAACCAAATAAATTGCACCATTCATCAAGTGATAGAGAATAATTGTTGTTCATCAGTCGGAAAGAAATCCTATCCTCTCCATGCCATGCTTTAATAGTGCCGTTCAAAGAACTTAAAAATTCAACGGTTAACCGGCGATAGGTAGGTGCATCATGAAATACAAAGTTTTGCAGGCCAACTCTATTGCATAGTAAATTAAAGTCATCAGAAATACTGAGTTGATTCAATATAATGGGGCAATCCCACTTGGTTGCCTTCACTTCTCGGTTCTTGATCATGTCGAAACAATCACGGTGGGACTCATTCCTGAACCGTATCACCATGCGTTCCTAATCTACAGCCCAATAAGAACTAGTGGTGACACGAGCACGAGTTTGGCTCCTTGTGTTCATCATCTAAAACAATAAGAAAATACAAAAATAGAACTTTTTTATCCAATAGTAATAAGCATAACATATTCCTCATCATAGCACACTAAAGAATCTCCTCAAAATAATAATCTAGGCAAGAAAAGCATAGAAATTAGTTCATAGTAAGTCTCACCCTGGATTGATAATGACAATAGATCAGAGATGAATTTGCAAAAATTAATTGGAGGATCATAGGAGAAACATACCATAGATCACGTGTGTGCGAGGAAATCGAACGAAATTGAGTAGAGATGAAGATCCCTTGAGGTTTTGAGAGAGTTTGGAGGTACAAGAGAGAAAATGGATTGAAGTTTTGGTGTTGGGGTACCTATCACGTGCTAATACCAAAAATTTAGGGTTTCTCACCTAGCGGTGAAACTATACGGCTAGGATTTTTCACCCCCCGTATAGTTGGTCGTCAAGCTTACTGGACCTTTTAAAAGAAAATAGAAAAAGTCCTCGATATCTATACGGCCGCAAATATACGGCCGGAATTTTTATTCCCACCGCATAGTTGGTCATTAAACTTTCTGTACCTAGGAAGAAATTTTTGTCGATGGCATAGATAATTATATGGCCGGAACTATATGACTGGAATTTTTATTCCCGTCGTATAGTTGGTCGTTAAACCTTCTGTACTCGCCAAAAAGTTTCCGTTTCTTCGAGAATTCTTTGTTAAACTGAAACTTAGAGAAATACCATGTTTTTAACCAAAAAATGATAGTCTATATTATCGACCAACAACATGTATAAAACAGTATTTTTAGTACTACCGAACTTCTCCTCCTCAACTGGAGTTTTCTAGCACTCTCTATTCAACAAGAAACTAAAACTAAAACTTAAAAACTTTACTCAAATATTTATTTCACATGGGTTGCCTCCCATGCAACGCTCTTTTATGGTCAATATCTTGACCTTGATGTTGCTCACTTAGGCCAAATGAGTGGAACACCCACTCCAAAATAGTTGGCCTTTAAAGTGATGACCTCCTTCTCATCATTCTTGGCTTTCTTCCTCCTGGGAAAATGAATAACAAAAGGACCACGCGAAGGAAATTAAAGCTTTATGTTCCCTTCATGTAGATTAATCAAAGCCTTAATACTTCTTAAAAATGGACGGCCTAATATGATAGGAGCAGAGCATCTTCAGGCATGTCAACAATAACAAAATCAATGAGATCAGGACAATCTTTAATGTATACTAAAGTATTCTCCTTAATTCCTAAAGCTTGTTTGTAGGTAGAATCTGCTAGATGTAATTTTAACTCAGTGATTTCAAATGAGCCAAGATTCAATTTATTAAAAGGACTTTTTGGAATTGTTGAAACACTTGCACCTAGATCACAAAGTGCAACTATCTCATTAGTCCCAATTTTAATCTTAATAGTAGGATCAAATATATCATCAAGTTTAACTGGTAATTTTTCACTAATTTTCTTATACTCTTCCTCAAGCTCACATACCTTAATTGCTACCTGATTAACAAAGTGTTGATACATGGCTTCCTCATTTCCTTCACTTATCAGAATCTTGATATTGATCCTTTTTACAAGATCTTCAACCATGTAGTTTGGTGAAGGAGCATTGCTATAGTCAAGTTCTTCAGGCTCCTCCCTTTGGATTCTTATCATCTTAAGTTCTTCAGGCGGATTGGGCTCAACTTTACCTACAAATTTAGCTAGAATGAGAGTTTGACTCTCGGTTATCTTACCTAGCTGTGCCTCAACAATCCTTGTCCTTTCCTGGAGGGCCTGCAAATCATTCCTCAAACTAACAGCTTGGTTAGATAATTTACCAAGCATAGCATCATGGTTCTCCGTTATTTTAACAAGGATATTGTTTTGCTTATTTTGTGAGTCCATAAAGGACTTAAGAGTTTCTTGGATACTACCATTACTTAATGCCATATTATTATTAGAGTTACTCGCATGACTAGAATAATGTTTTGAATATTTGGATGATAGTTCTTCTTCCAAGCAGGGTTATAATCATTACAAGCTATAACGTATATTTCTTCAATACTTGGTTCTAGGATAGCTCGTACCGGGGTTTCCTTACCTTTGACGTCTAATATGAGCTCATCCAATTTAGGACTGAGTTCTTCATTTTCTTGAGGCGTGACGGAGTTCACCTTATTCATGTTTGATCTTTACACATGCCATTGGGCATGGCTGCCTTGCATGTTGTCTAGCAGCTTCTTTCCTTCGGTAATTTGTTTGGCCATAAATGTTCCTCCAGCTGCAGTATTAAGCATAGACTTAGACACAGGATTAAGAGCATTATAAAATAAATGGATAATTAACCAATCTTCCATCCCATGACTAGGACAGTTCCTCATGCATTCTTTCATTCTCTCCCATGCAAGCGCTATTGGCTCATGCTCTTCCTGTCTAAAACCAGTAATATTAGATCTTAGTTGCATAGTCTTTGTGGTTGGAAAATTTTAGTCATAAATAAAGAAGTACATTCCACCCATGATGCAATAGTATTTCTAGGCAAAGATAGCAACCATTCTTTTTCTCTTCCTCTAAGAGAGCAAGGAAATAAACGCAATTTGACCGCATCGGGGTCAACATCTTTAATGCACATCATATCGCATTTTCAGTGAAGGTATTTAAGTGCATACCTGCATCCTCAAAAACAGAGCCTCCAAATTGATTCTGTTGAACCAAACTTAAATAGTGGGGCTTAATTTCATAATCTTTAGCAGTAATTGCTGGCTGAGTAATAGGAGTGCGCAAATAATCATTGTTTGGAGTTGCAAACTCCCCAAGCTTCTTTTCAGCCATATTTCCTATGTTTTGGGGTTTTCCTTAAACTAAAAACTTTCAATAGTAAAAACAAGAATTTAAAGACTAGCTAATTTTTTTGGGTTTTCAAATAAAGACTGAAAGCAAACTAAAAACAAGAATTAAAACTAGCAAGGTTCCTACTAACCTCACCAGGGGAGCTTTTGCTTCCCCGGCAACTGCGCTAGAAAAAGGGTTGATACCTTCGATCCAGATTACGGATGTAGTATAGCTTCTTTTTCCCTAGTAGACCTAGGTTTATCGAATCCTCGAGAAGCAGAAAGCAAAGCGAAGTTACTTTAACGGACCTTCGGGAGTTTTGGAATTATTTTTGTGTTATACCAGACCAAGTTTTTGTGATATTTTGTTGTTGTTGATGATGAAGAGAGGGCCTAGGGCTTTCGGTTTCACCTGTAGCTGTGCAAAACATTTGATGGAAATAAAAGATAATAATAAAGTATGCATGTAATTGTTAGAGAAGGATAATTATATGTGGACAGTGCATCCATAATTCCTATTGCCTCAGCAACCGGTTATAGAAATAACCTACTAGTCTGATCCATAGAAGAAAGATAACTAATGATATGCATACTGACGTCACCATTTATCCGAAGTAAATCCCTCACATACAACCGTACTACCCTTTCTATCACTAGGGTTCCCATCCTGCAGATTAGTCATTACTCACACTCCCTATACCTGGATCAATCCTTGGGGTCATGGGTACCTGACAAGTCCTTAGATTGAGTCAAGAGAGGGTACACTAATCATCATGTCATACAAACTAATACATGACATCTATGATAAATAACATGCCCATGCTACATGGCTAGGACGAAGCCCTTAGCCCAAGTAGAATTACTCACACATAGAGATGAAATCAACAAACATAAACATTATAATAGATATCATAAGATTGATAGCAAATAGTCTTACAATGTCGCCAATTGGAGAAGAGATCTACTATTACAAGTCGCGGAACGTGGCTATGGTGGTGGAGAAGGGTTTGGAGATTAGTGTTCGAGATATGCCCTAAATGCAATAATAAAAGTAGTTATTATTATATCTTTGTTTTTATGACAAATGTTTACATTCATGCTATAATTGTATTAACCGAAAACATTAATACTTGTGTGATTTGTAAACTTTTTAGAGTCCCTAGTAAAGCCTCTTTATATTACTAGCTTGTGGGTTGATAGATGGTCATGGTTTCCTAATCATGAACATTGAGATGTTATTAACAACAAGATCATCGTTAGGAGAATGGTGTGATGGACATACTCCTATTGATAAGCATAGCATAAAGATCAAGAGATTTCAATAGTTCGTTTGCTATAAGCTTTTAGATACATAGTAACCTAATTCCTTCGACCATGAGATCATGCTAATCACCATCACCAGATGGATGCTTTGATGACATCAAACACCACTTCATAACTGGGTGGTTATAATTTATAAAGGTGGCATTGAGTGTTCAGAAAGTATGTGTTGAGGCACATGGATCAAGAGTGGGATTTTTCCATCCATATGACAGATAGATATACTTTGAGCCCTCTCGGTGGAATGTCATCCAATTAGCTTCCAATCATGTGACAGGATCACAAGGGATCACATATAACAGGAACGAGTAAAGAGTACTTATCAGTAACGAAGTTGAACTAGGTATGCAGAGATATTGAAATGTCTCGGATAAGTAAAATATCGACGAGGTTGACCTCAAAAAAAAGGTATGTAGAGATAGCGACGATCAAACCTCGGATAAGTAAAATATCACGAGACAAAGGGAAATTGGTATCGTATGCAAATGGTTCATTCAATCACGAAGTAATCATAGAAATTTTGGGAGCCATATGAATTTCCAGATTCCTCTATTGGTTATTGATCGGAGAAGAGTCTCGGTCATGTCTGCATAATTCACCAACCGTAGGGAGACACACTTAAGGATTCGATGTTGTTTAGTAGATATGGAATGTGAGTAAGAATACCGGATGTTGTTTGGAGTCTCAGATGGGATTCGGGATATCACGAGGAGATCCAGAATGGTCCGGAGAATAAGATTCATATAAGGAAAGTCCAATTCCGGAGTTCGGGAATGATTCCGGTGTTTTCACCGGAATGATCTAGAAGGGTCTAGAAGGTTCTCCGAACCTGAAGGGGAAGGGTACATGAATGTGTCATGACTAAGTGGAATGATTGCATCATGTCCTAGGTCACTTGTCTATGCGTTTAAAAGAAAGAAACTAAACTCCAAAATTGAAAGTCAAAAAGGCAAGTTTGAATAGTCAAACTAGGACAATGGTTCCTGGTGGAGGGAGGAGAAGAAACCTCCTATCCCTCTACCGCGTGTGCCAAGGAGAGGGAGTTGGGGGAGGATATGGCCTCCCCTCCCCTAGTTGCCCCTCCCTCTCATAAATAGAGGGGAGGGGCTACCCCAAAGACCTACACCACAACGACCCCAGCCCCACAATCCGCCGCCATCGCCCTAGCTGCCGCCGGCCACCTCATCCTCTCTGCACTCTACACCCTAGACGCCGGGGAACCCCTCTAATCCATCCTACCCGCTCCAACTTAAGGTGAAGCCACGCGGGATCTCCCCTCTACTTTTGACACCATGCCGTCGTGCTACCGAAATCGCGAGGAGAGAGCTACAACCTCCGCTGCCCGCTGGAACAAGGGAGAGGAAGGTCTTCATCGAGTATTGAACGTGTGACCGACTGTGGGAGCGCTGCGGAACGCGGCGCCGGAAGGATCGTCTACGCAATCTTGAG
Organism: Avena insularis; assembly: GCA_023614405.1. NCBI lineage: Eukaryota > Viridiplantae > Streptophyta > Magnoliopsida > Poales > Poaceae > Avena > Avena insularis. The sequence continues at coordinate 214,949,581 of CM042685.1, read as the reverse complement.
ATTGGCAAGTGTACGACTACATCACCCATGAGAATATGCTCTCGTTAACTGCTTTGGAATCTTTGAGGGTGAGTACTCTATCGACTCGTTGTTACAATCTAGTAGATAGATCTTGGCTTGTGTGTGTTCATGCGGTAGAATTTTTTTGTTTTCCATTCTATGAACCCCTAAAGTGGTATCAGATCCGTGTCTATATGTAGAGTTGTTGCACGAGTAGAACACAATGGTCATTGTGGGCGGTGGTGCTTTTATTATCAATTGCTCTTGTGTACTTTGCATCTTGCGATATGGTGGGATGAAGCGGCCCGTGCTAACCTTACATGACATCATTCATGAGACTTGCTCCACGCTCAACATGCAACTTGTATTGCATAAGTGGTTTTGCGGGTGTCTGTCTCTCCCATCATAGTAAAGATTCAATTTACAACGGGCACTTGATAGTTCAAGCATCAACATTGTGGTTCTTGTTCGTAAGTTAGAATGGTACTTATTGAAAGCACCAAACCACATAAAATATGCAAAGAAAAATAGAGGTGTCTAACTTTGTTTTGCAGGGGTGTGTTGTGATGTGATATGGCCATGATTGTGATTATATATGATGTATGCAATGATCCTTATTATAAGTCAGCAACCAACAGGAGCCTTATGTAATTTCGTTAAGACCTATTTGTCTATTATTCAAAGTAGTTGTAATAGTTGATGCTGGTGGATGACAACCATGGAGTGGTGCCATTGACCTTGACACCACGCCGGTGATGATGGAGATCATGTTCGTGCTTGAAGATGGAGATCTGAAGCACAAGAAGAAGGGCCATATCATATCACATATTTTGAATTGCATGTGATGTTAAACCTTTTATGCATCTTGTATTTCTTAGATTGCGATGGTAGAATTATAAGATGACCCCTCTCACAAAATATCAAGTTATAAAGTGTTCATCCTTAGTAGGCACCTTTGCCAAGACTCATTGTTTCGAAGCACCCCGTGATGATCGGGTGTGTTAGATTCTGTGAGTGTATACAATGGGAGCAAGCCAGATTTGATCATGTGGAAACTAAGGTTTAATCTTGACGAGCCTAGCATGTATAAACATGGTCCCAGAACATGGATCACCGAAAGGTAAAGCATGAGTCATATAGTAGATATGATGAACATGTAGATTGTTCGCCTTTGAAACTACATTATGTCTCGTGATGATCGGACATGATGTAGTGGATTTGGTTCGTGTGATCACTAAAACAATGTGAGGGATATTGTTTTGAGTGGGAGTTCACCTAGATTAATTTAACTATTATTTAGAACTCAATTTGTCATAAACTTAGTCTAAACTATTGCAAATATGTTGTAGATCAATGGTGGCCCCTACCATCAATTTTAATGCGTTCCTAGAGAAAGAAAAGTTGAAAACAATGGAAGAAACTTCACGTATTGGTTCTGCAATTTGAGGATTGTCCTCGATGCTGGTCAGTTGACCTATGTTCTTGGGTGACCCACCTGCATATGATGCTACCGATGATGAGAAAAATGTTTTTCATGCTCGGAAGAATCAGTACTCCACGGTTCAGTGTGCTATCTTGTATGGTTTGGAATAGGAGCTTCAAAAGAGGTTTCAGAACTTTGACCCACATGATATTGTCCGTGAACTCAAAATGATATTTGAGGCTCACACGGCAATTGAGAATTATGAAGCTTCTAAAAAGTTCTTTAACTGCAAGATGGAAGAGGACATCTCCATCAGTGAGCATGTGCTTAAGATGTCTGGGCACGCTAATAAGCTCCAGAGCTTGGGCATAATAATTCCTAATGCGTTGGGGATTCATCGTGTCCTCCAATCACTATCACCAAGTTACAAGAACTTTGTGATGAACTACAACATCCAGCGCATGGATAAGACGTTGCCAGAACTCTTCTCTATGTTGAAGTCTGCGAAAGTGGAGATCAAGAAAGAGCACCAAGTGTTGATGGTCAATAAGACCACCAATTTCAAGAAGCAAGGAAAGTCTAAGAAAAAGGGAAACTTCAAGAAGGGCGGTAAGAAAGCTACCGCGCTGGTGAAGAAACCAAGGATGGGCCTAAGCCTGATACTGAGTGCTTTTACTACAAAAGAGAGGGTCACTGGAAGCGGAATTGCCCCAAGTACTTGGCGGATCTAAAGAACGGCAAGATCAAGAAGAAAGGTATATCCGATATACATGTTATTGATGTGTATCTTACTAGTAATCGTAGTAGTGCCTGGGTATTTGATACTGGTTCGGTTACTCATATTTGTAACTCGAAACAGGTGCTGCAGAATAGAATGAAACTAGCGAAGAATGAGGTGACAACGCGCGTTGTAAAAGGATCAAAGGTTGATGTGATCGCGGTCGGCACTCTACTTCTTCATGTACCATCGGGATTAGTTTTATCCTTAAATAATTGTTATTTGGTGCCTGCGTTGAGCATGAACATTATATCGGGATCATGTTTATGGCGAGACAGTTACTTGTTTAAGTCCTAGAATAATGGTTGTTCGATTTATATGAGTAATATGTTTTATGCGCATGCACTTTTGATAGATGGTCTATTCTTGTTGAATCTCGACTATAGTAATAAACATGTTAATAATATTGAAGCTAAACGTTTGAAATTAAGCGATAACTCAACATATATGTGGCACCGTCGTCTTGGTCCTATTGGAGTGAAGCGTATGAAGAAACTTCATTCTGATGGACTTCTTGAATCACTTGATTTCGAATCACTTGAAATATGCGAAGCATGTTAGATGGGTAAAATGACTAAGACTCCATTTTTTGGTATGATGGAGCAAGCTACGGACTTATTGGAAATCATACATATAGATTTGTGTGGCCCTGATGGCTCAGATACGATGAGAATAGCAGTAAGTTTTCCGTCAGTTATGAAAACAAGGTTATCGAACCATTAGGAGTAAGGAAACAACCCCAAGGTGTTGCTAACAACTTGGACCCTTCACAACACAAACTCAAAACTTTTCCCCAACTTACAGTGAGGTTGTCAATCTCACCGGTTTGCTGATAACAAAGGATTAAACATATAGTGTGGAAGATAGTAGTTGGTTGTAGAAAGTAAACGGTAACAATAGATGATGTATCAATGATAAAGATTGGACCAGGGTCCACAGTTCACTAGAGGTGTTCTCCTTAAAATAGATAACATGCTGGGTGTACAAATTACGGCGGGGAAATTGACAGATTGAGGAAGCATAACAATGCATATACTAGACATCTTGACTCCTATGAGATTTGATTGGGCATTACAATAATATACATAGACCGTAATCTATGACTAATAATCCACCTTCAGTTTATCATCTGATCCCCTTCCAGTATTAAGTTGCAAGCAACAGATAATTGCATTAAGCAATGTGTGTAAAGTAAACAATAAAATTGTTCCATGAACAAAAGATTGTTGTTTTCTCCCTAGCAGCAACAACACATCTACAACCTTAGAGATTTCTGTCACTTCCCCAGATTACTAGAGGCATGAACCTACTATCGAGCATAAATACTCCCTCTTGGAGTCACAAGCATCTACTTGGCCAAGATAGCTACTAGCAACGGAGAGCATGCAAGATCACAAAGAAAACAGACATGCTAGAATCAATAATAAATCTGACTTAGTATCTCAATATCCATCGAATCCCCACAAACACAACATGTATGATTACAAATAGATGATCTTGATCATGAACGAAGCTCACAAGATCTAAACATGGTAGAACAAAGGAGGATAAACAACCATCTAGCTACTGTATGGTCCCATAGTCCAAGGGTGAACTACTCACGCACCATGCCGGAGACTAGCATGGTGATGAAGAAGGCCTCCGGGATGATCTCTCCCCTCCGGCAGGGTGACGAGAAGAGCTTCAGATCCCCCTGATCTAGGGACGATGGTGACGGTGGCTACGGACAGTTTCGTGGAGATCTGATCGGGTACTTAGGGTTTCTGTATCGGGGTGCTTTTATAGGCGAAGGGGCAAGGTCGGAGGGCGCCCGAGGGGCCCACACCATAGGGCGGCGTGCCCTAGGGTGGACCCGCGTGGCCCTAGTGTGTGGCCGCCTCGTGGCCCCCCTTCGGCTGCCCTTTTGACTCCGTCTTCTCTCCGGTAACATATTGACTTTGGATTTTGTCCCGTCCAATTCCGAGAATATTTCCTTACTAGCTTTTCTGAAACCAAAAATAGTAGAAAACAGGCAACTGGCACTGTGCCATCTTGTTAATAGGTTAGTCCCGGAAAATGTATAAAAAATACCTCAAAGTGTAGACAAAACATTACAAAGTTGATACTAAACAAGCATGGAACATCAAAAATTATAGATACGTTTACGACGTACCAAGCATCCCCAAGCTTAACTCATGCTCATCCTCGAGTAGGGAAGTGATAAAAAGAATAATTTTTGAGGTGACATGCACCATCACAATCTTGATCAAACCATTTGCAAAGCATTGATAGCTGGTATCAAAGTACTCCAAACATGAGCATGAAAGATGTAGTTCTACAAATAAGACATAGTAACTATGTTGTAACATGCAAGGTGCAAACAAAGGATCATGAATAACAATGCATTGAAAGACGCTTGTTTGTTTGTTTCACATATAGAAAACATAGCATGTGTGGTATTCAGCTTGTCCCTCATGGAGTAGCAAAACATAAATTCATAGGTCACCTTCAAAGTTCATAAGGGTGACTAGATAACTCCATGCACTTGCAAGCTCCCCTTTTATTTCACACCGCCGACATCAGCAAACAAAAGATCATGATATCAACTGGGTAATATGTACATGTGTTGAAAGCGTTCCCCATTACAGCATGGTTCTGCTAATTTCCAACTTATAAGTGCAAGCATATACAACATAGATGACACAATGGTTCAAGTTTATTAGGGGCAAGAAAAATAAAGTGTGCCATCAAGTTTGTGAGAGCTTTAATCACTAATTTTCTCATAACAAGTTTAATTTGGAAGATAGATAAAACATGAATATATTTGGAATGGTGTAACACGCCATGCATAGGAATTTATAGTGGACTCTTTGGAACAACTTGGTTTCTTGGGAGTTGGATTCATGAGTAGAGCTTACTCAGTACAAGTGGAGGCGAGCAAAAGATTGGGAGTGACCAACTAAGAGAGCAATAATGGCCATAATCATGCAGAGCGACAAAACATTATCTATTAAAGCATAAAGTGGTATCACAAGTCAAAAACTAAATGATAATAGAGGCTAGGGGTCACTAGTTCATAGTCATAACATGGTGTGAGCATGTGCCAAGTCAACCCAAACAAAGCATCAAAGGAGAATACCACAATATTATGCTTATGTATGCTAAAACAACGCATGATTCTTCCAAGGCACATTAAGAAATATCAATTGTTTGGAACAAGTCATGCTACAACAATAATCACTAAGCATAAGGTCAAAGCAATATCTAGCATGACATGATAAAGTCTAAGCCACAGTCAAAAAAAGCTCTCTTTTGCACCACTATAAGCATGAAACTTTCTACTCTTTTCCAACACCAATCAACTTATTTGAAACAAAAGAGCCAATGCGGGAGTCCAACTACTTTATTCAAGCAAACTAAACAAACAAAAACCAAAAACAAAACTAAGATGCTCCAAGAACAACACAACAGTGCATAAAACAATAAAAACGAAGTGTCTAGAAAGAGACCTGAGATTTTTATTGATGAAGAAGGGGACGCCTTGGGCATCCCCAAGCTTTGAAGCTTGTACCTCTTGAATATTTCTTGGGGTGAGACAGCGTGGCATCCCCAACCTTGAGCTTTTGTTCATTCTTCATCTCATCATATCATTCTTCCCCTACACTTTGAAAATTTCCTTCTTACAAAACTTCACACAATCTTCATTAGCAACATTAGTGTATTCAAGATAATAAGCATTTGGGTTTAGTTTCAACGAGAGTAAAACTTTCATTAGAACACAAGATACTATATCAATTCCTTTAAAAACTCAAGTGATCAAGGAGAACTCAAAAAGAAACTGATTAAGAGGCAAATGAAAATAATGGCAGAAATCTGTCAAAACAGACCAGCAGGTAAAAACCGATTTTTTCGAAGACCTTATGTTGCTCAAATCGAAAAGTGTTGAACTAATGAAAGTTATATAACAACCTGGGGCATAATATCAAAAATAACAGCTCAATCCTACATATAGGGAGTTTTCACGAATTTTTATAGTGAAGCACAAAAATATGTTTTGGGATAACAACTTCCCCAAATCTTACTTCTCTCTCATTAGAGGTCATTCTTGACACACAAAAACGACACAAAAAGGATAAGGAGAGGTTATTACAGAAGTAATAACTTCCAAGACTCAACTAAAACTATTGGGTTATCTACCAAAAAGTACTTTTCTTTAATGCCTTTAAGTTATGCACAAGAAGCAAGAATCAAGTATTTTCAAATGAAGAAGCATTAAGATCAATACTCGAAATTTCTTCAACCAGGCAAGGTATCTCATCCAAATGAGTTCTAGAGGATCCTCTCTCAATACTCTTGGGGGTTCATTGCTTTCATCAAACGGGTTTTTACGGACAATCCAATCAAAATTATTTTCTAAGGCTTCATGCTTTCCTAGAAGTTTAAACGGTATGGGTATTTTAATTTCCTCTCCATTGGGTTGGGTTTTGTCCAACTTTTCTAATGTGACCATAACATCAACACATGAGCCTAGCATATTAAAACGATCAAATACCTTTTTAGCTTCTTTAGCAACATCATTGAACTCCTTTAGGAAAGTTTCCAGAATAAAATCTCTCTTTTCAGTATCCTTAATATCTTTAAGTTTAAGAAACATTATTTGCATCATGGGGTTAAGGTTAAAAAACCTAGCCTCCAACATGTGAACTAAAGAAGTTGTAGCAATTTCATTATTTGGAGCAAGTTCTGCTAAGGATCTGTCCTCAATATCCTCATGCTTGCTAATATGATTAAAGAATTCTTCAATATCTTTTTCCCAATTATAGAACCAACACCTATTGAAAGGTCTTTCGGGGTGAACTTAGGGATCAACATGGTGGGCTAGAACAAGGTGACAACTATAGGAGGAACTAATTTTTTGTGTTTTTTTATAAGAAAAGGCAAACCAAACAAAACTATTTTTTTGTATTTTTTAAAGAAGGAAACAAGAAAAACAAAGAAAAACAAACTAAGCAAAACAAAAACAAAGTAAAGAGAATGGTTGTGAGAGACTCCCCTTGCGAGAATCTTCTTTCTCCCTGAAAGGTACTGACGAGGAGGAAGAGATTTAAGCTATCCTTAACTCCCTGGCAACGGCGCCAGAAAACGTCTTGATGGCTCAGATACTATAGACCTTCGTTGGGAAACCCCAAGAGGAAGGTATAATGAGCCCAGCAGTAAGTTTTCCCTCAGTTATGAAACCAAGGTTATCGAACCAGTAGGAGTAAGGAAACAACTCCAAGGTGTTGCTATCAACTTGGAACTTGCACAACAAAAACTCAAAACTTTGCCCCAACTTATAGTGAGGTTGTCAATCTCACCAATTTGTTGATAACAAAGGATTAAACGTATAGTGTGGAATATATTAGTTGCTTGTAGAAAGTAAATGGTAACATTAGATGATGCATAAATGATAAATATTGGACCGGGGTCCACAGTTCACTAGAGGTGTTCTCCTTAAGATAGATAACATGCTGGGTGAACAAATTACAGCAGGGCAATTGACAGATTGAGGAAGCATAACAATGCATATACTAGACATATTGACTCTTATGAGATTTGATTGGGCATTACAACAATATACATAGACCGTAATCCAACTGCATATATGACTAATAATCCACCATTAGGTTATCATCCGAACCCCTTCTAGTATTAAGTTGCAACCAACAGATAATTGCATTAAGAAATGTGTGTAAAGTAAACAATACAATTGTTCCATGAACAAAAGATTGTTGTTTTCTCCCTAGTAGCAACATCACATCTACAACCTTAGAGATTTCTGTCACTTCCCCAGATTACTAGAGGCATGAACCTACTATCGAGCATAAATACTCCCTCTTAGAGTCACAAGCATCTACTTGGCCAAGATAGCTACTAGCAACGGAGAGCATGCAAGATCACAAATAAGACAGACATGATAGAATCAATAATCAATCTAAACATAGTATCTCAATATCCATTGGATGCCCACAAACACAACATGTATGATTACAGATAGATGATCTTGATCATGAACGAAGCTCACAAGATCTAAACATGGTAGAACAAAGGAGGAGAAACAACCATCTAGCTACTGTATGGACCCATAGTCCAAGGGTGAACTACTCATGCATCATACCGGTGGATGGCATGGTGATGAAGAAGGCCTCCGAGATGATCTCTCCCCTCTGGCAGGGTGCGGGGAAGAGCTTTAGATCCCCCAATCTAGGGACGATGGTGGCGCCGGCTACAAACTGTTTCGTGGAGATATGATCGGGTACTTAGGGTTCTGCATTAGGGTGCTTTTATAGGCGAAGGGGCAAGGTCGGAGGGCCCCTAGGGGCCACACCATAGGGCAGCACGCCCTAGGGTGGCCTGCGTGGACCTAGGGAGTGGCCGCCTCGTGGGCCCCCTTTGGCTTCCCTTTTGACTCTGTCTTCTCTCCATAAAATATTGACTTTGGCTTTTGTCCCGTCCAATTCCGAGAATATTTCCATACTATCTTTTGTGAACCAAAAATAGCAGAAAATAGGCAACTGGAACTGCGGCATCTTGTTATTAGGTTAGTCCCAGAAAATGTATAAAAAATAGCTCAAAGTGTAGACAAAACATAACAAAGTTGATACTAAACAAGCATGGAGCATCAAAAATTATAGATATGTTTACAACGTATCAAGACGGATGAGTGTAGCATCGCGTGGTGGTTATCGTTATGTTCTTATTACTTTCACGGATGACCTTAGTAGATATGGGTATATCTATTTCATAAAACATAAGTTCAAAACTTTCGAGAAGTTTAAGGAATTTCAAAGTGAAGTAGAGAATCAACGTAATAAGAAGATTAAATTTCTATGATTTGATCGTGGAGGTGAATATCTAAGTTACGAGTTTGGAAAGCATTTGAAGAAATGCGGAATACTTTCACAATTGACACTGGAATACCACAACATAATGGTGTGTCCGAACATCGTAATCGAACTATCTTAGATATGGTTCATTCTATGATGTCACTTATAGATTTACCTTTGTTGTTTTGGGGTTATGAATTAGAAATAGCCGCATTCACTTTAAATAGGGCACCATCTAAATCGGTTGAAACGATACCGTATGAATTATGGTTTGGGAAGAAACCTAAATTGTCATTCCTTAAAGTTTGGGGTTGCGAAGCTTATGTAAAGAAGTTACAGCCCGACAAGCTTGAACCCAAAGCGGAAAAATGCGTCATCATAGGATACCCGAAGGAAACTATTGGGTATACCTTATATCATAGATCCGAGGGCAAAATCTTCGTTGCCAAGAATGGATCCTTTCTAGAGAAGGAGTTTCTCTTGAAAGAAGTGACTAGAAGGAAAGTAGAACTCGACGAGGTTGTCGAACCTTCTCTCGGATTAGAGAGGAGCGCACCACCGGAAGTAGTTCCTATGGCGCCTACACCAATAAGAGAGGAAAGTAATGATGGTGATCATGAAACTTTGGTCGAAGTTACTACGAAACCACGCAGGTCAATGGGAACTCGTACACTCTCGATTGGTATGATCCCGTTATGAGTGTCATGTTGGTGGACAACACCGACGACCCTGCGACATATGAGGAAGCGATGATGAGCCCAGATTCCAATAAATGGCAAGAAGCCATGAAATCCGAGATTGGATCCATGTACGAAAACCATGTATGGACTTTGGTGGACTTATCGGATGGTCGAAAGGCTGTCGAGAACAAATGGATTTTCAAGAATAAAATAGATGCTAATGGTAATGTAACCGTCTATAAAGCTCGAATTGTCACAAAAGGGTTTCGACAAATTCAAGGAGTTGACTACGATGAGACTTCCTCACCGGTAGCGAAGCTAAAGTCTATGAGGATTTTGTTACCAATTGCTGCATAGTATGATTATGAGATATGGCAGGTGGATGTCGAAACAACGTTCCTCAATGGAGACATTGATGAAGAGTTGTATATGGCACAACCCAAAGGTTTTGTCGATCCTAAAGATGCTAACAAGGTATGCAAACTTCAACGGTCCATTTATGGATTGAATCAAGCAACCCGAAGTTGGAATCAACGTTTTTATAAGGTGATCAAAAGTTTTTGGTTTTATACAAACTTATGGAGAAGCTTGTATTTACAAGAAAGTGAGTGGGAGCTCTGTAGAATTCCTAGTACTATATGTGGACGACATATTGTTGATTGGGAATGATGTAGACCTTCTTAATAGTGTCAAAGGTTATTTGAATAATAGTTTTTCAATGAAGGATCTTGGCGAAGCTGCTTACATATTAGGCATAAAGATTTATAGAGATAGAACGAGGCGCCTAATATCACTTTCACAGAGTACATATTTGGACAAAGTTCTAAAGAGGTTTGGAATGGAAGATAGCAAGAAAGGGTTCTTGCCCATATTGCCCAATACGACCTGGAGTAAAACTCAAAGTCCAGCTACGGCGGAAGATAGAGAAAGGATGAGTAAGATTCCCTATGCCTCGGCCATAGGATCTATCATTTATGACATGATGTGTACTAGAACCGACATTGCATATGATGTTAGTTTGAATAGTAGATATCAAAGTGATCCAGGAGTGGATCATTGGACAGCGGTCAAAAACATCCTTAAGTACTTGAGAAGAACTAAGGATATGGTTCTTTCTTATGGAGGTTATGAACAACTCGTTGTTAATGGTTACATCGATACTAGTTGGAACACCGATCTAGATGATTCTAAATCTCAATCAGGATACATATTTACTTTGAATGATGCAGTAGTGAGCTGGAGGAGTGCAAAGCAAAAAAAATTGGTGAGATCTTCAACTGAATCGGAATACATAGCTGCTTCGGATGCTTCACAAGAGGCGATATGGATGAAGGAGTTCATTATGGAGCTCGGTGTGGTTCCTAGTGCGCTGGACCCAATGTCTATCTATTGTAATAACATGGGCGCCATAGCCAATTCGCAGGAGCCAAGGTCACATAAGAAGTTGAAGCATATCAAGGTACGTTTTCAAGCTATTTGAGAGCATGTGCAAGATGGTGACATAAATATTTGCAAAGTACACACAGATCTGAATGTGGCGGATCCGTTGACTAAACCTCTCCCGAGGGGAAAACATGATCAGCACCAAACCGCCATGGGTGTTCGGTATATTACCATGTAATCTAGATTAGTTGACTCTAGTGCAAGTGGGAGACTGTTGGAGATATGCCCTAGAGGCAATAATAAAAGTAGTTATTATTATATGTTTGTGTTTATGATAAATGTTTACACTCATGCTATAATTGTATTAATCGGAAACATTAATACTCGTGTGATTTGTGAGCTTTTTAGAGTCCCTAGTAAAGCCTATTTATATTACTAGCTTGTTGGTTGATAGATGATCATGGTTCCCTGATCATGAACATTGAGATGTTATTAACAACAAGATCATATCGTTAGAAGATCAAGTCATTTCAATAGTTTGTTTGCTATAAGCTTTCAGATACATAGTAACCTAATTCCTTCGACCATGACATCATGTTAATCACCATCACTGGATGGATGCTTTGATGACATCAAACACCACTTCGTAACTAGGTGGTTATGAAGGTGGCATTGAGTGTTCAAAAAGTATGTGTTGAGGCACATGGATCAAGAGTGGGATTTGTCCATCCATATGACAGATAGATATACTCTAGGCCCTCTCGGTTGAATATCATCCAATTATCTTGCAATCATGTGACTGGCTCAAAAGGGATCACATATCATAGGAATGAGTAAATAGTACTTATCGGTAACGAGGTTGAACTAGGTACACAGAGATACCGACAATCAAACCTCGGATAAGTAAAATATCGTGAGACAAAGGTAAATTGGTATCATATGTAAATGGTTCATTTGATCACGAAGTAATCGTAGAAATATGTGGGAGCCATATGAATTTCCAGATTCCTCTATTGGTTATATATCGGAGAAGAGTCTCGGTCATGTCTGCATAATTCATTAACCGTAGGGAGACACACTTAAGGATTCGATGTTGTTTACTAGATATGGAATGTGAGTAAGAATACTGAATGTTGTTCGGAGTCTCAGATGGGATGCAGGATATCACGAGGATATCTGGAATGGTCCGGAGAATAATATTCATATTGGAAAGTCCAATTCCGGAGTTTGGGAATGATTCTAGTGTTTTCACCGGAATGATCTAGAAGGGTATAGAAGGTTCTCCGTACCGAAAGGGGAGGGTACATCAATGTGTCATGACTAAGTGGAATGATTGCATCATGTCCTAGGTCACTTGGCTGTGATTTAAAATAAAGAAATTGAATTCCAAAATTGAAAGTCAAAATGCAAGTTTGAATAGTCAAACTGGTACAATGGTTCCTGGTGGAGGGAGGAGAGGAAACCTCCTCTCCCTCCATCGCGCGTGCCAAGGAGAGGGCGTTGGGGGAGGATACGGCCTCCCCTCTCCTATCTGCCCCTCCCTCTCATAAATAGAGGGGAGGGGCTGCCCCAAATACCTACACCACTACGACCCCAGCCCCACAAGCCGCTGTCGCCGCCTTGCGCCACCGCGCCGCCGCCGTCACCACCGCTGTCGCCCTAGCCGCCGACCACCTCCTCCTCTCCGGCCTCTAAACCCTAGATGCTAGGGAACCCCTCTAATCCATCCTACCCGCTTCGGCTTAAGGCAAATCCCTGCGGGATCTCCCCTCTACTTTCGACACCATGTCGTCGTGTTGCCGGAATCGCGAGGAGAGAGCTACAACCTCCGCTGCCTGCTGGAAAAAGAGAGCAGAAGGTCTTCATCGAGTACCGAACATGTGACCGACTGCAGGAGAGCTTCCAGAACACGGTGCCAGAAGGATCGTCTACACGATTAGATCAACAAGTGTACGACTACATCACCCACGAGAATCTGCTATCGTTAACCGCTTTAGAATCTTCGAGGGTGATTACTCTATCGACTCATTGTTATAATCTAGTAGATAGATCTTGGATTGTGTGTGTTCATGCGGTAGAATTTTTTGTTTTCCATGCTACGAACCCCTACAATTAGATCTAATGGAAGAGTGTTGTCAGCGGCGAAGCAGATGGAGTTGGGGGCGAGGATGTGTCGAGGGGGCAAGGGAGTGTCCAGGGAGGCTCTTTTGTCATCGCACAAGGCATCTTTTTATAGGGGTCCCTTCATAAAAGTTGTTCTATTTGACCTAATGGAGTTGATGGAAACTATATAGCTGAAACTATACAGCCGGAATTTTATTCCCGCCATATAGTTGGTCCTTAAGCCTTCTGGATCCACTTCACGGATCCTGGTTTATCTGACGTGCAGTAAACCTCATATATTTGACTTTAATGTTGTGATTCCCATCATTATCTGCGCAGGGAAAAATAGCAAGAAAGGATTGCATACCCCTTTGATCATTAGGGATTAGTGGCGGGTTTAGAGAGATATTTCATCAAAAGTATGAATAATATCTAGTTTAAATGTGAGTGTGGATGGCTATATTTCATAGCCATCAGGAACGAGCGGGCAAGGATGAACGAGCGGGTGAGGTTGAGCGCACTGGGCCGATGGGTCGGTCCAGTGGCGACCGGGTGAGTTTGACCTAAACCCACCGGGTTGGGTCGGGTCAGCTCAAAAGACCAGGCCCAAGATCTAAATGAATAGAAAAGAAAAAGTAAAATTACCAAAATGACCCTATAAATATTTTAAAATGTAGAAAAATCCTAAAAGTATATAAAATATATTAAATATATGAAAATGATCACAAAAATAACATTAAATACCTAGGAAAATACATCATTACTTGTTTAAGTTAAATGAAATGCAAATAAAAATTAACACCATGAAATCCTGAGTGAAATTTCATAAAATAAATAAAAGTCCTAAAAGTCAATAAAATCATTTTTGCATATTAAAAATAAATCTACTATTTTATAAAAATAATAACTTAACTCTTTTATAAATAAAATTTGAAGTAAGTATTCACAGACATTTGATCCTTTATAGAATTTTATAAACATAAGAATAATACTTAAAAATAAATAAAAATCATTTTTAAGATCTTGAATAAATAAAATATACTAGAAAAATATTAAATATATTATTAGAAAGGTTTTAAGATTTTAAAATAATAAATCCTTATCTATTACCTATTTTGGTAAATTCTTTAAAACATTTCTTAAGTAAGAAATAATCACAATTTTATACAAAACCTTAAATATTTTATATCTAAGTACTAATTCCAAAACCATAACTCGATGGAGTATACCGCGGCCCGGTCGGTCAACTTTAGCACGTCGGAGATCTCAACCGAGCCAGTCGACGAGGGATACCCGCTGGTGACGTCGTCTAGGTCGAAATCATCAGGGAAGTGCGCGAGCCCAAGGCTCAGCGTAGTCGCAGCCCCACGGCGGAAAGCCGACCGCAACATGAATTCCACAACCGCCGGTGCCCTCTCCAGGTAGCGCCAGACCTCAGTGAGTTCACTGGGGATCACCTCCGTCGGTGAGATCTCCTGAAGATACGCGCGAATACAGGTCGCCGAAAGGGCGGCAGAGTCCAGCAGCATGGTGACACACTACCGTGCGTCGTATGACTGCGCCTCGGGCTCTTCATCAAGAATTTTACTTGCAACGACCAGCAGGCTCGGGGACTCGCCAAACCAATCAAACGCAAGATAAAGGAACTCACCAATTAATGGACGGCAGGGCCCGTAACGAAGTCTTGAAGACTCGACAAATCAGTCTGCAGCCCCGCGATGAGAGCATCCGACACCTTCCTCTCCTCCGTCGTGGCAGCGACAACCGCCTTAGCCCTCTCATCCGTGGAGCTCGCCTCCGTCTTTGCATCCTTGAGCTCTCGCTCTAGCTTGGCCATTCGCTTCTCTGCGACAAACAACGACGACTGGGCAGCCGTCAACTCATTGGCAGGGACCAAACCCTCGTGAGCCTTCGCTACCATGGCCGAATGTCCCTCTGCAGCAACGTGAGCGTGAGTACAAAATCAGGAAAAAGACAGCTATGGAGAATGTCACCTCGAAAACCTACCAGCAGTTGCTTGCAGTTGTTTGTTCACCTCCTGCCCGGAGCGGAGGTCTTTCTCCAAACGCTCTTTGGCGGCAAGTCGCTCTGACGACTCGCGCTGCAGGCCCTACACAGACATGATCAAACATCAGCAAACACCGAAGAAACTCCAAAGTTCCTAGCCGCTGAAATTCAGCGACTAGCCACTCGGGGACTAGACATTGAAGAAATTCCTATGTGCCTAGCCGCTGAAATTCAGCGACTAGCCACTCGGGGACTGGACATTGAAAAAATTTTCTAAGTGCCTAGCCTCTGAAATTCAGCGACTAGCCACTCGGGGACTAGACATTGAAGAAAACAATAAGAATCTACCCGCTGAAATTCAGCGTCCAGATCCTCGAGGACTGGCCATACCTGAATAGCCGCGCCCAGCATGTTGTGAAGCTCGACCGCATCCACCAATGGGAGCACAAGAGGCATGCGCCCGCGACACTTCTCAACTTCCGAGCCAAAACCTCGGGAGCTTGGGCCGACTATGCCGAGACACTCGCGGCAGTGGCCCTCGCCATAAAGCAAGGGAAGGACGCCATTGCCGCCCCTGCAGCACTCATCGAAGGGCGCGCCGCCCCGACCAATGCCGCAGGGTCTATCTGCTGCGACCCCGCGTCCATGACGGCCTCTACGGTCGCATCCGCTCTAGCAGAAGCTCCACTTGAGGCGCCGACTGGCTCGTCTGAGATTGTGACGACCTCGTCGCCCTTCATATTCTTCGCACCCTCAGCAGGCACCTTGGCGTCATCTCCCTTCCTCTTCTTTGCGGGATAAGCTTCTGCCCCTGTGACATCTACTAGAACTTTGGCCACCGAGGGGTGACCGATCTATTTCACACCAGTCCTGCAAAAAGAAGTCATCAGCAAGCTTGCCTGACAAATACAAACTAGTAGATCAAGAGAATACATCAAGACAATTACCTGGCGACTGGGATGAAGCGCAGGCCGGTGCGGTATGCGCTGGCTTCTCCAATTCTGGGCCCAGCTTCCGACTGATGCTCGTCTCAAGCAGGGTTGGGGCCCATGACATGGAGGCCTTCTTCGAGGATGAGGCTGCAACAGGAAGCTCCCCTCTGGTCGACGCGAGTACCTCCCTCGATGTCGACGCCCCTACGGGTGGATCAGCCCCGAGCCCGATGACTGCTGATAATGGCGGTGGAAGTGACGCCAATGGCACCTCGTCTTCCACCACGGCCGCATTCTTCAGTCGCCTTCGCTGACACACTGGCCCCGGCCTCCTCGGCCGCGTTTGTCGCAGATCAAGGCCGCGACACCACCTTGGGCACCTCATTCTTCTTCTTCTTCTTCACTGACTTCTTCTTCGACGGTGTAGCCATACGCCGTGAAGTATGTTTGAGGGCTTCGTCTTCGCCCCCGTAATGAGCCTCGTGGATCTTGTTCGCCTTGAGCTCGCGCTGCCGTTTCCCTCGGGTCCTCCGAACCGAGGGTGCGGCGACCTCTACAGCCTCGTCATCATCATCGTCGTCGTCATCATCGTTGCCTCCGACATTCTCCTTGTCGGAGGAAGATTCACTCTCGTCCTCGACGGACTCGTTCGAGCTTTCGTCATCGGCGGGAGGAAGCCAACCTTCCACCAATTGGAATAGCTGCACAAACAATACATGATTAGTAAGCCGTGACTGCATTTTCCGCGACTGCGAAATAGACAAGGAAAGGAAGACTTACCGGTGGCGCCTTGCGCTTTAGGGTATATGGGGGAATCCCGGCCTTCGGGTCAAGGTATTCTACATTAGTAATTTTCCTTAGCACGAGGGCGTAATCGTCAGCGCTCCAATCGGCGGTGCAGGACTTGGTCACGTCGTCCTTGCCCATGTACTCATACATCAAGTGAACACGGCTGGCCAGGGGCACCACTCGCCGCCCAAGCTAGCAGTTGTACAGGTTGATGGTTTGGAGGCCGTTCTTATTCAGCTGACGAATCATCGTCAACATCTCGTCGGCTACCATCCGATGGTCGAGCAGAAGCTTGGCGACTTGAAGCCGACGCGGCTCGGGCCAGTCAGTGGAGTACATCGGTAGCGCCACCTTGCTGTCTGGAGTTGATTCGCTGACGTAGAACCATTGCTTCTTCCACTCGTTCGCCGCCTTCTTCGGAAGCATGAGGTCAAGGAAGGAAGCCTTGGACTTCAATTGGAAGGTGAGGCCGTCGCTGCCAGCATCGGGCCGCCTGCCCCTTCGTGTCCGACCCGCCCATGGAATAGCTCCTGCCACAGGGCGAAATATGGGTGACAGCCCAGATAACACTCTCAAAACGCCACGAAAATGGCGAGTTGCTCGATGCTATGCGGCCCCAGATACGATGGCTGGATGCCGTAATACGCGCAAAAGCGGCGGAAGAAGATTGAGGTGGGGAAGCTGAGTCCCCTCTAGAGATGGCTGGTGAAGCAGATGAATTCCCCGGTGCGCGGGTTCGGCTCCACCTCTCTGGCCGCAGGGATTCGCCATCTCCCAGCGCCAAGAATTCCCGCATCTTTGAAGGACTTCAGCAGCACCTTGGTGCACTTGGATCTCCCCCACAAATCCTTTGGGGGCTCCATCGCTCCGAGATCTAGGATCGCAAGGTCGCTGTGGAATCGCTAGATCGCACTGGGTCACTTTGGAAGGAATGGAAGATTGGGAGACACGCGGAGTTGGAGGAAATGTGGGGAATGCCCGCTTTTCACCCGCCACTCTCCTTATATAGTGGTTGGTACCCGCCATTTTCAGGGAGCCGTTACCGCGCGGTGATTACACCGATATTACCGTTGGATTACCCAACGGCTAGTTTGTTAGGCTAACGGTCCAACTTCGTCTACTCGACTCGCCGACCCATTCGCTATAACTGTGATTCGACTACTCGCCGTCCTATTCGCCATAGTTGCAATTCGACTACTCGCTGACCTATTCGCCATGACTGCGATTCGATTACTCATCAAATTGGCGATTCGACTGGTCGCTGTTATTGAGACTGAGGAAACATGCTAAAGATCTTTCTTTCACTGAAGGAGTCCATCGTCGATTCGACCGGGTGTCCAAATTGGACCCGAATACTCCAACTGCCAGAGAACATCTGCGATGAATCAACGACGGCCTCGGGGACTACTGATGGGGATATGCCGAGTGGGGTATACCCATCAGGACGTTTCCTACTGGCTCATACTGCCAGCGAGTGGGCATGCAGGACGGCGACTGGATCACGACCCAAGAGGAAGCTAGGCGACTAGAAGCTGGAGGCCCAGAAGCGTAGCTAGGCCTAGTCAGATTAGGTCAAGAACCCTCCGAGTCCTTATCCAACTCGGTTGTAGATCTGTGAAACCTAGCGAGGTGACTATATAAACTTCCTTAGGGCATGCATAGAACTTACGTTCCATCATACACCCCTTCGACTCGCCTCCAAGCTTGCCCTTTGTACTCTCTCATCAATACAATCTAGCAGAAGTAGGTCTTTACCCTTCGGGGGGTGAACCTGGGTAAAACCCTATGGCTTTGCCCTCATATCGCACCACAGATGGCTGGCCGCCCTTGCCCCTCGTTCTACTACTCGTTGTCGATTGCAGCATCTGCCATGGTCATTCCCATGACAAACGGTAGTTAGCACTCATACTGTTATACCTCATGAAACCTCAAGCTCGGATCCCGAGTTAGATCATTCTGCTCTGGTGCGAACTAAAGCTACTCTAGCTATTGAGTATCTAGATTGTTATAGGGCTCTACTAAATACCTTCCAAAATACTCACCAAGTGCTAGTTCAGGAGTTGGATAGTGTCTTTGAGGACTTTACTAATCCTGTTAAGGCAATGGCACGTAGTAAGAAGTTAAATAAAGAAGTTAGGCATCCTAAAGTCGTCTTTTTAGGAGAAGTGTATGAAGAAACAGAATTTGGTGATCCTCATGATCCTCAGTCTGAAACCTATGCCTATTACCAATATGGACCTCGGTCATCTGAAAATCCATGGACCAAGTATGTTTTAGAATAGAAAACTTGGGGGGAAACCAATCCAAATACTCTGGTAGAGGACTATAATGGCTGGGGAGTAGAGTTTCATGATGTAACTATAGGAAATCATATACCTTGTGATACTGGTAATGGAGAAGAAACCAAATACAAATTTAGAGAGCCTTATTGGCCATATGGGGGTAACACTACTAGGAAAATGGCCATTGGTGGCGCACCTGAAAAGGGCATCCGTGGCGCACTAGCCGTGCACCACTAGCCTCGCGTTGCGGCTATCTCCTACCCGTAGCGCACTGCCTGGTGCGCTACGGTTATGTCGAGATAGGCATAGCGCACATACCAGTGCGCCATGGCTAGGAAGGTAGGTGCACTACGGGCAAGATCTTCTGTGGCGCACATTGCAGTGCGCCACTGATCTCTGCAGGTGCGCTTTAGTTACAGTGCGCCACTAAAGCTATGCCATGTGCGCCACGGGCGTTTTTTATAATTTCAGAGCCAGATGATATACAATACAGATTATATACAATATTACAGGCAGATATACACACACAGATATAAGATATACAGTTATATATATAAATACACAATTTGCAAAACAAGATTGAAACAAATACATATAGATAAGTCCCACACATGAATACATAGTATAAGTTACATTTTTTCGATCAAGTTACAAAGTAGTTGGTGACATGCGAATACATGTGTCTCAAACAAGTTAGAGCTCGGAAGCTCGCCTAGACATCTAAACTAGCTAGAAACAAGCGCGGAATAAACAACCAAAGACGATAAGCATCACCGCACGAAGGTGTAGGTCTTCATCCGGTTCCTCGTCCTAACTCCCGCTAGATAGCGCGTGTATCTAGCTTCCGCCTCTGCCATAGTATTGTACCATTTGTAGCTATTGCCGCTGAAACGGTGCACCTGTCTCTGGCAGTCTTCCCAATTACCGTAGACTCCGGGAACCCGTCCCATGTACACGACATACCATGTCATCTACAAGTTGACAATAATAATTAACCGGTGATTGAAAAAACATGTATAATTAAAGTCGCATAGGAAGATGCACTTACTCACAACTCAAAAAAGCCAAAGTAACTCAAAAACATTGCCTCTTATATAACTAGGTTGTTGGACACAGGAATATGCTATGACGGAACAGTCAGCCAAGTAGGATGCACAACACATGGACATGTGCATATCACAAGGCTGACTATCCCGTCGTAGCACATTCACATATATAGTGTGCCACGACATTTCAATCATCGGCATTCTTGAAAAAGACCAAAGTAACTCAAAAAGCATGCCTCATATATAACTAGGTCGTTGGACACAGGAATATGCTACGACGGAACCGTAAGCCAAGTAGGATGCACAACACCTGGACTTGTGCATAGCACAAGGCTTACAATCCCGTCGCAGCACATTCACATATATAGTGTGCCACGACATTTCAATCATCGGCATTCTCTAAAAAGACCAAAGTAACTCAAAAATAATGCCTCATATATAACTAGGTCATTGGACACAGGAATATGCTACGTTGGATCTGTAAGCCAAGTAGGATGCACAACATCAGGACCTGTGCATAACACAAGGCTTACAATCCCATCGCAGCACATTCACATATATAGTATGTCACGACATTTTAATCGTCGGCATTATTCTCGAAAAAGACCAAAGTAACTCGAAAAGAATGCCTCATATATATACATAGGTCGTTGGACACAGGAATATGCTACGACGGAACAGTTAGCCAAGTAGGATGCACAATACCTGGACTTGTGCATATCACAAGGCTAACTATCCCGTCGTAGCACATTCACATATATAGTGTGCCACGACATTTCAATCATTGGGATTAGTCTCGAAAAAGACCAAAGTAACTTAAAAATAATGCCTCATATATATATACATACATAGGTCGTTGGACACAGGAATATGCTACGACGGAACGGTGAGCCAAGTAGGATGCACAAGACCTGGACTTGTGCATATCACAAGGATCACAATCCCGTCGTAGCACATTCACATATATAGTGTGCCACGACATTTTAATCATCGGCATTCTCGAAAAAAGTCTAATAAAGTAAGGAAAAAAGAAGGACCAAAGTGAGCAAAGGACCAAAGAGTAAGCAAAAACACCAAGCATTGATTCATATATAATAATAATAAGCAAAAGAAGTAAGCGATGATTCATAAACCTAATAAGATAAGTAGTAGCATGTACACTTGTCCACACACACACAAAGGTCATCTATAGTTTGGAACTACAACTAGGCAAACATCAAGCCTTCTGGCTCGGCTCGGGGAACAGGAGAACGCCTTGTCTTGTCATGAACTTCCTATAGTCACCTGTATCTCTAGGCGATCTTCTATGTCACGGTTATTCGGGATATTTTCTCCATAGAAGATACCCCCCCCCCCAAAGTCATGACATCACGAAAGATGATTGCCCCAAACTACTGCTGGATGCGATACATCTCTTATCTAATATCTGAATCAGTGATCTTGGCCTTGGCTTCGGCCCACTGTTTGAGATGATCTGTCAGCGTAGAATTCTGCTGGTCTAGTAGGAACGCCCTCATTTAATGGAGTGCGTAGTAGGCTTCCTTCTTACTGCCTTCCGGCTGCTTCACGCAGGGGAACTCCGTTACGTGGTTGAAGACGTGCCTGCCGAACTTGACCTTCGTACGCACGAAGGTGGTGCCTGCCGTCGAGGCATAGCCAGTGAGAGCATCATCCAGAACTTCCTTGATCTTGTCATAGTTTTTCGTCTATTCTAGACTCCCCGAGTCGAAATACGTGGCGTGCGAATGCTTCGGCAATAAGGAGATGAGCGTGTAGTGTTCATCTCTGCGCAAAAAATTCAAATGGAATGTGTGGGAAAAAGAATGATGATAATCTAATAAAGCCAATCGATGGTGGCGAGTGAATAATGACTTACTCAGGAAAGTAAGGCACTATAATGTATTCCTTTGTCTTGTTCACCACGAAGATTCTTTTTAGGTACGAGGCCACAATATGTCATTCTGTGGCGCTTCCCAAGTAGCCGTCACGCATGTAATAGGGGTCCACTATAGCGATGCCCGGTGTGTTCTCTCTAATGATCTGCATGGCCAGGCTGAGAGAAAACAGGCGGACCATGGTATAGTGCAGCGGGTATAGGTGGAACATATTGAAGATGTCGTCAAACTGCAGGAAGAACATATCATGGGGGAATTGTCGACGAAGCCCAAGCCTGGTGGCACCTTAACCACGAATACCGGGTGCGAGGGATCTTTCTCCGCCAGAAGGCGTCTCTCTACCATTAGCACACCATCATGCACACTCTTCAGTTCCGAACTGGCGAGCCTCCACAAATTCTTAGGTAGCATGGGCTCACCCGCCACATGAATCCTCCACATAATACCCTCAGGTCTTGGTGGCCCGTCCCGAAACCTGATCGGATTCGCAGTTGACGCCACCGGTTGGCTCGAGCTGCTAGATTTTCTTTTCCTAGCCTTTTTCCTTTTGGAGAGCGGGCAGGCACCGCAATCTGAGCATCGACTGCCCTATGTAGTGTGTCAGGGCTTAGAATAAAGGGCCGGTTGGTTGTATCAGTTGGCTCTGTGAAGGCGCAAGCTGGAGGCATCTCCTGAGAACCAAACAGACGCTTGGTGATAGTGGGTTTCTCTGTGGGGCCACCAGCTGGGTCTTCGATGCTAAACTGGGTGTTGAAGAAGTGATCATTCCAGTCTTCATCGTCCTCGGCCGAATCATGCGCCATGTGCATATCATCAACATGATCATCCGACCCACCGCGTGGAGGTGACGGCGAGGGCGGTAAGGGGGCCTTGCCACCGCTTGTCAGCCGCATGACAAAGTGCTGTTGTCTGTGGTGTGATGGCCCCTGCCGTCCCCAAACGGATCATGCTCTTTGGCCATTGCAAGAATAAGCCGAAGCAACTTCTAAGGACAGTCGGCTCGTCTTCATCCGCTCCTGGGGGTTGAATGGGAGGTTCCAGGTCGTCCTAACCCCTTAGCACCCGACTAATTTTAACCTTGTGCACGCTATCTAGCATAGGCCTTGAGTGGAATGTGCACTACAAGGGTTTAACGATGGTACCCTTGGCAACATCCCTCATCTCGTTGTTCACGTAGCATAAGAGAGTGCAAGGAACATTCGTCTGTGGAAAACATGTATGGCATCGTCAGAGAGATGCCATAAGAGTAATAGATGGCGTGAAAGGCGGTAAAGCAATTTGTTTACCGTGATGGCGTCGAGATCGTCTAATGTCGAGGCATTGCAGACGACGACGAGCGTACAAGAGACGGAGGGGTTGCTTCATGGCACGGTGCGGACCGCCGGTGTATTCTCCCTACTGGGTGCTTGGAGCTCCGGTGCCACCACGATGATGGCAGGGGGGTCACCAACATGTCCGATGCCGCGGTGATGGCAGGAGGAGTCACCAACACTTCTGGCGTCGTGGTGCTAGCGGGCAGAGTCACGAACACATAATTCGCCTAATTTGTCGGCGCCGTGTTGTTCGAGTGGATGCTGACCATGCTTGGAATTGGGCACGGCCCTTGTCGACCACCCGCACTCCAGTTTGCTATTGACTCCACCAAGGTAGGTAGGATGGACGTGAGGGTGATTGCCAGGTTGTCTTGGACGATCTACGGGATCTGCGCCACTTGTTCCTTAAGTTCTTGAACCTCGTGGTTTTCCTCCTCGCTCCTTCCCGACGATGCTACACGTGTCCTTGGCGGTGGACCAAAATGATCCACCCAATTCTTACCCCTGAGGCCGGCTAGACAGCCAGCCGACGACGGCTTCCTCAGAACCGGCACTATTTTCTTGGCCAGGTTCATCGCCCTCTTAAAAGGGTTATCCCACCGGGTGGCCACCGTCAACCCCTAGGATGAGGAACCCTGGGATCCATGACTAGCAACAATATACTCCTCCTGCAGAAGAAGTAATAGTGAACCGTTTAGAAACCAGACTTCATCGATTAGAATGCAATCGAGTTGATCCATGGTAATTAAATTACTTACCACAATTTCCTCGAATTCCTTCACCACGGGATCCGTGGTGAGTTGTTTGGTTTTTGGGTCCACATGGTAACGGGCCCTGATGAAGTTTCGAAGCTGCCCCTTTTCGAATTTTGCAAAGGGGTTAGATATCCCCTTAGCTCTATACTCATCGTCCTCCTTATCCCATTTGGCCTCTATGGTTCTGTATCCACTAGATCCGAGATGGTGATGACCTATATTCATCGCCTGCAACACCTTTCCCCGATTACTCTTGGCCAGGGCTCTTTCAGATTCACACCTCTCCTTGAACTCTCGGAACTGATCTTCGGTGATCTATGGGTCAATCTTCTGGATCTCCTCGAGACTTTTGCCTTCTTTATAGATCTTCTTCTTTATCCGGGTTCTCCAGCTGGCCAGGGTGGTGCTCATCTTTGTGAGGGCGGATTTGTTTACTTCATTCCCATGATAATTTGCGTTCTGATACTCAGCGGGGAACTTGTATCTTGCATGCAGCTTCTCGAAGAGGAGTGTGCGCAAGTGGCCATTATCTTTATGCTGGAGATTCTCGGTGTTGATCGAGATAGTTATCCGGGTGATCACCACCACTTTCCCACCGTACCTCTGATGAGAAGGCCCAAAGGAACCCCTATTGGGCTCACTTCGGTAATTTCCTCTCAGACGGTGCCGACCGTGTTCGGGCGCCATTCCTTCTACTTCTTCTTCTTATTAGGAGTATTGCTACCACTCCCTGTGCCCTCGCCGCCATCACTGGTTTCATCATCCGCCATTCCTTCGTCTTCTTCCTCCGCGTCTTCCATCGCATCGTCCTTGCTCTCTGAAGGATGGTATTCTTCATCGTCTTCTAGTCGCTAGGCCGCCTCCCAGAATGTCAATTATTTATTTGGAGGTCCGAGTCCTTCAGCGTTGATGCGCTTAGAACATCCAGCCTCGTCGTTGTCACACATCTTTGCACTAATAAAAAATAAATAATTGGTTAGTAATAAAGTGTACGGAAAAATCCGGCATGACCTTTGCTAATTTTCTTAAACTAGGAGTGCCCAATTTCTGCCGAAACGGAAGTTAATCAACATTCCGGCAAAAATCGGGACTCATTTCATACAAGAACCTGCATACACGACATAATAAAGTGCTTCATATAATCACAAGCACAATTTCAAGTGCTACATGCAAATACAAGCACAAGCACCTGTTATTATAGAAAGCACAAGCACTTGTCATTATAGCAAGCACAAGCACATGTCATTATAGCAAATACAATTTCAAGCACAAGCACCTGTCATTATAGCAAGCAAGCAAATACAACATGAAGATTTTATGACAGGAAGCAAATACAACAACCAAATACATATATAGCAGCACACAAGTTTGTGTACAGCAGTATACATTAAATTGACCTATTGCTAACTACTAACTGCTAACCTACTACTTACCTACAACATCTAAATTGATAGCAACTTACCAACAACAACTAACTTGACAACACACAAGTAGTTAAAAGATAGGTCAATCAGGGCAATCAGGGCAATCAAACTAACTGGACCCACTGCCACCCCAATCAACTTGACCCACTGCCACCTAGAACAGAAACTAGCTAGAGCCTAAACTGGAACAGCACTAAAACAGCACTAAAAACATTTATCGATAACAACATTGATATTCCTATCTAGAATAGAATCTAGCTAAACTGGAACAACACTAAAACCATTCCTTGCTCAAACTTACAAGATGCAAGATTGTCTTACTACTTAAAAAGGATAATTATGCCATGATATTAAACAAAAAAATGTAGCTAGACAGAGACATCTTTTGAACCCTAACTAAACCCTACACCTACACCATATCAACTGAACCCTAACTAAACCCTACTCTGAATCCTAATCATAACCCTAATCTGAATTACCTACTCTGAACCCTAACTGAATTTCCTACTCTGAACCCTAATTGAATTTCCTACTCTGAACCTAAGAACATTTCCTAATATGAATTTCCTACTCTGAATCCTAATCAGTATATCTGCAAACCTAAGAACATTTCCTACTCTAAACCCTAACTGAATTTCCTACTCTGAACCCTACTCTGAATCCTAATCAGAACCCTACTCTGAACCCTAACTGAACCCTAACTGAATGGATGCAACGAGAGGGGAGAGAGGGGGGAGAGGGG
Organism: Avena insularis; assembly: GCA_023614405.1. Lineage (NCBI taxonomy): Eukaryota > Viridiplantae > Streptophyta > Magnoliopsida > Poales > Poaceae > Avena > Avena insularis. The sequence continues at coordinate 214,923,184 of CM042685.1, read as the reverse complement.
AGAGGGCGATGTTCACCTCCAAGACAAGGACAACAACGAGCGCGCGGACAATGAGGGCCTTCTCCTTCATGGACTACACGGCGGCCTCCTCCTCCTCCTCGAACGTGCGGCGGCCTCCTCCTCCTCGAGCAATGGTGACCTCCTCCTCGACGGATCGGCAGCGACTGTGACCTCCTCCTCCATGGAACGAGTGCGCGAGCAAGGCGGCCTCCTCCTCCTCCTGGCATGGCAGCCTCCTCCTCCTCTTGGCTGGTGAGGCGCGCGTCGATGCGGATGGGATGCAGCGGCGGCGCGTCGATGGGAGATGGCTCAATCTGTGTCTGAGGACGATGGGTAGGATAGGGACGTCGACGTGGCGAGTTGACTAGTCCTACCCACTTAGGCGTAGCGCACCCTTGCCAAGTGCACTGCGCTACGCCTAAGTGGGTAGGACTAGTCAGATAAGAGGGCGGCCACCCCTCTAGTTAACACTAGCACTGCCCTATCCCACTGGTTCCACCCACTGCTCTATTCTAAACCTATGAGCACCCAGGTTCGAATCCTGGTGCCCACCTTTTTTATTTTTATTTTAAAAATACTTTTAAATGTTCCAAAAAATGCCCAAAAGTGGTGATATATGCCATAAAAGTTTTGTTTTGTTTTTAAAATACTTTTAAATATTCCAAAAATGCCCAAAAGTGATAATATATGTCATAAAAGTGGTACAAATATGATTCAAATATGTCATAATAATTTGTCCATGATACAAATATGTCATAATAATTTGTCCATGAATATTACAATCTTTTTCGACCACGCGTTTTACAATATTTTTAGAGCTAGCGTTTTACAATCTTTTTCCCTTCTTTGTCACGGTTGAATAATTTAGCCTCGGCACTTTAATGTTTATTCTTTCGAACGGGCTACCTTTTTTGGGTAGGGTTGTCCTTTTTCTTCTTGTGATGTATGTTGCTGCATCGTAGTCGTCGTCATCTTTAATCTTTGGATCGTCATACTGGTCGAAGTCTTGCTCGTTGGCGACTCCATCCATTCCGATGATGTTTCTTTTTACTCTCCTCACGACAACATGGCTAGGATTTGTTGGGTCGGTAATGAATAAACATTGGTCCACTTTGGTAGCCAGTACCCATGGTTCATTTTTCGCGGCCATGTTCGCACCGGCGGCCTTGGATTTGGCTGCTTCGGGTATAACCATGGTTTTGAAATACCGGTCTTCTCTTTTGACGCTATTTGCCCATCTGACATGGAACATCGGCACCTTTTCTCCATAGTAGTCGAGCTCCCAGATATCCTTGATCCTTCTGTAGAATCTTTCCTTCACGTTGTCATCGGTGTAGAATTCCGACGTTACGCCTGAGTTCTGATAATCACACTTGTTGTCCTTTTCCTCCGTGTAGAATGTGTAGCCGTTGATATCATATGCCTGATAGGTCACTAGGTTTTGCATGGGTCCGTGCGATAAGGTGAATATGATCTTTTCCATGTCAGAAGAATGCGATCGCGGGGAATTATCAAGGAGCGTCTGCCTAAACCAACGCGTGAAATCTGAGTTATGCTCTTTGATTATTTCTCCCTGTGTCCTCTGTATGCCTCGGTCACTGTACTTCTTCTCGATTAACCTTTTGTGCTTCTGTACCCAAGGATCGACCAGTTCTAAATGCTGTAGCGCGACGAGGTTTGCTCGATCAAAGTCTGCGCATCGACAATCGAAGTCTGCATGCAGTACGCGACGACCCTCTCGGTGACCAGATCCGTCGAGTTTGCCAAGGTGCCTGTTGACGGGAAGACCGACGGGGTTCTCGATGTCTAGATAATTCATGCAGAAAGAGATGCACTCTTCGGCTAGAAAGCCCTTGGTTATGCTTCCATCTGGACGGGACCTATTGCGAACGTATCCTTTGATGTGTCCATTCATCCTTTCGAACGCCATCTTGCTGCGGAGGAACATCGGCCTGAGTTGGACAATGTCCTCCACGACATGTACCAGCAGATGCACCATAATGTCGAAGAATGCGGGCGGGAAGTATACCTCAAGCTCGCATAGTATCACCACGATCTCCTCCTGTAGCCTCCCGAGCTGATTCACGCCAATCGACTTCCTAGAGATGACGTAGAAAAACTTGCAGAGGCCAAACAACGTTTCACGGACATGCTCGTCCATGATCCCTCTTAGTGCAACCAGAAGTACCTGCGACATTAGCACGGCATAGTCCTGAGACTTCATGCCACTGAACCTCTGCTTCGCCTCATCTAGGTATCTGCTTATCTTGCCCGCGTAGTAGTAAGGAAATTTGACTCCTAGAAGGCACTTGAAAAACTATTTGATCTCATCCTGGCTTAGAGTGAAGCAAGAAGGAGGGCAGTAATATTCGTTCTTCTTGATCTTTTTACCCTTCCGATGACCTTGTGTCGCCTCTGACTCATGATCATCGTCATCTTCCTGATCATCTGGAGTAGTGCGTCCTCCGTGAAGCTCCTTCCGGATCCCCATGAATATCAGGTTGTTCCTTGGTTTCTGACCATCGTTTGTCCTATCTGGCATGTTGATTATGGTGGCAACCAGACTCTCACACACGTTTTTTGTGATATGCATGATGTCAAGGCTATGAGGCGTGCGGAGAAACTTCCAGTATGGCAACTCCCAGAAAACAGACCTTGTTTTCCATACCTTCAAAGCCATGTCGCCTTTTGCCTCTTTCGCTTCTTTCCAGGCTTAGGACAATCTTTCCAGTTTTTCAGCAATTCTTCCACTTCTTCGCTGCTCCTCCGCTCTAGGATTCCTCGGGTCTCGGATTTGCCATCGAACAGGTCTCCATGTTTTCTCCATGGATCATTCTTGCCGAGCCACCTCCGGTGTGCCATGAACACGGTTTTTGAAGACCCTGTATCTTTCTCTAGTTGGAGATAGCTTGTGTTATCCATGCACCTAACGCATGAGGAGAATCCTTGGATAACCTGCCCCGAGATATACCCGCAACCTGGATAGTCTTGCACCGTAGTGACCAACGTGGCTCTCATAGTGAAATAGTCTTGTGCGACGGCGTTGTAAGTATTGGCTCCAGATTCCCATAACGTGGCTAGCTCCTCTTTCAACAGCCCGAGATACAAATTGATGTCGGTACCAGGTTGTTTCGGCCCTTGAATTAGCATACTCATTTGTATGTACTTCTTCTTCATGCACAGCCATGGAGGGAGGTTGTACATCCATACAAACACAGGTCAAGTGCTATGTGTGCTTCTCTAGCTACCGAACAGATTGAGTCCATCCGTGCTCGCACCAAGACTGATGTTCCTCGCATCTCCACCGAATTCTAGGAATTCAAGGTCCAATGCTTTCCACTGGCTAGCATCTGAAGGGTGCGTTAGCAGCTCGTCCTTTTTGGGGTCATCGTCATCTCCTGGCTTCTTCCTTTCCGCATTCCATCGCATGAGCTTCGCTTCCTTAGGGTCCACGAAATAGCACTGCAGACAAGGAGTGATAGGAAAGTACCGTACCACTTTTCGAGGTGCTTTCTTCCCTTTCTTGTATCGACTCACGCTGCACACCGGACATGTGGTTTTCTCCGTGTCCTCGCCCCGATAAATGATGCAATCGTTGATGCATATGTGGTATCTAATGTGCGATAGATCGAGAGGACAAACGATTTTCTTGGCATCCTCGATACTAGTTGGACAAGTATTCCCCTCCGGGAGACGATCGTGCCAGAATACCATCATATCGTCGAAGCTTGCTTCGCTCAATTTGTGTTTTGCCTTCGTCTCCATAGCCCTGAGTGTTACATTCAACCGGGTATCCTCGGGCCTGCATCCTTCATACAATAGAGTAACCGCGTCTTTCTCAAGTTGCGCAAGCTTGGCTTTCTCTCTAGCGGGCGCATGGCGTTACTAAATGCGCTTGAGAAGCAGCTCTTGCACATAAGGGTCATGCACCCAGCCTGACGTTGTTCCATCGTCGTCTGCTCCTCCGACATCTAGATCATCATCATCCCGGTCTGCTTCCGCACCTTCACCATCTCTAGGAGACTCTTCATCATTTCGCCCGTCCTCGCCATGATGATCATTGTCATGTTTCCCACCTTCACTGTCTCCATCGTCTTCGTCATCGCTTATCCAACGAGTGTATCCATCCACGAAACCATGGCGGAACAGGTGCGCATGTAGATTCCCGGAATCTGGGTCGATCAACCAGTTGAGTTTGCATCTTCTGCACGGACATCTTATCTCTGTCTTGTTATTTCATATCATGTCGACCGTCACACATTTCAAAATTCTGGCCACAATTCATTCGCTCATTATGAGGACCATTTTTGCCTGCACGGTGTACACGGTACAATTAGAAGTTTATTAGAACCACATAATCAATTCATGCATGCAATGGTCAATAGAAAATTTCGGCATGACCTATCCTAAAATAAGGACCTTTGCAAAATGCCAAAGTCTTGCCAAAATGGAAATGAATCAACATTTTGGCAAAAAAATGGTAACTCATTCACACACAAACACAAGAGAGAGAGGCTGATCCATACACATGAACATATCATCCTCTCCATACACACATGCATGAGAATCTCGATCCTCTCCATATACACACATGCATGAGCATCGATCCTCTCCATATACACACATGAGCATCGATCCTCTCCATACACACATGAACACATACTTACATGGACAACTTACCGAGATGAGAGACCGATCGCGAGAAGATGGAAAGGAGAGGTGTGCGCGAGACCGGAGAGCTTCCTCTATTATGTATGTAACATCCAAGGCAAGTTCTACATGCAAAAAATGGTGAATGGGTGGAGAAATTGAGGTGGGAAGGAGAAGTATCCCGACTATATCTAAGGAGGAAGAAGGAGGGGAAAGTGAAGTGTGGGTGGTGGATGATCACATGTGCATAAAGTGGAGCTGCCAAAAAATGGTCGACACATCCGTGGCACACATGGCCCTAGTGCGCCACAAGCATTAAAAGCAACCGTGGCGCACATGCCAGAGTGCGCCACGGATGTGTTTCCCCATTTACGGAGCAGAGGGGGCTTAACATAGGCGTAGCGCACTTTGTCGTGGTGGTATCACGGCATATGCCATGGGTAGGCTAAAGTTGGGGCCGATGGACGTGGAGGAATCCGGGGAGGGATGATGCAGTGAAGACCGCACTCGTATGAACAAAGAGAAATACAATGTATCTAGGATTGAGGCTCTCATGTGGAGATACCACATCTTCCTCTACATCTAATCTCTTATAATCTTGCCATACTTGTGGCTACAATCATGCTCCTTGAGCTGTATCTCCTATGCCTCTATCTAGATCTCGCTGTGAGAGTGGAGGAAGAAGAAGAAGGAGAGCTCCTATTGAGCAGAGAGGGGAGGAGCCCTTCGGGGGCCTCTCCTTGAACGATCCCCCTGGTGCTCCTTATAAAGGGGAGCCCAGGGGACAAATCTTGTTCCCCACGATTGGTATCTAGGCAGCATATTCTCGGCATCTTCTGGAGATGCTCAGCATATGCCTTGGCATCTTTGAAGATGCCCGGGCATATTCCCTAGCATCTTATTAGATGCCAAGGGCATATTCCATATGCCATGTGCTAGTCTGAGCCATGGGCATCCCAAGACCGGCACAATACTTGCTTAGCTTGGCTTGGCTTGATGGTGAATCATTATAGATGTCAAGAGTGCGTCTGGAGGTGAATAAGGAGACGTACAAGGCCATATGATTCGGCCCAGACGCCCCAAACGGAGTGGCAGCTCGGCCTTAAGCCAGGTTGATTTGTCCTGGCCCTACAAAGGCCCAGCCGAATACTCTCTTCTGGCCGAATTAAGCAAATTGGCCCTGCCGGATCATCTTGATTTAGCCCAGCCGGAGTAGTCCTGGGTGCAGCCCAACTGGGCGAGGTGGATCTGCGCGTGGTGGGCTGGCCGAGTGGAACGAGTCGGCCCAGCCTGGTTCGCTGGCGAGCTTGGCCTGGTGGATCTGATCTGTGTGTTGCGGAGGAGTGGTCCGTGGTGGGCTGGCTCGCCCCAGTGCCGGCCCACCCGGGGGAGCTCGGCTTGGCAAGCGTCAGTGGGGGATGTCACGGTGTTCTGCTCCGCGGTGGGCCGACCTTGGTCTCTACCGGCCCATCTGGGGGATGATGCTGGCGGGGGATGTAGCTTCAAAGCAGGGACGGGGTGTCAAGGCTAGCTCGGCGGGAGTCCTGGCAAGATTCGTTGTGGTTGACTCGGTCTATGGCGTTGGGTGATTCAGCATGGAGCGGCGAGGTTCGTCGGCCCGTGGTGGGCCGAATGAAGTCAGTTCGGCCCACCCGGGAAACTTTGTTGCTGTGGTGCTTGTTTAGTTCGGGATCTGGGCCGAGTTTGTGTATTCCTCCTCTTCTATTTAATAATTCGGCCCGGGGGAAACTAAACAGGGCCGAGTTTGCCTTTAGTCGGCCCAGTTTCGGTTTTACTTCTTCTTTTACTTATTCTATCTATGCTTTTTGTATCTAATTGAATAATGCAATGCTCTATTGAAGTACTTGACTCACTAACTCTGGGGTACCTGGGTTATATCCCCGACATTAGTCCCCGAGGCTATGTGGGATTCGTAGAATCGCTCATAGACTTTATATTAAGACGTTCCCAGAGTTGTCTTATGACTCTTATCCTCTTGGTTATATACTTCTTTTTCACACAACCCTTTTGGGCAAGTTTTAGACTTCTGGCCTTCTTGGGCACTGTTCTTTTAACCCCATTGGGTAAGTTATGAGTTCTGGCCTTCTTTGGCACTGCTCTTTCAACCCCATTGGGTAAGTTATGAGTTCTGGCCTCCTTGGGCATTGCTCTTTTAACCCCATTGGGTAAGTTATGAGTTCTGGCCTTCTTTGGCACTGCTCTTTTAACCCCATTGGGTAGGTTATGAGTTTTGGCCTTCTTTGGCACTGCTCTTTCAACCCCATTGGGTAAGTTATGAGTTCTGGCCTTCTTTGGCACTGCTCTTTCAACCCCATTGGGTAAGTTATGAGTTCTGGCCTTCTTTGGCATTGCTCTTTTAACCCCATTGGGTAAGTTATGAGTTCTGGCCTTCTTTGGCACTGCTCTTTTAACCCTATTGGGTAAGTTATGAGTTATGGCCTTCTTTGGCACTGCTCTTTTAACCCCATTGGGTAAGTTTTAATCTGAGTCATCTGTTTCCAAATCCGAGTTATTTTACTCAGAATTGACCAATGTCTTGAATCTGACTCACATCCGAGGTATATGACTTAAGTCCGAGTCATCTGACTCAAATCCGAGGTATATGACTCAAATCCGAGTCATCTGATTCCAAATCCGAGTTACTTTACTCAATTTTGACTTACATCTCAAATCTGAGTCATCTGACTCAACTCCGATGTATATGACTCAAATCCGATTCATCTGATTCCAAATCCGAGTTACTTTACTCAATTTTGACTTACATCTCAAATCTGAGTCATCTGACTCAAATCCGAGGTATATGACTCAAATCTGAATCGTCTGATTCCAAATCCGAGTTACTTCACTCAATTTTGACTTACATCTCAAATCTAAGTCATCTAACTCAAATCCGAGGTATATGACTCAAATTCGAATCATCTGATTCCAAATCCGGGTTACTTTACTCAATTTTGACTTACATCTCAAATATGAGTCATCTGACTCAAATCCGAGGTATATGACTCAAATCCGAATCATCTGGTTCCAAATCCGAGTTACTTTACTCAATTTTGACTTACATCTCAAATCTGAGTCATCTGACTCAAATCCGAGGTATATGACTCAAATCCGAATCGTCTGATTCCAAATCCGAGTTATCTATTTGCCAAGATATAACTTGATTTGGCGTGATGATGTTAATTTTCCTTCGATATGGATCCGAGATATAGATCCGAGATTAAGTTTTGGGATATGATAATAGGGCTAACCGCTGAGAGATCTGATTCGAGATGTAGATATGAGATATAGATTCGAGATATGGTAAGCTGGCAAATAGTCATCCGAGATATGGGATAACCTGGCAAGATGGTGAAATATCAATCCGAGTCATAACATAACCTGGCAATCTGGCGAACTGAACAAAGCTTCGGCCCAAATCAGAGATATGATTAGTACGCCGAGTCTGAATACAAATCCGAATTATAATATACCCTGGCAAGCTGAATCAAATGTTAGTCCGAATCAGAGACAAGCTACTGAGCTGAGTTAAAGGTTAATCCGAAGCATAAATAAATTGACTCAAATTATATCTGAATCATCTATAAGCTGGCTGGTAAGCTGAGTTAAAGGATAATCCAAAGCATAAATAAACTGACTCAAATTATGTCTGAATCATAAATAAGCTGACTCAAATTCTATCCGAATTATAAATAGGCTGACTCAAATCTTATCCGAATCATAAATAAGATGACTCAAATTCTATCCGAATCAGCAATAAGCTGGCTGGTGAGCTGAGTTATAGGTCAATTCTAAGCATAGATAAACTGACTCAAAATCTATCTGAATCATAATAGGCTGACTCAAATTCTATCCGAGTTATTAATAAGCTAGTTGGTGAGCCGAGTTATAGGTCAATCCAAAGAATAAATTAACTGACTCAAAATCTATCTGAATCATAAATAAGGTGACTCAAATTCTATCCGAGTTATAAATAAGCTGGCTGGTGAGCTGAGTTACAGGTCAATCCAAAGCATAAATTAACTGACTCAAAATCTATCTGAATCATAAATAAGGTGACTCAAATTCTATCCGAGTTATAAATAAGCTAGCTGGTGAGCTGAGTTACAGGTCAATCCAAAGCATAAATTAACTGACTCAAAATCTATCTGAATCATAAATAAGGTGACTCAAATCATGTCCGAGTTATAAATAAGCTGGCTCAAATACAGATCTAAATCAACATAAATGTTCTCTTAATCCAAAGGTGACTCTACGGATAAGTTGACTAGTCCCCGGGTTAAGTTATTTCTCCCCGGGGTGAAGGATTGAGTGTAGGTGGCTGAGTTATCTGGCATTTATAGTTTACTTGGAGAAGTGTTTGAGTGAGTCTTGCTAAGTCATACCTGCCCTGCTGAGTTACCTGGTACTTACAGTAAGCTTGGAGTAGTGCTTGAGTCCTTCTTGCTGAGTCTTACCTGCTTTGATGAGTCAGACTTGGAGAGCCTCTGCGCTTACCTCTTTGTTCTCTGTTCGCTTGGTGGAGCTGAATGAGCCCTATGAGGAAGAAGTTGATGAACATGCTCCCGTCCGGATGGAAACCCAACCAACACCACTAAAAGGCCCCACGGTGGGCGCCAAATGTCGTGGTGGTATCACGGCATATGCCATGGGTAGGCTAAAGTTGGGGCCGATGGACGTGGAGGAATCCGGGGAGGGATGATGCAGTGAAGACCGCCCTCGTATGAACAAAAGAGAAATAAAATGTATCTAGGATTGAGGCTCTCATGTGGAGATAACACATCTTCCTCTACATCTAATCTCTTATAATCTTGCCATACTTGTGGCTACAATCATGATCCTTGAGCTGTATCTCCTATGCCTCTATCTAGATCTCTCTGTGAGAATGGAGGAAGAAGAAGAAGGAGAGCTCCTATTGAGCAGAGAGGGGAGGAGCCCTTCGAGGGCCTCTCCTTGAACGATCCCCCTGGTGCTCCTTATAAAGGGGAGCCCATGGGACAAATCTTGTTCCCCACGATTGGTATCTAGGCAGCATATTCTCGGCATCTTCTAGAGATGCTCAGCATATGCCTTGGCATCTTTAAAGATGCTCGGGCATATTCCCTAGCATCTTATTAGATGTCAAGGGCATATTCCATATGCCATGTGCCAGTCTGAGCCATGGGCGTCCCAAGACCGGCACAATACTTGCTTAGCTTGGCTTGGCTTGATGGTGAATCATTATAGATGTCAAGAGTGCGTCTGGAGGTGAAAAATGAGATGTACAAGGCCATATTATTCGGCCCAAATGCCCCAAACGGAGTGGCAGCTCGGCCTTAAGCCAGGTTGATTCGGCCTGGCCCTACAAAGGCCCAGCCGAATACTCTCTTCTGGCCGAATTAAGAAAATTGGCCCTGCCGGATCATCTTGATTTAGCCCAGCCGGAGTAGTCCTGGGTGCAGCCCAACTGGGCGAGGTGGATCTGCGTGTGGTGGGCTACCCGAGTGGAACGAGTCGACCCAGCCTGGTTCGCTGGCGAGCTTGGCCTTGTGGAGTTGATCTGTGTGCTGCGGAGGAGTGGTCCGTGGTGGGCTGGCTCGCCCCAGTGCCGGCCCACCCGGGGGAGCTCGGCTTGGCAAGCGTCAGTGGGGGATGTCGCGGTGTTCTGCTCCGCGGTGGGCCAACCTTGGTCTCTACCGGCCCATCCGGGGGATGATGCTGGCGGGGGGATGTAGCTTCAAAGCAGGGACGGGGTGTCGAGGCTAGTTCGGCGGGAGTCCTGGCAAGATTCGTTGTGGTTGACTCGGTCTATGGCGTTGGGTGATTCAGCGTGGAGCGGCGAGGTTCGTCGGCCCGTGGTGGGCCGAATGAAGTCAGTTCGGCCCACCCGGGAAACTTGCTTGCTGTGGTGCTTGTTTAGTTCGGGATCTGGGCCGAGTTTGTGGATTCCTCCTCTGCTATTTAATAATTCGGCCCGGGGGAAACTAAACAGGGCCGAGTTTGCCGTTAGTCGGCCCAGTTTCGGTTTTACTTCTTCTTTTACTTATTCTATCTATGCTTTTTGTATCTAATTGAATAATTCAATGCTCTATTGAAGTACTTGACTCACTAACTCTGGGGTACCTGGGGTTATATCCTCGACACACTTGCCTCATGTGCGTTACGGCTATCCCTAACAACTGTAGCGCACTGACCGCATGTGCGCTACGGGTATGTGGCATGCGGATGGCAGGCCCCTAGCCCACACACATCTGTGGTGCACATACCCCATGTGTGCCATGGTTGTTCTAGTTACTAGTAGGGCACTCCCCACAGGTGAGCCACGCCTATTTTACCCGTGGGGCACTTCAACCACGTGAGCCACGGATGTGCGGATTACCTATAGCCCTTTTCCTAGTAGTGTAATACCAATCATATTGACCTGGAAGAATGTCCTGGTAGTTACTACACCAATATGTATGATTGAATCAAGGAAAATGCAAAGGATCCCTCTTACTTTGAGAAAGCGTTGGAAGATGCTGATACGTCCAATTTTCATCACCATTCTATATCATAATTTTCCTCTATTCATTGATATATGTCTTATTATGAGGTATTAGTTATGTCTTTTCCACTGTTTTTGCATGTTGGATGATTCTTGGAGGATGGACTATCGGAGTCTGGATTCTGATGGAAAAAGAGGTGTTTTCATGAAATTTCGCGAAGATCAGAAAAATACCAGAAAAATATTGGAAAATTATATTTTCTCAGAAGACGGAGGAAGCCAGAAGGGTAGGCGTAGCTGGGCCACAGGGGGCCACACCCCCTAGGCGCGGGTCCCACCTGGGCCGCGCCTAGGGCAGGAGTGGCCCACCTGTCCGGCTCTCGACTCCGCCCTCTCGCCTATATCTTCCTCACGGAACCCTAATACCAGGGGAATGACCATAGAAAGATTTTCGCCGCCTCTGCGGGGCAGAAAACACCGAGAGAGAAAGATCTCTTTGGCAGACAGATTTCTGCCGGGGAAATTCCTTCCCGGAGAGGGGAGATCATCGCCATCAACACCATCATCAAGCTAGACTTCATCGTTATCATCATCATCCATGCCATCATCTCCACCAGCACCATCATCACCACTCCGTCCCAATGTAACAATCGTGTTGGATATTGCTTTAGTTCTTAGGGGAAACTTTCACAGTGTTAATTACAATTGTAGTTGATGCTTGTGAGTGGAACCATTGGATTATTGTTTATGTTCAGATTGTTATCCATTACCATATCATATTTCATCTTGATCCATATGATGTCTCGTGAGTAGTTCATTTAGTTCTTAAGGACATGGGAGAAGTCATGTTGTTATTAGTGGATTTGTGTTGAGTTATTATTCAATGGTTTAGTATTTAAGGTGTGGTGCTATTCTTCTAGTGGTGGAATGTGAACGTCGACTACATGATACTTCACCATTTATGGGCCTAGGGGAACGCATTGTGTATTTGGCTACTAATTGTTGGGTTGCCGGAGTGACAGAAACCTGAACCCCCGTTAGGACACCTTTGCATAAGGGAGTGTAGGATCTCAGAGTTTAAGGTTGTGGTTAGGTTTATATATTAATTACTTTCCTGTAGTTGCGGATGCTTGCAGGGGATTTAATAACAAGTATGTATTATTCCATGTAAGGTCGGTACATTAGCACAGGTCACCCACACAACACTTACAACACCAAAGAAGAGTACTCAGCTATTTGAAGCGAAAGCACTTGACAGAATTCCCATGTGTCCTCGAGAACGTCTGGTCCTTATAAGTATTTCCACCGTCTTGTCCTTTGCTAAGAAAGGATTGGGCCACTGCTGCGTATGTTCTTTGTCTTTATTACTTGCACTTTGTTTTGTTGCTTTATCAGAAAACCCCTAAAAATCCATTTGCTAAGTATTTACAGAGATTTCCTGCTCCATACCACTAGTCAACACCTTCTGCTCCTCGTTGGGATCGACACTCCTATTTATCGAAAGTACTGCGATACACCCCCTATACTTATGGGTCATCAAGACTATTTTCCGGCGCCATTGCCGGGGAGTGAAGCGCTATTGAAGAGTGGAACTGGTAAGGGAAACTTCTACTGTGAGTATTGCTTTTTGTTTCAGTTTGTTACATTGTTTCCAATATGGATAACCCACTTGGTTTCCTATTTGGGAAAACTACTACCACTATTAGGGTAGTAGATGAACCACCACCTATGGAGATAGATCCTTTTAAGATACCTACAAGTATTGTTGATCGTGTTATGGATCATTATTATTTAGGGGATGGAACTGCCCATCCTGGTAATCATTTGCTTTTTATCCATGAATTATGCGGGTTGTTTAAGTGTGCAGGTATCACAACTGAATAGGTGAATAAGAAGTTACACTCTATATCCTTGAAAGGGAGAGTTGAAGAATGGTATAAGCCGCTGAAGAATGGACAATCCATGGAATGGGAGGAAATGGCATCTCTCTTTTATTCTAAATTCTATCCTCCCAGTGAGATTCATAAGGATAGAAATCTGATATATAACTTTTGGCCTCGTGATGGAGAGAGTACATCTCAAGCTTGGGGGAGATTGAAGTTACTAATGCTTAAATGTCATATTCATGAACTCCCTAACAATATTATTATCAATAAGTTTTATGCTAGGCTTTCTCTTCATGATAAAGCTTTACTAGATGCTTCTTGTTCTGGATCATTCACACATATAAAGGAAGAAGCTAAATGGGATCTCCTACACTGTATTCAAGAGAACACTGAAGCATGGGAGAATGACAAAGGAAGAAAGTCAGATATAAACTATGGTTATGAATGCACAAAATCTTTTATGGGAACTGATGACTTCCGTGATATTAGTAATGAGTTTGGTCTTGATTCCCAAAGTATTGCCAACTGTTTTAAAGCCTTTGCCTCTTACATAGAAATTCCCAAGAAGAAGTGGAATAAGTGGCATGCTCCTTATAAAGATGTTGTTAGTCATGTTCCTGTTAGAAGCACTAAAGTTTGTTATACTAATCATATTGTGCCTGAACCTTATGTTGAGAAAATACCTTTCCCAGCTAAGGTAAAGGAGTATTCTATGATGATTAGTGCAAATAGAAAAAGTGCAAAGAAAACTGTGGAGCCTGATGAGCAATTGAATATTGAACCTGTGGTAGCTATTGTGAAAGACTCTGTCACTAGAAATATAGAGGATGGGCACATTGTCTTCTGTGAAGACGCTTCTAATATTATCTCCCATCCTAGCAAGGCTAGAAAAGCTAGTGTTCATGTGCTTTCTGTTAAAATTGGTGATCATTGCTACTATGGTTTATGTGATATTGGTGCTAGTTCTAGTGCTATTCCTTATGAGCTTTACAGGGAAATTATGCATGAAATTGGTCCTTCTGAGCTTGAGGACATTGATGTGGTTATTCACCTTAAGGAAACCATTTGCCCTATTGGTATTGTAAGAGATGTGGAGGTTCTCTGTGGTAAGATTAAGTATCCTGCTGATTTTCTAGTACTTAATTCAGCAGCTAGTAAAACTTGCCCTATCATTTTTGGTAGACCTTTCTTGAACACTTGTGGAGCTATTATAGATTGTAAGAAGGAAAAAGTTTTAACTAAGTTTGATGGAGATTCTTATGAGTTTAATTTTTCCAAATTTGCTAAAGCTCCTTGCGAAAATAGCTTGCCTAATAAAGATTTCAGGATGGAACAACTTGCTTCTATTGATCCAGTTTATGACCTTGGACCTCTTTTTGGTGACTGTAAGTATGATCATTCTGATGATAAAGTTGTTGCTAGTGACAGTTATATTGTCAACTTTATTCAAAGTTCTACTGAAGGTTATTATGAGAGAGGGAAACATGGTTTTATGCATCTCAATAATGTTAAGTTTTCCCGTTTTATGTTGAAAGCTTTGAAGTTGCATTTGTTTTGTCTTCCTATGCTAATGGCTTTTTGTTTCAACAATTTGTTTTCTCATGATACTCCCATGCATAGGAAGTGGGTGAGACTCAAATGTATTGGTTATTTGCTTCTTGATGCTCTTTTTCACTCCAGATATATATCTCCTATGTGAGCATCTTTGAAAGTTTCAAGCCTAACTTTAAGGCATTAAAGAAAAGTACTTGTTGGGAGATAACCCAAGAGCTTGGTTGAGTCTTGGAAGTTATTACCTGTGTAATAACCGCTCCTTATCCTTTTTGTTTTGGTTTTTGTGTCAAGTTCAACTACTTTTGTGAAGTAGAGGAGTTGTGAAAAGTGGCTGTCCTGGGACAGATTTTTGTGCTGCATTGTAAAAATTCATGACGGATCTCAGTACGTCGGATGGAGCTGTATTTTTCTGTGATTGTTATCCAAGTTGTTACCCAACTTTCATTAGTTCTTCACTTTTTGATTTGAGCAACAGAAGGTTTTCGAAAAAATCAATCTTTACCTGCTGGTCTGTTTTGACAGATTTTTGTCATCATTTGCATGTTCCTCTTACCAGAAGCCTTTGTTTTGATGGATTTCAGTTGAAGTGTGAACCTAAAGGTTAATTGTTTTTGCTTACACTAATGTTGCCATTGAGATTTGTGTGAGACCTTGTAGGAAAGGAAATTCTAGGAGAAGGAGAAAAGGAGTCTGCAGAGTTCATCTTTGAATAGGTAAAAGTGGTGAAAACAGAAGGTTCGTGAAAGCCTAATATTTTATATTTTTGATGTTTTTAATACATAAGGGAAGTTACGAGACGGAATAGAGGAGGAACTGGAGGCCGGGGAGGCCAAACCCACCCCAGGCATGGGCCCCAGCTGGCCGCGCCTAGAGGGGGTGAGACCATCCCGAGCTCCGTCTCCGCCTCATTTTCGTATCAAAACCTTCCTTATGCTTTGAAACTTCATAATATATAACCCTCCGGATCCCTTGAGGTTTGTACATCGTGTTCTTGTTGTGTTTTCATTTCGATCTGTTTCTATCAGGAAAACTTCTCAAGTTTAGAGCACCATGGTCTCCGCCAACAACAAAGGCAAGAAGCCTGAGGAAGATGATCCTCAAAACCCCAAGGATGAGGAGATTTTGGTAGGGGATGAAGAAGACATGGAGGAGGACAAGCGATCGAACACCCGTGCTACCGTTGCAAGCATTGGAGTGGTGGCAAAACCTACCAAGCTTAGGAGGACATCATGGATGCCTACAGGAGGGAAACCTCCGCATCATATCCTTGCTCCATGGTCACTTCCTCCTCGTACCACTCGCTCTAACCATGCAGGGAAGGAACACTCTAAGAAGGAAGAGTGGGGAAAGAATAGCAAGGACTGGAATTCTCGGCCCGACATGATCATGAACCGCATTGAGCAGAATTCGGAGTTGATTTGTACTCTGACCTTTGAGATTGAGGATTTGAAGAAACTTATTGAAGAGCTTATCAAGAGAACACCACCACCACCGAAGGAGTAATTTGTCATCAGGTTTGGCATCCCCTTGGCTTGTTCCAAGCTCGGAGGGAGTGTCGCGGTATCACCATCATTATCTTTTTATCTTTTACCTTTTTAGTGGATTCATATCTTTGGTAGAGAGGTTATCATATATTTTGGTTTGCATGTGGAAGTATCTCTCCTTTAGTTGATTATCTATGTATCCCTTGGTGTGAGTGCCTTTATGGAATACTAATGAGAAGTTTCATCTTTTACTTTTTGCACTTCTTATTTTAGTTTGCAATCTCTATTATATGATGGATCTTGTTGATAAGTATTGGAATCACTTTGGGAGCATCAAGTAAATCTAAATTGGTTTTGGCAAACCGAGCTCTGGTCAGTAGCAACACTTTTTGACGTTTGAAAGAAAAAGAGAAAAATCTTACAGGTATTTTGTATCATTTATTTTCTTTCTTGTTGGCCCATAAGATTAGTATTCTTTATTTAAGATCTTTTGTTTCTTCAAGGAAGATTGCATGTTTGGCTTTATTACTTGTAGGTTTACTTGCTTCTTTCAACTCTTTTGTTTGCTACCCAGCCTTGCTAGCCAAAAACCTGTTTTGAGAAGGCATACTTCTCATGCTTCCAATCCATTTGAACCAAAACCTGTGCCATTTGTGTCCACCATATCTACCTATTAACATTATTGCTATTCCAAGCAAATTCTCAAGATCCATCTATCTTTCGAATTAAAAAGTATTTTGTTATGTGAAAACTAGTTAGTAAAGCTCTCACGAACTTGATGTCACACCTTATTTTCTTGCCCTAATAGACTTGAACCATTGTGCCATCGAAGTTGTATATGCTTGCATCTATACGTTGGAATTAGCAGAACCGTGCTGTCACGGGGAATGCTTTCAACATTGCACCTGTACGTAGTACACAGTTGATATCATGCTCTTTTGTTTGCGGATGTCGAAGGTGTGAAATAAAGAGGGAACTTGTAAGTCCATGGAGTGATGTATGTGTGTTAGATAAACGCCTGGGCCGCTAGCCTAAGCCATGCCTAATCATGGTGGAAACTTGTAGCATCACCATAATTTTCATTATGTGAAGCATCCTCAATAAAAAGCTATGCACATAGTAAATAAAAAGATCGCTGAGATGCTCATTGTCTGCTTGCCTTGTCATTTTGGTTATGGGATAGCTCCTGTACCATGTGCAAGGGGTACCCCGTTGGCGGTTCTCTATGATACACATACTTTCAATGACAAGAACTTACCGGTAACTAAAGTTGAGTAGCATGAGGAGGAACCCTCGTACTCAAGGGAAATGAGATTGCCAACTTATATTTCGTCAAGCATATACTCCATCTTTGTGCACTTTAACCTTAATCATCTCAAGATTCCTATGATAGGGGAAATGAGGGCTCAAAGCTAGTAAGTACCATAATCTTTTGGAAGCTCTTTATGACTTGAAATCCATGCTTCCCTTTATGAAGGGACCTTTCTCCTAATTTCTAAGTTGAGTCAGTAAACTTGCTTCCTCTCTATCTCCATCAAGCATTTGAGTTGTTGTGTTTCAAGCATTCATATGATGATTTATCCAATCATGTTCTTTATTTTTCCTTGTTTGCACAAGACTCTTATCTATTGAGTATTACTTTGAAAGCCTTCATTTTTAAAAACCTTTTTGAGCAAAGAGTGCTCCTGTTATAAAACTTCTACAAAAAGCTTCTTGTGAAATTGTTTGTCAGATGTTCTCTCACCAAGAACAAGAGTTTGTCAATTACAATTATGATTTATCTTTATGCATCTCTATTGTGACTCTTGTGATTGTTGCAAGCTAAGTTATATAATGGTGAGTTGCTTTCTTCTATGAGTTGTGTAATGGTAAGTGTGATGCTTCTTGTCCATATTCTTTTATCGACACTTCACTCCATAAACCTGGGGACATGTTTACTGAGCTTAGTTTTCACTTGGGGACAAGCGAAGGTCTAAGCTTGGGGGGAGTTGATACGTCCAATTTGCATCACCATTCTATATCATAATTTGCCTCTATTCATTGATATATGTCTTATTATGAGGTATTACTTACGTCTTTTCCACAATTTTTGCATGTTGGATGATTCTTAGAGGATGGACTGCTGGAGTCTGGATTCTGATGGAAAAAGAGGTGTTTTGATGCAATTTCACGAATATCAGGAAAATACCAGAAAAATATTGGAAAATTATATTTTCCCAGAAGACGGAGGAAGCCAGAAGGGGAGGCGGGCGTAGCTGGCCGGGCCACACACCCCTAAGCGGGTCCCCAGGGCGCCTAGGAAGGTGTGGCCCACCCGCCGACTCGACCGCTCCTCTCGCCTATATCTTCCTCGTCTAAGCCTAATACCAGGGGAGCGACCACAGAAAGATTTTCGCCACCTCTACGGGGCGGAAAACACCGAGAGAGAAAGATCTCTCCGGTAGACAGATTTCTGTGGGGGGGAATTCCTTCCTGGAGAGGGGAGATCATCGCCATCAACACCATCATCAATCTATACTTCATCGGGATCATCATCATCATCCACACCATCATCTCCACCAGCACCATCATCACCACTCCGTCGCGATGTAACAATCATGTTGGATATTGCTTTAGTTCTTAGGGGAAACTTTCGCGGTGTTAATTACAATTGTAGTTGATGCTTGTGAGTGGAACCATTGGATTATTGTTTATGTTCAAATTGTTATCCATTACCATATCATCTTTGATCTTGATCCATATGATGTCTTGTGAGTAGTTCGTCTAGTTCTTGAGGACATGGGAGAAGTCATGTTGTTAGTAGTGGATTTGTGTTGAGTTATTATTCAATGGTTTAATATTTAAGTTGTGGTGCTATTCTTCTAGTTGTGTCATGTGAACGTTGACTACATGATACTTCACCATTTATGGGCCTAGGGGAATGCATTGTGTATTTGGCTACTAATTGTGGGGTTGTCGGAGTGACAGAAAGCTGAACCCCCGTTAGGACATCTTTGCACAAGGGAGTGTAGGATCTCAGAGTTTAAGGTTGTGGTTAGGTTTATATATTAATTAATTTTTTGTAGTTGCAGATGCTTGCAAGGGGGTTTAATCACAAGTATGTATTAGTCCAAGTAAGGTCGGTACATTAGCACAGGTTCACCCACACAACACTTACAACACCAAAGAAGAGTACTCAGCTATTTGAAGCGAAAGCACTTGACAGAATTCCCATGTCTCCTCGAGAACGTTTGATCCTTATAAATATTTCCACCGGCTTGTCCTTTGCTAAGGAAGGATTGGGACACTTGTTGCGTATGTTATTTGTCTCTATTACTTGCACTTTGTTTTGTTGCTTTATCAGAAAACCCATAAAAATGTGTTTGCTAAGTATTTACAGAGATTTCCTGCTCCATACCACTAGTCAACACCTTCTGCTCCTCGTTGGGATCGACACTCCTATTTATCAAAAGTACTGCGATACACCCTCTATACTTTTGGGTCATCAATGCACATGAAAATCCTAAAGAAGATCACGCAAACTCTAGTCATTTTCAATGGCTAACCTCAATCTAGGTACTTCTAATCAAGAAGACGCACCTCCTGGATGCTTTTATGCTCCAGAAGGCAGTCGTCGTACTTCATGTCATAATGGACGGAAATCCAGGAAGCACTGGAAGAGGGATGAAAGTAAGAATGGGAAGTAATCCGTAAAGTAAAGTGCTTGAATAATGTATATATTGGGTAATGCATACTGTAGTATTTGAGAGGCTTGCTGAAATAAGTGAGGATATACTCACCTGGACAAGAAAGTTCTTGTAATGTAAATAGGTATTGTAAGATGTGAGGCAACTAGTAATAGTTGGGAAGTTCAATTTAACTGTAACCTGTATGAAACCTATGTATAATACATAGTATATGTTCGGTTGTTATTGATTTTGGTTCTTCTTGAATCTTCTTGATTGACTAGATCTGTACATGAAGTCTGACTTGGTGGGCAAATGCATGTTGCATCATCAAGTTATTACTTGATGTTATATACCTAGATAGATAAGTAAATTCGTGTAAGGGAGTGATGAGTTCTAAGCGACAAAACAAAGACTAACATGAAGAGTGGAGTCAAATATGAGGCATTTTTGAGAATGTATTAAAATTAAGTCATTATGAGTTGGTCATAAAGAGAGAGAGAGAGAGAGAGAGAGAGAGAGAGAGAGAGAGAGACTAATGTAGGAAAGGATGGAATAACATAAACCAACGAATTTAGATTTACCTGAAGTAAGGTGATGTTACTAAGAAGTTGAGGAAGTAATTATACCAGTCCCATAGAAGCATCAGGAGTTGGTACAAAGACGAAGGATTGGAATAATATGATACGCAAGCTCTGAAAGCTCGGAGAGAATACGAGTAGCAATTTTAAAAAACCTATAGGTTAATTCATAGTCCATACACCCTAGGAGGATCCGCAGCTGGTATTCTATTGGTTTAGTTACCTAGATCATCTTTGTGTATCATAAAGAGCATAAAACTTGGCCTAAGTTAAATAAGATATAAAGAACTATAAAAATTAAAACAATCGTCTTCCGAGACGCTTCGCAACCTTAGGCTTGGAAATAGACCAATTCTCGAACCATAGAAACTAAATGGCAGTATATTTAGGTGTTGGAGAGTATTAGAACACCCTAAGGGGAGAGTAAACAATGAAGAAGTATCAAGATTCGAAATATGAAGAAAAGTTAAGGATAAATCTTAAACTATGGTTCAGATAAACCTTATTTTCATAAGGTTAATGAGACTCTCGGGATTATGATCTTAGAGAGATTGAGATTTAGACCTTAAGACAGTAAGAGGATAACTTTCAGCTTAGCCATAAAAGGAAATTAGAGGAATAATAAAGAAGTTGTTAAGGAACTTGTTGAATCTTCAGTAAGATTAATAGATTTAAAAAGACTAGGCAAGTTAGCCTCGAGAACCCAAATACAAGGTAAAAAGAGTTAGCATGCCTCTAAATTCGATTAAACAATACCAACTTAGAACCATAACAAGGAGTAGGAAACCACTCATAGTTGGACTAAATGACCCCAAAGCATTCGTAGTAGCCATAAGGACTAAGTATTTCATAAATAGGTGAACAATAGAGCCAAGGCTATAGTTTGCCAAAGTTTAAACCCGGATCTTATCCTAGTTAAAACTTTCAAAAAACAAAATTATCTCTCAAAGATATCCCAATCCAAAACACTCGAAAGAACCTGATCAGGGCAGAAGTGCTGGATTCAAAAGTAGTCTCTATATCAAATGGGATTAGCAATTGGCTCATTCCAAATTAGAAGAGGATTCAAGGAGAAATTGGAATTGAGATACATCAATTATCTTCATTATGGATTTGAAGAACTACTGTGGTCTGAAGAGGACAATCCTACCTTTTGAAACGTAAGAGAGTACGAACTTTGAGGACGAAGTGGATTTTAAGGGGGAGAAACTGTAACACCCCATGATTAGCACCTAGAATTAGTAAGGACACATGTGTGTGCATTGCATTCATGCATAAGAAAATCTGAGGAATTTTCGCGCAAAGCTAAAAAGGGATACATAGTGATCGAGGTCTCTCTTGTTCTATGAAAACGTCAGCGCAAGTGTTATGGATTTTGGCATGATCTTTTGGAATTTAAAGGCTTTTGGGGAAACAATATGAATTCAAGTTTAAATTTGAATCATTTGAAAAATATTTGCAAATTAGAAGTAATTAGTATTTAATTGTTCTCCAAAATTATTTTATTAATATTGTTTGAATATATATAATATTTATTAAACTATAATGAGAAATGAAAAGAATACAAACAGAATAATTTAAATAAGAAAGTATTTCTTATTTCTTTCCTTTATTAAATTACAACAAAGCAAGTACAAATATAAATATCAAATAAGTATATTATAAGAACAAGTTACAATGAATAGAAAACTTTATTGAAAGAAAGAATGAGATACAAAGATTTTTTACAAAGTGAATAAATGAAAGTTTACAAAGAAACTAAATAAAGGAAACTAAACTTGTTCCTATCTAATCCCTACTCTAGTCTTCTTAATCTCCAATTAATGATCTTGTACCTATGAACACAGAAGCAAACAAAAAGAAAGTAAAGGGGTTAATGTTAGATAGATTGATCTCAGCCATGAACAGATGCACTGTTGAAATTACATCATTGAGCAGTTAAAATGTAATAGGGGCAAATTTCACAAAAGTATACATTTGTTCAGAACAACATCACTATCCTGGGGAAAGTTTCACCATTATAGCAGAGGAAAATAAACATCACATGATAATATCAACTGCCATTCGAGCTAATCTATAGGCAAATATCTTAACCATTGAAACTTGAGTGAAGTAGAGACCACTAGTAAGCAGCTTAGTCATTGCTTGCATGTCGTGTGTTGTCAACACAGCAGAAGCAGCAGCTAATTCACATAAAAGAGGTAACATAGTAGCTTGCACAGCTGCTAGCTACTACCTCAGTTTCAATCTATCTCAGACCACTACCAAGCTATCAAGAACACAATCAACACCACATCAGTTCTTGCTAGATCTTCATAAGATCAACCAACCATTCACCATAGAAAACCTATCAGATCAACAACAAAATGGTGACTTAATGGAGGAGGTGGTTTAGGAGGACAACAAGGCCACATAGGAGTTAGGAGGACAGCATGGACACACAGGAGCTAGGAGGAGCAGGGCCTGTTACAGGAAGTTCAGAGCAAGGCCAAGCGAAAGTACCAGTTCCAGAAGCAATCTGCAAGCTCATCAGCAAAGCTAGAGCAAGGTAGCAACTACATCACTTCACCAACTACTAACAGGTTGGTGATCTATAAAGCAGACATGCGTTGAATCTGTGCTTATCCATTCAATAAGCAAGATCTATTGGATAAGTTGAATCTTCAGAGAAACAACCAAGTGGGGTGTATAACTCATCATTGGATATAATGAACAACCAGCCATAAAATTTGTTCAACTCCCAAGCCAAGATCTCAGCCTGGGCTTCATTGACCTTGGATGGTACTCCCTAGTTTTAAAACTATATGTAAAGGAATTCATTGGTTTAAGCACTACCGGGCACATTCCAAGAATAGTAGCACCTCAATAGTGGCTTAAACTTATAAAATTCTCTCATAAAGTAAGAATCAATCATAACACTTCTTGTAAAGTTTTTCAAATCATCTTCAAAAATTTATAGGAATCATTGTTTAGAACTAATTATCATGGAACACATGACAAGGGAGGCAGCAGATAAAAACATCTATTTTACATAGATTTGCCTCAGACCAGCATCATAGGCTAGGGACTGTCTTTAACCAGTAATATTTTAGAAGATCATATATATGATCTAGCAACTGTGCATCCTCCAAGGAGGTACACATCAGCCAGAACATTTACATAAAGCCCAAGTATTGAATACATGCAGTAGCCAGCAGATCAAAGAGACCAATTTAAGTTCATTTGCAAACAAGTACAAGCATCACAAAAATCATTTTCCTAGACAAGTAGTCTAGAAATCATTTATAAGACCATCTTATTAACACAAGCTACATATGCTTCTAAGCCTCAGACTATTTGCATCACAGGCTGCACCACAATCCACACAAAGGTATTTCAACATGATGATTCCATCCACCAGTTAGCTCTAATAATAGTAGATCGTGCTAAAACGATCATATGGCTAAGTACCCTACAGGGAGGCATCACAGTAACATGACCATATTAACAAGAAGCCATAAGGTACTATATCATTCAAGTAATCAAACAATTGACCATAGGAAGGTATCATCTTCCTAATTTATAAATCCAAGAATCATTCTTGAAGCTATTCTATATTATATTAACAATGTCAAATCATGAACAATCGTAGATACAAAGCTTAAATAAAGCATAGACTATATCACAAATATCAACCAAGTTCTTTACACAGTTTGTATATATGTTCCCAAACCAATTCTCCAAATGATTGTTTCCAGAAATCTTTAAGTGTATTACTTACTGGTACACTGGAGGGGGTTTCTTTAGTAAGAACATAACTGAAGCAAAACTTCAGCGAAGCAAAGGTACATCACTTCATAAACATATACATGTATAATAGGTCATAATTATTGAACTCAAACCAATAGTTTGAATATCATTTATTTTCACAGACCAAGTACAAGCTGTGAATCAAGTCACAAAAACACATGTCCTGTTTTTGTAAATAGCAATAGCACATGTATCAAATTAAGCTGAGTCATTAAGCAATTGATCAACAACGTTGACTACCCTGCCAATCATATTAGTCTAATCAATTGGATCTTGCTCAATAGCATCACTAGGTAAAATATCCCAACCATAGAGAAGATTGAAAAAGGGACAAACCCTAATTAGGGTCAATTAAGATAAATAAAATAGGAAGTCTAGAGCGAGAAAAGAAGTAACTTACCGGTGGTCCTTGCTAAGAAATTAGAAGAGGAAGAGTGGTCGGCATCAAGGAAGAACATGGCAGCACGGGAAGCACCCCAGGGGGCACTGCAACCCGCTCCGAGCCACGTCCATAGTGGCTACTAAAGAGGGGGCGGCACCACATAGTCGCCATGGCACCAGGGTGGCGCCAAAGGGTCGTAGGAGCGCTGAACCACCGGCGGGGTCCAAACTCTAGGCACCAGAGAGGAGGCGGCATGGCTAGAGAAGTGCCCGAGCATCTAATCAGGATGGGCCAGTCGATGAAGCGTCATCGACTGCCTCATCCTGCATCATGGCGGTGGCCGGGAAGGCCAGCGATGACCGGAATCGAGCGGCGGCGGCGACGACGCAACCTTCTGTTGCCAGAGAGGGGAATGAGCGGGCAAGGATGAACGAGCGGGTGAGGTTGAACACACTAGGCCGGTGAGTCGGTCCAGTGGCGGCCGGGTGAGTTTGACGCAGACCCACCGGGTTGGGTCGGGCCAGCCCAAAAGACCAGGCCCAAGATATAACTGAATAGAAAAGTAAAAGTAAAATTAGCAAAATGACCCTATAAATATTTTAAAATCTAGAAAAATATATAAAATACATCAAAATGATCACAAAAATGTTATATACCCAGGAAAAATACATCACAACTTGTTTAAGTTAAATGAAATGCAAATAAAAATGAACACCATTAAATCATCAATGAAATTTCATAAAATAAAGAGAAGTCCTAAAAGTCAATAACAATCATTTTTGTGTATTAAAAATAAATCTACTATTTTATAAAAATACTAACTTAATTATTTTATAAATAAAATTTGAAGTAAGTATTCACAGACTTTTGATCCTTTATATAATTTTATAAACATAAGAATAATACTTAAAATAATTAAAAATCAATTTTAAGATCTTGAATAAATAGAATATACTAGAAAAATATTAATATATTATTAGAAAGGTTTTTAAGTTTTTAAAATAATAAATCCTTATCTATTACCTATTTTGGTAAATTCTTTAAAACATTTCTTAAGTAAGAAATAATCACAATTCTATACAAAACCTTAAATATTTTATATCTAAGTACTAATTCCAAAACCATAACTTGGATTCATAGTCAAGCTTAAGAAAAACTATTAACTTCCACCTTTATATTTAACTTTGGTCACTTATACAACCAACTAAAGTATAATAACTTAACATCATTTGTAACCATCAAAAAACCCTAATGTAAACCCTAGTAACCTTTAAGATGGATTAATCTAACCTAAACACTAGTTTTTTCAAATGTTATTCTTTTTGCCACTTCAAACATCAACTCTATAATAAGTTCTTTCAAATTCTTAAACCAACACTTGTACTTTCATCATAATCACCAGATGGCAATGAATCTCAATCCTACATTGCTTTATACTCTATTGTTATATCTTGGATGTTAAAACTCAAGTTCCTTATAAATACATCTATTTGTGAAGTAAGAATTTAACCATCTCTTAAGGAAATCACCTAAGTTCAACTCACTTAGACTATTGGGGATCCACTTCGGGAGTTTTATAAAATGCATAGCATTACTTATGGATAATAGCATGTTGCTTCTTTAAACATTAGTCCTTACCGGACAAATGATGCTAATTTCAGATATTGGATCTTCTATTGTCTCGAAGACCGTGAGTGCATAATCTTGCAATCACAAAAGGCAAGTTCACACTTGCTCATGTCCTTTGATTATTTTCTATAAAGTATTTGCAAATCCAGTGTTGTCATCACCTGCATTTAAAAAAGGTCAGAAAACACTATTCATAATAATATGATTATGGGTTATTCACCAAGAGGTAATAAACTACTATGAAAGTTCTGGTGGTATAGGGACATATTATCTAGAACTTAACAACCGATGACGCCAGTGATTCTTACACTATATATCATGTGTTAACCATGAGATTTGGAATGGTACGAAGAAGTCAGTTATATCTTCTTCCTTCCGTATGTAGGAAGACGACCTTAATGTGACGCTGTGATTCCTTGTGTGAATCCATCATATGGGTGGGAACCCTTAGGCCTCACGATTTTGGTGTCTAGATTATCTATGAGCGGCTGCCGGAGGTATAGTCATACCTTTATGGAGCTTGGCAGGGGAATTACCGGCTCATAGAGTCTTTGGGAACTCATCAGGGTTATAGCTTGCCCGGAAGGGGGGCTTAACGGAGATGTAGCTCGGACCGAAGGATCATGCAGACATATGGGGTCCCGGAGAGGGCAATGATTGGCTTGGATCAACTAATAGGCCCCACACCATAGGAAGTGTGGACATGAAAGATCGCCCGGTTGTGCAACAAGGATTTGATATCTCATGGGTAAAGCAATGCACCTCTGCAGAGTGTAATAATTGTAACTTGTTACTCCCTGTTCCGGGAAGGAGATGTGGACGCGACATGAAAGGAACTCATGGAAGTTCTGGTAAACCTGTGAAGGCTGACGGACATAGCTTTTTAGAATAAAAGAAACCTTTGAAGAAAGTTTACAAAAACCTGCATAGCCTATGACCTACGGTCTGTGGCTGTAACTAGTGCAACAAACACTCCTTTTTAGTGAACTTGCTGAGTACGCTCGTACTCAACGTATCTTCTTAACCCTTGCTAGATTCTGAAGCCAATAAAGATGATGTCAACATCAACTTATACTCAAGGAATCAACACGAAAAGCTCCAGTCCTTCAAGAAATTCAAGGAAGTCAAGATGTACATCCATAGAAGTGAAGACGAAATTTCTTGTAGATTAGGAGTATAATCTCTAGCCATAGAACCTACTTATATAGAGTATTGCAATAGCTACAATGCAAGCCCAATAGTTGAGATACTAGTCTTATTAGTATGATAGAATTGGAGTTATTATTTCTAGTTCTTCTTTGTAAGAAGTTGTTTTCTCTCTCTATAACCTAGAGTGTTCTCTGGATCCTTTGTAAAGAGTCGAGTTGTAACCTATAGTCATGTCTTGGACCTGATGTGTTTTTGTTGTACCACTCTAAGAGATGTAATACTAGTGAACAGTGTTTCATTGGTGTTATGTCAACGACTATAGTGTACTACATCATGAAGTGGTATGTTGGGTCACCGTATCCACCCAAGTTTCTACTCCACCTACCCAAAACCCTACACCAATTCTCCCTCAAATTTCCCTCACCGACACCATAGCAGATATTAGCCCCTTCATCCCCATAACTTTGGATCTATCCAAACACAACTACTACCACTGGGTTCATCTCTTCGATGTCCACCTTAGCCGTTGTAACCTCCGTTCCGTGTCCACATGATCCTCATTGGGTCAAATATTATCTTTCTATAATGCATTGGATCTACCAGCGCGTCTCCACCTAGATCTTCAACTTGGTGTTTCACGATGCCTCTACTGACGCCACTCTATGGGCAGCTCTTCGTCAGCTCTTCTAGGACCACATCGACACTCGTGTCAATGGCCTCCACACCGAGATTCGCAACACCATGCAGGGTGACGCCCCTATAGATGTCTACTGCCAGCGCCTAAAAGCGATCGCCGATGAGCTTAAGGAACTCAGCGATCCTGTCGATGAAAAACAACTCATCAATGTGCTTCTTGAAGGGCTTAGTGACTGGTTTGATAAACAACAATCCTTCATCCCGCTGATGCAGCCAATGCCCTTGTTCTTTGACGTTAGATCTCTCCTCCAATTGGTCGATTAGCAGCATGCTCACAAAGATGCACGCCCGCGGGTCTACACCGCCACGCCACGTCCGCCGATCCCTCCTAAGGCCCATATCCTTCCTACACTAACGGCTCCTCCACCACCTTGATGGTGCCCAAGACCGAACTATAGGGGAAAAACCCTATGTATCGGCCGCCACGGGCGGCCCCTCCTGCTCCTTCACCCGCATCTCTGACTCCAGCGCCTCCACCACTGGCACCCCCTTCTGCTCCATCCTGGTGTCATCCTCATGATTGGATGGGCCTCGTTCAGCCTTGGCTGATGCCTTGGTCGGCCCCTTCTCCTACTGGTGCACCGCTTGCCTACTCTGTCTCGTGGGTCCCCGGCGTCCATCCCCACACCGTATCTCTAGGACCGCTCACACTGCAGCCTCCGACGCACGCCTACTTTGCTGCTCCGACCTACTACCAGTATGCCACTCCACCGTAGCTACCCTACCAGGCTCCAGTCTACCACCATGATGAAGGGGGACACATTCAGCTGGCGTCCCCCTCACCGATGATGCTCCAGATGTCGGTACCACCACTCGCGCCTGCTCTAACACCCACCTCGACGCCTAACTGGGACCAAGCTGCGTTTCTGTAGGCCATGAACAACTTCTTTGCCCAAGGTAACACATATTTTGATTGGATTTTTTATTCAGGTGCCTCCAGTCACATGTATTCATCGCCTAATATGTTGTATTCTTTCACCTCTTCTCCGTTTTATTCTATTACTCTCGGTGATGGATCTTCAATTCCTATTTCTTGTGTCGTGCAATCTCATATTCCAACTAAAACCAAACCACTTACTCGAGATGTCCTTTTTGCGCCGTCCCTAATTAAAAACCTGATTTCTGTTTGCAAATTCACTCGCGACAATCTTGTTTCTGCTGAATTTGATCCTTTTGGTTTATCTGTGAAGGACTTTCTGATCAAGGCGGAGATCACTTGCTTCAATAACTTCGGCGACCTCTACTAACCCCATGGCGAACCTACCAATGCACCACCAACCTCCATGGTCGCCTCGGTCGATCTTTGGCACCGGTGTCTCGGTCATCCCAATAATGTTACTCTATCATCACTTCTTAGTGAATTTGCTATCTGATAGCTATGAGATCCGATACATCTTTAATGGTTTTTCTTGATGGTTTTTGTATGGATTTGATGGTTTTCTAGCGTCACCTGACGCTAATACTTCGGTAGCAAAGAAAACTTGGTTTTCAGTATATTTTTCAGGTTCTGAACATCGATAGAAGGTTTCAGTAGCAAAAATACAATATTCAGGAGAAAACAAGCAAGTCTCTTTTTGAAAGTAAACAAGGACAACAACCACAAGGTTTAACGACCAACTATATGGCGGGAATGTTTTTTCTGGCCATATAGTTGTCGCCGCCTTCGTCCTGTGAAAAGGAACAACTTTCATGAAGGAGGGATATGCGAAAACACAACATAGTAGCTGTTGTTCCATCTAGAAAGGAGAATGAAAAGATCCGGAGAAGAAGGGGAAGACATTCTCCATCTCGCTCCACAATCTTCAACCTCCTATCCACCACCCCATAGTCATTACTTGTACTTGAGAGAGAGAGAGAGAGAGAGAGAGATCTTCACATGCAAGATTAGGATTTGAGATTGTTTCTTCCTATCTTGAAATGTGTTGGATTGATTTTCTATTCTTATTGTGGATCTCCACAATAATATTGTGATGAACTCCTCTTATTTAATTATATCGATGATGCTTTCTTCTCTCATGTGTGAGTAAGTTCCTTTAGGAGTGGGAAATATAAGATACTGGTGAGATGCGATGTGCCTATATATTTTCTATTAATTTGTGATTGATTTTAATTACTATATTATGTGTTCTTGACTATATGTGGGATGCCTAATGCTTGTTGTCTAATTAAGGGCCTAGACAACATGATGCTTTGTTCTACATGGATAAGATCTTGTTTGCTAGCACACCGGCGACCCCCGAGTGACACGGG
Source organism: Avena insularis (assembly GCA_023614405.1). Taxonomy (NCBI): domain Eukaryota; kingdom Viridiplantae; phylum Streptophyta; class Magnoliopsida; order Poales; family Poaceae; genus Avena; species Avena insularis. The sequence goes on along the minus strand of CM042685.1, from coordinate 214,892,988 downwards.
GATAGCAATGGAAAACTAGTTTAACTCGAGGAGCACGATGAACCGGTGTGCTTATTGCATTAGTCGGATATAAGGAGCTTAATTGCTAAACAACCTAAAGGATCTTAATCTCCTAGTGACTGACCATGATTTTGGTAACAGACTAGTAGGATTATTGAAGTTGGGATGAAATCTATCAAGAGGAGTTTCGGCTAATTATGAGTTGCTCGCCTACACACATACTTATAAGATTATAATTGTTACACTTATCACTCATCCACTTGGCACAATCACTATCACCATGAACTGTATCTCCCGGCGCCTTCTTTGCCATTTGGGGAAACAACAAATAATCGAATCGTTCTTTACTTTTACGCTTTTTATTTCTGAATTTTACATTTTAGTTTTATTTAAACACATTCAGTTTAATCCAAATTTGTTCTTATTTCAATACTTACAGTAAATTCATTCGAAGACTTGTGACAACTTTGAGTGTGATAGAGACTTCACTCATAAACACTTTTCTTTGTGCTCCCTGTGGGATCGATATCTTAAACTTCGAAACTAGCTACAACCGATCTGTGCACTTACAGACATCACTATTCCATGTAATAGAGACATCCATGATTCGGCCACATGTGAATCCTATCAGCAGGGAAAGCATGTGCGCCTACCCTTTAGATCATCTAGCACCGCCAGCACATCTCCTTTTGAATTGTTGCATTGTGATCTTTGAACATCACCTATAGCAAGTATATCTGGTTTCAAATATTACCTTGTGATTTTTGATGATTTTACACATTTTGTTTGGATCTTCCCCTTACGCAACAAATCTGACGTGCATCCTATATTTCTAAACTTTTAACGATATATCTCGGCTCACTTTTTCCTACCCATTCGCTTCATCCAATCTAATAAAGACCGTTAATTTAATAATTTCAGCAATCGTATTTTCTTTTTACAACACGTCATCCTTTTTCGTTTTTCATGTCCCTACATTTCTCCTCAAAACGGAAAAGCTGAACGAATTCTTCAAACCATTAATGACATAATACGCACTATGTTAATTCAATCATGTATTCCTCCATAATTTTGGGATGAAGCTCTACGCACCGCCACTTATCTTCTCAACATTAAACCAACAAAGTCAAACGCAAACACCTTTCCATATTATTCTCTCTTTCTTTCCCATCAAAACTATAATGAGCTTCGCGTTTTCGATTGTTTGTGTTTTCCTAATGCCTACGCCTCATCTCCTCACAAACTATCACCTCGTTCTACTCTATGTATTTTTCTTGGCTATTCCGATTAACACAAAGGCTATTGTTGTCTTGATCTCCTAAGTGGACACATCCATATATATCATCACGTCACGTTTATAGAACATGTTTTTCCCTACACCACGTGTGCATCCTCACAAGAGTCCTCTTCTCCAACATTAACCCATCGACAAGATCTTCTCAAACCAATACCCCTATCCACCAAATATCATATCATCACTCCTATCGTCGCTCCTGTCGTGACAGTATAGCAGTCTGCCGTTACTCCTCGCCAGCCTATCGCTGCACCAGATTCTTCTCCTTCCTTTGTCGCGGCAGACTCTCCTGCCGTGTCACCAGCACATTCCCCCTCTGCCGATAATCATTCTCCTACACCCGACCCTGTTATTCCCCCCAAGGCCGTTCCTATTATCCCACCGTCCAACGATCATGCCATGCGAACCCGTCCAAGTCTGGTTTTCATCTCCCTGCCACTAAGCTTAATCTTTTATCTACTCCCACTATTTCTCCTATTCCCAAAAGCTATAAATCCACTCCGCTGGACCCAAATTTGGATGCTGCTATGAAAGATGAATATGATGCTTTACTTGCCAATGAAACATGGCAGCTTATCCCCCCTTCTCATGTCAATATTGTTTCTAGTAAATGGGTTTTTTGGCAAAAAAAATCCATTCTAATGGCACTCTTTCTCGCTACAAAGCACGATGGGTTTTTTGTGGCTATTCTCAGCAACATGGTGTATACTATGATATTTCTCTCTTGTTGTCAAACCAAGCACTATTCGAACTGTTCTTAGCCTTGCAGTCTATTCTTTTTATCCTATTCATCAACTCAATGTAAAAAATGTTTTTCTAAATGGAACTATTTAGGAAATAGTTTATTGCCAACAACCTTTAGGGTTCGAAAATCCCTTCACTCCTAATCATGCGTGTCTTCTCAAAAAATATTTGTATGGTCTCAAACAGGCACCACGTTTCTTGGTTTTGACGTTTCTCTTCATTCATTCAAACAATAGGTTTCACTCCATCTCTATCCTGACACTTCCCTTTTTATTTATCATAACAACAATCATGTTTTCTACCTTCTTCTTTATGTTGATGATTTTATTCTTAAAGCCTTGACATAGTCTTTCCTAGATCATGTTACCTCTCTTCTCTGCACTCAGTTCTCTATGACTGATCTTGGAGCTCTCTCTCATTTTTTAGGCATTGTTGTCCATCGTGACAACTCTGGTATTTTTATTTCTCAACGTTAGTATATTCTTGACCTTCTCTCTCAGGCTGGTATGATGGATTGTCAACCGTCTCGTACTCCTGCCGACACTACCATCAAACTCACTTCTGATGGTGATTATTTCTCTGATGGTACTATCTATTGTAGTCTCGCTAGTACCCTTCAATATCTCACTTTAACACGTCTAGAAATATCTTTTGCTGTTCAACAAGCCTGTCTCTATATGCATGACCCTTGTCTTCCACATTTCAATCATATTAAACATATACTTCGCTACCTTAAAGGTACCCTCGACCACTCTCTTCATATCAACAAATCCACTTTCAATTCCTTGACAGAATATTCTGATGCCGACTGGGCTGGTTGCTTGGATACTCGACGATCCACTTCAGGATACTGTGTTTTCTTAGGTAACAATTTGATTTCTTGGTCTTCAAAAGGTCAGCTAACGATTTCACATTCTTCTACTGAGGTTGAGTACAGAGCAGTTGCACATACCATCGCTGAAACTATTTGGCTTCGACAACTTTTGACACAGCTTCACCATCCCATTCAGCAGGCTACTACCATTTATTGTGACAATATTTTTGCAGTATATATGTCAGGCAATCCAGTGCAACATCGACGTACTAAGCACATTGAAATTAATATTCACTTTGTTCGTGATGAGAAGGTGGCTCTCGGTCAAGTTTGTGTTCTTCATGTTCCAACTATAGCTCAGTTTGCTGATTTATTCACCAAGGCAATTGGCACTACTCCATTCAATGATATTCGTTCCAGTCTCAATGTTGTTAATCACACCATTGATATTGCGGGGATGTTAGATTATATTGATACGTATTAGTTTCGGTTTAGTTTTGCTTGTGTTATAAGTTGATGTGGTCCAAGTCGGTTGTGACTTGGCCTATATAAACTCCTCAATAATCTTTGTAACCAATCAACTAAGAGACAATTGCAAATTTTACAAGATTGAGGGTGAATTCCCTCTCCAATGGTTCTCCAAGCAATTTCTCAAAATGGTTCGACGCCATGTCGCTCATCGCTCTTGTTTTAGTGGAAGTTGTGTCCCCTTTCTTGAGTCTGAAGATGTGGTTCTTCTTCGTGATGCTCGCATGTATGTGCAAGAACGCCGTATTTGCATCATCCTCCTGCAGCTAGCCAACGCGAGCGCTGCCTAGCAATTGTCCGCTCCAACGAGGACCGCCCTAGGACTCGCTTCTTCAGTTTCCCTCTGAGCCAGAGCTCGTCATCCGACAGGATTCGAAAGCCAATCTATACTAAGGAAAGCGAGACACGTTATACTTCCTCCGGAACAGATCTGATACCACTGCATACGGAGCAGATATCGCTCTTGCCTTTCCAAGCTCTCATCCAAAATATTATAGATTAGGGATTTTTGGCCCCTAATAATGTAAAAGTTAGTTTTTATATCACCAAAAGTATTATACATCACCTATTAGAGTTGCTCTAAGCATCTATCTAACCCTGAATTCTGACCTCCTCCTCGCACGTACTTTTCATTCACTCTAACCTCTTTGTTTTTTTACTTATGATTGGAAAATAATTTTTCTTTAATGAAACACCAAAACGTTAAACCTGAGGTTTAAACTGTAATGGGCTGGAAGTACCAATGCGCTCCTAACCATCGAACTACAGGTTGATTATTTTGAATGTGCTATTTTACATTAGGTAAATGCCAAAGCCATTCGACACGAAACAGGTGTTACGACGACCCCTCTTAAACCGAAACATTCTCCCCCTGTACTTGGTGACCTACCCAACCAAACCAAAGCATCTACCATTACCGTTAGCTAGCTAGCTCAACTCCCCATCACCTACCCGGCCACTCCTCCTCGATCCCTCTATAAAAACCCCAACCTCACTTGCACATCTCATCACACCAAGCACACTTCTCCGCCTACACAAGTGATATTCACAGCTCGATCGAGCCGGTCCACCTTGCTAGTTAGGCACGACAACACCGTCGACGATGGCCTCCCTCACCGTCTCCAAGGCGACACCGGCGGCGGCCGGCAGCACCACCACCAACAAGGAGCGGGAGGGCGCGGAAATCATCACTGGCGCGGAGGCGTGCTACGAGCACTCCAAGGAGATGCTCAAGGGCCTGGGGTTCCCGGGCGGGGTGATGCCGCTGCGTGGGCTGGACGAATGCGGGCTGGTGCGGGAGACCGGGTACGTGTGGATGAGGCAGGGGAAATCCTACGAGCACTACTTCCGCGCCACGGGCACCCGGGTGCGCTACGACGCCGAGGTGACGGCGTACGTGGAGGAAGGGCGCATGAAGCGGATGACCGGGGTCCGGAGCAAGCAGATGCTGATGTGGGTGCCCATCGTCGAGATGAGCCTCGTCGACGGCGGCGAGAGGGTCTACTTCAAGTCCAGCGTCGGCATCGGCCGCTCCTTCCCTGCTGCCGCCTTCACCGACGAGGACGACGCCGCCGTCGACGACGCCGCCGTCGACGACGCCGCGCCGGCGGCCGCCGCCGCTGCCGACGCCAAGGACGAGAAGTGATCGATGGATCAACCGTACGTGTAGCGTGCATGATTTGTGGTGGTGCATATACAGTATGTACGTGACCGTGCCGTGTGAGCGACAGTGATCGGCGGTGCACGCATGAGTTCGCGATTGACGTATCTCGATCGTGTGCTCATGCGTGGATGCATGTATCTCTTTTTTATTTTGTGAGTTTCCTCCTATTATTAATTGTTTCCACGATAGATGGCTACATGAATAATCGAAGAAGTCTTTGTTATTACACAGTAGAAAGGGGTTGGGCGTTGGCCGGTGAGCGTGGCCCGATCGATCGGTCGTGTAGCTAGGGTAGTTGAGCCACCGCATTCGCGGCACTGTATCTTATTCCTTCGCCCAATCTGTCCCTCGCAATTACTCTTAGCACTGTACGTACAAACGTCTTCTACTAGCAAGTTATTATGGTAGCGAGTCGCTTTCGTGCTACATAGAGGAACTGCTAACAGATACACAAGTACCCGAGTGTTTCTTCGCATCTGGGAGCACTATAAATTTCATCCTTAATTGATTTTCATATCACCAAATAGAAGTGAGGGTCAAGATGACTAAAACTACATTTTGAAGTGCAAAAGTACAAGTTTTTTTTATCGTGGTAAGGCTAAAGAACATTTATTTCGAAATGGAGATTAGCCAACTTTTTCTTTGATTTTTTTAGATAGCTTGGCCACAAATATGCCAGGTCCAGATCAGCGTACATTTATGTAGCGATAGTTCAATCTGGTGGCCAGCTAGGCCACCAAATGTAGCATTTAGGGAACCATTTAGCTCGTCATCCCACCATGCAATTCCGATCATGACCGCGAGCTGCACAGTACAGACAAGGGATATATATCTGCAGGTTCAAGATTCAGCTCATGAGAAATAGCAGTGGGATCGGTCAGACCATTTTGTAAGTAATTAAGATGTGTCCGGCCTTCTTTGGGTTATAGGAATTTGATAATAATTTTTGAGTAAAATATAACGTTAGTCATTAAACTTGAGCGTATAAATCAACTATGTCATCGTACGTAGCTATACGTCGGTTACGGTCATTGTATACATACACATGTAAAATCATGGTCACTGTGGAGTGTATCGTTCAGGTATTTGGTGGCGTGGTATACGTGGACCCCACTATCAGTCACTGTTAGACCTTATCCTGTCCGCATGGTCTCGTCGTTTTTGTGGAATCACCCCTGCGAGTTATTTTCTCCTCGCATTTACCCTCCCACCACTGCGACAAAATAGGGGAGCTGAGCTCATTATCTTCCCGATCATTCCGAGGAGGAAGTTTCTAAGTGAGGCCAAGGCTAGGGCTTTGCGGTGGTGGAGGCGGGTGATCTTTGGCTTCTGGGTAGCTCTCATTGTAGCGGTCGTTGTCCGGCAGGTTCTCGGCCATGTCTCCACAACAGCATGGAGAAGACGAGCCTCCTCCTAACTACGGTGAGCCTCTCCCCCTACATTGGCAACAAATCGGCGACGGACAAAGCATGTATTTGGCGTTAGGGTTAGGGATTTGTACTCCATGATCACCTATTTATTGTTTACCTTCTCTGCTAGTAGCGACATCTGAAGTTTCGGTTCAGTCTGTGCGTTTTTTGGCGTTGGGGGTTTCGGTAGGGTTTACGAAGTTGTTTTTCCACAGGGCATATTTTGATGTAAATCTTGCATATTTTGTTCTCGCGAGGCATTGTAGAAATTTTTTGTCTCCTGAAATCAACCACGGTGGTTATTTTCTAGGCAGTGGTACCAACAGGAGTTACGTAGGTGGTTCAATTATCTGGTATGATCAGGTGGATTCTGTTACTTGGGCATCTCTGATGATGGAAAATATAGTGGAGGAAATATGCTATGAGATGGAATGGAGGATTAAAGTTCACTACTTGATTCCAATTCTTGAAATGCACAATAATGGTTTGAGGCATATTAGTGATGAACATGACACTAATTTCATGTGTACATTTGTTGATATTGGACACCATTCCTTCAGCATCTACCTTGATCATGATGAATCAATTAGGTCCATGAATTGGGATGATGTGGTACAGTTACCTGTGAATGACCTACCTAATGTGATTAGTCCATGTAAGCCCATGCATACAGTACCAGTAAATGATGAGATGGAAGATCATGTTCAAAAGGAACATGTACCAATTCCAATACAAGTGATGTATCCAGAGATTAGTGAGGAAGAAAGAGTTAGAAGAAGGGAGGGATTGAGGCCAAAGGGCAAGAAGTGTATGAATACAGATGATGAAGCAATGTCAGATGATAAATCAATGTTAGATGATTAATAGGAGGATCTTGATTATGTAGATTCAGAGTTTGACCTATCTGATGGTGATAATGATTTGGATGCAGACAACTATGATGATCATGATGATGATGATGATATGAAGGAATATAGGAAGATAACCGTTGAAGTAAAATCAAAGATTGATGGTTGCAATGATGGTAATTCAGAGGAAGAAGATCCATGGGCACCCGAATCTGATGATGAACAGGTCAAATTCAGGTTCAAAACATTCAGAAAAGAGGATTTGCGGTGTGTTTAGTTTCACACTGGCCAGTTATTTGAATCATTAGAGATGGTTAGGAAGGCAATCAAAGAGTACAGCTGCCAAAACAGATGGGACATCAAATTGCCTATGAATGATAAGAAGAGGATTAAGGTCAAATGTGTAGGTGGTGTGAAGAAGGACTGCAGCTAGTATCTGTGTGCTTCATTTGATAGAAAGACATATTGTTGGCAGATCAAGAGATATGATGGTGAGCACACATGTAGCAAGAAATGGAAGCTCCCTTGCAGATAAACTGAGAAGGACAGAAGTGATGGCTCCCCTGTAGTCCTCAGAAGAAATTGTCCAAGTTCAGGTGTAGAAGGTCAACATGTTTGACAATTTGAAGTGAACAATTATCTTAGTTCAAAATTGGATAACACTTTTGTTTCATCAAAACTGGATCTATGTGTTCTTTGCTACCTGAGTACTCTTTCTTAATTTTGAAACCAGATATTTTAGTTATTCTTAAGTTAAGATCTATGATTTTGATGGTTTTATGATGTGTGCATGTGCATTTTTATCTTCTCATTTATGCCTGAATATGAAAATATCATTAGGTGATTTGTATCTCAAGTTCTCATTTCTGAATATTAAAGTATTCAAAACAAACCAGCACTTGTTGAAACAGACAGCATGAACTCATTGAAGGATTCATAACACCATTACAAAAGTACCATTGCAAGTTCCAGCTACTTTGCTCCTACATACCTACCCAGGAAGCACAACCCCTACACCTACACAACGCCAATACTTTTAGCATACAGAAGATCATTTCGTCAATATGAGTACCAGACAAACTACACCTAGAAGGAACAACAACATTCCTCAGAAGGATCATTGCTTCCTTCCCATATTAACCAGTGAGCTCAGCATCTTCAGCACTAAATCCTCTTGCCTAGGTGAAGTAGCTGCAACTTTAGCTTGCCTTAGAATCAACTCCTCCCTCCTATCTTCTGCCCATCTCCCAGCACATCCACAATAGCATCACCCACCAGGTAGTTATGCTCGACCAAATATTCAACATACCCACGTTCCTAGTGCCAAAACACGCAGCCACGCTGAAAATTTAGAAAATTCAGAAAATGACACAAAGGGCAGAGAACAGAATCAGACCACACATTGCTCAATTCAGAAAAAAACTATGAATTTCACACACAATCCCTACCACGTGCATCAGGCACTTGCAGTACACCCATCCCGCGTGCTTCGGCGTGCCGGAGGTGATCTGCTTCACGTGAAGATGGCAGTCAGGGCACTGGATGATGGGAATGTATGGACCCCTGCAGCGTGACAAGCCCACAGACGACTTCAGGGCCGCTGCGACAAAGATCAGGCGACGAGGACCCTCCGCACCTTGGTCGACGGCAGCTATGGTTAGCTCTCCTTGTGTGTTGTGGAGAGGGGAGGGGAATTGTGTCTGATTTCGTGGGGAGAAGGACGAGCTCTAGTAACCGCCCTCGTTTTGCAAAACACCCTCTACTACTCTTCGCCTCGGCTTTCAAGTTCCCCCGCCACGACTCAAGTTTAGTGACTAGTATGCTACGTCACCAAATACCTAAACGATACACTCCAGAGTGGCCATGATTTTACATGTGCACGTATACAATGACCGTGACCACAATTTTATATGTGCACGTATACAATGACTATAACAGACATATAACTATGTATGGTGACAGAGTTGATTTATACGCTCAAGTTTAATGACTAATAGTGTATTTTACTCGTAATTTTTTATAGTATTATAATTTTTAAAATATTTTTCATGGAATGCATTTTTAGGGAAATATGGCCACCAATTTATTAATCATATAAATTTATAGGGATACATAAAAATGTCTGACGATTAAAAGAGCATTTTCAAATGTCCCACTTGGGAAAGACGTCCACCACTTTTTTGCTTTAGTCCCACAGTGGGGATTTGAGGGAAGAGAGTCCTTCTTTTTCGCCTATATAACGGGTCTATGTTGATGGAAAAAGAAACAATAAAAATAAAAGAAAAATTCCTAAGGCATTTTTTGTGAATTTTTCCTTTCTTTCTCTATTGAATCTCACGAGTGTGGTCATAAGAAGGACTGCGCACGAGGGAGACAACAACACCAGCATGTCGTCGTGCTGCTGGATCCCGGTTCCTCAGGGTCTACTTCCACATCCCGACGGGATCAAGGAGAATGAGAGTCGTCGTTGGACATCGTACATGTGTGATACCTTGGGGGCGCTGCCACTTGTGGCGCCCGGCTGTCATGCAAGGATCATGGGTTGTCGTACAAGGACTGGAGCAAGGGGTGACCTGTGAGGAGCTTTACAACCTTGAGGTCGGTCGGTTACAACTACATCACCAATGTTTCTCACGGGACGTACCGCTTTCGGTATGCAAGGGTATGTCACCGAACTCCATTTCTCGTTGCTTCATGTACTCATAGATAGATCATGGAATTTTGTGTTGCGTTAGCTAGGAATTTTTGTTTTCTTCCACGAAACCCTTCAACTTTCTATCTCTTACTTCTCTTGCAACTGCGGTCCCAAATTAAGGGCTACACGAGCAAGATAATGCATTGCGACGGCACACCATTGTGCTGCACAGATTCCGGTCAGGAGATCTACTTCCGCAATCTCGGCAGGGGTCAGAGATCCAGGAGTCGTCGTCTTGCACCGCACATGTGCGATACCTTAGGTGAAAGGACATTTACTGTCATAATCAATTTTGGTGTTTGTTAACAACAAGTAGATCATTTTATAGTATGCTATTGTCTACAGGTTGATATAATGCAAAGTAAAAAAGGACCCTTACTCTACGGAAAGTTTCCTGCAAGAATTACATGTTACTGGGAATTCTAGACCGGAGTCTCTGGTCTGGCTAGACAGGAGTCTCCGGTGTGGACCGGAGTTTCCGCAGGAATTCCCGGAGGAGGCTCCAGTTTGCTGCCTGGGACAGTCTGATAGGGGGTCCGGAGCAAGGTCCAGAGACTAGTCCGGAGTCTTCGGTGTAAGCCTCAGACCGGAGAACATCCCAAAAATATCAAACTTAGATCATCAAAACACTAATCATCAAGATTAGGTTTAACAAAAACTTTTCTAAATGAATTCATAAATGCATGTATATGTGTATGCATGGATTTTGAAATTCTTTAAAAACCACCTTGTTTGTGTGATCCATTGCTTGTAAAATGTTTCTTAGGTGAAAAGAACATCATCTAAAACATTTCCCACACTTTTCCTAAAGACAAGTAAATCAAAACAAATATATTAAGTGAATGGTCATTTTGACCAATTTAACTCCCATGCCTACTTTGGCTGTCTCAAACTTTCAAAACCTAACAGAAACATTTCTTGATCTTTGAACACCTTGAATGTACTCATAACAAAGTATCAAGGCCCACTTTGTGATCATCCAGAAACTTTCAAATGCATAGTTTAAATGACAATTCAAAATTGAATCTTCTTCATATGGGAAGATCCCACCTTTTCAAAACCCACTCAAACAAGCTCAACTTTCAAAACCCCAGCATCTGCAGACTCACCAGAACCAATCTAGCAAACCCACCAAAATTCATTTCAAAATTCAAAACTTGATTTCATGTGGCCATTTCATCAAACAGGTTGCAGACACAAATCAAACAAAACATCAAACACTATAGTGTGCAGTGTTTTAAGCCTAACTTGTTCCCTAGTTAGCTCACACACAACCCAGTAGATCATCTAGAAAGATTAGCCCAACACTAGCACCCCTGTGAGCTTGCCATTGCTATTAATGGTGAACATCCGAGCACCCTCATGACACCCCAGTGTGGACAGCAAGCTAGGAGCAGCAGCAAGCCTAGCCAGCATGTCTGGGAGGCAGCCCACCGTCCACCGCCATCGATCTGTAGCGGCGTTGCAAGCCCTAGACCACGCGCACGAGACACGCCCAGACCATGCCGAGCGTGCGCCAGAGCGCCACCCTCGACCATCACCCACAGACCGCGCGCCGCCCTCACCGCGTGCATACACGATCACCACCGACCCAGGAGACCGCCAGACACCCCCGTTTGCCGCCCCGTGCCATACAGCCACCGCCCGCCGTCGAAGACGCCTCCTCTGCCGCGCAGAGCGCCGCCCGTTCCAGACCAAACCGCACCGCCACATGCCTCGCGATCATGTCGTTGATCATCGCCAGGAGACACAGCACCGTCCCCTACCCTTGCCCATGCCTATAGCCGCCTGCAACGTCGCCCCCGACGAGCTCACCGTGCGCCCCGACGGTCGCCTCGCTCGACTATAAATAGAGGCCACCCCCGCACGATTTCTTCACACCATCTCACTCCCCTCTCCCCACTGACCGTGCCACACCATCCTCAGAGCAAGCCGAGCACCACCTCGCCGGAATTTCACTGGAGCCTGCCGCTACCGGAGAAGAAGGGAGCCAGCGATTGGAGCCGCCCCAGGAGAAGCCACCGGTACCAGGAGGTTCGCCGTCGTCGACTTCGTCGTTCGCCCACCTCGCCGACCCTTGACCGTACCCCGGTGATCCCCCAGCACCCCTCACTGGCCGCGCTAGGTTTCGTTCTCGCCGGAGTTATCTCGCGTCGACGATGACCCTCAGCCGTTAGATTAGAACTAGATCGAATGATCCACGTTGCCCCATACCGCTTCGCCCAGCCCCGTGTCACTGACTAGTGGGGACACCCACTTAAGCAGCCCGCGGGAGCACTGCGCTTAGCAGGCCGGCCCGTTAGAATTTCCCGCGCAGCCCAGCAATTCAAATTAAACCTTTTTCTTTTTAATTTCAAACACACTTCTGTACCCAACTTCAAAAATCAACACAGATCGATTCAGTACACCAAATTGAATGAAACCAATTTTGTTGGAAAGGTCTGTGAATGCTTAATCCAAGCCCGTTGGATTCAAGTCATTTGGATCTGTAGATCACCCTTAGTAAAAATAACAAGGCAGAAGCTTTTCTGCATTCAAACATTTTTCAAATTTAAACCATAAAAGCTTTTGAGTTGATTCCAACTCTCAAAAATCACATTTAACCATACCTTTCAGAATATATAAAAATATATAGGTTTACTTGCAGAAATAATGTTCAAGTAATAAAAGAATGCTTCATAAGCATTTCTAGCCACTTTAATTAATTAAAATAAAAAGGTAAAACCTTATTAAATTGTGACACCACTTTAAATCATATTCCCATGGACTACAATATGTGGTGATGACATGTGTCAACATGATCCCATGTTTAGTTTGGAGAATATTAAATCTTAAGTAGTTTTTCAATGAGTAGAAATTACTTTTCTAAAATAAAAAGATTTAAACCAAGCCTTAACCTTGTAATGTTAGAGATGATGCTAGATCATCTATAGGACCCTTGTGTGTGATGATTGCAAGTAGTTAAGTATTGTTTGGTGATTGTGTACCTCGTATTTATTCATAGACGCTAGTACCGACCAAGGATACGATGAGGAAGGAGGATACTACAAAGAGGAAGCCGAGGAGAACTTCAACCACTGCTCAGCACAAGGCAAGCCTAATACTACTAGTGAATGTGCAAGCTAACACTTGCAAGATACTATACCTATGCAAGCTAGTAACTATGCAAGCTGATATTATACCAATGCAAGTTAACACTTGCAAGATACCTTACTGATGACACAAACCCATACTTGTGATATGACTACTTTATGCCTTAAGCATATGTGATCATACCCACTTGCTAAACCAATCCTAGTTTTATGGCAAGCTTCTTACTTTATTTCTTTATCAAAGCTTACTTATAGTCTACCTAAGAGTTTGGTAGATACTAGACAGTTGTGCTGAAGGTTGCATAAAGAGCCTAAAATTTGGCTAAGCTAGAAACCTTGATATCATCCTAAGATATAAGGTTGGACTTAGTGAAACTCCACCAGTTATCACCCCTCATTATTACTACCCCCACCTGTAGATGCTAGTGCTAAGCATAAAACTTGATCAACTTTAGATGGGAATACTTGGTGGAAAAATGGTTATGAAAACCTTGGAATGATGGATCATTCTATTGAAATGTTTTGGACATGTGTTTCCAAACACTTGATGATTTTGGTGATGAAAATGTTGAGGCATGAGCCTTAGCCCTTTATAAAACTGATGGTTGTCTAGATGCGATACCATTCCAATTTTTGCGTACAACCACAATACCTGAATATTGGGTAGGGCTTGACTAGAAACTTATATGCCTTAGTATTAGTTCCCTCACGGCCAAGGTCTGAGCTGAGGCTACCTTGTGAAGATAGTCCACCTGTGCAGTACCCAAGATGACAGTGGTCATGGTTGGGAGGCCAAACTCACAGGAGAGGTGCTGATACTAGGGAGTGTAATTGAAAGGTTAGGATTGATTATCCGCATACTGAGTATGGTGAATTCAGGATTTGTTCCTGACGGATGTATCGAATGTTGTGGTGAAAGTGTACAATCTCTGCAGAGGGTCAAACTATTCGAATAGCCGCGTCCGCGGTTATGGACAGTTGGAGTGGCCATACTATTCCCCCGTTAGACTTTTAAAATGACTTGTGAAATGAATTGAGACTTTGACTTGAACACAACAGAGTTATGACCTGAATTACAAGATCCCACTCAGGAGTTATAAAATTGTGACTAGCCTTGGAACCTAGTAGAGATAAATCTGGCTTTTGCAAAACAACCCTAGAGCCTAGTGTCCTATTATCCAAAAAACCCCTTTACTTGTTAGTATTAGTTTGCGAGTACTTAAAGAGTACTCATGGCTTTGTCCCTGGCTATTCCCATGGCCAGACTATGAAGAGGAGTACCTGGAGGATGGACCCTAGGAAGGTTACGACAACTAGGATCATCTCCCATCGTCAGCATTGCCTGTGACCCCGAAGATGGAGCTTCGCCTATGCTACCGTTATTATTACGTATTCCGCTGCTTGATGTTGTATTAAGAACTGGATCATGAGATCCCCATTTGTGTAAGAACTTATGTATCGTTTGAAAGGGATGAAGTACTATGGTATCCAATTATGTTATGTCTCGCAAAAATGGTAATCCTGGGATTGCGATGTATGGCATAACAGGCATCTAGGATTGAAAAATCCGGGTGTTGACAAGTTGGTATCAGAGCCATCCTGACCATAGGAGACCCTAGTTAGATTGGACACTTGATCACTCTGCTAATCTACTCATCCTCTATTTTTATAGATGGACGTGAAGTACAGCAAGTTTTATCAACTCGGAAATGGAGGGGACCTTATCTTTGAGAGGGATCTGGATTAGCTTTCGGAACTTCTGGAGGGTCCACACCCCGAGTTCTTCGGAGCTCAGCTCAATGATCAAGGAGGATAAGATCTGCAGTGGCTAATTGTTGCAAGTCTCCGAGGAAAGATTTAACCTCCCACTGCAGAGGGAATTCAGTTTACCTTGAGGGAAAACAACTGGCTCGACGGACTTGCCAGAGCAATGCAGGAAGCTCTTTCCCGTCTGTGTGGGCAGAGCATCAATCAGATCAAGGGTACTCGCTTTGAGTTTTGCCCAAGGCGTGATGCAAATGGACAACCACTGGAAGCCCCATACCACCCCGATCTGAAGACTCAATTGGACCACCTTAGCTTCATGATGTATGATTGTCAACAAGAGTTGGACAACTGCCGTGACTGTTGCAACCACAAGTCTGCCATCATCAAGACGAAGGACCAGACCATCGCCATACTAGCAAAGGATCGCAAGTCTCGCCGCCGTCAGCTCGACAAGAAGGAGCGCATTGTTGCCCGTCTTCGCCATCACATATCATCTCTGGAAGAGACCATCCACGAGAGAGACATGCAGTTAGAGGAAAGGGAGAATGCCGGAGAGGATCTTCGTGGAGACCCTTACTCCTATCTCAGCGATGACGATGATTTTCTGGAGGATCGGGCCATGGACTTCTTCACCGATGAGGATGATTTCGCCTTCATCGATGATGCGGAAGATGATGAAGCCACCGACTCCGAGCAGTAGTAGCACTGAGCACTAGCGTAGTGAGTAGTAGTCGGTCCCACTGTATCGTAGATTCCAGAATGGTTCTTAAAACCATCTGTTTTTCCTTGTTGTGGTGTGTGTTGTACTGTGTGCTAGGAGTGAATGAATGAAAAAGCAAGTTGCTAGAAAACTTGAGTCAAACTCCAAAAACTTTTCAAAAACCCAAAACCTTAGCAATTTCCCTCTTTTCTCATGATCAATATCAATCTTCAGATGCCACGTGGAGGAAGTGGTTCAGCCCCAGACCCGATGTTGCAGATCCTGCAAATGTTGACTTCGACCATGCTGAAAGAGCCGAACGTCAAGCCAACCTAGCCACTGCAATGATAGCCCAGCTAGCCCACAACAACCAAGGCCACGGAAATCAGGACAACCATGGATCTAAACTCAAGAATTTCCAGAATACCAACCCACCCATTTTCACCAAGTCGGAAAAACCCCTAGACGCCGATGATTGGCTGCAAACCATGGAAAATAACTTAGAAGTAGCCGGAGTGGAAGCCAACGAGAAAGTCTTGTTCGCCACCCATTATCTAGCCGGAGATGCCAGGGCATGGTGGAACAAGTGTTCGTATGATGACCGGAGGCGGATGATGACCTGGGAGGAATTCAAGGTCAAGTTTAGCGAACCCATGTGCCACCGGTTTAATCAAGAGAATGAGAGACGAGTTCGAGAGCAAGCAAGGAAGGATGACTGTAGTGGAATACCGTGACAAATTTTTGTCATTAGCTAGATATGCCCAGACGAGATAGACACCGAAGCCAAGAAGAAAGAAAGATTCCTGAATGGTCTGCATGACGAGATGCAGACGGTGTTAGTGAATATCCCCTTTGTGGATATTGAAGCCCTTGTCGACTCTGCTATCCAGATGGAAGGAAAGATCAACCAGGCCAATGAGAACTGCAAGCGTCGCATGATGCATCAACCAGAACCCATCGACACCAAAGTATCGCCCTAACCCATCTCCGTGATTTGCCCCAAGAACCAACAGACTTCTATGACCCGTCCGACCTACCCCAACCGTGGAAACCCTAGACCCGGAGGAAATCACAACAACCCGCAACTCTAGCAATTTCACCTGCCCCACCCAAATTCAACACCAACAATACCACCAACCCCAACACCTTGAGGATGGAAGCAATGTTGTGCTGTCGCGACCAAGGACAAGTCACAAGTGACCTGTTATGATTTGTGGAAATAAAGGCCACTATTCCAATGAGTGCCCCAACAAGAAGAATGCTACAGCCCCTAACGCCAATGTCCCAGCTCAGAAAGCAGCGTCGTGTCCACCAGGAGAAGATTTGCCCTGTGGAATTCACTCAACCGCAATGGCGTCTTTTTCTCATGCATCTGTGAAGAAGCTCAGGAAGCACCAGACGTCGTGCTGGGTATGTTTTCTGTTAATTCAGTACTTGCAAGAGTGTTGTTTGATTCTGGTGCATCGCATTCATTTGTCACCAAAGAATTTGCCTGCACTAGTAAAATTCAACCAACCAAATTGAAGCATGTGATGATTGTACAAATTCCCGGATCAACCACCAAGGCTAGGCAAATTTGCAAAGCCGTCCCTATCCGAATCCATGGCATAGATTTTTATGCTAATCTAATAGTACTCGGAACTAAAGGTTTGGAAGTAGTACTAGGAATGGATTGGATGTCCAAACATAAAGGATTGATTGACTGTGCCAAGAAAGCCATTACCATGACCAGTACCACTAATATCATCGAGCATATATCTGAAACCTTACCTCGTCAATTCAAGTGTAACAAGAGTATAGCCCAACCTACCATTGACCAAGTTCGGATAGTCTGCGAATACCCCGATGTATTTCCAGATGTTTTGCCCGGTATGCCCCCAGATCGGGATATCGAGTTTATCATCGAACTAATCCTCGGAACAGGACCCATAGCCCAGAGACCCTATAGTATGAACCCATCAGAACTAGAAGAACTAAAGAAGCAACTGGATTCCATGCTAGAAATCGGATTGATTCAACCGAGTGCGTCCCCATAGAGGTCACCTATCTTGTTTGTGGACAAGAAGGATGGAGGTAACCGTTTGTGTACGGATTATCGGAAGTTGAATGATGTCACCATCAAGAACAAGTACCCCTTGCCTAAGATAGAAGATTTGTTTGATCAGTTGATCGGTGCCCAGGTGTTTTCTAAGATTGATCTTAGAACTGGCTATCATCAACTCAAAATTCGTGCAGAGGATATTCCAAAGACTGCCTTTTGTTGGAGATATGCCCTAGAGGCAATAATAAATATAGTTATTATTATGTCTTTGTGTTTATGATAAATGTTTATATTCATGCTATAATAGTATTAACAAGGAAACATTAATACTTGTGTGAATTGTAAACTTAAATTGAAGTCCCTAGTATAGCCTCTATACTTCACTAGCTTGTTGGTTGATTGATGATTGTGGTTTCCCTATCATGAACATTGAGATGTTATCAACAACAAGATCATATCGTTAGGAGAATGATATGGTGGACATACTCCTATAGACAAGCGTAGCATAAAGATCAAGTCATTTCAATAGTTCAATTGCTATATGCTTTCTGATACATAGTAACCTAATTCCTTCGACCATGAGATCATGCATATCACCTTTACTGGATGGATGCTTTGATGTCATCAAACACCACACCGTAACAGGGTGGCTATAAAGGTGGTATTGAGTGTTCGGAAAGTATTGGTTGAAACACATGGATCAAGAATGGGATTTGTCCATCCATATGACGGATAGATATTCTCTGGGCCCTCTCGGTGAAATGTCATCCAATTAGCTTGCAAGCATGTGACTGGGTCACAAGGGATCACATATCACGGGAACGAGAAAAGAGTACTTATCAGTAACGAGGTTGAACTAGGTATGCAGAGATACCGACGATCATAACCTCGGATAAGTAACATATCGTGAGACAAAGGGAAATTGGTATCGTATGTAAGTGGTTCATTCGATCGCAAAGTAATCGTAGAAATATGTGGGAGCCATATGAATTTCCAGATTCCTCTATTGGTTATTGTTCGGAGAAGTGTCTCGATCATGTCCGCATAATTCACGAACCGTAGGGAGACACACTTAAGGATTCGACGTTGTTTGAGTAGTTATGGTATTATGAGAAAGAGACCGAATGTTGTTCGGAGTCTCGGATGGGATCCGGGATATCACGAGGTGATCCGGAATGGTCCGGAGAATAAGATTCATATAAGGAAAGTCCCGTTTCGGAGTAGGGGAATGGTTCCGGTGTTTTCATCGGGAACATTCTAGAAGGTCCCGGAATGTCCGGCACTTCGGGAGGGGGAAGGGTACATGAATGTGTCATTACATATTGGAATGATTGCATCATATACTAAGTGTTCTTGCTGTCCAAAATAAAGGGTTTATTTAAATCCTAAATTGAAAAGTCAAACGGCTAGTTTGAAAGTCAAACGGCAAGTTTTGGAAAGTGGAAAGAGGAGGAGAAGAGGAAACCGACTTGGGGAGGAGTCCCTTGGCTGGGCGCCTCCCAAGGCCGACTTGGGAGGGACTCTCCCTGGCCGCCCTCCCACCTATACAGGGAGGGGCAGGGCCTCCCCTCCTAGCACACACAAGTTCCTATCTTCTACCTCCGGTTTAGAGCCGTTTTGGTTTAGAGCTTCTAATTGCTTTAGCCAGCGGTTTAGAGCCTTCTAATTGATTTAGAGCCTTCTAATTGGTGTGTCTAATTACTAGACCACTAATAGCCTCTCTCATAAGCTCCACCATACCACTGCTTAGCTACGAAGCCCTGGATTTCCCTCTACTTCCGGTACCGCCGTTGTCTGCCGGAATCGCGAGGAGAGTGCTACAACCTCCGCTGCTGGAACAAGGAGAGGAAGGTCTTAAATGAGTACAGCTTAGCACCGAACGTGGCGCTGGAAGGATCGTCTACGCGATCTTGAGATCGGAAAGAGTACGACTACATCACCCACGAGAATCTGCTCTCGTTAAACACTTTGGAATCTTCGAGGGTGAGTTATTCCGTCGACTCGTTGCTACAATCTAGTAGATAGATCTTGGCTTGTTTGTTTGTATGCGATAGAAATTTTTTGTTTTCCATGCTACGAACCCCTACAGTGGTATCAGAGCCGTGTCTATATGTAGATCTGTTGCACGAGTAGAACACAAATGGTCATTGTGGGCGTTGATGCTTTTATTGTAGATTGCTTTTTGTGTACTTTGCATCTTGCGGTATGTTGGGATGAAGCGGCCCGGGCTAACCTTACATGACATCGTTCATGAGACTTGCTCCACGCTTGACATGCAACTTGTATTGCATAAGTGGCTTTGCGGGTGCATGTTTCTCCTAGCATAGTAAAGATCCAATTTACAACGGGTAATCAACAATGCTAGTATCAATGTTGTGGTTCTTGTTCGTAGGTTAGAACGACACTTATGGAAAGCCCCAAACCACGTAAAATATGCAAAGAAAGTAGAAGCGTCTAACTTTGTTTTGCAGGGGTGTGCAGTGATGTGATATGGCCATGATTGTGATTATATTTGATGTATGCAATGTTCCTTATTGTAAGTTGGCAACCGGCAGGAGCCATATGGTTGTCTTTAATTTCTGTTAAGACCTGCGTGTCTATTCAAAATAGTTGTAATAGTTGAAGCTGGTGGACGACAACCATGAAGAAGCGTCGTTGACCTTGATGCTATGCCGGTGATGATGGAGATCATGTTCGTGCTTGAAGATGGAGATCGGAAGCACAAAGAAGAAAGGCCATATCATATCACATATTATGAATTGCATGTGATGTTAATCCTTTATGCATCTTGTATTGCTTAGTAGACGACGGTAGCATTATAAGATGATCCTCATGCACATAAATTTCAAGTTCTAAAGTGTTCACCCTTAGTATGCACCGTTGCCAAAGCTTGCTGCTTCAAGCACCACATGATGATCGGTGTCTTTGATTCCGCTGGTGAATACAACGTAAGCAAGCCAGATTTGCTTATGCGGTAGCTAAGGTTTGATCTTGACGAGCCTAGCATGTACGACATGGCCTC
Organism: Avena insularis; assembly: GCA_023614405.1. Taxonomy (NCBI): domain Eukaryota; kingdom Viridiplantae; phylum Streptophyta; class Magnoliopsida; order Poales; family Poaceae; genus Avena; species Avena insularis. Next base: position 214,872,371 of record CM042685.1, on the reverse strand, counting down.
GTGAACACGGATCGCCGATAGTTAAAGCATGAATCATATAGTAGATATGATGAACATGATGATTGTTCGCCATTGAAACTATATCAACTCTCGTGATGATCGGTGTTGATGTTGTGGATTTGGTTCGTGTGATCACTAAAACAATGTGAGGGATGTTGTTTTGAGTGGTAGTTCACCTAGTTTAATTTCATTAATTAATTTGAACTCAATTTGTCATAAACTTAGTCTAAACTATTGCAAATATGTTGTAGATCAATGGCAGCCCCTACCATCAATTTTAATGCGTTCCTAGAGAAAGAAAAGTTGAAAAACAATGGAAGCAATCATGGATTGGTTCCGCAATTTGAGGATTGTCCTCACAGGGTAATTTGACCTATGTGCTGGATGCACCGCTAGGTGACCCACTGCAGCTGATGCTACCGATGAAGTAAAGAATGTTTACCTTGCTCGGAAGAATCAAGACTCCATAGTTCGATGTGCTATCTTGTATGGTTTAGAATCGAGCTCGTAAAAGGTTTGAAGAGTCAGACCCATATGATATTGTCGAGGATCTCAAATTAATTTTTGAGACTCATGCGGCAATTGAAAGTTATGAAGCTTCGAAAAGTTCTTTAACCGCAAGATGGAAGAGGGCAGCTCCAAGGTGAGCATGTGCTTAAGATGTCCAGGCACGCAAATAAACTTCAAAGCTTGGGTATAGTGATTCCTAATACTTTGGGGTTTACCGCATCCTCCAATCACTACCACCAAGTTACAAGAACTTTGTGATGAACTACAACATGCGAACATGAACAAAGAGTTGCCGTAACTATTTGCTATGTTAAAATCTGCAGAAATGGAGATCAAGAAAGAGCACCAAGTGTTGATGGTCAATAAGACCACCAAATTCAAGAAAGGCAAGTCTAAGCAGAAGGGACACTTCAAGAAGGGTGGTAAGAAAGTTACCATGCCGACGAAGAGGACCAAGGCTGGACCCAAGCCTGATACTGAGTGCTTTTACTGCAAGGGAGAAGGTCACTGGAAGCGGAATTGCCCAAAGTACTTGGCGGATTTGAAGAACGGCAACATCAAGAAGAAAGGTATATCTGATATACATGTTATTGATGTGTATTTCACTAGTATTCGTAGTAGTGCCTGGGTATTTGATACCGTTCGGTTGCTCATATTTGTAACTCAAACAGAGCTACGTATCAAACGGAAGCTAGTGAAGAACGAGGTGACGATGCGCGTGGGAAACGGATCAAAGGTTGATGTGATCGCGGTCGGCACGCTACCTCTTCATCTACCATCGGGATTAGTTTTATACTTAAATAATTGTTATTTGGTGCCTGCGTTGAGCATGAACATTATATCAGGATCTTGTTTATTGCGAGACGGTTACTTGTTTAAATCCGAGAATAATGGTTGTTCGATTTATATGAGTAATATGTTTTATGCACATGCACCTTTGATAGATGGTCTATTCTTGTTGAATCTCGATAGTGGAAATACACATATTAATAACATTGAGGCTAAACGTTTGAAATCGAGCGATAACTTGACCTATATGTGGCAATCGCTGCCTTGGTCACATTGGAGTGAAGCGTATGAAGAAACTCCATTCCGATGGACTTCTCGAATCACTTGATTTTGAATCACTTGAAAGATGCGAAGCATGTCTGATGGGTAAAATGACTAAGACTCCATTTTCTGGAATGATGGAGCGAGCTACAGACTTATTGGAAATCATACATACCGATGTGTGTGGTCCAATGAGTGTAGCATCGCGCAGTGGTTATCGTTATGTTCTTACCTTCACAGATGACTTGAGTAGATATGGGTATATCTATTTCATGAAACATAAGTCCGAAACTTTCGAGAAGTTTAAGGAGTTTCAAAGTGAGGTAGAGAATCAACGTAACAAGAAGATTAAATTTCTACGCTCGATCGTGGAGGTGAATATCTAAGTTACGAGTTTGGCGAGCATTTGAAGAAATGTGGAATACTTTCGGGATTGACACCGCCGGGAACACCACAACAGTAATGGTGTGTCCGAACGTTGTAATCGAACTCTTAGATATGGTTCGCTCTATGATGTCACTTACAAATTTACCACTATCATTTTGGGGTTATGCATTAGAAACAGCCATTCACTTTAAATAGGGCACCGTCTAAACTGCTGAAACGACACCATATGAATTGTGGTTTGGGAAGAAACCTAAATTGTCGCTCTTAAAGTTTGGGGATGCGTTTATGTAAAGAAGTTACCGGACAAGCTTGAACCCAAAGCGGAAAAATGCGCCTTCATAGGATACCCGAAGGAAACTATTGGGTATACCTTCTATCATAGATCCAAGGCAAAATCTTCGTGTTAAGAATGGATCCTTTCTAGAGAAGGAATTTCTCTCGAAGAAGTGACTGGAAGGAAAGTAGAACTCGACGAGGTTGTCGAACCTTCTCTCGAATTATAGTAGCGCAAAGACCGAAGAAGTTCCTGTGGTGCGCACCAATAAGAGAGGAAGCTAATGATGGTGATCATGAAACTTCGGCCGGTTGCTACAGAGCCTCGAGGTCAACGAGAACTCGTACCACCTGCATTGGTATGATTCCGTTATGAATGTCATGTTGGTGGACAACACCGATGACCCCGAGACATATGAGGAAGCGATGAGCCCAGATTCCAATAAATGGCAAGAAGCCATGAACCGAGATTGGATCCATGTACGAAAACCAAGTACGGACTTTGGTGGACTTACGGATGGCCGGAAGGCTCACGAGAACAAATGGATTTTCAAGAGGAAAACAGATGCTGATGGTAATGTTATCGTTTATAAAGCTCGACTTGTCGCAAAAGGGTTTCGACAAATTCAAGGAGTTGACTACGATGAGACTTTCACCAGAGCGAAGCTAAAGTCTGTGAGGATTATGTTAGCAATCGCTGCATATTACGATTATGAGATATGGCAGATGGATGTCAAAACAGCATTCCTCAATGGAGACATTGATGAAGAATTGTATATGATGCAACCCAAAGGTTTTGTCGATCCTAAAGATGTTAACAAGGTATGCAAGCTTCAACGGTCCATCTATGGATTGAAGCAAGCATCCGGTTGGAATCAACGCTTTGATAAGGTAATCAAAGTTTTGGTTTTATACAAACTTATGGAGAAGCTTGTATTTACAAGAAAGTGAGTGGAGCTCAGAGTTTCTTAATACTATATGTGGATGACATATTGTTGATTGGGAATGATGTAGACCTTCTTAATAGTGTCAAAGAATATTTGAATAATAGTTTTCAATGAAGGATCTTGGCGAAGCAGCTTACATATTAGGCATAAAGATTTATAGAGATAGATCGAAACGCCAAATATCATTGTCACAAAGTACATATTTGGACAAAGTTCTAAAGAGGTTTGGAATGGAAGATAGCAAGAAAGGGTTCTTGCCCATGTTGCCCAATACGACCTTGAGTAAAACACAAAGTCCGACATCGCGTAAGATAGAGAAAGGATGAGTAAGACTCTATGCATCAGCCATAGGATCTCTAATGTATGCCATGCTATGTACTAGACCCGACATTGCATATGTCGTTAGTTTAACTAGCAGATATCAAAGTGATCCAGAGTGGATCATTGACAATGGTCAAAAACATCCTTAAGTATTTGAGAAGAACTAAGGATATGGTTCTTTCTTATGGAGGTGATGAACAGCTCGTTGTTAATGGTTACACCGATGCTAGTTGGAACACCGATCCGGATGATTCTAAATCACAATCTGGATAATGTATTTATTTTGAATGGTGCAGCTTAGCTGGAGGAGTGCAAAGCAAAGCGTTGTGGCGAGATCTTCAACTGAATCGAATACATGGTCGCTTCGAGACTTCACAAGAAGCGATATGGATGAAAGAGTTCATTACAGCTGGGTGTGGTTCCTAGTGCGCTGGACCCAATGTCTATCTATCGTGATAACATGGGCGCCATAGCCAATGCGCAAGAACCAAGGTCACACAAGAAGCTGAAGCATATCAAGTCATGCTTCCACGCTATTCGAGAACATATCCAGATGGGGATATAAAGATTTGCAAAGTACACAGATCTGAATGTGGCGGATCCGTTGACTAAACCTCTCCGAGGGCAAACATGACCAACACCAAACTGCCATGGGTGTTCGGTATATTACCATGTAATCTAGATTAGATGACTCTAGTGCAAGTGGGAGACTGTTGGAGATATGCCCTAGAGGCAATAATAAATATAGTTATTATTATGTCTTTGTGTTTATGATAAATGTTTATATTCATGCTATAATAGTATTAACAAGGAAACATTAATACTTGTGTGAATTGTAAACTTAAATTGAAGTCCCTAGTATAGCCTCTATACTTCACTAGCTTGTTGGTTGATTGATGATTGTGGTTTCCCTATCATGAACATTGAGATGTTATCAACAACAAGATCATATCGTTAGGAGAATGATATGGTGGACATACTCCTATAGACAAGCGTAGCATAAAGATCAAGTCATTTCAATAGTTCAATTGCTATATGCTTTCTGATACATAGTAACCTAATTCCTTCACCATGAGATCATGCATATCACCTTTATGGATGGATGCTTTGATGTCATCAAACACCACACCGTAATGTGGTGGCTATAAAGGTGGCATTGAGTGTTCGGAAAGTATTGGTTGAAACACATGGATCAAGAATGGGATTTGTCCATCCATATGACGGATAGATATTCTCTGGGCCCTCTCGGTGAAATGTCATCCAATTAGCTTGCAAGCATGTGACCGTCACAAGGGATCACATATCACGGAACGAGAAAAGAGTACTTATCAAGAACGAGGTTGAACTAGGTATGCAGATACCGACGATCATAACCTCGGATAAGTAACATATCGTGAGACAAAGGGAAATTGGTATCGTATGTAAGTGGTTCATTCGACGCAAAGTAATCGAGAAATATGTGGGAGCCATATGAATTTCCAGATTCCTCTATTGGTTATTGTTCGGAGAAGTGTCTCGATCATGTCCGCATAATTCACGAACCGTAGGGAGACACACTTAAGGATTCGACGTTGTTTGAGTAGTTATGGTATTATGAGAAAGAGACCGAATGTTGTTCGGAGTCTCGGATGGGATCCGGGATATCACGAGGTGATCCGGAATGGTCCGGAGAATAAGATTCATATAAGGAAAGTCCTGCTTTGAGTAGGGGAATGGTTCCGTGTTTTCATCGGGAACATTCTAGAAGGTCCCGAATGTCCGCACTTCGAGGGGGGAAGGGTACATGAATGTGTCATTACATATTGGAATGATTGCATCATATACTAAGTGTTCTTGCTGTCCAAAATAAAGGGTTTATTTAAATCCTAAATTGAAAAGTCAAACGGCTAGTTTGAAAGACAAACTGCAACTATTGGAAAGTGGAAACAGGAGGAGAAGTTGAAACCGACATTAGGGAGGAGTCCCCATGGCCGGCGCGCCTCCCACTGCCGACTTTGGGAGGGACTCCTCCCTCACGCCGCCCTCCCACCTATAAAGGGAGGCAGGGCCTCCTCCTAGCACACACAAGTTCCTATCTTCTACCTCCTTTAGAGCCGCTTTTGGTTTAGAGCTTCTAATTGCTTTAGCCAAGTTTAGAGCCTTCTAATTGATTTAGAGCCTTCTAATTGGTGTGTCTAATTACTAGACCACTAATAGCCTCTCTCATAAGCTCCACCATACTGCACCGGCTTAAGGCGAAGCCTCATGGATTTCCTCTACTTCCTGTACCACGCCAGCCGGAATCGCGAGGAGAGTGCTACAACCTCCGCTGCCTCGGAACAAGGGAGAGGAAGGTCTTCACGAGTACCGAACGCAGGACCGATCATGGGAGCGCCTTAACGTATACTGAAGGATCGCTCACGCGATCTTGAGATCGGAAAGAGTACGACTACATCACCCACAAGAATCTGCTCTCGTTAAACACTTTGGAATCTTCGAGGGTGAGTTATTCCATCGACTCGTTGCTACAATCTAGTAGATAGATCTTGGCTTGTTTGTTTGTATGCGATAGAAAATTTTTGTTTTCCATGCTACGAACCCCTACACCTTTACCACCAGATATGGATTGTATGAGTATACGGTCATGTCTTTTGGATTAACCAATGCCCCCGCTTATTTCATGAACCTCATGAATAAGATTTTTATGGACTTCCTGGATAAGTTTGTCGTTGTTTTCATTGATGACATTCTAATTTATTCCAAATCAGAAGAAGAACATGAGCTACACCTAAGGACCATTCTATCAGTTGTATGCAAAATTTAGCAAATGTGAATTCTGGTTACAGGAAGTAGGATTCCTCGGTCACATTGTATCAGCCGGAGGAATTGCCGTTGACCCTGCCAAAGTGAAAGATGTAGAAGATTGGCAAGCCCCAACCACTCAAACCCAAGTTCGTGCTTTTCTCGGATTGGCGGGATATTACCGCAAATTTGTAGAAGGATTCTCTAGTATCGCCCGACCCATCACCCAATTGCTGAAGAAGGACAAGAAGTTTGAATGGACCGACAAATGTGAAGCGAGTTTTAAAGAACTCAAAAGGAGATTGATTTCAGCCCCAATCTTGATCATGCCGGATATCACGAAGCCCTTCGATGTACAGACGATCCAAGATTGGTCTCGGATGTGTGCTAATGCAAGAAGGCAAAGTTATATCTTATCTATCGCGACAATTGAAGCAGCATGAACAAAATTACCCAACCCATGACCTCGAACTCGCAGCCGTAGTTCTAGCCCTAAAGACATGGAGACATTACCTGATGGGAAACAGTTGTGAGATTTATTCGGATCACAAGAGCCTAAAGTATATATTCACTCAGAAGGAGCTGAATATGAGGCAGAGAAGATGGATTGAGCTAATCAAGGATTACGACCTGGACATTCACTATCACCCTGGAAAAGCCAATGTGGTAGCCGATGCCCTTAGCAGATTGCCGTGTCGCTTGAACTCCATGATTTTGAAGGAGCAACCAAGTTTGCACAAAGAGATGGAATATTTTCGAGTGGAATTAGTAAGTGAAGGATTTTTGGCTAGCATAGAACTTCAGCCCACTTTGATCAGTCAGATTAAAGAGGCGCAGAAGGGAAATGCCAGTATCGACGGAATTAAGCGTTGTATCGGTGACAGTAAAGTACCCGGATTCACCGAGGACGAAGAAGGAGTTTTGGTACAAAGGACGCCTTGTGTACCAAGCAGATTCGAGTTGAAAGAAGTTATCTTGAAGGAGGCTCACGATACTTTTATTCTATCCATCCCGAGGAACTAAGATGTATCAAGATTTGAAAGAGCAATTTTGGTGGCATAAGATGAAGAGAGAAATCGGAAGCTATATCGCCAAGTGTGATATATGTCAGAAGTCAAGGCAGACATCAAAGACCCGCTGGATTGTTGCAACCTTTGAAAATTCCGAATGGAAATGGGATTCAGAGGAATGGACTTTATCATCGACTACCTACTTCTAGTAGGGGAAATGACTCTATTTGGGTCATAGTGATGATTGTCCAAAGTCGCCCATTTCTTGCCCGCCAAAAGTACCTATCGAGTTCGGCTAGCGGAGTTGTACATCGCTAGGATCGTTAGTTTGCATGGTGTCCCCAAGAATATAGTATCGGATCGAGGAACCTGCCACTCGAGATTCTGGAAGAAAGTCCAAGAAGGTTTAGGAACCCGCCTAGATTTCAAGATCACAGATCACCCTCGCATCGATGGACAAACGGAGCGAGTAAACCAAATACTCAAGATATGCTTAGAGCATGTGTGCTAGAATATGGATCCAAGTGGAAGACTGCTCGCTTGCAGAATTTTCATACAACAATAGTTACCAAGCCAGTTTGCAAATGGCCCCATTTGAATTTATGTACGGAAGAAAGTGCCGCACCCCTTTGAACTGGTCGGAAGTAGGAGAGAGTCAGATTTTTGGACCCGACATCCTACGAGAAGCAGAAGAGAAAGTTCACAAGATTCGTGAACACCTCAAGACAACCCAATCCCGACAGAAGAGTTACGTCGACAAGAAACATCGAGACCTCGCCTTCAACATCGGAGATTTTGTTTATCTGAAAGTGTCGCCATTAAAGGGAATGCAACGTTTCCAACTCAAAGGAAAGTTAGCCCCCAGATATATCGGACCTTTCAAAGTTTGAACCATCGAGGAGAAGTATCGTATCAACTGGAACTACCTGAAGAGATATCAGCGGTGCACAATGTGTTCCATATCTCGTTACTTCGCAAATGTCTCGAAGTCCCCGAGAAGACCGAAGTGTTCAAGAATATCGATCACCGGACCATCAAGATCAACGATGATCTGACCTATCCCGAAGTACCCATCCGTATATTGGAAGAATCCTTTTGAACTACCAGAACCCGAAGCATCAAGTTTCTCAAGATTCAGTGGAGCAATCACACAGAAGAGGAAGCTACCTGGGAACGCGAAGATCACATCAGGACGGAGTTTCCCGATCTCTTCAAATCCTAGGTAATCTTTTCATCCTTTTTCAAATCTCGGGACAAGATTTTGTTTAAGGGGGGAAGGTTTGTAACATCCCAAAAATATCAAACTTAGATCATCAAAACACTAATCATCAAGATTAGGTTTAACAAAAACTTTTCTAAATGAATTCATAAATGCATGTATATGTGTATGCATGGATTTTGAAATTCTTTAAAAACCACCTTGTTTGTGTGATCCATTGCTTGTAAAATGTTTCTTAGGTGAAAAGAACATCATCTAAAACATTTCCCACACTTTTCCTGAAGACAAGTAAATCAAAACAAATATATTAAGTGAATGGTCATTTTGACCAATTTAACTCCCATGCCTACTTTGGCTGTCTCAAACTTTCAAAACCTAACAGAAAATTTTCTGGATCTTTGCACCCCTTGAATGTACTCATAACAAAGTATCAAGTCCCACTTTGTGATCATCCAGAAACTTTCAAATGCATAGTTTAAATGACAATTCAAAATTGAATCTTCTTCATATGGGAAGATCCCACCTTTTCAAAACCCACTCAAACAAGCTCAACTTTCAAAACCCCAGCATCTGCAGACTCACCAGAACCAATCTAGCAAACCCACCAAAATTCATTTCAAAATTCAAAACTTGATTTCATGCGGCCATTTCATCAAACAGGTTGCAGACACAAATCAAACAAAACATCAAACACTATAGTGTGCAGTGTTTTAAGCCTAACTTGTTCCCTAGTTAGCTCACACACAACCCAGTAGATCATCTAGAAAGATTAGCCCAACACTAGCACCCCTGTGAGCTTGCCATTGCCATTAATGGTGAACAGCCGAGCACCCCCATGTCACCCCAGTGGACAGAAGCTAGAGCAGCAAGAAGCCTAGCCAGCATGTCCGGAGGCAGCCCACCGCCCACCGCCATCGCCTGTCCCAGCCGCGAAGCGTTGCTAAGCAAGCTCGACCACGCCGCACGAGACACGCCAGACCATGTCGAGCGGCGCCAGAAGCGCCACCTCGACCATCACCCACAGCATCCTGCGCCGCCTCACCACGTGCATACACGATCACCACCGACCCAGAGACCGCCAGACAATTTCGCTTGCTGCGTTACATACCGCCCGCCATCGAAGACGCCTCCGCCACAGAGCGACGCCGCTCTGCATCAAACCGCACCGCCCCATGCCTCGCGATCATGTCGTTGAGCATCGCCAGAGACACAAAGACCGCCCCTACCCTTGCCCATGCCTATAGCCGCTTGTAACGTCAGCTTCGACGAAGCTCACTGCGCGCCTGACGGTCGCCGCCGACTATAAATAGAGACCACCGACGATTTCTTCACACCATCTCACTCCCCTCTCCCCACGACCGTGCCACACCATCCTCGTGAGCAAGCCGAGCACCACCTCGCCGGAATTTCACTGAGCCCGCCACACGGAGAAGAAGGAGCCAACGATTGAGCCGCCCAGAGAAGCCACCGTACCAGGAGGTTTGCCGTCATCGACTTTCGCTGTCGCTCGCCTCGCCGACCCTTGCCTGCACTCGGTGAGCCCCCAAGACCCATCACGCCGCTTAGGTTTCGTTCTCGCCGAGTTATCTCGGCCGACGATGACCCTCACCGTTAGATTAGAACTAGATCGAACGATCCACGCGTTCCATACCGCCGCCCAGCCCGTGTCACTGACTAGTGGGGACACCCACTTAAGCAGCCCGCGGGAGCACTGCGCTTAGCAGGCCGGCCCGTTAGAATTTCCCGCAGCCCAGCAATTCAAATTAAACCTTTTTCTTTTTAATTTCAAACACACTTCTGTACCCAACTTCAAAAATCAACCCAGATCGATTCAGTACACCAAATTGAATGAAACCAATTTTTTTGGAAAGATCTGTGAATACTTAATCCAAGCCCGTTGGATTCAAGTCATTTGGATCTGTAGATCACCCTTAGTAAAAATAACAAGGCAGAAGCTTTTCTGCATTCAAACATTTTTCAAATTTAAACCATAAAAGCTTTTGAGTTGATTCCAACTCTCAAAAATCACATTTAACCATACCTTTCAGAATATATAAAAATATATAGGTTTACTTGCAGAAATAATGTTCAAGTAATAAAAGAATGCTTCATAAGCATTTCTAGCCACTTTAATTAATTAAAATAAAAAGGTAAAACCTTATTAAATTGTGACACCACTTTAAATCACATTCCCATGGACTACAATATGTGGTGATGACATGTGTCAACATGATCCCATGTTTAGTTTGGAGAATATTAAATCTTAAGTAGTTTTTCAATGAGTAGAAATTACTTTTCTAGAATAAAAAGATTTAAACCAAGCCTTAACCTTGTAATGTTAGAGATGATGCTAGATCATCTATAGGACCCTTGTGTGTGATGATTGCAAGTAGTTAAGTATTGTTTGGTGATTGTGTACCTCATATTTATTCATAGACGCTAGTACCGACCAAGGATACGAGGAGGAAGGAGGATACTACGAAGAGGAAGCCGAGGAGAACTTCAAACACTGCTCAGCACAAGGCAAGCCTAATACTACTAGTGAATGTGTAAGCTAACACTTGCAAGATACTATACCTATGCAAGCTAGTAACTATGCAAGCTGATATTATACCAATGCAAGTTAACACTTGCAAGATACCTTACTGATGACACAAACCCATACTTGTGATATGACTACTTTATGCCTTAAGCATATGTGATCATACCCACTTGCTAAACCAATCCTAGTTTTATGTCAAGCTTCTTACTTTATTTCTTTATCAAAGCTTACTTAGAGTCTACCTAAGAGTTTGGTAGATACTAGACAGTTGTGCTGAAGGTTGCATAAAGAGCCTAAAATTTGGCCTAAGCTAGAAACCTTGATATCATCCTAAGATATAAGGTTGGACTTAGTGAAACTCCACCAGTTACCACCCCTCATTATTACTACCCCCACCTGTAGATGCTAGTGCTAAGCATAAAACTTGATCAACTTTAGATGGGAATACTTGGTGGAAAAATGGTTATGAAAACCTTGGAATGATGGATCATTCTATTGAAATGTTTTGGACATGTGTTTCCAAACACTTGATGATTTTGGTGATGAAAATGTTGAGGCATGAGCCTTAGCCCTTTATAAAACTGATGGTTGTCTGGATGCGATACCTTTCCAATTTTTGCGTACAACCACAATACCCGAATATTGGGTAGGGCTTGACTGGAAGCTTATATGCCTTAGTATTAGTTCCCTCACGGCCAAGGTCTGAGCTGAGGCTACCTTGTGAAGATTGTCCACTGCAAGACTCCAAGATGACAAAGTGGTCATGGTTGGGAGGCCAAACTCACAGGAGAGGTGCCGATACTAGGAGTGTAATTGAAAGGTTAGGATTGATTATCCATACCGAGTATGGTGAATTCAGGATTTGTTCTCGACGGATGTATCGAATGTTGTGGTGAAAGTGTACAATCTCGCAGAGGGTCAAACTATTCGAATAGTCTGCGTGCTATGGACATTGGAGTGGCCATACTGTTCTCCGCCGACTTTTAAAATGACTTGTGAAATGAATTGAGACTTTGACTTGAACACAACAGAGTTGTGACCTGAATTACAAGATCCCACTTAGGAGTTATAAAATTGTGACTAGCCTTGGAACCTAGTAGAGATAAATCTGGCTTTTGCAAAACAACCCTAGAGCCTAGTGTCCTATTATCCAAAAACCCCCTTTACTTGTTAGTATTAGTTTGCGAGTACTTAAAGAGTACTCATGGCTTTGTCCCTGGCTATTCCCATGGCTGACTATGAAGAGGAGTACCGGAGGATGGACCCCGTGAAGGTTATGACAACTAGGATCATCTCCCATCACAAGATTGCCTGTGACCTCAAGATGGAGCTTACGCCACTACGCTATTATTACGTATTCCGCTGCTTGATGTTGTATTAAGAACTGGATCATGAGATCCCCATTTGTGTAAGAACTTATGTATCGTTTGAAATCGATGAAGTACTATGGTATCCAATTCTGTTATGTCTCGCAAAAATGGTAATCCTGGGATTGCGATGTATGGCATAACAGGCATCTAGGATTGAAAAATCCGGGTGTTGACATCTCCGGTGCCGCTAGACCGGAGTCTCCGACCCACTTGGCTCATAGCTAGGCTGGGACAGTCTGGATGCTGGTCCGGAGGCTGGTCCGGAGATGGACCGGATTCTCCAATGTAGACTAGAGTCTCCGGTGTGCAGGCCGGAGTCTCTGGTCTGACTTTTCTCCAACGGTCAGAAAAAGGTTTAGTGGAGGGGGCTGCTTATAAATAGGGGACCTTATCCCCTTCCTCCAGCTGCTCGACCCACTAAAGAACACCATCACCATTGATACGTCCAATTTGCATCACCATTTTATATCATAATTTTCCTCTCCTTATTGATATGTGTCTTATTATGAGGTGTTACTCATGTCTTTTCCTTTGTTTTTGCATGTTGGATGATTCTTGGAGGATGAACTGCCGGAGTGAGGATTCTGATGGAAAAAAGAGGTGTTTTGATGCAATTTCGTGAAGATCATAAAAATACCGGAAAAATATTGGAAAAATATATTTTCCCAGAAGACGAAGGAAGCCATAAGGGGAGGCGTAGCTGGGCCATAGGGGGCCCACACCCCCTCCCCCACCAGGCGCGGGTCCCCATGCCCCACGCCTAGGGAAGGTATGGCCCACCTGGCCGGTCTCCGACTCTGCCCTATCGCCTATATCTTCCTCTCGGAACCCTAATACCAGGGGAGCGACCATAGAAAGATTTTCGTCGCCTCTGCGGGGCAGAAAACACCGAGAGAGAAAGATATCTCTGGTAGACAGATTTCTGCCGAGTAAATTCCTTCCCGAAGAGGGGAGATCATCACCATCAACACCGTCATCAAGCTAGGCTTCATCGGGATCATCATCGTCATCCACATCATCATCTCCACCAGCACCATCATGACCACTCCATCCTGTTGTAACAATCATGTTGGATCTTGCATTAGTTCTTAGGGGAAACTTTCTCGGTGTTAATTACTATTGTAGTTGATGCTTGTGAGTGGAACCATTGGATTATTGTTTATGTTCAGATTGTTATCCATCACCATATCATCTTTGATCTTGATCCATAGGATGTCTTGTGAGTAGTTCGTCTAGTTCTTGAGGACATGGGAGAAGTCATGTTGTTAGTAGTGGATTTGTGTTGAGTTCTTATTCAATGGTTTAGTATTTAAGTTGTGGTGATATTCTTCTAGTGGTGTCATGTGAACGTCGAATACATGATACTTCACCATTTATGGGCCTAGGGGAATGCATTGTGTATTTGGCTACTAATTGTGGGGTTGTCGGAGTGACAGAAACCTGAACCCCCGTTAGGACACTTTGCACAAGGGAGCGTAGGATCTCAGAGTTTAAGGCTGTGGTTAGGTTTATATCTTAATTGCTTTCCTGTAGTTGTAGATGCTTGTAGGGGGTTTAATCACAAGTATGTATTAGTCCAAGTAAGGTCGGTACATTAGCACAGGTTCACCCACACAACACTTACAACACCAAAGAAGAGTACTTAGCTATATGAAGCGAAAGCACTTGACAGAATTCCCATGTGTCCTCGAGAACGTTTGGTCCTTATAAGTATTTCCACCGGCTTGTCCTTTGCTAAGAAAGGATTGGGCCACTTGCTCAGTTGTTCATTATCTTTATTACTTGCACTTTGTTTTGTTGCTTTATCAGAAAAACCCTAAAATCTGTTTGCTGAGTATTTACAGAGATTTTCTGCTCCATACCACTAGTCAACACCTTCTGATCCTTGTTGGGATCGACACTCCTATTTATCGAAAGTACTACGATATACCCCCTATACTTGTGGGTCATCAAGGCTATTTTCTGGCGCCGTTGACGGAGGGTGAAATGCTATTGAAGAGTGGAACTGGTAAAGGAAACTTCTACTATGAGTATTGCTTTTTGTTCCTGTTTGTTACTTTGTTTCCAATATGGATAACCCACTTGGTTTTCTGTTTAAGAAAACTACTGCTCCCTCCGATCCTAAATAAGTGTCACGATTTTGAACTAACTCTAGTTCAAAATGGCGACACTTATTTAGGATCGGAGGTAGTACCACTTTTAGGGTAGTAGATGAACCACTGCCTATTGAGATAGATCATTTTAAGATACCTACAAGTATTGTTGATCGTGTTATGGATAATTATTGTTTTAGGGATGGAACTGTCCATCCTGGTGATCATTTGCTTTTTATCCATGGATTATGCGGGTTGTTTAAGTGTGCAGGTATCACAAATGAACATGTGAAGAAGAAGTTACTCTCTATATCCTTGAAAGGGAGAGCTGAAGAATGGTTTAAGCTGCTAAAGAATGGACAATCCATGAAATGGGAGGAAATGGCTTCTCTCTTTTATTCTAAATTCTATCCTCCCAATGAGATTCATAAGGATAGGAATCTGATATATATAACTTTTGTCCTCGTTATGGAGAGAGTTCAGCTCAAGCTTGGGGGAGACTGAAGTTACTAATGCTTAAATGTCCTATTCATGAACTCCCTAACAATATTATTATAAATAACTTTTATGCTAGGCTTTCTCTTCATGATAAAGATTTACTAGATGCTTCTTGTGCTGGATCATTCACACGTATGAAGGAAGAAGCTAAATGGGATCTCCTAGACCGTATTCAAGAGAACACTGAAGCTTGGGAGGATGACAAAGGAAGAAAGTCAGGTATAAACTATGATTATGAATGCATTAAACCTTTTATGGGAACTGATGACTTTCGTGATATTAGTAATGAGTTTGGTCTTGACTCCCAAAGTATTGCCAATTGCTTTAAAGCCTTTGCCTCTTACATTGAAATTCCTAAAAAGAAGTGGAATAAGTACCATGTGCCTTATAAAGATGTTGTTAGTCATGTTCCTGTTAGAAGCACTGAAGTTTGTACTAATAATCATATTGTGCCTAAACCTCATGTTGAGAAAATACCTTCCCAGCTAAGGTAAAGTAATACACTATGATAATTAGTGCGAATAATAAAGGTACTAAGAAAACTGTGGAACCTGATGAGCAAATTAATATTGAGCTTGTGGTAGCTATTATGAAAGACCCTGTCACTAGAAATATAGAGGATGAGCATATTGTCTTCTGTGAAGATGCTTCTAATATTATCTCTCATCCTAGTAAATCTAGTGTTCATGTGCTTTCTATTAGAATTGGTGATCATTGTTATTATGGTTTATGAGATATTGGTGCTAGTTCTAGTGCTATTCCTTATGAGCTTTACAGGAAAATTATGCATGAGATTGGTCCTTGTGAGCTTGAGGACATTGATCTAGTTATTCACCTTGCTAATAAGGAAACCATTTGCCCTATTGGTATTGTAAGAGATGTGGAGGTTCTTTGTGGTAAGATTAAGTATCCTGCTGATTTTCTAGTGCTTAATTCAGCAGCTAGTAAAACTTGTCCTATCATTTTTGGTAGACCTTTCTTGAACACTTGTGGAGCTATTATAGATTGTAAGAAGGAGAAAGTTTTAACTAAGTTTGATGGAGATTCTTATGAGTTTAATTTTTCCAAATTTGCCAAAGCTCCTTGTGAAAATAGCTTGCCTAATAAAGATTTCAGGATGGAACAACTTGCTTCTATTGATCCAATTTATGACCTTGGGCCTCTTTTTGATGACTGTAAGTATGCTCATCTTGATGATAAAGTTGTTGACAGTGACAGTTATATTGTCAACTTTATTCAAAGTGCTACTGAAAGTTATTATGAGAGAGGGAAACATGGTTTTATGCATCTCAATAATGTTA
This sequence comes from Avena insularis, assembly GCA_023614405.1. Taxonomy (NCBI): domain Eukaryota; kingdom Viridiplantae; phylum Streptophyta; class Magnoliopsida; order Poales; family Poaceae; genus Avena; species Avena insularis. The sequence goes on along the minus strand of CM042685.1, from coordinate 214,856,069 downwards.
AGTTTCCCTGTTTTATGTTGAAAGCTTTGAAGTTGCATTTGTTTTGTATTCCTATGCTAATGGCTTTTTGTTTCAACAATTTGTTTTATCATGATACCCCCATGCATAGGAAGTGGGTTAGACTCAAATGTGTTGGTTATTTGCTTCTTGATGTTCTCTTTCACTCTAGATATATATCTCCTATGTGAGCATCTTTGAAATTTTCAAGCCTAACTTAAAGGCATTAAAGAAAACTACTTGTTGGGAGATAACCCAAGAGTTTGGTTGAGTCTTGGAGGTTATTACCTCAGTAATAACCGCTCCTTATCCTTTTTGTTTTGGTTTTTGTGTCAAGTTCAACTACTTTTGAGAAGTGGAGGAGTTGTGAAAAGTGGTTGTCCTAGGAAAGATTTTTGTGCTGCATTGTAAAAATTCGTGAGTAAGCTCAATACTTCGTATGGAGCTTTTTTCTGTGCTTGTTCTCCAAGTTGTTACCCAACTTTCATTAGTTTTGCACTTTTTGATTTGAGCAACAGAAGGTTTTCGAAAAAATCAATCTTTACCTGTTGGTCTGTTTTCACAGATTTCTGCTATCATTTGCATTTGCCTTTTTATTGATTCCCTTCCAGATTCTTTTGGATTTTTGGAAAGGATTTGTTATAGTAGCTTTTGTTTTGATGGATTTCAGTTGAAGTGTGAACCTTAAGGTTTATTGTTTTTGCTTACACTAATGTTGCCATTGAAGTTTGTGCATTGCCTTGTGAGAAAAGGAATTTCCTGGAGAAGGCGAAAAGGAGTCTGCAGAGTTTGTCTTTGAATAGGTAAAAGTGGTGAAAACAGAAGGTTCGTGAAAGCCTAAATATTTTTATATTTTTGATGTTTAATACATACGAAAGGTTACGAAACAAAATGGAGGAGGAAACAGAGGCCGGGGTGGCCACACCCACCCCAGGCGCGGGCTCCACCTGGCCGCGCCTGGAGGGGGTGTGAGCCCCCCGAGATCCATCTCCGCATCGTTTTCATACCAGTACCTTCCTTATGCATTGAAATTTTGTAATATATAACCCCTGGATCCCCCGAGGTTCGTATATCGTGTTCTCGTCGTGTTTTCGATTTGGCCTGTTTTTGTCAGGAAATCTTCTCAAGTTTAGAGTGCCATGGTCTCCTCCAACGACAAAGGCAAGAAGCCTGAGGAAGATGATCCTCACAATCCCAAGGAGGAGGAGATTTTGGTAGGGGATGAAGAAGACATGGAGGAGGACAAGCATCCATACACCCGCGCTACTGTCGCGAGTATTGGAGTGGTGAAACCTATCAAGCTTAAGAGGACAACACGGATGTCTACAGGAGGGAAACCTCCATGTATTATCTTCGTTCCACAGTCATCTCCTCCACGTACCAAGAATTCCCTCCATACTCTTGTACATGAGCATCAGCACCAACAGGTGCCCGAAGGGAACTTGCCCTCGGTTTGGGATTTGCCTCGCTCTAACCATGCAGGGAAGGAACACACTAAGAAGGAAGAGTGGGAGAAAGAATAGCAAGGACTAGGACTCTCGGTCTGATATGATCATGAACCGCATTGAGCAAAATTCGGAGTTGAGTCGTACTCTGACCTTTGAGATTGAGGATTTGAGGAAACTGATTTAAGAGCTTATCAAGAGAACACCGCCACCATCAAAGGAGTAATTCGTCATCAGGTTTGGCATCCCCTTCTCTTGTTCCAAGCTTGGGGGAGTGTCGTGGTATCACATCATCATCTTTTATCTTTTACCTTTTAGTGGATTCATATCTTTGGTAGAGAAGTTATCTTATAGGTTGGTTTGCATGCGGAAGTATCTCTCCTTTAGTTTCTATGTATCCCTTGGTGTGAGTGCCTTTATGGAATACTAATGAGAAGTTTCATCTTTTACTTTTTGCACTTCTTATTTTAGTTTGCAATCTCTATTATATGATTGATCTTGTTGATCAGTATTGGCATCACTTGGGAGCAGCAAGTAAATCTAAATTGGTTTTGGCAAACCGAGCTCTAGTCAGTAGCACCACTTTTTGAGGTTTGAAAGGAAAAGATAAAAAGCTTACAGGTATTTTGTATCATTTTGTTCTCTTTCTTGATTGGCTCATAATCTTAGTATTCTTTATTTAAGATCTTTTGTGTCTTCAAGAAATATTGCATGTTTGGCTTTATCACTTGTAGGTATGCTTGTTTCTTTCGACTCTTTTGCTTACTACCCAGCCTTGCTAGCCAAAAACCTGTTTTGAGAAGGCATACTTCTCATGTTTCCAACCCCTTTGAACCAAAACCTATGACATTTGTGTCCACCATATCTACCTATTAGCATAATTGCTATTCCAAGCAAATTCTCAAGCTTCATCTATCTTTCGAATTAAAAACTATTTTGTTATGTGAAAACTAGTTAGTAAAGCTCTCACGAACTTGATGGCACACCTTATTTTCTTGTCCCTAATAGACTTGAACCATTGTGTCATCGAAGTTGTATATGCTTGCATCTATACTTGGGATTAGCAAAACTGCTATGCTATCACGGGGAACGCTTTCAACACTTATAGATACTTATCCAGTTGATATCATGCTCTTTTGTTTGCGGATGTCGTCGGTGTGAAATAAAAATGGAGCTTGTAAGTCCATGGAGTGATGTATGTGTGTTAGAGAAACGCCTGGGCCGCTAGCCTAAGCCATGCCTAATCATGGTGGAAACTTGCAGCATCACCATAGTGAGAAATCTGTGAAGCATCCTCAATAAAAATCTATGCAAATAGTAAATAAAAAGACCCGCTAAGATGCTCAATGTCTATTTGCCTTGTCATTTTGATTATGGGATAGCTCTTGTATCATGTGCAAGGGGTACCCCGTTGGCCGTTCTTTATGATACGGATGTACTTACAATGACAAGAACTTACCGGTAACTAAAGTTGAGTAGCACGAGGAGCATCCCTCGTACTCAAGGGACTTGAGATTGACAACTTATATTTCGTCAAGCATATACTACATCTTTGTGCACTTTAACCTTAATCACCTCAATATGCTTATGATAGGGGCAATGAGGGCTCAAAGCTAGTAAGTACCATAATCTTTTGGAAGCTCTTTTTGACTTGAAATCCCTATTTCCCTCTATGAAGGGACCTTTCTCCTATTTATGAGTTGAGTCAGTAAGCCTACTTCCGCTCTACCACCAGCAAGCATTTGAGTTGTTGTGTTTCAAGCATTCATATGTTGATTTATTCACTCATCTTCTCTATTTTCCTTGTTTGCACAAGACTCTTATCTATTGAGTATTACTTTGAAAGCCATCATTGTGAAAAAACTTGTTTGAGCAAAGAGTACTCCTATTGGAAAACTTATTCAAAAGCTTTTTGCAAAATTGTTTGCCAGCTGTTCTCTGACTAGGAACAAAGTTTGCAATTCTAATTATGATTTATCTTTATGCATCTGTATTTTGACTCTTGTACTTGTTGCAAGCTAAGTTATATAATGGTGAGTTGCCTTCTTCTATGAGTTGTGTAATGGTAAGTGTGATGCTTCTTGTTCGTATTCTTTTATCGACACTTCACTCCATAAACCTGTGGACATGTTTACTGAGCTTAGTTTTCGCTTGGGGACAAGCGAAGGTCTAAGCTTGGGGGAGTTGATACGTCCATTTTGCATCACCATTCTATATCATAATTTGCCTCTATTCATTGATATGTGTCTTATTATGAGGTGTTACTCATGTCTTTTCCTTTGTTTTTGGGTGTTGGATGATTCTTGGAGGATGAACTGCCAGAGTCAGGATTCTGATCAAAAAGAGGTGTTTTGATGCAATTTTGCGAAGATCGGAAAAATACGAGAAAAATATTGTAAAATTATATTTTCCCAGAAGACGAAGGAAGCCAGAAGGGGAGGCGTAGCTAGGAAATAGGGGGCCCACACCCCCCAGGCATGGGTCCCCCTGCCCCGCGCCTAGGGGAGGTGTGGCCCACCTGGCCGGCCTCCGACTCCGTCGTCTCGCCTATATCTTCCTCTCGGAACCCTAATACCAGGTGACGAGGTTTAATCTCGTCAATGCCAATTGTTATGAGCTTGGGTTTTGGATAAGGTGGGGATGCTGGAGACCATGGAACGGTTAGCAAACAGGCAACACGGGGACACGAGGTTTACCCCAGGTTCAGGCCCCCAGAGGGAAAACACTACTCCTACTTGTCTGCTCTTGATTACGGTGAAACTGAAAGTTACAGGGGTGCGCAGATGCAATCTGGCGTGGAGGTGTGTATGTAGTGAGAGGTGCCCTCCTAGCCTTTATATAGATAGGCAGGTCCCGGGCATAGGTCGAGTCGGTTACAGATTAGGGTTTTCCCTTTGAAATTCTATCTACTCTAGTCTTGTTCTCCAAGCATCCGAAGGCGTCATGGGCCTGGGCCACCTGGATCTCCGCAGGCCGCATATCTTGCAGTGGGCCTTCCTTCGGGCTAGACTAGGTATGCTGATGTTGTGTACCCGTGGGTTAAAGGATACGGATGTCGCCTAGAGGGGGTGAATAGGCGATTAAAAAATTTCCTAGAGTGGCTCAACAAAGGCGGAATAAAACTAGTGTTTACTTTGTTAAGCACAACCTAGAACAAATAAGGTTCACCTATGTGCACCAACAACTTATGCTAAGCAATACAAGCAACAAAGTGATAGCAAGATATATATTACTTCAAGCACGAAGGCTATCATAATGTAAAGTGCATAAGTAAAGAGCTCCGGTATAGAGATAACCGAGGCACGCGGGGACAACGATATTTTACCGAGTTCCTCCCAACATGGAGTACGTCTCATTTGGAGAGGGGGTGGTATCAAACCACCAACGCCACAAAAGGCCTCCCTTATTCTCCGGTAAATCTCACCCCAACGGGATCGATCCATACTTCCACTATCGGTGCACTTGTCGGTGGCAACCGGAACCTCTCACAAGGTTGGGGCACTTCTCCACAACTTAATTGGAGGCTTCCAACAAACGCCACCAAGGCAACAACGCCACCAAGGACACAAAACTGTCTAGGGTTCTAAGAACCCAAGAGGGACAAGCTCCAATGAGTAACTCAAACCAAATCCTCCAAGGAGAACACAAACCGATGCACCGAATGCAAATGGCAAGAACACCTGTCGTGTTGTGGAACACGGCAGAGCCATCGGGGATGGCAAAGAAGGGACACACGGATGCATTCGGTGGCTCACGCAACGGGTTGGGCACGATGCACTGCAAACACAGGGACGTACCCAGGTTCGGGGCCCTCTTGGCGAGGTAACACCCCTACTCCTGCAAGATGAACTATGTATGGGAGCTCGATGCTCAGTACAAGTGCTCCTTGAGCTGTTTCCTTAGCTACTATCGATGGCTAGGGGAAACTGGGAGCTAGATGCTAACACTTCTCTTCTTCTACTGTTGTTACTTGGTATCTATCTGAGTCTATCCCCCCCCCCTAGAACCTTGGCTCTGCCCTCCCTTATATACTGGTCTGGGGGGCAGATTACAATTCGGGTCCTAGGGTTTACTGTTTGGATATGGGTTTACATGGCTGGCTGCAGGCCCACCAGTGGGCTGTGACCCATCACCTTCTTTTAGCGTCATCCTTCCCTTTAGTGGTCACCCGGCTTCCTTTGGGTGTCACCTTGCTTTAACAAACCACCGGACCGCTTTGCCGGCCCACCGTCTTGCTTTATCTTTGTCTGTAGCGCTGGTCATGACGGCATGCCAGCTTCCTTGATGACGAGGGAGAGACAGAAGCGTACCATGCACGGAGTTCCAGTCCTTCCATGCTCTCCATCGAATCCGAGGTGAGCCGGGTGGGAACGGCCACCCGGTCGGTTATTCTGGCCACCGTCTAGACGGGCCAGCCGGTAAGGATATAAGCCTAGTCGGGCTTGCTTGCCAGACGGTTAGAGTTGTGATTCTAGGAGGCCAGCTGGCCTGCATCTTCTGGATCCGGCCTACTTATGCCTGGCTTTCCCCACCCGGGGGTTATCCACCCGACAACACCACAAAGATGCTCAAATCCCTCACTCTCAAGTTCCAACAAATCTACTAAAGCTATTGGGGGAACAAGATAGGAGGAATCAAAGAGGGACACAAAATCCCCCAAAATCTAGATCCCCAAAGATACACTCACAAAGAGATGAATCGGTTAGGTCAAAACGTGGATCTAGATCTCCTCTCTCTTCCACTCAAATATGGGCAAGAATCAACGGAGGGGAAGATATTAATCAAGCTTCAAAATCTAGAACAAGTGTGGACAAAGCTTAGACATAAGGAGGAGCAAGAAGCAACCAAAACACAAAACAGGCAAAGCTATATAAAGGGCTAGACAAAATCTGCCCGTTAGGGCGATTTTTCTGGGCGGAACGGTACTACCGGACCCAAAAAACAACGCATACACACTACGCGCAAGCGGCGGTAGCAGCGGGGCCCAGGACGAGGTGGGCCATCAGCAGGTCGCACGAGCTAGTGGAGCCCGGCAGGCGGCTCAGCCTGACTGCTGTGGCGAGAACAGCGGCCAGCGTGAGGCATGTGGCCGAGCGGTAGCAGCGAGGCAGGCGCAAGGGAACGGGAGCGGCGGCATGCGAGCAGTGAGCGGGAGAGCAACGAGGCGAGGCTGGCGCATGCGGGAATCGAGCGGGGCCGTGGTGGGGGCCAGGCGCGCACGGAAATTTGGCGGTGCAACGACGCTTGGTCAATGCGGGCGAGCGGCAGCGGGGAAAGGCGAACTAGGCTGGCGTAGTGCGGTGTGCGATGCTAGGCAGGAAAGCACCTGGAAAAATATCTGGGCCGGCCGGTAGTACCGGCCCACCCGGGCGATACTACCGGGCCGGCCGGTACAACCGGAAAATGGTACTGGGCGAGGCAGAAGATAAATGGTAGGTGCTCAGGGGCGGGCCGTAGTACCGGTCCACCCGGTGGTACTACCGCTCGGCCCAGCAACCTGATTCCTTTTCTTTTTAATAAAAGTGGGGCAAATTCAAACCGCTATAACTTTTGATTGGTAACTCTGATCGACCCGATTTCAATTGCGTTGGAAAAATATTGGTTAGCACCAAGTGATAATGTATCATGTATAATAATGTGAGATACCTCACTTGGTGAGAAACCGAAAAGCCGCCAAGATCAAAATCGCAACAAGATACAAATGAAAGATCCGATTTTGAAGAACAAGAGCTTGTTAAGGAGATTACCACAAGCTCTATATCCTCACATGGATAAGACCAAATAACAACCAAATAAGATGATGCAAGTATGCAAAGGTTTGAGCTCTCTCTGAATGATGTGACCGAGTTACTTATTCGAGAGCCCCTCTTGATAGTACGGTTATCTATCCTAAACCCGGTCTTCCAATAACAATATGAGACCGGCAAAAGGGAAAACCTATCAAGATTATACCTTTGCCTTGAGCATTCCACTTGAGCTCGATGTAGACGATCTTTCCCTACTCAAGATGGAACGCCTTTCTTGATTCCTCATCATCGATCCATGATCACTGAGGATGGCAAGCATCAAACATGAGATCTTCTATAGATGGCGCATTTTGAGCTTGCACAACATATCTTCTTCTCATTTCATCAACCTTGAAGCCGACACAAGCTCCAAGTGATGCCAATGGACAATTCCTACAAGTATAACTTAATACACACATTAGTCCATAAAGATTGTCATTAATTACCAAAACCACACATGGGGGCCCACATGTTCTTTCAGTGGGGTATAACCATTTCATTAGCCCCAGAGTGCTCAGTTGAATCACAGATTCGGCTGGGTACTCCTCAATCTTTTGGGTGCAGTTTTATGCCTGTTTACAAGATAATGTTTTTAGTTTGTAGAGATTGTTGATGCATGCGCCTGACTCTCCTGACGGATCAGGGCTAGTTAACTGTCATAGGACAAAACAACACGATCTTCTTCATATTCGAGTCCCTAGACTCGAACCTGGAACAGATGCTGGTGTAATTCGACTCAGGCCGCTGAGGTCTTATAGGAGTCGAATCCTAGTAATTTCCGAGTGATGTACCCAACGCGTCCGTCAGGATTTTCATCGCGTCTGTTGACACGGGTTTATACTGGCAGGGCGCAGTCAGGTGCGTTACCAGGCCATCAGATGGTATATGTAGGTCTTATCTTTGCGTCGTAGACACAGCATCCAAAATTTTACCACCGCGGAGGTGTTTCGGGTGGCCAAGGAGATTGCTTATCACTTAACATCGGTTTGGGAAAAGTTGCTAGAAAGTTTTTTGCATTTTGATCCGAAGGATCGTAGTTGAAGAATTCATAGGGTGCGCGACCAGCTCTCCCTATGGGAGTAGCTCCCGAGTGTCTGTTCGAGTCATAGACTCGAGCAGAGAATTTAGTTCAGTTGTTTTTGGCTTCAGGTCCGAATGACACAATTTTTTCGGATGCTTGAATCAATCCTCCCTATGAGAGTAGCCCCTGAGTCCCTAGTGGAGTTGTAGACTCGACGTAGGACTCGAAGAATCATCAGTGATGTAATACCTCAGGTGTACGGACAGCGCTCCGGATAGGAGTAGACCCCGAGTAGTTGTTCGAATCGTAGATTCGAAGAAGTACTTCTTTTTCAGTCAAAGAATTCCAGCCGTTGCTAGACTGCTTGATGACGTCAGTACTGACGGTCGATAACCTCAACTGTCTGCGGCACCAGAGGTGACATGACAGGACGATCATGGGTCCCACTGTCTAACTTGAAGTAGACTAGTCATGCGCGACGTGGCGAGAATTATGGCGTCTCCTTGGTTTATGTGCGTAGTGGATGGCGTGCGGGCGACGGTTCGCTGCTGTCTTGACACGTGGACGGTTGGATCTGTCCTTGGCATTAGGGCTTATGGATGAACGGCTCCTGATCATCGTCTTCATCCTTATAACCGTGGGGGAAACAGTGATTTGTTTTCACCCTTTGCCATTGCTTCCTCTGCCTGCTTCCATTTTCACGAGCACTTCCTTGCGCGCGCTGGACATTCTTCGATCCTTTCCCTCCCCGTTCCTGCGCGTGCACCACCGTCGTCGACGCTCGCCATGGTGAAGTCAAAGAAGGCTTCTGCTGGAGCGGGCTCAAGCGCCGCTCGCATCACTGATGGCGGGTGAAGGCACACGGAGACACGCGAGGGTGACCTGCGCAAGCTGTGCGACGCTGGTTTAATCCCGCAGGAGAAGGAGGACGTCAAGATCCCCGGTGATGAGGTAATCCCCCGTCCACCCGCAGGGTTTCGGGTGATGTTTGTCGCTTTCGTTCTTCGCGGACTCTCGCTCCCAGTCCACGATTTTCTTCGTGGACTTTTGTTTTTCTATGGCATCCAACTCCACCATCTTTCGCCCAATTCTTTCTCCACATCGCCTGCTTCATTACTTTTTGTGAGTGATGGCTCGGTATCGATCCATACTTTGGCATCTTCCGGAAGCTCTATTTCGTGAAGAGGCAGTCCGGCACCCGCGGGGTCTACCCGCTTGGCGGCTGCATCATTTCCATCCGGTCTTCTGCTCTCTTCATTTCTTTTTCCATGTGCGAGTCCATCCAGTACTGGAGGAAGAAGTGGTTTTATATCCGTGACTCCACAGTGGACGGGCAAAATTTTGGCCTCACTCCCTTCGATTCCTCCCAGGAGATCATGCCGAAGAGATCCTGGAAGAACCATATCCTGGAGGGCGAGGTGGAGGAGGTAGAGGAGCTCTACCGTTGAGTGGAGGCCCTCCAGATGGTTGCGGATAAGGAGGTGAATGGTGTGGATATCATCCGCACCTTCCTCAAACGTCGGGTGCAGCCACTCCAGGCGAGGACGCATCCGATGTTTCTTTACACTGGCCGCCACGACCCGACGAGAGTTCTGTTGGAGATATGCCCTAGAGGCAATAATAAATATAGTTATTATTATATCTTTGTGTTTATGATAAATGTTTACATTCATGCTATAACAGTATTAACAAGGAAACATTAATACTTGTGTGATTTATAAACTAAATTAGAGTCCCTAGTAAAGCCTCTTTATAATACTAGCTTGTTCGTTAATAAATGATTGTGGTTTCCCTATCATGAACATTGAGATGTTATTAACAACAAGATCATATCGTTAGGAGAATGATATGATGGACATACTCCTATAGATAAGCGTAGCATAAAGATCAAGTCATTTTAATAGTTCAATTGCTATATGCTTTCTGATACATAGTAACCTAATTCCTTCGACCATGAGATCATGCATATCACCATCACCGGAAGGATTGATGACATCAAACACCACACCGTAACTGGGTGGTTATAAAGGTGGCATTGAGTGTTCGGAAAGTATGGGTTGATACACATGGAGCAAGAGTGGGATTTGTCCATCCATATGACGGATAGATATACTCTGGGCCCTCTCGGTGGAATGTCATCCAATTGGCTTGCAAGCATGTGACTGGCTCACAAGGGATCACATATCACGGGAACGAGAAAAGAGTACTTATCAGTAACGAGGTTGAACTAGGTATGCAGAGATACCGACGATCAAAACCTCGGATAAGTAAACTATCATGAGACAAAGGGAAATTGGTATCGTATGTAAGTGGTTCATTCGATCGCAAAGTAATCGTAGAAATATGTGGGAGCCATATGAATTTCCAGATTCCTCTATTGGTTATTGTTCGGAGAAGTGTCTCGATCATGTCCGCATAATTCACGAACCGTAGGGAGACACACTTAAGGATTCGATGTTGTTGAGTAGTTATGGAATGATGAGTAAGAGACCGAATGTTGTTCGGAGTCTCGGATGGGATCCGGGATATCACGAGGAGATCCGGAATGGTCCGGAGAATAAGATTCATATAAGGAAAGTCCTATTTCAGGGTTGGAGAATGATTCCGGTGTTTTCATCGGGAATGTTCTAGAAGGGTCCGGAAGGTCCGGCACTCCAGAGGGGAAGGGTACATGAATGTGTCATAACAAGTTGTAATGGTTGCATCATGTACTAGGTGTCATCGCTGAGCAAAATAAAGGGATAAATCAAATCCTAGTTTGAAAAGTCAAACGCCAATTTGAAAAGTCAAACGGCAAGTTTGCTTGGTGGAGGGAGAGTATGAAACCTACTTGGGGAGGAGTTCCTCTCCCTCCACCCGCCGGCCTTGGAGGCCGACTTAGGGGAGGACTCTCCTCCCCTGGCCGGCGCCCTCCCACCTATATAAGGAGGGGCAGGGGTGCCCCTCTAGACCTACACCTCTCTCCTCTAAACCCTAGCCCTAGCCGCCGGCCTCCACCAAGTCGTTGCCGCCCCTAGGGTTTGCCCTAGCCGCCGAGTTGGGGCTTCCCCTTGCCCTAGCCGCCGGCCTAGCCCTCTCTCATTGGTGCCTCTAAACCCTAGATCTCCAAGGCCTCTCTCATAGTCCACCATACTCGCTCCGGCTTAAGGCGAAGCCCTGCGAGATCTCCCCTCTACTTCCGGTACCACGCCGTCGTGCTGCCGGAATCACGAGGAGAGTGCTACAACCTCCGCTGCCTGCTGGAACAAGGTAGAGGAAGGTCTTCATCGAAAATCGAGCGACGTGACCGATCATGAAGCGCCGGAACGCAGCGCCGGAAGGATCGTCTACACGATCTTGAGATCGGCAAGAGTACGACTACATCACCCACGAGAATCCTCTCTTGTTAAACACTTTGGAATCTTCGAGGGTGAGTTATTCTATCGACTCGTTGCTACAATATAGTAGATAGATATTGGCTTGTTTGTTTGTATGCGGTAGAAATTTTTTGTTTTCCATGCTACGAACCCCTACAGTGGTATCAGAGCCGTGTCTATATGTAGATCTGTTGCACGAGTAGAACACAATGGTCATTATGGGCGGTGGTGCTTTTATTATCAATTGCTTCTTGTGTACTTTGCATCTTGCGGTATGATGGGATGAAGCGGCCCGGGCTAACCTTACATGAGATCGTTCATGAGACTTGCTCCATGCTCAACATGCAACTTGTATTGCATAAGTGGCTTTATGGTGTCTCTCTCCCATTATAGTATAGATCCAATTTACAACAGGCACTTGATAGTTCAAACATCAACGTTGTGGTTCTTGTTCTTAAGTTAGATCGACACTTATTGAAAGCCCCAAACCACATAAAATATGCAAAGAAATTAGAGGCGTCTAACTTTGTTTTGCAGGGGTGTGCTGTGATGTGATATGGCCATGATTGTGATTATATTTGATGTATGCAATGTTCCTTATTGTAAGTTGGTAACCGGCAGGAGCCATATGGTTGTCTTCAATTTCTGTTAAGACTCGCGTGTCTATTCAAAGTAGTTGTAATAGTTGAAGTTGGTGGACGACAATCATGGAGCAGCGTCATTGACCTTGATGCAATGCCGGTGATGATGGAGATCATGTTCGTGCTTGAAGATGGAGATCAGAAGCACAAAGAAGAAAGGCCATATCAAATCACATATTATGAATTGCATGTGATGTTAATCCAATATGCATCTTGTATTGCTTAGTTAATGACGGTAGCATTATAAGATGATCCCTCATGCACATAAATTTCAAGTTCTAAAGTGTTCATCCTTAGTAAGCACTGTTGCTAAAGCTTGTTGTTTCGAAGCACCACGTGATGATCGGGTGTGTTAGATTCTGCAAGTGTATACAACGTGATCAAGCCAGATTTGCTCATGCGGAAGCTAAGGTTTGATCTTGACGAGCCTAGCATGTACAGACATGGTCTCGGAAAACGGATCACCGAAAGGTAAAGCATGAATCATATAGTAGATATGATGAACATGATGATTGTTCGCCATTGAAGTTACATCAACTCTCGTGATGATCGGTTTTGATGTGGTGGATTTGGTTCGTGTGATCACTAAAACAATGTGAGGGATATTGTTTTGAGTGGGAGTTCACCTAGATTAATTTAACTATTAATTAGAACTCAATTTGTCATAAACTTAGTCTAAACTATTGCAAATATGTTGTATATCAATGGCGGCCCCTACCATCAATTTTAATGCGTTCCTAGAGAAAGAAAAGTTTGAAAACAATGGAAGCAACTTCACGGATTGGTTCTGCAATTTGAGGATTGTCCTCAATGCTGGTAATTTGACCTATGTCTTTGGATGCACATTTGGTGACCCGCCTGCAGCTGATGCTACCGATGAAGTAAAGAATGTTTACCTTGCTCGGAAGAATCAGTACTCCACAGTTCAGTGTGCTATCTTATATGGTTTGGAATCGGAGCTTCGGAAAAGGTTTGAGAATTCAGACCCACATGATATTGTCCATGAACTCAAATTGATATTTGAGACTCACGTGGCAGTTGAGAGCTATGAGGCTTCTGAAAAGTTCTTTAACTGCAAGATGGAAGAGGGCAACTCCGTCAGTGAGCATGTGCTTAAGATGTCTGGGCACGCAAACAAACTCCAAAGATTGGGTATAGTGATTCCTAATGCTTTGGGGATTTACCGTGTCATCCAATCACTACCACCAAGTTACAAGAACTTTGTGATGAACTACAATATGCAAAGCATGAACAAGCAGTTGCCAGAACTCTTCTCCATGTTAAAATCTGCAGAAGTGGAGATCAAGAAAGAGCACCAAGTGTTGATGGTCAATAAGACCACCAAATTCAAGAAAGGCAAGTCTAAGCAAAAGGGACACTTCAAGAAGGGTGGTAAGAAAGTTGCCGCACCGACAAAGAAGACCAAGGCTGGACCTAAGCCTGATACTGAGTGCTTTTACTGCAAGGGAGAGGGTCACTGGAAGTGGAATTGCCCAAAGTACTTGGCGGATTTGAAGAACGGCAACATCAAGAAGAAAGGTATATCCGATATACATGTTATTGATGTGTATCTCACTAGTACTCGTAGTAGTGCCTGGGTATTTGATACTGGTTTGGTTGCTCATATTTGTAACTCGAAACATGTGCTGCAGAATAAACGGAAGCTAGCGAAGAACGAGGTGACGATGCGTGTAGGAAATGGATCAAAGGTTGATGTGATCGCGGTCGGCACGCTACCTCTTCATCTACCATCGGGATTAGTTTTATACTTAAATAATTGTTATTTGGTGCCTGCGTTAAGCATGAACATTATATCAGGATCTTGTTTATTGCGAGACGGTTACTTGTTTAAGTCCGAGAATAATGGTTGTTCGATTTATACGAGTAATATGTTTTATGCACATGCACCTTTGATAGATGGTCTATTCTTATTGAATCTCGATAGTGGAAATACACATATAAATAACATTGAAGCTAAACATTTGAAATAGAGCGATAACTCAACCTATATGTGGCACTGTCGTCTTGGTCACATTGGAGTGAAGCGTATGAAAAAACTCCATTCCGATGGACTTCTTGAATCACTTGATTTCGAATCACTTGAAAGATGCGAAGCATGTCTGATGGGTAAAATGACTAAGACTCCATTTTCTGGTATGATGGAGCGAGCTACGGACTTATTGGAAATCATACATACCGATGTGTGTGGTCCAATGAGTGTAGCATCGCGCGGTGGTTATCGTTATGTTCTTACCTTCACGGATGACTTGAGTAGATATGGGTATATCTATTTCATGAAACATAAGTCCAAAACTTTCGAGAAGTTTAAGGAATTTCAAAGTGAGGTGGAGAATCAACATAACAAGAAGATTAAATTTTTACGTTCTGATCGTGGAGGTGAATATCTAAGTTACGAGTTTGGCGAGCATTTGAAGAAATGTGGAATACTTTCACAATTGACACCGCCGGGAACACCACAGTGTAATGGTGTGTCCGAACATCGTAATCGAACTCTCTTAGATATGGTTCGTTCTATGATGTCACTTACAGATTTACCACTATCATTTTGGGGTTATGCATTAGAAACATCCGCATTCACTTTAAATAGGGCACCATCTAAATCCGTTGAAACGACACCGTATGAATTATGGTTTTGGAAGAAACCTAAATTGTCATTCCTTAAAGTTTGGGGTTGTGAAGCCTATGTAAAGAAGTTACAGCCGGACAAGCTTGAACCCAAAGCGGAAAAATGCGTCTTCATAGGATACCCAAAGGAAACTATTGGGTATACCTTCTATCATAGATCCGAAGGCAAAATCTTCATTGCCAAGAATGGATCCTTTCTAGAGAAGGAATATCTCTCGAAAGAAGTGACTGGAAGGAAAGTAGAACTCGACGAGGTTGTCGAACCTTCTCTCGAACTTGCGAGTAGCGCAGCACCGGAAGAAGTTCCTGTGGTGCCTGCACCAATAAGAGAGGAAGCTAATGATGATGATCATGAAACTTCAGTTGAAGTTGCTACAGAGCCTCGTAGGTCAACGAGAACTCATACCACTCCTGATTGGTATGATCCCGTTATGAGTGTCATGTTGGTGGACAACACCGATGACCCTGAGACATATGAGGAAGCGATGATGAGCCCAGATTCCAATAAATGGCAAGAGGCCATGAAATCCGAGATTGGATCCATGTACGAAAACCAAGTATGGACTTTGGTGGACTTACCAGATGGCCGTAAGGCTGTCGAGAACAAATGGATTTTCAAGAAGAAAATAGATGCTAATGGTAATGTTACTGTCTATAAAGCTCGACTTGTCGCAAAAGGGTTTCGACAAATTCAAGGAGTTGACTACGATGAGACTTTCTCACCAGTAGCGAAGCTAAAGTCTGTGAGGATTTTGTTAGCAATCGCTGCATATTATGATTATGAGATATGGCAGATGGATGTCAAAACAGCGTTCCTCAATGGAGACATTGATGAATAGTTGTATATGATGCAACCTAAAGGTTTTGTCGATCCTAAAGATGCTAACAAGGTATGCAAACTTCAACGGTCCATATATGGATTGAAGCAAGCATCCCGAAGTTGGAATCAACGTTTTGATAAGGTAATCAAAAGTTTTGGTTCTATACAAACTTATGGAGAAGCTTGTATTTACAAGAAAGTGAGTGGGAGCTCTGTAGCATTCTTAATACTATATGTAGATGACATATTGTTGATTGGGAATGATGTAGACCTTCTTAATAGTGTCAAGGAATATTTGAATAATAGTTTTTCAATGAAAGATCTTGGCGAAGCAGCTTATATATTAGGCATAAAGATTTATAGAGATATATCGAGACGCCTAATATCATTGTCACAAAGTACATATTTGGACAAAGTTCTAAAGAGATTTGGAATGGAAGATAGCAAGAAAGGGTTCTTGCCCATGTTGCCCAATACGACCTTGAGTAAAACTCAAAGTCTAGCAACGGCAGAAGATAGAGAAAGGATGAGTAAGACTCCTTATGCCTCATCCATAGGATCTCTAATGTATGATATGCTATGTACTAGACCCGACATTGCATATGCTGTTAGTTTGACTAGCAGATATCAAAGTGATCCAGGAGTGGATCATTGGACAGCGGTCAAAAACATCCTTAAGTACTTGAGAAGAACTAAGGATATGGTTCTTTCTTATGGAGGTGATGAACAACTCGTTGTTAATGGTTACACCGATGCTAGTTGGAACACCGATCCGGATGGTTCTAAATCTCAATCTGGATACGTATTTACTTTGAATGGTGTAGCAGTTAGCTGGAGGAGTGCAAAGCAAAGCGTTGTGGCAAGATCTTCAACTGAATCGGAATACATAGCTGCTTCGGAGGCTTCACAAGAAGCGATATGGATGAAGGAGTTCATTACAGAGCTCGGTGTGGTTCCAAGTGCGCTGGACCCAATGTCATCTCTTCAGTGATAACATGGGCGCCATAGCCAATGCGCAAGAACCAAGGTCACACAAGAAGCTGAAGCACATCAAGCTACGTTTTCACGCTATTCGAGAACATGTCCAAGATGGTGACATAAAGATTTGCAAAGTACACACAGATCTGAATGTGGCGGATCCGTTGACTAAACCTCTCCCGAGGGCAAAACATGAACAACACCAAACTGCCATGGGTGTTCGGTGTATTACCATGTAATCTAGATTAGTTGACTCTAGTGCAAGTGGGAGACTGTTGGAGATATGCCCTAGAGGCAATAATAAATATAGTTATTATTATATCTTTGTGTTTATGATAAATGTTTACATTCATGCTATAACAGTATTAACAAGGAAACATTAATACTTGTGTGATTTGTAAACTAAATTAGAGTCCCTCGGATAAGTAAACTATCATGAGACAAAGGGAAATTGGTATCGTATGTAAGTGGTTCATTCGATCGCAAAGTAATCGTAGAAATATGTGGGAGCCATATGAATTTCCAGATTCCTCTATTGGTTATTGTTCGGAGAAGTGTCTCGATCATGTCCGCATAATTCACGAACCGTAGGGAGACACACTTAAGGATTCGATGTTGTTGAGTAGTTATGGAATGATGAGTAAGAGACCGAATGTTGTTCAGAGTCTCGGATGGGATCCGGGATATCACGAGGAGATCCGGAATGGTCCGGAGAATAAGATTCATATAAGCAAAGTCCTGTTTCGGGGTTGGAGAATGATTCCGATGTTTTCATCGGGAATGTTCTAGAAGGGTCCGGAAGGTCCGGCACTCCGGAGAGTAAGGGTACATGAATGTGTCATAACAAGTTGTAATGGTTGCATCATGTACTAGGTGTCATCGCTGAGCAAAATAAAGGGATAAATCAAATCCTAGTTTGAAAAGTCAAACGCCAATTTGAAAAGTCAAACGGCAAGTTTGCTTGGTGGAGGGAGAGTAGGAAACCTACTTGGGGAGGTTCCTCTCCTCCACCCGCCCTGAGGCCGACTTGGGGAGTACTCCTCCCTCGGCGCCCTCCCACCTATATAAGGAGGGGCAGGGGTGCCCCTCTAGACCTACACCTCTCTCCTCTAAACCCTAGCCCTAGCCGCCGGCCTCCACCAAGTCGCCGCCGCCCCTAGGGTTTGCCCTAGCCACCGAGTTGGGGCTTCCCCTTGCCCTAGACGCCGGCCTAGCCCTCTCTCCTTGGTGCCTCTAAACCCTAGATCGCCAAGGCCTCTCTCATAGTCCACCATACTCGCTCCGGCTTAAGGCGAAGCCCTACGAGATCTCCCCTCTACTTCCGGTACCACACCGTCGTCTTCTTAATCGCGAGAGAGTGCTATAACCTCACTTTCTTTGGAACAAGGGAGAGGAAGGTCTTCATCGAGTACCGAACGTGTGACCGACTGCGGAAGAGCTGTCGAAACGCAGGGTCGGAAGGATCGTCTACACGATCTTGAGATCGACAAGAGTACGACTACATCACCCACGAGAATCCGCTCTCGTTAAACACTTTGGAATCTTCGAGGGTGAGTTATTCTATTGACTCATTGCTACAATCTAGTAGATAGATCTTGGCTTGTTTGTTTGTATGCGGTAGAAATTTTTTGTTTTCCATGCTACGAACCCCTACAGTTTTAGCTCAGGAGCTCTCCAGGGGCGACCTTGATAGGGCTCTTTGGCCGCTGCTGAATTTCAAGGCTGAAGAGGACCTCCCGAAGAAGTCCTTGACCGCCCCCTTCAGCTCTTCGAATCCAGTTCCTCAGGTTTTAGAATTGCGTCCTGCGTGTTGTGCTTCTTTTATGATTGTTGTCTTTCACACGAATAAGCGTTGCTTAATCATGTTTTTATCTTCTTTTGCAGGAACTGAAGGTAGCTGGCATGGTGCCTCCGCTTCCTGAGAAGTATCTGATTACGCCGGACAACGAAGTTATGGACTCCGAGTCTGAGCTTCCGCCGGCACAGTCGCCAACTCATGATGCCCCTGAGGCGAGCGAGGGGCGGACCCGAAAGCGGGCACGGATTCCGAGTGAGTCTTTGGATGCCTCGACTTCGCCAACGCCTAGGGACCCATCCTTCCTTGTGCGTCACAGCGGGGATGACGGTGCTTCTTCCACACCGTTCCCGGCTGTGCCTCTGCGGGCAATGGTTCCACAACCGCCGTCCAAGAAGAAGAAGAAGGAGAAGAAGGCGTCGGCCATCTTCAACTTGAGCGACATCGACTCGTAAGTACCTTTGAATGCCTTTTGTTCTATTTTTTGCGTGTACACTTTTCTTCTTGCCTTGATGAATATTTTCCTTGCAGCCACTCCTCGGAGGGTTATTTTAGTGAGGGCGCTCAGGAGGCCATAGGGGAGTCGAAGCCGACGGCCCCTCCCTCTCAGACGGTGGCCAACTCTGGGGGCGATGCTCCGAACCCCTCTCCGCAGAAGGCTCGAGTAGTCGTCACTCAGAAGACTGCACCTGGACCTTCGGAGTCCCTGTCTGAGCATGTAAGTTGTTTTTCCTCTTGTCCTGGGGGAGCCCCCGAGCCTTTTTTGGGTCGTTTTGTTTGATGTTTTGCTCGTTTCAGGGCACAGTCCCCGAGCCCTTTTCTTGATGCTTTCTTGATTGTTTGCTTCTGCTTCTTTCAACAGACCTATGTGCAGAGCGCGAACCTGCTCATCCAACAGCATCTTGCGCTGGAGGCCAGTATGCAGCAGCTCCGAGGTATGTGTCTTGCTTGCTCTTTTCTTTTTCGCATGTTGCCTAAATGTAGCTTGTGTTGCTCATGTGTGTTCTTGATGCTTTGTAGATGAAAATAATGTGGCCCTTCGCTGGCTGGACGCTCTTCAAAAGAGCCTCGGTCGTGCGGAGAAGCAGGCTGTTGATGCCGTAGAGGCGAAGGAGCTCTTGTAGAAGGAGTTGGTGGATGCTGCCGAGGCCAAGGAGCGCCTGCAGCGGGAGGCTTCGGATCGTGATGAGCAGCTCGCAACTGTTGCGGCTGCGCGCGAGAAAGAGGTGGCTGAGAAGCTTATGGTTGTGGCCAAGGCCTTCTCCGGTAAGTGTCTTGTATGAAATTGGTCTTTTGGATTTTCGACTGCTTCTTTCCTCACGCCCTTTTTTGACTCCTGCCTGTTTGTTTTTGCGCCAGATGCTTCGGGCATTGCGTTTGATCGCAGTGTCTTGGATCATGGGAGCGCTCTGGATGATGCCACCGCAGCGGTCGAAGATCACTGCGGCACTGCTGCTAGTTCCCTTGCTAAGTCCAAGGAGGTTCTCCGGCGATTCTACAAGGAGATCGTTCCCAAGGGCACTGCCCTTGAGGATGTTGATTCTCTGGCAGATGCGCTGTCAAAGGATGCCCCTGCGGCCTACAAGCATAAGCAGAAGGGCATCGGCGCCTCCATGGTTCTGTCCTTAGTTGGATCTTCACCACATCACTTCCCATATGCCAACGGCTCCCGACGGCCCTGAGGTAGCCTTTGCTCTCTTCGCCTCTAGTTGCATGGTATGGTCCGAAGCTTATCGACCTGCTGGCGGACTACGTGGTGAGGCGGCAGGGAGAGGTCAGGGGCAGGCAATCTGGCTCTAAGGCTACCCCGGATGCGAGCGCCTAAATCTGTTGTAGCTAGGATAGCTTTTCTTCTTCTGTTGCTGTAATATTTTGTCGAACAATTTCTCCTAGTGCCATGTAGTGGCTTTTTGATGTATATAAATGATGCTTCGAGCTATTTCCAGAGAAAATGTGTTGTTCATATTCTTGCTTGCTTGCCTTTAGGGACCTTCGGGTGAGGCTCATGTGGACACTTCGACTGTCCCTCAGCCGCGACCATCTTTGGATGATGCATCGCGTCTTGTTTTTCTTCGCGATCGCGTCCGTAGCTTGGAGAAGGATATCCTTGGCGTTCGGGGCCATGCGGACGTGTGGAAGTCAAAGACTGAGCGGGCTACCGCCGGGGAGGAGTATCTGATGGGGGAGCTGCGGCAGTTGAGCGAGCAACTACAATGTGAGTTTTCTTGAGCTGCTGATCGTTTTTGGATGCGCCTTGTTGTCGCGTCATTTTATTCTGGGTTTTCTGCAAGTGCCAACCTTGTTCCGAGGGAGGATAAGGAACGCTTTGCAGTTCAGATCAACTGCCTGACCCAACAGGACATGGAAGCCGGAGGCTTCTTCTGGATGGATCATGACCGAGCCACCGTCCTTGCGACGGTGCAGAATCGTGTTCACCAGGTGTCGCGGGTGCTGAGGCAGGTGAATACTTCCCTGGCGTCGATTACGTACGTCATGTTTCCTTTGGACGAGGCACCGTCCACCCTTTGGGGTTTATTGTCAAAGTTTCGAGACGTGAGTCACGTGAGGGAGTTGGTGCGTCAACAGCTGGTAGCAGGGGTGAAAGATGCCCTTTCGTTTGTTCGTCTGCATTGCCCTGATGTTGATCTCGCGGCGGTGGCGGCTGGGCCGCCCCCTCGACCAGATGGTGGCCTCTGGGACATACGCACGCATTATGCTGCTGTTAGGCAGTATGCCGAAGAGATCGTTGATATTTTTGAGCATCGGGCGCACGTGATTCTTCAGAATAGGTAGGTCCTATAAAAAGATAGATGTAAAACTTGTATATATTCGAGTGGGCTTGTTATGCCCTTTTCTGTAAAGCTTGTTTGTGCTAGCACGTGGTGCCTTTGTTGTGTGTATGTCCTTTTCGTTAGCCTGACGTGGTCAGCTACTCAGGTTACATGCGTTATTCTCAGTCGACGAAGTGGTGAGGTGAGGCGGAGCCCTCGAGCGTGTTATAGCAAAAAGTAATGCAAGGTAAAAGAAATTTTCGGGCGGGACACTTAGATTTTATTCATATCGTAATCGAGGAGGTACATTGTTAGGCTGAGTAGCCTTATTGAAAGTAAAGGGATAACTAGGGGTAGAAGCGTCGTAGATGCGAGACGTTCTAGCGGTTGGAGTATTCGACTCCTAACGCGATGTCCTTGAGGCGATAGGCTCCGCCTGGGATGACTTTTGTGACGATGTAGGGCCCTTCCCAGGGTGACTTGAGCTTTTTCGACCGCTCTTGCCCGAGTCATAGGTCGAGGTCTCCTTCAATGAAGGACCTTGGTCGCAGCCGTCGGCTATGGTAGTTGCGGAGGCTTTGCTGGTAGACCATTGAGCGAGCTGCGGTGATGTCGCATGCCTTGTCGAGTGTGTCGACGGTGTCTTTGAGTGCAGCCATCGATTCGGCTTCGCTGTAGGCGATGACCCGTGGGTCCTTGTGGCGTACCTCGGCAGGTAGTACGGCTTTGGCTCCGTGCACCATGAAGAAAGGTGTGAAGCCAGTTGTGCTGTTCGGCGTTGCGTAGGCTCCAGGGGACGGAGGGTAGATCCTCTACCCAATCCCCCGCAAGCCGTTCAAGTGGGTGAGCAGGCATTTCTTGATGGCTCTGCCTACGAGGCCGTTGGCCTTTTCGACCTGCCCGTTGGTCTATGGGTGCGCCACCGAGGCATATGATATGTTGATTCCAAGGCCCTCGCAGAAGTCCTAGAATTTGTTTGAGATGAAGTTTGAGCCATTGTCCGTGATGATGCTATGCGGCACGCCGAACCTGTAGACTATGGACTCGAAGAACTTGACGGACGTTTTGCCGCTTTGGTTGGTGACGGGCATAGCCTCGATCCACTTAGTGAATTTGTCGACTGTGACCAGGAGGAAGACATGACCTCTTGGCGAGGACTTTGGCAGTTTGCCGATCATGTAGAGGCCCCATTGGGCAAAGGGCCAGGCCAGTGGTATGGGCCTGAGCTACAAACCTGGTGCGTGTGGCTTATCCGCGAACCTTTGGCAGCTGTTGCACCTTCGGACGATGTCCTTAGCATCGTTCATGGCCGTTGGCCAATAGAATCCGGCTCGCAGAGCTTTGGCGACGAGGGCGCGGCTACCTGCGTGGTGACCGCAGATGCATTCGTGGATGTCTTGGAGGATGGTTTTGCCATCACCGATGGTGACGCATCTTTGTAGCACACCCGAAATGCTGCGCTTGTACAGCTCGCCATTGTGAATAGTGAATGCTTTGGACCGGCGAGATATGTGTCGGGCATCTGTCCGGTCGTCAGGCAGTTCCTTGTTGAGCAGGTACCGAAGGTACGACTGCGTCCATGTCTCCTTGATCTCCATGACCTGCATCAGGCTGACGAGCTCGGCCTCTTTGTCGAGATTTTCGGGTCCTTCTGACCCTTCGGGTAGTGCAGCCCCCGAGTGTTCTGATTCTTCGGGTGATCCCTTGGGGAATTTCCTTTTGATGGAGGGTACGCAGATTTGTTCGAGGAACACACCTGGTGGCACCCGTGCACAGGTGGAGCCGATGTTGGCGAGTCTATTGGCTTCCTCGTTGCTTTCCCTTCCAACGTGTTTAAGCTCGCGGCCGTCGAAGTATCCTTCGAGTGAGTTGTAAAGCGCGCGGTACACGATCGTGTTGGCGGCGTGGGCATCACATCCGTTCATCGGCTGCTGGACAACGAGGTTCAAGTCGCCGTAGATGACTAGGCGCGTTGCGCCGCATATCTTTTCCATCCTCATGCCATGGATGAGGGCCTCGTATTCGGCCTCGTCGTTGGAGGTGCGAAATTTCATCCAAAGGACGTATTTCATCTTATCGCCTTACGGGGACGTCAGTATGACGCCAGCTCCTGCTCCAGCCTCGCACTTGGAGCCGTTGAAGTGCATCGTCCATGACTGCGTCATGTCCAGGGTGTCCGGCAGCTGAAGCTCCATCCAGTGGACGAAGAAGTTAGGGAGGACCTAGGATTTGATCGCATGGCGCCGCTCGTAGACTATGTCTAGAGGAGATAGCTCGATGCCCCACAGGGCTACGCGTCCTGTGGCTTCGGGGTTGTTCAGGATGTTGGATAGTGGCGCCTCATTGACGACCACTATATGATGCTCCTAGAAGTAGTGGCTTAGCCGACGAGTCGTCATGAACACGTCGTAGGCGAGTTTCTAGTAGTGAGGGTACCTCTGTTTTGTTGGCGTCAGTACCTCGCTGAGGTAGTAGATCGGGCATTGGACCCCACGGGTCTTGCCATCTTCGGGTCGTTCGATCACGAGTACGGTACTTACCACCTGGTGCGTGGCTGCGATGTATAGCAGCAGTGGCTCTCGCTCCCTGGGCGTGACCAGGACAAGCGAGGTGGAGAGAAGCCGCTTGAGTGCTTCGAATGCGTCGTTTGCTTCGGATGTCCACTCGAACTTGTCGGTTTTGTGTAGCAGCTGGTAAAAAGGCAGGGCCTTCTCACCCATGCGGCTGATGAATCTGCTCAGCGCCGCGATGCGCCCAGCTAGTTGCTAGACACCTTTGATGTTCTTCGGCTTCCCCATGGTCAGTGTGACCCAGATTTTCTTTGGATTCGCTTCGATTCCTCGTTGAGAGATGAAGTAGCCGAGTAGTTGGCCAGATGGGACGCCGAAGGCGCATTTCTCTGGATTCAGCTTGATCTTGTAGTGATCAAGGTTATCGAACGTCTCGCGGAGATCGTCGATCAGTGTCTTGGCTTCCTGGTCTTGATGACTATGTCGTCGACATAGACTTGGATGTTGTGACCGATCTGGTTCTTCAGACATGCCTATATGCACCTCTGGTATGTGGCACATGCGTTCTTCAGCCCGAAGGGCATGGTGTTGTAGCAGAAATACCCCGAACGGCGTGATGAACGCCGTTTTCTCCTGATCTTCGACCTTCAGCCGAATCTGATTGTAGCCTGAGTAGGCGTCGAGGAAGGAGAGTTTCTCACATCCTGCAGTCGAATCGATGATCTGATCGATCCGAGGAAGAGGGAAGTGGTCCTTGGGGCAGTGCTTATTGAGCGACGTGAAGTCCACGCACATCTGCGGGATGTCCGTGTCTTTATTTGGGACTAGCACAGTGTTGGCTAGCCACTCGCTCTCCTTGATTTCTCAGACGAAGTTGGCGTCTAGGAGTCTGTTGACTTTGATTCCAAATGCTTCTGCTCGTGGTTCGGACATTTGTCAGATCGACTGCTTGACCGGCCTTGCGTCCAGGAACACATTGAGTGCGTGCTCGGCGAATTCCCTGGGAACTCCTGGCATGTCCGCAGGACACCAGGCGAAGATTTCCCAGCGCTCACGGAGGAATTTGACAAGCGTGCTTTCCTATGCGGGGCTGAGGTTGTTGGCGATCAGCGCCATCTTGGATGCGTCGGTTGGGTGGACCTGCACCTTTTTCATGTTGACTGTGGAGTCGAACAACGTATCAGGTGAGTTTTGCCTGGTGACTGGGGGTGCCCCGTTGTCCGTCACCTCTCGGAGCCTCATGAGCTCTTCTTGCATGCCGAACGACTAGGAGATTTTGTTGAAGTCCCTATCGCAGTGGTCCGATCGGGTGAAGCTTCCCTGGACTGTGATGACGCCTTTGGGCCTAGGAATCTTGAGCAGAAGGTACGCGTAGTGCGGTACTGCTAGGAACCTTGCGAACGCTACACGCCTGAGGATGGCATGGTAGTGTGATGGCTAGTCCACCACTTCGAACTCGAGCCACTCACACCAAAAGTTTTTGGGCTTGTCAAAGATGACGTCGAGCCATATCTTTCCCGGGGATATATGCCCTTCCCTGGGACTATGCCGTGGAACGTTGTATCGGATTGTTCCAGGCTGCACAGCGGGATCCGCATCGCTACGAGGGTGCTGGCGAACATCAGGTTGATGCCGCTGCCGCTGTCCATGAAAACACGGCTCATCTCGAACCTTCAATCTGCGCCTCGA
Organism: Avena insularis; assembly: GCA_023614405.1. NCBI lineage: Eukaryota > Viridiplantae > Streptophyta > Magnoliopsida > Poales > Poaceae > Avena > Avena insularis. The sequence goes on along the minus strand of CM042685.1, from coordinate 214,830,614 downwards.
GCATCAGGGCAGCATGACCTGGGCGAGGGATCTGGCGAGGATGGTCTGAACGATCGAACATGATGCAGGACTCCGAGCCACTGAGGTACTCGGGGATGGCTGGTGGAACGGTTACAGCGAGGCTTACCTTTCGAGTGATCTCTTTTGCACCCTATTGGTAGGGCGTCCCTTCTGGATCATGAGAGATCCTTTTGGCGGTGGGTATCCACCTGTGCCGTTGTTTGGCGTAGGTGCGATCGCGGGATCCGACGGTCCCACGGGTGGTGGTGGAGGAGCTCCGTGGGCGATGTCACCTGGTGCGAGTGCGGGTCCAAACCCAGAGTTCACGATCTACCATCGCATTTGGGTGAGGCCCTCGCTGAGTTTCTGGAACTCGCGACAGTCCTTGAGCATGTGGTTGGCCTTATTTTTCCCATCCTGCTTGTCGATGTAGAAGTGGATGGTACAGGGACCCGACAACTTGTCATATGCCGAGGGTTCATTGTCACGGCCATGGTGCTGCCATGTTTGTGTTGGGCGTCCTCCGTCGCGGAAGTTGCTTCCGCGGTATCCTCTGCTGCTGCGGTTGTTGTCGTTGCGACGTTCGACGTAGCCAGCCGCAACCATGTCGGGTCCATTGCGATCGTCGTAGACGCGTGATCTTCGCTTGCTATGGCGTTTGCGTCTGTTGCCGTATTCGTCCTCCTCATCCAAATGTTCTCGATGGAGGGAATCCTCGCCATCTGCTCACCTGTTGGCGATGTCCATGAGGTGGTCGAGTGTCTTGGGCTTGACGCGCCCAATCTCTTCCTTGAAGTCCGGGCGCTTGACGCCATCCTTGAAGGCGTCGATCGTTCTCTCCTCGGAGATGTGTGCCGCGGAGTTCTTGATATTTGACCATCGCAAGATGTACGAGCGAATGGATTCGCCCGTACATTGTGTGCAAGCCCACAGCTCCTCGATCGAGGATGACCTTTTGCTGGTGCCCTTAAAGTTTCGGATGAAACTGTACGCCAGCTCCTCCCAGCTTCGGATGTAGCCTGAGGACAGGCTGCTTAGCCAGATCCAGGCTGCGTCTATCAGCTGCAGCTGAAGGCATTGCAGGGCGGTGTTTTTGTTGCCGTTGTGCAGCTTGACAGACGAGAGGTGGTCGCTGAGCCAGGCCTTCGGGTCCTGCGTGCCGTCGAACTTTGGAGTATCCAAAGGAAGCTTGAAATTTTTCAGCATCCGCGTGCGCCAAACAGATCTGCTGAAGCATCGTGCTCCGTATAGTTCTCCGTCGTCGTCCTCTCCGGATTTGGTTGAGCACACGCGTTTGGCGCGTGCCTTGTTGACCTTGTGCTGGGCAAGGTCGTTTCGAGCATCGTAGTCGCGGCTGCCACGTCTTGGGATCTTGCGTCGTTGAGGTAGATCTTGCTCGTCCTCTTCCTCGTCAGATGAGGGTGTGGGGCTACAGTTGAATCTGACCGTAGCCTTTTTCTTCGGCTCCGTAGGAGCTTCTTCGTGGAGCGCAGCTCTGACGAGTCCGAGTCCGGATAGTGCGGACTTGTGCATGGCACTCTTCGGGTCCCCCACCGGAGGTGGATGGGACGCGAGGTACGTGGTGGCTGCCATGATCGCAGCCTGAGACGTCTTCGGTATGACATTGCCATTGACGTCCATCTCCATGAAGGATGTGTTGGGGGTTTTGGTGACCTCACGTTGCATGACGGGGTCCATGTTATCTGTGCGAGAGCGATGCTTGTTGGCATGATTTCTGTGCAAGCTGGAGCCACCAGTCGCGCGCTAGACTCCAAAGCTGTCTGCTTGCGTTTGTCGAGCTCCTCCTGCAGTTTTACCTCCCTGTTGTTCTCGCCAATGAGGAGGAGGTGGTATGCCATCAGTAGGTCCCGTGAAGAATTCACAGGTAGGATCTTGTTGCCCGCCAAAGCTTCGCGTGCCTGGCGCCAGCCGTCCTTTTTTAGGTTGATCCTTTGATAGGCGGCAGCATCGCCCTCGTTGGGCTGGAGGGGTGGCTGCCCTCTGTTTCCTCCGTTCCTAGCCTGCGGGTTGGGCGGTGGATTTGGTTGTGGGTTGGGTTCAGTCGAATTTGTCTGCCCTTCCATTTCGCCATGGATGACCATGGCCCATTGGTATCGCCTGCAGATTAGATCGCTGCTGCAGCAGCTTTCGGATCCGGAACCGTAGGTTCCTTCATCTGATGGAGGGACGCACAGATCTGAGTTGCAGTTGCTGCTGTCATAGGACTCATCTGTTATCGTCGATGTGCGTAGCACACCGATGGGTGGGACCCACGAAGCATGCCTAATGGATGGTGGTGGCACCCGCTCTAGGAGGGAGAGAGTGCCGGTCTGCCCCACCTGGAAGCAGAAGCTCCCGAACAAGATCTCGAACATGTCGCCTACGGGCTCGAAATCCTTCATGGTGGCTGGCGAGTGGGCGGTGAAGTCGAAAGCACCGAAGAGGAGGTGGCTCTCTGTAGCCGAGGAGTTGTAGATTGCTTCGGATGGGACCGTCACAATCGCACAATTAGCGCCCCCGTTTTCCACAGACGGCGCCAATTGACGAGGTTTAATCTCGTCAATGCCCATTGTTATGATATTGGGTTTTGGAGAAGGTGGGGATGCTGGAGATCATGGAACGGTTATCAAACAGGCAACACGGGGACACGAGGTTTACCCAGGTTCAGGCCCCCAGAGGGAAAACCCTACTCCTGCTTGACTGCTCTTGATTACGGCGGAACCGAAAGTTACAGGGGTGCGCAGATGCAATCTGGCGTGGAGGTGTGTATGCGGTGAGAGGTGCCCTCCTCACCGTGCCATCCTAGCCTTTATATAGATAGGCAGGTCCCGGACATAGCTCGAGTTGGTTACAGATTAGGGTTTCCACTTTGAAATTCTATCTACTCTAGTCTTGTTCTCCAAGCATCCGAAGGCATCATGGGCCTGGGCCACCTGGAATCTCCGCAGGCCGCACATCTTGAAGTGGGCCTTCCTTCGGGATAGACTAGGTATGCTGATGTTGTGTACCCGTGGGGTATAACCATGTCACTAGGGGAGAGACCACAAAAACATTTCCGCCGCCTCTGCAGGGCGGAAAAGACCGAGAGAGAGAGAGAGACAGAGAGAGAGAGAGCTCTCCGGTAGACATGTTTCTGCCGGGGAAATTCCTTCCCGGAGAGGGGAGATCGTCGCCGTCAACACCGTTATCAAGCTAGGCTTCATCAGGATCATCATCATCATCCACACCATCATCTCCACCAACACCATCATCACCACTCCATCTCGCTGTAACAATCATGTTGGATCTTGCATTAGTTCTTAGGGGGAACTTTCCTGGTGTTAATTACTATTGTAGTTGATGCTTGTGAGTGGAACCATTGGATTATTGTTTATGTTCAGATTGTTATCCATCACCATATCATTTTTTATCTTGATCCGTAGGATGTCTTGTGAGTAGTTCGTCTAGTTCTTGAGGACATGGGAGAAGTCATGTTGTTAATAGTGGATTTGTGTTGAGTTATTATTCAATGGTTTAGTATTTAAGTTGTGGTGCTATTATTCTAGTGGTGTCATGTGAACGTCGAATACATGATACTTCACCATTTATGGGCCTAGGGGAATGCATTGTGTATTTGGCTACTAATTGTGGGTTGCTGTGATGTAAACCTGAACCCCCATTAGGACACCTTTGCACAAGGGAGCGTAGGATCTCAGAGTTTAAGGCTGTGGTTAGGTTTATATCTTAATTGCTTTCCTGTAGTTGCGAATGCTTCTAGGGGGTTTAATCACAAGTATGTATTAGTCCAAGTAAGGTCGGTACATTATCACAGGTTCACCCACACAACACTTACAACACCAAAGAAGAGTACTTAGCTATATGAAGCGAAAGCACTTGACAGAATTCCCATGTGTCATCGAGAACGTTTGGTCCTTATAAGTATTTCCACCGGCTTGTCCTTTGCTAAGAAAGGATTGGGCCACTTGCTACAGTTGTTCGTTGTCTTTATTACTTGCACTTTGTTTTGTTGCTTTATCAGAAAACCCCTAAAAATCCGTTTGCTGAGTATTTACAGAGATTTCCTGCTCCATACCACTAGTCAACACCTTCTGCTCCTCGTTGGGATCGACACTCCTATTTATCGAAAGTACTACGATACACCCCCTATACTTGTGGGTCATCAGCCATTAGAGCCACCAAATCAACAAGATATCTACATCCAACCATCCAAAGTCATTGATCTTTGGAGAATCGGAGGAGGAGTCCTTGATCTACAGCTTCACCAAGAGAGATCTTCATTTCCCCCTCATTCACTTGGAAACAAGATTACTTGGAAGGTGATGGTGAGCCTTCTACCTCGGTGACCATGGAAGATCTCAATTACTTGGAAACAAGATTGAGCTCCACCTTGGGCAACGAGATCAAACAATTGCACAAGCTACTTGAGAAACTTGTTAAAGATAAAGGTGACTCATCATCCCCTTCTCCTCGAGAGGTACCTCCATCATTACCTAAGGTGAATGCCCTGGCATCACCCGTGGGTGTGGTGGTGGGGGGTAATCAAGACAACACTAATTCCACCACAAAAAGGAATGGTGGGAAGGGAGAGCACCATGACTCTCAAGGATGGTATTCTCCGACCCTCCAATTCATCACCCTCATATAAGTAATAGAGGCTACCCACCAAAGCTAGCTGCATCTACTTTTGCTCTTTGGCAATCCCTAATGAAATCTCATGTGCGCAGCTCTTGTATTGAGTTATGGAACATCATTGAAGAAGGATTCCATATTGGGCATCCAACCAACTTGACTAGAAGAGAAGTGGTCAATAGTCAACTCAATGCCACCGCCTTGCAATTGATTCTACAAGGATTGGGAACAAAATATTACCCACACATTGAGCACCTCAACACCGCCAAGGAAGCTTGGGATGCTCTCATGGAGCTCTATGTTGGAAATGAGAGCATGAAAAGGAACCGGTATGATGCACTAAGCAATGAAGCCGAAGGCTTCTATATGAAGGATGGTGAAGATCATGAAGATATGTATCGTAGGCTCAAGTTCACCGCCACCGCCTTTAGGAATGTGGGTGCCTCACATGTTGATGATGCTTGGATAAAAAGGAAATATGTGAGTGCACTCATGCCCTTTGAGCCTACCGACTTGAAGAGCCTACAAGGAAGACACAACTACCATCTCATGACCTCCAATGAAGTTATGCAAGAGATGGCTTATTTCAAGGTTGCCGCCAAGAATGCCAAAGATGCTCGTGCTCGAGCCCTTGGAATGAGCAATGCCGTCAACCTTGCATTGAAGGCAAAAGGTGTGGAACATGTGGATGATGATAGTGATGAAGGCCTATCCATGAACCACCCCGGTGATGTCAAGATTTCTCATGGTGAATATATGGCCTTCTATGCAAAGAAATTTTGGAAAGACCCCGCCAAGGCCAAGATGGAAATGCAACGAAGAAGCAACCCAATTGGAAGAAGAGACAATGTCACTAAATTGAGAACATGCTTCAATTGTGGTGACCGCTATCACTTTGTGGCGGGTTGTCCCTATGAGAAGAGAGAAGATCATGGGGGCAAACTTGTGTTGAAGAAAACTTCCAAAGCTCCTTAAAAGAAACCTTTCATCAAGAAGAATCCTATCAATAAGAAGTCAGGTGAAATTGTGTTGATCACTCATGAATAATTCTCCTCCGACAATGAAGATGATGAAGAGGAAACATCAAATGGTGTGGCTTCTCTTGCCACTACTTCTACTCCCACGTTCTCCCTCTTCGACTCTCCAAATGAGAATATCTCCAACAAGAACGTCACTTGCCTTATGGCAAGAGGAACGGAGGTATCTTCATCATCACACCTTCCCCCTTTGACCAATGATGAAATTGATGATGAGATGTCTCTTGAGGTCTAAAAGGAAATTATTGCTTTTGATGAGTTCTTGAATAACTTGCAAGGGGAACACAAGAGACATTTTGTGGACCTCTTATATCAACTTTCTCACGCACAAGAGCTTCTTGATGAGAGATGTAAACTTGGTAGAGAACATATGATTGAGGTAGAAGCTCTCAATAATGCTCTAGAAGAAGAACAAGAGACTAGGGTGTCACTTGAACTAAAACTTGAAGGGCTTGATGGGGATAATGACTTAATTGTTAATAGACTCGTCAAGGAAAGGTATCATGCGGTTTCTAAATATAAAAGGGAAAAAAGGACAAGATTGAGTTTGGTGTTGTTCATGAAAAACTTGCCGAGGACTATAGGAAGCTTGACAAGGCTCACAAGGCCTTGGAAAGTGAACTCTTGGTACTCACAAAGTCCAATGAAAAGCTTCAAACTCAGTTGACCAATATTTCTTCACCTAGTAATTTCATTCCATCTAGTAGTACAACTAACCTTGGAGAAAATGCTAGGTTGAAGGGGGAGCTAGCTAAGCCCACCTTTCCAAAAGGAAACAAGTCCATTGATGACCTCTTGAGTAAGAAAAGGCCAAATGGTGAGAAAGGGGGCATTGGTTTTGTCTCCAAAGCTAAGAAGAAGAAGAACAACAATAACAACAACAACAACAACAACAACAACAACAACAACAACAACAAGAAGGCCAAACCCGCACAAGAAAAAGACAAGGCCATTGTGGGTAGTAAGACCACAAGTGGAAAAACTATGTCTCATGATGATTTTGCGGGAAGTGTTAACCCTCACTATGTTCTGATGCATGATTATTATGGTGATGTGTATGCACAATATGTTGGTCCATATGATGGTTATATTGCTTGGTCTATTTGGGTTCCCAAGACCCTTGTTGCTAACAAAAGAGGACCCATTGAAAAATGGGTACCTAAAAACTAGCTTGATCTTTTGTAGACATATGCTTCGGGAGGGTCCAAATGGGTGCTTGATAGTGGATGCACAAGTCATATTACCAGAAGCACATCTATTGTCAAGGAGTTGAGACCAAATGATGATCAAATATCCGTGACATATGCCGACAAGTCTAAGTCTAAGGTAATGGGTTTTGGCAAGGTTGTGGTTTGCCCACGACATCACACTCGTGGATGTCATGCTTGTTGAGACCCTTTGCTACAATTTACTTTCAGTCCGTGCTCTTGGAAAGATGGGATTTGTCGTCTTTATTTATAATGATATTGTGGTCCTCATGTGGAGCAAGTATCTCAAGGCCGCTTTCGTTGGGTACGTCAAAAATGACTTGTATGTGGTGGAATTTTCGGGGCAAACCACTACAAGTGTGATGTGCCTATTCAGAAAGGCCGATGTGGTTGGTTATGGCATCGCCGACTAGCCCATGTCAATATGAGAACTTTGCAAAGTCTCCACAAGGATGGCCATATTGTTGGACTAAAAGAAAATGTTTACTTTTCCAAAGATCGTGTTTGCAGGGCATGTGTTGAAGGAAAGATGCATGATGCTCCCCACAAGCCAAAGAACCGCATCAAGTCAAAGAGAATATTGGATCTCCTTCATGTGGATCTCTTTGGCCCTCCATCTCATGCAAGTCTTGGTGGGAAGAAATATTGTTTGGTGATTGTTGATGACTATTCATGGGTATATTTCTTCAAGTTAAAAAGTGAGACCCAAGAGACCTTCATCAACTTTATCAACATGGTTCAACGTCAATACAATGTCCCCGTATTAATAATAAGCGACAATGGCACTGGGTTCAAGAACTACACCTTGAATGGGTTTCTTAGTGATGAGGGGATAAAACACTAATATTACGCTGCATATACCCCTCAACAAAATGGTGTAGCCGAGAGGAAGAACCGGACTCTTATTGAGACGCCAAGGACCATGTTGGCGGAGTTTAAATCTCCATACAACTTTTGGGCCGAAGCCATCTCCACCGCTTGACATGCATCAAACTGGCTCTACCTCCGCAAAGAATTGATCAAGACTCCATATGAAATACTTATCGGTAACAAGCCCAACGTATCTTACTTCCGGGTGTTCGGTTGTAAGTGTTTCTATCTCATAAAGGGTGTTCGTTTGTCCAAATTCGAGTCTAAAGCATTAGAGGGTATTTTTGTTGGCTATGGTATCGAATCTCACACTTATAGAATCTATGATAAGCTCTCCGGAGCTGTCATAGAATCTTGTAGTGTGACTTTCGAAGAATATGATGGTCCCCAAGGGGGGCGTGTTGATGCTTGTGATGCAGATGATGAAATGCCTCAGGATGCCATAGGAAGAATGGGTGTGGTATATATCCTCCCCGTGGAGGAACCCCTTATGGCGGATCGAGAAGAACTATGCTCTACTCAAGTGGAGCCCTCATCTTCACAGCAACAACAAGCTCCATCTATCGAGGAGGACAATGACCCAAGACAAATACAAGTTGTGGACCCTCAACATGTTGATCAAGGTGATATCTATAGTGAGGAGGAGCTTGAGTCACCATTCACCAGAATGTCAAGTGCTGCTCGGTCTATTACACAAGGAAGATCCATACAATCTGTCATGAGAGCAGCTCAACTCTAATCTAGTAATGTACCTGATCAAGACCAAGGTCAACCTCTGCCTCTTAATGAAGAGAATGATTCTAATGATGATCAAGGTCAAGTTGGTGGTCAAGACGAGGACAAAAATGATGAAGAGGTCCTCCCAAGAAACAACAAGGAGATCCATACTCGTCGCGAAGCTAGAATGGATAGGATGTTGAAATTAAGAGACCACTTTCTAGAGAATGTGGTTAGAGATCTAAGTAGAGGAATTTCCACAAGAGCACAATTGAAGAGGTTTAGTGAACACCAAGCACACATCTCCATGATTTAACCAAAGAAAGTGTGGGAAGCTCTTGAAGATTAGGATTGGTTGGAAGCAATGCACAAAGAGCTCAACAACTTTGAGAGAAATAAAGTATGGAACACTACAAGGAATCTGGCTATATATGACCCTCCATTTTCGTCACAGAATCATCATAGTAGTCCGTTTATGACGATTCTATGACGATTTTGAGATCGTCGAAAGTTGGGCGTCGCAAATGAACTATAACGATGTTTTTTGTAAAATTGTCATAACTGTCTATGATGATATTAGATCGTCATAATGTCTACGACGATCCAATATTGTCACGGCCCATCTAGCCTGGCCAAGTCAGATCTGAAGTGGCTGATCCTACGTGGCAATATTGTGATGAAATTAAATCGTCTTAAATCGAAATCATCCTGGTCCAATTAGTTCACCTATATGGGCTGAGCCCATTAATTCAGCTTTTGTTCTTCTAGGCCATGGCCTTTTTAGGATCAACTTTTGGAGGATTTGGCCTTTTCACGTCCATTTTCTTTTTTTCGGCATTATTCAGAACTTACTTAATCTAAAATTGTATGGGACCGTGGCCTTTTTAGAGTGATAATACTTGGCCCTGTAAAATTCGGTTGTAGCCTTTTTACAGTGCAATCGAGTTTGGGCCTTGCCCTATTTTTTTAGTAATCAGCAACTCAATTATATAGATTAGGCCAATATATTTAATAATGTATTTCCCCAGGAAATATACAAATGAACCAGCATCGAGCATTTGAATTACATGGCACCATGGCATACAAGTATACAAACAGGTTCACACATGACAACCTTATTAGATTACAAGTATCTCCAGCATTAGATACAAGTATGCAAGCATGTACTATCTCGAGCCACTTGTTCTGAACCTTTACAATCAGGTGAGCAAACCTCGCATCAGTCTTCTGCCTTATTGAGAATCAACCGGTACCTCTTGTTGTGTTCTGCTTGTGCTAAAACAACTTATGTTTATTGTGCTGTAACGTATACAAGTGGGATCAACAAGTATTCACAAGGTAAAACCTACAAGTAGAATCTAAGCAACATATACTTGACTTCGTGTTAGAGAAGACTAAGAGTAGATACCTGACTTCATGTTGATGTGGTGGATGGAGTTGTAGTAGAAGATCCAGTCTGCATCTTCATTGACGCTGACCAAAGATACTCGTCCATGTAGAAGCCCGCTCTGCGCTCCCAAGACATGACAATATACGTATACACAGTTAGAAAAGCTTATGATTTAATGCAAATAAGTACTTGAGGATTTGGGATACCAAATTGATCTCAGAAATCATTTCTATACAGGTCCTATGCCTATATGGTTATACATAAACTAGTAGTAGTACCACTACTACTAGATGAAAAGATGTTGTATAATGAATCTCTTGCCTTCTATTTAGAAAAGGAAGGGAATACAAAGAGGGAGAGACACACACGCTCACACAGAGATTTCATTCTTTGAGGAACCTTTCTCCAACTAGAACAATATGACAATACATGCATCCACCATCATGTGTGAACTATTCTGCATGTCTCAGTCTTTCAGTACTATAGCAGACAAACAAGCATTCATGTGATCATGTACCCAGCCTTTGTTAGGTCATGTCAGATCATATCAAAAACAGGAGCTACTAATCATCAAAATTGATTATCAAACTATAACTTCAAGCTAGCATCTCACTTGGGTGAATTAACAAGGACAATAAGGGAGTGGGAAAGACCGAAGACTTACTTGAATCAAAGCACGCTGACAGGTACTTGTCCACCGGCATCCGAATCAAACCCATAACTGTAACGACAATGAAAAAAGCAGCCTCTGAATCAACACTAAACACAAATATCTCCTAGCAGTCCCTGAGATTTCATCCACATCCAAGTGATAAATCACCATAGTGCGGCACAAGCAAACTAAATGAGCCACATGAGAGTAGAGAGGGGGGAGAGGGGAAGCACATACAAATGCAGCTGTCCAGCTTGATGTGCGCCTTGTCATGGTCATTGTAGAGATCGACGGTCAGCTCGAAATTATCGACGATGAAGGCCACCTCCCTGCCAGAGCTCCAGGCAAGGCCACCCTCCTTATAAAAAACCTGCCACCACCTGAGAGGTCGGTGAGGCCCTTCTTGTTGATTTCCCAATGCTCAGGCATCTTGTAGGTCTGTAAGAGAAATACAACACAAAATGGTATATGATATGTGATTCATATGGATAAGAGATTAATTATGGTTTACGGAAATGATTATGGCAAGTCTAAAATGAAACATGCAACAATGGTTTATAGAGATACATTATGATGCATACACTCAGTTCTTTAAACTGCTGTAAATAGAACAAATCAACAACCACTAATAATAGGTCAATGCATGCATGATGAAATAGATAAGCATCTGCTTACAAACAAATCATTCATCCAACAGCCATATACACAAGTACAAGATAGAATTAATGTAAAAGAAGTAGCACCTGAAGCACAAAGTAGTTATAGTGCAGATTCAACCACCTAATCTACAAGATGAACTAGTGTACATGAAGGCCAGAAACTTTGAAGAGTTTAAAAATGGCAATCGATCAATTAAAGTTGTACAGAATGAACCTAAGCAAAGGCAGCACACTAAATAGGAATACACTCAAACCAAACCATTATCGCCGCATTTCTCTAATATCCATAGAAATATGCAGTGATAAAGTAGCCATATCATTAACAGAAAGATAGACCAAACTGGTGTAGAGAAGGAATCTGAGAAGAGCAACTCCCTATGTTGTGCAACACTAATATATGCTATAGTATATCTGTATGATCCCCTTCTGGCAAGTTTGACATATATTCTCATCATAAAGCTAATAGACTCTACACTAGCATCTAGTGAACATGAAAGCATAGAATAAATTAATTTTTAAGAACCTGGACAGCGGGTAAGAAACACTTAGACTGTTGTTCTAGGACAGTAATCTAACAAAGTGTAAATTCTACTCACTTCATTACTTTTAGATTAGACAGTAGTCGAACTGTTTGTTGAGTAGAATTAACAATTGATTTAATCATAAAAGAAACAAGAAATTAACATGCAGCATACTCCTATTGGACAGATAATCCTAGGCAAAACATGACAAAGTATAATCAAAGTAACCAAATGTGGAATAGGGGACTTATCTAGATCATGGAGATTGTGAAGAAGATGATTAGACCGTGAAGATTTGAAGACCTAGCCAGCAGATAAAGAGCTAATCAAATAGAACCATAACAACCGGGCACAACATCAACTCGAGATTCGTTGTTGGGCTCGTCTACAAACCCAGTATAATCCCAATTCAATCAGCACTCGAGAAACTCGGCAGGGGGTCGCTAGATCGACAGGGAAAGAAGCTATAGAAGTACTTACTTGTTGGTGAAGACCAACCGATGCCAGGAGAGGCGGCCACCGGGATCAGAGGAGGAGGAGCAGCCACTGGGATCAGAGGAGGAGGAAAGCACTTCGTAGGACAGCACCCGCCGCAGGTTCTCCAACGCTCGAGCTTTGGTCTCTTTGCCTCGATCTGTGATGGTCCGACGACAGCGACGAGATCCTGGGCCGCTTCCTGAGCTGCCCGGCCGACATCCCCGTGGGCGGCGGGAGGAGACTGGGTCAGGAGTCGGTGGTGCGACGGCGGAGTGGGAGATCCATAGTGCCACAACGCCCTCGTCGTAGTTTAGGTTCACGTTGTTGTTGCTCCGGTCGGCCCAGCGAACGCATGGCCAGATCTGGTGAACCCAACATGGCAGGATACGGGGCAGAGGGGGACGTGGTGAGCGTGCTAGCAGATGAAGTAGACATAGGGCAGCGCGATGGTGCACATAGGTGGTGTAGGCGAAGCAGAGGGAGGGAGGCGTCGACGGGATTAGGGTTTGCTGGCGGCGGGGTTAGGGTTTGCTGGCGCCGAAGGAGGAAGAAGTGGAGGTGGGGTCGGGAACGTGTAGGGATTAGGGTCGGTTTGGGCGGACGGGTCAATGGTCATGGGTGTGGGAGGATTTTACCAAAGTGCCCCTTATTATTTATATGGTAGAATACTGTGAACTAGGGCATTTCTGTCTATTCATGCACAAGTGTGGGAGGCGGGACAAAACTGGTGCAGTGACTTTGGAGCGTTGGATGGAGGCCCTATCAATGGCTTATATCTGATTGGGTGGGTGATCTGTGGGTGGACTGCTTTTATTTTCTGATTGGTCGCATAAAAATGATAGTTTGAAACGAGCATAAAAAATTAAAAAAAATGTTCGATCAATGCAAATCCTTCGTGTGGCGTCTTATTATATGACATAGTTTCAATAAAAAATAACAAACTTGGTATATTGATTGCGTCTCGAAAAAACCTTCTCAGAAATGACCTATCATGTATGAGGTTTCATGGCTTTCGAGTCAAATGGCCAATGTTATGGCTAGAATCAAGGCATAGTTTGTGATAATATGCCCATATTGTGCACCTATATGTATCATGAGATGGCGAACAATGTTGCAGTAGGAAGTTTTCCTTTTCGACGCCAAGAAAATCTATTTTCCATTTTTTCGAGCGCAAAAAACGGGTCGTTTTGTGAAGCAACCACCAAATGAAAGTTTCAAAATGCTACGATCCCATTTTTCAAAAATAATATGACACCTTACATGGACAAATGTCCCAACTGGGGCATCTCAAACCTTTTCATGCACCCCTGGCGTAAAAGACAATTTTTTGCCGAATCGGTAGGAAGTGGGTCTGAATTGAACTACAGGTACATTATCTGATGCCCATTATTTTTTGCAAAAATGATTTTTAGACTCACAATATAGTGTTTCTTCACAGATCCAATGCAAGTTTTGCGAGGCTCGGTCCCGAGCTAAGAACCTTCATGCCCGTCGCTTTGACCATAGTTTGAAACGAGCATAAAAAAATAAAAAACGGTCTGATCAATGCAAAATCCTTTGCGTGGAGTCTTATTATATGACATAGTTTCAAGGAAAAATACCAAAATTGGTATATTCGAAGTGTCTTAAAAAAACCTTCTCAGAAATGACCTATCATGTATGAGGTTTCATGGCTTTCGGGTCAAATGGCCAATGTTATGGCTAGAATCAAGGCATAGTTTATGATAATGTGCCCATATTGTGCGCCTATGTGTATCATGAGATGGAGAACAATGTTGCAGGAGGAAGTTTTCCTTTTCGATGCACGGAAAATCTATTTTCGATTTTCCGAGCACAAAAAACGGGTCGTTTTGTGAAGCAACCACCAAATGAAAGTTTCAAAATGCTACGATCCCATTTTTAAAAAATAACATGACACCTTAAATGGACAAATGTCCCAACCGGGGCATCTCAAACCTTTCCGTGCACCCCTGGCGAAAAAGACAAATTTCTGCCGAATCGGTAGGAAGTGGGTCCGATTTGAACTACAGGTACATTATCTCATGCCCTTTATTTTTTGCAAAAATGATTTTTAGACTCAAAGTATGGTGTTTCTTCATATATCCAATGCAAGTTTTGCGAGGCTCGGCCCCGAGCTAAGAATCTTCATGTCTGCCGTTTTGACCATAGTTTGAAACAGGCATAAAAAAATAAAAAACGGTCCGATCAATGCAAATCCTTCGCGTGGCGTCTTATTATATGACATAGTTTTAAGGAAAAATACCAAAATTGGTATATTTCAAGTGTCTCAAAAAAATCTTCTCAGAAATGACCTATCATGTGTGAGGTTTCATGGTTTTCGGGTCAAATGGCCAATGTTATGGCTAGAATCAAGGCATAATTTGTGATAATGTGCCCATATTGTGCACCTATATGTATCATGATATGGCGAACAATGTTGCAGTAGGAAGTTTTCCTTTTCGACGCACGAAAAATCTATTTTCCATTTTCCGAGCACAAAAAACGGGTCGTTTTGTGAAGCAACCACCAAATGAAAGTTTCAAAATTCTACGATCCCATTTTTCAAAAATAATATGACACCTTACATGGACAAATGTCCCAACTAGGGTATCTCAAACCTTTCTGTGCATCCCTAACGAAAAAGACAAATTTCTGCCGAATCGGTAGGAAGTGGGTCCGATTTATACTACAAGTACATTATCTGATGCCATTATTTTTTGCAAAAATGATTTTTACACTCACAATATGGTGTTTCTTCAAATATCCAATGCAAGTTTTGTGAGGCTCAGCCCCGACCTAAGAACCTTCATGCCCGCCGTTTTGACCATAGTTTGAAACGGGCATAAAAAATAAAAAACGGTCTGATCAATGCAAATCCTTCGCGTGTCGTCTTATTATATGACATAGTTTCAAGGAAAAATACCAAAATTGGTATATTGCATAGCCTACTACGGGGGATTACTCACTCATGGATGGGAGAAACATGGATGGTTGATAGAGAGGCGTTGGTGATGACGATGACGATGATCCTCCCCAAATTCCCCATCCCGGTAGGGTGCCAGAACGGAGTTTCTGGATCCAAATCTTGATTTCTGGTGGTGGCGGCGCATCGGAACTCTTTTTGGAAAAACGTCGACCCCCCCTCGGTTTTTAGGTCAAGAGGCTTCTTATAGGCGAAGAGGGAGGTCAAGGGAGTGCCTGAGGTGGCTGCACCCCCCAGGCGTGGCCAGGCCTGGCCCGCGCCTGGCAGGGGTGAGGACCCCCTAGGCCTCCACTCCGTCTCGTACTCTGGCTCCGTGTGTCTTCTGGTGAAATAAGATTATTGGCATATTTTCCTAGATTTTTCCTGATATTTGATTTTCTGCACAAAAACTAGACACCAAGGTAATTCTGCTGAAAACAGCGTCAGTCCGTGTTAGTTGTATCCAAATCACACAAGTTTAGAGAAGAAACAATAGCAAAAGTGTTTGGGAAATTAGATACGTTTTGGACGTATCAAACATGTTGCTCAAGCTTGGGAAAGAATGAAATCTTTGATAAAGAATTGTCCCACTTATGGACTGACTGCTTGGATGATTATCCAAACTTTTTATGCAAGACTAAATCTTTCTTCAAGAAATTTGTTGGATCCTGCTGCTGGAGGTACCTTTATGACCATTTGAAAAGGTAATTGCCCCTATGTATGGTTTTGGTGATTAATGACAATCCCTATGGTCTAATGTTTTCACTGAGTTTTATATGAAGGTATATTACATAGGTCATGCTTGTAGTCCATGTATTGGATTCAAGTATGGATGCCATGAAGATAAAGATATACCTTGAGTATTGGCATCAAAATCATTGAGTTAAAGAGAAGAATATGATATGATCAAGATCTTGAGAGTGTGATCTCAATAGAAGAATTCAAGATATGGCTCTAGGTCGGTGTCATGATAGTCTCATTAGTTGAGCTATGGTTGAATAAGATTTAGAGCATGTAATCAGATGAAGAGTTCCTTATGTACCTCAAGATATTAATATGGAGCACGAGAAGATACTTGGTTGACCAATACAAATAGTGAAGAGTGATTTCAAGTTGGTAACCACATGAAGCATAAAGAATATACCACATGGTCTTGTGGTATGATAAGCCTTGTAAATTATGCATCCTGAACTAACCCATTATATATTTGCCTTTGGTTTTATATATGGGACATGTATCTTTCCATGTGCATGCTTCAAAAATGAAGATATTATATATCCCATGAGAGGATGACATCAAGTGGTGATCGTCATCAAGGTTGAGAAGGGCAAGTTCTAGATAACCATCTCGAGAAGATCATTTGCTTGAAGCTTGCTGTCCATATTGGTGATAATAGACATGTGAATACATGTATTAATGAAGCTATCCCATAGTGGTGTATGGGGAGCAAATTAGGAGTCTTCACAAAGCAACAATGATCAAGTGATACATTCAGGATTGGGTGGAGCTTGAAGCGTTGTCATCAAGATCAAGAAGGATGCGCAAGGCAAAGGTATGGCCTTGCTAGGTTTTCCTTTTACCGGTCTCAAGGTGGTTGTTGGGAGACCGGGTTATAGGATAGATAGCCGCACTATCAAGAGGGGCTTTTAGTTGTGTAACTTGATCACATCGTCATAGGAAGCTCAATCCTTTGCATACTTTGCATATTCCTATTTTGTTGCTTCTTGGTGTTTCTCCATGTGAGGTTCTTGAGCTTGTTGCTAGCTCTTCAACAAGCCCAAGTTCATCAAAAACGGAATTCATATGCATCTTCTATGGCATTTTCGAGTTTGAAGGTTTTATCGGCTCTTCTTTAGGGAGGCTTCTTACCTTTCTTCATTTGGTTTTATCCTCCTTTGTTGGTCTATGACGTTTCTCTGCACAATCTTGTAGAGCTTGTTGTCCTCGTCAAAACAAGCTCAAGATCATAGAAATTGGAGTCCGGATGCAAAAGTTATTGCGTTTTTCATGAAGCCTGTTTCATCCTGGTTGTGGATTCGGTTCAACCGGCTCCCAGACCGGGTGGTCCGGTGCCAGGACCGGAAAACCGGATCTGAAACCGGGATTTTCGGTTTTTCTATACCGAGTCTATCCGATACTGTGTACTGACCCTAATCCCGGTTGAAATCCGGTTTTCCGGTCCAGGAACCAAACCATCCGGTTCTGGAGCCGGTCCAACTGAACTTTCAACCGGATTCGCACAGTTTTCTCCTAACAACCATATTTGCTTTCCACTATAAAAGGGGTTCTTCCCCCAATGTTTTAGAGTGTTCTTGACCACGAAATTGACCTCCATTGTTGAACCTCTTGAGCTTGCTTCCTACCCCTTCCCTCCTATGATTCTTGCATCTTTTTGAGGGCTTTGGAAGAGGAGATCTAGATCTACAATACCCACCAACCAATTTCTCCTCTAAGTGAGGGGAACCCATTGGATCTAGATCTTGGAGTCATTTGTTGACTTACACAATTGTTCTTCCTCTCTAATTCCTCCCTAGCACTTGTTGCTTTGGTGGAATTTGAGAGTGAAGGATTTGAGCACCCTTGGTGTTCTTGCTTTGCATTCTTGCATAAGTGTTGAGCTCTCCATTACGATTTGTTTGAGTGAGAGATAGTGAGCTTGTGTCACATCCCAAAATTCTCCTAATTTTGGAATGTGAAATAAATAAATAAGTTTGATTGATTGTTTGACTATGTTCAAAATTCTCAAAGATAAGAAACTTTTTGAATAGAAAATCCTCTCAACCTTGAATTCAAAATCTTATATTCTTTTGTTATGATCTAAGTAGCCATATAGGCAAAAGGGCATGGATTGATTATGGATTGTAGAATTGGTGTGCAAGATTTCAAAATGAAAATCATGAAGCATTCATAAGCATTTCATTACATCCATCCAAAGTTCTCACAAACTAAATCCAAATCCTGGTATCTAAATCCTATAGTTGATTCGCCCAAATGTTCCTAAGGGTAATTAAATTGACTTATTAAAACCCACTGTTGCTAAGGAATAAATTATTGATAATTATAGCCTAAATAGGTCCAATTAATATTACAAAATTTTAGAAAAAAAGTTGGGCTCATTTGGAGCTAGTATGAAAAAGTTATGAAATAAATACAAACACATAAAGATATAAATAAAATGGAATATACAAGGATTTGTCAATCCACTACTTCCAAACTAGTAAAAAGATTACAAATTTAATTCTACAATAATCTATACGATTTTAGAAAAATTTAGAAACAAAAATCGCGTCATTTGGAGTTCGTATGCAAAAGATATAAAGAAAACAAGTAAATAGAAAAAGAAAAAAGAAAAAAAATTCTAACGGGCCGGCACACCCGGACCGAGCCAGCCGAGCGAGCAGCACCACGTACGTTGACTGACCAGATTGCTTTAAAAAGCGTGCAAATCGATGTTTGTTAGACCTATCTCTACTCAAACTGCTATAACTTTTTATCTACAACTCCGAATCGACTTCCGTTGTTTCTACTTGTTCCCTACTCCAAAACCTATCTCCCCACCGTCCCAAACCTCCATATAAACTCGTGGAGCCACAGTTGTACGAGTTTCTTTCCTCGAAATCCCGAATCTATATATGCCCGGATCTTATTTCGCTTTTTAACCCATCAAGTTGTAGGGATCGTCGAAATCTTTCAATCCCGACAAACCTCACCTCTTTTCTTCCACCACAGCCGGAGAATTTCATATCGCAATATTTCAGATCTTACGGTGTAAATCCAAGATCTACTCGCGCTCGTTTCTTCAAATCCAAATTCCTTTGGTGAGAAGGTAGGAATAATGATTCCCCACAACTTTCATGTTCTAAGTTTTTCAATTTGACCTACGGATTTGTCTCTCTAACACAGATCTGTTTCTTGTCTATTCTGAGTCAAAATCGGGTCAATCTCTTCTTCTAGCCACCGGATCCTATCCAGACGGTCGAGATCCAATCAAACCGGTGCGTGCCATGTCGTCATCCCGGTCATCTTTCTCATTAACGCCACGTCAACGTAAGGTCAACATCTAGTCCCAGTCAACATGCAAAGTCAACATGTCCAGTCAGCGGAATATTCCCTCCGTTCGAATTTAAAATTGTATATTATAGATCTAACTTGTAAAATTCATTAGAAATTCATACCACGTCCAAAAATTGCATATAATATACCAAATTGAAGATAATTTTACGTAGAATCATCTTATCAGAATAGATCCAACTATTACTGTACGTGGTTACTGCAGTAATTTAATTAGTTTTAATAGTCTTTTAGGTTAATAAATTCATAAGAAATTATATGTAACTCCGAAAAATATGAATAATATATCAAATTGAAGCTACAGTAATGTACTTTAATAATATCTGGTTGGATCTAGCCTTTGCAGATTATTTAACCCGTAGCAATTTAATTAGTTTTAATGGCTTTATAAATCATTAAATTCATAGTAAATTAATTGCTTGTCACAAAAATATAAATGATATACCGATGGAAAGCTGGTTCCATGTAGATCATCAATATGCAATTAGTTCTGCATTTGACTGTAAGATTTTGCAGTGAAGATTTAAATGGTTTAATGGCTTATTTAGAGTAATAAATTCATAAGAAAATAAATAATATTCTGAAAATTACAAATAATATGTCTCTGGATTCACAATTCCGTGTACATTACGGATATAATTTTAGTTTGATTTTTAGGCAACGGAAACTATATAAATGATTTAAAACCCATTAAACACTATTTAAATCATACAAAAAGATCTATAACTCCGATTAGGGTGAATTCAAGTGATAAGGTTTTGTATTGACAATATCTATACAGAGAAATTGCATGACAAATTATTTGGTACTGTTAAAACATAAATTCATACAGAAATATTTAAACCCATTGAAATAGTGTTTTAATCATAAGAAAATATCTATAACTCCTTTTTAGGTGATTCAAATTGCCACTGTCTCTAAATTGCATTACCTCTATCCAGTAGCATCTAGTTCACAACTTAATACGACATAAACATATCTAGTTCAATTAAAGTGGTATACACCATATTAACTCGATACAACTTTAGTAATAAAAGCTTTAGTGCATTAAATGACTTTCCACATGCATCATGTAATCTAATTAGGTTCAGAACACTAAATGCAACCATTGTGACTCATTAAATCATCATGCATGCATCTGTTCATCATTGTTTTCTTGTAATGTTGCACCGTTGCATGTTTGCAATGTTTTGAATGGTGTTTGTTGTGTTTGCTTCAAACATTAGATTGCAAGGAGTGCAACTACTGTGATTGCAACTATTATGATTGCAAGTATTGTGGTTATGACGAGTGCAACCATTATATCTATGAGGATTGTAAGGATTATCTAATCGACTACATCTACAACAAAGGCAAGTGGTGCTATCTTGGTCATAAATGTCCTACTGTTTTCCTATGCATTGTAGATGTTTTTGTAGAATTTCATATGTAGGAATTGATGTGTATATGCTATGCTATGACCCATATTATTCCCTAGTATTCCTTGTTTATGAGCCATCGTATTGGTAGATTTCTTAGCTATGCTATTTAGACGAGGAAGGGAATCACATCATGAAAAGTTATATGTTTTGAAAGGCTTATGTCTTGCTAAATGACAAACCAACATGTTTTAATGAACCACCTGGGCGGAATGGCATTGATTGGGTCATCGAGTGTGGATTTTGGTGGGGAATGCCGCCCAGGACACTGAGAAATGATTGGTTTCTTTGTTTGGAAGCTTTCGTGTGCAACCATGTGCCAATAATGAAATGGGCGGTTGGTTGAACTCAGTAGGTTGTGGTAACTCGAACCCGCGTATCCAGAGATGTAGATAGTGTAGGTTGGACCGGTCTTGGCGTCGGGATTGGGGAGCTACTTCAACGGTTCCTTCTTGGACTTCTCCTATCATCACCCAATATGAGAGTGGTGAGTACGAGCTGGCCAAGTCACATGGGTAAAGTGTACTAACCCCTGCAGGGTGTATAAACTAAGTGCTTAGTCGTGTCCCCGGTTATGGACAATTTGAGCGACCTGATACTGATGCTATGATATTTCTCACTCATCCTTATTTCTTAATTACTTAAAACTTGTTGGGTGAACATAATTGGGTAGGAGCACCTGAGAGTGAACCAGAGTGTCCTATTTATCGTATTGGAAAACTACTTTGTTACAGATGTTAGGATAAAGTTGTTGCTTTATGCAAATGAGCCTGAACTCCACTTGGCCAAATAAGCATGTAGTTGATAGATCTGTTGTTAACCACTTTAGCCTACTTGCCATACATTCAATGTATTGACCATTCGTGGCTGCAACATTTTATGTTGCAGGTTATATCGTATCTGAGTGATCGTTCATAGGTCGCGAGACTCCACTCAACAATTGTTCGCCTGTGGCACATTTGGAAGATGGAGATCTACCTTGTATTTGTTTTCCGCTGTGTACTTGAATAAATAATGTAAATTCTGGATCATATTCGTTGTATTTATGATGCACAGTTATATTTGGTATCATTTTGTACTGTGTGTGCCAGTGAACCGATCCAGAGATTGGCACTATACACATGAACTCAGCCTTATCAGGCAAGGGTGTTACAAGATGGTATCAGAGCTGTGTGTTGGCTATAGGATCATGACCTTAGAAATGGATTAGAAATAAAAGACCTCTATTAGGAGAACTATCATATTTTATACTTATTAGATGTTCTTATATTCCTTGTCTATCTTTTCTATAACCTCTTCTTGTTCAAAATTTATAGTTGTCCATTCTTATGATACCTATATGAGGGTTAGCATATAAGTAAAACAATAAATAATAAGACATAAATAAACATCTCACCAAGTTTGGTTAGTTTTGGACCACCATATTTTATCTCTTTAGGAGATCATCGCTATCGTGTTAGCATATTGTTCTTACCAACTTATATGGTATGACAATATAGGTTGCTTGCTTGTTTCTACTGAACCATATCATGTGATGCCTTGTTTAGGATCTGTTGTTTTGAAACTCTAAAGTTGCTGGAGTTTTCGTGTGGTTTTAAAATTATTTTAATGGTGTGAATTGATTGAAATTCGTGGAATAACTGCTGTAGTTTTCTGCCTGACCTGTTGTACCGCGCGATTTTTCATATTTTATTGGTAACTCAGAAAAATATACAAAAATAGGATCTGGAGCGTAATTACCTTTAGTACATGCACATAAATTGGCTAAAATTCCTGACGAGTTTAAGTCGGTCAGAAAAATTCGTGAAACCTGCTGTACCGTTTTGACAGATTTTGTTTATTGCTTATATGTTGCTATGTTTTACTCTAGTATTGCTCCCAATGCTTTCAAACTATTTTGTGGTTATATACTGCTATATTTAGACCCCTGTAATGTTATTATACAAGTGATTATGTGTTGATCGCCTATGATTGTTTCCTTGTTTGTGACATTGATTGCTTCATATAGTTATGTGTAGGATTATTTTCTTAGTCGTTTCTTTCCTATAGAATCTATTCTTCCCTATCTTGAACCCTTGGAGATATAATGATGTGTTAAGTGGAAGGTTGAAAACACAATGCATTTAGGAAGGAGAATGCTTCACGTAATGAAAAAAAAATGTGGGAGTATGAAGTGTTGCACATGATGTTATGTAGTAGATTACCCAACCTAAAAGTTGAAGTATCATAACTTAGTTTTAGTAGTAGCTTTGTTGATTGGATACATGGGAGTATACATATAGCATTAGCTCGTGCCCATGGAAAACATTCTTCAAGGCAAGTGAGAATGCCCGAGTGATAGAAAAACGTGATTCACCTATCCTCATACAGGATAATGATTTGGGTGCAGGATGGATTGATCACCATTCCTACTACTCTTATTATTCGCTCTTGTATTGTTGGCTTTGCGAATCTTGAGTGCCTTTCAGCCTTAGCAGAGAGCCGGCGTTGAGCCTAAACCTTATAATGGTAGATTGTTCCACCTCTATAAAAGCATTCATTGCTAAGCGTAGGAATATACGGTAAGGATGAATTCCAACCATTATTAATGGGCACCGTGAAGTAAACATCCCCTAATTGACCACCATGAGAGTTTTGCTAGTTTAAGAAGAGCTTTCTCGGAAACTATCAATCATGGAGTTAGAATGTGCAATGAAAACCAATTGATCCAAGTGAACCCTCAAGAAGTGACCTAGTCAATTTTCTTTTAAGGGTGGTAGCATCCTAATGGATCCCGAATCTTTCTTTCTTTCTAGCCTTTCCAAATCTCGGGACGAGATTTCTTTTAAGGGTGGTAGTCTGTCACATCCCAAAATTAGTAAGTTTGATTGATTGTTTGACTATGTTCAAAATTCTCAAAGATAAGAAACTTTTTGAATAGAAAATCCTCTCAACCTTGAATTCAAAATCTTATATTCTTTTGTTATGATCTACGTAGCCATATAGGCAAAAGGGCATGGATTGATTATGGATTGTAGAATTGGTGTGCAAGATTTCAAAATGAAAATCATGAAGCATTCATAAGCATTTCATTACATCCATCCAAAGTTCTCACAAACTAAATCCAAATCCTGGTATCTAAATCCTATAGTTGATTCGCCCAAATGTTCCTAAGGGTAATTAAATTGACTTATTAAAACCTACTGTTGCTAAGGAATAAATTATTGATAATTATAGCCTAAATAGATCCAATTAATACTACAAAATTTTAGAAACAAAGTTGGGCTCATTTGGAGCTAGTATGAAAAAGTTATGAAATAAATACAAACACATAAAGATATAAATAAAATGGAATATACAAGGATTTGTAAATCTACTACTTCCAAACTAGTAAAAAGACTACAAATTTAATCCTACAATAATCTATACGATTTTAGAAAAATTTAGAAACAAAAATTGCGTCATTTAGAGTTCGTATGCAAAAGATATAAGGAAAACAAGTAAATAGAAAAAGAAAAAAAATTCTAACGGGCCGGCCCACCCGGACCGAGCCAGCCGAGCGAACAGCACCACGTACGTTGACTGACCAGATTGCTTTAAAAAGCGTGCAAATCGGTGTTTGTTAGACCTATCTCTACTCAAATTGCTATAACTTTTTATCTACAACTCCGAATCGACTTTCGTTGTTTCTACTTGTTCCCTACTCCAATACCTATCTCCCCACAGTCCCAAACCTCCATATAAACTCGTGGAGCCACAGTTGTACGAGTTTCTTTCCTCAAAATCCCGAATCTACATATGCTCGAATCTTATTTCGCTTTTTAACCCATCAAGTTGTAGGGATCGTCGAAATCTTTCAATCCCAACAAACCTCACATATTTTCTTCCACCACAGCCAGAGAATTTCGTATCGCAATATTTCAGATCTTTTGGTGTAAATCCAAGATCTACTCGCGCTCGTTTCTTCAAATCCAAATTCCTTTGGTGAGAAGGTAGGAATAATGATTCCCTTCAACTTTCATGTTCTAAGTTTTTCAATTTGACATACGGATTTGTCTCTCTAACACAGATCTGTTTCTTGTCTATTCTGAGCCAAAATCGGGTCAATCTCTTCTTCTAGCCACCGGATCCTATCCAGACGGTCGAGATCCAATCAAACCGGTGCATGCCATGTCGTCATCCCGGTCATCTTCCTCTCAACGCCACGTCAATGTAAGGTCAACATCTAGTCCCAGTCAACATGCAAAGTCAACCTGTCCAGTCAGCGGAATATTCCCTGGAATATTCCGTTCGAATTTAAAATTGTATATTATAGATCTAACTTGTAAAATTTATTAGAAATTCATACCACGTCCAAAAATTGCATATAATATACCAAATTGAAGATAATTTTACGTAGAATCATCTTATCAGAATAGATCCAACTTTTACTGTACGTGGTTACTGCAGTAATTTAATTAGTTTTAATGGTCTTTTAGGTTAATAAATTCATAAGAAATTATCTGTAACTCTAAAAAATATGAATAATATATCAAATTGAAGCTACAGTAATGTACTTTAATAATATCTAGTTGGATCTATCCTTTGCAGATTATTTAACCCGTAGCAATTTAATTAGTTTTAATGGCTTTATAAATCATTAAATTCATAGTAAATTAATTGCTTGTCACAAAAATATAAATGATATACCGATGGAAAGCTGGTTCCATGTAGATCATCAATATGCAATTAGTTCTGCCTTTGACTATAAGTTTTTGCTGTGAAGATTTAAATGGTTTAATGGCTTATTTAGAGTAATAAATTCATAAGAAAATAAATACTATTCTGAAAATTACAAATACTATGTCCCTGGATTCACAATTCTGTGTAGATTACAGATATAATTTAGTTTGATTTTTAGGCAACGGAAACTATATAAATGATTTAAAACCCATTAAACATTATTTAAATCATACAAAAAGATCTATAACTCTGATTAGGGTGAATTCAAGTGCTAAGGTTTTGTATTGACAATATCTATACAGAGAAATTGCATGACAAATTATTTGGTACTGTTAAAACAGAAATTCATACAGAAATATTTTTAAACCCATTGAAATAGTGTTTTAATCATAAGAAAATATCTATAACTCCTTTTTAGGTGATTCAAATTGCCACTGTCTCTAAATTGCATTACCTCTATCCAGTAGCATCTAGTTCACAACTTAATACAACATAAACATATCTAGTTCAATTAAATTGGTATACACCATATTAAATCGATACAACTTTAGTAATAAAAGCTTTAGTGCATTAAATGACTTTACACATGCATCATGTAATATAATTAGGTTCAGAACACTAAATGCAACCATTGTGACTCATTAAATCATCATGCATGCATCTGTTCATCATTGTTTTCTTGTAATGTTGCACCGTTGCATGTTTGCAATGTTTTGAATGGTGTTTGTTGTGTTTGCTTCAAACATTAGATTGCGAGGAGTGCAACTACTGTGATTGCAACTATTATGATTGCAAGTATTGTGGTTATGACGAGTGCAACCATTATATCTATGAGGATTGTAAGGATTATCTAATCGACTACATCTACAACAAAGGCAAGTGGTGCTATCTTGGTCATAAATGTCCTACTGTTTTCCTATGCATTGTAGATGTTTTTGTAGAATTGCATATGTAGGAATTGATGTGTATATGCTATGATATGACCCATATTATTCCCTAGTATTCCTTGTTTATGAGCCATCGTATTGGTAGATTGCTTAGCTATGCTATTTATACGAGGAAGGGAATCACATCATGAAAAGTTATATGTTTTGAAAGGCTTATGTCTTGCTAAATGACAAACCAACATGTTTTAATGAACCACCTGGGCGGAATGGCATTGATTGGGTCATCGAGTGTGGATTTTGGTGGGGAATGCACCAGACACCGAGAAATGATTGGTTTCTTTGTTTGAAGCTTGTGCAACCATGTGCCAATAATGAAATGGGCGGTTGGTTGAACTCAGTAGATTGTGGTAACTCGAACCCGCGTATCCAGAGATGTAGATAGTGTAGGTTGGACCGGTGCGCGTCGGGATTGGGGAGCTACTTCCCGAACGGTTCCTTCTTGGACTTCTCCCTATCATCACCCAATATGAGAGTGGTGGTACGAGCTGGGCTGGCCAAGTCACATGGGTAAAGTGTACTAACCCCTACAGGGTGTATAAACTAAGTGCTTAGCCGTGTCCCCGGTTATGGACAATTTGAGCGACCTGATACTGATGCTATGATATTTCTCACTCATCCTTATTTCTTAATTACTTAAAACTTGTTGGGTGAACATAATTGGGTAGGAGCACCTGGGAGTGAACCAGAGTGTCCTATTTATCGTATTGGAAAACTACTTTGTTACAAATGTTAGGATAAAGTTGTTGCTTTATGCAAATGAGCCTGAACTCCACTTGGCCAAATAAGCATGTAGTTGATAGATTTGTTGTTAACCACTTTAGCCTACTTGCCATACATTCAATGTATTGACCATTCGTGGCTGCAACGTTTCATGTTGCAGGTTATATCGTATCTGAGTGATCATTCATAGGTCGCGAGACTCCACTCAACAATTGTTCACCTATGGCACATTTGGAAGATGGAGATCTACCTTGTATTTGTTTTCCGCTGTGTACTTGAATAAATAATGTAAATTCTGGATCATATTCGTTGTATTTATGATGCACAGTTATATTTGGTATCATTTTTGTACTGTGTGTGCCAGTGAACCGATCCAGGGATTGGCACTATACACATGAACTCAGCCTTATCAGGCGAGGGTGTTACAGCTTGTTACTCTTGGAGGGTGACCTCCTAGTTGGCTTGGCGGTTGGTGCCGTGGTGTCCTCTTCGTGGAAGATTGTGAAGATACCCGGGCTTCTCCTTCGTGGAGCTTGTGAAGTGGTTGTGGAGCTTGCCATCTCCGGAGTGGAGGAAAAGCTAGCCATAAAGAAAGGGCCTATTCCTTCGTAGGATAGACTCGAAGAAGAAGGCGAGCCTTTGTGGCGCGTGAGGAATCCTTCGTGGAACCTCACACCTCTCCAACGTGACGTAGCCCCCTTCCCAAAGGTGGTGAACACGGGAATACATCTTCGTCTCCGCGTGCCTCGGTTATCTCTATATCCGAGCTTACTTTCCTTGTGATAGCCATCGAGCTTGAAGTACTTATATCTTGCTTATCACTTGTGGTATATTTATCTTGTGCTATCTTGCTTAGCTTAATTTGTTGTTGGTGCACTTAGTTGAGCCTAGTGTATTTAGGTTTTGTGCTTGTAAAATAAACGTTAGTTTAATTCCGCATTCTATCAAGCCAAAACAGTAATATTTTTGAAATTGCCTATTCACCCCCTCTAGGCGACATCTCTATCCTTTCACCATTACTTTGGGAGCTACAACAAAGCTCCTTGATAATATGATGGTTAACTATTCTGAATGGCACACTGAGAGAGCTCCACAAGGTAAGAAGGTAAATTCTGTTGAAGAAACCTCCTCCTTGAGTGATAAAATTGATGTTATTATGTCTATGCTTGTTAATGGAAAAGCTCATATTGATCCAAATAATATTCCTTTAGCCTCTTTGGTTGCTTAACAAGAGCAAGTTAATGTGAACTTCATTAGAAGTAATAATTTTGGCAACAATGCTTATGGTAATAATAATTATAGGTCATATCCTCCTAATAATAGCAATACTTATCATGGTAAATCTGGAATGCCTAGTGAATATAGGATTGTAGAAGTTGAAAGATCCACTAAAAACTTCATGCAAATGCAATATGAGCAGAATAAATTATTCACTAAACGTATCTATAATTTTTAATGTTCCATGTTTGTTTAGTATCAACTTGGTTATGTTTTGTCTACACTTTGAGGTATTTTTATACATTTTCTGAGACTAACCTATTAACAAGATGCCACAGTGCCAGTTGCCTATTTTTTTGTTGTTTTTGGTTTAAGAAAAGCTATTAAGGAAATATTTTCAAAATTGTACGGGACAAAAGCCAAAGTCAATATTTTACCAGAAGGAACACGGAGTTCGAAGGGCAGCCGAAGGGGGGCCACAAGGTGGCCACACCCTAGGGCCACGCGGCCTAGGGGAGGGGGGCACCGCCACTAGGTGTGGGCTCCTCGAGCGCCCACCAACCTTGCCCCTTCACCTATAAAAGCACCCCAATGCAGAAACCCTAAGTACCCGATAAAATCTCCACAAAACGATCAGATCACGCCACCATCGTCCCTAGATCGGGCGGGATCTGGCTCTTCCCGACCACGGAGGGGAGAGATCATCTCGGAGCCCTTCTTCATCACCATGCCAGCCTCCGGAGTGATGCGTGAGTAGTTCACCCTTGGACTATGGGTCCATACAGTAGCTAGATAGTTGTTTCTCCTCCTTTGTGCTATCATGTTTAGATCTTGTGAGCTCCGTTCATGATCAAGATCATCTATTTGTAATCATACATGTTGTGTTTGCGGGGATCCGATGGATATTGAGATACTATGTCAGATTGATTATTGATTCTATCATGTTTGTGTTATTTGTGATCTTGCATGCTCTTCGTTGTTAGTATCTATCTTGGCCAAGTAGATGCTTGCAACTCCAAGCAGGAGTATTTATGCTCGATAGTAGGTTTATGCCTCTAGTAATCTGGGGAAGTGACAGAAATATCTAAGGTTGTAGATGTGCTGTTGCTACTAGGGAGAAAACAATAATCCTTTGTTCATGGAGCAATTGTATTGTTTACTTTACACTCATTGCTTAATGCAATTATCTGTTGCTTGCAACTTAATACTGAAAGGGGTTCAGATGATAACCTGAAGGTGGATTATTAGTCGTAGATGCAGTTGGATTACAGTCTATGTATTATGTTGTAATGCCCAATCAAATCTCATAGGAGACAAGATGTCTAGTATATGCATTGTTATGCTTTCTCAATCTGTCAATTGCCCGCTATAATTTATTCACCCAGCATGTTATCTATCTTAAGGAGAACACCTCTAGTGAAGTGTGGATCCTGGTCCAATCTTTATCATTGATACATCATCTACTATTACCTTTTACTATCTACAAGCAACTACTATCTTCCACACTATACGTTTAATCCTTTGTTTTCAGCAAACTGGTGAGATTGACAACCTCATTGCAAGTTGGGGCAAAGTATGGAGTTTGTGTTGTGCAGGTTTCAAGTTGTTAGCAACACCTTGGAGTTGTTTCCTTACTCCTACTAGTTCGATAACCTTAGTTTTATAACTGAGGGAAAACCTGTTGCTGTGCTCATCACACATTTCTCTTGGGATTTCCCAATGAGGCTCTACAGTCAACTGAGCCACATCACGGGGTCTTCCCAGCCGGCTACCAGGACTCCCTATCTTCGGCAATGACCAAGGGCGAAAGGCCAACCCTTGACCTGGTAGTGATGGCTGTTGTGGTTGACGGGGAAAGACGAGCGCCTCCTCTCGCTTCCCGTAGTACTTGATGACCGCGATGCTGGTCGGCGACCGGAATGTGGTTATCTGCACCCACTTCACCGCTGTTGGGGAATCGCTACCATCGCCAAGAATCAATTTTCAAGAAGAATACGGGGGAGCGGATGGACGCGCCGGGGAGTGGGCCTAGGTTGCTGTGCGGGGGAATAGACTGGGAGGAGGCGCGTGGCACCTTCGCGCGCAGGCCTGAGGGCAATGGCGCGGCCAAGCAGGTGGCTGAGCTCTAGGAAGGGGATGACAACGATACGGTTTGTCGGGGATTAGTGTAGGACTGTTGTGCTTAATTACCTCCGCGTCAAGTAAATCGGGTCGGTGGGAGTATATATATTAGAGAAGATAGAGATTGTTAGTATATTTTGAAGTTTTCCGCTGCTAGGAGGCTTGACGGCCGTGCCGGGCTGGCACGTCTCAAGCCGTGGTCGGGAGAGTTTTTGCATACATTGTGGGTATCCCTAGAAAAAGGAAGACCTTCGTAGAGGTCTATTGAGGAGCGCACATGCTTCCAGGGAGCGCCACGTGTCGCGCGTAGGAGGAAGTTTGTTTTCGTACTTAGATTGAAGTATGAAAATACCCGACTACAAGTACACGAAAGTATACATGTACCCGCAATCAAAGTACGCGAATGTATAAGTTTACTCACAGCTGAAGTACAAAAATACAATTGTACTAAAAGCCAAAGTATAAAAAAGTACAAGTTTTCTAACAACAGAAATAGACGAAGAGTATAAGTTTACTCATAGCCAAAGTACAAAAGTACAACCGTACTCAAAGCCCAAGTACAGAAAAGTATAAGTTTACTAAAAAAATACAAATTTACTCATAGCAAAAGTACACGAAAAGTAAAAATTTACTTACATCCGAAGTACGAAAATACAGCTGTACATAGAGCCAAAATACAAAAAATAACAAGTGTACTCGCGGGCAAAGTACACAAAAGTATAAGTGTGCCGCAACCCAAGTATAAAGCATACTATAAACCTAAAGTACAAAAATATAGAACTGAAGTAATCTAAAATACGAACACAACGGTTTCAAAAATACAATAAAAGTTGTTCAAAACCTAAAAGAGAAAAGGTTCATAATTTAGCAAACGGTTATCAAAATATTTTATTTAAAATCATCGAATTTCAAAAAATAAAAGGAAAAATTTGTTCGCTTGCTTCCCTGTATCTCTCATTCTCTCGTTCTAATCCCGCTTTCATTCTAATTACAACACTTGGCAAGCATGCAAAGCTCACTAGAAAAAACCGTGTGAAAAAGAAGATACCACTCGACACGACAACAACACGCATGACAGATCTTTTAAGGATTTCCGACACATTGTTCGTATATTTTAAAGTTTTTCGGAGGTCTGATGGGCCGTGCCGGGCCGGCACA
Organism: Avena insularis; assembly: GCA_023614405.1. Lineage (NCBI taxonomy): Eukaryota > Viridiplantae > Streptophyta > Magnoliopsida > Poales > Poaceae > Avena > Avena insularis. The sequence continues at coordinate 214,799,138 of CM042685.1, read as the reverse complement.
TCTCAGGCCGCGGCCCAGGTGCTCCTTCACGGCCATTCCCTCGTACTGTGGGCCGACACCCGCAAAGACCAGCCCGTTGGACAGGTTTGTTCTTCGGCATTATGGACAAAAATAACCCAAAATCAAAAGGATTTCATAAAATGACTCATCTGGAAAACTATTTTCCTCGACTAACCTTTTGGGTAACTCCTAACAGCTAGGCGCTACACTGTACAGTGTAGCGCCTTTCAGCTAGGCGCTATGCCCCCTGCCAGCGTGGCACCGCCTGGCCCCTCCCTGGCCCCACCCGGCCGTGTGACGCCCAGGCGCTGGCGGGGGAAAACTCTAAGTCAGAGTGTAGCGCCTGTCTGATAGGCGCTACACCTCAGAGCATAGCGCCTATCAGACAGGCGCTATGACATGGTTATACCCTACGGGTACGTAACTTTAGCATACCTAGTCCAGCCCAAGGAAGGCCCACGGCAGACATACGCTGGCCCATGAAGATTTTTGGGTGGCCAAGGCCCATGACGTCTTCGGATCCTTGGAGAGCAAGACTAGAGTTTGAATACAACTTGTAACCTACTCGTGTTGGTACCTGAGACCTAGCCTCCCCATATATAAAGGCTAGGAGGTTCCAACGAGGGGGTATTCCACAATAGACCTAGATCTCAGACGCATCCACGCCAGATCGAATCCACGACCTCAGAACCTTCTTCCGTCAGAATCAAAGAGCGCAAGTGAGTAGGGTTTTTCTCCGGGCCTGAACCTGGGTAAATCTCGTGTTCCCTGGTTGCTTGTCTGTTAACCGTGTCACGATCTCCAGCATCCCCATCTTCTCCAAAACCCAAATCCATAACAATGGGCATTGACGAGATTAAACCTCGTCAATTGGCGCCGACCGTGGGGATTAGGGCTGCTAATTGTGCGGTCGTGACGGTTCCGACCCGATCGATCTACAACTCCGCGGCGACGGAGAATCACCTCCTCTTCGGCGCTTTCGACTTCACCGCCCACTCGCCGGATACCATGAAGGATTTCGAGCCCATAGGCGACGGACTCGAAATTCTGTTCGGGAGTTTCTGCTTCTAGGTGGGACAAACTGGCACCCTCCGCCTCCCTGAGCGGGTGCCCGTGCCGTAAATCAGGCCCGCTTCATGGGCTCCACACCCCGTGCTACGCACGTCACCATCAACAGATGAGTTCTACAAGCGGCAATGCAACTCCGACCTGGCGATCAACTTCGGATGAAGGGACCCACGGTTCGGATCCGAAGGCGGCAGCAGCCAACCAATCTGCAGCGCCATCTCAGGCGCCGCAGCCATCCAAACCGACGAGGAACGCTTAACCCGCCGCCCAACCCCAACCCGCAGGATGTAAACGGCGAAAACGGTGGAAACGGCGAAAACGGGAAAACAGGGCCACCTCATCCAACTTAGCAAAGAAGGATGGTCGAAGCACGCCGCCCGTCGCAGTAAATAGTCCTACCTCTGGACTCCTCACGTGACTCCATCGATGGCATACCACTACCTCCTCATCGAGGAGCACAAGAAGCAAGTCAAGATGCAGGAGACGCCGACAACGCAAGCGCAGCTCGAGTCCAGGCGCGACGAGCCGCGCCTCCGCCAAAGGACCCGCTCTAGCACAAACGGAAACTGTGGAAACAAGCACCACTCTCGTGGAAAACATGGACCAAGGAGCGGGCGTGACGGACCCGAACTCTCCATACATCGTTCATGGATATGGATGCCGACGGCAACATCATCCCAAGACGCCACAAGCTGCGATCATGGCAGCCATCACAGATCTCGCGGCTCACCCACCTCCGAGGGGGACCAAAAGGGCCATGCATAGGTCCGCACTCACCGGACTAGACTAATCGAGCTGCGCTCACGAAGATGCTCCACGGAGCCGAAGAAGAAAGCTCCGCCAGCGCGATCGAGCCCCACTCATCCGAAGATGAAGAAGAACACGATCTTCCTCGAAGGAAAAAGAGCTCGCACCGCCATAAACGCGACTACGACACCAGAGACAAGCTTACACAGCGCAAGATCGACAAAGCACGCGCCAAACGCGCATGCTCGTCTGAATCTGAGATGGATGAAGACGGCGAGAACTCGGGGCTCGATGCTTCGAGATCCGTCCGGCGAACACAGATGCCACGCAACTTCAAGCTTCCTTCGGATACTCCAAGTTCAACGCACGCAAGATCCAAAGTCCCGCTCGGTGACCATCTGTCATCCGTTAAGCTTCACGGAGGCAACAAAGAAACCGCCATGCAATGCCTTCACCGCATGCCGACAGCGCAGCGCTGGTCCGCTTAGCAGCCTATCATCGATCCATCCGAAGTTGGAGGAGCTCGCTTATAGCTTCATCCGAAATTTCAAAGGCACCAGAAGAGGCCCGCCTCAATTGAAGAATTGCGAGCCGCACTCAAAGAACGGGTGAATCTATTCGCCAGACATACTACGCTGGTCTACAACCAAGAACTCCACAAAGACACATCTCCAAGAAAGGGCCATCGACGCTTCGTGGACGGCATCAAGCGCCTAGACTTCAAGGAGGAACTTGGGCGTGTAAAGCCCAAGACACTCGACCACCTCATGGAAATCGCCAACAGTTGGGCAGACGGCGAAGATTGCATCCAGCGAGCGCAATCAGATGAAGAGGACCACTACGGCCGACGATGCGAACGCCGCAACAAGAGGAGATCGCGCGTCTACGAGGACCGCGACGGACCCGACATGGTCGCAGGCCACGCCGATCGGCAGAACGACAACACCGCAATAACGGAGGATACCGCAGGAAACTTCCGCGACAACGGACAACCAACGCAGCTGCGGGCAACGCCATCATGACAACGGACCTCAGATTCGACAAACTTTCGGTCCATGCACCATCCACTTCTACATCTACAAACAAGATGGCAAAAAGAAAGCTAGACACATGCTCAAGGATCGCCAAGTTCCGTAAACTCAGCGAAGGCATGATGCAGATGAGGCAACAAGCTCCAATTCCGCGTTCGGAAACGCACCTGCACCAGGTGAAATAGCACACGGAGCTCCTCTACCGCCGCCTATTGAGGCCCAAATCAACCAATCACACCAGCAAAACAACGCCGGGTCGATACCCCCACCAAAGGGAGCGCTAAATATGATCCGGAAGGGACGCCCACCAACAGGTGCGTAAGAAAATCACCCGACAAATCAACTTGGCTGTAACTCACCGCAATCCTCGAGTACCTCAGCGGATCGAGTCCTGCATCACATTCACTCGCGGATCACCCTTGCCGGATCCTCGCCCAGTCATGCTGCCTCGTGCCGAGGCGCAGATCGGAGGCTTCGAGATGAGTCGCGTCTTCATGGACGGCGGCAGCGGCATCAACCTAATGTTCGCAAGCACTCTAGCAGCTATGCGGATCCCGCAATGCAGCCTGGAACAATCAGACACAACGTTCCACGGCATTGTCCTAGGGAAGGCATCTTCCCCGGCAAAATAGGGCTCGGCGTCATCTTCGAAGCCGGACAACTTTCGGCAGAGCGCCTAGAATTGAAGTGGTGGATCGCCGTCGCAATACCACGCCATCCTGGGATGTAGCATTCGCTAGGTTCCTGGCCGTCCCACACTATGCATACCTACTACTCAAGATGCCAGGACCAAGGGGCGTCATCACAGTACACGGGAGCTTCACCCGATCGGACCAATGCGACAGGGATTTCAACAAAATCTCCTAGTCTTTCGGCATGCAAGAAGCTTGTAAGGCTCCGCGAGGTGGCGGACAATGGGCTACCCCACCACCAAGCGTAACGCACCGACATGTCTTTCGACTCCACCATCAACACCAAAAAGTGGTCCATCCAACGGATGCCTCCAAGACGACGCTGATCGCCAACGACCTCAAGACCGATAGGAAGGCGCTTGTTGAATTCCTCCGTGAGCGCTGAAATTACCGGTGTCCTGCGGACATGCCAGAGTTCCTGTGGAATTCGCCGAGCACGCACTCAATGTCTTCCTGCATACCAAGCCGCCAAGCAGTCCATCCAAGACCTTGAGCCACGAGCCTAAGCTATCGGCAAGGAGATCAACATATTACTCGCAGCAGACTTCATCCGGGAAATCAAGGAAAGCGAGAGTCTGGCAAACACGGTGATGGTCCCAAAGAAGGACACGGACATCCTGCGGATGTGCGTGGACTTCACGCCACTAAATAAACACGCCCTAAGGACCACTTCCTCTTCCTCGGATCGACATCATCGATTCGACCGCAGTTGTGAGAAACTCTTCCTCGACGCCTACTCAAAGAGAACCAGATTCACTCAAGGTCGAAGATCAAGAGAAAACGGCGCTCATCACACCGCTCGGAGTATACCACATAACAATGCCCTTCGGCTAAAGAACGCGGGTGCCACGTATCAGCGATGCATGCAGCTCGCCTCAAGGACCAGATCGGTCGAACGCCCAAGTCTATGTCGGCGACATAGTCATAAAACCAAGGAGGCAAGAACACTTATCGACGATCTCCGCGAGACGTTCGACAACCTTGATCGCCACAGGATCAAGCTCAATCCAGAAAAGTGCGCCTTCAAGGCGTCCCTCAGTCACCGCCGGGTACTTCATCTCTCAACGAGGGATCAAGCAAACCCAAGAAAATCAAAGCCATCATGACAATGGAGAAGCGAAACCTCAAGGGCAGCTCAAAGAGAGTAGTAGTAGCGGCACTAAGCGTGTTCATCACCGCATGGGCGAGAAGGCCCTACCATTTTACCAACCGCCGCAAGAAGGCGCATAAGTTCGAGTGAACACCAGAAGCCAACGACGCATTCGAAAGCCTCAAGCGGCTCCTCTCCACCTCGCCAGTTTTGGTCACGCCAAAAGAGCGCGAGCCCCTGTTGCTGTACATAGCAGCCACACACCAGGTGGTCAAGATGACTCGTGGGTCGAACGACCAAGAAGGCAAGACCCACGGGTACAACGCCTAATTTACTACCTCACGAGGTTCTCACTCCAACAAAACAGCGGTACCCGCACTACTGTGGTTGGCCTACGGCGTATTCATGACGGCTCGACGACTGAGCCACTACTTCCAGGAGCATCAGGTGATGGTCGTCAACGAGGCACCCCTAAACAACATCCTGAATAACCTAGAGGCCACAAGACGCGTGGCCCTGTGGGGCATTGAACTATCACCCCTGGACATCATCTACGAGAAGCGACACGCAATCAAATCTCAAGTCCTTCCGGACTTCCTGGTGCATCGGATGGAGCTGCAAATGCCCGACACCCCGCATATATCGCAGTCCCGGACAATGCATTTTGACGGCTCCAAACGCTGGCCGAGCAGGGCAGGAGTCATACCGACCTCCCCGCAAGGTGACAAGATGAAGTACGCCCTTCGATGAAATTCGAGCCTCCAACAACGAGGTCAATACGAAGCCCTCATCCATGGCATGAAGATGGCAAATATGCGCGCAACGCTACCGGTCATCTACGGTGACTCCAACCTTGTCGTACAGCAGACGATGAATGAGTGCGACGCACACGCCGAAAACATGATCGTGTACCGCGCGCTATACAACGCACTCGAAGGAGAATTCGACGGTTGAGAACTCCGGCACGTTGGAAGAGAGAGCAACGAGGAGGCCGATAGACTCGCCAACATCGGCTCCACTTGTGCAAAGGTACCACCAGATGTGTTCCTCGAACAGATCTGCGTGCCATCCATCAAGCGTAAATTCCCAAGGATCACCCGAAGAAGCGTAACACTCGGGGCTACGCTACCCGAAGGTCATGAAGGACCCGAAAAGTTGGATAACGAAGTTGCCATGGTCAACCTGATGCAGGTCATGGCAGTCGAAGAAACTTGGACACATCCATACCTCCAGTTCCTGATAAACGGAGAATTGCCAGACAGCCCGACAGATGCCCGGCACGTATCTCGTCGGTCAAAAGCCTTCACCATCATCAACGGCGAGCTGTACAAACGCAGCATTACGGGCGTACTACAACGGTGCGTCACCATCAACGACGGCAAAGCCATACTCCAAGATATCCACGAGGGCATCTGCGGCCACCATGCAGCAACTCCCTCGTCGCCAAAGCTCGCGAGCAGGATTCTACTAGCCAACGGCCATGAGCGACGCGAAGGACATCGTCCGAAGATGCAACGGGTGCCAACGGTTCGCCGACAAACCGCACACACCTGGGTCCGAACTTCGACCCATGCCCATAGCCTGGCCTTTTGCCCAATGAGGCCTTGACATGATCGGCAAACTGCCAAAATCCTCGAAGGGAGGACACGTCTTCCTTCTGGTCGCAGTCGACAAATTCACCAAGTGGATCGAAGCCATGCTACCACCAACCGTAAGGGCAAACCGTCAAGTTCTTCGAATCCATTGTCTACAGGTTTGGTGTACCGCACATCATCATCACCGACAACGGATCGAACTTCATCTCCGAACAATTCCAGGACTTCTGCGAAGGCCTCGGGATCAATATCACGTATGCCTCTGTGGCACACCCGCAAACAAACGGGCAAGTGGAAAAGGCCAACGGCCTAATCGGCGCTGGCATCAAGAAGCGCCTCATGAGTTCACTCGAGCACAAAGCTGGAAATTGGACGAAAGAGCTACCGTCTGTCCTATGGAGCTTACGGACTACGCCAAACAGCTCCACCGGCTACACACCGTTCTTCATGGTGCATGGAGTTGAGGCCGTGCTACCAGCCGAAGTACGCCACCAGGCTCCACGAGTCGTCACATGTCAAGCCGAGTCCACGGCCGCACTCAAGATGCCGCCGACACACTCGACGAAGCACGGATATAGCAAAGCTAGATCAGCGCGCATCAAAGAAAGTCTCCGAACTATCATCAGCCGGCTGCCTTCAAGGTCCTTCGTCGAAGGAGACCTCGTCTTGCGACTTAAGCAAAAGCGACCGAATAAACTCGAGTCACCATGGGAAGGACCCTATGCCATCACCGAGGTCATCCCAGGTGGCGCCTATCGCCTTAAGCACGTGGCGTCTGGAGTCGCATACTCAAACCCATGGAACATCTCACACCTGCGACGATTCTACCCATAGCAATGTACCCCCTTTTTACCTTCAATAAGGCTTACAACCAAGGCTACTCAGCCGAACCATGTACCTCCTTCATTACGCTACACATAAAGCTAAGTGTCTCGCCCCCAACCTTCGGTTGACTATTTCTCTGCAACTTTATTACATGCTACAAACGCACTCGGGGGCTCCCCCACCTCACGATTTCATCGACTGAGGACAAAACGTGTACACCTGAGTAGCTGACCACGTCAGGCAAACGAAAAGGACACGTACTACATCAAAGCACTGCATGCTCGCAAACAAGCGAACCTTTACAACAAAGGGCACATACACGCCCAGCCGCAATATACAAATTTTATATCTATCTGTTTATTTTCAGGTCCTACCTATTCTGAAGAATAACCTGAGCACGCTGCTCAAACAAATCTACAATAATATGTTCGCATATCTTTATAGCCGCCAGAATACAGACGATATTCCACTCGCCACCATCGGTCGAGGAGGTGGCCCAATCGCCACAGAGCCAAATCTACATCGTATGGCGATGCACCCTCACAAGAGACAAGGCGGCCTTCACCCTGCGACGAGTTGCTGCGCAGACTCCTTGACATTGCCGGCACTCGAAACTTCGTCAAGACCCGCAAGGTCATTGGCACGGCATCCAACGGAAACATGACGTGCAAAGATCGAGGAAAGCGACGTCTGCACCTGGCGGAGCACCCGCGAAACCTGGTAGACACGATCCTGCACCGTCGCCAGAACTATGGCACGATCACGATCCATCCAGAAGAAGCCGCCGGCCTCCATGTCCTGTTGATTCAAGCAATTAACTCGAACAGCAATACGCTCCTTTTCTTCCCTCGGAGCAAGATTGGCACCTGCGACAACCGCACCAAACAAGAGTAAGGCCAGCAGGCTCACCCGAAGAACTGAGCTACAGCCCGAAAAAAGGATCAACTTACATTACAGCTGCTCGGACAGCCGACCCAGCTCCGCCATCAAATACTCCTCTCTGGCTGCACCACGGTCTGCTTTGGACTTCCAAACGTCAGCGCGACTGCGTAACCCAAGCAAATCTCTCTCCAAGCTGCGCACGCGATCTCGAAGAAAAGCGAGCTGCGAGGAGTCATCCAATGATGCTCGCAAGGGCCTTTCGGATGAAGTGCCAACCGGATCAGCACCCGAAGGAACCTATAGCAGAAGAAAAAAGAAGGCACACAGACATTCAGCCAAGGATAGAGCACAACTCGGAGAAATTCATTAAAGTATATAAGGCCACTACGTGGCACAAGGATGGTACTACAAAAGATATTTACAAAAATAGACTACAAGCTACCCTACGTCTACTACGCCTAAGGCGGAGGGCACTGAGTCGCCTCGTAACCGATCGCCTAGCTTTGGCCTCGCCTGCCGCAAAGGCGTACTCGCATGACAAGTCAATGAGCTTGGGCCCATATCGTCTGCAGCGAGCGGAGTAGGCGGCGAAGGCTACCTCGGATCCATCCGCAGCTGTAGGCATCCGAGAAGTAATCTGGGGCAGGTCCAGCTCCGCCCCAGCCGCCATGGCCATCGCCAGCCCGACAAACGCGCCGATGCCCTTCTGCTTGCGCTTGTATGCTGCAGGCGCTTCGGCTGACAGAGCCTTTGCCAGGGCACCCACGTCTTCAAGGGATGCGCCCTTCGGGAAGAGCTCCTGGTAGAAGCGACCAAGGACCTCTTTCGCCTTGGCAAGGGAGTTGACGACGGTGCTGCAGCGGTCTTCGACCGCTACAGTGGCATCATCTAGAGCACTCCCGTGCTCCAGAGCACCGCGGTCAAACTCGATGCCTGCGGCATCTAAGACAAAAAAGAAGAAAACATGAAGAAAGGCAACATAGAAGAAGATCCGTAGAAAAAGAAGCAAGTACAAAAGCTAGCGCTCACCCGAAATAGCCTTGGCAGCAGCCATGAGCTTCTCCGCCACCCCTTTTTCACGAGCAGCCGCAACGGTGGCCAGCTGCTCCTCACGATCTATGGCTTCCTGCTGCAGACGCTCTTTGCCGGCGCCTTTCGTCGACTCCAGCTCAAGCGCTCCCTCGGCCGCCTGGCAACTTTATACCTTTCCGATTGGCCAAGGCTCTTCTTCAGAGCATCGACCTCACGGAGAGAGTCGTTATGCTCCTCTGCATTTACAACACGCAAGTGTCAAAGAACAGGACCAGGACAAGCAAGAGAAGTACTACGAGGCAGACGAATACCTTGAAGTCGCTGCAGCCGCCCTCGGCGTCGAGCGTTCCTCCACCACCGCTTGGCCTCTTGGACAAAAAGGCAACAACAAGAGTAGTAAGAGCAGGACTTGGGGCTACGCCCAACACAAAGAAGCATAAACAACATCAGCATATCGAAGACACTTGGGGCTCCCCGTAACATCAAGGTGAAAACTTACGTGTTCAAGGCGAACCTGCAGACCACTGCGAAATTCTGGCGCAACCACCAGCCTCTCCTGCACAGGAGGAATCGCGCATCGCTCAAGTCGCCACCGTCGAGGAGGAGGCGCAATGTTCGACTCCTCATCATCCCCCGCACCATCATCGAGTTGCCGGAGGATTGCCTGCATACGAAGCCAATCAGCACAGGTGCAAACATCATAAAAAGAAAAGGACAACATTACAACAAGAACAACTTACGATCCCAACGCGCTCAGGTCGAAGATAGAAGAAGCCCTTCGGGCCCTCTTCTCCTCCTTCTTTTCTTCCTTCTTCTCCTCCTTCTTTTCTTCCTTCTTCCGCTTTGCTGGCGGGTGCGGTGCAACATCCCGCATGGAATGGCGAGAAGGAGAGGAAGAACCTCCATGAACATCATCATGACGCTCAAGGCCCAGAGGATTTCTGGGAGTCGGAGGAGTTGAAGCATCCGAAGACTCGCTCGAGCTCCGTGATCGCTTGCGCGAATGGTCCTCACTCGATTCGTTGGCATCCTCCGTGGGGATCGCGCTGACGGTAGCTCGGACATGGAATCCACCACTTCATTATCTGGGGCATTCGGATACCTCTCGGGCAACGGTGGTGCCATGCCCGGCACTTTGAAGCTCTACAAGATGAGAAGAAACTTTGTTAGCAAACAAAGGACACAAATAAACACCCAACAAACAAGGGGAGCACTACGTGCATAAATCTACACCTTTGGCACGGCCAACGTCGAAGAAAAGGGAGGAGTCAGCGACTTCCGAGTCCTCGTCGGCCTTGAACTTCAACAAAGACGCGAAGAGCCTTGTCAAGTTCCACCTCGAGATTTTCTCACTGAAACCCTCGTCGGATCACGACGCCCGCAGTAAAGAAACATCGGATGCGCCCTCGCTTGGAGAGGCCGCACCCGACGCCAAGAAACGCTCGATGATGTCGACACTGCTCACCTCCTTCTCGTGAATCAATTGCAGATCCTCCACCCGGCAGTAGGCCTCTATCTCCGCCACCTCACCATCCAAGATTTGGTTTTCCGTAATCTTTTCTTCTCAATCAACCGAGGGGTCAAAAGGAACGAGACCAAAATCTTGCCCAGCAGACGGAGTCACGGATGTAAAACCATTTCCTCCAAGATCGGACAGATTCGGACATGGAAAAGGAAAAGAATTGCACATTGGGACTGAGGGAGATGATGAAACCCCCAATGGGATACACACCATCTGAACCAGACTGCCTCTTCACGGAATAAAGCTTCCGGAAGAGGCAAAAGTGCGGCTCAATGCCAAGCCAACACTCGCAAAGCGTGATAAAACACGCAATGTGGAGAAGAGAATTGGGAGACAGATGATGCAGCTGAATCCCATAGAAGAAGAGCAGTCCACGAAGGAAGTCATGGACTGGATACGAAAACCCACGCAAAACGAAGGCGAGGAACATAACCCGGTACCCAGATGGGGGACGGGGGATTACCTCATTGCCGGGGAGTCTCACGGCCGTCGTGTCTTGCGGAATCAGGCTCCGCTCGCACAGCTTGCGAAGATCGCTCTCCCGCGTCTCTGATCGCCGCCAGCCACCATCGGTGACACGAGCAGCGGCGGCGCCCTTCTTTCCTCCGGCGGCGCTGGTCCCAACTGCAGATGAGGACTTCTTTGGTTTCCCCATGGCGCTACGGCGGTGGTGGCGTTGCCAACGAAGAAGGACGACGGAAATGTGGAAGGAAATCTCAGCGCGAAGCAAGAATCGCTCGAGCGCAAGGAGGCAGTGAAACACAAGAACTGATGCGGTGAAAACAAACCACGGTTCCCCTCAATGATTATAACAGCGAAGACGACGCATGGCAGTCGTTCATCCAGAAGACCTAATGCCAACGGCAGATCTGGCCATACACGTGTCAGCATCACAACAAACCGTCTCTACCACGTCGTCCACTACGCGCGGAAATCGAGGAGACGCTGTAATTATCTCCACGCCCCGCGTGACCGGTCAATTCAAAGTCAGCAAGTGGGACCCATGTTCGTCCAGTCAAGTCATCTCTGGCGTAGCAGACGCTTGAGGTCATCGATCGTCAGCACTGAAGTCATCAAAAGCTATACTAGCACCAACTTCGGCTCCACAGCTAAGAGTACTCACTCGAATCTACGATTCGACTAAATACTCGGGGGCTACTCCTATCGGGAGGCCGCGCACCCGAAGACAAATGAAGACAAAGATTTTCGAGTCCTACGTCGAGTCTACGACTCCACTACGGACTCGGGGGCTACTCCCATAGGGAGGAAGGATTTAAGCATCCGAAAATTTTCGAGTCCTACGGACTAAACAACTGAGCAATGCTTGCACTAAAGTCTCCGCTCGAGTCTATGACTCGAACAGACACTTGGGGGCTACTCCCATAGGGAGCGCTGGTCGCGCACCCTATGAAATCTTCGATTGCGATCTTCCGGATCTGCATGCAAAAACTTTTTGGCAACTCTGCCCCAACAAAAACGCTAAGTGAGCAACAAATCTCCTTGGCCACCCGAAGCACCTCCGCGGTGACAAACATTCGGATGTCGTTCACGACACAAAGATAAGACCTATGATATCATCCGATGGCACGACAACACACCGATCAAGGCCTCACTAGTATGAACTGCATCAGCAGTACGATGAAAAAATCCCGACGGACGCTGGGTACACCAATTAAAATCACCGGAATTCCACTCGTAAGTCCTCCGCGCCCGAGTCGAATTACGCCAAAGATATGTTCAAGGTCCGTTGAGGACCCGAACTCAAGAAGATCGTGTTGTTTCGTCCTAAGATGCTTAATCGACCTGATCCGTCGGGTAAGTCGTGCACACGCATCAACAATCCCTACAAACATATACTATTAACATATAACTGCTACCATGACGGAAGAGTCCTCAAATTAATCTACGATTCGACCGATCACCGGGGCTATCGACATGGTTATACCCTACGGTATGTAACTTCAAAGATACCTAGTCCAACCCAAGGAAGGCCCACGGCATATATACCGCCCATGAAGATTTTCGGGTGGCCAAGGCCCATGACGCCTTCGGATCCTTGGAGAGCAAGACTAGAGTTTGAATACAACTTGTAACCTACTGTGTTTGCACGAGACCTAGCCTCCCCATATATAAAGGCTAGGAGGGTCCAACGAGGGGGTATCCCACAATAGACCTAGATCTCAGACGCATCCACGCCAGATCGAATCACAGCACCAGAACCTTCGGTTTCACCAGTAATCAAAGAGCGCATAAGCGGAGTAGGGTTTCTCCGGGCCTGAACCTGGGTAAATCTCGTGTCCCCTGGTTGCTTGTCTGTTAACCGTGCCACGATCTCCAGCATCCCCATCTTCTCCAAAACCCAAATCCATAACAATGGGCATTGACGAGATTAAACCTCGTCACGCTACACTCCTGAACTACACTAGTTTCAGCTGATTGGCAGCACAAGTGCACATATACTCAAACTTAGTGCACATATACTCAAACAACATCAACATAGTCTCAAACAACATCAACATATTGTCATACATCAGCATAGTCTTAAACAACATCAACATAGTGTCATACATGAACATAGTCTTAAACAACATCAATATAGTGTCATACATCAACCCATACATAGTCTCAAACCTAGTGCATCGTCATCAACATTGTGCCATACATGACCTACTTCCGTCCACGCGTCCTTGGGCCTCGGCCCCTCCTTGGAGGTATCTTCTTTGTCACCTCCTCTTCTTGCGACTCATCTTCATCATCATACCGTAGGCCTCTCGTCCTCCTAGTCGCTCTTAACCTCCGTGGCGGCTCGTCCTCGACAACATTGGCCTTTCCCTTGTTACGGAAGTCGTCGGCCCAATGATTGAACTGCTTCCTTGGCTTCACTTGGTAACTAATCGGGTACTCCTCCTCAGTCTCATTCTCCATATGAGGCAGCTACATGTAAGATTGTATGGCTATGAGAAATGCATGGAAAACAGAAAACACTAAATGCATGTAAGGTTGTCCCATACCTCATCTTCCGAACGAATCGCCGAAGTGGTGTCATCCTCAACATCATCCTGAAGTTGTTTGAGACTATGTTGATGTTGTTTGAGTATATGTGCACTTGTGCTGCCAATCAGCTGAAACTAGTGTAGGTGAGGAGTGTAGCGTCTGTCTGATAGGCGTTATGCTCTGAGGTGTAGCGCCTATCAGACAGGCGCTACACTCTGACTTAGAGTTTTCCCCCGCCAACGCCTGAGCGTCACACGGCCGGGTAGGGTCAGGGAGGGGTCAGGCGATGCCACGCTGGCAGAGGGCATAGCGCCTAGCTGTTAGAAGTTAGGGTTAGTGCCAGTGAAATAATTTTCTAGATGGGTCATTTTATGAATCCTTTTGATTTTAGGTTATTTTTGTCCATACTGCCGTTTGCTCACCCCCACCACACGCGTCGACCCAGAAACCCCACAGAAGAGTCTCAAAAAAAAAAACCACAGAACCCTACAGCCACCTCCGCGCGCCGCCGCTCGCCATGGCTGCCGCCGCCGCCGGCCGCCCGTGGCGTGTGATTTCCCGACCGGTCCTGGAGAACGTCCTCAACAACCACGCTCTCCACCCGCACGTGCCGCAGGCGCTGCTCCTCCACGGCCCCCGCGGCGTCGGCAAGTCCACGCTCCTCCTCAACCGCCTCCTTCCTGAGTGGACCACGGCCCCGCACTACGCCGCCTTCGTCGACTTCCTCCACCCCGCTCCCGGTTCCCCCGCCCATGCCACCGCGGCGCCCTGGTCTCTCCTCGCCGACACGGCTCCCTCCCTCCCTTCCCTCCGCCTCCAGCTCGAGTCCGCGCTCGAAGAACTCGCCCGGGCCGCAGTACTCGAAGGTGCCGTGGGCTCCAAGGATGTGCTCGCCGCGCTCTCCCGGTCCCACGGCCTCCACACCTCGCTCTCTCAACTCGTAGGCCCTGCCGCCCCCAGCGGCACTAACTCGGTTCAGATGCTATGGGCGAGGGCCCTCCTAGCTGCAACCTCCCCGGCCCATGGTGACGACCCCACGTTCCGCATTGGTGAGGGAGAGGCGACCAACTGTTCCATAGAGGAGACGGCGTACATGCAGGAGGCCATGGGGGCGCTGCGTGTGGCCAAGGATCTTCTCAGAATGCAGGAGGGGTGGAGGAAGGAGGCGTTGAGGGAGATGAATAGGACAGGTCGGTTCTCGCATTCACTCGTCAACACAGCCACAGATTGACCGTGCGCCCGTGCCTCCTGTTAGATGTGTTGTCAGGCGCTGTTGAGGCGGAATTCTTTCAGGTAGAGTAGTTTTGGGTGATTTCAGTTTGGTGTGAGGATTCATGTGGAATATACATTGAGGCATTGTACCAGTGACAGACCCTTTTTATGTGCAGCCCAAGTTGGTCCTGAACAATGTGGATGTACTCAAGAGGGCGACGTGTGATGACGAGACTATGGTGCCTGCAGCAATGTACCATGACAACCTCATTTCGAGGCTCACCGCATTTGGTGCCAGTGAACAGTGTCTCCCTGTGTTTATGTCTACCTCAGATGGGTAAGAATCTGCCTATATGTTTCTACATGATATGTTTGGTAAATCTTGCATTACCTGAATGAGCAGTATGCATATAGACTGGGGTGAACGCCAAAAGACTTGCGACAAGATTGATAAATCTTGCACTCCAAATTTGCCTGATGTTGAGGCAATTTTAGAAAGTTGAACATAAAATATCTCACCTGTTGTATTGATTTGCTGTACAATATTGGTTTTACGGTGTCTGGTGCCTTGTACGACTAGCACTCTTTATCTCTTGATTATCATGGATACCCAGGAAAAAAATACTAAGAGTTGATCTGCTTATCTACCTTTGTTAGTGATAGTTTGGCTATCTAAGCTGTATTTTGTTACCTAATGCTATCTAGGCTTTAATTTATTACCTATTACTGCAGTAATGCCAAGAACATTCCACATGTAAACTGATGAAATTATGTTCCTTTTCAAATCTTTGCAGATATTATTCTTCTCAAGCATTTATTGATTTTGATTCTCCTAATATCTTCATTTCTCGTGAGGTAAGCTTATTTTAGGAACTTTTAGACAGCTGTGCTTTTTCCTCCTTCACCAATTTTAAAGTCATGATTATTTGATACCAGACATTTGGTTGGACACAAGAAGAAGCTAAACTGCATATGGTTTCTGAATTCTTCAGTGAAAAGGAGGTAGTAAGATTTTATATAGTTGCTAATTCCGTTCTGTTTCCCCCCTTGTGCAAAACCTATGCATAATTTTGTCCCCATGCTTATTGAATTTGTAGTGGGAAGTTCTCGAAAAGATTCTTGGGACGAACCCACGACATTTATCTGAGATATATATGCTGAAGCAAAAGGCGAGTGGCTCAGAGTAAGTAACATACTCTTTTTTTGTCACGAATCTTGATATGATATCCTTAGTTGTAATATTCTTCGACATTTTGTGATTCAGTGTCATCCATAAGTAAAATGATAACTATACGCTTGTTGTTCTTGGGGATTTTATATCTTTGTGGTGCAATCATAAAAAGGACAAAGTGACCAAGTTTGGGTGTTTTTATCCTGTCACGACTGCTATAAACTTGACTGTTTCAGTAAGTCATTTGGATACTTTGATTTTCTATGCCTATTTGTGATATGTATATTGTAATGTTTATATCTTAGAGCAGGAGAGGTTGAGGTCTGAAGACCTCAGCTCATACCTTCTTATTTGGTTTGATACATATATAGAAGAGAACTAGTTATCAGAATTATGCTATACAGTTAAGTACTCTTGAGTAGCAGAGTTTCATTATGTTTTCAGATTTAAAAAAATATATATATGATAACAGCATCAACCTCAGTTTGTTCAACACTGCCATGCCCATGCTTCATGCAACTCTTATTGTCATTTAATCTCCTTTGCCTTGCAGGGTTTTGCATGACACAAACATTGAGGAAATTATTGACTTATACCTGGCACACTTGCAAGTAAGTAAAGTATCAGCCAGAGCTGAGGGATATAAGCTATTTGAGATGCCACTCCCCTCAGCTTGGATAATTGCATTATTTCCCGTTTCCAAATCTGCTCTTCCATTGAAAACGCGTGATTCCGCTTTGAATATCAGAACTAGGAAAATGCAGTTAAAATAGGAGGTAAACGAGCATGACTGTTGTTTCATTCTTCTCGCCAGGTATCTGTTGTGAATCCTGCAATGCAGACAGCATTGGGTATGGTGCAGAAATTTGCCTCTGATGTTCGCGAGGGTAAAATACCAGAGAACAGATTGACTTTTGGTGCTCCCTGGAGACATCGACCTCGGAATGACAACCCTGATGCATCTTATAAGTGGGCAAAGATTCAACTAATGGATTTTGTCCAATCCTTTGTAAACACTGAATTTGGGGTAACTATTATGTCCCTTCCACTAGCCAAGCATTTGCACTTTTGCAGTGATAGAAATAAGGATGACACGTAATATGGGAAGTGACAAACTTTCCTCTTTTTCCACTTACAAGCATACATAAACATGTTACCTCATGTATTTGTTAATTTCCAGAGTCTTAAGATTCTTTTTTTGTTTATTCCACAGTTGAACTACCTAGCAGATGATAGCCTTGAAATATTGGATGATCCTGCAGCAGTCGCTATGATGGAGGTAATGGCAATCCATTGTAAGAAAAAGGTTTGACCATCAGTATAGAAAAAATCACCAACATCCACATCGCTAGCTGATATTATGAGACCATCAAGATAATACTTTTATAATCTGTACTCATATTTGTTTGAAGCAACATATTTTTATGGAAATAGTCTATAGATGGTCAAAGTGACATCTTGGAGGCCTTGTCAATCTCTAAATTGGTCTGTACTGTTACTCAGATGGTATGTTGGTGTAACAGTATAATGCTTAAATTGTTACTTTTGTTAGGTCGGCCTACTTTATCAACAGAAAGAACCATCCTTGATTCGACCAATCACTCGTGGGATTCAGCGTTGTCTTGCTAGATGGTGTGTTCTTGTATTCCTTACATGTTGATGCTGTAGGAAATAGTTTGTTTCTTATGGAATTCTTTATTTGGTTATGTCTAGGCTTGCTGAGCAGAGATTAGAGTTGAACCTTCAAGAATCGATATCATTCTTATGGAAACGTGCAATATGTGGGCGAAGCTATCGGCACTTGATGAAAGAAGTCGACTACAAGTAACAAGGTATGTAAGAAGTTCTCACATATTCGTCTTGTTAGTTTGAACTTGAAGTGGGGCTGTTATACTTCGTTTGTTATACAGGTTATGTAAAGAAAATTCTCTTGTATCTAGAAGCGATTTGAATGACCACAAACCATTTTCAGTTTTATGATGTGGATCTGACTTGTGATTTTGATGGATTTACTCTCTAGTATCCGTTGCAATATTTGAAGCATATGTACAATTTCACAACCACTCACATGCACATGTAAGTTCATTACCTGTCATAAGTCGTATCCATTTGCTATGTTCCTTTCGGTCAGTAATAACCTTGTATGAATTTATCTTATAGTTTGGAAGAATTATTCCATATGTCGAGTTTTCATCTAAATAGCTTCAACTTGCAGCATTACATTATGTGATGTGGAAAACATATTCCCTTGTATAGGAAGTTGACGGCCACAACTTCAAACAGTTTTCTATAAAATAAAATTAAGTGTAATTAATAATAATAATAATAAAACTTTAGTCTCCTTCCAAAGAGGATGACGTGCCTGCAGTTTGTGTTCCTGTCGCCTTGGTGACCATTTCACACAAATCTGCCTCCACTCTTCCTTCGGCTCACCACTCTCCCAATGTTACTCTGGTTTATTTGCTAGAAGCTGTGAAACCAGGCTTCATCTGTGTTCCACTGTTGGTAGCTAATCAGGAAGGCCTATTGTGTTTCTTAAATGTGTATTAGTTAGAACAAGACAGTGAGTAGCCTTGCTAATGCGTGCTATTCTTTTATTTAATGGATCACATTTCACATATTGCTCCATTTCGACATTTACATTTTGAGATGTGCACAAGAACCCACCCATACTCTTTATTTTCATATTGAACCACGAGCAATATTTTATTCACTAGCACAGTTGCATATATTTACTGCAAACTAAATGCTGAAGTGTGCACACAATGACATAACCATTGCGCTAGTAATGTTTTGTTCAGTAGCTTGCATACTCTTGCAAATCATGCGCATACAAGCATAGCCATTGTGCTCTTAGTGAAGAACAAACAGTAGGGTTAGTTTATAGTTCTTGGGTCTCGCCCTGATAATGTGTGTATTATCAGAGCCATCCTTTAACCCATTGAAATCTTCATGCTCTTTCTCTTTCAGGATGGCTCATTTTACATCATGGTTGGCAAAAGTGGGCGTCTATTTTGTACTATGCTAACAAGGACATCAATCATAGTAGCACTATGGTTCCTTTTGGGTTTCTATATGTTTATACACCATTTTGGATGAGGGTTGCCGAATGTCCGATGTTGGGAACTGGGAATCTCGCTCAAGTTACAAAAGAAGTCAACACAAAACCACGTTTCGTCACAATTTTTTGGGTGGATGTTTCTGTAATTCAACATGATCAGATATGTACATTACATGTTGTGACACTCGTCTGCGCATATAGGCCACCCTCTGGTATTAAAACAGTAGATATAAAAGCTACTCCATCTGTTCTTTTTTTAAGCAAACTAAAACAGCTTGCTAAAAAGGTTTATATTATGGAACAGAGGTACTTCCTCTTTCCTCTGTTTCAAAATATAAGATGTTTTACTTTTGTGAAGCAAATGTATCTAAACTTGTTTTAGTACGTAGGTTCACTTAACTTTGGGGTGAATCTACGACATTAAAATAAGATTCATTTTCTTCACAAACTTAGAACATCTTATATTTTAAACGGAGGGAGTAGTACTGATTAACCTCTTTGTACCGTACTGGTTACTATCCATCACATCCCTGACCATAAGTTGCGAGTTGAAATCCTCTGAGTCGCCAGATTTAGCAACACATCTTGTTCCATTTGATTTGTGCTGCCGCTAGCGAGACCACAGAACTTCTTGTTGGCAGCTCCCGGTGCTTGTGTACGTGCAGGGATGCAGCGCCAAGTTGTTGATCCTTGCGTTGCAGCCGAAAGGAAAGTAGTTGTGGGTAGGTGGAATACGAGACGTGTGACATGGCCGAGCCTTAGTTGTAGGTAGGTGGAATCCGAGACGTGTGACATGGCCGAGCCTGTTATTAGAGCAACTCTAATATATCCTGTAAATGAGTAATATAACACGGACTTTTGGCTCTCGGTATTTGGAAAATAATAATTAAAAAAAGGTTTTAAAAAATTGAACTTTTTTGGAAATCAAAGATGACCAGGAATGCGCTACTTCGTATAAAAATATTTGGATAAAAAATAATTCGCATGGACTTCAAGACAAAAAAAACAAAAATATGATGAATCAAAGGTGAATAGTACCTGGTCATGGGGCGTTTTAAATTTGTTTTTTACATAGGATAATTAAAGTAACTTCCTAAGAAAATATTTTTATGCAAATAGCATACATGGTCATCTTTGATTTCCAAAAAAGTTCGAATTTATTTTATCCTTTTTTTAATTATTTGTTAATTTTTTTAGGTATTTGGGTATATAGCACTCGGGAGCCACACTGTAATTCTCGTAAAGGAGTAACACGGACTTTTGTCTCTCAGGTGCTACACACCCCTATACTTGATTTTCTTTAAAAAAGGTTAAAATATTCGAACTTTTTTGGAAATCAAAGATAACAAGGTATGCTACTTGTATAAAAATATTTGGAAAGAAAATGATTCACATGGTCTTCATGGCAAAAAAAAAATGACAAATCAAAGGTGAATAGTACCTGGTCATGGGCGTTTCGATTTTTTTTACGGTGTATAAAAGGCGATGTAAAAGCTTTTACGGTGACGGGCTCGCACTGAAAAATTGATCAATTTCGGCAATTTTAACGTAGATATATCAATAGATAGACAAATAGATGCAATAGTCAATAATTTTACATCTCCAATCAACAAGACCTAAACACACGCACATAGGTCAACGCATTGAGTGACAAAAAAAGTTGCACCGTCACCGTATTTAACCAAATCTTATTAAAGATGATCAAGAAAGACCATGGTCATCGAAGGCACCTCCACCACTAGCCGATCCACCACCACCTAGAAGAGACTACCTTCTTCTTTCCAAGATCCCCATTCTTGCTAGCTTTCACCACTATAGTTGGCATGAATCCATTTTGCTTGGATCTATCATCATGGTCTTGTTTTTTTGGCAATGAGCTCCTTCATTGCCTTCTTCTCCTCTACTTGGACCCTTCTCTCCTCCAAGTCAGCCTTGCTCTTCTAGGCCATTTCAAGTGTTTGCCACCTTGCTTTATTTTCGCTGGTTGCGACCCATCGAACACCTTCTCGCCATCACCCTCGACACCATCCTCCTCACCCTCTTCTTCATCATCCTCGATCCCATCTTCCTTGGCCTCCACTTCATCACCAACCATTCTAAGATTAAACGACCCTAGCGGCGCATTATCAATGCCAAGCTATGCCCCATTCAACATGTCAACAAGATAATTTTCTGGCACCGTTGCTGAGGATCTAGCAACAACATCATAGTTGCATCAACACCAAACTTATGCAAACACCTAAGCTTGGGAAGGTTGCACCACTATAAGATTTTCTTGTCCTTCAGATCTACAAAGCATTTTTCTTTTTTCTTGTTTTTGATCTCTCTTATTATTTTGGTTTTTAATTGCAATCTTTTAGTTTTGTTTTTTTACTTTTCCTATACGTAAAAATCCATTAAAATTAGTGTGGATTTACCTTCCTTGCAAGTATGGGTAAAAATATTAAAAAGGTAAGTTTAAGCCTACCTTCATCCACTAAAGATAACCAGGATCAAATGAATCTTGATTGTTACATTAATCCAGAAGCAATAAAAATGATCTACTTCAACCGTTTCTCTGCAGGAAATATAATTAGTGCATTAAAGCATATCAAAAAAGTTACTCATATATGTAGTACTATAAAAACGTCTAATATGGATCCAAACATTTTAAAGGTTAAGTTCTTCCCACATACCTTAACTAGGGTTGCAAGTTTGTGGTTCCAAAGTACACTTGAAGGAAACTTTAAATCCTGGTTTAACATGAGAGTTCATTTTTGAAAAGGTTTAGCTTCAAGTGTTTCTAGGAAAGGAATATTTGAATTTAAACAACAAGTTAATGAAATACTTACTGATGCCTGGATTAGATTTTAGACACTTTCTTACAATATTGAACATGGTTTGAGGGACTGGATGCTTATGAATAGTTTTTATATTGGTTTAAAGGTTGAAGCCATATGTTTTCTTGATGAAAAAGCTAACACTTCTCTTCTGGATATTAAATATGCTGATGCACATGCACTTTTAGATGGAATATTATTTATACTAATATTTATATATGTTTGGATTCACTTGGATATGTTAAACAACCCACTGATAGAGAAAACAATAAAAAGAGAAAAATAAAGGTTATTGTTTTGGAAGAAAACAATTCTATCATGTTAGTAGAGAAGAAAGATAAACAAGTAGAGGAAGTTAAAATGCTTAGTGATAAAATTAATGAACCTCTACTAGATCTCGATAAGTGTAACTTGCATGAAATTATTAGTATTTTGCAAAAAAATGCTAATGACCCATCTTTTAGTGTTCATCAAGCAGGATTTGAATCATATATAGCCAACTATATCACTAAGGAAAAGATTACAAGATATAATAATAAATCTATGATACCCCTAAGCTTAGGGATGCGTCCTGGCACAGCTGAGCCAACTATATCACTGCAGCAGGATTTGTCCTGGCTGGGCCACCCCCAGCCAGCCCATCCGCCTGCCAGCTCTCCCCCGCTGGGCTGCCTCCC
This sequence comes from Avena insularis, assembly GCA_023614405.1. NCBI lineage: Eukaryota > Viridiplantae > Streptophyta > Magnoliopsida > Poales > Poaceae > Avena > Avena insularis. Next base: position 214,776,720 of record CM042685.1, on the reverse strand, counting down.
TGCTGGGCTCCCGCCTGGGCCAGCGCCCCAGCTGGGCCGCCCAATTCTGCACGCGCCCGTCTGGCTGCTGGGCCGGATGACCTATCTGGCCGCCTCGCTCCCTGCTCCGCGATCCGGTCCGTCTGGCGCCTGGCTGCTGGGCCGGATGGCCCATCCAGCCCCCGGGCCGCTCCCAGGCTGACCCTCTCCCGGATGGGCCCTCCGTTCCAGCTCCCCCGATCGAGAATCGCCCCCAGGGATCGGTGGGATCAATCCTGCTGGCTCCCTCGCCCCAGTACCGGCCGGATCGACCATCGCCCAGCGTCCTACGACCACTACCGATCAAGACCGACGCCCAGCTGCTACTACTATCACACTGATCAACCCTAGTGCATTGGATTCTCTCATACCAGAGGACAAGGACCAGATGGCGAGAAGGATAACGACAAGACCCAGGACAAAAAGACCATACTGCTTATGTGGCAAATAGTAAACACTATACACTACATCATGCATGACACATGTACAGTAAAATTAGGCCATGCCGGCCCATTGTGTACCCTGGGTAGCCGTTATAATGCACTAGGGAGGACTCTCATTCTCAGGCTCACATGCACTTGCTCATCGGTCAACTCACTTTCTGCTAGCTAGTTTGCTCACGTATGAGCACACACATACACTTAGTTCATTTCATATACAGCTCAAGGAGTATCTTTGTATCGCTCTGCTCGCTCCCACACCTCTATCTTGTCGTTTCATGCCGTTTCAATAGCAACGACAGTTAGCGCCCAGTGGGCGAGTATGCCTAGCTTCTATCGGAGAACCATTTCGCATGGGACCTCTTCCTCACCGACGCCAGTTCAAGTCGCCGGGGGCTTGCTGTCTCCGTCGGGCCGTGGTCACCAACTCCGACTCTGCTTTATAAGATTTCAGGGGCTCGCCGGCCTCTCCGCTCATGTCGTCGGCGTTCGCGCCGTCATCCGCTTCACCGTCCTCGTCGTCGCCCTCACCGTCCGCGCGTCCGCTGTGAAATTCCCCCTGCCACGCGCATCGTCGCCGCTGTTCGCCTCGTCGCTGGGCGTATCCACACAAGCCCCGCCAGCCGCGCGCCCTCCCGCGTGCACCCCTGCTCGCCTCTGAGCCGCGAGCTCCCCGGAGGGTCGCGACGACGCCGTGTTGCTCGTTCCTCCCCCGTTCGCGCACCGATGTGGTTGCGCGCTCCTGCGCTGCGCAGGTCCCTGCGCTTCTCCCTGCCCGCAGCTGCGCCACCGCCTGCAGCAGCACCTCCGCTCGTCGTGGCTCGCATCACCTCTCTGCTCGCGCGCCTTCGCCGGCCCACGCTTTGTCCTCCTCCGCGCCGTCGCACTTCGCGTGCCCGCGCCCTGGTTGTGCGCGCGTTACTCCGTCTCGCTGCACGACGCCGCCGCCGCACCTCTTCGCTGCTCCGCCTATGCACCTGGACCCGCGGCGGCCACAACGGCCCCTTCCCGCGCGAGCCGCATCGTTGCCACCCCTCGCCTCCCCACACGCGCGTCGTTCCCCTTCCCCTCAGGCCCCGGTCGTAGCCGTCACACTTGGGAGCGCCCTCCCTAGTCTCGCCGCACGCCTCCTCACCTCTCCGCAGCGGCACCACGTCCCCCCTGCACGCCCACGCGTTTCACCCGGCTGCGCAGCAGCCGCCCGCCGGCGTCCAACCCTGCCTCGCTTTGACCCCGCCGACAGTGCCCTCGCGCGCTACTCTATCCGGCTGGGGAAGAAAGACAAAAAAGATTAGGAGGCAGGAGTCGGATAGTGGAAGGGAGGAAGGAGAAAGAAAGGAAGGAAAAGGTGGCGGGTCCTGCCGGTTTTGGAAGAAAAAAGAGATAGGGAAAAGTCAACCGGATAAAAGTTAGGAGGAGGTGAGCCCGGCCAGAAAGGGTGGCGGGTTCGGCCTGTTAGAAAAAAATGTGAGGAAAAGAGAAAGACGGGCTAGTCGCGCCGGTTGGAGAGAATAAACCGGCTAGAAATAGTTTTTTTTTTGAGTGGAACCGGCTAGAAATAATTGATGAGAGAAAGAGAGAAAAGGAGAGGCGGGCCAGGAAGGAAAGTGAGACGGCTGGCTAAGAAAAGGGCCCAGTTTGAGCCGGCTAGAGAAAAGAATCGAAAAAAAAAACAGATTTGCCTGGCTGGTTAGTGTCTTAGAAAAAGAAAAAAGAAAGAGAAAGAAAAATATGAAGGATAAAAATCTGGGTAGGCTAATCCGGGTGAGAAAAAATGAGAAGGAAAAAATCTGACTGAGAAGTTACCGACTAGAAAAGGCAAAAAGAGAGGCCAAGTCCTGCTGTTTAGTTCGTCAGGCTGGCTAGGCCCTTCCAACTAGGGTCCACTCCGTTTGTCGCCGTTTGTCTATCTAATTCGTCCGGTTCAGTCTTGTTCCGACTGAGTCGGGCTGACTTGACGTATCTTTACCGGTTTGGCGAGAACGACTAGCAAGAGGACGTCCTCCATGAAGCGAGCGAAATGCGAGCACATGAGATGTGGAGCAAGCAACGCGCGGGGCTTCTCCACGAGCAACACGTGGTTGTACGCACGCGGCCACGTGCGGGAGCACGTCTTCGGGTCGGCTGAGTGCGACCCAGTGTGCGAGAATCGATTACAAATCGTACATACACGGTCTATTTTACACTTTTGTATGTACAAGTGAACCATACAAAAATTTAAAATAAAAATATAGTGCCTTGCCTTATCCTAGAAAAAAAAAAGCAGTGGACTGAAAAAAGAGAAAAAACAGTACACCGAAGGCAGTGCATTTCAGAATAAAAAAACAGTGCATCCACGATGCAATATAGTACAACAAAGCGGTGCATCGGAACATCACTGCGACCGAAGACGGTGTAGCGCAGTATAACAAGACAGTGCAGTGCGGTAAAAGGCAGTGCAACACCGTACAACAAGGAAGTGCACGGTGCACTACCAGGACATCACGCTGTGCACTGCGATTGAAAGCAGTGCAACGTAGTACAACAACGCAGTGCACGGACGATGCAATGCTAGAACATCTCAGTATGCACTGCGATCAAAGGCAGTGCAATGTATCACAAAAAGGCAGTGCATAATCAGTGCACTGTCAGGATACCTCCCCGTGCACTGCGACCAAAGGCGGTACAATGCAATACAAAAATGCAGTGCGGACACATGCCAGTGGACCGCCTCGTGCACTGCGATCGAAGGCAGTACAATACAGTAGGAAAAGATAGTGCACCGGTCATGCACAGTGCAACGTAGGACAAGAAGGCGGTACAAAAAAAATTAGTCAAAACCTATCAACATGGGATCTAATTTTGTAGATCTCGACGCGACTAGCATAATTGTGAAAACATATCTCAATTTGGATGATTCGTTTAAATATCGCATTTTTCGTATTTGAATTAAAAGATAAAGAGAAAAAGGACCATGACCCCTCTAGCATTTTCGTCCGTGTGGCCAACGGTTCGGCCCGCTGGACGCGACTTCGTCCTGTTTGGTTGCCGGTTTGGCTTGCTGGACCTGGTCCGGCTAGGCCAGGCCGTCCCAGCGTGTTTGGTTGTCTGGCCGACTTGGGACCGAATCCAGCTGCATCGCGTTTGGTTGCCTGACCGGCTGAAGCCAGACCATCCGGTTGGAATACATCTTCGACCGTTTCAGCGACCGCAACGCCTGCAGAATCACTTCTTCGACCCTACTGCATCGGTTGCAGCAATGTGAGTGTTTTTCCAACCTCGAGCAACCCTCGGGGGCTCCCCAGATGTTGACCTACTTCCCGCTTTCAGTTTTCCGGCACCGGCAACCCCTACCCGGGGGCTCGCCTGTTGGCCCGACCTGCTAAATCTGTAAACCGGCTTAGTAGTGTGCGATGATGTTAGAGGCCCATTCTTCATCTCAGCTATAGACCGCAAGCCGGCCGTCCGACTAGCATGAGCAAAAGATAGAGGCATCCCACATGAAAAACAGCGAAAGATGCGGCAGATTGGACATTCCGTCTATGTGCCTAGTTTGTATTTTTTGGCTGCTAAGCCCCTAGTACTGTGCACAATGTATTGTGAGCTCTCCCTTCGGTTCCATCTCCAGACCGCAACCTGGCTGCCCGGCAAGGACACAACGTAAACAGCAGAGCACACGAGAAAGTGACTAAGTGTTCAGAAAAGTACGAGCTAGTTTTTTCAGCAAGTAAAACTGTCATTCGGTTGATAGCATGTGTACTGTATGTTAATGTACTGACAAAAATTCTTCTTTGTATGTTTGTTTTGCACGACTGCACCGAGTCAGATCTCAAATACAGATGAAGATTCAAAGAACCTGACCTCGTCATCTACTTCTAATCTCGGGGGCTACACCCACAGGGTGCACTCGCGTGCCCCCGATGTAATCAAGCGCTCCCGTCCGGCTGAGGGCGTTCAGCCGGATAGCAAGTTCAAGATGTTGAAAAGGGCAAGAAATATAAAGATTCGAAGCACCTGTTTTCATTAGATACTCCGAATCTCGGGGGCTACACCCCGCGGGTGCGCTTGAGCGCCCCCGCTGGAGTTGTGTTGCTTTCCGAGCCGAAGGTGTCTGATACGTCGTAAACGTATCTATAATTTTTTATGTTCCATGATTGTTTAGTATCCACTTTGCTATGCTTTGTCTACACTTTGAGGTATTTTTTATACATTTTCTGGGACTAACCTATTAACAAGATGCCATAGTGCTAGTTGCCTGTTTTCTACTGTTTTTGGTTTCAGAAAAACTAGTAAGGAAATATTTTCGAAATTGGACGGGACAAAAGCCAAAGTCAATATTTCACCGAGACGAACACAAAGACTGAAGGGCGACCGGAGGGGAGCCACATGGTGGCCACACCCCCACGCACGGGCCCACCCTAGGCCGCGCCTGGGTAGGGTGTGGGCCCCCTGGCCACCCTCCTGCCTTGCCTCTTCGCCTATATAATCCTCCCGATGCCAAAACCCTAAGTACCCGATCGGATCTCCACGAAACAGTCTGTAGCCGCCACCACCATCGTCCCTAGATCGGGGAATCTGAAGCTCTTCCCGGCACCCTTCCGGAGGGGAGAGATCATCCTAGAGGCCTTCTTCATCACCATGCCAGCCTTCGGTATGATGCGTGAGTAGTTCTACCTTAGACTATGGGTCCATAGAGTATCTAGATGGTTGTTTCTCCTGCTTTGTGCTATCATGTTTAGATCTTGTGAGCTCCGTTCATGATCAAGATCATCAATTTGTAATCATGTATGTTGTGTTTGCTGGGATCTGATGGATATTGAGATTACTATGTCAGATTTATTAATGATTCTATCTTGTCTTCTTGATTATTGATTCTATCATGTCTATTTTGTTTGAGATCTTGCATGCTCTCCGTTTCTAGTATCTATCTTGGCCAAGTAGATGCTAGTGACTCCAAGAGGGAGTATTTATGCTCGATAGTGCGTTCATGCCTCTATTGAATCTAGGAAAGTGACAAAAATCTCTAAGGTTGTAGATGTGCTGTTGCTACTAGGGAGAAAACAACAATCTCTTCTCCATGGAACAATTGTATTGTTTACTTTACACACATTGCTTAAAGCAGTTATCCATTGCTTGCATCTTAATACTAGAGGGGGATCAGATGATAAACTGAAGGTGGATTACTAGTCATAGATGCAGTTGTATGTGTAACATCCCAAAAATATTAAACTTGGATCATCAAACTCTAATCATCAAAATTAGGGTTAACAAAAACTTTTCTAACTAAAAATATGAAAGTATTCATATGTATGTGTATTAAAATTTGGATTCTTTTGAATTTCCATGGTTATGTGTTTCTTTGCTTGTAAAATGATTCTTAGGTGAAATAAACATCATCTAAACAATCCCCAAACTTTTCCCAAAGACAAACAACTCAAAATGAATAAATTAAGTGAATGGTCACTTTGGCCAAATTAACTCCCATGCCTACTTTGGCTATCCCTAACTTTCAGAACTTAACAGAAACATGTATGGATCTTTGCACCCCTTGTTAGTACTCATAATAAGGTACCAAGGCCCACTTTGTGATCATCCAAAAACATTTAAATGCTTAGTTTAAAAGACAGTTTAAAATTGAATCTATCTTATATGGGAAGACCCCACTATTTCAAAAACCACTCAAACAAGCTCCATTTTCAAAACCCAAGAACCCACAGAATCCTCAACACATGCCTAACACACCCACCAAAAATCTTTTCAAAATTCAAAACTCAAGTTCTTGCGGCCATTTCATCAAACACTTGGAGACAACAAATCAAATTGGCCAAACTTCACTGTTTTGAGCAGTATTTGGCTAAGCATTGTTCACCATTGATCACACTTGTCTCCCCCAGTGCCAACCAGTGCCTTGACCACCCCTAGCCCCTCCCCATCGCACCATGCCATGCCAACCCGAAGTAACCCTTGCCAGCCGACCATGGCTAGCTAGCCAGAGCAAGCACCAAGCCTAAACACCATGTCTAGGACGCACGCCACCGTCCACCGCCACCCCCTGTCCAGCGCTCGAACCCTTCCAGCCACTGGACCACATGCCCAAGCCATGCCAAACTTCTCTGAGAGCATGCCGAGAGCACGCCAGAGCGCCACCATCGACACACGCCCATAGACCGTGCACCGCCCTCGCCGCGTTCACGCGTGATCACCACCACCCCAGCAACCCCGCAGACACGCCCGTTCACCGCCGCTCGGACCATGCGCGCTGTGCGCCATCAAAACCTCCGTCGGACCCGCTCAGAGCGTCGAAGCGTTTCGACCGATCCGCACCGCCCCACACCTCGCCACCATGTCGTTGAGCTTCGCCGAGATCACAAGACTGCCCTCACTGCCGCCACGCCGATAGCCCTCTGTGCCATCGACCACGACGAGCTCAGCCCGCGCCCGTCGGTCCCCTCTCGTCACTATAAATAGAGGTCACCCCCGCTCGATTTCTTCACACCAGTTCACTCCCCTCTCACCCAGAACCACCCCACCTCACTCCCGGAGCAAGGCGAGCAGCGCATCGCCGGAATTTGGCCGGAGCCCGCCACTGCTGGAGAAGAAGGAAGCCATCGATTGGAGCCGCCCCAGGAGGAGCTGGCGATGCCAGGAGAATCGTCGTCGTCGACTTCGTCGTTCGCCCCCATCGCCGACCCTCGCCTGAGCCCCGGTGAGCCTCCCACGACCCCCACTGAGCTGCTAGGGTTCGAGCTCGCCAGTGACATGTTCATCGTCGACGACGACCCTCAGCCGTTGATCTCACTTCTAATCCAACGCACCACATCGCCCCGTGCCGCTTCACGTGTTATGAGCCACTGACGGGTGGAACCCCCTGTCAGCTGAGCCCCGCGTTGCGGAGTGACACTGGGCTGGCCCATTAACATCTCCCGCGCATCCCAACCGTTTGAATTTAGCTTTTTCTATTTTAATTCAAACATAGTTCCGTACCTATATTCAAAAATCAACCCAGCTCGATTCAGTAAACCAAATTACATGAAACCAATTTTGTTAGAAAGGTACTGAAATGCGTAATCCAAGGCCGTTGGATTCAAATCATTTGGATCTATATATCAACCTTGGTAAAAATAACAAGTCAGAAGCTTTTCTGCATTCAAACATTTTTCAAATTTTAACCATAATAGCTTTTGAGTTGATTCCAACTCTCAAAAATCACATTTGATCATACCTCTCAGAATATATAAAAACATTTGGATTTACTTACAGAAATAATATTCAAGTAATAAAAGAATGCCACATAGGCATTTCTAGTCACTTTAATTATTTAAAATAAAAAGGTTAAACCTTATTAAATTGTGACACCACTTTAAATCACATTCCCATGGACTGAAATATGTGGTGATGACATGTGTCAACATGATCCCATGTTTGGTTTGGAGAATATTAAATCTTAAGTAGTTTTTCAATGAGTAGAAATTACTTTTTTAAAAATAAATAAATAAGACAAATGCTTTATTCTTGTAAGGTTAGTGATGATGCTAGATCATCTATAGAAACACCTTTGTGTGATGATTGAAAATAGTTAAGTATTGTTTGGTGATTGTGTACCTCATATTTATTCATAGACGCTAGTACCGACCAAGGATACGAGGAGGAAGGAGGATACTACAAAGAAGAACCCGATGAGAACTTCAACCACTGCTCTGCACAAGGCAAGCCTTACTAACCAAGTTGACCTATTCAAGTAACACTTGCAATTATGAAAGTTAGATAACCTATGCAATGCACTAAGCATGCTTGGTTAGACACATTTGATGATACCCAATCCTAGTTTTACTTGCAAGGCTTTCTACTTTATTTCTTTATCAAAGCTATTTCTTAGAGTTTACTTAAGTGACTTGTAGATTCTAGGAGGATAATTGAAGGTTGCATAAAGAGCATTAAATTTGGCCTAAGCTAGATAATCTTGATGTCATCCTAAGGCATGAGATTGTACTTAGTTAAACTCCACTTGTTTACCACCCCTCATTAGTACTTACCCCCACTTGTAGATGCTAGTGCTAAGCATAAAACTTGATCAACTTTAGATGGGAATACTTGGTGGAAAATGGTTATGAAAACCTTAGAATGATGAGTCATTCTACTGAGATGTTTTGACATGTGTTTCCGAACACCAGATGATTTTGATGATGAAAATGTTGAGGCATGAGCCTTAGCCCTCTATAAAACTGATGGTTGTCTGGATGCGATACCATTCTATTTTTACCGTACAACCACAATACCCGAAATTTGGGTAGGGCTTGACTGGAAACTTATATACCTTAGTATGGGTTCCCTCACGGCCAAGGTCTGAGCTGAGGCTTGTGAAGATTGTCCACCTGTGCAGTACCCAAGATGACAGTTGGTCATGGTTGGGAGGCCAAACTCACAGGAGAGGTGCCTATACTAGGGCATGTAATCGAAAGGTTAGGATTGATTATCCGCATACTGAGTATGGTGAATTCGGGATTTGTTCCTGACGGATGTATCGAATGTTGTGGTGAAAGTGTACAATTTCTGGAGAGTGTCAAACTATTCGAATAGCCGCGTCCGCGGTTATGGACAGTTGGAGTGGCCATATTGTTCCCCCGTCAGATGTTTTCAAAATGACTTGTGAAATAAACTGAGACTTTGACTTGACCACAACAGGGTTGTGATATGAAATTCAGATTCCCACTTAGGTGTTATAAAATCTTCAACTAGCATTCTTCGCTTCAGAACTTAGTAGAGGTAAATCTGGCTTTTGCAAAACAACCCTAGAGCTTAGTGTCCTACTACAAAACCCCCTTAACTTGTTAGTATTAGTTTGCAAGTACTTAAAGAGTACTCATGGCTTTGTCCCTGGGTATTCCCGTGGCCAGACTATGAAGAGGAGTACCAGGACGAAGGACTGCAGGAAGGTTACGACAACTAGGATCATCTCCCATCGTCAGCATTGCCTGTGACCCCGAAGATGGAGCTTCGCCTACGCTACCTTTATTATTACGTATTTCCGCTGCTTGAGTTGTATTAAGAACTAGATCATGAGATCCTTATTTGTGTAAGACCTTATGTATGGTTTGTAATGGATGATGTACTGTGGTATCCAAATCTGTTATGTCTTGCAAAAATGGTAATCCTGGGATTGCGATGTATGGCATAACAGGCATCTGGGATTAAAAATCCGGGTGTTGACAAGTTGGTATCAGAGCCATCCTAACCATAGGAGACCCTAGTTAGACTAGACTTTTGAATCAAAAACTTAGTTTCAAAACCAAAGGAAGCAAATATTTACAAAAAATTATTCCCATTCTTATCACTTTGATTCTTTCATGAAAATTCATGTTCCTCAAAAACTCTTGCAAAATACATAAAATTTGACACACTTGATCACTCTACTAACTTACTCATCCTATATTCTTATAGATGGACGTGAAGTACAACAAGTTTTATCAGTTGGGGAATGGAGGAGAGCTCATATTTTGAGCGGGATTTGGACCAGCTTTCAGAACTTCTGGAGCGTCCGCGCCCCGAGTTCTTCGGAGCTCAGCTCAGTGATCAGGAAGGAGAAGATCGGCAATGGCTAGTTGTTGCAAGTATCCAAGGAAAGATTGAACCTCCCACTGCCGAGGGAATTCAGTTCACCTTAAGAGAGAACAACTGGCTCGATGGACTTGCCAGGGCCATGCAGGAAGCTCTTGCCCGTTTGTGTGGGCAGAGTATCAACCAGATCAAGGGTACCCGCTTTGAGTTCTGTCCAAGGCGTGATGCTATGGGACAGCCACTGGAAGCCCCATACCACCACGAGCTGAAGACTCAGTTGGACCACCTTAGCTTCATGATGTACGATCGTCAGCAGGAATTGGACAATTGCCGTGACTACTGCAACCACAAGTCCGCCATCATCAGGACAAAGGATCAGACCATCGCCATGCTAGCGAAGGATCGCAAGTCTCGTCGCCGCCAGCTCGACAAGAAGGAGTGCATCATTGCCTGTCTTCACCACCGTATCTCGGATTTGGAGGAGACCATCCACGAGAGAGACATGTAGTTGGAGGAAAGGGAGAATGCCGGAGAAGATCTTCGTGGAGACCCCTACTCCTATCTCAGCGATGATGATGATTTTCTGGAGGATCAAGCCATGGACTTCTTCACCGATGAGGAGGATTTTGCCTTCATCGATGACGATGAGGATGATGAGGATGTCGATTACACCGACTCCAAGGAGTAGTAGCACTTGAGCACTAGCGTAGTGAGTTGTATTTGGTCCCACTGTATCGTAGTTTCCAGAATGGTTCTTAAAACCATCTGTTTTTCCTTTGTTGTGGTGTGTGTTGTATCGTGTGCTATGAATGAATGAATGAAAAGCAAGTTGCTAAAAAATTCCGAGTCAAGCTTTAAAAACTTTTCAAAGTCCCTGAACCTTAGAAATTTCCCTCTTTTCTCATGATCTATCTCAATATCCAGATGCCTTGCGGAGGAAGTGGTTCATCCCCGGACCCGATATTGCAAATCCTGCAAATGTTGGTTTCTGACCGCGAAGCTGAAAGAGCAGAACATCAAGCCAACCTAGCCACCCTTCAGCAGATAGCTCAGCTGGCCCACAACAATCAAGGCCAAGGAAATCAGGACAACCATGGCTCTAAGCTCAAGAATTTCCAGAACACCAACCCACCTGTTTTCACTAAGTCGGAAGAGCCCCTGGACGCAGATGATTGGCTGCACACCATGGAAAACAACATGGAAGTCGCCGGAGTGGAAGCTAATGAGAAAGTTCTGTTCGCCACCCACTATCTAGCCGGAGATGCAAGAGCATGGTGGAACAGTGTTCGTGCAATGACCGGAGGACAGATGATGACCTGGGAGGAATTCAAGGTCAAGTTCAGCAAAACTCATGTGCCACCGGGTTTGATCAAGAGAATGAGAGATGAATTCAGATAACTGAAGCAAGGAAGGATGACCGTAGTGGAATACCGTGACAAATTCTTGTCGTTAGCTAGGTATACCCCGGATGAGATCGATATTGAAGCCAAGAAGAAAGAGAGATTCCTGAATGGTTTGCATGATGAGATGCAGACTGTGTTAGTCAATATCCCCTTTGTAGATATTGAAGCCCTTGTCAACTCTGCCATTCAGATGGAAGGAAAGATCAACCAAGCCAATGAGAACCGCAAGCGTCGCATGATGCATCAGCCAGGAACCCATCATACCCCAAAGTATCGTCCCAACCCAACTCCAGGATTTGCCCCGAGAACCAACAGACCCCCGATGAACCGTCCGACCTATCCCCACCGTGGAAACCCAAGGCCCGGAGGAAATCACAACAACCCCGGCAACTCTAACAATTTCAACCGTGCACCACCCAAGTTCAACAACAACAATGCTGCCGCCAACACCAACACTGCCCCGAGGACTGGAAGCAATGATGTGCCTGTTGCAGCAAAGGACAAGTCGCAAGTGACTTGTTATGACTGTGGAAATAAGGGTCACTACTCCAATGAGTGCCCCAAGAAGAATGCCGCATCCCCCAATGCAAATGCCCCAGCTCAGCAGCAGCGCCGTGTTCAGCCCGGAAGAAGGTTTGCCCCAGGGAACTCGCTCAACCGCAACGGCCGTATTTTTCTCATGCATGCTGAAGAAGCCCAGGAAGCGCCAGACATCGTGCTGGGTATGTTTTCTGTTAATTCAGTACTCGCTAGAGTGTTGTTTGATTCTGGTGCATCGCATTCATTTGTCACCGAAGAATTTGCATGCACTAGTAAGATTCAACCAACCAAACTGAAGCATGTTATGATTGTTCAAATTCCCGGTTCAACCACCAAAGCTAGGCAAATTTGCAAAGCCGTCCCTATCCGAATCTATGGCATAGATTTTTATGCTAATCTGATAGTACTCGGAACTAAAGGTTTGGAAGTAGTACTAGGAATAGATTGGATGTCCAAACATAAAGGATTAATTGACTGTGCCAAGAAAGCCATAACCATGACCAGTACAGCCGGAATATCAATCGAGCATGTATCTGAAACCTTACCTCGTCAATTCAAGTGCAACAAGAGTATAGCCCAACCTACCATTGACCAAGTCCGGATAGTCTATGAATACCCCGATGTATTTCCAGATGTTTTGCCTGGTATGCCCCCAGATCGGGATATCGAGTTTATCATCGAACTAATCCCCAGAACATGACCCATAGCCCAAAGACCATATAGTATGAACCCGTCTGAACTAGCAGAACTGAAGAGGCAACTAGATGCCATGTTGGAAATTGGATTGATTCAACCAAGTGCGTCATCATGGAGATCACCTGTTTTGTTCGTGGATAAGAAATATGGAGGTAACCGTGTGTGTACGGATTATCGGAAGTTGAATGATGTCACTATCAAGAACATGTACCCATTTCCCAAGATAGAAGATTTGTTTGATCAGTTGACCGGTGCCAAAGTGTTTTCTAAGATTGATCTTAGAACTGGCTATCATCAACTCAAGATTCACGCAGAGGATATTCCAAAGACTGCCTTTACCACCCGATATGGATTATACGAGTATACTATCATGTCTTTTGGATTAACCAATGCCCCCGCTTATTTCATGAATCTCATGAATAAGATTTTTATGGACTTCCTGGATAAGTTTGTCGTTGTTTTCATCGATGACATACTGATTTATTCAAAATCAGAAGAAGAACATGAGCTACACCTAAGGACCATTCTTGGAACCCTTAGAGAGCATCAGTTGTATGCCAAGTTTAGCAAATGTGAATTCTGGTTACAGGAGGTAGGATTCCTCGGTCACATTGTATCAGCCGAAGGAATTGTCATTGACCCTGCAAAGGTGAAAGATGTCGAAGATTGGCAAGCCCCAACCACTCAAACCCAAGTTCGTGCATTTCTTGGATTGGCGGGATACTACCGTAAGTTCGTAGAAGGATTCTCGAGTATTGCCAGACCCATGACCCAATTGCTGAAGAAGGACAAGAAGTTTGAATGGACGGACAAATGTGAAGCGAGTTTTCAAGAACTCAAGAGATGATTGATTTCAGCCCCAATCTTAATCATGCCGGACATCACGAAGCCCTTTGACGTGTATTGTGATGCATCCAAGATCGGTCTCGGATGTGTGCTAATGATAGAAGGAAAAGTTATATCTTATCTATCTCGACAACTGAAACAGCTTGAGCAAAGTTACCCAACACATGACCTCGAACTCGCAGCCGTAGTTCTAGCCCTGAAGACATGGAGGCATTACCTGATGTGAAACCATTGCGAGATTTATTTAGATCACAAGAGCCTGAAGTATATATTCACTCAGAAGGAGCTGAATATGAGACAGAGAAGATGGATTGAGCTAATCAAGGATTACGATCTGGACATTCACTATCACCCCGGTAAAGCCAACGTGGTAGCAGATGACCTTAGCAGATTGCCGTGCCGCTTGAACTCCATGATTTTGAAGGAGCAACCAAGCTTGCACAAAGAGATGGAAGATTTCTGAATGGAATTAGTGGGTGAAGGATTTTTGGCTAGCATATAACTTAAACCCACTTTGATCAGTCAGATCAAAGAGGCACAGAAAGGAAATGCTAGTATCGACGGAATCAAGCGTCGTGTCAGATGCGAACAAAGTACCCGGATTCACGGAAGACGAAGAAGGAGTTCTGTGGTACAAAGGATGCCTTTGTGTACCAGCAGATTCTGAGTTGAAAGAAGTTATCCTGAAGGAAGCTCATGATACTCTTTATTCTATCCACCCCGGAGGAACAAAGATGTATCAAGATTTGAAAGAACAATTTTGGTGGCATAAGATGAAGAGAGAAATCGGAATCTATATCGCCAAGTGTGATATATGTCAGCGAGTCAAGGCGGGACATCAAAGACCCGCTGGATTGTTGCAACCATTGCAAATTCCGGAATGGAAATGGGATTCCATTGGAATGGACTTTATCACCGGATTGCCTACTTCTAGTAGGGGAAATGAATCTATCTGGGTCATAGTGGACAGATTGTCCAAAGTCGCCCATTTCTTACCAGTCAAGACTACATATCAGAGTTCGAAGCTAGCGGAGTTATACATCACTAGAATCGTCAGTTTGCATGGAGTCCCCAAGAACATCGTATCGGATCGAGGAACTCAGTTTACCTCGAGATTCTGGAAGAAAGTCCAAGAAGGTTTAGGAACCCGCCTAGATTTCAGCACAGCTTATCACCCTCAGACCGACGGACAAACGGAGCGAGTCAATCAGATACTCGAAGACATGTTGAGAGCATGTGTGTTAGAGTATGGATCTAAATGGTAAGACTGTCTGCCATTTGCAGAATTTTCATACAACAACAGCTATCAAGCTAGTTTGCAAATGGCCCCATTTGAATTCATGTACGGAAGAAATTGCCGCACCCCTTTGAACTGGTCGAAAGTAGGAGAGAGTAATATTTTTGGACCCGACATCCTACGAGAAGCAGAAGAGAAGGTTCACAAGATTCATGAGCACCTCAAGACAGCCCAGTCAAGGCAGAAGAGTTACGCCGACAAGAGACGTCGAGACCTCGCCTTCAACATTGGAGATTTTGTGTATCAGAAAGTGTCGCCATTGAAGGGAATGCAGCGTTTCCAACTGAAAGGAAAGTTAGCCCCCAGATATATCGGCCCCTTCAATATTCTGAACCATCGAGAAGTGTCGTATAAATTGGAACTACCCGAAGAGATGTCAGCCATGCACAATGTGTTCCATATCTCATTACTTCGCAAGTGCCTCTAAGTTCCGGAGAAGACGAAAGTGTTCAAGAATATTGATCATCGGACCATAGAGATCAACGATGACCTGACCTATCCCGAAGTACCCATCCGGATTTTGGAAGAAGCTTTCAGAACTACCAGAACCCGAAGCATCAAGTTTCTCAAGATTCAGTGGAGCAACCACACAGAAGAGGAAGCTACCTGGGAGCGCGAAGATCACATCAGGACGGAGTTTCCCGATCTCTTCAAATCCTAGGTAATCTTTTTCGTCCTTTTTCAAATCTCGGGATGAGATTTTGTTTAAGTGGGGAAGATTTGTAACATCCCAAAAATATTAAAATTGGATCATCAAACTCTAATCATCAAAATTAGGGTTAACAAAAACTTTTCTAACTAAAAATATGAAAGCATTCATATGTATGTGTATTAAAATTTGGATTCTTTTGAATTGCCATGGTTCTGTGTTTATTTGCTTGTAAAATGATTCTTCGGTGAAATAAACATCATCTAAACAATCCCCAAACGTTTCCCAAAGACAAACAACTCAAAGTGAATAAATTAAGTGAATGGTTCACTTTGGCCAAATTAACTCCCATGCCTACTTTGGCTATCCCTAACTTTTAGAACTTAACAGAAACATGTATGGATCTTTGCACCCCTTGTTAGTACTCATAATAAGGTACCAAGTACCACTTTGTGATCATCCAAAAACATTTAAATGCTTAGTTTAAAAGACAGTTTAAAATTGAATCTATCTCATATGGGAAGATCCCACTATTTCAAAAACCACTCAAATAAGCTCCATTTTCAAAACCCAAGCACCCACAGAATCCTCAACACATGCCTAGCACACCCACCAAAAATCTTTTCAAAATTGAAAACTCAAGTTCTTGCAGCCATTTCATCAAACACTTGGAGACAACAAATCAAATTGGCCAAACTTCACTGTTTTGAGCAGTAATTTGGCTAAGCATTGTTCACCATTGATCACACTTGTCTCCCCTAGTGCTAACCAGTGCCTTGACCACCCCTAGCCCCTACACATCGCACCATGCCATGCCAACCCGAAGGAACCCTTGCCAGCCGACCATGGCTAGCTAGCCAGAGCAAGCACCAAGCCTAAACACCATGTCTAGGACGCACGCCACCGTCCACCGCCACCCCCTGTCCAGCGCTCGAACCCTGCCAACCACTGGACCACACGCCCAAGCCATGCCAAACTTCTCTGAGAGCACCGAGAGCGCGCTAGAGCGCCACCCTCGACACACGCCCACAGACCGCGCGCCGCCCTCGCCGTGTGCACGCGTGATCACCACCACCCCAGCAACCCCTCAAACACGCCCGTTCGCCGCCGCTCGGACCATGCGTGCTGTGCGCCATTAAAACCTCCGTCGGACCCGCTCAGAGCGTCGAAGCGTTCTGACCGATCAGCACCGCCCCACACCTCGCCACCATGTCATTCAGCTTCGCCAGGGAGCACAACACCGTCCCCTACCGTCGCCCACGCCGATAGCCCTCTGTGCCGTCGACTACGACGAGCTCAGCCCGCTCTCGTCGGTCCCCTCTCACCACTATAAATAGAGGTCACCCTCGCTCGATTTCTTCACACCAGTTCACTCCCCTCTCACCCAGAACCACCCCACCTCACTTCCGAAGCAAGGCGAGCAGCGCATCGCTGGAATTTGGCTGGAGCCCGCCGCTGCTGGAGAAGAAGGAATCCATCGATTGGAGCTGCCCTAGGAGGAGCTGTCGGTGCCAGGAGAATCGCCGTCGTCGACTTCGTCATTCTACCCCATCACCGACCCTCGCCTAAGCCCCGATGAGCCTCCCACGACCCCCACTGAGCCGCTAGGGTTCGAGCTCGCCGGTGACATGTTCATCGTCGACGACGACCCTCAGCCGTGGATCTCACTTCTAATCCAACGCACCACATCGCCCCATACCGCTTCGCGTGTTATGAGCCAGCAGCGGGTGGAACCCCCCCTGTCTCACAAGGAGTGACACTGGGCTGGCCCATTAACATCTCCCGCGCAGCCCAACCGTTTGAATTTAGCCTTTTCTATTTTAATTCAAACATAGTTCTGTACATATATTCAAAAATCAACCCAGCTCGATTCAGTGAACCAAATTACATGAAACCAATTTTGTTAGAAAGGTACTAAAATGCGTAATCCAAGCCCGTTGGACTCAAATTATTTGGATCTATAGATCAACCTTGGTAAAAATAACAAGTCAGAAGTTTTTCTGCATTCAAACATTTTTCAAATTTCAATGATAATAGCTTTTGAGTTGATTCCAACTCTCAAAAATCACATTGATCATACCTTTCAGAATATATAAAAACATTTGGATTTACTTACAGAAATAATATTCAAGTAATAAAAGAATGCCACATAGGCATTTCTAGTCACTTTAATTATTTAAAATAAAAAGGTTAAACCTTATTAAATCGTGACACCACTTTAAATCACATTCCCATGGACTGAAATATGTGGTGATGACATGTGTCAACATGATCCCATGTTTGGTTTGGAGAATATTAAATCTTAAGTAGTTTTTCAATGAGTAGAAATTACTTTTCTAAAAATAAATAAATAAGACAAATGCTTTATTCTTGTAAGGTTAGTGATGATGCTAGATCATCTATAGAAACAACTTTGTGTGATGATTGAAAATAGTTAAGTATTGTTTGGTGATTGTGTACCTCGTATTTATTCATAGACGCTAGTATCGACCAAGGATACGAGGAGGAAGGAGGATACTACGAAGAAGAAGCCGAGGAGAACTTCAACCACTGCTCTGCACAAGGCAAGCCTTACTAACCAAGTTGACCTATGCAAGCTAACACTTGCAATTATGAAAGTTAAATAACCTATGCAATGCACTAAGCATGCTTGGTTAGACACATTTGATGATACCCAATCCTAGTTTTACTTGCAAGGCTTTCTACTTTATTTCTTTATCAAAGCTATTTCTTAGAGTTTACTTAAGTGACTTGTAGATTCTAGGAGGATAATTGAAGGTTGCATAAAGAGCATTAAATTTGGCCTAAGCTAGATAATCTTGATGTCATCCTAAGGCATGAGATTGTACTTAGTTAAACTCCACTTGTTTACCACCCCTCATTAGTACTTACCCCCACTTGTAGATGCTAGTGCTAAGCATAAAACTTGATCAACTTTAGATGGGAATACTTGGTGGAAAAATGGTTATGAAAATCTTAGAATGATGAGTCATTCTACTGAGATGTTTTGACATGTGTTTCCGAACACCAGATGATTTTGATGATGAAAATGTTGAGGCATGAGCCTTAGCCCTCTATAAAACTGATGGTTGTCTGGATGCAATACCATTCCAATTGTACCGGACAACCACAATACCCTAATTTGGGTAGGGCTTGACTGGAAACTTATATACCTTAGTATGGGTTCCCTCATGGCCAAGGTCTGAGCTGAGGCTACCTTGTGAAGATTGTCCACCTGTGCAGTACCCAAGATGACAGTTGGTCATGGTTGGGAGGCCAAACTCACAGGAGAGGTGCCTATACTAGGGCATGTAATCGAAAGGTTAGGATTGATTATCCGCATACTGAGTATGGTGAATTCGGGATTTGTTCCTGACGGATGTATCGAATGTTGTGGTGAAAGTGTACAATTTCTGGAGAGTGTCAAACTATTCGAATAGCCGCGTCCGCGGTTATGGACAGTTGGAGTGGCCATATTGTTCCCCCGTCAGATGTTTTCAAAATGACTTGTGAAATAAACTGAGACTTTGACTTGACCACAACAGGGTTGTGATATGAAATTCAGATTCCCACTTAGGTGTTATAAAATCTTCAACTAGCATTCTTCGCTTCAGAACTTAGTAGAGGTAAATCTGGCTTTTGCAAAACAACCCTAGAGCTTAGTGTCCTACTACAAAACCCCCTTAACTTGTTAGTATTAGTTTGCAAGTACTTAAAGAGTACTCATGGCTTTGTCCACAGGTATTCCCGTGGCGGACTATGAAGAGGAGTACCGGAGACGAAGGAATTGCAGGAAGGTTACGACAACTAGGATCATCTCCCATCGTCAGCATTGCCTGTGACCCTGAAGATGGAGCTTCGCCTACGCTACCTTTATTATTACGTATTTCCGCTGCTTGAGTTGTATTAAGAACTGGATCATGAGATCCTTATTTGTGTAAGACCTTATGTATGGTTTGTAATGGATGATGTACTGTGGTATCCAAATCTGTTATGTCTTGCAAAAATGGTAATCCTGGGATTGCGATGTATGGCATAACAGGCATCTGGGATTAAAAATCTGGGTGTTGACAGTATGGCGGTCTATGTATATTGTTGTAATGCCCAATCAAATCTCATAGGATCATGAATGTCTAGTATTGCATTATTATGCCTTGCTCAGTCCTGTCAATTGCCTCGCTGTAATTTGTTTACCCAGCATGTTATGTTATTTATCTTAAGGAGAACACCTCTAGTGAACTGTGGACCCCAGTCCAATCTTTACCATTGTTATATCATCCTCTGTTACCCATTACTTTTTGCAAGCAATCATTACCTTCCACACCATACGTTTAATCCTTTGTTTTCAACAAACCAGTGAGATTGACAACCTCACTGTTCGTTAGGGGCAAAGTCTTGAGTTTGTGTTGTGCAGGTTCCAAGTTATTCGCCGGTTGATGGGGATATGCCTACCGGGGTATACCCAGCAGGACGTTTCCGACCGGCCCAGGAACTGGCGAGTGGGCCTGCAGGACGGCGACTGGATCAAGACCTGGCGTAGATTCAAGCGACTGGAAGCTGAAGGCCCAGGAGAGTAGATAGGCCCAGTCGGATTAGGTTAAACGATTGCCGAAACCTTAACTGATTCGGTTTAGATATGTAAACCCTAGGGGGGTGAGTCTATATAAACCTCCCTAGAGGGCGTGTAGAGGATACGTTCCATCATCCACCCAAGCGACTCGCCGCCTAGCCGTCGAGCTCGCCCCATTGTACTTCCATCATAATACAATCTAGCAGGAGTAGGTCTTTACCCTCCGGGGGGCCGAACCTGGGTAAAACCCTGTGTCTCCGCCCTCATCTCGCACCGCAGATGGCTGGCCGCCCTTGCCCTATGTTCTACTACTCGTTGCCGATTGCAGCATCTGCCATGGTCATTCCCACGGCGATGGCGCCACCGTGGGGCTGGCGGTCGGCGGTGTTCGGCGAGATCCAATCTGCCCATCAACGAGTCGGTCGCCACCGTCCGCATGATAGCGATCGGCAAGATGCTCCAGATCTTGCCGAGCAGCTACGTCCCGGCGGCGCGACCCGTCACGCATAGCATGATCTTGCCAGTTGGCACGATCAGCCTCTTCGTCGGCCTCACCGACGTCATCGTCTCGGAGGACTCGGCTCGCATCCGCGAGTCGCCGCCACGCGACCGGCTCTCCGAGAGCCAGGTCCGCACGATCCACCGCCTCGCCTCTGAGTACAACTCGGCCCACAGCGACGTGGACGAAACCACCGCAGCCGCGAAAGACGCGGCCCTCAACAACGACGCCGACTCGACGACCCCGGCGTCACTCGCTGGATCCATCATCGCGGCTTCACCCGCGGGCTCCATCACCCAGGTCTCCAACGTTGGAGACTTCGAGGATCCCTCCATCCTTGGGATCTTCGACTTCGACTCCGGATCGGAAAACTCCGCCGATCTCCGTGATAGGACGGGTCGCCACGCCATGACCTACATGGCGACTGGCACCGACCCGCCGGAGGATCCCTTCTCCACCCCGATCCCTCCCAACACAACGGCAATGGAGGTCGAGGAACTCCGCCTGAAGCTGGTGGAAGCAGTCCGCAAGGAGCAAGCCGAGCGCGAAATTTTTTGCCTCGAGCAGGTGACGGCGCAGGAGCTGTCATGTTACCACCAGCAGCGAATCAGGTCGCGCTTGAACCCCACCGTCCAAGGGCGCGCCCTGAAATTCGACGACGAGAACGACCCGGCCCGCGTGGCCGAATGCGCGATCTGCGAGAACACGCCACCAGGAGGAAGCGCCCGACCCCCACCAGGGTCGACGGCGAATGGCGCCCCACCTCCACCCAACCGCGCACCCCCTAGGGACCAGCCGCGGATCGTGGTCTCCTCACGGGAGCGAGACGCGAACGGCATCCCACTGTTCTCCACCCCGATGGACAACCTCGTGGCGGGCCGAGCAGCGGCCGACAACATCACGGCCACCGGTGACGGTGCCCTACAGATCCAGTACGTCAAGGCCTTGCTCGCAAAGGCGGTCGAGCAACAAAACGCAGGCGTCGACTCACAGGGCCGGATGTACTCGCGTTCATCGGGCAGTAGAGCGGCCTCAAGCGGCCGTCCATTGGCGGCAAACACCCTCAACTGCCCGCCAGCCGAACCACTGCAGCTCCAACGCCGACCCGCGAACGCGGCACTCTCCACCAACGACCCTAGGCCAGCGACCAACTTTGTCGCCGCCAACGGTCAGCCTGTCGACGCCCGCACCCACATCATCAACAACCTGAGCTGGCGCGCACGCCAGCCCGACGACCTGCGACACACTCTAACCAATCGCGCGGCGAAGTGACGGACCGATGATCGGCGAAAAATACCCGCGAACTTCAAAGCGCCCGAAGGAAATAAGAAATGCGACCCTTCGTGCGACCCCTCCGTGTGGCTGGACACCTACCTCATGGCGATGGGGATCGCCGGCCACACCGACCTGCTAGCCGCCCGCTACCTCCCCCTGATGATGGAGGGAGCGTGCAGGCAGTGGATCAACACTCTCCCCCCGGATAGCATCGACTCCTGGGAAGAGATGCACGATGCCTTCGTCAGGCACTTCGAGGGTTCTTACACCCGCTCCACCACCATCGAGGACCTAGAACGATGCGTCCAGGGACCCCGCGAGTCGACCCGTAGCTGGGTCCAATGGTGGTAAGAACTATGGTACAACGCGGTCGGCATCCACCCAGACACCGCGATCCACTGCTTCAAGACCTCGTGCCGCTACGAGCCCTTGGTCGCCAAGCTCAAATGAGCATACCGCACACTCGACAACGCACCGAACCTCCTTGAGATCACCAAAAGATACGCGGAGGAAGACCCAAACCAGGAAACCGACGACGAGTCGGGAGGTCAACGCCGCACGAACGACAACGACAACGGACGATGGTCCGACCTACGCTACAGCAACACTCGCCTCACCAGCAAGCGCCGCAGTGACGGGCGAGTCGACTTCGTTGCCAACGCTGGGCACGCGCAACACGAGCCCAAGAGCTTCCGCCGCGACAGGGGGCAACGCTGCGACGGCGGCAAATACAAGGCGAAACCAAGGTTCGACCCCGCGGCCCTCCTCAACCAACCTTGTGCGTTTCACAGCAGGGAAGGGAAGCCCGCCACGCACACGACCGCCGACTGCCACTCTCTCAAGGAGATCGAGAAGGCACGACGAGCGCGGGAGGACCCCGACAACAACCCGCCAAACGGCGGAAAATTCGGCAGCGTGGCCAGCTTGCTCCACACCTTCACAGGCTTCAACACGAAGCGCGAGAAGAAGGTCATCGCCCGCGTCGTCGCCGTCAACGCGGTGGCCCAGGTGGACGTTCCCCAGTTCCTCAACTGGTCGGAGCAACCAATCACTTGGAGCCGCCAGGACCACTCGCCGCGCATTGAGTACCCAGGCCGACTCGCCCTGGTAGTCAAGCCCAAGGTGGGAGATTACTGGCTCCCCAAGACATTGATGGATGGCGGCAGCTCCATCAACATCCTGTACCTAGACACCTTCAAGCGACTGCGGCTCCCGCAGTCGATGGTCGAGACGACCTACACCACGTTCCATGGCATCGTCCCTGGTCGGAAGGCGTACCCGATCGACAAGGTCACGCTGCCAGTCACCTTCGGCACACCGGCAAACTTCCGCACCGAGCGGATCGTCTTCGAGCTGGTGCCCCTACCACTGCGTCTTGGGGCGCCAGGCGTTCGCTAAGTTCATGACAGCGCCCCACTACGCGTACAACGCGATGAAGCTCCCTGGGCCGCGCGGCGTCATCACCATCCACTGCAACCCCAACATGGCCCGGTCGAGGCCAAAGGCGAACTTCGCCCGGCTATCGCCATCGGCAGAGGCCAACCACGCCGACGAGCTCACCAATGCAGCGGCGGGTCAACAACGACGACCCCACCATACTCAAGAAGCCCAACTCGGGCGGCAACACCTCAGCCTTCGAGGCAACGCCTTTACCGCACCGTCAAGCTGGTCCCAGGCGACTCCAGCCAGACGGTGACGATCGGGACGGGCATGAGCCCAGCATAGGAAGGCGCGCTCATCGAGTTCCTCTGTGAGAACAGGGACATCTTCGCATGGAAGCCCTCTGACATGCCTGGTGTCCCTAGGGAACTCGCTGAGCACAAACTCAACACCGACCCCAAAGTGCGACCTGTCAAGCAGTCGCTGCGGCCCTTCAATGAAGAGCGCCGCCGAGCCATCACCGAGGAGGTGCAGCGTCTACTCGGTGCAGGCTTCATCCGGCCAATAAAATACTCCAAGTGGCTGGCAAACCCAGTCCTGGTCGAGAAGAAAAATGGGACCTGGAGGATGTGTATCGATTACACAAATTTAAACAGCGCCTGCCCGAAGGAGCAATTCGTCCTCCCGCGGATCGACCAAATAATCGATTCCACCGCGGGCTCGGAGTCGCTGTGTTTCCTCGACGCCTACTCTGGGCACAACCAGATCAAAATGGCTGTCGAGGATGAAGAAAAGACGGCATTCATCATGCCATTCGGAGCCTTCTGCTACACTGCCATGACCTTCGGCCTCAAGAACGCCGGGGAAACCTACCAGCGGTGCATGCAGGAGTGCCTTGCGAGACAAATTGGCTGCAATATCCACGTCTACATCGACGACGTGGTAGTGAAGTCCGCTCGCCAGAGCGACCTACTCGCCGACCTGGCGGAAACATTCGCCAACCTGCGGAAATACAAGATAAAACTAAACCCAGGCAAATGCACCTTCGGTGTACCAGCAGGGCAACTACTGGGATACGTCGTTTCCAAGTGCGGGATCGAGGCGAACCCCACCAAGATCGACACGATCGCTCGACTCGGCAAACCCGAGTGCCTGCGCGACGTCTAGAAGCTGGCCGGGCGTGTCGCGGCTCTCAGTCGCTTCATCCCCCGATTGGGCGAAAAGGCGATGCCCCTATACCGCCTGATGCGCAAGAACCCCACCTTCTAGTGGGACAAGGAGGCGGACGACGCGCTCCGTGACCTCAAGAAGGTGCTACTCGCAGCACCGCTACTCGCCGCCCCCGTCGATAAAGAACCCATGCTGGTCTACGTCGCGGCTTCCGAGCGCGTCGTCAGCGCCGTCATGGTCGTCGAGCGGCCAGAGGAAGGAAAGGAGCGCCCAGTACAGCGACCGGTGTACTATATCAGCGAGGTCCTCACCGAGTCGCGCCAGCGATACCCGCAATACCAGAAACTGGTCTAAGCGGTCTTCAAAGCACAGCGGCGACTGCCGCACTACTTCCAGGAGAACCCGATCACGGTCGTCTCCTCAGCACCGTTGCAGGACATAATCCGCAACCGCGAGGCGACCGGGCGAGTCGCCAAGTGGGCCGTCGAAATTGGCGTCCACAACATCAAGTATGATCCACGCAAAGCGATCAAGTCGCAGACTCTCGCGGACTTCATCGCTGACTGGGAAGAGGCCCAGCAGCCGGAAAAGCTGCCGTACCTCCACTACTGGAGCCTGCACTTCGACGGCTCCAAGAATGCAGACGGAGCAGGGATCGTGCTGACTTCCCCGAAGGGTGACAAGCTCCGCTACGTCCTCTGCCTCGAGTTCACCCCCTGCACCAACAACATGGCCGAGTACGAGGCACTACTCCATGGCATGCGAGCTGCCAAGGAGATGAATGTCAACCACCTACGCTGCTACGGAGACTCCGACCTTGTCGTTGGGCAGGTCGCTGGTACCTGCGACGCCGTCTCCCCCACCATGGCGGCATACCGCCAAGAAGTGGACAAGCTGGGCGGACACTTTGCAGGCTATTCCATCGAGTGGATCGACATGCGAAAAAACGAAGAGGCCGACGCACTCTCTCGTATCGGCTCGGCTCGACTCGCACCACCCGCCGGCATCTTCCTCGACACCATCACCAAGCCTTCCGTCTCTCCCCCAAGGGAGATCGACATCGGAGTCCCGCTGCAACCAGAGGCAGCCCTGGTCGCACTCATCGCCGAGCCAGAAGACTGGACTACACCATACATCGCCTACCTGGAGGGAGGCACCTTACCAGCAGACGAAACAGACGCCCGGATGATAGCGCGTCGCTGCAAATCCTTCGTCATCATCGACGGCGAGCTCCACAAGCGCAGCGTGACCGGCGTGTTCCAGCGCTGCGTCCAACCCGCTGAAGGACGCAAAATCCTCCACGACATCCACTCCGGCGACTGCGGCCACCACGCCGGCGCCCGCTCTCTGGTCACAAAGGCTATGCGACACGGTTTCTACTGGCCCACCGCACACGCAGACGCTATCGACATTGTCCAGCGGTGCGCCGGGTGCCAGAAGTACGCCAACCAGACCCACGTGCCGAGCTCGGCGCTCAAGACAATCCCCATCACCTGGCCGTTCGCCATTTGGGGTATTGGTAGGCCCTTTCAAAAAGGCCCCCTCCGGCTTCACTCACCTCCTGGTCGCGGTCGACAAATTCACAAAGTGGGTGGAGGCCAAGCCAGTCCGGAAATGCGACGGGAAGACCGCCAACAAGTTCCTACGCGAGCTCATATATTGCTACGGGTTCCCAAACAGCATCATCACGGACAACGGCACCAACTTCGCCAAAGGAGCCATGGCCGAGTTTTGCGAAGAGCACCACATCCGACTCGACCTTGCCTCAGTCGCCCACCCGGAGTCCAACGGCTAGGCGGAACGGGCCAACCAGAGCATCCTCCATGGCCTGAAGCCATGGCTCCAAGTACCACTCGAGCGCACCGCCGGGTGCTGGGTCGAGGAGCTACCCTCCGTCATCTGGGGCATCCGCACCTCTGTCAACAAGTCGACATGATTCATCCCCTTCTTCATGGTATACGACGCCGAGGCAGTCATGCCCACCGACCTAGAGCACGACTCGCCAAGGGTTGTCCACTACACAGAGGCTGCAAACGAACTCGCACGCCAGGACGGGGTCGATCAACTCGACGAGGCACGCGACCTAGCTCGCTCCCGCACTGCCATCTACCAGCAAGGACTCCGCCGCTACCATAGCCGGCGAGTGAGGACTCGCACTTTCCAGAAAGGCGACCTGGTGCTTCGCCTCATCCAGGACAAGAAGGGCATGCACAAGCTTTCCCCCCCTTGGGAGGGACCATTCGCCATCGGGCGAGTACTCGGCAACGACGCCTACTACCTCACCGACGTCCGCGGAGACGGGAAACTCGACGTCAAGCGACCGTGGAATGTAAACCTCCTACGGAAGTTCTACTCCTAGAACTCCACACATGTACCCTCCACTAGCTATGAAATAAAACATATTGGTCACCGCAAATTGCGTCTACTCTCCGTGTCTTGTGCCACTCGCACTCGTAATAACAGCGTCAAGCTAACTGCAGAAGTCAACCTCTGGTACAGCGACCGGCACGGCCAAGTAGTGCGTTACGGGGGCACTGGGTTACCCCAGGAATCGTAACGTCCACGAAAAACGCCTACCCGGAGCCCCATTGGAGTCGCCTAGCTCGACTGGCTTAACGAGCCAAGACAACTGCCTTCGCTCCTCACAGCGACCATGATCCTCCGCATCCTCGACACAGCGACTCGAACGGCCAAGTACCACGCTCGGGGACTGGCGACCAGTTCAGCACGAGCGACTAGGGAAAACACCAAGTACGAGAGCGTGCCCAGGACTCGCCATGCGACTGACCCGATGGGTCAGGCAGGAGTGATGTGCTCACTCTAACGCGCCCAGTCCTCACCCACCCTAGAGCTGCGACTAGAACCACCAAGTACCACGCTCGGGGACTCGTCTACCCGACCTCGTTCGTGCAAGGGAAATGGTCAAGTAAAGAGCACTCATGGGAGTCGCCCTGCGACTGGCTTTCCAAGCTCGGGCGAGTCGACCTCAATAACAAAACAACTGACAAAACGTTCAAAACTACAAACACATAACAAACGAGGTAAACCCCATAAAAAGGGCGGACGCGCTCGGGGACTCGTCCAATCAGCAATCAAAATCGCAAGACAATTCACAAAATAACACGAAATTCCATTACAGCAGAACAAAGTCGTTACAAAATACAAGTTGAGCCCAATGGCCAAGTTACTACTAACGCCCCAGGGCACAATGTTTCTATTCCGCAGGCTTCGACGTCGACTCGCCGCCACCCTTGCGGTTGCGAATGAAGGGAGTGTACGGGTTCGACGGGTACGTCGTCAACTCACCCGCCATCACCGCACGAAAGGGTTGCTCGACCTTGAAGTCGGTCGCGGCGCCAGATCATTAGGCGCGACGATGCGTCTCGATAAGGGAGGAGGTCGCCCATCGCCCAGACGCGATCGGAGTATACCGCGGCCCGGTCCGTCAGCTTCAGCACCTCGGCAATCTCCACCGAGCCCGTCGACGAGGGGTAGCCACTCGTCACGCCATCAAGGTCAAAGTCCTCCGGGAAGTGGGCAAGCCCAAGGCTAAGCGCCGTCGCCACCCCGCACCGGAATGCCGACCGCGTCATGAACTCGACGACTGACGGCGCCTTCTCCAGATACTGCCATACTTCGACGAGATCGCTGGGAATCACTTCCGTGGGCGACATCTCTTGAAGATACGCTCGAATGCAAGCCGCAGACAACGTGGCCGAGTCGACCAAAGTGGCCACACACTGCCGTGCGTCATACGACTGCGCCTCCTCCGAACTGTCGATAATCCGACCTGCGAATAGGGGTCGGTAGTAAGTACAACGACGATTTCACAAAGTAGCTACTACAGGCGGAGGCAGGCAAACTTACCAATCAAAGGACGACAGAGGCCCGTGATGAAGCTTTGAAGAGAGGAGAAGTCGTCTTGTAGCCCAGCAACGAGGGCGTCAGAAACCTTACGCTCTTCAGCGGCAGCCGTAACAGCAGCCCTGGCTCGCCCATCCGCTGAACTCGCCTCCGCCTTCGCTTCCTTAAGCTCGCGCTCAAGGTCGGCGATCCGCTTCTCAGCCGAACTCAACGCAGATTGAGCCGCCGTCAGTTCACTCGCCGGGACAAGGCCCTGGCGGACTTCTTCTGCCTTCACAGCGATCACATGGAGTCCCTTGTTCGCCTCTTAGACGACAGCAAGTTCCTTCTCCGCACGACACTTCGCAGCAAGCCGGTCAGCTGATTCACGCTGCAAGCCCTATGCACAAATCAAACAGTTAACAACAACGAAATCCTAAGTGCCCACCCGCTGAAATTCAGCGACTGGACACTCGGGGACTGGAGATCAAAAATCCTAAAGTGCCCACCCGCTGAAGTTCAGCGACTGGACACTCGGGGACTGGAGATCAAAAATCCTAAGTGCCCACCCGCTGAAATTCAGCGACTGGACACTTGGGGACTAGGCGCTACAAATAAAAACAAACACCAAAAGAATCTGACCACTGAAATTCAGTGGCCCGATCCTCGGGGACTGGACATACCTGGATGGCTGCGCCCAGCATGCCATGGAGCTGTAGCGCGTCCACAAATGCGTGAAGAGCCGGAGTGTGCCCGCGACGCTGCTCGACCTCCGTTTCGGCGACCCCGGGTACGCGGCTCGATGGCGTTGTACCACTCGCTGTAGCCGCTTTGGCCATGAAGCGGGGGAAGGTCGCGGTGGATGCTCCAGCACCAAGAGAAGCCGGCTCGGCCATCCCAGGCGAGGAAACATCCTCCTTGGTCTTCAAGGCCGCCTCCATCGCAGGACCACTCGGAGCAACCTTCGTGTCGTCAGACACCGTGACGACATCATCGCCCTTGACCTTCTTGGCACTGTCTGCGGGGGCAGCGACCTCATCAGCCTTCCTCTTCCGTGAGGGGTCCTCCTCGGCGGCGACTGGCGGCACCTTGGCCACGGACGGGTGGCCTATCTTTTTAACTCCAGTCCTGCGAATTGATTACATGAGCAAAATGGTCCGAGTACAACGAAAGGCAAGGCAGGTGAACAAAACTTACTTGGCGACTGGGATGAACCGCAGCCCCATGCGGATGCTGGCCGGCTTCTCCAGTTCGGGGCCCAGTTTCCGACTGAGGCCCATCTCCAAAACGTCATGCGCCCAAGACACGGAAGGCCTCTTCGACGATGAGGCCGCGACAGGAGCCCCTGAGACGACTTCGGCAGGAGCTCTCCTGGGAGGCGAAGCTGCTGCGGCTAGAGCAACCCCCAACCCAGAGACTAGGGCGAATAAGGGGGGAAGCGAGGCCAGAGGTACCTCACTCAGGGCGGCAGTGGCATCCGGTGCTGCTGTCGTCTGCGGTGCTTCATCCCTGGCCAAGCTGGTGGCGTCGGAACTACTCGCCGAATGAGGTGGAGATGCCTGTTTCACCGGCTTCGTCTTCCTCCTTGGTGGAGCCTTTACTTCCTTCTTCTTCTTTTTCGACGGTGTAGCTTCACGACGCGAGGTGTGCTCGGGAAGCTCGTCGTCATCGTCATCGTGACGTTCGAGGCTTCTGCTCGCCTCGAGCTCGCGCTGATGTTGCCCGCGAGTCTTGTGAACCATCGGGGCGGCCTCTTCCCTGGGCTCGTCATCATCATCGTCGTCATCACTCGCGCCGCTCCCGACGCCGCCCTTGGTAGGAGGCGACTCACCCTCGTCTTGGACGGACGAGCTCGAGTTCTCGTCATCCGCGGGTGGGAGCCACCCTTCCACCACTTGATATAACTACAGTAGGCACGAGACAATATCAATATAACCGCGACATCATCAACTGCGACTGCGAATGATAGTGAAAACAGCGACTTACCGTCAGAGCTGGATGCTTCGCGGTGTAGGGGGCGACCCCAGCCTTCGCGTCCAGGTATGCTGCCTGGGTGATCTTCTTCAACGCCAGAACGTAGTCTTCGAGTTTCCACTCGACAAGGCAGGACTTCGTCGAGTCTTCCTTGCCCGTGTACTCGTACATGTAATGGTCGCGGCGGGCCAGGGGAACAAGTCGCCGCCCGAGCCAACAGTTGTACAAGTTGATGGTTTGAAGGCCCTTCTTCTTCAGGCCGCGGATGGTTTGAAGCATCTCGTCCACGACCATCCGCTGGTCTACTGGGAGCTTACCGACCTGGAATCGGCGTGGTTCGGGCCGGTCGATGGAGTACCTTGGGATCACTACCTCGCCGTCTGGAGTCGCCTCGGTGACGCAGAACTAGGACTTCTTCCACTCGCTTGCCGCCTTGGCAGGCAGCATCAGGTCGAAGAAGGAGGCCTTCGACTTCAAGCGAACGTCAGCCACCCGCCAAGATTGGGCGCTGATTCTTCACGACTGATCCTCCCGTGGAACAAATCTTTCCACAGGGGGAAGTAGGGCCTGCAACCCAGGTAGCACTCACAGAACGCCACGAAAATGGCGAGCTGCTAGATGCTGTGCGGGCCCAGGTCCGACGGCTGGATCCCGTAGAAGGCGCAGAAGCGCCGGAAGAAGAGAGACGTGGGGAACCCCAGCCCCCATTCCAGATGGCTGGTGAAGCAAACAACCTCTCCCTCGCGCGGATCTGGAGTCACCTCTCCGGCCGCGGGGATGCGCCACCTGCCGGCGCACAGGATCCCGGCCTCCTTGAAGGATGCCAGTAGCGCCCTGGTGCACTTGGACCTGCCCCATGGTTCGGTGGGGGGGGGGCATTGGCTGAAAGGATCGCGGAGGTCGAACGTTTCTGGATCGATTGGATCGCGACACAGGGGAAAACGGAGGTGGGCGAAATCGGAGGAAAGACGAAGGAGTGTCTTCCCGATCGCCTACCATTTCCCTTATATAGCGGTTGCTACCCGCCAATTTCGGGGGCCGTTACTACGCGGTGATTACGCCGAAAGTTACCGTTGGATTACCCCCAACGGCTAGTTTGACCTAATCTAACGGTCCAACTTCGTCCATTCGACCGATTCGATCACTACAAGGATCGAATTGAGCATTTCGCCGATTCGCAAGCGGCTGCGACCGATGACACCGTCATTGCGACTAGAATAACTGGTTTTTCCTTTATTCAGGAGTCCGCCGCCGATTCGACTGGGCGTTCGCATTGGAACTGTATACTCCGACTGCCAACGAACACCTGCGACCAATCAACGACGGCCTCGGGGACTACTGATGGGGATATGCCTACCGGGGTATACCCAGCAGGACGTTTCCGATCGGCCCAGGAACTGGCGAGTGGGCCTACAGGACGGCGACTGGATCAAGACATTGCGTAGATTCAAGCGACTGGAAGCTGAAGGCCCAGGATAGTAGATAGGCCCAGTCGGATTAGGTTAAACGATTGCCGAAACCTTAACTGATTCGGTTGAGATATGTAAACCCTAGGGGGGTGAGTCTATATAAACCTCCCTAGAGGGCGTGTAGAGGATACGTTCCATCATCCACCCAAGCGACTCGCCGCCTAGCCGTCGAGCTCGCCCCATTGTACTTCCATCATAATACAATCTAGCAGGAGTAGGTCTTTACCCTCCGGGGGGCCGAACCTGGGTAAAACCCTGTGTCTCCGCCCTCATCTCACACTGCAGATGGCTGGCCGCCCTTGCCCTATGTTCTACTACTCACTGCCGATTGCAGCATCTGCCATGGTCATTCCCACGACACCGGCCGTGGGTCGTTGGTGGAGAGTGCCACGTTCGCGTGTCGGTGTTGGAGCTGGAGGGGCTCGGGTGGTGGGCAGTTGAGGGTATTCGCCGCCATGGGCGGCGGCCTGGCGCCCTCTTTGATGAACACGAGTACATCCGACCCTATGAGTCGGCGCCCGCGTTTTGTTGCTCAACTGCTTTGGCGAGTAGAGCCTTGGCATACTGGATCTGCAGGGCGCCTTCCCCGGTGACTTAGATGTTGTCGACTGCTGCTCGGCTCACGACGATGTTGTCCATTGGGGTGGAGAACAGGGGGAGGCCGTTCGCGTCTCGCTCTCATGAGGAGACCATGATCCTTGGTTGGTCCCTGGGGGGCGCGTGGTTGGGTGATGGTGGGGCGCCGTTGGCCGTCGCCCCTGAAGTCGGCGCTTCCTCCCGGGCGCGTTCGCAGAATCGCGCCGCGCCCACGCAAGCGGGTCGTTCGTTCTCATCGTCGAAGTTCAGGGCGTGCCCCTGGACGGTAGGGTTCAGGCGCGACCCGATTCGGAGTTGGTGGTAGCGCGACAGCTCCTGCGCTGTCACCTGCTCGAGGCGAAAATTTTCGCGCTCGGCTTGTTCCTTGCGGACTGCCTCCGCCAGCCGCAGGCGGAGTTCCTCGACCTCCGTTGCCGTCGCGTTTGGCAGGATCGGCGTGGAGAAGGGGTCTTCCGGGGGGTCGACGCCAGTCGCCATGTAGGTCGCGGCGTGGCGACCGGTTCCGTCGTGGAGGTCGGCGGAGTTCTCCGACCCGGAGTCGAAGTCGAAGATCCCAAGGATGGAAGGGTCCTCAAAATATCCGACATTGGAGACCTGGGTGATGGAGCCTGCGGGCGATAAGGCGACAATGGATCCGGCAGCCGACGCCGGGGTCGCCGAATCGGCGTCATCGTTGAGGGCCTCGTCGTCCGCGGCCGTGATGGTTTTGGCCACGTTGCTGTGGGCCGAGTCGTACTCGGAGGCGAGGCGGTGAATCGTGCGGACCTGGCTCTCAGAGAGCCGGTCGCATGGCGGCGACTCGCGGATGTGAGCCGAGTCCTCCGAGACAAT
This sequence comes from Avena insularis, assembly GCA_023614405.1. Lineage (NCBI taxonomy): Eukaryota > Viridiplantae > Streptophyta > Magnoliopsida > Poales > Poaceae > Avena > Avena insularis. Next base: position 214,743,689 of record CM042685.1, on the reverse strand, counting down.
GACGTCGGTGAGACCGACGAAGAGGCTGATCGTGCCGACTGGCAGAATCATGCTATGTGTGATGGGTCATGCCACCGGGACGTAGCTGCTCGGCAAGATCTGGAGCATCTCGCCGATCACGATCATGCGGCCGGTGGCGATCTACTCGTTGATGGGCAGATTGGATCTCGCCGCAGAACACCGGCCAGACCGGCCAGGCCCCATGGTGGGCGCCACTGTCGTGGGAATGACCACGGCAGATGCTGCAATCGACAGCGAGTAGTAGAACATGGGGCAAGGGCGGCCAGCCATCTGCGGTGCGAGATGAGGGCGGAGACGCAAGGGTTTACCCAGGTTCGGCCCCCCAGAGGGTAAAGACCTACTCTTGCTAGATTGTATTATGGTGAGAGTACAAGGGGGCGAGCTCGACGACTAGGCGGCGAGTCACTTGGGTGTATGATGGAACGTATCCTCTATGCGTACCCTAGGGAGGTTTATATAAGCTCACCTCGCTAGGGTTTAAAGATTATAACCGAATTAGTTAAGGATTCGTAGGTTCTTTGACCTAGTCCGACTAGGCCTAGCTATGCTTCTAGGCCTCCAGCTTCCAGTCGCCTGAATCCTCGCCAAGTCTCGATCCACTCGCCGTCCTACAGGCCCACTCGCTGGCGGCTTGGGCCAATAGGAAACATCCTGCTGGGATACCCCGGTAGGCATATCCCCATTAATAGAACAAGCATGAAAGCTCACACAACCTGACACCTATAGCGGAAAAATACTCAAGATACAATCTACCAATCACAAATCTAATTGGACAAGCGGAGGAGGCACATACCAAGGAGCAATCCCTCCAAAAAATCAGCAGCAAAGATGGTCTAAGCAAGGAGATCGAAAATCAGGAGAAAGAACAGCAAGAACTCGAGCTTGAGAAAGTTTTCCGGTGTTTTTTGGGAGAGAGAAATAAGATGGCTAGGAGGAGGCACCTTGAAGGGACCCAGGTGGGCCACACCCCAGCTAGGCGCCACCTGGGGGCTGGCCGCGTCCACCAGGGGTGTGCTGGCCTGGGGTGCCCCCTGGGTCACTCCAGGTGTCCCTCTGCGCCTTTTTTCGAGGAAAAAATTATTTTGAATTTTCTGGGATTTTTCGGGAAACTTTATTTTTAGCCTATTTTCAGGGTATGAAAATTGATTTTCTCGCAGAAAAGACTTTTTTAGAAGAAGCAAAAAGGCAAACGAAAACCAAACTACAGAAGTTCTAAAACACTCTAACAAGCAAACAACTACCAAACCTAAAGCTAACAAGAGAAAGAGCAAAGACTAGGAAGGAGAAAAGTAAAAGTGAGCAAAAATAACCAAAGTGAAAACATTGTTTTGTTCATTAAAATCCTTTTGTTAACAAGGTTAATCAAGTCTTGTTAGCAAAAAAAATCTTATATGAGACAAAACTTTGTATTCCACCAAGTGATTATGTTACCTCAAGCTTGATAGCAATGGTCCCAATCATAATAGTTTCAAAATTTTCTTGTGGAATGGGACAATATATTTCTCCAACCTTGATGCTCTCAACATTTTCAATGGAGTTCAGGCAATATCTTTTATCAACCTTCTTGGGGAAATAGACAAAATGCTCTTTGTCATTAATATTAAAAGTTACTTTTCCTTGATTACAATTGATGACGGCACCTACAGTATTGAGAAAAGGTCTCCCAAGGATAATGGACATATTATCATCTTCAGGCATTTCAAGCACAACAAAATCAGTTAAAACTAAGAAATTATGAGCCACTCAAGCAGAAACATCCTCACATATACCAACAGGAATAGTAGTTAACTTATCAGCCATTTGCAAAGATATATCAGTTGGTATCAACTTTTCTAGCTAGAGTCTCTTGTAGAGAGAAAAAGGCATAACACTAACTCCAGTTCCCAAATCACATAAAGTAGTTCTAACATAATTATTCTTAATAGAGCAAGGAATAGTTGGTATACCTAGATCACCAAGTTTCTTTGGAACCTTACCATTGAAGGAGTAATTAGCAAGCAAAGTAGAAATTTACTCATTAGGAATCTTCCTTTTATTAGAGACAATATCCTTCATATACTTTGAATAAGGAGGAAACTTAATAGCATCAATCAAAGGAATTTCCAAAAATAAAGGTTTCATCCACTCACAAAACTTGTTGTAGTGTTCTTCCTCCTTTGACTTGTGTTTCTTACCTGGAAAATGCATAGGTTTCTACACCCAAGGTTCTCTCTCTTTACCATGTTTATTAGCAATAAAACCTTCCTTAGTGTACCTAGTGTTCTTAGTGTGCTTCTCGGGTTCTTCCTCAACTTCCTCCTTATTAGGAGCATCATTTTTATCATTACCACTCTCAGTTTCAGCAGCAGAGAGTGATATACTATTAGGATCTACAGAAAGTTCAATGGGCTCCTCAACTATTTTATGTTTCTTTTTCTTTATCTTACGAGGACTACCACTATCAACTTGTTGAGAATCCTGCTCAACTCTTTTGGGGTGTCCTTTAGGATATAAAGGATCTTTAGTAGCTATACCACTCCTAGTTCTAATTCCATAAGCATGTTTATATCCTAAGGCATTAACTAGCATATCCTTTTGCACCTTAACAGTTGATCAATTTTAGTTTGAACCATTTGAAAGTGTTTACAAAGAATTTTAATATCATTAGAAGTTCTTTCCACAATATCTTTCAACTCTTTAATAGCTCTAGAGTTTTCCAATAAATGATTCTAAACTTGTTTATTAAAATTACCTTGTTTAACAATAAAAATGTCAAGTTCCTCTAAACATTGATCAGGAGGCTTACCATAAGGAATATCACCTTCATCAAAGTGTTGGAGAGAGTGTACCTCAATAGTAGATGAGTGGGGAATTGGCTTACATAATTCTTCTATAGGAGGTAGATTCTTCACATCTTCAGCTCTAATAATTTCTCCTTTAGACATTTCTTAGCTTCCTTCATCACTTCATCATTTAAAGCAATAACTCCTCTCTTCTTTGGTGTTGGTATTGGATCTGGTTCAGGCACAACTGGTTTAGGAGTAATATGCTCAGGTGTATTTAGCTCAGTTGAAGTCCAATCATCATAATTGTTGCTTATTTTAGCCATTACTTCTTCAGCATCTGTAGGAGTTATTTTCCTAAAAACAAAATCAGCAAAGCTATCTAGGTATGTCCTAGAATCATCAGTTAGTCCATTATAATAAATATCAAGAAGCTCATTTTTAGGCAATAGACATCCAGGATGTGCATGTGATGGCGCCCAGTACTTGTCACGGGACGCTTCATTGGAAACCCCAAGAGCAAGTTATGATGAGCACAACAACAAGTTTTCCCTCAGTAAGAAACCGAGGTTATCAAACCAGTAGGAGGAAGGAAACGTCTCAAAGGTGTTGCAAGCAACGTGGAAACCTACACAACACAAACTCAAGACTTTGCCCCAACGAATCAGTGAGGTTGTCAAGATCACCGGTTTGCTGTAACAAAGGATTAACTGTATGTCATGGAAGGTGATGATGGTTTGCAGCAAGCAAACAGTAACAATGGAAGATGTATCAATGGTAAAGATTGGACCGGGGTCCATAGTTCACTAGAGGTGCTCTCCTTAGATAAACAACATGGCATGAAGGGTAAACAAATTACAGCAGGGCAATTGACAGCAACTGAGCAAGACATAACAATGTAATACTATAAAAAAAGATCCTATGAGATTCGATTGGGCAATACAACAAGATACATAGACCGCCATCCAACTGCATCTATTATTAGAAGTCCACCTTCAGGTTATCATCCGAACTCCTTCGAGTATTAAGTTGCAAGCAACAGACAACTGCTTTAAGCAAAGTGTGTAAGGTAAACAACCCACTTGCTCCATGAACAAGAGATCATTGTTTTCTCCCTAGTGGCAACAACACATCTACAACCAAAGAGATTTCTGTCACTTCCCTTGGAAACTAGAGGCATGAACCCACTATCGAGCATAAATACCCCCTCTTGGAGTCACTAGCAACTACTCGGCCAAGATAGCTACTAATAACGGAGATCATGCAATATCACAAACAACACAGACATGATAGAATCATATAGACAAAACCATTAATCAATCTGACATAATAATCTCAATATCCATCGGATCCCCGCAAACACAACATGCATGATTACAAATAGATTAGATCTTGATCATGAACGGAGCTCACAAGATCTATACATGAAAGCACAAGGAGGAGATACAACCATCTAGCTACTACATGGACCCATAGTCCAAGGTGGAACTATTCACGCATCATACTGGAGAAGAAGGCCTTCGGGATGATCTCCCCTCTGGCAGGATGCCGGGAAGAACTTCAGATCCCCTCGATCTAGGGACGATGGTGGTGGCGGATACAGACGGTTTCGTGGAGTTTTGATCGGGTTCCTAGGGTTTCTGCATCGGTGGCTTCTTATAGGCGAAGAGGCGAGGTACCAGGGTGCGGTCCACCCTTGCCCAGCCGGCCAGCGGGAGGTGTGGCCACCCCGTGGCGCCCCTCCGTCTCTCCTCTGGACTTTGTGTCACCCACGGTAAAATATTGACTTTGGATTTTGTCCCGTCCAATTCCGAGAATATTGATTTTTTTCCTTTCTAGAACCAAAAACAGAAGAAAACATGCAACTAGCACTGTGGAAACTTGTTAATAGGTTAGTTCCAGAAAACATATAAAAACACCTCAAAGTGTAGACAAAGCAAAGCAAAGTAGATACTAAACAAGCATGGAACATAAAAAATTATAGATACGTTTCCGACGTATCAAACATCCCCAACCTTAACTCCTGCTCGTCCTCGAGTAGGTAAGTGATAAAAGAATAATTTTTGAGGTGACATGCACCTTCACAATAAAGATCAAACCATTTGCAAGAATTGAAAGCTAGGATCAAAGAACTTTAAATATGTGCATGAAAGATGGAGTTCTAACAATAAGACAAAGTAACTATGCATGCAACATGAAATGCTACAAACAAAGATCATGAATAACATGCATTGAAAAACGTTTATTTGTTTCACATACAAAAAACATGGCATAGTGGCAATCAGCTTGTCCCTCATAGACTAGCAAATAGATGCATAGGACACCTTCAAAGTTCATAAGAGTGACTAGATACAAATAGCACAAGAACAAGCAATATCACAATATGCATCAATGAATAAGCTTTGGGTCACTACACATAGAACTAAGAATGGCAACTATGCTCTCTTAATAGTGCCTAAAGGTAGAATGTGGAGACTCAATATAGTAGTGGAAGAAAGGTCCTTCATAAAGGGAATCAGGGATTTCAAGTTTCAAAAAGAGCTTCCAAAAATTATGGTACTTGTTAGCTTTTAACCCTCATTGCCTCTATCATAAGCATCTTGAAGTGATTAAGGTTAAAGTGAACAAACTATAGAGTATATGCTTGACAAAGTATAAGTTGGCAATATCAAGTCCCTTGAATACGATGGCCACATCTCATGCTACTCAACTTTAGTCACCTGTAATTTCTTTTCATTGTAAGTACATGCGTATCATAGAGAACCGCCAACAGGGTACCCCTTGAACATGGTACATGAGCTATCCCATAACCAAATTGACAAGGCAAGCAGACAATGAGCATCTCAGCGATCTTTTTATTTACTATATGCATAGCTTTTTATTGAGGATGCTTCACAGATAGCTCACTATGGTGATGCTGCATGTTTCCACCATGATTAGGCATGGCTTAGGCTAGCGGCCCAGGTGTTTCTCTAACACAAAATACATAACTCCATGGACTTACAAGCTCCCTTTTTATTTCACACCGGTGACATCCATAGACAAAAGAGCATGATATCAACTGAGTACAAAGTAGAAGTGCAATGTTGAAAACGTTCCCCATGACAGCATGGTTCTGCTAATTCCAACGTATAAGTGCAAGCATATACAACATAGACGACACAATGTTTCAAGTTTATTAGGGGCAAAGAATATAAAGTGTGCCATCAAGTTCGTGAGGTCTTTAATCACTAACTTTTCACATAACAAAATAGTATGTAATTCGAAGATAGCTGAAAACAAGAATATACTTGGAATGGTGTAACAGACCATGTATAGGAGTTTATAGTGGACACTTTGTAATAACTTGGTTTCTTGGGAGTTGGAAGCATGAGTAGAGCTTACTCATACAAGTGGAGGCTAGCAAAAGACTGGGAGCAACCAACTAAGAGAGCAATAGTGGCCATAATCATGCAGAGCGACAAAACATTACTAATCAAAGCATAGAGTGGTACTACAAGTCAAGGACTAAATGATCATATACGCTATGGTGACTTTGTCATAGTCATAACATGGTGTGATCATGTGCCAAGTCAACCCAAACAAAGCATCAAAGGAGAAAACCACAATACTATGCTTTTGTATGCTAAAACAACGCATAATTTCTTCAAGGCACACTAAGCAATCCCAATTGTTTGGAACAAGACATGCTACAGTAATAATCACTAAGCATAAGGTCAAAACAATACCTAGCATGTCATGCCAAAGTCTAAGTCACAGTCAATGCAAGCTCCTCTTGCACTTCCAAGCAAGAACTTTCTACTCCTTTCCAACACCAATCAACTTATTTGAAGCAACACGACGAGAACGGGGGTCAAAACTACTTTATTCAAGCAAACTAAACAAACTAAGCAAAGCAAACAAAAACTAAGACGCTCCAAGAACAACACAACAGTGCATGAAAAACGAAGTGTCTAGACAGACCTGAGCTTTTTATTGATGAAGAAGGGGATGCCTTGGGCATCCCCAAGCTTTGACGCTTGTACCTCTTGGATATCTCTTGGGTGACACCATGGTGGCATCCCCAAGCTTGAGCTTTTGTCCATTCTTTATCTCATTACATCATTCTCTCTCTACACCTGAAATTTTTCCTTCATACAAAACTGCACACAATCTTCATTATAGTGTATTCAAAAGATAATAGACCTTTGAGTTTAGCTTTGGAACAGAAAAAATTTCACTAAAAACACAAGATACTGAAGCAACTTCCTTTAAAAAGCTCAATTCCCCAAAAGAGAACTCAAAAAGAAATCGATAAGAAGCAAATGCAAATAATGGCAGAAATCTGTCAAAACAGACTAGCAGGTAGAAACCAATTTTTCGAAAATCTTATGTTGATCAAATCAAAAAGTGTTGAAGTAACTAAAGTTATCTAACATTCTGGGGGATTTATTCGTAAAATATCAGCTCAATCCGAGTTACATAGACTCCTCACGAATTTTTATGGTGGAGGATAGAAATATGTTTCGGGACAACAACTATCCAAATCTTACTTCCCTCTCATTAGTGGCCATTCTTGGCACAAAAAGCAAACAAAAAGGATAAGAAGAGGTCATTACTGAAGTAATAACTTCGAAGACTCAAGGAAACTCTTGGGTTATCTCCCAACAAGTACTTTTCTTTAACGCCTTAAAGTTAGGCATGATAGTTTGAGAAGATGCTCAGATAAGAAATATGAATTAAAGTAAAGAGAGAGAGCATCAAGAAGCAAATTCAAAACACATTTAAGTCTAAATCACTTCCTATGCATGGGAATCTTGTTAGAAAATAAATTCACAAAAAACAAAGTGACATGCATAGGAAGATAAAACAAGAGTAACTTCAAAACTTTCAGCACATAGAGAGGTGTTTCAGTACCATGAAAACTTCTAAAACCATATTTTCCTCTCTAATAATAATTTTCAGTAGCCTCATGAATAAACTCAACAATATATCTATCACATAAAGCATACTTTTCATGATCTACAAACACATAATTTCTATCAAGATCAAAAATAGTGGGATTAAAACGTTCAAACCCACTTTTAACAATTTTGTAACAAGAAGACTGATCATTCAATATAGGACCATCATCTAGAACTTTATCATAAATATTTTCTAAGAAAAACTCTTTAGTACCATGCATTTCAAAGTTAGACACAAATATAGGATTTTCATTGATAACAGGAGCATAACTATTATCACAAGTTTTACCCATAGTAGATATTTCAAAAGAATCCACAGGAACATAATATTCATGCTCCTTTGGTAAGCATGGGGGACAACCAAATAATGTAAGAGGTAAAGAGTTACTCTCATTAGGAGGTATACATGGGTAGATCCATTCTTCCTCCTCTAGACCATCACTCTCCTCCTCTTTTTCATCTAATGAGCTTTCAGTTTCAGCAATTTCTTCTTCCATAGGCTCCTACAAGGCATTAGTATCTTCCATTTGTGAAAAGCACCTATTAAAATATTCAAGAATATAGCCATTTTCTTCCTTGTAATTATCAAAGAAAAATTTAAGTATCTCATAAACCTCATATTCATAAGGTGCATCATCAGTATTTTCAAGCAAACTGGCAAGTTCAAATGCACCCTTAAAAGCAATAAATTCTTCAATTTGTTCCACATCATAAAAGTCATAATTTCCTTTAACATAAGAAGATATGGTAACATTATCATTATACTCACATTGAAAAGGTAGGTGTTTATACCTCCTACAGCAACAAGATTTATCAAAGCAATAAGTAACATTATAAGTAGAGTACACCTCTCTAGCAATAGTATTCAATTTATCAATTTGTTCCCATAAGTGTTTCCCTTTTTGTGACAAATAGTGTTCCTTATAATAATACTTTTCTTCTTCTGTGAACCCACCTTGCCAATAAGAACTAGTTTGAAAGAAACCATCCATTGATAGAAAGCATGACAAAACAAGGCAATAACAGACCAGCAACTAGAGCAGGAACTAATTTCTTTTGTGTTTTTGAAAAGAGAAATCAAACCAAACTAAACTAATTTTTTGGAGTTTTTGATAAAAAGAGGCAAACAAAACCAAGCAAAAGAAACTAAGCAAACTAAAAACAAAGTAAAGAGGAAGGAAGCGGAGTACTCCCCTTGTGAAGACGTCCTTAGCCTCCCCGGCAACAGCGCCAGAAAAAGGCTTGATGGCGCCCAGTACTTGTCATGGGACGCTTCGTTGGAAACCCCAAGAGCAAGGTATGACGAGCACATCAGCAAGTTTTCCTTCAGTAATAAACCAATGTTATCGAACCAGTAGGAGGAAGGAAACGTCTCAAAGGTGTTGCAAGCAACATGGAAACATGCACAACACAAACTCAAGACTTTGCCCCCAACGAATCAGTGAAGTTGTCCAGCTCACCGGTTTGCTGTAACAAAGGATTAACTGTATGGTGTGGAAGGTGATGATGGTTTGCAGCAAGTAAATACTAACAGTGGAAGATGTATCAATGGTAAAGATTGGACCGGGGTCCATAGTTCACTAGAGGTGCTCTCCTTAGATAAACAACATGGCATGAAGGGTAAACAAATTACAGCAGGGCAATTGACAGCAACTGAGCAAGACATAACAATGTAATACTATAAAAAAAGATCCTATGAGATTCGATTGGGCAATACAACAAGATACATAGACCACCATACAACTGCATCTATGACTAGAAGTCCATCTTTAGGTTATCATCCAAACCCCCTCCAGTATTAAGTTCAAGCAACAGACAACTGCTTTAAGCAAAGTGTGTAAGGTAAACAATCCACTTTCTCCATGAACAAGAGACCGTTGTTTTCTCCCTAGTGGCAACATCACATCTACAACCGAAGATATTTCTGTCACTTAAACTAGAGGCATGAACCCACTATCGAGCATAAATACCCCCTCTTGGAGTCACTAGCAACTACTCGGCCAAGATAGCTACTAACAACGGAGAGCATGCAATATCACAAACAACACACACATGATAGAATCATATAGACAAAACCATTAATCAATCTGACATAATAATCTCAATATCCATCGGATCCCCGCAAACACAACACACATGATTAAAAATAGATTAGATCTTGATCATGAACGGAGCTCACAAGATCTATACATGAAAGCACAAGGAGGAGATACAACCATCTAGCTACTACATGGACCCATAGTCCAAGGTGGAACTACTCACGCATCATACCGGAGAAGAAGGCCTCCGGGATGATCTCCCCTCTGGCAGGGTGCCAGGAAGAACTTCAGATCCCCCGATCTAGGGACGATGGTGGCGGCGGCTACAGACGGTTTTGTGGAGTTTTGATTGGGTTCCTAGGGTTTCTGCATCAGGGGCTTCTTATAGGCGAAGAGGCGAGGCAGGGAGGTGCCCGGGGGGCCCACACCCTGCCTAGACATGGGCCAGGCTTGGCCGCGCCTGGGGGGTGTGGCCACCCCGTGGTGCCCCTCCGTCTCTCCTATGGATTTCGTGTCGCCCATGGTAAAATATTGACTTTGGCTTTTGTCCCGTCCAATTCCGAGAATATTGATTTTCTGCCTTTCTGGAACCAAAAAGTAAGAAAAGCAGTAACCGCACTATGGCAACTTGTTAATAGGTTAGTTCCAGAAAACATATAAAAACACCTCAAAGTGTAGACAAAGCAAAGCAAAGTAGATACTAAACAAGCATGGAACATCAAAAAATATAGATACATTTCCGACGTATCAGCATGAATCAAGGCACCGAACCTTGTCCATGACTCAGGCAATTTCTCTTCTTCTCCCTGTTTAAAATCAAAAAGTCTCTGCAAAGCAGCATGTCTAACACTAGGAGGAAAATATTTCTGGAAGAAAGAAGAAATCAAACAATCAGGGCTGTCAATGGAACCAGGAGGTAATCTATTAAACCAAGCCCTAGCTTCCCCTTTTAGTGAAAAAGGGAAGATCTTAGTAACAAAGTACTTGTGCATCTTAAAATCATCAGAGAATAAAGCACTCATAGTAGAAATCTCATTCATATGAGCCACAACACTCTCATTTTCAGTCCCACAAAAAGGTTCTTTCTCAACAATGTCTAAATAGGATAAATCAAGAGAGAAATCATAATATTTATCTTTAATATCTGTGGGAGAAGTGGCAAACTTAGGATCAGAGGACATCTTGGGAATAATGGTGCTTCTCGCTAGGAGACTCTTAATAGACCTAGTACCATGTGTGTTTTGGCACTCTTCAATAAATTCATCAGTAAACTCAATGTAACCATCATTAATATCATATCTCTCTAGACTTAGGTGAGCCAACAGGTGTAACAATGTCTTTACTAGGAGTTTCAGTATTTCCTAGACTAGCCATAGAAGCATCTAGGAAAGGACCTAATGAACCACTCACATAAAACACAGTAGAGGTAACATCATGAGTATCAAAAGCCGTTTCAAACTCAGCAGTTGTAGAAGTGTGTGTAGCATGTGTATGTGGTGGTGGTGTAACACGCTTACTTATAACAGACGGTGAATCAAGAGCAGCAGAGGTGTTTAGGACTGTACCTATTCTTGTAGTGGATGGTAAAATAGGAAACTTTCCATCACGAGACTTACCCATGATGAAAGGAGTAGCATTCAATAGTAATAGATCCAAGTGAACTTACAAATAAATCTATGCTCCCCGGCAACGGCGCTAGAAAATAGTCTTGATGACCCACAAGTATAGGGGATCGCAACAGTCTTCACGGGTAGTATTACCCAATTTATTGATTCGACACAAGGGGAGCCAAAGAATACTTGGAAGCCTTAACAACTGAGTTGTCAGTTCAACTGCACCTAGAAATAGTTCTTGCTCATAGAAGTTTATCAGTAGAAACAACAAAGCAACAACAGTAGTAAAACATGAGCAATAGTAACACTAACAGTAACAATAGGATTTGAGTGCGGTAGGCATAGGGATGGATGGACGGGCGTTGCATGGACGAGTCTAAACACGTAACTTCAATATCTAGGGCATTGCAGATAAATAAGAATAAGCATCCAAGTACTAAACAATCCCAGGCATGTGCTTCATATATAAACATACGTGCTCGCAATGAGAACTTGCACAACACCTTCTGTCCAGCCAGCTCGTTGCAGCGGGGCCTCAAGGGAACTACTGGCAATTAAGGTGCTCCTTTTAATAGAGAACTGGAGCAAAGCATTAACACTCCATGAACACATGTGATCCTCACATCACATGCATCCCCTTCGGTTGTCCCAATTTCTGTCACTTTGGGGCCTTTGGATTCGGACAATGATATGTGTACACAACTTGCAGATAAGACCACAAAAAATATTATCATAATGATTCAATAGTAAGTTCAGATATGAGATCATGGCACTTGGGCCCTAGTGACAAGCATTAAGCACAACAAGTTGCAACAAAGTCAAATAGCACTAATAGAGATACTAGGTACTATGCCCTAACCAACTTATTCGATTACATGATAGAACTCATCCAATCCCTACCATCCCCATAGCCTACTGCGGGGGATTACTCACTCATGGATGAGGGAAACATTGATGGTCGATGGAGAGGCGTTGGTGATGATGATGGCGATGATCCTCTCCAAATTCCCCGTCCCGGCAGAGTGCCAGAATGGAGTTTCTCGATCCGAATCTTGGTTTCTGGTGGTGGCGGCACAGCGAAACTCTTTCTGGAAAAACGTCAAACCCCCCTGAGTTTTTAGGTCAGAAGGCATCTTATATGCGAAGAGGTAGGCCGAGGGGGTGCCTGGGGTGGCTGCACCCCCCTAGGCGTGGCAGGCCTGGCCGCTGGCAGGTGTGCCCCCGTGCCTCCACTCAAATCCTACTGGATCCGTGGATCTTCTCGTGAAATAGGATTTTGGCATATTTTCTGGGATTTTTCCTAATAGTTGATTTTCTACACAAAAACTAGACACCAAGGTAATTCTGCTGAAAACAGCGTTAGACTGTGTTAGTTGTGTCCAAATCACACAAGTTTAGAGGAGAAACAATAGCAGAAGTGTTCGGGAAAGTAGATACGTTTTGGACGTATCAAGGGGTGCCCCGATAGAGGAGCGTGCTCTGCTCGGTGGCTACGGCGGCATGTTCTCGACGACAGCGAAGCTTTCTTCCTCGGCGGTGGCAGAGCTTTCTTCGTTGGCAGCGGTATGATTTCGCAACCCCAGTCCTCATCCTGTCCTCGCTGCTTAATTTGGGGATCTGTCCATCTGCGGTCGCCTCATACTGTGTCACCGATTTTAAACAGGGGAGAGGTGCCCATGGGATGAACGATGTGCACGACATGGGCGAGCGAGGAGAGAGTTCCTTAAATCGGTAATTTCCCTCTTGTGCTATAGTTTGGTCGAGAAGCTTGGAAAAATTAATTATAAGATACCCAAGTAAGTTTCTATCCAGTATCTACATGCTCCTGGTGATCCCCTCGATCTAGTGGTCCTCTTGTATTTCCAGATTGCACGATGAATCATTGTAGCCGCGCAAGCCCGTGCGCGCTGTTGTAGTAGATCGCCGCCAATCAACCTCCAATAATAAAAAATGAGTGGATCTAGTACCAGTAGATTCCTCATGTCCATGTGGTTCCATTGCACCCAGCCACGCTTACTAGGGCGTTCTGGATCCCTAACAGTGACCACCACTTGGCGGTGGAGTGCACTGACATGGTGGTGACATCACGATGATATCACCCTGAGCTGAGGTCATGGTGATGTCATGATTTGTTGATGTCAACCTGACATCATAAAGCATTTTATTTTCTATTTTTAATGAATGGTATGACAGGGGAGAATTTTAATATGCGGCCCAAAAGTTCCGATGCCAAGGCAACACGGGGTCCAATGTGACAACCCTGGGATCAGGGCTAAAAAAATCCCAGACCTCCGTCTGACATAATATTAACCTTAAGCTCGAGAATATCCAGTGAAGAATCGATAACGCAACAGTGACCCTACGACACAAAAATTATTATAGCAAGCTCATAACTGAGGGGAGAGCCGAAATATTAAAGCAGAGGTCACTGACCACAAACATCAAACAACGGAAGGAAAATTATGCTACTAAGTATAGCAAACTTAACAAATGGCCTAAGAGGCCTGAACCATAACATTGATGTCCCAGCCCATAGATTCCAGGCTGCCGGCCGGGAACCCCAAGCTACTCATCGATGTCGATGTAGTATGGAACTCGTCTTCAAGGGAACACTTACTCTGCCAAAAGTATCAACAAAGAAAGGATGAGTACATGGTGTACTCCGCAAGAATTATGGCTGGTGGATTTGTTTTGCATAAAGCCATCTTTGTTTGTAAAACAAGAGAGAGAAGGAGCTCGTCTAGTCAGAGTATTTTAAAAGGGGATAAGAGAGCGACATCTCCAAAGTATTGATCATCATCTTTGATATCCACCAAATCATCATCTTCTACCAACTAGCATCACCCCCTCGTACCCATGAGGAAGCATCCTTAAGCACACGTTGAACTGCCAAGTTTTATGATTAGGTTATAGCTCTCTATGATCTTAGAATCTGGTCACCAAATGTTCATAACCGTGAACACGGCTTTTCAAAAAGATTATTACCCTGCAGGGGTGTACAACTTTACCCACATGTACTAACCTTCTCTTAATGCCACATGATTAGCCCTCATCCTTGGAAGGCCGACAGAGGGTGGTTAGACACGACCTTTACCATGCTTTCGCCGAGACCATGAGTCACACAATAATTATGGTTCCGCCGTAACGGGTCAAATCCCGAAGCCGGTACTTAAAGATGTGAGGCGAGGTTGGTTTACCAGGGGCGCTATCAACCCCAAGCAACCCGGTCCACGCTTCCCTACCTGTTATGAATGCACCTTCACCCGGCAAATCTTTCAAAAGGTTTTCTATGCATATGTCGAATGGAACGCCCGAACTATGTGACACATGGATTCTACTAGGAAAGTTAGTTGCTCGTGAGGTTTTCCAGTCCCTGTGTGGTTGTACGCTCGTCTCGGTTCCAAAGGCAAGAACTCGGGTCCTAGTGGTGGCGAGCATGGGACTAGAAAAACCACATCCCACCGTGGCCTCCCATACAAGCCTTAGCATGTTTAATCTCATATCACCTCTGATCTCATCTCATCACGTTCTCCTGTCATACTAGATTCTCTACATTTGATACATCATCTGGATGGACCAGACTAAACAACTAAGCATGGCTAAGCAGGACACATATATAAGCTCTAACAGTGCGCACAAGCCAAACCTAGTTATGCTAGGAGTAGTGGATCAGGTAATATAAGCTCAAAGGGAGTAATGCAACAGATAGGATAATCTATCTATCGATAAAAGACCACAGTAGAATAGTGTGCATCATGGCAGGAATTGAAATGCTTTCGAAAACATAGGATTTTATTATGGTGGGGCTATGCTTGCCTTTGCCAGTTGATAACCAATAAGCAGGTCTTCGGGAATATTGTACTTGACTTGGTTACAGTTGGTCAAGTATTGTTCATCGATCTTCGATCTTCAACGGTGTTGATCTCGGACTTCGATCTCGATATCGTATTCTACCGAAGAAGAACCAAACACCAGAAAGGAAGGAAACAATCAACACATGGCATTGATGCAATGCTCAAGCAAGTATGATGATATGACAAGTTGGTTTTTATTGAAATTTAACCCTAAGGCATGATTGATAAATTAATCGGGGTTCCGAGGGGTACAAACCCTAACTCGGGGAAACTCCGGATGTATATGAGAGGGTTACTATGTTATTCTAATTAAAAATTTCATGTAATTTTATTAAAAATGCATGATTATAGTGTAAATAGATAGACTTCATTTTTCTGAACATTTTGATATATTATACATATTTTTCTGACTTATAAATAATAAGATATGAATTTTACAAGTTTTATTCAATTTCTGGAATTTCTTTAACCATTTTAAAAAGATTTACTATGTCACTATGACGTTAGCTAGGGCGTTAAACCTTTTTACACCGCTACTGGACCTAGCCTCTGTGGCTGACTGTGGGCCAGTGGCCACGTCGACTGCCACCATGGCGGTCAGCAGTCAACGAGCCCATGGGCCACGCGAGCGTGACGTCATCACGATGGTGGTCGCCTGAGACGGCGGAGCACAGCAAGCGAGGAAGCGCTGCTGGGTGCGTTTGTGCGAGCATGATGCGGGGAACATAATATGGTTGCGCCGCTTCCTAAAGGTCATCGGAGCAGGCAGCCCAACGACGGACTACGAAGGCGAGCGGAGGAGCTCGACGCTGGGGCAGTACATATGATGCCAGGAAGAGAGGTGAGGGCGGGGAGGATCAGAAGCTCACTGTGAAGCTAACAGGCATGACAATGAGGCTGAAGGTGAACCAGAACGGCGATAGGGTCGACGATGGCGAGCTTCGGGCATGGGGAAGACGAGATCGATTCCGACGACTAGAGGCTCCCTGGCTCGATTCCGTTGACTAGGAGCGAGATGAAGGCGAGGAGAAGCTCGTGGCGGTCTCAGATGGATGGGGGGAGGTCGGAGGCGGTAGGGCGACGGCGAGCTCGTCGGCTAGGGTTCCGGCCAGATGATAAGAACACGAGAGGGAGGTCGAGAGAGAGAGGGGAAATGGATGAGGGCGAGAGAGACGTGCCCGCGATGTTCTTATCCACCCCGTAGCTCGACGGACGGCCAGGAGAAGGCGGTGGGGATCAACGGCAGCGCCGACAACAAGCAGTTGTGCGCCTTACAAGAGGAAGACGATGAGAGAAGACAATGAAGGGTAAGAGATGGCTGGTTGGTTTCTCTTTTTTTTTTTCTTTTATTTCTGGAACCTTTTCTTTTTCTGTTTTTCATTTTCTCTTTTGTAAATCATTTTCAAATATGTTTTGTATCATTCAAAAAATACCAGAGACTTTATGAAATACCTGAAATAATGCGGGGCCCTTTTAGTCCATTTGGGCTCCATTGTTTTGGTGGTGTTCAAAATATTCAAAACCGTTTTGAATTGGTTTGAAAGAGAAAGAGGGGAGGAAGGGTATTAGGGTTTTGGGGTTTGCATTTAATTTCTTTGCATGCACTTTTATTAGATGATGATCATGATGCACAATCAAACCATAAATAATGTTTATCTAAAACTGGGGTGTTACAGCTCTATCCCCCTTACGAGAATCTCGCACCATGATTCCAAAGGTAGGAAAAGAGACAAAGAGAGAAAGAAACAAGGCCACTCTAAAGATAAGAGGGAACACACTAAACAACATAGAGTATGTCATGGTCAACTCATGGATGGAGTGTTCAGAAACAACTCTGAGATGACAAACATGAAACACGTCAAGGTAACAGAGGAAACAAGAGGAGAAGGTTTCAAGTTGTTAGATCGATGGTATTCTTAAGGATTGAGACCATGGAACTCACAGAAGAGTTTAAGCTTCTGAAAAGAAGAGGTTTCAATAGAAAGAACATGACCACAGACTTCGATAGGGAACCTCTACTAAACGGCTTAAGTAGAGATTTTAGGTTGCAGAGATATGGATCAACAAAACCAAGTTGTTGAACTGCTTTTGACATAGAAGGGTCACTATTTCATCCAACAGAAGTCCAAGACAGAAAAGTGTTTTGTGGCGAGGACTTATAAGAGTCACAAGGAACATGTATCAAGAGAAACTTCTGATTACCAAAATCAGTCACTCTTAAAACATGGTTGAAAATGAAGGAAATTCTTTATTCATCCAGGTCTATCAAAATCTTTGCCAAAAATCATGATATCACTTTGCACCACTAAGATGAATAGTTAATAAGATTCCTGATGACACGATAAGAAAGAAACTTCATTCTCAGACTTCAATTATTTGGCACAACCAGACTCTTGCCAACATAAAATGGTCTGGAGGATCGACCGAGAGACATTTAGCAACTCTACTTTAAATGTTCTCCTTGTTGTTTGGGAAAGCAGACATCAAGTGAAGGTCAGACTTTCAGATACAAAGGAAACCATAATCATAACTCCAAAATAGACTATAGAAGAAGCCTCATGAAGAGTGGTTGTTTTTGTTGATTCAAGAGAATATGACAAAAGATCCTTCCGGCTAAGTGTCAACCATTACCCCAATCTCTCCAGACTTACAAAGAGACCTATGTCAAAATCTTGAGGAACACCAACCATCATTGCTGCTTGAGATTCAGCTTTGGTTAGGTTGAATGATACTTCAGACTCAGCATGTCCGAATAGAAAGTTTGCAACATTTACACATAGGTGAAGTTACTAGATTCTCAAGATATGGACTATAGTGTCAAGCTCCAAAAGACTGAGCTAGATTGCTAGACCCATGTATTAGCAACCTGTCGACGGACAACTGCACACATATAAAGTACTAACAATAAAACACACATGTCTCCTTAAGGAAAGAGAGATAAATCTTCTTGAATCCACGACGACATCTTTCAACATTTGCATGTGAATCGGAGTAGGTTACTTCTAACATCTAGAACACATACTTCGATATAGCATGAAGATGGTTCTCAAAAGTTTCCAACATTAATGCCAATTGTGCCATATGAATCCAGTCTAACATGGAAAGAATAAGGATATTGTCTATGGGCTCAACAACAAGCTTACCGGAACACTCCAAAAAGATAGACTCATATGTTGTTTGGACAAAGCAAAATACTGATCAGAGCAAAGGACACGAAGATGTACTTAGGTGAAACATCACCAGTAGCAACACTATCAAGATAGTCCTTGGAACTGAGTTTGATTTGATGATAACCCAAATCAAATCAAAGGTGGGGAAGATAACATATCCACAAAGGAAATACTATATTTCTTCAACACGAGCAAAACTAGATATCCCTTTAAGAAGGAACTAATTCGGGTAGAAATTTTGTCTTACAACTCTCCAAGTTGTTGTTTAAGCTCAACCAACTAGTTCAGGAGTATCTAGTACGGGTCCTTGGAGAAAAGTGCAGTTCAGAGAACTTGCTTGCTCAAGAACTTGACAACACGGTCATGTGGCAACATGGCGATACTTCTAGAGGACATCTAGAATAACACAAACCACCGATATGTTACTTAGTTCGAGAGGGAACTTGCTTATTAAGCAAGGAGACACAATCTCAGAGCTTCGGCACAAGCCTAACTCTTTGACTGAAGAGAGTGTACCAGAATAACGGGCTTGGTAGCACAATCATCCTTTCCTTAGTGATAAGGTTAACCAATCATGCTAAGAATGACACTAATGTCCTTAGAGTTCAAAACAATAATAATTGCTAAGAATCTCAAATGGCCACATTATTGCGCACACACGTCATTCACGAGCGTGAAAGCTTGAGGAAGTGTGGGTAAAGATGTGTAAAAGCATCACTTCATTAATGATTCATGAAACTCAACACGAATTCTTAGCATAAAAGAGTGTGATACCTTAAGGTAGAACAGATAGAAGATAATCAATGCTTCTTGATCTGCGGATTACAACACTTCAACCTGGTCCTAGATATGACAAGGTACTGGAGTTTCTTTCTCCTAGACATCCCGAAATGGTTTGTCTTAACGGACCACAAGAGTACCTTGCATCGGAAGACACCAATGCACATTTACTACTTGGCTACCAACCGGTAGACAAAGGTTGGAAAACAACAAGGGGAAAAGAACATGCTCAGGATGGAGTCCTGAGATGTGGATGCATAAGTCAACGACCTTCCAAAAACCAATGCAGAGAAGGGGTAAGGTGTGGTAGAGTCACGAGTATAGATGCGGGTCTCTTGAGGAGTACTCTTGTCATGATTTGTTTGACTCCATTAAAGAACATCTGCCATAGCTAGTGGTAGGGGAAGTCCTAGGTTGTCACAATTCAATCGTGACAAATACCACAAGCTTGAAGGCTAGAATTGTAATGCCAGCCATTCTTAGGTAATGTGTGAACATTAGCAACAGGGGACAAAGGAATGGATCTTGGATTAGAGATCATCTTCATGTACAAGATTCACAACAATAGAATCCAGAACAATCTAGGATCTTTGGTTCAAGTCCTAGGGTTAAAACCCGAGAAAGAAGAAACTACTACTTGAGTGACATTACGTACACTACAAGATAGTGATCACGAGGTAACTTCCAAGAGAAGAAATGACTTCTGAAGTACCCAAACAAATCAAAAGGAGGCACACGAGGCGAAAGGAAACCTCGAAGCCTAGAGCAGAACACTGTGGAACCAACAATAGAATATTGTGGGTCCAAAAGATAGAGAGATCATGATGGAAATGAATATCTCATGTGAACAAGAGCAAAGGGGAACAATGAATTCACAACATACACAACTCTAGAGAATTCAACACTAGGTGAACTGGCTAAGAAACGACGTGCCAAAAAGGCACCTAAACTTTGAAGGACTAGAAGAGGTATCAAAACTTTTCCAAAGTCAACACAAGATAACATAACCCGGAGTTAGAGCAAAAGTGGATAAGGATAAAAAGAAGCATACTAGAGTTTTCACAAATACTTTTCAGCTTTTAAAATAGTTTTCACAAACACTAGACTCAATATCGACCAATAGCAAGGTTTTCCTACGGTCGGTACTGCTCTGAAATCTGTGACACCCCCGGGATCAGGGATAAACAAATCCCAGACCTCCGTCTGACATAATTTTAACCTTAAGCTCGAGAATATCCAGTGAAGAATCGATAACACAGCAGTGACCCTACGACACAAAAATTATTACAACAAGCTCATAACTGAGCGAAGAGCCAAAATATTACAAGCAGAGGTCACTGACCACAAACATCAAACAAAGGAAGGCAAATTATGCTATTAAGTATAACAAACTTAACAAATGGCCTAAGAGTCCTGAAGCATAACGTTGACATCCTAGCCCATAGATTCCAGGCTGCCGGCCGGGAACCCCAAGCTACTCGTCGATGTCGATGTAGTACGGAACTCTTCTTCAAGGGAACACTTACTCTGCCAAAAGTATCAACAAAGCAAGGGTGAGTATAGGGTGTACTCTGTAAGACTTATGGCTGGTGGATTTGTTTTGCATAAATCCATCTTTGTTTGTAAAACAAGAGAGAGAAGGAGCTCGTCTAGTCAGAGTATTTTAAAAGGGGATAAGAGAGCGACATCTCCAAAGTATTGATCATCATCTTTGATATCCACTAAATCATCATCTTCTACCAACTAGGATCACCCCCTCGTACCCATGAGGAAGCATCCTTAAGCACACGTTGAACTGCCAAGTTTTATGATTAGGTTATAGCTCTCTATGATCTTAGAATCTGGTCACCAAACGTTCATAACCGTGAACACGGCTTTTCAAAAAGATTATTACCCTGCAGGGGTGTACAACTTTACCCACATGTACTAACCTTCTCTTAATGCCACATGATTAGCCCTCTTCCTTGGAAGGCCGGCAGAGGGTGGTTAGACACGACCTTTATCTTGCTTTCACCGAGACCATGAGTCACGCCATAAGTATGGTTCCGCCATAACGGGTCAAATCCCGAAGCTGGTACTTAAATATGTGAGGCGAGGTTGGTTTACCAAGGGCGCTATCAACCCCAAGCAACCTGGTCCACGCTTCCCTACCTGTTATGAATGCACCTTCACCCAGCAAATCTTTCAAAAGGTTTTCTATGCATATGTCGAATGGAACGCCCAAACTATGTGACTCACGGAATCTACTAGGCAAGTTAGTTGCTCGTGAGGTTTTCTAGGCCCCGTGTGGTTGTACGCTCGTCTCCGTTCCAAAGGCAAGAACTCGGGTCCTAGTGGTGGCGAGCATGGGACTAGAAAAACCACATCCCACCGTGGCCTCCCATACAAGCCTTAGCATGTTTAATTTCATATCACCTCTGATCTCATCTCATCACGTTCTCATGTCATACTAGATTCTGTACATCTAATACATCATCTGGATGGACTAGACTCAATAGCTAAGCATGACACATATTTAAGTTCTAACAGTGCACACAAGCCAAACCTAGTTATGCTAGGAGCAGTGGATCAGGTAATATAAGCTCAAAGGGAGTAATGCAACAGATAGGATACTCTATCTATCGATAAAATACCATATTAGAATCGTGTGCATCATGGCAGGAATTGAAGTGCTTTCGAAAACATAGGATTTTATCATGGTGGGGCTATGCTTGCCTTTGCCAGTTGATAACCAATAAGCAGGTCTTCGGGAATCTTGTACTTGACTTGGTTATAGTTGGTCAAGTATTGTTCGTCGATCTTCGATCTTCAACGGTGTTGATCTCGGACTTGCAAGTTCACCCTAATTAAGATAACAACATCCGCCATCCTCTAGGCAACCCACAGCTGGCACCATCCCCTGGGCTTATTAACTCTGTTAATTGCTCCTCATTCATCCATTATAAGCTGAAAGCGGCAATCTCGATCTTGATATCATATTCTACCGAAGAAGAACCAAACACCGGAAAGGAAGGAAACAATCAACACATGGCATTGATGCAATTCTCAAGCAAGTATGATGATATGACAAGTTAATTTGTATCAAAATGTAACCCTAAGGTATGCTTGACAAATTAATCGGTGTTCCGAGGGCTACAAACCCTAACTCGGGGAAACTCTGGATGTATATGAGAGGGTTACTATGTTCTTATAATTAAACTTGTCATGTAAGTTGATTAAAAATTCATAATTATAGTGTAAATAGATAGATTTCATTTTTATGAACATTTTGATATACTATACATATTTTTCTGACTTATAAATAATAAGATATGAATTTTACAAGTTTTATTCAATTTCTGGAATTTTTTTAACCATTTTAAAAAGATTTACTGCGTCACTATGACGTTAGCTAGGGCGTTAAACCTTTTTACACCGCTACTGGACCTAGCCTCTGTGGCTGACTGTGGGCCAGTGGCCACGTCGGCTGCCACCATGGCGGTCAGCAGTCAACGGGCCCATGGGCCACGCCAGCGTGGTGTCATCACGACGGCCACCGTCGGGTGGTCGCCGGAGACGGCGGAGCACAGCAAGTGGGGAAGCGCTGCTGGGTGCGTTTGTGCGCGCACGATGCGGGAAACGTAAATATGGCTGCGTCGCTTCCTAAAGGTTATCGGAGCAGGCAGCCCAACGACGGACTACGACGGCGAGCGGTGGAGCTCGACGATGGGGCAGTACAGATGATGCCAGGAAGCGAGGTGAGGGCAAGGAGGCTCAGAAGCTCACCCTGAAGCTAACAGGTGTGACGGTGAGGCTGGAGGTGGACCAGAACGACGATAGGGTCGACGGCGGCGAGCTTCGGGCATGGGGAAGACGAGATCGATGTCGACGACTGGAGGCTCCCTGGCTCGATTCCGTTGACCAGGAGCGAGAGGAAGGCGAGGAGAAGCTCGTGGCGGTCTCAGATGGCTGGGGGGACAGCGGAGGCGGCAGGGCGACGGCGATCTCGTCGGCTAGGGTTCCGGCCAGAGGATAAGAACACGAGAGGGAGGTCGAGAGAGAGAGAGAGAGAGATAGAGATAGGGGAAATGGATGAGGGCAAGAGAGACGTGCCCGCGACATTCTTATCCACCCCGTAGCTTGACGGACGACCGGCAAAAGGCGATGGGGATCAATGGCGGCGTCGGCGACAGGCAGCTGTGCGCCTGGCAAGAGGAAGACGACGAGAGAAGACAACGAAGGGGTACGGGCCTCTGGTGGGCTGCTCCTGGGCCTCTAGCTGCTGCGCGCGCGAGGGTAAGCAAGCGAGGGAGATGGGCTGCTGGGCTGGTTTGCCTCTGCCTCTTTTTTCTTTTATTTCTGGAACCTTTTCTTTTTCTGTTTTTCATTTTCTCTTTTGTAAATCATTTTCAAATCTGTTTTGTATCATTCAAAAAATACCAGAGACTCTATGAAATACCTGAAATAATGTGGGGCCCTTTTAGTCCATTTGGGCTCCATTGTTTTGGTGGTGTTCAAAATATTCAAAACCGTTTTGAATAGCTTTGAAAGATAAAGAGGGGGAAGGGTATTAGGGTTTTGGGGTTTGCATTTAATTTATTTGCATGCACTTTTATTAGATGATGATCATGATGCACAATCAAACCCTAAATAATGTTTATCTAAAACTGGGGTGTTACATCCAAGTTGCATGTAATCTCACGGAAGGGCTGTAGTAGCTTCGCCAATTGTCGAGAGGGGCCAAATGGTGGTAAATACAAATCTAACAGCCAAACGATTGTTTGAACCAGTCAAAAAAGGTTGAACTCAAATATCGCCGTTAGGTCAACTCTTCTTGCATTGACCCATCGGTATTTCCTGTTATCCTTTGCGGTCGTGGACTGGTTTACCCCTGCGAGGACTAGATCTTCTTCTCTGCTCTGCTCTTCTCCCCTATAATTCCCCTCTCCATTACCTTGCTTAGCTCCAGCTACTGGTCTCCAGAGCGAAGCTCGCCATTGCTCTCCTTGCGTCCTCGCCATGGCCAGTCAACCTCCCACGCCCTTAATCGAAGCTCGCCGCCGTCGCCCTCGCCTTGTTTTTCCTAGTCGGCGTGTCGGAGCTTTGCATCCCCAGCCTAGCCTCTCGCCACTGCCTAGACTTTCTCGCATGACGGAGCGTGTCTGGCCGGGAAATCCGGACCGGCGACCGGCCTCGGGCGGTTGCGTGCTGTCGTGCACCCCAGGCATGGTAACCCTGGCAGAGGAATTTAACGACAACACTCTCATGGCCACCATGCTGGGCATGCGTCCCGTCGTGTCGCCGGCAGACTTGTTGTCGGCTTTCAGGTCTCATTTTGGGATCAGACGAAAAGTGGTCAATATTGAGGTATGTGCGCTCCCATTCGATTTCTCCATCCGATTCACCCATAGATCAGACAGCGAGCGCGTTCTACATTCTTCCCATTCTTTCGAGTGTCGTGGGGAGAAAATGAGCTTCCCGCGTTGGCATCACGCCTGTGGGTGGGACGATCGCTTGGGGCAGCTTCGTTTCTTCTCTAAACTTGGCTTTGATGGCCTCCCTTTGCATGCTTGGGAATCGAAGGCCCTCAAGCAGGTCGTCAGTAGCCTTGGCGGCGAGCTGGTGGAGATTGTGCTACCGAGCGATAGATGGATCATCGAGGTAAAGGCGTGGCTGAAAGATCCAGACACCGTTCCTAAGATGTACAATGTCAAGATTCCAAGCAGGGCAAGAGAACAGCTTTCCTGAAAGCACCCGGTGATCATCCACCTGCAGGAGGTTCTGGATCTAGTACATGGCATTCAGGACCCCAACGAGGTGGCCAGAAAGCGTCCTCGTCGCTTGTAGTGTTGGCCTGGAAGGATCGATGGCACAGGACCACCACTGTTCCGTGATAGAGCACACGGTTTCGGTGAGGGGACCGGGCATGGACAGGCTGGTGGTTCTGATTTCCCTCGAGTGAAGACAGAGGTTTAGTGAATCTGAAAGATTGCCGACTTGAGAGTCGAGCACGTAGTACGCCTTATGTAATAGTTTGAACTGTTGTAGTATGTGTGGCTACTGAATTCGTAGTATGTGTGGCTACTGATTTGTAGTTTGTGTGGCTAATGATTTCATAGTACATGTGGCTACCGATTTATAGTTTGTGTGGCTAATGAATTTGTAGTATGTGTGGCTAATGAATTTGTGTGCATAACCTCCTGAAAAGAGGGTGGGCTAGCAATGATAAATATCACTGTTGCCGGGAAAATGCTGCTGGTGAGCGATCCGAAAGGCACGAAATGCTGCTGGTTTGTATGCCTCGAACAATTTTTACATATATTTATTCGAGCTGGTGTCTTATTCTGCATGGAACTTGCATGAATAAACCACCCAAGATCAGTTCATAAAATGATGTTTGAATCTTGTCTGCCTCGAATAAGTATGACAGTAAAATTAATTCAACCGCCAGTAGTAATTGAATAAATATATACATCTTTATAGTATTTGGTTACTTCTGAACTAGTTCCATACTACATTATGGGATAGCTACGCAAAAGAGGGCTATTGCCTCTACAAAAGACATTCTACAGAGTTAGTATCTAAACTTAACTGTTCAACACTGAAGAAACTGCAGATCTCCACCATAAAAGTTGGCTAGCCAATTGCCTTGAGAGGACGTAAGTTCAGTGATCGTTCAACCACAACTGATCTTTTTACTTCCCGCCAAACTTCAAGAGATCCGCAATGTTCATGCACTAGTTGACGCGCTTGAACCAGTCCCGGTTCAGTACGAACAGCCGTGCCGCTGCAACAATTTCTTCAAAGGTGAACTCTGGCTTCTTGTGGCAGGGATCTAGGTCCCTGTGAATCTGAACCTGAATTCTGGCGCTGAGCTGTTGCCTGTCATCGGCTCCAACTGTCGAACACTCCAACAAGCTCAGTGTAGATGGATGCACGCCGCCGCGGTGTGGCCACCGTCGATGCGTATGATGGATCGTCTTTGCCGCTGAAGTCGTGCACCCAGATTTCCCCACAGTAAGGTCACCCGCACCAAGGCATGGAGGCAAGAGTTTTTTGACCATGGCGCCACCCTGTTCGGGGGTTTGTTTCCTCGGTGTCAAGCTCGCAGGAACGCTTAGGAATGTACCTTCTTTCTTGTGCACAGAGCACACAAAAATGCCATGGTGCGCATTCTCCATGACGCTTGATTGGCCCTTCTCGACGCCACGGCGGCCTTCACCGTTGCCACCGCCACCGCCGCAGATGCAGCACATTCTGCGAAATCAACCGTCTCGGATGGCAATGGAAGACCAACCTTGTAGTACAGCCGCATGGCTTGCCTCAGAGGGGCCAAATAGCCAAGCTTCAGCGGTGGCCGGGGCGACGGCGGCTTCTGCTTAGGCGGGGCCATAGCTAAGCTTCCTAAGGGTGTATCTTATTTATTCGAAACTAGTTCGACTAACTGCTGAATCTTTATTTCCCTTTCTGAGCATAAGAGTGCTAAGATATTAAAAATACAGGTCGTGGCTAGCAACCGGACCAGGCAATGTACCAGGTCAGGGTTCCATTTTAATTATATTTACTAGTGTGTCCTTAGTTGTGTCCAGAAATTTTGCCTGTGCCACTACGATCGTAGAATTGTAACAACACCATGAGAAACAGGGGAAGAGGACGTGGAGTTTTACTAACTGGTGGAACCCGCAACCTCGACCATCGACGACGCGCATCCCAGGTTCGAGGATTAGTGCTCCCCATTATTCTATGATTTTCCATATTCTATCGCTCGCTCGTAGCTTCGCTCCGCTCCACCGCTTTGGTCTTGTATGCCGCCACTTCATCCCCTCCGGCAACACTCTCATCCTCCCCCTAGACTATCATCCTCCCGTCATTCGCTACCCGCCCTGCCTTGCCCCCTTGCCCTGTCTCCTTGCCTCCGTCGCTGCCCAGGCGCGTTTGGGAAAAAAATTGGTGGGCGCTAGGTTCTCACGCAACAACGGTGGCTTTGATTTGGACCCCGCATGGAAATGGATCCCGCGTGGCCGGAGAACACGGAGATGGGTCCTTCCCGGACGGAGAGCAAGGAGATGGACCCTTCAAGGCTGGGTCCTTCCCAGACGTCTGCTTCATCCATATTTCTTTTGAAGATTCGGCATGGGTGTCAGACTAAAACCTTTTCCGACGGTAGAATCACAATTACCAGTGGATTTGATTATCGGCTGACAGTAGACGCGGAGGACATAACTCTAAGTGACTTGCACATGCAATTTGGCAAGTTTCCCATTGGCCAACATGATGAATTCGTAATCAGGTACTACGACACAAATTTCGTAGACTTTCTGCGATGTTAGAACTGAGGATGCTCTGGCCATGATGTGGAGTAAACACCTCGGCACAGGGACTGTGCTGGTGTTTGTGCACATTGTTAACAAATATATTGGGGAAGAGACTGTCCTGAATGATACCAGGTCGTGTGGAACACGAACAGAGCAGGCTCTGTTTTCGATACCGAGTACGACCGACCAGCCTTTTGTTGAGCATGAAGACATAGAAATGTGTGGCGGTTAGGGTGATTTTGTGCTCAA
This sequence comes from Avena insularis, assembly GCA_023614405.1. Lineage (NCBI taxonomy): Eukaryota > Viridiplantae > Streptophyta > Magnoliopsida > Poales > Poaceae > Avena > Avena insularis. Next base: position 214,715,964 of record CM042685.1, on the reverse strand, counting down.
ATATGATGATGATGATGAGAAAGCATATCCAGATGTGGCTGCTGGCCCTGATAGGATGGAGAGTAGGGAATATTTGGTTGATTCGAACTATGATCTTGACTATGGGACTGATGAGGAAGAGGAATGTGAGGATGGGGAAATGGGATGCATATACGATGACAAAGACGAGGACAAGCCAGTGATACACTTTGACAGGTACAACCCTACAATTGATGAGGGGACTGTCTTTGATACTGTGGAGGAATGCAGATATGTCGTTGATACCTATGCAATAAGAGTTGGGTTCGAATTTATCATTGAAAAGAGCGACCAAAGGAGATTTAGGGTGCATTGTAGGGAAAGTAAGTTGTGTAAATGGAGATTGCATGCATCTCCAATGCAGGGTGGACACCCATTTCAGGTTGCAATAGCTACATTTAGTTTCGTTCTTTCTCATATTTGTTCTGCTGATGAGTCCTCTGATTTATTTTTATTCCCATTGAACTACGATCAAGGTAAACACGAAGAAACACAACTGCCCTAATACTTCTTTAAGTGATAAAGTTAGACCGGTGACAACCAAGTGGATTGCTGCTAAGGTACTTGACTGGGTGAGGCAGGATCTTAGCATTGGACCTGCTGAACTCAGAACTAAGCTTAGCGAAAAGTTTAACGTTCTTATTCCTTACCATAGAGTCTTTGATGGGAAGGAGATGGCTCTAGACTTCATTCAGGGCAAGTGGACTGACAGTTTTCACATGTTGTATAGTTTTAAAGCTGAGGTAGAGAAGACATCACCTGGTAGTGTTGTTGACATTGATTACGAGGTTTTGAACGGAAGAGAAAAGGTCTCAAGGGGGGTCAAGTATAAGCAGGCAGATAAGAAATGCTTCAAGAGATGTTTTTTCTGCCTAAAGGCATGCTGGAAGGGGTTCCTAGACCGTTGCAGACCATACTTGGTAACAGATGCAACTTCTTTAACAGGAAAGTTCAGGGGACAGCTTGCTACCGCTTGTGCTGTGGACGCGCATAATTGGCTTTTTCCCGTAGTCTATGTTGTTCTTGAGGGTGAATCGACTGAAAGCTGGACATGGTTCATGCAGAGACTACGTGCAGTAATTGGTCACCCTAAAGGCTTGGTGATACACACTGGTGCATGCAAGGGGCTTCAGAATGCTGTTGATGCTGTGTTTCCTGGGGTTAAGCATAGGGAATGCATGTGGAACCTCTCTACTAGCTTCACGAAGAAGTTCAAAGGAAATACCATTGAAGACAACTTGTGGCGATCAGCATACACGTACACCCCAAGCACGCATGCTACTTACATGCTGAACTTGTATACCGTGCCGAAGCTGAAAGAATACCTTGAAGAACATCATAACAAGTTATGGGCCAGAAGCAAGTTTGGTGAGTTAAGAAAAGTGGATTTTGTTTGCAATAATCTGATAGAAAGGTTCAATGCTAAGATTAGGAGCATGAAGTCACTTGCAATTGTTATTTTGTTAGATGCAATAAGACAGTGTATAATGATGAAGATAGATTTTAGGCAGAGAATTTGTGCGAGAAAATTTGTAGGCCATAAACTAATTCCAAAGGTGGTCTTATTACTGAATGCAAGAACCAGGGCAATGAGAACGATAAGACGAGGATGGTCAGAAGTTCCAATACATTGGCTGAGGTTTATGCACAAGACAAGCACGAAACTGAACGGAGGTTTACTGTAGACATTGGTAACAAGACTTCTTCATGCAGGAAGTGGCAGGTTACCGGTCTGCCATGCCACCATGCACTGCACTTCATCTTAAAGCTGAGAGGTGGAGGTGCTGAAATAGAGAACTATGTTGATGCAGCCCAACACATGGCATTCACCATTGGTCCACACCATGCTACATCAACCACACCCTCAAAGGTGAACTCATTCCATATATCACCCTCCTTTGGTTCTCATGTGAATGGAATCCTGCTTGAGACAAGTGCCCATGCTATGACCAGGCCCATGACCATGACACTGAGAGGAGATGACAAGAGGACCCCAGAGATCAAGACCCCCAAGCAAGAGGCCTGGAAGAGAAGGCGCAAGAAGCTGCTGAAGCCAGACCGGAGTCTCCGGTCCAGACCGGAGTCTCCGGCCATCACACCGGAGTCTCCGGACCAACCCCCAACCAAGCGCCCGGGACAGTCTGAGTGCCCCTCCGAAGACGACACCGGAGGTTGACCGGAGTCTCCGATCCAGACCGGAGTCTCCAGCCTCTACACCGGAGTCTCCGGTCCGAGTGCAACGGGCCTGCGCGCCTCATGTTGGGCCTGGCCCATGTAACGCCCAGGACCCCCTTGTTTATGTCTATTTTACCCCTAGCTCGTGGCTGGCCTATATATAAGCCCCCACCCCCTCCTTGATACCCTAGAGTTGATGATGAATGAAGGCTTGTGCCTAACCCTAGATGGGAACCCCTCTCTATAGTTAATCTATGAGTTGTACAAGGCCTTGGAGTTCGGTTGTTCGTCTCCAAGTCGTCAAGACCCTCCCCAAGTGTTTGGTCTCTCCTCATCAAGGATTCTAGTAGTGCTAGGTCTCTCCTCTTTGGGATTCTACTTGGTTGCTACTCTCTCTTTTGATTTGGATTCTATCATCCGCTTGCCGATCTCTCCTTTGGTGATTCTACCTAACGGTCTCTCGCCGAGGATTCTATTGGATTGGTTGTTCGAGCCAACGGGAGCAAATCGAATTGGGTTGTGATTCCGTGTGTTTGTATCTTTACCTTGCATTTGTGTTGCATTCATCGTGTTCATCGAGTTTTCCCTCACTTCCCGCCTCAAATCCGTGAAGATCGGGCCACCCTAGGGTCAATCCCACAAGGTATCCCATATCAACTGGTATCAGCAGCTTTTGGTTGCCACGGATTTGACTTCGTTCCCCCATATCCACCATAAATTCGAAAATACCAAAAATTTTAACCCCAATTTGCTTTTGGATCGATCTCTTGATTTGGTGAGTTGATTGTGATTTTGATCCATTAGAAACTTGTCCTTGGATTTGGTCTACCTTTGCCCTGCGTTTCCTAGCCCAATTTGGTCGAAATTTTCTGGATTTGAGGGTTAAAGGGCCGAATTTCCGCTCAAGACTTGAGTTGTTCGTCATGCTGGAACCAGACCGGAGTCTATGTCCATCACACCGGAGTCTCCGGACTACACCGGAGTCTCCGGACCCCACACACCGGAGTCTCCGGCCCTGTACAAAATTTTGACCCCTCTTCCTTTTTCGACTAATTTCCTTTGTGTGTTTGTGTTTCGCCTGAGTGTCTATCAACTAACAAGCTTCCGCAACGCCAACAACACCTCATGCTCGACATCGACACCACGAAACTAGAACCATCCCTTCACCAACGATTGCAGGTTCAACATCACCAAAAGGTATAACTTGCACAACCATTGTTAACCCGTTTCTTCCTATGTGTGTTACCTAACCTATCGAGAGTAGCCCTCCTAGGTTTGCCGAAGCATTGTGCGCTTGCTCTTGCATAGTCATGATATAGAGGCAATAACAAAATTGACTCCATAGTGCCTAAAAAACAGCTTCTAAGCAAAAGAAACAAAGAAAAATACCAATAGCAAAAGAGAGTCCAAAGCTTCTAAGCAAAAGTGCGAGCAAGAGCAAGGCAAGCGTACAAATCCGTTGCTTCTCAACCTTGTGCGAACGGGCTACGGTCTCTCCTAGCGTTGGCACGACACCAAGCATTAGTCTTCGTTAGGTCCAATTTTATTAGTTGCTCATTTTTCATAGTCGTGCTAGCCACATTAATCTCCACCGTGTGTGTATAGTCATAGGTTCTCGTCACCCTTTTTGACCTTTTCCTTTGACTTTGTTTTTGTTGGATTTTACCCACTTTTGACAATATCCTTTTCTTTTGGTTGTTCCATTTGCTATCCACCTTTCTAACCTACCACCATAGGCTTTTGTGTGTGTGTCTTGTGTACCCACTATTCGCTTTGCTCTTGGCAACAACAATCTTTCCAATCGTTGACTCCGGTGGGGCAAGGTAGCAATTACCATTCCACCAATCTCACCATATCTATCAAGTGTGTTTGTGCACCATGTCTAGGGAAAGTGGAGCTAGTGGAGATAGCAATTTCAACAACCAAGATGGCTTTGCCACGCGCCACAACTTATGGGCGCAACGCCAAGAAATCAACAATCAATTTGAGCGACTTGAGCACCGTCTTGATGATACTTTCCGAGAATTTGAGTACCATGAGCGGCAACGTCAAGAGGAGCACCATGCTCAATTCCAAACTCTTCACCAAGCTATTGCCAACCTTGGCCACCGACATGTTCATCGCTCAAGCTCGTCAAGTTCATCCCGCACGCACTCCTCAAGTCGACATGGCGAGTCATCAAGGTCACACTCCCGCCGCGGAGAACCCCCACCACCATAATGGGGACCCACAAGCTCGTCATCGTCGCCCTCAAGCGGTGGACCCAAATGCTCCCCAACCTCAACAACAACGACAAGAGCATGGTCCACCACCACACCACGAAACCATAGACGAGCACCAACCTCGGGAACGCCAAGATGAAGCTAACCACAATGATAGGCGTCGTCATCCTCCTCATAACCACCACGAGAAACGTCAACAAAATCAAGAACCGGTATGGGACACAAGTGATGATGATGAGGATGCACGCCAAGCTTGACGCAATAACCGGCATGCACAACACCACCACCGACACCGTCAAGCTATGAATGTCAATGATGCCGACCAACGGCGAAGAAGAGACTTCGAGCATCATCAAGAACACCCTCCACAACAACCTCAAGGCAATCAAGAGCCTCCTCCTCCGCCGCCACGCCCTCCAAGTGACGCAAGTATGCACCATGAACGTCGCAACAACCACCATGAGCGTGATGATGGCAAGTTTCGGAAGCTCAAGTTCGTTATGCCCAAGTTCAAAGGAGAAGAAAATGCCGATGCATACCTTGAATGGGAGCTCAAAGTCGACAAGATCTTCCGAGTCCACAACTTTTCCGAAGAGAAGAAAGTGGCAATGGCATCTCTTGAGTTTGAGGACTACGCCAATGTTTGGTGGGAAGACTACCAAAGCAATCGTGAGAAGCAAGAAGAACCACCGGTCACCACTTGGACCGAGATGAAGAATGTGATGTATGCAAGATTTGTCCCCGAGCACTATCGCCAAGACCTCTTCGACAAGCTACAAAACTTGAAGCAAGGCACAAAGACAATTGAAGAGTTCTATAAGGAGATGGAGATGACTATGATGAGATCCGATGTGAAGGAACTCGAGGAGCAAACAATAGAACGGTTCCTCAACGGTTTGAGCCGCCCAATACGCAAGATAGTCGATTTCCAACCTTACAAGACTCTCGTGAACCTTCTTCACCAAGCAACCAAGGCCGAGCGCCACTTGCAAAAGGAACATGCTTATGAGAAGCAAAGGGCGTACTTCGCTTCAATCAACTCGAGTAGCCCCTCCAAGCCAACAAACCAAACAACAAGCTCCTCCAAGCAATCCAAGACACCTATGGCATCCTCCTCCAACACAACAACGGAAAGTCAAGTAGTTTGCTACAAGTGTGGAGGAAAGGGCCACAAGTCTTATGAGTGCATCAACACAAGAGTCATGCTAACGGATGAGAACGGTGCAACATACTCCGTGAGCAAAGATGAATTTGAAGCTATGACCCAAGCCGCTATCACAAAGGATGCCGCAATGCAAGATGAGGACACGCTTCTATGTGAACATGATTCAAGCCCCTCACTCGTCATCGCCCAAGTTTTGACGACCAACTCCATCCCTAGAGAGGATCAATGCCTCAACATCTTCCAAACCCGAGCCAGAATTGATGGCAAGTCCATAAAAGTTATCATTGATGGAGGAAGTTGTCACAACCTTGCGAGCATCGACCTTTGTGAGAAACTCAAGTTACCATACATGGAGCACCCTCAGCCCTATCATGTCAAGTGGCTTGATGACAATGGCACCATTCAAATCAAACACAAGGTCAACGTCTCCTTCAAGATTGGTCCATATCAAGACATCGTCGAGTGTGATGTCGTGCCTATGACCGTGTGTCACATGCTCCTTGGAAGACCATGGCAATACGACAAGGGTGCACTACATGATGGTACCTCCAACCAATATTCCTTTAAGTGGAATGACAAGACATTGGTTCTACAACCTATGACGCCAAGCCAAATTATCACTTCCAACATGACGTCGCTGCTCAAGATAAAGCAAGCTAAGGTGAGAGAGTGATCCACCAACACGTGAGTGAGTGCTACAAGCCCCAAATGAGTGGAAAAATCATGAGTGCCACGTCACAAGCCACCACACTTGAGAAGAGTGATTTGAGTGTACCCAATACTAACAATCCTTCATACAACTCCTTCTCCTTGTTGTCGGTTTTGCAGGATACCCAACCTCACCTACCACCTACAAGGAACACGCTACAAGATCTCCAATCACACCTTGATGACAAGCTCAACTTCAAGATCTTCGACCAATTTGAACAAGGCTATGACACCGGAGATCCAACAACATACAAGCTCAAAACCATGCGCACACCTTCCTCCCTATATGATGATGGAACTTCGTCGAGGACGACTCGTTTTGAAGCGGGGGGAGATGATGCAGCCCAACACATGGCATTCACCATTGGTCCACACCATGCTACATCAACCACACCCTCAAAGGTGAACTCATTCCATATCTCACCCTCCTTTGGTTCTCATGTGAATGGAATCCTGCTTGAGACAAGTGCCCATGCTATGACCAGGCCCATGACCATGACACTGAGAGGATATGACAAGAGGACCCCAGAGATCAAGACCCCCAAGCAAGAGGCCTGGAAGAGAAGGCGCAAGAAGCTGCTGAAGCCAGGCCGGAGTCTCCGGACCTTCCTCCGGACCAACCCCCAACCCAGCCTCGACAGGTGCCCCTCCAAGACGACAGGAGGTTGACGGAGTCTCGGTCCAGGAGTCAACGGCCCTGGCAAGCCTCATGTTGGGCTTGGCCCATGTAACGCCCAGGACCCCCCCTGTTTATGTCTATTTTACCCCTAGCTCGTGGCTGGCCTATATATAAGCCCCCACCCCCTCCTTGAAACCCTAGAGTTGATGATGAATGAAGGCTTGTGCCTAACCCTAGATGGGAACCCCTCTCTATAGTTAATCTATGAGTTGTACAAGGCCTTGGAGTTCGGTTGTTCGTCTCCAAGTCATCAAGACCCTCCCCAAGTGTTTGGTCTCTCCTCATCAAGGATTCTGGTGGTGCTAGGTCTCTCCCCTTTGGGATTCTACTTGGTTGCTACTCTATCCTTTGATTTGGATTCTATCATCCGCTTGCCGATCTCTCCTTTGATGATTCTACCTAACGGTCTCTCGCTGAGGATTCTATTGGATTGGTTGTTCGAGCCAACGGGAGCAAATCGAATTGGGTTGTGATTGCGTGTGTTTGTATCTTTACCTTGCATTTGTGTTGCGTTCATCGTGTTCATCGAGTTTTCCCTCACTTCCCGCCTCAAATCCGTGAAGATCGGGCCACCCTAGGGTCAATCCCACAAGGGATCCCATATCAACTGGTATCAGCAGCTTTTGGTTGCCACGGATTTGACTTCGTTCCCCCATATCCACCATAAATTCGAAAATACCAAAAAAATTAACCCCAATTTGCTTTTGGATCGATCTCTTGATTTGGTGAGTTGATTGTGGTTTTGATCCATTAGAAACTTGTCCTTGGATTTGGTCTACCTTTGCCCTGCGTTTCCTAGCCCAATTTGGTCGAAATTTTCTGGATTTGAGGGTTAAAGGGCCGAATTTCCGCTCAAGACTCGAGCTGTTCATCGTGCTGGAACCAGACCGGAGTCTCCGGCCATCACACCGGAGTCTCCGGACTACACCGGAGTCTCCGGACCCCACACACCGGAGTCTCCGGCCCTGTACAAAATTTTGACCCCTCTTCCTTTTTCGACTAATTTTCTTTGTGTGTTTGTGTTTCGCCTGAGTGTCTATCAACTAACAAGCTTCCGCAACGCCAACAACACCTCGTGCTCGACATCGACACCGCGAAACTAGAACCATCCCTTCACCAACGATTGCAAGTTCAACATCACCAAAAGGTATAACTTGCACAACCATTGTTAACCCCTTTCTTCCTGTGTGTGTTACCTAACCTATCGAGAGTAGCCCTCCTATGTTTGCCGAAGCATTGTGCGCTTGCTCTTGCATAGTCATGATATAGAGGCAATAACAAAATTGACTCCATGGTGCCTAAAAAAAGCTTCTAAGCAAAAGAAACAAAGAAAAATACCAATAGCGTTGCATGTGAAGGAAAACGGTGATGCGCATGTGGAAGGAAACATTGGTAAGCAGCAATTGGCTGAGGAAGTGGACGTGCTGGCGAGGATAGGGGCAAAAAGAAACAAAAGGGTAAGCAGGAGCGGAAGCGAAATGATAATAATGGAGTTGAGTTTGAATATGAAGAAGTTGCTGGGGTGATTGAGGATGTTCTTAAGGATCTTTCGGCTAACTGCATGAGAAACAATAAATCCCTGTCAATTCGTCTCTATACGATTCTCCGTACGAAAGGTAAGCTTGAAGCTAGTTTTACTTGGTATTTTGATCATTTTGTTTCTTTCCTCATCAACTGTTGTTTAGTGTAGCGCGGGATTGAACAGTAATAAGAGGAGCAAAGAGAAGGTGGCACAGTAATTGTCATGGTGGTGGCACGGCAGATGCCATGGATAGGCTAAAGTATAGGGCCAATGGATGCTAGTGGGATCTGGGGAGGGAAGATGTAGTGATTTCTACACACAACTATTTAGAACACAACTCTTTATTCCTCAATCAAGTTACAAGTTCTCCATGAGCTGTATCAGAGAGAGGAGGAAGAAGATTACAACGCGAGCCCTCTAGTCTCCAACGAGTCGATCCCCTCTCCAGGAAGTCGTGCCCCTCCTTATAAAGGGGTCCCTTGGTTCCTTCTAGGGCTAACGTGGACAAGCATATTCTTGGAATATGCTTGTTCCAAAGTGGTAACTCGGCGGACCTCTTTCCGTGTCTCCCTTCTATCAACGGCAATGACCCAGAACGCCCACATGTGAGCCTCGGCCTTGCCCACTGTCACCTCCGTGACGCCTGTCTGCCCCTCTGCGGCTCTGCTCTTTGTCTCTAGCGCTTGGCCCTGTGCAGATTCCTCCTAGCCAGTAGCTAGGGTTTGACTCTGGGATCCTTCTCCTTCTCCCGCAAGCTTCCTGTTACTCAGCCCCGCCTTGCATAACTCGGCTTGACCTTCACCTGCGTATGGGCTGATCAACCTTATTCGGCTGACCTAGCTAACACGTCGGCCGAGTAAGGTATTAATCACTTGATTTTGGCTATGTCATGCGTCATTCGGCCGAGCCTGTCATAACTCGGCCGAATTAGCTTATAACTCGGCATATGGTAAGAAAGGTTCCTTCCTTCTTTCCCCTATCTTGACCCTACCTGGGGTCATCCCCCCGACATTAGTCCCCGAAGCTGATGCGGTCCTGCTGGAGACTTCGGCTGGGCCACATCAGTTTCCAGACATTCTTTCCTTCTTATTTCCTGTCCGACGTATATTTATTTTTCTTTTTTAGCTGACGCTCTCTTTTTTAGCAACCCTTCTTTTGTTTATCCTCTCTTACCGAGGTATGTGGTGTGTTCAGAGTCATTCCCATTTTTCCGGGGTATCCACTTGGCTTCTTGAGCAAGCCTCATCCTACGTGTACCAATCATTACTATTGTCTAGTTTTTTGTACTGCTACAGTGTTCATTGACATGCTACAGTGATTGCTACGCCCGTCGCGTCGGCGCAGTGACGCTTTGATAAACACAACGGTCACACAACTTGATCTCCTCTCGCACGGTGTGGCCTGTGGTTTGGCTCCACTCACCGTCCATGGATGCGTGATACACGTGTTCACGTGGTTACCGCGGCACAGCCACGATCCCACTACCGCTCACCCTGCGCGGTTATAAGTAGGGGAGTGGGGGTGGGTCGATTCACTTTTCCCCTTCCCACTCCCTCCGTCTTCCTCCTAGCGCCACCGCCGTTCTCGTGTTCCAGCATCTGTGTCGCCGCTCTTTCTTCCCGACGACCCCGCCGCCGTTCTTCCGTGCTCACAAGCTCACCGCCGTGCCCCCGTCCTGGGTTCACTGCCGCTAGGCTTCTCCGCTGCGTAATGCGCCGCTGCTGCTAGGCCCTAGCCCTAGGCGTTTCCCTTTTTCTCAATCTTTTGTGGCGGTTCTCTTTTTGCTCCGCTGTCGTGTTTGTCGCCGTTGCAATGGGGCCTTGGGTTTAGAGGCCTCTCCCCGCCACCAGTCACTCCTCCATCGACTCCTCTGACGAGCCGATGTCTAGCTCAGTCAGCGGCGCCCTCGTTGGAGAAGAAGAGCTCATGGCGGGCCCAGAACAGGGCTCCTGGCAAGGTTCTACAGTCACTCATCGAGAGATCGAGTGGCTGTGCAAGACCCGCCGAATTCCTGCCAAGGTAAACTGTCGCTTACCCGGCAAAGAATCTTCTCATGTAATCAATGATGGCGAGTACATAGTTTTTATGTCACACTTCGCCAGAGGATTTGGCCTCCCCCTTAGAGATTTTGCTAGGAGCTTTCTATATTACTTTGGCCTTCAGCCGCATCATTTGCCGGCTAACACCGTGGCCTCTCTGTCGGCTTCTATCTCGGCTTTTGAAGGATACTTCGGCCTATGGCCTTCAGTAGACGTATGGTCGAAGTTCTTCCAAATCTGAGCCAACGTAGTGCCGGATAAATCTCTTCATCCTTACGAGAAATCTTTGACCCAGTGTGGGGCCGCATCCATTACACCTCGGAAAAACTCTATGTTCCCCCGAGTAGCAGGTCTAGAATCTTGTAAGAAGTGGCACAGATCATTTTTCTATGTTAAGAACATCGGAACGGAGGATAAGATTCGGCTTCCTGCTTTCTCCATCGGTCCTCCTTCAAAGAAGAACTGGCTCTATAATCCGAGGAAAACCCATTCTCTTGCTGAGGCATTCGAGCTCCGGCTTAAGGAGTTGATTCATGCTGGGCTCCGAGGTGAAGATCTGATGACTGCGTTTATTAGCAGCCGAATCTGCCCCTTCCAACTCCGCTCCCACAAGCTCTGCTATATGAGTGGTCCCTTGGACCCCAACCGAGTTTCTACGGTTGAGCTTGATGATTTCCAAATTTATAAACGTGTCCAAGCTATCTTCAAGACTGAATTGCCCGAGGAATGGGAGTGGGCAATGAAGCCATTCTCTCGCGAGAACCCTCCTCCTCAGGTAAATTGAACACTAGTAGTTCTATCCGAGTTATTTTTACTTCATTGTTTAGCTAACTCTCATTTGCTTTTCCCGCAGAGATTTGCTGAACAAATCATGGAGGATGCCGAGGTCTTAGATCTTCCCTGGCCCACCGACCGTAATACCCCGGACAACAGAGAACTTGATCCTGAGGAATTCATTCCTAAGCCGGAGGCTGCTCCAGCTCACACCCGGAGTAAAACCTCGACCCGTGCTGATGAAGGTGATTCGGACGACGTCCAAATTCTCGAGGTAGTTGTCATGGTGCCTATCTCTTACGCATTTCCGGCTCATTCTTTCCCAGCTAATCCGGCTGGCCAGGTGCATGATGTTGAACCCCTCGCTTCGGAGGCCCCTGCTGCTTCTAAGAAGCGCGCTACTCCAAGGGATCCTTTGGATACTGCTCCCAAGAAACGAACCAAGAAATCTACCCAGCATATTCCGAGGCGCAAAGTTATGCCTGGAGTTACTGGGTAAGTTTCTCCTTGTATTCTCATCCATATTTCTTGTTTCTCTCTTTCTGTTTCCGAATTAATTTTTACTTCTTTGCAGTGCTCCTCTTTCCGCTAAACCTAGCGGTCCGAGTATGACATCTCATGTCACTCTGTCGCCTTCATCATTGCCTCCGGAAGATGTCCGGGTCTCTAGTCCTCCTCGCGATGATTCTCCTCGTGAACCGACTAACGGCTCTCCTCGACGAGATGAGCCCATTGCTCCCCTAGTTGTTTCTGATGATGTCTCGATGCCAGATCACCCAATTGATTTAGCAGTTCCTCTCAAGACTCCGAGGTCGCTCCTACTGCTCCTTCGCGTCCTGCAACTACATCTTCTGCTCAGACTCCCGCCGAGGTTACCGCTACCTCGGCCCCTTTGGAGACTGCCACCCCTCCTGCTGCTAAGGATATTGCTCCCAGTTCCGAGGTTGCTGCTCCTGCCGGAGTTCCCGCAAAAGGCAAGAAGGTTGTGACCGCTAAACCCTTGCCATCTCAAAAAGGGCAATCTGGTTCCTCTCAGCCTAGCGTTGCTGATATGCTTCGCAAGGGTGCCTCTATAGCCCAGCCTGCGGTTGCCATTGCTGACGATACACGACTCGTCCTTCATAAGAGTCCTGCGACCGCGGCAGTCACGCAACATGTTAGAGGTAAAGTGTTGACATGCACTGAGAGTGGAAATAGCCTTGGATCATTGGTAGAGTATGCCAACAACCAGCTCGAAGGCAATCCGAGTAATCAATCATTCCAGCTATCCGACATCAGTAGCCGTTTGCATGCGGCTGCCAAGATTGTCCTTGAAAGTGACAAGATGAACGAGGTAGGCGCCTCAATTTCCACTTTGTCTTTTATTTATATAATATTATATACACACTAGTCCCCGAGCTTGCAACCGAATGACTTGTTATTCGTTTGGAAGCTTTCCTTGTTCCAAATATGACAACTCGCCTCTGTAATAGACAGTGTTTTGTTGTGTATATTAAAATGCTTTTAGCCACTTAGAAATGATTTAGGTTTCTTCGTGATTCGGATCTGTGTTAGTTTTGAATATCACGGCATCTAGGTCTGAGTCAAGTTTTTCCTTGATTCGGATCTGCTTTAGTTTTAAATATCCTACCATCTAGGTCCGAGTCAATCTTTTCCTTGACTAGGATCTTTTGTGATTGTCCTTGTGTAACCCGCTATTATTTTCAGGTTGCTCATGATCGGCGAACGGACGAATTTCAAATGTTACTCTTTTTGCACAAGAAGCTTCAAGATAAATTTGATAAAATGGTCCCAGTTGTGAAGAAAACTGGTAAACTACTCGGCTTTTAGCGCCCTCTACCTTTGTAGAAAACTCCATTTTTGTACTAACTTTGAATGTGTTGTTGTGTAGTTAATGTCAACAACCTAAATACCCGGCTCACGAAGAAGGTTGGCGCTCTTGAAGGTTAGTTACCCCTTTATCCTTTTATTCATCGATTTTTATTCGAGGTAAACTTTTGGGTATCTTACAGTATTCTGGCTTCGGTGTAGCCGAGTTAGAAACATTTGTAGTGTCACATCAAGAATGCATACCTATGCCTGATATGATGCTACAATTTTTAAAGCAAGCTACCACTCACTCGGCACAACTTAAGGAAAAAGATGACGAGATAGCCCGGCTCCGCGCCGAGGTTGAATCTCTTAAACTTGCCCATAAGTCTGAATTAGAGAAAGTCTATTAGGAGTTTTCCGAGGAAAAGGACCGACTAAGTCTTCAGCTTCAAAAGGACAAGGAGATTCTTGATGCCGCCGAGCTAAAGAACCAGGCGATGACCGAAGAAATCACTGGTTTTGAGAAGAATAGGGCGAACTAGACCACGGATCTCTAGAAAATGCTGCGATATATCCATGATGAGTTTTCTGTTACTGGCCGAGTTACTCTTTTCCCGTTGCTTTTCTTGACTTATTTGATTTCGTTTCCTATAGATCATTTTCTAGAAGCTAAGTCTGTGAGCTCCAAGGCTGTGATTGCTGCTCACAAGCGCTGAGGTGTTCCCATTGTTCCGAATCAGGAATATTCCATGGAGGATTTTTTGGTTGTCGTTGCTGCTGCTATTGGGCCAATGAAGGTTATGGGAAAAGATTTGGTGCGAGCAGCTATTCGGGCCTACCATGTTCTCTGGCCGAATGAGCCAGAGATTAATGAAGTAGAAGTGCTTGTGGCGAGGCTGATGGAGTCCCAAACTCGATTGAATCTTTGGAGGGAATCCGCTGGACATGCTGGAGCTGATATGGCGCTTACTGCTATTTTGTCATGGTACGAGGATATTTCCCTCGATATTCTGATGAACTTATGCACTGGCTCTCCTTGGATTGAAAATCCGGATTTTGTTGCTCGTCGCCAAGCCTGTGCCTTCCAGCTTATTGAATATGTTGATCCTCATTGCTGGATCAAAGGGCTGAGTTTCCTCCCTAACGAGGCCGAAGATAATGCCGATGTTGCAGGTGATGACGAATCCGATGGAAATTCTGATGGTGAGGGTGAGTCGGGTGAAAGTTCTGATGATGCTGAGGAGTCCAGTGATAGTTCGGGAGGGGATGCTGAGGCTCGATCCTCCTCCAAGGGAACTGAAGCTTCTCAAGCTCAAGGGTGGGTCTCTCAGCAAACCACCCTTGCCCCAGATGCTCCTGCAACCTTCGTGGAGGCCGAAGTAACCTCGCAGAGGCTCAAGCAACTTCTGAGGCCCCTGCTCCTAAGGTCGTTACTCCTAATGAGGTCGAGGTGGTCTCGGCTGCGCCCGAGGTAGCAACGTCGGAAACTCCTGCTGCTACTACTATTCCTCCCACGGGTGATTCGGCAACTGCCGATGCTTGAGTTTAAAACTCTTATGTGCTCAAGTCCCCGGTATGCCGGGTGTATGTTGTCTTAAAACAATCTTCCTCTTTTGGTATTGTATAACCCGTTTAACTTTGGCATCCTATGTTGTTACTCTTCTAGTTGAATTGGTGTGATCCGTATCTTTGTTTGTGAAATTTCAATTTCATAAGTTCGAATCATTATCCATATGCATGATTCTAGTTTGGCACCTTTTACCTATTCTTGGTTGCGAAACTCTTTGTTTTACAATTTTTCCTCAAGAAATATGAGCACTATGTCCATGCATCATTTAGTTTGATAAATTTATTACCTTTCCGAGCCATACTCTTGCAAGATAATATAGATAGGGTACTTTCCTCATTATATCTCGAACTGCTTATGTTATTATATGATTATGATTGTACGAATTCATGGGGAACTTCCCGAGTTATTGCTCGGGTTGCTGAGGTGATCATTCATATTACACATGTGACGGATGATAGACTAGATAGGGCAGTCCCCGAGTCACCGGTTTGGATTGCCGAGGTTCCATACATAACTAAACCGACGAACTGTACGGGGTAGTCCCCGAGTTATTGTTCGAGTTACCGAGGTTTCATACATAACAAAAATGATAAACATCATGGGGTAGTTCCCGAGTCATTTCTTGAGCTACCTAAGTTTCATACATAACTAAAATGATAAACAACATGGGGTAGTTCCCGAGTCATTGCTCGAGCTACCGAAGTTTCATACATAACTAAAATGACAAATAACATGGGGTAGTCCCCGAGTCACTGCTCGAGCTACCGTAATTTTGATAATTCATGTTTGATACATAATATTGTTGGATACAACATCCTTCCTCTAAGTATAATACGGACGAAGTAAAGCCACATTCCAAGGTATTTTTGATTTGTCTCGGGATTTATCCGCCTTGTTATTTTCTAGTGTTTGAGCGTCGATTAGGTAGTATGCATCGTTGTGTAATGCCTTGCTTATGATAAATGGTCCTTCCCATGGAGGTGATAGTTTATGCATGTCGGCTGTGTGTTGCACCAGCCGAAGAACTAGATTTACTTCCTTGAAAACTCTTGGACTCACTTTCTTGCTATGATATCGCCTGAGGTCTTGCTGATAAATTGTTGATCTCTATAGTGCTAATTCCCTTCCTTCTTCTAGTAGATCTACGTCATCTTGCCGAGATATTTCATTTACTTCAGTGTTTGTGTATTGGGTGACTCTTGGCGAGTCATGCATTATGTCGGCCAGGAGTACAGCCTCCGCCCCATATACGAGGAAGAACGGGGTATACCCTGTTGATCTATTCAGGGTAGTCCTCAGGCTCCACAGCACCGCCGGGAGTTCCTTGATCCAGCATCCTGCCGACCTTTGTAGCGGTTCTATCAGTCAAGGTTTTATTACAGACAAGACCGGTCCATTTAACCTTTCTACTTGCCCATTTGATGTTGGGTGAGCCACTGATTCAACATCAAGTCTGATGTGCTTCTCAGGGCATAATCGAGCAAAGGCTCCTTCAGCGAAGTTTATGCCATTATCTATGATGATACTGTGTGGATAACCATATCTCAGAATAATATCTTTGAGGAATTTCACTGTTGTGAGCCCGTCACATTTCCTTATTGGTTTTACTTCTATCCGCTTTGTGAATTTGTCCACCATGACCAAAATGTGAGTCATGCCACCGCGGGCCAGCCTAAATGGTCCTACAATATCCAAGCACCATACCATATCCAAGGCATATGTATCTTGTTGGCGTACCTCTGGCAGCCATTACACTTTGTTACGATTTCCTTTGCTTCCTTCAGCGCAGTTGGCCAGTAAAACCCATGCATGAATGCTTTGGCCACGAGGGCTCTGGACGAGGCATGGTTCCCACACTCTCCTTGATGTATGTCCAAGAGGATCTCTTGCCCCTCTGCCGATCCAAGGTATCGTTGCAGCACATTTGTCACACTTCTCTTATAAAGCTCATTATTGATGATCGTGTAAGCTTTTGCCCTTCTCACTATCTGCCTGGCCATAACCTCGTTATCCGGCAAGATCTTTTCTTTGAGGAATGAGAATATGGTCTATGCCCATTGTGGCACGACTTTCTCCAGGGAAGTTGTGTCGTTAATTTCCATCATCTCTGCCGACATAACCTCTGCCGGCTTTTCCCAATCCATTTTTGGGTCAGATGAATCAATCTCCGAGTAGCTCGGCTCATGTAATCTGTCAACTTCCATTGGGACATGCCCTTCTATCTAATCTAACGACATACGAATTGACTCGGACTCTGGCGAAGGTATAATTAATGGCTTTCTTAGGTGTTCCAAGGCTATACCAGGCGGAATTGATTGACTGGTTGATCCAAGCTTAGACAGTGTATCAGTTGCATCATTTTCTGCCCGAGGTATGTGATGGAATTCACATCCATCAAAGTAACCACTAATCTTTTTCACATGAAATCTATACAGGGCCATATTTGCATCCAGCGCGCCCCAATTCCCTGACACTTGCTGGAGTATGAGGTCTGAATCCCCATAACAAAGGACCCGACGTATGCCGATCTTTTTGCCATTTTTAGGCCATGGACAAGCGCCTCATACTCGGCTACATTGTTCGATGCAGCGAAATGTATTTGCAACACATATTTCAGCTGATCCTTTTTTGGAAAGGTCAATAATCCCAGCTCCTAGCCCATTTCTTAACTTGGACCCATCAAAGTGCATCGTCCAATAATTCGAATCTGGCAATGGGGGTTCATACTGCACCTCGGCCCAGTCTACAAAAAAGTTAGCCACTGCCTGAGACTTAATCGCATCTCGCCTATCAAATTGCGGAGCATAGGGTGACAACTCAATTTCCCATTTTGCGATTCGGCCACCTGCATCTTTGTTGCTTAGTATCTCGGCTATTGGTGCCTCACAAATCACCTTTATTGGGTGTTCTTCAAAATAATGTTTTAGCTTCTTTGCCGGCATGTATACTCCGTAAGCCATTTTCTGGTAATGCGGGTAATTTTTCTTGGAGGCCGATAATACCTTGCTCAGGTAATACACCAGTCTTTTCACCGACTTACCTTCTTCATTTCGTTCCACGACAACTACCGCACTTACTACTCTGTTTTTTGCTGCCACATAGAGTAGCATAGGCTCTTTTGAAAAAGGGGAGGTCAAGATAGGTGCCATAGCTAGCATCTGTTTTAACTCATGAAAAGCATTATTGGCCTGAGTTGTCTAGGTGAACTTGTCGGATTTTTTCATTAATTTAGACAAAGGCAATGCCTTCTCACCTAGCCGACTTACGAAACAACTCAGGGATGCAAGTCATCATGTAAATTTGTGTACATCGTTTAAGCATTTTGGCAGTTCCATTCTTTTGACCGCACGGATCTTAGTCGGATTTGCCTCTATACCACGGCTGGATACGAGGAAACCGAGTAGTTTCCCGGCAAGTACACCAAAGGTACATTTTTCCGGGTTAAGCTTCATTCAGAACCTTCTCAAGCTCGCGAATGTCTCAAAATTTTGTAATGTGAAAAATAAATAAACCAAATAAATAATTGTTGAAATTAGGGTCAAAAGAAACTTTTTGTTTTAAAATGGAAACATCAAAACCCATCTTGAACAAACTTTGAATAAAAGGTAAACCAACAAATTCAAATCAAATGAAATGCATTCATCAATGAATGTATCTTGAAATTTAAACACTTGGAAAATAAACCAAAACTCTAAAACCCTAATGGAAGAAATCATTTCCAAGATCTCTCTAAGAGTATGGATTTGATCCATATAAAATTCAGCAATAATCATTTTAAAATGATCAAGGATGATAAACAAAAATATTATAAAACCATAGAAATTGGTTTCACTGAATTTGGAGCCATAGATAAAATCTTATGAATTCAATAAGATAAGGAAATTAAATTTCCAAAGATAATAAAATCTCCTATCTAAAATCCATACCAAAGTGTGAGCAAAATAATCCTAAAGAGATTTATAAGAGGATAAACAAATATCAAAATTGAAATCACCAATTTTGGATCTTTAAATATAAATATATGGATTTTATAAGGCAAAGAAAGAAATAAATAAGGAATATTTAAAAGCCAAATTAAATCTTGGCCAAATCCATAAGCAAATGAGATAAACTTAATCCAAATCCAAATGAAATAAAGGGATAAAGAATAAACAAATAAAAGTATATGGGATTAAACCCTATTCTAATTAAATTTAATAAACACAAAATCCCTAATAGAAATGATTAATTAAATCATGGGAAAATAATAAATGGAATTTTCCCAAGTGGGATAAAAGTTATTTAATTAACTTAAATGGAATAAAGGAATCTTTTAAATAAAAAATTATATGGAATTAAAACCATATTTGATTTTATTGGAATAAAGACAATTGCCCAATTAGAATGTTTAATAAATCATATTAAAAATATTTCAAATAATTCAAAAATGAATTATTTTACACCCTATTAAATAAAAAAAACCTACTGAATAAGGTTTGGTGAAAAATTA
This sequence comes from Avena insularis, assembly GCA_023614405.1. Lineage (NCBI taxonomy): Eukaryota > Viridiplantae > Streptophyta > Magnoliopsida > Poales > Poaceae > Avena > Avena insularis. Next base: position 214,696,791 of record CM042685.1, on the reverse strand, counting down.
GAATTCAAATAAGGGTTTGAAAATAAAATCAAAATCTTATTTGAATAAAAACAAGTGCCTAATTTAAATAAAGAATAAACCATAATTGAATAAAGGAAATATTACAAAATGGTCTTTAAAAACACATTTATAACAGTACTAAAGTATATTGAAAGTTTGGAAAAGTTTTGAATTAAAAAGAGGTTTGAAATCATTTGAATAAATTCAAAACAGAAAAAGAAAAAGGAATCAGAATAAAAAAATATGAAACAACCCAACCCAATAGACCAGGCCCAGCAAGCCCAGTCCGGCCCAGCTAGCCCATCTCTCTCTCCCCGCAGGAAAACGATTCACACCAGAACTCACACCCACTCAGTCGCTGATGATTGGACCCTACCAGACCCTCTCTCTCTCTCTTTCGATGACTAGCCGACCCCACTTGCCAGTCGTCGTCTTCACCGCGGACTCGTTCTTTTCCCCCTCACTGCCGTTCTCTGTCAATCAATCCTCGAGTAAATTCGTGTAATTGCAGCGTTGATTCCGCCCGGTAACCTTGCTCATTTAATCGCCCCGTTCCCCTCTTCCTTTTCCCCCAGACATCACGCCACCGGAGCCCCTAGGCTGCCCAAATCACAACCTTGAACTCCCTCTGCCCGACAATACTCCGGCGACGATTCCGACCAGACACCGCCTCCCATTGCCTCCCAGTTTCCACGAGCACGCTCCCCATCATCCCCTGCATCTCCCAGTACCATCCATTCTCTCGTGCGCGCCCCAAAGACTCGCCTCCGTCTCCAACTGAGCGCCACCGACAGCAAGATCAACTCCGGCGACCTCTCCCCGTATGTACAGACCGCGCCTCTCCTTCTCGATGACGCTCGTGTGTTCATCTCTCCCTTGCGCGCCTAACACTGCCTCTGGATTGCCTTTTCGTGCCTTGTAGCTTCGCCAACATCGACGCCTGAGCATGCTCTTCGTCAGTAGCATCTCCGGCGAGCAATTACCGATGCGACCGTGCGCCCCTGACCATACCACGACGACCTTGAGCTTCGCCACACCTCTGCGAACTTGGTAAGCCCTTCCCCTCTCTCTAGCCTCCTATATCGCCGGAAACCTCACCGCCAGAGCACGCCGCTGCCAACCACCATCGCAGCACCGCCAGAGTATGGTCAAAGCAATCTAGGCCGTTAGATTTAAATCATAAGGACACGTTAGATCCACTTAAGCAAAAGGGTAAGTTTGCATCTGATCCGCATGATCCTAATTAGATCCAACGCACTGCATCGCTTGATCCACACGAACCGGTACCGACGAATAGAAATCAGCCACGTGTCATGTAGTTTGTTTTAAAAACAGAAACATTTCTATTAGATGTTTAAACTTGCAAAATTTATAACTTTTAATCTACACGTCCAAATTTTACAAACTTTATATCAATGGAATCAGGAAAAAGAATTATATCCAACCATGCCATTTGTTTAATGAATTGCTTCTGTAAAATTAGTTGTTTTTGCAGAAACTTGTGTAGGCATATTTTGTGTATAAAATTTATTCTAAAAATGCTTTTAGGGTAAAATATTTTGTAAAGGGATTGTTTTGAATCTACTGACCATAGAAACCAACTTGTAGATTTAAAAGTGTATTTTGTGAAGCTAAAGAATAAACCTTTGAATTAAAGCATTTCTAGTTAAATAAAAATGTTGAATATGTTTTAAAAATGCTTTTGAGTAAAACCTTTTGAAAATGGTTTGAATTAAACTCTCTGGCCCTAAACACCAAGTTTTAGGATTTAAAAATATCTTTGGTGAACCCTAGAAAATTATTACTTTGATTAAAGGCATTTCCAACAAAATAAAATATTGCTTTGATTTAAAAATGGTTTTAAGTGAAACCTTTTGTAAATGGAATTGTTTTAAAACACTTTTGACCATAAACACTAACATGATGTGTTTAAAAATATTTGGCAAACACTGGAAATTATTACCTTGATTTAAATCATTTCTAGCAAAACAAAAATGATTTAAAGTGGCCATTTTTACTAACTTGTTTCCAAATGGCTTTGCCACTTTTATAAATGACCAATAGGTGTTTTATAATGTTTATAACCTATTATAAACCACTTTTCCAAATAAAACAATCTTTGGCATGCTTGCATGCATTGCTTTGTTTTTATTATTCTATGTGATGAATTGCTTGAATGGTAGATTGAATTTGTGCCTTGAATGAATTGTAGTGAAATTTGAAGAGTGTGACTATTGCAAGATCAAGGAGTGAACTTATAGTCTCTACCGAAAAGGCAAGTGGTACTTCATACTTTTGTCCTATTATTTTCACTATGCATTAGTGATATTTCTAAGTAAGACTTGCATGGAATTTTCTAAGTATAAACTATGCCATGGGAAATCGTAGTAGATGAAACCTTAGTAGAATTTTCCTAAGTTAAGATTCCTACTACTATCATGCTTAGCTTAGCTAGTAGAAAACAAGGGTGGATTATATTCATGCTATGGAATATTTCTAAGTCAAGAACTTGTGTTTTGTTTAATAAAACAACTATGTGAATGAATCACCTGGGTGGAATGGTATTGCTTGGATGGATTTTTGTTGAGTGGTTACACAAGGCCAGGGAACTGGTGAACCTTGTGTATCACACTTGTAGAATTCCACCCAGGAACAAAGAGATTTGAGATGTGATATGTTCAGAAGCTTCAAGTACAACCACTTGGCATTATGGGCTCTGCCTGGATCATATAGGTTACAATAACTTAGCCAAATGGACAGTTGGTGGTAGGGGGTGATAGGTTTGGGAACGCGTCCATTTTGGTCTAAGGGAAGGCTTCTGAAAGATCTTGTCTCGATGCATGTGGGGAAAGTGCACCACCTCTCGAGAGAGTAAAATCTAAGTACTTAGCCGTGTCCCTGGCAATGGAAAATTTGAGCATCAAGACATGGAAGCTATCAAGAATATCCTCATCCCAATTTCTAAGTTAAAAACTTGTGGTTGAACAAGGGTTAAAGGATCTTCAATCTTTTATTGGTAGATGCCTTGGGTGATTTTGACAAACAAAAACTTAGTGTTTTCAAATGATAAGGAAAATCTATTTTGAGCAAAGCAAGCCTAAGATCCACTTATACAAATGCATATAGATGATAGATACCACTATTCTACCATAGTATCACTTGCCAATACAATTCAAATGTATTGACCCTTGTGGCTGCAACGTATTATGTTGCAGGTTTGTTTGGTGTTAGTGAAGTGTGTTGAATAGGATTACAAGTCTACAACCAACATGATTGCTTGTGGCACTTTGAATATGAAGGACTCCATGCTATATAGATATTCTGCTGCATTGAGCTATGTAAGATGTAATGAATTATTTTATTCCTGGTTATAAAGTTGTATTATGACCTTTGTTTCTTAATATTACATCTTAACTGTGGATGCTAGCTATTGATCCAGGGACTAGCATTGTAAACACAGGGATCTCTACCTTATTAAAGGTTGGGACCTCTATAAGAGGTTGCTTCACCGGCCTTGCTCCTGGTCGTACGTGCAAAGAGTGCTCAGCCATCTCCCTCGGTACTCCTTGCAAGTCCTGTGTTGACCATGCAAAGATATCCTGATTCTCACAGAGGTGGTGGAGGTAACATCAGTTGTTGCGCATTTCCCCCTGTCAGCTGTGGCTGCTGCTGGTGATGCGCTTGCTGCTATGGTGCTTGTATGGCTGCCGGGTTTCCCATTGCACTTTTCATCCAGGCGCATTAACGAGTTGTATGGTTGGCTGGCTTGGCCGGGTTAGGCGTGTGAAATTTACACGGCTGATCCAGTATGGACTCAAACGTGTACTTAGGCCTCTCTTGCCATTGTTTCTTTTGTTCAGGTGTCCATTGTTTCTTCCCATCATGCCTCGGTGTCCACTGCTGAGGACCATTTTTCTGACGTTGATTGTTTCCATGACCCGGCTGATCCTGCACAACTGCTGCTACTTGATTTGAAATGTATCTGTAATCCGGCCTCTCATCCCTTCTTCTACCTCTGTATTCATTGTGCCACGATGATCCGGCACCATCTTGGGCGTAATGGTCATGTTGCTCATGATGCTCAGCCGTCATAAGCTCTGGTTGAGTCGGATCAAACCAAGTGATTTATAAGTTGATAAATGACGAGCAACTACTATAGGAACTTGCTAGAGGACTACACATGCATCAAAACAAAGTTTCTAAGCATAGAACAAGCATGCAAGCTCAAACAAACTGTCACCTACAGTAGAAAAATACTCAAGATACAATCTACCAACCACAAATCTAATTGGACAAGTGGAGGAGGCACATACCAAGGAACAATCCCTCCAAAAATCAGCACTTGAGATGGGCTGAACAAGGAGATCGAAAATCGTGAGCAAGAACAGCAAGAACTCGAGCTTGAGCAAGTTTTCCGGTGTTTTTCGGGAGAGAGAAAGAAGGTAGCTTTGAGGAGGCAGCCTGGAGGGGCCCAGGTGGGCTAGACCCCCCCTAGGATCCACCACTAGGTAGGCCGCGCCTACCATGGGTGTGGGGCTTAGGGGTGGCCCCCTGGGTCATCTCAGGTGCCACTCTGCCCCTTTTTTGAGGAAAAATTTATTTTGACTTTTCTGGGATTTTTCGGGAAACTTTATTTTTGGCCAATTTTCAGGGTATGAAAATTGATTTTCTCACAGAAACAGTTTTTTCAGAAGAAGCAAAAGCAAACAAAAAGCCAAACTACAGGAGCTCTAAGAACAAGCAAACAACTAGCAAAACTAAAGCTAAAGCAAAGACTAGGAAGGAGAAAGGAAAAAAGAAAGCAAGTATAACCATAGTGGAAACATTATTTTGTTCATAAAAATCCTTTTGTTAACAAGGTTGATCAAGTCTTGTTACCAAAACAATCTTAAATGAGACAAAACTTTGTATTTCACTTAGTGATTATGTTACCTCATACTTGATAGCAATGGTCCCAATCATAATAGTTTCAAAGTTTTCTTGTGGAATGGGACAATATATTTCTCCAACCTTGATGCCTTCAATATTTTCAATAGAATTCAGGAAATAACTTCGAACAACCTTCTTGGGGAAATAGACAGTGTGCTCTTTGTCATTAATATTGAATGTTACTTTTCATTGATTACAATTGATGATAGCACCTCTAGTATTAAGAAAAGGTCTCCCAAGAATAATAGACATATTATCATCTTCAGGCATTTCAAGCAAAACAAAATCAGTTAATACCATGCAATTAGGAGAAACTTGAACAGGAACATCCTCACATATACCAATAGGAACAGTAGTTGACTTATCAGCCATTTTCAAAGATATATCATTTGGTATCAACTTTTCTAGCTGGAGTCTCTTATAGAGAAAAAAGGCATAACACTAACTCCAACTCCCAAATCACATAAAGCGGTTCTAACATAATTATTATTAATGGAGCAAGGAATATTTGGTATACCTGGATCACTAAGTTTCTTTGGAACCTTACCATTGAAAGAGTAATTAGCAAGCAAAGTAGAAATCTCCTCATTACGAATATTCCTTTTATTAGAGACAATATCCTTCATATACTTTGAATAAGGAGGCAACTTAATAGCATCAGTCAAAGGAATTTGCAAGAATAAAGGTTTCATCCACTCACAAAACTTGTTGTAGTGTTCTTCCTCCTTTGACTTGTGTTTCTTACCTGGAAAAGGCATAGGTTTCTACACCCAAGGTTCTCTCTCTTTACCATGTTTATTAGCAATAAAATCTTCCTTTGTGTACCTAGTGTTCTTAGTGTGTTTCTCAGGTTCTTCCTCAAATTCCTCCTTATCAGGAGACTCATCAATATTACCGCTCTCATTTTCAGCATCAGAGACAGATATACTATTAGGATCTACAGCAGGTTCAAGTGGTTCCTCAACTATCTTATGTTTCTTTTTCTTCCTCTTACGAGGACTACCACTATCCTCAACTTGTTGGGAATCCTGCTCTATTCTTTTAGGGTTTCCTTCAGGATATAAAGGATCTTGAGTAGCTACACAACTCCTAGTTCTAATTCCATAAGCATGTTTGTTTCCTGAAGCATTAACTAGCATATCCTTTTGCACCTTAGCAAGTTGATCAAGTTGGGTTTGAACCATTTGAAAGTGTTTACAAAGCATTTTAATATCATTAGAAGTTCTTTCCACAATATCTTTCAACTCATTGATAGCTATAGAGTTTTCCAATAAATGATTTTGAACTTGTTTATTAAAATTACCTTGCTTAAAAATAAAAATGTCAAGTTCCTCTAAGCATTGATCAGGAGGCTTACTATAGGGAATATCACCTTCATCAAAGTGTTGGAGAGAGTGTACCTCAATGGTAGATGAGTGGGGAATTGGCTTACATAATTCTTCTATAAGAAGTAGATTCTTCACATCGTCAGATCTAATACCTTTCTCCTTTAGACACTTTTTAGCTTCCTTCATCACTTCATCATTTAATGCAATAACTCCCCTCTTCTTTGTTGTTGGTGTTGGAACTGGTTCAGGAACAACTGGTTCAGGAGTAATAGGCTCAGGTGTATTCAGCTCAGTTGAAGTCCAATCATCATAATTCTTGCTTATCTTGTTCATTAATTCTTCAGCATCTGTAGGCGTCCTTTTCCTGAAAACACAATCAGCAAAGCTATCTAGGTAGGTCCTAGAATCATCAGTTAGTCCATTATAATAAATATCAAGAAGCTCATTCTGAGGTAATGGACATCCAGGATATGCATGAATCAAGGAACAAAATCTTTTCCATGACTCAGGCAATTTCTCTTCTTCTCCCTGTTTAAAATCAAAAAGTCTCCGCAAAGCAGCATGTCTAGCACTGGGAGGAAAATATTTATGGAAGAAAGAAGCAATCAGGGCTATCAATGGAACCAGGAGATAATCTATTAAACCAAGCCCTAGCTTCTCCTTTTAGTGAAAAATGGAAGATCTTAGCAACAAAGTACTTGCGCATCTTAAAATCATCAGAGAACAAAGCTCTCATAGTAGAAAGCTCATTCATATGAGCCACTTCACTCTCATTTTCAGTACCACAAAAAGGTTCTTTATCAACAATATCTAAATAAGATAAATCAGGAGAGAAATCATAACCTTTATCTTTAATATCTATGGGAGAGGTGGCAAACTTAGGATCATAGGACTTATTAGGCATAATAGTACGTCTAGCAAAGAGACTCTTAATAGCACTAGCACCATGTGTATTTCGGAACTCTTCAACAAATTCACCAGTGAGCTCTATGTAACCATCATTAATATCATAACTCTCACTAGACTCAGGTGGGCTAACAGGTGTAACAGTGTATTCACTAGGAGTTTCGGTATTTCCTAGACTATCCATAGTAGCATCTAGAAAAGGACCTAATGAACCACTCGCATCAAGCATAGTAGAAGTAACATCATGAGTATCAAAAGCAGTTTCAGATTCAGCAGTAGTAGCAGTGTGTGTAGCATGAGCATGTGGTGATGGTGTGACAAGCTTACTTATAATAGACGGTGAATCAAGAGCAGCAGAGGTGTTTAGGATTGTACCTCTTCTTGTAGTGGATGGTAAAATAGGGAACTTTCCGTCACGAGACTTCCCCATGATGAAAGGAGTAGCAGTGAACAATAATAGATCCAAGTGAACTTACAAATAAAGCTATGCTCCCCGGCAACGGCGCCAGAAAATAGTCTTGATGACCCACAAGTGTAGAGGATCGAATCTTGTCATGGGTAGTATTACCCAATTTATTGATTCGACACAAGGGAGCCAAAGAATACTTGCAAGCCTTAACAACTGAGTTGTCAATTCAGCTGCACTGAAATAGTTCTTTCTCAGAAGTTTATCAAGAGCAACAATTTGTAGTAGCAACAAAGAAGCAACAAAGAAGAATAAAGAATGGTGAACAATGAGCAATAGTAACAATAATGTAATGCAGAGGGATTCGAGTGCGGTAGGCATAGGGATGGATGGACGGGCGTTGCATGGACGAGTCTAAACATGTAACTTCAAGATCTAGGGCATTGCAGATAAATAATAATAAGCATCCAAGTACTAAACAGTCCTAGGCATGTGCTCCAAATATAGTCATACGTGCTCGCAATGAGAACTTGCACAACATCTTCTGTCCAGCCAGCCCGTGGCAGCGGGGCCTCTAGGGAACTACTGGTAATTAAGGTGCTCCTATTAATAGAGCACCGGAGCAAAGCATTAACACTCCATGAACACATGTGATCCTCACACCACAGTCATCCCCTCCGGTTGTCCCAATTATTGTCACTTTGGGGCCTTTGGATCCGGACAATGATATGTGTACACAACTTGCAGATAAGATCACAAACAATACTATCATAATGATTCAATAATAAGTTCAGATCTGAGATCATGGCACTCGGGCCCTAGTGACAAGCATTAAGCACAACAAGTTGCAACAAAGTCAAATAGCACTAATAGAGATACTAGGCACTATGCCTTAACAATCATATTCGATTACATGATAGAACTCATCCAATCCCTACCATCCCCAAGCCTACAGCGGGGGATTACTCACTCATGGATGAGGGAAACATCGGTGGTTGATGGAGATGCGTTGGTGATGACGATGGCGATGATCCTCTCCAAATTCCCCGTCCCGGCAGGGTGCCAGAACGGAGTTTCTAGATCCGAATCTTGGTTTATGGTGGCGGCGGCGGAGCAGAACTCTTTCTGGAAAACTATCAAACCCCCCCCTCTGTTTTTAGGTCAGAAGGCAACTTATAGGCGCGGAGGGAGGCCGAGGAGCTGTCTGGGGTGGCCAGACCTCCCCCAGGCGCGACCGATGGTGGGCCCGCGCCTGGGGTGGGTCTGGGCCCCCCAGGCCTCCTCTCTGTATCCCCTTCTGGCTCCCTGGATCTTTTGGCGAGAAATAGTTTTTGGCATATTTTCCGGGATTTTTCCTGATAGTTCATTTTCTGCACAAAAACAAGCCACCAAGGTAATTCTGCTAAAAATAGCGTCAGTCCGTGTTAGTTGTATCCAAATCACACAAGTTTAGAGGAGAAACAATAGCAAAGTATTTGAGAAAGTAGATACGTTTTGGATGTATCAGTTTACTATTCTCTAAGAGGAATAATACTACTCTATAATCCAATGTTGCTCTAGCATCAGCTTAATCATACTATCTTATCTCTACTTACCTCCAGTAACTCATACTCCAACTTCACAATATACCACTGTGACTTGTCATGACTAACCTAGGATAACATATCTATAATAGGGTTTAATCATGTTCTATCCACCAATGTCACTTATACATGATATAATCATTCACTCTTAGTGACTTAAGCATGATCATTATAATCCTTTGATCATTTATGACTTAGGTTTCTAGTTGGATAATCAAGGCTTTCATTAATACAACATTATAGTTGTATTATAATTATATTCTTAATATCTTTGTTTAACTAAAAGATATTATTCATTGACTATGCCTACTTGATCCAATAGGATTACTCCTTGGTAACTATCTTCAAAATTAATCCTTATAATCCTCTTTGTTACCACCAAAATATATATTCCAGATAACTCTTCTATCCATTCAAGAGTGAGTTAACTCCACCAATTATCATATTGATTTGATTCTCTTCAAACACTCCCATCCTATAGATAAATCTAAAACTATCATTACTACTCACCTCTTCTTACTTATTTCTCTAAAGGCTTTAAAGTGATTGTTATGATAATAATAAGAGTTGATAGATAAAGAATTGATAGGCTAAGGATTGATAGATCAATAGTTGATTACTCAACATTGATAAACAAGATATATTAGGATAAGGTTCAATAGAGATGATAAGGATTGATATGGAAAGAAAGATATGCGGTGAATGGTATTGACTTGGTTTCCATCCTAGTTCATATAACTAAGGAGTTAAGGTTAGGTATTACCATGACATTTATGGTAGGAATATATGAGAATAGAATAGGTCAAGATTTAGTTATTAAATTCTTGTTACTTGATTTATATTCATAGTTTGGAATTTTTAGGTTGTTGTGATGAATACTATGGAATGATCACTTAAGGATATGATATAATTCATTAAGTAATGTGTTGTGGTTTAATTTTATTACATTTGATATACCCTTAGATCAAATCATGTTTACCCAAAAAAAAAGGCTTTAGCAAAGGTCGTATTGAAACTTATCGCAGTCAACTTGATGATCTACTTCAATTCCATCAAGTTGAGAGAAGCTTCAATCAATTTGACAAGTTTTATTCAAAAGCGCGAAAGTTATTCGAATTTTCTATGCATGAATGTAATGCACACATCTGAGTTCAACTTATTTCTAAGCTCTAATGCTAGGATGTTACATTGGGTTTTATCCCAAACCATAACTTATATGGTGTCATTTCAAAGGATCAAGATGGAGCTCTTTTCAGTGTAAAAGCGATAGTCTCTAAAACTTTAATCTTTTAAAATATAATGGCAATTTATAAATAACACCTTTGATCTAACCATGTCAACCCAGGTTTTATTACAAATATCGAACACTCCATATTCCTACGGTGTTTTGGGAAATGCAAATATATGGAACGATTCCTCAAATCTTAGGTGTTTTGCTAAACTTGTAACTCAAATATCTCCCTTTATGATCGAATCATAAATTCTTTTTTTCTTGTTACAATGATTTTCCACTTCATCTTGAAAGTCTTTGAACATTTTCAAATATTTCACACCTCTTCCTTATTAAGTGAATATTCACTCAAATTTCCGAAAAAAGCATATGAAGATACATCGCTCACGACTATACATAATGGACTACATACATCAATATGTATAAATTCCAATTTAGTCGTCCATTCTTCTTTGGCCTTTGAACGAAGTTTTAATTATCCCGAGAAAAGTCTCACAAGCATCATTTGATCAAAATCAAAGACTCCAAAAAATCCATCAACATGGAGTTTCTTCATGTTTTTCTTTCCAATATAATTTAAACGGCGATGTCACTTTGAAAGTGATCTTTCAATCATTTGTCTTGCGATATTTTAGCATTAGTTTTTATGGACGTGATTTATCCAACTAGATTTGTAAATCATTCATCCTATATGGAATACGGTAATAATTTGAACAATCTTTGTTCTCATAATACCTGATTTAAATAACAATTATTAAAACAAATCTTGAAGGCAAGATTTGATGTCAATGCAAAATACAAACAACAGTTTGGTTGTTTTTGATAAACATCATCACATATTCTCTTACTAGTTACTTAGGCCATTGTAGATCATGAATTGTGTTGTTTTGTATGACATTTCATACCAACCAATTCGGTATCCAATACCCAGGAACTGCATTGTTTAACAAGCAAAGAATACAACCATAACATGTATATCATATATATACTTTAGCTGGACATTTCTAGTCTTTTCTTTTCTACAAAATATTTTGTAGATTCTCTTTTAGCATTTCCTTTTCCTTTTAAAATAATCTATCAACATCAATAGTGGCGCCATACATACGACACATAGTCCAAAGCGTGTATAGTCAAATACTAATACCTTTGGACTTGCACTTTGAAGTAGATCACCATCATCAAATGATTGGCGTTCTTTCAAAATCCATTCTTTAGTAATCTTTTAGTGTAGTAAACATTTTATCTACATATTCTATTCATCCTTATCATCTCAACTTTCATGATCAAGCTAATGTAGCTTATAAAGGCGAATCGTGAGTATAATTTTACTTCACAAAACCTTTTTGGGTGATTAGGATGTCTAGCATCTCCAACCTTCACAAATTCTCATCCAATATGAGAACATATATTATACTCTATCATATTGCAACCAAAACATTATTTCAGATATCATAATATATGTCACACATGATGGTTTCTGAAACAATTCTTTCAGCTCCTAGATAACCTTGGTATTAAAATAACTTTTGAATATCAAGAATCATGGAGGCAAACATGATACTTTAGATACTAATACTGGAATTGTTATTGTTGATTTAATACTACTTATTAAACTTCATGGAGTAGATGGAATATGTTGAAAGTTTGCAATAGGACTTTTAAACTATAAATTGACACTTAAAACAATACGATACCAGTTCGTAAAGTAAATATCTAGAATTCTATAGTTCTATTATCTCAATTACAACTAAGCATAAGGTGGTGAACGAATGCCAATGACTACAACAAATTATGCAAATTCACTTTGATTTAATTTATGATAAATTGAGTTCTACTAATCCAAATTAGAAATGAACTCCCATTCAAAAACGACATCCCTCGTGTCTTTTTGGTGATTACATGAACCAAATCCACTACACCAAGTCCGATCATCACGTGAGTCGGTGTAGCTTCAAAGGCGAGCATCTAAATGGGCATCATATCAAATATATGACTCATGCTTAACCTTTCGGTCTGTGTTCCGAGGCCATGTCTATACATGGTAGGCTCGCCAAGTAAGAACCTTAGTATTCACGTGTGTAAAACTGTCTTACACCCGAGATATGATCATGGAAGTACACCCGATTAACATGTGACGTCTTGAAGCGGTGAAACATAGTCGATGCATACTTAAGGGAGAACACATTTTTATCTTGATATCTAAATGAGGGATCATCTTATAATGCTACTAAAGCGCCAAACAAGCAATATAAGATGCAAATAAACATCATATGTAAAAGGTGAAATGATATGGTTCTTGCACTTGATCACTATCATGTGCATCATGGTATGATCTTTATCATTCCTTTGTGTGTAAGGCCAAGGTCTATGGAACTTATACGTTAGGTGTGTTGTAAGAGTATAAACTATACACCTACTTACAATATTACCATATCATGACACTAGCCCAACAACAATCTAAACTAGACGCTTCTAATTTATCCATTGCAAGTTTTACGTTGCTTAGGGCTTTCGAAGATAGAACCGTTCTTACCTACGAACATGGAACCACAACGATGATAATCAAATTATTGGCAACTTGTTGTAAATTAGATATTGACTATAGTAGGAGAGATACACACCCGCAATCCACTTATGCAAAACCAGTTGCATGTCAAGCGTGGAACAGGTCTCATGTGCGAGGACATGTAAAGTTTGTCCGGGCCGCTTCATCCCACTATGCCACCAATATCCAAAGTACAAGCAAGAAGCAATAACATGACCATCGACGCCCACATACTCATATGTGTACTACCCATGCAAAGCATCTACGCATAGATCCGGCTCTGATACCACTATTGGATTCGTAGCATAGAAAACAAAAAAATTCCTACGATGGGAACTATAAGCGCCAAGATCCATCTAGCTAGATACAAGCAACTGGTGTATATAGATCCATAGATTACATACCCTCAAAGACTAGAAAACTTTTTCGAGTATGAACTCGTTGGTGATGTAGTCGATCTCTTGTCGATCTCAAGATCGTGATGAAGTCCATCTGGTCTAGCGGGTCCAGCATCATCAAGTCTAGCACCGCAAAGCAGTAGTGCATCTGTGATCGCACACACGTTCGGGTATCCTGACAACCTCCGCGCCCTCGGTTCAGCGAAGCAGCGGAAGCAACAAATCCTTCCAGAAATATCCACCGGGAACATGTATCTCGCTGATCCGAGACCATGGGGAAATTCTAGAGGGGAAGAGAGATCCTTCGCGAGGAGGTGTAATATGAGAGGAGGAGAGGGGAGCCTTTTATAGGGAGAGGAGGGAAACCAAGGAGCATGGCGCCACAGCCATGGTGGTTGCCCCCACCTCTTCCACATTCTTTGTGGGTGGAGCTCTCACTCAAAATGAAAAGCCTCCACTCAAAAATCCACTCACATCCATTAAATTTCCACCAAATTTAATGCAAGCTCTCATTTAAATAAAAAAAAATTATTTATTTATTCAGAATTTTTTTAATTACATTAATTAACAAACATTCACATAAAACCCCTTGCAACATTTCAATATCACATGCAGAACCAGTTTCAGCAATTTCAGCCGAAACAATTCCGGTTTCTACTGAAATAATTCCTGCGTTTTCTTTTTCTTTCTCTGGCATATTATTTGATCCAAATGGTGTCGGTATCCCTTAAGTGTGTCATCCTATAGTTCACGAATGATGTAGACATGATCGAGACCCCTCTCCGATTAGTAATCAGCAGCGGGACCTGGAGATCCGTACTGACTCCCACACATTCAACGATGACTGCTGTGATCGTGTGAACCTTTTACGCATGTAACTCAATCCCTTGTCTCGCGGTATATTACATGTCCGAGATTCGATCATTGGTATCTCAATACCTAGTTTTATCTCGTTATCAACATGTACTCTTTTCTCTTTCCCGTGATATAACATTCTAGTGATGTCATCACTTGCTTGCAAGCTAATTAATGTGATATCACCGAGAGGGCCCAGAGTATATCTATCTGTCATCGGGATAGACAAATTCCACTCTTGATCCATGAGCCTCTACATAACACCTTCGTAGCACTGAACCCACCTTTATAATCATCCTGTTATGGTGTGACGTTTGATGTTATCAAGATACTCTTTCAGTGTTAGTGATTGACATGATCTCATGGTCTAAGGACTAGGATTACTTCGTATGATGTTATAGAAATATAAATACAATGACTTTGATAGTAATGCTATACTTCGGATGAATATTCATCACATCATTCCAACAATGTTGTGACCTCGTTATTAACAACATCCAATGTCCATGATCAGGAAACATTTGATCATCTTGTTAATCAACGAGCTAGTTCATAAGAGAGGCATAACTAGGAACTTTCTATTTTTTTATTAAACACACATGTATTAATGTTTCCATATTAATACAATTATAGTATGCAAATAAAACATTTATCATAAACAAGCAATAATATAATAACCACTTTATTATTTCCTCTCGGGCAATATTTCCTTCATCTATTCTTACTTGTTCACATATAAAGTTGCTTTACACACAGTATCCATAGAAAGCTTTTCCAACCTGAGCATGTACCTCTAGGTTATTTAAGTTGTGCGGAGTACATTTTGTTGAAGTTGTTCGAACCGAAGGTGGTTTCTACGTTGATGTCCAGAAGTAGTTGGGTTCCCAGGAAGCAGCCAAGGATCTATGGAAGGGACGTCACTTATGTTTATGGCATCTTAGGCCCTTTGCTAAATTTGTTGTGTAGAACAACCTAATTTGCTTTTGTTGCTTGTTGAAATGTTGGGTGTGTGACACCTGACTTGTAATACTTGTTATCCTAACTCTGTCAAGAGTTTAAGTTAATAATGTTTAGTTGTAAATTCTTCGATGTTACCAAATCTTTCCATGTACGCTTCCGAGCTCTAGGTCGGACTTATGTCAGACGAGGGTATGGGATTTTCTAGCCATAATCTCGGGGTGTGACATTTTCATTACATAAAAAAAGCAATATGAATGACATGTAACTTCGGTGCATATAGTTTTTGATTTCCACCTCTTCTTTCTTTCAAAACCCACTTATTTTTTATTTATCTAGAACACCTATGATTTTCATTGCACATGAAATAATTTAAATTTGAGTGTTGACTTTTGGTGTATTTGAGGTCTACATCTTTTTAACTCGGGCTATTTGCAAAAAATAAAAATAAATATACACAAGTACAGATGAAGAAGCCTTCAAACTTGAAGGCAAGGCTGCTATCCAAGCAAGCAAACTATCCTTGTACTTAGATTTGATCTTGTGCGTGCACAAACTTCCCTTTCCACTTAGCAAAAGTGGGTCTCTCTTGTCTGAATATCTTCCCATTCCTCAATAGCCAAAATATTCCAGCATGCTGTAATTATAACTTCCATAAAGAAAGGTTGTCCAAAGCACTCTTTAGCATGGAAAATGACTGTCTGAAGATTGTCATTCGACTCCCAAGGTATTTGGAGGTAATTCCAGATCCATACAGCGTACACTAAAATTGCATTCAAAGAACAAGTTAGGCTATTTTATTACAAAAATAATTACGATTAATAACGTATACCTTCACTTTGAATTGTTTGGTAAAGCTCTTCTCTATTGTCGCCACTCATTTGTTACGGCCCTTGTGTCATTGTTTCTGGATCATATTTGCTTGCCTGCTATAGTCCCATTGAGCTATCAGCATGTAAAATTCATCATTTCTTAATTCTTCGCTTTTTGTTAGTATGTATATTTCTTTGGCTAATATCAGTTTGCTACCTTTACTTGTCCTATATGTCGGTTGGTCATTTTTGTTTTCAACAAGCATGCTTGTTTTGCATTCATAATATGTTGTTTAGTTCGTCTTCTTGGTGCAGACGGCTTTGAACCCTTGTCTGAAGTTGCCATTATGATGCTCATGGCTTATTTTATCTTACATTACATGCTGAATTAAAATCACATAGATAATACATAATTGGTATCTTTGCAATATTAATATATGCTCTTTGTCGGAAAAAAAACTACATAATTCATCACTATCAGCTCTTTGGTCTACGTGATCACATCATCTACTCTCCGGAGATCTACATGCTTGCAATCAGTCACATAATTCAGCAAGCATGTATAGATTAAGTGCTATGTAGAGCAAACAAAGAGACTAAGCATGTAAAACCTTGCAGACTTCATCATGTACTCTTCGAAGCCCATGACACTAACTCACTATGTCAGGAACAAGTCTGAACATCATACGCTACACTGTTGAGGCACATGTAGACAAGTAGCACGTCAGCGAGGCCCACTAGGAACGGCGGTAGGTTAAGTCCTATACCTGTAGCTGGTCTCCCATAACGCCAGCACTATCAGCTAGCTCTAATGATATTAACTGGTTGCTTCGTGTGGCAGTTGCTTCTTGAAATTTTATGTACTTCTGGAAAATTTGAACACATGTACCATTTGACTGCATCTAGAAACCTGGAATATCCATTAGTTGTTCAAGCAGGTTATGGCATATTTGCATCTTGCCGAGTGTAGCTGACAGCACCTGGCCTTGGAGGATTTGATCAGTAAAGAACACTACTTTTGGTTTTCTGAACATGTATACTTTTGCTACAGTATGTTAAAGGAATTATTAAACGTTGTTGGTTTGGTGGAAGTTCAGTGCTATATTTGGAAACAAAGTCAGAATGCACCGATCAATTTAAAGGCTTGTTGGTAGATCTGACATAGTTTTTTTCTTAAGTACTAAGATCAAACTAAGTCCTTAATCATTGATTGTTTGTTGTGTTCAAAAAACCTGGAAACTATTTAGAACCAAATGTAAACTTCTTTCTAGGGAATTTTTTACTATTGATTTTGTGGTAAAAGTAGCTACTGCTTTGTTATTACTTATTAGCCACTTTATATGTTTATTATCTCCAAACAAATTCAGGAAACATCACATCACAACTTCAAGCCCATCAGCCCAGCAGCGGGACGTTGCACCAGCAACACCAGCGACCAAGCTGCAGCGGCGGATTCGCCTGGCGCCGACGACCAAGCTGCAGCATTAGTGGACGCCATGCCTGCAGCGCCGGCGACCAACCTGCTACAGCAGAGCCGGCCATGTTTGCAGTAACAGCACCCGGCGACCGACCAAGTGAGGACAACATATGGCACCCATGATGAGAATGCCGAGAACAAGAAGTACATGCCATAGATACGATTGCTGAGATGCAACCCGAAATGAGCACAGGGAAGAAGATAAACTGAAAAGCCAAGGAAGCAGTTTTCTCCGTGCAAGTCAGGCTGCTGATGAGTAGTGGTCGTATGCCGCAATTTGTCGTACGTATAGCATGGCCCAACCCAGAATAACCTCATGCAGATACAGTAACAACATAATAACAACGTCAAACATAGATCTTCCTCATAGATAAGTGAACACACAGATAACTTGCACTGAAGTTCTGGCAGATCATAAACATTTCTAGAACTTGGTTCTTCGTCAAAGTCTTCACTGCTCCTGCATCTCCTCATACTCCTTCTAGAGCCTCTCCATTATCAGGGGAACCGTCTTCATTTCTTCAACACACGCCCAACCAACAACAGGTATGCATGCACATGAAACAGTCAAGGCTGCCCTTACCACATTGCTAAACCACTTTGATGCCCTTAACCATTGCCTACAGGAGGGTGAAATCAGATTATAAGGACAACCAACTCCTGTCAAACAGGTAAGGAGAAGAAATACAAAAAAAACATTTCAAATCAACATATGTTTGATTACGTACCACTGTATGTCATGTTTTCTTGGATTGACATGCACAGCAAGATTACAGAGCAGCCTTTTGTTTCTCCATTTTTCCACCATTGGCAAGTCCGCCTTACATAAGGCCTCGTACAGCTCCTCCTTCTGCTTCTGGATTTGCATAGCCTCAGCTTGCTGGAGAAGAAAAAAAACCCGAAATGATTGGGTCGTTCATGCCATCAGTTAAGCATAGCTGACTGCTCATAAGAACAGTAGTGCCAGTTTGAGGTTTTGATACGAGACTGTATGATTAAAAGAATATACTACTACTGTATTGCACGCCAACACCACGCACCATTTATTTATGTGCATATAAATACACGTTTGGGTGATAATTAAGGGCGTGGCTCAGTTGGAGCTGTTGAAATAGCTTCGCCTACTCTGCATAGATAGAGACTAGCTACACCCTGTGTTCCCAAATATAAGACGTTTTGGCAGTTCAATTTCAACTGTCAAAACGTCTTATACTAAGGAACTTAGGTACTCCCTCCTCCCGGGTTTATTATTAACACGCAGTCATAATATGTTTGACTACAAATTTAACCAACGAAATATGAATCATATGTCACAAAAATTATATCATTAAAAAATCCAATGATATACTTTTTGTGACATATGATTCATATTTTGTTGGTCAAATTTGTAGTCAAACATATTTCTTGGACCGCGTGTTAGCCCAATAAACCCGGACGGAGGGAGTAGCACTTTCAAGCATCTCATATAGTGGAGGAAATGATTGGGTTCATGCCATCAATTAAGCACTGACTGCTAATAAGAACAGTATGAGTTTGAGGTTTTGGTACAGACTGCATGGCTAAAAGAATATACTGTATTGCATGCAGACACCGCCGTTTATATACATATAAATCCGTTTGGGTGCTAATGAAGGACGTGGTTCAGTTAGAGCTGTTGAAGTAGCTTCACTTACTCTACATAGATATAGAGACTACACCCAGTGTTTCCAAATATTAGATATTTTGGCAGTTCAATTTCAACAGCCAAAACTTCTTGTACTAAGGTAGTAGCTTTCAGGAGTGCAGCCCCCCCACCCCCCAGCGTGCATAGAAAATAATATTTGAGTAGTGCTACCAATTGCTGCAAGCAGTAAAGGAGATGCATGGTTCAAGATATCAGAACATCAGCAACGAATTAAGCATCTTATATAGTGGAGGAATGAGTACAAATCATCCTCGGATCAACCCAATCTTGCCCTTGTTTGTAATACAAAAATGACCTAACAAAGAAGCTATCTCAGCACTTGCTGCCATTCCGAGGAGAACACGATTGAATGGCCGGATAAAAGATGTGAGCTTTGGTTAAGATACCTCCTGGGTGTTGTACATGCGCCTTGGCACGAGCCGGCGTCGCTCCTCCGCAACCGCTGGTGATCTGACGGCCGCCTGGGTTCGCTGGAGCACGGAGCCACTGATCCTTCTCGCCCCCTGCCGAAGAACCGCCGCCATCTTCGCCGGCCTGCAAATAGGTAGGGATTAGGGGACGTCCGTCACGAATCCCCACAGTCGGCCGCTCCTCCTCCCCTACGTACGCCATTGGGGTTGCAAGCGGTGGAAGAAAAGGGGAAATTTCCGTGGATTTTAGTGGCCATACCTTGCGGATCTGGGAGTTCTTGCACGGTTAGGATTCCTCGTTCGCCTTCCGCCGCCGCAGACTCGAGAAGCAACCAGAACAAAAGGGGTGGGTGGGTGGGTGGGTGCTGTGGTTTCTCGCGCTCTCTACGACGTGCAACGCCTAGTACCTGGCTAACGGGCGGGTCTTAGGCCTGGCTGGCCCGTGGCACGCAAAATTGGCCTGGTCCAAGCACGCGTGCCAGCCTGACACGGTCCACGGTAAGCCTATCAAAACCATAAGAAATCTAACAATATTTTTAGCAAAAGTAGTGTCGGCATGGATGCAAACTCCATCAGAATCATCATCATTATCCACACCATCATCTCCACTAGCTCCATCATCACCACTCAATTTTAATTGTAACAATTGTGTTGAATCTTGCATAGTTCTTATGGAAAACTTTTTCGGTATTGATTACTATTGTAGTTGATGTTTGTGAATGGAACCATTGAATTATTGTTTATATTCAGATTGTTATCCATCATTATTTCATATCTGATCTTGATCCATATGATATCTCGTGAGTAGTTCGTTTAGTTTTTGAGGATATGGGAGAAGTTATGTTGTTAGTAGTGCAATTGTGTTGAGGTATTATTCAATGATTTAATATTTAAGTTATCATGATATTTCTAGTGGTGTTATGTGAACGTCGACTACATGATACTTCACCATTTATGAGCCTAGGGGAATGCATTGTGTATTTGACTATTAATTGTGGGGTTGCCGGAGTGACAGAATCCTGAACCCCCATCAGGAAACCTTTGCACAAGGGAGCGTAGGATCTCAGAGTTTAAGGTTATGGTTAGGTTTTTATCTTAATTATTTTCTTATAGTTGCGGATGCTTGCAAGGGGTTTAATCACAAGTACGTATTAGTCCAAGTAAGGTTGGTACATTAGCACAGGTCCACCCACACAACACTTATCAAACCAAAAAAGATTAATTAACTATATGAAATGAAAGCACTTGACAGTATTTCCATCTGTCCTCGAGAACGTTTGGTTCTTATAAGTATTACCACTGGCTGGAAAAAAATTCTCTGGGAACGGGCCGCACGCTGCTTTCCCTGGGGCCCCTCCTGCAATTACGACACGTCGCTGTTGCACCAATCTCAAAACTTCTCATCAGCTGATACATATCTGTACAAAAAGATGATGATGCAGGTACGTGGTATTTCTCAACTGTACCCAAAATATCAGGCACGATCTTGATTGATTGCAACAAACAAAAGGCTTGTTATTGAAGAGAAAAATCATGGCATCTGGAACCCCCTGCCGCCGGCAGTAGCCTCCACCGGTCGGCACGCCGACGTTGTTGCAGCTCTTGTGCCAATGACCGACGATGTCCAGTGCAACGAAGCTGCCGCAGAACGTGAGGCAACGATAGGCGCCGACATGTCCAATATCCGGCACAACGACGTGGGCGCCGCCGTCGTCATCGGCGCGCAACAAATCTCAGCTGACTCGTCCCATGATCATGGTGTGATGGCCACATCCATGCCCCTTGCCGATGCCCATACTGTGCATGTGTCAGCTGAACGGGCTTCGACAACTGCAGTCCTGTTGAGCTCCTGTGATTCCACGTTAAAAGCTTTAGCAACAATGGCAACCCCCAGTGAGGTACAAAACTGATCCATGCATGTATTGTTGCAAACAAAATTATAATTTATTAGCAGAAATTTAGTTTTCATATATTTGAATGCAGGTGCATGATACTAGTTCTGAATCAATACTTGTTCCAAAAGTTGGGATGGCTTTCAAATCAGAAGAGGATACATACGAATTTTACAATGAGTATGTTGGTAAGATTGGTTTTAGTATCCGAAAGAGCCACTCAAAGTTAAGACCTGATAAATCTGTATATCAGAAACATATAGTCTGCAGTAACCAAGGGGAAAGAGGTACTCGTTCAACACATGACACTCTAAAACCAAATGCTACCACAAGATCTCATTGTGGTGCCCGTATTCAGTTCAATATTGCTCGCTACGGTGTTTGGACGATGCAAAAGGTTGTGCTCGAGCACAATCATTATCTCGCAAGTCCAAATAAGAGACACATATTGCGGTCACAACGTCGCTTGGTAGAGTCTGATAAACTTGTCATTGGTCATATGAGGGAAGCGGGATTTAAGCCTGCAGATGTGTATAAATTTTTCAAGCAATGGTATGGAGGACCTCAGCATGTACCTTTCTTGCGGGTGGATAGCAATAACCATATCGGCCGTGAGCGCAAGAAGTATTTGGAAGTCAACGACGCTCAAACACTATTAGAGTTCTTAAAAAACAAGCAATTAGAAGATCCTTCTTTTTTTTATGCCATACAGTTAGATGAGGAGGATTGCCGGATAGCTAACCTTTTTGGGGCAGATGGTCAAGCTATCATGGATTATGCTTGTTTTGGTGATGCTTTGTCATTTGACACCACTTTTCAGACCAACAAGTTTGAAATGCCTTTTGCACCACTTCTTGGGACAAACCATCATAAGCAAACCATTCTTTTTGGAGCAGCACTATTATGTGATGAAACCACCGACTCGTTCATATGGCTCTTCAACACATTTTTAACAGCAATGTCTGGGAAGCGACCTGTTTCAATATTCACAAATCAGTGTGCAGCTATGGCCAAAGCAATAAGCATTGTTCTCCCAAGCACATATCACTTTCTTTGTCTTTGGCACATTTATCAAAATGCTTCTAAGCATATTAGCCATGTAATTTCAAGCCATCCTTGGTTTCTTGCTGATTTTAAAAAAGTTGTATACCTAGAAAATTCAGTGGCATACTTTGAGCAGAAGTGGCAAGAGTTGTTGATTGGTTATGACCTTGTGGAGAATTCATGGCTACAAACACTATTTGGTTTGCGTCAGAAATGGGCTGTTGTGTACCGCAATGATTCATTTCATGCCGACATGACCTCAACTCAAAGGAGCGAAGGTATGAATAATGTGTTCAAGAAACAATTCCGCAAGAAACTTTGTCTTTCAGAGCTCTTAGTAGAGTATGAGAAATGTTGTACTAGTCTTCGTGAAAATGAGCTAGATGCAGATTTTAAGTCACGTAAGACTGATCCGGTTACTTATATAACGAATTTACCTATGTTAAAGACTGCAGCTGAGTCATATACAAGGAGGCTTTATTCTGATTTTGAGGAGCAATTCAAACAGCAATTTTCTGTCACGTGCGAGTTGATTTCCGCAGTGGGAACAGTAAGAACTTATAAGGTGATGCCTATGACATGTGAGGATGAGGCTATAGTTAACTTTGATTATGAGAATGTGACCATATCGTGTTCTTGTAGAAGGTTCGAATCCAAAGGTATGAAATCAGTTTTTAATATTATTTATGGTTTATAAAATATTGTCTTACCCTGTGTTTTATGATGCCATAGGTCTGTTGTGCAAACATGCTCTTCGAGTGTTCAACATCAATGAAATTTTCACTTTGCCATCACAATATATACTACACCGATGGACAAAGTATGCAAAAAGAGGATATTCTTCGAATAACCACGAAAATCGTCAAGAAACTTTACAAACACGTGTTGCACGCATTTCTCGGAAATCAACCGCTATTGCACTGAAGTGCTCTGTTTCAGAAGAACTTTTTGTAGAATTGGAGAAAGCTATAGACATACTAGATCAAGAAGCAGATGAACACTAAGCCAAAGAGGACCTGCCAAACCTCAGAGTGTTCATATTAATTCAAATGAGCCCGGTGAAGGTATAATAAATGGAAACATATCATTTAGAGTTCCCCGAGCGATAAAAGGTCCAATGGTAAAAAGAGCAAAAGATGCACTTGAAAAGAAAGGAACAAAGAAGCCAAAGACTGGAACAAAGAAGCAAAAGAGTGCAACAAAAAAAGGTAATGCTCTCGCACTTGTTAATATTTTTGTCTCTCACGATTGCACAAGTAAAGTTCTTCGTACTTATGTGGTATCAATAGTAGGTGCTAGAAACAAAATAATATCGGATAGTTTGGTCAGAGAAGGTTCTCAGCAATTTACAGTAAGACATGATCCTCTGTTTTTCAATATCTTTCATGTAATTTAATTGTACCACACAAATTCTAAACATATTCATTCTTATGATTACACAGGAAACTTCTGAGGCAAGCACAGGAACTAATATTACAGTACCACACTACTCAAATATTATGTTTCAAGGAGATGGACATCCACAATTTACGGTAAGAAATATGGCGTGAGGTTTTTTTTTTCATGTAATAACATTGTACCGCATAATAAACTCTAAAAGATTGCCTACCTTTTCACGACTTAGGGATCTTTTGAGGCAGGCGCAAGTTCTAATACTACCATGCCACACTTCTTAAATAATATGTTTCATGGACAAGGTCCGCCACAATTTACGGTAAGCTAGATAGATATACGAGGTTTTATTTCCTATATTCTTTATGCAATGTAGTTGTACAAACAAACTCTAACCAATCGCCTAACTTTTCATGACACACGGTTCTTTTGAGGTAGCCGCAAGTTTGAATACGGCAATACCGCAATTCTCAAATAATACTTTTCATGCGGATTCCTCGACCATGTTTGGTCTATTAGTGCAAGGAGGATATACAGAACTGATGCTTCAAACTGATAGAGGTTCAGATGTGCCACAGCCTTCGAGAAGATTAGATTTTGATGCATTGAATCCTGGAGGATGGAAGGAGTAGGCATAGAATGTTAGTTTTAGAAGTAAAATATCTGTAATGTTAGTTTTAGAAGTAAAATATCTATAATGCTGCACTGGAACATTAGACTAAGTACATTTTACCAATTTCGCCATTCATCAGCATCATGTCATTGGTACAGATTTGTCTCTTAATTTTTGTTTACTATGTAATGGTTCTTCTTTTTGGTTCTTCTATGCTTGCTAAAACTGATAGAATTTTGGTTAGTAAATAATCTGCTCAAATGATGCACTGGATCTAGGATGCTTGCTTTCTTCATATGCACTCAAGTATCAACTGAATCCTATCAACAATTATCTCATGTGGAGTAATCTGAAGTATTAGAAGCAAGATGATTACTCTCTTTTCTGTGAATATTTCAAACAACCTGAAATTTAAGGGAAACAAACCACACGTTCATTCATTCATCATCTGAACATATATACACTATCATTTTCATATATGTACATACAATTTTATAATCCTTCTCGTACACAATGTCTACTGCCACAACATTCTGATCTCTCAACACCAAGTGTGGTACAAGCAACACTTTCTTCACCTCTAATATACAAACCGCAGAGAACATCTGTGACTACAGGTACAGGGTAGGCACTAGTAGTCTAGTAGTGTGGCTGGACATTTACAAACGAAGGAACCTTGCTGGCAATGTAGCAATCTAATGGCAATCTTTCTTGAGATGGAAGATCGATGCTCAGGTAACTGAATGTTTGTAGTCTGAAATTCTTCAAAAAGTCTGCTTCCTAATCTGAACAAGATAGTAACTGAAATCCAATAGTGAATATCAAGAAGCAGAGCACTTCAGTACTGCTATTGCCTGCGATCAACATCAAGAAATCAGATGAACAAGATAGCTTTCCATCTCAAGCAACCTCTATTGCACCTTGAGGGAACTAGCAGTCTGAAATTTCTGAACAGGAATTGGGCCGTCACCGGCGACGTCTAGAGAAGCAGCGAAGCCGCGCGAGGGCTACTCACGAGCAGAAATCGGCGCTGAGAAATTGAGGAATCAGCAGCACTGTCGCTTCAGAGAGTTGCAGCAGAGCTGCGCGTGGCAAATCGCGAGAAGAAAGAGGCGGGGAGGGGTTGGACTCTCGCCGACGCCGGCGCTTCCGCCAGATGCAGGTAGCAGTTCGGTGCGGCTGAATTTTTTTTCCTATTGGAATGGTCTGTTATGATATGCGTACAGATACGTATAATTATTTAGAAACCAGAGAAGCTTTGAGATAAGTTCTGCGCCTGACGTGTTGTAATCATAGGAGGGGCCTCAGGAAAAGAAGCTTTGAGATAAGTTCTGCTAAGAAAGAATTGGGCGACTTGTTGTAATTATTTGTTGTCTTTATTTACTTGCACTTGATTTCCTTGTTTTATCAAAAAAATCCTAAAATCTGTTTGCTAAGTATTTATAGAGATTTCCTGCTCCAAACCACTAGTCAACACCTTCTGCTCCTCGTTGGGATCGACACTCCTATTTATCGAAAGTATTACGATACACCCCTATACTTGTGGGTCATCAATGATCCTGCAAATTTAGTTATATAGACCATTTTGGCATCATAAGTAGCACAATATATCAACATAACATATAAGTAAGATTAGCTAGCATCATATAGTAGTATAATAGTAGCATGATAAGTATATATAAGTAGTACGATAGGTAGCATAACAGTCATATGAGAATATCTAAACTCGAGTAGACCTGATGCCAGTGATGTCATCATAACCCAAGCGGTCCCATAAAGAGGACGACGGGCTGCTAGAGTCATCCTGCTGCGTGTCGGAGGGGTCAGGCTCGTCCTGCCCATGCTGCTCGCTCTCGCTAAGGACCTCGTACTGGACTTCCATCACCTGGGGATCAAGTAGGAGATCCCTGGCCAAGGGGTCATCCTCCTCGCGATAGTGATGCGACAGCTGCCTCTCCGCCTGCCGGTGCTCCCTCTCATTGGCCCTCGTGGTGATCCGCATGCCATCTGGCGCTAACAGATGCACCACACGATGGTCTTCCTCAAATTTGAGGACCGCTCTCATCCCCAAGTGTTGGACCGCGACGCAGTCGTAGGCGAGGGCCGCCTGCCACGGGCACCTGAAGGTACCTAGCTAGATCTTCCTGTTATCTACTATGATTTGAGCTGTCCAAGTCGGGGTCCTCGTGGGTTTTCGGTGAACACCACGAAACCTCGGCTCCGGCTCCAACATGATACTAATTAAACAACAACATTTCATACAATTGTTAGTCAACATATAAGAAATAAATATATACGTACATTTGCTATATCTATCCCTAAAGTTTCTAGATTTTCTACAGAGGAAATCATCTACACTAAAATCATCTATACTAAATCATCTACACTAAATCATCAACAATCATCTAAACTAAATTATCTACAATCATCTGTCTAGGTTTTCCTACTAGTGTTACTATCACTATCTAAATAGTATCTCTAAAGCACTATATAACATTCATATATCTAGAATTTGAGCCCAAGTTTAGTATCTAAACACTATCTCTAAAGCACTATCAAACCTTCCTATATTTAGCATATCTATATCTAGAATTTCTAAGATCATTATCTACCATATACATCTATAATTTCTATAAAAAAAAGGGAAGGCGTGGCGGGTGGCTCACCGCCAGGTCGGTGACGAGGCTCGGCGATGTAGCACCCTGTATAAAACCACTACTAGAAAATCGTTGGTGTTTTTGTTTTGTGAATATCCATGATCGCATGCTCATATCATGATGCCACCTTGCATGGAACATATAATTAAATTGTTGCATTTAAATTGTTGCACTTGCATTTGGTTCTTGATATTTGTATTTGATCTTGTTCTTCTCTCCACTTTAATCACTAGTTGGTGACATGTGTGGAATCATAATGTGAAGTTGGCTTTCTTTGCAAATGCCCAAATTGAGTTGGGGCATCATCTCTTAAATTTCCTCTATCACTAACTTACTAATCTATCTCGTCCTTATGATCATGTTCAAATCTACCATATATGACACATGGGTTCCTTTCAAAAAAAATCTTCTTATGGATTTAAATCATGCCCATTTGTTTGTATGCATCTATCTAATTCAAGTCCCCATCTATCTTTGCTTTCTTCTATTCTAGTCTATTTACTCTCCATGTGTTGATCTCCGTCTATTCCATTTTGCGGTCCTCTAATTCTTGTGCCTTTGGAGATTCTCTATTTCCCTACCTCTATTCTCTATTTGATGTCCTCTTGATGCAGGGTTTCGCAGCATAGTAAATCAAAAAAATTCTACGGATGCGAACGGGGAAGCCAAGATCTAATCTAGGAGATGCAAACAACGAGGGGGGATAGATGAGATCTTCATACCCTTGAAGAAATCGCACAGTGGAACGTTCAACGGAACGTGGTTGATGTAGTCATACTAGCCTTCTCCTCCTCGCGATCCGATCCGATCCAACGCCACAAGTGGCGACGCCTCCGAGATATGCACATGTACGGCACCTCGACGTCTCCTCCTTCCTCGGTCCAGCAAGTGGGGTGGAGATATAGATTGGATCTACAACACGACAGCGTGGTGTAAAGGTGGAGAGTTTTTGCGGCAGGGCTTCGCCTACGCACAGTCGGGAGAGAGAGAGGAGGGCAGCAGGTAGGCGGCTAGGGTTGGAGGATGTGTGGGGGGAGGGTGCGCCCCTGCCCTCTTTATATAGAGGGCTGGACGGCTGCCCTTGCCCCTCCTCCAAGCCCTAGGGCCGGCGGACACATGGGATGGAGTGGGGGGCAAGTTCCCCCCCCCCTTCTAGAAGCTCTCCCTAGGGTTTCCCCTAGGGATTGGCCGGCTGGGCCTATGGGGCCTTGTGCCCCTGGCCCAATGCGGCCAGGGCACTCCCTCGTAGGACCACGCCCCCTCCCGACAAGTGGGGCCACGTTGGTCTTACTCCGGAAGCTTCTAGAACCTTCCAGTACAATACTGAACATTCCGAAACAATTCCAAAATCCAAAAACTGCTTTCCCTTATATGAATCTTATTCTCTCGACCATTCCGGAACCTCTCGTGATGTCCTGGATCTCATCCGAGACTCCGAAAAAAAACTCATAAACCAATTATCTATTCTATCCTAGCGTCGAGACACGTTAAGTGTGTGACCCTACGGGTTCGAGAATATGCAGACATGATCTTCTATCAATAATCAACAGCAAGGTCTGGAAACCCATATTGACTCCCACATATTCATCGATGATCATATCGGATGAACCACGATGCCAGGATTCAATTAATCCCATATATATATTCCCTTCGTCGCGCGATATTTTACTTGCCCGAGATTCGATCGTCGGTATCGGCATACCTAGTTCAATATCGTTCACAACAAGTACTTTACTCGTTCCGTAATCTGATATCACTTTGTGATTAACTCCTTAACCACGTGCTTGCAAGCAGTGTTGATATCGATTACCGAGTGGGCCCGAAGTATATCTCTTCGACTTGGGAGGGACAAATCCCATCTCGATACATACAACCCAACAGGTACTTTCCGATCACCTGAGAGACACCTTTATGATCACCCTCTCATAGGATGACGTTTGATGACCTCAAAGCTTTCTTCCGATACCAGGGAGTTGCATTATCTCATGGTCTAAGGAATACAATATTTGACATAAGAAAAAGCTTCGCAAAGATGAACACGATGACACGATCTAATTGCTCTGCTTGATTTGGGTTTGTCCATCATATCATTCTCCCAATGACATGATCTTGTTATTAATTGACAACTCATGTCTATGGTTAGGAAACCTTAACCATCATTAATCAATAAGCTAGTCCATAGAGGCATACTAGGTACAAGGTGTTGTTCATAAACCACACAAGTATCAAAGTTTCCGTTTAATACAATTCTAGCATAAAATATAAACTTTAGCATGAACAAGAATTATAATAATAACATTTTTATTATTGCCTCTAGGGTATAATTCCAACACTTGAACCATCCACCTATTTATTTGATCCTTGTCATATGTGTTTTCCTCTTTACTCTAAATCCTACCCTAACTCCACCTACATGATTCTACCTGCTCTTCATGCAATAATAGACACATTATCTTCTATTTAAAATCTAACCGTATGCATGAGCACGCAATCTCTCTCTCTCACACACACACACACACACACCCTCAATCTACACACACATCAACCCACCCGTGTGTAGTTTTACACACACACTAAACTTGCTAGGCTGCATCGATTAACATACCATGGCCATTTGCTGGACCAAACTGAACCATTTCTTGGTGCACTACTTGTAGCAGCTAGCTGCACTTCTATCGATCGGTAACTAAATCTGGGCATAATTTGGTTTGAAACCAATCAAACCGTTAACCCAACCCACACCGCACCGGCACAGCGGTTTTAACCAGATTAGTTGGTTTCTGGGTTGAAACCACGACTAAAAAACAGTTAACCGGTTTAAGACCGGCCCGACCCAACTAAACCGGTCAACCCGTCTATCACGTGAACCCTCCTCCCGTCTCCCCCATCGGTAAAACAGACAAGGGAAAAAAATCTCAAATCGCCACATCGGGCTAGGGCACGACGGAGGTAGCGTAGCGGCGAGGGGTGAGGGCGGCGTCCCCGAGATTGCGACGAGCATGGAAGGATCTAGCGCGGAGGGATTGCTAGAGGCCGGGGGAGCGACAGAAGTGGAAGGAGCAACCGCCGGTCAGGGAGAAGGGATGAGTGGATCATGGCGCCGAATCCGTGACGGCGAGGGTGAGGCGGCGACACCGAGAAAGAATTTAATCGTGCCATCTTCTTAGCCTCGGCGCAATCTTCGGATGCAATTTCGCACACCACAGGTCCGTCTCCCTGTTTCTTGACCCAAATAATTCATGGCCTGTGTTGTTTTCCTCTTTCTAGTCCTATTGTTTGCTAGGCGATTAGGGCTCGGTGACTGCAATCTCGTCCGCTCGATATGCCTTGGTCTCTAGTGCTTAGTCCTGGCCTTGGTCTTAAATCAAGTGATGGGTTCAGGTCATGGCCAGCGGTAAAAGGAAGTACACATGTCATGTATCATCCAGATGGCGCTGCTGATTAAATGTGTGTCATAAGGCATGAGCCATCTCAGTCATGATCCTCATGCATTCATGGATCACTGAAGCTACACCTACCGAGCTTCAGAGTCACACTGATAATCTATGCCATGACTGGCTTTAGAGTCACACTAAAGCGATTGGGGCTCGGTGGTTTGTCTGTCACCAATACTTTTGTACTGGTGTTTGTAGAAATATACCAATCAGTTTTTAGAAACTTGAAAATGCACTCTGGTTCTAGTGTATCATGGAAAGATGGGTAATGCGCCTTGTATGCAGTCTAAAGCACACGTACCACCGTTTGGAGTCTGAAGCTATGTGCAAGCTGGAGAATAGTACCATCGTAGTAGTAGCACTATTTTGTTAATCATAGTTTGTCCAACATGCAGTGAGGATAGTAACGTGCAGAACACCATTACTCGGCTCTTCCCTACTAAACTGAGACAAATTGTGGGCCGAAAATTCATATCTTCCGTAGTTTTGGTAATCTTTGAATCCGGCAAGCACACAATATGGTCCAATGCTGTCAATTATTACAGTGCAACCATTCTTGAAAGAAACGTGTTGAACTTCTGTTTCTGTACTTGTTTCATTTGTGTACTTGTTTAACTAGGGTCTTATGCATTGAATGCTTGATCTGCTAACTGAACAAAAGTTGTACCTAGTAGCTTTGTTGACTTGTTGCATTTCTTTTGGACTTTTTTTTATCAGTTGGATTTAAAGGATCACTGAAGTTCCAGTTTGAGAGATCTGGTAGATGAGATACTCTTCTTGAAGACAAACAATGCAACATGCATGGTCTATATGCAGTTGCTGACAACAATGACTTCTCTGAAATGGCTTGGTGGTAGCTGGATTATGTTCTAAATTCTATTTAGTGTTATTACCAAGATCTATTATGTAATTAAGTTGACTGTCGACTGATAATTTTCCATTTGTAGACTTAAGTTATTCTCGATATCTTGAAGTGTCATCAAACTCATTAGTCTCAAATGGCACATTAATGATCAGAATCCATAGGTTTGTTCTGGACATGTAATATAGTTCATGTGTAGAAGGACAGAACAGCCTGTAGCAACTGGTGCATGTGTTGTCATGCGTGTTGTGAAGTGGAATGGTGTCCTGATGTAACAACCACTTATGCATGTGTGTTCTTTGCAAGCCGCATGCGCGCGCTGATTCTTCTTAGACGGTCCTAAACCAGTTGAAACCGGGGAACCAACCCGCACCAAACCATTATGCCACATGCTATCTTAACAGTTTACACCGAACCAACCCAGTCAAACCTGTTGCAACGGCCTAGTTTAAGGAACCGGCAGAAACCAGCGGAAACCGGGAATGCCCAGATTTATCAGTAACCAACCCGACTCAGTTGATCAAACCTTGCACCACGTGGACTTCTTCTGAATCTGAACCGTGTCCTGTTCCTCTTCTTTCCCTGATCGCACACTTGAGGTGCTCATGACCCTCCCCTGCTCACGCGCCTCGTGTGACCTCCCTGACAGCATCGCGGAGACCAATCCTCTCCCAACCACTTCTTCTCCGCTCCATCCCTATCTCCTCCACAGAAGCCACCGCTGCCCATGACCACCTCGCTGCCCCTGCATCCCGCTGATACCGGAGCCTGCCCACCGTGTCAGTGATGCTGCCAAGACGCCCTGGAATTTCCCTTCTTCGCCCTGAACGCAGCATCAAGCCGGAGACATCCCGTGTCCTCATCGTACCCGCGCACGCCACCGTCGGACACCACCCTCTCGGCCTCGTCTCTCCGCTCCCCGCTCCGGCCAGCTGGGCTGGTTGACGAGTGCTAGGTGAGCATCACCCACCCCTCTGCACCTTCCTCCTCGCAACTTCGCTCTGCACGCCGAGCCTCTCCTGTACGCTGCCATGTTCCTCCGTTCGCCGCCGTGCTGGTCACCTCCGAGACGCGCCGCCATGTCCTACCTCTCCTCCTTGATGTATCTAACCATCTGTAGCTCTCCTCCATCACGGAACCTCTCCAGAGCAGCGCTTTATCGACGTCGACCGCACCGCACGCGCATCTGCAGTTCACGCGCGTGTGCAGACTGCGGTTTCGTGCAGCTACAGAGCTGTCAGAGCCCTTTGTTTCGGCCATATTTCCAGCTGCCTTAGGTCTCCTTCGGCACCTTTATTCACAGTATCGCATTCTAGGAACAACCCTCTCTCCGGTGCAACAAGCGGCGCTCAAAACGGCCTGTGTAGCTCGGAAGCTTCCTCGAAAATCAGAAGAATCTCACGATAGTTTCCTGTCTAAACTGCATACAGTCGTCAGTCCGTAACCAAGGATTTCTCCTCTATTCCCTGCAACCTCCCGTCCAGCTCAGCTTATCTCCGGCGAAGTTCTTCGTGTCTATATCTTCCCCTATGTATCCTATCTCCGCAGCATCAAACGGATCACCATTTGGTCGCCTAAATCTCTCAAGATCATCCTGCGAAGTGAGCAACATTTCGCTGTTTTCGTGCGTCAGTTTCTGTCGGCCGACGCCTTTGTTTTTCCTCTGTTCGCTTCAAACTAGCTTCACACACAGTTGGCCTCCGGGGATTTTATTCGAGGCTACGTCTTCTCCTTTGTTTCTGGTACGCGCATCTTCAAACCTTTTGCAATCAGTGCAGTAGAACGTTCGCAATGTTTCACACAAAATCGCTCGATCTCTTTGTCATTGTACGTACGTGCGAAGCAGTCTGTCCCGGCCATGTTCCTAAATTCTTTTTTGCTTCCATCTCGATGGATATCCGGCGAACCTATTGATGCACGGCATCAAACGGCGCAAGAAACAGAGCTCTACAACTCTCAAAAACTTCTACCGCAAAATCAAAAGATTTCACCATCTCACCGCCATCAGTTGCTTCAGATTCTTCATCCCTAAGCCACTTTTCTAATTGGAAAAATCAAAACCATTTAAAACTTGACCATGATGTTAAATGTGTTCTGTAATGTTTTTAGAAATACTCAAACTACCAAACATGTTTGTTTTTAATTTCTCTACAACAATATGCTCTCTTTTATTTCTGCCACATAATGAAAATTAATAAATATTTTGGAATATTAATAAATGTTTTAATAATTACTAAATGGCATCTTTCATTTCATAATTCCAATTATTGCAAATGATATATGATTTCAGATCATAAAAATAAAAGGATCAACATTATGCCATTGAAAATAATTTTAAAAAAATAAAAATTTCGAAATTGTTTTAATTCTTTAATAATGCATTTTCATAATAAATTTATAACTTTAATTCCGTAAATCGAAATTCGACAAATGATATGTCTAAATCGATCAACGCGACGAGCCCTTTCCAACTGTGCATTCTTTACTTGCAATTGCATCATGCATCATGGAGGAATTGAATATTCAGAACTGTTTATGCAAGGAAAACATGGTGGATAAAATTAGAAAATAATTAAATCTTGTCAATAATGTCTCACTAATATCGTATCATCATTTAACTATGCTAATGACACCCTTTCCACATGTTTTACATCATTAACTTGTCATGTCATGCATCATATCATGATCATGCCGGTTCTCCCGCATTAGTTGTAATTATTGCATCACTTGTTATGTTTTTAGTGCTTTGCTTCTTTTTCGGATAGGACAATGAGATGTTGTGAGCTTCGACAGGTTCTTCGGATATGTATCTCCGTCAATGTTTCCAGGCGAGCATTCTCCCTCTTTCTACCTATTTTATATTTATAGTCTTTACTTCCTCCTGTTAATCTATTTTTATCTGTGTTGCGATGCTTTAGATTTCGTACCCCTTTATATATACCTGCAGCCTTTATATTGTCTTGGACACCTCCTATTGCATGTTGTTTGGGTAGAAAATTGGCCTTGCGAGTCGTACTCGCTTGCTCAGGTGCTGCTTCGCATCGTCGATGTTTTACTGATGTTGGAGGTTGGCATATTCATAAAGGTGGAGATGACCGTGGTTTTAATTATACCTGGATAATTAAATATAAAATTGATATAACTAATGAAGAGGCACCTGTGGGCAATAGTTGAGATTTGGTTGTTAACTGCCCATTTGTGTCCACCTAGGACCTGAATTCTTGACACCTGTTCTGAGACTAAGCACGCTAACCACATGTGGGGTGTGTGGGCACCCCTATCGGCTTAGTACCCGATTTCAAAGTACTGTACTAGGGGCCACAAACTAGTTTGAAGTTTTCATGCCACGTTATGCCATGTATGCCATGCTACGCCATGTTTATTACATGTTGCTCGATGAGCGTTTATTACTGTTGCGTAGGTACGACACTCTGTCACGGGAATATATTGTCTATGGCCTCTGCTCCTGTGCAAGTATACACAACCCTAGAGTCCGTACGAGGAGGATTAGCTATACCTCGTACGGGTAGCTCTTTCGGGTGGCCCCCATGTGCTTGCTTTGGGTTTGGGAAAGCGTCGTGTCCTAGGCCCCGCCGACATACCTATGGAAGTATGTTAATTGATCTGGCAACAAGGGTCGAAGTGCGTGTGGAAACTTTGGTGCACCCCTGCAGGGTTAAATATTTTTGAAAAGCTGTGTCCACAGTTATGGACAACTTGGAGCATAGTATCTCGATCATAGACAACTATAACTAAAGTTTACTGCTATAATTTGACTTGTATCTGATATGACTAGTAAGTTGGATAACCACCATACAAATAATGAATAAAACTGCCAACCATGTGAGTTTCATCGGCTTGACTTCCTCGATTGGTCTCGAGGGGGAAATACCAGGATGGATATGTTTGGTGGTAGTATCAGGTTGGATCCGAATAGGTCTTTCTCATCTCTTTCTAATAGCCGACGGTTGTATTGAGTATCTATAGGTTGTTTAGCGCATGATGTGCTGCCGCTTCAGTCCATCATACCTATGTAGGCGAGGACCGCCGAATTCTAAGACTCGCCGTGTACTAGACTCAGTACTGACCTCTCTCTTTTTTCTTTGCCCTTTGTCGGTACCCCTTTTGTTGTAGCAGGTTTGAGATCGACGTCGTTAGCAGGGTTACCCTTCCGGCTTGGCCTGGGCAGGGTTATGGACGCCATTGGTTATTCTTCAGGGCTCTTAGCTCAATTTGCATCTTGTCTGTACTCAGACGCTGTATCGATTTACAGGTGATTTGGATCTTTGTACTATATATCTGTATTCTTGACTCTTTGAGTCGTTGTTGTATATATCTGTTCCGTGGGTTCCATCGTGAACTATTGTGTAATAATATTACTTTGTTTTCCACCCGCATGAAAGTGCCTGGTGGGCACCTTTGAATCATTTCTATACGGGTTTGTCGGGAATCGCTGAAACTTGCATAGGGCCGGTCCGAGGGTGTTACAGGCGACATGAAGGTTGCAGCAACCGGCGGCTCGGGGAGGGCCGGGGGAGGTTGCAGCGACTGGTGGCTCGGGGGAGGGGGAGGTTGCAGCGACCAGCGGCGGAAAATCGAGCGGTCGTCGGATGCGGCCACGATGGGTGGCGGACACGCGTGGTCGGTGACGAAGCTCGCGGAGGGGAAGGTTGCAGCGACCAGCGGAAAATCGAGCGGTCGTCGGATGGGGCCAGGGTGGCAGCGGACGCGCGTGGTCAGTGACGAGGCTCGGGAGGGGAAGGTTGCAGTGACCGGTGGCTCGAGGAGGTAGAGGTTGCAGCGACCGGCGGCAGCAAATCGAGCGAAGCCGTCGGATGTGGGGCTACGGCGGCAGGGAGAGGGGGCAGATCTTCGGGGCGATGGTGGCATGGAGAGGGGGAAGAAAGGATGAGGTGTGTCGGCGGTGTAAATGAGAGGGTGCCGAGCCACGAGGAGAACGGAGAAGAATTGAAGATCGATAATTAATCATGTACCCGTGGCGTTAAAGAATCCAACGCCACCACTAGTTTATATATTGGTGGCGTTCTCCTGAAGCCAACTCCACTATTACCTTTTGTCCCGACTGCATATGGGGACCCTCATATTTGTGGTGTTTGTTTATACGTGGATGCCACTATTAGGGTTTAATGGCAACGTTCACATATATTTAAACGTTGTTACTATTTCGTCTGCAAGTGGTGGCGTGCACTATATATTGGACGGTACTGGCAAAATGACTGCTATAAGGGTTTTCCTACTAGTGGCTGCTAGTGATTTTGAAAGGGCACTGCACCTCCCCTTGGAGCATCGAGGAATTACGGTCAAGGGTTTCTGCGGCTGGACTAGAGTTAATATGTTCACAACGTCCGGTTACTTTTAGCTAGTATAAAAGGGAACCAAGTGCTTCTGCCGTAGGACATAGGGTCAGAGTTTAGACACATAACTAGAATCGGAAGGAGAGGAAGTAGTCTTTGCTAGTCCGCTCGTGTAGGACAGTACTGCTGAAGTGCTGATCAGGCAAGTGGTACCCCTGCTATTTTTCTATCTTATTGCTTTGAGGTGCTTGTACTTCTACCTGCACCGAACTCATGTGATTTCATCGTTAAGAAAACTATGAAGAGATATTTGTTGATTCTATCTATTCGTTGCGCATGTATGTGTATTATTGGCACTCATAATCTATCCTTGGCCTTGGTACTATTGGAGAGATATGTGTGTGATGATAGACAAGAAATCATCATGATTTAGCTGGGCTTATATGGAGACGTAAGACTTTATGAGTTGGCTTCACATCCCTAATCTCTTTATTTTTCCACATATCAAATTTCTTGTTTATTGGTGTCACGGCTACAACCATATTGTACCAGTCATAGTTCAGATATGGGACTATTCGAGTTCTTCAAAGGGAACGAGACTTGGTCCGAACAGGGTATCGGTGATGGATCCTTGGGAGCGACCCATACTAGTAAGTCAAGTCGTCGTGTGTAGCATCCCAATTGTCTAACAATTGCAATGCTACTAGCCTAGTCTAGATATATGCTACCTTCCTACATATAATTGTTGCATCATCATTATATCATGCTCATGTCATCATGCCACCTTGCATTTGAGCATCATATAAAACCCCTTTTCATTTGGTTCTTCTCTCATATGCATTGTTAATTGTATTTGACTCTTGATATTGTATTTGGGTCTTGATATATTGTTTAATGCCCAAGTTGAGTTGGGGGCATATCTCTTATTAACTCCACCACCTTTCTTTCACCACCTTATAATTCCACCATCCAACTAAATATGAGCTTGGGACTTATTGGTTTTACCTCTAGCTCATGTGGGTTGGGATGGATCCAATTCTTTTCCACATGCTCTCATCTTGGCATCATTTTGTTTTCACATTATTGATATATGAGAGCCACTTGGCCACCTTTGCATGCCTTGTGAGTGGGACCCTATTTCTAGCTCCCATATGTGTTGTTTTTGAGGTTATCATCATGTTGGGATATTTTGTGGGCTTATTAAATATCTAGTGGCATATACACACTAGCAAGTCCCATTCTATTTCAAATATGGTCATCTCCATCTACTTCACATGGGACATCCTTTTAATTCTTTTGCTTGGCTTTATTCCAATTTTGGGAATGCATAATAATAATGCCATGGGATAATATTGT
The DNA here is from genome assembly GCA_023614405.1 of Avena insularis. Taxonomy (NCBI): domain Eukaryota; kingdom Viridiplantae; phylum Streptophyta; class Magnoliopsida; order Poales; family Poaceae; genus Avena; species Avena insularis. The sequence continues at coordinate 214,658,705 of CM042685.1, read as the reverse complement.
TTTCACGAGAACCCACATGGCAATAAATATTTTGCATGGGCCATGCAAGTACCCCTTTAGCTTGTCATTTGGTTTTTATTTGATTTCTGAGTGGATCATCTCTATCTCTATCCTTTCTTTTGGCTTGATCTAAGTTAATCTAGCTTAGACCCTATCATCACATCCCTCTCTTTTTCTTGTCTTGTTTTTGTTTGATCATTGGTTGATCTTGGATTGACCTTGTCCATAGCAAACCCTAATCTACCATACCCACATCTAACTCTAACCCTAAACCCTACCACACTAATCACCTACCCTAGCACCATACCCACTCTCTTTCTTTCCCCCTAAACCCTAGCTACCCTCTAACTTAACCGAGACCACCCCATGATCTACCCCCTCTAAACCAAACCCTACCTCCACCCTCTCTCTCGGCCCTCCCCTTTTCTCTCTAGACCTAGCCAACCCGAGCCCATCTACCTACCCCTCCTCCCCTGGTCCTCCCTCTTCCCTTCTCTAGCTAAAGAACAAGGAAAGAGAGGAGAAACCTACCCTACCCGAGCCCCCTCTTGCTTTGGCAAAAAGGTGGAACCCCCCCCCCCCATGTGCTCTCTCCTCCTCCCTCATCTACCCTCACCTCACCTAACCACCCAGATCGCATCCAGGAGGCGCCCAGCTCCCCACCCTTCTCCTTCTTCCTCCCTAGGCCATGGCCAGCGCGCCACCATGCCCCAAAAACCCTAGCCTCGGCCACTTCTCCCTCTAGACGTGCTGGAGCGAGCCAAGCCGTACCAGGAGTACCAGGGTGCCCTCTGCTTCCTCTTCTTCCCTGAAGCCTGGAACCCACTGGACCTCGCCCGGAGAAGCCCCACGCCCGTGAGCACCGGGGCGCCTCGACTGCTGCCTCCTCGCCGATCTCGCCACCCGAGCACCTTTCGCTGCACTGAGGGTGAGCCAGGACCTCCTGGACATCCTCTCCCTTCCCCTCTCGCCGTGCATCGCCGCCGCCTCCGTCGGCGCTTCTGCTGGCAGCCTTGTGTCGCTCCGGCAGCAGCGGCGTTCCGCATACTGTTCCTGCTACAGCACCAGACTGCGTAGACCAGATTAGCCTTAAACGAAATCGAATCCGGAGTTTCCTCGTCATCTTCGTTTTTACGCGTCGTGTTTCGTCCCAGCACGCGTCGCCTTCGTCGGAAGACGGCCGGATCCGCCGCCGCATGGCCTCTGCTCATCGTGATCGGCCGGCGATAGCCGTTTGTGGTTTACCCCTGTAGTATTCCCCGCTCAACCCGGCGCTCCTAGGGGCCGTTGGTTTTGCTAAAACAACCCGGAAGATCTTGACCGCCCACAGACCGATCCCCTTCCGCGGCGCTGGATCGCATGCGTGGCGTCGCTTTCTCTTCAGGCCGCTGCAGTGTCCCCCCTTTGTCATCGACGGTGGTTAGGTCGAACATGGTGGAAAAAGTTTTTCTGCGCGCGCTTGGTCCAGTCAGCCAGTGGCCCCACATGTCTGTGTCTGCGGCTAGCTAACCCTGAGTATAAAAAGTATTTCAGTCTATCTGTTTTAATTCAAATCTTTTTAAATTTATTTCAAATTCAAAATTAAATCTGTTTTTAATTATCTTTTGAAATATAAATCCAAATAATGCAAATAATATATGTTTTCAAATCAGAAAAATGTGAGGAATTCAAATATGCCATTCAAAATATATTTTGAACACTTTATTTCCAAGTTGATCAAAATTACAATAATTTGCCCCTTTATCTTAATTAATTAATATCTTTTGTTTTATAACTCCAAATTTAACAAATAATATGTCTAAAATGATTAGCTCGACGAGACCTTTCTGTTTATGCATTCCTTGGTTTGTATTGAAGCATGCATCATATAAATATAATGTGGACAGCAACTAAAATGGAAATAAAATGGGGCCAAAACTCAATTAAATGCTTTATTATTGTATTCCACACCTCACCCATGCCATGCTACGTTAATGCCATGCAAATTGTGCATCATTCATCATGGCATGATTGTTTGCTTGATGCATTTTAATCATATGCTTGTGCACTTTATTTATGTTGGCCTTGTTTGTTTGGTTCTTCTTGAATGAGGCAATGAGTGGGATATATCAAGAGAACCAGGAGCACTACCCAGATCCATCCTTTGCTTCAACTGAGCTGCCAGGCAAGCACTACCACATGCTTGCATACATATAGTACCTATTGCCTCTTTCTTATTCTTGCATCATTGGGTCGCGATTGAATTAAATTGAATCCCAAGTATTGCATAGCCTTTACTTTTAAACCCCACCGAAGCTTGTTCCTCCATCCCATGAGCCATTACTACAGGAGTTGTTTGAGCCATGCGAGTCGTAGAACAGCATGTGTAGGGTATGTGAGTGTCTGATGGATAATGAGGTACCTAAACAACTTAACCTGAGTAGTAATGGGATAACTAATGAAAGTGGCATCGGTGAGCCCTATTTGCTATTTGGTTTTTCAGGCTCACTTGTGCCCCGTAAGACCCCGAGTACTTGATTCCTGTTCCAAGAATATTCGCGCTATCCACATCCGGGAGGCTTATGAACCCCCCTGAGCCAGAGCTTGATTCATTCTTATTTCTTGGGGCCACAAACTAGTTTGAGGTTTTATTTACTATCATGTACTTATGCCATGCTTTACTGCTTTATTTAAATTGTGCGAGGTAATGCACACTTTGTCTTGTTAGGTCCGTGACCCGTTTATTTGTCGACAAGCCCAGTCCACACTTTGGGTTCCGATCGTTCTGACCGGCTCCACAAACCTTGAGGCCGTCTGAGTCATTAACCGTTCTGGGTAGCTCAATGGGGTGGCCCCCTGAAATATTTCTGAATCCTGTGATCGCTTTGTCGTGACTGCCTCGTTGGGTTTTGATTTGGTTTTTCCGAGGCATATCGAGTGTGTGTTGCTATTTGTGCACCCCTGCAGGGTAAAACTTTCTGGAAGCCGTGTCCGCGGTTATGGACGACTTGGAGCACAGTTTCTCGATCATAGACAAGCATAACTAAAGTACCGCTTTTAATTTGACTAGACTAGGTACCTGACTAGTAAATAGTGCAACACTCACGGAATGGATAATAAAGCCAGCGGATGGGGGTTGTTCGTCCGCTTCCTCGTCGATGGCGAGGAGGAGGATGGATCTGTGGAGATTACCATGATAACCGTTATAACTGTTGTTATTAATTCACGGACATCCGTCTATCTCTGGTTAGGCGGATGGTTAGCGAGTATCTATAGAATTGCTAGGGTTTATCTTTTGCTGCAATTGCGTCACCCCAGGTTGTGTCCCCTTTAGAGGCATAAAGACTTGCTGAGTACCCCTAGGGTCTCACACGATAAATTATTGGTTCAGATGGACAGGTACACTCGCAAGATGGATACTGGGTGAAAGAGACGGACGAAGTGGGCAACGATCATTCGGTGTAGAGATTCGGGGAACGGGGATCCGTGAGATCTGTGGGCGGGATGTGCTTATTTATGGGGCATCTTATGCCGATTTGCTTCTTATCCGTACTCGGATTTTGTCTTTCGCTTCCGCTTGATACTCTGTTGATTGATGTATGAGGAGATATCCTAAACTATTATAACTATCTAGGATATTTGGATCTTGCCGTATGGCGTTGCTATATTTCCTTTCTTTTTAGATGGAATGGCTCTGATGTACTGTTGTATGGTGGCTTGCATACATACTCATTTGTGTATGTAGTTGATCCCTTCGCCTGCCGATTACGCCGCCCGTTCTTGTCCCGATGTTTGGAAATGGTTGGGACGGCCGAAAGGTCTACCTGTGAGTGGCATTTGGGCCCCACCGTACTATTTCAACCATTTCTGATCATCCAGGCTTGTACTAGGAGCGTAATTCACCGAGGTAGTTACATCGTGTCTCGGCGGGCTAAAGAGCTCTGCTTTTCTAGAGCCCTTCTGGTTCTGATTGAGGCTGTCGACATCAGAGTACCCCTCGTATGAGTGTAAAAGTGTGGAATTTCACCTCGTATAAACAAGGGTGAGCCCTTCCGGGTCATGAAGCTTGTTGGTTATGTGATACCAATTATTCCTCCAATTATTTCGGCTATATCCATTTCATTACCACTGTATTCCCTTTCTTGGATGCAGCTCCTCTTATTGCTACGTTATTTTATCCTTGTTTCATTTTCAGTTTTCCTTGTCTTATTTGTCTTATTCATCTTGATCCACTATTCTTTTGTTTATCTCCATGAAAAAGCACTCCCATCGTATTCCATCTTTCTTTAATCAGATTTCTTTGTAAGATAGTAAGTACTACTTGTTGAGTATGATTTCATGCTCACCCTTGTTTAATTTCAATTTTTGCAGAGCACCACGGTAAAGATCTCGAGTATAACAATGAGCGGTAGGTGTAGCGCACGCCGGAAGGGAATAAATAAAATACTTAGCATTTTTCCTTTAGCAAGAAAGTTTGTACCGTTAAATAATGAATAAAGTCGTCTTTGCACTCTATTCTGATACTGAATTTTAGGCCTCACACGTTTTTAATCTTCGGCTTATAAACGCGTGGCGGCTGTTACGTCTGAGACCCATTTGGGGACGTGACAGTTTTTGTTTCATTTGCAAGACGACTCCCTTATTGTCAATTGCCTTGGTTATGTAAGTGGTGAATTTTTTGAAATGTCGATATATCTTTGTCGTTTGTTCATTCATGCCTTTGCTCTTAGGACTGATGCATTTGCTGTTAGGATTCTCGTATCTTTTGGTCTTGTTGGTTTTTCAATTGAGACATCAGCTTTACTTCACGTCCTTTTTGGTCGATGGGAGCACAAAAGATTTATTTACCGCCCGATATGACATTTCTACCCAGATTTGATCATAGTGGTCGCGTCGGGGCTTGCAAGGAGTCGGGCTAGATATTTGTGGTAACAATACTAGGCTGCCATGCGATTTGGTCTTGTTGATACCTACTCCCTCCGTCCACAAATAAGAGTACTTCTAACTTTTGTCTAGGTCAAACTTTATCAAATTTGACCAATTTTATAGATAAATATAACAACATATATTACATCAAATTAACATATTATGAAACTAATTTTGAAAACATATCTAATGGTACTAATTAGTGTTATAAATGTTGCTATGTTTTTCTATAAAGTTAATCAAAATTTACTAATTTTGACTTAGGACAAGACTAGAAGTACATTTATTTGCGAACGGAGAAGTAACTATGGAATGCAGCAGAGATGGTGTTGTGTTATATAATAATCAGTCTATAGTACTGTACTACGTGTTTGTCCATCCACTGCTTGAACATCCCATGTTGTCAGCTTTTTAATGAATGGTTATTGCATTAATTGTTTTGCCAAGTTGAACAACGTTGATCACTTGCTTCAGGAGGCGGTTAGAGCTGACTTAGGCCCTAGAAATTGAAAGACACCGTCTCTGAAGATGCCCAGCTCGAGGACGGCATATCAGGTACTAGGTAAGAAACGCGGCTTGCCGCGCGGACAACACGGTATAAACAATCGTTTTAGAAGACAATGAAGCTAAGACATTATACATACGCAATCTTATGAGCAGGTGATAAAGATGCTAAGCGCACGGCTTGCCGCACGTTGCAGATATGAGTAAACATTTTCAAAAAATAAAGTTAAATAGTTTATTTATATCGATCTGACACATAGGATTGTCTCAAGTCATAAGAGGAACTTTACATAGTTCATATATAGTAATACAAAGTCAGGTAGAAACATAGTAATGGCCTTAGTGAGACTGTAAATAGAAGTGTGTGAGTACTGTGTTGCACGATCGCAGCTATATATGTGGCTGATTTTCATTCTCATCCTTCTAAAGGATAGGTTAGCTCCAACTGCCCGGCAATAAGGTCATGAAGAGCTAGAACATCGAGCTCATCTTCAGTTCCCCTGTCTTTGGCTGGTGCATTTTGTGCAAACAGATAGGATGAGTGGTTTGCACGATGCACACCTAAACAATACTTGTATTCCACAATATACGCCTTGGCTTGCTAAAAAGTTTTACATTGTGGAATATAGAGATTAGGTAATTTAATAGTACATATTTAGCGTTTAGAAAGAATATACAGATGAAATTGTGCACGCATGGAAGAATACTCATATTATATAAGATTTTTTCCAGTATACTAGCAAATTAACCCAACTGGGACATAGATATAACAACTGCCAATCTGATTTGTATTTTATTTTGCACTTAACATAGTACCTACACCTTGTCAAGAAAATGGAAAAGCCAGCACAGGAAAGAAACTAACATCTGAAACATCATGGAAAGCATAAAAACTGAGGTACCATGTATCGTGAATGAGACATCTGCAAGGAAAGAAAAAGGCCACAGTTACTACAGAAGCCCAATCAATGACTAATATACCATGTGTCATGAATGAGACATTGTAAAGTTGCCTACTAATAATATATATAAGGAAAGAAATTTAATACAGTGGGTAAAACGAACTGCACATAAACGAAGTATTATGTTAAGATCCCAAGATATAATATGTGTGGTATTAAATCAGCACAACATATAATATGCTGCTCAAAAATCTGAGTTGGTAAGCTAACTAATATCACTTTGTAATACCGTCTTCGCCAACATGCCAAGGAATACCAAAAAGGAGATATATGAAACAACAAAACTCTCTCTAATGGTGGCTTATTAAGATTTGTACGATAATTATGTAGCCTGACTAAAATCATTAATTTTTTTGAAACAATAAATTAGATGTAAATTAATAGCCGGTAGCTAGCAGCCTAGCAGTAGAGGCCATTATATATGTCATATATTTTGAATGCTTGTTTGGAAAATCAAGCTGGTGAGAACCACTTAAATTTGAATTAGCCTGCCCTCTCCTTCTCAATGATGGATTAACACTGAAAACTCACTACACCTTCAAACCAATATTTCGATATGCTAAATGCAACTAAAAAGGTTCAGAACTTAGAGAAAATGAGAAGAATGTGGCACCTAGAATGTGAGCATGAAACCAAGTGACCTGTAGCGCTCAATAGCAAGGAAAATGGTACAGATTAAGTTTTATTTCTAAGGATCAGGAAAAAATTCCAAACCATCCATACAGTACTATCTTGAACAAAGAATTATCATTTACTAAGCTTACCGGTGAAGAGTTAAGAGGACTACATCAGTCAAGCAAAGAAGGCAGGATAAGAGAACAATACAACATGAGAAGCATAACATGTACTCCTTGCAGAGTTGAACATGACATGAGTATATATAGGCAAAATCAGAGTTGCTTCAAATATATTTCATTAAACACTAAAGGACAAACCTATATAAAGCTATATTCATAGAAAGAAGTACTTGCAGATCAACTGTGAACTTTGTAGTAGCAGACATAGGACATGCTTGATCTCACAAATAAAATGAGCTTTAAAAGTATTAGACATCGTGTAGTCCTAGACTCCCATATCACAAGATCAGACAGGAGACGACCATCTCCCAGGATGAACCACATAAGCAGGAGAACAAAACTCTCCTTGCATGTCACTCCTAACACAAAAATTTAAATTTTACCCACTAAAATTATTAGTACAACAACGGAATCTGTATAAAAATAATCGGGCACATGATAGTGGTGTAAGCAAACTTGTTTCGGTCCAATGACATAGAGAATACTAAAGAAACAAGATGTAACAGAACTGCTTGCACTTATCAACCAATAGAGAAAAGACCTAAAATGATATTAAAGTGGCTGCACACAAGTAAGACCATGTAGGATTAGGTTGTACATACCAATGCAGCAGCGAGCAAGTAAATAATTTTTTTAACATTCTCAATACACTCAAACTCTTATCTGTAACATTCTTCAGTATACTCCAGATACGCGAACTGTGCTGCTGCAGTATTATTACCAGGATTTGCACAACACATAATTAAAGAATATAGCCAACTCAAATGAGAGACATCATGACTCACTAAACACATGGGTTAACACAAATCTCGTCAAAGCATTCAACCACTTTAAAGCTACTATGATTGCAGAATACCGGCAACCAAATGAATATTGTAACTGTTGAAATGCAACCAAAAAATGGCAAGAAAATATTAATCAGAACCCACTGAATATGTGGAGATTTCAAGTTGGCTACTTACTTCTTCAGAATAAGTGTGTTCTTAATATCAAAGAAGACACCAGCCTGCTTCTTACCCTGTACTCTAACACAATCAGTCCCTCTATCTGTTATCCTGGTAACCTACAACGGTATGTGATCAGTATCAACAGAAGATTAAACATATCAAAGAAATGACGATTTATGCAGTGCTACTTAAAATTAACCTGCAGAATCATGGAGGTTCTAGCCATTCAACAAGGACAAGAAACAAGCTGTTGTTCCATCTTCTCGTAAGTAACATCTTGCGGCGTCCAGTCATCTAATTTGTTCTCAGTTGCAAAAAGGACAAACCATCGCAAGCTAGTGAAAGGCACATAAAATCATTTGATCTTAGGAAACAAACAAAATGAGAAGAAAAAACTGATAAATAGATGTCTAAAGAGTAGGGATACTGTTTCTACTGGTGGTCCATGTACGTGATGGCAGCAAGTGGAGAAGATCATCTCAAGCAAAGGAGAGAAATGACCTTTGGATGGGTAGGGCAACTTCTTCTAAAGTACCCTAAATTTGGCCAGAAATCAGAAGTGAAATAGTCCGGATGTTTCATGTATAGAAAAACAGCGGTACACAGCTCTTCGCAGCCTTTCCCAAAATTCCATAACTGCCCTCAATCTGGCCATAAATCAGAAGTGAAATAGTCCTGATGTTTCACGTATAAACAAATAATCGTACCAGTCTAGTAAACGCACTGCGCATTTCGGTTAGCATCACTATTCTATTCCAAAATTGCTAAGTGATAGAATAGAAAAATATCCTATGAGAAAAGCATTTGATATAAGCCTATAACCATTATTGCTTCACAAAGATAACCAACAGTATAAAACAGCTCATATATGGCTACATTATACTGAAGCAAAATAATGGAAGTACAGGTGTACAATTCTAGCAGCACAACAAAGAATTGCGTTCTATTTACTTTCATAAAAATAATATTAATATCAATCTCTCAACAGAATGTATAAGTTGGTACTTTTGTATACACAGTTACACACTACGATCATGCTATGGGTACTTTTTTTGCAAAAAAATAGCTTGTGTTTTGAAGAATAGTACCCCAGGAGGTTTTATTTCTGACTGATGCCCACTTAAAAAATGAGCCAGGTACCATTGCTTGAAGGGGGCAGCATTAACTTGCACAATGGAGTTCTTTAGCCAGGTCTTTGTTTGCCACATTGTAAATCACATTCAAAATATGGGCTTCGTGGTCAGAGCCTCACTTGAAATAGTGGGCATTTCAGGTCCTGTAAACCACTGCAAGCCATCCAACCCTTTGTTTGGAGGGCAGGCTGAACAAAATCCAGACGACCAAAATTCAGACAAAGAGGGCATGGATGGAAAATATGTTTTAGCAAGGGAGAACTATGCGCACAAGTAGGACAAACATAAAATGGATAGCGATCCGTACCGCAGCGCCGGAGCAGTGAGATGAATCTATCGAAACCAGAAGGAACAACCTTATAGAGCAATCTACAAACAAGCACACAAGTAGCACACTAAACAGAGGAAACAAAAAAGAACAGAAGCAGAGCAGGAGGCAGAAGCACACCTACCAGACGAGGCCCAGAGACAAGCACGTGTAGCAACCACACAACCGGATAAGCCTGTGTGCAAATCACAAGGAAAAAAATTAACAGGAAGAACTTCCAGGACCAAAAGATTAACTGAACCGAGACAGAGATCTCACCTTAACCAAGAAGATATAACATCTAATCTGGAGCACTACAGCCATTCAGTCATGCAGAAACTGAAGTTGTGAGAAGAACTTCACCTTCTGTCCATGGCACGATGAATATAACGTGAACCTCCCTTGAGATCCATCATAAAAACGGGCTATAGTCAAATAACTGGATTACCAAAACAACCAGAATTAGGAAATCAAAAGGAAAGGATATACAAACAACCACATAGTTATATTCAGGACTTCAGGTGTAGGTTATTCGAAGCAGCAAACCTCCAAAGACCAAATGTAAAATAGGATCTTGTCATGTCATGATTATATTCAGGTGTAGGATATCATTACCTGCGGACCTCCATAGTAGCCAATACTTGGTTTGGTAAATCTTCTACAGCTTGTTTGCCTGCTTCACCCTGCCCACCCTGGAGGTCTATCGGAGACTCAAGGGAGGATATCGTGCACACAACCTGGTGGAAATGGGAGTTAATAACTGAATCTGATAGCAACAGTGATATGTGCAACTCTGAATTTACAACTTTTGCAAAAATAAAAGTTATCCCATCATATAGGGTTAACAATTACTACAAAAATATTGGATAGAGCTAAATTAAACCGTATACAGTGTTCATGACTGGATCTACTTCATCACTTCATAGATATGCATACATGGTAAAAATTGCAAGCACTGGATGCACAAATTTCAAATGAAAAAGCACAACCATCACACACAAAGTAATTACAGGTCTTAATTCCTGGTCCTGCTATATACTTACTTGGGAGTATATGATTAACAAATAGCATTGTAAGTAAACCATTGCCTCCAACATCTAAGCGCCACATTCAAAAAATTAAACCCAATAGAACAAAAAAGTGATTTAGGCGAAGGACCAAGGAAAACATCAAGCTGCAAACAAAATTAGCAAAGGAGAAAAATAAACCTAGTCGGATGCAAGCTGTGAACGCCACAACAGCATGGCTGCAGCAGGGGCAACCTCCATGGCAGCCGCCAAGCGGTGGTGATCACAATGATCAGAGTGACGTAGTCCATGCAATCTCAGCTGGCTGTGTTTTTCAGTACTGCTATACTGGAATTTAAGCTCTGCAAAATACATATCACACCAATTATATGCACATATAAAATTATGCCCATGACAAAAGAGATGGTTTAGATTATCTTGGCCAAAGAGCTAGCTTCAATAACCTTAATCAATAGTTCAATACGCTGTTCAGAACATGGGCAAGAAACACATATACGGAGTCGATTAAAAGGCTTGTGTTCAGAGCGGAGGCATATATACTGTCCAATCATTAGAACATAGAACGAAACAGTTGATACTGACTACTATATACATACATATTAAAACAGAACTGAAATGCCTCTACTAATCGAAACTACCAATTTCAAAGAAACCACGAAACTGATAATAAAATCATGGTTCGATCCATGCTTGAACTGTGAAGGCTTGGTAAATATATTTGAGAGAGAAATTAAGGTGGAGAATGTGCTACCGTGAAGCTCATGTGACCCTGAAGCTGCTGTCGCTGCACAGGGAAAAGAAGAGAGGAGGCGAGCACTCAAGCAGTAGCAGCCGTTGCCCTCCCAAATGCCATCGCTTCTTCGCCCCCCTACAGCCACTACCGTCGCGCTGTACATATGCCACCGCCACACTCCACAGTCGCTGACGCCACGTCCAGTAACTCGTGCGTGTGACCACGCGCCACCACGGTTCCGTCTAGATGAGCAGCTGCGCCTGGGTGTCGGCTCCAATGCCCAAGAGGACCCGACCCGGGCATAGCCGCTGGACAGGAGGCTTGCAATGCCACTTCCGATCTGGACAATAATATGAGGGAATCAACAACCACATACATTGTGTGATTAATTCTGCCTAGTTCAATTTAACTTTCCCTTTCTAATTTCCATAGAGTGATACAACTGGGTGTATACCCTACTCTACAATCCAGTGGAATTTCTCTCTCAAGAAGCAAATCAAATTGGATATCATAAATGAAATCAGAGAGAGGGAGAGATAGAAGTTCCCGGCGGCCACCGCGGCGCTCACGCCGCGCTCAAGGTCGAGGCAGAGAAAGCTGCCACCACTGCGGGACAGAGGGGATGCGGGAGGAGGCCGCCACCAACGGCTGCTGCTCGGCCACCCCGGGCGGCTTCCATGGCCACCAAGAAGTGGAGGACACTCCTCTGACCTGGGATGCCCTCGAGCTCACTCCCTCCGTGGAGATGGAGTGAGATGCGGGGTTGTAGCTGTGAGGACGGGAGTGGCTGGAAAGACAATTTGCCCCTGGCCGCCTAGGGAAAACACGGGGTAGCCACCGCGCGCTCCCCATCTCACTGCGCTCACACGCACACCACGCTCGCACGGTCTTTGACGAGTGGGGCTCGCAAAACGCAGGCCCCCACGGTTCAGGGAGGGTACCTAGCGGGCATGCCTGTGCGAGTCGAAATGGCGGGTGTAGCAGACGGTCGGGATTGGTTTGGAAGGAAATCCGACGGTTTCCAAGGCACATGGCCTCTAAAAGCTCTCTCAGGAGGCTAGAATATTTTTTTCTGATTCAAATCGGTACATATGCAAGGATTTTGGAGTTCAAGATCTGAACCAGCTAACTGCACACAATTGATGAGATCAGAAGAAGCATCTCTCGTGCACCCAAAAAAAAAAGAGAAAGTAGAATTTTATGTTTGAAATACGGAACTGCACATAAGAAACAAACTGAACCCAAATCTGGTGCACCAACATATAGAGCAAAGTAGGCTTAGAGATTCGGTCACTACTCCATGTCTTACAAGGCCAAACACTGAATCCGCATGCTTGTTTTAATTTAGTAAACTTTCAATCAACATGATTTAATATGGAGATCGAAAGCAAGGAGCGAAAAGGGAACGGTGTTCTTTCACAATTAAGATACAGAGCCAATTAGTTAGAAAAAACATACAAACATAATAAAAGATCATCTAATTTTGATACGAAGCAGGCTCATTAAGCATTGCATGTATTATGTTTGGATTTATTTATGACAATTGTCTCTTCATGTTCATTGAACACGACTCTGCCTACCAAAATTCAGCTAGCTTGGACTGGTAGCCCACCTCTGCTTATATTATCATTATGTCGTAGTACCTAACCTTCCAGTACCTTATACAACTATTGCATTGAGATGTTTGTTTACTATGAAAATCGTTGTCCTAATCTTGTTTGGAAGATTTGATAGTGGAAAATAATTTATTAGCGCACATGCATTTATCTAATTCAAGTAGCCCAAATTACTCTTTTTATTGGAGTTTGGATTGCCAAGTTTTGAACTGAATTCCCGTGATGATCTATGATACGTTGAAAATGTATCTATAATTTTTGATGTTCCGTGCTTGTTTAGTATCTATTTTTCTTTGCTTTGTCTACACTTTGAGTTTTTTTATATGTTTTCTAGAACTAACCTATTAACAAGTTGCCACAGTGCCAGTTGCCTGTTTTTCTTCTGTTTTTGGTTCCAGAAAGGCAGAAAATTAATATTTTCGGAATTGGACGGGACAAAGCCAAAGTCAATATTTTACCATGGGCGACACGAAGTCCAGAGGAGAGACGGAGAAGCGCCACAGGGCGGCCACCCCCCCCCCCAAGCCATGGACAAGCCTGGCCCGCGCCTGGGCAGGGTGTGGGCCCGCTGGGCTCCCTGCCTCGCCTCTTCGCCTATAAGAAGTCCCCGATGCATAAACGCTAGGCACCCGATCAAAACTCCACGAAACCGTCTATAGTCGCCGTCACCATTGTCCCTAGATCGGGAGGGTCTGAAGTTCTTCCCGGCATCCTGCCGGAGGGGATATCATCCCGGAGGCCTTATTCTCCGGTATGAAGCGTGAGTAGTTCCACCTTGGACTACAGTCCATGTAGTAGCTAGATGGTTGTATCTCCTCCTTGTGCTTTCATGTATAGATCTTGTGAGCTCCGTTCATGATCAAGATCTAATCTATTTGTAATCGTGCATGTTGTGTTTGCGGGGATCCGATGGATATTGAGAGTATTATGTCAGTTTGGTTAATGGTTTTGCCTATTTGATTCTATCATGTCTGTGTTGTTTGTGATCTTGCATGCTCTCCGTTGTTAGTAGCTATCTTGGCTGAGTAGTTGTTAGTGACTTTAAGAGGGGGTATTTATGCTCGATAGTGGGTTCATGCCTCTAGTTTTCAAGGGAAGTGACAGAAATCTCTTCGGTTGTAGATGTGTTGTTGCCACTAGGGAGAAAACAACGGTCTTGTGTTCATGGAACAAGTGGATTGTTTACCTTACACACTTTGCTTAAAGCAGTTGCCTGTTGCTTGAACTTAATACTGGAGGGGGGTCGGATGATAACCTGAAGGTGGATTTCTAGTCATAGATGTAGTTGGATGGCGGTCTATGTATCTTGTTGTATTGCCCAATCGAATCTCATAGGATCTTTCTGACTAGTATTGCATTGTTATGCCTTGTTCAGTTCCTGTCAATTGCCCTCCTGTAATTTGTTTACCCTTCATGCCATGTTGTTTATCTAAGGAGAGCACCTCTAGTGAACTATGGGCCCCGGTCCAATCTTTACCATTGATACATCTTCCACTGTTACTGTTTACTTGCTGTAAACCACCATTACCTTCCACACCATATAGTTAATCCTTTGTTACAGCAAACCAGTGAGCTTGACAACCTCATTGTTCGTTGGGACAAAGTATTGAGTTTGTGTTGTGCAGGTTTCCATGTTGCTTGCAACACCTTTGAGACGTTTCCTTCCTCCTTCTAGTTCGATAACCTCGGTCTCTACTGAGGGAAAATTTGCTGTTGTGCTCATTACAGCTTGCTCTTGGGGTTTCTAGCGAAGTGCACCACGCACAACCAACAAGATTTTTTGGCGCCGTTGCCGTGGAGGCTAAGGACGTCTTCACAAGGGGAGTCCTCCACTTCCTTTCTCTTTACTTTGTTTTTAGTTTGCTTAGTTTATTTTTCTTGGTTTTGTTTGCCTCTTTTTATCAAAAACTACAAAAAAAATAGTCTAGTTTTGTTTGCTTTCTCTATTAAAAAACACAAAAAAATTAGTTCCTACTCTAGCTCACCATGTTGTTCCCCAAGTTCGCCCTGAAGGATCTTGCAATAGGTAGTGGCTCCATAATTGGGAAAGATAATATTGAAGAATTCTTTAATCATGTTAGCAAGCATGAGGATATTAAGGATAGATCTATAGCAGAACTTGCTCCTAATTATGAGATTCCTGCAGCTTCTTTAGTTCATATGTTGGAGGCTAGGTTTGTTAGCCTTAACCCCATGATACAAATTTTGTTCCTAAAACTAAAAGAAGAAAAGAATGCTGAAAAGAGAGAATTTATCCTTGAAACTTTACTAAAAGAGTTCCATCATGTTGTTAAGGAAGCCAAAAAGGTATTTGAGCGTTTCAATATGTTAGGCTCATGTGTAGATGTTGTGGGTACTTCAGATAAAACCAAACCTAGAGAAGAATTTAAGATACCCATACCCTTTAAGCTTGTTGGAATGCATGAAGCCTTTGAAAAGAATTTTGATTGGATTGCTCTTGAAAATCTTTTTTGTTGAAAGTAGTAAACCAAAGAGAAATGAGAAAGGATCCTCCAAAACTCATTTGGATGAGATACCTTTCATAGTTGAAGACTTTGTAAGTATTGATCATAATGCTTCATTTAAAAATACTTGATTTCTTACTTCTTGTGCCTAACTTAAAGGCATTAAAGAAAAGTACTCCCTCCGTTTTAAAATATAAGATGTTTTAGATTTGTGAAGAAAATAAATCTAGACTTGTTTTAGTATGTAGGTTCACTCAACTTTGAGATAAATCTACACACTAAAAGAAGTCTAGATTCATTTTCTTCACGAACCTAAAACATCTTATATTTTGAAACGGAGGGAGTAATTTTTGAGAGATAACCCAAGAGTTTCCTTGAGCCTTGGAAGTTATTACTTCAGTAATGACCTCTCCTTATCCTTTTTTTCTTTTTGGTGCCAATAATGACCTCAAATGAGAGGGAAGTAAGATTTGGGGAGTTGCTGTTCCGAAACAGATTTCTGTCCTCCATCATGAAAATTCGTAGGAGTCTATGTAAATAGGATTGAGCTGAAAATTTACGAATAAATCCCCTGGTATGTTAGATAACTTTTGTTAGTTCAACACTTTTTGGTTTGAGCAACAAAATATTTTTGAAAAAATCGGTTTCTACCTGCTGGTCTATTTTGACAGATTTATGTTATTATTTGCATTTGCTTCTTATCGATTTCTTTTTTAGTTCTCTTTTGGGAAATTGAGCTTTTTAAAGGAAGTTGCTTCAGTAGCTTGTGTTTTTAGTGAAAGTTTTGTTGTTCTAAAGCTAAACCCAAGGGTCTATTATCTTTTGAATACACTAATGGTGCTAATGAAGATTGTGTGAAGTTTTGTATGAAGGAAAAAATTTAGGTGTAGAGAGAGAATGATGTAATGAGATGAAGAATGAACAAAATCTCAAGCTTGGGGATGCCACCATGGTGTCACCCCAATAAATATCCAAGAGGTACAAGCGTCAAAGCTTGGGTATGCCCAAGGCATCCTCTTCTTTATCAATAAAAAGCTCAGGTCTGTCTAGACACTTCGTTTTTATTGTTCCATGCACTGTTGTGTTGTTCTTGGAGTGTCTTAGTTTTTGTTTGCTTTGCTTAGTTTGTTTAGTTTGATTGAGTAAAGTAGTTTGGACACCCGTTCTCGCTGTGTTGTTTCAAATAAGTCGATTGGTGTTGGAAAGGAGTAGAAAGTTATTGCTTGAAAGTGCAAGAGGAGCTTGCTTGGACTATGACTTAGACTTTCTCATGTCATGCCAGGAGTTATTTTGACTTTATGCTTAGTGATTATTGTTGTAGAATGACTTTCTCCAAGTCATTGAGATTGCTTAGTGTGCCTTGAAAGAATCATGCGTTGTTTTAGCATACAAAAGCATAGTATTGTGATATTCTCCTTTGATGCTTGTTTGGGTTGACTTGGCACATGATCATACAATGTTATGACTTTGAACAAGTCACCATATCCTCTATTATCATTTAGTCATTGACTTATAGTACCACTCTATGCTTTGATTAGTAATGTTTTGTCGCTCTGCATGATTATGGCCATTATTGCTCTCTTAGTTGGTTGCTCCCAGTCTTTTGCTAGCCTACACTTCTATGAGTAAGCTCTACTCATGCTTCCAACTCCCAAGAAACCAAGTTATTCCAAAGTGTCCACTATAAACTCCTATGCATGGTGTGTTACACCATTCCAAGTATATCCTTATTTTCAGCTATCTTCCAATTAAAAAGTATTTTGTTATCTGAAAACTTAGTGATTAAAGCCCTCACGAACTTGATGGAACACTTTATATTCTTTGCCCTTAATAAACTTGAACCATTGTGTCATCTATGTTGTACATGCTTGCACTTATATGTTGGAATTAGCAGAACCATGCTATCATGGGGAACATTTTCAACATTGCACTTGTACTTTGTACACAGTTGATATCATGCTCTTTTGTCTGTGGATGTCACCGGTGTGAAATAAAAAGGGAGCTTGTAAGTCCATGAAGTTATGTATTTTGTGTTAGAGAAACGCCTGGGCCGCTAGCCTAAGCCATGCCTAATCATGGTGGAAACTTGCAGCATCACCATAGTGAGCTATCTGTGAAGCACCCTCAATAAAAAGCTACGCATATAGTAAATAAAAGACCGCTGAGATGCTTATTGTCTGCTTGCCTTGTCATTTTGGTTATGGGAAAGATCCTGTACCATGTGCAAGGGGTACCCCGTTGGCGGTTCTCTATGATACGCATGTACTTACTATGATAAGAACGTACATGTGACTGAAGTTGAGTAGCATAAGGTTGGCCCTCGTATTCAAGGGACATTAGATTGCCAACTTATACTTTGTTAAGCATATACTCCATAGTTTGTTCACTTTAACCTTAATCACTTCAAGATGCTTATGATAGGGGCAATGATGGCTGAAAGCTAAGAAGTACCATAATTTTTGGAAGCTCTTTTTCAAACTTGAAATCCTTGCTTCCCTTTATGAAGGGTCTTTCTTCCACTATTATGTTGAGTCTCCACCTTCTACCTTTAGGCACCATTAAGAGAGCATAGTTGTCATTCTTAGTTCTATGTGCAGTGTCCCAAAACTTATTGATTGATGCATATTGTGATATTGCTTGTCCTTGTGCTATTCGTATCTAGTCACTCTTATGAACTTTGAAGGTATCCTATGCATCTATTTGCTACTCTATAAGGGACAAGCTGATTGCCACTATGCCATGTTTTCTGTATGTGAAACAAACAAACGTTTTTCAATGCATGCTATTCATGATCTCTATTTATAGCCTTTCATGTTGCATGCATAGTTACTTTATCTTACTGTTAGAACTCCATCTTTCATGCACATGTTTAGAGTTCTTTGATCTGAGCTTTCAATGCTTGCAAATGGTTTGATCTTTATTGTGCAGGTGCGTGTCACCTCAAAAATTATTCTTTTATCACTTACCTACTCGAGGACGAGCAAAAATTAAGCTTGGGGATGCTTGATACGTTGGAAACGTATCTATATTTTTTGATGTTCCATGCTTGTTTAGTATCTACTTTGCTTTGCTTTATCTACACTTTGAGGTGTTTCATATGTTTTCTGGAACTAACCTATAAACAAGTTGCCACAGTGTCAGTTGCCTATTTTCTTCTGTTTTTGGTTCTAGAAAGGAAGAAAATCAATATTCTCGGAATTGGACGGGACAAAAGACAAAGTCAATATTTTATCGTGGACGACACAAAGTCTAGAGGAGAGACGGAGAGGAGCCACAGGGCGGCCACACACCCCCAGGCGCGGCCAAGCCTGGCCCGGGCCTAGGCAGGGTGTGGGCCCCCTGCGCACCCCCTGCCTCGCCTCTTCACCTATAAGAAGTCCCCGATGCAGAAACCCTAGGCACCCGATCAAAACTCCACGAAACCGTCTGTAGTCGCCGCCACCATCGTCCCTAGATCGGGGGGAATCTGAAGTTCTTCCTGTTGGAATTATGCCCTAGAGGCAATAATAAAGATGTTATTATTATAATTCTTGTTCATGATAATGTTTATATTCCATGCTAGAATTGTATTAAGCGGAAACTTTAATACTTGTGTGGTTTGTGAACAACACCGTGTCCCTAGTACGCCTCTAGGGACTAGCTCATTGATTAATGATGGTTAAGGTTTCCTAACCATGGACATGAGTTGTCGATTAATAATGAGATCATATCATTGGGAGAATGATATGATGGACAGACCCAAACTAAGCGAAGCAATTAGATCGTGTCATAGTGTTCATCTTTGCGAAGCTTTTCTTATGTCAAATATTGTATTCCTTAGACCATGAGATAATACAACTCCCTGGTATCAGAAGAAAGCTTTGAGGTCATCAAACGTCATCCTATGAGAGGGTGATCATAAAGGTGTCTCTCAGGTGATCGGAAAGTATCTGTTGGGTTGTATGTATCGAGATGGGGTTTGTCCCTCCCAAGTCGGAGAGATATACTTCGGGCCCACTCGATAATCGATATCAACACCGCTTGCAAGCATGTGGTTAAGGAGTTAATCACAAAGTGATATCGGATTACGAAACGAGTAAAGTACTTGTTGTGAACGAGATTGAACTAGGTATGACGGTACCAACGATCAAATCTCGGGCAAGTAAAATATCGCGAGATGAAGGGAATATATATATGGGATTGATTGAATCCTGGCATCGTGGTTCATCCGATATGATCATCGATGAATGTGTGGGAGTCAATATGGGTTTCCAGACCCCGCTGTTGATTATTGATAGAAGATCATATGTCGCATATTCTCGAACCCGAAGGTCACACATAACGTGTCTTGGCTAGGATAGATTGGATAATTGGTTTATGAGTTTTTGTTGGTCTCGGATGGGATCCGGACATCACGAGAGGTTCCGGAATGGTCGAGAATAAGATTCATATAAAAGCGGTCAGTTTTGGAGTTCGGAATTGTTCCGGGTTAATCGGTATTGTACCGGAAGCTTCTAGAACCTTCCGGAAGGGGACCAACGTGGCCCCACCTTCCGGGAGGAGGCATGGGCCTATGAGGGAGTGCCCTGGCAGCATGGGTCCAGGGGCACAAGGCCCCATAGGGCCCAGCCGGCCAAGCAAGGGATAAACCCTAATTGGACCTTCTAGAAGGGGGGGGGGTTTCCTTGCCCCCCCACTCCTCCCTCCTTTGGCCGCCGGCCTTGGGCTTGGGGGAGGGGTTAGGGCTGGCGCCCACCCCTCTATATATAGAGGGCTGGGGCGCACCACCCCCCCACACCTTCCCCTCAAGCCTAGTCGCCCTGGCCCTCCTCTCTCTCTCCTCCCATTGCGTGTGGCGAAGCCTGCAGAAACTCTCCACCAATTGCACCGCGTCGTCGCGTTGTAGATCCAATCCATCTCTCCACCATACTTGTTGGACCGAGGAAGGAGGAGACGTCGAGGTGTTGCACGTGTGCATCTCACGGAGGCATCGCCACTTGCGGTGCTAGATCGGATCGGATCGCGAGGAGGAGAAGCGAGTACGACTACATCACCCACGTTAAAATGAGCGTTCGTGTCGAATCTTCAAGGGTATGAAGATCTAATCCAATCTCTCGTTGTTTGCATCTCCTAGATTAGATCTTGGCTTCCCTCTGTTCACATCCGTGAAAATTGTGATTTGCTATGCCGAAACCCTTGATTGGTATCGAGCTAGATCTATGCGTAGATGTGTTTCACGGTAGAACGCAACATGGTTGTTGCGAGCGTTGATGTTTTCTGTTGCAAGCCTCTTGTTTGTGTTCTTCTTATGGCGGGATAGTGAGATTGAAGCGGTCCAGGCCAACCTTCTGCGACGTCGTTCATGAGACCGGCTCCGCACTTGACGTGTGGCTTGTTCCACACATGCGGTGGTGGATGCGATTTCTCTCACTATAGTTGTCATGGGATTTACACCGGAGTTTGGCAACCATAATATCACCGTTGTGGATTTCCGTAGGTAAGAATCGTTCTTAGCTTCTACTCCCATAAGCCACATAAAACATGCAACAACAAAGTAGAGGCGTCTAACTTGTTTTTGCAGGGAGTGTTTTCTGTGATATGGTATGGCCCAAGATGTGATGTGTATAATGTATGCGATGATCATGTTTTGTAATGTTTCACGACTTGCATGTCGATGAGTACACAATCGGCAGGAGCCATATGGTTGTCTTTATAATTGTGTATGACCTGTGTGTCAACTTATTATACGCCATGTAATAGTTTCACTTTATCGCTAAGTAGTTAGCAATAGTTGTAGTTGCTATTCGTGGTGGAGGCAATCATGGTGGAGTGATGGAGATCATGCCGGCACGCACAAGATGGAGATCATTGCGCGAAGATTGGCTATACCATGTCACATAAAGTTATATGCATGTGATGTTTATCCTTTTATGTATCTTATTATGCTTAGATCGCGACGGTAGCATTATAAGATGATTCCTCACTTAAAGATCAAGATAAAAATTGTGTTCTCCCCAAGTATGCACCGTTGTGAAAGTTCGTCGTGTCCAAGCATCACGTGATGATCGGGTGCTATAGACTCTATGTTCACATACAACGGGTGCAAGCCAGTTTTGCACACGCGGAAATACTTGGGTCTAACTTGACGAGACTAGCATGTACAGACATGGTCTCGGAACACATGAACCGAAAGGTTAAGCATGAGTCATATGAATGATATGATCGACACTTTGTTGTCCACCATTTAAACCACATATCTTCTCGTGAAGATCGGATTAGGTGTGGTGAATTTGGATCGTGTTCACTAAACAACTTGAGGGATGTTGAATTTAGTGGGAGTTCATCTAGTAATTTGATTAAAAGTTGAACTAGTTATCATGAACATAGTCTAATTTGTACTTGCAAATATTAGAGATCAAATGGCTAAGTCCAACTTCAACTTCAACGTTTTTGCTGAGAAGGAAAAGCTTAAAAACAATGGGTCTAACTTCACCAACCGTTCCAATCGAGAATCATTCTCTCTGGCGGTCAAAGGACTATGTCCTTGAGAATGCGTTAGGTGGCGCTAACATCGCTACGGCTGATGAGAAAGCTGTCTATCAGTCGCGCAAAGATGATTATGGTGTGATTAAGAGCACCATGTTGTTTGCTATGGAATCGGACCTTCAAAATCGTTTTGAAGACTATCCCGGCCCTTTGAGATTCTCGAGGCTGAAAACCATGTTTGGACTTCGGGCCCGTTCGAGAGATATGAGATCTCGAGAAGTTCTTTAAGCGCAAGATGGAGGAAGGAGTTCCGTTAGTGAGCACGCCATTAAGATGTCGGGCTACACTCAACGCCTTGAGCAATGGATCGCAAGATTCGGAAGAGCTCAAGATTGTGAGGGTTCTGCAATCACTCCCTCCCAGCTACAAAAGTTTTGTAGTGACTCACAATCAGATTGGTTTCATCGATACGATCACCGAGCTCTTCGCAGCTGAAGGCTGCGAGGTGGACATCAAAAGGATAATCATGTGTTGATGGTCAACAAGCCACCCACCTTCAAGAAAGGTAAGGGTGCAAAGAAGCCCTTCAAGAAAGGCGGCAAGCGCGTTGCCCTGGCGAGAAGAAGCTCAGTCTGGTCCTAAGCCGGACCTTTGAGTGCTTCTATTGCAAGGACCGAAGTCCTTTGAAAGCATAACTGCCAAGTACTTAACGGACAAGAAGGCTGGCACCATCAAAGGTATATTTGATATACATGTTATTGATGTTTTCCTTACTAGCCCTCGTTGTAGTGCAGGTATTTGATCTTTGGTTCAGTTGCTAATATTTGTAACTCGAAGCAGAGCTACGGAATAGACGGCTTGCGAGGATGAGGTGACGATGCGTGTTGGCAGCGGATCAAGAGTTGATGTGATTGCGTCGGTACGCTCTCCTTAGTTTTACCTTGAGGATTAGTTTTAAACCTCAATAAATGTTATTATGTACTGCGTTGAGCATGAAGATTATTTCTGGATCTTGTTTATTGCAAGAGGTTATTCATTTAAATCGAGAATAATGGTTGTTCTATTTATATGAGTAACATCTTTTATGGTCATGCACCTATTGTGAATGGTTTATTTCTTCTAAATCTCGAAAGGGATGAAACACACATCCATAACATTGAGGCTAAGAGATGCAAAGTAGATAGTGATAATACTACTTATTTGTGGCACTGTCGTCTAGGTCATATTGGTGTAAAGCGCATGAAAAACTCCATTCGATGGACTTTTGGAGTCTCTTGATTTTGAATCATTTGACACATGCGAACCATGCCTCATGGGCAAAATGATCAAAACCCATTCTCCGGTATGATGGAGCGAAACAGCGGACTTGTTGGAAATCATACATACCGATGTATACGGATCGATGAGTGTTTCGACGCGCGGTGGATATCGCTATTTTCTCACTTTTACCGATGACTTAAGTAGATATGGGTATATCTATTTAATGAAACATAAATCTGAAACATTTGAAAAGTTCAAGGAATTTCAGAATGAAGTAGAGAACCATCATAACAGAAAGATTAAGTTTCTACGATCCGATCGTGGGGGCGAATATTTGAGTTATGATTTTCTCACGCATCTTAAAGCAAGCGGAATCGTTTCGCAACTCACGCCACCGTAACACCACAGCAATGGTGTGTCTCGAGCAGGAATCGAACCCTATTAGATATGGTCCGATCAATGATGTCTCTTACTGATTTGCCGTTATCATTTTGGGGATATGCATTAGAAACCGCTGCATTCACTTTAAATAGGGCTCCATCTAAATCCGTTGAGACGACACCGTATGAACTGTGGTTTGGTGCTAAACCTAAGTTGTCGTTTCTTAAGGTTTGGGGATGCGAAGCTTCGTCAAGAAGTTGATGCGGACAAGCTCGAACCCAAAGCGTAGAAATGCGTCTTCATAGGATACCCTAAGGAAACTCTGGGTATACCTTCTATCAGAACCGAAGGCAAAGTGTTTATGCAAAGAACGGTTCCTTTCTTGAGAAGGAGTTTCTCTCGAAAGAAGTGAGTGGGAGGAAAGTAGAGCTAGACGAGGTTGTTGAACCTTCTCTTGAATTGGAGAGTAGCGCAACACCTGAAATTGTTCGATCTGCTTTGCACCAGCGATAGAGGAAGATAATGACAAGGATCATGAAGCTTGGACGATGCTGCTCTTGAGCGTCGCGATTCGACAAGGTCGCATGCCCCTCCTGAGTGAATGCAACCTGTCTTGTTGTCTTGTTGGTAGAAGACGGTGAACCTCGAACTATGAGGAAGCGATGATGAGCCCGGACTCGAGAAATGGCTAGAAGCCATGAAATCCAATTGGGATCCATGGCGAAAACCAAGTATGGACTTTGGTGGACCCTCCTAGCGACGAAAGGCCGTTGAGTGCAAATGGATCTTCAAGAAGAAAAGGGACGCGGATGGTAATGTTACCGTCTATAAAGCACGGCTTGTCGCGAAAGGTTTTCGGCAAGTTCAAGGTGTTGACTACGATGAGACTTTCTCTCCGTGGCGATGTTTAAGTCCATTCGGATTTTATTAGCAATTGCTGCGTTTCATGATTATGAAATATGGCGAGATGGATGTCAAGATGCGTTCCTCAATGGCAACATTGATGAAGAGTTATATATGATGCAACCGAAGGTTTTGTCGATCCTAAGGATCTTGATAAAGTATGCAAACTTCAGCGTTCCATTTATGGTGAAGCAAGCATCTCGGAGTTGGAACCTTCGTTTTGATCAAGTGATCAAGAGCTTTGGATTTGTTCCAAATTGCTCTGAAGCTTGCATCTACAAGAAAGTGAGTGGGAGCTCGGTGACATTTACGGTACTATATGTGGATGACATATTGATTATTGGAAATGACATTAACATGCTTAACGATGTGAAGAGTTATTTGAACAAGTGTTTTTCAATGAAAAACCTAGGTGAAGCTGCTTATATATTGGGCATCAAAATCTATAGAGATAGACAAAGGCCTTTGATAGCTTTAAGCGGAGTACATACCTAGACAAAGTTACGAAAAGGTTCGAATGGGTAAGGCAAAGAAAGGTTCGATTGCCTATGTTGTCGGTAAGATATTGAGCAAGGCTCGGTGTCCATCTATGAAATGATAGGAAGCTATGAGCAAAGTGCCTTATGCCTCGGCCATAGGTTCTATCATGTATGCCATGCTATGTACTAGACGGATGTGTCCAATGCTCTTAGTTTGTGACGAGATATCAAAGTGATCCAGAGTGGAACATGGACAGCCGTGAAGAACATCCTAAAGTACCTAAATAGGACTAAAGAAATGTTCTTAGTCTATGGGGGTGATGAACGACTTGTCGTAAAAGGTTACGTCGGCTAGTTTCGACACCGACAAGGATGATTCTAAATCTCAGACGGGATACGTGTATATTTTGAATGGAGGAGCTGTGAAATTTGGAGAAGCTGCAAGCAAAGCGTGATCGCGGGATCTACGATGAAAGCGGAATACATGGCTCTTTGCGAGCGTCAAGTGAAGGAGTTTGGATCAGAACTTCATCATCGAGCTTGGCGTGGTTCAAGTGCATTGGACCCACTTGGAGATATTGTGTGACAACACTGGCGCCATAGCACTCGCTAAGGAACCAAGATATCATCCAAAGACCAAGCATATCAACCGCAAGTTTCATATAATCCGAGATTATATAGCAGATGGAGATCTGAAGATTACCAAAGTACATACAGATCTGAATGTCGCAGATCCATTGACTAAACCTCTTCCACGTGTAAAACATGATCAGCACCTCAGTGCCATGGGTGTGAGATTGTTGCCAAATGTAAACTAGATTATTGACTCTAGTGCAAGTGGGAGACTGTTGGAATTATGCCCTAGAGGCAATAATAAAGATGTTATTATTATAATTCTTGTTCATGATAATGTTTATATTCCATGCTAGAATTGTATTAAGCGGAAACTTTAATACTTGTGTGGTTTGTGAACAACACCGTGTCCCTAGTACGCCTCTATGGACTAGCTCATTGATTAATGATGGTTAAGGTTTCCTAACCATGGACATGAGTTGTCGATTAATAATGAGATCATATCATTGGGAGAATGATATGATGGACAGACCCAAACTAAGCGAAGCAATTAGATCGTGTCATAGTGTTCATCTTTGCGAAGCTTTTATTATGTCAAATATTGTATTCCTTAGACCATGAGATAATACAACTCCCTGGTATCGTAAGAAAGCTTTGAGGTCATCAAACGTCATCCTATGAGAGGGTGATCATAAAGGTGTCTCTCAGGTGATCGGAAAGTATCTGTTGGGTTGTATGTATCGAGATGTGATTTGTCCCTCCCAAATCGGAGAGATATACTTGGGCCCTTTCGGTGTCGATATCAACACCGCTTGCAAGCATGTGGTTAAGGAGTTAATCACAAAGTGATATCAGATTACGGAACGAGTGAAGTACTTGCTGTGAACGAGATTGAACTAGGTATGACGGTACCAACGATCAAATCTCGGGCAAGTAAAATATCGCGAGACGAAGGGAATATATATATGGGATTGATTGAATCCTAGCATCGTGGTTCATCCGATATGATCATCGATGAATGTGTGGGAGTCAATATGGGTTTCCAGACCCCGCTGTTGATTATTGATAGAAGATCATGTCTGCATATTCTCGAACCCGAAGGGTCACACACTTAACGTGTCTCGACGCTAGGATAGATTGGATAATTGGTTCATGAGTTTTTGTTCAGAGTCTCGGATGGGATCCGGGACATCACGATAGGTTCATGAATGGTCAGGAGAATAAGAATCATATAAGGCAGTGCAGTTTTAGGAGTTGAATTGTCGGGTTAATCGGTATTGTCTTAGGGCTGTTAGAACCTTCCGGAAGGGGACCAACGTGTCCCCACCTTCCGGTAGGGGGAATGGGCCTATGAGGGAGTGCCCTGGCCGCATTGGGCCAGGGGCACAAGGCCCCATAGGGCCCAGCCGGCCAAGCAAGGGATAAACCCTAATTGGACCTTCTAGAAGGGGGGTTTCCTTGCCCCCCACTCCTCCCTCCTTTGGTCGCCGGCCTTGGGCTTGGGGGAGGGGTTAGGGCTGGTGCCCACCCCTCTATATATAGAGGGCTGGGGCGCACCACCCCCCACACCTTCCCCTCAAGCCTAGTCGTCCTGCTGCCCTCCTCTCTCTCTCCCTCCCGACTGCGTGTAGGCGAAGCCCTGCTGCAGAAACTCTCCACCAATTGCACCGCGCCGTCGTGTTGTAGATCCAATCCATCTCTCCACCATACTTGCTGGACCGAGGAAGGAGGAGACGCCGAGGTGCTGCACGTGTGCATCTCACGGAGGCATCGCCACTTGCGGTGCTAGATCGGATCAGATCGCGAGGAGGAGAAGCGAGTACGACTACATCACCCACGTTCCGACGAACGTTCCGCTGTGCGAATCTTCAAGGGTATGAAGATCTAATCCAATTTCTCTCGTTGTTTGCATCTCCTAGATTAGATCTTGGCTTCCCTCTGTTCGCATCCGTAGAAAATTTTGATTTGCTATGCCGCGAAACCCTTCACTTCCCGGCACCCTATCGGAGGGGAGATCATCACGGATGCCTTCTTCTCCGGTATGAAGCGTGAGTAGTTCCACCTTGGACTACGGGTCCATATAGTAGCTAGATGGTTGTATCTCCTCCTCGTGCTTTCATGTATAGATCTTGTGAGCTCCGTTCATGATCAAGATCTAATCTATTTGTAATCATGCATGTTGTGTTTCAGGGATCCGATGGATATTGAGATTATTATGTCAGTTTGGTTAATAGTTTTCTCTATTTGATTCTATCATGTCTATGTCGTTTGTGATCTTGCATGCTCTCCGTTGTTAGTAGCTATCTTGGCCGAGTAGTTGCTAGTGACTCCAAGAGGGGGTATTTATGCTCGATAGTGGGTTCATGCCTCTAGTTACAAGGGAAGTGACATAAATCTCTTGGTTGTAGATGTGTTGTTGCCAATAGGAAGAAAACAACGGTCTTGTGTTCATGGAACAAGTGGATTGTTTACCTTACACACTTTGCTTAAAGCAGTTGTCTGTTTCTTAGAACTTAATACTGGAGGGGGTTCAGATGATAACCTGAAGGTGGACTTCTAGTCATAGATACAGTTGGATGACGGTGTATGTATCTTGTCGTGCCCAATCGAATCTCATAGGATCTTTCTGACTAGTATTGCATTGTTATGACTTGCTCAGCTCCTGTCAATTGTCCTGCTGTAATTTGTTTACCCTTTATGTCATGTTGTTTATCTAAGAAGAGCACCTCTAGTGAACTATGGACCTCGGTCCAATCTTTACCATTGATACATCTTCCATTGTTACTGTTTACTTGCTGCAAACCATAATTACCTTCTACACCATACAGTTAATCTCTTGTTACAGCAAACCGGTGAGCTTAACAACCTCATCGTTCGTTGGGAGAAAGTCTTGAGTTTGTGTTGTGCAGGTTTTCACGTTGCTTGCAACACCTTTGAGACGTTTCCTTCCTTCTTCTGGTTCGATAACCTCGGTCTCTACTGAGGGAAAACTTGTTGCTGTGCTCATCACACTTTGCTCTTGGGGTTTCTAACGAAGTGCACCATGCACATCCAACAATCTATAAAACCACTCAGTTTTCCTATCACTTCTGGTTTTAAGGTGCTTTAATTGTTTTGCCAAGTTAAACAACGATTCCTGACGAAAAGGGAAACTTTCGGTGGATTTTGGTGAAAGAAAAGGGAAACTTTCGGTGGATTTTGGTGGCCATACTCTGGGAGTTCTTGCGCCTTAGGGTTAGGGTTCCTCGTTTTTGCCTTCCGCCTCCGCCGACTTGGGAAGCAAACAGAACACAAGGGTTTCTCGATCACGCTCTCTACGACCGAGGTGCGCCTCACTTTTTTTATTACTATAGGCCCGCCAGAAAGCCCAACCCAACTATGCATGATCCACTATTTTCTCTTTTATTACTCCACTATTTAATACTGTCAGTAATCGGCCACGTGCAGCCTAATATTATAATATTGATGATGCCTTTAATTTTTATATATTTATATAGAAGACATAAAAAGAAGTTATTTTGCATTCTGGGAGGAATATTCTTTGGACTAAAAAAAAGTTAAAAGGTTTCCTTCTCAAGACAGCCTTTCGTCCCGTTATGTTAATATAAAAACCACAAGATACAACGTCGAGACCACTGTTTGGGCAAACAGCACAAGCAAGCATGAAAAAAAAGAAAAACAACGAAAACAGTGTCAACACTAGCGGATCAACGAAAACAAAGAAAACACCCGGCCGGCCGAGGCAATGCATTAATTGTTTTGCCAAGTTGAACAACGTTGATCCCTTGCTTCAGGAGGCACGTCAGAGCTGCCACAATTGTGAATCAGCTAACTGCACACAATTGATGAGATCAGAAGAAGCATCTCTCGTACAACCAAAAAAAAAAAACAGAGCAAAGTAGAATTTGATGTTTGAAACACGGAACTGCACATAACAAACAAACTGAACCCAAATCTGGTGCACCAAAATACAGAGCAAAGTAGGCTTACAGGTTCAGTCACTACTCCATGTCTTACAAGGCCAAACACTGAATCCACATGCTTGTTTTACAGAATTTCAAAGTCAACATACAACAACAACAAGAGTTTTGTTCTGCATCAAAAGCTCCAATATCTTCAACACTAGAAAAATGTAAATGACTGCATGGCCCTGGCAACTACCCTATCTGCAGGTTAGTCTATAACAGCGGTGGCCAAGGAGGAGCTGAGATGGCAAGGAACGGTGGATACGATGCCCTACAGCACCGGAACAACCTCAGCCACACACAACACACAAACTACCTCACAGCGCCAACATCTAAAAACTGACTTGGTTTTGTCTAGATTCAAATGTATCTAGACACATTTTAGTGTATAGATACATTTAAATCTAAATAAACCCAAGTCATGGAGGGAGTAGTAGTATTGATCTCCACCTTTTTTATCTTGGCCAGCTAATTTCATGATATGATAAGAAACACATCTATCACGATTTAAGATGGACAAGTTCAAGCCAGAGAAACCTTCACCAACAGCCCAACTAAACCAAAAAACAACCCAGGGATTCATACATAGAGAATGATCATAACAAAGTCAAACAATAGTCTTCCCACATAGCCACCACAGATTACTTGTACCAAGTTATGGCAGACCATACACATTACTACTAGAATTACGATAATTATATAGCGATATCAAGTTATGGCAGACCATTCACATTACTAGAAATACGATAATTATATAGTGATATCCATCATCCTTGGTCGGCTGTCAGAGTCTTCACTGCTCTACGTTCTTCTGCAATGCGACGGCCCTCCTTAATTGCTGCACAGTACCTTTCGTACGTAACAACAAGACTAACAACAAATAAAACAATCCCAGCTTCCCCAGTTGTCGTTATAAAATTGTTAACCCTTCTTGATGCCCGTAACCAGCGCCTGCATACACATGATAAGAGTTGTCAACTCCTGCTGTCAAACAGAGCAGAGAAAAAATGCAAGAATTTTTCAAATCAGCATATGTTAGACATCGTAAGTACCATTCATCGTCATGTGCTCTTGGTTTGACATGTGCAGCAAGATCCTGGAGCAGCGATCTGTCCCGCAACTTGTTCGCCTTACTTAAGGCGTCATACAGCTCCTCCTTCTGCTTCTGGATTTGTATAGCCTCCTTGCTGGAGAAAAAAAAACCAAAATGATTGGGTCGTTCATGCCATCAGTTAAGCACAGCTGACTGCTCATAAGAACAGTAGTGCCAGTTTGAGGTTTTGATACGAGACTGCACGACTAAAAGAATATACTACTACTGTATTGCACGCCTACACCACGCACCATTTATTTATGTGCATATAAATACGCGTTTAGGTGCTAATTAAGGGCGTGGCTCAGTTGGAGCTGTTGAAATAGCTTCATCTACTCTGTATAGATAGAGACTAGCTACACCCTGTGTTCCCAAATATAAGACGTTTTGGCAGTTCAATTTCAACTGCCAAAACGTCTTATACTAAGGAACTTAGGTACTCCCTCCGCCCGGGTTTATTGGGCTAACACGCAGTCCAAGTAATATGTTTGACTATAAATTTAACCAACGAAATATGAATCATATGTCACAAAAATTATATCATTAAAAAATCCAATGATATACTTTTTATAACATATGATTCATATTTTGTTAGTCAAATTTGTAGTCAAACATATTTCTTGGACCGCGTGTTAGCCCAATAAACCTTTCAAGCATCTCATATAGTGGAGGAAATGATTGGGTTCATGCCATCAATTAAGCACTAACTGCTAATAAGAACAGTATGAGTTTGAGGTTTTGGTACAGACTGCATGGCTAAAAGAATATACTGTATTGCATGCAGACACCGCCGTTTATATACATATAAATCCGTTTGGGTGCTAATGAAGGACGTGGTTCAGTTGGAGCTGTTGAAGTAGCTTCACTTACTCTACATAGATATAGAGACTACACCCAGTGTTCCCAAATATTAGATATTTTGGCAGTTCAATTTCAACAGCCAAAACTTCTTGTACTAAGGTAGTAGCTTTCAGGAGTGCAGCCCCAGCGTGCATAGAAAATAATATTTAAGTAGTGCTACCAATTGCTGCAAGCAGTAAAGGAGATGCATGGTTCAAGATATCAGAACAGCAGCAACCAATTAAGCATCTTATATAGTGGAAGAATGAGTAAAAATCATCCTCGGATCAACCCAATCTTGCCCTTGTTTGTAATACAAAAATGACCTAACAAAGAAGCTATCTCAGCACTTGCTGCCATTCCGAGGAGAACACGATTGAATGGCCGGATAAACGATGTGAGCTTTGGTTAAGATACCTCCTGGGTGTTGTACATGCGCCTTGGCACGAGCCGGCGTCGCTCCTCCGCAACCGCTGGTGATCGGCCGCTGGGTTATTTGGAGCAGAGCCACTGATCCTTCTCGCCCCCTGCCGAAGAACCACCGCCATCTTCGCCGGCCTGCAAATAGGTAGGGATTAGGGGACGTCCGTCACGAATCCCCACAGTCGGCCGCTCCTCCTCCCCTACGTACGCCATTGGGGTTGCAAGCGGTGGAAGAAAAGGGGAAATTTCCGTGGATTTTAGTGGCCATACCTTGCGGATCTGGGAGTTCTTGCGCCTTAGGGTTAGGATTCCTCGTTCGCCTTCCGCCGCCGCAGACTCGAGAAGCAACCAGAACAAAAGGGGTGGGTGGGTGGGTGGGTGGGTGCTGTGGTTTCTCGCGATCTCTACGACGTGCAACGCCTAGTACCTGGCTAACGGGCGGGTCTTAGGCCGGGCTGGCCCGTGGCACGCAAAATTGGCCTGGTCCAAGCACGCGTGCCAGCCTGACACGGCCCACGGTAAGCCTATCAAAACCACAAGAAATCTAACAATATTTTTAGCAAAAGTAGTGTCGGCATGGGTGCAAATTCTTGACCTTCTTTTGTCGCGTCGTCTGTTTAACCATCATGTCGGTGTTGTATTAAAAACTTGGTCCTAGTTAAAGGTTCTTCGTATGGGCCTGCGTGAAAACATTGACTAGGAAAAAACTTACACATTAGCCCAATCTAACCCCGTGTGCCTAACGGGCCACGTCTAAGCTTGGGACCGTGTTTAGGCTACAAGGCGAGGGCCGCCAGGTAATGGGCCCCGACATGTCAGGCCATATAAGGCCCACAAATGGTTGGGCCGAGCCGAGCTAAGCTATTGGCATGGTATACGTCTCGCTTTTTTATTGTTTAGTACTATACGCCTTGCATGATTTTTTCTATCTTTTCACCAAGTTCTTGTTTGATCTGGAGAAAGCCCAACTCAAACTATATATGATTCACACTATTTTCTCTTCTATTACTTTAATACATAATATTGTTAGTAATCGGGCATGTGAAGCCTAATGTTATGATCTTGATGCCTTTAATTTATATGGTGGATACAAAGAAGTCAGTTTGCACTCTAGGAGGAATATTCAAGACATTCTCGCTGACAACGGTTTACTTAGAAAAACCTTCATTAAATTACATAATCATCAGTTACCACGGCGATATATATATAATGAAAGGTTGTGTTCTATGAGGTTAAACACCTTCAACTTTATCCTAAAGACCATAATATATTCGGTCATACAGGCCTAACCAAATATTCAACGATTAGTTCAAACCAAATTATCACAGAAAAAAGATAAAGAATGTTTGGCGTACACATGTGTAGCCTTATTAGTCTCCTTATAGACAAAAGCAACTTTAAATCTCTAAATATTAGAGAGAATATGTTCCACCAACTAACCTCATTCCTCCCACTCAAAAAAAAAAACTAACCTCATTCCCTGTCCATATTGCCAAAGATTAACTATAGCCTAACAATTTGTCTCCTACACTAATCTTTTAATGAAGGGATATAGGTAGGCTATACTAGCGCAAATCAAAATTTTCTACCGCGTAAATCAGAAATATTATTGTCATAGATCTTGGGATTACGACTAGACGCGCAGTTGCGGAACTTGATGAAGCGCGTCGAGGCAGTGTAGACGTTCTAAGTCTCCTCCTTATCCTCGTCCCACGAGCAGCTTTCCTTTGCGCGGCTCGTCCAAGTGCTACTGCTGCAGCACCTCCGAGGTATCCACACGTATAGGGTGGAAGCGTCAGACGCCGGACTGCTAGATCCGCGTGTGCAACACAGGCGTGAGGAGTGGCGGCTGGGTAGAATGCTCAACCCTATTTAGCTCGCCTCACCCTTTTTTATATAGGCATCCCTAGTGGCTTCTATATTAGCAACCCATCAGTAGCCTAAGCCTGGTCTAATTCGGATCCAATCCTTATTAGGCTTCCAGTCTCTTAAGTGTGTGACCCTATATGTTCGCACACGTATAGACATGACACGAGTACACTTACTCCGCCAATAGTTGGTAGCGGCCTCTAGCAAGACGTGTAACTCCTAAACGCATACAAAGATCATTCGGACGAACCATCACAAGGTTTAGTACATGTCTTTCCCTTTGCCTCACGATATTTGGTCTAGCTCCAAGTTGATCTGCTTTTCTCGATACTGTGATTCGGAATCCCTTTACTAGGTTAACTCTTAACCATATGTAGCACATCTGTGTATTTCTGGATCCGATCATTCGAGAGGCCCAGAGATATCTCTCTCAAGTAGAGAGGGGCAAATCCCATATTGATTGACCAATGTCTTGCAGCATGCTTTAGGATAAACCCGAAAGCTACCTTTATAACTATCCAGTTACGGAGCAACGCCTGATAGCCCCAAAGTAGGTCAATTCAGATCTCAAGTACATGCGACAATCTCAGTCTAAGGACAAAACGTACACGATGTGTAGAGAGAGCTGTAAGTCTAATTGTCAGTCTCAAGTTGGGTTAGTCCAACCCCATATTCATAACATATGTCCACATCATTGGTTTAACATCTCCATGTCTATGACTTGCGAAACATAGTCATCAACCAATCGATGTGCTAGTCCAATATTCACGTGTGTTCTCACATAAACTCCAACTAGGGACAACTATTAGATAACCATACAGGTATAGAGTTTTACAAACAATTCACATAATTGCTAATCAATACAAGTTGCCTGATATAGATATTCAAGAAATATTATAATAACTCATGGATACATAAGAAATATAATCATTGCCTCTAGGGCATATTTTTTTCGGTCTCTCACTTGCACTAGAGTCAATCTAGATAGTATCTAATACCTATTGCTCTTGCGTGCGCCTCATGCGCAGGATGCGGGAGTGGATTGGTAAAGGGATCAGCAACATTTGAGTCCGTATGTATTTTGCATATCATGACACTACCATCCTCAACGAACTCTCGAATCTGATGGTAACGCATGCGAATATGTTTGTTCTTTTGCTGCTGTCTAGGTTCTTTGGCTTGTGCAATAGCATCATTGTTGTCACAATAAACGTCCATGGGATTGGACGCGCTCTAAACCACACCAAGAGCGATCAGGAAATTCCTAATCCAAACAACTTCCTTTGCAGCCTTCGAGGCGGCAATATATTCAGCTTCTATTGAAGAGGAGACCACCGTATCTTGCTTAAAACTTTTCCAACTCACAGCACCACCATTCATGACAAACACATAATTGCGATCTGGAGTTATCTGAGTCGTTAAGGTAACTTGCATCTGTGTAACCCCTTACACTAGGTTCATCCTCACCTCCATAAACTAGGAACACATCCTTAGTCCTTTTCAAGTACTTAAGGATATTCTTTACCGCTGTTCAATGACTTTCACCTGTATCAGCCTAGTATCCGCTCGTAACACTTAGAGCATAGGAAACATCTGGGCGAGTACATATCATTGCATACATGATGGATCCAATAGCCGAAGCATATGGAATCCTGCTCATGCGCTCACGCTTATCAGTAGTCGAAGGACACTAAGTCTTGCTGAGTTTTATGTCATGAGACATGGGCAAGAACCCCTTCTTAGCCTCTTCCATGCTGAACCGTTTCAACACTTTGTCAATGTATGTACTCTGGCTTAATCCAATTAGCCTCCTTGATCTATCTCTATAGATCTTGATGCCCAGAATATATGCCGCTTCTCCTAAGTCCTTCATCGAAAAACTATTTTTCAATGAGGTCTTAACAGACTCGAGCATAGGAATGTCATTTCCAATTAGCAATATGGCATCTACATATAAGATGAGAAATACAAGCGCTCTCCCACTTTCCTTCTTGTAAACACAAGGTTCTTGTTCGTTTTTGATGAAGCCAAACTCCTTTACAACTTCATCAAATCGAATGTTCCAACTCCAAGATGTTTGCTTCAGCCCATAAATAGACTTTAGAAGTTTGCATATCTTTCCAGCATTGTTTGGATCGACAAAACCTTCGGGCTACATCATATACACGTTCTTAGTAAGGATTCCATTTAAGAAAGCCGTCTTGATACCCATCTGCCATATTTCATAGTCGAAATGTGCAGCAATGGCTAGAATGATCTGTATAGATTTAAGCATCGCTATGGGCAAGAAAGTCTCATCATAGTAAACTCGTTGAACTTATCGAAAACCTTTTGCAACAAGTCGAGCTTTATGGATGTGAACATTTCCATCCATATCAATCTTCTTCTTATAGATCCATTTGCACTAGATGGCTTTAAAACCATCAGGCAGGTCAACCAAGTTCCAAACTTGATTGTCTCTCATGGACTCTATCTCAGACCTCGTGGCGATCAGCCATTTCTCAGAGTCTGGGTCCACCATCGCTTTTGCATAGGTCGTAGGCTCATCATTGTCTAACAATAATAATTCCCGTGTTTCGCGGAGCCTCGCCGACCTTCGTGGTTGTGGTGGTTCTATTGCCACGGGTTCCTCAACTTGTTTTGCTACAATAGCATAACTCGTAGAAGCATCCCCGACTGGCTCATCTTGAACTTCTTCAAGTTGCATCGACCTTCCACTCGTTCCCTTTGTGAGAAACTCTTTCTCTAAGAAAACACCGCTACGAGCGACAAATACTTTGCCCTGTTCTCGGTTGTAGAAGTAATATCCTAAGGTTTCCCTCGGATATCCCACGAAAATGCACTTATCCGATTTGGGTGTTAGCTTGTCCGACTGAAGTCGCTTGACCAATGCATCACAACCCCAAATCTTTAGAAAATACAAACTAGGATTCTTTCCAATCCATATCTCATATGGTGTCTTAACTATGGATTTAGATGGTACCCTGTTAAGTGTGAAAGCTGTCATTTCTAGAGCGTAACCCCAAAATGATAATGGTAAATCCGACTGGCTCATCATCGATCGAACCATGTCCAACAAAGTTTGATTGCGTCATCCGGAGACCCTATTTCTTTGAGGCGTTCCGTGCGGCATGAGCTGTGGAACAATTTCGCAACTCTTAAGATGATTGCTAAATTCATAACTCAAATATTCACCTCCACGATCAGATCGCAAGGCCTTTATTTTATTGCTACATTGATTCTCTACCTCACTCTAAAACTCCTTAAACTTTTCAAAAGTTTCAGACTTATGCTCATCAAATAGACATAACCATATCTACTAAAATCATCAGTGAAAGTAATGAAGTAGTGATATCCTCCTCTGGATGTCGTGCTCATTGGTCCACATACATCAGTATGTATGAGTTCCAACAAGTCTGTCGCTCTCTCGGGAAAATCCGAAAAAGGTGACTTGGTCATCTTTCCAAGTAAACAAGACCGACAAGTCTTGTATGATTCAAAATCAAACGAAGTTAGAAGACCATCACCATGGATCTTCTTCATGCTCTTTTCACTTATATGCCCCAAATAGGAATCAAATCATTAGGCCGAAGCCTTTTGGCACCAACATTGTAAACAAATGCATCATCAAGATTTAAAATAAATACCCCATTCACAATGGGAGCATCAGCCATAAACATAGCATTCTTAGAGATTACCCAACCATTGTTCATACTCGCGAATGAATATCCATCCCTCATCAAACATGAAGGTGATAAAATGTTTCGACCCATACTAGGAATGTAATAACAATTATTCAATTCCATAATAAATCCTGACGGAAGGTGAAGTTGCATGACGCCGACGAACAATGCAGCAACCCTTGCTTTATTTCCGACGCGAAAATCCACTTCGCCTTTCTGCACTTATCTAGTCCTTATTAGCCCCTGCATCGAATTGCAAATATGAGCAACCGATCCGGTATCAAATACCTAGGAGTTAACATAAGAATCAGCGAGAAGAATGTCTACAACATTTACAACAAGCGTACCTGAGTGGGAAGTACTCTTACTTCCACTCTTCTTCAAAGAAGTCTGGTACTTACTGCAATTTCTCTTCCAGTGGCCATGTTCATGACAAAAGAAACACTCAGTGTCATCTACAGGTCCAGACTTTTGCTTGGGTGTAGACTTAGGGATCATATCCTTAGCCTTGCCCTTCTTCTTCTGGCAATAAGTACCCTTTTTCTTGAAGCTAGGCTTGTTCTGCACAACCATCACATGGCTATGCCCTGCACACTTCTTAATGTCACTTTCTGCTATTTTCAGCATCCCACATAACTCATTAAGGCCCTTCTCCACCCCATGCATATGGTAGTTCGAAATGAGCTGCCCATAGCTAGATGGAAGAGATGCCAAAATGAAATCAGTAGACAACTCTTGGCCTAGTGGAAAACCAAGATTTTCCAAAGTCTGACTGTAACCAACCATTTTGATCACATAGGGGCCTATAGCTGCTCCCTCTACCAGCTTGCATTCCAAAAAGGACTTGGCGACATTGTACCTTTCAGTCCTTGCCTGATCTTGGAACATGTCCCTAAGCACGACGATCATATCGTATGCTTCCTGATCCTCAAACTTCTTTTGGAGTTCAGGTTCCATGCATGCAAGCATAAGACAACTAACCTCAAGAGAATCATCACATGCTCTCTTGTAGGCATTCTTAAGGCAGCAGTTGCATTATCAGCAGGTTCATTGGGGATTGGGGTATCCAGAATAGTTTCCTTTTTATTAGACCCGAGAACAATTCTTAGGTTACATACCCATTCCGAATAGTCTGTTCCATTTAGTTTATATTTGTCAAGAATTGAACGCAAAAAAAGATGATGTAGTGTTTGGTGCCATTGATCTACAACAGAAAACATGCAAAATACTAAGCCATATAACCATGAAAGAGTAAAACATATTAAAAAAATTAATAACATATACTCCCACTTAAATCAACATCCCTCTATTAATACTAAGTGATTCAAGATCCATAATTAACAAGTCGATTAGTGAGCTTTAGCATCACTGCTAGAAGACAAGGTAAATCGGTAAGCAACTCTTGCTAATTGATACGTCAGAAACGTATCTATAATTTTTGATGTTCCATGCTTGTTTAGTATCTACTTTGCTTTGCTTTGTCTACACTTTGAGGTGTTTTTATATGTTTTCTGAAACTAACCTATTAACAAGTTTCCATAGTGCCAGTTGCCTGTTTTCTTCTGTTTTTGGTTCCAGAAAGGCAGAAAATCAATATTGTCGGAATTGGACGGGACAAAAGCCAAATTCAATATTTTACCGTGGGCAACACGAAGCCAGAATACGAGACAGAGGAGGGCCACCAGGGGGCCACACGCCCTGGCAGCAGCCAAGCTTGGCCAGCGCTTCTGGCGACTTCGCCTATAAAGTCCCCCTGATGCCAAAACCCTAAACACCCGATCAATATTCCACGAAACCGTCTATATCCGTCGCCACCATCGTCCCTAGATCGGGGGGATCTGAAGCTCTTTCCGGCACCCTGCTGGAGGGGAGATCATCCCGGAGGCCTTCTTCTCCAGTATGAAGAGTGAGTAGTTCCACCTTGGACTACCTTGGACTACGGGTCCATGTAGTAGCTAGATGGTTGTATATCCTCCTTGTGCTTTCATGTGTAGATCTTGTGAGCTCCGTTCATGATCAAGATCTCATCTATTTATAATCATGCATGTTGTGTTTGTGGGGATCCGATGGATATTGAGATTACTATATCAGATTGATTAATGGTTTTGTCTATTTGATTCTATCATGTCTGTGTTGTTTGTGATCTTGCATGCTCTCTGTTGTTAGTAGCTATCTTGGCTAAGTAGTTGCTACAGACTCCAAGAGGGGGTATTTATGCTCGATAGTGGGTTCATGCCTCTACTTTTCAAGGGAAGTGATAGAAATTTCTTCGATGGTAGATGTGATGTTGCCACTAGGGAGAAAACAATGGTCTCTTGTTCATGGAACAAGTGGATTGTTTACCTTACACACTTTGCTTAAAGCAGTTGTCTGTTGCTTGCAACTTAATACTGGAGGGGTTTCGGATGATAACCTAAGTTGGACTTCTAGTCATAAATGCAGTTGGATGGAGGTCTATGCATATTGTTGTATTGCCCAATCGAATCTCATAGGATCTTTTTGTCTAGTATTGCATTGTTATGCTTTGCTCAGTTCCTGTCAATTGCCCTGTTGTAATTTGTTTACCCTTCCTGACATGTTGTTTATCTAAGGAGAGCACCTCTAGTGAACTATGGACCCCGGTCCAATCTTTACCATTGATACATGTAACATCCCAAAAATATAAAACTTGGATCATCAAACTCTAATCATCAAAATTAGGGTTAACGAAACTTTCCCAACTGAAAATATGAAAGCATTCATATGTGTGTGTATTCAAAATTTGGATTCTTTTGAACTGCCATGGTTCTATGTTTCTTTGCTTGTAAAATGATTCTTAGGTGAAATAAACATCATCTAAACAATCCCCAAACTTTTCCCAAAGACAAACAACTCAAAATAAACAAATGAAGTGAATGGTCATTTTTGCCAAATTAACTCTCATGCCTACTTTGGCTATCCCTATTTTTCAAAACTTAACAGAAGCATTTGTGGATCTTTGCACCCCTTGTTAGTACTCATAATAAGGTACCAATGCCCACTCTGTTATCTTCCAAAAACATTCAAATGCTTAGTTTAAATGACAGTTTAAATTGAATCTATCTCATATGGGAAGATCCCACTATTTCAAAAACCACTCAAACAAGCTCAATTTTCAAAACCCAAGCACCCACAGAATCCTTAGCACATGCCTAGCACACCCACCAAAAATCTTTTCAAAATTCAAGAGTAAGTTTCTTGCGGCCATTTCATCAAACATCTTAAAGATTCAAATCAAACAAATCACAAACACTATAGTGTGCAGTAAATTTGGCCTAACTTGTTCCCCCTCTGGTTGCAACTAGCCTTAGTAGATCATCTAGCTTCTTTAACTAACCTCTAGCACCACTGTAAGCTTGCCTTGCCATCAATAGTGAGCAGGCTGAGCCTCACCATGCCACCCCAAGGTGGAAAACAAGCTAGAGGAAGAACTAGCCGCACCCACCTTGTCTGGGAGGTAGCCAGCACCTCACCGCCGTCCACTGTCCCCTCCCCAAGCCAGTGCAAGCCATGGACCACCAGGAACGCCGCGTGCCCAGTGCCACTGCAACATGCCGAGCCCGCCCCAGAGCGCCACACCCGGCACGCGTGCACATGCCGCCCCTCGACCGCAG
Organism: Avena insularis; assembly: GCA_023614405.1. NCBI lineage: Eukaryota > Viridiplantae > Streptophyta > Magnoliopsida > Poales > Poaceae > Avena > Avena insularis. The sequence continues at coordinate 214,617,742 of CM042685.1, read as the reverse complement.
CCCGTGCCCACCACTTCGCCATGATCCCAGGAACACGCCAGACACCCCCGTTCGCTACCCCGTGCCTCACAGCCACCGCTCGCCATCGAAAACGCCGCCTCTGCCGCGCAGAGCACCGCACGTTCCTGACCGATTGCCACCGCCCCTAAGCGCGCATTCAAGTCCTAGAGCATCGCCAGGAGACCGCCCGTCGATCGCCAACCTCAGCCATGCCGCTAGCCGCCCGTAGCCATGTCGCCACTGTCGCCTGCCTATCCCTCTCGCTCTCGCCGTCGAGCCTATAAAAGGAGGCCACCCCAGCCGTTTGAAGCACACCATTCCACTCCCCTCACCTCACTGATCGTTCCACCCTCTAGCCGGAGCACGAGGAGCAGCAGCTCGCCGGAATTGCGCCGGAGCAGGCCGCCTCTGGAGAAGAAGGGGGTCGTTGATTTCAACCACCCCGGAGCTGCCTCGACCATCCCTGAGCTCGCCGTCGACCACTCGTTCGTTTGCCCGCCTCGCCGTCGTCGCTGGATCCCTGGTATGCCCCCTATGCACCCCCACTGAGCCGCTAGGGTTCGAGCTCACCGGTGACATGTTCATCATCGACGACGATCCCCAGCCATCGATCTCCCTTCTAATCCAACGAACCACACAGCCACGTACCGCTTCACGTGTTATGAGCCACTGAATGGTGGAACCCCCCTGTTAGCTGAGCCCCACGCTGCGGAGTGACACTGGGCCGGCCCATTAACCTCTCCCGCGCGACTCAACCGTTTGAATTTAGATTTTTCTATTTTAATTCAAACTCAGTTCTGTACCTAGATTCAAAAATCAACCCAGCTCGATTTATTGAACCAAAATACATGAAACTAATTTTGTTAGAAAGGTACTGAAATGCTTAATCCAAGTCCATTGGATTCAAATCATTTGGATCTGTAGATCAACCTTGGTAAAAATAACAAGACAGAAGCTTTTTTGCATTCAAACATTGTTCAAAATTTAACCATAATAGCTTTTGAGTTGATTCCAACTCTCAAAAATCACATTTGATCATACCTTTCAGAATATATAAAAACACTTGGGTTTACTTACATAAATAATGTTCAAGCAACAAAAGAATGCCACATAGGCATTTCTAGTCACTTTATTTATTTAAAATAAAAAGGTTAAACCTTATTAAATTGTGATACCACTTTAAATCACATTCCCATGTACTGAAATATGTGGTGATTACATGTGTCAACATGATCCCATGTTTGAGTTGGAGAATATTAAATCTTAAGTAGTTTTTCAATGAGTAGAAATTACTTTTCTCAAATTAAAATAAATAAGACAAATGCTTTAACCTTGTAATGATAGGTGATGATGCTAGATCATATATAGTACACCTTTGTGTGATGAGTGGAAATAGTTCTGTATTGTTTGGTGATTGTGTACCTCGTATTTATTTATAGACGCTAGTACCGACCAAGGATACGAGGAGGAAGGAGGATACTACGAGGAAGAAGCCGAGGAGAACTTCAACCACTGCTCTGCATAAGGCAAGCCTAATACTACTAGTTGAATGTGCAAGCTTTTAACTTAGCAAGTTAACCCTTGCAAGATACCCTACTTATGCAAGCTAATACTTGCTTGTTACCATGCCAACTATATGCCTTAAGCATATGTGATCATACCCACTTGATAACCCAATCCTAGTTTTACTTGCAAGTTTTATACTTTATTTATTTATCAAAGCTTTCTCTTAGAGTTTACTTAAGTGACTTGTAGATTCTAGGAAGATCATTGAAGGTTGCATAAGGAGCATTAAATTTGGCCTAAGCTAGATAATCTTGATGTCATCCTAAGGCATGAGATTGAACTTAATTAATCTCCACTTGTTTACCACCCCTCATTAGTACTTACCCCACTTGTAGATGCTAGTGCTAAGCATAAAACTTGATCAACTTTAGATGGGAATACTTGGTGAAAATGGTTATGAAAACCTTGAAATGATGAGTCATTCTACTGAAATGTTTTGACATGTGTTTCCGAACACCAGATGGTTTTGATGATGAAAATGTTGAGGCATGAGCCTTAGCCCTTTATAAAACTGATGGTTGTCTGGATGCGATACCATTCCAATTTACCGTACAACCACCATACCCGAAAATTGGGTAGGGCTTGACTGGAAACTTATATACCTTAGTATGGGTTTCCTCACGGCCAAGGTCTAAGCTGAGGCTACCTTGTGAAGATTGTCCACCTGTGCAGTACCCAAGATGACAGATGGTCATGGTTGGGAGGCCAAACTCACAGGAGAGGTGCCTATACTAGGGCGTGTAATTGAAAGGTTAGGATTGATTATCCGCATACTGAGTATGGTGAATTCAGGATTTGTTCCTGACGGATGTATCGAATGTTGTGGTGAAAGTGTACAATCTCTGCAGAGTGTCAAACTATTCGAATAGCCGCGTCCGCGGTTATGGACGGTTGGAGTGTCCATACTGTTCCCCCGTCAGATGTTTTCAAAATGACTTGTGAAATGAATTGAGACTTTGACTTGACCACAACAGAGTTGTGATATGAAATTCAATTTCCCACTTAGGTGTTATAAAATTCCAACTAGTTTTCTTTGCTTCTGCACTTAGTAGAGGTAAATCTGGCTTTTTGCAAAACAACCCTAGAGCTTAGTGTCCTACTACAAAAAACCCCTCAACTTGTTAATATTGGTTTGCGAGTACTTAAGAGTACTCATGGCTTTGTCCCTGGCTATTCCCGTGGCCAGACTATGAAGAGGAGTACCACGATGATGGACCGCAGGAAGGTTACGACAACTAGGATCATCTCCCATCGTCAGCATTGCCTGTGACCCCGAATATGGAGCTTCGCCTACGCTATCTTTACTATTATGTTATTCTGCTGCTTGAGTTGTATTAAGAACTGGATCATGAGATCCTTATTTGTGTAAGACCTTATGTATGGTTTGTAATGAATGATGTACTATGATATCCAAATCTGTTATGTCTCGCAAAAATGGTAATCCTGGGATTGCGTTGTATGGCATAACAGGCATCTGGGATTAAAAATCCGGGTGTTGACAATACATCTTCCACTGTTACTGTTTATAAAATTCTTGCAAAATACATAAAATTTGACACACTTGATCACTCTACTAACTTACTCATCCTATATTCTTATAGATGGACGTGAAGTACAACAAGTTTTATCAGTTGGGGAATGGAGGAGACCTCATCTTTGAGCGGGACTTGGACCAACTTTCGGAACTTCTGGAGCGTCCGCACCCTGAGTTCTTCGGAGCTCAGATCAATGATCAGGAAGGAGAAGCTCGACAGTGGCTAGTTGTTGCAAGTCTCAGAGGAAAGATTGAACCTCCCACTACAGAAGGAATTCAGTTCACCTTAAGAGAGAACAACTGGCTCGATGGACTTTCCAGGGCCATGCAGGAAGCTCTTGCCCGTCTGTGTGGGCAGAGTATCAACCAGATCAAGGGTACCTGCTTTGAGTTTTGTCCAAGGCGTGATGCTATGGGACAGCCACTGGAAGCCCCATACCACCACGAGCTGAAGACTCAGTTGGACCACCTTAGCTTCATGATGTATGATCGTCAGCAGGAACTGGACAATGCCCGTGACTACTCCAACCACAAGTCTGCCATCATCAAGACGAAGGATCAGACCATCTTCATGCTAGCGAAGGACCGCAAGTCTCGCCGCTGTCATCTTGACAAGAAGGAGCGCATCATTGCCCGTCTTCGCCACCGTATCTCGGATTTGGAGGAGACCATCCACGAGAGATACATGCAGTTGGAGGAAAGGGAGAATGCCAGATAAGACCTTCGTGGAGACCCCTACTCCTATCTCAGCGATGATGATGATTTTCTGGAGGATCAGGCTATGGACTTATTCACCGATGAGGAAGATTTCGCCTTCATCAATGACGATGAGGATGATGATTACACCGACTCCAAGGAGTAGTAGCACTTGAGCACTAGCGAAGTGAGTTGTATTCGATCCCACTGTATCATAGTTTCCAGAATGGTTCTTAAAACCATCTATTTTTCCTTTGTTGTGGTGTGTGTTGTATCATGTGCTATGAATGAATGAAAAGCAAGTTGCTAGAAAATCTGAGTCAAAATTTAAAAACTTTTCAAAGTCCCTGAACCTTAGAAATTTCCCTCTTTTCTCATGATCTATCTCAATCTTCAGATGCCTCACGGAGGAAGTGGTTCATCCCCGGACCCGATGTTGCAGATCCTGCAAATGTTGGTTTCTGACCGCGAAGCTGAAAGAGCAGAACGTCAAGCCAACTTAGCCACCCTTCAGCAGATAGCTCAGCTGGCCCACAACAATCAAGGCCAAGGAAATCAGGATAACCATGGATCTAATATCAAGAATTTCCAGAACACCAAGCCACCTGTTTTCACTAAGTCAGAAGAGCCCCTAGATGCAGATGATTGGCTGCAAACCATGGAAAACAACCTGGAAGTCGCCGGAGTGGAAGCTAACGAGAAAGTTCTGTTCGCCACCCACTATCTAGCCGGAGATGCAAGAGCATGGTGGAACAGCGTTCGTGCAATGACCGGAGGACAGATGATGACCTGGGAGGAATTCAAGGTCAAGTTCAGCAGAACCCATGTGCCACCGGGTTTGATCAAGAGAACTGAAGCAAGGACGGATGACTGTAGCCAAGAAGAAAGAAAGATTCTTAAATGGTCTGCACGATGAGATGCAGACGGTGTTGGTCAATATCCCCTTTGCTGATATTGAAGCCCTCGTTGACTCTGCCATTCAGATGGAAGGAAAGATCAACCAAGCCAATGAGAATCGCAAGCGCCGCATGATGCATCAACCAGGAACTCATCATACCCCAAAGTATCGCCCCAACCCATCTCCAGGATTTTCCCCGAGAATCAACAGACCCCCGATGAACCGTCCGACCTATCCCAACCGTGGAAACCCAAGGCCCGGAGGAAATCACAACAACCCCAGCAACTCTGGCAATTTCAACCGTGCACCACCCAAGTTCAAAAACAACGATGCTGCTGCCAACACCAACACTGCCCCGAGGACTAGAAACAATGCTGCTTGGTCATGCTTTCTACCAATGGATGGTTTCTTTGAAACTAGTTCTTATTGGCAAGGTGGGTTCACGGAAGAATAGAAGTATTATTATAAGGAACACCGTTTGTTACAAAAAGGGAAACACTTATGGGAACAAATTGATAAGTTGAATACTATTGCTAGAGATGTGTGCTCTACTTATAATGTTACTTATTGCTTTGATAAATCTTGTAGCTGCAGGAGGTATAAACACCTTCCTTTGTAGTGTGAGTATAATGATAATGTTATCATATCCTATTATGTTAAAGGGAATTATGACTTTTATGATGTGAAACAAATTGAAGAATTTATTGCCTTCAAGTGTGCATTTGAACTTGCCAGTTTGCTTGAGAATACTAATGATGCACCTTATGAATGTGAGGTTTATGAGATACTCAGATTTTGCTTTGATAATTATAAGGAAGCAAGCTATATTCTTGAATATTTTAATAGATGCTTTCCACAAATGGAAGAGACTAATGCCTTGCAGGAGCCTATGGAAGAAGAAATTGTTGAAACTGGAAGCTCATTAGATAAAAAAGAGGAGGAGAGTGATGAACAAAAGGAGGAAGAATGGATCTACCCATGCCTACCTTATAATGGGAGTAACTCTTTACCTCTTATATTATTTGATTGTTCCCCATGCTTACCAAAGGAGGATGAATGTTATGTTCTTGTGGATCCTTTTAAAATATCTACTTTGGGTAAAACCTGTGAAGGTTTTAATCCACCTATTTTTGAGCTTGACAGAAATTATGTGTTTGTAGCTCATGAAAAGCCTGCTTTATGTGATGATTATATTGTTGACTTTATTCATGAGGCTACTGAGAATTATTATGAGAGAGTAAAATATGGTTGTAGAAGTTTTGATGGTATTGAAACACCTCTCTATGTGCTGGAAGTTTTGAAGTTACTCTTGTTCTATCTTCCTATCCATGTTACTTTGTTCTTTGTGAATTTATTTGTGTACAAGATTCCAATACATAGGAAGTGGGTTAGACTTAAATGTGTTTTGAATTTGCTTCTTGATGCTCTCTTTGACTTTAATTCATAATTCTTATGTGAGCATCTTCTCAAGCTTCTTGTGTCTAACTTAAAGGCGTTAAAGAAAAGTACTTGTTGGGAGATAACCCAAGAGTTTCCTTGAGTCTTGGAAGTTATTACTTCAGTAATGACCTCTCCTTATCCTTTTTGTTTGCTTTTTATGCCAAGAATGACCTCTAATGAGAGGGAAGTAAAATTTGGGGAGTTATTGTCCCGAAACAGATTTCTGTCCTCCACCAAAAAAATTCGTGAGGAGACTCTGTAACTCGGATTTTGCTCAAAATTTACGCATAAATCCCCCAGTATGTTAGATAACTTTCTTTAGTTTAACACTTTTTGATGAAATGATATGAAGAATGGACAAAATCTCAAGCTTGGGGATGCCACCATGGTGTCACCCAAAGAAATATCCAAGAGGTACAAGCGTCAAAGCTTGGGGATGCCCAAGGCATCCCCTTCTTCATCAATAAAAAGCTCAGGTCTGTCTAGACACTTCACTTTTATTGTTTCATGCATAGTTGTGTTATTCTTGGAGCGTCTTAGTTTTCGTTTGCTTTGCTTAGTTTGTTTAGTTTGCTTGAAGAAAGTAGTTTGGACCCCCGTTCTCGCTGTGTTGTTTGCAAATAAGGTTGCTTGGTGTTGGAAAGGAGTAGTAAGTCCTTGCTTAAAGTGCAAGAGGAGCTTGCATTGACTATGACTTAGACTTTAGCATGACATGCTAGGTGCTGTTTTAGCATTATGCTTAGTGATTATTGCTGTATCATGTCTAACAATTGGGATTGCTTAGTGTGCCTTGAAGAAATTATGCGTTGTTTTAGCATGCGAAAGCATAGTATTGTGGTATTCTCCTTTGATGTTTTGCTTGGGTTGACTTGGCAGATGCTCACACCATGTTATGACTATGACAAGTCACCATTAGACTCTATGATCATTAGTCCTTGACTTGTAGTACCACTCTTTGCTTTGATTAGTTTGCTTTGTTGCGTTGCATAATTATGGCCATTATTGCTCTCTTAGTTGGTTGCTCCCAGTCTTTGGCTAGCCTCCACTTGTATGAGTAAGTTATACTCATGCTTCCAACTCCCAAGAAAAAAAACTCCCACTCAAAAAAAAAACTCCCAAGAAACCAAGTTATTCCAAAGTGTCCACTATAAACTCCTATGCATGGTGTGTTACACCATTCCAAGTATATTCTTGTTTTCAGCTATCTTCCAATTAAAAACTGTTTTGTTATGTGAAAACTTAGTGATTAAATCCCTCACGATCTTGATGGCACACTTTATTCTTTGCCCCTAATAAACTTGAACCATTGATGCAACTTTGTTGTATATGCTTCCACTTATAAGTTCGGATTAGCAGAACCGTGCTGTCACGGGGAACGTTTTCAACATTGCACTTGTACTCTTTGTACTCCGTTGATATCAGGCTCTTTTGTCTATGGATGTTACCGGTGTGAAATGAAGTGGGAACTTGTAAGTCCATGGAGTTTGTATTCTGTGTTAGAGAAACGCCTGGGCCGCTAGCCTAAGTCATGCCTAATCATGGTGGAAACTTGCAGCATCACCATAGTGACATCTATGAAGCATTCTTCTTATAAAAAAGAGAGACACATTGAGAAAAGAGGAAAGAGAGAAAAAAACACCATATTCCCATGGTACATAAGAAGAATTGCTGAGATGCTCATTGTCTGCTTGCCTTGTCATTTTGGTTATGGGAAAGCTCCTGTACCATGTGCAAGGGGTACCCCGTTGGCGGTTCTCAATGATATGCAAATACTTACAGTGACAAGAACTTGCCTGGGCCCTAAGTTGAGTATCCATGAGGTGTAGCCCTCATATTCAAGGGACTTGAGATTGCCAACTTATACTTTGTCAAGCATATACTCCAGCTTCGCCACTTTAACCTTAACCATTTCAAGATGCTTATGATAGGGGCAATGAGGGCTGAAAGCTAACAAGTACCATAATTTTTGGAAGCTCTTTTTGAAACTTGTAATCCTTGCTTCCTTTGCAAAAAGGTCTTGCTTCCACCACCATTGAGTCTCCACCTTCTACCTTTAGGTACCATTAAGAGAGCATAGTTGTCATTCCGTGTACAGTGTTTCAAAGCTTATTAATTGATGTATATTGTGTTATTACTTGCTCTTGTGCTACTTGTTTCTAGTCACCCTTGTGAACTTTGCAGGTGTCCTATGCACTATATTGCTACTCTATGAGGGACAAGCTGAATTCCACTATACTATATTTTTTGCATGTGAAACAAACAAACGTTTTTCAATGCATACTTTTCATGATCTTTTTTTGCAGCTTGCCATGTTGCATGCATAGTTACTATGTCCTATTGTTAGAACTCCATCTTTCATGCACATTTTTAGAGTTCTTTGATCCCAGCTTTCAATGCTTGCAAATTGTTGGATCTTTATTGTGAGGGTGCATGTCACCTCAAAAATTATTCTTTTTATCACTTACCTACTCGAGGACGAGCATGAGTTAAGCTTGGGGATGCTGATACGTTGGAAACATATCTATAATTTTTGATGATCCATGCTTGTTTAGTATCTACTTTGCTTTACTTTTCTACACTTTGAGGTGATTTTTACATGTTTTCTAGTACTAACCTATTAACAAGTTGCAATAATGCGAGATGCCTATTTTCTGTTGTTTTTGGTTTCAGAAAAGTTAGTAAAGAAATATTCTCGGAATTGGACGGGACGAAGGACAAAGTCAATAACTTTCCATGGGGAACAAGAAGTCTAGAAGAGAGCCGGAGGGGACGGCCAGAGGGGCCAGACCCCCCCAAGCGTGGGTGGGCCCTAGCCCGTGCCTGGCTAGGGTTTGGCTGCCCTGGCGGCCGCCTCGGTCTCCCCCTTCGCCTATAAGAATCCCCCGATGCAGAAACTCTCAGTACCCGATCAATATTCCACGAAACCGTATGTAGCCGCCGCCACCATCGTCCCTAGATTGGGGGGAGGGATCTGAAGCTCTTCCCGGCACCCTGTCGGAGGGGAGATCATCCCGAAGGCCTTCTCTCTGGTATGATTCGTGAGTAGTTCCACCTTGGACTATGGGTCCATGTAGTAGCTAGATGGTTGTATCTCCTCCTTTGTGCTTTCATGTATAGATCTTGTGAGCTCCGTTCATGATCAAGATCTAATCTATTTGTAATCATGCATGTTGTGTTTACGGGGATCCGATGGATATTGAGATTATTATGTTGGTTTTATTAATGGTTTTGTCTTTATGATTCTATCATGTCTGTGTTGTTTGTGATCTTGCATGCTCTTCGTTGCTAGTGGTTATCTTGGCCAAGTAGTTGCTAGTGACTCCAAGAGGGAGTATTTATGCTCGATAGTGGGTTCATGCCTCTAGTTTCCAAGGGAAGTGACAGAAATCTCTTAGGTTGTAGATGTGTTGTTGCTACTAGGGAGAAAACAACGGTCTCTTGTTCATGGAACATGTGGACTGTTTACCTTACACACTTTGCTTAAAGCAGTTGTTTGTTGCTTGCAACTTAATACTGGAGGGGGTTCGGATGATAACCTGAAGGTGGACTTCTAGTCATAGATGCAGTTGGATGACGGTCTATGTATATTGTTGTATTGCCCAATCAACTTCATAGGATCTTTCTGGCTAGTAATTGCATTGTTATGCCTTGCTCAGTTCCTGTCAATTGCCTCGCTGTAATTTGTTTACCCTTGATGCCATGTTGTTTATCTAAGGAGAGCACCTCTAGTGAACTATGGACCCCGGTCCAATATTTACCATTGATACATCTTCCACTGTTACTTGTTTACTTGCTGCAAACTATTACCTACCACACCATACGTTTAATCCTTTGTTATAGCAAACCAGTGAGCTTGACAACCTCGCTGATTCGTTTGGGCAAAGTCTTGAGTTTGTGTTGTGTAGTTGCTTCCAACACATGTGTGACGTTTCCTTCCTCCTTCTGGTTCGATAACCTCGGCCTCTACCGAGGTAAGACTTGCTGCTTGCTGTTTCACACCTTGCTCTTGGGGTTTCCAACGAAGTGCTCTACACAGGCACACCAACACAAGTTTTCTGGCGCCGTTGACGGAGGAATCTACTTCAACCTCTTCCTCCCATTAACTCAGCACTGCAGCGCGCTACAGACAGCGGCACTCGCCGGTTGCCCGATTTCGCCACTCGCCGTGCTCGGGCACTTGGCTCGCTCCAGATAGCGCCACTCGTCGGTCGCTCAACCTCGCCACTCGCAGCGCTCGGGGACTCGACACGCTCCACGGTCGGGGACTCGTGCAACTGGCGGCTTCACCGACTCCCTGTGTCTTACACCAACTGTCCATCACCGATTGGCTCACGCCGACCGCCTCCCGCTTCACGGTTGTTTTCTCTGTTCAGGATCTTGTTGCCGATTCGCCACGACCCATTGTCGAGACTCTCCGCGCTCTGCCTCAACCCCGCGTCAAATCGACAACGCGCTCGGGGACTACTGATGGGGGAATACCAAATGGGGTACACCCATGAAGAGGAATCGCCAATCCCAGAGCGGATCGACTCGCCAAGTATGGCGACTGGCGCATACTAGACCAATGCGACTCGCCGACTGGAGGCCCAAGATGGCGACTCCAATAGAAAGCTCATGAAAGTACTTGTAAACCCTAACTGTCTGCATATATAAAGCCACCAAGAGAACCCCCAAGGGGTACGTCATATTAGATCTTGTCTCTCCCACCGCCTCCGGCGACTCCTTTGTAAACCAATCTATGATCATCTACTAGATTGACAGCAGGACATAGCGATCCTCCACCGAGGGGACGTGAACATGGGTACATTGTGTGCCAATCTCGCTCCCGGATTCTCCTACATCGCCTTGCTCCCTCTACGTAAGCTACCCCCAGTAGCATCTGCCGTGCAATACCATGATAGACTGGTAGGGGTAAGTCGTTCGACGATCTCAGAATCACGATCACGGAAAGCAAGATCATAGATCAATCTTGAACCACTACACTACAAATGATCACATCATTCATATCAATATGCATATCACCATATGCAAACAACCCGAACCTATAACTAAACAACATCGGCTCTGATACCACTAAAGGGATATAGGTAGGCTACACCAGCGCAAATCAGAATTTTCTACCGCGTAAACCAGGAATACCGTTGTCATAGATCTCGGGATTACCACTAGACGCATAGTTGCGGAACTTGATGAAGCGCGTCGAGGCAGTGTAGACATTCTACGTCTCCTCGGTAAAATGCGACAATCTCAGGTCTAAGGACAAAACGTACATGCGACAATCTCAGGTCTAAGGACAAAACATACACAATGTGTAAAGAGAGCTGTAAGTCTAATTGCCAGTATAAAGTTGGGTCAGTCCAACCCCATGTTCATAACATGTGTCCATATCATTGGTTTGACATCTCCATGTCTATGACTTGCGAAACATAGTTATCAATCAATCGATGTGCTAGTCTAATATTCACGTGTGTTCTCACATGAACTCCAACTAGGAACAACTATTAGATAACCATACAAGTATAGAGTTTCACAAGCAATTCACATAATTGCCAATCAATACAAGTTGCCTGATATGGATATTCAAGAAACATTATAATAACTCATGGATACATAAGAAATATAATCATCTCTATGATTGCCTCTAGGGCATATTTCCTTCATTTAATACATCTCTCCTTTGCTAGCATTAATCTACTCTCCTTCAATGATGATGCTTAGAAATAAAATACAAAATTATCAATACCTAAATTTAAACACCAAAATTTCGAGCATGTCAAAGTTTCAGGAAATTTCTCATGATAAAATGTCAATTCTTTTTAATAATAATATCGGTGTGGGAGGAACGACAACCCGCCAGGGTTCTCGGTTGCGTGTTGTGTACATGGGAACATCCCGTGGTGGCAAGTACAGGGAAACATAAAAGTATCGGTGTACTACCCCGTATACTATACGTATGGTAGGTATTACATCTGATAGCCCCTTAATATAAATCTACAGAGACATTGAGATTACGATCTAAACTCATGCAATCCTTTTTCTCACAAAGTTGATTTGGGGTTTATATCAAACTCTCAAGGATATACTCGTAGTTCTTCTCCTTATCCTCTTCAAGCAATCTATATAGCAAAAACAAATATCGTGTGTCCCCAACTCACCGTGTGGTTATCAATCATAAGGTTTAGTGACGGGGGTTGGACTCGCCAATGCCCATTGTTATGGACTTGGGTTTTAGAAAAGGAGGGGACGCTGGAGATCGCGAAACTGATAGCAAACAAGCAACACAAGACACGAGGGGCGTGTTTGGCTGCCCGTGCCTTTTACTCACACTTGGAGATCATGGCTCCACGGAATCTAAGCGTGGCAATGCAACCTCTCGTGCTAAAAGGGTGATTTGTTTGGTTCCTTGTATTCTCATTTCCCTAAGGGTTGAGAAGCCAAGCCCCTGTCGTTTGGTTTCATGCATTCTAGGATTTCAGCAAATTGGTGTATGTTTGGAGAGTTGCATTGTCCCTGCTAGCCTTACCTCCTGGATAAAGAGGTGAGCTTACCCAACATCATCAAGGCAGAGAACAAAGTTCAGAAAAGTGCAATTCAGAGAACTACCAGCTTATATTAACATAAGTTCGACATAATAAGTCATGGTGTGTGTGTCGCAGCACGAGTTAACGAGCAACTGCCCATAATGCAGCACTAGTTCATCACATACAAAGGGGTTATAACCGAATACCACCTCCCAAAATATACATACCAAAGTTCAGGGGTCACCGCAACCATAGTTCATCGGCCTAGCTACTCCCAAAATTGGCATCATAGCCATCATCATCAACTCCGCTACCAGCATCTCGTCGAACAGCTCAGGTGGCTGCTCAGACGTAGTGGTTGTTCAGGAAGGCCGTGGAACAGATCAACCTCCGCTCAGGGGTCATGGCAAGGTAATTGGTCGCCTGTCCGCTATGCTCCATCAGGTGGGTAAGAGCATGGTGTATCTCCGTGTAACATCCCAGCATTTAGGACTAAACAAAGGGTAGATTTAGAATTTTGTGCATCTACGTGCATGCATCTGAAAATTGATATAAATTTTTCGCCAAATTAAAAGACTAGAGTGATCAGAATTCTCTCACTCTGATGAATTAGGTTTAGTTTCATACGAGGCGAGTGGGATGAATTTTGACATGACATCTATAGGTTTAGTGAATTATGAGGGGAGAAATTTGAATTATAAATAATTATTCACAATAATACAAATACAAGTATTATAAACAAAAGTATAAAGATTATTTAAGAACAACATTACATTGTTATTTTACAATAAAAGAATAAAGGAAAATTACAATAAAAGAATAAAGGAAAATCTCTACTACTTAAAAAGGATGAATTTCCTCTGTTTCCTCCAACTAGACAGGAATAATTGATCTCGGCTTTCAAATCTATCAAATTTAACGCTCCAGAGCATCCCAATGATATTGCGCAACGTCGTTGTTTTGCACGTCCACCAATTAATACTGATAATTAATAGCGACAAAATATGACTATTGTAACATCCCAGTATTTAGGACCTAATGAAGGGTAGATTTAGGAATATGTATTGTGGCATGCATTCATTTGTGAAAATGTGGATAAAATTTTCGCCAAAAAAAAAACCTTGAGGGATCAATGTTTCTTTCTTACTTTGAGATTAGGTTTAGTCTTAAAGAAGGATTGCTATAAACTTTGAGATGATCTTAAGGAGATTTGTGTTTAAAATGAATTTGAATTTTAAACTTGAGTTTTTGAATTATACTTTAAATAATTTAGGTATAAGATTTGAATCTTAAATTAATTAAGAAATAAGTATTTTAACTTAAATCTTATCCAAAAAAATAATATTGAATATGAAATTTATTTCATTAGCACACAAACAAGTTACAAAGAATGTAACTACTAAAGTCATTTCAAAATTCACAATTGACAAAAGAATAAAGAATAAGAATATTCTTTATTAACAATAATATAATCTTTATTACAATTAAATAAAATAAAGATTACAAGAAGGATAAAAGAAAAATTATAAAAGAATAAAAAGATTACATTTGTATATCTACTAACTATCCTATATCTAAATCTACACTAAATCTTCATCTTTATCTTGGTACCTGCAAGACAAAGACTAAAAAGAAACAAAATAAGATTAGTGTTAGTATTTTTTCTCTCAGATATGTCAGTGAAGTGCACTTGACAAACTCATCATTGAGAAATGTTGTAAAAGGGGCAAGTTTCACCAATATGAAAGGTTTCATCTTTCATCAATTCAAAGCCAGAAGTCAAATGACAGCTAAAAAGGGGCCAAATCACCAGCCAGGTAAATGTAATATGGTAATAGTAAGTTAAAAATTTCTGAACCTATTGTAACATCCTAAAAATATCAAACTTAGATCATCAAAACACTAATCATCAAGTTTAGGGTTAACAAAAACTTTTCTAAATGAATTCATGAATGCATGTATATGTGTATGCATGGATTTTGAATTTCTTTAAAAACCACCTTGTTTGTGTGATCCATTGCTTGTAAAATGTTTCTTAGGTGAAAAGAACATCATCTAAAACATTTCCCACACTTTTCCTAAAGACAAGTAAATCAAAACAAATATATTAAGTGAATGGTCATTTTGGCTAATTTAACTCACTTGCCTACTTTGGCTGTCTCAAACTCTCAAAACCTAACAGAAACTTTTCTGGATCTTTGCACCCCTTGAATGTACTCATAACAGAGTATCAAGGCCCACTTTGTGATCATCCAGAAACTTTCAAATGCATAGTTTAAATGACAATTCAAAATTGAATCTTCTTCATATGGGAAGATCCCACTTTTTCAAAACCCACTCAAACAAGCTCAACTTTCAAAACCCAAGCATCTGCAGACTCACCAGAACCAATCTAGCAAACTCACCAAAATTCATTTCAAAATTCAAAACTTGAGTTCATGCGGCCATTTCATCAAACAGGTTGCAGACACAAATCAAACAAAACCACAAACACTATAGTGTGCAGTGTTTTGAGCCTAACTTGTTCGCTAGTTAGCCCACACACAAACCAGTGGACCATCTAGAAAGATTAGCCCAACACTAGCACCCCTGTGAGCTTGCCATTGCCATTAATGGTGAACAGCCGAGCACCCCCATGTCACCCCAATGTGGACAAAGCCGAGCAAGCGAAGAAGCCTAGCCAAGATGCACGGGAGGCAGCCACCGCCCACCGCCACTGTCGCCAGCGAGCATTGCCAAGCCCTGGACCACGCGCACAAGCCGCGCCCAGACCATGCCAAGCGTGCGCCAGAGCACCACCCGCGACCAGCGTCCCCAGACCGCGCGCCGCCCTCACCGCGCGCACACACGATCACCACCGACCGAGGACCCCGCCAGACACTCCCGTTTGCCGCCCCGTGCCATACAACCACCGCCCACCATCGAAGACGCCGCCCCTGCCGCGCAGAGCGCCGCCCGTTCCAGACCAAACCACACCGCCCCATGCCTCGCGATCATATCGTTGAGCATCGCCAGGAGACACAGCACCGTCCCCTACCCTTGTCCATGCCTTTAGCACTGTAACGCCGCCTCGACGAGCTCACCTTTTGCGCCCGACGGTCCCCTCGCTCGACTATAAATAGAGGCCACCCCCGCACGATTTCTTCACACCATCTCACTCCCCTCTCCCCACTGACCGTGCCACACCATCCTCAGAGCAAGGCGAGCACCACTTCGCCGGAATTTCACCGGAGCCCGCCGCCTCTGGAGAAGAAGGGAGCCAGCGATTGGAGCCGCCCCAGGAGAAGCCACCGGTACCAGGAGGATCGCCGTCGTCGACTTCGTTGTTCGCCCGCCTCGCCGACCCTCGCCCGTACCCTGGTGAGCCCCCAGCACCCCTCACTGGCCGCGCTAGGTTTCGTTCTCGCCGGAACTGTCTCGCGTCGACGATGACCCTCAGCCGTTGGATTAGAACTAGATCGAACGACCCACGTTGCCCCATACCGCTTCGCCCAGCCCCATGTCACGGCGGCAGTGGGGACACCCACTTACGCAGCCAGGGAGCACTGCGCTTAGCAGGCCGCCCGTTAAATTTCCCGCAGCCCAGCAATTCAAATTAAACCTTTTTCTTTTTAAAATTCAAACACACTTCTGTACCCAACTTCAAAAATCAACCCAGGTCGATTCAGTACACCAAATTGGATGAAACCAATTTTGTTGGAAAGGTCTGTGAATGCTTAATCCAAGCCCGTTGGATTCAAGTCATTTGGATCTGTAGATCACCCATAGCAAAAATAACAAGGCAGAAGCTTTTCTGCATTCAAACATTTTTCAAATTTAAACCATAATAGCTTTTGAGTTGATTCCAACTCTCAAAAATCACATTTAACCATACCTTTCAGAATAGATAAAAATGTATAGGTTTACTTGCAGAAATATTGTTCAAGGAATAAAAGAATGCTACATAAGCATTTCTAGCCACTTTAATTAATTAAAATAAAAGGGTAAAACCTTATTAAATTGTGACACCACTTTAAATCACATTCCCATGGACTACAATATGTGGTGATGACATGTGTCAACATGATCCCATATTTAGTTTGGAGAATATTAAATCTTAAGCAGTTTTTCAATGAGTAGAAATTACTTTTCTAAAATAAAAGGACTTAAACCAATCCTTAACCTTGTAATGTTAGAGATGATGCTAGATCATCTATAGGACCCTTATGTGTGATGATTGCAAGTAGTTAAGTATTGATTGGTGATTGTGTACCTCGTATTTATTCATAGACGCTAGTACCGACCAAGGATACTACGAGGAGGAAGGAGGATACTACGAAGAGGAAGCCGAGGAGAACTTCAACCATTGCTCTGCACAAGGCAAGCTAGTAACTATGCAAGCTTATCTTGACAGTGATGCAAACTAACACTTGCAAGATACCCTATTGTTGCCACAAACCCATGCTTGTGATATGAATACTATATGCCTTAAGCGTATGTGATCATACCAACTTGCTAAACCAATCCTAGTTTTATGGCAAGCTTCTTTCTTTATTTCTTTATCAAAGCTTACTTAGAGTCTACTTAAGAGTTTGGTAGATATTAGACAGTTGTGCTCAAGTTTGCCCTAAGAGCATAAAATTTGTCCTAAGCTAGAAACCGTGATCTCAGCCTAAGATATAATGTTGGACTTAGTGAAACTCCACCAGTTACCACCCCTCATTATTACCATTCCCAACTATAGATGCTAGTGCTAAGCATAAAACTTGATCAACTTTAGATGGGAGTACTTGGTGGAAAATGGTTATGAAAACCTTGGAATGATGGATCATTCTATTGAAATGTTTTGGACATGTGTTTCCAAACACTTGATGATTTTGGTGATGAAAATGTTGAGGCATGAGCCTTAGCCCTTTATAAAACTGATGGTTGTCTGGATGCGATACCATTCCAATTTTATCGTACAACCACAATACCCGAATGGGTAGGGCTTGACTGGACACTTATATACCTTATTATTAGTTCCCTCACGGCCAAGGTCTGAGCCGAGGCTACCTTGTGAAGATTGTCCACCTGTGCAGTACCCAAGATGACAGTGGTCATGGTTGGGAGGCCAAACTCACAGGAGAGGTGCTTATACTAGGGAGTGTAATTGAAAGGTTAGGATTGATTATCCGCATACTGAGTATGGTGAATTCAGGATTTGTTCCTAACGGATGTATCGAATGTTGTGGTGAAAGTGTACAATCTCTGCAGAGTGTCAAACTATTCGAATAAGCGTCATGATTATGGACGATTAGAGTGGCCATACTGTTCCCCCGTCAGACCCTTTTCAAAATGATTTGTGAAATGAGTTGAGACTTTGACTTGACCACAACAGAGTTGTGACCTGAACTACAAGATCCCACTTAGGAGTTATAAAATTGTGACTAGCTTTGGAGCTTAGTAGAGATAAACCTGGCTTTTTGCAAAACAACCCTAGAGCCTAGTGTCCTATTATCCAAAACCCCCTTTACTTGTTAGTATTAGTTTGCGAGTACTTAAAGAGTACTCATGGCTTTGTCCCTGGCTATTCCCATGGCCAGACTATGAAGAGGAGTACCTGGAGGATGGACCCCGTGAAGGTTACGACAACTAGGATCATCTTCCATCGTCGAGATTGCCTGTGACCCGAAGATGGAGCTTCGCCACGCTTATCGTTATTATTACGTATTCCGCTGCTTGATGTTGTTTTAAGAACTGGATCATGAGATCCCTATTCGTGTAAGAACTTATGTATCGTTGTAATGGATGAAGTACTATGGTATCCAATTCTGTTATGTCTCGCAAAAATGGTAATCCTGGGATTGCGATGTATGGCATAATAGGCATCTAGGATTGAAAAATCCGGGTGTTGACAAGTTGGTATCAGAGCCATCCCGACCATAGGAGACCCTAGTTAGGTTGGACGTTGAACCAAAAACTTAGTTTCAAAAACCAAAGAAAACAAATATTTACAAAAACCTATTCTCATTCTTATATCTTTAATTCTTTCATAAAACTTCATGTTCCTCAAAAACTCTTGCAAAATAGATAAAATTTTGACACACTTGATCACTCTGCTAACCTACTCATCCTCTATTTTTATAGATGGACGTGAAGTACAGCAAGTTTTATCAACTCGGAAATGGGGGAGACCTTATCTTTGAGAGGGATCTGGATCAGCTTCGAACTTCCGGAGCGTCCGCACTTGAGTTCTTCGGAGCTCAGCTCAATGATCAAGGAGGAGAAGATCTGCAGTGGCTAATTGTTGCAAGTCTCCGAGGAAAGATTGAACCTCCCACAGCGGAGGGAATTCAGTTTACCTTGAGGGAAAACAACTGGCTCGATGGACTTGCCATAGCAATGCAGGAAGCTCTTTCCCGTCTGTGTGGACAGAGCATCAATCAGATCAAGGGTACTCGCTTTGAGTTTTTCCCAAGACGTGATGCAAATGGACAACCACTGGAAGCCCCATACCACCCCGAGCTGAAGACTCAATTGGACCACCTTAGCTTCATGATGTATGACTGTCAGCAGGAGTTGGACAACTGCCGTGACTATTGCAACCACAAGTCTGCCATCATCAAGACGAAGGATCAGACCATCGCCATGCTAGCAAAGGATCGCAAGTCTGGCCGCCACTCGACAAGAAGGAGCGCATTGCCCGTCTTCGCCATCGCATCTCATCTCTGGAAGAGACCATCCACGAGAGAGACATGCAGCTAGAGGAAAGGGAGAATGCCGGAGAAGATCTTCGTGGAGACCCTTACTCCTATCTTAGCGATGACGATGATTTTCTGGAGGATCAGGCCATGGACTTCTTCACCGATGAGGATGATTTCGCCTTCATCGATGATCCTGAAGATGATGAAGCCACAAACTCCGAGGAGTAGTAGCACTGAGCACTAGCATAGTGAGTAGTAGTCGGCCCCACTGTATCGTAGATTTCAGAATGGTTCTTAAAACCATCTGTTTTTCCTTGTTATGGTGTGTGTTGCACTGTGTGCTATGAGTGAATGAAAAAGCAAGTTGCTAGAAAAATCTGAGTAAAACCTTTAAAAAACTTTAAACAAACCCAAAACCTTAGCAATTTCCCTCTTTTCTCATGATCGATATCAATCTTCAGATGCCACGTGGAGGAAGTGGTTCAGCCCCGGACCCGATGTTGCAGATCCTGCAAATGTTGACTTCTGACCGCGAAGCTGAAAGAGCCGAACGTCAAGCGAACCTAGCCACTCTGCAACAGATAGCCCAGCTAGCCCACAACAACCAAGGCCATGGAAACCAGGACAACCACGGATCTAAATTCAAGAATTTCTAGAATACCAACCCACCCGTTTTCACCAAGTCAGAAGAACCCCTAGATGCCGATGATTGGCTGCAAACCATGGAAAACAACTTAGAAGTAGCTGGAGTGGAAGCCAATGAGAAAGTCTTGTTCGCCACCCATTATCTAGCTGGAGATGCCAGGGCATGGTGGAACAGTGTTCGTGCAATGACCGGAGGCCAGATGATGACCTGGGAGGAATTCAAGGTCAAGTTTAGTAGAACCCATGTGCCACCAGGTTTGATTAAGAGAATGAGAGACGAGTTCAGAGAGTGGAAGCAAGGAAGGATGACTGTAGTGGAATACCGTGACAAAATTTTGTCATTAGCTAGGTATGCCCCGGACGAGATAGACACCGAAGCCAAGAAGAAAGAAAGATTCCTGAATGGTCCGCATGACGAGATGCAGACGGTGTTAGTCAATATCCCCTTTATGGATATTGAAGCCCTTGTCGACTCTGCTATCCAAATGGAAGGAAAGATCAACCAAGCCAATGAAAACCGCAAGCGTCGCATGATGCATCAACCAGGAACCCATCAGACCCCAAAGTATCGCCTAACCCATCTCCGATTTGCCCCACGAACCAATGACCCCCTATGACCCGTCCGACCTATCCCAACCGTGGAAACCCTAGACCCGGAGGAAATCACAACAACCCCGGCAACTCTAGCAATTTCACCCGTGCCCCACCCAAGTTTAACACCAACAATACTACCACCAACCCCAATACTGCCCCGAGGACTGGAAGCAATGCTGTGCCTATCGCAACCAAGGACAAGTCACAAGTGACCTGTTATGACTGTGGAAATAAAGGCCACTATTCCAATGAGTGCCCCAACAAGAAGAATGCTACAGCCCCCAACGCCAATGTCCCAGCTCAAGAAGAAAGTCGTGTCCAGCCAGGGAGAAGATTTGCCCCAGGGAATTCACTCAACCGCAATGGCCGTCTTTTTCTCATGCATGCTGAAGAAGCTCAGGAAGCGCCAGACGTCGTGCTGGGTATGTTTTCTGTTAATTCAGTACTTGCAAGAGTGTTGTTTGATTCTGGTGCATCGCATTCATTTGTCACCGAAGAATTTGCCTGCACTAGTAAAATTCAGCCAACCAAATTGAAGCATGTGATGATTGTGCAAATTCCCGGATCAACCACCAAGGCTAGGCAAATTTGCAAAGCCGTCCCTATCCGAATCCATGGCATAGATTTTTATGCTAACCTAATAGTACTCGGAACTAAAGGTTTGGAAGTAGTACTAGGGATGGATTGGATGTCCAAGCATAAAGGATTGATTGACTGTGCCAAGAAAGCCATTACCATGACCAGTACCACCGGAGTCTCAGTCGAGCATATATCTGAAACCTTACCTCGCCAATTCAAGTGTAACAAGAGTCTAGCCCAACCTACCATTGACCAAGTTAGGATAGTCTGCGAATACCCCGAGGTATTTCCAGATGTTTTGCCCGGTATGCCCCCAGATCGGGATATCGAGTTTATCATTGAACTAATCCCCGGAACAGGACCCATAGCTCAGAGACCCTATAGTATGAACCCGTAAGAACTAGAAGAACTGAAGAAGCAATTGGATTCCATGTTGGAAATCGGATTGATTCAACCAAGTGCGTCCCCATGGAGATCACCTGTCTTGTTTGTGGACAAGAAGGATGGAGGTAACCATTTGTGTACGGACTATAGGAAGTTGAATGATGTCACCATCAAGAACAAGTACCCCTTGCCTAAGATCGAAGATTTGTTTGATTAGTTGACCGGTGCCCAGGTGTTTTCTAAGATTGATCTTAGGACTGGCTATCATCAACTCAAAATTCGTGCAGAGGATATCCCAAAGACTGCCTTTACCACCCGATATGGATTGTATGAGTATACAGTCATGTCTTTTGGATTAACCAATGCCCCCGCTTATTTCATGAATCTCATGAATAAGATTTTTATGGACTTCCTGGATAAGTTTGTCGTTGTTTTCATCGATGACATTCTGATTTATTCCAAATCGGAAGAAGAACATGAGCTACACCTAAGGACCATCCTTGGAACCCTTAGAGAGCATCAGTTGTATGCAAAGTTTAGCAAATGTGAATTCTGGTTACAGGAAGTAGGATTTCTCGGTCATATTGTATCAGCCGGAGGAATTGCCGTAGACCCTGCCAAAGTGAAAGATGTAGAAGATTGGCAAGCCCCAACCACTCAAACCCAAGTTCGTGCTTTTCTCGGATTGGCGGGATATTACCGCAAATTCGTGGAAGGATTCTCGATTATAGCCCGACCCATGACCCAATTACTGAAGAAAGACAAGAAGTTTGAATGGACGGACAAGTGTGAAGCGAGTTTTCAAGAACTCAAGAGGAGATTGATTTCAGCCCCAATCTTGATCATGCCGGATATTACGAAGCCCTTCGATGTGTATTGTGACGCATCCAAGATTGGTCTCGGATGTGTGCTAATGCAAGAAGGCAAAGTTATATCTTATCTATCGCGACAACTGAAGCAACATGAACAAAATTACCCAACCCATGACCTCGAACTCGCAGCCGTAGTTCTAGCCCTGAAGACATGGAGACATTACCTTATGGGAAACCGTTGTGAGATTTATTCGGATCACAAGAGCCTAAAGTATATATTCACTCAAAAGGAGCTGAATATGAGGCAGAGAAGATGGATTGAGTTAATCAAGGATTACGACCTGGACATTCACTATCACCCTGGAAAAGCCAATGTGGTAGCCGATGCCCTTAGCAGATTGCCGTGCCGCTTGAACTCCATGATTTTAAAGGAGCAACCAAGTTTGCACAAAGAGATGGAAGATTTTCGAATGGAATTAGTAAGTGAAGGATTTTTGGCTAGCATAGAACTTCAGCCCACTTTGATCAGTCAGATTAAAGAGGCGCAGAAAGGAAATGCTAGTATCGACGGAATCAAGCGTCGTATCGGTACAGGCAAAGTACCCGGATTCACCGAGGACGAAGAAGGAGTTCTGTGGTACAAAGGACGCCTTTGTGTACCAGCAGATTCGGAGTTGAAAGAAGTTATCTTGAAGGAGGCTCATGATACTCTTTATTCTATCCATCCCGGAGGAACCAAGATGTATCAAGATTTGAAAGAGCAATTTTGGTGGCATAAGATGAAGAGAGAAATCGGAAGCTATATCGCCAAGTGTGACATATGTCAGCGAGTCAAGGCAGGACATCAACGACCCGCTGGATTGTTGCAACCTTTGCAGATTCCGGAATGGAAATGGGATTACAGGAATGGACTTTATCATCGGACTACCTACTTCTAGTAGGGGAAATGACTCTATTTGGGTCATAGTGGACAGATTGTCCAAAGTAGCCCATTTCTTGCCCGTCAAAACCACCTACCAGAGTTCGAAGCTAGCGGAGTTATACATCGCTAGAATCGCTAGTTTGCATGGAGTTCCCAAGAACATAGTCTCGGATCGAGGAACTCAGTTTACCTCGAGATTCTGGAAGAAAGTCCAAGAAGGTTTAGGAACCCGCCTAGATTTCAGTACCGCTTATCACCCTCAGACCGATGGACAAACGGAGCGAGTAAACCAAATACTCGAAGATATGCTTAGAGCATGTGTGCTAGAATATGGATCCAAATGGGAAGACTGTCTGCCGTTTGCAGAATTTTCATACAACAATAGTTACCAAGCCAGTTTGCAAATGGCCCCATTTGAATTTATGTACGGAAGAAAGTGCCGCACCCCTTTGAACTGGTCGGAAGTAGGAGAGAGTCAAATTTTCGGACCCGACATTCTACGAGAAGCAGAAGAGAAGGTTCACAAGATTCGTGAACACCTCAAGACAGCCCAATCCCGACAAAAGAGTTACGCCGACAAGAGACGTCGAGACCTCGCCTTCAACATCGGAGATTTTGTTTATCTGAAAGTGTCGCCATTGAAGGGAATGCAACGTTTCCAACTCAAAGGAAAGTTAGCCCCCAGATATATCGGACCTTTCAAAATCTTGAACCGTCGAGGAGAAGTATCGTATCAACTGGAACTACCTGAAGAGATGTTAGTTGTGCACAATGTGTTCCATATCTCGTTACTTCGCAAATGTCTCGAAGTCCCCGAGAAGACCGAAGTGTTCAAGAATATCGATCACCGGACCATAGAGATCAATGATGATCTAACCTATCCCGAAGTACCCATCCGTATATTGGAAGAAGCCTTTCGAACTACCAGAACCCGAAGCATCAAGTTTCTCAAGATTCAGTGGAGCAACCACACAGAAGAGGAAGCTACCGGGAACGCCAAGATCACATCGAACGGAGTTTCAGATCTCTTCAAATCCTAGGTAATCTTTTTCGTCTTTTCAAATCTCGGAGGATTTTGTTTAAGGGGAAGGTTTGTAACATCCCAAAAATATCAAACTTAGATCATCAAAACACTAATCATCAAGTTTAGGGTTAACAAAAACTTTTCTAAATGAATTCATGAATGCATGTATATGTGTATGCATGGATTTTGAATTTCTTTAAAAACCACCTTGTTTGTGTGATCCATTGCTTGTAAAATGTTTCTTAGGTGAAAAGAACATCATCTAAAACATTTCCCACACTTTTCCTAAAGACAAGTAAATCAAAACAAATATATTAAGTGAATGGTCATTTTGGCCAATTTAACTCACTTGCCTACTTTGGCTGTCTCAAACTTTCAAAACCTAACAGAAACTTTTCTGGATCTTTGCACCCCTTGAATGTACTCATAACAGAGTATCAAGGCCCACTTTGTGATCATCCAGAAACTTTCAAATGCATAGTTTAAATGACAATTCAAAATTGAATCTTCTTCATATGGGAAGATCCCACTTTTTCAAAACCCACTCAAACAAGCTCAACTTTCAAAACCCAAGCATCTGCAGACTCACCAGAACCAATCTAGCAAACTCACCAAAATTCATTTCAAAATTCAAAACTTGAGTTCATGCGGCCATTTCATCAAACAGGTTGCAGACACAAATCAAACAAAACCACAAACACTATAGTGTGCAGTGTTTTGAGCCTAACTTGTTCCCTAGTTAGCCCACACACAAACCAGTAGACCATCTAGAAAGATTAGCCCAACACTAGCACCCCTGTGAGCTTGCCATTGCCATTAATGGTGAACAGCCGAGCACCCCCATGTCACCCCAATGTGGACAGCAAGCTAGGGAGGCAGCCCACCGTCCACCGCCACTGCCTGTCCCAGCCGCGAGCATTGCCAAGCCCTAGACCACGCGCACAAGCCGCGCCCAGACCATGCCGAGCGTGCGCCAGAGCACCACCCACGACCAGCGTCCCCAGACCGCGCGCCGCCCTCACCGCGCGCACACACGATCAGCACCGACCCAGGACCCCGCCAGACACTCCCGTTTGCCGCCTCGTGCCATACAACCACCGCCCACCATCGAAGACGCCGCCCCTGCCGCGCAGAGCGCCGCCCGTTCCAGACCAAACCACACCGCCCCATGCCTCGCGATCATGTCGTTGAGCATCGCCAGGAGACACAGCACCGTCCCCTACCCTTGTCCATGCCTTTAGCACGTACGCTTGTTGTCGCCCCGACGAGCTCACTGCGCCTGACGGTCCCTCGCTCGACTATAAATAGAGGCCACCCCCGCACGATTTCTTCACACCATCTCACTCCCCTCTCCCCACTGACCGTGCCACACCATCCTCAGAGCAAGGCGAGCACCACTTCGCCGGAATTTCACCGGAGCCAGCCGCTTCTGGAGAAGAAGGGAGCCAGCGATTGGAGCCGCCCCAGGAGAAGCCACCGGTACCAGGAGGATCGCCGTCGTCGACTTCGTCGTTCGCCCGCCTCGCCGACCCTCGCCCGTACCCCGGTGAGCCCCCAGCACCCCCCACTGGCCGCGCTAGGTTTCGTTCTCGCCGGAGCTGTCTCGCGTCGACGATGACCCTCAGCCGTTGGATTAGAACTAGATCGAACGACCCACGTTGCCCCATACCGCTTCGCCCAGCCCCATGTCACTGACGAGTGGGGACACCCACTTACGCAGCCCGCGGGAGCACTGCGCTTAGCAGGCCGGCCCGTTAGAATTTCCCGCGCAGCCCAGCAATTCAAATTAAACCTTTTTCTTTTTAAAATTCAAACACACTTCTGTACCCAACTTCAAAAATCAACCCAGGTCGATTCAGTGCACCAAATTGGATGAAACCAATTTTGTTGGAAAGGTCTGTGAATGCTTAATCCAAGCCCGTTGGATTCAAGTCATTTGGATCTGTAGATCACCCATAGCAAAAATAACAAGGCAGAAGCTTTTCTGCATTCAAACATTTTTCAAATTTAAACCATAAAAGCTTTTGAGTTGATTCCAACTCTCAAAAATCACATTTAACCATACCTTTCAGAATATATAAAAATGTATAGGTTTACTTGCAGAAATATTGTTCAAGGAATAAAAGAATGCTACATAAGCATTTCTAGCCACTTTAATTAATTAAAATAAAAGGGTAAAACCTTATTAAATTGTGACACCACTTTAAATCACATTCCCATGGACTACAATATGTGGTGATGACATGTGTCAACATGATCCCATGTTTAGTTTGGAGAATATTAAATCTTAAGCAGTTTTTCAATGAGTAGAAATTACTTTTCTAAAATAAAAGGACTTAAACCAATCCTTAACCTTGTAATGTTAGAGATGATGCTAGATCATCTATAGGACCCTTATGTGTGATGATTGCAAGTAGTTAAGTATTGATTGGTGATTGTGTACCTCGTATTTATTCATAGACGCTAGTACCGACCAAGGATACTACGAGGAGGAAGGAGGATACTACAAAGAGGAAGCCGAGGAGAACTTCAACCACTGCTCTGCACAAGGCAAGCTAGTAACTATGCAAGCTTATCTTGACAGTGATGCAAACTAACACTTGCAAGATACCCTATTGTTGCCACAAACCCATGCTTGTGATATGAATACTATATGCCTTAAGCTTATGTGATCATACCAACTTGCTAAACCAATCCTAGTTTTATGGCAAGCTTATTTCTTTATTTCTTTATCAAAGCTTACTTAGAGTCTACTTAAGAGTTTGGTAGATATTAGACAGCTGTGCTCAAGTTTGCCCTAAGAGCATAAAATTTGGCCTAAGCTAGAAACCGTGATCTCAGCCTAAGATATAATGTTGGACTTAGTGAAACTCCACCAGTTACCACCCCTCATTATTACCATTCCCAACTATAGATGCTAGTGCTAAGCATAAAACTTGATCAACTTTAGATGGGAGTACTTGGTGGAAAATGGTTATGAAAACCTTGGAATGATGGATCATTCTATTGAAATGTTTTGGACATGTGTTTCCAAACACTTGATGATTTTGGTGATGAAAATGTTGAGGCATGAGCCTTAGCCCTTTATAAAACTGATGGTTGTCTGGATGCGATACCATTCCAATTTTATCGTACAACCACAATACCCGAATATTGGGTAGGGCTTGACTGAACACTTATATACCTTAGTATTAGTTCCCTCACGGCCAAGGTCTAAGCTGAGGCTACCTTGTGAAGATTGTCCACCTGTGCAGTACCCAAGATGACAGTGGTCATGGTTGGGAGGCCAAACTCACAGGAGAGGTGCTTATACTAGGGAGTGTAATTGAAAGGTTAGGATTGATTATCCGCATACTGAGTATGGTGAATTCAGGATTTGTTCCTGACAGATGTATCGAATGTTGTGGTGAAAGTGTACAATCTCTGCAGAGTGTCAAACTATTCGAATAGCCGCGTCCGTGGTTATGGACAGTTGGAGTGGCCATACTGTTCCCCCGTCAGACCCTTTTCAAAATGATTTGTGAAATGAGTTGAGACTTTGACTTGACCACAACAGAGTTGTGACTTGAACTACAAGATCCCACTTAGGAGTTATAAAATTGTGACTAGCTTTGGAGCTTAGTAGAGATAAACCTGGCTTTTTGCAAAACAACCCTAGAGCCTAGTGTCCTATTATCCAAAACCCCCTTTACTTGTTAGTATTAGTTTGCGAGTACTTAAAGAGTACTCATGGCTTTGTCCCTGGCTATTCCCATGGCCAGACTATGAAGAGGAGTACCTGGAGGATGGACCCCAGGAAGGTTACGACAACTAGGATCATCTCCCATCGTCAGTATTGCCTGTGACCCCGAAGATGGAGCTTCGCCTACGCTATCGTTATTATTACGTATTCCGCTGCTTGATGTTGTTTTAAGAACTGGATCATGAGATCCCTATTCGTGTAAGAACTTATGTATCGTTGTAATGGATGAAGTACTATGGTGTCCAATTCTGTTATGTCTCGCAAAAATGGTAATCCTGGGATTGCGATGTATGGTATAACAGGCATCTAGGATTGAAAAATCCGGGTGTTGACACCTATCCACATATGCATAGCAGGCACACAAGCTGGACACACACCGGCATGCATGTGGTGCGTTGTCAAGCTCACAAGCATAGTCAATATCACAAAACCACAACACAGCCGTGGAGGAGCACATCAGTGCATCTCTCCACTACACATCACACAAGAACAACCAGGGTAGACAGCAAGAATAGCAGCGAAACCAGACCAACCCAGATCAATCAAACCTCACCAGGATGGTGAAATAAGGAGGGGAATGGATTAGGTGGATAGCAAGATCAAGCCAGGAGCTAGGAGGAGCAGGGTCAGCTCAAGGGCAAGATCAGGAGCCCATCAAAAGTAGATCAAAAGCAGATCAATATCAAGATCATCATCAATCTACTACACCACCATTAGTTTTTGTGGTGAGTTTCATAAAACCTTCACATGATCTAATCATCTTATTCAGAGAGGAGCATGTGTTGTTTTATAAAACAAAACCTCAGAGAGCACCCAAGAGGGGTGAATCCATCATAGGGATTTTCTTTTAAACTCTAAAGGCAAACAACAAAGTACCAAGATCCAACCAGAGCTCAGAGCAACATCCTTGCTCTGGTTGTCAAACTATATCTTACCATTCAATCATGCATATACCTATGATCTATTTCTAGGCACATCCCTAAAGGAAGGGTAGCACCTTAGGAACAAATCCCTAGGATTCATAACATGATCAAGCTCACTATCATTTTTTCCAAGCTTTGATTCAGTAAAGACTAGCTGGTACCACTACCAGGACTATCTAGATGAACCAATTAGATAAGATTTGAATCCCTAAGCCTCAGACCAACATCATTGGTCTTAGGGAATTCAAATAAGAGCATCTATATTTATCTCTCAAAGCCAAGATTGTCTTAAGCACAAACTAACCAAATCCATGGTTTAGAATCAAATTTGTGTACCATACATGATGGTGTCACAAGAACAATCCAATATGAATCAGGAAAGGCAGTAAATCATCATAGATTCAGAAAATCAACTAACTAATCATTTTCCTATAAAACAGGAATCATAACTAGAATATTCCTATAATAAACTTTACTGTTTGAGATCATAATGATCTCAAACCACATGCTAATTCCCAAGTTATCAGCACTAAGCCAGTAGCTGTATCTTATCATAATCATGACCATGAATCAAATAAACAGTGGAAAGCTATCAGATCATTAGCTTAACCAAGCATGTTTCCCAAACAACAACATCATCTCAATCAGATGCAATTTAAGCATCAAATCATCTAGTAAGCCACCAGGTACATCATTTATTATTTTTAAGCAACAAGCCTTAGGCCAATAAGCATTTAGCATGTGTACAGACCATCCAAACATGAATCAATTCATCCAGTACATGAACAAGCACATAGCAGGAACCCTAAATGGATGATCATCTTAATCTGAATCAAACAGTAGCAAGAGAAGACACAACCAACATCTAGCATCGAGTCAGCACGCACAGAAAACACCAGGGGGGAAGAAACCAAACTCGCCATAAGTCCTCGTTGACGAATCGAAGAGGAAGTAGATGGGCCGATGAACCGCGGCGGCATAGGGAGCACCCAGGGGGCGCTGCAACTTGCACCTGCCACGGCGGCGACCACAGACGCACACGAGCCAAGCACACCACCACAGGCGGAACCGCGGCAGTGGCGGCAGCACCTTTTCCTAACCCTAGGGTTCGGGAATGGGGAGGACCTGACCACGGGGAAGCCCCGGAGTCAAATCCAATTGGATAGAACGAACGAGCATCGTCGACAACCCCAACTCGCACCACGACGGCGGCCAGAACGGCAGACGACGGCGAGAATCGACTGTGGCGGCATCGCCGGCCGCGGGGTCGGGTCAGAGGAGGAGAGGATAAGGTCGAAGGAGAGAGGGAGGCAGAGTGTTGGGCTGGGTGCGCCAAAACCCTTGGGGGTGATATTTCGACCCTGCCCTATTGGGCCACCCTGGCCCAATAAGCCCAAGGGGCCATCCCAAGTTGTTTAATAAACGATTTGAACAATTGGAAAAGACCAAAATGCCCCTAACCTCAATAAAATTCTAGAAAATAAAATAAAAGACCAAAAATTATAAATAAAATAGTTTTGGATTCACAATAATCCACTCTGTCCAAATAAAATAAAATATAAAATTTTGGACATTTAAAATTTTAATAGGAATTTTGTAATCTATATATTTTTTATTGAATTTTACAAAATCCTTGAAAGGTGATAAAAATAAATAAAAATCACTTTCATTATTTATTAATATTATAGTATTTTTGCAAAATACTAAATAAATATTTAATAATAAATTTTAATGTATAATTAATAATTCTTAAAAGAATTATTAAATCAATATAAGTCAAATAAAAAGGAATAAATTAAAATAATTCAATATATGCAATAAATATAAAAAAAATATTATTAATATTTTTAAATGCTTTATTAAAAGGCACCTTATATAGGGAAAATGCATATGGAATTAAATAATGCATTACATTACTTGCATAATTATTTTGCTTCTTTAAATATTGTCCTTACTGTGCAATAATGATGTTTTGTAGAACTAGAAGCTCAAGGTCCAGTGCAAGCATCACACTTCACTACCTTGCCATCACAAGGCAAGTTCATCACTTGCTCATGTCCTTTGAAGAGTCTTTATCAAAGTATTTTCAAATTGTGTGTTATCATATATGCTATAAAAGAAAGAAAATAATAATTTCATAAAATAAAGAAATCATAGATATCATCCTAAGTGGTGATATAATTTAGCAATAGAACTTAGGGTTCTATTTGCAACAATGATGATCAAGTAGGGACTTAATAAACCCTGACATCAGTGATTCTAGCGCCGTATATTACGCGTTAGCCATGAGATTTGGAATGGGACAGAGAAGTCAGCTGTATCTTCTTCCTCTCGCATGAAGCCGGATGTGCAGGTCGTGGCTGTTATCCTCGTAGCATGCATATTAATTGGTAATTCGTAGAGGATATGCAGCATATGGGTGTGAACCCTCATCGTCCCACGATAGTTCTGGCATCTAACGGTTTGTACAAACCATTACCGTAATTCATTATGTGGGCATGGTGTATACCAAGGAGGCACGCGGGGTCGCGAAGGGGCAGTGATTGGCTTGGACCAACTACTAGGCCCCACATCATGGAATTGTGGATGGGAAAGTACGCCCGGTTTTGCAACAAGGAGTTGATCTCTCATGGGTAAAGTAACGCACCTCTGCAGAGTGTAAGAACTATAACTTGTTACTCCCTGTTTCGGAAAGGAGCTACGAACGCAACAGGAAAGGAACTCCATGAAAGTTCTGGTCAACCTGTGAAGGCTGATTGTCATAGTTTTTCGGAATAAAATCAACCTTTGAAGAAAGATTTACAAAAATTGCATAGTGCCAAGGATTTATAATCCGAGGTGGTAGTTAGAGCATCAAAATTCCCACCTTGCATATAATGAACTTGTTGGGTAACGCTGTTACTCATTCTTTCCTTTGATCCCTTGCTTAGACTCTGAGGATCCTGAAGACGTGCCAATGTATGCAGCCGAATGCCAAGAAGATGTGTTCTACAAGGAACCTGATCTGTCCGGAGGAGTTGAAGGCGTGGATTACGAGATCCGCTACGGTGTCGATGAGAACGAGTCCACTTAAATGTCTAGTTAGTAGTAACTATCGGAGCCGAGCAGCATGAACTCTATAGAATAAGCTGTTGAGCTCAACTCCTAGTCGGAGTTGCTACTTTTAAATTTTGCTGAAACACTTTATATTTTGGTTTGTAAGTTGGATCATTTGGAAGTTTTAAACTTCCGGTATTGTAATAATAATAATGTGTGTACTTTTGTAATATGGACCCGCAATGTTTCTGTTGTACCACTCTGAGGGATGTGATATTTACGGAACGGTGTTCTGTGGATGTCATGTCAACGACTATAGTGTACTACACATGCAGTGGTATGCTGGGTCACCGCAGTTGGTATCAGAGCAAATTGCTTTGACCTTAGGTTGGAAACCTAGTAAAGGGACTTATCTGTAGTAAAGCTAGCAATGATAAAGAATTCTCTAAAAGTAATATAATGGGTATTCAAATGAGAATATTCCGTTATATATTTTAGTGTGATGATTCTTTGTTATGATGCAATATGCCATTGGATACTAATCAAAATTATTTTTCTGATATACAGAGATATGGCACCAAAGTTTCCAAAACAGACTTTAGTAAGGAAAGAGAAGACTCTTTATGATTATCAAGGATCATTTACAAACCAATTTCGTCAACTTTTAAAGCTCTTTAATTGTCCCACTAGAATTCCAGTGAACACTATCACTTATCTAGATGGTCGGATGTTATCCAAGTATCATGTGAGTATCCAACTTCTAGAGAAGCTTGGATTATATCACGATCTACCCATAGGAGAAGGTAGGAGTCATTTAGCAGCCTATCATGTTGCTGTTGTGGAGGCGATAGCTAATATCCGGGAGCAGAAAACTAAGGAGTTAGAAGGTAGCACATTCTCTGTGATACCTCATGATTCTATAGACTCGGAGCCTATACCGGATCATCTTACTTTGGTTAAGAAGCATCCTAAGTTAGCTTCCAAGTTTATGGATAGATATCGGACACTCGTTGCGTCTTTTTATAAGACTCATCAAGTGTTTGTTGAAGACAAAAATGACATGTTAGAGGATCTAACTGATCCAGAAAGGAGGAAACAGTTAGCATTCCAGCTAGAGAAAGAAGCAAGTAGTAGTGCAACACCTATCTTTAAGGATATACCTATAGATTCAGAATCTTTTATACCATATCCTTATTCACCAAGACCTGAACCTACACATAATCCTACTATAGATATGCGGTATGCAGTACCACAGGGCTCAGAGGATGGTTCTGACTCAGAACTTCCTATTGAGAATTCAGATGGTTGGAGGATGGGATCATATAATGGATCTCATGAACCCCAGATGTCCACATATGGTTCTGACAGAAATGTTGGACAATCTAGTTGGATGGGTGTAAGAATGAATCCTAATAATAGTAGTAGAAATACCATGTAAATAGATGATCAGGATGAAGAAGAAGATCCTGAAGAGAGAGTGTTTGAATCATCAACATCTTCTCAAAACCAGGGAATATACATTATCCAATGTTCAATTATCTTGCCCACGAGAGCACCTGGGAAGCAGTAGGATCTGTGTATCCTGTTGACAACTCAAGAAATGAAGCTCGGGAGTTGCAGGTTGGGGATAATGTTGAATATGTTTCTGAAGACTTTTCAGCTGAGCTGGAGGGAGTCGATGCGCTCAGGTTGAGTAATGACTCAAGTCCTGACACTTCAGATACATAGTATGTTCCTTCTGGAAGGCCATATGTTCCACAAACTGTGCGGCGAACAACATGTCATCACGGTTGGACATCAGGCATGTATGATGAGCGTAGTTATTACTAGAAGGAGACAAGTAGTCAACATTATCAAGCATTGTGTATTGTACTCCAAGTAATAAGGTAGTGAGATGAATACGGTAGTTTTGTGACTATACCTATATGGTATATGTTGTAAGAACTTTGTATCAATATGATATTATGTATAATATGTGAAATGCATATTTGGATTTTCTTTGGATCTTCATTGTGTGACTAGTTCTGTGCATAAAGTCGAGCTCAGAACACATGTGCATGATGTAATTATGAGTATTCACTTTATGTTGCAGGACTAGGGGGTCATGGATACGGGTGTAGAAATGGAAACTGAGCAGCAGCGGATGGAGCGAGAGGCCAAGGAAAAGGCCGATGCAGATGCAGCAAATCAAGAAGCATTACCACCACCACCCCCAATGAGGCCGTTAATGGAGCAGAACTTTATGCAATGCATGCAAATGATGCAAGAGACCCAGAACAAGTTCATGGAAGAGTTCAAGAGCAAATCAGAGGGCACCTGAAGGAGGAGGAGTGAGTCTATCTGATTTCCAGAATGCAAGACCGTTTCCTTTTGCATCAGCTCCTGAACCAATGGATGCAGAAGACTGGCTAGCAGATACTGAAAGGAAGCTAAAAACTGTAGGTTGCAATGATGAGGAGAAATTGAGGTATGCAACTCATCTTCTGACTGGACCTGCAACATAATGGTGGGAAAATCAGTTAGCCATGCAACAACTAGGAGGAGAATTTACCTGGGAAGAGTTCAAGCAGAGATTCCGTGAATATAATGTTCCGGAAAGTGTTATGGAGTTGAA
Source organism: Avena insularis (assembly GCA_023614405.1). NCBI lineage: Eukaryota > Viridiplantae > Streptophyta > Magnoliopsida > Poales > Poaceae > Avena > Avena insularis. Next base: position 214,583,147 of record CM042685.1, on the reverse strand, counting down.
GCGGAGAGAATTTGAGGAGCTTCAGCAAGGATATACTAGTGTCATGAAGTACATCCGGGAGTTTAGCCAACTGTCTCGATATGCTGAGGAGGATGTCAACACTGAAGAGAAGCGTAAGAAGCGTTTCCTGCGTGGATTAAATCCATTTGTGAGGAAGCAGCTAAGGTTAGCCAATAAGAAAACTTATCAGCAGTTGTTGGATGCATCCATTACGTTTGAAGATGACTACAAGAATGTCCAAGAGGATCGAAGGAAGAGAGCCAAAAAGGAAACCAAAAGAATTCAGGCAAGCAAACCTAAACCCAACCTAGAGTTCAAACCTCGGAATAGGAATTATGGTAACAATAACAACAACAATAACAATAACAAGGGCAGCAGTGGAAATCAATCTAATCCGAGAAGGAATGTTATCTGTAACAATTGTGTAATTCCAGGGCATTTCCAGAGGGAATGCAAAAAGCCTGTAGTGATCTATTATGGTTGTGGCCAGAAGGGGCATATCAAGCCAGATTGTCCGAGCAAACCACCGGGAGGATGGCCTACCAAGGGAGGAGGACAAGCCAGTGGAGGAAATGGACAACCTAATAAAGGGGGAAACAATGGCAAGAACAATAATGGCAAGAGAAATCGACCTACCGGAAAACTGAACTGTGCAACTCTCGAGGAGGTGGATAATTCAGAGCATGCAGTGATAAGTACGCTCAATATCCTTACCAATCCCGACAAAGTTCTATTTGATACTGGTGCAACTACTTCATTCATTTCTGAAGAATTTTGTGCTACGTTCGGGATTAGAAGGGCAACGTTAGAAAGTCCTATGACCGTAGTTACGACAGGAGGGAATGTGATTGTACGCCACATAAAACAAGATCAGGTTATCTCGATCTGTGGTTGTACATATTTCACAGACCTTTATGTGATTCCTTTGAAGGGAATTGCAGTAGTGTTGGGGATGGATTGGATGATGGAACACGGAGCTCATATAAATTGTGAGGAGAAAACTGTCTCAATCAAAACTCCAAGTGGAGCAAAGATAGTTTACCAGGCAGATAAACACAGTCATATCATGGTGGATCTACAGTTGAATTCAATGAAAGAAGTTAAATTAGAAGAGATTCCTATAGTTAATGAATTCCAAGATGTTTTTCCAACGGAATTACCAGGAATGCCACCAGACTGGGAGATAGAGTTCACCATTGACTTAATACCTGGTACAACACCAATAGCTCAAGCACCATATAAAATGGGACCCAAAGAGTTGAAAGAACTCAAGGAGCAAATTGATGAGTTAGCAGGAAAAGGATTTATACAGGAAAGTGTATCTCCATGGGGAACACCAGTAATCTTTGTGGATAAGAGAGATGGTGGAAGACGGATGTGTGGTGATTATAGAAATCTGAACAATGTGACTATCAAGAATAAGTATCCTTTACCAAGAATTCAGGATTTGTTTGATCAAGTGAAAGGAGCTGGAATATTTTCAAAGATCGATTTAAGATCTGGATGCCATCAAATAAAAATCAAGCCGGAAGATGTTCCAAAAACAACATTTGTCTCAAGATATGGACACCATGAGTATCTGGTAGTACCATTTTGTTTGACCAATGCACCGACAATATTCATGAATCTGATGAACAAGATCTTCATGCCATATTTGGACAAGTTTGTCATCGTCTTTATTGATGATATTCTGATATATTCCAAGGATAAGGAAGAGCATGCTGACCATTTGAGAATAGCACTACAGACTTTAAGAGAACATAAGCTTTATGCTAAGTTCAGTAAGTGTGAGTTCTGGTTAGATGAGGTAGAATTCCTCGGTCATGTGATTAGTAAGGATGGGATTGCTGTGAACCCATCTAAAGTTTAGTCAGTACTAGAGTGGACTGCACCCACCAATGTGAAGCAAATTCGAGCTTTCTTAGGAATGGCTGGTTATTATCGGAGATTCATTGAAGGTTTCTCCAAAATAGCCGGACCAATGACCAAATTATTAAGGAATAATACACCATTCAAGTGGGATGAGAAATGTGAAGCAAGTTTCCAAGAGTTGAAGACTAGATTAACCACAGCTCCAATCTTAGCAGTTCCTAAAACAGGGAAGGATTTCACTGTATATTGTGATGCATCTAAAGAAGGTCTGGGATGTGTGTTAATGCAAGATCGGAAAGTGATTGCTTATGGTTCAAGACAATTGAAACCACATGAAGTCAATTATCCAACTCATGATTTAGAGTTAGCAGCAGTAGTTTTTGCACTGAAAGGATGGAGGCATTTTCTTTATGGAGCCAAATGTGAGTTATACACTGACCATAAAAGTCTCAAATATTTCTTCACTCAAAAGGAATTGAATATGAGACAGAAGCATTGGTTGGAATTAATCAAGGATTATGATTTAACAATCAATTACACCCCAGGGAAAGCAATTGTTGTAGCAGATGCTTTAAACAGAAAGAGTGCAGATATTCAGCCAAGCAATAGAGAGTTACCAAAAGAGTTATAAATGGACTTGGAAAGGTTAGAACTTCAATTCATCAGAACAAAGGTTCTTGGAGGACTAGCGACTATGCAGGTAGTTGCAGAGAAGGACAGTGATCTTAAGCAAGAAATTTTTAGACATCAAGAAAAAGATCCTTTCATTGCCGAGGAAATTCGGAGGATATCTCAAGGGCAAAATTCGGTTTTTCGCCTTGGAGATTATGGATCTTTATGGTTCCAAGACCGTCTATGTGTTCCATATGTGACTGAGATCAGAAATGTCATACTCAAAGAAGCACATGATACCCCATATTCTATACATTCAGGGAGTACTAAGATGTATATGGATTTGAAAGAACTATTCTGGTGGAATAACATGAAAAGAGATATTGCTAAATATGTTTCTGAATGCCATACTTGTCAAAGGGTGAAAGCTGAACATCAAAGTCCAGCAAGGCCATTACAACCCTTAGAAATTCCTAAATGGAAATGGGAGGAAATAGGTATGGACTTCATCACAGGATTACTATGACACCAAAACGGAAATATATGATATGGGTAATTGTGGACAGACTCACTAAGGGTGCACATTTTATTCCCGTGAACCAAAAGGATAATGCTGAGAAGTTAGTTGAAGTATATGTCAAAGAGATAGTAAGTAAGCATGGAGTACCCAAAAAGATCGTAACTGATAGGGGATCAGTGTTTACTTCAGCATTTTGGAAGAAATTGCATGAAGCACTTGGTTCAAAGTTAGATTTCAGCACGACATATCATCCTGAGACAGGAGGTCAAACTGAAAGGACAAATCAAATACTAGAAGACATGTTGAGAGCTTGTGCACTAGATTTTGGAGGAACATGGGAAGATCACCTACCATTGGCAGAATTTTCTTATAACAATAGCTATCAGAGTAGTCTGAAGGCAGCTCCATATGAGATTCTGTATGGAAGAAAGTGTAGATCACCAATATGTTGGTATGAACATGGAAGCAGCAAAGAATTTGCGCCAGATTATATCAAGGAGAGACAAGACATCATTGATAAGATCAGGGATAGACTGAAAATAGCCCAGAGCAGGCAGAAAAGTTATGCGGATCAAAGTCGAAGATCATGGCATCCAGAAGTGGGAGATATGGTCTATTTGAAAGTAAGTCCAATGAAAGGAGTAAAACGATTCAGAGTTAAAGGGAAATTGAGTCCAAGATATATTGGACCATTTAAGATACTGAGTCAAAACAGAACTATAGCTTATGCTTTAGAGTTACCATCAAGATTGGCTCAAGTGCATAATGTTTTCCATGTGTCACAACTTCGCAAATGTTTGAAAGTTCCAGATTATGCAATAACACATCAAGAGATAGAACTACAAGCAGATCTGACTCATATTGAAAAGCCCTGTAAGATTCTGGAAGAAAATTGGAAAAGACTGAGGAATAGAGCAATTAAATATTGCAAGGTACAATGGGAACATCACCCTGAGAGGGAAGCCACACGGGAGAAGGAAGAGGCTTTAAGAAAAGCTTATCCAGAACTATTCAGGTACATCTCCACAAACTTCAGGACGAAGTTTAATTTAAGGGGGGAAGTCTGTAACATCCTAGTATTTAGGACCTAACGAAGGGTAGATTTAGGAATATGTATTGTTGCATGCATTCATTTGTGAAAATGTGGGTAAAATTTTCGCCAAATAAAAACCTTGAGGGGATCAATGTTTCTTTCTTACTTTGAGATTAGGTTTAGTCATAAAGAAGGATTGCTATAAACTTTGAGATGATCTTAAGGAGATTTGTGTTTAGAATGAATTTGAATTTTAAACTTGAGTTTTTGAATTATACTTTAAATAATTTAGGTATAAGATTTGAATCTTAAATTAATTAAGAAATAAGTATTTTAACTTAAATCTTATCCAAAAAAATAATATTGAATATGAATTTTATTTCATTATCACATAAACAAGTTACAAAGAATGTAACTATAAAGTCATTTCAAAATTCACAATTGACAAAAGAATAAAGAATAAGAATATTTTTTATTAATAATAATATAATCTTTATTACAATTAAATAAAATAAAGATTACAAGAAGGATAAAAGAAAAATTATAAAAGAATAAAAAGATTACATTTGTATATCTACTAACTATCCTATATCTAAATCTACACTAAATCTTCATCTTTTTCTTGGTACCTGCAAGACAAAGACTAAAAAGAAACAAAATAAGATTAGTGTTAGTATTTTTTCTCTCAGATATGTCAGTGAAGTGCACTTGACAAACTCATCATTGAGAAATGTTGTAAAAGGGTCAAGTTTCACCAATATGAAAGGTTTCATCTTTCATCAATTCAAAGACAGAAGTCAAATGATAGCTAAAAAAGGGCCAAATCACCAGCCAGGTAAATGTAATCTGGTAATAGTAAGTTCAAAATTTCTGAACCTATCCACATATGCATAGCAGGCACACAAGCTAGACACACACCAACATGCATGTGATGTGTTGTCAAGCTCACAAGCATAGTCAATATCACAAAACCACAGCACAACCGTGGAGGAGGACATCAGTGCATCTCTCCACTACACATCACACAAGAGCAACCAGGGTAAACAGCAAGAACAGCAGCCAAACCAGACCAACCCAGATCAATCAAACCTCACCAGGATGGTGACATAAGGAGGGGAATGGATTATGTGGATAGCAAGATCAAGCCAGGAGCTAGGAGGAGCAGGGTCAGCTCAAGGGCAAGCTCAGGAGCCCAGCAAAAGCAGATCAATATCAAGATCATCATCAATCTACTACACCACCATTAGTTTTTGTGGTGAGTTTCATAAAACCTTCACATGATCTAATCATCTTATTCAGAGAGGAGCATGTGTTGTTTTATAAAACAAAACCTCAGAGAGCACCCAAGAGGGGTGAATCCATCATAGGGATTTTCTTTTAAACTCTAAAGGCAAACAACAAAGTACCAAGATCCAACCAGAGCTCAGAGCAACATCCTTGCTCTGGTTGTCAAACTATATCTTACCATTCAATCATGCATATACCTATGATCTATTTCTAGGCACATCCCTAAAGGAAGGGTAGCACCTTAGGAACAAATCCCTAGGATTCATAACATGATCAAGCTCACTATCATTTTTTCCAAGCTTTGATTCAGTAAAGACTAGCTGGTACCACTACCAGGACTATCTAGATGAACCAATTAGATAAGATTTGAATCCCTAAGCCTCAGACCAACATCATTGGTCTTAGGGAATTCAAATAAGAGCATCTATATTTATCTCTCAAAGCCAAGATTGTCTTAAGCACAAACTAACCAAATCCATGGTTTAGAATCAAATTTGTGTACCATACATGATGGTGTCACAAGAACAATCCAATATGAATCAGGAAAGGCAGTAAATCATCATAGATTCAGAAAATCAACTAACTAATCATTTTCCTATAAAACAGGAATCATAACTAGAATATTCCTATAATAAACTTTACTGTTTGAGATCATAATGATCTCAAACCACATGCTAATTCCCAAGTTATCAGCACTAAGCCAGTAGCTGTATCTTATCATAATCATGACCATGAATCAAATAAACAGTGGAAAGCTATCATATCATTAGCTTAACCAAGCATGTTTCCCAAACAACAACATCATCTCAATTAGATGCAATTTAATCATCAAATCATCTAGTAAGCCACCAGGAACATCATTTATTATTTTTAAGCAACAAGCCTTAGGCCAATAAGCATTTAGCATGTGTACATACCATCCAAACATGAATCAATTCATACAGTACATGAACAAGCACATAGCAGGAACCCTAAATGGATGATCATCTTAATCTGAATCAGACAGTAGCAAGAGAGGACACAGCCAACATCTAGCATCGAGTCAGCAGGCACAGAAAACACCAGGGGGAAAGAAACCAAACTCACCATAGGTCCTCGCTGATGAATCGAAGAGGAAGCAGATGGGCCGACGAACCGCGGCGGCACAGGGAGCACCCAGGGGGGCGCTACAACCTGCACCTGCCACGTCAGTGACCACAGACGCACACGAGCCCAGCACACCACCACATGCGGAACCGCGGCGGTGGCGACATCACCTTTTTCTAACCCTAGGGTTCAGGAATGGGGTGGACCTGACCACGGGGAAGCCCTGGAGTCAAATCCAATTGGATAGAACGAACGAGCATCGTCGACAACCCCAACTTGCACCACGACGGCGACCAGAACGACCGACGACGGCGAGAATGGACGGTGGCGGCATCGCCGGCCGTGGGGTCGGGTCAGAGGAGGAGAGGATAAGGTCGAAGGAGAGAGGAAGGCAGAGTGTTGGGCTGGGTGGGCCAAAACCCTTCGGGGTGATATTTTGACCCTGCCCTATTGGGCCACCCTGGCCCAATAAGCCCAAGTTGTTTAATAAACGATTTTGAACAATTGGAAAAGACCAAAATTCCCCTAACCTCAATAAAATTATAGAAAATAAAATAAAATACCAAAAATTATAAATAAAATATTTTTGGATTCACAATAATCCACTCTGTCCAAATAAAATAAAATATAAAATTTTGGACATTTAAAATTTTAATAGGAATTTTGTAATCTATATATTCTTTATTGAATTTTACAAAATCCTTGAAAGGTGATAAAAATAAATAAAAATCACTTTCATTATTTATTAATATTATAGTATTTTTGAAAAATACTAAATAAATATTTAATAATAAATTTTAATGTATAATTAATAATTTCTAAAAGAATTATTAAATCAATAGAAGTCAAATAAAAAGGAATAAATTAAAATAATTCAATATAAGCAATAAATATAAAAAAAATATTATTAATATTTTTAAATGCTTTATTAAAAGGCACCTTATATAGGGAAAATGCATATGGAATTAAATAATGCATTACATTACTTGCATAATCATTTTGCTTCTTTAAATATTGTTCTTACCGGGCAATAATGATGTTTTGTAGAACTAGAAGCTCAAGGTCCAGTGCAAGCATCAGACTTCACTACCTTGCCATAACAAGGCAAGTTCATCACTTGCTCATGTCCTTTGAAGAGTCTTTATCAAAGTATTTGCAAATTGTGTGTTATCATATATGCTATAAAAGAAAGAAAATAATAATTTCATAAATAAAGAAATCATAGATATCATCCTAAGTGGTGATATAATTTAGCAATATAACTTAGGGTTTTATTTGCAACAATGATGATCAAGTAGGGACTTAATAACCCCTGACATCAGTGATTCTAGCACCGTATATTACGCGTTAGCCATGAGATTTGAAATGGGACAGAGAAGTCAGCTGTATCTTCTTCCTCTCGCATGAAGCCGGATGTGCAGGTCGTGGCTGTTATCCTCGTAGCGTGCATATTAATTGGTAATTCGTAGAGGATATGCAGCATATGGGTGGGAACCCTCATCATCCCACGATAGTTCTGGCATCTAACGGTTTGTACAAACCATTGTCGTAATTCATTATGTGGGCATGGTGTACACCAAGGAGGCATCTTGAATTCCATGAAGGCGATGATTGGCTTGGACCAACTATTGGGCCCCACATCATGGAACTATGGACGGGAAAGTACGCCCGGTTGTGCAACAAGGAGTTGATCTCTCATGGGTAAAGTAACGCACCTCTGCAGAGTGTAAGAACTATAACTTGTTACTCCATGTTCCGGGAAGGAGCTACGAACACGGCAGGAAAGGAACTCCATAAAAGTTCTGGTCAACCTGTGAAGGCTGATTGTCATAGTTTTTGGAATAAAATCAACCTTTGAAGAAAGATTTACAAAAATTGCATAGTGCCAAGGATTTATAATCCGAGGTGGTAGTTACAGCATCAAACTTCCCACCTTGCATATAATAAACTTGTTGTGTAACGCTGTTACTCATTCTTTCCTTTGATCCCTTGCTTAGACTCTGAGGATCCCAAAGACGTGCCAATGTATGCAGCCGAATGCCAAGAAGATGTGTTCTACGAGGAACCTGATCTGTCCGAAGGAGTTGAAGGCGTGGATTACGAGATTCGCTACGGTGTCGATGAGAACGAGTCCACTTAAATGTCTAGTTAGTAGTAACTATCGGAGCCGAGCAGCATGAACTCTATAGAATAAGCTGTTGAGCTCAACTCCTAGTCGAAGTTGCTACTTTTAAATTCCGCTGAAACTCTTTATATTTTGGTTTGTAAGTTGGATCTTTTGGAAGTTTTAAACTTCCGGTATTATAATAATAATAATGTGTGTACTTTTGTAATATGGACCCGCAATGTTTCTGTTGTACCACTCTGAGGGATGTGATATTTACGGAACGGTGTTCTATGGATGTCATGTCAACGACTATAGTGTACTACACATGCAGTGGTATGCTGGGTCACCGCAACTATAAGGCAATTACTATATTGATTATACAGAGAAAATCTGGGGCCTTAAAGATACCGTGATCATAGAGAAAAATTCACGGCCTTAAAAATTGCTTCACAAAATATGACTACACGGCAATTACTAACATGATATATACACTTTTAGTCCCACATCTTGCACCATAGAAGCGTTTTAGTCCCACATCTTACGAAGTGAGCAAACCTAGTCCCATAACTTGTATCCTGGGAGCAACTTAGTCCAATTTGATCAAATTTTAGCAAGTTTAACTAAATTTATCCACCTATGACGTCACAATTTTTTAAAAATACCCCCTATGTATTTCTCTGTGACATTTGTGCCCTTGATACGGACTAACAGGTCCACGTGTCATTAAAGGTATAAATAAAATAGTTAAAACTCCCTAATTGTTGATGAAGGGAATTGAACTCAACACCTCTAGATTGCTACACAGAGACACAAGCCAGTACACCAACTGATTCTATTGTTAGATATGATAAGGACGTAATTCTTTTATATAAGGGAAGAGTACACACAGGTAATGTCCTAGAAACACCTTTAAAAAAATAAAAATATGTATATATGAGCAACGATGTAAGCATTTTTATTGTGCAAAATTTCAACCCGGACCGATTTTTATTCATTGTGCAAAATTGTTGATATGTGTAGTTTGAAGAGCGCCCGTTTATATATATTTTTAAGAGAGTTTCTTATATATTATGTTCGGACTTATGCATCCTAACTCGGCTATACGTACGTACACCGGCACGAAGCACATAAAAGAAGTTAGGTATAAAAATACGTATTCTAAAGTTGTGAAAAGACTAAAAATGGCAAATTATTTTAATTCAAAATAATTTATGTTCTATGCTAAAAGGAAAAAATTAGAGATCTGGGTTTGCAATTATGCACCTTTAAATCCTATCAATTTTTTCAGCCCGAATACAAATCGGCCGGGATTAAAATTTTGCATAATAAAAATGCTTACATCATTGCTCATATGTACATATTTTTTAAAGATGTTTTTGATACGTTGAATTACATTTTTTACGTGCGTGTGTACTCTCGTCTTATATAAAAGAATTATGTCCTTATATGTCATAAAAGAATCAGTTGGCATAGTGGCTTGTGCTTTTGTACAGCAATCTAGAGGTACCAAGTTTAATTCCCGTCAATAATTAGAGTTTTAACTATTTTATTTGTATCTCAAATGACAGGTAGGTCCGTCAGTTCATAAGGAGGGCACAAATGTCAGAGAGAAATACATAGGGGGCATTTTTAAAAAATTGTAGCCTCATAGGTGGATAAATTTAATTAAACTTGCCAAAATTTGATCAAACTGGACTAAGTTGCTCCTAGGATACAAGTTGTGAGACTAGGTTTGCTCACTTTGCAAAATGTGGGACTAAAACGCTTCTATGGTGCAAGTTGTGGGACTAAAAGTGTATATACCTCTTTCTTTATCTCTACTACTCCCTCCGTTTAAAAATATAAGATGTTTTAGGTTTGTGAAGAAAATGAATCTAGACTTCTTTTAGTGTGTAGATTCATCCTAAAGTTGAATTAACCTACATACTAAAACAAGTCTAGATTCATTTTCTTCACAAACCTAAAACGTCTTATATTTTGAAACGGAGGGACTATCTAAAAAGAAAATTAGTGTTCCGTTTTCTGCCAATTAGCACTACCTTGTACTAGTAAGTTTGCACGTGCAACACTCGTCTTTAAAAAACATTTCTAGAATAACCATGTTAACTGATCAACTACCTCGTTCACAGGGACTCAAGTCTCGTGCAAAGTCACCATCATCGAAAATAATAAAAGGTTTAATAATATGAGGCAAATGTAACATGCGATTATACTAACTTACACAAAAGTGTAGATCCACATAGTGATCCGGAGTATCATTGAATTGAAATATCCCATGCTGGTTTTGTCTTCTAGTTTTCTTTTAAGTAAACTTATTGACGATTAATTTTTGCTGGTAATTAATAAAGGCTGCAACAGAGTCTTGTTAGAATAACCAAAAGAGCAAAGGAGATAGTATTAGTCTTTCTCCTCCAAACACCAATAATATATAACAAACATTTCTATCTTGTGAATAAACCAAGCATGATACAACACTGATGCAGTAACAAATTAGTAGTCTTCATAAACAATACCCTTTCTGCAGATTCATTCTCTTAACTTAGTGAGATACAGGTTCATTCTCAAACAAAGTAGGAAAGACAAAATAGATGAATGTAAAATTTATCAAGGTGTTAGTAACTTTAGTATTTACAACATTATCAAACATTTCAGAAATGTAAAAGCTCTCTAGGTGTTGTTAACTTCAAGATAGATGTAATAAAGAAACGAAGAACACACATACCTCATCCCTCCAAGGAGTGTATGTTTCTTAGATCGAACCTTCTATTTGTCATGGCTGATCTGAAAGGTTAGATAAGATGTCTACCAAACAATAAGAAACTGTAGTTCCTTGCTCATATAATAACTGCGGCATAATTGTTTTAGTGACTGAATAGTATGGCATTTTTCAAAAGAAAATATCGATTGGCAGATTAAAACAGCAATTCCGTTGTTCTAATTGCGCCAGTGCAAATTAAAACAGCAATTCCGCTGTGCACTTCTACATCTTTATATTTGTGAAGATACAATTCCTAGAGCGATCAAGTAGTGGGATGCAAAAATAGCTGGTTCAATGTAAGTATCTAGCGTATGCCATATACTGCCAAATTGACCTAACCTAACACTATTTAAGAAAACAAAGAGACGAATGTCCTTACACAATCTACACAATTTCACCTCATGAACTAAGAGTCAAAGAATCTGCCACTACTGTGTAAGGATATTGGGATTCCTGCTCCCAATGAATAACCAAATTTCAGACATATGTACAGCAAGGATATTAGCATCTCATTGGTTTGAAGTTCTTATTGTCCACGCATCACTAAGATCCAATAAATGATCATTCTTTTGCTCACCGTGAAATTCACAGGCAGTGATCTTGCCAACCACGTCGCTGCCCTAGAGGTCGACCATGACCTTCTCAGCCACATAGCCGGATGCCTTGTCGAAGTGCACAGGAAAGTTGCAGGGGTTCGCGCCCATGGTCGCCGGCCGTCGGCCGCCGGGGCAGATCCGTATCAGGGGATTTGAAGACGACCCCTGATCATAAGTCCCGTATACACATCTATCATGACCGCTCGCCATGCCCGCTCCTGATTTCTTAAAATCTAGAGAGTAAGAAACACTCTTCGTCTGAACGCAAGATGGCTTGGCATCGGTCGTCTAGGAGGAGGTCGAGGCAGCAGGACGGCGGGGGCGCGGTTCAAGCGCCATCGCGTGGGCAGGCGGCGGTGGGCAGGGCGTCGCCTGGAAAACTCTCGAAACAAGCTATACGCCCAGCTTTATAAATAAAGCAACCACCGTCCAGAGTACAATACAGTCACCGACGTCCAGGCGTCACAAGAAAAGAAAAAGGTCCGCCGGGCCACAACACAATATGCCCAAAAAAGGAAGAAAAGAGGGAGGGGGCGAAAAGAGCCTCTGAAGCCCGGACGAACTAGCAGGAGCCGCATAAGCGTTAACGCCCGAAAAGAGCCTCTGAGCCCCGGACGAACTAGCAGGAGCCGCAGCAGCGTTCTGCGCCGAAGAGCCTGCAGAGATGTCGCCCACCTGCTCCCGCTATGCGGAGAGGGTACCACTGCTGGAGATGGGCAAGCAAAGAAAAAACAGAGTCAAAAGCCCGGCGGGGAAAGATCCGCTCAATCACCATCTTATTTCTAATCTTCCAAAGGGTCCAGGTTAAGGCCGCAAACACCAGCCAGAAGAGGTGGCGCCTTCCTCTGGTGCGGTTAGCCTCCGTCTCTAGGAATTCGCCGAGGTCCTGGGCCTGCCAGGCAGGCCCCAGAGCTTCCCGGATGAAGTTCCACAGAAACCGAGCGGCAGGGCACGTGAACATTATGTGGGTGCACGATTCAGGGACCCCACATAACGGACACAACCCATTGCCTGGACCATAGCAGCCGAGACCTCCTTCCCGAGGAAGGCGGTCCCGGAGCAATTGCCAAAGGAAGATACAGATACTCAGAGGGAGAGGGGACTTCCACAAGTGGGATGTCCAAGGGAGCTCCGGGCCCTGGAAGAGGGACCGGTATGCCGAACCAACCACGAATGCTCCCGAGGGAGACTGGACCCAAGCCACCTTATCCCTCTCGGCAGATAGGGATAGGGGCAAGGATCCCTGCATCCTCACAAAGTCAGCCGCCTCCGCGTCGTTAAAGGTCCTCCAGAACGGGATGTTCCATTGGTCCTCCCGGAACGCGTCGGCGACTAACATCGTGGGGACGACGCGGATAGCAAATAACGCCGGGAACTCCTGAGACAGCCCCCCCAGAATCCAGGGGTCCAGCCAGAACAGGACTCCCTGCCCATCGCCAACCTCAAAACGAGAACCACGTCGAATAAGGTGTTTGATGTCTTGAATGGCCCGCCAAAACTGGGAACCCTCCCGGCGGTCACACGCCAAGAGGCGACCCGAGGTACAGCCTTGACTAATTGGAGCCATAGGCCCCCCTCGTCGCGAAGCACCCGCCAGACCCACTTAAGGAGCAGGGCGATATTGAAGCGGCGCGAATCAAGAACCTCGAGGCCCCCAAGAATTTTGGGGGCGCAAATATCTGCCCATTTCACCATATGGTACTTCTGGTGCCCATCTCCAGCGACCCAAAAGAATCTAGACAGCTCTTTCGCCAAGTCTGCATGGATTCCTTCAGGAAGCAGATATAGGCCCATCTGGTATGTGGTGAGGCTGGACATGCAGGAGTTAATCAGAACTGTCTTGGAACCCTTGGTCGTGAGACGAGCACGCCATGGCTAGGCTTTCGACCGAACCTTCGAGACCATGGGGGCGAGGTCCCTGATCAGCACCCGAGAGTCCCTCATGGGAAAGCTCAGGTAGGTGATGGGGAAATCCGCCAACCGGCAATTAAGGCGGTCCGCGATCAACTGCTTCTCCTCCTCAGGGAAACCGAGGATCATAACTTCGCTCTTGTCAAAGTTGATCTTGAGTCCAGACATGGACTCAAAGCACAGGAGCAGGAACTTGAGGTTAATAATGTCAAGTTTCGACCCCTGGACCATGATCATAGTATCATCCACATACTGGAGGTGGGTGACGCCATCTCCGGGGATTAGATGCCCCACCACCCCAGAAAGGTGGCCAGCGACCTTGGCCTTGTCCAAGATCTCTGCGAAGGCATCCACCGCGGAGTTGAAGAGAAGGGGCGACAACGGGTCCCCTTGCCTCACTCCACAGGAGGGTCTGAAATAGGGACCCACCTCCCCATTGATATTGATAGCCGTGCTACCGTTCATAACGAACTACATGATCCACGAGACCACCCTCTCCTCAAAACCCCTCCGCTCTAGGACTTGCCTCAAGAATGACCAATCCAGCTTATCATAAGCCTTCTGGAAGTCAAGCTTGAGGAACACCCCTTTCTGATGGCGTACCTTAACATCATGAATCAGGCGGCCCTTGAGGAAGGCAAACTGAAGTGGGTGGGTCAAGCGTTCCATGACCGGAGCGAGGCAGATAGCGCAGACCTTGGCAAAAATCCTCTAGATGACATTGATCACCGTGATGGGACGAAATTGGCGAATATCCGTGGCCCCCACTATCTTGGGGATCAGGGTAATCACGCTAAAATTCAGCCGCGACATGACAAGAGTCCCCGTGTAGAACTCCTGAAACATGCGCATAATCACGGGGCACAGCTGGTCCCAAAAGGACTGGAAGAACACCACCAGGAGCCCATCTGGCCCTGGCGCCGAGTTGGACTTCATAGCTTTGATAGCCGCGGCGACCTCAGACTGGAGAAAAGGGAGGTTCAGCTCCAGATTCTCCTCCATGTCACCCCAGCATCCTCGGACCAGTCCGCCTCGGCCATCCAGGAGGGGAAGCCAAGAAAAGTTCCCGGTAGAACGCGTAAATATGGGCCACGATATCTCTTTGGTCCTCCAGAAGAGAGTCTACGGCCCAGAGGCAGGGGATAGAACACTTCCTACGCCTCCCATTCGCGATGGCATGGAAATAGGCCGTGCTGGATTCCCCCTGGATAGTCCAGTTCTGGCGGCTCCGCTGCCGCCAGAACGCCTCCTCCCCCTTATAGATCTCCATAATGGAGGTCTCAAGAGAGTACCTATGGGACTAGTCGTCCGCCGAGAGCCCCACCCGGTCAGCCTCCCGGTCGAGAGCCTGGATCTCCCGAAGAATGGCATCCTTCTGGCCCCGGATGGCCGCACCCAGGTTCGCCCCCCCAGCCTCGCATCAATTGACGTGACATCAAGGCACAATGATGCGGAACATCAACCGCCTGAAGAAGGCAGGCGAGGGGCCACCTCCACCCACCTCGACCGAACCGCCTCCACAAAACCTCGCTGCTGTAGCCATAGGTTTTTGAAGTACAGCGGTTAGATCTTGGCGGGGCCCTCCTCCTGAGGAAAGGAGGAGGGGGGTATGGTACGAGCCTAACCTGGTGACCGCCCGGAGCGAACACAGGGGAAAGGCCAGCTCCCAGTCCACGGATACAAAGACCCTATCAAGGACGCATCGCACCAGATCTAGGCGATTATTGGTCCAGGTGAATCTCGCACCAACCCGAGAGATCTCCCTAAGAGCCAGATCCGCGATGCAATCATTGAACATACGAATCCTATGGAGATCCACGTTCATCGAGCTCTTGTCCGCGACAGAGCGAATCAAGTTGAAGTCCCCTGCCACAATGATGGGGGTCTCCGTTCGCTCCACCTTGGCCTTGAGCTCGGCGAAACTCACAGGACCTCCTATGAGTCAGGGGCCATAAACAATGATGACCTCCCATTTGAGGCGAGATTGTTTATGGGTGAGTGCCATGCTGACAAAGAAATCCCCGCGGTCCATATCCTCAACCTAGAAGGTCTCCTCCTTAACCCCAAGGAGGATACCGCCCGAGTGGCCAGAGGCCGGGAGCCAAGTCCAGGAAAACTTATGCCTAGACAAAGCCTCCAGCTCCAGCGGAGAGAAATCCTGGCGAATGGTCTTCTGAAGGCCCACAATATCCACATCTTCTTGGCGCAGGTATTCCTTGATTTGGCGGCGGCGGCCGTCCTGGCCGAACCCCCGGATGTTCCAAATGAACACCCGGAATGCCCGGAGAAGGTCCATATGGACGATCACTCGGGGGCGACCCCCTTACCGGGGGCGAAACGGGAGCGGCTAGAAGAACCGGAGCGAGACGGGCCGCCCCCGAGGTTTCCCAGGAGCGGGGGTACTCAGGGGTGGCTGGCTATCATCAGGGCCAAGAGGTGGCACCGAGCTGGACCCGGGCTCCGAGGAGCCAGGTCCTGCCAGTATGAGAGCCCGCTCCCGTGCGTCGCGCGCACGGGCAGCGGCAATCTGGCCCTCATACACCTCTCGAGCCTTGATGGCCGTGACCTGCTCCAACCGAGGCCCCTTCTCACCGCGGAACACTATGCCGCAGTCAGCGGCCACTGTCGCCAGGTGATCCAAAGCAACCTCCTCCAGCGCCGAGAACCTAGAACCCGAAGACAAACCAGAGCAGGGAGAGGGAGGGGGAGGGCGGTGCATACCAGGAAACTCGTCGCGCGCAGTCACCCTTAGGGTCGCACGCTCCGCGATCGTCGGCTCCGGGCCCACGCCCCCACAGCGAGCCCGGCAAGCGCCTGCTTGTCGAGACGAGGAGGAGGGCTGGGGCCTCTGGCCCAGCCGAGCCAGCACCCGGACCGGGAGTGGCGAGATCTCCCATGTCCGGGTCACCAGCGGCAAGGTCCGGCGTGTCGTGCGAGAATGACACCAGCCGGGAGGCGGGGACGGCGAGGCAGACGACCATCCCCACACTACCCGAGGTGACCTCGGGCGACGAGGCGAGGGTGGAGGGCGGCGGGGAACCCTCTTTGCTCCCCCCGGGACCCCCTCTAGAGAACAACTGGGACTGGCCAATGTTGGAGCCATACTGGGCGATGTCGAAGGAGAGAGGCTCCAGCAGGGGCGGGCGGGAACATCGCGGGAGGTCAGCTCCCATGAGCTTTTCCGGGGCACTCGAGCGGTGGCGATCCGGAAGAAGGTGCCATCCGCCCGCCAGACCGGCACCTCCCCACCCGCCTGAGGACGCGAGGGAGGGGGAGCTGGGACCACCGAGGCCGGCGACTTGGGACCGCCCGGAGAGTCCTCCCCGAGCGAGTCCTCGTCAGACCCCCCATCCCCCCGGCCCGCCCTCAGGTCATCATCCTGAGGTAGGGACGGAGAAGGGGAGCCCGGGCCAGTCGGCGCGGGGGGGGGGCGTCGAGCTCCATCAGCAGGTCCCGTCCCGCCCTGTCGAAGAAGACGCGCTCGATGGTCACCGGGAACACCGCGGGGTCAGGGCACAGGATGCGGATCGCCCCGTGGCCGGTGAGGGAGTGCGGGTCCACCTCCAGGCATTTGCATGGTCTGGGCCACGAGGGAGACCACGTCAGCCCGACGAGCCTCCGGGGGGACATCGGACAGGCGGATCCACACCTCCGACAGCGTGGCAGACACTCCCTGGTCCGCGGACGATGGCCTAATCAGCACCTGCAGCTGGTGGATCGGCAGGGTGAAGGAGGCGCCGATGGCACACATCCGCAGGGTCGCCACAGAGGGGAACGACACGGCAAACTCAGTAGGAGAGATCCTCCGTACCGGCCACCCGTGCCCCGGGAGGACCTCACAGAACTCCTGGTGGATCAGCTCCTCTGTCACCTCGATCGGAACTGGGGGATCCTGCTCGAGAAGCGTCACTGTTGCCAGGGTCTCGGGTACGGCCATCTGTACCCCACCCAGATCGATGTAGTAGAAGCTGCCGTTGACCCGATGGGTAGGGTGTTTTTCTTTTTTCCGTTTATTAGAAGGTTTTCCGTGCGGGATGAGGGGCGATGCCCAAGGATGAGTACAGTCCATCGGAAATATTCGCTAAGTGTACCCAAGAGGAACTTTAGACTAATGTGAGCTGTTAGATTATGTTTAGTGGGTTGATCCTGTGCTGGTGTTAAATCCGTGTATATTTTGTGGGTGTCCTTAGAGAAGTTTATGTTCTCTCCTTTATCTCTATATCTATATCTATCTATATCTATATCTATATATATAATAATAAAACACGAAGTGTTTTTCCCGGTCCAACACTTTTTTGGACAAATTTGCCCTTCCATCAAATTTTATATTATATCAAATGCCACCTATAAGTGAAAATAAAAAACGAGTTGAATTTTTATTTTCATGAGGCTTTCTTATGGGCCACGTATTTTTTCTGTCCATCCCGCTGGGCCGTCGCTGTTTTTTTCTTTTTAAACAGAGGGCCCTCGCTGCTTATCGGTTCATATGCCATTCGTTGATGCCTATTGAATTAATAGTCCCACCTTGCCCCCTTAAACCAAAATTCACCAGTTTATATACTTTCATAGATTGGATGTTAACAAGCCAATTAAGAGAAGCTCCATAAGATAGAACGGAACAAAGATGTTTGCATCAAGCCATAAAGGATCGACGCTGTGGGGGCATCGGAGCTGAAAATCCACGAAGCCAAAAAAAACAAGAGTAAAAAGAGGAGGATCAGAGCAACATGCCGACTATTCTTTTGCAGCCCTTTGCCGAACTTGTTACACCCATCTGCATGTCAATACAGTTACATGTTCCTTGACTTCCACTATTGCATGATACAATGGATATGCAAATAAAATTTAGATTCGGCTCATGAGTGAATTTAAAAGATCTAAAATAATATTCATTTGATTTAATAATGATACCGTAGCAACGCACGGGTTTTGTGCTAGTAAGTATATAAGTAGAGAAGTAGAGATATCCTTCGTCCGACTCCAATCGCTTACGCAGTTAATCCCATGGCCGCTTATTACACCTCCTTTGTCGCCCTTCTTTGTCGCCCTCATTTTACGGATCGCAGACCGCTTCTGAGGGACGCAATTACTTTCCCAATTAATGCACCCGAGGAAAGCTCGAGAAGTAATCCCCTAGCATATGTCTCTCCCAAACAAAAAATCAGGATGTTGTGATCCCCTACTCCCGTTAATCTCTCCCAATCTCTCCCAAACAAAAAATCAGGTCAGGATACCTTCGCCTCTGCACGTCCACCTAATCCCAATGAATACCCGGCGGCGAGGCAGCCGTGCGACCGGGAGCACACCAGACGGCCCGTTTTCTTCTTGTACACGCGTGGCCGAGACGGCACGAAGCGAGCCGTGTTCGTCAAAGAGGTCATATGGCCGCTCTACTCGTCCTAGAGCGGTGGAGACAAAGAGGTTCATCGTTGAGTGCGCGAATCTTTGGCATCAAGTATATCCACTGCCGCACCCGTGTTGTCGTCCTGTGGGGTGACACCCGATGACTCCATCACCCACGCAATCCTGACATGCCCTGTCAATTGCATCTCGTACAATCTTCAGTTCACTCCTGGTCTGTTGCTTCCTATTGTCCACCATGATCCAAATTAGATGGATTACTAACATTCTTCAATTTAATTTCATCTATATGTGTATGTAACTTTATATGTCCATCTAGGATGGTTCATACTTGAGAAGTCGGACCTGGGAGCAGCATACTAAGTTATATTGTTTTGTTTGTTCAGTTCGCATGCAGGTTCCTTGCAAGTGGCAAAGCATTGTTGGTTGTCGAGGTTAGAGTGTGACTGGTCATATGATGCTCTGTCAAAAGGTTTTTCCTCTTAAAATACATGAAGCTATATTGGTCAAGCCGTTCAGCAATGTAAGTTGCTTTCTATGGATACCAGAGTACCTAAAAGGACCGTTAAATTGGCTTAGTGAATTTTTAGAGAAAATAATGTGCAGAAATGGATAGTGTAAAGGTTTTAGTTGGAATGAATTATTTTAGCTGTATTAGCGGTACCGGGAGATTGTTGGCTCCATCTTTTCTTTCTCTATAAGTAAGATGTCAATATTATATGCATTCTCAACTGATCTAAACATTTTTGGAACAAGATTACATGAAAATGCGGCGGTGTTGCCTTCCACTTCTATGAAGTATAATTTGTGACCCTTTGACCATGTCTTTTGATTGTCAGGTATGCTTTTAGTTCCCTAGCAATGCATGGGTATTTATCTAGCTCGTTATTGAAATTTATATTTATCAAAAATATCTTTTTGCTGTAGGAAGTCAACAGTTGAGGTATATATTTTTTGCAAATATATCTCTTGCTTATTAGCTATGTGATATTCCTTGGTTTTTTTACAAATATATCTCTTGCTTATTAGCAATGTGCACTGTTATGTAGCTCAATGAGCTCTTCTAACATTTTTTAGGGCCAGATTCTCAAATTTAGGCAAACATATCCTCGTTTCCTTGATTTCCATATAGGCACATACTGATACATCAGTTGGTCTGAGTTCACAACTGAAGATAGTGAATTGATCGACCGACATCGGTGAGGGAAGTGCTCCACATAGATTAGGGAGGTACGTTATAACACATTGTCAGGCTCCATGTACTTTTTGTTCAGTCACCTTCGCCAAATTGGCGCGCTCTATATATTATTTGATAAAGTTTAGTGTAACTACCATCCAATTCAATTCAATGTCCACTGGTTTGCTCATTCTTTTGATGAAACTATGATGCTTCTAAAGTTTTACCAAAGCTACTAACATCAGCTATTATACATGTACTCTAATTTATCTAAAGATAAAGTATTTTCCAATAAACATGTCTTTTTTATTTGATCCGTATCTCGCCAACAATACTAAATTATGATGAGCCATGCAGGTACGCGGGAACTGGGGTATCTTTCAGTTTGAAGCAATTTTGAGACTAAATGATGACCGTTTCAAGCAATTTTGAGACTAAGTGATGACCCTATAATATCTAAATTGTGTGGGCTATCCAATTCTTCTGGAGTTCAATCTTGGATTGGTGAAAAAGTGGGAATTTCCTTTCACCGAAGATGCCTCTAAAGTTTTACCAAAGCTACTAACATCAGCTATTATATATGTACTGTAATTTCTCTAAAGAAAAAGAATTTTCCATGTACTCAACTCTCTTGCTGCTTTCAGAGAAATGGGTTCCAGTGGAGTAAAGGAAATGATTAGAATGTAGTTTAATAGAAAAGATAGTATGCGGAAGAAGATATCTGAAAGCACCAACGTAAAAAAGTCAGTTTGCCATTAGCTCATATTTCCAATCAAGTGTGCATTTGATCCTACACATTGATCGGACCTGAACAATTTTATTTTATTTAAAGACTATCATTCGACTTGAATCATTATGTTGTTGTGAATTAGAGACTAAAATTATGTTTGTTGATATTTTTTTCTTAGCGAGATGTTGATGACCCACAAGTATAGGGGATCACAACAGTCTTCGCGGATAGTATTATCCAATTTATCGATTCGACACAAGGTTGTCAATTCAGCTGCACCTAGAAATAGTTCTTACTCACAGAAGTTTATCAGTAGCAACAACAACAGTAGAACAAGAGCAATAGTAACAGTAACAGTAAATAGTGGGATTCGAGTGCGGTAGGCATAGGGATAGATGGACGGGCGTTGCATTGACGAGTCTAAACATGTAACTTCAAGATCTAGGGCATTGCAGATAAATAAGAGTAAGCATCCAAGTACTAAACAATCCTAGGCATGTGCTCCATATATAGTCATGCGTGCTCGCAATGAGAACTTGCACAACATCTTCTGTCCAGCCGGCCCGTTGCAGCGGGGCTTCTAGGGAACTACTGTCAAATAAGGTGCTCCTTTTAATAGAGCACCAGAGCAAAGCATTAACACTCCGTGAACACATATGATCCTCACACCACAGCCATCCCCTCCGGTTGTCCCAAATTTTGTCACTTCGGGGCCTTTGGATCCGGACAGTGATATGTGTACACAACTTGCAGATAAGATCACAAACAATACTATCATAATGATTCAATAATAAGTTCAGATCTGAGATCATGGTACTCGGGCCTGTTGGCTGTGCGTGGTGCACCTTGTTGGAAACCCCAAGATCAAGGTGTGATGAGCATAGCAGCAAGTTTTCCCTCAGTAGATACCGAGGTTATCGAACTAGAAGAAGGAAGGAAACGTCCCAAAGGTGTTGCAAGAAATATGGAAACCTGCACAACACAAACTTAGGACTTTGTCCCAACGAACAGTGAGGTTGTCAAGCTCACCGGTTTGCTATAACAAAGGATTAACTGTATGGTATGGAAGGAATGGTGGTTATCAGCAAGTAAACAGTAACAGTGGAAGATGTATCAATGGTAAAGATTGGACCGGGGTCCATAGTTCACTAGAGGTGCTCTCCTTAGATAAACAACATGGCATGAAGGGTAAACAAATTACAGCAGGGCAATTGACAGGAACTGAGCAAGGCATAACAATGCAATACTAGTCAGAAAGATCCTATGAGATTTGATTGGGCAATACAACAAGATACATATACCGCCATCCAACTGCATCTATGACTAGTAGTCCACCTTCAGGTTATCATCTGAACCCCCTCCAGTATTAAATTGCAAACAACAGACAATTTCTTTAAGCAAAGTGTGCAAGGTAAACAATCCACTTGTTCCATGAACACAAGACCGTTGTTTTCTCCCTATTGGCAACAACACATCTACAACCAAAGAGATTTCCGTCACTTACCTTGGAAACTAGAGGCATGAACCCACTATCGAGCATAAATACCCCCTCTTGGAGTCACTAGCAACTACTCGTCCAAGACAGCTACTAACACCGGAGAGCATGCAAGATCACAAACGACACAGACATGATAGAATCAAATAGACAAAACCATTAACCAAACTGACATAATAATCTCAATATCCATCAGATCCCCGAAACACAACATGCATGATTACAAATAGATTAGATCTTAATCATGAATGGAGCTCACAAGATCTATACATGAAAGCACGAGGAGGAGATACAACCATCTAGCTACTACATGGACCCGTAGTCCAAGGTGGAACTACTCACGCATCATACTGGAGAAGAAGGCTTTCGGGATGATCTGACCTTTGGCAGGGTGCCGGGAAGAACTTCAGATCCCCCCGATCTAGGGATGATGGTGGCGGCGGCTACACATGGTTTCCTGGAGTTTTGATCGTGTGCCTAGGGTTTCTGCAACAGGGGCTTCTTATAGGCGAAGAGGCGAGGCTGGGAGGCGTCCAAAGGGCCCACACCCTCCCCATGCGCGGGCCAAGCTTGGCTGCGCCCAGGGGGTCTTGCTGCCCTGGCTCACCTCTCCGTCTCTCCTTTGGACTTTGTGGTACCCACGGTAAAATATTGACTTTGGCTTTTGTCCCGTCCAATTCCGAGAATATTGATTTTCTGCCTTTCTGGAACCAAAAACAGAAGAAAACAAGCAACTAGCACTGTGGCAACTTGTTAATAGGTTAGTTCCAGAAAAGATATAAAAACACCTCAAAGTGTAGACAAAACAAAGCAAAGTAGATACTAAACAAGCATGGAACATCAAAAATTATAGATACATTTCCAACGTATCAAGCATCCCCAAGCTTAACTCCTGCTCGTCCTTGAGTAGGTAAGTGATAGAGAACCGCCAACGGGGTACCCCTTGCACATGGTACAGGAGCTTTCCTATAACCAAAATGACAAGGCAAGCAGACAATGAGCATCTCAGCGATCTTTTTATTTACTATATGCATAGATTTTTATTGAGGATGCTTCACAGATAGCTCACTATGGTGATGCTGCAAGTTTTCACCATGATTAGGCATGGCTTAGGCTAGCGGCCCAGGCGTTTCTCTAACACAAAATACATAACTCCATGAAATTACAAGCTCCCTCTTTATTTCGCACCGGTAATATCCATAGACAAAAGTGTTGGAATTATGCCCTAGAGGCAATAATAAAGATGTTATTATTATAATTCTTGTTCATGATAAAGTTTATATTCCATGCTAGAATTGTATTAAGCGGAAACTTTGATACTTGTGTGTTTTATGAACAACACTGTGTCCCTAGTACGCCTCTATGGACTAGCTCATTGATTAATGATGGTTAAGGTTTCCTAACCATAGACATGAGTTGTCGATTAATAATGAGATCATGTCATTGGGAGAATGATATGATGGACATACCCAAATCAAGCAGAGCAATTAGATCGTGTCATCGTGTTCATCTTTGCGAAGATTTTCTTATGTCAAATATTGTATTCCTTAGACCATGAGATAATGTAACTCCCTGGTATCGGAAGAAAGCTTTGAGCTCATCAAACGTCATCCTATGAGAGGGTGATCATAAAGGTGTCTCTCAGGTGATCGGAAAGTACTTGTTGGGTTGTATGTATCGAGATGGGATTTGTCCCTCCCAAGTCGAAGAGATATACTTAGGGCCCACTCGGTAATCGATATCAACACCGCTTGCAAGCACGTGGTTAAGGAGTTAATCACAAAGTGATATCGGATTACGGAATGAGTAAAGTACTTGCTGTGAACGAGATTGAACTAGGTATGCCGATACCAACGATCGAATCTCGGGCAAGTAAAATATCGCATGACGAAGGGAATATAAATATGGGATTATTGAATCCTGGCATCGTGGTTCATCCGATATGATCATCGATGAATATGTGGGAGTCAATATGGGTTTCCAGACCCCGCTGTTGATTATTGATAGCAGATCATGTCTGCATATTCTCGAACCCGTAGGGTCACACACTTAACGTGCTTCCACGCTAGGATAGAATGGATAATTGGTTTATGAGTTTTTGTTCGGAGTCTCGGATGAGATCCAGGACATCACGAGAGGTTCCAGAATGGTCCGGAGAATAAGATTCATATAAAGGAAAGCAGTTTTTTGGATTTCGAAATTGTTTCAGAATGTTCGGTATTGTACCGGAAGGTTCTAGAAGCTTCCGGAGTGGGACCAACGTGGCCCCACTTGTTGGAGGGGGCGTGGGACTACGAGGGAGTGCCCTGGCCGCATTGGGCCAGGGGCACAAGGCCCCATAGGCCCAGCCGGCCAAAACCCTAGGGGACCTTCTAGAAGGGGGGGGGGGAAGACTTGCCCCCCACTCCACCCTTGTGGCCGCTGGCCCTAGGGCTTGGAGGAGGGGCAAGGGGGCTGGACAGCCCCCTATATAAGGTGGGAAGGGGGTGCACCCTCCCCTCACCTCAAACCCTAGCCACCAGCTGCTGCCCTACCTCTCTCTCTCTCCCGACTGCGTGTAGGCAAAGCCCTGCCGCAGAAACTCTCCACCTTTGCACCACGCCGTCATGCTGTAGATCCAATCTATCTCTCCACCCCACTTGCTGGACCGAGGAAGGAGGATACGTCTCGGTGCCGTACGTGTGCATCTCTCGGAGGCGTCGCCACTTGCAGCGTTGGATCGGATCAGATCGCGAGGAGGAGAAGGCTAGTACGACTACATCAACCATGTTCTGTTGAACGTTCCGCTGTGCGATTTATTCAAGGGTATGAAGATCTCATCTATCCCTCTCGTTGATTACATCTCCTAGATTAGATCTTGGCTTTCCCATTCGCATCCGTAGAATTTTTTTGATTTACTATGCTGTGAAACCCTTCAGTGTATCAGAGCTAGATCTATGCGTATATGTGTTTCACGAGTAGAACGCAACATGCTTGTTGCGGGCGTTGATGTTTTCTGTTGCAAGCCTCTTATTGTGTACTTCTTATGACGCGGGATAGTGAGATCGAAGCGGTCCATGCCAACTTCTGCGACCTCGTCATGAGACCGGCTCCGCACTTGACGTGTGGCTTGTTCCACACATGCGGCTGGTGGATGCCAGTTTCTCTCACTATAGTTGTCATGGGATTTACACCGGATGTTGGCAACCATAATATCACCGTTGTGGATTTCCGTAGGTAAGAATCATTCTTAGCTTGTTACTCCCATAAGCCACGTAAAACATGCAGCAACAAAGTAGAGGCGTCTAACTTGTTTTTGCAGGGAGTGTTTCTGTGATATGGTATGACCCAAGATATGATGTGTATGTTGTATGCAATGATCATGTTTTGTAATATTTCACGACTTGCATGTCGATGAGTACACAACCGGCAGGAGCCATATGGTTGTCTTTATAATTGTGTATGACCTGTGTGTCAACTTCTTATACGCCATGTAAGATCTTTACTTTATCGCTAAGTAGTTAGCAATAGTTGTAGTTGCTATTTGTGGTGGAGGAAATCATGGTGGAGTGATGGAGATCATGCTGGCACACACAAGATGGAGATCACTGCGCGGAGATTGGCTATACCATGTCACATAAAATTATATGCATGTGATGTTTATCCTTTTTATGTATCTTATTATGCTTAGATCGCGACGGTAGCATTATAAGATGATTCCTCACTTAAAGATCAAGATAAAATTGTGTTCTCCCCATGTATGCACCGTTGCGAAAGTTTGTCGTGTTCAAGCATCTCGTGATGATCGGGTGCTATAAACTCTACGTTCACATACAACGGGTGCAAGCCAGTTTTGCACACGCGGAAATACTTGGGTTTGACTTGACGAGCCTAGCATGTACAGACATGGCCTCGGAACACACGAACCGAAAGGTTAAGCATGAGTCATATGAATGATATAATCGACACTTTGCTGTCCACCATTGAAACCACATCTCTTCTCGTGAAGATCGGATTAGGTGTGGTGAATTTGGATCATGTTCACTAAACAACTTGAGGGATGTTGAATTTAGTGGGAGTTCATCTAGTAATTTGATTAAGTTGAACTAGTTATCATGAACATAGTCTAAATTGTACTTGCAAATTTTGTAGATCAAATGGCTAAGTCCAACTTCAACTTCAACGTTTTTGCTGAGAAAGAAAAGCTTAAGAACAATGGGTCTAACTTCACCAACTGGTTCTGCAATCTGAGAATCATTCTCGCTGGCGGACAAAAGGAATATGTCCTTGAGAAAGCGCTAGGTGACGCCCCTGCTATAGATGCGCCGGCTGATGAAAAAGTTGTTTATCAGTCGCACAAAGATGATTATGGAGTGATTAAGAGTACCATGTTGTTTGCTATGGAATCGAACCTTCAAAATCGTTTTGAGGAGTTCGCCGGGCCCTTTGAGATACTTGAGGAACTGAAAACCATGTTTCAGACTCAGGCCCGCTCTGAGAGATATGAGATCTCTGAGAAGTTCTTTAACTGCAAGATGGAGGAAGGGAGTTCCGTTAGTGAGCACGCCATTAAGATGTCGGGCTACACTCAACGCCTTGAGCAACTGGACTGCAAGATTCTAGAAGAGCTCAAGATTGACAGAGTTCTACAATCACTCCCTCCTAGCTACAAAGGTTTTGTAGTTACTCACAATCAGATTGGTTCCATCGATCGATCGAGCTCTTCGCTAAGCTGAAAGCTGTGGAGGTGGATATCAAGAAAGATAATCATGTGTTGATGGTCAACAAGACCCCTAGCTTTAAGAAAGGTAAGGGTGCAAAGAAGTCGTTCAATAAAGGCAGCGGCAAGCGCGTTGCCCCTGCTGAGAAGAAGCTCAAGTCTGGACCTAAGCCGGACAATGAGTGCTTCTATTGCAAGGACAAGGGTCATCGAAGCTTAATCGTCCAAGTAGTACTTAGCGGACAAGAAGGCTGGCACCATTAAAGGTATATTTGATATACATGTTATTGATGTTTACCTTACTAGCGCTCGTTGTAGTGCCTGGGTATTTGATACTGGTTCAGTTGCTAATATTTGTAACTCGAAACAGGAGCTACGAGATAGACGGCGGCTAGCGAGGGATGAGGTGACGATGCGCGTTGGCAATGAATCAAGAGTTGATGTGATGGCTGTCGGCACTCTCTCCTTATTTTTACCTTCGGGATTAGTTTTAAACCTTAATAAATGTTATTATGTGCCTACGTTGAGCATGAACATCATATCTGGATCGTGTTTATTGCAAGACGGTTTTTCATTTAAATCGGAGAATAATGGTTGTTCTATTTATATGAGTAACATCTTTTATGGTCATGCACCTGCTATGAATGGTTTATTTCTTCTGAATCTCGAAAGAAATGAAACACACATCCATAACATTGAGGCTAAGAGATGCAAAGTAGATAGTGATAATTCAACTTATTTGTGGCACTGCCGTCTAGGTCATATTGGTGTAAAACGCATGAAGAAACTCCATTCCGATGGACTTTTGGAGTCTCTTGATTTTGAATCATTTGACACGTGCGAGCCGTGCCTCATAGGCAAGATGATCAAAACCCCGTTCTCCGGAATCATGGAGCGAGCAACGGACTTGTTGGAAATCATACATACCGATGTATGTGGACCAATGAGTGTTTCGGCGCGCGGTGGATATCGCTATTTTCTCACTTTTACGATGACTTAAGTAGATATGGGTATATCTATTTAATGAAACAAAAATCTGAAACGTTTGAAAAGTTCAAAGAATTTCAGAACGAAGTGGAAAACCATCGTAACAGGAAAATTAAATTTCTACGATCTGTCTGACTCATCATTGATCGTACCATGTCCAACAAGGTTCGATTCTGCCTTTCCGAAACACCATTCCGTTGTGGCGTTCCTGGCGGAGTAAGTTGAGGAACTATTCCACAACTTTTCAGATGGTCATCAAACTCATGGCTCATGTACTCGCCTCCTCGGTCCGACCGAAGAAACTTTATTTTCTTGCCGAGTTGATTCTGTGCTTCTTTCTAGAATTCTTTGAACTTTTCAAAGGCTTCCGACTTATGTTTCATCAAGTAGATATATCCATACCTACTCAAATCATCAGTGAAGGTAATGAAGTACTCATAACCACCCCTGGCTGTCGTGCTCATTGGTCCACATACATCACTATGTACTAGTCCCAACAAGTGACGCCTTTCACAACTCTTTGCAAAAGGTGTCTTGGTCATTTTTTAGTAGGCAAGATTCGCATGTCTCGAACGACTCCAAGTCGAACGAGGTTAGGAGTCCATCATCATGGAGCTTCTTCATGCGTTTCCAACTTATATGACCAAGCCGACAGTGCCAAAAGTAAGTCATATTCAGATCATTTGGTTTCAACCTTTTAACATTTATGTTATAAACCGACTCACCATCAAGATTCAAAATAAATAACCCGTCACGACGGGTGCAAAGCCGTGAAACATATCATTCAAATACAAAGAACAACCATTATTCTTGATATTCGACTCATAGCCTTGCCTCATCAAACATGAAGCAGAAATAATGTTTCGACTGAGCACTGGAACATAATAACAATTATTCAGTTCCATAATGAATCCGGAAGGTAAATGAAGTTGCATCGTGCCGAATTCCAACGCAGCAATTCTTGCTTTGTTGCCGACTCAATATCGCCTCTTGCTACGCTCCTAGTTCTTACCTATCCACTGCAACGAGTTGCAGATGTGAATAACTGATCCGGTATCATATACCCAAGAACTATTAGGTGCATCAGCAAGATATATGTCTATAACATTGCAAACAAGTGTACCTGAGTCAGAAGTCATACCTCCACTCTTGGCTTTGTCGGCCAAGTACTTGCTACAGTTCCTCTTCCAGTGGCCATCCGCCTTGCAGTAGAAGCAAGTGGATCCGGCTGAAGGAGATGGCTTAGTCCCTAAGGAAGTGCTTGGGACTGGGTCCGGAGCCTGCTTTCCTCCTGACTTAGCCTTCTTCTTAGTCCAAGAACTCTTCTTGAACTTAGCCTTATTCTGCACCATCAACACTTGACTGGCGCCCTTCTTGAGATCCGCCTCTGCCTGCTTGAGCATCCCATGCAATTCAGTGAGCTTCTTATCCATACCATGCATGTGGTAGTTCGAAATGAACTGCCCATATGCACTAGGAAGAGAGTTCAGAATTATATCCGGAGCGAACTCTTCGCTAATGGGGTAGCCAAGCGTCTCTAGAGACTGCACATAACCAACCATTTTGATCACATGCGGACTCAGTGGATCACCATCCTTAAGCTTGTAACTCAGCAAAACCTGAGAGACTTGATACCTCTCAGTCTTCGCCTGAGCCTGGAACATACTTTTGAGGCTTTCGATCATATCATAGGCCTCAACATGCTCGAACTGCTTTTGCAAGTCCGGTTCCATGTGAGCAAGCATAAGACAACTAATATCCATGGACTCATCCTTAGCCCGACGGTAGGCATTGGTGGCTGCGACAGTCGCATTCTCATTCGGCTCATCTGGAAGTGGGTTGTCTAGGACATGGTCCTTCTTTTCTTGTTTGAGAACAATTCTCAAATTTCGATACCAGTTGGTAAAATTAGTGTCGTTCAGTTTATCTTTCTCAAGAATGGTTCTCAACGCAAAACCGGATATCTGAGAGTGACTGCTACTTGGTGCCATGATCTACAACAGAAAATATGCAAAAACACTTAAGACATGTATTCATAAAAGAGCAAGCATATTAAACATTTTAATATTTTATGCTCCCACTAGAACCAACACCCCTCCGATGGTTGCTTTAGTGATTCAGGATCCTAAGTAAGCAAGTCGGCTAGTGAGCTTTAGCATCACCGCTAGCCGCCAAGTGATCTAGGTAGATAACTCCTTGTCAATCGTATCTCATACGACTCCTGTTGGACGGGTGGCATCACATGCCCCGGCTCCCATCTGACTTTTCCCCGAGCTCCACAACCGTTGTGATAGACCCGTCTAGCTTACTGAGTGTTTCCGCAGTAAGAGTCCGACTCGAACCCACCTAGTCGGAAAGAATTGGCAGCACCTCAATTTTATGAGCCCACTACCAAAAATGTCCGACTTGTGATGGTGCAAACACTGGCGGGAAAACCGACTAGACCTTCTTTGAGGGATTAAATTTTACCGACTATCTAATAGAGGTAAAACTGAGACATAACAATAACACAAAATAAAGCATCTATAATGTGAAATGGTATGGCTCTCTTCATGGCGATCTCCATCTCCACAAAGCCTGTAATCCGACTCGTGCCAACTCTTGTCACTTGCCGTCTTACTCCATGTCGCCGACATGTACAATGCCTTGCATGCCTTCCGGGTTCTCCAAACAGCTACACTAGCTTAGTAAAGTAAATTACATAGAGAATCCGACACGCAGGTAGTTATACAATAAAATGACAGCACCTAGGCTCCAGCCGGCTGACAAAAACCGTGATTCGCAGATCACGTATGGATTACACACATACATCACATGCACATGAACCATACCATTCACAACTTCCTGCAAAAACAAGTTATGCATAGATACAATATCTACTGGTGTTGTGAAACTCGCAACGACATCTAAGGCGCTACGACAGGGCGAAGCCGGCGGTCCCGACGATTTTTCTGAAAACGTAGATCTCATCTACGATCCGGACATGGATTCCGACCATTGTTCCGATTCGATCAAACTTTTTGATCTTCGATCATCGCCTTTGGATTTACGTGTCACAGTCTACCCCGATGGCGGAAGCCGACCGGTAGGGGTATGTCGTTCCATGACCTCAGCAGTATGATCACGGAAATTAGATCTACCATTCCCCGAGTATAGTTGATCCAATCAACCTCGTACAAAACCGATCTATCTCATAGATCGACCACCAAAACAGCATATAGATCTCATCTACAGCCTACCGCATATCACATATGCGAGATCTCAAGCCTAAAACCAGAAGCTATCGCTCTGATACCACTGTTGGGCCACGTAGAGATAAAACAAAACCTTTTTCTCTAACGTGGTGATCCCAAGATCTAGCTGAGGTAGAAGGCCACGAGGTTTACCACTAGACACGCAGTTGCGGATTACTGATGAAGCGCGTCAGTTGATGCAGTGCAATCCTCACGATCCGATCGTCCTGGTGCTGATCGCACAACACCTCTGCTGGTATCCACATGTACAAGGAGGAGCGCCGGCGGCGAACTTCTAGGTTCGTATCGACGGTAGGACTGCTGTGGAGCTAGGGTTTCCAACACATGGAATGACCTAACCGAACAACGATTAACCCTTCTGGGTTACGGTGCTGCACTATATATAGGGAGTGAACGTGGGCTCTGCTCACGCGACCCATTCACTAAAGCCCATATAACACTAGTCACCGTGAGTCCAACTCACTAACTCAGTCCTAATCCGGTTCAGGTCCAACCCAACCAGATTACAGGTTCAGATCCAATCCGAACTTGCTCCCTCTCTTAAGTGTGTGACCCCGCAGGCTCATGGCTACTTGGACACGATTGGAGTCCGACTCTCAATCGATCAGTCGGTAGCGGCTCCTAGCAGAACGTGCCGACTCCCAAGTACCAAAGAGTCATGACGACTTGCCTTTCCAATGCGACTTACGTCCGAGTCCCTTTTGCCTCATGATATACCTTGTCAGACTATAGGCGAATATATGTCATCCCTTAAATAGTCCAACTCTCTTCTCGATCCGAGATAAGTGATTCACCCGACTAACTCTTAGTCGATCGCCTCGGTTAACACTTAACTGAGTCGTGCATGGCCATGCTTTACGAATCATATCTCACGAGAGGGCCCAGAGAATATCTCTCCAAGTGGATGGGCAAAATCCCATCTTGGTTATTCACAACACACAACTTGATTCTCAGTCGACCCGAACTCTGCCTTTATAACTGCCTAGTTACGGATCAGCGTTTGACAGAACCTAAGTCGGCGATCCTCAACTTGGACTATGCAATAACCTCAGGTCTAAGGATTACATTGATTGAGATATACAAAAGACAACTTGTTCGTTGTACCTCAATATGGGTCAATCCGACTCGCTAAACTCTTTAGCCTAGTCTGTGTAAGTTGGAATAGCATCTCCATGCCCATGACAAGTGGAACCGAGTCATCAAGCCAACTTTCACATTGGTCTAAGTTGTGTGTCTAGCACAACCTCAATGACCAAGGATATTTAGTACAAACAACATGAATGCATAGTTCCACAACCGAATCACATATTCAATGATACACATCAGATGTTTATACAAGGACTACTTAATATCTTTATGAATACAATGGGAAATATCATCATACATGATTGCCTCTAGGGCATATTCCCAACAGTCAGGTAATATATTGAGCAAGGCTCAGTGTCCAGCTACGGTAAACGATAGAGAAACCATGAGCAAAGTGCCATATGCCTCGGCCATAGGTTCTATCATGTATGCCATGCTGTGTACTAGACCGGATGTGTCCAATGCTCTTAGTTTGACGAGCAGATACCAAAGTGATCCAGGAGTGAAACACTGGACAACCGTAAAGAACATCCTAAAGTATTTAAATATGACTAAAGAAATATTCTTGGTATATGGAGGTGATGAGCAGCTCGTCGTAAAAGGTTACGTCGATGCTAGTTTTGACACCGACCCGGATGATTCTAAATCTCAGACAGGATACGTTTATATTTTGAATGGAGGAGTCGGAGAAGCTGCAAGCAAAGCGTGATCGCGGGATCTACGAGAATCGAATACATGGTTGCAGAAGCGTCAAGTGAAGGAGTTTGGATCAGAACTTCATCATCGAAGCTTGGTGTGGTTCCAAGTGCCTTGGACCCACTGGAGATATTGTGCGACAACACTGGCGCCATAGCACTGGCTAAGGAACCAAGATATCATCCAAAGACCAAGCACATCAACCGCCGATTTCATATAATTTGAGATTATATAACAGATGCAGATATGAAGATTAGCAAAGTACATATGAATCTGAATGTCGCAGATCCGTTGACTAAACCTCTTCCACGAGCAAAACATGATCAGCACCTTAATGCCATGGGTGTTAGATTGTTACCAGATGTAAACTAGATTATTGACTCTAGTGCAAGTGGGAGACTGTTGGAATTATGCCCTAGAGGCAATAATGAAGATGTTATTATCATAATTCTTGTTCATGATAAAGTTTATATTCCATGCTAGAATTGTATTAAGAGGAAACTTTGATACTTGTGTGGTTTATGAACAACACCGTGTCCCTAGTACGCCTCTATGGACTAGCTCATTGATTAATGATGGTTAAGGTTTCCTAACCATAGACATGAGTTGTCGATTAATAATGAGATCATGTCATTGGGATAATGATATGATGGACAGACCCAAATCAAGCAGAGCAATTAGATCGTGTCATCGTGTTCATCTTTGCGAAGCTTTTTCTTATGTCAAATATTGTATTCCTTAGACCATGAGATAATGCAACTCCCTGGTATCAGAAGAAAGCTTTGAGGTCATCAAACGTCATCCTATGAGAGGGTGATCATAAAGGTGTCTCTCAGGTGATTGGAAAGTACTTGTTGGGTTGTATGTATCGAGATGGGATTTGTCCCTCCCAAGTCGGAGAGATATACTTCGGGCCCACTCGGTAATCGATATCAACACCGCTTGCAAGCACGTGGTTAAGGAGTTAATCACAAAGTGATATCGGATTATGGAACGAGTAAAGTACTTGCTGTGAACGAGATTGAACTAGCTATGTCGATACCAACGATCGAATCTCGGGCAAGTAAAATATCGCGTGACGAAGGGATAAATATGGGATTAATTGAATCCTGGCATCGTGGTTCATCCGATATGATCATCGATGAATATGTGGGAGTCAATATGGGTTTCCAGACCCCGCTGTTGATTATTGATAGAAGATCATGTCTGCATATTCTCGAACCCGTAGGGTCACACACTTAACGTGCTTCCACGCTAGGATAGAATGGATAATTGGTTTATGAGTTTTTTTCGGAGTCTCGGATGAGATCCAGGACATCACGAGAGGTTCCGGAATGGTCCGGAGAATAAGATTCATATAAAGGAAAGCATTTTTTTGAATTTCGGAATTGTTTCGGAATGTTTGGTATTGTACCGGAAGGTTCTAGAAGTTTCCGGAGTGGGACCAACGTGGCCCCACTTGTCGGAGGGGGGCGTGGGCCTACGAGGGAGTGCTTGGCCACATTGGGCCAGGGGCACAAGGCCACATAGGCCCAGCCGGCCAAAACCCTAGGGGACCTTCTAGAAGGGGGGGGGGGAAGACTTGCCCCCACTCCACCCTTGTGGCCGCCGGCCCTAGGGCTTGGAGGAGGGGCAAGGGGGCCGTCCAGCCCCCTATATAAGGTAGGAAGGGGGCGCACCCTCCCCTCACCCAAAACCCTAGCCGCCAGCTGCTGCCCTACCTCTCTCTCTCTCCCGACTACGTGTAGGCAAAGCCCTGCCGCAGAAACTCTCCACCTTTGCACCACGCCGTCGTGCTGTAGATCCAATCTATCTCTCCACCCCACTTGCTGGACCGAGGAAGGAGGAGACGTCGTGGTGCCGTACGTGTGCATCTCTCAGAGGCGTCGCCACTTGCAGCGTTAGATCGGATCAGATCGCGAGGAGGAGAAGGCTAGTACGACTACATCAACCACGTTCTGTTGGATGTTCCGCTGTGCGATTTCTTCAAGGGTATGAAGATCCCATCTATCCCTCTTGTTGTTTGCATCTCCTAGATTAGATCTTGGCTTTCCCGTTCGCATCCGTAGAATTTTTTTGATTTACTATGCTGCAAAACCCTTGAAAAAGAGCATGATATCAACTGTGTACAAAGTACAAGTGCAATGTTGAAAATGCTCCCCATGACAGCATGGTTCTGCAAATTCCAACGTATAAGTGCAAGCATATACAATATAGATGACACAATGGTTCAAGTTTATTAGGGGAAATGAACATAAAGTGTGCCATCAAGTTTGTGAGGGCTTTAATCACTAAGTTTTCACATAAAAAAATAGTTTTTAATTGGAAGATAGCTGAAAACAAGAATATACATGGAATGGTGTAACACACCATGCATAGGAATTTATAGTGGACACTTTGGAATAACTTGGTTTCCTGGGAGTTGGAAGAATGAGTAGAACTTACTCATACAAGTGGAGGCTAGAAAAAGACTGGGAGCAACCAACTAAGAGAGCAATAATGGCCATAATCATTGATGACCCACAAGTATAGCGGATTGCAACAGTCTTCACGGGTAGTATTACCCAATTTATTGATTCGACACAAGGGGAGCCAAAGAATACTTGCAAGCCTTAACAACTGAGTTGTTAGTTCAGCTGCACCTGGAAATAGTTCTTGCTCATAGAAGTTTATCAGAAGCAACAGTAAAGCAACAGCAGCAGTAAAACAATAGCAATAGTAACAGTAACAGTAACAGTGGGATTCGAGTGCGGTAGGCATAGGGATGGATGGACGGGCGTTTCATGGATGAGTCTAAACATGTAACTTCAAGATCTAGGGCATTGCATATAAATAATAACAAGCATCTAAGTACTAAACAATCATAGGCATGTGCTCCATATATAGTCATACGTGCTCGCAATGAGAACTTGCACAACATCTTCTGTCCAGCCAGCCCGTGGCAGCGGGGCCTCTAGGGAACTACTGACAATTAAGGTGCTCCTTTTAATAGGGCACCGGAGCAAAGCATTAACACTCCATGAACACATGTGATCCTCACACCATATCCATCCCCTTCGGTTGTCCCAATTATTGTCACTTTGGGCCTTTGGATCCGGACAATGATATGTGTACACAACTTGCAAATAAGATCAGAAACAATACTATCATAATGATTCAATAATAAGTTCAGATCTGAGATCATGGCACTTGGGCCCTAGTGACAAGCATTAAGCACAACAAGTTGCAACAAAGTCAAATAACACTAATAGAGATACTAGGCACTATGCCCTAACAGATTTTATTTGATTACATGATAGAACTCATCCAATCCCTACCATCCCCAAGCCTACAATGGGGGATTACTCACTCATGGATGAGGGAAACATCGGTGGTTGATGGAGATGCGTTGGTGATGATGATGGCGATGATCCTCTCCAAATTCCCAGTCCTGGCAGGGTGCCAGAACGGAGTTTCTGGATCCGAATCTTGGTTTCTGGTGGCGGCGGCGGAGCGGAACTCTTTCCGGAAAACTATCGACCCCGCTTGGTTTTTAGGTCGAAAGGCAACTTATAGGCGCAGAGGGAGGCCGAGGGGGTGCCTAGGGTGGCTGCACCCCCTAGGCGCGACTAGTGGTGGGCCCGCGCCTGGCATGGGTGTGCCGCCCCCAGGTTCCTTCTCCGTCTCGTCTTCTGGCTCCGTGGATCTTTTGGTGAAATATAATTTTGGCATATTTTCCGAGATTTTTCCTGATATTGATTTTCTACACAAAAACAAGACACCAAGGTAATTCTTCTAAAAACAGCGCCAGTCCGTGTTAGTTATATCCAAATCACACAAGTTTGGAGGAGAAACAATAGCAAAGTGTTCGAGAAAGTAGATATGTTTTGGACGTATCAACTCCCCCAAGCTTAGCTTATTGCTTGTCCTCAAGCAATTCAGTTGAAAACTGAGTGCGACAAAATAATTTTCACGAACACTTTGCTTCACATGATGTAAATATTCTCAGCATAGGAGTAGATGCTTAGACAATTCATAATAAAGAGTATGCAACTAAGTCTACTCAATAGTCATGGCAAGCTATGAAGAGAAACCAACTCAATAATAATAAGTAGCATGGAACATAAACATAAGCAATATTGCAATGCTCATAGTAAGGTATGATAGAGTGGTATTTCGCTTGCCTTTGTTTGAAGAGCACAATATAAATGCCAAGGCACATCTAAAGTTCAAGTGAAGACTAGAGATAAAGATATCAGAGATAGAAGCATCAAAGTCATGACATAATTAACCAATTTTTGGAACAAACACAAGAATGACAACTATGCTCTCAAGAAGGTGCTCATAGAATAAGTGGTGACTCAACAAAGTGGTGAAAACGGTTTTGAAAGGTTTGAAAGGCTCCCAAATGCTGAAAGGAAGGTACTCATTAGCTTTGAGATCTCATTGCCCCTATCATAGGCATCTTCATGTGGTTAAGGTGAAAGTGAGGTCCACTCTGAATCATATGCTTGACAGACCATAGACTGGAAATCCCAAGTCCCTTGAGTATGGGGGTCGCTCCGCATGCTACTCAACTTTGGTTACCTGAAAGTTCTTGTTATTGTAAATACATGCATATCATAGAGAACCGCCAATGGGGTACCCCTTGCACATGATACATGAGCGATCCCATGATCAAATGACAAGGCAAGTAGACAATGAGCATCTCGGCGATCTTTTTATTTACTATGTGTATAGATTTTTATTGAGGATGCTTCATAAATGCTCATTATGGTGATGCTGCAAGTTTCCACCATGATTAGGGATGGCTTAGGCTAGCGGCCCAGGCGTTTCTCTAACACAATGTATAGACTCCATAAACTCACAAGCTTCCCTTTATTTCACATCATCGACATCCGCAAACAAAAGAGCAAGGAATCAATTGGATGAGATATCCAAAAAGTGTTGAAAGCGTTCCCCGTGACAGCACGGTTCTGCTGACTCCCAACATATAATTTGCAAGCATATAACTTTCATGGACAGGTCACAATGGTTCAGAATTATTAAGTGCAAGGAAAAAAGTGTTCCATCAAGTTCATGAGAGCTTTACTAACTAACTTTCTCAAAACAGACAAACAATTTATTTGGAAGAAAACACGGCATATAGAATATGCACTGAAGTAGCAAATGATGCCGATAGGTAGGTATGGTGGACACTGTTGGCAATATTGGTTTTGGGAGTTTGGAAGCACAGGCAGAGCTCATACTCAGTGCAAGTGAAGGCTAGCAATAGAGAGGGAGCGACAAATGAGAGAGCAATAACTTTCATAATCATGCTTGCAACAAAATAGGACTAATTATGGCATGAAAGTGATACAAGAACTCTGAGGCAAAATAAATCGTCAAGGCTTACTGACTATTGATTAGTCATATGCATGCGTGCGCATGTGCCAAGTCGATTCACATAAACAGTCAGAGGAGGATACCACAATATCATATCAAAATATGAATAAAACAATGCAAGCAAACATTCATATGACCTGCTACAAACTATTAGCAAGCTGGAGATAATCACAGGCAAGCAAGAACTACTAAGCATCCATAATGACATACACCTTACACGAACAGACTAAGCATGCTCACAATGATGAGTATATGTACAAAAATGAAACAAATAGAGTTCATTACCAACCTCTTACTGAAGGGAATATGCCCGAGAGGCAATAGTAAAGTGGTTATTATCGTATTCCTTGTTTATGATAAATGTTTATTTTGCATGCTATAATTGTATTAATACGGAAACGTTAATACATGTGTGTTTAATAAACAAACAGAAAGTTCCTAGTTATGCCTCTCTCATAAACTAGCTCGTTGATTAACAAGATGATCAAGGTTTCCTGATCATGGACATTGGATGTTGTTAATAACGGGATCACAACATTAGTGTAATGGTGTGATGAACATTCATCCGATGTATAGCATTACGATCAAAGTCATTGAGTTTATATTGCTATAACAAATTACGAAGTGATCCTAATCCTTAGACCATGAGATCATGTCAATCACTAACACCGGAAGAGTTTCTTGATAACATCAAACGTCACACCGTAACAGGGTGATTATAAAGATGGATTCAGAACTAATAAAGTGTTATGTTGAGGCCCATGGATCGAGAGTGGAATTTGTTCATCCCGATGACGGATAGATATACTCTGGGCCCTCTCGGTGATATCACATTGGTTAGCTTGCAAGCAAGTGATTTGATCACTAGAATGTTATATCACGTGAACGAGAAAAGAGTGCATGTCAGTAACGAGATCAAACTAGGTATGGAGATACCGATGATCTAATCTCGGACATGTAATATATCGTGAAACAAAAGGATTAAGATACTAGCGTAAAAGGTTCCGACGATCACAAGAAAGTCATCGTTGAATATGTGGGAGTCAGTATGGGTCTCCAGATCCCGCTTCTGATTATTGATCCGAGAGGGGTCTCGATCATGTCTGAATTATTCGCGAACCGTAGGGTGACACACTTAAGAGACACCGACATCCATTTGGAGCAAAAGTTTCATGCCGAAAAGAATAACAAGCGCATGAATTTATTTCACTAGATACCGAAACGGGTTTTCGGGTGAAATTGCAGAAAGTTCGACTAAAAGAGGCAAACAAAACCAAGCAAAAGAAACTAAGCAAAAAAACAAAGAAAAGAGAAGGGTTGAGGAGGACTCCCCTTGTGAAGACGTCCTTAGCCTCCCCGACAACGGCGCCAGAAAACTTGTTGATGGCTCAGTTGATGTGGAGCCTCTTGGGAACCCCAAGAGCAAGGTGTGAAGCAACACATCAGCAAGTCTCCCCTTAGTAAGAAACCGAGGTTATCGAACGTGGAAACCTGCACAACACAAACTCAAGACTTTGCCCCAACTAACAGTGAGGTTGTCAATCTCACCGGTTGCCGTAACAAAGGATTAAACGTATGGTGTGGAAGATAATGATTTCCAACAAGTAAACATGTAACAGTGGAAGATGTATCAATAGTAAAGATTGGACCGGGGTCCATAGTTCACTAGAGGTTCTCTCCTTAGATAAACAACATGGCATGCAGGGTAAACAAATTACAGCAGGGCAATTGATAGGAACTAAGCAAGGTATAACAATGCAATACGAGACAAAAAGATCCTATGAGATTCGATTGGGCAATACAATAATATACATAGACCGCCATTCAACTGCATCTATGACTATAAGTCCACCTTCAGGTTATCGTCCGAACCCCCTCCAGTATTAAGTTGCAAGCAACAAACAACTGCTTTAAGCAAAGTGTTTAAGGTAAACAATCCACTTGTTCTATGAACAAGAGACCGTTGGTTTCTTCCTAGTGGCAACAACACATCTACAACCGAAGAGATTTCTGTCACTTCCCTTGGAAACTAGAGGCATGAACCCACTATTGAGCATAAATACCCCCTCTTGGAGTCACTAGCAACTACTTGGCCAAGATAGATACTAACAATGGAGAGCATGCAAGATCACAAACAACACAGACATGATAGAATCAAATAGATAAAACCATTAATCAATCTGACATAGTAATCTCAATATCCATCGGATCCTCGCAAACACAACATGCATGATTACAAATAGATTAGATCTTGATCATGAACGGAGCTCACAAGATCTATACATGAAAGCCCAAGGAGGATATACAACCATCTAGCTACTACATGGACCCGTAGTCCAAGGTGGAACTACTCACGCTTTATATTGGAGGATGGCATAATGAAGAGGAAGGCCTCTGGGACGATCTCCCCTCTGGCAGGGTGCCGGGAAGAACTTCAGACCCCCCGATCTAGGGACGATGGTGGTGGCGGCTATAGACGGTTTCGTGGAGTTTTGATCGGGTGCCTAGGGTGTTTGCATCGGGGGCTTCTTATAGGCGAAGAGGCGAGGCTGGGAGGCAGACGGAGGGCCCACACCCTACCCAGGCACATGGTGGGCCCACCCGCACCTAGGGGGATGTGGCGGCCCTGGATCCCCTCTCCGTCTCTCCTCTAGACTTCATGATGCCCATGGTAAAATATTGACATTGGCTTTTGTCCCGTCCAGTTCCCGGAATATTGATTTTCTGCCTTTCTGGAACCAAAAATAGAAGAAAACAGGCAACTCGCACTGTGGCAACTTTGAAAGGATACTGATGTCGCCTATAGGGGGGGTGAATAGGCGATTAAAACTTTTCCGAGAGTGGATCGACAAAGGTGGAATTAAACTAGTGTTTACTTTGTCAAGCACAACCTAGAACAACTAGGGTTCACCTATGTGCACCAACAACTTATGCTAAGCAATACACGTAACAATGTGATAGCAAGATATAGATTACTTCAAGCACGAAGGCTATCACAATGTAAAGTGCATAAGTAAAGAGCTCGGGTATAGAGATAACCGAGGCACGCGGGGATGACGATATTTTACCGAGTTCCTCCCAACATGGAGTACGTCTCGTTTGGAGAGGGGGTGGTATCTAACCACCTATGCCACAAAAGGCCTCCCTTATTCTTCGGTGAATCTCACCCCAACGGGATCGATCCACGCTTCCACTATCGGTGCACTTGTCGGTGGCAACTGGAACCTCTCACAAGGTTGGGGCACTTCTCCACAACTTAATTGGAGGCTCCCAACAAACGCCACCAAGGCCACAAAACCGTCTAGGATTCCAAGAGCCCAAGAGGGATAAGCTTCAACGAATATCACGAACCAAATCCTCCGAGGAGAAATCAAACCTATGCACCATGCAAATGGCAAGAACACCACAAAGGTGCTCCAATCCCTCACTCTCAAGTTCCAACAAAGCTACTAAAGCTATTGGGGGAACAAGAGAGGAGGAATCAAAGAGGGACACAAAATCCCCCAAAATCTAGATCCCCAAAGATGCACTCACAAAGAGATGAATCGGTTAGGTCAAAATGTGGATCTAGATCTCCTCTCTCTTCCACTCAAATATGGGCAAGAATCAACGGAGGGGAAGATATTAATCAAGCTTCAAAACTAGAGAAAGTGTGGACAAAGCTTAGACTAATAGAGGAGTAAGAAGTAGTCAAAACACAAAACGGGCAAAGCTATATATAGGGCTAGACTAAATCTGCCCATTGGGGCGTTTTTCAGAACGGGCCGGTAGTACCATAAATTTGGGTACTCATTGTCCAAGGACAAGAAATATTGGGAATAATTTTCCCAAGGTATCTTGCATGGATATCCAAGATAATAATCACAACAAGAAGCATATAACAAAATATAAGAATTAAGCATGATACTTCGAACAAGATTCTTGATAGCTTCCAATAGTCACACAATCACTAGTGATTAGAGTAACTTGAAGCAAATGGTTTCCATGATGATATAGAGATCTAAATATGAGGAAACACATACCAAGAAACACTCTCATATACAAGATCCAAAATATGATCAACAAAGGCATTCAAGCAAATTGGAACTTATATGAGCAAATGTGTCACACAGGCGCTAGATAATTATCAATATAAATTCTAAGTGACACAACCTCGAATATTCACATTTTCTAGGATTGTAATATGCACTAAGCATAAGACTCCCCCATAATGTGATAATCCATTAATTTCTCACAAGGGACAAATAAGATATCAAATATAATCAAGAAAGGCTCAAACATAAGAAACACACATACATGGTGTGCCACCTAATCATACACGAATATGATTGATAACTCAAGATAATTAAGTGGAAAGCACAACATGTACAAACGCATGGAAGATACAAGACCAACACATGCACAAGGGGGCGAGTAACTTTCAATGTAAAGAGTTTAGCATATGTTACCGCAAGGAGGAACATTGGAAATATAATATAATCATGATAATCCAAATGGCTTGGCTGGACAATAATAATTGATGAAGATCCCTCAATTCTTCATAATGAAACCAAGTCTCCAATGCCCTCCAACAATACCTATTGATCAAGTTTTGGCTTGTTGGTCCCCAACCAATTTTGGTCCTAAGAGGTTAGTCACAAATAGTATTGGCAACCCAAATGGTTCTTTTATTGAACCCACATTGAGCACCAACAAATTTAGCAAACACATTGCCAACCTCATCCTTACAAAGAGAATAAACATCATCAATAATGATAGGGTTGGATGAGGAGATACCGATAGTGCATGAGGAAGAAATATGCCCCTTCTCATGGCATATGTAGCAAGTTCTACTCTTGCCATCTTTCTTCTTAGGTGAAGCCACAACTCGAGGAAGAGCTCGAGTAGTTCTCTTAGGAAGAGGCCCATTAATGACTTGAGGTGGAGCTTGAGGCCACTTCCCTTGTTGCTTCACAATAAGAGGCTTTTTCTTCAATGGGCAAGATCTAACATGGTGCCCTTCTTCCTTGCACTTGAAGCAAACAATGTTGGCCAGATTCTTGACTTGATCTTGGCCATTCTTCTTGTTGTCCTTGTGCTTCAACTTGATAGTGGACTTGTTCTTGACAATGGACTTGAATCCAAGCCCACGTTTGTCATTGGGGGATTTTTGCACACTCAAGATTTTGTTGAGTGCGACCTACCCTTGATGACCCTTTTTCAAGTCATTCTTCAAAGAAGTGACTTAACCCTTGAGCTCTTTGATTTCCTCTACATGGTTAGTTTCAACAAAAGTACTAGAGGAAGTAGATGCTACATTGTTAGAGCAATAAGGCATGGAATGTAATTCATCACGAGATATAGCATGGTTGTGAGAGGATGAATTACAAGGACTAGCACATGGCAAGATAACATTTTGAGTAGATATAGTGCTAATGTCCACATGAGGCCCACTAGATGTTACCTTTGACAAAATGGCCTCATGAGCCAACTTTAGCCTACTATGGGAGACTAAAAATCCTCATGCGAGCTTGAGATCTTAACATGACCTTCCTCTAATTTCCCATAGTTGCTAGTTAGCAAAGCAAGTTGAGACTTTAGCTCAACATTATCCTTCAAAATAGATGCTTCACAAGAAATAGAGTTAGTAGCACAAGCATCATCATTATTAGCAAGAGGTGAGTGTAACTTTGAAAGCTCTTTTGAGTAAGAGGCTTTAAGTTGCTCATGTGACTCGGTGAGTTTGATGAGCTCCCTCTTAACGACCTGAGAGCCATTTTTGAGATGCTTAAAATCCTCAACAAGTTTAGCATAGG
This sequence comes from Avena insularis, assembly GCA_023614405.1. Classification (NCBI taxonomy): domain Eukaryota; kingdom Viridiplantae; phylum Streptophyta; class Magnoliopsida; order Poales; family Poaceae; genus Avena; species Avena insularis. The sequence goes on along the minus strand of CM042685.1, from coordinate 214,538,721 downwards.
CAACTTCAAGTTCATCATTTTTAATCTTGAAGGAGTTTGCCACCGCAAGTTCTCTATCATGGTATTCCTTTATTCTAGATAATTCTAGAGTCAAGGTCTCCTCAAGAGATTCTTTGGTGGTTTGTTCTTCTTCAAGGGAGTCCTTTAGTTGAACAATTTCATTAGCATAATTACGCTCACGCGCAAATTGTACATCAATTAAGTATTCTTGATCCTCAATAAGATCATTGCCTTCTATAGTATAATTCAAGATTTCAATAAAGTTGGAGGAAGAAATTTTCTTTTTGAAGAGAGTGCTATAGACAACCTCTACCATTTTCTTAATAGAGGTAATATCATACTTACCTCGATAATCATCATTATCCTTCTCAACCTCATCATCATCATGAGATACAATGGGATCCAGAGAGGTTACCTTTTTTTTCCTTAGCCATAAGGCATAGGTGGGTACCGGAAGAAGGGGATGATGATATTGCATTTGTGGCTTCATTCAAAACCATGTCTTCGCCCATAGAATCTTCAGTTTCCTCTACATGGTTAGCAACACAAGCACTAGAGGAAATATAAGCATTTTTATCATGGCAACAAGAAAACACAAGCATATAATCATGAGATTTATTCAAGTCATTTCTACATGATATGCAAGGACTATTAACACAAGCATGTAAGAAGTTTGTAGTGCTAGAAGTGTTAAAGTCCAAAGATAGATCATTGCAACTAGATAGAGACGAGGGATTATAAATAGTAAGCACACTATCCAAATTGCAATTTCTATCACCACTCACCATATCATTACCTTGTGAAAAGTCACATGTTGGTGAAGTGGTAGAGGATGAGAACTCATCTCGACCAGAAGTGGAAGCAACACAATCATCCTCAATAATGTTTGACACAACATGCAAGGTTCCCAACCTTTAATAAGGTAGAGATCCCTATGTTTACAATGCTAGTCCTTGGATCAATAGCTAGCATCCACAGATAAGATGTAATATCAAGAAACAAAGGTCATAATACAACTTTACAACCAGGAATAAAATAATTTATTACATCTTACATAGCTCATTTGGCTATCTTATTACAATGCAGCAAAATATAACAATAGCATGGGGTCCTTCATCTTCAAAGTGCCACAGGCAGACATGTTGGTTGTAGACTTGTAATCCTAATCATTAAACTTCACTAATATCAAACAAACCTGCAACATAACAAGTTACAGCCACAAGGGTCAATACATTTGAATTGTATTGGCAAGTGATACTATGGTAGTATAGTGGAGTCTATCATCTATATGCATTTGGCTAGGTGGAGCTTAGGCTTGCTTTGCTCAAAATAGATTTTCCTTATCATTTGAAAACACTAAGTTTTTGTTTGACAAAATCACCCAAGGCATCTCCCAATAGAAATTGGTGATCCTTCAACCCTTGTTCAACCACAAGTTTTTAACATAGAAATTTGGATGATGAGATTCTTTATAGCTTCCATGTCTTGATGCTCAAATTGTCCTTTACCAGGGACATGGCTAAGTACTTAGATTTTACACTCTGCAGAGGTGGTGCACTTTCCCCACAAGACTTGGTTTCACCAAGACAGGATCTTTCAGAAGCCTTCCCTTAGACCAGAATGGACGCGTTCCAACCTATCAAACCCCTACCACCAACTTTCCATTTGGCTAAGTTATTGCAACCTATATGATCCAGGCAGAGCCCATAATGCCAAGTGGCTGCACTTGAAGCTTCTCAACATTTGACATCTCAAATCTCTTTGTTCCTGGGTGGCCATCCACAAGTGAGACACCAAGTTTTCCCCAGCATACTGGACTTGGTGATACCCAAGTTTCCCCCAGCATACTGGACTTGCATGACCACTCAACACAAACCATTCCTTCCATTCCACCCAGGTGATTCATTCACTTAGTTGTTTTATTAAACAAAACACAAGTCCACAGACTTAGAAATATTCCATAGCATGAATATATATTCCACCCTTGTTTTCTACTAGCTAAGCTAAGCATGATAGTAGTAGGAATATTAACTTAGGAAAATTCTACTAAGGTTTCATCTACTAGGATTTCCCATGGCATAGTTTATACTTAGCAAAAATTCCATGCAAGTCCTACTTTAGAAGTATCACTAATGCATAGTGAAAATAATGGGACAAAAGTATGAAGCATCACTTGCCTTTTTGGTAGAGAATATAGGTTCACTCCTTGTACTTGCAATACTCACACTCTTCAAATCACTATAATTCAATCAAGCAAGGCACAATTACAATCTACCATTCAAGCAAAACATCACATAAAATGATAGAAACAAAACAATACATGCAAGCATGCTAAAGATTGTTTTATTTGTAAAAGTGGTTTCTAGTAGATTATAAACATTTGAAAACACCTAATGGTCATTTTATAAAGTGGCAAAATCATTTGCAAAAGAGTTCACTTTATAAACCATTTTTAAACCAAGTCATTATTTTTTTGTGGTTGAAAATGTCTTTATCAAAGTAATAGTTTTATAGGGTTCACCAAATACATTTTCAAATCATAAAACTTGGTGTTTGGGGTCAGAGAGTTTATTCAAAAACATTTTCCAAAGGTTTTCCTCCAAAACCATTTTTAATAATTAAACCATATTTTTATTTGACTAGAAATGGTTTAAATCCAAGATTCATTCTTTTGCTTCACCAAATACATTTTTGAAACCACCAATTGATTTCTAGTGTCAGTAGGTTCAAAACAAACCATTTTACAAAGATTTTATCCCCAAAATCATTTTAGAACAATTTTTATATTCTAAACATGCATACACAAGTTTCTGTAAAAACAAACAATTTAGCAGAAGCTTTTTACTAAAAAAAAGTGCATGGTTGGATAGGGCTTGTCTTGCTGATTCCATTGATATAAAATTTGCAAAATTTGGGCATGTGGTTTGAAAGTTATGAATTTTGCAAATTGGAACAACACATAGATCATTTCTGGTTTTAATCAAACAGTCAGGGCCACGTGGCGCTTTCCTATTCGTCTGTACCGTTTCGCTCGGATCGGCAGATGCGAGCCGTTAGATTTAAGTTGCATCGCATGGCACAAATTGCTACTTACCCCGTCGCTTAGTTTCTATCCTAGCCATTGGATCGTAATCGCACGGCGCACAGCACGCTTGCCAGAGATAGGCGGCACTGGCGGCGGCTGGTGGCGGTAGAGCGGTCAGACGGTGGTGGTGTCGACGCTACAGGAAGCAAGGGAGGAAGGGGAGATGCTCACCGAGTTCGCTATGGCGTGGGGAAGCTCAAGGCGGTCCTTGCTGGCGAAGGGGCGTACGAGGATGACCTTAATCGCTCACCGGAGTTGAGCTGCGCCTCGGGCTCGCTCAGATGTCGACGGGGGCGAGGCTACGTAGCGCGCTAGGACACGGAACAAGCGGTGTTAGATGCGGGCGAGTACACTGGTCACAGGCGTATCATAGAAAGGACAAGGGGTGGCCAGATTCTTACCAGAGGCTTCGCCGGAGAGAAAGCAGACGGTGGCGGCGGTGGTCGTCATCGTTGCCAACGCTGGGGGGCACGCGCAAGCGAGATGAAGCTACGGGGAGGTTTGCCAGGGGGTGGGGAGCAAGTGAGCGTGGTCGAGGGGCAAGGGGCGGAGGAGGCTGGCCGGAATTGCCGCGGTTGTTCACCGGAGACCGTGGTGGTGTAAGCGGAAATGGGGACGACCTGGGGGCGCTCTTGCAGTGATTTCTGAGGGGAAACAGAGAGGAGGCAAGGGCGTTTAAGATAGCATGGTCGAGGGGGAGAATTGATCGCGCATTCAAATGAATTTACGCCCCGAAACAATCGGCAAAAAACGGTCGCGAGGTGAGGGGAGAAGAAGTCGCGGCTAGGAAGAAGCTTGCGTGGCGGTGGGGTTCGTTGTCAGCGTGAGGGAGAGAGGGGGAGTGGGTCCAGGCGGTCAGTGAAACTGCGGGTTCTTTCTTTGGTGCGAAACGTTTTCTCGCGGGGAGAGAGTGAGTGGGCTGATGCTGGGCTTAGTGGGCTGCCAGATGGGTTAGGTCTGTTTTATATTTTTTTTGTTCCTGTTTCTTTTTCTTTTTCCATTTCTAGTTTCTGTTTTGATTTTGTTTTATTAATTCAAACACCAATTTGATTTCAAACCTCAACCAAAATTTGTGTAGGTTTAAATATTGATTAGTAATATAATCTGAAGTCAATTTTGGAATAAATTTTTTATTCTTTTTGGGGTCTTTTAATTATTCAAATAGGCCCTTGTTTTTAATCAAATAAGATTTAATAATATTTTCAAACACCACTTAAGTTTCTAAATTCTTCCAAATCTTTTTCAGTAAGTTTTATTTACTTAATAGGGTGTCAAAATATTCACCTAGGATCATTTGGAATAAATTTAATATGATTCATAAATCATTTGAATTGGGTATTTGTTTCATTTCCAATGATATTAATTAAAGTTTTAATTCCATTATTTTTATTTAGAAGTTTCCTTTGATCTTATTATTTAAGTTATTTAAACAACTTTTAATCCACTTGGGTAAATTCCAAATATCTTTTCCCAAGATTTAATTAACCATTTCTAATAGGGATTTTGTCTTTATTCAAATGGAAATGAAATTTGGTTAATGCCATTTTATTTTATTTTGGAAATTCTTTATCCTTCTATTTTATTTGGATTTGGATTATAATCATTCCACTTGTTTATGGGCTAGGCCAAGATTTGATTTGGTCTTTAAATATTACTTATTTAATATTTCTTTCTTCGTCTTATAAAATCCATATCTTTTTATTTAGAGATCCAAACTTGGTGATTCCAATTTGTGAAATCTTATTTAATTCTTGTTTATCCTTTTTAAATCCCTTTGGATCATTTGCAAATGTTTGTTTACAAACTTTTATATGGATCAAATCCACAGGCTTGGAGATAATTTGGAAATGTTTTTCTTCCACTAGGGTTTTAGGGTTTGGATTTATTTTCCAAGTGTTTAATTTCAAGATACATTCATTGAGGAATGCATTTATCTTGATTTGGATTTTGTTGGATTCAAACTTTTAATTAAAGTTTGTTCAAGATGGGATTTTTAAGTTTCTATTTAGAAACAAAAGTTTCTTTTCACCCTGATTTTCAACAAAAATTTTATTTTGTTTATTTATTTTTCACATTACAAGATTTGGAAAATCTTGGGATGTGACAGGCTACCACCCTTAAAATAAATATCGTCCCGAGATTTGGGGAGGCTAGGGTTACAAGTTGGCTCAAAAGCAACTAGGGTACTACCACCCTTAAAATTTTTTCAACTAGATTACTTCTTGGCTTGCTTGGAATATTGGGGAAACCTCTCTGGGCAAACATCTGCATAGCGTGGTTTGTTTCCACACTTGAAACATGTGACAAGGCTGAGATCCTTCATAGGCTTTATCTTGTGCTTCATCTTTTCTGGACAGTTGCTTGCATAATGTCCTTGGTTACCACAATTGTAACATGTGATAAGGTTGAGTTCTTCACGTATCTTCTGTGGACAAGTTGACACATAATGGCCTAGCTCTTTGCAGTTGTTGCACCATACTTGGCTAATCTCCTTATACTTCTTCTTCTTGGGTTTCTCCAAAGCTAGGAGTGCTTCTAGTTCATGTTCTTCATATGTTATCTTAAAGGTAGGAACAGTTCCTGGTCTCCTTGACCTTTTCCTTGGATAATACATATGTCTCCTCTTTGGTCCTTTAAATTGAGTCATATTGCATGGAGGTGCAAGCTGAGATTTTCCTTTGTCTTCATCCTTCTTGGTAGACTTTCTCATGGTAGTCTGCAATCAATTGTTGCACTCCACCTTGTTTCCTTTGTTGAACTACGGAATAGATGGGGCATTGAATAGGGACATGATTATTTCCTTCACATAGGAAACAAGTAGCTTGAGATGTGGGGCAGTGGTCAATTGGATGTTTCTCTTCACAATTGGGGCATTGATCTTCATGCTCCTTGGAAGTGTGATCCTTGTCTCCACAAATATTGCAAGCTTGAGTTCCTTCTAAAATATCATCCTTGACATCCTTGTTGTCACAAACTCCTTGGGAAGAGTTGTCTCCCATGTTGATCATTTGATTTGTCACCTTATGCAACAATTGGGTTTCGGTTTCCAAAAACCTTTGCATGGTTGGATCTACCTCACTGGTGTTAGCTAAAAATTGAGCTGTCACTTGGTTCAACTGGGTTTGGGTTACTATGAGTTCTCTCATGTTGTCCTCTTGGTTGTTGTTGTCATCAATCTTGATGTTGGAGTCTCTTGGAGTAGTCATCTGTTTGGGTTGGATTGGGATTAGAATAGGCAAGATATCTCTTAGGAAATAATTCTAATTACACACATCACAATTCACACAACCAATGTGCAAGCAATCACAAACAAACATTCCACTCAAACAACAAGGTTCAAGCACACTTTTAGGAAACAAAATATTTTTGTTACACCACATAAGTTGGTGAATTTAATTTGAACTAAACATGGTGGTCCAACTATATGGTTAACTTGAAATCATTCCTTCTTTCTTAGTTGATTCTTCATGAATAAGAAGTTTGTATCCTTAGAGAATTTCTTGCATCTTGGTCTCAAAACTTCAAGGTGATGATGGTTTCTTCTAAGTTGTGTTTCCTTAGTCTTCAAGTCTTGAGTAATATTTCTTGTCTCACTTGTAGTCCTTAGTGATATCCAAGGTTGAAGTCCTTGTTGAGAATAAGGTTGAAATCACTTGAAGATGTTGAAGTCATTAGAGTTGATGAAGTCCTTTGCACATGATGAAGTCTTTGGCCATGGGGTAGGCTTTATCCATCAAGTTGAAATAGAAGAGATGTAGAATCAAAACCAAAAATAGTTGAGGAAAGAGTTTACAACATTGTTTGCAAATAGGTTTTGGAACAAATACAACTCCTATTTTTCTAAGGGGTTTTGTCCAATCTTAGGTTTACAAATCTACAGGCAACACAATGCTCTGATACCATCTGTAAGGTTCCCAACCTTTAATAAGGTAGAGATCCCTGTGTTTACAATGCTAGTCCCTGGATCAATAGCTACCATCCACAGATAAGATGTAATATCAAGAAACAAAGGTCATAATACAACTTTACAACCAGGAATAAAATAATTTATTACATCTTACATAGCTCATTTGGCTATCTTATTACAATGCAGCAGAATATAACAATAGCATGGGGTCCGTCATCTTCAAAGTGCCACAGGCAGACATGTTGGTTGTAGACTTGTAATCCTAATCATTAAACTTCACTAATATCAAACAAACCTGCAACATAACAAGTTACAGCCACAAGGGTCAATACATTTGAATTGTATTGGCAAGTGATACTATGGTAGTATAGTGGAGTCTATCATCTATATGCATTTGGCTAGGTGGAGCTTAGGCTTGCTTTGCTCAAAATAGATTTTCCTTATCATTTGAAAACACTAAGTTTTTGTTTGACAAAATCACCCAAGGCATCTCCCAATAGAAATTGGTGATCCTTCAACCCTTGTTCAACCACAAGTTTTTAACATAGAAATTTGGATGATGAGATTCTTGATAGCTTCCATGTCTTGATGCTCAAATTGTCCTTTACCAGGGACATGGCTAAGTACTTAGATTTACACTCTGCAGAGGTGGTGCACTTCCCCACAAGACTTGGTTTCACCAAGACAGGATCTTTTAGAAGCCTTCCCTTAGACCAGAATGGTCGCGTTCCAACCTATCAAACCCCTACCACCAACTTTCCATTTGGCTAAGTTATTGCAACCTATATGATCCAGACAGAGCTCATAATGCCAAGTGGCTACACTTGAAGCTTCTCAACATTTGACATCTCAAATCTCTTTGTTCCTGGGTGGCCATCCACAAGTGAGACACCAAGTTTTCCCCAGCATACTGGACTTGGTGATACCCAAGTTTTCCCCAGCATACTGGACTTGCATGACCACTCAACACAAACCATTCCTTCCATTCCACCCAGGTGATACCCAAGTAAGGGGCCAATGGATGCTAGAGGGATCTGGGGAGGAAAGATGCAGTTAATTCTACACACAAAAGACTAAAGTAAAGATCTTTATTTCTCCTTCTTGGAGCTACAAGTGCTCCTTGAGCTGTATACAAGGAGAAAGGAAGAACTTTACCAGCCTAACGGTACTAAAATGAGCCGATCCCTTCCTCAGGGTCCAAGCCTCCCCTTATAAAGGAGAGCCTTGGGTTCCTTTAGGGCTGACGGGGCAAGCATATTATGCTTGTCCCAAAATAGTAGTTCGGCGGCCTCCTTTCCCTGTCGCCCTTCTAACGACGGCAAGGCTCCAGAGGGCCCCTCTTGCGTGCCTCGGGCTTCAGGACTGTCACCTCCGTGACCTCCTTCTGCCCCTCTGACGATCTGCGCCTTTGTCCCTTGTGCTTGGCTCCGCTCAGATTCTTCCTAGCCTGCAGCTAGAGTTTGACTTTAGGTTTCTCCTTCTCCTGCAAGCTTCGTATCATTCAGCCCTTCCTCGCGTAACTTGGCTCGTCCTTTACCTGTATTAAGATTACTCAGGCTAACCCGACCGACTTACGTAGTATCTCGGCCGGGTAATGCCTTGCCATTATCATAAGGGTCCTGCCCTTCCCTGTCTTGGCCGACCTCTCCAGGATTCGGCCGACTCAGACAGTAACTCGGAAACTAGACGGGCAACTTCCTTTCGTCTTTCCCCGTCTTTACCCTACCCGAGGTCATCTCCCCAACATTAGTCCCCGAAGCTGGTATGGCCCCGCCAATAACTTCGGCCGGGTCGTATCAGTTTCATGAGATTTCTTTTGCCTCGTTTCCGAGTTATCTCGTTCGAGGTATCATCGTATCTTCCCGCGTACGCATCATCCTACGTGTCTTACTCATCATTGTTTCTCTAGTTTTTTGTTCCTCTACAGTATTTATTGTCGCTCTCGCCATCGCCTTTGTCGCGTCCGGGCTCTGACGCCTCGTGTGCCGTTTCCATCGGGGATCGTGGCTTTCTGTCCCACCGTGCGGTCGCTGGTGCGGTTCCACTCATCGTCGTGCGTTGGTGCTACGTACACGATCTACATGGTCAACCACCACACCCACGATCCCATTACCTTGCGGGTAGCGCGGTTATAAAGAGGGGCGCGACGCTGGGGGATTCACTTCCCCCTTTCGCTCACCCCCACCCTTCTTATTCCTCTCGCCTCTGCGCCTGCTCGCACTTCCTGAAGGGAATATGCCCGAGAGGCAATAATAAAGTGGTTATTATCGTATTCCTTATTTATGATAAATGTTTATTTTACATGCTATAATTGTATTAATACGGAAATTTAATACATGTGTGTTTCATAAACAAAAAGGAAGTTCCTAGTTATGCCTCTCTTATAAACTAGCTCGTTGATTAACAAGATGATCAAAGGTTCCCTGATCATGGACATTGGATGTTGTTAATAACGAGGTCACAACATTAGTGTAATGGTGTGATGAACATTCATCCGAAGTATAGCATTACGATCAAATTCATTAAGTTTATATTGCTATAAGAACTTACGAAGTGATCCTAATCCTTAGACCATGAGATCATGTCAATCACTAACACCAGAAGAGTTTCTTGATAACATCAAACGTCACACCATAACAGGGTGATTATAAAGATGGATTCAGAACTACTAAAGTGTTATGTTGAGGCCCATGGATCGAGAGTGGAATTTGTTCATCCCGATGACGGATAGATATGCTCTGGGCCCTCTCGGTGATATCACATTGATTAGCTTGCAAGCAAGTGATTTGATCACTAGAATGTTATATCACGGGAACGAGAAAATAGTGCATGTCAGTAACGAGATCAAACTAGGTATGGAGATACCGATGATCGAATCTCGGACATGTAATATATCGTGAAACAAAGGGATTAATATACTAGCGTAAAATGTTCCGACGATCACAAGAAAGTCATCGTTGAATGTGTGGGAGTCAGTATGGGTCTCCATATCCCGCTTCTGATTATTGATCCGAGAGGGGTCTCGATCATGTCTGCATTATTCACGAACCGTAGGGTGACACACTTAAGAGACACCGACATCCAATTGGAGCAAAAGTTTCATGCCGAAAAGAATAACAAGCGCAGGAATTTATTTCACTAGATACCAAACGGTTTCGGGTGAAATTGCAGAAAGTGTTTCTGCATGTGAAATGAAATACTAGCAAGGGGTTATATGTGAATGTTTTTCATTAAAGTAATTGACAAAATTCTGAATAAATAAAAGGAGTTTTATTTAATGAGAGCTTGCATTAAATTTGGTGGAAATTTAATGGGAATTTGAGTGGGTTTTTGAGTGGAGGGAATTGAAAGGCATTTGAGTGAGTGGAGTGTCCACCCACATGAATGTGGAAGAGGTGGGGGCAGCCCCATGGCTGGGCGCATGGCCCCTTGGGTGCCCCCTCTCCTATAAAAGGAGCCCCTCCTCTCTCTCACTCACACCTCCTCGTGAAGGATCTCTCTCCTCTAGAATTTATTCCCCATGGTCTCGGACTAGAGATACATGTTCGGTGGCTTTTCGGCAAGAAAGAGTTGTGCTTCCTGCATCGCTGGAGCGAGGAGGCGGAGGTTGCTCGGTGCCTCGAACGTGTAAAGCGAGCACGGATGCGCTGCTGTTTTGCGGCGCTAGGACTTCCTCTCGATCTTGAGATCGGCAAGAGATCGTCTACATCAACCACGAGTTTGGACTCGTTAAGCTTTTGTCGGTATTCAAGGGTATGTTCTCTATGGATATACATCCGCCCGTTGTTTGTATCTAGTAGATAGATCTTGGTACATAGTTGTTCCCATCATAGGAAATTTTTTGTTTTCTATGCTGCGAACCCTACAGTGGTATCAGAGCCGGATCTATGCGTAGATACTTTGCACGGGTAGTACACATATGAGTATGTGGGCGATGATGATCATTTTATTGCTTCTTAGTTGTACTTTGGATATTGGTGGCATAGTGGGATGAAGTGGCCCGGACAAACTTTACATGTCCTCGCACATGAGACCTGTTCCACGCTTGACATGCAACTAGTTTTGCATAAGTGGCTAGCGGGTGTCTGTCTCTCCTACTATAGTCAATATCTAATTTGCAACGAGTTGTCAACAATTTGGTTATCCTCGTTGTGGTTCATGTTCGTAGGTAAGAACGGTTCTATCTTCGAAAGCCCTAAGCCACGTAAAACTTGCCATGGATAAATTAGAGGCGTCTAGTTTAGATTGTTGCTGGGCTAGTGTTATGGTATGGTGATGTTGTAAGTAGAAGTATGAGATGATACTATTACAACACACATAGCGTGTAAGTTCCATAGACCTTGGACTTACACATATAGGTATGATAGTGATCATACCATGGTGCACATAATAGAGATCATATGCGGAAACCATATCATTCCACTAATAAACATGTGATGTTTGATAGCATCTTATATTGCTTTTTTGGCGTTTTATTAGCATAATAAGATGATCCCTCATTTAAATATCAAGATAAGAATGTGTTCTTCCTTTAGTATGCACCGATTATGTTCTCGTCACTCCAAGACATCACGTGATGTTCGGGTGTTTTTGGATCCACGACCATATTTCGGGTGTAAGACAGTTACACACGCGAATACTAAGGTTCTTACTTGGCGAGCCTAGCATGTATGCATATGGCCTAACACGGACCGAAAGGTTAAGCATGAGTCATATAGTAGATATGATGCCCATTTGATGCTCGCCTTTGAAGCTACACCGACTCACGTGATGATCGGACTTGGTGTAGTGGATTTGGTTCATGTAATCAGCAAAAAGACACGAGGGATGTCGTTTTTGAGTGGGAGTTCATTTCTAATTTGGATTAGTAAAACTCAATTTATCATAAATTAAATCAAAGTGAATTTGCATAATTTGTTGTAGTTATTGGCATTCGTTCACCACCTTATGCATAGTTGTAATTGAGATAATAGAACTATAGAATTCTGGATATATACTTTACGAACCGGTATCGTATTGTGTTGAGTGTCAATCTAAAGTTTAAAGTCCTATTGCAAACTTTCAGCAAACTCTATTTACTCCGTGAAATTTAATAGTTAGTATTAAATCGAGAGTAACAATTCCAGTGTTAGTATCTTAAGTATCATGTTTGCCTCCATGATTCTTGATTGTTTTAATATCAAGTTTATCTAGGATCTGAAAGAATTGTTTCAGAAACCATCATGTGTGGCAGATATAACGATATCTGAAACAATGTTTTGGTTGCAATATGATAGAGTATAATATATGTTCTCATATTGGATGAGAATTTACGAAGGTTGGAGATGCTAGACATCCTAATCATCCAAAAGGGTTTTGGAAAGTAACGTTATACTCACAATTTGCCTTTATAAGCTACAATAGCTTGATCATGAAAGTCGTCATGATAAGGACGAATAGAAGATGTATGTAAAGTGTTTACTACACTAAAAGATTACTAAAGAATGGATTTTGAAAGAATACCGATCATTTTGATGATGGTGATCTACTCAAAAGTGCAAGTCCAAAGGTATTATTATTTGAATATACACGCTTTGGACTATGTGTCATGTATATGGCGCCACTGTTGATGTTGATAGATTCTTTTAAAAAGGAAAAGGAAATGCTGAAAGAGAATCTATAAAATATATTTGGCAGAAAATAAAAGATTGGAAATATCCAATTTAGGTATATAAATGATATACATGTTATGGTTGTATTCTTTGCTTGTTAAACAATGTGGTTCTTGGGTATTGGATACCGAATTGGTTGGTATGAAATTTCATACGGAACAACGCAATTCATGAACCACAATGGCCTAAGTAACTAGCAAGATAATATGTGATGATGTTCATCGAAAACAAACAAACCGTTGTTTGTATTTCTCGTTGACATCAAAGCTTGACTTCAAGATTTGTTTTAATAATTGTTATTTGAATCAGGTATTATGAGAACAAAGGTTGTTCTAATAATTACCGTATTCCATATAAGATGGATGATTTACAAATCTAGTTGGAGAAATCACATCCATAAAGCCTAATGCTAAAATGTCGCAAGACAAATGATTGAAAGATCACTTATGAAGTGACATCGCTGTTTAAATTATATTGGAAAGAAAACATGAAGAATCTCCATATTCATGGATTTTTGGAGTCTTTGATTTGATCAAGTGACGCTTGTGAGACTTTCCACATGATAATTAAAAATTCGTTCAAAGGCCAAAGAAGAACGAACAACTAAATTATTGGAATTTATACATATTGATGTATGTATTCCATTATGTGTAGTCGTAAGCGATGGGTTTCAACTTCATATGCTTTCTCCGGAAATTTGAGTGAATATTCACTTAATGAGAAAGAAGTATGAAATATTTGAAAAACGTTTCAAAGACTTTCAAGATGAAGTGGAAAATCATTGTAACAAGAAAATAAATGGTTTATGATTTTATCATAAGGGATTTGTTTGAGTTACAAGTGTAAAAAGAAAATAAATGAATTATGATTTTATCATAAAGGGATTTATTTGAGTTGCAAGTTTAGCAAAACACCTAGATTTACATATCCCGAAACACCATAGGAATATGGAGTGTTTGAGATTTGTAATGAAACCTTGTTTGACATGGTTGGATCAAAGGTGTTATTTATAAAACTGCCATTATGTTTTAAAAAGATTAAAGCTTTAGAGACTACCGCTTTTACACTGAAAAGAGCTCCATCTTGATTCGTTGAAATGACACCATATGAGTTATGGTTTGGGGTAAAACCCAAGTTGTCATTTCTTAAATTTTGGTATGCTAAACATAAGTAAGATGTTTACAACCGAAGTCGGATGAGCATGTCTTTGTAGGTTATTTCGAATAACAATTGGTTATTCCTTCATAACACCAAGGACAAAAGGGTTTGTCGCTTGAAATGTGAAGTTTCTTGGAGAAGGAATTTTTCGTAAAAGTTAAGTGGGAGGACAATAGAACTTTGATAAGGTTAACGAACATTAGCTATATGTGCTGAGTTGCGCAGTGCCGGAAATCGTTCCGAAGGCTGCCATAATGCTCATAGCTTATGTGCCTCAAAGGTTGTGGTCACGGAGATCTAAGTTCCTATTGAACCAAGTAGGTCGGTTAAACAATCAAATGCTAAGATTTGAGAGTAAATCATTATTGTTTGACAATGATGAACCGAATACATACAAAGAAGCGATGATGGGCTGACTCAAATCAAATGGCTTGAAGCCATAAAATCCGTGATAGTTTCATACACGAGAAATCAAGTTTTGAACTTGGAAGACCCTCCGGAAAGGTGTAAAAACCTATCGGTCGTATTTGGATCTATAAATAAACAGACATGGATGTTTCACATCTATGAAATAGTCGACATGTCGTAAAGTATTTTATGACAATGTTCAAGGAGTTGACTATGATAAGATTTGATCTTTCATAGCGATATTTAGTCTGGACGGATTAAAGTAGCAACCACTACATATAATTTGGTATATGGTAGATGAATAAACAAAACAAAGTTCTTCTAAAAGAATGGTTACCTAGGACGTGTACATGACACGGTCCAAAGGGTTCTGTTAAATTCAAAGGATGCTAAAAGGGCATGCAAACTTCAATGGTTGAAGTAAGCATCGCAGAGTTGGAATCTTCACCATAATGAAAAAGGAGTTTTTCATCAAGAGACGATGAAGATGCTTGCATTTGCAAGAAATTAAGTGGGAGCGCTGAGACATATTTCTAATACATTATGTGGATGACATTTTGTTGATTAGAAATGATGTATATTTTATTGACAAAGGTTAAGAATTTCATTTTGATGAAAGACTTAGGCAAAACCCGAATATTTAGCATGAATGTCTATAATGGATAGACTGTGACGCTAATATGGTTGTGCCAAACGTACATATATGAGATATTAAAGGAGTTCAATATAGAAACAACAAGAAACGGTTCTTGTCGCCTGGAAAGGAATTGAATCAAGATTCAAGTGTATCGACACTTGATAAGTGAAACAAGATTCAAGTGCTTTGACACTTGATGAGTGAAATCATGAGAATGTTTTGATCAATCATACCAGGATATGTACACATCCAGATATGTCCTATGCTCTAAGTGTTATGATAATATACCAGAATGAATCATAAAATGATCATTGGACGATAGTAAGGATATTCTTATGATCTTTTGGAAGAACTAAGAATATATTTGTGTAGAGGTGACAAACAATTACAAATAGTTCATTGTAAAGCATTACATTGATACTAGGTTTGTCACAAGATACAAATTAAGTTTATCTCAATTTAAACTATGAGTGGCACAATGAAATGGAAAGGAGTTTTCATGATGTATTTCGATGTATTCCAAAGTTAAGACATTGTGACGAATACTACAACAAAAGGCTAAGTATATGACTGCTATAGTAGCAGCAAAGGAGGGAATTTGTGTCAAGTAGTTTGTTATCAAACTAAGGTGTGGTTCACAACGGGATAACACTAAAGATATATTGTATGACAATAGTATCGACATGTTTTAACCCCAAGGAATTAAAGGTCTCACCGAAAGACCAAATTTATACAATGCCATCTCATTGGAGAATGAGTGATGCGTGAAGACGCAAAGACATGCAAATACACACGGACCTGAAGCGTCAGATCCGTAGATTATGTTAACCACTTGCAATTGCGTATATGGAACACCGGAAAGCCATAGGTGTTCAATACGCAAAGTTTTCAAACTAGATTATTGTCTCTAGTGCAAGTGGGAGACTGAAGGGAATATGCCCGAGAGGCAATAATAAAGTGGTTATTATCATATTCCTTATTTATGATAA
This sequence comes from Avena insularis, assembly GCA_023614405.1. Lineage (NCBI taxonomy): Eukaryota > Viridiplantae > Streptophyta > Magnoliopsida > Poales > Poaceae > Avena > Avena insularis. The sequence goes on along the minus strand of CM042685.1, from coordinate 214,522,886 downwards.
ATGTTTATTTTACATGCTATAATTGTATTAATACGGAAACGTTAATACATGTGTGTTTAATAAACAAAAAGGAAGTTCCGAGTTATGCCTCTCTTATAAACTAGCTCGTTGATTAACAAGATGATCAAAGGTTTCCTGATCATGGACATTGGATGTTGTTAATAACGAGGTCACAACATTAGTGTAATGGTCTGATGAACATTCATCCGAAGTATAGCATTACGATCAAAGTCATGGAGTTTATATTGCTATAAGAACTTACGAAGTGATCCTAATCCTTAGACCATGAGATCATGTCAATCACTAACACCGGAAGAGTTTCTTGATAACATCAAACATCACACCATAACAGGGTGATTATAAAGATGGATTCAGAACTACTAAAGTGTTATGTTGAGGCCCATGGATCGAGAGTGGAATTTGTTCATCCCGATGACGGATAGATATGCTCTGGGCCCTCTCGGTGATATCACATTGATTAGCTTGCAAGCAAGTGATTTGATCACTAGAATGTTATATCACGGGAACAAGAAAAGAGTGCATGTCAGTAACGAGATCAAACTAGGTATGGAGATACCGATGATCGAATCTCGTACATGTAATATATCGTGAAACAAAGGGATTAAGATACTAGCGTAAAATGTTCCGACGATCACAAGAAAGTCATCGTTGAATGTGTGTGAGTCAGTATGGGTCTCCAGATCCCGCTTCTGATTATTGATCCGAGAGGGGTCTCGATCATGTCCGCATTATTCACGAACCGTAGGGTGACACTTAAGACACCGACATCCAATTGGAGCAAAAGTTTCATGCGAAAAGAATAACAAGCGCGGAATTTATTTCACTAGATCTAAAGCGGGTTTTCGGGTGAAATTGCAGAAAGTGTTTCTGCATGTGAAATGAAATACTAGCAAGGGGTTATATGTGAATGTTTTTCATTAAAGTAATTGACAAAATTCTGAATAAATAAAAGGAGTTTTATTTAATGAGAGCTTGCATTAAATTTGGTGGAAATTTAATGGGAATTTGAGTGGGTTTTTGAGTGGAGGGAATTGAAAGGCATTTGAGTGAGTGGAGTGTCCACCCACATGAATGTGGAAGAGGTGGGGGCAGCCCCATGGCTGGGCGCATGGCCCCTTGGGTTCCCCCCCTCTCCCTATAAAAGGAGCCCCCCTCCCTCTCTCTCACTCACACCTCCTCGTGAAGGATCTCTCTCCCCCTCTAGAATTTATTCCCCATGGTCTCGGACTAGCGAGATACATGTTCCCGGTGGCTTTTCGGCAAGAAAGAGTTGTGCTTCTGCTGCATCGCTGGAGCGAGGAGGCGGAGGTTGCTCGGTGCCTCGAACGTGTGTGCGAGCACGGATGCGCTGCTGTTTTGCGGCGCTAGGACTTCCTCTCGATCTTGAGATCGGCAAGAGATCATCTACATCAACCACGAGTTTGGACTCGTTAAGCTTTTGTCGGTCTTCAAGGGTATGTTCTCTACGGATATACATCCGCCCGTTGTTTGTATCTAGTAGATAGATCTTGGTACATAGTTGTTCCCATCGTAGGAAATTTTTTGTTTTCTATGCTGCGAACCCTACACTTCCATTGCCGTGTGTTCGTCTGAGTCCTTGACGACAGGGATCCCGCCGTACTACTCCGTCGCCTTCATCCTCGCTCGCTCGCTCTAGCACCGTCACCGGTGAGTTCGTCCGGTCCTATTGCCTAGCTGTTTCTCTAGAGATCTCTGTTTCTCTTCTGTTATCGCGCGGCAGTTCTTTCTCCGCTCCACCGCCGTTTTTTGGTAGAACCAAGACGAGGCCTTGTAGTTCTAGACTCTCCTCCGCCGCTATTTCTTCCTCCATAGATTTCTCCGGCGACCCCATGTCTAGCTCCGTCAGCGGTGCCCTGATAGAGGATGACGATACTGCCTCTGGGCCCGAGCGAGGCTCGTGGCAGGGCTCCTCCGTCACTCGCCGCGAGATCGAGTGGCTAATCCGGACTCGCAGGATTCCCGCCGAGGTAGCTTGTCGCTTACCCGGCAGCGAGTCCTCTCCAGACCTCAGGGAAGGCGAGTATGTAGTTTTCATGTCGCATTTCGCACGCGGCTTTGGTCTCCCTCTCAGCGACTTTGCTTGGGAGTTTCTTGATTACTTCGGCCTTCAGCCGCATCATCTTCCTGCCAACGCCATTGCCTCTCTCTGCCTACATCTCTGCCTCGGAGGGATACTTTGGCCTATGGCCGTCCGTGCATGTCTGGTCAAAGTTTTTCCAGATTCGCTCCAACGTCGTCCCAGACAAATTTCTGCACCCCTCCGAGAAGTTGCTCACCCAATGTGGAGCAACATCCATCACACCTCAGAGGAAATCCAAATTCCCTCGTGTTGCGGGGCTAGAATCGTGCAAGGAGTGGCACAAGTCCTTCTTTTATGTCAAGAACACGGGGAATGAGAATAATATTCGGCTTCCTGCCTTCTCCATTGGCCCTCCTTCCAAGAAGAATTGGACTTATAATCCGAGGAAGAGTCATGCTTTGGCCGAGGCTTTTGAGATTCGGCTGAAGGAGCTGATCCGCGCCGGGCTACGCGGCGAGGATCTGATGACTACCTTCGTCAGCAGCCGAATCTGCCTGTTCCAGAAACGCACACACAAACTCTGCTATATGAGCAGTCCCCTTGACCCCAACCGAGTCTCGACGGTGGAGCTGGACAACTACCTCATTTTCAAGCGTGTCCGGGCTATTTTTAGAACAGAGATGCCGGAGGATTGGGCTTGGGGACTGAAGCCGTTCACCCGCGAGCGTCCCCCACCCGAAGTAAGTTTGCTCTTTAGTGTTTTGCTTCTTAATTGCATTTGTAACTCTCTTTGCTAATTTTTCTCCTTCTTGTCCTGCAGAGGTTTGATGAGCAGAAGAATGAGGATGCCGAGGTTTTGTCACTCCCGTGGCCTGCGGATCGGAATACTCCGGATAGTGGGGAGCCGGACTCAGAAGAGTTCGTCCCCAAGGCTGATCTTGTGCTCGTGGCAAGACCCCGGCTCACGAGGAGGAAGGTGATTCGGACGAGGTCCAAGTTCTAGAGGTAGTTGCCGCAGTGCCAATTTCTTATGCATTTCCGGCTTCTACTTTCTCAGCTAATCCGGCCGGTCAGGTTCACGACACCGAGCCTCTTGCCTCCTGGCCTCCTGTTACCTCGGGGAAACGTGATGCTCCCGCTGGTGCCTCGGAAACGGCTCCCAAGAAGCGAATGAAGAAGACAGCTCCGAATCCTCCCAGGCACAAGACCATGCCCGGGGTCACAGGGTGAGTTTCTTTTGCTCGTATTTCTTGCTTTTCTCTTTCCGCTTTTTGACTTGACCTTTTTTCTTTGTTTTCGCAGTGCTCCACTTTATGTTAAGACCAGCGGTCCCAGCATGACGAGTCGTACGACTCGGTAGCCGTCCCCTCCGCCTAGTAAAAATACCAAGATTCTGAGTCCTGTTCGCGCTGCATCTCCTCCAGCTCCGAATCAGACGCCACCTCGCCATGATGCGCCTGAGATTCCTCCCGTTGATATCGATTCCACTCGGCTAACAGACATTCCTACCGAACCTGCTGCCTCCTCTGTGAACCCTAATGTCTCCGCTGAGCCTCTTTTGACCCCTACGGTTTCTACATTGACTCCCACTCCGGCCAAGGACGTCAATATCTCGGTGCCCTCTACAACCATGATTCCTCCGGCTCCTAAAGACGCCGCTCCTAGTGCCGAGGTATCAGCTCCTACTGATGCCTCTTCTAAAACAAGAAAGGCTGTCGTCATCAAGGCTTCCTCCTCTCAGAAAGGTCTTGTTGGCTCTTCTCAGCCTAGTATTGCCGATGTCTTGCTGCGCCAAAGGTTTATACCCAAAGCTTCCGTTACCCGGCCTTGACACCCAGCTCGCTCTTCACAAAAGCCCTGCTGCAGCGGTGGCTACACAGCATGTCCGAGGTAAGGTCCTAACTCGCACGGAGAGTGGGAACAGTCTCGGCTCGCTGGTTGAGTATGCCAATAATTGGAATGCTGCCGATCAATTTGAGGGTAATCCAGGCAGCCAGCCGTTTCAACTCTCCGACATCAGCAGCCGCCTGCATCAGGCTGCCAAGATCGTTCTTGAAAGTGACAAGATGAATGAGGTAATTGTTTTTTATGGAGTTTTGATTAGTTCTCCGGATACTATTATATACTCTAGTCCCCGAAGCTTGCAAGCAAATAACTTGTTATTCGTTTCAAAGTTTTATGATGCTTCACTTAGTTCAGTTTTATCTTAGAGTTCGAACCTCCATCCAACTAGATATGTCTTAAATTTTGCTTGATTTGGGTCTATCTGCACTTCGAATATCCAGCCGCCTAGGTCCGAGTTAAGTTTTGCTTGACTCGGATCTGTTTTGGCTTCGAATATCCAGCCACCTAGATCCGGGTTAAGTTTTGCTTGACTCAGACCTATTTTAGATTCGAATATCCAGCCACCTAGATCCGGGTTAAGTTTTGCTTGACTCGGATCTGTTTTAGCTTTGAATATCTAGCCACCTAGATCCGGGTTAAGTTTTGCTTGACTCGGATCTGTTTTAGCTTCGAATATCCAGCGACCTAGATCCGGGTTAAGTTTTGCTTGACTCGGATCTATTTTAGCTTCGAATATCTAGCCACCTAGATCCGGGTTAAGTTTTGCTTGACTCGGATCTGTTTTAGCTTCGAATATCCATTTACTATTTGCTCTATTGCTTAGGTTGCGCATGACCAACGGACCGCCGAATTTCAAAGGCTGCTTTTTGCGCATAGAAAATTGCAAGAAAAGTATGAGAAAGTTATTCCTATGGTGAAAAAAGCTGGTAAGTCGACAAATCTTGTTGTCATCTCTGACGCTCTTATTGTTTTGTACACGAGATGTTGGCTCACTTTGTTGGTAAACAGGGAACATCAATAATCTTAACATCCGTCTTGAGAAGAAAGTCAAGGCCCTGGAAGGTTAGTTACTCTTTTACTTTATATATTCCCCTTTGAAATGTGCGCTAAGTTTCTTTTAAGTCTTTTGGCTTTGGTAAAGCCGAGTGACAAACCTTTGCAGCATCTCACCAAGATTGCACGTCCATGCCTGATGTGATGCTGCATTTTTTAGAACAAAGCGCTACTCACTCGGCACAGCTGAAGGATAAAGATGATGAGATAACTCTCTTGCGTGCCGAGGTGGAGTCCCTTAAGATCTCTCAGAAGTCTGAATTAGAAAAGGTCGACCAGGAGTTCTCCGAGGAGAAAAATCGGCTAGCTCTGCAATTGCAGAAAAATAAAGAGCTCCTCGAGGCTGCCGAACTGAAGACACGTGGGATGAGCGAAGAGATCACTCGCTTTGAGAAGAGCAAGATTGACTGGGCTAAAGATCTTCAGATAATGCTGAGTTATATTCATCGTAAGCTTCTCACCGCGGCCGGGTTATCTTTTTTCCTTTTCTTACTGCTGACTGATGCAATCGTGTTTTGCGCAGACCATTTAAGCTAAGCCCGTGATCTCTAAAGCGGTGATTAGCGCTCGTGTGCGCCGAGGTGTTCCTGCTGATGCGGACTCGGAGTACTCGATGGAAGAATTTTTGGTTGCTGTTGGTGCTGCAGTTGGTCCGATGAAGATTATGGGCAGGGATTTGGTGCAGGAAGCTATCCGAGCTTACCATGTTCTCTGGCCGAATACTTCTGGGACTCCAAATATTGACGAGGTCAAATTGTTGGTGGAAAGATTAATGGCCTCTAAGAAGCAGCTAAGTCTTTGGAGGGAGTCGGCTGGACGAGCTGGTGCTGATATGGCTCTCACTGTCATCATGTCATGGTATGAAGATATTTCTCTTGATATCTTGAGAAATTTGCGCACTGGCTCTCGTTGGGTTGAGGACCCAGACTTTGTCGCTCTCCGGCAAGCTCGTGCCTATCAGCTTGTGGAGTATGCCGACGTGCATAACTGGAATGAAGGTCCAAGCTTCCTTCCTAACCCGGAGGACGAGGTCCAAGTTTAGGATGCCTTGGACGATAACTCTGCTGAACAAGGTGAAGATGACGGTGACTCGGATGCTTCTACTGATTCCAGTTCGAGCTCGGATGGCAGCGGCGATGCGCGATCCTCCTCCAAAGGTACTGGGCATTCCACTACGCAAGCTGACGCTCCTCAACAGCCTCGGGCTTCCTCCAAAGTCGCTCCTGGGTCTGTGGAGGGCGAGGCTACCTTGGCCGAAGTTCCTCCTACTTCGGAGTGCGCAGCTCCTGACCAAACCACTGCCTCTCCAGCTAAAAAACTCTAAGTTACTTCTTGCCCCTGGTATGTCGGGTGTATGATGTATGCCAGACATTTGTCCGTATTTTGTGTGGTGTGAACTTCTTTTGCCGTGTGCCGCTGAGACACATGCGGTTGTAATCGTCGTTACTTTGTTTAAACAGGTCCTGTTCGCCTGAATCCTTGTGTTGGTAGTTCTCAATTTCTTGAGTCTGTAACGTGTATTTGCCTTTGCTTTACCGCAGTTTGACGTTCGCTATTTCCTGACCTTTAATAAGCCTTGCAACTTGACCACTGTAGTTTGGACCGTTAATCTGGGTGTAGACCTCGAAGATCGTATGAGAGTAAAATACTATTACTCTGGGTGTCGAAGTCTGATTACCTATTCTTGTAACGAAGGACAATCCCTTCTTGGAAACAATATAGGACAGTTCCTGAGTCGCTGCTCAGGGTGCCGAAGTGAAATATATAAACCAGATTTGGAGACAATGTCGGACAGTCCCCGAGTCATTTCTCAGGGTGCTGAGGTTTAATACTTAACACAAAATCAAAAATGATGTATGTCAGTCCCCGAGCCCCTGCTCTGGTGCCGAGGTCTAATACATGAGTCAAGCTTAGAAACGATATGGGGCAGTCCCCGAGTCACCGCTCAGGCTGCCGGGGTTTAATACATAAACCAATCTCAAAAAAAAATATAGTGCATTCCCCGAGCCACTGCTCGAGGTGCCGAGGTCCAATACATAACATGAAATTTAAAACAACATATGGCAGTCCCCGAGTCACTGCTCTGGACGCCGAGGTTTAATACATAGTTGGTGCTCCGGCTTGAGGCATCACTTTACAATGTGTCATGGATGACTGCTACGAGTAAAATGGACGAAGTAAAGCTACGTTCCATGGTCTCTTCGATTCTTCGCCGTCTTTGTCTGCCCTGTTCTTTCCTGGTGATTGAGCATCGATTAGGTAATACGCATCATTGTGCAATGCTTTACTTATGATGAATGGTCCTTCCCATGGAGACGACAGCTTGTGCATGCCGGCCATGCGTTGCACCAGCCGGAGAACTAAATCTCCTTCTTTGAACACTCTTGGATTCACCTTCTTGCTGTGATATCGTCGCAAGTCCTGCTGATAGATAGCTGATCTTGATAACGCCAGCTCTCTGGCTTCTTCAAACAGATCGACATCGTCTTGCCGAGCTACCTCATTTACTTCAGCGGTTGTATACTGAGTAACGCTTGGCGAGTCATGTATTATGTCGGCTGGAAGCACAGCTTCTGCCCCATACACTAGAAAAAATGGTGTATAACCTGTTGATCTATTTGGGGTAGTCCTGAGGCTCCATAGTACTGCTGGTAGTTCCTCAATCCAACATCCTGCCAACCTTTGCAGCGGTTCGACGAGTCGTGGTTTTATTTCGGACAATACCAGTCCATTAGACCTTTCCACTTGTGCATTGGATGCTGGGTGAGCCATAGAGGCGACATCTAATCTTATGTGCTTCTCTTGACAGAATCTAGCGAAAGCTCCTTCTGCGAAGTTTGTGCTGTTGTCTGTAATAACACTGTGTGGGTACCTGTATCTTAAGATAATATCCTTGAGGAATTTCACTGTTGTGGGTCCGTCGCATTTCTTTATTGGTTTCACTTCAATCCATTTTGTGAATTTGTCCACCATTACTAATATGTGGGCCATCCCGCCTCGGGCCGGCTTAAATGGTCCCACCATATCTAAGAACCACACAGAAAATGGACAAGTAATTGGTATCGTCTTTAATTAGGACGAAGGCATATGTATTTTGCTGGCATATCTTTGACAACCATTACATTTTTCGACCAGTTCTTTGGATTCTTTCAACGCTATTGGCCAATAAAACCCATGCCTGAACGCTTTGGCCACTAAGGCTCGGGATGAGGCATGATGTCCACATTCTCCTTGATGTATATCTAGGAGGATCTCCTGGCCTTCTGCCGAGCTCACGCATCTTTGTAATACACTTGTGACACTCCTTTTATACAGCTCATTGTTTATGATTGTATAAGCTTTAGCTCTTCTCACTGTCTGTCTTGCCAATATCTCGTTATTCGGCAAAATTGCATATCTAAGGAAAGAGAATATGGGTTGCGCCCATATAGGTGTGATTTTCTCCGGTGTAGTCTCACTATCTATTTCCATATTTTCTGCCGACATAGCTACCTCGGATTTCTCCATACTCATGCTTTCATCAACTGTCTTTATTTTTGGGAATTCCGGGTTATATTGCTTATCAATTTCCATCGGCACATTATCTTCTCTTGATTTTGCCGGAATAAAGATGGATTCGGACTCTGGTGACGGTGTTATTGATGGCTTCCTTAGGTGCTCTAGGGAAATACCTGGGGGAATTGACTGTCTAGTTGATCCGAGTTTTGACAATGTGTCCGCGGTGTCGTTTTTTGCCCGAGGTACATGATGAAATTCACATCCTTCGAAGTATCCACTGAGTTTTTGCACATGAAATCTATACAAAGCCATATTATCATCCAATGCATCCCAACTGCCTGAGACTTGCTGTACTACTAAATCTGAATCTCCATAGCACAAGATTCGGCGTATGCCAATCTCTTTTGCCACTTTCAAGCCATGGACTAGTGCCTCATATTCGGCTACATTTTTTGACGCGGCAAAATGTATCTGTAGAACATATCTCAGCTGATCTCTTTTTGGCGAGGTTAACACTATTCCTGCCCCCAGACCATTTCTCAGTTTGGAATCGTCAAAGTGCATCGTCCAATAGTTCGGATCTGGTAATGGTGGCTCATATTGCACTTCGGCCCAATCTCCGAAGAAGTCAGCCACAACCTGAGATTTGATTGCATCTCTCCTATCGAATTGCGGAGCATAAGGTGACAATTCAATTGCCCATTTTGCTATTCGGCCACTTGCATCTTTGTTGCTTAATATGCCGGCTATGGGTGCTTCACAAATCACTTTGATGGGGTGATCTTCGAAGTAATGTTTAAGTTTCTTTGCCGACATGTACACTCCATAAGCCATCTTCTGAGAATGTGGGTAATTTTATTTTGAGGCTGATAGTACCTCACTCAGGTAATACACCGGCCTTTGTATTGATTTATCATTTTCAATTCGTTCTACGATGATCACAGCGCTCACTACTCTGTTGGTGGCCGCTATGTAGAGTAACTTAGGATCTTTTGATAATGGAGAAGCTAAGACAGGCGCTGTGACCAACATCTTTTTTAATTCGTGAAATGCACTGTCTTCTTGTGGAGTCCAAATGAACTTATCCGATTTTTTCATCAGTTGGTAAAGTGGTAGTGCTTTCTCTCCCAGCCGACATACAAATCGGCTGAGCGAGGCTAAACAAGCTGTGAACTTTTGTACATCATTTAGACATCTTGGCAATTCCATCCTTTCCACTGCTTTTATTTTAGTTGGGTTGGCCTCTATACCTCGGCTAGATACGAGAAAACCGAGCAGTTTTCCCGCTGGCACACCAAATGTGCATTTTTCCGGGTTAAGCTTCATTGGGAACCTTCTCAGGTTCGCGAAAGTCTGTCGGATATCTTCCAGTAGCATTTTGCTTTCTTTGGTCTTGATGACCACATCATCCACATATACTTGAACATTTTTCCCTATTTGGTCGTGTAAACACTTCTGCATGCATCTCTGATACGTCGCTCCTGCTATGCAGTCGAATGGCATGGTGCGATAGCAATAAGCCCCGTACAGGGTAATAAACGCAGTCTTTATTTGATCGGCCGGATTTAACGGTATCTGGTGAAAACCAGAATACGCGTCTACAAATGATAATAGCTCACAACCAGCGGTCGAATCAATGACTTGGTCTGTTCTAGGTAAAGGAAAAGGATCTTTTGGACACGCTTTGTTCAGGTTCGTGTAATCGATACACATTCGCCATACAATGGCTACATCTGTATCATCTTTCTTCTTTTCTACTAGCACCGGGTTTGATAGCCAATCCGGATACAACACCTCCATGATGAACCCGGCCGCAAGTAGCCGAGATATTTCATCCCCTATTATTTTTCTCCTGTCTTTGGCGAAGCGGCGGAGAGGTTGCTTCACCGGCCTTCCTCCTGGCCTTACATTCAGAGAGTGCTCAGCCAACTCCCTCGGCACACCTTGCAGATCCTGAGTTGACCATGCAAACATATCCCAATTCTCACGGAGGAAGTTGGTGAGCTCGCTTTCCTATTTAGCATCTAGGCCTGCACCAATAGTGACAGTGCGCTCTGGGAATTGCTCATCTATCTGGAACTTTTTTGTTTCTTTAGTCGGCTGAAAAGAGACACTTCCATGTGGGTTGGCTAATGCCGGCATATTCAGCTGTGCCAACTGAGCGAGGGCTGGTACCTCCTGAATTCTTCTTTTTTCTCTTGCTATTACCAATGACTCGGCCAAATTTGACCCGGCTGAAGCACATTCCATTGACTTCCTGTAATCTCCTGCTACTGTTATCACCCCTTGCGGTCCGAGTAACTTCATCTTCAGATAACTTACATGGCAGCTGCTCATGAATTTGGCCAACGCTGGCCGTCCGAGTAGCGCATGATAACAACTTTCTAGATCCACCACCTCAAACTCTAAGTTTTCTGCTCTGCAGTTATCTCTCGTGTCGAATAATACATCCACTCGAACCTTACCAATGGGTTCGCATGAAAGTCCTGGTACTATCCCATGGAAAGTGGTCCTCGTGGAATGCAGCATGTTCTGCGATATTCCGAGTTTATGCATTGTATCTTTGTACATGATGTTGATACTGCTCCCATTGTCAATGAGTACCTTTGAAAATTTCACATTAATGCTTGGTCCAACAAATGTCGTATCTAACACGAGTGCATACGACCCTGGACTAGGCATTATCTTGGGGTGATCCTTTATGCTCCAGGTTACCTCCTGATCTGACCAAGGCACATATCTTGGTACTGCCGACATCACTGCATTTACTTCCATATGCCGGCGCTGCACACTCTGCTTGTCTTGCTGTTCTGTTGTGAACACGCAATACGACTGATGATGTTCTCTGTAATCATTGCGTCCATTATTTCCTGGATTTGTCCTTCCATCCGGACCTTGGTTTATCACTTGATGCACCGCATCCCTCCAGTCCGAGTTGTCATACCTCGGGGGAGGAGGTGGTAACATTAGTTGCTGTGCATTTGCTCCAGTCAACTGCGGCTGATGCTGCGGATGTGCCTGGAGAGGCGCTGCCTGTATGCCTGCGGGGTTTCCCATTGCATTTTTCATCCATGCACATTGGCGGGTCGTATGGTTGGCTGGCCTGGCTGGGTTTGACGTGTGAAATTTACACGGCTGATCTAACATAGACTCGAACGTGTACTTCGGGCTCTCCTGCCATTGGTTCTTTTGTTCTGGTGTCCACTGTCTTTTTCCTTCATTCCTTGGTGTCCACTGCTGAGGACCATTCTTTTGCCGTTGAGTGGTTCCGTGACTCGGCTGATCTTGCGCTACTGCTGCCACCTGGGCTGGACCATATCTATAATCCGGTCTCTCTTCTCTTCTTCTTCCTCTTAAGTCATTGCGCCTGGATGACCCGGCCATATCTCTTGCATATTGATCTTGATGCTCCCGATGATCTGCCGACATTAATTCTGGTTGCGTCGGATCTCCCAACGCATAGGAATCCGCTATTCTGATGGTTTCTGCCAATGTGGTTGGCATATCTCTTTGCAGTCGCTGCCATAACACACTGCCATAGCGGCACCCTTGAGCGAACCAAGCTATTGCTTGTGATTCTATAACTCCTTCACACGAGTTTCTCAGGTTACACCACCGAGTTAAAAACTCTTTGTCCGTATCATTCGGTCTTTGCTTGCACATGGCTAATTGATGCGGACTATTTGGCCTCTTGTAAGTACTGGTAAAGTTGCTAACAAACATTTCTTCAAAGTCCAACCAGCAGTTGATGCTGCCTGCTGGCAGATTATTCAGCCATACTCTAGCTGGTCCTTCCAACATTTGCGGGACATACCGCACTGCCCATCGTAGGTTCCCACCTGCTATTTTCACAACAGTGGCATAATCAATCAACCAGTCTTGTGGCTTGGTGCTCCCATTATATTTTTTCGTGCCTCTTGCCAACTGAAAGTTCGGCACAGGTGGTTCGCCCATAATCCGTGGTCCGAAGCATGTCGAACCCTGTGGACCCTGTTCTTCCAGCAACTCGGATCGGTATAGTCGGTCTAGTTTTACCCTGGCATCATTTGACGGCAAATCTCTGTACAGAGCTCTGTCCTGCATTCCATAGTGGTTATTTCCACCATGGATCGCATATTCCATCTCGGAGTAACCATCATTGTACCTTTCATTTACCTGATTGTGGCGAGCTGGTCTCGCTTCTCTTTCCTGCCGAGGTTCATGTCTCGCATGGGTTGTCTTGGCGGTTCTCTCCTTCCTTCGACCGGGATATTGTTCTCGTGATTTCCTCTTCCGAGTTCTGCTCTGCCGAGATCTCCATTCCCTCGGCTTCCGCCGCCTTTCTTAGCACGGCCGGGGTTCCTTTCCCCACTGTTACCTCGGCTTCCATTGCCTCTGTTCTCGTTTGCTTTCCCGGCTATCGCCGGATCATATGGAACAATTTGCTTGTTTCTTTTTCCCGAAGTTACCGCTCTGTCCTTTCGTGCATTGTTTCTGGGTGAAGATGCTGCTGCCACAGATAAAGGCGGTCTTTGCCCCACCGAGTGAACCATCCGCGAAGCCCCTGGCCTCGCCGGATCTGCCCTGAGCATTTCTTCATTCTGCTGGTTCGCAATGCGTACCAGCTCATTCACTCTTTCTTGCTGTTTCTACCGGGCTTCGCCGGTCAATCCCTCTAACTCTAATGCTGCGGCATTTGCCGCTCTCAGGTTCTTTGCCGGGGTACTGTACCTCGGTAAACCTAAATCGACTGATTCTGCCTTATGAGCATCATGCTCCTTGTTGATATCATCTATGAGGTTTTTTCCTCTTAATCTCAACTCGTCAACCCGTTCGGGGGCGACGTCAAGCTTGTTTGCTTTGGCATACATTCGCAGGGTCCTGTTCAAGGACTCCCGCAAGGCCGACACCTTTTTTGCTTCTACCAGCACTTTTTGCCTGGTTTCTTCCAACTCTGTCTGATTATTTGCCGGATCAAGTATCAGCGCTACAGGTGTAGTCAGATTATCTATGGTTGCCTGAAGAATGTTTTCTGGTCTTTCTAGAGGTGGCCCTCTTATTCTTGGTGCCTTTGGGGTTGTCTCCTGCACCTCGGCCTGGTTGACCACTGAAGGAATTACCTCGGTGGGTGGTGGTGCCGTCTGCCTGGGCGCGACCTGCACGCCCGCGGCAGGGTCTCTGTTTGATCCGGCACCCGCTACTCCCGCCTGCACTCCGGCTGCGACCATCACCTCGACGCTACTAACCGGGCGCGCTCCGTGTGGACAGCTCGCGGCGCTAAGGGGAGGTTCTCCTGCAACAACAACCTGGTGAGGATAAATGCCGGAGATGTCGACGCCGACGTAGACCCGGTGCATGCCCAAGCTGATGAAGACGCCGTTGCGTGGGGGAGTTTTTCCCCTGAAGCTGCCTGCGTTGTCGCTGACGTAGTCACAGAGATCAAGTCTCCGGACCAAGCCAGAGACAATGCGCTCGCCAGTGTTGATGAAGTTTCCCGTCCGGATCATGACTCCAGCTAGCACCGCTGCTGGCCCCACGGTGGGCGCCAACTGTCGTGGTGGTGACACGGCAGATGCCATGGGTAGGCTAAAGTAAGGGGCCAATGGATGCTAGAGGGATCTGGGGAGGGAAGATGCAGTTAATTCTACACACAAAAGACTAAAGCAAAGATCTTTATTTCTCCTTCTTGGAGCTACAAGTGCTCCTTGATCTGTATACAAGGAGAAAGGAAGAACTTTACCAGCCTAACGGTACTAAAATGAGCCGATCCCTTCCTCAGGGTCCAAGCCTCCCCTTATAAAGGAGAGCCTTGGGTTCCTTTAGGGCTGACGGGGCAAGCATATTCGAGGAATATGCTTGTCCCAAAATAATTCGGCCTCCTTTCCCTGTCGCCCTTCTAACGACGGCAAGGCTCCAGAGGGCCCCTCCTGCGCGCCTCGGGCTTCAGGACTGTCACCTCCGTGACCTCCTTCTGCTCCTCTGACGATCTGCGCCGTTGTCCCTTGTGCTTGGCTCCGCTCAGATTCTTCCTAGCCTGCAGCTAGAGTTTGACTTTAGGTTTCTCCTTCTCCTGCAAGCTTCGTATCATTCGGCCCTGCCTCGCGTAACTCGGCTCGTCCTTTACCTGTATTAAGATTACTCGGGCTAACCCGGCCGACTTACATAGTATCTTGGCCGGGTAATGCCTTGCCATTATCATAAGGGTCCTACCCTTCCCTGTCTTGGGCGACCTCTCCAGGATTCGGCCGACTCAGACAGTAACTCAGAAACTAGACGGGCAACTTCCTTTCGTTTTTCCCCGTCTTTACCCTACCCGAGGTCATCTCCCCAACAGTGAGGAAGCTCAAGGCTGTCCTTGCTGGCGAAGGGGCGTACGAGGATGACCTTAATCGCTCACCGGAGTTGAGCTGCGCCTCGGGCTCGCTCAGATGTCGACGGGGGCGAGGTTACGTAGCGCGCTAGGACACGGAACAAGCGGATTTAGATGCGGGCGATTACACTGGTCACAGGCGTATCATCGAAAGGACAAGGGGTGGCCAGATTCTTACCAGAGGCTTCGCCGGAGAGAAAGCAGACGGTGGCGACGGTGGTCGTCGTCGTTGCTGACGCTGGGGGCACGCGCAAGCGAGCTGAAGCTACGGGGAGGTTCGCCAGGGGGTGGGGAGCAAGTGAGCGTGGTCGAGGGGGAAAGGGGTGGATGAGGCTGGCCGGAATTGCCGCGGTTGTTCGCCGGAGACCGTGGCGGTGTAAGCGGAAATGGGGACAGCCTGGGGGCGCTCTTGCAGTGATTTCTGAGGGGGAAACAGAGAGGAGGCGAGGGCGTTTAAGATAGCATGGTCGAGGGGGAGAATTGATCGCGCATTCAAACGAATTTACGCCCCGAATCAATCGGCAGAAAACGGTCGCGAGGTGAGGGGGAGAAGAAGTCGCGGCGAGGAAGAAGCTTGCGTGGCGGTGGGGTCCGTTGTCAGCGTGAGGGAGAGAGGGGGAGTGGGTCCAGGCGGTCAGTGTCACTGCGGGTTCTTTCTTTGGTGCGAAACATTTTCTCGCAGGGAGAGAGTGAGTGGGCTGATGCTGGGCTTAGTGGGCTGCCAGATGGGTTGGGTCTGTTTTATATTTTTTTTTGTTCCTGTTTCTTTTTCTTTTTCCATTTCTAGTTTCTGTTTTGATTTTGTTTTATTAATTCAAACACTAATTTGATTTCAAACCTCAACCAAAATTTGTATAGGTTTAAATATTGATTAGTAATATAATCTGAAGTCAATTTTGGAATAAATTTTTTATTCTTTTGGGGTCTTTTAATTATTCAAATAGGCCCTTGTTTTTAATCAAATAAGATTTAATAATATTTTCAAACACCACTTAAGTTTCTAAATTCTTCCAAATATTTTTCTGTAAGTTTTATTTACTTAATAGGGTGTCAAAATATTCACCTAGGATCATTTGGAATAAATTTAATATGATTCATAAATCATTTGAATTGGGTATTTGTTTCATTTCCAATGATATTAATTAAAGTTTTAATTCCATAATTTTTATTTAGAAGTTTCCTTTGATCTTATTATTTAAGTTATTTAAACAACTTTTAATCCACTTGGGTAAATTCCAAATATCTTTTCCCAAGATTTAATTAATCATTTCTAATAGGGATTTTGTCTTTATTCAAATGGAAATGAAATTTGGTTAATGCCATTTTATTTTATTTTGGAAATTCTTTATCCTTTTATTTTATTTGGATTTGGATTATAATCATTCCACTTGTTTATGGGTTAGGCCAAGATTTGATTTGGTCTTTAAATATTACTTATTTAATATTTATTTCTTCGTCTTATAAAACCCATATCTTTTTATTTAGACATCCAAACTTGGTGATTTCAATTTGTGAAATCTTATTTAATTCTTGTTTATCCTTTTTAAACCCCTTTGGATCATTTGCAAATGTTTGTTGACAAAATTTTATACGGATCAAATCCATAGGCTTGGAGATAATTTGGAAATGTTTTTCTTCCACTAGGGTTTTAGGGTTTGGATTTATTTTCCAAGTGTTTAATTTCAAGATATATTCATTGAGGAATGCATTTCTCTTGATTTGGATTTTGATGGATTCAAACTTTTAATTAAAGTTTGTTCAAGATGGGATTTTTAAGTTTCTATTTAGAAACAAAAGTTTCTTTTCACCCTGATTTTCAACAAATTTTTTATTTTGTTTATTTATTGTTCACATTACAAGATTTGGAAAATCTTGGGATGTGACACAACATATTTATCTTGAAGTTTTGTCCATAACTCATGAGCGCTCCAAAAAGGAATGATTGAAGAGGTAACTACATAGCTCAAAGCATTAACAAGCACATTAGAAGCTTGAGCATCGAGATATAAGTTTTTCTCATCCTCACAAGATAGATTTTTGAAATCCATAGGAGGAGAAAAACCTATATCTATAATACGCTCCAAGTTTTCCATATATCATAATTTGTGTCATCGAATATGAACATGTCATTGTGAACTAATCCCCTAGCCGACATCTTTACTCTCAAGGCGGTGAAGCCTAAAATGAGAGACCGGGCTCTGATACCAATTGAAAGGATACAGATGTCGCCTAGAGGGGGTGAATAGGCGATTAAAAGTTTTCCGAGAGTGGCTCGACAAAGGCGGAATTAAACTAGCGTTTACTTTGTCAAGCACAACCTAGAACAACTTGGGTTCACCTATGTTCACCAACAACTTATGCTAAGCAATACAAGCAACAATGTGATAGCAAGATATAGATTACTTCAAGCACGAAGGATATCACAATGTAAAGTGCATAAGTAAAGAGCTCGGGTATAGAGATAACCGAGGCATGTGGGGACGATGATATTTTATTGAGTTCCTCCCAACATGGAGTACGTATCGTTTGGAGAGGGGGTGGTATCTAACCACCTACGCCACAAAAGGCCTCCCTTATTCTCCGGTGAATCTCACCCCAACGGGATCGATCCACGCTTCCACTATCGGTGCACTTGTTGGTGGCAGCCGGAACCTCTCACAAGGTTGGGGCACTTCTCCACAACTTAATTGGAGGCTCCCAACAAACGCCACCAAGGCCACAACACCACTAAGGCCACAAAACCGTCTAGGGTTCCAAGAATCCAAGAGGGACAAGCTTCAACGAATATCACGAACCAAATCCTTCGAGGAGAAATCAAACCTATGCACCTAATTTAAATGGCAAGAACACCACAAAGGTGCTCCAATCCCTCACTCTCAAGTTCCAACAAAGCTACTAAAGCTATTGGGGGAACAATAGAGGAGGAATCAAAGAGGGACACAAAACCCCCCAAAATCTAGATCCCCAAAGATGCACTCACAAAAAGATGAATTTGTTAGGTCAAAACGTGGATCTAGATCTCCTCTCTCTTCCACTCAAATATGGGCAAGAATCATCGGAGGGGAAGAGATTAATCAAGCTTCAAAACTAGAGCAAGTGTGCACAAAGCTTAGACTAATAGAGGAGTAAGAAGCAGTCAAAACACAAAACGGGCAAAGCTATATATAGGCCTGGACTAAATCTGCCCATTGGGGCATTTTTCAGAACGCACGCGCCAGCGCATCGAGCACGGGCAAAGGGCAGGTCAACGAGAGCAGCAGTGAACCAGCTAGTGCGGGGCCATCGCGTGCAGTCAGTGACGAGCAAAGCAGCGGCAAGCAGCGATGGCCTTGCAGGCGATGGCCGCAAGGCGAGTGGGGCCAGGTGGGGCAGCATGAGGCGAGGCCAGGCGAAGCGCTACAGGACATCACTGGCGAATCTTGGCGCATCGCATGGTCAACGCTTCTTGTGCGAAGCGGGCCAGGCGGCAGCCATGGCGACAAGCGGAAGCGGAGGCAGAGCAAGCTAAGCAATGGCGGGAGGAAGGCCAAATTTGAGGCGGCCTGGACGGTGGCGAGCTGCTGATGGGCCGCCGGTAGTACCGGCCAGCGGATTACCGGACCGGAGAGAGAAAACAACAAGGGCCAGGCAAATTTGAAGTGATTCGACAGGACGTTGATTACTAGGCCCGGTAGTACCGGATGGCCCAGTAAAACTGTTTTTCCTTTTTTTTAGAATCAAATCGGCAAATATTCAAACGACTATAACTTTTGATTGGTAAATCCGTTCGACCCGATTCCAATTGCGTTGGAAAGAGGACGACATGAGCTTCCCTATAATGTACCAAGTGAGAATGTATCATGTATTATAATGTGATATAAATCACTTGGTGAGAAACCAAAAAACTACCAATACCAAAATCGCAACAAGATACAAACGGAAGATCCGATTTTGATGAACAAGAGCTTGTTATGGAGATTACCACAAGCTCTATATCCTCACATGGATATGACCAAATAACAACCAAGTACGATGATGCAAGTATGCAAAGGTTTGATCTCTCTCCGAACAATGTGACCGAGTTACTCATTCGAGAGCCCCTCTTGATAGTACGACTATCTATCCTAAACCCGGTCTCCCACACAAAACATGAGACCGGCAAAAGGGAAGACCTATCAAGATTATACCTTTTCCTTGAGCATTCCACTTGAGCTCGATATAGACGAACTTGACCTTCTCAAGAAGGAACACCTTTCTTGATTCCTCATCATCGATCCATGATCACCGAGGATGGCAAGCATCAAAACATGAGATCTTCTATAGATGGCGCATTTTGAGCTTGCACAACATATTCTTCTCTTTTCATCGACCTTGAAGTCAAACCATGCTCCAAGCGATGCCAATGGACAAATCCTACAAGTGCAACTTAATACACACATTAGTCCATAAAGATTGTCATTAATTACCAAAACCACAAATGGGGGCCCACATGTTCTTTCAAACTTGTTAATAGGTTAGTTCCAGAAAAGATAGAAAAACACCTCAAAGAGTAGACAAAGCAAAGCAAAGTAGATACTAAACAAGCATGGAGCATCAAAAATTATATATACGTTTCCGACGTATCACTTGTCACTATGGCCCGAGTGCCATAATCTCAGAACTGAACTTATTATTGAATCATTATGATACTATTGTTTGTGATCTTATCTGCAAGTTGTGTACACATATCATTGTCCGGATCCAAAGGCCCTGAAGTGATAGAAATTGGGACAACGGAGGGGATGACTGTGATGTGAGGATCACATGTGTTCATGGAGTGTCAATGATTTGCTCCGGTGCTCTATTAAAAGGAGCACCTTAATTGCCAGTAGTTCCCTTGAGGCCCCACTGCAACGGGCTGGCAGGACAAAAGATGTTGTGCAAGTTCTCATTGCGAGCACGCATGATTATATATGGAGCACATTCCTATGATTGTTTAGTACTTGGATGCTTATTCTTATTTATCTGCAATTGCCCTAGATCTTGAAGTTACATGTTTAGACTCGTCCATGCAACGCTCGTCCATCCATCCCTATGCCTACCGCACTCATATCCTACTGTTTGCTGCTATTGTTACCATTGCTCTTGTTTTACTGCTGCTGTTGCTTTGCCGTTGCTACTACAAACTATTGCTACTGATAAATTTCTGTGAGCAAGAACTATTTCCAGGTGCAGCTGAATTGACAACTCAGTTGTTAAGGCTTGCAAGTATTCTTTGGCTCACCTTGTGTCGAATCAATAAATTGGGTAATACTACCCTCGAAGACTGTTGCGGTCTCCTATACTTGTGGGTCATCAAGACTATTTTCTGGCGCCGTTGCTGGGGAGCATAACTTATTTGTAAGTTCACTTGGATCTACTATTGTTTACTGCTACTCCGTTCATCATGGGTAAGTCTCGTGATGGAAAGTTCCCTATTTTACCATCCACTACAATAAGAGGTACAATCCTAAACACCTCTGCTGCTCTTTATTCACCGTATGTTATAAGTAAGCTTGTTACACCACCACCACATACTCATGCTACACACTGCTACTACTGCTGAATCTGGAATTGCTTCTGATACTCATGATGTTACTTCTACTGTGCTTGATGCGAGTGGTTCATTAGGTCCTTTCCTAGATGATACTATGGCTAGTCTATGAAATACTGAAACTCCTAGTGAAGACACTGTTACACCTGTTAGATCACCTGAGTCTAGAGAAAGATACGATATTAATGATGGTTACATTGAGTTTACTAATGAATTTATTGAGGAGTGCCGGAACACACATGGTGCTAGTGCTATTAAGAGTCTCCTTGAGAGACATACCATTATTCCTAAATTGTCCTCTGATCCTAAGTTTGCCACCTCTCCCATAGATATTAAAGATAAAGATTCTAATTTCTATCTTGATTTATCTTATTTAGACATTGTTGAGAAAACCTTTTTGTGGGACTGAAAATGAGAGTGTTGTGGCACATATGAGTGAGCTTTCCACTATGAGTGCTTTATTCTATGATGATTTTAAGATGCGCAAGTACTTTGTTACAAAGATCTTCCCTTTTTCACTAAAAGGAGAAGCTAAGGCTTGGTTTACTAGATTACCTCCTGGTTACATTGATAGCCCTGATTGTTTGATTGCTTCTTTCTTCCAGAAATATTTTCCTCCTAGTGCTACATGCTGCTTTGCAGAAACTTTTTGATTTTAAACAGGAAGAAGAAGAGAAATTGCCTGAGTCATGGACAAGGTTTTGTGCCTTGATTCATGCACATCCTGGATGTCCATTGCCTAAAAATGAGCTTCTTGATATTTATTATAATGGACTAACTGATGATTCTAGGACATACCTAGATAGATTTGCTGATTGTGTTTTCAGGAAAAGAACTCTTACAGATGCTGAAGAATTAATGGCTAAAATAAGCAAGAATTATGATGATTGGACTTCAACTGAGATAAATACACCTGAGGATACTAATCCTGAACCAATTGTGCCTGAACCAGCTCTAACACCAACACCAAAGAAGAGGAGAATGATTGCATTAAATGATGAAGTGATGAATGAAGCTAAGAAATGTCTTAAGGAGAAAGGTATTAGAGATGAAGATGTGAAGAATCTACCTCCTATAGAAGAATTATGTAAGCCAATTCCCCACTCATCCACTATTGAGGTACATTCTCTCCACTTTAATGAAGGTGATATTCCCTATGGTAAACCTCCTGATCAATTCTTAGAGGAACTTGACACTTTTATTGTTAAGCAAGGTAATTTTAATAAACAAGTTCAGAATCATTTATTGGAAAACTCTAGAGCTATTAATAAGTTGAAAGATATTGTGGAAAGAACTGCTAATGATGTTAAAATGCTTTGTAAACACTTTCAAATGATTCAAACCCAAATTGATCAACTTGCTAAGGTACAAAAGGATATGCTAGCTAATGCCTCAGGGCTCAGGAGATAAACATGCTTATGGAATTAGAACTAGGAGCGGTATAGCCACTCAAGATCCTTTATATCCTGAAGGACACTCTAAAAGAATTGAGGAGGATTCTCAACAAGTTGAAAATAGTGGTAGTCCTCATAAAATAAAGAAACATAAAATAGTTGAGGAACCCTCTGAACCTGATGTAGATCCAAATAGTATATCTGTCTCTGATCCAAATAGATTATTTTCCTCCCAGTGCTAGACATGCTGCTTTGCAGAAACTTTTTGATTTTAAAAAGGGAGAATAAGAGAAATTGCCTGAGTCATGGACAAGGTTCTGTGCCTTGATTCATGCACATCCTAGATGTCCATTGCCTAAAAATGAGCTTCTTGATATTTATTATAATGGACTAACTGATGATTCTAGGACATACCTAGATAGTTTTGCTGACTGTGTTTTCAGGAAAAGAACTCCTACATATGCTGAAGAATTAATGTCTAAAATAAGCAAGAATTATGATGATTGTACTTCAACTGAGATAAATACACCTGAGCCTATTACTCCTGAACCAGCTATGCCTGAACCAGCTCTAACACCAACACCAAATAAGAGGGGAATGATTGCATTAAATGATGAATTGATGAAAGAAGCTAAGAAATGTCTTAAGGAGAAAGGTATTAGAGCTGAAGATGTGAAGAATCTACCTCCTATAGAAGAATTATGTAAGCCAATTACCCACTCATCTACTATTGAGGTACACTCTCTCCACTTTGATGAAGGTGATATTCCCTATGGTAAGCCTCCTAATCAATGCTTAGAGGAACTTGACACATTTATTGTTAAACAAGGTAATTTCAATAAACAAGTTCAGAATCATTTATTGGAAAACTCTAGAGCTATTAATGAGTTGAAAGATATTGTGGAAAGAACTGCTAATGATATTAAAATTCTTTGTAAAAACTTTCAAATGGTTCAAACCCAAATTGATCAACTTACTAAGGTACAAAAGGATATGCTAGTTAATGCCTCAGGAGATAAACATGCTTATGGAATTAGAACTAGGAGTGGTATAGCTAATCAAGATCCTTTATATCCTGAAGGACACCCTAAAAGAATTGAGCGGGATTCTCAACAAGGTGAAAGTAGTGGTAGTCCTCATAAGAGAAAGAAAAAGAAACATAAAATAGTTGAGGAACCACTTGAACCTGCTGTAGATCCTAATAGTATATCTGTCTCTAATGCTGAAACTGAGAGTGGTAATTATAAAAATGATGCTCCTAATAAGGAGGAAGCTGATGAAGAACCTGAGAAGCACACTAGGTACACTAAGGAAAATTTTATTGCTAAAAAACATGGTAGTGAGAGAGAACCTTGGGTACAGAAAGCTATTCCTTTTCCAAATAAGAAACACAAGTGGAAGAACACTACAACAAGTTTTATGAGTGGATGAAACCTTTATTTTTGCAAATTCCTTTGACTAATTCTATTAAGTTTCTGCCTTATTCAAAGTATATGAAGGATATTGTCTCTAATAAAAGGAACATTCCTAATGAGGAAATTTCTACTTTGCTTGCTAATTATTCCTTCAATGGTAAGGTTCCAAAGAAACTTGGTGATCCAGGTATACCAACTATTTCTTGCTCTATTAAGAACAATTATGTTAGAACTGCTTTATGTGATTTAGGAGCCGGAGTTAGTGTTATGCCCTTTTCTCTCTACAAGAGACTCCAGCTAGAAAAGTTGATACCAACTCATATATCTTTGCAAATGGCTGATAAGTCAACTACTATTCCTGTTGGTATATGTGAGGATGTTCCTGTTCAAGTGGCTCATAATTGCTTGGTTTTGACTGATTTTGTTGTGCTTGAAATGCCTGAAGATGATAATATGTCTATTTTTCTTGGAAGACCTTTTCTTAATACTGTAGGTGCTGTCATCAATTGTAATCAAGGAAAAGTAACATTTAATATTGATGACAAAGATCATACTGTTTATTTCCCCAAGAAGGTTGCTAAGAGCTATTGCCTGAATTCCATTGAAAATATTGAGAGCATCAAGGTTGGATAAATATATTGTCCCATTCCACAAGAAAATTTTGAAACTATTATGATTGGGACCATTGCTATCAAGTTTGAGGTAACATAATCACTTTGTGTAATGCAAAGTTTTGTTTCATATGAGATTGTTTTGGTAACAAGACCTGATCAACCTTGTTAAAAAAAGGATTTTAATGAACAAAACAATGTTTTCACTATGGTTATACTTGCTCACTTTTACTTTTCTCATTCCTAGTCTTTGCTAGTTGTTTGCTTGTTAGAGTGTCTTAGAACTTTTGTAGTTTTGGGTTTTTGTTTGCTTTTGCTTCTTCTAAAAAAATCTTTTCTATGAGAAAATCAATTTTCATACCGTGAAAATTGGCCAAAAATAAAGTTTCCCGAAAAATCCCAGAAAAATCATATTAAATTTTTCCTCAAAAAGGGGCAGAGGGACACCTGGAGTGGCCCAGGGGGACCCACCAGGCCAGCACACCCCTGGTGGCGCAGCCAGCCCCAGGTGGCGCCTGGCCTAGGTGTGGCCCACCTGTGGCCCCCCAAGATGCCTCCTCCCAGCCACCTTCTTTCTCTCTCCCGAAAAACACCTGAAAACTTTCTCAAGCTCGAGTTCTTGCTGTTCTTGATCCCGATTTTCGATCTCCTTGCTCAGCCCATCTTTGCTGCAGATTTTTGGAGGAATTGCTCCTTGGTATGTGCCTCCTCCACTTGTCTAATTAGATTTGTGATTGGTAGATTGTATCTTGAGTATTTTTTTGCTATAGGTGTCAGGTTGTGTGAGCTTGCATGCTTGTTCTATGCTTCGAGATTTCATTTTGATGCATGTTTAGCCCTCTAGCAAGTTCCTATAGTAGTTTCTCATGATTTATCAACTTGGAAATCACTTGGTTTGATGTTTGTCTAAAAATTTCAGAAAAGAAGATGAGTGCTTACCCACTGAATCAATATGATTTGATGGTATCTGAGCCAATGAAAGTTCATCGTGAGGAAGTGGTTTTCCCTTCCATATATCTATGCCCTGAATTAATGAGAGCCGCAGGAATCTTCCAGGATTTCGAGACTATGATTACTAATGCAGGGTTGGAACACTTTGTTGAATAAGAACCATATCAGTATGCTAAGCTAACCATGGCTGTGGTGCAGGACTTCCGATTTACTTGGTCCTCATCTAATCCCATGGTCCATTATAAGATCTACAATATAGTTGTCGACCTGCCTTTTGCTGATTTATGTGCATATATTAGAGTGCCCCATTGGGGATCTTGTGAGAAGATTAAGGAGAGGCCTAAGTCACTTATGGATTTATATGCTGAAATTTTCCAAGGTTTCGACTTCTTAAAGGAAAGTGGTAAAATTCGGAACATTCAGTTCCCATCCATTAGATATTTTGCCTATTTCATTACCAAGTGTGTTCTTGCTAGAAAGATTGCTAGAAAATTATCTTCTTTTGATCTAGCTTTTATCTCAGCGGCTTTGAATAGGGATAGATCTTATAACCTGGGTGATTTGATAGCTTACCGTCTTACCACTAACCGCGAGAAGGGTGGAATTTGTGGAGGTCTCATTGCATCTAGGTTGCTAGCTTTCCATGGTTTAGAGCCTCACCATTCAGATTATCGGTTCCCCATAGAGAGGCTTGATCTTGATTCCATGGTTCGACATAATTTTGTTTCTTTAGGGGCTACTGTGAGAAGTTTACCATATGAATTATCTTTTGTCAAGCATGGTTGGAGAGGGGTAAGACTAAGAAACTAGTTTATTTGCCTGCACCTGCTTTGTTTAATTTTGATAACAAGCAAGGACGGTCGCTCAAGGAGGAGGAGTTTAACACATACGTGGCGGAGCTCTCACATCAAGAGGAGAATGTTGGAGAGGATGCCGAAGATGATTCAGTTCAGCCCTCCAACTTGGGAGAGTCTTCATACCAGCAGCCCTCCTATGATTGGGGCGCGTCTTCTTCTTCATCGCAAGCGCCTGACTATGATCATTCCTATGATGACCCACCAGCTTGGAGTTACTACCCGCGCTATTGAGCCCCACTTAGGCCAAAATCCTAAGCTTGGGGGGAGGTATACCGACATCACACTCATCTATATATCATGTTTTGTTGGTTCTTTGTATATCCATGGTTTCGCTTTCTTTTTAGTTTTTGTTTCTGCTTTCTTAAAACACAAAAATACCAAAAATATTTTCGTTGTTTCTCTTGTTTTGTTTCTTTACTTTTTAGCTTTGGTTTGCCTTAAATAAAAATCCAAAAAGATTTTTCTTTGTTTCTTTTTGCTTTGTTTGCTTGTTTTAAAAAATCGAAAACACCAAAAAAAATTGTTCTTCTTCTTTGGTATTGTGAAGTTCTTTGCAGGGCTCAACAGTCCTCAGTGGAGCTTGGTTTCATGTTATTATTCAAACCACACAAGTGAAGGGCAATAATGAAGATTAAGACAACTTGAGGTATGGTAAGAGGCTGGTAACGAACTCTATTTGTTTTCATTTTTGTACATATACTCATCATGGTGAGCATGCTTAGTCTGTTCATGTAAGGTGTATGTTATTTACGGATGCTTAGTAGTTCTTGTTTTCTTGTGATTAGCTCCAGCTTGCTAATAGTTTGTAGCATGTCATATGAATGTTTGCTTGCATTGTTCTATTCATAACTTGGTATGATGTTGTGGTATCCTCCTCTGAATGTTTCATGTGAATCGACTTGGCATATGCTCACGCATGCATATGACTAAACAATAGTCAGTAAGCCTTGATGATTTATTTTGCCTCAGAGTTCTTGTATCACTTTTATGCTATAATTAGTCCTGTTTTGCTGCAAGCATGTGTATGATAGTTATTGCTCTCTCGTTTGTTGCTTCCTCTCTATTGCTAGCCTTCACTTGCACTGAGTATGAGCTCCACTTGTGCATCCAACTCCCCAAAACCAATATTGCCAACAGTGTCCACCATACCTACCTATTAGCATCATTTGTTATTTAGTGCATATTCATTATGCCTTGTTTTCTTCCAAATAAAATGTTTGACTGTTTTGAGAAAGTTAGTTAGTAAAGCTCTCATGAACTTGATGGCACACTTTATTCCTTGCACTTAATAAACCTGAACCATTGTGACTGTCCATGAAAGTTATATGCTTGCAAATTATAGGCTGGGAATTAGCAGAACCGTGCTGCCACGGAGAACGCTTTCAACACTTATGGATATATATATCCAGTTGATATCATGCTCTTTTGTTTGCAGATGTCGTCGGTGTCAAATAAAAGGGGAGCTTGTGAGTTCATGGAGTTATATATATGTGTTAGAGGAACTCCTGGGCCGCTAGCCTAAGCCATGCCTAATCGTGGTGGAAACTTGCAGCAAACCATAATGAGCAATCTGTGAAGCATCCTCAATAAAAACCTATGCAAATAGAAAATAAAAAGATCGCTGAGATGCTCATTGTCTGCTTGCCTTGTCATTTTGATTATGGGATAGCTCCTGTATCATGTGCAAGGGGTACCCCGTTGGCGGTTCTCTATGATACGCATGTATTTACAATGACAAGAACTTATAGGTCACCACTGAAGGGCCGTAGCAACGAGTCACGTTTTGGGGTCGGCGTTGAGTTTGTGCCCAACCAGTTCCCTCGGGACACCAGGCATGTCAAATGGCTTCCATGCAAAGATGTTGTGATTCTCACGTAGGAACCTATGCTGGGATCATGCCCATCCTGATCGTCACCCTCTGGTTGGAGTCGCTTGGGACCAGCTCGACGGAGCGCATGTGCGTGGTGGCCTAGAATGTGGTCGAGCCGCCATTCTCCGAGTTGGGCTTCTTGAGCATTGTGGGGTTGTCATTGTCAACCCCGCTCATGTACTTGGCGAGCTCCTCCGCATGGTTGGCTTCTATGGTGATGATGGTGTCGGCGAGCTCGGTGCCCTTGGCCTCGCACTCCGCGGCCATATCGTGGTCGCCGTGGAGGGTGATGATGCCGCACGGCCCTAGGAACTTCATCGCGGTGTACGCGTAGTGTGGAGCCACCATGAACTTGGCGAACGCTTGCCGCCCAGGACACAATGGTAGGGGTTGTTGAAGGGCACCAGGTCAAAGACGATCAACTCGGTGTGGAAGTTCACTGGAGTGCCGAAGGTGACTAGCAGCATCACCTTGCCGATCGGGTACACCTTCTGACCGAGGACGATGCCGTGGAAGGTGGTGTGGTCATCTCGATCATCGAATGTGGGAGCCGCAGTCGCCTGAACGTGTCCAGGTAGAGGATGTTGATGGAGCTCCCGCCATCCATAAGCGTCTTGGGGAGACAATAGTCGCCCACTTAGGGCTTGACCACCAAGGCGACTTGCCTCGGATATTCGATCAGTGTCGCGTGGTCCTCGCGGATCTAGGTGATCCGATGTTCGGACCAGTTGAGGAAGCGGGGGACGTCGACTTGGGACACAGCATTGACGGCAACGGCGCGGGCGATGACATTCTTCTCGCGCTTGGTGATGAACCCGTTGAAGGTGTGGAGCGAGCCGACCTCGTTGCCGAATGCCCCACCGTTTGGCGGGTGGTTGTTGGGGTCTTCCCGTGCACGCCGTGCCTTCTCGATCTCCCTCAGGGAGTGGCAATCGGCGGTCGTGTGTGTGCGGGCTTTCCCTCCCTGGTGTGGAACACACAGGGCTGGTTAAGGAGAGCCGCGGGGTCAAATTTCGGCCTCGCCTTGTAGTTTCCACTGTCGCGGCGTTGGCCTACATCGCGGCAGAAGCTTTTGGGTTCGCGTGGCGCGTAGCCGGCGTTGGCAACGAAGTCGACTCGCCTATCACTGTGGCGCTTGCCGGTGAGGCGAGTGTTGCTGTATCATAGCTCGGGCCGCCTACTGTTGTCGTGGCCGCTTGAACTGTGGTTTCCACCAGACTCGTCGTCGGTTTCTTGGTTCGGGTCCTCCTCCGCGTACCGCTTGGCGATCTCGAGGAGGTCTAGGATGTTGTCAACTGTCTTGTACACCCGCTTGAGTTTGGCGACCAGGGGCTCGTAGCGGCACGAGGTCTTGAAACAGTGTATCGTCGTATCTGGGTGGATGCCGGCCGCATTAAACCACAGATCATGCCATCTTTGGACCCAGCTGCGATTCGACTCGCGGGGTCCCTGTACGCATCGCTCCAGGTCCTCGATGGTGGTGGCGCAGGTGTAAGAACCCTCGAAGTGCCTGACGAAGGCGTCGCGCATATCCTCCCAGGAATCGATGCTGTTCGCGGGGAGGGTGTTGATCCATTGCCAGCTTGCTCCCTCCATCATCAGGGGGAGGTAGCTAGTGGCTAGTAGGTCGATGTGGCTAGCGATTCCCATCGCCATAAGGTACGTGTCCAGCCACATGGACCGGTCGTACGAGGGATCGTACTTCTCGATCTCCTTTGGCGCTTTGAAGTTCGCCAGATATTTTTTGCCTTGGATCATTGGTCCGAAGCACTGGGGGCCGACTCAGCTGAGCGAGCCCCTTGGCTCGCCTTCACGGCGGTTCATGAGGGTGTTCCTCAGGTCGTCGGGCTGGCGTGCATGCCAGCTCTGGTTGTTGATGATGTGGGTTCGCGCATCGACTGGCTGCCCATTGGTAGCGACCATGTTGTTCGTCGGTCGCGGGTTGTTGGTGGAGAGTGCCGCATGCGTGGGTCATGGTTGGAGCTACAGGGGCTCAGGTGGTGGGCAATTGAGAGTATTTTCCATAGTTGGGCGGTCGCTCGAGGCTGCCCTGCTTCCTGAAGAGCGGGAGTACATGCGCCCCCGCGAATCGGCGCCTGCGGTTTGTTGCTCGACAGCCTTGGCGAGCAGAGCCTTGGTGTACTGGATCTGGAGCATGCCATGAGGTTGTCCATCGGAGTGGAGAACAGCAGGAGGCCGTTCGCGTCCCGCTCTTGCGGGGAGATCATGATCCTTGGCTGGTCCGGAGGGGGCGTGCGACCGGGCGATGGTGGGGGAGCACCGTTCGCCATTGCGCCCGGTGGTGGCCGGGCACTTCCTCAGCAGAGTTCATTTTGTCAAAGGTGGGCAAGCCAAAAACAGCAGCAGCTAGAGCAGGAACTAATTTTTTTGTGTGTTTTTGAATAAAGCAAGCAAACCAAGCTAGACTATGAGATTCGATTGGGCAATACAACAAGTGTTGCAAGCAACGCGGAGACCATGATCCTTGGCTGGTCCGGAAGGAACCGTCACACAGGTGTTGCAAGCAACGTGAAACCTGCACAACACAAACTCAAGACTTTGCCCCAACAAATCAGTGAGGTTGTCAAGCTCACCGGTTTGCTGTAACAAAGGATTAAACGTATGGTGTGGAAAGTAATGGTGGTTTGCAGCAAGTAAACAAGTAACAGTGGAAGATGTATCAATGGTAAAGATTGGACCAGGGTCCATAGTTCACTAGAGTTGCTCTCCTTAGGTAAAAAACATGGCATGAAGGGTAAACAAATTACAGCAGGGCAATTGACAGGAACTGAGCAAGGCATAACAATGCAATTACTAGTCAGAAAGATCCTATGAGATTCGATTGGGCAATACAACAAGATACATAGACCGCCATCCAACTGCATCTATGACTAGAAGTCCACCTTCAGGTTATCATCCGAACCGCCTCCAGTATTAAGTTGCAAGCAACAGACAACTGCTTTAAGAAAAGTTTGTAAGGTAAATAGTCCACATGTTCCATGAACAAGAGACCCTTGTTTTCTCCCTAGTAGCAACAACACATCTACAACCGAAGAGATTTCTGGCACTTCCCTTGGAAACTAGAGGCATGAACCCACTATCGAGCATAAATACCCCTTCTTGGAGTCACTAGCAACTACTTGGCCAAGATAGCTACTAACAATGGAGAGCATGCAAGATCACAAACAACACAGACATGATAGAATCACAAAGACAAAACCATTAATCAAACCAACATAATAATCTCAATATCCATTGGATCCCCGCAAACACAACATGCATGATTACAAATAGATTAGATCATGATCATGAACGGAGCTCACAAGATCTATACATGAAAGCACAAAGGAGGAGATACAACCATCTAGCTACTACATGGAACCATAGTCCAAGGTGGAACTACTCACGCATCATACCGGAGAGAAGGCCTCCGGGATGATCTCCCCTTCGGCAGGGTGCCGAGAAGAACTTCAGATCCCTCCCCCCGATCTAGGGACGATGGTGGCGGCGGCTACAGACGGTTTTGTGGAGATTTGATCGAGTGCTTAGGGTTTCTGCATCGGGGGCTTCTTATGGGAGGGAGGCCAGGCGGGCGGAGGGCAAACCCTACCCAGGCGCGGGGTAAGGCCCACCCACGCCTTGGGGGGTTTAGCCGCCCTGGCACGCCTCCTCGTCTCCCCTCTGGACTTCTTGTTCCCCATGGAAAGTAATTGACTTTAACGTTTGTCCCGTCCAATTCCGAGAATATTTCTTTACTAACTTTTCTGAAACCAAAAACAGCAGAAAACATGCATCTGGCACTATTGCAACTTGTTAGTAGGTTGGTACCAGAAAACATGTAAAAAGCACCTCAAAGTGTGGACAAGTAAAGCAAAGTAGATACTAAACAAGCATGGAGCATCAAAAATTATAGATACGTTTCTGACGTATCAACATCCCCAAGCTTAACTACTGCTCGTCCTTAAGTAGGTAAGTGATAAAAAATTAATTTTTGAGGTGACATGCACCATCACAATAAAGATCCAACCATTTGCAAGCATTGAAAGTTGGGATCAAAGAACTCTAAACATGTGCATGAAAGATGGAGTTGTAACAATAGGACAGAGTAACTATGCATGCAACATGACAAGCTACAAACAAAGATCATGAATAACATGCATTGAAAAATGTTTGTTTGTTTCACACATAGAAAACATAGCATAGTGGCAATCAGCTTGTCCCTCATAGAGTAGCAATATAGATTCATAGGACACCTTCAAAGTTCACAAGGGTGACTAGAAACAAATAGCACAAGAACAAGTAATAACACAATATGCATCAATTAATAAGCTTTGGAACACTGCACACAGAATGGCAACTATGCTCTCTTAATGGTGCCTAAAGGTAGACGGTGGAGACTCAATAATGGGGGAAGACATGCCTTTTTTTATAAAGGAAGCAGGTATTACAAGTTTCAAAAAGATCTTCCAAAAATTATGGTACTTGTTAGCTTTCAGCCCTCATTGCCCCTATCATAAGCATCTTGAAGTGGTTAAGGTTAAAGTGGCAAAGTTGGAGTATATGCTTGACGAAGTATAAGTTGGCAATCTCAAGTCCCTTGAATATGAGGGCCACACCTCATGCATACTCAACTTTGGGTCCATGTAAGTTCTTGTCACTGTAAGTATTTGCATATCATTGAGAACCGCCAACGGGGTACCCCTTGCACATGGTACGGGAGCTTTCCCATATCCAAAATGACAAGCCAAGTAGACAATGAGCATCTCGACAATCTTTTTATTTACCATATGCATAGCTTTTTATTGAGGATGCTTCATAGATAGCTCACTATGGTGATGCTGCAAGTTTCCACCATGATTAGGCATGGCTTAGGCTAGTGTCCTAGGCGTTTCTTTAACACAGGATATAAACTCCATGGACTTACAAGTTCCCCCTTTATTTCACACCGGTGACATCCATAGACAAAAGAACATGATATCAACTGAGTACAAAGTACAAGTGCAATGTTGAAAATGTTCCCCGTGACGGCACAGTTCTGCTAATTCCAACTTATAAGTGCAAGCATATACAACAAAGCTGTCACAATGGTTCAAGTTTATTAGGGGCAAAGAATATAAAGTGTGCCATCAAGTTCATGAGGGCTTTAATCACTAAGTTTTCACATAACAAAATAGTTTTTAATTGGAAGATAGTTGAAAACAATAATATACTTGGAATGGTGTAACACACCATGCATAGGAGTTTATAGTGAACACTTTGGAAAAACTTGGTTTTTGGGAGTTGGAGGCATGAGTAGAACTTACGCATACAAGTGGAGGCTAGCAAAAGACTGGGAGCAACCGACTTAGAGAGCAATAATGGCCAAAATCATGCAGTGCAACAAAGCATACTAATCAAAGCAAAGAGTGGTACTACAATTCAAGGACTAAATGATCATAGAGGATAATTGTGACTTGTCATAGTCATAACATGGTGTAAGCATGTGCCAAGTCAACCCAAGCAAAGCATCAAAGGAGAATACCACAATACTATGCTTTTGCATGCTAAAACAATGCATAATTTCTTCAAGTCACACTAAGCAATCCCAATTGTTTGGAACAAGACATGCTACAGCAATAATCACTAAGCATAATGCTAAAACAACACTTAACATGTCATGCTAAAGTCTAAGTCACAGTCAATGCAAGCTCCTCTTGCACTTCAAGCAAGAACTTACTACTCCTTTCCAACACCAAGCAACTTATTTGCAAAACAACACAGCGAGAACCGGGGTCCAAACTACTTTATTCAAGCAAACTAAACAACCTAAGCAAAGCAAACGAAAACTAAGACGCTCCAAGAACAACACAACTGTGCATGAAACAATAAAAACGAAGTATCTAGACACACCTGAGCTTTTTATTGATGAAGAAGGGGGTGCCTTGGGCATCCCCAAGCTTTGACGCTTGTACCTCTTGGATATTTCTTGGGGTGAAACCATGGTGGCATCCCCAAGCTTGAGATTTTGTCCATTCTTCATCTCATTGCATCATTCTCTCTCTACACCTGGAATTTTTCCTTCATACAAAACTTAACACAATCTTCATTAGCAACATTAGCTTATTCAAAAGATATTAGACCACTGGCAAAGCTTTCGAACAGCAAATATTTTCACTAAAAACACAAGCTACTGTAGTAACTCGTACAAAAGGCTCAATTCACCTAAATAGAACTCAAAAAGGAATCAATAAGAAGCAAATGCATATAATAGCAGAAAATTGTCAAAACAGACCAGCAGGTAGAAACCGATTTTTTCGAACATCTTATGTTGCTCAAATGAAAAATTGTTGAACTAACTAAAGTTAGCTAACATACTGGGGGATTTATTCATGAATTTTGAGCTCAATCCGAGTTACAGGGACTCCTCACGAATTTTTTTGGTGGACAGAAATCTGTTTCGGGACAGCAACTCCCCAAATCTTACTTCCCTCTCATTAGAGGTCATTATTGGCACAAAAAGCAAACAAAAAGGATAAGGAGAGGTCATTACTGAAGTAATAACTTCCAAGACTCAAGGAACTCTTGGGTTATCTCCCAATAAGTACTTTTCTTTAACGCCTTTAAGTTAGGCACAAGAAGCAAGAAGAATCAAGTGTTTTCAAATGAAGAAGCATTAACATCAAATCTTTCTTTCAAAAGAGGAGAAAAAAAGCATCTTCTCTCTCCTCATAGGGAAGTGTTCAATACCTTTCTTGAATGGAAAATGATATTTAATGGTGCCTTCTTTCATATCAATGATAGCACCATTTGTTCTAAGAAAAGGTCTTCCCAAAGTAACAGGACAAGAAGCATTGTATTCAACACCCAAAACATAGAAATCCACGGGGACATAAGCATTATTAACCATAAATGAGAACATCATTAATACTCCCCATGAGATTCTTCTTAGCATTATCATTGAGTTGGATATCCAAATAGCAATCTTCTAATGGTGGCAAATCAAGCATTTCATAAATATTCCTATGCATAATAGAGACATTAGAACCAAGATCACATGAAGCTTTGAGATCAAAGTCATTCACTTGCACATTAATAATGGGTTCCCAACTATCTTCTACTTTCCTAGGAATAGAAGCTTTGTGTTTTAGCTTCTCTTCCTTAATCTTAACAAGAGCATCTGTAATGTGTTTGGTGAAAGCAACATGTATATCACTATCATCAGGACTTCTAGCAAGCTTTTGCAAGAACATAATTACTTCAGAAATATTGCACATCAATATCAAAGTCAAACTTAGCATCACTAGTAGTAGGCTCAATAGGCTTAGGCATAGTAGGAAGAGGAATAGGGACTACTTGTGGTTTAGTGGTGGTGGTGCACACACTATTGTTTCTATCAGTTTTAGCTTCCCTTTCCCACTTAGCATGAAGTTGAGCTAACAGCCTAACATTTTCATCAATAGTAACTTATATGGCATGAGCAGTAGCAAAGTTAATTTCCATGGCTTTAGGTTTAGCAGCCATTTTATTAATCAAGGAGGAATAAGCTTCAAACAAAGAGGATATATTTTTCTCAGCACTCAAATTTTTTGACTGTAAACTAGGAATTTCTCTATTCAGATTCTCAAGCTGATGGCTAATGTTTTTCAAGATGATAGACTGTTCCTCCATAGTTTTAGTGAAAATCTTATTTTGCTCATATAGCATTTGCATAAAATTCTTATTGGATCTCTCTACTTCTAGAATCCTTTCTTCACTAGGCATTCCAGATCTACCATGATAAACATTTCCACTAGGAGGATAAGGCCTATAATTACCATAAGTATTGTTGCCAAAATTGTTCCTATAGGCATTGTTGTTGAAATTGTTGTTTCTAATGAAGTTCACATTAACTTGCTCTTCTTGACCAACCAAAGAGGCTAATGGAACACTATTAGGATCTAGAGGAGCTTTCCCATTAACAAGCATAGCCATAATAACATCAATCTTTTCACTCAAAGAGGAAGTTTCCTCAACATAATTTACCTTCTTACCGTGTGGAGCTCTCTCAACATGCCATTCAGAGTAGTTAACCATCATATTATCAAGGATCCCTATTGCAGCACACAAAGTGAGGCCCATTGTAACATCCCAGCATTAGAGCCTAGAAATAAGTGGAACCCAAATGTGTGCATTGCATTCATGCATAGAAAATCCGAATAATTTTCGCGCTTTTGAACAACACTTGTCAAAGTGATTGAAGCTTCTCTTAACTTGATGGAATAATAAGTAGATCATCAAGTTGACTGCGATAAGTTTTAATATGACCTTTGCTAAAACCCTATTTTTGGGAAAAGGGAGATTTGATCTAAGGGTAGATCAAATGTAATAAAAGTTAAACCCTAATACATTATGATTTATATTTGATCCTTAGGTGATCATATCATAGTATCTATTATAATCACTCATGAGTACCAAGTTAAGTATATAACACAAATAATAAGAATGTAACAACTATATCTTAATCTCATCTGCATATACCATGAGTATCATGGTAATACCTAACCCTACTTATTAAGTAAGATTGAATAGGAAAGAAACCAAGTTCAGATCATTCACCGTATATCTTTCTTTCCATATCAATCCTTATCATCTCTATCGAGTTATATTCCAATATCTGTTGTTCATCAATGTGGAGAAATCAATTATTGATTCACCAATTCTCAATCTACCAACTCTTGACGAGAACATAGCTCACAATTAAGTGTCCATAAAGAAACTAATAAGAAGAGGTAAATAGAAATGCTAGTTTTAGATATCATCTATAGGATGGGAATGATTGAAGAGAATCAAATCAATAGGAGAATTGATGGAGTTGAATCACTCCTAAATAAAGTGAAGAATTATTTATATCTATAATAATATGGTAGGAAAGAAGATTACAAGGGTGAATCATGAAGATAGTTACCAGTAATAATTCTATTGGATCAAGTGGGCATAGTCCATGAATAACCTTAATCCAATATGAGATAGTAAGAAGATAATGTCAAAACAATTGAAGAGTAGTATTGATAAATCCTTGCTTAGCCAACTAAGAACTTAAGATCTAAATGCTTAAAGGATTATATTGATCATGCCTTACTCACCAGGATGGTCTACCTATATGTAGTATAAGTGATATTGATGGATAGAACATGATTAAAACCCTAGTTTAGATAAGTTATCCTAGAGTAGTTATTAAAGGTCACATTAATATAATGTGAGGTTGGAGTATGAGTTATTGGAGTAAAGTAAATGTAGAATGATATTATTCAATTAAAGCTAGTTTAGCATAGAGTTATGGAAGAAGTGTTATTCATCTTAAAGGATAGTAGGCCTTAAAGAAAGATAGTTGGATACATACATACATATGATGAAGAAATATTAGTGATTGATGATTAAGGAAGATTATGAGTGGAGTTTGAAAGAACTATTTGTTGGATTGAGGATTATCAACAGTAGAGTTGTGGGTATAACCAAGCAAAGATATGAGAGAACTATGGAATACTTCAGTATCAAACTCAATGGATTTATCAATGAGTTTATAAGAATAATAGGTAAATAAGAACATTCTTGTGAAGTAAAGCTCATCATACTAGCTATGATAATGGATAGGAAGAAGTATTATATCTAGGAAAGGAATTCTTTAATTAAAGGTCAAGGATGGTGGGGAATGGAAAATTGACATTCTTGGTAAACAACCAACTCTAAATCTTAAACCAAGTATAATATCCATTTCAGGGAATTGATTCATCATCTTATGTTAATATCACTTATAGGAATATTTTCCTATAACAAATCACATAAGCACATCTTTGTCAATTCCAACCATCATAATTATATGTGCTTAAGAGTATAATTACCAATCCCTTGCTATAAAACATTTTAGATGTAACTTTCTATTTTAAAAAGGGTATGTCACCAAATATCCCAAACAGAAAACAATATGTTTAGTTATTAAATCTTTACTCCCATCCATAAAGGAACCTAAGTATATTTAGAAAAACCTAAACCTAGGGTAAATATTCATAATTCAAAACCCTAAACTTCTTGGTTTATCATAATAGAATATATACGTTGCCATTTTCCAAGTTAATGGAAGTAGTATTAACCATACTAATTTCTTTCATATTTCATGTATCAAATAATGATATAGGATTTTTATACATATAAAAATTTCTAATAAAAACTATGGGCCAACTAGAGTTAAGTTTTATAACCAAATAAGAATATACCATTCAATAAATCCATGGTTAAATGAGGAAAGAAAAATAATAAGAAAGGCTTCTACAAAATATTAAAAAGGGGTTCATATAGAGAAAATAAAAGAAATATAAAAAGATTATATAATAAAAGTTCACAAAAGATACTAAATATATTTTAGTATTACTACAATTATCCAGCAAATAAATTCTACAAAGAAAAGTTCAAAATATAAATTAAATTCAAATCTAGAAAGGAAAACAGAAAATCGAAAAAGGGAAAACAAATAAAAAACAAAACCTGGTCGTGGCCCAACTCCTACTTGCTTACCTGACGCCCATGTGCAGCCCAAAAAACCAACAGCCAGCCCAGCTCTTTCTCATCTGTGACTGACAAGTGGGACCGAAGAAGGACCGCGGGTTCAGCCAAAAGAATCGCCAGGGGGTTTTTCGCAAAAGTTACGTCATCGTCATCCTCACGCACACAGACAGCTCGCTGGAGGAGCTCGCCGCCGCCCGATGCCGTCATCGTCGTCCTTGTGCCAAGATCAACGCCGCCATCGCCAGGAGAGGATAAGGAGGCCACCGTGACGTCCCTGCTCGTCCTAATCCTCAATTTCCCCCTCTGAAACCCTCTCTGCCTCTTTTCCCCAACCATGCCGAGAACCCTAGCTCGGTGAGCCGGAGCCGGCGATTCCGTGCTCGCCTCGGCCAGATAAGACCACGGTGGAGACCGCCGTACTCTTCTTGTTTGTTTGCCCCAACTTGCGACTGCGGAGGAGACGTGAATCGACCTAATCGCACCCTCGGTTCCCGACGATGTTCGTCGACCTCGCCGTCGTCTCCGACCGCGCCTCGCCAAACCAAGCACACCATCGCGTTCCTGGCGCGTACACCAGATCGATCGATCCTCAACAAGTGAGGATCAAAACATGTGACATCATGCCTACGTCAGGTTCGAACCACGTCAGCTAGTTTGACCAGTCTTTGCTAGCGTGGCGTATGACGTGGCCTAGGGCCCATATGTCATTGACTAGGGGTAGAGACAAGGTCGGTAACAAATTCATTTTCTAAACCTGAGAGCTGAGGTGGACATAGGCCCACTCGTTAGTGACTCAGGCTAGGTGGGGGTGCGGTGTAAAAAGTATTTCCTGTTTAAGAAATAATAAAATTTTATAAAATCAATTATTAATATTCCAGAAATCAAATAAATGATTAAATCTTGTTTAATTAATAACTTTTGATTTATAATTCAGAAAAAATATATATAATATATGAAAATTTGTAGAAAAATATAATCTACAACTTAAACTTATTATACAATATTACTATAATGATAATTTCAATAAATAGTATTTAATAAAGGTTTAAAAGTAATAAAACTTTGATAATTCATATTTCAATAATGGTAAATATTAAAAATATGAATAAAATACCAAAAATCTTAGAAAAATAAAGACTATAATTCAAAACTATAATCATACATTATTATTTCACTTACTTAAATATTTATTAAGTATTTTTAAATTATTAAATCTTATAAAAAATCATATCTTATTATTTATAAATCATAAAAATAAATATAATATACCAAAATGATCACAAAGATAATATCTACATGTTAAAAATATAATATTCCACTTTTGAGTTAATTAAAAATTCAAATATTCTAATAACTCAAATTGAAACTTATTTACTTAGTTTAAAAATTCATATAAGGGTAAATAACAATTATTAATATTTCTAAATTAGTCAATTAAGTTTAATAAATAGTATTAGTCTTGAGTATTAATAATATAAGCCATAATGGTTTAAAACACTACAAATACCTTATTATTAAATTATCTTCAACCTTAAGTGAAGATTATATTCTAAAAAGATTGCTATTCATAAAAAAAACCTTAAAGAACAACTTCTGAATAAATCAAATCCTTTCTATCTACTTTACCCACCAGATTACAAAAACTACCACAACATTATAGTAAGTCCATAAATAGTGAAGTAATATTATATCTTGGTTGATAAACTATAACCACTCATTTATAAAAGGTAAATGATACTACTCCATTATAAAATCAAGAAACTACCACACCAAGTAAAAATATAGCCATTCTTTAGTAACCTTAAGGAAACATTACCAGGTATACAAGATACAAATATTATAAGCATTATACTTTTAAACTATCTTTGTTTTAAAGTTAACTTTAGTCTACAAGAATCTAAATATAACACTATAAACACTGTTAGATGTTTTATAGTTAACTTTGGTCTGAAATAATTAAGTTATAAAGCATCTCAAGCCCAAACTATTCAAGCAAGCACAAATAACATCGACCACCACTAACTAACCACAAAGATTGTTTAGACCTTAGAAAAAGAATCTTTTCTTCGAAGGTTTTTCTTTTTTCCGCTTCAAATAAGAACTCTTATATAAACAATCTTAAGTAGCATTTCACCTTTTGTGTGTGCCCCATTACTTATGATATAGTAATTATATGATTGTTCCGCACATATTCACAAGCCTTAATAAGAAGCACAAGTATAAAATCTACCACAAAGGGACAACACATTTTAAAGAAACCATTTCTGGATCCAAACCCTAGAACAACGTAATCCCCAGGATTCGCATTTATAAAGTGCATCACATTACTTATGCATAAAAGCATATTTTCTTTAAACATTAGTCCTTACTGGACCAATGATGCTAATTTCAGATTTTGGATCTTATACTGCCTCGAAGACCGTGAGTGCATAATCTTGCAATCACAAAAGGCAAGTTCACACTTGATCATGTCCTTTGGTTATTTTCTGTAAAGTATTTTACAAATCCAATGTGGAAATCACCTGCATTTGAAAAAGGTCCGAAAACACTATTTTCATAATAATGTGATTATAGGTTATTACCATGAGGTAATAACTTACTATAAAAGTTCCGGTGGTAAAGGAACATAATATCTAGGACTTAATAACCAATGTCGCCAGTGATTCTTGCGCCGTATATTACACGTTAACCATTATATTTGGAATGGGACAGAGAAGTCAGCCGTATCCTTTTCCTCTTGTATGGAGGCAAGACGACCTTAACGTGACGTTGTGATTCCTTGTGTGGATCCAACATATGGGTGGTCACCCTTACGCCCCACACTTTTGGTGTCTAGATTATCTATGAATGGTGTTTAGTTGATGGATGTAGCATCCCAATTGTCTAACAATTGTAATGCTACTTGGTTTATTAATATAATGGCTACTTCAAATATACAATTGTTGCATCATAATTATATCATGCTCATGTCATCATGCCTCCTTGCATTTGAGCATCATATAAAACCCTTTTTGATTTGGTTCTTATCTCATATGCATTATTAATTGTAGTTGCCTCTTGATATTGTATTTGGTTCTTGATATATTGCTTAGTGCCCAAGTTGAGTTGGGGGCATATCTCTTATTAATTCCACCACCTTTTTCTTTCACCACCTTATAATTCCACCATCCAACTAAATATGAGCTTGGCATTTATTGAGTTTACCTCTAGCTCATGTGGGTTGGGATGGATCCAATTCTATTCCACATGCTCTCATCTTAGCATCATGTTGTTTTCACAATATTGAAACATGAGAGCCACATGGCCACCTTTGCATGCCTTGTGAGTGGAACCTTTCCTAGCTTCCATATGTGTGGTTTTGGGGTTATCATCATGTTGGGGTATTTTTGAGGGCTCATTAAATACCTAGTGGCATATACACACTAGCAAGTCCCAAATATAATCCAATGTGATCATCTCCATATACTCCACTTGGAATTCTTTCTAAATTCCTTTGCTTGGGCCTTACTCCATAATTTGGGATGCATAATAATAATGCCATGAGATAAGATTGTCTCCACAAGTATCAACATGGCATTAAATATTATGCATGGCCCATGAAAGTACCATCTTTGCTTGTCATTTGGGTTTTACTTGTTTTGGTTGGATCATGCCTTCTCTCATCTCTCTCTCTCTCTTTAGCTTGATCTTATTTGATCATGCCTAAACCACCTTCACCACATTCTTTTCTTTGGCTAGATCTTGTGTGGGCTTGGCTTGTGTTTGCTTGATCTTGTCCAAGATAGAACCCTACACCTAATCTACCCCATCCTAGCTAAACCCTTTTCACTCTCTAACCAAACCCTAAGCTACCATCTCACCCTCTCTCTCGGCCTCCCTTCTCCCTACCTAGCTGGCTCCACCTGACCCTCCCACCCCAACCCTAGCTACCCCCAACCCTAAAACCAAGCCTAACCCGAGCCCTCCCTCCTACCCTAGCTCCAACCCTAGCTAGCCGAGCCTCCCTCTCCCTCTGCCTCTAGGGCCCCCACCAACCTGCCCTCGCCTCCCTTGGCCTTGGCCGTCCCCACTGCCAGCCCCTGGCCT
The DNA here is from genome assembly GCA_023614405.1 of Avena insularis. NCBI lineage: Eukaryota > Viridiplantae > Streptophyta > Magnoliopsida > Poales > Poaceae > Avena > Avena insularis. Next base: position 214,480,826 of record CM042685.1, on the reverse strand, counting down.
GCCCTGCCTCCCACCGAGCACGTGAGGAGGAGGACAAAAGGTGGCGAGCCACCTTTAGCGTCTACCCCACCACGGCATCTCCCCTCTCTACTCTCCACCGCCACTCCACGGCACCCTCTGCCTATCCAGATCTGCCGAGGCGCTGGACATCTCTCTTCCTCTCCACCGACACGCCCTCCTCACGCCGCCACCGCTCGTCACCACCGATCCGTCGACCACGAAAGCAAAGACGACGTGGGAGTGGTCGAGAGCACCAGGAGGACCCCCACGCCGCCCTGCGCTGCTGTCGAGGAGGAGGAGGACCGAGCCGCTGTAACCACCGCCTGCGCCGTCGACGATCGCCAGCGCCCCTGCTCGAACCAGCGCCACCGACAACCTCTCGGTGAGCCCCTGCAGCCCCTAGACACGGCCCGCCTCGCTGCCGTTGCCTGGTCGCGTCGGACCGGCCGGCGAACACCCTCATGCGCGGCGGCGCGTTAGATTCGCACGCCCGCTTCGCGTAAGCCCTATCCAGCCGTGCCAACCTCCTAGCTACCCCAAAGCCACCGCAGGCGAGCCTCAGCGCCCGAGCCGAGGTCACGGATCGAGCCCCGTGCAAGCCGCTGCGGTCGCTTTCGACGAGAGAGGAAGAGAAGCGATCTGCGTGGCCATTTTGCACTTTTCCCCACACCTTTTTCGCATCAACCCGCTCCCCTTGGCCCATGTCATTCCCCATGGCGTTTTGCAAAAGGATCCTGGTTTCAACCCTCAACCCAGACTCCCCGGCTTCCCCATCGCACGCCATTGTGCGCCAGGCAGGGCGCCTGCCTGCATCTCCGTGGCTAGTGCAGTCAGGTGTAAAAAGCTTACACAGCGTCAGCCTTGATCAACATAGATGGCCCCACTGGTCATTGGCTGTGGCTAGGATCGAGCCGAGTAACAAAAGTATTTCTGCAAATCTGGTTTAAATTCAAATCTTTTTCTAATTATTTCAAATTCAAATTTAATTCTGTTTTAAATAACTTTTCAAATATTAATCCAATTAATGCAAATAATAAATGTTTTCAAATCAGAAAAATGTGAGGATTTCAAATATAGCCTTCAAAATATATTTTGGAACATTTAAAATTCCAAGTTTATTTAAATTACAATAAAATGCCCTTTTGACTTAATTAATTAATAACTTTTGATTTATAACTCCAAATTTAACAAATGATATGTCTAAAATGATTAGCTCGACGAGACCTTTCTGTTTATGCATTCCATGGTTTGTTTTGAAGCATGCATCATATAAATATAAAGAGTACAGCAATTTAATCGAGAATAAAATGGGGCCAAAACTAAATAAAATGGTTTATTCTTGTGTTCCACACCTCACCCATGCCATGCTACTTTAATGCCATGCAAATTGTGCATCATTCATCATGGCATGATTGTTTGCTTGATGCATTTAATTCATATGCTTGTGCTCTTTATTTATGTTGGCCCTTGTTTGTTTGGTTCTTCTTCGAATAGACGTTGAGCAGGGGATATATCAAGAGAACCAGGAGCACTACCCAGATCCATTCCTTGCTTCAACTGAGCCAGTGCAAGCACTACCACATGCTTGCATACATACAGTACCTATTGCCTCTATCTTATTCTTGCATCATTGAGTCGCGATTGCATTAAATTGAATCCCAAGTATTGCATAGCCTTTACTTTTAAACCCCACCGAAGCTTGTTCCTCCATCCCATGAGCCATTACTACAGGAGTTGTTTGAGCCATGCGAGTCGTAGAACAGCATGTGTAGGGTATGTGAGTGTCTGATGGATAATGAGGTACCTAAACAACTTAACCTGAGTAGTAATGGGATAACTAATGAAAGTGGCATCGGTGAGCCATATTCGCTATTTGGTTTTTCCGGCTCACTTGTGTCCCGTAAGACCCCGAGTACTTGATTCCTGTTCCAAGAATATTCGCGCTATCCACATCGGGGAGGCTTATGGACCCCGAGCGTAGCTTGATTCATTCTTATTTCTTGGGGCCACAAACTAGTTTGAGGTTTTATTTACTATCCTGTACTTATGCCATGCTTTATCGCTTTATCTAAGATTGTGCGAGAGCACACTGCATCGTTAGGGCGGGACACGATTTGGTATCGACAAGCCAGTCACATTTTCGGTTCGATCGTTTGTACCGTCCACCCAAACCTTGAGTCCGTCTCGTGGCGCCAGCTTCGCGGGTAGCTTAATGGGGTGGCCCCTGAAATATTCTGAATCTGTAATTGCTTTGTCGTGATTTGTCTCGTTGGGTTTTGATTTGGTTTTTCCGAGGCATATCGAGTGTGTGTTGCTATTTGTGCACCCTCAGGGTAAAACTTTCGAAAGCCGTGTCATGCGGTTATGGACGACTTGGAGCACAGTTTCTCGATCATAGACAAGCATAACTAAAGTACCGCTTTTAAATTGACTAGACTAGGTACGACTAGTAAATAGTGCAACACTCATGGAATGGATAATAAAACCGCCAACGGATGGGGGTTGTTAAATGCGCTTCCTCGTTGGTAGCGAGGAGGAGGATGGATCATTAAGATTACCGCTATAACTGTTATAATGTTGTTATTAATTCACGGACATCCGCTATCTCTGGTTAGGCGGATGGTTAGCGCTTTCTATAGAATTGCTAGGGTTTATCTTTTGCTGCAATTCGTCACCCAGGTTGTGTCCTTTAGAGGCATAAAGACTTGCTGAGTACCCTAGGGTCTCACACGATAAATTATTGGTTCAGATGAACAGTACACTCGCAAGATGGATCTTTGGGTGGAAGAGACGGACGATGTGGGCAACAATCATTCGGTGTAGAGATTCTGGGAACGGGGATCCGTGAGATCTGTGGGTGGGATGTGCTTATTTATGGGGCATCTTATGCCGATTTGCTTCTTATCCGTACTCGGATTTTGTCTTCCGCTTCCGCTTGATACTCTGTTGATTGATGTATGAGGAGATATCCTACACTATTATATCTATCTAGGATATTTGGATCTTTCCGTATGGCGTTGCTATATTTCCTTTCTTTTTAGATGGAATGGCTCTGATGTACTATTGTATGGTGGCTTGCATACATACTCATTTGTGTATGTAGTTGATCCCTTCGCATGCCGATTCGCCGCCGTTCTTGTCCCGATGTTTGGAAATGGTTGGGACGGCCGAAAGGTCTACCTGTGAGTGGCATTTGGGCCCCACCGTACTATTTCAACCATTTCTGATCATCCAGGCTTGTACTAGGAGCGTAATTCACCGAGGTAGTTACAATGGACCATTTAATATGGCACTTGCTAGGGCAACACCAGGTCATAGTCTTCGGGAACTCATCAAGGTTTTAGCCTGCCCGAAAGGGGGCTTAACGAATGTGAGCTATCCCGAAGGATCGTGCAGACATATGAGGTTGTGGAGAGGGCAGTAATTGGCTTGAATCATCTACTGGGCCCCACAACATGGAACTATGGACGGGTAAGCTGCCCGGTCGTGCAACAAGGAGTTGATCTCTCATGGGAAAAGTAACGCACCTCTGCAGAGTGTAAGAACTGTAACTTGTTACTCCCTGTTCCGGGAAGGAGCTAGGAATGCTGCGGGAAAGGAACTCCATGAAAGTTCTGGTAAACCTGTGAAGGCTGACGGACATAGCTTTTCAGAATAAAAGCAACCTTTGAAGAAATGTTTCTAAAAACTTGCATTGTCCTACGACCTATGGTCTGTGGCTGTTTATATTGCATCAAACACTCCTTTTCTAGTGAACTTGCTGAGTACGCTCGTACTCAAAGTATCTTCTTAACCCTTGCTAGATTCTGAAGCCATTGAGACGATGTCTACACCAAGTTATGCTCCACGAAGCATCATCCAAATCTAATGCTCTTCAACAAAGACAAGGAAGTCAACAAATACCTCAACTCAAGTGAAGACGTAGTTACTGATTAAATAGGAATATAATCTCTAGCCAAAGAACCTATTTCTGTAGTGCGGTGCAATAGCAGCAATGCCAACCTCTTAGCTAGAGTGCTAGGCTTAATAGTATAATAGTTCTTGCGTTATTTATCTTTGATTCTTCTCCATAAGAAGTTCTTTCTCTCTCTTAAACCTAGAGTGTTCTCTGGATCTTGTGTAACGAATGAGTTGTAACCTTTAGCCATGCCCGCTGTGTTTCTGTTGTGCCATTCTGAGGGATGTAATACTAGTGAACGGTGTTTCATTGGTGTTATGTCAACGACTATAGTATACTACATCATGCAGTGGTATGTTGGGTCACCGCAGTTGGTATTAGAGCATATGCTTTGACCTTAGGTTGGAAACCTAGTAAATGGGTAGAACCTATAGGACACATCCTAGCAATAATAAAGAGTTCTCTAGTGATATGAGGGATATTCACTTGAGAATAATCCTATTATGTTACTAGTGCGATAATTCTTTAGTATGATTGCAAATTCGATCATTACCCAAGAGTTTTAAATCTATGTGACTGATGATAATTTCTTATCTACAGTTCCACATGGCACCTCGATATCCACCCCGGAATGTTCAAGTGATGAACAGGACGTTGAATGACTACGGAGGGGATTGGACTGATAATCTCCGCCAACTTCTATGGAGTTTGGAATGTGAATCGAGACTTTTGGTCAAGATTTACAGTTACTATGATGGGCAGGTATTAGCTAAATACCGTTGCATGATCATGTTACCCAAGAAGTTAGGACTTAAGGGAGAAATGCCATCAGGAGAAGCAAAGGTGCATGGCATCTACATATCAGATTGCCGTAGCAGTAGCTATAACCATGATCCGAGAACAAAAATCCTAAGCTCTAGAAAGTAGTACTCATACCATTATACCACATGAAACCTCAAACCCAGAGCATGAGTTGGATCACTCTACTCTAGTCCAAGCTGAACCTACTCTAGCTATAGAGTATATGGATCGTTATCGGTCTTTGCTAAACACTTATCATAACACTCACCAAGTCTTGGTCCAGGAACTGGATACGGTCATTGAGGATTTTACGGATCCTGATAAAGCAATGGATCGTAGGAAGAAGTTAGATAAAGAAGCTAGGCATCCCAAATACATACCTTCAGGAGAAGTGTTTGAGGAAACTGAATTTGATGACCCAAACTCGGAAAATTATGCCTACTACCAAAATGACTTCAAGCCACCTGAAGACCTATGGACCAAATATAACTCAGAACAACTGGAATGGAATAAAGTTATTCCAAATAACCCTAAGCCAAATAAGTATGGATGGGAAGTAGAACCTCAAGATGGAACCATAGGAAATCCTATACCTTGTGATACAGGTATTGAAGAAGATATCAACGATAACCATAGAGAGCCTTACGGACCATATGGGGGTGATACTAATCCAATCGACTTAGAAGAGTATTCCGATAGCTACTGCGCCAATATATATGACTGGATCCAAGAAAAAGCTAAGGAACCAACTTACTATGAGGAAGCGTTGCCGGAAAACCAGGGATATTCGATGGAAGAATACGCCAACTCTAGTCATTTTTCAATGTCTAATCTCGGTCTCGGTACTTCTAATCAAGAATACACACCTCCTGGATGCCCTTACGCTCCAGAAGACAGTCGTAGGACTTCACGTCATCATGGACGGAACTCCAGGAAGCACTAGAGGAAGAGGGGAGTAAGAAAGAAACGACATCCCAAGGGGATGAGTGCTTGAATAATGTATATAGAGGGTAATGCGTATTGTAGTTTGAAAGGTTTGCCGAAATAAGTGAGGATATACTCACAAGAACAAGAAGTTCTTGTAAGATAGATGTGTAAATAGCTGTGGAGCAAACCGTTGGGACATCTAGTACATTTGTAAATTATTTCAAACCTATGTATAATACATGGTATATGTTTTGTTGTTTATCGACTTTTGGATCTTCTTGAATCTTCTTGATTGACTAGATCTGTACATGAAGTTAATTAGGTGTGCAAATGCATGATGTAACACCCAGTTATTACTTGATGTCATGGATCTAGATAGAAACAGGAATTCGTGTAAGGGAGTGACGAGTTTCAAAGATTAAAAGGAAGACTTACTTGAAAGATGAAGCAAGATATAAAGAGTATTAGCACCATTTGGAAGATAGATCAAGCATAGATTATTCTTAGCTAGATTCAAGAAAGAAGTTTGGTGTAGCAAATGTATGGAGCAACAAGAAATAATAAACTTAAGGCCCATTCAAAGTAGGTAGCTTTGCTAAGAAGTTAATGAAAGAGTTATACTGAGTTCATGTAAGTATCATGAATAAGTACAAGGAATATGCTTTGGAACAAAAAGGGTATTCAAGCTCTGACAATTCAGAGAGAATGTCCGTAATAGGTCGTAAACCATAGAGTAATGTGTACAACCTAAAATGATCCGCCTTTGGTACTTAATCCCTAGACGGTATTCTGATCCACAGTTGGTATTTTGTCCACAACTGGTATTTGGTTAACATAGTTAACCAGATCTTCTTAAAAGTTGCATAAAGAGCATAAAATTTAGCCTAAAGCTAAGTAAGACCTAAGAAAGTACAAAAATTTAAGGCGATCACGTTTCGAGATGCTTCGCAAAGTTAGATTTATCCCAGCGAAAATGTCCAATAGCAAGTACGACATTTAATGCTGAAAGATTTGCTTCGGAGATCCACAACTATGTGGATACACCATACAATCTTTCATCAGGCCCTAATTAGGTAAGGAATAAACTAAACAGAGACCAACATTCTAGTTATGACGCCAATAAATACTATACAGACAATTTAAAGACTATTAGTAAACCCTAAGGGGGAGAGCAAACTTTATAAATGAAAGTTGAAGAAGTACTATAGGTAATAATGAAAGATTATCTAAAAAACGTAATAAATTAAAAGCTTGAAGGTGATAAAGGTTAATCCTAACCGACCAATTCTAGAAGAAACAACTCTTATGTAACCCTTAAGAAGTATTAAAGAACACCCAACTGTACAAGTATTGAGAATAAGAAATTCCAATGGGTATGGACTAAATGAGTTCAAATCCAATCTTGGAAGGAGTACCAGTACAACTCATATAATGACAAATCAAAGATTAGTCTTTTGATAGAACACTGTTTAGTGAGACTTTCTAGACCTTATATAATTTAGTAAGGAAGCCCAATAATTAAATAAAAAGAGCTAAATTAGGATACTTAACCGGGATATAGAATGATAAAATTATTTTTATTTAAGGTCACCATAGAGTGGAAAAATGTAGCAACCACTACACGTCAATTCCTTACTCTGAAGCGTGAGAGTTTGCGAACTTCGAGGACGAAGTTGATTTTAAGGGGGAGAGTCTTTAACATCCCAGCATTAGAGCCTAGAAATAAGCGGAACCCAGATGTTTGCGTTGCATTCATGCATAGAAAATCCGAATAATTTTCGCACTTTTGAACAACAGTTGTCAAAGTGATTGAAGCTTCTCTTAACTTGATGGAATAATAAGTAGATCATCAAGTTGATAGCGATAAGTTTTAATATGACCTTTGCTAAAACCCTATTTTTGGGAAAAGGGAGATTTGATCTAAGGGTAGATCAAATGTAATAAAAGTTAAACCCTAATACATTATGATTTATATTTGATCCTTAGGTGATCATATCATAGTATCTATTATAATCACTCATGAGTACCAAGTTAAGGATATAACACAAATAATAAAAATGTAACAACTATATTTTAATCTCATCTGCATATACCATGAGTATCATGGTAATACCTAACCCTACTTCTTAAGTAAGATTGAATAGGAAAGAAACCAAGTTCAGATCATTCACCGTATATCTTTCTTTCCATATCAATCCTTATCATCTTTATCGAGTTATATTCCAATATCTGTTGTTCATCAATGTGGAGAAATCAATTATTGATTCACCAATTCTCAATCTACCAACTCTTGACCAGAACATAGCTCACAGTTAAGTGTCCATAAAGAAACTACTAAGAAGAGGTAAATAGAAATGCTAGTTTTAGATATCATCTATAGGATGGGAATGATTGAAGAGAATCAAATCAATAGGAGAATTGATGGAGTTGAATCACTCCTAAATAAAGTGAAGAATTATTTATATCTATAATAATATGGTAGGAAAGAAGATTACAAGGGTGAATCATGAAGATAGTTACCAGTAATAATTCTATTGGATCAAGTGGGCATAGTCCATGAATAACCTTAATCAAATATGAGATAGTATGAAGATAATGTCAAAACAATTGAAGAGTAGTATTGATAAAGCCTTGCTTAGCCAACTAAGAACTTAAGATCTAAATGCTTAAAGGATTATATTTATCATGCCTTACTCACCAGGATGGTCTACCTATATGTAGTATAAGTGATATTGATGGATAGAACATGATTAAAACCCTAGTTTAGATAAGTTATCCTAGAGTAGTTATTAAAGGTCACATTAATATAATGTGAGGTTGGAGTATGAGTTATTGGAGTAAAGTAAATGTAGAATGATATTATTCAATTAAAGCTAGTTTAGCATAGAGTTATGGAAGAAGTGTTATTCATCTTAAAGGATAGTAGGCCTTAAAGAAAGATAGTTGGATACATACATACATATGATGAAGAAATATTAGTGATTGATGATTAAGGAAGATTATGAGTGGAGTTTGAAAGAACTATTTGTTGGATTGAGGATTATCAACAGTAGAGTTGTGGGTATAACCAAGCAAAGATATGAGAGAACTATGGAATACTTCAGTATCAAACTCAATGGATTTATCAATGAGTTTATAAGAATAATAGGTAAATAAGAACATTCTTGTGAAGTAAAGCTCATCATACTAGCTATGATAATGGATAGGAAGAAGTATTATATCTAGGAAAGGAATTCTTTAATTAAAGGTCAAGGATGGTGGGGAATGGAAAATTGACATTCTTGGTAAACAACCAACTCTAAATCTTAAACCAAGTATAATATCCATTTCAGGGAATTGATTCATCATCTTATGTTAATATCACTTATAGGAATATTTTCCTATAACAAATCACATAAGCACATCTTTGTCAATTCCAACCATCATAATTATATGTGCTTAAGAGTATAATTACCAATCCCTTGCTATAAAACATTTTAGATGTAACTTTCTATTTTAAAAAGGGTATGTCACCAAATATCCCAAACAGAAAACAATATGTTTAGTTATTAAATCTTTACTCCCATCCATAAAGGAACCTAAGTATATTTAGAAAAACCTAAACCTAGGGTAAATATTCATAATTCAAAACCCTAAACTTCTTGGTTTATCATAATAGAATATATACGTTGCCATTTTCCAAGTTAATGGAAGTAGTATTAACCATACTAATTTCTTTCATATTTCATGTATCAAATAATGATATAGGATTTTTATACATATAAAAATTTCTAATAAAAACTATGGGCCAACTAGAGTTAAGTTTTATAACCAAATAAGAATATACCATTCAATAAATCCATGGTTAAATGAGGAAAGAAAAATAATAAGAAAGGCTTCTACAAAATATTAAAAAGGGGTTCATATAGTGAAAATAAAAGAAATATAAAAAGATTGTATAATAAAAGTTCACAAAAGATACTAAATATATTTTAGTATTACTACAATTATCCAGCAAATAAATTTTACAAAGAAGAGTTCAAAATATAAATTAAATTCAAATCTGGAAAGGAAAACAGAAAATAGAAAAAGGGAAAACAAATAAAAACAAAACCTGGATGTGGCCCAACTCCTACCTGCTTACCTAACGCCCATGTGCAGCCCACAAAAGCCCAACAGCCAACCCATCTCTTTCTCATCTGTGACTGACAAGTGGGACCGGAGAAGGACCGCGGGTTGAGCCGAAAGAATCACTAGGGGGTTTTCCGCAAAAGTTATGTCGTCGTCATCCTCACGCACACAGACAGCTCGCTGGAGGAGCTCGTCGCCGCCCGATGTCGTCATCGTCGTCCTTGCGCCAAGATCAACGCCGCCGTCGCCAGGAGAGGATAAGGAGGCCACCGCGACATCCCTGCTCGTCCTCATCCTTAATTTCCCCCTCTGAAACCCTCTCTGCCTCTTTTCCCCAACCATGCCGAGAACCCTAGCTCGGAGGTGAGCCAGATCCGGCGATTCCATGCTCGCCTCGGCCAGATAAGACCACGATGGAGACCGCCGTGCTCTTCTTGTTTGTTTGCCCCAACTTGCGACCGCGGAGGAGACATGAATCGACCTAATCGCACCCTCGGTTCCCGACGATGTTCGTCGACCTCGCCGTCGTCTCCGACCGCGCCTCGCCAAACCAAGCACACCATCGCGTTCCTGGTGAGTTACTGAGTCTCCTAGCATGCGTCGATGCTTTGTTTGCTTCCTAAATCCACGCCACCGTAATCACCCGCAAGCACCGCCGCATAAGCTCGTCGTCGGTTGCCCTCCGATGACCATTAGATAGCGGCGCCACCACCAATAGGCTCGCCTTGATCTCCTCTGTCCAAAGCACCTAGCCACAGCCCCGCGCGTACACCAGATCGATCGATCGATCCTCAACCAGTGAGGATCAAACCATGTAATGTCATGCCTACGTCAGGTTTGAACCACGTCAGCTAGTTTGACCAGTCTTTGCTAGCATGGCGTATGACGTGGCCTAGGGCCCATATGTCATTGACTGGGGGTAGAGACATGGTCGGTATCAAATTCATTTTCTAAACCTGAGAGCTGAGGTGGACATAGGCCCACTGGTCAGTGACTCAGGATAGGTGGGGGTGCGGTGTAAAAAGTATTTCCTGTTTAAGCAATAATAAAATATTATAAACTCAATTATTAATATTCCAGAAATCAAATAAATGATTAAATCTTGTTTAATTAATGACTTTTGATTTATAATTCAGAAAAAATATATATAATATATGAAAATTTGTAGAAAAATAAAATCTACAACTTAAACTTATTATCCAATATTATTATGATGATTATTTAAATAAATAGTATTTAATAAAGGTTTAAAAGTAATAAAACTTTGATAATTCATATTTCAATAATGGTAAATATTAAAAATATGAATAAAATAACAAAAATCTTAGAAAAATAAAGACTATAATTTAAAACTATAATCATACATTATTATTTCACTTACTTAAATATTTATTATTTATTAAGTATTTTTAAAGTATTAAATCTTATAAAAATCATATCTTATTATTTATAAATCATAAAAATAAATATAATATATCAAAATGATCACAAAGAGAATATATACATGTTAAAAATATAATATTCTACTTTTGAGTTAATTCAAAATTCAAATATTCTAATAACTCAAATTGAAACTTATTTACTTAGTTTAAAAATTCATATAAGGGTAAATAACAATTATTAATATTTCTAAATTAGTCAATTAAGTTTAATAAATAGTATTAATCTTGAGTATTAATAATATAAGCCATAATGGTTTAAAACACTATAAATACCTTATTATTAAATTATCTTCAACCTTAAGTGAATATTATATTCTAAAAATATTCCTATTCATAATAAAAACCTTAAAGAACAACTTGTGAATAAATCAAATCCTTTCTATCTACTTTACCCACCAGATTACAAAAACTACCACAAAATTATAGTAAGTCCATAAATAGTGAAGTAATATTATATCTTGGTTGATAAATTATAACCAGTCATTTATAAAAGGTAAATGATACTTCTCCATCATAAAATCAAGAAACCACCACACCAAGTAAAAATATAGCCATTCTTTAGTAACCTTAAGGAAACATTACCAAGTATACAAGATACAAATATTATAAGCATTATACTTTTAAACTATCTTTGTTTTAAAGTTAACTTTAGTCTAGAAGAATCTAAATATAACACTATAAACACTGTTAGATGTTTTATAGTTAACTTTGGTCTGAAATAATTAAGTTATAAAGCATCTCAAGCCCAACCTATTAAAGCAAGCACAAATAACATCGACCACCACTAACTAACCACAAAGATTGTTTAGACCTTAGAAAAAGAATCTTTTCTTCGAAGGTTATTCTTTTTGCCGCTTCAAACAAGAACTCTTATATAAACAATCTTAAGTAGCATTTTACCTTTTGTGTATGCCCCATTACTTATGATATAGTAATTATATGATTGTTCCACACATATTCACAAGCCTTAATAAGAAGCACAAGTATGAAATCTACCAAAAAGGGACAACATATTTTAAAGAAACCATTTCCGGATCCAAACCCTAGAACAACGTTATCCCCGGGATTTGCATTTATAAAGTGCATCACATTACTTATGCATAAAAGCATATTGCCTCTTTAAACATTAGTCCTTACTGGACCAATGATGCTGATTTCAGATTTTGGATCTTATACTGCCTCGAAGACCGTGAGTGCATAATCTTGCAATCACAAAAGGCAGGTTCCCACTTGCTCATGTCCTTTGGTTATTTTCTGTAAAGTATTTTACAAATCCAATGTGGAAATCACCTGCATTTGAAAAAGGTCCGAAAACACCATTTTCATAATAATGTGATTATAGGTTATTACCATGAGGTAATAACTTACTATAAAAGTTCTGGTGGTAAAGGAACATAATATCTAGGACTTAACAACCAATGTCGCCAGTGATTCTTGTGCCGTATATTACGCGTTAACCATGAGATTTGGAATGGGACGGAGAAGTCAGCTGTATCCTTTTCCACTTGTATGGAGGCAAGATGACCTTATCGTGACGTTGTGATTCCTTGTGTGCATCCAACATATGGGTGGGCACCCTTAAGCCCCACACTTTTGGTGTCTAGATTATCTATGAATGGTGTTTAGTGGATGGACCATTTAATATGGCACTTTCCAGGGCAGCACCAGGTCATAGAGTCTTCAGGAACTCATCAAGGTTTTAGCCTGCCTGAAAGGGGGCTTAACGAAGGTGAGCTAGCTCGAAGGATCGTGCAGACATATGAGGTCGCGTAGAGGGCAGTGATTGGCTTGGATCATCTACTGGGCCCCACAACATGGAATTGTGGACAGGTAATATGCCCAGTTGTGCAACAAGGAGTTGATCTCTCATGGGAAAAGTAACTCACCTCTGCAGAGTGTAAGAACCGTAACTTGTTACTCCCTGTTCCGGGAAGGAGCTATGAACGTTGCGGGAAAGGAACTCAATGAAAGTTCTGGTAAACCCGTGAAGGCTGACGGACATAGCTTTTCAGAATAAAAGCAACCTTTGAAGAAATGTTTATGAAAACTTGCATTAGCCTATGACCTACGGTCGGTGGCTGTAGTTATAGTGCATCAAACACTCATTTTCTAGTGAACTTGCTGAGTACGCTCGTACTCAAAGTATCTTCTCAACCCTTGATAGATTCTGAAGCCATTGAGACAATGTCTACACCAAGTTATGCTCCAGGAAGCATCATCCAAAGCTAAATCTCTTCAACAAAGACAAGGAAGTCAACAAATACCTTGTCAACACCCGGATTTTTAATCCCAGATGCATGTTATGCCATACATCGCAATCCCAGGATTACCATTTTTGTGAGACATAACAGAATTAGATACCACAGTACATCATCCATTACAAACCATACATAAGGTCTTACACAAATAAGGATCTCATGATCCAGTTCTTAATACAACTCAAGCAGCGGAAATACGTAATAATAAAAGTAGCATAGGCGAAGCTCCATCTTCAGGGTCACAGTACATCGACGATGGGAGATGATCCTAGTTGTAGTAACCTTCCTGGGTCCATCTTCCGGTACTCCTCTTCATAGTCCGCCACGGAATAGCGAGGACAAAGCCATGAGTACTCTTTAAGTACTCGCAAACTAATACTAACAAGTGAAGGGGGTTTTTGTAATAGGACACTAAGCTCTAGGGTTGTTTTGCAAAAATCTAGATTTACCTCTTACTAAGTTCAGAAGCAAGAGAAAACTAGTCACATTTTATAACACCTAAGTGGGAACTTGTATCTCATGCCACAACTCCGTTGTGATCAAGTCAACTTCTCAATTCAGTTCACAAGTCATTTTGAAAACATCTGACGGGGGAACAATATGGCCACTCCAACTGTCCATAACTGCGGACGCGGCTATTCGAATAGTTTGACACTCTGCAGAGATTGTACACTTTCACCACAACATTCGATACATCCGTCAGGAACAAATCCTGAATTCACCATACTTGGCGAAGATCTTGGGGGGGCGGATAATCCGGCCCCCCTGAGGGGCGGATTATCCGACCAGGCCGGAAAGTCCGGCCAATACTCCGCCCCCTCTCTGGGGCTTGCGCCTTGGTGATGAGCAGGGGGCGGACTATCCAGCCCTCCTGAGGGGCGGATTATCCGGCGGGGCCGGAAAATCCGGCCAAAATTCCGCCCCCCTTCTAGGGCTTGCGCCTTCTTGGGAAGAGGGAGGGGCGGATTATCCGCCCCTGGTGGGGGCGGATTATCCGCCCCTGGTGGGGGCGGATTATGTGGCATGTCTTTGTCACCCACACCAAGCTGTATCATGTGTAGAGCTGTAGCGTTGAGTTGGATATCGACCACTTCTCTTCTTGTGAGATTGTTGGGGTTTCCAACATGAAGACCATTTTCGATGATCTTACACAACTCTATGGAGGAACTGCACACATGAGATTTCATCAAAAATTGCCATTGAGAGAAAGTAGATGCAGAAAGTTTGGGTGGATCACCCCTATTATGTATATGTGGGTGAGGGATAGGCGGATCAGGGGAATACACATGAGAAACCTCATTGTATCCATCCTTACCGCTATCCTTTTTCAAGGAGGAGCTCTTGCTAGTACCATCACCAACCACTTCGTTATCTTTGGAAACAGTTTTACCCGTTTCCTTGGATTGCGGAGTGGTATCCTCAGAGTTAGATGGAGGTGATGCTGCGGATGTGGAGAGACGCATTATCAATTGACGCATCTCTTCCATCTTAGCCTCCAATGAACTCACCAAGGTTGTTTCCAATGTCTTGAGATCGTTCATGGTGACTACCTCTGGAGCATCACTCCCATCTACCTTGGAACCCATACTTCTCTTAGGCGGTTAAGCCCAAAATAAGAGCCGAGGCTCTGATACCAATTGAAATGGATCGTATGGGCACCTAGAGGGGGGGTTAATAGGTTCTAACCAATTTTTAATACTTTTTTCAATTTTAGGCTTGACACAAAGTAAATTCTCTAGATATGTAACTACGAGAATTTCCCTATATGTAACCCTAACTACTAGGCACGTAAAAGAGGAGCGAGGAAACCGTAGTGGAGCACGCGGAGACACAGGGATTTGTTTTACCGCAGTTCCTTCCTTGTTAAGGGAAGTACATCTGTGTTGGAGGGGTGGGCGGTTCTAAGACCACCACGCCACAATAGGCCTCACCCTATTCTCTGACGGATCTTGCCACGAGAGGCCTGATCCACCTTCTCCACTATTGGATCCCTTCGAGGCGGGAACCGGTGCCTTTTACAACACTATCGGGGCACACACCCACAACTGAATTGGGGGCTCCCGAGATGACAACAAGCTGCCACAAGAACAAGGTTTATCAATATAAACAAAAACAAGGATCTAGATATTTGCAAGAAATACTAGATCGGAGGTTCTCCAAATGAATGGAGAGGAGATGAAGCGCTTGATTGCTGATGATGAAGATCGAGTTCTCCTCCTTTGATTCCCCAAGGGATGGGGCCTTTGGGTGGATCTAGGTGGAGCACTCTTGGATGAAGCTTTCATATCTGATCTGGTCTTTTCTTTAGCTGAATCAAGAGTTCTGGCAGGAGGGGGAAGGCTGGCTTAAATACCCCCTCCCCAGATCTGGCCGTTGCACAACTTTGGGGGCGGATTATCCGCCCCCCACTTGGGGCGGATTATTCGCCCCCTGGGAAAACTCCGCCCCAAGGGCGGATTCTCCGAGGGAACATGGCGAAGATCTTGGGGGGCGGATAATCTGGCCCCCCGGAGGGGCGGATTATCCGACCAGGCCAGAAAGTCCGGCCAATACTCCGCCCCCTCTCTGGGGCTTGCGCCTTGGTGATGAGCAGGGGTGGCGGACTATCCGGCCCTCCTGAGGGGCGGATTATCCAGCGGGGCCAGAAAATCCGGCCAAAATTCTGCCCCCTTCTGGGGCTTGCGCCTTCTTGGGAAGAGGGAGGGGCGGATTATCCGCCCCCCAAAAACAGAATCCTTTCCCTTTTTCTCATAGGTAGCTGCAACACTTCAACACACATTAAATAATCCTTGATATTGTTATCTAACACACAAAACACTAGGGATTATAAAATGTTCTTTCATCAAGTTTTATGCTTAGCACCTAGCATTTACAAGTGGGGGTGAGTACTAATGAGGGGTGATAAACAAGTGGAGTTCTAACTAAGTTTAATCTCATGTCTTAGGATGACATCAAGATTATCTAGCTTACGCCAAATTTTATGCTCTTTATGCAACCTTCAAGTATCTTCCTAGAATCTACAAGTCACTTAAGTAAACTCTAAAAGAAAGCTTTGATAAAGACCTAAAGTAAAAAGCTTGCAAGTAAAATTAGGATGGGGTTATCAAGTGGGTATGATCACATATGCTTAAGGCATATAGTTGGCATGCTAACAAGTAAGTACTTGTTTGCATCAGTAGAGTATCTTGCAAGTGTTAGCTTGCACATTCAACTAGTAGTATTAGGCTTGCAAGTATTGGCTTGCACAGTATCAGTATAAGCTTGCCTTGTGCGGAGCAGTGGTTGAAGTTCTCCTCGGCTTCTTCTTCGTAGTATCCTCCTTCCTCCTCGTATCCTTGGTCGGTACTAACGTCTATGAATAAATACGAGGTACACAATCACCAAACAATACTTAACTACTTGCAATCATCACACAAAGGGGTTCTATAGATGATCTAGCATCATCACTAACATTACAAGACTAAAGCATTTGTCTTAATGATTTTAGTTTTAGAAAAGTAATTTCTACTCATTGAAAAACTACTTTAAGATTTAATATTCTCCAAACCAAACATGGGATCATGTTGACACATGTCATCACCACATATTTTAGTCCATGGGAATGTGATTTAAAGTGGTGTCACAATTTAATAAGGTTTAACCTTTTATTTTAAATAGAATAAGTGACTAGAAATGCCTATGTGGCATTCTTTTATTACTTGAACATTATTTCTGTTAGTAAACCCATATTTTTTATATATTCTGAAAGGTGTGGTTGAATGTGATTTTTGGGAGTTGGAATCAACTCAAAAGCTATTATGGATTAAATTTGAAAAATGTTTGAATGCAGAAAAGCTTCTGTCTTGTTATTTTTACCAAGGGTGATCTACAGATCCAAATGACTTAAATCCAACGGGCTTGGATTCAGCGTTTCAAGATCTTTCAAACAAAATTGGTTTCATTCAATTTGGTTCACTGAATCAAGTTGGGTTGATTTTTGAAACTAGGTACAGAACTGAGTTTGAATGAAAATAGAAAAATCTAAATTCAAACGCTTGGGATGCGCGGGATGGGTTAATGGGCCGGCCTGCTATGCATAGAGCTTACACGGGATGGTTAAGTGACGGTCCCCACGCTTCAGTGAGACAGGGGGTGCGAAGCGGTACGGGGCAACATGGTGCGTTGGATTAGAAGTAAGATCAACGGCTGAGGGTCGTCGTCGACGATGAACATGTCACCGGCGAGCTCGAACCCTAGCGGCTCAGTGGGGGTCGTGGGAGGCTCACCGGGGCTCAGGCGAGGGTCGGCGATGCGGGCGAACGACGAAGTCGACGACGGCGAACCTCCTGGTACCGGCAACTTCTCCTGGGGCAGCTTCAATCGCTAGCTCCTTTCTTCTCAAGAGGCGGCGGGCTCCGGTGAAATTCCGGCGATGCGCTGCTCGCCTTGCTCCGGGAACAGGGTGGAACGATCAGTGAGGAGAGGGGAGTGAGATGGTGTGAAGAGTTTGAGAGGGGGAGGCCTCTATTTATAGTCTCGACGACGAGACCGAACGGGATGGGAAGGCGATGGTGGCAACATGGCTACGGGATGCTAGAGGCATGGCTGAGGGTGGCGATCGATCCGTGGTCTCCTGGCGATGCTCTATGGCTTTAATGCGCGTGTAGGGGCAGTGGCAAACGGTTTGGAACGTGCGATGCTCTGCGCGGCAGAGGCGGCGCC
The DNA here is from genome assembly GCA_023614405.1 of Avena insularis. NCBI lineage: Eukaryota > Viridiplantae > Streptophyta > Magnoliopsida > Poales > Poaceae > Avena > Avena insularis. Next base: position 214,462,689 of record CM042685.1, on the reverse strand, counting down.
TTTGACGGCGAGCGGTGGCTGTGAGGCATGGGGCGGCGAAAGGGGATGTCTGGCGGTCTCCTGGGACGATGGTGATCGTGTATGCACGCGGCGAGGGTGGCGCGCGTTCTGTGGGCGTGTGTCGAGGGTGGCGCATGGGGCGCGCTCTCGGCATGGTTGCAGAGCGGCTTGGCATGGTCTGTGCGTGTGGTCCAGTGTCTAGCAAGGTTCGAGCGCTGGACAGGGGGTGGCGGTGGACGGTGGGCTGTGTCCTAGACATGCTGTTTAGGCTTGGTGCTTACTCTGGCTAGCTAGCCATGGTCGGCTGGCAAGGGGGTGCTCGGGTTGGCATGGTATGGGGCAAAGGGTAGGGGCTAGGGTTTGTCCAAGCATTGGTTGTCACTGAGGGAGACAAGGGTGATCAATGGTGAACATTGCTTAGCCAAATTACTGCTCAAAACAGTGAAGTTTGGCCAGATTGATTTGTTGTCTCCAAGTGTTTGATGAAATGGCCGCAAGAACTCAAGTTTTGAATTTTGAAAAGATTTTTGGTGGGTGTGCTTAGCATGTGCTGGTGAGTCTGTGGATGCTTGGGTTTTGAAAGTTGAGCTTGTTTGAGTGGTTTTTGAAAAAGTGGGATCTTCCCATGTGATAAAGATTCAATTTTGAACTGTCCTTTAAACCATGCTTTCAAATGTTTTTGGATGATCACAAGGTGGGCCTTGGTACTTTGTTATGAGTACTATCAAGGGGTGTAAAGATCCAAACAAGTTTCTGTTAAAATTTGAAAGTTAGAGACAGCCAAAGTAGGCATGGGAGTTAAATTGGCCAAAGTGACCATTCCCTTATTTTGTTTGTTTTGATTTATTTGTCTTTGGGAAAAGTGTGGGGATTGTTTAGATGATGTTTATTTGAATCCCTTTACAAGCAAAGAAACACACAAGCAAGGCAATTCAAAAGAATCCAAATTGGAATGCATACACACATGCATGCTTTCATATTTTTTATTTAGAAAAGTTTTTTTGTTAATCCTAAATTTTGATGATTAGATTTTTATGATCCAAGTTTCATATTTTTGGGATGTTACAAACCTTCCCCCCTTAAACAAAATCTCATCCCAAGATTTGAAAAAGGACGAAAAAGATTACCTAGGATTTGAAGAGATCTGAAAACTCCGTCCTAATGTGATCTTCGCGCTCCCAGGTAGCTTCCTCTTCCGTGTGGTTGCTCCACTGAATCTTGAGAAACTTGATGCTTCGGGTTCGGGTAGTTCTGAAGGATTCTTCCAAAATACAGATGGGTACTTCGGGATAGGTCAGGTCATCGTTGATCTCTATGGTCCGGTGATCGATATTCTTGAACACTTCTATCTTCTCTGGAACTTCAAGGCACTTGCGAAGTAACGAGATATGGAACACATTGTGCACGGCTGACATCTCTTCGGGCAGTTCCAATTGATACGACACTTCTCCTTGACGGTTCAGAATCTTGAAAGGGCCTATATATCTGGGGGCTGACTTTCCTTTGAGTTGGAAACATTGCATTCCTTTCAATGGCGACACTTTCAGATATACAAAATCTCCAATGTTGAAGGTGAGGTCTCGACGTCTCTTGTCGCTGTAACTCTTTGGTCTGGACTGGGCTGTCTTGAGGTGCTCACAAATCTTGTGAACCTTCTCTTCTGCTTCTCGTAGGATGTCGGATCCGAAAATCTGACTCTCTCCTACTTCCCACCAGTTCAAAGGGGTGCGAAACTTCCTTTCGTACATGAATTCAAATGGGGCCATTTGCAAACTATCTTGATAACTGTTGTTGTATGAAAATTCTGCAAACGGCAGACAGTCTTCCCACTTAGATCCATATTCCAATACACATGCTCTTAACATGTCTTCGAGTATTTGATTTACTCTCTCCATTTGTCTGTCGGTCTGAGGGTGATACGCGGTGCTGAAATATAGGCGGGTTCCTAAACCTTCTTGGACTTTCTTCCAGAATCTCGAGGTAAACTGAGTTCCTCAATCCGATACGATGTTCTTGGGGACTCCATGCAAACTAACGATTCTAGCTATGAATAACTCCGCTAGCTTCGAACTCTGATATGTGGTCTTGACTGGTAAGAAATGGGCGACTTTGGACAATCTATCCACTATGACCCAGATAGAGTCATTTCCCCTACTAGAAGTAGGCAATCCGGTGATAAAGTCCATTCCAACGGAATCCCATTTCCATTCCGGAATCTGCAATGGTTGCAACAATCCATGGTCTTGATGTCACCTTGACTTCATTGACATATATCACACTTGGTGATATAGCTTCCGATTTCTCTCTTCATCTTATGCCACCAAAATTGCTCCTTCAAATCTTGATTCATCTTAGTTCCTCCGGGGTGGATAGAATAAAGTGTATCATGAGCTTCTTTTAGAATCACTTCTTTCAACTCAGAATCTGCTGGTACACAAAGGCGTCCTTTGTACCACAGAACTCCTTCTTTGTCTTCGGTGAATCCTGGTACCTTGCCTGTACCGATACGACGCTTGATTCCGTCGATACTAGCATTTCCTTTCTGCGCCTCTTTGATCTGACTGATCAAAGTGGGCTGAAGTTCTATGCTAGCCAAAAATCCTTCACTCACTAATTCTATTCGAAAATCTTCCATCTTTTTGTGCAAGCTTGGTTGCTCCTTCAAAATCATGGAGTTCAAGCGTCACGGCAATCTGCTAAGGGCATCTGCTACCACATTGGCTTTACCCGGGTGATAGTGAATGTCTAGATCGTAATCCTTGATTGGCTCAATCCATCTTCTCTGTCTCATATTCAACTCCTTTTGAGTGAATATATACTTCAGGCTCTGGTGATCCGAATAAATCTCACAACGGTTTCCCATCAGGTAATGCCTCCATGTCTTCAGGGCTAGAACTACGGCTGCGAGTTTGAGGTCATGGGTTGGGTAATTTTGCTCATGTTGTTTCAGTTGTCGAGATAGATAAGATATAACTTTGCCTTCTTGCATTATCACACATCCGAGACCGATCTTGGATGCATCGCAATACACGTCGAAGGGCTTCGCGATATCCGGCATGATTAATATTGGGGCTGAAATCAATCTCCTTTTGAGTTCTTGAAAACTCGCTTCACATTTGTCGATCCATTCAAACTTCTTGTCCTTCTTCAGCAATTGGACCATGGGTCTGGCGATGCTCGAGAATCCTTCTACGAACTTGCGGTAGTATCCCACCAATCTGAGAAATGCACGAACTTGGGTTTGAGTGGTTGGGGCTTGCCAATCTTCGACATCCTTCACCTTTGCAGGGTCAACTGCAATTCCTCCGGCTGATACAATGTGGCCGAGGAATCCTACCTCCTGTAACCAGAATTCACATTTGCTAAACTTGGCATACAACTGATGCACTCTAAGGGTTCCAAGAATGGTCCTTAGGTGTAGCTCATGTTCTTCTTCCGAGTTGGAATAAATCAGAATGTCATCAATGAAAATGACGACAAACTTATCCAAGAAGTCCATAAAAATATTATACATGAGATTCATGAAATAAGCGGGGGCATTGGTTAATACAAAAGACATGACAATATACTCGTATAATCCATATCTGGTTGTAAAGGCAGTCTTTGGAATATCCTCTGCACGAATCTTGAGTTGATGAGAGCCAGTTCTAAGATCAATCTTAGAAAACACCTTGGCACCGGTCAACTGATCAAACAAATCTTCTATCTTGGGCAAGGGGTATTTGTTCTTGATGGTGACATCATTCAACTTCCATTAATCCGTACACAAACAGTTACCTCCATCTTTCTTGTCCACAAACAAAACAGGTGATCTCCATGGTGACGCACTTGGTTGAATCAATCCAATTTCCAACATGGCATCTAGTTGCTTCTTCAGTTCTGCTAGTTCAGACGGGTTCATACTATATGGTCTCTGGGCTATGGGTCCTGTTCCGGGGATTAGTTCAATAATAAACTCGATATCCCGATCTAGGGGCATACCGGGCATGGAAACACATCGGGGTATTCACAGACTATCTGGACTTGGTCAATGGTAGGTTGGCCTATACTCTTGTTACACTTGAATTGGCGAGGTAAGGTTTCAGATATATGCTCGACTAATATTCTGGCTGTACTGGTCATGGTTATGGCTTTCTTGGCACAGTCAATCAATCCTTTATGTTTGGACATCCAATCCATTCCTAGTACTACTTCCAAACCTTTAGTTCCAAGTACTATCAGATTAGCATAAAAATATATTCCATGGATTCGAATAGGGACGGCTTTGCAAATTTGCCTAGCTTTGGTGGTTGAACCGGGAATTTGAACGATCATAACATGCTTCAATTTATTGGTTGAATTTTACTAGTGCATGCAAATTCTTCGGTGACAAATGAGTGCGATGCACCAGAATCAAACAACACTCTAGCAAGTACTGAATTAACAGAAAACATACCCAGCACGACGTCTGGTGCTTCCTGAGCTTCTTTAGCATGCATGAGAAAAAGACGGCTGTTGCGGTTGAGCGAATTCCCTGGGACAAACCTTCTTCCGGGGTGAATACGACGCTGCTGCTAAGCTGGGGCATTGGTATTGGGGGCTGCGGCATTCTTCTTGTTGGGGCACCAGTTGGAGTAGTGACCCTTATTTCCACAGTCATAACAAGTTACCTGCGACTTGTCCTTTGCAACAGCACATTGCTTCCATCCTCAAGGTGTTATTGTTGGCGGTAGCATTGTTGTTGTTGAACTTGGGTGGGGCACGGTTGAAATTGCTAGAGTTGCCGGGGTTGTTGTGATTTCTTCCGGGCCTAGGGTTTCCACGGTTGGGATAGGTCGGACGGTTCATCGGGGGTCTATTGGTTCTCGGGGCAAATCCTGGGGATGGGTTAGGGCGATACTTCGGGGTCTGATGGGTTCCTGGCTGATGCATCATGCGACGCTTGGGGTTCTCATTGGCTTGGTTAATATTTCCTTCCATCTAGATGGCTGAGTCGACAAGGGCTTCAATATCAGCAAAGGGGATATTGACTAACACAGTCTACATCTCATCATGCAGACCATTCAGGAATCTCTCTTTCTTCTTGGCTTCCGTGTCGATCTCATCCGGGGCATACCTAGCTAATGACAAAAATTTGTCACGGTATTCTACTATGGTCATCCTTCCTTGCTTCAGTTCTCTGAACTCATCTCTCATTCTCTTGATCAAACCCGGTGGCACATGAGTTCTGCTGAACTTGACCTTGAATTCCTCCCAGGTCATCATCTGTCCTCTGGTCATTGCACGAACACTGTTCCACCATGCTCTGGCATCTCCGGCTAGATAGTGGGTGGCGAACAGAACTTTCTCGTTGGCTTCCACTCCGGCGACTTCTAGGTTATTTTCCATGGTTTGCAGCCAATCGTCTGCATCTAGGGGCTCTTCTGACTTAGTGAAAACAGGTGGGTTGGTATTCTGGAAATTCTTGAGCTTAGATCCATGGTTGTCGTGATTTCCTTGGCCTTGGTTGTTGTGGGCTAGCTGAGCTATCTGCTGAAGGGTGGCTAGGTTGGCTTGACGTTCGGTGTAACTACCTCGGTGAATTACGCTCCTAGTTACAAGCCTGGATGAGCGGAAATGGTTAAAATAGTACGGTGGGGCCCAAATGCCACTCACAGGTAGACCTTTCGGCCGTCCTAACCATTTCCAAACATCGGGTCAAGAACGGCGAATCGGCAAAGCGAAGGATCAACTACATACACAAATGAGTATGTATGCAAGCCACCATACAACAGTCCTTAGAGCCATTCCATCTAAAAGAAATAGAAATATTGCAACGCCATACGGCAAGATCCAAATATCCTAGATAGATATAATAGTTTAGGATATCTCCTCATACATCAAACAACAGAGTATCAGGCGGAAGCGGAAAACAAGATCCGAGTACGGATAAGAAGCAAATCGGCATAAGATGCCCCATAAATAAACACATCCCGCCCACAGATCTCACGGATCCCCGTTCCCGGAATCTCTACACCGAGTGATCGTTGCCAACATCGTCCGTCTCCTCCACCCAGTATCCATCTTGCGGGTTTACCTGTTCATCTGAATCAAACAATTTATTGTGTGAGACCCTAGGGGTACTCAGCAAGTCTTTATGCCTCTAAAGGGGACACAGCCTGGGGTGATGCAATTGCAGCAAAAGATAACACCTAACAATTCTAGAGATATTCGCTAACCATCCGCCCAACCAGAGATAGACGGATGTCTGTGAATTAATAACAACAGTTATAACAGTAATATTAACAGATCCATCCTCCTCCTCGCTTACCAACGAGGAAGCGATTTAACAACCCCCATCCGTTGGCAGTTTTATTATCCATTCCATGAGTGTTGCACTATTTACTAGTCAGTTACTTAGTCATGTTAAAAGCGGTACTTTAGTTATACTTGTCTATGATCGAGAAACTGTGCTCCAAGTCGTCCATAACCGCGGACATGGCTTTCAGAAAGTTTTACCCTGCAGGGGTGCACAAATAGCAACACACACTCGATCAACCTCGGAAAAACCAAATCAAAACCCAACGAGGCAGTCACGACAAAGCGATCACAGGATTCAGAAATATTTCAGGGGGCCACCCCATTAAGCTACCCGCGACGAAGCTGGCCGGCTCCGAGACGGACTCAAGGTTTGTGGACGGTACAGAAACGATCGGGAACCCGAAGTGTGACTGGGCTTGTCGACACAATAAAACGTGTCACGACCTAACAAGACAGTGCTCCACGCACAATCTTAAATAAAGCAGTAAAGCATGGCATAAGTACATGATAGTAATAAAACCTCAAACTAGTTTGTGGCCCCAAGAAATAAGAATGAATCAAGCTCTGGCTCAGGGGGGTTCATAAGCCTCCCGGATGTGGATAGCGCGAATATTCAAGGAACAGGAATCAAGTACTCGGGGTCCTACGGGACACAAGTGAGCATGAAAAACCAAATAACAGATATTGCTCACCGATGCCACTTTCATTAGTTATCCCATTACTACTCAGGTTAAGTTGTTTAGGTACCTCGTTATCCATCAGACACTCACATACCCTACACATGCTATTCTACGACTCGCATGGCTCAAACAACTCCTGTAGTAATGGCTCATGGGATGGAGGAACAAGCTTCGGTGGGGTTTAAAAGTAAAGGCTATGCAATACTTGGGATTCAGTTTAATGCAATCGCGACTCAATGATGCAAGAATAAGATAGAGGCAATAGGTACTATATGTATGCAAGCATGTGGTAGTGCTTGCCTGGCAGCTCAGTTGAAGCGAGAGAAGGATCTGGGTAGTGCTCCTGGGTTTCTTGATCTATCCCCGGCTCAGCGTCTATTCGAAGAAGAACCAAACAAACAAGGGCCAACATAAATAAAGTGCACAAGCATATGAATTAAAATGCGACAAGCAAACAATCATGCCATGATGGATGATGCACAAATTGCATGGCAATAATGTAGCATGGCATGGGTGAGGTGTGGAATACAAGAATAAAGCTTTTTATGGGGTTTTAATCATATTTTATACTCAAATAAGTTGCTTTATACTTTATATTTATATGATGCATGCTGCAATTCAGAACATGGAATGCATAGATAGAACGGGCTCGTCGCGCTGATCGATTTAGACATATTATTTGTCAAATTTGGAGTTATAAATCAAAAGTTATTATTTAATTAAGGAAAAAGGGCATTTTATTGTAATTTTAATCAACATGGAATTTAAAGTGTTCAAAATATATTTTGAAGGGAATATTTGAATTTCTCACATTTTTCTGATTTCAAAACATATATTATTTGTATTATTTGGAATTATATTTCAAAAGTTATTTAAATACAGATTTGAATTTGAAATTTAAAACAAAATTTGAAAAGTTTGAATTAAAACAGAAAACAGAAATCTTTTTCTCACTCACTCATCTATCTAGCCAGTCGGTGACAAGTGGGCCAACACCTGAGGCGGCATGCAGGCGTAACAGGTTTTTCTCACTGGTGGGCTAGACCAAGAGGCCGACAGTGGGGGGGTCATACCGCTGGTCCCGCTGGCAAGAAATTATCCATCCTGCGCACACGTCATGATCCGGGATGCGGGTTAAGGCTACGGTTCTATGGGGTGCTCTTCGTAAAAGGGCCAGGGAGGCTGACTGGTGGGCTCTGCGTACCGCGGGTTTAGCCGAAAAAGATGCAGGGGGTTAAAAGCAAAAGAGGCGCCCGTACTGTGGATCTTCTCCGCGCCTGCGGACGGATCGGTGCGCGTCCGACGCAGGGCGCGACGCGGTGGATCGAACTGGGGACGCGAGGGTGCGCGCTGGGGGCGCGAGCCAGTGCGGTAGGTTGCGGGCTGGTGGTAGGAGGGCGGACGGGGCCTAGATGGGGTTCTGCGCGACGCGGGAGCGAGCAGACGCTTGTGGCGACGACGCCTTGATCTGTTCGACGAAACGAACGGCGGCACCAGACGGCGACAGCGAGAGCGAGGATGTCAGCGAGGATTAGGGGCTCACCGAGGAGATGTTGGTGGTGTTCGATCGGCTTGGGGAGCTACAGGGCGTCGACGAGGCAGGCGAACGACGGGCTAGGGTTTGGCGTCGGGCTCGTCGGTGAGCTTCGGCTCTGGTCCTTCTCCTCCTCCGCGACAGGTATAGGCGGCCTCCTAGGAGTCTCCTCGATCTTCCTCGACAACCACCGATCCTTGCCACCGGCTGCAAGAGGGAGAATGAAGGAGACCGACGGATCGCCGGCGATGGGGTGGATGGTGGCGGTGGAGAAGAGAGGGGAGAGGGCAAGACCCTGGGGCGGATCTGGGAGGGCAGAGGAGAGCCGCGAGGTGGTGGTAGATAGCAGAGGGAGAGGGGAGGGTGCCGTGGGGAAGGTGGAGGAAAAAGGTGGCTCGGGTGCCACCTTTCCTTCTCCTCTTCACGTGCTCGAGCTGGGGCTCGTCTAGGGCAGGCAGGGCAGCTGGAAGGTGGGCCAGGGGAGGCAAGGTAGGCGGTCTCGGCTGGTGGGGTCGCTCGGCAGAGGGAGAGAGCTAGAGAGAGAGGCTCGGTATGGAGCTAGGGTTGGAGTAGGAGTAGTGGCTCGGGTTAGGGCTTGGGGTGGGTGGTAGCTAGGTGGGGCCAGGGTGGCCAGGTGGGGCCTGCAAGGTGAGGCTCGGCATGGTGAGACTAAGGGGGAGGGTTAGGGTTTGGTTTGGGGAGAGAGGAGTTAGAGAGAGAGAGGTTAGGGTTAGATGGAAAAGAGAGAGGGGGTTTAGGATTTGGTTTAGGGTTGGGGGTAGATCATGGTGGTAGGGTTTAGAGAGGGAGGGAAAATCCACTTGTTAGCATGGAGATGCCCATGTGATTAAAATCCACACAAAAACAAATGAAAAATCCTCAAACAAACTCACATGAATGGGTAAGGGAGAAGGGGATGGTGATGTTGCATGGGGCATGCATGAATGTGAATAGCCACTTCTATTAGTTGTAAAAACAACTATAGTACATATGGGAACTTATTACATGCATGCACATCACTATTTGAATAAATTCCAACCCACTAGATACAAGCTTGATGAATATATGGGAATGGTAGAATCAAGCATAATTGAATATAATAGGCCATGCTAGTGTGTATATCCCACTAAAGATTATTTGGCCACAATTATATTTAAACAAGCTCAATTAGCCAAAACATCCATATGGAAGGTAAAAAGGAAGATTCTACTCACATGACATTCAAAGATGGCCATGAGGCTCCACATAATTAATGTCGTGAAAACAACATACATCGTATATGGAACATGTAGACATAGAATGGATCCACACCAACACATATGAGCTAGATTTAAGTAGCAAAAGAAAAGCAATGGCTCATATATGACTAGGGTGGTGGAATTTAGATGAAGCCAAAGAAAGGTGGTGGAGTTGAAAGAGAAATGCCCCCAACTCAACTTGGGCATCAAGCATTTATCAGAAACCAAATACAATGTATCAAGAGGCAACTACAATTAATAATGCATATGAGATAAGAACCAAATGAAAAGGGTTTTATATGATGCTCAAATGCAAGGTGGCATGATGACATGAGCATGATATAATTATGATGCAACAATTATATATAGGAAGTAGCATATATATAGACTAGGCTAGTAGCATTGCAATTGTTAGACAATTGGGATGCTACAACTCTCCCCCACTAAACAAGAATCTCGCCCCGAGATTCCTAGGAAAAAGAAACAACACAAGGAGAGGCGGGTGTTCGAACGAAGGTGACCCTCACGTTCCCAAGTTGATGAACAACGGAATAACTTGCTAGACTTGCTGCGAGTCTTGCGTTTTGCTTGAGAAACAACGGTTAGAAGAGTTGAAGGACTGTCGTAAGACAAGAAGAATAGGATGGACATAGCTCCGGTTTTCTCAAGAAACATGATAAAAGAATAGAACCACTTGTGAAAGAAAGGACAAGATGATGTATCATGGATACAGAAAGACACACCGTTAAGATTAAAGATTTACCGATACTAGAGATGATGAAATCTTTGTCTCGCCGGAAGAAAGAGCTAGATTGGAGAGGTTTGAACCACTATGACAATAGCATCGTATCTGCTCTCAGATTTGAGAAAAGAAGTATGGAAACAATATTGCCTTCAAACAATAGAGTCCCTTGATATCAACAGAAAGATTTAGTTAGACTTCGTCGGATTAGATTCTTGTTGCGCCGGTAAGAACCAAAGGATCACGCAATTGAGGTGCGCGGATATACTTCCAGAGACCGATGTGAAGCCAGATCATGGTGGAATCCCGAGAAGCAAAGAATATGGAGGATCCGGAGTTTATTGTAGAGATACTTATTGCTTTCTTTAGCCTTGAGGCTAATGCAATAGATTTGCGGCCGATGGCATCAACCATAATTGGCTTTACCACAGAAAAAGAATTGATGAAACAAGAGAGAGATAGTTTCCTTTCCTCTTGTTTGGGAATGTCGAGCATCGGTAGAATGACGAGGACAGAAAAGAGTTTGCGTTTGTTTCCACCAGATAATTGAAGATTTTTCTCCATCTAGAATATACAGACCACCAACAAGAGATTATTGATTACTTTCTTCGAGAGAGCACTCCGGAAAAACAAGGACGGAAGTAAAAGTATCAAGGGATAAAGGCCACTTCTAACTTCCGTGGAATGAGTGAAATCACATTAATTCACCAATTCAATGTACAAGAGCGAATGATACGAGTAGTGGTATGGTAGCTACTCCATCCCGCACTCAAAGCATTACTCCGCACATGAATAAGAAAACCATGCAACCCGACTACCGAAACAGACTGAAGGTATTGATAAGAAGAGCTCATGGAACTCCGTAGGAAAACAAGGATAGATGCAAACGATTCGCCGGATTCATAGATAGATAAAGATGATGATGTTGTCGTCATGTTGGAAGTACCAAGCCACCGGAAAGATATGAAGGAAGATTACGGAGAAGAACTACAAGATTCAACAACTACAGAAAAGATAGCACCACTTGAACAGAAGGAATACAAGATCTGGAAGGTCTTCATGGCCTCCGGTGGATTGAGCATAGACGATAGAGCGAGAGGGTTTCAAAAGATCACTTGATGAGACTGAGGTGAAAGAACTCCATGTTCTTCTTGAAATGATTGAAAAAGATTTAGCAGTCTTGAGGAAGATCTTTAGTGAAACGACGATGATAACTTGCCAACAAGGAAAACTCCGGGTTTGATTGAAGATGGAAGATGGAATTAACAATGAACTTGCTGATTCCAGAATTGAAGCGATCTATTTAGCAGAAGGACGTGGCCGAGATAGGTGACTTCAAAAAGTCAGAGTTCTCACTTTGAGACTTTGCACACAAGCAGTGCTAACAAAGCTTGAGAGAAAGAGACACAGATGATTTTCCATGTTCTTCCATTGATATCGAATAGGCAAGCATATTATCAACATATACCACCATGGATTAACAAGATATTCCCAGAATACCAAGTTCAAAAAGGCGAGAGAAACGAACAAATGCTCGAACACTTCCTGAGCTCAACGCTCTTAGAAAGATCAACGTTAAGAGCACGGGTTCGTGTTGAGAGAGATGCACTGGCAGAATAGATTATCTGGTACTTCAGAAGAGAACAGGAAATGCCACCTGGTCCACATTGTCGATCGGATCACCGGTTACAAAGATAAAGAGATCTTGGATAAAGAAACGATGATAGCTCATACCTTAAGCAAAACTATCAGAGACGAAAAGATGCAATTCCCTCGTATCAAAGAGAATTTTGCAGATATGGAGTTCAAAAAGATGTGCAACATGATGGACAGATGATAGACCGCCGTAGTGCTTTGAGAAACTCCGGATTGCCAAAGATGCTTGAATATGCATAGATATGATCACGGTGTACTCAAAATCACAGGAGATAACCGTCACCATTTGGAGGATAGAGCTGATAGCATTTTCCATATTCCACTCATGATAAGTGTCCTATAGCTATGCTGAGAACCAAATTACAATCACCAGCATCGGATCGACACATGTTATGTAATTAGCCCAAGAGAATTGGAGATGAAAAGAAACTCCAGGATTAAGCGTCGGTGACAAAAGAATGAGTTAGCGTGGACATGCTGATAAAAGGGAGATAGATAATGTTTCACACACAACTGAAAAGGAGTGTGGAAGCACAGATGTATCAAAGAAAATTTTTCCACATTTTTCAGCATTTACAATACCAATAGATGCACAAAAACACTTATCAGGTAGAGATTAGCAACTGATGCTTTCACAGAATGTGGAGTTGCTAGAAGGAAGGACACCCTTAAGAAGATGGCACCGGTTAACAAGGAGTCGGATAGATCGCGCCGGTTTCCAAAAGCCTATCAGTATGGAATGTACCAACAGTTGATAACCAAAGGCAGATTGTGATAACAAATTGGATGCAACAGATAGACAAGGAATTACACACACACAAACACTTTCTATGGTACTACGGAAACCCAAAACACATGAATCCTAGTTTGAATTTTAAGAAGAGGATTGAAAACGTTACACTTCCTTACCAGAAAAGGGTGGGTGGGTGGGTGGGTAAGAAGAAAAGTGGAAGCAGTCCTACTCTCGCGTTTTGTTTTTCCCTAGTATACATAGCTACCAAAATATTTGCTAGACTAACAACGACCATTTGGCTGAGACCCTGAAGGGCGGGATGGCTCTGATACCAATTGTAACTACCTCGGTGAATTACGCTCCTAGTTACAAGCCTGGATGAGCGGAAATGGTTAAAATAGTACGGTGGGGCCCAAATTCCACTCACAGGTAGACCTTTCGCCCCTAACCATTTCCAAACATCGGGACAAGAACGGCGGCGAATCGGCAAAGTGAAGGATCAACTACATACACAAATGAGTATGTATGCAAGCCACCATACAACAGTCCTCAGAGCCATTCCATCTAAAAGAAATAGAAATATTGCAACGCCATACGACAAGATCCAAATATCCTAGATAGATATAATAGTTTAGGATATCTCCTCATACATCAAACAACAGAGTATCGGTGAAGGAAAACAAGATCCGAGTACGGATAAGAAGCAAATCGGCATAAGATGCCCCATAAATAAACACATCCCGCCTAGATCTCATGGATCCCTGTTCCCGAATCTCTACACCGAGTGATCGCTGCCAACATCGTCTGTCTCCTCCACCCAAAGATCCATCTTGCGGGTTTACCTGTTCATCTGAATCAAACAATTTATCGTGTGAGACCCTAGGGGTACTCAGCAAGTCTTTATGCCTCTAAAGGGGACACAACCTGGGGTGACGCAATTGCAGCAAAAGATAACACCTATCAATTCTAGAGATATTCGCTAACCATCCGCCCAACCAGAGATAGACGGATGTCCGTGAATTAATAACAACAGTTATAACAGTAATATTAACAGATCCATCCTCCTCCTCGCTTACCAACGAGGAAGCGGACGAACAACCCCCCATCCGTTGGCAGTTTTATTATCCATTCCATGAGTGTTGCACTATTTACTAGTCAGTTACTTAGTCATGTTAAAAGCGGTACTTTAGTTATACTTGTCTATGATCGAGAAACTGTGCTCCAAGTCGTCCATAACCGTGGACACGGCTTTCAGAAAGTTTTACCCTGCAGGGGTGCACAAATAGCAACACACACTCGATCAACCTCGGAAAAACCAAAACCCAACGAGGCATTCACGACAAAGCGATCACAGGATTCAGAAATATTTTAGGGGGCCACCCCATTAAGCTACCATGACGGCTGGCTCGAGACGGACTCAAGGTTTGTGGATGGCTGAAACGACTGGGAACCCGAAAGTGTGACTGGGCTTGTCGATACAGCGAAAACGTGTCACAGACCTAAACAGTACAGGTGCTCCACGCACAATCTTAAATAAAGCAGTAAAGCATGGCATAAGTACATGATAGTAATAAAACCTCAAACTAGTTTGTGGCCCCAAGAAATAAGAATGAATCAAGCTCTGGCTCAGGGGGGTTCATAAGCCTCCCGGATGTGGATAGCGTGAATATTCAAGGAACAGGAATCAAGTACTCGGGGTCCTACGGGACACAAGTGAGCAGGAAAAACCAAATAGCAGATATTGCTCACCGATGCCACTTTCATTAGTTATCCCATTACTACTCAGGTTAAGTTGTTTAGGTACCTCGTTATCCATCAGACACTCACATACCCTACACATGCTGTTCTACGACTCGCATGGCTCAAACAACTCCTGTAGTAATGGCTCATGGGATGGAGGAACAAGCTTCGGTGGGGTTTAAAAGTAAAGGCTATGCAATACTTGGGATTCAGTTTAATGCAATCGCGACTCAATGATGCAAGAATAAGATAGAGGCAATAGGTACTATATGTATGAAAGCATGTGGTAGTGCTTGCACGGCTCGATTGAAGCGAGAGAAGGATCCGGTAGTGCTCCTGGTTTCTTGATCTATCCCGGCTCAGCGTCTATTCGAAGAAGAACCAAACAAACAAGGGCCAACATAAATAAAGTGCACAAGCATATGAATTAAAATGCGACAAGCAAACAATCATGCCATGATGGATGATGCACAAATTGCATGGCAATAATGTAGCATGGCATGGGTGAGGTGTGGAATACAAGAATAAAGCTTTTTATGGGGTTTTAATCATATTTTATACTCAAATAAGTTGCTGTATACTTTATATTTATATGATGCATGCTGCAATTCAGAACATGGAATGCATAGATAGAACGGGCTCGTCGCGCTGATCGATTTAGACATATTATTTGTCAAATTTGGAGTTATAAATCAAAAGTTATTATTTAATTAAGGAAAAAGGGCATTTTATTGTAATTTTAATCAACTTGGAATTTAAATTGTTCAAAATATATTTTGAAGGGCATATTTGAATTTCTCACATTTTTCTGATTTCAAAACATATATTATTTGTATTATTTGGAATTATATTTCAAAAGTTATTTAAATACAGATTTGAATTTGAAATTTAAAACAAAATTTGAAAAGTTTGAATTAAAACAGAAAACAGAAATCTTTTTCTCACTCACTCAGATCTAGCCACAGTCAGTGACAAGTGGACCAACTGCTGGTAGGCGACCTGAGAACAGGTTTTTTCTCACATGGTGGGGCTAGACCAAGAGGCCGACAGGTGGGTCGGCGACCTCGCGGGTCCACTGCGCGCGCAGCCATCCAGCGGGCGACACGTCGCGGATCCGGGGGCTGCGGGTTAAGGCTATGGTTCTACGGGGTGCTCTTCATAAAAGGGCCAGGGAGGCTGACTGGTGGGCTCTGCGTACCGCGGGTTTAGCCGAAAAAGATGCAGGGGGTTAAAAGCAAAAGAGGCGCCCGTACTGTGGATCTTCTCCGTGCCTGCGGACGGATCGGTGCGCGTCTGACGCAGGGCGCGACGCGGTGGATCGAACTGGGGACGCGGGCAGTGCGCCTTGGCGCGAGCGCCGCGTGAGGTTCTTGAGCTGGTGGTAGGAGGCGGGACGGGCTTAGATGGGGTTCTCGCGCGACGCGAGCGAAAGCAGACGCAGTGGCGACGGTCTTGTAATCTGCTCGACCAAACGAGCAGCGGCACCAGACGGCGCAGGCGAGCGAGGATGTCGGCGAGGATTAGGGGCTCACCGAGGAGATGTTGTTGGTGTTCGATCGGCTTATGAGCGCAGGCCGGCGTCGGCGAGCGAACGACGGGCTAGGGTTTGGCGTCGGGCTCGTCGGTGAACCCGGCTCTGGTCCTTCTCCTCCTCCAGCACAGTGCAGCGGACTCCTAGGAGTCTCCTCGATCTTCCTCGACAACCACCGATCCTCGCCACCGGCTGCAAGAGGGAGAACGAAGGAGACCGACGGATCGCCGGCGATGGGGTAGATGGTGGCGGTGGAGAAGAGAGGGGACAGGGCAAGGCCCTGGGGCGGATCTGGGAGGGCAGAGGAGAGCCGCGAGGTGGTGGTAGATAGCAGAGGGAGAAGGGAGGGTGCCGTGGGGAAGGTGGAGGAAAAAGGTGGCTCGAGTGCCACCTTTCCTTCTCCTCTTCACGTGCTCGAGCTGGGGCTCGTCTAGGGCAGGCAGGGCAGCTGGCAGGTGGGCCAGGGGAGGCAAGGCAGGCGGTCTCGGCTGGTGGGGTCGCTCGGCAGAGGGAGAGAGCTAGAGAGAGAGGCTCGGTATGGAGCTAGGGTTGGAGTAGGAGTAGTGGCTCGGGTTAGGGCTTGGGGTGGGTGGTAGCTAGGTGGGGCCAGGGTGGCCAGGTGGGGCCTGCAAGGTGAGGCTCGGTATGGTGAGACTAAGGGGGAGGGTTAGGGTTTGGTTTGGGGAGAGAGGAGTTAGAGAGAGAGGTTAGGGTTAGATGGAAAAGAGAGAGGGGGTTTAGGATTTGGTTTAGGGTTGGGGGTAGATCATGGTGGTAGGGTTTAGAGAGGGAGGGAAAATCCACTTGTTAGCATGGAGATGCCCATGTGATTAAAATCCACACAAAAACAAATGAAAAATCCTCAAACAAACTCACATGAATGGGTAAGGGAGAAGGGGATGGTGATGTTGCATGGGGCATGCATGAATGTGAATAGCCACTTCTATTAGTTGTAAAAACAACTATAGTACATATGGGAACTTATTACATGCATGCACATCACTATTTGAATAAATTCCAACCCACTAGATACAAGCTTGATGAATATATGGGAATGGTAGAATCAAGCATAATTGAATATAATAGGCCATGCTAGTGTGTATATCCCACTAAAGATTATTTGGCCACAATTATATTTAAACAAGCTCAATTAGCCAAAACATCCATATGGAAGGTAAAAAGGAAGATTCTACTCACATGACATTCAAAGATGGCCATGAGGCTCCACATAATTAATGTCGTGAAAACAACATACATCGTATATGGAACATGTAGACATAGAATGGATCCACACCAACACATATGAGCTAGATTTAAGTAGCAAAATAAAAGCAATGGCTCATATATGACTAGGGTGGTGGAATTTAGATGAAGCCAAAGAAAGGTGGTGGAGTTGAAAGAGAAATGCCCCCAACTCAACTTGGGCATCAAGCATTTATCAGAAACCAAATACATTGTATCAAGAGGCAACTACAATTAATAATGCATATGAGATAAGAACCAAATGAAAAGGGTTTTATATGATGCTCAAATGCAAGGTGGCATGATGACATGAGCATGATATAATTATGATGCAACAATTATATATAGGAAGTAGCATATATATAGACTAGGCTAGTAGCAATGCAATTGTTAGACAATTGGGATGCTACATTCGGCTCTTTCAGCTTCGCGGTCAGAAACCAACATTTGCAGGATCTGCAACATCGGGTCCGGGGATGAACCACTTCCTCCACATGGCATCTGAAGATTTGAGATAGATCATGAGAAAAGAGGGAAATTTCTAAGGTTTCGGGACTTTGAATTTTTTTTTTAAGTTTGACTCAGATTTTCTAGCAACTTGCTTTCATTCATTCATAGCACATGATACAAACACACACCGCAACAAAGGCAAACAGATGGTTTTAAGAACCATTCTAGAAACTACAATATAGTGGGACCGACTACTACTCACTACGCTAGTGCTCAAGTGCTACTACTCCTCGAAGTCGGTGTAGTCGTCATCCTCATCATCATTGTCGTCATTCATGAAGGCGAAATCATCCTCATCGGTGAAGAAGTCCATAGCCTGATCTTCCAGAAAATCATCATCGCCGCTGAGATAGGGTTAGGGGTCTCCACGAAGATCCTCTCCGGCATTCTCCCTTTCCTCCAACTGCATGTCTCTCTCATGGATGGTCTCCTCCAAAGCAGAGATACGGTGGCGAAGACGGGCAATGATGCGCTCCTTCTTGTCGAGCTGACGGCGGCGAGACTTGCGATCCTTTGCTAGCATGGCGATGGTTTGATCATTCGTCTTGATGATGGAGGACTTATGGTTGGAGTAGTCATGGCAATTGTCCAACTCCTGCTGACGATCGTATATCATGAAGCTAAGGTGGTCCAATTGAGTCTTCAACTCGGGGTGGTATGGGGCTTCCAGCGGTTGTCCATTAGCATCACGCCTTGGGCAAAACTCAAAGCGGGTTCCCTTGATCTGGTTGATACTCTGCCCACACAGACGGGAAAGAGCTTCCTGCATGGCCCTGGCAAGTCAATCGAGCCAGTTGTTCTCTCTCAAGGTAAACTAGATTCCCTCCGCAGTGGGAGGTTCAATCTTTCCTCGGAGACTTGCAACAATTAGCCACTGCAGATCTTCTCCTCCTTGATCATTGAGCTGACCTCCGAAGAACTTGGGGTGAGGACGCTCCAGAAGTTCCGAAAGCTGGTCCAAATCCCTCTCAAAGATAAGGTCTCCTCCATTCCCCAACTGATAAAACTTGCTGTACTTCACGTCCATCTATTAAGAATATAGGATGAGTAAGTTAGTAGAGTGATCAAGTGTGTCAAATTTTATGTATTTTGCAAGAGTTTTTAAGGAACATGAATTTTCATGAAAGAATCAAAGTGATAAGAATGGGAATAAGTTTTTGTAAATACTTGCTTTCTTTGGTTTTGAAACTAAGTTTTTGATTCAAACGTCCAGTCTAACTAGGGTCTCCTATGGTCAGGATGGCTCTGATACCAACTTGTCAACACCCGGATTTTTAATCCCAGATGCCTGTTATGCCATACATCGCAATCCCAGGATTACCATTTTTGCGAGGCATAACAGAACTGGATATCACATTACATAATCCATTACAAACCATACATAAGGTCTTACACAAATAAGGATCTCATGATCCAGTTCTTAATACAACTCAAGCAGCGGAAATACGTAATAATAAAAGTAGCATAGGCGAAGCTCCATCTTCAGGGTCACAGGCAATGCTGACGATGGGAGATGATCCTAGTTGTAGTAACCTTCCTGGGGTCCATCTTCCTGGTACTCCTCTTCATAGTCTGGCCACGAGAATAGCCAGGGACAAAGCCATGAGTACTCTTTAAGTACTCGCAAACTAATACTAACAAGTGAAGGGGGTTTTTGTAATAGGACACTAAGCTCTAGGGTTGTTTTGCAAAAAGCCAGATTTACCTCTTACTAAGTTCAGAAGCAAGATAAAACTAGTCACATTTTATAACACCTAAGTGGGAACTTGTATCTCATGCCACAACTCTGTTGTGGTCAAGTCAACTTCTCAATTCAGTTCACAAGTCATTTTGAAAACATCTGACGGGGGAACAGTATGGCCACTCCAACTGTCCATAACCGCGGACGCGGCTATTCGAATAGTTTGACACTCTTCAGATATTGTACACTTTCACCACAACATTCGATACATCCGTCAGGAACAAATCCTGAATTCACCATACTCAGTATGCGGATAATCAATCCTAACCTTTCAATTACACGCCCTAGTATAAGCACCTCTCCTGTGAGTTTGGCCTCCCAACCATGACCAACTGTCATCTTGAGTGCTGCAGTGGACAATCTTCACAAGGTAGCCTCAGCTCAGACCTTGGCCGTGAGGGAACCAATACTAAGGTATATAAGTTTCCAGTCAAGACCTACCCAATCTTCGGGTATTGTGGTTGTACGGTAAAATTGGAATGGTATCGCATCCAGACAACCATCAGTTTTATAAAGGGCTAAGGCTCATGCCTTAACATTTTAATCACCAAAATCATCTGGTGTTCGGAAACACATGTCAAAACATCTCAGTAGAATGATCCATCATTCTAAGGTTTTCATAACCATTTTCACCAAGTAATCCCATCAAGTGAAATGGATCGTATGGGCACCTAGAGGGGGGGTGAATAGGTGCTAACCAATTTTTAATACTTTTTCAATTTTAGGCTTGACACAAAGTAAATTCTCTAGATATGCAACTACGAGAATTTCCCTATATGTAACCCTAACTACTAGGCACGTAAAAGAGGAGCGAGGAAACCGTAGTGGAGCACGCGGAGACACAGGGATTTGTTTTACCGCAGTTCCTTCCTTGTTAAGGGAAGTACATCTGCATTGGAGGGGTGGGCGGTTCTAAGACCACCACGCCACAATAGGCCTCACTCTATTCTCCGATGGATCTCGCCACGAGAGGCCTGATCCACCTTCTCCACTATTGGATCCCTTCGAGGCGGGAACCGGTGCCTTTTACAACACTATCGGGGCACACACCCACAACTGAATTGGGGGCTCCCGAGATGACAACAAGCTGCCACAAGAACAAGGTTTATCAACATAAACAAAAACAAGGATCTAGATATTTGCAAGAAATACTAGATCGGAGGTTCTCCAAATGAATGGAGAGGAGATGAAGTGCTTGATTACTGATGATGAAGATCGAGTTCTCCTCCTTTGATTCCCCAAGGGATGGGGCCTTTGGGTGGATCTAGGTGGAGCACTCTTGGATGAAGCTTTCAGATCTGATCTGGTCTTTTTTTTAGCTGAATCAAGAGTTCTGGCAGGAGGGGGAAGGCTGGCTTAAATACCCCCTCCCTAGATCTGGCTGTTGCACAACTTTGGGGGCGGATTATCCGCCCCCACTTGGGGCGGATTATCCGCCCCCTGGGAAAACTCCGCCCCAAGGGCGGATTCTCCGGGGAAAACTCCGCCCCCTCTCTGGGGCTGGCGCCTGCAGAACTTGGCGAAGATCTTGGGAGGCGGATAATCCGGCCCCCCTGAGGGGCGTATTATCCGACCAGGCCGGAAAGTCCGGCCAATACTCCGCCCCCTCTCTGGGGCTTGCGCCTTGGTGATGAGTAGGGGGGCGGACTATCCGGCCCTCCTGAGGGGCGGATTATCCGGCGGGGCCGGAAAATCCGGCCAAAATTCCGCCCCCTTCTGGGGCTTGCGCCTTCTTGGGAAGAGGGAGGGGTGGATTATCCGCCCCTGGTGGGGGCGGATTATCCGCCCCCAAAAAACAGAATCCTTTCCCTTTTTCTCATAGGTAGCTGCAGCACTTCAACACACATTAAATAATCCTTGATATTGTTATCTAACACACAAAACACTAGGGATTATAAAATGTTCTTTCAATCTCCCCCTTTTTGGTGTTAGATGACAATATTAGGATTTGCAATAAAACCGGCAAATGCCACCTAATAAATGAAAGACGCTCCCCCTAGATGTGTGTATATTTAAGATTTGCATTTGAATACAAATACACACACTAGAGAGAACACTACTTCCATAACCAAGATAATTGAAACAGGGTGGTTTGGGAAACAAGGTCATAACAAGGTCATACCACCGGGATGAGAATACAGCCAAAGCATACATAGATAATTCCATGAATCCATATGCCATCAAATATGCTCCATAATTCCAGAATTCCATGAGGTCCATAATAGATAAATCCAGAATTCCATGAATACCAAACATAGTGGAGTACGACATAGTCTTACATAAACAAACACAAATAGCAAATGAGTTCACGCTAGAAAAGGCACAAGCAAGCAAATAAAAACGACTAAAATCGAAAAGCTTGTGCCCGACCCTTGCAAATCCACGAGACCTAATAGAAATACTTCTCCCCCTTTGGCATCGAAACGCCAAAAAGGAAGAAGAGCGATGCTAACGCCAAAACTGAGATGGTACTACACACCCAAATTTGCAAGAATCAAATCAATCAAAAGCCAAATTTGAGTGTGTTTTCCATAAGAACATGAGATATGCAAGAAAATCCAACGAGACCCATGAGAAACCAACTCTTCTCGAGGAAGAGGGCGGTGGCCGAAGCCACCATGTTGGAGCGCATGGCATGACACCGCGAAGATGTATCTTGAGTTCAAAACCAATGCTCATCGATGACCCACATATCACAAAATGATATTAAGGGAAATGATTTTACTTGCTTTCGGCATTATGGGGGAGGGTTGGCTCAATCAATTAGGACCACACTCCCCCTATGTCGATGCCCGCATCTAAACCAAATACATGAATAAGAGCAAGTGAGTGTGCAAGGGTAGTCAAGCCAAGCTCCTTGAATCTATGATATTTAGCTCATTCCTCAAATAACAAAATCTTGCTTCATCAAGAGGCTTCACGAAAATATCAGTAAGTTGGTTCTTCGTGCTCACAAAGGATAGAGCAATATCACCATGAGCAACATGATCCCGAATAAAGTGGTTGCGAATCTCTATATGTTTTGTTCTTGTATGCTGCATGGGATTGTAAGCAATTTTGATAGCACTTTCATTGTCGCATAATAGAGGCACTTTGTCACAATTGACACCATATTCCTTTAAAGTTTGCCTCATCCATAACAATTGTGTACAAGCACTTGCAGCAGCAACATATTCAGCTTCGGTGGTTGAGAGTGAAATACAATTCTGTTTCTTTGATGACCAACACACTAGAGACCTTCCCAAGAATTGACATTCACCAGAGGTTGATTTCCTATCATATTTGTCACCAGCCCAATCTGAATCAGTGTAGCCACATAGAGAGAAACTTGAACCCTTGGGATACCATAACCCAAAATTTGGGGAATGAACCAAATATCGGAAGATTCGCTTGACCGCCACTAAGTGGCTTTCTTTAGGAGAGGCTTGGTACCTTGCACACACTCTTACACTTAACACGATATCGGGCCTAGATGCGCAAAGGTAAAGGATAGACCCGATCATGGATCGGTATACCTTTTGATCCACATCTTTACCCTTGGGATTGAGCTCAATATGACATTTTGTTTGCATTGGGGTAGCAACGCCATTGAGATCCGTCATCTTGAACCTTTTGAGCATGTCTTGGATGTACTTAGCTTGATTAATAAAGGTTCCCTCTCTAAGTTGTTTGATCTCAAATCCAAGAAAGAACCTCAGCTCACCCATCATGGACATCTCAAACCTGTCAGTCATAAGCTTTGAAAATTCATCGTTAAAACTTGGTTAGTAGAGCCAAAAATAATGTCATATACATAAAGTTGGCATACAAAAAGCTCCCCATTAACCTTCTTAGTAAAAAGAGTGGGATCGATTTGCCCAACTTCGAATCCACGGTCTAGCAAAAGCTCTTTAAGGTGCTCATACCACGCACGTGGGGCTTGTTTAAGGCCATAGAGTGCCTTATCGAGTTTGTAGACATGGTTCGGAAATTTGGGGTCCTCAAACCACGGGGGCTGCTTGACGTATACTAACTCATGTAGAGGACCATTAAGGAAAGTGCTCTTAACATCCATTTGTTGTAATTTAAAATTATGATGGGCTGCATATGCAAGAAGGATACGGATGGACTCAAGACGAGCCACAGGAGCGTAAGTCTCGCCAAAATCAATTCCTTCCACTTGAGAGAATCCTTGAGCCACTAGTCGTGCTTTATTCCTCACAACAATGTCATTTTCATCCTGTTTGTTCTTGAATATCCACTTGGTGCCGATAACATTGCGGCAATCCTTTGGTTTTTCTACGAGCTTCCAAACTTTGTTGCGTTCGAAGTTATTTAATTCTTCATGCATTGCAACAACCCAATCGGGGTCTTCAAGAGCATCAAAAACCTTCTTCGGTTCAACCATGGAAATGTGAGCTTGATGATCACAGAAGCTTGCAAGTTCTCTTCTAGTGGATACCCTTCGTCGTAGATCACCAACAACCTTGTCAAGAGTGTGACATCTTAGTTCAAGGTTCCGATCAGCACGAGCCTTGCGATGAGCCTCAATGTCCTTATTGTTTCTAGAAGGAGTTGATTCAATATTTGTATCCTTGTCTTGATTACTGCCCTGCCCTTGATCTTGGTCTCTGTTAACGCCAGACGATTGTTGCTGAACATTTTCTTCAGGCCCGGATAATCCGCCCCTTGGAGGGGCCGGACTATCCGACTGGGGAAGTGAACGAGCCATCTTCACGAGAATGCGGCGTGAGTTGGATACCCGGCGGATAATCCGCCCTCGGGGCGGAGAATCTGGCACAGGAGCTTGAGTTCTTGACTTCTCCTTCGGATCCTCTGGAATGAGTTGGAGTGCCAAGGGCGGATTGTCCGCCCCTTGGAGAGGGAGGATAGTCCGGCCTGGGACTACCAACTTGTCCAGGGGACAGTTGATCTTCAGCAGATTGCGGTGTTGATGCAGGATTTTCTCCAACAGTAGGAGCTTGTTGATCTTGTGTAGATGAGGGCTCCACATGTGTGGAGCATTTTCCTTCCCGATCCGCCACAAGGGGTTCCTCAATGGGGCGGAAAAATCCCACGCCCATTCTTCTTATGGCATCTTGGGGTATTTCAACATCTGCATCACAAACATCAACTTGCCCTACAAAGGAGCCGTTATTTTCATCGAACTCCACACTACAAGATTCTACAACAATCCCAGTGAGCTTGTTGTAAATTCTATAAGTGTGGGATTCGGCACCGTAACCAACAAAAATACCTTCTAAAGCCTTGGACTCAAATTTTGACAAACGGACACCTTTAATAAGAAAGAAACACTTACACCCGAATACCCTGAAGTATGAGATGTTGGGCTTGTTACCGGTAAGTATTTCATATGGAGTCTTGTCCAAAAAAATTCGAAGGTAGAGCCGGTTTGATGAGTGACAAGCAGTGGATATGGCTTCAACCCAAAAATTATAAGGAGACTTGAATTCAGCTAGCATAGATCTTGCCATATCCATCAAAGTCTGGTTCTTCCTCTCGGCTACACCATTTTGTTGAGGGGTGTACGCAGCGGAATATTGATGTCTAATCCCCTCTTCGCTAAGAAACTCATTTAAAGTGTAGTTCTTGAATTCGGAGCCGTTGTCACTTCTAATTGCCAAGATAGGAACATTGTGTTGACGTTGAACTTCATTGGCAAAGTCGATGATAGTTTGTTGAGTCTCACTTTTCAGCTTGAAGAAATAGACCCATGTATATCTTGAGTAATCATCGACAATGACCAAGCAATATTTCTTCCCACCAAGACTTGCATGAGATGGAGGACCAAATAAATCCACATGAAGTAATTCCAAGATCCTCTTTGATGACACAATAGTCTTCCTCTTGTGGGGAGAGTCATGCATTTTTCCTTCTACACAAGCCCTGCAAACACGAACTTTGGCAAAAGAGACATTGTCTTTTAGTCCAAGGATGTGGCCACCCTTCTGGAGACTTTGCAAAGTTCTCATGTTGACATGGGCTAAACGGCGATGCCATAGCCAGCCCATGTCGGCCTTTCCGAATAGACACATCGGACCCGAAGTGGTTTTCCCCGAGAAGTCCACCACATACAGGTCATTTTTGACGTATCCAACGAAAGCGACCTTTAGAGACTTGCTCCACAAGAGTACCACCAAATCATCATCGATAAAAACAGCAAAACCCATCTTGCCAAGGGCACGTACAGAAAGAAGGTTGTAACCAGGGTCTCAACAAGCATGGCGTCCACGAGGCAGATATAAGTGGCAACCACAACCTTGCCAAGACCCAATACCTGAGATTTAGACTTATCACCATAGGAGACTGTGATATTATCATGATTTGGACGCATCTCCATGATGATCTCCTTGCTTCCGGTCATATGACTAGTCCAGCCACTATCCAACACCCATTTTGACCCACTGAAAGCATAGCCCTGCAAGAAAATTACTTCTTGGTTTTAGGTACCCATTTTTCAATGGGTCCTTTCATGTTAGTAACAAGGGTCTTTGGGACCCAAATAGACCAAGCAATATATTCATCAAAAGGACCAACATAATAAGCATAAACATCGCCATAGTTATCACAAAAGAGTTCATAATTCGGATTGTGAGACCCTGCAAAACCAATATTATTAGTCTTGTCTTTTGTGACATTCTTCTCAGCAGTGCTTGTCTTTAATTGCACATTCTTGGTCTTGTTCTTCTTGGTTTTCTTCTTCTTGGACTTGGTGACATACCCAAGTCCCTCTTTACCATGATTTGACCTTTGCTTGCCAAGGACTTCATCAAGCACACCTTTGCCCTTGATAGTGATGTCCTTGATCACTTCTTTTTCCACACTAGCATTTTTCTCGTTACT
The DNA here is from genome assembly GCA_023614405.1 of Avena insularis. Taxonomy (NCBI): domain Eukaryota; kingdom Viridiplantae; phylum Streptophyta; class Magnoliopsida; order Poales; family Poaceae; genus Avena; species Avena insularis. The sequence continues at coordinate 214,436,220 of CM042685.1, read as the reverse complement.
ATATGTTGAGTTGGACGAGTTAGGAGTATCATATTTGGCCAATCGACTTTGAAGCTGATCATGTGACTCATTGAGAATAGAGAACTCGTTTTTCAACGCCTTGTGAGCATTGTCAAGTTTCTCCAATTCCTCGGAGAGTCTATCATGAGCAACCCCAAAGTCAATCCTTTCCTTCTTTAACTTCTTTGCTTTGGTGACAGCATTGTCACGTTCCTTAACAAGTTTAGTCACAATTTCTTCATGTGACTCTTCCATAGACTCAAGCCTCTCTTCAAGAGAGACCCGAGCTTCTTCTTCTTCTTCAAGAGCATTTTTTAGGGATGCAATTTCCATTGCATCCTCCCTTTCAATTCTGCCCTTTTCTTCGAGGAGTGCTTCGTTTTGGGCCAGCTGATCCATAAGAGCTTCAAAACAAACTTTGTGATCACCTTGCAAGTTAGTGTAGAAATAATCCAAAGCAATAATCTCTTCTTTAACCTTAAGACTAGTAGGATCATCCATGTCTATCATAGCCTTGGGAAAAGAAGAGTTAGAAGAAGTTACCTCGGAGCTTCTTGCCATGAGGCAAGTAGCATTCTTGTTGATGATGTTTTCGTTCGGAGAGTCGAAGAGAGATGTTGATGTAGATGTGGTGGCTATAGCAGCCATCTCTTGAGAGCTATCGTCCTCGTCCTCATCTTCACTCCCCGATGAATATTCTTCTTGAGCCACTAGAACAATCTTTGGTTGCTTCTTGAAAGGAGCATTCTTCTTTACAAACTGTTTCTTACGTGGAGCTTTTGATTTGTCCTTGAAAATGAGTCTTCCTCCATTATCCTCTCTACTTTGATATGGACACTCAGCTACGAAGTGCAGCCGGTCACCACAATTGAAGCATGTTCTCAGCTTGGGACCATTTTCTTTTCTTCCATAGGCTCCACTCTTGCGATCTAGTTCAGCTTTAGCCTTGGCTGGATCTTTCCAAAAGTTTCTTGCATAAAGAGCCAAGTATTGTCCGTGGATCCTTTTTATATCCTCGGGACAGTCCAGACCTTCTACCGCATATTCATCATGATCAATCACACTAGTCTTCAAGGCCATGTTGACCCCCTTTTGCATCCCCATAGCTCGAGCACGAGCATCTTCGGCATTCTTGGCAGCCACTTTGAAAGCGGCCATTTCTTGCATTACCTCATTGGATGACATGAGGTGATAGTTATGCCTACCTTGGAGACTTTTCAAATCTGTGGGCTCAAATGGCATAAGAGCAGCGACATACTTAGCTTGATCCAAGCATCATCAACATGAGCTGCACCGTGGTTTCTGAAGGTTGTGGCTATTGCCTTGAGCCTCCTATACATGTCCTCGTGGTCTTCTCCATCCAGCATATAGAATCCTTAAGCTTCATTGCTCAAGGCATCATATCTATTCCTTCCCATACTTTCATTTCCGATGAAGAGCTCGGTGAGGGCATCCCAAGCTTCTTTAGTTGTGCTAAGATGCTGAATGTGTGGCATGTCTTTGTCACCCACACCAAGCTGTATCATGTGTAGAGCTGTAGTGTTGAGTTGGCTATCGATCACTTCTCTTCTTGTGAGATTGTTGGGGTTTCCAACATGAAGACCATTTTTGATGATCTTACACAACTCTATGGAGGAACTGCACACATGAGATTTCATCAAAAATTGCCATTGAGAGAAAGTAGATGCAGAAAGTTTGGGTGGATCACCCCTATTATGTATATGTGGGTGAGGGAAAGCCGGATCAGGGGAATACACATGAGAAACCTCATTGTATCCATCCTTACCACTATCCTTTTTCGAGGAGGAGCTCTTGCTAGTATCATCACCAACCACTTCGTTATCCTTGGAAACAGTTTTACCCGTTTCCTTGGATTGCAGAGTGGTATCCTCAGAGTTAGATGGAGGTGATGCTGCGGATGTGGAGAGACGCATTATCAATTGATGCATCTCTTCCATCTTAGCCTCCATTGAACTCACCAAGGTTGTTTCCAACGTCTTGAGATCGTTCATGGTGACTACCTCTGGAGCATCACTCCCATCTACCTTGGAACCCATACTTCTCTTAGGCGGTTAAGCCCAAATTAAGAGCCGAGGCTCTGATACCAATTGAAATGGATCGTATGGGCATCTAGAGGGGGGGTTAATAGGTGCTAACCAATTTTTAATACTTTTTTCAATTTTAGGCTTGACACAAAGTAAATTCTCTAGATATGCAACTACGATAATTTCCCTATATGTAACCCTAACTACTAGGCACGTAAAAGAGGAGCGAGGAAACCGTAGTGGAGCACGCGGAGACACAGGGATTTGTTTTACCGCAGTTCCTTCCTTGTTAAGGGAAGTACATCTGCGTTGGAGGGGTGGGAGGTTCTAAGACCACCACATACAATAGGCCTCACCCTATTCTCCGATGGATCTCGCCACGAGAGGCCTGATCCACCTTCTCCACTATTGGATCCCTTCGAGGCGGGAACCGGTGCCTTTTACAACACTATCGGGGCACACACCCACAACTGAATTGGGGGCTCCCGAGATGACAACAAGCTACCACAAGAACAAGGTTTATCAATATAAACAAAAACAAGGATCTAGATATTTGCAAGAAATACTAGATCGGAGGTTCTCCAAATGAATGGAGAGGAGATGAAGCGCTTGATTGCTGATGATGAAGATCGAGTTCTCCTCCTTCGATTCCCCAAGGGATGGGGCCTTTGGTTGGATCTAGGTGGAGCACTCTTGGATGAAGCTTTCAGATCTGATCTGGTCTTTTTTTAGCTGAATCAAGAGTTCTGGCAGGAGGGGAAGGCTGGCTTAAATACCCCCTCCCTAGATCTGGCCGTTGCACAACTTTGGGGGCGGATTATCCGCCCCCCACTTGGGGCAGATTATCCGCCCCCTGGGAAAACTCCGCCCCAAGGGCAGATTCTCCGGGGGAAACTCCGCCCCCTCTATAGGGCTGGCGCCTGCAGAACTTGGCGAAGATCTTGGGGGCGGATAATCTGACCAGGCCAGAAAGTCTGGCCAATACTCCGCCCCCTCTATGGGGCTTGCGCCTTGGTGATGAGCAGGGGGGCAGACTATCCGGCCCTCCTGAGGGGCGGATTATCCGGCGGGGCTGGAAAATCCGGCCAAAATTCCGCCCCCCTTCTGGGGCTTGCGCCTTCTTGGGAAGAGGTAGATGCAACATTTCAACACACATTAAATAATCCTTGATATTGTTATCTAACACACAAAACACTAGGGATTATAAAATGTTCTTTCATCAAGTTTTATGCTTAGCACTAGCATCTACAAGTGGGGGTGAGTACTAATGAGGGGTGATAAACAAGTGGAGTTCTAACTAAGTTCAATCTCATGCCTTAGGATGACATCAAGATTATCTAGCTTAGGCCAAATTTTATGCTCTTTATGCAACCTTCAAGTATCTTCCTAGAATCTACAAGTCACTTAAGTAAACTCTAAAAGAAAGCTTTGATAAAGACCTAAAGTAAAAAAGCTTGCAAGTAAAATTAGGATGGGGTTATCAAGTGGGTATGATCACATATGCTTAAGGCATATAGTTGGCATGCTAACAAGTAAGTACTTGTTTGCATCAGCAGAGTATCTTGCAAGTGTTAGCTTGCACATTCAACTAGTAGTATTAGGCTTACAAGTATTGGCTTGCACAGTATCAGTATAAGCTTGCCTTGTGCGGAGCAGTGGTTGAAGTTCTCCTCGGCTTCTTCTTCGTAGTATCCTCCTTCCTCCTCGTATCCTTGGTCGGTACTAGCGTCTATGAATAAATACGAGGTACACAATCATCAAACAATACTTAACTACTTGCAATCATCACACAAAGGGGTTCTATAGATGATCTAGCATCATCACTAACATTACAAGACTAAAGCATTTGTCTTAATGATTTTAGTTTTAGAAAAGTAATTTCTACTCATTGAAAAACTACTTTAAGATTTAATATTCTCCAAACCAAACATGGGATCATGTTGACACATGTCATCACCACATATTTTAGTCCATGGGAATGTGATTTAAAGTGGTGTCATAATTTAATAAGGTTTAACCTTTATTTTAAATAGAATAAGTGACTAGAAATGCCTATGTGGCATTCTTTTATTACTTGAACATTATTTCTGTTAGTAAACCCATATTTTTTATATATTCTGAAAGGTATGGTTGAATGTGATTTTTTGGGAGTTGGAATCAACTCAGAAGCTATTATGGATTAAATTTGAAAAATGTTTGAATGCAGAAAAGCTTCTGTCTTGTTATTTTTACCAAGGGTGATATACAGATCCAAATGACTTAAATCAAACGGGCTTGGATTCAGCGTTTCTAGACCTTTCAAATAAAATTGGTTTCATTCAGTTTGGTTCACTGAATCAAGTTGGGTTGATTTTTGAAACTAGGTACAGAACTGAGTTTGAATGAAAATAGAAAAATCTAAATTCAAACGCTTGGGCTGCGCGGGAAGGGTTAATGGGCCGGCCTGCTACGCATAGAGCTTACACGGGCTGGTTAAGTGACGGTCCCCACGCGTCAGTGAGACAGGGGGTGCGTTGGATTAGAAGTAAGATCAACGGCTGAGGGTCGTCGTCGACGATGAACATGTCACCGGCGAGCTCGAACCCTAGCGGCTCAGTGGGGGTCGTGGAAGGCTCACCGGGGCTCAGGTGAGGGTCGGCGATGCGGGCGAACGACGAAGTCGACGACGGCGAACCTCCTGGTACCGGCAGCTTCTCCTGGGGCAGCTCCAATCGCTAGCTCCTTTCTTCTCAAGAGGCGGCAGGCTCCGATGAAATTCCGGCGATGCGCTGCTCGCCTTGCTCCGGGAACAGGGTGGAACGATCAGTGAGGAGAGGGGAGTGAGATGGTGTGAAGAGTTTGAGAGGGGGAGGCCTCTATTTATAGTCTCGACGACGAGACCGAACGGGATGGGCATGCGACGGTGGCGACATGGCTATGGGCTGCTAGAGGCATGGCTGAGGGTGGCGATCGATCGATGGTCTCCTGGCGATGCTCTATGGCTTTAATGCGCGTGTAAGGGCGGTGGCAAACGGTGCAGAGCGTGCGATGCTCTTGTGATAGGCGGCGTCTTGACGGCGGCGGTGGCTGTGAGGCATGGGGCGTGACGGGGATGTATGGCGGTCTCTGGGGCGGTGGTGATCGTGTATGCACGTGGCGAAGGCGCGCACGATGCGTGGGCGTGTCGGTGGCGCGAAGCGCTCGGCATGGTTGCGGGCGGCTTGGCATGGCATGGTTCGTGTGGTCGATGGTGGCGGGTGGTTCGGCTGGCGGGGGTGACGGTGGACGGTGGGTTGTGTCCTAAAAATGTTGTTTAGGCTTGGTGCTTGCTCTCGCTAGCTAGCCATGGTCGGCTGGCAAGGAGGTGCTCGGATTGGCATGGCATGGGGCAAAGGGTAGGGGCTAGGGTTTGTCCAAGCACTGGTTGGCACTGAGGGAGACAAGGGTGATCAATGGTGAACATTGCTTAGCCAAATTACTGCTCAAAACAGTGAAGTTTGGCCAGATTGATTTGTTGTCTCCAAGTGTTTGATGAAATGGCCGCAAGAACTCAAGTTTTGAATTTTGAAAAGATTTTTGGTGGGTGTGCTTAGCATGTGATGGTGAGTCTGTGGATTCTTGGGTTTTGAAAGTTGAGCTTGTTTGAGTGGTTTTTGAAAAAGTGGGATCTTCCCATGTGATCAAGATTCAATTTTGAACTGTCCTTTAAACCATGCTTTCAAATGTTTTTGGATGATCACAAGGTGGGCCTTGGTACTTTGTTATGAGTACTATCAAGGGGTGTAAAGATCCAAACAAGTTTCTGTTAAGTTTTGAAAGTTAGAGACAGCCAAAGTAGGCATGGGAGTTAAATTGGCCAAAGTGACCATTCCCTTATTTTGTTTGTTTTGATTTATTTGTCTTTGGGAAAAGTGTGGGGATTGTTTAGATGATGTTTATTTCACCTAAGAATCCCTTTACAAGCAAAGAAATACACAAGCAAGGCAATTCAAAAGAATCCAAATTGGAATGCATACACACATGCATGCTTTCATATTTTCTATTTAGAAAAGTTTTTTTTGTTAATCCTAAATTTTGATGATTAGAGTTTGATGATCCAAGTTTCATATTTTTGGGATGTTACATACCTCAACTCAAGTGAAGACGTAGTTACTGATTAAATAGGAATATAATCTCTAGCCAAAGAAACTATTTCTGTAGTGCGTTGCAATAGCAGCAATGCCAACCTCTTAGCTAGAGTGCTAGGCTTAATAGTATAATAGTTCTTGTGTTATTTATCTTTGATTCTTCTCCATAAGAAGTTCTTTCTCTCTCTTAAACCTAGAGTGTTCTCTGGATCTTGTGTAACGAATGACCTTTAGCCATGTATTGGACCCGTTGTGTTTCTGTTGTGCCATTCTGAGGGATGTAATACTAGTGAACGGTGTTTCATTGGTGTTATGTCAACGACTATAGTATACTACATCATGCAGTGGTATGCTGGGTCGCCGCACCCATAAAAGTACCTCCAGCAGCCGAATCCAACAGATTTCTTGAGGAGAAGTTAAGCATGCATAAAAAGTCTGGATAATCATCCAAGCAGTCAGTCCATGAGTAGGGCAATTTTTAACCAAAGATTTCATTCTTTCCCAATCTGGAGCAACTTGTTCACTATCAGGCTGCTTAAATTTCATAATGTCACTTCTTATAGATATAACCTTAGCAGGAGGATAATATTTTCCAATAAAAGCATCTTTGCACTTAGTCCAAGAATCAATACTATTTTTAGGCAAAGAAAGCAACCATTCTTTAGCTTTTCCACTCAAGGAGAAAGGAAAAAGCTTGAGCTTAATAATATCTCCATCTACATCCTTATACTTTTGCATATCACAAAGTTCAACAAAGCTATTGAGATGGGCAGCATGATCATTAGAACCAGCACCAGAAAATTGCTCTCTCATCACAAGATTCAACAAAGCAGGCTTAATTTCATAAAAGGTAGCATCAGGAGAAGGTGGAGCAATAGGAGTGCTTAGGAAATCATTGTTGTTGGTGCTAGTGAAGTCACACAACTTGGTGTTCTCAGCAGAGTTCATTTTGGCAAAGGTGGGAAAGCCAAAAACAGCAGCAGCAACTAGAGCAGGAACTAATTTTTTTTGTGTTTTTGAATAAAGCAAGCAAACCAAGCTAGACTAATTTTTTGGGGTTTTTTGAAAAGAGGCAAACAAAACCAATAAAAAGAAACAAAGCAAACTAAAAACAAAGTAAAGAGAAAGGAAGTGAAGGACTCCCCTAGTGAAGACGTCCTTAGCCTCCCCGGCAACGGCGCCAGAAAAGCTTGATGCGGCGCTGAGGTAATGTAGGAGCGCTTCGTTGGGAACCCCAAGAGCAAGGTGTGAAGCACCACAATAGCAAGTTTTCCCTCGGTAAGAAACCAAGGTTATCGAACCAATAGGAGGAAGGAAACGTCACACACGTGTTGCAAGCAACGCGGAGACCTGCACAACACAAACTCAAGACTTTGCCCCAACGAATCAATGAGGTTGTCAAGCTCAACGGTTTGCTGTAACAAAGGATTAAATGTATGGTGTGGAAAGTAATGGTGGTTTGCAGCAAGTAAACAAGTAACAGTGGAAGATGTATCAATGGTAAAGATTGGACCGGGGTCCATAGTTCACTAGAGGTGCTCTCCTTAGATAAACAACATGGCATGAAGGGTAAACAAATTACAACAGGGAAATTGACAGGAACTGAGCAAGGCATAACAATGCAATTACTAGTCAGGAAGATCCTATGAGATTTGATTGGGCAATACAACAAGATACATAGACCGCCATCCAACTACATCTATGACTAGAAGTCCACCTTCAGGTTGTCATCCGAACCCCCTCCAGTATTAAGTTGCAAGCAACAGACAACTCTTTAAGCAAAGTGTGTAAGGTAAACAGTCCACATGTTCCATGAACAAGAGACCATTGTTTTCTCCCTAGTAGAACCAGCACATCTACAACCGAAGATATTTCTGTCACTTCCCTTGGAAACTAGAGGCATGAACCCACTATCGAGCATAAATACCCCCTCTTGGAGTCACTAGCAACTACTTGGCCAAGATAGCTACTAACAATGGATAGCATGCAAGATCACAAACAACACAGACATGATAGAATCATAAAGACAAAACCATTAATCAAACCAACATAATAATCTCAATATCCATCGGATCCCCGCAAACACAACATGCATGATTGCAAATAGATTAGATCTTGATCATGAACGAAGCTCACAATATCTATACATGAAAGCACAAAGGAGGAGATAAAACCATCTAGCTACTACATGGACCCATAGTCCAGGGTGGAACTACTCACGCATCATACCAGAGAGAAGGCCTCCGGGATGATCTCCCCTCCGGCAGGGTGCCGGGAAGAACTTCAGATCCCCCCGATCTAGGGATGATGGTGGTGGCTACAGACGGTTTCGTGGATATTTGACCGGGTTCTTAGGGTTTCTGCATTGGGGGTTTCTTATAGGCGAAGGGGGAGGCCGAGGCAGCGGCCAGAGGGGGTAAACCCTACCCAGGCATTAGGTAGGGCCCACCCGCGCCTAGGGAGGTTTAGCCGCCCTGGCACGCCTCCTCGTCTCCCCTCTAGACTTCTTGTTCCCCACGGAAAGTAATTAACTTTGACGTTTGTCCCGTCCAATTCCGAGAATATTTATTTACTAACTTTTTTGAAACCAAAAATAGCAGAAAACAGGCATCTGGCACTATTGCAACTTGTTAGTAAGTTAGTACCAGAAAACATGTAAAAAGCACCTCAAAGTGTGGACAAGTAAAGCAAAGTAGATACTAAACAAGCATGGAGCATCAAAAATTATAGATACGTTTCCGATGTATCAGCGAGTAGTAGAACAAGGGGCAAGGGTAGCTGTCACATCCCAAAATTTTCCAAATTTTGAAATGTGAAAAATAAATAAACAAAATAAATAATTGTTGAAATTTCGGGTGAACAGAAACTTTTTTATTCCAAATGGAAACATTAAAACCCTTCTTGAACAAACTTTGAATAAAATGGAATCCAAAAAAATCAATCAAGATAAATGCATTCATCAATAATGTGTTTTGAAATTTAAACACTTGGAAATTAAACCAAAACCCTAAAACCCTAATGGGAGAAAATCATTTCCAAAATTACTCTAAGACTAAGGATTTGATCCATATAAAATTTATCAACAAGCATTTTATAGATGATCAAAAATGGTAAATAAAAATATTATAGAAATTGGTTTCACCTAATTTGGAACCTTGGATAAAATATTATGAATTTAGTAAGATAAAGGAATGAAATTTCCAAAGCTAATAAAGCCCCTATCTAAAATCCATACCAAAGTATGAGCAAAATAATCCTGAAGGATTTAAAAGGATAAACAAATATTAAATAAGATTTTACACATTTGAAATCCCCAAGTTTGGATGTTAAATAAAAAAATATGGATTTTATAAGATAAAGAAAGGAAGAAAGAAATAAAGGATATTTAAAAACCAAATCCATAAGCAAATGGAATAAATATAATCCAAATCCAAATAAAATAAAGGGATAAAGAATATTCAAATAAATAAAATGGCCTTAACCAAATTCTATTCCATTTGATTAAAGACAAATCCCTAATAAGAATTATTAATTAAATCATGGAGAAATAATAATTGGAATTTACCCAAGTGGAATAAAAGTTATTTAATTAACTTAAATGGAATCAAAGAAATCATCTAAATAAAATTTATGGAATTAAAACCATATTTGATTTCAATGGAATAAGGACATTTACCCAAATTAAATGATTAATAATCATATAAAAATACTTTAAATAATTAAAAGTGAATTATTTAACACCTTATTAAATAAATAAAACCTACTGAAAAGGTTTAGTGAAAATTAGAATTCAAATAAAGAGTTTGAAAATATATTTAATCTTATTTGAATAAAGGCAAGTACTTATTTTAATAAAGAATAAAACCATAAAAAGAATAAAGAAATTATTCTAAAAATGGTCTTAAAAATACATGTTTAAACAGTATAGAAACTACTAAAAGGTTTTGAAAAGATTTGATAAATAAATCTGATTCAAATAAGAGTTTGAATTTGAAAATAGAAAATCAGAATGGAAAAAAGAAAAAGAAACAGGAAAAGAAAAAAATAAAACAACCCAGCCCAGAAGTAGCTAAGCCCATCAAGCCCAGCAGTTAGCCCATCTCCTCCACCCCACAGAAAACGTTTCACACCGCTGTTCGAACCCGCAAAGTCGCTGACCACTAGACCCCACCCTTTTCTTTCTCTCTAACGGCGCATTACTCATGCCATCTTCTTCCTCACCCGACCACGCCGCCGTTTTACGCGTTAAGCTCGAGTAAATTAAATAAACGCCGCAATGATTCTTCTCTGCAACCGCACCCTCTTAATCGCCTCCCTCCCCTCTCCGTTTTCCCCCCATTCACCCACACACAACCGCCACCAGGCCACAGCAATTGTTGCTCGAAACGCCCACTGCTCCGGCGAAGCTTTTCTCCAATTCCGGCCAGCCACCGTTTCGCCTTGCCCCCTCGACCATTCGATCATGTTCCCCATCAACCTATGCACCTGCCAGTGTATTCCACTTGCCACAAGACTGAGATGCTCGACTCGTCTTCACTGAAAGGCCGCCACCGTCTGCCATTACTCCGTCGAGCTCCCCCGGTAACCCCTGGCCGCACCTCTCCCCCTCTTTCACATGCGTGCACTCTCTGCAACCTTGCGCATCTAACAGCGTTCCCATCTAACTCTGGCATGCACCGCAGCTTCGCCTCCGTCTTCGACAAAGGGTGCCCGAGCCAGTGAGCTTCTCCGGCGAGCAATCCCTGACGACCCCGTGCGCCCCTCGACAAACGGCGGCCTCCTCGAGCATCAGCAAAGCACGACAAATCTGGTGAGATTCCCCCCCCCCATCATCTCTTGCTTCCTGAAATGCCGGTACCATCCTCGTCTGAGCGCGCCGCCGCCACTCGCCGCCGCCAGTAGATGGCTAGTAGATGTGAGCCGTAGGATCTCGATCTAATGGATGCAATAGAAAGTTAACCAAAGGGGTATGTTTGATTCTATGTCGCACGATTTGTTTTAATCCAACACACCATAGCAGCCGATCCGCAGGAACCGTATTCAGCCAATCAGAACACAAAACGTGGCTCAGGATTTGTTTTAAAAACAGAATTGAATCTATTAGTTGCTTGAATTTGTAAATTGCATAAATTTTGATCCACACGTCCAAATTTTGCAAATTTTATATCAATGGAATCATCAAAACAAATACTTTCCAACCATGTACTTTGTTTGCTAAATTGCTTCTGTTAAATTGGTTGTTTTTACAGAAACTTGTGTAGGCATAATTTGAATATAAATTTTTTTCTAGAAATATTTTTAAGGTAAAATCTTTTTTAAATGGATTGTTTTGAACCTACTGACCATAGAAACCAAATTTTGGATTTAAAAACATATTTTGTGAAGCTAAAGAATAAATCTTGGATTAAAGCATTTCTAGTTAAATAAAAATATTGTTTATGTGTTAAAAATGATTTTTGAGTAAAACCTTTGGAAAATGATTTAATTTAAACTCTCTGACCCTAAACACCAAGTTTTATGATTTAAAAATATATTTGGTTAACCCTATAAAAATATTACTTTGTTTAAAGGCATTTCCAACAACATAAAATATGGTTTTGGTATAAAAATGGGTTATAGGTAAAACCTTTTGCAAATGGTTTTAATATTAAACACTTGACCTTAAAACACTAACATTTGTGTTTAAAATATATTTGGCAACCACTAGAAAACATTCCTTTGATTCAAATCATTTTAAACAAAACAAAAATGATTTAAAGTGGCCATTTTTGACTAACTTAATATCAAATGGTTTTACCACTTTTATAAATGACCAATAGGTGTTTTAAAATGTTTATAACCTATTAGAAACCACTTTTGTCCTCGGATTATGGTATAGGATGGGCGGGATTTCAACACCTAATGGTATTTGTGTGACGTCCATGATGCCTGACGTTCATGTGTACACTCCCATATGCTTGTCGACCCCTGAAGAGATCTTTGAGAAGTTGGTGCTTTCGATGAGGTCTTTACGTTAACTTTTCTCCTATGCTTCATAGATAACAAAAGGATGCTATAAGACGGGAACACGCACGAGCATTTGTTGCGATTTTTTTTACAAACACAATGTATTGCTAGGGAATAGCCTGTTGGAAATATAAGCAATAATCCATATGATTTAATCCGAATAATAAACTGATAAAACATGATCATACAAACGGTACTAAAACCAATCATGCAGATCAACAAAGTAGATGAACAGATTACATCTATAGGAGATAAACCTATCACATCTACACCAAACGCTAGAACAAAGAACTCTAGCATAATCCGAAAAAGAGAGTTGAGTATCACGTACAGAGTAGGCTGAATAGCGATCGCAGCAGTCGCCCATGTTGAGGTTGTCGAAGAGGTGACGTCCGGAAGAAGTCGTCGTTGGGAACTTGCCGTCAGACGGACGTCGTGGTTGCCGATGGTCGCTTGAGCGCTCCCCAAAAACCTGATCGCCCCTCACCCGTACAGGTTCACGAGAGGCGGGGTTCCGGAGGCCTACTGTCCCGATCTGCGGTGCACGCCGCAAGCCGGGATGGAGAAGACGAAAGCGGCGGCGCAAGGTTCTGGAGGTAGGCGCGTGTTTGGATTGATTCCGTACCGATTAGGTTTAGCCCGGACGCTTTATATAGTGCAGGTTAGGAGGATCGTGGGCTCAGCCCACGTCCGAAATCGATAACGATCACGTCCATAAAAACTGGAAACGGTTGTAATTAACGCGTCCGTTAATGACTCATAATCAGTTTTCCCAACAAGCAAAATAAAGCTTGGCTCGGCGAGATTCCCGCAACCCGCAACCCGCGGCGCGCGCGTCGTGACGAGGCGAGGCGAAGCGGCGTCGGAGGAGGAGTGCGCGAGGCTACTCTTCTTGTCACACCTTAGTGAGTGGGGCAACACTCTACTATATAAGGTGGTCCAACTCCCCTTCAACTAGCAATGTGGGACTAAACTTTAGCACCAGTAGCACAGTCATATGCTGCCATATACAAGTGGGCCAAAGAGAATTTCAGAATTTGTCTAATGGGCCAACAGCCCAAAACTCACCAAATTCCAACAATCCCCCACAAAGTTTCATTGGCACATCACAACACTTTTCTTCCAGAACATTGTTTTATATACCGGTGTGTAGTGGAGACTGTTAAGTTGAACTTCCACGTTAAACTTCATGCTATACTAGCTTGCAACTTGAATAGTGGACTATGCCTTGAACTACAAGTTTTCTGCGCGCTAGTTTCACACAAAATCTAGACCGGTACAGGGCTACCGTCGGCTTCCCCGCGGTTTGGAGCTTATGCGTCATACTCCAGGGCCTTTCATGAGTTTACTAGAGAGCACCCAACTCTCACGGACTGCGACGTTTGACAGTCAGACTCATATAGGTGTGTTCCTCAACAGATGTTCTGCAGGATAACATCTCCGCTTATAAAAGGCCACTTGGAACACATTAAGATAAATATCAACCTGCCATGCAGATTAAGAGAGTATTGCATCTTTATGGAGATGTAAATATAATATGGGAATACTCTCCTCTCAGCTGACCAACAGCTTGTCTCCCAGCTCTAATTCACGGGATCTCCGATCACATAGAGTGGGTTGCCACTGGGATCAACTCATAGCGTGGGTCTCAAACCCATCTCCCTCGATGCATTATCTATCACATTGCGTGATAGTCCCTTTGTGAAGGGATCTGCCAGATTCTTAGATGTTTGGATATAATCCAACGCAATAACTCCGGAGTTCCTCAGTTTCCTGACAGATTTCAATCTCCTCTTCACATGCCTTGATGACTTCATATTATCCTTAGAACTGTTTACTTTGACGATCACAGTTTGATTATCACAGTTCATAGGGATAGCGGGTATTGGTTTTACAACCACAGGTAAGTCCATCAAGAGCTCACGAAGCCACTCTGCTTTAACAGTGGCTGTGTCTAATGCTGTGAGTTCTGCTTCCATTGTTGATCTCGTTAAGATGGTCTGCTTGCAAGACTTCCAGGAAACAGCGCCACCACCAAGTGTAAACAAATAACCACTTGTGGCCTTAATCTCATCGGCATCAGATATCCAATTTGAATCACTATAACCCTCAAGTACCCGAGGATACCCAGTATAGTGAATACCATAACTCGCAGTGCCTTTCAAATAGCGCAAAACTCTTTCAAGAGCATGCCAATGATCATCTCCAGGATTTGACACAAATCGACTCGGTTGCTTCTGACAAAGGAGATGTCAGGTCTAGTAGCACTGGCTAAATACATGAGCGAGCCAATAATTTGAGAATATCTCAATTGATCTTTAGCATTCCTTCGATTCTTTCGAAGTAGCACACTCGGATCATAAGGCGTTGGAGAAGAATTGCAGTCACTATACCCGAAGCGACTCAATATCTTTTCCACATAGTGAGACTGAAGCAATGTAATCCCACCATTGTCATCCTTTAGTAGCTTGATGTTTAAGATTACATCAGCCACTCCCAAGTCCTTCATCTCAAAGCAGCGAGATAGGAACTCTTTGACCTCCTCGATAACAGCGAGGTTGGTCCCGAATATCAATATGTCATCAACATAGAGACACATAATAACTCCCTCGCCCCCACCATGGCGATAGTACACACATTTGTTAGCTTCGTTTACAACAAAGCCTTCAGCAGTTAAAGTTCTTTCAAACTTCTCGTGCCACTGTTTAGGAGCTTGCTTAAGACCATATAAAGATTTCACTAACTTACACACCTTTGCTTCTTGACCATCTACTACAAATCCGTCAGGCTGCTCCATATAAATTTCCTCATCTAGCTCTCCATTTAGAAAAGTTGTCTTAACATCCATTTGATGAACGAGAAGACCATGTGAGGCAGCCAAGGAAAGTAGTACTTGAATAGTGGTCAATCTGGCTACAGGTGAGTAGGTATCGAAGAAGTCTTCACCTTCCTTTTGGGTATAACCCTTAGCCACAAGACGTGCCTTGTACTTTTCAATAGTACCATCAGGTCTAAGCTTTTTCTTGAACACCCATTTACATCCTACAGGTTTACACCCATAAGGACGATCAGTGATTTCCCAAGTACCATTAGCTAAGATGGAGTCCATCTCGCTTAGACGACTTCATTCCAGAGTCGAGATCTTGAGATGCATAGGCTTCTGAAATAGAAGTGGGAGTATCATCCACAAGGTACACAATGAAATCATCACCAAATGACTTTGCAGTCCTTTGTCTCTTGCTCCTTTTGGGAGCTTCATTGTCATCCTCCACAGGATCATCGGAGTGTTCTATCGGCATAGTGGGTTCAGAATTATAGAAAATTCGACTAGATGAACTAGTCATCTCTGATTTGATGAGCTAGACATACCTTTCATAGGAAAGATGTCCTCAAAGAAAGTCGCATCATTCGACTCCATAATTGTACCAACATGCATGTCGGATACCTCAGATTTTACTATCAAAAATCTATAGCCAATGCTATGAAAAGCATATCCCAGAAAAACACAATCAACGGTTTTTGGTCCAAGCTTTCGCTTCTTGGGTATTGGAATATTGACTTTCGCCAAACAACCCCAAGTTAAGTAAGAGAGTTTAAGCCTTTTCTTTTCCCATTCCTCAAATGGAGTCATGGTTTTATCCTTTACAGAACACGGTTTAGGACATGACACGTGATCATTAGCGCCTCCACCATTCCTTGGAAAGACCAGATGTATCTAACATGGCGTTAACCAAATCAGTTAGAGTGCGGTTCTTCCTTTCGCCACCCATTTGGTGAGGTGAGTAGGGCGTCCTCTCATGTATAATACCGTGTTCCATACAGAATAAATCAAATTTATTTGAAAAGTACTCTCCACCACGATTCGACCTTAGCCGCTTGATTTTAAGATCAAGTTGGTTTTCTGCCTCAGCTTTATAGATTTTGAAGTAGTTCAAAGCTTCATCTTTAGATTTCAGAAGATAAACATAGCAGTATCTAGTGGAGTCATCAATCAACGTCATAAAGTATCTTTTTCCACCTTTTGTCAACACGCCATTCATCTCACAAAGATCAGAATGTATAAGTTCTAGCGGTGCTAAGTTTCTCGGTTCCGCAGTCGTATGAGACTTGCGGGGTTGCTTTGCTTGCACACAAACTTGGCACTTAGAACCTTTGACAGTGGTAAATTTCGGAATTAAACTCATATTGGCTAGCCGCGTCATGCAACCAAAGTTAATATGACAGAGTCGAGAATGCCAAACATTGGACTCATTATTATTGCAAACATGATTAATAACTTTAGTACATGAGTCTGACAAAGACAAGCGGAACAGACCTCCACACTCATAACCCTTTCCAACAAATTGTACATACTTAGAAATTACAACTTTATTGGACTCAAAAACCAACTTAAAGCCATCTCGACATAAAAGCGATCCGCTGACGAGATTCTTATTGATGGAGGGAACATGCTGCACGTTCTTCAGCTGTACGGTCTTCCCCGAAGTAAACTTCAGATTTACCGTACCAATGCCATGAACAGACGCACGTGAGCCGTTTCCCATCAGCACGGAAGAGGTCCTTGAGACCCAGCATCCTTCATCTCAGTATCGCTAATAACAACATTAGCGGACTTGCCGTTGTTCCCATGTTGACGCTTGTCAAAGCGATTAGGGCAGCTAAGAGCCCAATGATCAGGATCACCACAGACGTGGCAAGAGCCTTTCCTCTTATCATTTTTCTTCTTAAAGTTGGTTGAGTGTGTGGCCTTGTTCTTGCCATCGAACTTTCCCTTTCCTTCAGTTTTGTTCTTATTCTTGAACTTGTGGGATTGGAAGTTTTTTCTCTGCACTAAATTGGCAGTAGAACCTCCCTCAAGTCCTCGAGCAGTTTTGTCCTTTGCTCTCGCCTTCTCTTCCACATGAAGAGACCCAATGAGATCCGTAACGGAAAACTCTTGTCTCTTATGTTTCAGAGAAGTAGCAAAGTTCCTCCACGAAGGAGGAAGCTTGGCAATAATGCCACCAGCCACAAATTTGTTCGGTAAGGAACACTTGAACTGCTCAAGTTTTTTGGCAAGTGATTGTATCTCATGAGCTTGCTCAACGACGGAGCGCTCATCAACCATCATATAGTCATAGAATTGCTCCATGACATACAACTCGATGCCGTCCAAGAGACCAAACTTGGCCTCGAGCGCTTCCCACGCGTCCTTGCCATTATCAAATGACATATAAGGGTCAACAATGTTGTCCCCAAGAACACTGAACAAAGCCGCCATAAACATGGTATCGGCTTTCTTAAAGCTCGCTTCCTGCTCAGCAGAAAGATCTCCTTCAGGCTTGCCAAGAGTGGCGCTATAGCAGTTTAGGTTTTCAAACCAGAGAACTGCTCTCTTGCGCCATCTCTTATAGTGCATGCCATTAAAAGGAGGCGGCCTAGTAGCCGCGGCTACACCAGTGGAATTCAGTTGCCTATAATCAGGTTTTTGGATTGTTGGAAATATAAGCAATAATCCATATGATTTAATCCGAATAATAAACTGATAAAACATGATCATACAAACGGTACTAAAACCAATCATGCAGATCAACAAAGTAGATGAACAGATTACATCTATAGGAGATAAACCTATCACATCTACACCAAACGCTAGAACAAAGAACTCTAGCATAATCCGAAAAAGAGAGTTGAGTATCACGTACAGAGTAGGCTGAATAGCAGCCGTAGCGGTCGCAGCAGCGTCGCCCATGTTGAGGTTGTCGAAGAGGTCGCTGACGTCCGGGAAGAAGTCGTCGTTCGGGAACTTGCCGTCGGACGACGTCGTGGTTGCCAGTAGTCGCGCTTGAGCGCTCCCCAAAAACCTGATCGCCCCTCACCCGTACAGGTTCACGAGAGGCGGGGTTCCGGAGGCCTATTGTCCCGATCTGCGGTGCACGCCGCAAGCCGGGATGGAGAAGACGAAAGCGGCGGCGCAAGGTTCTGGAGGTAGGCGCGTGTGTGGATTGATTCCGTACCGATTAGGTTTAACCCGGACGCTTTATATAGTGCAGGTTAGGAGGATCGTGGGCTCAGCCCACGTCCGAGTCGGTAACAGTCCACGTCTATAAAAACTGGAAACGGCTGTAATTAACGCGTCCGTTAATGACTCATAATCAGTTTTCCCAACAAGCAAAATAAAGCTTGGCTCGGCGAGATTCCCGCAACCCGCAACCCGCGGCGCGCGTCGTGACGAGGCGGCGTCGGAGGAGGAGTGCGCAAGGGCTACTCTTCTTGTCACACCTTAGTGAGTGGTGCAACACTCTACTATATAAGGTGGTCCAACTCCCCTTCAACTAGCAATGTGGGACTAAACTTTAGCACCACTAGCGCAGCCATATGCTGCCACATACAAGTGGGCCAAAGAGAATTTCAGAATTTGTCTAATGGGCCAACAGCCCAAAACTCACCAAATTCCAAAATAGCCTGTGTGACACGTTTGGTTATTTTTGTATTGGTATCAAACTGTGTGTAGGCAGGGGTGGATCCATCATCCCTCTCGGACAGTCGCCCAGACATGTTTGCCCAGTCTTTTAAAATCTTCTAGGTCCGCCACTGTACGTGTTTGGAGCGAGATCGGTTTCAGATAAAAACTAATCGTCCCGTGACCTTTTTCCCGAGCCTGGATCAGTCGATATGCTGATCAGCCCATGGTGATGTGGCACGGTGATCTATCCTTTGAGTTCCGGGTCCCCTGGATCAAGCATGGGATGGATTCCATTCGGATCACTACCGCTGGGGAGCGGACACCCCCCACATGTTTTAGGATGCGACCTGCACTTTGGCAGCGTGTGCCGTTTGCCGAGTTCACACAGTCACACTCCCAATCGCATCGTCTCAATGGGCACATCGTCACATCTGAGATCCAATGCTTATCTCTATTTGATTAATCAAACCATCAAATTCTCCCAGTCCAAACTCCCTTTTCAGAATGTGTAAATACGATTCATGGACTATGGTGGTGGCAGATGGACTTTCAACACGTGGTGATATTGGTCTGACGTGGTGCATTACCACGTCCATGTGTATGCATAGGTCATAATATATAGCGTACTGCACATATATATTGAGATTTAAAAAGACATATGAAACCACTAAGGGAAGGGGCGGCATGGTGCTCCTAGTTATCACTAGCTAGCTGGTTCAAGGGTCTATTTGTATTTTTATTATTTTTAGGTTTTTTATACTTTCCCGATCCATACTAGTTATCGCTGAATCTGATGTATCTAGCACTAAAACACGTTTAGATACAGTGATAATTGATATGGATCTAATGGAGTATTGTTTTTTTTGCAAAGAAAATATCGTGAAAATACCAATTATACCTAGTTTTTGCAACAAAGAAGTGTCTTGATGGTATTACGGATGCATAAAAAAAGAAATACAAAATAGAAAAGTCCCACTGCAGATCTATTCCCTGTAGCAGCGGTACTAAAACCTCCAAAACAGCACCAAAAGTTTAGCTTGTCCAAAAGCGATGTCTTCAAGAAAAAAATGTGGACATCGCCGTCGTCGCCCGATCATAAATCATAGATTTTCATCCTAAAAGAAGTCCCCGCTAACAAAATAATGTCTTCAACAAAACCATTATCAGGCACAATCAATTAAGTCCAGATCTTGGATTTTCAACCTAAAAGGTAAGACGGTGAACTTCCAAATGACTCATACTGGTCCAGAACTTGTGTTTTTATACAATAATGACTCATACTAAGTGTTTTTTATGCTTTAATATTATGGACTAAATATAATTATTTGTACGTAAACATAAATTTCCGAATATAACAATGTAAACATAATATGTTGGGTATAAAATAACTTTTATGCGCTCTGTGTACAATAACTTAAATTATACTCACTCCGTCCAAAAATAAATGACTTGGATTTGTATATATTCAGATATATCTGGACATGTTTTAGTGCATATATACATATGAATTTAGAAAAATCTCCAAGTCATTTATTTTTAGACGGAGGGAGTATATGATATAGCGTGGAAATCCAATTTGACTCACAGGGGCGTATGAACCTATTGTTTGAACACATATTTTAAAATGATAAAAATGGAAAATATTTGCATATACATTTGGATATTCTATGTTCACACACAAGTTTAAGAAAAAGGGAATATTTTTCATGTTCCATGTAAAAAAAGGCAAAATTTGATGCTTCAGCACGACTCATGGACTTTTTTTTGTCTTTTTACACACGCCACATAAAATGTTATTCCCTTCGATCCAAATTAATTGGTTCAGATTTTCCTAAATTTGGATTTTTTTTTTGGAAAGGAGACTAAATTTGGATGCATCTCAACATATTTTAATGCTTGATACATTAGAATGTAGACAAATTAAGTCAATTAATTTGAATCGGAGGGATTAAATTTTCAAAAATTATGTATACGAACATAAAATTTCTAGAAGCAAAATTTTATTTTTAGAAAACTTTGACATTTTTAAATTTGTTTCTATGCTCTTTTTATAATAGATTCATTTGCACGTGGAGCCAAAACCTAACCGCCTGCATATATTGTATCGAGATTTATACTACTTCCTTTGTTTGGGATTATATGTCCTATGCGTATACCTAGGTCGCTAATTTGACTAATAAAATATAAGTTATATAGCACAAACATTATACCATTAGAAAACATAGCATCTAAAGTTTTTAATGGTATAATTTTTATATTATTCTATTTATATTTTGTTGATCAAATTAGCAATCTAGTTAACCGTGCGTGACCTATAATCTTAAACGGAGGGAATATACCATAACAGAACATGCAATACGCAAGAGTTACCCTTCGGACTATTCGAAATACATGCGCACTGCAAGATTCACAAAAATTATGGTGACCAGAAATCAATCCCTAGTTTTGAATCTTTGCTATGTCACCAAGGTAGAATATTTTTTTAGTATAAGGCGCCGTCAATCTTAAAATCCGACACCTAGTCTCTAGGAGGTACTCACATGTGTAGTGTGCATAAAGCCATCTCAACTGGCACACCAAACTATTCTGCCGCGTTCGAACCGGTTTGTTTGGACTGGCGGACAGCTGCGTCCGGACCAGCGGAGTGATCCATCCGGATCGATTCGATCGGACCGATATATTCATGCATCAAACTTGGGTCATAATTGCGTCAACCCGAACATCACGTTTTCCTGTGTCCTCCCTTAGCCGCCTGGGCCCTCTCTCCAGTGATTGGCCAGCACGACCTAGGTCGTCCCGCTGGGCGCGGTTGGCAGAACAGGCCAAACCACAACTCAAAAGTGATCACGGCCACAAACAAAGAAAAACGAATGTTTTTGTTTGGCGTCGGCCCGGTGAAAATGGCCTATGTGCATATTCGTACTTGTGGGCATTGTACCGTGTTCGAAAAAAACTCATGGTTGCGATATATTTCGCTGCTAAAAAATGAATGAAAAAAAGGGTCGTCTTTTGAAGAAGACGACCGGAGCCCTTCTTTATTTGAAAAGACGACGAGCGTCTTCTTTAATTGAAAAGACGACCAGGATCTGGTCTTTATTCAGAAGACGACCGACACCATCGTTTTTCAAAAAGACGACCAGGATCTGATCATGTATGGTACGTGATGTGCTAAAGAAGCTCCTAGGCATCATCTTTTCAATTAGAAAAGCTCTCTAGACGTCGTCTTTTTTCAATTAAAGAAGCTTCTAGTCGTCTTTTCAAATAAAGACCAGGTTCGGTCGTCTTACCAAAAGACGACGGCCCTTTCGTTTCGTAAATTACTCGATCCGTATATTATTTGTAAAATTGATTAAAAAATATATTACTCCCTCCGTCCTAAAATAGATGTCTCAAATTTATTAAAATTTGCATGAATCTAGACACTATTTAACATATAGATTTGTCCAAAATTTAAAAAACCTAAGACATCTATTATGAGATGGAGGGAGTATTAAAAAGATTTAGCAAGATTACAACTCTCGAACGCGCAGGCCGGTATATTTCTGGAAGGAGAAGTTCAACACGATTTTGCCTTCCTAGACGATGAGGCTAGCTAGGTTTAGTCAAACACTTGTCAGCAGTGATGGAACGCATCCATCTACTACAAGGTTGTCAGTCCACCATTTTCAGATAGGCACATCATCCTAATTCAGGTTGGCTTCTTCGGATGCTCGCTTTTCCTGCCAGATTTGGAAGATTCACGGCCAGATTCATCGAGATTTCGGACGATCGTTTGATGTTATTGGTGTTCCAAAGATAGTATGCATGGTGGCCAATTTTGACTGCTACTAGTAATGGTTGCCGCGGGAGGCCGCCTATAGTTTTGGTTCGTTGAATTTGGACGGTGTATCTTTTCACCGCCGAACACAAGTGCATTGGACCTGGTTTTGATTCACGTGCACATTCGCCCTGGCCTGCCGGTTAGAGGGTTAAGTTAGCCTGGCACGCATGATGTTACAAACATTCCAATAGCATTAACGTGCATTGAAATTTCATTTTGCAGTGGTTGAGCGACAATTTTTCTGGTGCAAAATGCTCAACGTTACACTTGTCATGAACTTTTATTGGCGTTCAATTTACAAAGAACGTACTACTCCCCATCCGGAGAGCCTGGCGTAGTGTGAAACCACAAAACTTTTTTTTTCTTTGACAGATGAAACCCACAAACCTTGGGAAGACCCTTGTTCTGTCCTCCCCCCTGGCCGTAAAATGGGTCCCGGTGCATCCCTCCATCCCCACTGTCCGTTTTACCACGCGTACGGTTCACAGCTACCCACGTTGCAAGAAAGCATCTCCGAACTCCTGATCCGGAGAGGATTCTGTTCATCGGCTATAAATTGGAACCGTCCCCTGCTCCCTTTCCCACGCCGCCCTTGATACACATCGATCTCCCGCTCTCTGCAAACATCCATCAAAAATCCCGATGGCTCACGTTCTCGCCGCCGCCGAGCCCCTCACCCTCCTGAAGCGTCCACCGCCGCAGAACGACGGCTTCGGCGACGACAACGGAAACACCGACGAGAAGCCAATGACGAAGGCGCGCCGCCGCGAGTCCGACCCTGCCGCGGCGATGGCCGCCGCGCGCCACGAGTTCGGCGAGCACGGTGGCGTGAACATGTCCATCGAGGCGTCGGCCACGTTCACGGTGATGGAACCGGACACCATGCGCCGGCTCTTCTCGGGGGAGCTGGGCCCCGAGCGCGGCGACCTGTACATCTACAGCCGCCACTTCAACCCGACGGTGCTGGCGCTGGGGCGGCAGATGGCGGCGCTGGAGGGCACCGAGGCCGCCTACTGCACGGCGTCCGGCATGTCGGCCATCTCGTCCGTGCTGATGCAGCTGGTGGGCGCCGGCGGGCACGTGGTGGCGTCGCAGTGCCTGTACGGAGGCACCCACGCGCTGCTGTCCCGGTTCCTGCCGCGCACGTCGGGTGTGAGCGCGACGTTCGTGGACGCCGACGACGAGGCCGCCGTGCGCGCCGCGGTGCGACCCGGGGAGACCAAGGTGGTGTACGTGGAGACGATGTCGAACCCGACGCTGGCCGTGGCCGATATCCCGATGCTGGCGCGGGTGGCGCACGAGGCCGGGGCCAAGCTCGTGGTGGACAACACCTTCACCCCCGTCGTGGTGTCGCCCGCGCGGCTCGGCGCCGACGTCGTCGTCCACAGCGTCTCCAAGTTCATCAGCGGCGGGGCCGACATCATCGCCGGTAAGGATCGCCATCACCCTCATACATTACTACATGTTCCATGCATGCATGCAACGACGAGCTGGATAGAGTGCGTAGCAACTGCTTCTTGGAAGTATCGGTGAAACAAACGTTCTCTAGACGCTTCATTAGCGTGCCACACGTACTACTACTAGTACGTACTACACACGCACGAAGAAACATAGACACGTCCTCAAACTTTTTTCCAGTTGAAAAATTAAAGAAAACGCTAGCTACAGGAGTATGGGCAGCCGTCATACATAGAAACAGATGGTACGTGCGTCGCCTCTTTTGTCGCATGTCACGTTCCAACCATGCTGGGGCTGAAAGCAGCAGTGCTCACATGCATTGCCCCCTAGACACGGGGATGATGGATGGAAAAAGACATCACCACCACGGGCTGGAAGTAGATTCGGGAGATGCTAGAGTAATATCGTCGGAAGTATAGATTCCAACGGCCAGATAGAGAATCGAATCGCGATTTTCTCAAAAAGAAAGAAAAGAGAAATGGAATAGCGAGAAATATGACATAATCGAATGGACATTATCAACTTATATAATAATGAGTTTGTTATTCGGCATACAATACTACTTATGCACAATTGTGTAACGAATTACGGGACACATGTGCGATTTGCATAAAGTTAATTTGTAAATTGGATAGAGATATTTCTATACAAACATGCATCACATGCATGCAAAATAAGGACGTGTCGCTGTAATTAATAATTACAAAGATGATAGTTCTAGTATTGTAAGTAAATACCGTATTATAACACACAAAACTGACTACGATCCATATTACTTGTCACAAAAATGAATGTATCTAGACATGTTTTACTGATAAGTATATTCAATTCAAATACAATTAATACGGATCGAAAGAGAGTACTGTATGCTATAAGAGATAGAACAACTCACTAACCTGGTTGAGTAATTTACATGCCGGTTCACCGAGGATATGTATGCCACGAGACCAGACCTCTCCAACCACGCGTACGACACCGACGCCTCACCGCCGCGTTGTTGCCACGCCGTCCCCACTCCCGTGCGGAGATAACAAAATCGACGGCCCAAAAGGCCAAAAGGACAAGCTGATGAGTCAGCGATGAGCGCGGTGGCCTCACCCTCACGTACGTAGACATCAGCTAAGCTCTAGCTAGCTAGCGCGTGATGGAGATGGTGACCCATCTACCAGCTCTGGCCGTGCTCGTACACTCCAGCTAGCTTGGGCTCCTCCATGGTCCATGGAGTGACGGGAGCGTTCGGCGTCGACTAGTCCTTTTTGGTTCCTTTCACGTTTTCGCGCCATCTGCTGGTTGATCATTGCGCCAGCGGGCCACGGTGCTGATCGTCCCATCTCGGCAGTAATAATTGTCAACCCCGTGATCTCGGTGCACCTACTACATCACATTTATTTTCTTTGTTCCCTAGCACACGTACTAGCTAGGGCCGATTGTCCTGGCTTGTAGATCATGCATCGGGTCACACGGTGCTGATTGTATCTTCTGGTTCGTTTTGGTGTTCGGTTTGATGCACCAAAACTGCTCCCGATCGCACATTTGTGCAACCAATTGATCATTAACCTGTGTGAAATCTTGCAGTAGTAGCACTGACAGATTGATGATGGTACTACTAATATGGTTCCATTCCACAGGTGCGATCTGCGGGCCGGCGAGCCTGGTGAACTCGATGATGGACCTGCAGGACGGGGCGCTGATGCTGCTGGGCCCGACGATGAACGCCAAGGTGGCCGCCGAGCTCGCGGCGCGCCTCCCGCACCTGCCGCTCCGGATGCAGGAGCACTCCCGCCGCGCGGCGGAGTTCGCGGCCCGGATGCGCCGGCAGGGCCTCCGCGTCACGTACCCGGGCCTCCCCGACCACCCGCACCACGACCGCCTCCGCGCCATGGGCAACCCCGGGTACGGCGCCGGCGGGATGCTGTGCCTGGACATGGGCACCGAGGAGCGCGCCAACCGCCTGATGCACCACCTCCAGAACACCACCCAGTTCGGCCTCATGGCCGTCAGCCTCGGCTACTACGAGACGCTCATGTCCTGCTCCGGGACCAGCACCAGCAGCGAGATGCCGCCCGAGGACCGCGCGCGCGCAGGCATCTCCCCGGGACTCATCCGCATGTCCGTCGGCTACAACGGCACGCTCGAGCAGCGCTGGGCGCAGTTCGAGCGCGCGCTCGCCCTCATGCAGCAGGACAACCCCGCCACTGGAGCCGCCGCCAAGTACTGCAAGGCCGTCTGACTGTCCGAGTCCCACCGGCTGAATGGTAGCGCCGATGGTGTGTGTGTGTATATACTGGCAGTAGTAAGTAAGGTTTAGCGCCCATCTGAATCTGATCAGATGGATGCCAATGTGTTACTAGGCTGCATGCATGCTGAACTAGTTCTTGGACCTGCATGTATCGGAATAAGATGGAGTCATTTTCCGTCCTTAATGATTTACCACTTCCATCCCAATTGGTATTCCAGAAAACAAAAATCCATCGCAACTTTTCTTTTCGCTCGCACGCTTCATTCTGCAATAGCTGATTTAGTACTACTCTCGTTTCAGCATACAGCTCTAGACATGCATCTCATCAAGATTTACAATCGCACGTGTCTGAACTCTCTGTAGTTCTGAACTGAAGTCTGAACTAGGGATAACAGAGCAAAGGAATCGCACGTGTCTGAACTCTCTGCTCTTGCTTCAGGTTGCTGCCATTGGCGTTCCAGCACTATGCTCATGCAGTTTGGAATATGTTCTGGACCATCTTCTTCGGGCACTCCATCGCTGCGGCTTCGAGCTCTGAAATCTCATCAGCGTTCAGCCTCCACCCGAGCGCACCCAAGTTGTCCTCCACGTGCCTCACTGTTTTCACGCCGGGAATCGGGATAGCGCCTTTGCATATGCACCAGTTTATAGCAACCTGCGTTCAGATCACAGCATACTGTCAGCTTTACTGTATATACCTTCGTTGTCTGACAAAAATTCAGACTTGTGTATGCCTGCATGGGTGATGATCAGTCCAAGCCAAATTACATGAGCTCTACAATTGCTGTGTACAGAAAAAAAATGATGTTGTAGAACACTCTGAAAACTGATGTAGCCACATGTGCAAAGATCACAGTGTCAGCTTTACTATTTATCGTTGTCTGGAAATTTCAGATTTGTGTGTGTGCCTACATGGGCCATGATCAGTTGAAGCCAAATTGCAAGAGCTCTCCATTTACCGTGTATGCAAAAAACACGTGACAGAACACTTGTTATCTTGAAAATTTGGGTCGATCTCGCTCCGCGTCATTGACGAATGGAACAATAGCATCGTCGACAGCCTTCGGTGTGCCTCAAGGTCAGGACTGTTAGGGTAATAAACTTGTTGTATTACCAGAGGGCCAAAGGCCACAATATATAGTACATGTACAGGCGCAAATATACAGGAAACCCCCTAACACAAGGGGAAACTACAATATACATATATATACTCTAACACCTCCCCCCTCCCTCAAACTCATTGTGGATCCACAACACTGAGTTTAGAGAGTAAGAAGTCATGCTGCGCTCGAGTTTGTGCCTTTGTAAAGAAATCCACCAACTGTAAATCTGAAGGCACATAATGAAGCGCAACAACCTGATCCTGCACCTGAGCACGTGTATAAAAAGCATCAACACCAATATGCTTGGTCAGCTCATGCTTGACCGGATCACGTGCAATACTGATAGCACCTGTATTGTCAGACAAAAGTGAAGTGGGTGTCATAACAGAGACCCCAAAATCTGCAAGCAACCACCGTAACCAGGTCACCTCAGCAATCAACAAAGCCATAGCCCGCAGCTCAGCCTCAACAATCGAACGGGAAATCGCTACCTGTTTCTTCGTCTTCCAAGCAACAAGCGAACCACCAAGAAACACACAGCAGAAAGTGAATGACGATCCATAGGATCACTCGCCCACATAGCATCCGAGTAGCACTGGAGCTGGAGAGAGCTGGAACTAGGAAAGAAAAGGCGACAAGTGATCGTGCCACGAAGATAACGAAGGACACGGAGGAGATGACTGTAGTGAACGATGGTAGGAGCTGAGACAAACTGACTCAGAATATGAACATGATAAAAGATATCAGGACAAGTGACAACAAGATAAACAAGACTCCCAACAAAATGGCGATAACGCATGGGATCAGGAAGAGGATCACCATCAGTAGGACGAAGCTTAACATTAAGCTCCATAGGAGTCTCAACGGTGCGCTCATCCCCAAGAGCAGCCCGAGCAAGAAGATCCTGGATATATTTTTCCTGAGAGATAGAAAAGGCATCAGAAGTGGAGGAGACCTCAATCCCAAGAAAATAGCGAAGAGGACCAAGATCAGTCATAAGAAACTGATCACGAAGACGAGCCTTGACAAAGGCAATATCATCAACATAGAGAAGAAGAAGAGTGCGTCCACGAGGAGAAGTGTGAACAAATAGCGCTGGATCATGAAAACTAGGAGAGAAACCAGCAGCAGTCACCACAGAGGCAAAGCGCTCAAACCAGGCACGAGGGGCCTGTTGTGCCATAAAGGGAACGTCAAGGCGACAAACCATCCCATCGGAACAGAATACCTGTGAGGCGCATGTAAACCTCCTCACTCAACTTGCCATTAAGAAAAGCGTTCTGAACATCAAGCTGGGACACAGACCAGCGTCGAACAGAAGCAACATCAAGAAGAGTACGCATAGTGGTCATATGAGCCACAGGGGCAAAAGTCTCATCATAGTCACGGCCGTGCTCCTGCTGAAAGCCACGAGCCACAAGACGCGCTTTATAGCGTTCAAGAGATCCATCAGAGCGGGTCTTAATTTTATAGACTCACTTACACGTGATAGGACGAACACCAGGAGGGAGAGAAACAAGATCCCAGTGCCAAGGCCAAGCGCAGCGATCTCCTCACCATGGCAAGATGCCATTCAGATGACGCCTCGGCATCCCGATAAGAAGTCGGCTCGAGACAGCGAGAGACCATACCGACTAGAGAGTAACGGTCTGGAGCACGACGATTTAACAGGCCATGAAGAGGGAAGCTCATCGGGAGGACGACTCATCGTAAGAAGAGGAAGAAGGAACAGAGAGGAAGGGTTCAAGCCGAGAACAAGGTGGAGAAGAAACTAGGGAGAACGAGGAGAACTAGGGGAACTAGACGAGGAGAGGATGGCGCCAAATCGAAGGGCGCGATCAAGTAAGAGGTGGAGAAGAAGGACAGCAGGAGGTGCATCAGAAAAAGAAGAAAAGAGATATCATCCACCGTAAGTACCAGAGGTGGGCGAGGATAGAAGGGACGTCTCATCAAACGTGACATCACGAGAGATGCGATCCGATGACCAACAGGTCCCAACAACGATAGCCCTTATGCTCATCATCAGATCCGAGAAAAACACACTCAACAGACTGAGCGGTCAGTTTAGTGCGTTCGCGAGGAGGTAGAAGGACATAGCAAACGCAACCAAATAAACGAAGAGTCGAGTAGTCTCGAGAGCTACCAGAGAGACGCTCGAGAGGAATACCACCTTGAAGGGCAGCAGAAGGCTGAATGTTAATGAGGTAAGTCGACGTAGCGACGACCTCACCTAGAAATGTGGGAAGAGAGGAAGCAATCATCATAGCACGTAGTTTCAAGAATATGACGATGCGCCATGCGACACCATTTTGAGCATGGGTGTCGGGACACGAGAATCGGCGAGGTGCCCGCTCAGAAGGACACCACGCAGTGCTGGAGATATACTCTCCTGCGGAATCAGCACGAAACACAAGAATAGGCGTGGAATACTGAGTACGAACCATGACCGCAAAACGCTGATAAATAGAGAGCACCTCACTGCGAGAGCGCATAAAAAACAACCAGGTGTACCGTGAAAAATCATCAATGAATAAAATATAGTATCGAGGGCCCCGTTGGAAGCAAAGGAGCCGACTAAACATCTGAATGAACTAAATCAAAAGGTCGCCGAGATACGTACACACTAGTAGGATAGGGAAGCTGAATCTGCTTGCCTAACCTACAACCCCGACACACGAATGTAAAGACACATCTCCCGAGATAGACCCCGAAGACCACGACGAACTAAGAGCGATAAACGGAGCCACAAAGGTGACCCAAGATGATGCCACCGCTGAAAAGAGCCGGATGTATAAAGAACCGCAGAAGAACTAGTAGATGAAGTGTCGAGGATGAAACGCGCCGCCTAACTCCCATAGCCCCGAGACTCAAGGCTACGAGGACCAGCTTCAACTGTGGCACGGTACGGCGGTCCCGAATCAAGACAAGAATCAGCGTCAAGAATGACACGACAACCGTAATCGAAGTCGACTAGCGAGAAAAGGTTCATCTTAAGACTAGGAACATGAGAAACGCTGTGAACAGAGAAAGATGAAGTAGAAAGGGTGCCTCGATCGAAACAGAAGAGAGGTACCATCACCGTGATAACACGAGCAGAGAAATAAGAGAGCGAAGAGCGAAAGAATAGAGGACACAAGTCATATGAAAAGAAGCTCCGTAATCCGGATACCACGGGATGACGTACTGACTGTAGAAGGTGGTGGTCGCAGGTGCCGTAAGAGCTAGGCACGTAACCAGAGTACCCGACAAGGAAGAGCCACAGAGCAATGAGTAGACCACGAAGAATGTCCCGATCGACAAAGGCAACAAAGCAGAAGATCCTCAAGAACCAATTTCGCCTATGAGCATGGTAATGCTGAGGTAAGCTAGGATCCCTCCTTCAGCCTAGAGACATCGTGACCAAAGCTTGCCATAGTAGGCACAGAGGACGAGGAGGTGTCATACCACGAGGCTGCCGAGGCTGACTCGCCCCGACCGAGGAGTAGAGAGTATCGGCGGTACTGGAGACCGCAACGAAGCCGACGGCACAGGAGGACCATGAGCAGCAAGTACGAAGGGAACCTCAAGAAGACCGTCACCATGAAGACGAGTCTTCTCAGCACGAAGCTCAGACAGTACCTCAGAGAGCGGAACACGACCACGGGCAAGCAGCTGGGCACGGCGCGGCTCAAACTCCTTACGGAGCCGTGACAAGAACTCAAAACGCAACGAAACTCCAGATCCACGCAGTCGACAAAGAGGACAGGTGGCACACACAGCTGTACGAAGAGAATCAAGCTGACGCCAAATAGCAGCACTCTGAGTATAGAACCCATCAACAGTAGAGTCACCCTGCTAAAGAGCATGCTCCTGGCGAACCACAGACAGGTAAAGAGCATCCCCAGATGGCTGATAGCGCTGACGAAGAAAAGCCCACTGAGCAGCAGTAGTGGGAAGACCCATGAACTCATCAAGATAATCGAGGCGTAACATCGGAAGTGAGAATAAGAAGAAGACGAGCATCTCATCTATCGACCGAGTGTAGTCACCGATCCCGAGGAGCATCGGGGCAAGGGCAATAGGCGACGAGGGAAATGGGCCAAGGCGGATAGGAGACCTCGCCAGAAAGCACACCCCAAAGACAAAGACCGCGCATGTGAACGCGCATAAAGACCAGCGAAATCAGGATAATTCGCGCCATCAAAAATCACCGGGCAGCTAGGAATCACAAGATAGCCCGACGAGGAAGACATTTTTTTTTGTCAACAGGCCGGGCGGCGGCCAAGAGGGGGCGGCGGTACGGCGGCCAGTAGGACGACGAGCGTGCAGGCGGGCGAAGTGGCGATCACGGTTCTTCATCAACACCTACTGAATGTAGTTCGTCGTTATAAGCGTAGACAACTGTGCTACTCCCATCTTGCACAATGCACTACTAGACGACGAGCTCGTCGCCGGCTCTGGCCTCTGGGCATCCCACCTCACCGTGTCCGTGAACCAGACAGGGACTTGTTAGCGGCGGCGCCGACCGTGCCCGCCGGAGGTTGATCGGAGATAACTCCGATCAAACTCAACGCGAAAACTTTAGCATGTCCTTCTGTTCTTCTCCTTTAGAAAAAAAACAAACAAACAAACGGCAAGGACCGCTTCCAACGCTATGATCCACCACGATCGCTTCATCCTACGACCACTAATTGTGTATTCGTGTGGCACTAGAAGCTACCCAGCTGGATAGGCTTGGATTCATGCTGTAGGTTTGCCTAACAAAACTCTGGTAAGCTAAAGCCAAATTTCAGGAACTCTGCATTTACCATGTACTCCTTCGTTTCAAAATATAAGATGTTTTAGGTTTATGAAGAAAATGTGTCTAGACTTGTTTTAGTATGTAGATTCATCTCAAACTTGAATGGACCTATATACTAAAAGTAGTCTAGATACATTTACTTCACAAAGCTAAAACATCTTATATTTTGAAACGGAGGGAGTATAAGGAAAATTCACTTGCTGCGACAGAGCCCTCATCATTTAGTAAAATTGGGGTCACTCGTTCTGCATTCAGAAAAACACTTACTTGAGACATGGTTTTTCCCTTTCTATCTGCAATACTCTTCAGGCAAGATAGCAGAGACTCTAGCCCAGGAAGAATCTGCCGGAACAACACAGACCTGTATTCAGGTAACAAAAAATGGTCAGTAAGAGAAAAACACACACGTTAACTGTCATAGAAGCTCAGAAAAGCGTATTGGCTCGCTCCCGTTGGCCCATTACCTTGGCCCATTTGGAAGGTTTGAGGCATCATACTTCCCGGTGAGCATGCCCAGCCCAAGCGGACTATAAGCGATGACACGAACACCCAGGGAATCGCACACGGTTTTCAGCTCCATCTGCTCATCGCCCATGCTCAGCAGCGAGAACTGCACCTGCATTTACAGTAAATTTTGATCAGTCCACGGGAAACTGAATTAAGCGGCCCAACATGCACATCCAGCCATTTTCTGTAGGTACCTGAGCTGTGCTCAGGGGAACACCTCTGGATGCTAGATAGCCGTGGATCTTCAGAAGCTGCTTCGGCCCGTAATTGCTCACACCTACGGCCCGGACAAGACCCTAAAAATTACCACAAACTTCTAATTAGTGATACAACACGCAACACCAGTCATGCACTACAGAAAGAATAATTCAGAAACTTTGATCAATGACACGGTAGTACGCGTCTGAAATAAGTAGCACATTTAGCCTGAAAACGCTCACAACCTATCGAATTACACGATATGTAGCACGGAGTGTGCACTGAACAGAAAGAACCAAAAACTTTGATGGATGGCATATTGGCATCATAATATGTGTCTGAAAACAGCGACCTTGTCATACATATCAACTAGCCCGTCCCAGAGAGCGCGCTCCTGCAGAGGTGCATAGTTAGCAGTAGACCAGTGCAGCTGCCCTATTCCGAGCCGATCAATCTGCAACCTATCCAAAGATGACCTGAAAAGAGGCACACCACAAGGTAATGCAACTGATCAGATATGTTCGATACTAAATGAGCTTACATATGTTTCTGCACGAGTCCATTGAACTGGAATAAGAGGTGTACACTGAACGAAAAGAAATAGTATGGCCGATGTACATTAAGCACACAAATTGGAGGAGTACTTGCAGGCGTTGACAAACTGGCCCGACGTTAGTCGCCAAGGATACGCTGCAAACTTCGTTGCGATGACCACATCATCTGGAGACTTGATTGAGCCTGGGACATAACAAGGAACAAAAATGGAAGCAATTTCAGATAACAAAATTGATACTAGAACGATCATCAGTTGACAGTTGCTGAATTCAGTTTGAGCGATTCTGTTATCCAAAGTTCCAAACCTTCGCTGATAAATTTTCCGAGAAGCATTTCACTCTGCCCGTTCAACTTGCCAGTTCCATATGAGTCGGCGGTATCGAAAAGGTTTATGCCATTCTTCAGAGCCAAATTGAAACAATCCTGCAGTTCAGTGTCCATGCTTTCTTGGTAGCCCCAGAGCAGTTGGTTGCCCCATGCCCATGTTCCAAAACCCATGGGGGATACTGAAAGGGGGCCCACTTTCACCTAGGTTTGTAAAACATCAATGTTTTGTTATACAGATGTAAGTGAACAAGTGTTGAAAACTTTGCCATACTAATTGAACACTGTGCAATATGTCGAAATATATAGTGTCATGTTATAGTTCAGACTGTAATGATGCACAATTAGCTTAACAGGAGTTGATAAAGAGGCTTCAAAGTTTCACTATTCGAGAGCCAAGACCGGGTGGAAGAGGGATAGCACTTGCTCGGGTCAACATCCTCTCCTTGTTTTGCCGGCTGCCTGATGCACCAGCCAGCTCTTTCTCTCTCTTTTTTAAGAGGTACCATCAGCTAATTTTACAGACACTATGTCAGTAGTTTTTCACCCACCTAGAGTTAAAATAAGCATGGTGGTCGACTGATGGAACGGTGGCAACAGCAAACTTCGTCATGTTCTCTAACGGCGATCACACGATATGGAACTTTTGGGTTGCCGTGCACGGCTTGGGTAAAGAGGAAAGCCAGCATCAGAATGCATATTGACAATAGCTCCGAACCAAACGAGCGGTGACATTTTCCGTTTGATCCGTAGCTGGCATACCAAAAGGGCACTACTAATCTAATCGCATTCCTGCTCGAACCTTGTGAGTAACGGTGTGTGACAAATTGTAGGTGGGCAAATTCAGACAGAACATGAAGTTTTGTCCTTGGGTCTCACGTCTACACCATGTTCTTTGATGGCGAGCTTGTACTGTGCATTCAACTCAGGTCAGGTCTTGTCTGAAAATCAGCAGGGCGCTATAAAGAAAAACAGTAATGTGCAAGGCCTTCAATCTTGTACTACTGATAGTCTGAAACTGAATAGCAAACTGCAACCAAGTCCTGCTCGGTCACTTCACAGTTCACGACGCTATACTTTAAAGTCTCCCCATACAAAAAGACCGCCACCTATAGCGCAAGCCCACGGGGAATTTCACGATTATTGCGCGATTTGAACTCTTCGCTGTGAAATTCATGCAAAATCGATACGAAATAACAGCATTCCAAACGGGATATACTAAGCTTAATTCCTGAACTGGATTGTACGCGGTATGAGCGCTCGGTGAGAAGCGATTGCTTAGTGTGATCCCAACTGTATGACAGTATCACGCATGCGACATGTAGAGGAGAGCTACCGTGTCGAGACCTTTTCCCATGGCCAGAAGAGGGGGCCCAGGCGCAGCGCCGCGGCAGGCACGGGCGGCGACGACGGTCGCCGGAGGAGGATACCTCCGCCGTGCGGCTGCGATGCGAAAGGCATCGCCGGCGCCGCCTTAGCAGCCGGCAGAGACATAGTCGGTGGAGGTGGGGTGGAGACCGGGAGGAGGCACGGACTCTGGGCGCGTTCGTTCTAGTCCGTTCGTGTCTCGATAGAACGAATCCTTTTTTTTTTAAATAGAACCTTGTCGTCCTCTGAAGTTACGTGCAAAAGCAAACATTGTCGAAAGCTCCCGTGTAGGAAACTGAATATGGGCTAAATTATCTTGGCCTAGGCCCAGCTATCATCCAGTATTTATAAAATCACATTCCAAACTTTATCCTTGTCTGAGAAAGCTAAATTGCGTCAGGACCTTTGTCGAGAAATATCCGCTAGTACTAGTTTAAAGGGAAAAAAATAACAGATCACTGAAAATCTTTCTTTTTAAGTACGTTTAAGGTGTATCATATTTTTATAGAAATAATAATTATATAAGAAACCCTTGTCTAATCCGAACAAAGCAGTCGAGCTAATCACTCTACTCCACCCACTACCTAATCCTACTGTCACGTCGTGTTTGATATCTCCAACCGCGGCGGCTTCCCATAGCCGGAACTCCTCTCCAATGCAGTTAACAAGTTGCATTCTACCAAATTGATCTCTTATGTTGTTGAAAATTTTCTATGTTTCAGTAACATTCAAGCCGTTAAGGTAACCAACACGTCTCAAATTTCCTCCTGCCATATGCCTATACTCCCTCCTTAGCTGACAACCACAAGCTCTCCAGCTTGCTATCCGGTTGTGGCCCTTGAAGGGTCAGGCCGGCTTGGTACAGCCAACTCAACCACACCTTTCTAGTGTACATATAGAGCATGTTTGGTTGGGCCAACGCCCGTTTCTTGCATGGCGCGGGAAGAAATAAGTTCGTTTGGAGAACTGGGTCACATTGAAGTGCCGCATCGCACGGTTTTTAAAGCAGGTAAAAAGTTGGCCCGCTGGAAACACTGAAATCGGTCGTTTCCACGCAGCCAGGCCCTAGCAAGCGCTGCGTGCCGACCTCTTGCACGCGTGGGGAAGCGAGGAAGACAGGAAATTTTCGCCTTAACTCCCAGCCACTCCGCTCACCGCCCAGTTTCAGTCCCCTCACCACAATTCCCAACCATGGTTGTCGCTCCTCCTCCTTCCCCTCCGTTCGGCGGCCCCCGTATCGGTGAGGTGAGTGCGCTTAGCCTATGGGCGGCCGTTCAACTGGAGAAGCCGCCGCGAGCCAGCCCTCGCGGGGGTGCTCAGGGCTCCCGCACCCATCTGCGCGTGTGGAACTCGGGCGGCGACGGCGACGGCTGCGTCGCCTACATCCGCGGAGAAAGCGGCTGTTGCCTAACAGAGAGGACTGTTGGAAACTCCAAGAGTAAGGTGTGATGAGCACAACAACAAGTTTTCCTCCAGTTGAGACCGAGGTTATCGAACCAGAAGGAGAAAGGAAACGTCACACAGGTGTTGCAAACAACGTGGAGACTTGCACAACACAAACTCAAGACTTTGTCCCAACGAATCAGTGAGGTTGTCAAGATCATCGGTTTGCTATAACAAAGGATTAAACGTATGGTGTGGAAGGTAATGGTTTGCAGGAAGTAAACAAGTATCAGTGGAGGATGTATCAATGGTAAATATTGGACCGGGGTCCATAGTTCACTAGAGGTGCTCTCCTTAGATAAACAACATGGCATGAAGGATAAACAAATTACAATGGGACAATTGGCGAAAGAAAGGCATAACAATGCAATTACTAATCAGAAAGATCCTATGAGATTCGATTGGACAATACAACAAGATACATAGACCGCCATCCAACTGCATCTATGACTAGAATTCCACCTTCAGGTTATCATCCGAACCCCCTCCAGTATTAAGTTGCAAGCAACAGACAACTGCTTTAAGCAAAGTGTGTAAGGTAAACAGTCCACGTGTTCCATGAACAAGAGACCGTTGTTTTCTCCCTAGTAGCAACAACACATCTACAACTGAAGAGATTATTGTCACTTCCCTTGGAAACTAGAGGCATGAACCCACTATCGAGCATAAATACCCCCTCTTGGAGTCACTAGCAACTACTCGGCCAAGATAGCTACTAACAATGGAGAGCATGCAAGATCACAAACAACACAGACATGATAGAATCATAAAGACAAAACCATTAATTAAACCAACATAATAATCTCAATATCCATCGGATCCCTGCAAACACAACATGCATGATTACAAATAGATTAGTTCTTGATCATGAACGGAGCTCACAAGGTCTA
The DNA here is from genome assembly GCA_023614405.1 of Avena insularis. Classification (NCBI taxonomy): domain Eukaryota; kingdom Viridiplantae; phylum Streptophyta; class Magnoliopsida; order Poales; family Poaceae; genus Avena; species Avena insularis. The sequence goes on along the minus strand of CM042685.1, from coordinate 214,398,933 downwards.
TACATGAAAGCACAAAGGAGGAGATACAACCATCTAGATACTACATGGACCCATAGTCCAAGGTGGAACTACTCACGCATCATACCGGAGAGAAAGCCTCCAGGATGATCTCCCCTCCGGCAGGGTGCCGGGAAGAACTTCAGATCCCCCCGATCTAGGGACGATGGTGGCGGCGGCTATAGACGGTTTCGTGGAGATTTGATCGGTTCCTTAGGGTTTCAGCATCGGGGGCTTCTTATAGGCAAAGGGGGAGGCCGAGGCGGTGGCCACAGGGGCCACACCCCTCCTAGGCGCGGGCCCACCCCTGGCCGCGCCTAGGGGGTCTGGCTGCCCTGGCACTCCTCTCCGTCTCCCCCCTAGACTTCTTGTTCCCCACGGAAAGTTATTGACTTTGATGTTTGTCCCGTCCAATTCCTAGAATATTTCCTTACTAGCTTTTCTGAAACCAAAACAGCGAAAAGCGAACTGGCAACCTTTGTGGCAACTTGTTAATAGGTTAGTACCATAAAACATGTAAAAAGCACCTCAAAGTGTAGACAAAGCAAAGCAAAGTAGATACTAACAAGCATGGAACATCAAAAATTATAGATACGTTTCCGACGTATCAGCAACATCTACAGCCAAGAAGGCCGAAAAAGCCCCCACTAGAGTCAGGGTTACCCTCGACTCTTTGGATAGGGTTTTCTGCATGTGCCGGCGGCCCCAACCCCCACGATTGGAGCTTCTTCTCTTGCTCCGGCGGCGCCTTCTACTGCTCCATCGCCATCGATGGCGCCACCGTCGACTAGGGTAAGTTCCCGATCTACATAGCCGTTAGGGTTTGGCCCCAAATCGATGGCAATTAGGACTCGATCTTTGGTAGTTGTAGAGAGATTTAGGTTTTTTTGCAGTACGTAGAAACTGATTTCATAATGCGCACACAAAATTTGGGATTTAATTTAGCCGATTCCTTAATTTGGGTGTTGTCATGGGGCATTGCCCGATTAGGGATTCATAGCCAAATCCTCAGATTGGTTGTTGTCCTAGGGCATTGACCAATTGGGGATACTAGGTAGCTGTACTTCATGTTTGTACCATGTGCATTACCAAAGTGGGCATTGTACTCCATGTTTGTACCATGTGCATTGCCAAATTGGGCAATGCTCCTAGATGCCAAATTGTTGCTGACCTTGTTTTGCTTCATGCCAAGGTGGTTAAGTTCGAATGCGATACTATGGGGAGGGGTTGGCACCCCTCCCACCGGGTTATGCCAACGTGCTCCTGACCAACCGCTGGGAACTGAAGCCCGTGGTCATCGGCAAGGTGGAGGCGGCTTCGCAACCGCAAAGCAAGAAGGGCTGGCATCCAAAGCTTGCCCACTACCCAATCGCCGAGGTCCCTCGCCGCTTCATCATCCAGCTAGACGTGGCGGACCTCTGAAATGGATCGTGGGCACCTAGGGGGGTGAATAGGTGCTAACCAATTTTTAATACTTTTCAATTTTAGGCTTGACACAAAGTAAATTCTCTAGATATGCAACTACGAGAATTCCCCTATATGCAACCCTAACTACTAAGCACATAAAGAGAGGATCGAAGGAACCGTAGTGGAGCACGCGGAGACACAGAGATTTGTTTTACCGCAGTTCCTTCCTTGTTAAGGGAAGTACATCTGTGTTGGAGGGGTGGGCGGTTCTAAGACCACCACGCCACAATAGGCCTCACCCTATTCTCCGATGGATCTCGCCACGAGAGGCCTGATCCACCTTCTCCACTATTGGATCACTTCGAGGCGGGAACCGGTGCCTTTTACAACACTATCGGGGCACACACCCACAACCGAATTAGGGGCTCCCGAGATGACAACAAGCTGCCACAAGAACAACGTTTATCAATATAAACAAAAACAAGGATCTAGGTATTTGCAAGAAATACTAGATCGGTGGTTCTCCAAATGAATGGAGAGAAGACGAAGCGCTTGATTGTAGTTGATGAAGATCGAGTCCTCCTCCTTTGATTCCCCAATGGACGGAGCCTTTGAGTGTATCTAGGTGGAGTTCTCTCGGATGAAGATTGCAGATCAGGTCTGTTCTTTTTTGAGTGAATCAAGAGTTCTGGACCGAGGGGGAAAACAGGCTTAAATATCCCCTGCCCAGAACAAGCCGTTGAAGAAATTTGGGGGCGTATTATCCGCCCTGGGGAGAAAATCCGCCCCCCCCAGGACGGAAACTCTGGGGAAAACTCTGCCTCCTATACAGAGAGTGACGCAGCCTTGACTTGAAGAAATTTCCAGAGGGGGCGGATTATCCGCCCTTGGGAGAAAGTCCGCCCAAAGACCGGAAAGTCCGAGGGAAACTCCGCCCCCCATACAGAGAGCGACGCAGCCTTGGCTTGAACAAATTTCCAGAGGGGGCGGACGGTCCACCCCCAAGGGGCAGATTATCCGCCCCCAGAAAGCATCTCCTTCCCTTCTCAATGTACAGATCTGCAGCACTTCAACACACGTTAAATAATCCTTGATATTGTTATCTAACACACAAAACACTAGGGATTATGAAATGTTCTTTCAATCTTCCCCTTTTTTGTGTTAGATGACAATACTAGGATTTGCAAACGACTACCAACGACACCCTTAAAATAAATGAAAGAAGCTCCCCCTCGATGTGTGCATATTAATATTTACCTTTGAAACACACATGCACACACTAGATAAAACACAACTTTCATAGCAAGAACAATTAAAACCAGATGGGTTGGTAAACGAGATCATACCACCGGGATGTGAATATTGCCAAATAAACTAATGAGATTGCACATCCCACAAGATTGATGCATACATAAGATAATCCCATGATTCAATATGTCATCAACTAGAGTGCCAGACTCCATAGATAAATCCAGAATTCCATGATAGTAGGTCCACAATGTAAATCCAGAATTCCATAGGACCATACATAATAAGTCACGACAGAGTCTTACAATAACCAAGCAACAAATAACAAATAGCAAATAAGTTCACGCTAAAGGGGCACAAGTAACACGAACGAATGGAAAAGCAAGTGCTTGTGCCCGAACCATGCAAATCCGGTGACCTAATAGAACTACTTCTCCCCCTTTGGCATCGAAATGCCAAAAAGGAAGAAGAGCGATGCTAACGCCCTAGAAGATCACGCCTCCTCTTCCTCGTCGTAGTCGTCCCCGTCCCCTTCCTCTTCGTCATACTCATCATCATCGTCATCAGCTGGAGGAGTGGGTGCCCTCGGAGGTGGAGCAAACAGGCAACTCTCAAGCTCACCATAGTTGATCCCTGAAGTGTTCCATTGAGCATATGGTTCCGGAGCAGTGGGAGGAGGTGGAAGGCCAGTGGCACCAGAAACATGGTGAAGAATGAGCTGCTGAGTGTGATCCCTTGCATGGTCCCTGCGGTATGCCTCATACTGTCCCTTGTGTGTGTCAACAGCCATGCAAAGAATGTGCCGCTGGAACCACATGAGCTGTTTAACCTCGCGTGCCATTGGGGACACGGCAGAATGACGACCACTAGCCCGAGCATCACGCATAAAGGACTCAGGGGAAGTGGATGGGTGATAGGTCTTCTAAGCTTTATTGTAAATTTTCTTTGACTTGTGCAAACCATCCAACTCAGTGCCAAAATCCTCATGGGGCAGCATATGCTTGATGAGCATCATGATAAAAGGAGCATATGGAATGGAGAGCCTGTTGAGAAACGCATCGGTCATCTCATGATAAATGAAATCCATCACAATCAACTTGTATCCTGTAGAAGAGCCAGCATTGGTGGCACACTCATGAGCAAAGGCCAAAAGAGGAACCAGGTGACCGCAGATCTTGTCATTGTTGCCTCCACTGGGAGTAATGTTGTCCCCGAAACATGCCTACAAGGGTGGAATACAGTGGTGAAAGTCAAGCGAAGGTACCAACAATGCCATTGGGCAACAAACATGGAGCAAGCACAATATCCTTAGATGGCCTGAGCGGAGAGATAATGCGGTGTCCTAAAGGGGTGTCCCGCCCGTGAAAAGCATAGCCAAGAACCTGACCAAAGGTGCGGAAATCAGACTGGATCATTGATGTTCCCGTCATCCACTTCATAGTACGAAGCTCATCGCCGCAGATAACCAGAGTGGAGAAAAACTGCTTCACAATCTTGGAATCATAGTGGCACTACAGAGTCATAAGAGGATGAAGCCCCATCTCGTTTGTCACATCCAAAGCTTCACGAAGGCGAGCCTTTGATTGAGCCTCAGTCATATTCAGAGGGTGCATGGGGTGAATCTTGCGATAGACATCATCATGGATATATCGAAAATGAGAGCACCAAAACATAGAATCCTCTGGCTCACCATCACTGTCAACATCTGCATAAAAATCTGTCTGACGCATGGAGGAGTAATCAGTGCTGTCCATGGCCTTGTAGTTAGGCCGAGCTTCCTTGCCTTTACCCTTGCCCTTGCGAGATGCAACCCGCTTGGCTTTCCTTGCTGCCTCTGCCATCTGTTCAACTTCTCTGGCTAACCTGCGAACCTCGGTTTCGTCAACAAATGTGCCCTCTGCAGTGGGCCTGAGATAACAGGCACGAGGACGACGCTTGTATGTCTTAGGAGGACGAGAACCACCTATGAAAAGCATGGAGAGGTAGCATGGGGATAAGCGCACACACAAGTCCAGGAAACATGCTAGAACGAGTAGGAAAACAGTCCATGAGCTAGAAGAGTGCATAGGAGAAAATCGGAACCAAACCAGACCAGACATGTTGTCTCCAGGCCGGACTTTCCGGCCAGGGGGCGGATAATCCGCCCCTGTCGAAATTTTTCTGGTTTGGCCCAGATTTACCTACGGCAACACAGATCGGGCACAATGGATGTATTTCTACAGATTCTAACATGCACGGGAAAACACCAAGTATCATCTACACCAAGATTTCCACCACAACAATGAATCTCAAGCAAAAGAGATGGATGAGGGAGTTACCCTCACTCATTGGAGGAAGAGCTCGGAGGAGAAGGTACCCGGAGGCGTGAGGAAGAAGATCCGGGGAGGGCCCGAAGAATCCGGTGGTCGAATCGACTCGGGGAGGGGCGGAAGCTCCGGCGGCGGCTGGGGGCTAAGGGAGGGTTAGGGGAGGACGGGCTGCTCTGTTTGAGCCTGCCCTCCCGACCTTGCCTATAACAGGCGGATTTCGCCCGGGGCGGATTATCCGCCCCCACTTAGGTGTATTGAGGTCGGAGCAACCTTGCAAAACCCCTCGATGGTGTATTGAGGACTTGTGTGCAAGAATAGATGGTTCAAGGAGGGAAAGAAAGGCTTGTGTTTAGAGCAACAAACTGAGATGGTACTACACACCCAAATTTGCAAGAATCAAATCAAACAAAAGCCAAAGTTGAGTGTGTTTTCCATAAGAACAAAAGATATGCAAGAAAATCCAAAGAGAGCCATTAGAAACCAATTCTTCTCTAGGAAGAGGGCGGTGGCCGAAGCCACCATGTTGGAGCGCATGGCATGACACCGCGAAGATGTATCTTGAGTACAAAACCAATGCTCATCGATGACCCATATATCACAAAATGATATTAAGGGAAATGATTTTACTTGCTTTCGGCATTATGGGGGGAGGGTTGTCCCAATCAATTAGGACCACACTCCCCCTATGTCTATGCCTGCATCTAAACCAAATACATGAATAAGAGCAAGTGAGTGTGCAAGGATAGTCAAGCCAAGCTCCTTGAATCTATGATATTTAGCTCATTCCTCAAATAACAAAATCTTGCTTCGTCAAGGGGCTTCGTGAAAATATCAGCAAGTTGGTTCTTCGTGCTCACAAAGGATAGGGCAATATCACCACGAGCAACATGATCCCGAATGAAGTGGTTGCGAATCTCTATATGTTTTGTTCTTGTATGTTGCATGGGATTGTAAGCAATCTTGATAGCACTTTCATTGTCACATAATAGAGGCACTTTGTCACAATTGACACCATATTCCTTTAAAGTTTGCCTCATCCATAACAATTATGTACAAGCACTTGCAACAGCAACATATTCAGCTTCGGTTGTTGAGAGTGAAATACAATTATGTTTCTTTGAAGACCAACACACTAGAGACCTTCCCAAGAATTGACATGCACCAGAGGTTAATTTCCTATCATCTTTGTCACCAGCCCAATCTGAATCAATGTAGCCACATAGAGAGAAACTTGAACCCTTGGGATACCATAACCCAAAATTTGGGGAATGAACCAAATATCTGAAGATTCGTTTGACCGCCACTAAGTGGCTTTCTTTAGGAGTGGCTTGGTACCTTGCACACACTCCTACACTTAACACGATATCGGGCCTAGATGCGCAAAGGTAAAGGAGAGAGCCGATCATGGATCAGTATACCTTTTGGTCCACGTCTTTACCCTTGGGATTGAGCTCAAGATGACACTTTGTTTGCATTGGAGTAGCCACACCATTGAGATCCGTCATCTTGAACCTTTTGAGCATGTCTTGGATGTACTTAGATTGATTAATAAAATTTCCTCTCTAAGTTGTTTGATCTCAAATCCAAGAAAGAACCTCGACTCACCCATCATGGACATCTCAAACCTGTCAGTCATAAGCTTTGAAAATTCATCGTTAAAAGCTTGGTTAGTAGAGCCAAAAATAATGTCATCTACATAAAGTTGGCATACAAAAAGCTCCCCATTAACCTTCTTAGTAAAAAGAGTGGGATCGATTTGCCCAACTTCGAATCCACAGTCTAGCAAAAGCTCTTTAAGGTGCTCATACCACGCACGTGGGGCTTGTTTAAGGCCATAGAGCGCCTTATTGAGTTTGTAGACATGGTTCGGAAATTTGGGGTCCTCAAAACCCGGGGGCTGCTTGACGTATACTAACTCATGGAGAGGACCATTAAGAAATGCACTCTTAACATCCATTTGCTGTAATTTAAAATTATGATGGGCTGCATAGGCAAGAAGGATACAGATGGACTCAAGACGAGCCACAGGAGCATAAGTCTCGCCAAAATCAATTCCCTCCACTTGAGAGAATCCTTGAGCCACGAGTCTTGCTTTATTCCTCACAATAATGCCATTTTCATCTTGTTTGTTCTTGAAGATCCACTTGGTACCGATAACATTGCGTCAGTCCTTGGGTTTCTCTACGAGCTTCCAAACTGTTGCGTTTGAAGTTATTTAATTCTTCATGCATTGCAACAACCCAATCAGGGTCTTCAAGAGCATCAAAGACCTTATTCGGTTCAACCATGGAAATGTGAGCTTGATGATCACAGAAGCTTGCAAGTTCTCTTCTAGTAGATACCCTTCTTCGTAGATCACCAACAACCTTGTCAAGAGTGTGACCCCTTAGTTCAAGGTTCCGATCAGCACGAGCCTTGCGACGAGCCTCAATGTCCTTATTGTTTCTAGAGGGAGTTGATTCAGTATTTGTATCCTTGTCTTGACCACTGCCTTGCCCTTGATCTTGATCTGAGTTAACACCAGGAGGTTGCTGCAGAGCTTGTTCTTCAGGGGCGGATAATCTGCCCCTTGGAGGGGCCGGACTATCCGGCCTGGGAGATGAAACACCAGTGACTTCTTCCTGAGCATTCCTGACAGCACTGGGAGAACCAGAGCAGGATAATCTGCCCTCGGGGGCCGGAGAATCCGGCCTAGGAGCTTCTTGGTTGTTGTCTTCTCCTTCGGATCCCCTGGAACGAGTTGGAGTGCCAGGGGTGGATTGTCCGCCCCTTGGAGGGGGCGGATAGTCCGGCCTAGGACTACCAACTTGTCCAGGAGACAGATGATCTTCAGCAGGTTGCGGTGTTGGTGCAGAGTTTTCTCCAATAGTAGGAGCTTGTTGATCTTGTGTAGATGAGGGCTCAACTTGAGTGGAGCATTGTCCTTCCTGATCCGCCACAAGGGGTTCCTCAATGGGGCGGAAAAATCCCACGCCCATTCTTCTTATGGCATCTTGGGGTATTTCAACATCTGCATCACAAACATCCACTTTCCCTACAAAGGAGCCGTTATTTTCATCGAACTCCACACTACAAGATTCTACAACAATCCCAGTGAGCTTGTTGTAGACTCTATAAGTGTGGGATTCGGCACCATAACCAACAAAAATACCTTCTAAAGCCTTGGACTCAAATTTAGACAAGCGGGCACCTTTAATAAGAAAGAAACACTTACACCCGAATACCCTGAAGTATGAGATGTTGGGCTTGTTACTGGTAAGTATTTCATAAGGAGTCTTGTCCAAAATATTGCGGAGGTAGAGGCGGTTTGATGAGTGACAAGCAGTGGATATGGCTTTAGCCCAAAAGTTGTAAGGAGACTTGAATTCAGCCAACATTGATCTTGCCATATCCATCAAAGTCCGGTTCTTCCTATCAGCTACACCATTTTGTTGAGGGGTGTACGCAGCAGAATATTAATGTCTAATCCCCTCTTCGCTTAGAAACTCATTCAAGGTGTAGTTTTTGAATTCGGAGCCGTTGTCACTCCTTATTGCCAATATAGGAACATTGTGTTGACGTTGAACTTCATTGGCAAAATCAATGACTTTTTGTTGAGTCTCACTCTTTAGTTTGAATAAATAGACCCATGTATATCTTGAGTAATCATCGACAATGACCAAGCAATATTTCTTCCCACCAAGACTTGCATGAGAAGGAGGACCAAATAAATCCACATGAAGTAGTTCCAAGATCCTCTTTGAAGACACAATAGTCTTCCTCTTGTAGGGAGAGTCGTGCATTTTGCCTTCAACACAAGCCCTGCAAACACGAATTTGGCAAAGGAGACATTGTCTTTTAGTCCAAGGACGTGTCCACCCTTGTGGAGACTTTACAAAGTTCTCATGTTGACATGGGCTAAACGGCGATGCCATAACCAGCCCACGTCGGCCTTTCCGAATAGACACATCGGACCCGAAGTGGTTTTCCCCGAAAAGTCCACCACATACAGGTCATTTTCGACGTATCCAACGAAAGCTACATTTAGAGACTTGCTCCACAAGAGTACCACCAAATCATCATCGATAAAAATAGAAAAACCCATCTTGCCAAGGGCACGAACAGAAAGAAGGTTGTAACCGAGGGTCTCAACAAGCATGGCGTCCACGAGAGATATATCGCGGGCAACCACAACTTTGCCAAGACCCAATACCTGAGATTTAGACTTATCACCATAGGAGACTGTGATATTATCATGATTTGGACGCATCTCCGTGATGATCTCCTTGCTTCCGGTCATATGACTAGTGCATCCACTATCCAGTACCCATTTCGACCCACCGAAAGCATATCACTGCAAGAGAATTACTTCTTGGTTTTAGGTACCCATTTTTCAATGGGTCCTTTCATGTTAGTAACAAGGGTCTTTGGGACCCAAATAAACCAAGCAATATATTCATCAAAGGGACCGACATAATAAGCATAAACATCACCATAATCATCACAAAAGAGTTCATAATTTGGATTGTGAGACCCTGCAAAATCAATATTGTTAGTCTTGTGTTTTGTGACATTCTTCTCAGCGGTGCTTGTCTTTGATTGCACATTATTGGTCTTGTTCTTCTTGTTTTTCTTCTTCTTGGACTTGGTGACATACCCAAGTCCCTCTTTACCATGATTTGAACTTTGCTTGCCAAGGACTTTATCAAGCACACCCTTATCCTTGGGAGTGATGTCCTTGTCCACTTCTTTTTCCACACTAGCATTTTCTTTGTGACTATATGTTGAGTTGAATGAGCTAGGAGCATCATATTTGGCCAATTGACTTTGAAGCTGATCATGTGACTTATTGAGAATAGAGAAATCGTTTTTCAATGCCTTGTGAGCATTGTCAAGTTTCTCCAATTCCTCGGAGAGTCTATCACGAGCAGCCCCAAAGTCGATCTTTTCTTTCTTTAACTTCTTTGCTTTGGTGACTGCATTGTCACATTCCTTAACAAGTTTAGCCACAATTTCTTCATGTGACTCTTCAATGGTCTCAAGCCTCTCTTCAAGAGAAACCCGAGCTTCTTCTTCCTCAAGAGCATTTTTTAAGGATGCAATTTACATTGCATCCTCCCTTTCAATTCTGCCCTTTTCTTCGAGAAGAGCTTCATTTTGAGCCAGCTGATCCATAAGAGCTTCAAAACAAACTTTGTGCTCACCTTGCAAGTTAGTGTAGAAGTAATCCAAAGAAATAATCTCTTCTTTAACCTTAATACTAGTAGGATCATCCATGTCAATCATAGCCTTAGGAAAAGAAGAGTTAGAAGTCGTTACCTCGGAGCTTCTTGCCATGAGAGAAGTAGCATTCTTGTTGATGATGTTTCCATTCGGAGAGTCAAAGAGAGATGTTGATGTAGATGTGGTGGCTATAGCAGCCACCTCTTGAGAGCTATCGTCCTCGTCCTCATCTTCACTTCCCGATGAATATTCTTCTTGAGCCACTAGAACAATCTTCGGTTGCTTCTTGAAGGGAGCATTCTTCTTTACAAACTGTTTCTTGCGTGGAGCCTTTGACTTGTCCTTGAAAATAAGTCTTGCTCCATTATCTTCCCTACTTTGATATGGACACTTTCGGCTACAAAGTGCCGGTCACCATAGTTGAAACATGTTCTCAGCTTGGGACCATTTTCTTTTCTTCCATAGGCTCCACTCTTGCGTTCTAGTTCAGCTTTAGCCTTGGCTGGATCTTTCCAAAAGTTTCTAGCATAAAGAGCCAAATATTGTCCGTGGATCCTTTTTATATCCTCAGGACAGTCCAGACCTTCTACGGCATATTCATCATGATCAATCACACTAGTCTTCAAGGCCATGTTGACCCCCTTTTGCATCCCCATAGCTCGAGCACGAGCATCTTCGGCATTCTTGGCAGCCACTTTGAAAGCGGCCATTTCTTGCATTACCTCATTGGATGACATGTGGTGATAGTTATGCCTACCATGGAGACTTTTAAAATCTGTGGGCTCAAATGGCATAAGGGCACTGACATACTTGCGCTTGATCCAAGCATCATCAACATGAGATGCACCGTGGTTTCTGAAAGTTGTGGCTATTGCCTTGAGCCTCCTATACATGTCCTCGTGGTCTTCTCCATCCAACATATAGAATCCTTCAGCTTCGTTGCTCAAAGCATCATATCTATTCCTTCTCATACTTTCATTTCCGATGAAGAGCTCGGTGAGGGCATCCCAAGCTTTCTTAGCTGTGCTAAGATGCTGAATGTGTGGCATGTCTTTGTCACCCACACCAAGTTGTATCATGTGTAGAGCTGTAGCGTTGAGTTAGCTATCAACAACTTCTCTTCTTGTGAGATTGTTGGGGTTTCTAACATGAAGACCATTTTCTATGATTTTCCACAACTCAATGGAGGAATTGCACACATGAGACTTCATCAAAAATTGCCATTGAGAAAAAGTAGATGCAGAAAGTTTGGGTGGATCACCCCTATTATGTATATGTGGGTGACGGATAGGTGGATCAGGAGAATACACATGAGAAACCTCATTGTATCCATCCTTACCACTATCCTTTTTCGAGGCGGAGCTCTTGCTAGTGTCATCACCAACCACTTCATTCTCTTTGGAATCGGTTTTACCCGTTTCCTTGGATTGCGGAGTGGTAGCCTCAGAGTTAGATGGAGGTGATGCTGTGGATGGGGAGAGACGCATTATCAATTGACACATCTCTTCCATCTTAGCCTCCATTGAAATCATCAAGATTGTTTCCAACGTCTTGAGATCGTTCATGGTGACTACATCCGGAGCATCACTCCCATCTACCTTGGAACCCATACTTCTCTTAGGCTGTTAAGCCCGAAATAAGAGCCGGGGCTCTGATACCAATTAAAATGGATCATACGGGCACCTAGAGGGGGGGTGAATAGGTGCTAACCAATTTTTAATACTTTTCAATTTTTGGCTTGACACAAAGTAAATTCTCTAGATATGCAACTACGAGAATTTCCCTATATGCAACCCTAACTACTAAGCACGTAAAGAGAGGATCAAAGGAACCGTAGTGGAGCACGCGGAAACACAGGTATTTGTTTTACCGCAGTTCCTTCCTTGTTAAGGGAAGTACATCTGTGTTGGAGGGGTGGGCGGTTCTAAGACCACCACGCCACAATAGGCCTCACCCTATTCTCCGATGGATCTCGCCACGAGAGGCCTGATCCACCTTCTCCACTATTGGATCCATTCGAGGCGGGAACCGGTGCCTTTTACAACACTATCGAGGCACACACCCACAACCGAATTAGGGGCTCCCGAGATGACAACAAGCTGCCACAAGAACAAGGTTTATCAATATAAACAAAAACAAGGATCTAGGTATTTGCAAGAAATACTAGATCGGTGGTTCTCCAAATGAATGTAGAGAAGATGAAGCGCTTGATTGTAGTTGATGAAGATCAAGTCCTCCTCCTTTGATTCCCCAATGGACGGAGCCTTTGAGTGTATCTAGGTGGAGTTCTCTCGGATGAAGATTGCAGATCAGGTCTGTTCTTTTTTGAGTGAATCAAGAGTTCTGGACCGAGGGGGAAGACAGGCTTAAATACCCCTGCCCAGAACAAGCCGTTGAAGAAATTTGGGGGCGGATTATCCGCCCCCCTTAGGGGCGTACTATCCGCCCTAGGGAGAAAATCCGCCCCCAGGACGGAAACTCCGTGGAAAACTCCACCCCCTATACAGAGAGCGACGCAGCCTTGACTTGAAGAAATTTCCAGAGGGGGCGGATTATCCGCCCCCGCCAGGGGCGGACTATCCGCCCTTGGGAGAAAGTCCGCCCAAGGACCGGAAAGTCTGAGGGAAACTCCGCCCCCATACAGAGAGCGACGCGGCCTTGGCTTGAAGAAATTTCCAGAGGGGATGGACTGTCCGCCCCCAAGGGGCGGATTATCCGCCCCCAGAAAGCAGTTTCCTTCCCTTCCCAATGTACAGATCTGCAGCACTTCAACACATTAAATAATCCTTGATATTTTTATCTAACACACAAAACACCAGGGATTATGAAATGTTCTTTCAACCTCCACATGCTGGTGATCCCGCCTGCGTTCCAGTTTGGCCTGAGGATCTAAGCAGCCGGTCTCGCGCATAGTGCAGGTCACAGCCTGCCGCTGGTGCGCCGACTAGGTGCAAGTGGACTGGTTCGCTAGCCAGGTTGCGTTCAGGAAGAACTGGTCGGAGCTGGTGTACAAGTACGACCTGGATCACGACGACATCATGGACTTCAAGATGAAGGCCTTCGTCATCAAGATGAAAATCTATAAGGCGAGCTCCTCCAGCGCCAGGAAGTACACCTGCCCAGACCACGGCTAGCCGGCAGTGGCCTTCATGTTGATGATCGTAAGTTTGTAAGTAGTAGTAGTATTAGTAGTAGTAGTTGCTGATGGATAACTTGTGATGGTGAACTAGTAGGCCGATGGTTCTTTTGATCAGGGGTGAAAACCCCTGGTGGTGGTTCAGGGGCATGGGATGCCCCTTATGATGGTTTGTTTCATCAGGGATAAGCCCTAGGTGGTTCTTTTGATCAGGGGTGTAATTTAGAACCCCTGATTGCTGCATACATGTGGCTGTTAAGACTGATATGGTGTTGCTAGAAATGTTTGTGTTTGCATATGGCTATTATGGTGATCATCTAGCTCGTAATGTGTTGTCTGTGAATATTCTTGTGATCATGTGTTGTGTGTGTGCTGGGGTGGTAAGATCAACAAATTTGAAATGGGTGATCATAACCCATGCGATCAGATGCAAAGCACCATACCTAACACCTGTGAAATGCATCAGCAGGGAAAAACACAAGAATTTGGGCAACCAAACAACTAGGCCTATTTGCAGGAAACCTGGATGAAGGAAGCCAAACAACTTGCCTAAGTTGGCCCAAGTCCAATCTCCTCCCATGCAGCATCCAACGGGCCAAGTGACAAAAACGAGAAATCTTGGGTCGAGCAACCAAACACGCCCACAATGTATCAGTATATGAGTGACGGTATCCTCATCCTAGAGGCAAGTGTAGCATAGTAATGTTTGATCCTGCAATCCATGTCTAAACCTTTTATCGACAATCCACGACCTGTAACTCGTGGCCCGCCGGCAGAACAATTTGCATTTAATATGAAATGTTACCTAGCACTTAAGTGTCATGTTTGGGACACACATATTTTAAAGGGAGGAATACGAAAAGGACATGAATCGTGGAGATTAATTGAGAAGGGAGTGAAACCCTAGTCTTTGCATCAAGTCATGCACACCGCCTATTATTATGAAGTTTAATATTCAAAAGTTTATGAAGGGAATATGCCCGAGAGGCAATAATAAAGTGGTTATTATCGTATTCCTTATTTATGATAAATGTTTATTTTTGCATGCTATAATTGTATTAATATAGAAACGTTAATACATGTGTGTTTAATAAACAAAAAGAAAGTTTCTAGTTATTCCTCTCTTATAAACTAGCTCGTTGATTAACAAGATGATCAAAGGTTTCCTGATCATGGACATTAGATGTTGTTAATATAACAAGGTCACAATATTATTGGAATGGTGTGATGAACATTCATCCGAAGTATAGAATTACGATCAAGGTCATTGTGTCTATATTGCTATAACATCATACGAAGTAATCTTAGTCTTTAGACCATGAGATCATGTCAATCACTAACACCGGAAGAGTATCTTGATAACATCAAACGTCACACCGTAACAGGGTGATTATAAAGACGGGTTCAGTGCTACGAACGTGTTACGTTGAAGCTCATGGATCAAGAGTGGAATTTGTACATCCCGATAATGGATAGATATACTCTAGGCCCTCTCGGTGATATCACATTAGTTAGCTTGCAAGCAAGTGATTTGATCACTAGAATTTTATATCACGGGAACAAGAAAAGAGTACATGTCAGTAACGAGAAAAGAGTACATGTCGGTAACAAGATCAAACTAGGTATGGAGATACTGATGATCGAATCTCGGACATGTAATATATCACGATACAAAGGGATTGAATTACATGTGTATAAGGTTCACACGATCACAGAAGTCATCGTTGAATGTGTGGAAGTCAGTACGGATCTCCAGGACCCGCTGTTGATTATTGATCGGAGAGGGTTCTCGATCATGTCTACATTATTCGCGAACCGTAGGGTGACACACTTAAGGGATACCGACACCATTCGTAGCAAATGATATGCCAGAGAAAGAAAAAAAAAGCGCAATAATTTATTTCACTATACACCGGAATCGTTTGGGTTGAAATTGCTGAAACTGGTTCTGCATGTGAAATTGAAATGTTATAAGGGGTTTTATGTGAATGTTTGTTAATTAGACTAATTAACAAAATTCTGAATAAATAAATAAAGGATTTTTATTTAAATGAGAGCTTGCATTAAATTTGGTGGAAATTTAATGCATGTGAGTGGATTTTTGAGTGGAGGCATGTTTGTGTGAGTGGAGGCTTTTCATTTTGAGTGGGAGCTCCACCCACATGAATGTGGAAGAGGTGGGGCCAGACACCATTGGCTGGGCGCCATGACCCTTGGGTGCCCTCCCTCTCCCTATAAAGGTCCTCCCTCTCCTCCTCTCAAAGCACACCTCCTCGCGAAGGATCTCTCCCCCCTTTAGAATTCCCCATGGTCTCGGATCAGCGAGACACATGTTCCCGGTGGCTTTTTTTGAAAGGATTTGTTGCTTCTGCTGCTTTGCTAGAGTGAGGGCGCAGAGGTTGTCGGGGTACCCGGACGTGTGTGCGATTATGGATGCACTACTGCTTTGCGGTGCTGGACTTGATGGTGCTGGACCGGCTAGATCAGATGGACTTCATCACGATCTTGAGGTCGGCAAGCGTTCGACTACATCATCCACGAGTACAACCTCGTTAACACTATTCGGTCTTCGAGGGTATGTATTCTATGGATGTATATCCACCCGTTTCTTGTATCTAGTAGATATATCTTGGTACTTAGTTCCCATCATAGGAAATTTTTTGTTTTCTATGCTGCGAATCCTTCAGTGGTATCAGAGCCGGATCTATGCGTAGATGCTTTGTATGGGTAGTACACATATGAATATGTGGGCACTGATGGTCATGTTATTACTTCTTCCTTGTACTTGGATATTGGTGGCATAGTGGGATGAAGCGGCCCGGACAAACTTTACATGTCCTCGCACATGAGACCTATTCCACGCTTGACATGCAACTAGTTTTGCATAAGTGGCTTGCGGGTGTTTGTCTCTCCTACTATAGTCAATATCTGATTGACAATGAGTTGTCAATAATTTGATTATCATCGTTGTGGTTCCATGTTCGTAGGTAAGAACGGTTCTATCTCCAAAAGCCCTCAACCACGTAAAACTTGCAATGGATAAATTAGAAGCGTCTAGTTTAGATTGTTGCTGGGCTAGTGTCATGATATGGTGATGTTGTAACTAAAAGTATAAGTCGATACTCTTACAACACACATAAAGTGTAAGTTACATATACCTTGGCCTTGCACATAGAGGAATGATGACGATCATACCATGATGCACATGATGGAGATCAAGTGCAAGAACCATATCATTTCATTTTTTAACATGTGATGTTTGTTGCATCTTATATTGATAGTTTGGCGTTTTATTAGCATAATAAGATGATCCCTCATTTAGATATCAATATAAAAATGTGTTCTTCCTTAAGTATGCACTGACAATGTTTCGCCGCTTCAAGACATCACGTGATGATCGGGTGTACTCGAATCCACGAGCATATCTCGGGTGTAAGATAGTTTTACACACGCAAATACTAAGGTTCTTACTTGGCGAGCCTAGCATATGCAGACATGGCCTCAGAACAAGGATGGAAGGGTTAATCATGAGTCATATGTTTTGATATGATGGTCATATGGATGCTCGCCTTTGAAGCTACACCGACTCACGTGATGATCGGACTTGGTGTAGTGGATTTGGTTCATGTAATCACCAAAAAGACACTAGGGATGCCATTTTTGAGTGAGAGTTCATTTCTAATTTGGATTAGTAGAACTCAATTTATCATAAATTAAATCAAAGTGAATTTTCATAATTTGTTGTAGTCCTTGGCATTCATTCACCAGCTTATGATTAGTTGTAATTGAGATAATATAACTATAAAATTCTGGATATTTACTTTACGAACTGGTATCGCATTGTGTTGAGTGTCAATCTAAAGTGTAAAGTCCTATCGCAAACTTTCAGCAAACTTTGTTTACTCTTGAAATTTAATAATTGGTATTAAATCAAGAGTAACAATTCTAGTGTTAGTATCTAAAGTATCATGTTTTCCTCCATGATTCTTGATTGTTTTTAATATCAAGTTTATCTAGGAGCTGAAAGAATTGTTTCAGAAACCATAATGTGTGGAAGATATAACGATATCTGAAACAATGTTTTGGTTGAAATATGATAGAGTATAATGTATGTTCTCATATTGGATGAGAATTTGCGAAGGTTGGAGATGCTAGACATCCTAATCATCCAAAAGGGAATTTGAAGGGAATATGCCCGAGAGGCAATAATAAAGTGGTTATTATCGTATTCCTTGTTTATGATAAATGTTTATTTTGCATGCTATAATTGTATTAGTATGGAAACGTTAATACATGTGTGTTTAATAAACAAACAGAAAGTTCCTAGTTATGCCTCTCTTATAAACTAGCTCGTTGATTAACAAGATGATCAAGGTTTCCTGATCATGGACATTGGATGTTGTTAATAACGGGATCACAACATTAGTGTAATGGTGTGATGAACATTCATCCGAAGTATAGCATTACGATCAAAGTCATTGAGTTTATATTGCTATAACAACTTACGAAGTGATCCTAATCCTTAGACCATGAGATCATGTCAATCACTAACACCAGAAGAGTTTCTTGATAACATCAAACGTCACACCGTAACAGGGTGATTATAAAGATGGATTCAGAAATAATAAAGTGTTATGTTGAGGCCCATGGATCGAGAGTGGAATTTGTTCATCCCGATGACGGATAGATATGCTCTGGGCCCTCTCGGTGATATCACATTGATTAGCTTGCAAGCAAGTGATTTGATCACTAGAATGTTATATCACGGAACGAGAAAGAGTGCATGTCGATGTGAGATCAAACTAGGTATGGAGATACCGATGATCGAATCTCGGACATGTAATATATCGTGAATCAAAGGGATTAAGATACTAGCGTAAAAGGTTCCGACGATCACAAGAAAGTCATTGTTGAATGTGTGGGAGTCAGTATGGGTCTCAGATCCGCTTGATTATTGATCCGAGAGGGTCTCGATCATGTCCGCATTATTCGCGAACCGTGGGGTGACACACTTAAGAGACACCGACATCCATTTGGAGCAAAAATTTCATGCCGGAAGAATAACAAGCGCAGAATTTATTTCACTAGATCTAAAGCGGGTTTTGGTGAAATTGCAGAAAGTGTTTCTGCATGTGAAATGAAATACTAGCAAGGGGTTATATGTGAATGTTTGTCATTAAAGTAATTGACAAAATTCTGAATAAATAAAAGGAGTTTTATTTAATGAGAGTTTGCATTAAATTTGGTGGAAATTTAATGGGAATTTGAGTGGGTTTTTGAGTGGAGGGAATTGAAATGCATTTGAGTGAGCGAGTGTCCACCCACATGAATGTGGAAGAGGTGGGGGCAGCCCCATGGCTGGGCGCATGGCCCCTTGGGTGCCCCCCCTCTCCCTATAAAAGGAGCCCCTCCCTCTCTCTCACTCACACCTCCTCATGAAGGATCTCTCTCCCCCTCTAGTATTTATCCCCCATGGTCTCGGACTAGCGAGATGCATGTTTCCGGTGGCTTTCCGGCAAGAAAGAGTTGTGCTTGCGCTGAATCGCTGGAGCGAGGAGGCGGAGGTTGCTCGGTGCCTCGAACGTGTGTCGACGCGGATCTTGGTTGTTTTCTTGGCGCTAGGACTTCCTCTCGATCTTGAGATCGGCAAGAGATCATCTACATCAACCACGAGTTTGGACTCGTTAAGCTTTGTCGTTCTTCAAGGGTATGTTCTCTACTGATATACATCCGCCCGTTGTTTGTATCTAGTAGATAGATCTTGGTACATAGTTGTTCCCATCATAGGAAATTTTTTGTTTTCTATGCTGCAAACCCTACAGTCGTATCAGAGCCGGATCTATGTGTAGATACTTTGCACGGGTAGTACACATATGAGTATGTGGGTGATGATGATCATTTTATTGCTTCTTAGTTGTACTTTGGATATTGGTGGCATAGTGGGATGAAGCGGCCCGGACAAACTTTACATGTCCTCGCACATGAGACCTGTTCCACGCTTGACATGCAACTAGTTTTGCATAAGTGGCTAGCGGGTGTCTGTCTCTCCTACTATAGTCAATATCTAATTTGCAACGAGTTGTCAACAATTTGGTTATCCTCGCTGTGGTTCATGTTCGTAGGTAAGAACGGTTCTATCTTCAAAAGCCCTAAGCCACGTAAAACTTGCAATGGATAAATTAGAGGCGTCTAGTTTAGATTGTTGCTGGGCTAGTGTTATGATATGGTGATGTTGTAAGTAGAAGTATGAGATGATACTCTTACAACACACATAGCGTGTAAGTTCCATAGACCTTGGCCTTACACATAAAGGTATGATAGAGATCATACCACGGTGCACATGATGGAGATCATATGCGGGAACCATATCATTTCACTAATAAACATGTGATGTTTTGATTGCATCTTATATTGCTTGTTTGGCGTTTTATTAGCATAATAAGATGATCCCTCATTTCGATATCAAGATAAGAATGTGTTCTTCCTTAAGTATGCACCGACAATGTTTCGTCGCTTCAAGACATCATGTGATGATCGGGTGTACTTGAATCCATGAGCATATCTCGGGTGTAAGACGGTTACACGCTTGAATCCTAAGGTTCTTACTTGGCGAGCCTAGCATGTACAGACATGGCCTCGGAACACGGACCGAAAGGTTAAGCATGAGTCATATGTTTTTGATATGATGACCATATGGATGCTCGCCTTTGAAGCTACACCGACTCACATGATGATCGGACTTGGTATAGTGGATTTGGTTCATGTAATCACCAAAAAGACACGAGGGATGTCGTTTTTGAGTGGGAGTTCATTTCTAATTTGGATTAGTAGAACTCAATTTATCATAAATTAAATCAAAGTGAATTTGCATAATTTGTTGTAGTCATTGGCATTCGTTCACCACCTTATGCATAGTTGTAATTGAGATAATAGAACTATAGAATTCTGGATATATACTTTACGAACTGGTATCGTATTGAGTTGAGTGTCAATCTAAAGTTTAAAGTCCTATTGCAAACTTTCAGCAAACTCTATTTACTCCGTGAAATTTAATAGTTGGTATTAAATCGAGAGTAACAATTCCAGTGTTAGTATCGTAAGTATCATATTTGCCTCCATGATTCTTGATTTAAATATCAAGATTATGTAGGAGCTGAAAGAATTGTTTCAGAAACCATCATATGTGACAGATATAACGATATCTGAAACAATGTTTTGGTTGCAATATGATAGAGTATAATATATGTTCTCATATTGGATGAGAATTTACGAAGGTTGGAGATGATAGACATCCTAATCATCCAAAAGGGTTTTGGAAAGTAATGTTATACTCACGATTCGCCTTTATAAGCTACAGTAGCTTGATCATGAAAGTCGTAATGATAAGGATGAATAGAAGATGTATGTAAAGTGTTTACTACACTAAAAATTACTAAAGAATGGATTTTGAAAGAATACCGATCATTTTGATGATGGTGATCTACTTCAAAGTGCAAGTCCTAAGGTATTATTATTTGAATATACACTCTTTGGACTATGTGTCATGTATATGGCGCCAATTTTGATGTTGATAGATTCTTTTAAAAAGGAAAAGGAAATGCTGAAAGAGAATCTATAAAATATACTTGGCAGAAAAGAAAAGATTGGAAATATCCAATTTAGGTATATATATGATATACATGTTATGGTTGTATTCTTTGCTTGTTAAACAATATGGTTCTTGGGTATTGGATACCGAATTGGTTGGTATGAAATTTCATACGGAACAACGCAATTCATGAACCACAATGGCCTAAGTAACTAGCAAGAGAATATGTGATGATGTTCATCGAAAACAAACAAACCGTTGTTTGTATTTCTTGTTGACATCAAAGCTTGACTTCAAGATTTGCTTTAATAATTTTTATTTGAATTAGGTATTATGAGAACAAAGGTTGTTCAAATAATTACCGTATTCCATATAAGATGGATGATTTACAAATCTAGTTGAAGAAATCACATCCAAAAAGCCTAATGCTAAAATGTCGCAAGACAAATGATTGAAAGATCACTTACGAAGTGACATCGCTGTTTAAATTATATTGGAAAGAAAACATGAAGAATCTCCATATTCATGGATTTTTGGAGTCTTTGATTTGATCAAGTGATGCTTGTGAGACTTTCCTCGGGATAATTAAAACTTCGTTCAAAGGCCAAAGAAGAACGAACGACTACATTATTGGAATTTATACATATCGATGTATGTAGTCCATTATGTGTAGTCATAAGCGATGGGTTTCAACTTCATATACTTTCTCTAGAAATTTGAGTGAATATTCACTTAATGAGAAAGAAGTGTGAAATGTTTGAAAATGTTCAAAGACTTTCAAGATGAAGTGAAAATCATTGTGACAAGAAAATAAATGGTTTATGATTTTATCATAAGGGATTTGTTTGAGTTACAAGTGTAACAAGAAAATAAATGAATTATGATTGTATCATAAAGGGATTTATTTGAGTTGCAAGTTTAGCAAAACACCTAGATTTATATATCCCAAAACACCATAGGAATATGGAATGTTTGAGATTTGTAATGAAACCTTGTTTGACATGGTTGGATCAAAGGTGTTATTTATAAAACTGCCATTATGTTTTAAAAGATTAAAGCTTTAGAGACTTCCACTTTTACACTGAAAAGAGCTCCATCTTGATCCGTTGAAATGACACCATGGAAGTTATAGTTTGGGGTAAAACCCAAGTTGTCATTTCTTAAATTTTGGTATGCTAAACATAAGTAAGATGTTTACAAACGAAGTCGGATGAGCATGTCTTTGTAGGTTATTTCGAATAACAACTGGTTGTTCCTCCATAACACTAAGGACAAAAGGGTTTGTCGCTTGAAACGTGAAGTTTCTTGAAGAAGGAATTTTTCATAAATGTTAAGTGGGAGGACAATAGAACTTTGATAAGGTTAACGAACCTTAGCTATATGTGTTGAGTTGCACAGCACCGGAAAATGTTCTGGAGACAGCCAGAATGCTCATGGATTACGTGCCTCAAAGGTTGCGGTCACAGAGGTCTAAAGTTCCTATTGAACCAAGAAGGTCGGATAAACAATCAAATGATTAAGATTTGAGAGTAAATCATTATTGTTTGACAATGATGAACCGACTATATGCAAAGAAGCGATGATGGGCCCTGACTCCGTCAAATGGCTTGAAGCCATAAAATCCGTGATAGTTCCATACACGAGAAATCAAGTTTTGAACTTGGAAGACCCTCCCGAAAGGTGTAAAAACCTATCGGTCGTATTTGGATCTATAAAGAAACAGACATGGATGTCTCACATCTATGAAATATTCGACATGTCGTAAAGTATTTTATGACAATGTTCAAAGAGTTGACTATGACAAGATTTGATCTTTCATAGCGATATTTAGTCTGAACGGATTAAAGTAGCAACCACTACATATAATTTGGTATATGGTAGATGAATAAACAAAACAAAGTTCTTCTAATAGAATGGTTACCTAGGACGTGTACATGACACGGTCCAAAGGGTTTTGTTAATTCAAAGGATGCTAAAAAGGGCATGCAAACTTCAACGGTTGAAGTAAGCATCGCGGAGTTGGAATCTTCACCATGATGAAAAGGAGTTTTCATCTAGAGACGATGAAGATACTTGCATTTGCAAGAAATTAAGTGGGAGCGCTGAGACATATTTCTAATACATTATGTGAAGGACATCTTGTTGATTAGAAATGATGTATCTTTTATTGACAAAGGTTAAGGATTTCATTTTGATGAAAGACTTAGTCAAAACCCGAATATTTAGCATGAATGTCTATAGTGGATAAACGGTGACGCTAATATGGTTGGGCCAAACGTACATATATGAGATATTGAAGGAGTTCAATATAGAAACGACAAGAAACGGTTCTTGTTGCATGGAAAGGAATTGAATCAAGATTCAAGTGTATCGACACTTGATAAGTGAAACAAGATTCAAGTGCTTTGACACTTGATGAGTGAAATCACGAGAATGTTTTGATCAATCATACCATGATATGTACACATCCAGATATGTCCTATGCTCTAAGTGTTATGAGCATATACCAGAATGAATCATAAAATGATCATTGGACGATAGTGAGAATATTCTTATGATGTTTTGGAAGAACTAAGAATATATTTGTGTAGAGGTGACAAACAATTACAAATAGTTCATTGTAAAGCGTTACATTGATACTAGTTTTGTCACAAGTTACAAATTAAGTTTATCTCAATTTAAACTATGGGTGGCACAATGTAATGGAAAGGAGATTCCATGATGGATTTGGATGAATTCCAAAGTTAAGACATTGTGACGGATACTACAACAAAAGGCTAAGTATATGACTGCTATAGTAGCAGCAAAGGAGGGAATTTGTGTCAAGTAGTTTGTTATCAAACTAAGGTATGGTTCGCAACGGGCTAACACTAAAGATATATTGTATGACAATAGTATCGACATGATTTAACCCCAAGGAACTAAAGGTCTCACCGAAAGATCAAATTTATACAATGCCATCTCATTGGAGAATGAGTGATGCGTGAAGACGCAAAGACATGCAAATACACACGGACCTGAAGCGTCAGATCCGTATATTATGTTAACCACTTGAAATTGCGTATATGGAACACCGGAAAGCCATAAGTGTTTAATACGCAAAGTTCTCAAACTAGATTATTGTCTCTAGTGCAAGTGGGAGACTGAAGGGAATATGCCCGAGAGGCAATAATAAAGTGGTTATTATCGTATTCCTTGTTTATGATAAATGTTTATTTTGCATGCTATAATTGTATTAATACGGAAACGTTAATACATGTATGTTTAATAAACAAACAGAAAGTTCCTAGTTATGCCTCTCTTATAAACTAGCTCGTTGATTAACAAGATGATCAAGGTTTCCTGGTCATGGACATTGGATGTTGTTAATAACGGGATCACAACATTAGTGTAATGGTGTGATGAACATTCATCCGAAGTATAGCATTACGATCAAAGTCATTGAGTTTATATTGCTATAACAACTTACGAAGTGATCCTAATCCTTAGACCATGAGATCATGTCAATCACTAACACCGGAAGAGTTTCTTGATAACATCAAACGTCACATCGTAACAGGGTGATTATAAAGATGGATTCAGAACTAATAAAGTGTTATGTTGAGGTCCATGGATCGAGAGTGGAATTTGTTCATCCCGATGATGGATAGATATGCTCTGGGCCCTCTTGGTGATATCACATTGATTAGCTTGCAAGCAAGTGATTTGATCACTAGAATGTTATATCACGGGAACGAGAAAAGAGTGCATGTCGATGCTTGAGATCAAACTAGGTATGGAGATACCGATGATCGAATCTCGGACATGTAATATATCGTGAAACAAAGGGATTAAGATACTAGCGTAAAAGGTTCACGATCACAAGAAAGTCATCGTTGAATGTGTGGGAGTCGATGGGTCTCTAGATCCCGCTTCGATTATTGATCGAGAGGGTCTCGATCATGTCCGCATTATTCGCGAACCGTAGGGTGACACACTTAAGAGACACGACATCCATTTGGAGCAAAAGTTTCATGCGGAAAGAATAACAAGCGCATGAATTTATTTCACTAGATACCTAAACGGGTTTTGGTGAAATTGCAGAAAGTGTTTACGCATGTGAAATGAAATACTAGCAAGGGGTTATATGTGAATGTTTGTCATTAAAGTAATTGACAAAATTCTGAATAAATAAAAGGAGTTTTGTTTAATGAGAGTTTGCATTAAATTTGGTGGAAATTTAATGGGAATTTGAGTGGGTTTTTGAGTGGAGGGAATTGAAAGGCATTTGAGTGAGTGGAGTGTCCACCCACATGAATGTGGAAGAGGTGGGGGCAGCCCCATGGCTGGGCGCATGGCCCCTTGGGTGCCCCCTCTCCCTATAAAAGAGCCCCTCCCTCTCTCACTCACACCTCCTCGTGAAGGATCTCTCTCCCCCTCTAGTATTTATCCCCCATGGTCTCGGACTAGCGAGATACATGTTCCCGGTGGCTTTTCGGCAAGAAAGAGTTGTGCTTCCGCTGCATCGCTGGAGCGAGGAGGCGGAGGTTGCTCGGTGCCTCGAACGTGTGTGCGAGCACGGATGCGCTGCTGTTTTGCGGCGCTAGGACTTCCTCTCGATCTTGAGATCGGCAAGAGATCGTCTACATCAACCACGAGTTTGGACTCGTTAAGATTTGTCGGTCTTCAAGGGTATGTTCTCTACTGATATACATCCGCCCGTTGTTTGTATCTAGTAGATAGATCTTGGTACATAGTTGTTCCCATCGTAGGAATTTTTTTGTTTTCTATGCTGCGAACCCTACAGTTTTTGGATAGTAGCGTTATACTCACGATTCTCCTTTATAAGCTCCATTAGCTGGATTATGAAAGTCGTCATGATAAGGATGAATAGAAGATGTATTTAAAGTGTTTACTACACTAAAAAATTACTAAAGAATGGATTTGAAAGAACGCCAATCAATTGATGATGGTGATCTACTTCAAAGTGCAAGTCCAAAGGTATTAGTATTTTAATATACACGCTTTGGACTATGTGTCATGTATATGGCGCCACTTTTGATGTTGATAGATTCTTTTAAAAAGGAATAGGAAATGTTGAAAGAGAATCTATAAAATATATTTGGCAGAAAAGAGAAGACTGGAAATATCCAGTTTAGGTATATAGATGATATAGATGTTATGGTTGTATTCTTTGCTTGTTAAACAATGTGGTTCTTGGGTATTGAATACCGAATTGGTTGGTATGAAATTTCATACAGAACGACGCAATTCATGAACCATAATGGCCTAAGTAACTAGCAAGAGAATGTGTGAAGATGCTCATCGAAAACAAACAAGCCGTTGTTTGTATTTCTTGTTGACATCAAAGTTTGCCTTCAAGATTTGTTTTAATCAAGTATTATGAGAACAAAGATTATTCAAACAATTATCATATTCCATATAAGATGGATGATTTACAAATCTAGTTGGATAAATCAGATCCATAAAAACTAATGCTAAAATTTCGCAAGACAAATGACTGAAAGATCACTTACAAAGTGACATCGCCATTTAAATTATACTGGAAAGGAAACATGAAGAAACTCCATATTCATGGATTTTTGGAGTCTTTGATTTGATCAAGTGATGCTTGTGAGACTATCCTCGGGATAATTAAAACTTCGTTCAAAGGCCAAAGAAGAACGATCGACTAAAATATTGGAATTTATACATATCGATGTATGTAGTCCATTATGTGAAGTCGTAAGTGATGGATTTCTACTTTATATGCTTTCTCCAGAAATTTGAGTGAACATTCACTTAATAAGAAAGAAGTATGAAATATTTGAAAATGTTCAAAGACTTTCATGAAGTGGAAAATCATTGTAAGAAGAAAATAAATAATTTATGATTTTATCATAAAGGGATTTATTTGAGTTGCAAGTTTAGCAATACACCTAGATTTGCATCTCCCGAAACACCATATAAATATGGAGTGTTTGAGATTTGTAATGAAATCTTGTTTGACATGGTGTAGGGGTTCGTAGCATGGAAAACAAAAAATTTCTACCGCATGCAAACAAACAAGCCAAGATCTATCTACTAGATTGAAACAACGAGTCGATAGAGGAACTCACCCTCGAAGATTCCAAAGCGGTTAACGAGAGCAGATTCTTGTGGGTGATGTAGTCATACTCTTGCCGATCTCGAGATCGTGTAGACGATCCTTCCGGTGCTGCGTTCCGGCAGCGCTTCCGTAGTCGGTCACACGTTCGGTACTCGATGAACACCTTCCTCTCCCTTGTTCCAGCAGGCAGCGGAGGTTGTAGCACTCTCCTCGCGATTCCGTCAGCACGACGGCGTGGTACCGGAAGTAGAGGGGAGATCTCGCAGGGCTTTGCCTTAAGCCGGAGCGAGTATGGTGGACTATGAGAGAGGCCTTGGCGATCTAGGGTTTAGAAGGAACCAAGGGGAGAGGCTAGCCGGTGGCTAGGGTTTGGGATCACCCCAACTCGGCGAGTTGGTGGTGCCCTAGGCGGCGGCTGCAGGGGGTGGTGGCGCCGACGACTTAGGGCTAGGGTTTTGGTGGTGTTGGGTGTAGGGAAGAGGGGCAGCCCATGCCCCTTCTTTAATAGGTGGGAGGGCGCCGGTTGGGAGGAGGGAGTCCTTCCCCAACTCGGCCTCCTTGGCCAGCGGGTGGAGGGAGGAGGACTTCCTCCCCAAGTAGGTTTCCTACTCTCCCTCCACCAAGCAAAACTGCCGTTTGACTTTTCAAATTGGCGTTTGACTTTTCAAACTAGGATTTGATTTCTCCCTTTATGTTGCCCAGCCATGATACCTATTACATGATGCAACCATTCCATATTGTTATGACACATTCATGTACCCTTCCCCTCCGGAGTGCCGGACCTTTCGGACCCTTCTAGAACATTCCCGGTGAAAACACCGAAATCATTCCCCAACTCCGAAACAGGACTTTCCTTATATGAATCTTATTCTTCGGACCATTCCGGATATCCTCGTGATATCCCGGATCCCATCCGAGACTCGGAACAGCATTCGGTCTCTTACTCGTCATTCCATAACTATTCAACAACATTGAATCCTTAAGTGTGTCTCCCTACGGTTCGTGAATTATGCGGACATGATCGAGACACTTCTCCGATCAATAACCAATAGAGGAATCTATAAATTCATATGGCTCCCACATATTTCTACGATTACTTTGCGATCGAATGAACCACTTACATACGATACCAATTTCCCTTTGTCTCACGATAGTTTACTTATCCGAAGTTTTGATCGTCGGTATCTCTGCATACCTAGTTCAACCTCGTTACTGATAAGTACTCTTTTCTCGTTACCGTGGTATGTGATCCCTTGTGAACCAGTCACATGCTTGCAAGCTAATTGGATGACATTCCACCGAGAGGGCCCAGAGTATATCTATCTGTCATATGGATGGACAAATCCCACTCTTGATTCATGTGTTTCAACCCATACTTTCCGAACACTCAATGCCACCTTTATAACCACCCAGTTACGGTGTGGTGTTTGATGTCATCAAAGCATCCTTCCGGTGATGGTGATAAGCATGATCTCATGGTCGAAGGAATTAGGTTACTATGTATCAGAAAGCTTATAGCAATTGAACTATTAAAATGACTTGATCTTTATGCTATGCTTATCTATAGGAGTATGTCAATCATACCATTCTCCTAATGATATGATCTTGTTGTTAATAACATATCAATGTTCATGAAAGGGAAACCACAATCATCTATTAACGAACAAGTTAGTATTATGAAGAGGCTTTACTAGGGACTTCAATTTAGTTTACAAATCACACAAGTATTAAAGTTTCCTGGTTAATACTATTATAGCATGAATGTAAACATTTATCATAAACACAAAGATATAATAATAACTATATTTATTATTGCCTCTAGGGCATATCCGCAACACATGGTTAGATCAAAGGTGTTATTTATAAAACTGCCATTATGTTTTAAAAGATTAAAGATTTAGATACTACCACTTTTACACTGAAAAGAGCTCCATCTTGATCTGTTGAAATGACACCATGTAAGTTATGGTTTGGGGTAAAATCCAAGTTGTCCTTTCTTAAATTTTACACTGAAAAGAGCTCCCACTCACTTTCTTGTAAATACAAGCTTCTCCATAAGTTTCTATAAAACCAAAGCTTTTGATTACCTTATCAAAACGTTGATTCCAACTTCGGGATGCTTGCTTCAATCCATATATGGACCGTTGAAGTTTGCATACCTTGTTAGCATCTTTAGGATCGACAAAACCTTTGGGTTGCATCATATACAACTCTTCATCAATGTCTCCATTGAGGAACGCTGTTTTGACATCCATATGCCATATTTCATAATCGTAATATGCAGCGATTGCTAACATAATCCTCACAGACTTTAGCTTCGCTACTGGTGAGAAAGTCTCATCGTAGTCAACTCCTTGAATTTGTCGAAACCCTTTTGCGACAAGTCGAGCTTTATAGACAGTAACATTACCATCAGCATCTGTTTTCTTCTTGAAAATCCATTTGTTCTCGACAGCCTTTCGGCCATCCGGGAAGTCCACCAAAGTCCATACTTGGTTTTCGTACATGGATCCAATCTCGGATTTCATGGCTTCTTGCCATTTATTGGAATCTGGGCTCATCATTGCTTCCTCATATGTCACAGGGTCATCGGTGTTGTCCACCAACATGACACTCATAACGGGTGACATGGATATGCCCTACGGGTACCCGATGTTAGCCTACCTGGTCCAGCCCGACGAAAGGCCCACTCGAAGACCTGCCAGGGTCCATGACGCCTATGATGGTTCGGCTGCTATGAAGCCCATATGGACACGGTCTCCCAAGCGCACAAGACAAGGAAGCTGAAGACTAGAGTTTGAATACAACATGTAACCAAATCGTATTGGCACCCGAGACCTAGCCTCCCCATATATAAAGGCTAGGAGGGTCCAACGAGGAGGGCACGACCTACAGACGCCATAACCCCCAATAGATAGATCTACGATCTCCACCTCCACAATAGATCTACAGATCTAGGCTCTCTCGACTCATATTTTCGCACACGCCTCCATGCCAGATCAAATCATGCACCTGTAACCTTCCTTGCGTAATCAAGAGCAGACAAGCATGAGTAGGGTTTTCCCTCCGGGGGCCTGAACCTGGGTAAATCTCGTGTCCCCTGGTTGCTTGTCTGTTAACCGTGCCATGATCTCCAGCATCCCCATCTTCTCCAAAACCCAAGTCCATAACAATGGGCATTGATGAGATTAAACCTCGTCAATTGGCGCCGTTTGTGGGAACTGGGGGCGCTGATTGTGCAGTCGTGACGGTCCTACCACCCGACGATCTACGATTTGTCGGCATCCAAGAAGTAGATCCACCTTGAAGTCACGATTCAGATGGGATCACTCAAATTCGTCATCAACATCTACTACATCGGTGACTAGGCAATTCAGATGCGGAGGAAACCAATCACACGGCGGAGGCTTGATTTCTGCATTGGCCCGCAGGCGCGGATCGCTCATGTGTATCATCGATTTCGTCAAACTCCGGCTTCACATGCTACTTGCGGGTGGCGATTCACCTGATCAACAATTTTTTAGGTCAGCCAAAACAAAAACAACAAACTACGTCAGATCGGATCGTCGGTATGGAGGAGCACTACTTCCGTCGCAAGGGCCTCTGTACGTGACGCGCCTTCCGTGTTCAGCTGTGTTGTGCACTACGTGCGGACTCGATAATAGCCCCAGGTCCTGACAAGATTCGGTGGAGAAGGCAACAACATAATAGTTCAGATCAAGTCCCAATACTAAACATGGTTCAATACGTGTACGTGAAGTATGGATCATTACTCGCCTACCTGATCAGTCAAACCTCGTCTCGGTGCATGCATGTTCCCTGGATCGGTCACGGAGAATTAGTACACAGGATTAAATCCTTGAAGAAAGGCCAAGCTAAGAAGCTGCTGTTTGTGGCCGGCTATGCAAGTTCGACCCTATTTTTTCGAATAAAACTAGTTCTCCAAGACTGGAAGAGATATGTACAGCTACATGGATTTTTCAGCCAGAGACAACCGCACAGATTTCATGATTCATAGCTACTTCGCAGCTTAAAATTCATCTTCCCCACTGTGAACAACGTTGATTCGCCAATGTGTTGACTCCGTATCCACCGTACTACGACTTCGTCGACCTCGAATACACGTCCGACCCTGTTGACTCTACGCTTAAGAGCTACGCCGATTTCGCCGCGTGACCTGTTACGGTCTTCAATTGCAATGATCCTCTATGATCTTCGGCTCCAATGACTCGGGGGCTCCTTCCGCTCCGACGACCAGCCGCGGCCTTTGGCTCCAGCAACCCGCTATGGTTTTCAACTCCCGCGAGACCCGCTATGGCCTTCGGCTGCGGTGACCCGCTGCATTCTACGGATGCGGCGACCCAGTATGGTCTTCGATTGCGATAATCTTCGGATGCGGAACTCGTTGTCGCCGTCGATCCCAGGAGCCCATCGCTACTATGACTGCGGTCCGCCGTGTCGACTACGTCCGCCGCGTGACCCGCTACTGCATCAACTTCGTCCACGACAACTACCAATAAAGCTAAGTTTCCCTCTACTTAGAGCTGATTTCTTTTTTAACTCGCACTCGATACACTCGGGGGTTGCGCTCTCTTCGAGTAACCTAATGTGCCATCGGCTCCATGCACTCGAGCACCTCGAACGCGACAGCCCGAGTAGCTGATTCTGCCTGATCGTCGAATCCTTAAACTCCGAGTGCCTCGGCAAGGTACTGAGACTAAGGGTAATCAGGCTAACGAAAAGGCTAGCATACAGTGCAAAAGAGTCGACTCGATCAGCACCAGAATCTTGCTAAACAAGTCGAAAGGCAAATATTCTTTACAAGATACAAGTACTTCACAATTCGTCATATTTTTCTGCAGCTTACAAGGATGTCAAATGCACCGAGCTATTCTATTGGGTCCTCCAACGGAGTTGACCAGCGCCAGTCACGTCAACAGACGCCAAGACCTGAGTCGAAGCATTCCTCGGATGACCACATCAATCATCGACAACAGCGGCGCTGGCCGCGCACCCGACAGACGAAACGGCGTCGACTTCACCCGCAACGTCGACTCTTTCCGGCTAAAATGTCGCATCACTCCGCTACGTTGACTCCTGGCTCCTTATGCGTGAGACGCTGACTCGATGCACTTTTGGGTCAGTGGTTTCTCCTCGCATGAGTCTCCACTCGAGTCTGCGACTCGACTAGACACTCGGGGGCTACTCCTATCAGGAGCGCTGGTCGCGCACCCGATGTACTTCCGGGTCAGCGGCACGCCCACGAGATTGCGACTACAACTCCATGATACAAGACTCGAGTCTCTGCCCGATTCTACGACTCAGCCAGACACTCGGGGGCTACTCCAAACTAGAGCGTTGGTCGCACACATAGAAGATCTTCGAGTGGCATGCTTCGATTCCTCACTCGAATCAACGATTCGACTAAGGACTCGGGGGTTACTCCCATAGGGAGCGCTGGTCGCGCACCCGAGGCATGATTAAGGTAGCACATCAATGTTGATTCTTCGAGTCCTACGTCGAGTCTGCGACTCCACTACAGACTCGGGGGCTACTTCCATAGGGAAGATGGATTCAAGCATCCGAAAAATTTGTGTCCTATGGACCTAAAGTCAACAACGGCTGAATTAAAGTCTCTGCTCGAGTCTACGACTCGAACAGACACTCGGGGGCTACTCCCATAGGGAGCGCTGGCCGCGCACCTTATAGTCCATTGTGTTGACTGCATCCACGATGTCGACACCTTTATAACAACCGAACAAATTCAGCTGACCCGATGAACTTCCGGATGAAGTGCT
Organism: Avena insularis; assembly: GCA_023614405.1. NCBI lineage: Eukaryota > Viridiplantae > Streptophyta > Magnoliopsida > Poales > Poaceae > Avena > Avena insularis. The sequence continues at coordinate 214,366,160 of CM042685.1, read as the reverse complement.
TCGCACTCGACACAACTTTCGACTCCAACATCCAAATTCAAGGTTCAAGACAACTAAGTCTCCACCCGAATCTACGTTTCGGCTGGACACTCGGGGGCTACTGACATGGATATGCCCTACGGGTACCCGATGTTAGCCTACCTGGTCCAGCCCGACGAAAGGCCCACTCGAAGACCTGCCAGGGTCCATGACGCCTATGATGGTTCAGCTGCTATGAAGCCCATATGGACACGGTCTCCCAAGCGCACAAGACAAGGAAGCTGAAGACTAGAGTTTGAATACAACATGTAACCAAATCGTATTGGCACCCGAGACCTAGCCTCCCCATATATAAAGGCTAGGAGGGTCCAACGAGGAGGGCACGACCTACAGACGCCATAACCCCCAATAGATAGATCTACGATCTCCACCTCCACAATAGATCTACAGATCTAGGCTCTCTCGACTCATACTTTCGCACACGCCTCCACGCCAGATCGAATCTGTGCACCCTGTAACCTTCGGTTCCGCCGTAATCAAGAGCAGACAAACAGGAGTAGGGTTTTCCCTCCGGGGGCCTTAACCTGGGTAAATCTCGTGTCCCCTAGTTGCTTGTCTGTTAACCGTGCCACGATCTCTAGCATCCCCATCTTCTCCAAAACCCAAGTCCATAACAATGGGCATTGATGAGATTAAACCTCGTCAACGGAATCATACCAATCAGGAGTGGTACAATTTCTCGTTGACCTGCAAGGCTCTGTAGCAACTTCAACCGAAGTTTCATGATCATCATCATTAGCTTCCTCTCTTATTGGTGTAGGCGTCACAGGAACTACTTCCGGTGATGCGCTATTCGCAAGTTCGAGAGAAGGTTCAACAACCTCTTCAAGTTCTACTTTCCTTCCAGTCACTTCTTTCGAGAGAAATTCTTTCTCTAGAAATGATCCATTCTTGGCAACGAAGTTTTTGCCCTCGGATCTATGATAAAAGGTATACCCAATAGTTTCCTTCGGGTATCCTATGAAGACGCATTTTTCCTCTTTGGGTTCAAGATTGTCCGGCTGTAACTTCTTTACATAGGCTTCGCAACCCCAAACTTTAAGGAACGACAATTTAGGTTTCTTACCAAACCATAATTCATACAGTGTCGTTTTGACAGATTTAGATGGTGCCCTATTTAAAGTGAATGTGGCTGTTTCTAATGCATAACCCCAAAACGATAGCGGTAAATCTGTAAGTGACATCATAGAACGAACCATATCTAAGGGAGTTCGATTACGACATTCGGACACGCCATTACACTGTGGTGTTCCCCGCGGTGTCAATTGTGAAAGTATTCCGCATTTCTTCAAATGCTCGCCAAACTCGTAATTTAGATATTCACCTCCACGATCAGAACGTAGAAATTTAATCTTCTTATTAAGTTGATTCTCTACCTCACTTTGAAATTCCTTAAACTTCTCGAAAGTTTCGGACTTATGTTTCATGAAATAGATATACCCATATCTACTCAAGTCATCCGTGAAGGTAAGAACATAACGATAACCACCGCGTGATGCTACACTCATTGGACCACACACATCGGTATGTATGATTTCCAACAAGTTCGTAGCTCGCTCCATCATACTAGAAAATGGAGTCTTAGTCATTTTACCCATCAGACATGCTTCGCATCTTTCAAGTGATTCGAAATCAAGTGATTCAAGAAGTCCATCGGACTGGATTTTCTTCATACGCTTCACTCCGATATGACCAAGACGACAGTGCCACATATAGGTCGAGTTACCGCTCAATTTCAAACGTTTAGCCTCAATGTTATTTATGTGTGTATTACTACAACCGAGATTCAATAAGAATAGACCATCTATCAAAGGTGCATGCGCATAAAACATATTACTCATATAAATCGAACAACCATTATTCTCGGACTTAAACAAGTAACCGTCTCGCAATAAACAAGATCCAGATATAATCTTCATGCTTAACGCAGGCACCAAATAACAATTATTTAAGTATAAAACTAATCCCGATGGTAGATGAATAGGTATTGTGCCGACCGCGATCACATCAACCTTTGATCCATTTCCAATGCGCATCGTCACCTTGTTCTTCGCTAGCTTCCGTTTATTCTGAAGCACCTGTTTCAAGTTACAAATATGAGCAACCGAACCAGTATCAAATACCCAGGCACTACTACGAGTACTAGTGAGATACACATCAATAACATGTATATCAGATATACCTTTCTTCTTGATGTTTCCGTTCTTCAAATCCGCCAAGTACTTAGGGCAATTCCGCTTCCAGTGACCTTCTCCCTTGCAGTAAAAGCACTCGGTATCAGGATTAGGCCCAGCCCTGGTCTTCTTCGCCGGCACGGTAACTTTCTTACCGCCCTTCTTGAAGTTTCCCTTTTTCTTAGACTTGCCTTGCTTCTTGAATTTGGTGGTATTATTGAACAACAACACTTGGTGCTCTTTCTTGATATCCACTTCTGCAGACTTTAACATGGAGAAGAGTTCAGTCAACGACTTGTTCATGTTTTGCATATTATAGTTCATCACAAAGTCTTGTAACTTGGTGGTAGTGATTGGAGGACACGGTGAATCCCCAAAGCATTAGGAATCACTATACCCAAGCTTTCAAGCTTGCTTGCGTGCCTAGACATCTTAAGCATGTGCTCACTGACGGAGCTGCCCTCTTCCATCTTGCAGTTAAAGAACTTTTCAGAAGCCTCATAACTCTCAACTGTCGCGTGAGCCTCAAATATCATTTTGAGTTCACGGACAATATCATGTGGGTCATGGTTGTCAAACCTTTTCTGAAGCTCCGATTCCAAACCATACAAGATAGCACACTGAACTGTGGAGTACTGATTCTTCCGAGCAAGGAGAACATTCTTTACCTCATCGGTAGCATCAGCTGCAGGTGGGTCACCCAGCAGTGCATCCAGCACATAGGTCAAATTACCAGCATTGAGGACAATCCTCAAATTGCGGAACCAATCCGCGAAGTTGCTTTCATTGTTTCTCAACTTTTCTTTCTCTAGGAACGCATTAAAATTGATGGTAGGGGACGCCATTGATCTACAACATATTTGCAATAGTTTTAGACTAAGTTTATGACAAATTGAGTTCTAATTAATAGTTAAATTAATCTAGGTGAACTCCCACTCAAAACAATATCCCTCGCATTGTTTTAGTGATCACACGAACCAAATCCACCACATCAAAACCGATCATCAGGAGAATAGATGTAGCTTCAATGGCGAACATTCAACATGTTCATCATATCTACTATATGACTCATGCTTTACCTTTCGGTGATCCGTGTTCCGAGACCATGTCTGTACATGCTTGGCTCATTAAGATTAAACCTTAGCTTCCGTATGATAAAATCTGGCTTGCTCACGTTGTATACACTCGCAGAATCTAACACACCCGATCATCACATGGTGCTTCGAAACAACGAGTTTTAGCAACGGTGCTTACTAAGGATGAACACTTTATAACTTGAAATTTTTGTGCTAGAGGGATCATCTTATAATGCAGCCATCGCTAACTAAGCAATACAAGATGCATAAAAGGATTAACATCACATGCAATTCATAATATGTGATATGATATGGACTTTATTCTTGTTCTTCCAATCTCCATCTTCAAGCACGAACATGATCTCCATCATCACCGGCATGGCGTCAAGGTCAATGGCGCCGCTTCATGGTTGTCGTCCACCATCATCAACTATTACAACTACTTTGAATAGACACGCAGGTCTTAACGGAATTAAAAGACAACCATATGGCTCATGCCGGTTGCCGACTTACAATAATGAACATTGCATACATCAAATATAATCATAGTCATGGCCATATCACATCACAACACACCCCTGCAAAACAAAGTTAGACGCCTCTAATTTTCTTTGCATATTTTACGTGGTTTGGGGCTTTCAATAAGTGTCGCTCTAACTTACGAACAAGAACCACAACGTTGATGTTTGAACTATCAAGTGCCTGTTGTAAATTGGATCTATACTATGATGGGAGAGACAGGCACCCGCAAAGCCACTTATGCAATACAAGTTGCATGTTGAGCATGGAGCAAGTCTCATGAACGATGTCATGTAAGGTTAGCCCGGGCCGCTTCATCCCATCATACCGCAAGATGAAAAGTACACAAGAAGCAATTGATAATAAAACCACCACCTCCCACAATGACCATTGTGTTCTACTCGTGCAACAGATCTACATATAGACACGGCTCTGATACCACTGTAGGGGTTTGTAGCATGGAAAACAAAAAATTTCTACCGCATGCAAACAAACAAGCCAAGATCTATATACTAGATTGAAACAACGAGTTGATAGAGGAACTCATCCTCAAAGATTCCAAAGCGGTTAACGAGAGCAGATTCTCATGGGTGATGTAGTCGACCTCTTGCCGATCTCAAGATCGAGTAGACGATCCTTCCCAAGGCCTGCGTTAAAGCGCTCCAGATCGGTCACATCGCTCGGTACTCGATGAAGACTTTCCTCTCCCTTGTTCCAGCAGGCAGTGGAGGTTGTAGCACTCTCCTCGCGATTCCGGCAGCACGACGACGTGGTACCGGAAGTAGAGGGGAGATCTCGCAGGGCTTCGCCTTAAGCCGGAGCGAGTATGGTGGACTATGAGAGAGGCCTTGAAGATCTAGGGTTTAGAAGGCACCAAGGGGAGAGGCTAGAAGGCAGCTAGGGTTTGGGATCACCCCAACTCGGCGAGTTGGTGGTGCCCTAAGCGTAGCGAGGGGTGGTGGCACCGCCAGCTAGGGTTTTGGTGGTGTTGGGTGTAGGGAAGAGGGGCAGCCCCTGCCCCTTCTTTTATAGGTGGGAGGGCGCCGGTTGGAAGGAGGGAGTCCTTCCCCAACTCGGCCTCCTTGGCCGGCGGGTGGAGGGAGGAGGACTTCCTCCCCAAGTAGGTTTCCTACTCTCCCTCCACCAAGCAAAACTGTTGTTTGACTTTTCAAATTGGCGTTTGACTTTTCAAACTAGGATTTGATTTCTCCCTTTATTTTGCCCAGCCATGATACCTAGTACATGATGCAACCATTCCATATTGTTATGACACATTCATGTACCCTTCCCCTCCGGAGTGCCGGACCTTCCGGACCCTTCTAGAACATTCCCGGTGAAAACACCGTAATCATTCCCCGACTCCGAAACAGGACTTTCCTTATATGAATCTTATTCTCTGGACCATTCCGGATCTCCTCATGATATCCCGGATCCCATACGAGACTCCGAACAACATTCGGTCTCTTACTCATCATTCCATAACTATTCAACAACATCGAATCCTTAAGTGTGTCTCCCTACGGTTCGTGAATTATGCGGACATGATCGAGACACTTCTCTGATCAATAACCAATAAAGGAATCTGGAAATTCATATGGCTCCCACATATTTCTACGATTACTTTGTGATCGAATGAACCACTTACATACGATACCAATTTCCCTTTGTCTCACGATAGTTTACTTATCCGAGGTTTTGATCGTCAGTATCTCTGCATACCTAGTTCAACCTCGTTACTGATAAGTACTCTTTTCTCGTTCCCGTGGTATGTGATCCCTTGTGAACCAGTCACATGCTTGCAAGCTAATTGGATGATATTCCACTGAGAGGGCCCAGAGTATATCTATCCATCATATGGATGGACAAATCCCACTCTTGATTCATGTGTCTCAACCCATACTTTCCGAACACTCAATGCCACCTTTATAACCACCCAGTTACGGTGCGGTGTTTGATGTCATCAAAGCATCCTTCCGGTGATGGTGGTAATAATGATCTCATGGTCGAAGGAATTAGGTTACTATGTATCAGAAAGCTTATAGCAATTGAACTATTAAAATGACTTGATCTTTATGCTACGCTTATCTATAGGAGTATGTCCATCATACCATTCTACTAATGATATGATCTTGTTGTTAATAACATCTCAATGTTCATGAAAGGGAAACCACAATCATCTATTAACCAACAAGCTAGTATTATGAAGAGGCTTTACTAGGGACTTCAATTTAGTTTACAAATCACACAAGTATTAAAGTTTCCTGGTTAATACTGTTATAGCATGAATGTAAACATTTATCATAAACACAAAGATATAATAACTATATTTATTATTGCCTCTAGGGCATACCTCCAACACATGGTTGGATCAAAGGTGTTATTTATAAAACTGCCATTATGTTTTAAAAGATTAAAGATTTAGAGACTACCACTTTTACACTGAAAAGAGCTCCATCTTGATCTGTTGAAATGACACCATGTAAGTTATGGTTTGGGGTAAAACCCAAGTTGTCCTTTCTTAAATTTTGGTATGCTAAGCATAAGTAAGATGTTTACAACCAAAGTCGGATGAGCATGTCTTTGTAGGTTATTTCGAATAACCATTGGGTATTCCTTCATAGCACCGAGGACAAAAGGGTTTGTCGCTTAAAATGTGAAGTTTCTTGAAAAAGGATTTTTTCACAAAAGTTAAGTGGGAGGACAATAGAACTTTGATAAGGTTAACGAACCTTAGATATATGTGCTGAGTTGCGCAGCACCGGAAAATGTTCTGGAGGCAGCCACAATGCTCATGGCTCACGTGCCTCAAAGGTTATGGTCACAGAGGTCTAAGTTCCTATTGAACCAAGTAGGTCGGATAAACAATCAAATGATAAGATTTGAGAGTAAATCATTGTTGTTTGACAATGATGAACCGACTACATGCAAAGAAGCGATGATGGGCCCTGACTCCATCAAATGTCTTGAAGCCATAAAATCCGTGATAGTTCTATACACGAGAAATTAAGTTTTTTGAACTTGGAAGACCCTCCGAAAAGGTGTAAAAACCTATCGGTCGTATTTGAATCTATAAAGAAACAAACATGGATGTTTCACATCTATGAAATAGTCGACATGTCGTAAAGTATTTTACGACAATGTTCAAGGAGTTGACTATGACAAGATTTGATCTTTCATAGCGATATTTAGTCTGGACGGATTAATATAGCAACCACTACATATAATTTTGGTATATGGTAGCTGAATAAACAAAACAAGTTCTTCTAATAGAATGGTTACCTAGGACGTGTACAAGACACAGTCCAAAGGGTTTTGTTAAATTCAATGGATGCTAAAAGGGCATGCAAACTTCGATGGTTGAAGTAAGCATCGCGGAGTTGGAATCTTCACCGTGATGAAACTGTTAAAGGAGTTTTCATCAGGAGACAATGAAGATGCTTGCATTTGCAAGAAATTAAGTGGGAGCGCTGAGACATATTTGTAATACATTATGTGGAGGACATCTTGTTTATTGGAAATGGTGTATCTTTTATTGACAAAGGTTAAGAATTTCATTTTGATAAAAGACTTAGGCAAAACCCGAATATTTAGCATGAATGTCTACATGGATAGACTGTGAAACTAATATGGTTATGCCAAACATACATATATGGGATATTGAAGGAATTCAATATGGAAACAACGAGAAAACGTTCTTGTCGCATGGAAAAGAATTGAATCAAGATTCAAGTGTATCGACACTTGATAAGTGAAACAAGATTCAAGTGCTTTGACACTTGATGAGTGAAATCACAAGAATGTTTTTGATCAATCATACCATGATATGTACACATTAAGATATGTCATATGCTCTAAACGTTATGAGCATATACCAGAATGAATCATAAAATGATCATTAGACGATAGTAAGGATATTCTTATAATCTGTTGAAAGAATTAAGAATATATTATATTTGTATAAGAGACAAATAGTTCATTGAAAAATGATACTAGTTTTGTCACAAGATACAAATTAAGTTTATCTCAATTTAAACTATGGGTGACACAATATAATGGAAAGGAGATTCCATGATGGATTTGGATGAATTCCAAAGTTAAGACATTGTGACGGATACTACGACAAAAGGCTAAGTATATGACTGCTATAGTAGCAGCAAAGGAGGGAATTTGTGTCAAGTAGTTTGTTATCAAACTAAGGTGTGGTTCGCAACGGGCTAACACTAGAGATATATTGTATGACAATAGTATCGACATGATTTAACCTCAAGGAACTAAAGGTCTCACCAAAAGACCAAATTTATACAATGCCATATCATTAGAAAAATGAGTGATGCGTGGAGACGCAAAGACATGCAAATACACACAGATCTAAAAGCATCAGATCCGTAGATTATGTTAACCACTGGCAATCGCGTACATGGAACACCAGAAAGCCATAGGTGTTCAATACGCAAAGTTTCTAAACTAGATTATTGTCTAGTGCAAGTGGGTCACTAAAGGGAATATGCCCAAGAGGCAATAATAAAGTGGTTATTATCGCATTCCTTATTTATGATAAATGTTTATTTTGCATGCTATAATTGTATTAATACGGAAACGTTAATATGTGTGTGTTTAATAAACAAAAAGGAAGTTCCTAGTTATGCCTCTCTTATAAACTAGCTCGTTGATTAACAAGATGATCAAAGGTTTCTTGATCATGGACATTGGATGTTGTTAATAACGAGGTCACAATATTATTGGAATGGTGTGATGAACATTCATCCGAAGTATAGCATTACTATCAAGGTCATTGTGTTTATATTGCTATAACATCATATGAAGTAATCTTAGTCCTTAGACCATGAGATCATGTCAATCACTAACACCGAAAGAGTATCTTGATAACATCAAACGTCACACCGTAACAGGGTGATCTTAAAGATGGGTTCAGTGCTACGAAGGTGTTACGTTGAGGCTCATGGATCAAGAGTGGAATTTTTCCATCCCGATGACGGATAGATATACTCTGGGACCTCTCGGTGATATCACATTAGTCAACTTGCAAGCAAGTGATTTGATCACTAGAATGTTATATCACGGGAACAAGAAAAGAGTACATGTCGGTAATGAGATCAAACTAGGTATGGAGATACCGATAATTGAATCTCAGACATGTAATATATCGCGAGACAAAGGGATTGAGGTACATTTGTATAAGGTTCACACGATCACAGAAGTCATCGTTGAATGTGTGGGAGTCAGTACGGATCTCTAGGTCCTGCTGCTGATTATTGATCGGAGAGGGGTCTCGATCATGTCTACATTATTCGATAATCGTAGGGTGACACACTTAAGGGATACCGACACCATTCAGAGCAAATGATATGCCAGAGAAAGAAAAAGAAAGCGTAGGAATTTATTTCACTAGACACCGGAACCGTTTCAGTTGAAATTGCTGAAACTGGTTCTGCATGTGAAATTGAAATGTTATAAGGGGTTTTATGTGAATTTTTGTTAATTAGAGTAATTAACAAAATTCTGAATAAAATAAATAAAAGAGTTTTATTTAAATGAGAGCTTGCATTAAATTTGGTGGAAATTTAATGCATGTGAGTGGATTTTTGAGTGGAGGCATGTTTATGTGAGTGGAGGCTTTTCATTTTGAGTGGGAGCTCCACCCACATGAATGTGAAAGAGGTGGGAGCAGCCACCACGGGCTGGGCTCCATGCCCCTTGGGTGGCCCCCTCCCCCTATAAAAGTCCTCCCTCTCCTCCTCTCAAAGCACACCTCCTCGCGAAGGATCTCTCTTCCCCCTTTAGAATTCCCCATGGTCTCGGATCAACGAGATACATGTTACCGATGATTTTTTCTGGAAGGATTTTTTGCGTCCGCTGCTTCGCTGGAGCGAGGGCGTGGAGGTTGTCGGGGTACCCCGGATGTGTGTGCGACCACGGATGCACCACTGCTTTGCGGTGCTGGACTTGATGGTGCTGGACCGGCTGGACCAGATGGACTTAATCACGATCTTGAGATCGGCAAGCGTTCGACTACATCATCCACGAGTACAACCTCGCTAACCCTATTCTGTCTTCGAGGGTATGTATTCTATGGATGTATATCCACCCGTTGCTTGTATCTAGTAGATAGATCTTGGTACTTAGTTCCTATTGTAGGATTTTTTTTATTTTCTAGGTTGCGAACCCTTCAGTTTACATCTAAATGATCACAAATGGTCGATAAAAATATCAACCAACAAAATATGAAAAAGAGCCTCAACAATCTAAGCATCTCGGATCCTATTAATAGGCCATCAAGTAACCCGGCAGTAGATATCATGAGTAACCATCAGAGGTTGCCACCAGTAACCATGCACTCTCATTGATCCTTTGAGAGTAGGAAACTCGATAGCTGAATCTAGTGTACAACCATACGTATAACCTGCAAAAAATAGTTGAATTCTTCCAATGAAGCATAATGGTGTTCCCGCAGTTCCATATAACCCAACATAAGTCAGAATAACCTACGCATATTCTAGGCTTAGTTTTCCTATACATACCATTAAGCTAATTTAACAACATATGTTTGTGATGATTAGTGGTGAAATATTAAAATAGAGTGAACAATTCGCCATATTACGCGAGCAAAAGGACACATGTGAGAAAAAGAAGTTCCATTGTTTCCTATGAATCACAAAGGCAACATTTTGTACTCCCATCCTAATATTGTTTAGATAAATTTTATCTTGTTAACAACCACTTTCTTGTATAGGAACAACATACAAACTTTAATCTTAAGTGGGATATTTTGTTTCCAATGATGCTTTGAAAGAAACCGTGTGTGACCATTCATTAATTCTGCATACTCTCCTGAAGTTGTTAAATTCCATATGAACCTATCTAGCGTATTCATTAAGGTTACCCTCACCAAGAGTTGGCATAGTTACAACTGTGAGTTCCACTTACTATCAGTTAGTTGCCTCGTAAAACCAATGTTTAGGGGAATCAAGAACAAAAATTAGCAACAAAAAGTGAGCTAGGCTTACTTGGTAAGGAAATATATAGCCTAGCCACCCAGTTTCAAGTCCTCAACAAACAAAAATTTAAGTTCTTACTATTTAAAAAGGCAAACTCACTATAGGGGCTTCTCCTTCCGCATTCCTTTCAAATAAAAACATTAGCAACAAAACACATTTTTTCTTTCCATAATGTTATATGGAGATGGATATTGTTTGGCTAAACCTCTAATACCTAACCAAGTATACTCCTAAAATTTAACTAGTGTACCCTCATCAGCATTGAAACTGTCCTCAGCTAATGAACTCATCTTTAACTCTAATGAGGTCCATCCGAAAAGGTGAATCTGTAGCCTTTCGTTGTACTTCGGCGAATGTTTTTTGAAATAGGTATTTGTTATCCAGCAGATCCTGCCACACACTCTTTTTATTAAGCAACTTAAACAACCATTTGTTGAATAAATATTTTTTCTTAATGCCGAGAACTTCAATACCTAGTCCTCCCCGATCTTCTGGTCTACATATTATGTTCCATTTAGTGATCCGATATTCACGCTTTTTATCTTCATTTTGCAAGTAAAATATCGATCTATAAATTCAATATGATTCCTTATCCCTAGGGTATTTTTAAGGAGAACATAAACATCCGTAAACTCATCAAAACTGAATTAATTAGAATAAGGCAATCTAAGCTTCCCTTCAAAGCAGCTTTCTACTAGATACCATTCTGAAATATTAAGTTTTCTCTAGTGAATCAGTACACCCAAGTACCTAAAAGTAAGAGACCCGGACTCGTAACAAAATAGTTGTTTATAATGTTCTTCTTCCTCTTTACCCTTTCCAAAATAGAAAATCTCACTCTGGTGGAAATTAATTAATATTTAGACCATATAATTGTGCAAATATGCACAATATTGGATTCATATTGACCGTTTTTCTAACGGTGTACCATGAAAAGAATTTTATCATCCATGTACTACAAAACTGGGACACAACCCTCAATGATATGAAGGATAAGTCGACCAACAACGCCATCAAAACTCATCTGAACCATCGAAACTCACCCTCTATACATAGAATCTATTGAGAATTTACCACTCTCATGTAAGTTCCATCGAAACTCAACTGAACCATCTAATAGCTGCATTGTGGTTAAATGGTGTAATAGAGCATTCCATAATGCAAGGGTAGGTCTAATGAGCTCTCTCCTAAATGGCACAATTGGAGGAGAATATTTCAGCACAGAGGTAATGGTGTCCCCTTTCTAACAAACGATATTGTATAAAGCTAGGTCTTCCCGAAGAGTAGTATTTCCAAGCCACTTATCCTTCCAGAAACGAATCTCCAATCCATCCTTAATGGAAAAGGTGCCAAAGCAGAAGAAGTGCTTCTTCATAGCCATTAGCCTATCCCAGAAGTGCGAGTATTCTGGCTTCCAGAGCACTTGAGAAAACACCTTTGAGTTAACATATTTTCTCCTTAGGAGGGTTTGCCATACACCATTATTTGTAAGTAGCTTGAAAAGCCATTTATCGAGTAGAGCGGTATTCTTGATGCCAAGGTCATGAATTCCTATTCCTCCTAGTCTTGCAAACCAATCTCTATTTATCCAGTCGATACTTCTTGTTCTTGCTATCTCCTTGCCAAAAGAATCTATATTAGAAATAATCCAATCTATGTAAGACTCTTTTAGGAAGTTGTAAGAAAGAGATCATATATACTACTATATTACTCAATACTGAATTTATGAGAACTAGTCTCCCACATAGACATAGCAATTTTCCTTTCCAACTACTAAGTCTTTTTTAGTCTTTCCTCAATGTGTTTCCACTCAGCATTTATTAGTATCTGATAATGAATCTGGATTCCCAAATAATTGATTTGAAATCGTCCTTTCCTGCATCCAGAAAGATCAGCATACTTATGGGCCTCATCTTGAGCCTCACCAACACAATACAATTTATTTTTATGGAAATTAATCTTGAGTATAGAGAGTTGCTCGAAAGCTGGTGATATTATGATACTAATTTTAGATTCTTAGATTTTTATAAGTCATGTTCCACAAACATAATTGTATGGTCGGCATATTGAAGTATATGGAGTCCTCTTTCACAAGGTGAGGAACTACACCTTCAATTTGGCCATTAGGTTTTGCTCACGCGGTCAAGAAAACCAACATATCTGCCTTAATATTAAATAGACCACAATGGGTCATCTTGTCTCAATCATTTTCTTGTTTAGAAATATCTGCCAACATCATCATTAACTTTGATAGCGACACTACCCCGTTCACAAAACTATGAATTAGAGTATGTCAATCCTCAGAAAAACCTTTCATTCTAAGATTTTGTTGAAAAAAGACCACTTGACTTTATCATATGTTTTTTCAAAGTCAATTTTAAACAATGCCCCGTTCAACCTTTTCCTATGTAGGTCGTGCATAGTTTTATGAAGGATTGCTATCCCGACTAGAATGTTTCTTTCTTACGTGAAAGCAGTCGAACTACATGGTGAACCGCCGAGTTTAGTCTGGTCGTAGCGATCTTAGTAAAAAAACTTAAAACTAACGTTAAGAAGAGAAATAGATCTATAATTCTCTATCATCTCGGCCTCCTAACATTAGGTAATAAGATTATCTTGCTGAATCAATATTGTGAAAAAACAAATATTTTTTAGTAGGTAACATTTCTGTTGTGCTTTTATATGTAGATATAGCACCCAAGCGCCATGAGAATAAGGGTGGGGGATGCGAGTCATGAGAATAAGGGTGGGGGATGTGAGTCATGAGAATAAGGGTGGAGGTCCTAGGGTTCCTTCGGTGCGAAGACGGAGATCTGCTTGCTGTCTGTGCTTAATGATCTGGTCTGGAGCGGTGAGTTTCAGAAGGCTTTGTCGGTGAACTCCCATGGGTGACTATGCCTGGAGATTGCTGGATCGGATTAAATTCGGTCGGGCGTACCCATGTTTTTCTGGCCGTTTGGTTTCAGTGGGAGCGTTGCGAAGCTTTGGTGTCTATTACCATCATATGTCATGTCTACGACGATCCATGGTGAAGTCAGATGCAAAGAATGTCAGGAAAGATGGAACATCAGGAAAGTGATGGTGATTTGAGTTTTTGTGGCCACAAGGAACTGGCTGCGTGATCCGTGACTCGCAGCAGCGACTGTATGTGGGGGCAACAACACATGAGGAGTTCTCAGTCTTACCTTGCAGGGTGAAAATCCAAGGTCTGGCCTTAATTGGTTGTGCCTGGCAATGACCTTGTTGATGGCATTATTTTGCGAGTGAGGACTTTCTCCTGGGTGAACAGCTATGATGTTTGATCGGCGACGATGTCGCTTGTGCATTGTTTCCTTCTTGAAGGTGTCGTTATTGGAGTGGTTGGACTTTTGGTGTTGTTATGGTGGGGTTAATGTCGTTGCTTCGAGACATCGTTCTCTGTAGCGGGACCTTTTTTTAATTCTTTTTTTTCTGGATTATGTGTATCCGTAAGGTCGCTAGAGTATGTTTTTTTTTGGCGAAGATAGAGTATGCGTTGTTGCATATTATTCTCTTGATATTAATTATATACACATTTCAAAAAAAATAGCACCCAAGCGCCGTAGTAATAAGGAAAGGAGACACGCGATACTACTCTGTGGAAAAGCTGGACAAGTGAGTGCTCGTGTTCGCGTACATGTCCTATGTATTTTACCACTCCAATCCTTAATTTACCGCGCGCAAGGAACAGATCGTTGATGACCCGACGTCCGCAGTGTAACGGTGAGAGGCGCGCGTAGACGGGGGAGGAACAGGAACACATTGCGAAGCAGCCGAGCACAGTAGAGAGCACGCAGTACCAGTGAGCCATGACTGGCTGGTTGGTGGCGCCGTTGATGGCGGAGTAGTAGAGAGACTGGACTACGTACGTACCGGAAGCATCAATCGCGTCGGCATCGTCTTGCCTGCGTCGCATTCAAACCACACTACAGGCGCCAGAGGCAGCTATAGCGAGCGTCCCCGTGAGTTATGGGAATTTATGGCTCTCTGCAGCAGCGCTCAGCTTGAGGAAAAAGGAGCTTTTCCGGGCGCACAGATCTCGACGCGCGCGTACGGGCGTGAAAAGTCACCAGGGCTAGATGCTGGATCGGAGTAGTAGAGTAGCCTCCTGGCTCCTCCTCCTCCTCGGTTTTAAAACCCCCCCGTCGTTTCCGTGCGGGCAACACCGCATGGTAGTAGGAGCCGAATCATTTCGCAATCGATTGCGGTACTGGACCTGCGCCCTGGCCGCCTTGTCGGTCGTCTCTCTCACACCCTTCCACTTGGCCTCCACCCACTGGCGCAAGAGTCGTCGAGAGGCCACAACAACCAACCTCTCGCAAAGAGTTCGTCTCTCCTTCTCTTTCTTCATTTTTTTTTGTGGGGAGAAAATAGAGTGCAAGTGCATTTTATTATCTGGGTCAGAAAATAAACGTAGAAAATTCAAGACACCGTGTATATAGAAATAGAGTGCAAGTGCATTTTATTAAATTGATGCACGAACCAAAAATCCAAACCGGTGGAAAGAGCTAGTCTATATTTAAATTCTTAACACACTTCCCCTCACATCTAGGCAATTTTAGCTTAGCGTGCGTTAGGTGCAGGCCGCAAAATTTTTAATTTTTTTTGCATGAGTAGGTTTTTGAACTTAAGACCGCTTGACTCTGATACCATATTGAATTGTGGCCCTAGCAAATTGTTTCAAAAGTACGAACTGATAAAAAGAGCTAGGCTATTTGATTTCTCAGTGAGAAAAAAAGGTTCGACGTCACGTTGAAAATCACATTGATTGGAACATAAAAATGGATTCTGAAACTGACAAGACATCTCTTATGAAAATCCACAATAGAAAGAACCAATGATACAAGATAACTCTTACTATGAAAATAAGGACTTGCATTTTCCACCTTACAAGATCTTTGACATATTATAAGTTGAAGTTGCATGTAGGCACAAAATTACAAACACACAAAATGTTACTATTGATAAAGATAGGAAACTACACTTACTATTGACTTGATATTGCAATTTTAGAAAAGGCAGATACAAATCATTACAACATTGAATACACTATTTTTTTCATCATATATATGTAGTACCCCGTGCATTTTCTTCGTTGAACGTGTTTTGATTAGTTAAGATAAAGCCTTCGTCCAACGATAGCATGCTTATATGCTTTTTATGCAATGAAAAATACAATCGTACACAACTAATTTTGAATATGAAGCTAATGATTGATGTCGGCTCTATGTTATGTACGCCTGCATAGTGATTGTACGTTAGTGACTTTGCCTTAAGGACTCTTTGGTTCAAAGAATTTTCATAGGAGTTTAGAATGTTATATTCCTTCAAGATATTTTAGCAGAGCTAGTTTGCATCCAATTCAAAAATTTCCATCGAGTCCAACCTCATGGATTTTCAGTTTCCATGACATCTATGGCATACACCTAAACCTAATCTTGTAGAAAAAAGTATTCATTTTTTCATGCGATGCAATAAAAACAATCTATTATGGATTCAAATGTTCTCAAGCTTTGTAGTATTCAAAATGACAAGATGTTTTAATTGCTACAAGCTTTTAAGGCCTTTCACAATGGAAGTCTCTTAGCGCTCTATCCTAGTAGATAAAATGCTTATGTGGAACCATATTTAATAATGAAAGAGAAGGGTGTTGTATCTTACTAAGATATAACACTTGCACGCTATCATAGGCAAAAAAACTTGGCTAGTCCAATCACACACATACATGAGCACAAAATCATTAAATACAACATCTCTAAAAACACCATCTAAGATACACCCTATTATTATAGTTGTTTCTTAAGTTTTAATAGTTCCCATGAAACGTGCTAAGATACACGTCATTGGAAAAGGCCTAAAGTTGCACTCATCCTTCTCGGAAGCCAGATTATTTTGTAAGATTTTGAAATGGAGATGGAATATCTGTTTATAAGAATTTGGTTTTCAACATACACTATAGTTTGTATCGTGTTGATCCCTATCTATAAGACCTTGTTTGGTACCAGAGTATTTATGGGGATTAGAGGGGATAATCCCCACCAAACCCAAAATCCCCACTTACTTCAAATAGTATGTTTGGTTTTAGAGTATTGAACTGATTCAATCATCACTAATCTTCACTTTTCCCAAGTTTTAGTGTATTTTTTCTTCTACCCAATACACTACCCCTACCCAGTGGATTGGTGGGGATTGGGGTTTTGCGGGGATTAGAGGCGTTTGGGTATAGATAGGGGTTTCACCTAATCCACTTGGAGATTATCTCTTCTAATCCCCACTAAAACACTGCTAGTACTAAACGAGGCCTGAATATTTTTTATCTGACACTCTTTCTACAAAGTACTAACTAATATGTACTGTACATATGATCAAAGTAAGCTACTAGTAGAAAATGTAACTTCACATGGGATGACGATGGGAGCGAACAAACAAGTGCTACCGATCGACGAGCATGAACAAGGGTGTCCGTCGTCCATGCCGACCGGCCGGGCCCCGGCCCCCGGCCCCCGGGTGCCCTCTTCAAGGAATGGCCCGAAAATCGAGGTCAATTAGGACACAGCGCAGTGTTGAATTCGTGCCTTCATGGCTATGGCTAGCTGCTCCTCCCCGCGTTGGCGCGGAGCCGGGGGTCATGAATGCTGTCTACATGTGCACGGTGACTCCTCTTTTTCCTCGCACCAAGTCGTAGCTAGCTGCAACACTCTACGAGCAAGCATTCCTTCTCCCCGTGCTCTCACTCACTCGCACACGACACATCTACTCCTCGTAGCTTCTGCAGCTCCCGTGGAATACCAGTCGTGGTAGCCGCAGTTTTACCAGTACATGCTGCGCGCGTACTCCCGTGGTGGAGTACAAGTTACGTCTATGTGACGCATTGGGCAATATACCTAGGTACAGTCAACCCTGCAGAAATTCCTCGGGCGTCTATACCGTTGACCAGAGGGTTAGTGTCGGTAACAATATTAATGCACACCGTAATTTTATGTACTCCGCCGTTCCTTTTCTCTTCTTGTCAGTTGGACTTTTTGCTCCTATACACGGTGCCAGAATTTACAAAGTTTTCCCTTTTTTTAAGATTAGCCATCAGATTAGATAGAAAAGTTTGTCATTACAAAGATGGCTCAGAGAACCAAGAGCGAGAAAACACATGAACGAGAAAAACACATGACTCTGACAGGTTTGCCAGTGCAACACAAATGATTGCAAAATACCCAAAAAAAAAACTACAGGAATAGTCATTTGGATAAAAGACAGAAAATAAAACATTGAAAATGTGCTTTTATCCAACGCAAATGGGTGTTAAAATGAGTCTCGAGTATGTAGGAGCAAATTTGTTTTGGATTCATGTTCAAATTTCTATTGGATTAAGGCACATGAATACATTCTATAGAAATTTTGGAAGCACCGTTCATTTGATCCAAAGCCAACCCATAGAAAAAAAATATTACGGGCTGGAATCCTACAAAAATCATGCAAAATTTCTAGAATCCAAAGGGGGGCTTTAAAAATGAATCACCTCCAATAATTCAATCAAATCCAACTTTTTTTCTAAAAGCTACCCTCTTTGGTGTTGAACTTGGCTATGTTATCGCCAAAAATAACTTGGTTATGCAAGCGCCATATGCCACACCACTATAAAAAGCTTAACGTTTCACGAGCTAAAAAATTAATACATAAGGTGCATTGTTCACACCCAGATCTATATATTTTTCTTTTTTGTGTGCCTTAGAATATACAATATTTTGGATTGAGAATTGGCACACTTAAAGTCCACATCACTGCATATGCGCACATATTTTTTCAGAACTTTCTTAAAATTTGGAAACATGATTTCTGAATGTTCAAAATAAATGATTCCAGTGAGCCCGAGGGTCAAATTGAGGCACTCACATGTGTTCCTTTTGTCACGTGTCTTTAGCAGCATATACACATGGAAAAGTTTCAACAGATCCAAGCTAGAACGATAGTTTGTCGTAGGTTACCAAGAGCTAGCTGTCATGCGTGTACATATCACAAAAGTTTCAATTTCAAAAGTGTTCATAATACACCATACGTGAGAGGAGTTGGAGGTATATTATAAAAAGCCAAACTTGTGACCACGGAATGCTAACATGATAGGCAATATATATGTTATATAAACGTGACAAGCAAACAAAGAACAAAAACAAGAACACGCGCAGAGGGACACATAAGTTAGCCTTCTTTATGAATTTGGATCATAATATAACACGATAAGTGTTCACTTTCTAACAATAATTGTCACCATCTCTCGATAAAACAAATATTGTTATATACAGTAGTGTATAAATGACTAGTGAACGGTGGAGCACTTGTGCACCATTCCAAATGTCGAGACAAAATCTATTTACTTTTAGCCCTGTGATGAAACGTACTCGGATGAGTGAAACTGAAGCTGAGAGACATGGATGTTGAGTTAGCAAACCCAGATATCTTGATTGTGCCTTTTTGGAGACTCGGTTTTAGGCTGGTCATAGTGGTAGTATCATACTACTAGTACCATGCATATGATACTAGTGTATGATACTATCTCCATAGTGCATGGTATTATATGGTAGTATTATACTAGTACTATACTTAATGATTTATAAAATCTTAATATAGAATTGTGTACAAGATTTATTTGTATGATGATTTTCTAATTTTACGTGCTATGATACGGTATCTACCTATGATACACTAACCATATGATTTTCTAATTCTAGAACAGTTTGTCATTACAAAGATGGCTCAGTGAACCAAGAGCGAAAAAACACATGAACCAGAAAAACACATGACTCTGACAGGTTTGCCAGTGCAACACAAATGATTGCAAAATACAAAAAAAAACTATAGGAATAGTCATTTGGATAAAAGACAGAAAAGAAAACATTGAAAATGTGCTTTGATCCAACGCAAATGGGTGTTAAAACGAGTCTGAAGTATGTAAGAGCAAATTTGTTTTGGATTCATGTTCAAATTTCTATTGGATTAAGGCACATGAATACAATCTATAGAAAGTTTGGAAGCACCATTCATTTGATCCAAAGACAACCCATAGAAAAAAAATATTAAGGGCTAGAATCCTACAGAAATCATGCAAATTTCCTAGAATCCAAAGGGGGGCCTTAAAAATGACTCACCTCCAATAATTCAATCAAATCCAACTTTTTTTCTAAAAGCTAGTACCCTCTTTGGTGTTGAATTTGGCTATGTTATCGCCAAAAATAACTTGGTTATGCAAGCATCATATGCCACACCACTATGAAAAGCTTAACATTTCACGAGCTAAATAATTAAGAATTTTCTAACATGAAGGTCTAGGGAGCTGGTATAGGCAAATTGGAAGTCAGAGCGGTTCACATTGAGAATAGGTTTTAATTTGGACATACGATTATTTTTTGCAGAACATTTTGAGGGGTAAACAAATTAAAAACATACATGGTAGCTCTTAACGAACCGAGATCCGAGGCCTGAACTCAACCAGGCATATGCAACAACTTAATTTTTTTTGTAATCATGCAGCAAACAATTTGGTATTTATGCGCCTAAATGAGGAAGAACAAAAATAATAATATAAGGATTCACATCACTGGATTTAGCAAGAAGTGTGCTTTCCTTGCCTGAAAACGCATGAAAACATGTATGTTGACCTTATTGAACGTGCTAGCTCGATGTTCTGCTTGGGTTCATGTAATCCCATTTTTGTCATGTATGGTTGAAACCGTAACATTGGTGTAGAATCAACGACACCTCGTGAAGGTGTTGTCATCAGGCGATGTTTCTTGGGTTGGGTTACGAGCTAGTTTCGTCAATTGATTTGGACCCCACTAATAGGTTGATTGTAGATAATGGAGAATATGGTTGATGCCAAGCCAAAATAAAGATATCAACCCGGTTTATTTTAATTCATAAAAATGCATTGGTGTTGGGCATCAATTTAATGCATTAGGAGATATATAGTGCTTGGTATATCATTTGTTTCTAAAGTTTAGAGCCTCATATTCAATAAAAATATACATTATTGGCCGGTGTTATTGTGTTTGATGGTGAAGACTTCAGCTAAAATGGAACCAAACCCATATTCCTCATAGTCACTCCTAGTGATGAATAAAGTCGAGGCGGCCTAGTCCAGACAACCCTACATATAGATTATTGCGCACTAAAAGAGAATGGGTGCCCCGTGTGTTGTTTTGGCAATTAATGAAAATCAATATGAGCTAATATTTGCATTGAGTTTTTTTCTGAAATGAATGTGATTTGTCCATAGGCAATGCTTGTGGACCATATATCGGTCAAGATAAAATAAGAAGAACGCAAAGAAGATCAAGTGATGACCATGGTGGTGTTCAAGATGTGATCGAAGAAGTGGCATATGAGAGAGATGAGACTATTGAAAGCATGTATTGAAGAATAAGAAGATTCGCCCATGAGAGGATGGCATCAAGTGGTGATCGCCCTGAAGGATGATAAGTCAAAGTTCAAGATGAGCTATCTCAAATATATCTTATGCTTTAATTTGTTGTCCATTTGGTGGTAATGTACTAGTGAAGATATGCGTGAGAGGCTTTCCCATAATGGTATATGTGGGGCAATTTGCAATTGTTTACTAAGCAAGCACAATCAAGAAAGACGTTCCAACTTGAGGAGAACAAGATCGTCATCAACTAGCTCAAGTTAAATGCACAAGCAAAAGGTATAACCTTGATAAGGTTTATCTTTTACCGGTCTCATGATGTTAGTTGGGAGACTGGGTTATAGGATAGTAGTCGTACTATCAAGAGGGGCTCCCAAGTGAGTATCTAGACCCCATCTTTTGTAGATAGCTCAAACCTTTACACCCTTGGCATCATAATTCTAGGTTATTATTTGTAGTTTATCTGTTTGAGGTTTCATAGCTTGTATTTATCTTCATGACAAGCTCAAGTTTATAAAAAATGTATTATGTATATAAAAGTTCTTGCATTTTTATGGAGGTTTCATCGGTTCATATACATTTATTCTTGTGGTTTGATCCTCCCTTGTTATTCTATGATGTTTATCTACATTAAGTTGTAGATATCTTTGTTGTGATTCTAACAATCCCGAGTTCATCCAAATCGTTGTTCGGATGCAAAAGTTCTTGAAGTTTTCATACCGATAAGTTTGCATATACCTAAGAGCACCAGTACTGCCCAAAGTACCGCTTAAATGCCCTCGGGTAGGTATCAAGCAGTAGTACCGCTGGCTCTGGCGGTAGCACCCCGCATGGGCGAGATTGTCTATAATGGTTTGGGGGTGTAACGTTTAAGGGGCCCTTCCCTAATGGGTTCTAACCTTTGTGGAAAGTCTTGCGCATGTTTTTCTTCATCCATTGCCGACCTCCTGAGATTTCCTATATCGCTGATCCTCCCTATCATTCTTGCATATCTTTGAGGAAAAAGAGATAGGGGTCTAGATCTACATTTTCATCAATCAATTTCTTCTCTACGTGAGGGGAACCTATTGGATCTAGATCTTGGAGAATTTTGGTGTTTTATCTTTTTTTCTACCTATTTTATTCCCCTATAGCTTTTGTAAATTTTATGGAAAATTTTGGAGTGAAGGACTTGAACACGTGTGTTGTTGTCACTACATTAGGTGCATCGGTTTGAGTTCTCGGTGAAAATTCGATTGGTGAAAGTTGAGAAGCTAATTACTCATCGGTGCGTGTACCTAAAACTTGTTCCCTCTTGGTCATTGGACCTAAGATGGCTTGGGGTTATGCCTAACAAGCTACCTTTTGTACATTGTATTTTTATTGGTATGCTAACAATATAAACTTATCGTATACAACTCTCCTTGTATTTTCCTCATGTAAATAACCCCTTATTAATACAACACGCTAGCCATAGGAGGTGCTCGTGCGATTACCCTCCAATACCCAAACCTCTCATGGTATCAGAGTTAGCGGCTCAATAAACCTAGAACCGATCTCAACTCTGAAAGGATAGAGATGTCGCCTAGAGGGGGGGGGGGGGTGAATAGGCAATTTCAAAACTATTACGGTTTTGGCTTGATAGAATACGGAATTAAACCAACGTTTATTTTACAAGCACAAAACCTAAATACACTAGGCTCTAAGTGCACCAACAACAAATTAATCTAAGCAAGATAACACAAGATAAATATACCACAAGTGATAAGCAAGATATAAGTGCTTCAATCTCGATGGCTATCACAAGGAAAGTAAGCTCGGATATAGAGATAACCGAGGCACGCAGAGACGAAGATGTATTCCCGTGTTCACCACCTTTGGGAAGGGGGCTACGTCACGTTGGAGAGGTGTGAGGTTCCACGAAGGATTACTCACGTGCCAGAAAGGCTCACCTTCTTCTCCGAGTCTATCCCACGAAGGAATAGGCCCTTTCCTTATGCCTAGCTTTTCCTCCACTCCGGAGATGGCAAGATCCACAACCACTTCACAAGCTCCACGAAGGAGAAGCCCGGGTCTCTTTACAATCTTCCACAAAGAGGACACCGCGACACCAACCGCCAAGCCAACTAGGAGGTCAACCTCCAAGAGTAAAAAGCTCACGGTCTCTCACTCGAACAAATCGTAATGGAGAGCTCAACACTTATGCAAGAATGCAAAGCAAGAACACCAAGGGTGCTCAAATCCTTCACTCTCAAATCCCACCAAAGCAACATGTGCTAGGGAGGAATTAGAGAGGAAGAACAATGGTGGAAGTCAACAAATGACTCCAAGATCTAGATCCAATGGGTTCGCCTCACTTAGAGGAGGAATTGGTTGGTGGGGATTATAGATCTAGATCTCCTCTTCCAAATCCCTCAAAAAGATGCAAGAATCATAGGAGGGAAGGGGGATGAAGCAAGATCAAGAGGTTCAACAATGGAGGTCAATTTCGTGGTCAAGAACACTCTAAAACATTGGGGGAAGAACCCCCTTTTATAGTGGAAAGCAAATATGGCCGTTAGGAGAAAACTATGCGAATCCGGTTGAAAGTTCGGTTGGACCAGCTCCAGAACCGGATGGTTCGGTTCCTGGACCGGAAAACCAGATTTCAACCGGGATTAGGGTCAGTACACAGTCTCGAATAGACTCGGTATAGAAAAACCGAAAATCCCGGTTTCAGATCCGGTTTTCCGGTCCTGGCACCGGACCACCAGGTCTAGGAGCCGGTTGAACCGAATCCACAACCGGGATGAAACAGGCTTCACGAAAAACGCAATAACTTTTGCATCCGGACTCCGATTTCGATGATCTTAGGCTTGTTTTTATGAGGACAACAAGCTCTAAAATATTGTGCAGAGAAACATTATAGCCCAACAAAGGAGGATAAAACCAAATGAAAAAAGGTAAGTGAAGGGAATATGCTCTGAGAGGCAATAATAAATTGTTTATTATGTGTACTACAAGTATATGATAGATGTTTATTTTGCATGCTATAATTGTATTAATACGGTAACGTTAATACATGTGTGTTTAATAAACAAACAGAAAGTTCCTAGTTATGCCTCTCTCATAAACTAGTTCGTTGATTAACAAGATGATCACAGTTTCCTGATCATAGACATTGGATGTTGTTAATAACGAGATCACAACATTAGTGTAATGATGTGATGAACATTCATCCGAAGTATAGCATTATGATCAAAGTCATTGAGTTTATATTGCTATAAACAACTTACGAAGTGATCCTAATCCTTAGACCATGAGATCATGCCAATCACTAACACCGGAAGAGTTTCTTATTGACATCAAACGTCACACCATAACTGGGTGATTATAAAGATGGCTTCAAAGATAATAAAGTGTTATGTTGAGAATCATGGATCAAGAGTGGAATTTGTTCATCCCGATGACGGATAGATATACTCTGGGCCCTCTCGGTGATATCACATTGGTTAGCTTGAAAGAAAGTGATTTGATCAGTAGAATGTTATATCATGGGAACAAGAAAAGAGTGCATGTCAGTAACGAGATCAAACTAGGTATGGAGATACCGATGATCGAATCTCGGACATGTAATATATCGTGAAACAAAGGGATTAAGATACAAGCGTAAAAGGTTCCGATGATCACAGGAAAGTCATCGTTGAATGTGTGGGAGTCAGTATGGATCTCCAGGTCCCGCTACTGATTATTGATCGGAGAAGGGTCTCGATCATTTCGCATTATTCACGAACCGTATGGTGACACACTTAAGGGACACTGACATCCAGTTGGAGCAAATGTTTCATGCCAAAAAGAATAACAAGCGTAGGAATTTATTTCACTAGATACCGGAACAGGTTTTTGGGTGAAATTGCATAAAGTTGTTTTGCAGGTGAAATAGAATTCTAGCAAGGGGTTATATGTGAATGTTTGTCAAAGTAATTGAAAAAATTCTGAATAAATAAATGAGTTTTATTTAATGAGAGTTTGCATTAAATTTGGTGGAAATTTAATAGCAATTTTGAGTGGAGGAAATTGAAAGGGTTTTTGTGAGTGGAGTGTCCACCCACATGAATGAAGGAGGGGAGGGGGCAGCCCCCATGGTCGGCGGCCACCCCCTTGGGTGCCCCCCTCCTCCTATAAAAGGCACCCCTCTCCCTCTCTCTCACTCACACCTCCTCGTGAAGGATCTCTCTCCCCCTCTAGAATTTATCCCCCATGGTCTCGGACTAGCGAGATACATGTTTCCGGTGGATATTCGGCAAGAAAGGGATGTGCTTCCGCTGCATCGCTGGAGCGAGGAGGCGGAGGTTGCCCGGTGTCTTGTACGTGTGTGCGAGCACGGATGCGCTGCTGCTTTGCGGCGCTAGGACTTCCTCTCGATCTTGAGATCGGCAAGAGATCGTCTACATCAACCACGAGTTGAACTCGTTAAGCTTTGTCGGTCTTCAAGGGTATGTTCTCTACGGTATACATCCGCCCGTTGTTTGTATCTAGTAGATAGATCTTGGTACATAGTTCCCATCGTAGGAATTTTTTTGTTTTCTATGCTGCGAACCCTTCGGTTGTATCAGAGCCGGATCTATGCGTAGATGCTTTACACGGGTAGTACACATATGAGTATGTGAGCAATGATAATCATGTTGTTGCTGCTTATTTGTAATTTTGGATATTGGTGGCATAGTGGGATGAAGCGGCCCGGACAAACTTTACATGTCCTCGCACATGAGACCTGTTCCACGCTTGACATGCAACTAGTTTGCATAAGTGGCTAGCAGGTGTTTGTCTCTCCTACTATAGTCAATATCTATTTTGCAACGAGTTGTCAACAATTTGGTTATCCTCGTTGTGGTTCATGTTCGTAGGTAAGAACGGTTCTATCTTCGAAAGCCCTAAGCCACGTAAAACTTGCAATGGATAAATTAGAGGTGTCTAGTTTAGATTGTTGTTGGGCTAGTGTTATGATATGGTGATGTTGTAAGTAGAAGTATGAGATGATACTCTTACAACACACATAGCGTGTAAGTTCCATATACCTTGGACTTACACATAAAGGTATGATAGTGATCATACCACGGTGCACATGATAGAGATCATATGCGGGAACCATATCATTTCACTAATAAACATGTGATGTTTGATAGCACCTTATATTGCTTGTTTAGCGTTTTATTAGCATAATAAGATGATCCCTCATTTAAATATCAAGATAAGAATGTGTTCTTCCTTTAGTATGCACCGATTATGTTTTCGTCGCTCCAAGACATCATGTGATGATCGGGCGTTCTTGGATCCACGACCATATATCGGGTGTAAGACAGTTACACACGCGAATACTAAGGTTCTAACTTGGCGAGCCTAGCATGTACAGACATGGCCTCAGAACACGGACCGAAAGGTTAAGCATGAGTCATATAGTAGATATGATGCCCTTTTGATGCTCGCCTTTGAAGCTACACCACTCACGTGATGATCGGACTTGGTGTAGTGGATTTGGTTCATGTAATCACCCGAAAGGCATGAGGGATGTCGTTTTTGAGTGGGAGTTCATTCGTAATGTGGATTAGTTGAACTCAATCTATCATAAACTTAGTCTAAACTTTACAAATTCTGTTGTAGATGGCACCACCTGCTTTTAATTTCAATGTGTTCATGGAGAAAGAGAAACTTGCAACAAACGGTAGCAACTTTACCGAATGGGCCATGAATTTGAGGATTCTCCTCTCTGCTGCACAAAAGCAATATGTGCCAGAAGCACCGCTAGGCCCCCCACCTTTTGAGGATGCCCCTGACGAGGAGAAGAATGTCTATCAGACTCGTCAGGAGGACCACAACTTAGTTCATTGCGGCATATTGTATGGGCTAGAGCGGAACTTGAAAGCGTTCAAAATGGCAATGCATTTGATACAATGGGTGAGTTGAAAATGATTTTCGACACACATGCTGCTGTAGAGAGCTACAATGCTTCAAAAAAGTTCTTTAGCTGCATGATGGAAGAGCACAACTCCGTTAGTGAGCATGTACTCAAGATGTCGGATTCTGTGATAAGCTTGTGTCCTTGGGAATATCGATTCCCATTGACTTAGGCATCCATCGTGTTCTGGTCTACGCCACCTAGCTATAAGAGCTTCGTGATGAACTATAATATGCAAGGCATGAAGAAGTCTCTCCCCGAGCTTCTGTCAATGCTTAAAACTGCAGAAGTGGAGATCAAAAAGGAACATCAAGTGTTGATGATCAATAAGAACACTGGTTTCAAGAAAGACAAGAAGGGAAAACGGAAGGGAAATAAGGGAGGAAAGCCGGTTGCCGTGACTGAAAAGAAACCCCGAGTTGGACCTAAGTCTGATACCGAGTGCTACTATTGTAAGGGGCCAGCCCTTTGGGCGCATAGCCCCAAGTATTTGGCAGACAAGAAGGCCGGCAAGGCAAACAAAGGTATATATGATATACATGTTATTGATGTGTACTTGACTAGTGCTCACAGTAGCACATGGGTATTTGATACTGGTTCAGTTGCTAATATTTGTAACTCGAATCAAGGGCTGCGGAACAAGCGACCGTTAGCAAGGGGTGAGGTCAAGATGCGTGTCGGCAATGGATCGAGCGTTGATGTGATCGCCGTCGGAACGCTGCCTCTCCATTTGCCATCCAGATTAGTAATAAACTTGAAGAATTGTTATCTGGTGCCAGCACTAAGCATCAACATTGTATCTGGATCGTGTTTGATGCGAAGTGGTTATTCATTTAAATCCGAGAACAATGGTTGTTCTATTTATATGAATGAAATCTTTTATGGTCATGCACCGATGATGAATGGTTTATTTCTTTTGGATCTCGATAATAATGTTACACATATTCATAATGTTGATGCTAAAAGAATTAAACTAAATGATGATATATCCGCATATATGTGGCACTGCCGTCTAGGTCATATTATCGTTAAACGCATGAAGAAGCTCCATTCAGATAAACTTTTGGAATCACTTGATTTTGAATCATTTGATACATGTGAGCCATGCCTTATGGGCAAGATGACTAGAACGCTGTTTTCCGGTTCAATGGAACGGGCGACAGATTTATTGGAAATCATACATTCTTATGTATGTGGTCCAATGAGTGTGTCGGCGCGAGGTGGATATCGTTATTTTGTTACTTTCACGCATGATTTGAGTAGATACGGTTATATCTACTTGATGAAACACAAATCTGAAACATTTGAAAAGTTCAAGGAATTTCAGAATGAAGTGGAAAATCATCGTAATAGAAAGATCAAATTTCTACGGTCCGACCGTGGAGGTGAGTATCTAAGTTACGAGTTTAGCACTCACATGAAAGAGTGTGGAATTGTTTCACAACTCACACCTGCTGGAACACCACAGTGAAATGGTGTGTCGGAACGTCGTAATCGTACTTTATTAGATATGGTTCGATCTATGATGTCTCTGACGGACTTGCCGTTGTCATTTTGGGGTTATGCACTAGAAATTGCTGCATTCACTTTAAATCGGGCACCATCTAAATCCGTTGAAAAGACACCGTATGAGTTATGGTTCGGAAACAAACCTAAGCTATCATTTCTTAAAGTTTGGGGATGCGATGTTTATGTGAAGAAACTTCAACTGGATAAACTCGAACCCAAAGCGGAAAAATGCGTCTTCATAGGATACCCTAAGGAAACTATTGGGTATTCCTTCTATCATAGATCCGAGGGCAAGGTTTTTGTTGCCAAGAATGGATCCTTTCTAGAGAAAGAGTTTCTCATGAAAGGTGTGAGTAGTCGGAAGGTAGAACTCAAAGAGGTTATTGAACCTTCCCTTCAAAGTATGGCGAGTAACGCAGCGCCGGAAGTTGTTCCAGAGTTGGCTTCACCAGTTGAAGAAGGAACCAATGATAATGATCATGAAACTACGAAAGAGAGTACTACCGAACGTCGCAGGTCTTGTAGGACGCGTGCAGCTCCCGAGCTGTACGGAAATCCTGTCATGAATTTTATGGTTTAGGAAAATGATGACCCTGTGACGTATGAAGAAGCGATGATGAGCCCAGATTCCAACAAATGGTTAGAAGCCATGAAATCCGAGATGGAATCCATGTATGAAAATCAAGTTTGGAACTTGGTGGACTTACCTCAAGACCGAAAGGCCGTGGAGAACAAATGGTTTTCAAAAGGAAAACTGATGCTGATGGTAATGTAACCGTCTATAAAGCTCGACTTGTCGCAAAGGGGTTTCGACAAATTCAAGGAGTTGACTACGATGAGACATTCTCTCCTGTAGCGATGCTAAAATCAGTTAGGATTATGTTAGCAATTGCTGCATATTTCGATTATGAGATATGGCAGATGGATGTCAAAACCGCGTTTCTCAATGGTAATATTGAAGAAGAGTTGTATATGATACAACCAAAGGGTTTTGTCGATCCTATGGATGCTAACAAGGTGTGCAAGCTTCAGCGATCCATCTATGGATTGAAGCAAGCATGACGAAGTTCGAATCTCCGCTTTGATGAGGTGATTAAAGAGTTTGAATTTGTCCAAACTTATGGAGAAGCTTGTATTTACAAGAAAGTGAGTGGGAGCAATGTGGCATTTCTGATACTATATGTGGATGACATATTATTGATCGGAAATGATATAGATCTTTTAAACAGTGTTAAAAGTTATCTAAACAGCAAATTTTCAATGAAGGACCTAGGTGAAGCGTCATAGATATTAGGCATAAAGATCTATAGAGATAGATCTAGGCGCCTAATAGGGCTATCGCAAAGTACATACCTTGATAAGATTTTAAAGAAGTTTAAAATGGAAGATAGTAAGAAGGGGTTCTTACCTATGACACAAGGCACGACATTGAGTAAGACTCAAAGTCCACTATTGGAAGAAATAGAAAATGGACAAAGTCCCCTATGCTTCAGCCATAGGCTCTATAATGTACGCCATGCTATATACAAGACCGGATGTGGCACATGCTATTAGTTTGACTAGTAGGTACCAATCGGATCCAGGTTTGGAACACTAGAAAGCGATCAAGAATATCCTTAAGTACTTGCGAAGAACTAAGGATATGTTTCTTGTATACAAAGGTGAAGAAGAGCTCGTCTCTAAGTGTTATGTTGACGCTAGCTTTGACACTGATCCGGATGACTCTAAGTCTCAATCCGGATACGTATTTCTCATGAATGGCGGAGCGGTTAGTTGGAGGAGCTCCAAACAACCTGTGGTGGCGGGATCAACGACGGAGGCCGAATATGTTCTGCTTGAGCGGCTCGAAGCGATTTGGATGAAGGAGTTCATATCCGAACTAGGTGTGGTTGCAAACGTGTTGGACCCAATGGTGATCTATTGTGATAACAATGGTGCCATTGCCGATGCCAAAGAGCCAAGGTCTCACAAGCATTCCAAGCATATTAAGCGCCGGTTTCACTCCGTCCGCGAGCATGTCAAGGATGGAGATATAAAGATTTGTAAAGTACATACGGATCTCAATGTAGCAGATCCATTGACTAAAACTCTCCCTAGAGCAAAACATGATCTACACCAGAACTCCATGGGTGTTAGATACATGACTATGTAACTAGATTATTGTCTCTAGTGCAAGTGGGAGACTGAAGGGAATATGCCCTGAGAGGCAATAATAAAGTGTTTATTATGTGTATTCCAAGTATATGATAGATGTTTATTTTGCATGCTATAATTGTATTAATACGGAAACGTTAATACATGTGTGTTTAATAAACAAACAGAAAGTTCCTAGTTATGCCTCTCTCTTCGCTGTCTTGGGTTACCGCTCTCCCTGTGGAAGCCGTCGGCAGCGCAACTCCAAGCGCTGGTGGATCAGGTGGCCGCCAAATTGCCATTGTGGAAAGCCTCCATGCTCAATAGAGGAGGGCGACTCGAACTTGTCAAAACAACTTTATCCGCCTTGCCTATTTTTGCCATGATGTCCCTCGATATTCCCATAGAGACCATCACCGCCATCGAGAAGATCATTCGCGGTTTCCTCTGGAAGGGGAGGAAGAACGTGCACGGCGGGCACTGCCTGGTGGATTGGGACAGGGTGTGCATGCCCAAAGAGCTGGGGGGCTTAGCATCCCCAACCTGCGCCTCATGAACATTGTGCTGAGGGCCAAATGGTTGTGGTTAAAGCGCGTGGAGGTGGATAGACCATGGCATGGCCTCGACATCCGGGTCCCGGAGCCCTCGAGACGTCTCTTTGAAGCGGCGACTACCTCGATAATTGGGGATGGCGCGACTACTTTCTTCTAGACGGATAAGTGGCTCCCATGCGGGTGGCTCTGTGACGTGGCACCAAACTTCTTCGCTGCGGTCTCACCAAGTGCAATCTCCACGCCCCGTGTTTGCGAAGGCCTTGCAGGAGGCTGACTGCATGATGTCACTCCGGATCTTAGCGCAATAGCCATCAGGGAGCTCCTCGAGGTGGCAGACCGTATCGAAGCAATCACCCTGACAGGGGGTACACAGGACATCCTCAAGTGGAACTAGGACCCAAGCAATTGCTACACGGCCCGATCCTGCTACCAGGCCCTTTTTGCCGGGCGGACTTCTATGGCAGGGGCCCTTCAGATCTGGCGATCCCGAGCCCTTGCTAGCTGCAAGGTGACCCTTTGGTTAGCTGTAAGGAACAGATGCTGGACAGCTGATCGGCTCAGCCGGCGTGTCCTTCAACATCCGGCGGCTTGCCCCTTTTGTGACCAGTGTGGAGAGACCATAGATCATCTTTTCATGGGTTGTGTCCTGGCCCGCGAGGTTTGGGCAGCCTGCCTGGGCTGGTGGAACAAGACACACTGGATGCCGGAACATGACTCCAAGTTTGTTGCTTGGCTCCGAGATAAACGGGGCGGCGAGGGCCGCGAGCGCGACCTCTGGACAGGGATCTCTTTGGTTTGCTGGACGCTATGGCGCCACCGGAATGACGTGGTTTTTGAAGGGGCCACTCCTTCCCCTGGAGAGGTCATTCACAAGATCACCGCGGAGACAGACCTCTGGAAGACTACACGCCTTTTCCGCGACTGTCTAGGGCAGGTAGATAGGTGGAGATGCCGCGAATAGTTGTTTAGGATGTGTGTGTGCCGTCTTTGGGATGGCGTGGATTTGCACCCTTGGCGTCTGTGCCATGGTGCGTTGTAAAACTTGGCCTCTTGGCCCTCCTTCTATGAAAACGATACATCTCCCAGGACGTATCCTTGAAAAATAAACTAGTTTGTTGATTAACAAGATGATCACTGTTTCCTGATCATAGATATTGGATGTTGTTAATAACGAGATCACAACATTAGTGTAATGATGTGATGAGCATTCATCCAAAGTATAGCATTACGATCAAAGTCATTGAGTTTATATTGCTATAAACAACTTACGAAGTGATCCTAATCCTTAGACCATGAGATCATGCCAATCACTAACACCGAAAGAGTTTTTTGTTGACATCAAACCTCACACCGTAACTGGGTGATTATAAAGATGGCTTCAAAGCTACTAAAGTGTTATGTTGAGAATCATGGATCAAGAGTGGAATTTGTTCATCCCGATGACGGATAGATATACTCTGGGCCCTCTCGATGATATCACATTGGTTAGCTTGCAAGCAAGTGATTTGATCACTAGAATGTTATATCATGGGAACGAGAAAAGAGTGCATGTCAGTAACGAGATCAAACTAGATATGGAGATACCGATGATTGAATCTCGGACATGTAATATATCGTGAAACAAAGGGATTAAGATACAAGCGTAAAAGGTTCCAACGATCACAGGAAAGTCATCGTTGGATGTGTGGGAGTCATTATGGATCTCCAGGTCCCGCTACTGATTATTGATCGGAGAAGGGTCTCGATCATGTCCGCATTATTCGCGAACCATAGGGTGACACACTTAAGGGACACTGACATCCAGTTGGAGCAAATGTTTCATGCCGGAAAGAATAACAAGCGCAGGAATTTATTTCACTAGATACCGAAACAGGTTTTCGGGTGAAATTGCATAAAGTGGTTTTGCATGTGAAATAGAATTCTAGCAAGGGGTTATATGTGAATGTTTGTCATTAAAGTAATTGACAAAATTCTGAATAAATAAAAGAGTTTTATTTAATGAGAGTTTGCATTAAATTTGGTGGAAACTTAATAGAAAGTTTGAGTGGGATTTTGAGTGGAGGAAATTGAAAGGGTTTTTGTGAGTGGAGTGTCCACCCAAATGAATGAAGGAGGGGAGGGGGCAGCCCCCATGGCCGGCGGCCACCCCCTTGGGTGCCCCCCTCCTCCTATAAAAGGCACCCTTCTCCTTCTCTCTCACTCACACCTCCTCGTGAAGGATCTCTCTCCCCCTCTAGAATTTATCCCCCATGGTCTCGGACTAGCGAGATACATGTTCCCGGTGGCTATTCGGCAAGAAAGGATTGTGCTTCTGCTGCATCGCTGGAGCGAGGAGGCGGAGGTTGCTCGGTGTCTTGTACGTGTGTGTGCGAGCACGCGGATCTTTGCTTTGCGGTGCTAGGACTTCCTCTCGATCTTGAGATCGGCAAGAGATCATCTACATCAACCACGAGTTTAACTCGTTAAGCTTTGTCGGTCTTCAAGGGTATGTTCTCTATGGATATACATCCGCCCGTTGTTTGTATCTAGTAGATAGATCTTGGTACATAGTTCCCATCGTAGGAATTTTTTTGTTTTCTATGTTGCGAACCCTTCAGTAAGAAGCCTGCCTAAATAAGAACCGATAAAACCTTCAAACTCGAAAACGCCATAGAAGATGCATACGAATTCCGTTTTCAATGAACTTGGGCTTGTTGAAGAGATAGCAACAAGCTCAAGAACCTGACATGGAGAAACACCAAGAAGCAACAAAATAGGAAGATGCAAAGTATGCAACGGATTGATCTTCCTATGACGATGTGATCAAGTTACACAACCGAAAGCCCCTCTTGATAGTGCGGTTGTTTATCCTATAACCCGGTCTCCCAACAACCACCTTGAGACCGGTAAAAGGAAAACCTAGCAAGGCCGTACCTTTGCCTTGCGCATCCTGCTTGATCTTGATGACAACGCTTTAAGCTCCACCCAAGCCTGAATGTAACACTTGATCATTGTTGCTTCGTGAAGACTCCTAATTTGCTCCCCATACACCAATATGGGATAGCTTCATTAATACATGTATTCACATGTCCATTATCACCAATATGGACGGCAAGCTTCAAGCAAATGATCTTCTCGAGATGCTTATCTAGAACTTGCCCTTCTCAACCTTGATGACGATCACCACTTGATGTCATCCTCTCATGGGATATATAATATCTTCATTTTTGAAGCATGCCCATGGAAAGATACATGTCCCATATATAAAACGCAAAGGCAAATATATAATGGGTTAGTTCATGATGCATAATTGACAAGGCTTACCATACCACAAGACCATGTGGTACATTCTTTATGCTTCATGTGTTGACCAACTTGAAATCACTCTTCACTCTTTGTATTGGTCAACCAAGTATCTTCTCGTGCTCCATCTTAATATCTTGAGGTACATAAATAACTCTTAATCTAATTACATGCTCTCAATCTTATTCAACCATAGCTCAACTAATAAGGCTATCATGACACCGACTTAGAGCCATATCTTGAATTCTTATATTGAGATCACACTCTCAAGATCTTGATCATATCATATTCTTCTCTTCAACTCGATGATTTTGATGCCAATACTCAAGGTATATCTTTATCTTCATGGCATCCATACTTGAATCCAACACATGGACTACAAGCATGACCTATGGAATATACCTTCATATAAAAATCAGTGAAAACATTAGGCCATAGGATTGTCATTAATCACCAAAACCACACATAGGGGCAATTACCCTTTCAATCTCCCCCATTTTGGTAATTGATGACAATCACAACATGTAACATCCCAGATTTTGTATTAGGATGTTATTAGTGTCATGCATCATCCTTGCATCATTGCATCCTACAACTAAAAATTGAAATAAAAATCCTAAACACCTAAACCTAGAAAACCCTAATAGTGGTTGCCTTATGTAAGCATTATTGTAGAGGTCAAGTAATGACCCTTCTAAAAACCTTGTAAAACATTAAACTATGGTCCTATGTTGACCACCTTAATTTTACAAAAATTTAGAAACAATTTTCATCAAGTTTGGGCTTAGTAGGCAAAAGTTATTTAGGTTTTATTTAAACAGAAAAAGGAAAATGATAAAAGGGGAAAAAATGGGCAACCTACCTAACTGGGCCGCAGCGCAGCCCACCAGCGCCCGCGCGGCAGCCAACCTACCCACGCCAGCCGCCACAGCCCAGCATCGGCCAGCTTCTCCCCTCCACCACTGACGCGGGGGTCCCATCCTGTCGTCTTCCTCCTGGAGACCGCGGCGGACACAACTCTGGATGCGTCGGGACACCCCCGAATCCCAACGGATTTCAACCGCCCCCTTCCCCAAGTCTTGGACTATATAAAGCCGACCCCCCCCTCATCGTTTGCCCCTCGATTTTCTCAAACCCTAGCCCGTTTTCGCAGTTTCCGAGCTCGCCGGAATAGCCGCCGTCGGAGCTCGAGGTTGGCGACTCTCCAGGGCACCTCGAGCCTTGCTACACCTTCCACCCTTTTCGCCTCGACCTACCCTAACCGCCCGTCTGTTCCGTTTCTTCCGAAACGCAGGAGATCACCGACGATTGCTCGCCGGAGCTGTCGGGTCCGAGAAAAGGAACCGCCAACGCTGGGAGAAGGAGGAGGAGAGGGACCGCACTGAGGCCATTGGGAGATTCACCATCGACGTGCGCATCGGGGACCCTCTTCGTCGCCTTCGCTAGGACCGCCAGTACCTCCGACCACCGTCGACTCCGCCGCCGCCGCCGTCGTCTCCATCGCCGCCACCACCACAGGTCAGTGGAGCCGTCTAGGCCGTCCGATTGAAATCCTGCGGGCCAGATTAGAAGGGGGGCGAAGGGGTATCGGCCAACCACATGGCCTTGGCGTGGCAGCAGCGTCGCCGCGCCAGCGTCGCCTGGCCAGTGGCCCACCAAGCCGCCACTTGGCGCGATCTGAGCTAGGGTTTAGGCTAGATTGTTTTGATTTTTGCAGATTAAGTTTAATATTGCGAAAATCATAGAAAAATAACTACTTGGCCAATTTTAGCTTATGATATACCGTTGGATTCCTAATTATGAGTAGAATCCAAATCTGCAATAACATCCCAGGTTCACAGTAAGTTTTTAAGTGTAGATTTTAATCATTAGATTAGAGAGTTTAATCTATAGAAAAATAATTAAAATTCTATTTTAATTGATTCTTGTTGCAATAACTTTGTATCCACAATACCTACTGATCCAAATCATTAAGCTTTGCTTAGGATCATTAGATCTAACTTGGGCTAATTAGATGGTTTGAGCTCCTTTAAACCTAGGAATTGTTTTTAGTGATTCAATTAGATCTAAATCTTTGGGAAATCAATTCTAGTGACACCCTTACACTATCACAACCCAAACTTGCTACCTTGGTCAATTTAGAAGAACCAACCTTGCATAAAATACCATGTTGCATGCATGCATGATTTTCTTTGTGATATGCTTTGAGCAAGTTGTGATCAGATCTATGTTTGTGATTCGTTAGATTGCTCGGAGTGCGCTAAGGAGTGCTATTGTGTAGAGTGCTGCTTGGATCAAGGCAAGTTACACCACTTGTTCATAACTTTTGTCCCAGTTTTGATTCTATGCATGTGATCTTCAAAATTATGTAGTATGCATGTGTAGGATGATATAGTAGAATTTTCCTTAAGTGTTATTTTGCAAGTGCGATGATTTTGTAGTATGCCATGAGTACCTCTATACTTAGGATTCCTCCTAATAGGTTACCCCTGTTTTTGCTAAGTATTGCTTGCTATGCTATATATACAAAGTACCGTTGGGGGGGTTCGAAAGACAAAGAATTTTTCTAAGTATAAAGGCTCTCTAGAGAAAACTTTCTTCTCAAATCCACTTCAAAATAAAACTAAGTTTTCTTCTGGGCGGAATGGTTGTCGGGTCAGCAGTGTGATTTTGGTGGAGGCGGCCGCCCAGAATGAAAGAAGTCGCCATGTTTCAGAATTGAAGCTTCGGTCTGACCACAATACATTATGGGCTCTGTCTTGGCCTAGTACTTAGTGGGAAACCTCACAGGTACCAACATTTGGAGGTTCTTGGCACGGTTGGATCCGGAAGGTAGAGGGGCTACTAAGGGAAAGCCTCGCCATGGTCTTGTCTGTAAAAGGACTTGATCGTGGATTGTGGGTAAAGTGCACAAACTCTCGAGAGTATTGCAATCTGATCGATCAGCCGTGTTCACGGTAACAGAACAACAATGAGCGTCTGAAGGATGGAGCCTCTGAAGGATCTTCCTCTCTCTTTTCTAAAACAAAGTTTTGAAACCCCATGGGGTCGTAATATAAACTTATGGGTGGGAATTTGGGGAACTTGGTGTGTAATATCCAAGTGGCGCTTGGTCAGTAATATCCAAGTGTTTGGTTGTTTGGACACTTGGTGCGTAATATCCTCGTGTGCCACTCGACCTTATTTTATCTAAGCAAATGTTTACAAAGTAGGACAATCCTCTCTTCTTCTCTCTACTTAAGAAAACTAGCTTTGAGCAAATGAACTCTACAGCCTATACCAGCCTTGCATGTAGAGATAGTCTTTTCTCTCCTTGGTGTAATTTGCCAATACATTCAAAGTATTGACCCAACTTGTTGGCTCACGTCTTATGTGCAGAATCCGAAGATTGAAAGGTGCGTAGGGATCGCGGGTCTACACTCGACAAGCACAGGCGTTGATGGACTCATCTTTGCTTTTATGTTTCATTGTTATTTGAGCTAGCATAATGCTAAGCAAATTTTTGTAATAAATTCATACTCTGGATTCTCCGTGTAATAAAGACTTTGTGTTTTACATGATATTTCATCGACTGTGAGTGCTAGCTATTGATCCAGGGACTAGCATGTTAATCACAGGGACTTAGGATCCTTGCTGATCCGAGGTCACTACAGATGGTATCAGAGCACATCGTTGCCTATAGGACGTGACCCTAGGATTGGAACCACCTCTAACTTTTGTGCCTTACCTGTTTTTCTACTAAGTTATTTCCCGCACTTCTAGTATCTGCCTTCCTCTACTTGTTTAAGTATCTAACCTTCATTCTTCTAACTCAAAGATGACAAGCTTCCTCTACGACACCGTCGCGGACATCGAGCCCCTTCGCTTTGGTGGATGCCTCATGGATCTACTCACACGTTTGGACCTTCCTCTCCCAACCATCCAGGGGAGCACAATGAAGAAACTCCACAAGGACGACTGTTGGGGAGTCAAGGTCATCCAGCCAGGAAAAGAGCCAGGCAAAAACTCGGAGGAAGACATAGCAATCCACATTGTTAGCGATTCCAAGGAGAAAGCCCTTAGCATCAGCTTGCAGCAACTCATTGGTCGCCTATGTGGACGTCATCATGAAGCTCTCCAAGGACACTGCGGCGGCCTCTTTGGAAGAAGGGATGAGGAAGGAATTCCCATGGAGCTAACCTTTGAGGAAAGAACTTCTACCAAGCTCCGAAGAACACAATATCAAGACTTGGAGTGCCACATCCATGACCTTGAAAAGGGTACCTTCCTCGAGATGTTGAAGAACGACGAGCTATGCGCCCTCATCAAGGAGAAGGAAGAAATGATCAAGCAGCAGGAGGAGGCAATGAAGCTCCAAGAGATAAAATTCTAGGACCAAGAGAAGAAGTTCACTAACCAAGAGAAGAGGGTGATAAATAAAAACAAGAGAATTAGGGAACTCAAACAATAGATCGATGGAGATGAAGTGCAAACTGAAGGCATTTGCAAGATAATCAATGATATGCGTGCTTCCAAGAGGGACTTGGCAAAGCAACTTGAAGCCGCAAAGAAGTCAAGTTTAGTGGAGGAGCTACAAAGCGAGAAGGAGGGACTTCAGGAGCAGCTAGAAGCCACTACCAAAAAGCTACAAGATGAGATAAAGAACCTCCAAGAGAAGCTTGAAGCCACCACAAAGGAGATGGAGTTGTACAAGACAACTCTAGAGCAGGAAGGCTACTCGTTCGAGGACGAGGAAGAGGAAGGCATGGAAGATGTGTAATAGTTGGACCACCTTTAATTCTATAGTAGAATGTCATTCGCAAATGTAATAAATACCAAGACAAGTATGGTTTAGTTAAACTTGGTTGTTTTCTGTGTTAAGCTGGGTTATTATGTCTTGTGTGCCTTGTGTTCTTGGTGTTTTTTCATAAGGGTAGGAGTTTACTACTTAGTCTTCTGTCTATTTCTTAACTATTCTCTTAAACCCCACAGATGCCGCCAAGACGTGCGAACTCCGAAATCCCGCCAGAAATAGCACAACTTTTGGCCACTCAGAACCAGCTGATCCAACTGCTCACTCAGAACATGCAAAACAACAACAATAACCCGCCGCCACCACCTCGCCACCTCCTCAGCAGGATCGCTTGACTCGGTTTTAAGGCTGAACCGACCTACCTTCACTAGCGACTGAACCAATCATCGCTGATGACTGCGTCACGATCAACAAGAAGTTAGACACCGTGCGGTGCCGGAGCCGGCGAGTGCGTTATGCCACCTTACCATTGAAGGACCTTTGTAGAATGGTGGGATAATTACCAAGTCACCCACCGGATATTGATGCTATCACTTGGGAACAGTTTGAATTAGCTTTTCACACTCATCATGTGGTCTGGTGTCATGACTCTGAAAAGGCGAGTTTAGCGACCTACACCAGTGCACTGCCGTTCTGTCCGAGTATGGGGAGCTTTTCAATAAGCTAGCCCGTTATGCACCCGATGACGTTTCCACTGATGCCAAGAGACAGGAGGAGTTCTTAAGAGGGCTCAATGATGAGATATCCATTCAGCTTGTGGCTCAGAAATTTGACAACTTTCAGGAACTCACAGGCCGAGCCATTGTGGTTGAATCAAAGAGGAAGAGCATAGAAAACCGCAGAGGAAATCTAACCCTCACAAACACTGTTCATTGCGAAGCAGCGCAATTCCTCACCACCACCTTATAACAATAATGGCCACAACTATAATGGTCATAACCATGGTGGCCACAAACACAATGGGCATAAGAACCGCAATGGGAATGGCAGCAATGGAAAGGATCTCAGTGAGGTGACATGCTTTAAGTGCAACAAGACAGGGCACTATGCAACCTCTTGCCCCGAGAGGAAGAATGGCAATGGAAATGGGAATGGAAATGGACACAACCATGGCAATGGAAATGGGAAGAAGCCAAATCCGTTTGTCAAAGCCACGGTGAATCATGTTTCTATGGAGGATGCTTGTGATGCGCCAGACTTTGTGATTGGTAAGTTCAAACTCAATTCTATTCCTTGATTGTTCTATTTGATACTGGTGCATCGCATTCATTCATATCAAGGGTATTTGTGGATAGAGGCAAGATACCAACGGAGACTATAAACTTTCCTCTAAGGGTAAGTTCTCCTGGGGGAGAAATAGTGGCAAACTCCGGTTGCCGGGAATTAGAACTAAGGATTGGGACACACATTTTTCCCACCAGCCTAGTGGTTCTAGAATCACAAGGATTAGACATAATCTTGGGCATGAATTGGATGACCGAATATGAAGGAGTCATAGATTGTGCCAAGAGAACGGTCATGCTCACAACACCGGAAGGGAAGAGGATTCGTATCAAGTCGAATTTCGCACTTAAAGAAGTCATGGTGAACTCTCTTAAGGGGGTTAGCTTGGAGGAGGTACCTATTGTAAAGGAATACCCAGATGTCTTCCCGGAGGAACTACCAGGAATGCCACCCGACCGTGATATCGAGTTCCTCATTGACTTGATGCCAGGCACGGGGCCGATAGCTAAGAGACCATACAAGATGGATGTGGACGAGTTAAAGGAACTCAAGAAACAGCTTAGGGAACAATTGGACAAGGGGTTCATTCAACCCAGCGCGTCATCTTGGGGAGCACCCGTCCTATTTGTGGAAAAGAAGGATAAGACCGAGAGGCTGGTTGTGGACTACCGCTCGTTGAACGAAGTGACGATTAAGAATAAGTATCCTCTGCCCAACATTAATGACCTGTTTAACCAGCTAAAAGGAGCCAGCGTGTTCTCAAAGATCGATCTACGATCAGGCTATTTTCAGCTAAAGATTCGAGAACAGGATGTGCCCAAAACAGCATTCACCACAAGATACGGATTGTATGAGTACACTGTGATGTCTTTTGGTCTAACCAATGCCCCAACGTACTTCATGACCATGATGAACAAGGTGTTCATGGAATATTTGGACAAGTTTATCGTGGTATTCATAGATGATATACTCATATACTCTAAGGATGAGAAGGAACATGAGAAACATCTGCGCCTTATTATGGAGAAACTAAGAGAACACAAGTTGTACGCCAAATTCAGCAAGTGCGAGTTCTGGTTAAAGGAAGTTGGGTTCCTTGGTCATGTTGTGTCGGCAAAAGGAGTTGCCGTAGATCCTAGTAAGGTAGCTTCCGTGACGGAATGGGAGTCACCCAAGAATGTGGGAGATATTAGGAGTTTCTTGGGCCTCGCAGGATATTACCGGAGGTTCATTGAAAACTTTTCCAAGATAGCAAAACCCATGACAGAACTATTAAAGAAGGAAAAGAAATTCCTATGGACCGAGGCATGTGAAGCAAGTTTTCAAGAGTTGAAGAAAGCGCCTTATGCAGCACCGATTACGTATGCACGATATCGAAGGATTTTCAAGTCTATTGTGACGCTTCTCGACAAGGACTTGGAA
Organism: Avena insularis; assembly: GCA_023614405.1. Lineage (NCBI taxonomy): Eukaryota > Viridiplantae > Streptophyta > Magnoliopsida > Poales > Poaceae > Avena > Avena insularis. The sequence continues at coordinate 214,324,077 of CM042685.1, read as the reverse complement.
GTGTGTTGATGCAGGATGGGAAAGTGGTATCCTATGCCTCCCGGCAACTTAAGAACCACGAACACAACTACCCCACACATGATTTGGAACTTGCGTCTGTGGTTCATGCACTCAAGGTATGGAGACACTACCTCATGGGCAAACATTGTGATGTGTTCACAGATCACAAGAGTTTGAAGTACATCTTCACCCAAAAGGAGTTGAATATGAGACAAAGAAGATGTCTTGAGTTAATTAAGGATTATGACTTGGATTTACAATACCACCCCGGAAAGGCAAACGTGGTGGCTGATGCCTTAAGTCGTAAGGTGTATGTGAATGGACTTACGCAGGGAACTTCCAGAGGATTTATGCAAACAATTCAGGATCTCGGGCTAGAGATAGTTCCGAAGGGCACGTGGCGACTATGGAAATAGTGTCCACCTTCCTAGAGAGAATCAAGGAAGCAGAAGGGAGATAAAGAGTTGGAAGAAATAAGAATCGGGATAAGTGAAGGAAAGACTAAAGAATTTGTTGGATGAACAAGGAACCCTACGGCATGGGAAGCGTTTGTGCGTTCCCAACCCGATATCGGGAAGATGATTTTACGAAGCTCATGATTCTCCATACTCAATTCATCCGGTAACACGAAGATGTACATGGATGTGAAGGATAGATTCTGGTGGAATAACCTAAAGAGAGATATTGCAGAGTATATTTCTCTGTGTGATGTGTGCAACAGAGTTAAAGCCGAGCATCAGAAACCGGCAGGGTTACTTCAACCACTACCCATACCTGACTGGAAGTGGGACAAGGTAGGCATGGATTTCATCACGGGATTGCCCCGGACTCGTTCTGGATTTGATTCTACCTGGGTAGTGGTGGACCACTTTACCAAGGTGGCTCACTTCATCCCCGTAAAGACCACATATACAAGTGCTAAGCTTCCTAAGATATACATGTCAAGAATTGTAAGTCTGCATGGTGTTCCCAAGGGAATTGTGTCAGATAGAGGCACCCAGTTTACTTCGAAGTTTTGGTGTCAACTACATGAGTCTCTTGGAACCCGACTAGAATTCAGTACTGCCTTCCATCCTCAGACAGATGGCAAAACAGAAAGGGTGAATCAAATTTTGGAGGATATGTTGAGAGCTTGCGCGCTGGACTATGGGTCTAGCTGGAACGATAACCTGTCGTATGCCGAGTTCTCATACAACAACAGTTACCAGACGAGTATCAAAATGGACCTATTTGAAGTTCTATATGGCAGGAAGTGTAGGACTCCATTGCTATGTAATGGAGTTGGTGAACGCAGTCTTTTTGGACCTGACTTGATAAAGGATACCGAAGAAAAGGTACGACAGATTCAGGATAGGCTAAAGGTAGCCCAATCCCGACAGAAGAGTTACGCTGACTCCAAGCATAGAGATGTGGCCTATGAAATAGGGGACCGTGCGTATCTCCGAGTTTCACCCCTACACGGAGTTATCAGTTGGAGTTACCGGAAGGACTGACTGTTCATGATGTGTTTCATGTGTCGCAACTAAAGAAGTGTCACCCGGAGATGGCCGAAACACCGCTAAGAGACATCGTTCCCCTAGATGAGGTTCAATTGGAGAATGACCTTACCTATGAGGAAAAACCCATCAAAATCTGAAAGCAGTGAAAGGATTACCGCACCAAGACTATAAGATTACATGGTACAATGGAACCACCACTCCGAGGAAGAAGCTACGTGGGAGCGTGAGGAAGACTTGAAGGCAGAACACCCACACCTATTTGCTAGCCAACCCGAATCTCGAGGACGAGATTCTTCTTAAGGGGGGTAGGTTTGTAACATCCCAGATTTTGTATTAGGATGTTATTAGTGTCATGCATCATCCTTGCATCATTGCATCCTACAATTGAAAATTGAAATAAAAATCCTAAACACCTAAACCTAGAAAACCCTAATAGTGGTTGCCTTATGTAAGCATTATTGTAGAGGTCAAGTAATTACCCTTCTAAAAACCTTGTAAAACATTAAACTATGGTCCTATGTTGACCACCTTAATTTTACAAAAATTTAGAAACAATTTTCATCAAGTTTGGGCTTGGTAGGCAAAAGTTATTTAGGTTTTATTAAAACAGAAAAAGGACAATGATAAAAGGGAAAAAAATGGGCAACCTACCTAAGCGGGCATAGCGCGCACCAGCGCCCATGGCAGCAGCACCTACCACGCCATGACCGCCGCAGCCCGGATCGGCCCGCTTCTCCCTCCACCATCAGCTGGGGTCCCACCGTCATCTTCCTCTGGAGACATGGCGGACACAACTCTGGCTGCGTCGGGACACCCCCGAATCCCAACGGATTTCAATCGCCCCCTTCCCCAAGTCTTGGACTATATAAAGCCGACCCCCCCTCGTCGTTTTCCCCTCGATTTTCTCAAACCCTAGCCCGTTTTTGCAGTTTCCGAGCTCGTCGGAACAGCCGCCGTCGGAGCTCGAGGTTGGCGACTCTCCAGGGCACCTCGAGCCTTGCTACACCTTCCACCCTTTTCGCCTCGACCTACCCTAACCGCCCGTCTGTTCCGTTTCTTCCGAAACGCAGGAGATCACCGATGATTGCTCGCCGGAGCTATCGGGTCCGAGAAAAGGAACCGCCAACGCTGGGAGAAGGAGGAGGAGAGGGACCGCACTAAGGCCATTGGGAGATTCGCCATCGACGTGCGCATCGGGGACCCTCTTCGTCGCCTTCGATAGGACCGCCAGTACCTCCGACCACCGTCGACTCCGCCGCCGCCGCCGTCTCCATCGCCGCCACCACCACAGGTCAGTGGAGCCGTCTAGGTCGTCCGATTGAAATCCTGCGGGCCAGATTAGAAGGGGGGCGAAGGGGTATCGGCCAACCACGCATGGCCGCGTGGCAAGCAGCGTAACAGCGCCATCGCCGCCAGCGTCGCCTTTGCCCACCAAGCCGCCACTTGGCGCGATCTGAGCTAGGGTTTAGGCTAGATTGTTTTGATTTTTGCAGATTAAGTTTAATATTGCAAAAATCATAGAAAAATAACTACTTGGCCAATTTAGGTGATGATATACCGTTGGATTCCTAATTATGAGTAGAATCCAAATCTGCAATAACATCCCAGGTTCACAGTAAGTTTTTAAGTGTAGATTTTAATCATTAGATTAGAGAGTTTAATCTATAGAAAAATAATTAAAATTCTATTTTAATTGATTCTTGTTGCAATAACTTTGTATCCACAATACCTACTGATCCAAATCATTAAGCTTTGCTTAGGATCATTAGATCTAACTTGGGCTAATTAGATGGTTTGAGCTCCTTTAAACCTAGGAATTGTTTTTAGTGATTCAATTAGATCTAAATCTTTGGGAAATCAATTCTAGTGACACCCTTACACTATCACAACCCAAACTTGCTACCTTGGTCAATTTAGAAGAACCAACCTTGCATAAAATACCATGTTGCATGCATGCATGATTTTCTTTGTGATATGCTTTGAGCAAGTTGTGATCAGATCTATGTTTGTGATTCGTTAGATTGCTCGGAGTGTGCTAAGGAGTGCTATTGTGTAGAGTGCTGCTCGGATCAAGGCAAGTTACACCACTTGTTCATAACTTTTGTCCCAGTTTTGATTCTATGCATGTGATCTTCAAAATTCTGTAGTATGCATGTGTAGGATGATATAGTAGAATTTTCCTTAAGTGTTATTTTGCAAGTGCGATGATTTTGTAGTATGCCATGAGTACCTCTATACTTAGGATTCCTCCTAATAGGTTACCCCTATTTTTGCTAAGTATTGCTTGCTATGCTATATATACAAAGTACCGTTGGGGGGTTCGAAAGACAAAGAATTTTTCTAAGTATAAAGGCTCTCTAGAGCAAACTTTCTTCTCAAATCCACTTCAAAATAAAACTAAGTTTTCTTCTGGGCGGAATGGTTGTCGGGTCAACGAGTGTGATTTTGGTGGAGGACGGCCGCCCAGGAATCAAAGAAGTCTGCCATGTTTCAGAATTCAGAAGCTTCCAGTGCAACCACAATACATTATGGGCTCTGTCTTGGCCTAGTACTTAGTGGGAAACCTCACCTGGGTACCAACATTTGGAGGTTCTTGGCACGGTTGGATCCGAAAGGTAGAGGGGATACTAAGGGAAAGCCTCGCCATGGTCTTGTCTGTTAAAGGACTTGATCGTGGATTGTGGGTAAAGTGCACAAACTCTCGAGAGTATTGCAATCTGATCGATCAGCCGTGTTCACGGTAACAGAACAACAATGAGCGTCTGAAGGATGGAGCCTCTGAAGGATCTTCCTCTCTCTTTTCTAAAAACAAAGTTTTGAAACCCCATGGGGTGCGTAATATCGCTTATGGGTGGGAATTTGGGGAACTTGGTGTGTAATATCCAAGTGGCGCTTGGTGCGTAATATCCAAGTGTTTGGTTGTTTGGACACTTGGTGCGTAATATCCTCGTGTGCCACTCGACCTTATTTTATCTAAGCAAATGTTTACAAAGTAGGACAATCCTCTCTTCTCTCTACTTAAGAAAACTAGCTTTGAGCAAATGAACTCTACAGCCTATACCAGCCTTGCATGTAGAGATAGTCTTTTCTCTCCTTGGTGTAATTTGCCAATACATTCAAAGTATTGACCCAACTTGTTGGCTGCACGTCTTATGTGCAGAATACGAAGATTGAAAGGTGCGTAGGGATCGCGGGTCTACACTCGACAAGCCTGGGGCGTTGATGGACTCATGCTGCTTTTATGTTTCCGCTGTTATTTGAGCTAGCATAATGCTAAGCAAATTTTTGTAATAAATTCATACTCTGGATTCTCCGTGTAATAAAGACTTTGTGTTTTACATGATATTTCATCGACTGTGAGTGCTAGCTATTGATCCAGGGACTAGCATGTTAATCACAGGGACTTAGGATCCTTGCTGATCCGAGGTCACTACACAACAAGAGGGTTTATATAATGAATATTAGAAACAAGTGCGCAACTTATCCGAGAATAAGTTGTATACAGGAGGTTGTATTTGATATGGTTAAGTAACACAAAGATACTAGCCCATATCAAAACCGATTCTACTCACATAAACTACAACTAATGTAGGAGATGTGAGTAGAACCAACATATATAGAGCAAACTCCCCCACAATATATGCACGCATGATGATCTTGAATTTCATTGCATACATTGTCAAGCATAACCTTTGGGAGAGTTTCCACTATATATACAACCATGCAAAACATAATAAAGATGAAATGCATGAAAGGCAAACACTTAAGAACAAACCAATCTTAAGTAGAAAACCATTTCCCTTAAAACCCTCTAAACTTCTCCCCCATTGACAACAAGTGCCAAAATGGATAATAAGGTTAGAAGGACAATATGGTATGAGTTCCTACACAAGGTGTGCATTACTCGTAATATGAGTGAAATCACACGCACATATCCAATGATAAACACTTGGAGTAAATCAAACTATATTGAGGATCCAGGATTGCTAAAAGGATAACAAGGTTAAGGAACTTCAACAGATGAAGAAAGCAATCAAAAGATCCAAATAATCAAATGGACAAATAGTGCTCTAAGTGGAATAAGGAAGCTCCCCAAGGTTCGTGCATAAATTAGTTGTTTCATTTGAATACAATATGCAAAAACATGGAATCCTCGCTCCCTCTATATTATTTAGAACACAACAAAGATACAAGTATTAGATATAAACAAATACACTTGTTAAGACAAGATTAAGTTCAAAATAAACCAAATATGAGATATGAGTGTGTGAAGATGCAATAAAAGTAAACCAAGCACTCATAAATCAAGACCTTACCAAAACCATTAAAAATCAAGAGGGTAAGAGTGATGGTCGGAGAAGAGCGAGTATATCAAGACGAGAGATTAACACTCTCGTGTATATAAGTTTCTAAGTGGAAAAAACATGAGAATAAACCACAAAGAAACATCCACACAAAATAGGTTAATAAAAAGAATACATGATATCCATACGGAAGTCATAAGATATACCAAAAAGGATATTTTTCTTAAGTGCATATATAGCCATGGCTCTAGTTTATCTTATGGTATATCAATGAACTTCACCAAAGAAAAACAAAAATCTCAAAACCATCACAACTAACACTAAGGGAACTAATGCTAGTTGAGATATTTTGAGAAAGGCAACAAGTATCAAATGGAATGATTCAATGCAATTTCAACAATATTGCACATGAGAGTACCTTGAGGAATTGATATGCAATAAATTGCTAGAAGGCATATTTGGAATTGGTGAATCATGAACATGATTTTATATACTCCCCATTATATGCATCATCTCAAATTACTCACATAAGCAATAAGGATAGAGAAGTCTTTCAAAAATACTTGCAAGAATCAAAACATTTACAAACAAATAGATTCATGCCAAGATGCAACCTACAAGAGATTGGATGGAAGAATAGTATGCATGCATAAGATACCTGTTACCGAGATAGCAATGGTATGATTTAGTAGATAAGAATTCTTTGATCATCCTAGCTTGGCTCCAATTATCATGTGGTGACAAAACTTTCCTTATAGACGAGACAAGCATCCATTGCATCTTCAATGTACCTAAAACAACATTCAAGTACATCTTGGTCCCCAAACTTATTGGGTCCAAAGTGGTTAGAATAACCACAACACATAGGATACACTCCATAAAAATATGTGCATATTTAGAGATGAAATTTGAATTTCATGCACATCTTATCCGTTTAAGGATTTGATGGAGTATACCCTATATATTGGATCAAAGAAAGCAAAACATGATATAAGATATACATTTAGTAAGCATGCATGCGAGAGACTTTCAAGATCCAACGAAGATATACTTTGGAAAAATCACCAAAAATATTCAAGAAGGCATACAAGGTGTGACAAAACACATTTTTTTGTCCAAACTATATCAAAGAATAAAATCAACACAAGATTTGTTCAATAAAGTTCAACAAATGAACCGAGCAAAAACTATTAAGCATGAAAGATGAAATAAAAACAGAAATGCTCAAAGATTTATCTCATTCAAGAAAATAAAATAGAGAATAAAGAGTGAGATAACAAACTCCCAAAAGAGCAAGGTTTCAACAAATAAACCAAACCCTTAACACTTTTCACAATGGCACAAGGTTCCGAGAAGAAAAGGTTTGTCTTCCACTAACACACATTTGATAATAATCAAAAACATCATCAAAGAGATGTTCAAAAGCCAAGGAAGACAATGGGAGCCACACCAAAGTTTTGGAAAGAAAATAAGGTAATAAGAGGTTAACTCCAAAGTGAAGATGATCCACAAATGCTACCACACACAAGTATATCAATTGTCGAAGACAATGAGTGTATTGGAATAGATTTCCGGTGGTATATTACACGGATATTAAAGATAAATCTTCACAAATAAAAAAGCATAGGATAGAAATAAAAAGATTAAGCACTATGCAAAGATAGAGATTCTTGATAGCTTAAACTAGTCACACAATCATGCAAAGCAATGATTAGAATAACTTGAAGCAAATGGTATCCCAAATAAGATATAGATATATGTATTTGAGAAAGACCGCACTAAGAATTTCTTACTTACAAAAAGATCAAAAAGACGAGAAATAAAATCTTCTAACAAAAATAGGACCTTGTTTGAGCCATGCCACCTAGAAACAAGATAATCAACAATATCAACTCTAAGTGTCACTACCTCATATATTCACATTTCCTAGGATTGTGATATGCAAAAGAATCATATTACTCCCCCAAAATGGGATGTTCCATTAACCACTCGAAAAGAGCCAAATAAGATGCCATCAAGATGCATTAGAGCTCGAAATAAAACACAAGAGTAAATGATGTGCCAAACACCTAGACATACTTGAATACAAAAAATAATCAAGCATGAGGCACACCAAATACAAACACATACTTGGTACAAAACCAAAACATGTAAAGGGGCAAGTAACTTACAATATAAATGAGTTAAGTACAAGTTACCGCGAAGAGGCACATTGGATATAAAATAGGGAAATGATAATCCTTATAACTTGGCTTGATCAAATATAATATATGAAGATCCGTTAATTCTTCAAGAGTTAGCCAAGTCTCCAATGCCCTCCATAAACACCTATTGATAAAGTTTGAGCTAGTTGGTCCCCAACCAAGTTGGGTCCTAAGGGGTTAGTCACAATAGGCTTAGCAACCCAAATGGTTCTTTTCTTGACACCACTTTGAGTTCCAACAAACTTGGCAAACACATTGACATCCTTATCCTTCCTAAGATAATAATCATCATCAACAATGATAGGGTTAGATAAGGTACCGTTTGAACATGAAGAGGCAAAGTGCCCTTCACACGACATATGGGCAACAGGTGCTCCCCTTTCTCTTCTTTATTGATTTCTTGGCGTGGGGAGCATTATCTTGATTCTTCTTTGGAAGTGGCCTCACTTAAACTTGGGCTTGAACATGAGCTTGTGGCCGCTTCCCTTGTTCTTTTTCTTCAATGGACAAGATCTTACATGATGTCCTTCAACCTTGCACTTGAAGCAAATAATCTTGGCCAAATTCTTTACTTGGTTTTGGCCCTTCTTCTTGTTTATATTGGACTTGTTCTTGTTATTGGAGTTGAATCCAAGTCCACTTTTATCATTAGGGGATTTTTGCACACTCAAGACATTATCGAGTGTGGATTTCCCTTCAAGACTCTTTTCCAAGTCATTCCTCAAGGAAGTGACTTGGGCCTTGAGCTCTTTGATTTCCTCTACATGGTTAGTAGAAATACAAGTACTAGAGAAAGTATAAGCTTCATTTTTAGAGAAACAAGGCAAAGCAATTAATCCAACACAAGGTTTATCAATAGTATGGCTAGATGGATTACTAGGACTAGCACATAGCAAAATAGCATTTTGAGTAGAAGTTGTGCTAATGTCCAAAAGAGGCTCACAAGATGTTACCTTGGTAATACTTGCCTCACGAGATAACTTTAGCTCATCATGGGAGATTAGAAGATCATTGTGAGAGTCCGAGAGCTTTTCATGACTTCCTTCCAATTTCCTATACTTTCTAGTTAGCAACTCAAGTTGAGCCCTTAGCTCAACGTTCTCCTTTAGGGTAGATGCTTCACAAGAAGTAGAGTTAGTAGCACAAGCATCATTAATGGAATTTTCCTTTTCAAGCTCATAAGATTCATTTTTTTGTGCGAGGAGACAATTAGTGTGCTTCTCCTCGGCAAGCTCTTGCTTAAGGAGATTGAATCTCCGACTCCCATCATCAAGTTGGAAATCCAACTCCTCTATGGTTCCTGTTTGATTAGTTATGGTGTCCATAACGTGTTTGAGACAAGTAATGGCCTTATTATTACCACGAAGAGAGGTACACAAAAAAGTCAACTCAAGTAAGAGAGCACTAGTATCCTCATTAATTTCATCATCACTATCATCATTATCATTGCTATTATCTTTACAAGATATATTGGGATCCAAAGTAGGAGATACCTTTGATCCTCTTGCCATAAGGCACATGTGAGCACGGGAGGATGAAGATGAGGATATTATTCAATCTTCATTCATGATCATTTCTTGCTCCATAGAATGTTTGATTTCCTCTACATTGTTAGATAAAAAACTAGAGGAAATATAAGCATTTTGTTAATGGGAACAAGGCAAATCAAGCATATCATCTACACTAGTACTCAAATAATTTCTAGATGATATACAAGGACTAACACCACAAGGGGATATAGCATTATTGTTGCAAGAAGTGCTTAAGTCCAAAGAAGAAACATTGCAATGGGTTATAGATGAAGGATCATCATTAGCGAGCATAATATCAACATTGCAATTCCCAACACCACTCACCATATGTTTACCTTGTGTCTTGCCACACATTGGTGAAGTGGGTGAAGATGAGAACTCATCGCGGCCGGAGGTGGAAGCAACTTGGAGCACTTCATGATGTGAAGGAACCAAGATCTCCTCGGAGAAACCATCGACAATATTAGAAATGGAACCACCAAATATTTCTTTAGCTTGGTCCACTTCTCATGAGACGACTTGCGCTTTACAATCGTCAAGAACAAATTAACTGTGGGGCTCAAAGAGAAAATAAGCTCATTAGATATTTGAGCTTCGAGAAGTAAATTTTTCTCATCATCCAAAGATAGATTTTGAGGATCCATAGGAGGAGAAAAACCTACATCTAGAAATCGCTCAATGTTTGGACATAAGGTCCAAAGATTACAAAGCAAGCAATTTCTCCACAAAGCATAATTTGTGCCATCAAAGATAATTGTGTCAGTGTGCACTATACTACTAGCCGACATCTTTACACTCTAGGCGGTGAAGACTAAACAAGGAGAGACCTTGCTCTGATACCAATTGAAAGGATAGAGATGTCGCCTAGAGGGGGGTGAATAGGCAATTTCAAAACTATTGCAGTTTTGGCTTGATAGAATGTGGAATTAAACTGATGTTTATTTTACAAGCACAAAACCTAAATACACTAGGCTCAACTAAGTGCAGCAACACCAAATTAAGCTAAGCAAGATAGCACAAGATAAATATACCACAAGTGATAAGCAAGATATAAGTACTTCAAGCTCGATGGCTATCACAAGGAAAGTAAGCTCAGATATAGAGATAACCGAGGCACGCGGAGATGAAGATGTATTCCCGTGTTCACCACCTTTGGGAAGGGGGCTACGTCACGTTGGAGAGGTGTGAGGTTCCACGAAGGATTCCTCACGCGCCACAAAGGATCACCTTCTTCTTCGAGTCTATCCCACGAAGGAATAGGCCCTTTCCTTATGGTTAGCTTTTCCTCCACTCCGGAGATGGCAAGCTTCATAACCACTTCACAAGCTCCACGAAGGAGAAGCCCAGGTATCTTCACAATCTTCCACGAAGAGGACACCGCGGCACCAACCGCCAAGCCAACTAGGAGGTCACCCTCCAAGAGTAACAAGCTCATGGTCTCTCACTAGAACAAATCGTAATGGAGAGCTCAACACTTATGCAAGAATGCAAAGCAAGAACACCAAGGGTGCTCAAATCCTTCACCCTCAAATCCCACCACAGCAACACGTGCTAGGGAGGAATTGGAGAGGAAGAACAATGGTGGAAGTCAACAAATGACTCCAAGATCTAGATCCAATGGGTTCCCCTCACTTAGAGGAGGAATTGGTTGGCGGGGATTGTAGATCTAGATCTCCTCTTCCAAAGCCCTCAAAAAGATGCAAGAATCATAGGAAGGAAGGGGGATGAAGCAAGCTCAAGAGGTTCAACAATGGAGATCAATTTCGTGGTCAAGAACACTCTAAAACGTTGGGGGGAAGAACCCCCTTTTATAGTGGAAAGCAAATATGCCCGTTAGGAGAAAACTGTGCGAATCCTGTTGAAAGTTCGGTTGGACCGGCTCCAGAACCGGATCGTTCGGTTCCTAGACCGGAAAACCGGATTTCAACTGGGATTAGGGTTGGTACACAGTCTCGGATAGACTCGGTATAGAAAAATCGAAAATCCCGGTTTCAGATCTGGTTTTTCGGTCCTGGCACCGGACCACCCGGTCTGGGAGCCGGTTGAATCGAATCCACAACGAGGATGAAACAGGCTTCACGAAAAACGCAATAACTTTTGCATCCGGACTCCGATTTCGATGATCTTGGGCTTGTTTTGATGAGGACAACAAGCTCTAAAAGATTGTGCGGAGAAACATCATAGCCCAACAAAGGAGGATAAAACCAAATGAAGAAAGGTAAAAAGCCTCCCTAAATAAGAACCGATAAAACCTTCAAACTCGAAAACGCCATAGAAGATGCATACGAATTCCGTTTTCGATGAACTTGGGCTTGTTGAAGAGATAGAAACAAGCTCAAGAACCTCACATGGAGAAACACCAAGAAGCAACAAAATAGGAAGATGCAAAGTATGCAACGGATTGATCTTCTTATGACTATGTGATCAAGTTACACAACCGAAAGCCCCTCTTGATAGTGCGGCTATCTATCCTATAACCCGGTCTCCCAACAACCACCTTGATACCGGTAAAAGGAAAACCTAGAAAGGCCATACCTTTTCCTTGTGCATCCTGCTTCATCTTGATGACAACGCTTCAAGCTCCACCCAAGCCTGAATGTAACACTTGATCATTGTTGCTTCGTGAAGACTCCTAATTTGCTCCCCATAGACCACTATGGGATACCTTAATTAATACATGTATTCACATGTACATTATCACCAATATGGATGGCAAGCTTCAAGCAAATGATCTTCTCGAGATGCTTATCTAGAACTTGCCCTTCTCAACCTTGATGACGATCACCACTTGATGTCATCCTCTCATGGGATATATAATATCTTCATTTTTGAAGCATGCCCATGGAAAGATACCTGTCCTATATAGAAAACACAAAGGAAAATATATAATGGGTTAGTTCATGTAACATCCCAAAATCATTATTTATAAAGCTTGCATATCATTCATGCATTCATAAGCATTTGATCCTTTTCAAATGAATTTTCAACATAAGAAACCATATTTTTGCCTATTACTTATTCAAGTGAGGCAAGGTTTATATTTAATTTCTAAATATAGGATTTGATCAGTGATAATTGGAAAGTGAATACAAAGCCACACAAAATATTTCAAAAGCAAATCAATCATAACACCATCTTATTGCCTATTACCATTATGTTATTAAAGGCATGGTTTTATATTTAATTTCAAAATCAAAATGATTTTTGAATATAAGTAGATGTTTTACACATCCTTGGACACAAGAAATACAGAACAAAATTCTGCAAGAAATTCAAATTAAAACAGATTTGAAACACTCATTCAAATTCAAATCAGAAAATCAAAACAGAAAAAGAAAAGGATAAAAAGAGAAAAAAAATAAACCTAACTAACTAACTAGCCCAACCCACCCGCGGCCCAGCAAGCTAGCCCAGCAAGCCCACCCGGGTTTTCCCCACCCCTGTCAACATCCGGATTTTTCAATCCTAGATGCCTGTTATGCCATACATCGCAATCCCAGGATTACCATTTTTGCGAGACATAACAGAATTGGATACCATAGTACATCATCCATTACAAACGATATACAAGTTCTTACACAAATAGGGATCTCATGATCCAGTTCTTAATACAACATCAAGCAGTGGAATACGTAACAATAACGGTAGCGTAGGCGAAGCTCCATCTTTGGGGTCACAGGCAATGCTGACGATGGGATATGATCATAGTTGTCGTAACCTTCCTGGGGTCCATCTTCCAGGTACTCCTCTTCATAGTCTGGCGATGGGAATAGCCAGGGACAAAGCCATGAGTACTCTTTAAGTACTCGCAAACTAATACTAATAGGTAAAAGGGGTTTTTTGGATAATAGGACACTAGGCTCTAGGGTTGTTTTGCAAAAGCCAGATTTATCTCTACTAAGTTCTAAAGCTAGTCACAAATTTATAAATCCTAAGCGGGAACTTGTATTTCATATCACAACTCTGTTGTGGTCAAGTCAAAGTCTCGATTCCTCTCACAGGTCATTTTGAAAAGTCTGACGGGGGAACAGTATGGCCACTCCAACTGTCCATAACCGCGGACGCGGATATTCGAATAGTTTGACACTATACAGAGATTGTACACTTTCACCACAACATTCGATACATCTGTCAGGAACAAATCCTGAATTCACCATACTCAATATGCGGATAATCAATCCTAACCTTTCGATTACACGCCCTAGTATAAGCACCTCTCCTGTGAGTTTGGCCTCCCAACCATGATCAACTGTCATCTTGGGTACTGCACAGGTGGACAATCTTCACAAGGTAGCCTCAGCTCAAACCTTGGCCGTGAGGGAACTAATACTAAGGAATATAAGTTTCCAGTCAAGCCCTACCCAATATTCGGGTATTGTGGTTGTACGATAAAATTGGAATGGTATCGCATCCAGACAACCATCAGTTTTATAAAGGGCTAAGGCTCGTGCCTCAACATTTTTATCACCAAAATTCTCAAGTGTTTGGAAACACATGTCCAAAACATTTCAATAGAATGATCCATCATTCCAAGGTTTTCATAACCATTTTTCCACCAAGTATTCCCATCTAAAGTTTATCAAGTTTTATGCTTAGCACTAGCATCTACAAGTGGGGGTAGTAATGATGAGGGGTGGTAACTAGTGGAGTTTCAACTATGTACAACCTTATGTCTCAGGCTGATGTCAAGGTTTCTAACTTAGGCCAAATTTTATGCTCTTTATGCAACCTTCAGCATCTTTCCAATATCTACCAGTCACTTAAGTAAACTCTAAGTAAGCTTTGATAAAGAAATAAAGTAAGAAGCTTGCACATAAAACTAGGATTGGTTTATCAAATGGGTATGATCACATATGCTTAAGGCATAGTAACAAGTAGGGGTTTGTTGCATCAGTAGGGTATCCTGCAAGTGTTAGCTTGCATCAATGTCAATATAAGCTTGCTAAATTGCAAGTGTTAGCTTGCAAGGTTACTAGCTTGCCTTGTGCAGAGCAGTGGTTGAAGTTCTCCTCGGCTTCTTCTTCGTAGTATCCTCCTTCCTCCTCGTATCCTTGGTCGGTACTAGCGTCTATGAATAAATACGAGGTACACAATCACCAAACAATACTTAACTACTTGCAATCATCACACAAGGGTCCTATGGATGATCTAGCATCATCCCTAACATTACAAGGTTAAGGCTTGGTTTAAATCTTTTTATTTTTAGAAAAGTAATTTCTACTCATTGAAAAACTACTTAAGATTTAATATTCTCCAAACCCAACATGGGATCATGTTGACACATGTCATCACCACATATTGTAGTCCATGGGAATGTGATTTAAAGTGGTGTCACAATTTAATAAGGTTTTACCCTTTTATTTTAATTAATTAAAGTGGCTAGAAATGCTTATGTAGCATTCTTTTATTACTTGAACATTATTTCTGCAAGTAAACCTATATATTTTTAAAAAATTCTGAAAGGTATGGTTAAATGTGATTTTTGAGAATTGGAATCAACTCAAAAGCTATTATGGTTTAAATTGGAAAAATGTTTGAATGCAGAAAAGCTTCTGCCTTGTTATTTTTACCATGGGTGATCTATAGATCCAAATGACTTGAATCCAACGGGCTTGGATTCAGCATTCACAGACCTTTCCAACAAAATTGGTTTCATTCAATTTGGTGCACTGAATCGATCTGGGTTGATTTTTGAAGTTGGGTACAGAAGTGTGTTTGAATTGAAATAGAAAAAGTTTAATTTGAATAACTGGGCTGCGCGGGAAAAATTACTGGGCCGGCCTGCTAAGCGCAGTGCTCCCGCGGGCTGCTTAAGTGGGTGTCCCCACTCGTCAGTGACACGGGGCTGGGCGAAGCGGTATGGGGCGACGTGGATCGTTCGATCTAGTTCTAATCTAACGGCTGGGAGTCATCGTCGACGCGAGACAACTCCGGCGAGAACGAAACCTAGCGCGGCCAGTGAGGGTCGCTGGGGGCTCACCGGGGTACTGGCGAGGGTCGGCGAGGCGGGCGAACGACGAAGTCGACGACGGCGAACTCAGGGGTGGTCGCGGCAGCTCCTGGGGCGGCTCCAATCGCTGGCTCCCTTCTTCTCCGGCAGCGGCAGGCTCCAGTGAAATTCCGGCGAGGTGGTGCTCGCCTTGCTCTGAGAATGGTGTGGCACGATCAGTGAGGAGAGGGGAGTGAGATGGTGTGAAGAAATCGTGCGGGGGTGGCCTCTATTTATAGTCGAGCGAGGGACCGCTGGGCGACGGTGAGCTCGTCGAAGCGAGGTTACAGCGCTAAAGGCATTGGAATGGGTAGGGGACGGTGCGGTGTCTCCTGGCGATGCTCAACGACATGGTCTCGAGGCATGGGGCGGTGTGGTTTGGTCTGGAACTGTGCGGCACGGGGCGGCAAACGGGGATGTCTGGCGGTCTCCTGGGTCGGTGGGGATTGTGTATGCACGCGGCGAGGGCGGCGCGCGGTCTGTGGGTGATGGTCGAGGGTGGCGCTCTGGCGCACGCTCGGCATGGTCTGGGCGCGGCTTGTGCGCGTGGTCCAGGGCTTGGCAACGCCACGGGGGACAGGAGTGGCGGTGAATGTGGCTGCCTCCCAGACATGTTGGCTAGGCTTGCTGTCGACTATGGGGTGGCAAGAGGGTGCTCGGCTATTCACCATTGATGACAATGGCAAGCTCACAGTGGTGCTAGTGCCTGGCTAATCTTCCTAGATGATCTACTGAGTTGTGTGTGAGCTAAATGGGGAACTAGTTAGGCAAGAATCACTGCTCACAATAGTGTTTGATGTTTGTTTGATTTGTGTCTGCAACCTGTTTGATGAAATGGCCGCATGAAATCAAGTTTTGAATTTTGAAATGATTTTTGGTGGGTTTGCTAGATTGGTGCTGGTGAGTCTGCAGATGCTTGGGTTTTGAAAATTGAGCTTGTTTGAGTAGTTTTTAAAAAAGTGGGATCTTCCCATATGATAAAGATTTAATTTTGAATTGTCATTTAAACTATGCATTTGAAAGTTTCTCGATGATCACAAAGTGGGCCTTGATACCTTGTTATGAGTAAATTCAAGGGGTGCAAAGATCCAGAAAAGTTTCTGTTAGGTTCTGAAAGTTTGAGACAGCCAAAGTAGGCATGGGAGTTAAATTGGCCAAAATGACCATTCATTTCATATATGTGTTTTGATTTACTTGTCTTTAGGAAAAGTGTGGGAAATGTTTTAGATGATGTTTATTTCACCTAAGAAACATTTTACAAGCAATGGAACAAACAAACAAGGTGGTTTTAAAGGATTTCAAAATCCATGCATACACATATGCATGCATTCATGATTTCATTTAGAAAAGTTTTTGTTAACCCTAATTTTGATGATTAGGATTTGATGATCCAAGCTTAGTATTTTTGGGATGTTACAACCCCTCTCTGTTTCTCACCCGCGCGCGCACCCCCTCTCACTGACGCCCGGTCCCACGTGCCCCGTCACCTTCGTCCCCAAATCGCGCACCCACGACCAGCTCCGGTCGTTTCCTCCCCGTGTCACTGTTGTTGATTGCACGAGTAATTGCCGTTGATTCGCCGAGTAACTCCTCGCCCAACTCCGGCTACTTAAACCCAACGGCCTCTGCTCCATTCCCCCCCCACTCAATTTCCTCTGAACGCTGCCAGGCTGCTCGCTTTTCTCTTTGCATCGACGCTGTCCTGACAAACTCCGGCGACCGATTGCGGTAAGCCTTGTGCGCGCCTCGCTCTTTGGCTCACGTGACCTTGTTTGCTATCGCCTTGCGCTTCTCCTAACGTTTGCCGTTTTTTTTATTTCGCACCAGAGCGTCGCCTCCGTCGACGACCGTGAGCACCCGACGCCAAGCTTCACTCCGGCGAGCGATTGCGTCCGTGTTCGTGCGCCCCAGCCTCGTCCACCTGCACGTTGAGTTTCGCCGTGCCTCCACGACCTCGGTAAGCATCAACACCTTCGCCTTTGCCCTCTGGTCTCGCCGGAACTTCACCGGCAGACGCGCAGCCGCCGTGGTGGCCATTTGCACTGCCCACGAATAGTCAGAGCAACGTGGTATGCTGGATCTGGATCCAGCAGATGTGATTAGATCATCCCGCGAAGGGGTACGCGTAGATCTGAGCCTTAGGATTAGATCTAGCGGTGTAGAATAGATCTGACGTGAAGGGGTAAGTTTTGATCTGCAGCATTGGATTTAGTTAGATCTAGCGGTGCAGACGCATGATCCAGAGCGAACCGGTACGCGCCAATCAGACGCTGCCACGTGTCAGGGTTTTCGAATTAAAATTCAGATTTGATTTAATTAGATGATTAAACTTGTAAATTCAATAACTTCTGTTCTGTTTATCCAAAAAATGCAAATAAGATATCAATGGAATCACAGAAATAAACCCTACACATCTGTAGGATTGGTTTTGTGATTTGCTTCTGTTAAAAGAGAAATTTATGCAGAGACATTTGTAGGCCTATTTTGTGTATAAAAAATATTTGGAGAATGTTTTAAAAGCCAAATTAAGTTTAATTGGTGTATAAATGTTTAGTTTATTGTTCAGTACTGTTTTACTTGTCTTGTTTAGTTTAGGAAAAATCATCACATGGCATTTTCATGCATTCATATATATATTTGCTTGATTATTTGAAATATGAATTTGGTGCTATCATTTTATGTGCAGATTTTGGTGCTAGTGGTGATTGTGACTGTGAGGATTGTTGTTACTCTCCCAACTACCAAGGAAAGTGGTGCTTCATGTTTTTGTCCTAATATTTTGACTATGCATTAGTGATATTTTGTATAGGGATTGCATGATAATTTTTGCTAAGTATCTATATGCTATGCTTGGGAAATCCTAGTAGTTGTAGAATTGTTAGAATGTTCTCTAAGTTAAGATACTTGCTACTGCCATGCTTAGCCTAGATAGTAGCAACCAAGGGTGGATTATATACATGCTATGGAAAAATATTGCTAAGTCTTTGACTTGTGTTTTGCTTAATAAAACAACTAAGTGAATGAAACACCTAGGTGGAATGGTATGTTTGGGTTATGTTGAGTGGTAACATAAGGCCCATATATATGGTCTACCTTGTGTATCACACTTGTGGAAAGCCACCCAGGAACAAAGGGATTTGAGATGTCATATGCTAAGAAGCTTCTACTACAGCCACATGGAATTATGGGCTCTGCCTGGATCATATAGGTTGCAATAACTTAGCCAAATGGACAGTTGGTGGTAGGGGTGATAGGTTTGGAGCGCGTCCATTTTGGTCTAAGGGAAGGCTTCTGAAAGGTCTTGTATCGATGCATGTCGAGTCTTGTGGGGGAAAGTGCACCACCTCTGCAGAAGGAAGAATCTAAGTACTTAGTCGTGTCCCCGGCAATGGACAATTTGAGCATCAAGACATGGAAGCTATCAAGAATCTCCTCATCCCAATTTCTAAGTTAAAAACTTGTGGTTGAACAAGGGTATAGGTTCACCAATGTCTATTGGTGGTTCCTTGGGAGTTTTTGCCAAACAAAAACTTAGTGTTTTCAACTGATAGGTAAAACCTATTTGAGCAAAGCAAGCCTAAGCTACACTTAACCAAATTCATGTAGAAGCTAGAAACTATTATTATACTAAGGTATCACTTGCCAATATTATTCAAATGTATTTACCCATTGTGGCTGTAACTTGTGATGTTGCAGGTTACTCTGATGAGTATTAGGGTTATGAGTCTACACTCAACATGCTTTCCTATGGCACATGAAGATGAAGACTTCTATTTATATTGTTAAGTTAAACTCTTGTACTAGCCTATGGCTATGGAGTTGTAAAAGACTATGTTATCTCTGGAATGACGATGTAATAATGACCTTAGTTTCTGTGTACTTCATCTTAAATTGTGGATGCTAGCATTTGATTCAGGGACTAGCATTGCAATCAAAGGGACCTTTACCTTTATAAAGGTGGGGTCTTACAAATGGTATCAGAGCACTGTGTTGCCTGTAGGATTATGACCCTAGGTTGGATTAGACTAAGAAACCACTAAGGAAAAAAATTCAACACTTTGAAAAAATTTCCACACTTATCTTTTTCTTCTCGTAAACTTTTCTGATCTTCTTTCTCATATCTATTTGTAGATGAACTCCATCAAAGAAGCCGTGAGGAAGGGGCCACTCATGACCATGACTTTGGAGTGTGATACTGAATTTCCCAAGGCACTCAAGAACCTTATGGTTACCATGGGGATACATGGTGCAACTGTGTACAGGGGATTCCCTATGTTGGATGAAGGAGAAGAGTATTGGTGGGTGCAACTTCACTTGTACAAAAACAAGGAAGACAACCACAAGGAGTCAGGCTTTTGCATGGTCACCAACTCCGAAATGCACGCAACATTCTTTGACTCTGCAAGAAATGCAGCTTGGAATGCCATCAAGGAGCTTGGTGATAGACTCAAGTGCAAAATGCTCAACACCCAAAATGACCTTAGAGAAGAAAAGAAGCATACCCAAGAATTAGAGACTACCAACCAACAACTAAGGGGAGACATCATAGACTTAATACGGGAGTCTTGTCAACAAGACAGACAGATGGCCACTAAGGATGCCATGATAGCTATTTTGTCTAGTGAATGAGAATTGTAACGTACTTCGTTAGTTGGACCACCAGACTTATCGTTTTTACTTCCAAAAATTTGTCTAAGTTATGTTGAACCTTTGGTGTTTGTAATGGATTTGTGTATGCCATGACTTGTGTGTTTGCTGCTAAAAGATGTGCTTGTGATATTTTGTCTTGTGAATTTTCTCTACTTCTATTGATTCTAACTTTTCTCTATCTTATAAAAATAGATGCCTAACATTGTTATTAGCACGGCCGAGGAGTTCAACGGAACTCATTTTGGTACTCATCTCATTGAGCTCACTAGCATGCTCAACCTTCCACTTCCTAGCATCACGACACTTTAGCTCACCAAGTTTGAGAGGAAGGACCTATGGGGCTTCGGAGTCACACAGCCGGGACGCCAGGCAGAGCCACCCACAGAGACTATCACTTTCAAGCTGATGAATGATGACAAGGAGAGAGGCTTAGATGTAGTCATGCAGGAGTTACTTGGACGCCTGGTAGGGAGGCACTCCACCGAGCTTAGAGGTCTTTACTTTCACCCCTTCGGGAGACGCAACGAGGAGGGTGAGGCTATAGAGTACGATGATGTTACTAGAGAGACGATGGAGCCGATTTGTTTGTACCTTCAGGACCTAGAGGGTCTTATTAGACACCTTGATACTGATAGGACCAACGTCATGCTTAGCAATGGCGAGCTCCAGGTTCAGCTACTAGAGAAGGACAAGCTCTTCGCGGAGCAAGACGAGATCGTCAAAGAGATGGAGGCCAAATTGGAAAGCCAGGACAAGAAGTTCAAGAGCCAGGAGAAAAGAGTCCAAGACAGGAACAAGAAGATCCGGGAGATGAAGGAAGAGTTAGAGGCCAAGGACTTCGAGCTTGAGCACCAGCAGGGAGTGATCGAGAGGCTTCGCTCATAGAATAGGGCTCTTAGGGCCAAGATTGAGGCCTTGACCACTAGTGTTGATGAGTATAAGACCGCCATGGAGAATGCAGGTCTTACCCTTGTTGATGTGGAGATTGATGCGGAGTAGTAGTGTATACTACTCGATTATCTTTCATCTATCGTACTTTGATTATTGAGTCGCAATGACCATCCAACATGTGGATGGCTTGCTATGGTGTGTTTGCATTTTCAAAACTTGTTGTTAGTGTCATTCAAACTCTATGTTATTTTGATGCTTGGTTATTGTGATTGTTCTATGTGATGTATTGTGCATGTTAAGCATCTATGGGTATCTCATTCTTATCCTTATTAAAACCACAGATGCCTCCTCAATGTGCGAACCCCAACCAAAACAACAACAACAACAACGTCACTCCCGAGATGCAGCAGTTGATGACAGCACAAGCTCAACTGATGCAGATGATGAAAGAGTTCATGCAGAACCAGAACCAGAATAACAACAACAATAACAACAACAACAACAACAACCACAACAACCAGAATAATCCGCCAGGATTTGACATGCTCACCAGATTTTTGAGACTAAGGCCTGCAAAGTTCTCAGGAACCACTGATTCAATGGTAGCCAATGACTGGTTACGTTCAGTGAACAAGGACTTGGTGAGTGTTGGCTGCACCGACGAAGAAAAGGTCAGGTTCGCAGCACATCTGCTTGAAGGGCCAGCAGCAACCTGGTGGGACAACTTTCAGATCACCACTCCCATTGAGGATGTGACTTGGGCTATCTTTGAGGATGGATTCCGTACAGCTCACGTCTCATCCAGAGTGATGAATTTGAAGAAAAAGGAGTTCCACAATCTGAAACAGCGTCACCGCAGTGTGGCTGAGTACATTGAGGAATTCAACAATCTGGCGCGTTATGCACCGGATGAAGTTGATAAAGATGCCAAGAGGAAGGAGAAATTCCTCGAAGGACTGAATGATGAGTTGAACCTACAACTGTCTGTTGCCTATGTCCCAACCTACCAATCACTTTGTGACAAGGCTACCATCTTGGAAAACAAGATGAAACAGGTTGAGAGCAGAAAGAGGAAGCATAGCTTTGATAAGCACAGCTCGGGATCGTCTCACAAGCGTTCCCATCATGATGATAGTGGGAGTTCTAGATCCCACAAACATGGAAAGTACAACAACCACCACAGCCACAACCGTCATCATGACAACAAGCATCACCGCAGTCATGATAATGGCAAGTATAAGAACCACAAGAGTGGACACAAGAGCCACCACAATGGAGGTGGAAGTGGAAGTCGGCCGGTAAAGAAAGATCTCAGTCAGGTTGAATGCTTCAAGTGTAAGAAGATAGGGCACTATGCTAATGAGTGCCTAGAAAATAAAGTTGAAGGTGCCAACAAGCGCAATCCCTGCCAAAAGGGACAAGTAAACCACATCAATGTGGAAGAAATATATGAGGAATCTGATGTTGTGGCTGGTAAGTTCAAACTCAATTCTATTCCAGCACCTTTTCTTTTTGATACTGGCGCATCGCATTCATTCATATCAAGAGCATTTGTTGATAGAAATGGATTTCCAACTGAAAATATTGGGTGTCCTATAAAAGTAAGTTCTCCCGGTGGCGATATGATAGTAAGTCTTGGATGTCGTGATCTAGTAATAGAATTTAGAAAGCATAAGTTTCCAGTTAGTTTGATAATTGTAACATCCCGAAAATACTAAACTTGGATCATCAATCTCTAATCATCAAAATTAGGGTTAATAAAAACTTTTCTAAAATAAAAATATGAAAGCATGCATGGTGTATGCATTTCATTTGGAATCCTTTTGAACCAACTTGTTTGTGTGTTCCTTTGCTTGTAAATGGAGGCTTAGGTGAAATAAACATCATCTAAACAATTCCCAAACTTTTCTCAAAGACAAATAAATCAGAACAAAGATAAATGAAGGAATGGTCATTTTGACCAATTTAACTCCCATGCCTACTTTGGCTGTCTCAAACTTTCAGAACTTAACAGAAACTTTTCTGGATCTTTGCACCCCTTGATTGTACTTATAACAAAGTATCAAGGCCCACTTTGTGATCATCCAGAAACATTCAAATGCATAGTTTAAAGGACAGTTCAAAATTGAATCTTTATCATATGAGAAGATCCCACTTTTTCAAAAACCACTCAAACAAGCTCAACTTTCAAAACCCAAGCATCTGCAGACTCACCATCACCAACCTAGCACACCCACCAAAAATCATTTCAAAATTCAAAACTTGAATTCTTGCGGCCATTTCATCAAACACCTTGGAGATACAAATCTAACAAAATCAAAACACTATTTTGAGCAGTGAATTGAGCCTAACTTGTTCCCTCTCTGGACACCACTAGCCTTAGTAGATCATCTAACAATCTTAACTAATCACTAGCCCCACTGTGAGCTTGGCAATGCCATCAATGGTGAACAGCCGAAGCCACCCATGCCACCCCAGTGTAGACAGCAAGCTAGGAGAGAAACTAGCCGTGCCCACCTTGTCTGGGAGCAAGCCCATGCCTCACCGCCCCCTCTCGACCAGCCCTGCCTCGAAGACACCGACCAGAGCACCCAGGAACGTCGCGCCTGTGCCTCTATCAACCATGCCGAGCGTGCGCCAGAGCGCCACCCTCGACCGAAGCCCACAGACCGCGCGCCGCCCTCGCCGCGTGCATACATGATCACCACCGACCCAGGAGACCGCCAGACATCCCCGTTCGCCGCCCCATGCCTCACAGCCACCGCTCGCTGTCGAAGACGCCGCCTCTGCCGCGCAGAGCGTCGCGTGTTCCAGACCAAACCGCACCGCCCCTACATGCGCATTAAATCCTAGAGGCCACCCCGGCCGAATTGAGCACACATCTCACTCACCTCTCTTCACTGATCGTCCCACCCCATTGCCGGAGCAAGAAGAGTAGCACTTCGCCGAAATTTCACCGGAGCCCGCCGTCTCTAGAGAAGAAGGAAGGCAGCGATTGGAGCCGCCCCAGGAGAAGCACCGGTACCAGGAGGTTCGCCGTCGTCGACTTCGTCGTTCGCTCGCCTCGCCGACCCTCGCCTGAACCCCAGTGAGCCCCCAACGACCCCCACTGGCCGTGCTAGGTTTCTATATCACCGGCGTTGCCCAACGTCGATGATGACCCTCAGCCGTTGGATTAGAACCAGATCGAACGCACCACATCGCCCCATACCGCTTCGCACCCCCTGTCTCACTAACGCGTGGGGACAGCAACTTAACCAGCCCGCGTAAGCGCTATGCTTAGCAGGATGTCGCTTCATTCCAGACCCGATTATTTGAATTTAACCTTTTCCATTTTATTTCAAACACACTTCTGTACCCAGTTTCAAAAACCAACCTAGGTCGATTCAGTGAACCAAATGGAATGAAACCAATTTTGTTAGAAAGGTCTGGGAATGCTGAATCCAAGCCTGTTGGATTCAAGTCATTTGGATCTTAGATCATCCATGGTAAAAATAACAAGGCAGAAGCTTTTCTGCATTCAAACATTTTTCAAATTTAAACCATAATAGCTTTTGAGTTGATTCCAACTCTCAAAAATCCCATTTAACCATACCTTTCAGAATATATAAAAATATATAGGTTTACTTGCAGAAATAATGACCAAGTAATAAAAGAATGCCACATAGGCATTTCTAGCCACTTTAATTAATTAAAATAAAAGAGAAAAACCTTATTAAATTGTGACACCACTTTAAATCACATTCCCATGGACTAAAATATGTGGTGATGACATGTGTTAACATGATCCCATGTTTGGTTTGGAGAATATTAAATCTTAAGTAGTTTTTCAATGAGTAGAAATTACTTTTCTAAAAATAAAAGGAATTAAACCAAGCTTTAATTTTATAATGTTAGTGATGATGCTAGATCATCTATAGGACCCTTTGTGCGATGAATGCAAGTAGTTAAGTATTGTTTGTTGATTGTGTACCTCGAATTTATTCATAGACGCTAGTACCGACCAAGGATACGAGGAGGAAGGAGGATACTACGAAGAAGAAGCCGAGGATAACTTCAACCACTGCTCTGCACAAGGCAAGATTTACTAACCAAGTGGACCAATGCAAGCTGATACTATACCTATGCAAGCTAACACTTGCAATTATGAGAGTTAAATAACCTATGCAATGCACTAAGCATGCTTGGTTAGATACATTTGATGACACCCAATCCTAGTTTTACTTGCAAGATTATTACTTTATTTCTTTATCAAAGCTCTTACTTAGAGTTTACTGGAATAAATGGTAGATACTAGAAGGATAATTAAAGGTTGCATAAAGAGCATAAAATTTGGCCTAAGCTAGATAATCTTGATGTCATCCCAAGGCATGAGATTGAACTTAGTTGAAACTCCACTAGTTTACCACCCCTCATTAGTACTTACCCCCAATTGTAGATGCTAGTGCTAAGCATAAAACTTGATCACTTTAGATGGGAATACTTGGTGAAAATGGTTATGAAAACCTTGGAATAATGGATCATTCTATTGAAATGTTTTTGACATATGTTTCCGAGCACCAGATGATTTTGGTGATGAAAATGTTGAGGCATGAGCCTTAGCCCTTTATAAAACTGATAGTTGTATGGATGCGATACCATTCCAATTTTATCGTACAACCACAATACCCAAAGATTGGGTAGGGCTTGACTGGAAACTTATATACCTTAGTATTAGTTCCCTCACGGCCAAGGTCTGAGCTGAGGCTACCTTGTGAAGATTGTCCACCTGTGTAGTACCCAAGATGACAGTTGGTCATGGTTGGGAGGCCAAACTCACAGGAGAGGTGCTTATACTAGGGCGTGTAATTGAAAGGTTAGGATTGATTATCCGCATACTGAGTATGGTGAATTCAGGATTTGTTCCTGACAGATGTATCGAATGTTGTGGTGGAAGTGTACAATCTCTGCAGAGTGTCAAACTATTCGAATAGCCGCGTCCGTGGTTATGGACAGTTGGAGTGGCCATACTGTTCCCCCGTCATATGTTTTCAAAAGACTTGTGAAATGAATTGAGACTTTGACTTGACCACAACAGGGCTGTGATATGAAATACAAGTTCCTACTTAGGAGTTATAAAATTGTGACTAGCTTCTCTTGCTTCTCATCTTAGTAGAGATAAATTTAGCTTTTGCAAAACAACCCTAGAGCCTAGTGTCCTATTATTAAAAAACCCCTTCACTTGTTAGTATTAGTTTGCGAGTACTTAAAGAGTACTCATGGCTTTGTCCCTGGCTATTTCCGTGGCCAGACTACGAAGAGGAGTACCTGGAGGATGGACCCTAGGAAGGTTACGACAAATAGGATCATCTCCCATCGTCAGCATTGCCTGTGACCCCGAAGATGGAGCTTCGCCTACGCTACCGTTATTATTACGTATTCCGCTGCTTGAAGTTGTATTAAGAACTGGATCATGAGATCCCTATTTGTGTAAGAACTTATTTACGGTTTGTAATGGATGATGTACTATGGTATCCAATTCTGTTATGTCTCGCAAAAATGGTAATCCTGGGATTGCGATGTATGGCATAACAGGCATCTGGGATTAAAAATCCGGGTGTTGACAAGTTGGTATCAGAGCCATCCTGACCATAGGAGACCCTAGTTAGACTGGATGTTTGAATCAAAAACTTAGTTTCAAAACCAAAGAAAACAAATATTTACAAAAACTTATTCTCATTCTTATCCCTTTGATTCTTTCATGAAAATTCATGTTCCTCAAAAACTCTTGCAAAATACATAAAATTTTGACACACTTGATCACTCTACTAACTTAATCATCCTATATTCTTATAGATGGACGTGAAGTACAGCAAGTTTTATCAGTTGGGGAATGGAGGAGACCTTATCTTTGAGAGGGATTTGGACCAGCTTTGAACTTCCGAGCGTCCGCACCCCGAGTTCTTCGGAGCTCAGCTCAATGATCAAGGAGGAGAAGATCTGCAGTGGCTGATTGTTGCAAGTCTCCGAGGAAAGATTGAACCTCCCACTGCTGAGGGAATTCAGTTTACCTTAAGAAAGAACAACTGGCTCGATGGACTTGCCAGGTCCATGAAGGAAGCTCTTTCCCGTCTGTGTGGGCAAAGCATCAATCAGATCATGGGAACCCGCTTTGCATTTTGCCCAAGGCGTGATGCTAATGGACAACCACTGGAAGCCCCATACCACCCTGAGATGAAGACCCAATTGGACCACCTTAGCTTCATGATGCACGATCGTCAGCAGGAGTTGGATAACTGCCGCGACTACTCCAACAACAAGTCTTCCATCATCAAGACGAAGGACCAAACCATCGCCATGCTAGCCAAGGATCGCAAGTCTCGCTGCCGTCAGCTCGACAAGAAGGAGTGCATCATTGCCCGTCTTCGCAACCATATCTCATCTTTGGAGGAGACCATCCACGAGAGAGACATGCAGTTGGAATAAAGGGAGAATGTAGGAGAGGATCTTCGTGGAGACCCTTACTCCTATCTCAGCGATGATGATGATTTTCTGGAGGATCAGGCTATGGATTTCTTCACCGATGAGGATGATTTCGCCTTCATCGATGATGATGAGGATGATGAAGCCACAGACTCCGAGGAGTAGTAGCACTTGAGCACTAGCGTAGTCAGTAGTATTCGGTCCCACTGTATCGTAGTTTCCAGAATGGTTCTTAAAACCATCTGTTGTTCTTTGTTATGGTGTGTGTTGTATCGTGTGCTATGAATGAATGAATGAATGAATGAATGAAAAGCGAGTTGCTAGAAAAATCTGAGTCAAACTTTAAAAACTTTTCAAAATCCCAGAACCTTAGAAATTTCCCTCTTTTATAATGATCTATCTCAATCTCCAGATACCACGCGGAGGAAGTGGTTCATCCCCGGACCCGATGTTGCAGATTCTGCAAATGTTGACTTCTGACCGCGAAGCTGAAAGAGCGGAACGTCAAGCCAACCTAACCACCCTACATCAGATATCCTAGCTAGCCCACAACAACCAAGGCCATAGAAACCAGGACAACCATGGATCTAAGCTCAAGAATTTCCAGAATACCAACCCACCTGTTTTCACTAAGTCAGAAGAACCCCTAGACGCCGATGATTGGCTGCAAACCATGGAAAATAACCTAGAAGTCATCGGAGTGGAAGCCAACGAGAAAGTTCTGTTCGCCACCCACTATCTAGCCGGAGATGCCAGGGCATGGTGGAACAGTGTTCGCGCAATGACTGGAGGCCAGATGATGACCTGGGAGGAATTCAAGGTCAAGTTTAGCAGAACCCATGTGCCACCGGGTTTGATCAAGAGAATGAGAGACGAATTCAGAGAGCTGAATCAAGGAAGGATGACCGTAGTGAAATATTGTGACAAATTCTTGTCATTAGCTAGGTATGCCCTGGATGAGATCGACACCGAAGGCAAGAAGAAAGAAAGATTCCTGAATGGTCTGCACGATGAGATGCAGACAGTGTTAGTCAATATCCCCTTTGCTGATATTGAAGCCCTTGTTGACTATGCTATCCAGATGGAAGGAAAGATAAACCAAGCCAATGAGAACCGCAAGCGTCGCATGATGCATTAGCCAGGAACCCATCAGACCCCAAAGTATCGCCCTAACCCATCTCCCGGATTTGCCCCGAGAACCAACAGACCCCCGATGAACCGTCCGACCTATCTCAACCGTGGAAACCCTAGGTCCGGAGGAAATCACAACAACCCCGGCAATGCTAGCAATTTCAACCGTGCCCCACCCAAGTTCAACAACAACAATGCTACCGCCAACACCAACACTGCCCCGAGGACTGGAAGCAATGTTGTGCCTGTAGCAGCAAAGGACAAGTCGCAGGTGACTTGTTATGACTATGGAAATAAGGGTCACTACTCCAACGAGTGCCCCAACAAGAAGAATGCCGCAGCCCCCAATGCCAATGTCCTAGCTCAGCAACAACGTCGTGTTCAGCCAGGAAGAAGGTTTGCCCCAGGGAATTCGCTCAACCGCAATGGCCGTCTTTTTCTCATGCATGCTGAAGAAGCTCAGGAAGCGCCAGACGTCGTGCTGGGTATGTTTTCTGTTAATTCTGTACTTGCACGAGTGTTGTTTGATTCTGGTGCATCGCACTCATTTGTCACCGAAGAATTTGCATGCACTAGTAAACTTCAACCAACCAAACTGAAGCATGTTATGATTGTTCAAATCCCCGGTTCAACCACCAAGGCTAGGCAAATTTGCAAAGCCGTCCCTATCCGAATCCATGGGATAGATTTTTATGCTAATCTGATAGTACTCGGAACTAAAGGTTTGGAAGTAGTACTAGGAATGGATTGGATGTCCAAACATAAAGGATTAATTTACTGTGCCAAGAAAGCCATCACCATGACCAGTACAGCTGGAATATCAGTCGAGCATATATCTGAAACCTTACCTCGCCAATTCAAGTGCAACAAGAGTATAGCCCAACCTATCATTGACCAAGTCCATATAGTCTGTGAATACCCCGATGTATTTCCAGATATTTTGCCCGGTATGCCCCCAGATCGGGATATCGAGTTTATCATTGAACTAATCCCCAGAACTGGACCCATAGCCCAGAGACCATATAGTATGAACCCGTCTGAGCTCGCAGAACTGAAGAAGCAACTGGATTCCATGTTGGAAATTGGATTGATTCAACCAAGTGCGTCACCTTGGAGGTCACCTGTCTTGTTTGTGGACAAGAAGGATGGAGGTAACTGTTTGTGTACGGATTATCGGAAGTTGAATGATGTCACCATCAAGAACAAGTACCCCTTGCCCAAGATAGAAGATTTGTTTGATCAGTTGACCGGTGCCAAAGTGTTTTCTAAGATTGATCTTAGGACTGGCTATCATCAACTCAAGATTCATGCAGAAGATATTCCCAAGACTACCTTTACCACCCGATATGGATTATACGAGTATACCGTCATGTCTTTTGGATTAACCAATGCCCCCGCTTATTTCATGAATCTCATGAATAAGATTTTTATGGACTTCCTGGATAAATTTGTCGTTGTTTTCATCGATGACATTCTGATTTATTCCAAATCAGAAGAAGAACATGAGCTACACCTAAGGACCATTCTTTGAACCCTTAGAGAGCATCAGCTGTATGCAAAGTTTAGCAAATGTGAATTCTGGTTACATGAGGTAGGATTCCTCGGTCACATTGTATCAGCCGGAGGAATTGCCGTTGATCCTGCAAAGGTGAAAGATGTCGAGGATTGGCAAGCCCCAACCACTCAAACCCAAGTTCGTGCATTTCTCGGATTGGCAGGATATTACCGCAAGTTCGTAGAAGGATTCTCGAGTATCGCCAGACCCATGACCCAACTGCTGAAGAAGGACAAGAAGTTTGAATGGACCGGCAAATGTGAAGCGAGTTTTCAAGAACTCAAGAGGAGATTGATTTCATCCCCAATCTTAATCATGCCAGATATCACGAAGCCCTTCGATGTGTATTGTGATGCATCCAAGATCGATCTCGGATGTGTGCTAATGCAGGACGGCAAAGTCATATCTTATCTATCTCGACAACTGAAGCAACATGAGCAGAATTACCCAACCCATGACCTCGAACTCGCAGCCGTAGTTCTAGCCTTAAAGACATGGAGGCATTATCTGAAGGGAAATCGTTGTGAGATTTATTCGGATCACAAGAGCCTGAAGTATATATTCACTCAGAAGGAGCTGAATATGAGGCATAGAAGATGGATTGAGCTAATCAAGGATTACGATCTGGACATTCACTATCACCCTGGTAAAGCCAATGTGGTAGCCGATGCCCTTAGCAGATTGCCGTGCCACTTGAACTCCATGATTTTGAAGGAGCAACCAAGTTTGCACAAAGAGATGGAAGATTTTCGAATGGAATTAGTGAGTGAAGGATTTTTGGCTAGCATACAACTTCAGCCCACTTTGATCAGTCAGATTAAAGAGGCACAGAAGGGAAATGCTAGTATTGACGGAATCAAGCGTCGTATCGGTACAGGCAAAGTACCCGGATTCACCGAAGACGAAGAAGGAGTTCTGTGGTACAAAGGACGCTTTTGTGTACCAGCAGATTCTGAGTTAAAAGAAGTGATTCTGAAGGAGGCTCATGATACTCTTTATTCTATCCATCCCGGAGGAACTAAGATGTATCAAGATTTAAAAGAGCAATTTTGGTGGCATAAGATGAAGAGAGAAATCGGAAGCTATATCGCCAAGTGTGATATATGTCAGCGAGTCAAGGCAGGACATCAAAGACCCGCTGGATTGTTGCAACCCTTGCAGATTCCGGAATGGAAATGGGATTCCGTTGGAATGGATTTATCACTGGACTGCCTACTTCTAGTAGGGGAAATGACTCTATCTGGGTCATAGTGGACCGATTGTCCAAAGTCGCCCATTTCTTGCCCGTCAAGACCACATATTAGAGTTCGAAGGTAGCGGAGTTGTATATCGCTAGAATAGTTAGTTTGCATGGAGTCCCCAAGAACATCGTATCAGATCGAGGAACTCAGTTTACCTCGAGATTCTGGAAGAAAGTTCAAGAAGGTTTAGGAACCCGCCTAGATTTTAGCACCGCGTATCACCCTCAGATCGATGGACAAACGGAGCGAGTAAACCAAATACTCGAAGATATGCTGAGAGCATGCGTGTTAGAATATGGATCTAAGTGGGAAGACTGTCTGCCGTTTGCAGAATTTTCATACAACAATAGTTATCAAGCCAGTTTGCAAATGGCCCCATTTGAATTCATGTATGGAAGGAAGTGCCGCACCCCTTTGAACTGGTTGGAAGTAGGAGAGAGTCAGATTTTCGTACCCGACATCCTACGAGAAGCAGAAGAGAAGGTTCACAAGATTCGTGAGCACCTCAAGACCGCTCAGTCAAGACAGAAGAGTTACGTCGACAAGAGACGTAGAGACCTCGCCTTCAACATAGGAGATTTTGTGTATCTGAAGGTGTCGCCATTAAAGGGAATGCAGCGTTTCCAACTCAAGGGAAATTTAGCCCCCAGATATATCGGACCCTTCAAGATTCTGAACCATCGAGGAGAAGTGTCGTATCAATTAGAACTACCCGAAGAGATGTCAGCTGTGCACAATGTGTTCCATATCTCGTTACTTCGCAAGTGTCTCGAAGTCTCAGAGAAGACCGAAGTGTTCAAGAATATCGACCACCAGACCATAGAGATCAACGATGACCTGACCTATCCCGAAGTACCCATCCGTATTTTGGAAGAAGCTTTCAGAACTACCCGAACCCGAAGCATCAAGTTTCTCAAGATTCAGTGGAGCAACCACACAGAAGAGGAAGCTACCTGGGAGCGCGAAGATCACATCAGGACAGAGTTTCCCGATCTCTTCAAATCCTAGGTAATCTTTTTCGTCCTTTTTCAAATCTCGGGACGAGATTTTGTTTAAGGGGGGGAGGTTGTAACATCCCAAAAATACTAAACTTGGATCATCAATCTCTAATCATCAAAATTAGGGTTAACAAAAACTTTTCTAAAATAAAAATATGAAAGCATGCATGGTGTATGCATTTCATTTGGAATTCTTTTGAACTAACTTGTTTGTGTGTTCCTTTGTTTGTAAATGGATGCTTAGGTGAAATAAACATCATCTAAACAATTCCCAAACTTTTCTCAAAGACAAAAAATCAGAACAAAGATAAATGAAGGAATGGTCATTTTGACCAATTTAACTCCCATGCCTACTTTGGCTGTCTCAAACTTTGAGAACTTAACAGAAACTTTTCTGGATCTTTGCACCCCTTGATTGTACTCATAACAAAGTATCAAGGCCCACTTTGTGATCATCCAGAAACATTCAAATGCATAGTTTAAAGGATAGTTCAAAATTGAATCTTTATCATATGAGAAGATCCCACTTTTTCAAAAACCACTCAAACAAGCTCAACTTTCAAAACCCAAGCATCTGCAGACTCACCAGCACCAACCTAGCACACCCACCAAAAATCATTTCAAAATTCAAAACTTGAATTCTTGCGGCCATTTCATCAAACACCTTGTAGATACAAATCTAACAAAATCAAAACACTGTTTTGAGCAGTGAATTGAGCCTAACTTGTTCCCTCTCTGGACACCACTAGCCTTAGTAGATCATCTAACAATCTTAACTAATCACTAGCCCCACTGTGAGCTTGGCAATGCCATCAATGGTGAACAGCCGAAGCCACCCATGCCACCCCAGTGTAGACAGCAAGCTAGGAGAGAAACTAGCCGTGCCCACCTTGTTTGGGAGCAAGCCCATGCCTCACCGCCCCCTCTCGACCAGCCCTGCCTCGAAGACACCGACCAGAGCACCCAGGAACGCCGCGCCCATGCTTCTATCAACCATGCCGAGCATGCGCTAGAGCGTCACCCTCGACCGAAGCCCACAGACCGCGCGCCGCCCTCGTCGCGTGCATACATGATCACCACCGACCCAGGAGACCGCCAGACATCCCCGTTCGCCGCCCCATGCCTCACAGCCACCGCTCGCCGTCGAAGACGCCGCCTCTACCGCGCAGAGCGTCGCGTGTTCCAGACCAAACCGCACCGCCCCTACATGCGCATTAAAGCCGTAGAGCATCGCCAGGAGACCACCAAGCGATCGCCACCACCGGCCATGCCTCTAGCCACCCGTAGCCATGTCGCCACCGTCGCCTGCCCATGCCATTCGGTCTCGTCGTCGCGACTATAATAAGAGGCCACCCCCTGCCGAATTGAGCACACCATCTCACTCCCCTCTCTTCACTGATCGTCCCACCCCGTTGCCGGAGCAAGAAGAGCAGCACTTCACCGGAATTTCACCTGAGCCCGCCGCCTCTGGAGAAGAAGGAAGCCAGCGATTGGAGCCGCCCCAGGAGAAGCTGCCGGTACCAGGAGGTTCGCCGTCGTCGACTTCGTCGTTCGCCCGCCTCGCCGACCCTCGCCTAAACCCGGTGAGCCCCCAACGACCCCCACTGGCCGTGCTAGGTTTCTGTCTTGCCGGCGTTGCCCAACGTGGACGATGACCCTCAGCCGTTGGATTAGAACCGGATCGAACGCAACACATCGCCCCATAACCGCACCCTGTCTCACTAACGCGTGGGGACAGCAACTTAACCAGCCAGCGTGGCTTGTGCTTAGCAGGCCCAAGATCAAAACGCTTCCCCAGCTTATTTGAATTTAACCTTTTCCATTTTATTCCAAACACACTTCTGTACCCAGTTTCAAAAATCAAATCAGGTCGATTTAGTGAACCAAATTGAATGAAACCAATTTTGTTAGAAAGGACTGGGAATGCTGAATCCAAGCCCGTTGGATTCAAGTCATTTGGACTTGTAGATCATCCATGGTAAAAATAACAAGGCAGAAGCTTTTCTGCATTCAAACATTTTTCAAATTTAAACCATAATAGCTTTTGAGTTGATTCCAACTCTCAAAAATCACATTTAACCATACCTTTCAGAATATATAAAAATATATAGGTTTACTTGAAGAAATAATGACCAAGTAATAAAAGAATGCCACATAGGCATTTCTAGCCACTTTAATTAATTAAAATAAAAGAGAAAAACCTTATTAAATTGTGACACCACTTTAAATCACATTCCCATGGACAAAAACTTTTGGTGATGACATGTGTCAACATGATCCCATGTTTGGTTTGGAGAATATTAAATCTTAAGTAGTTTTTCAATGAGTAGAAATTACTTTTCTAAAAATAAAAGGAATTAAACCAAGCTTTAATCTTGTAATGTTAGTGATGATGCTAGATCATCTATAGGACCCTTTGTGTGATGAATGCAAGTAGTTAAGTATTGTTTGGTGATTGTGTACCTCGTATTTATTCATAGACGCTAGTACCGACCAAGGATATGAGGAGGAAGGAGGATACTACGAAGAAGAAGCCGAGGAGAACTTCAACCACTGCTCTGCACAAGGCAAGCTTTACTAACCAAGTGGACCAATGCAAGCTGATACTATACCTATGCAAGCTAACACTTGCAATTATGAGAGTTAAATAACCTATGCAATGCACTAAGCATGCTTGGTTAGATACATTTGATGACACCCAATCCTAGTTTTACTTGCAAGCTTATTACTTTATGTCTTTATCAAAGCTCTTACTTAGAGTTTACTGGAATAAATGGTAGATACTAGAAGGATAATTGAAGGTTGCATAAAGAGTATAAAATTTGGCCTAAGCTAGATAATCTTGATGTCATCCCAAGGCATGATATTGAACTTAGTTGAAACTCCACTAGTTTACCACCCCTCATTAGTACTTACCCCCAATTGTAGATGCTAGTGCTAAGCATAAAACTTGATCACTTTAGATGGGAATACTTGGTGAAAATGGTTATGAAAACCTTGGAATGATGGATCATTCTATTGAAATGTTTTTGACATATGTTTCCGAGCACCAGATGATTTTGGTGATAAAAATGTTGAGGCATGAGCCTTAGCCCTTTATAAAACTGATGGTTGTCTGGATGCGATACCATTCCAATTTTACCGTACAACCACAATACCCGAAGATTGGGTAGGGCTTGACTGGAAACTTATATGCCTTAGTATTAGTTCCCTCACGGCCAAGGTCTGAGCTGAGGCTACCTTGTGAAGATTGTCCACCTGTGTAGTACCCAAGATGACAGTTGGTCATGGTTGGGAGGCCAAACTCACAGGAGAGGTGCTTATACTAGGGCGTGTAATTGAAAGGTTAGGATTGATTATCCGCATTACTGAGTATGGTGAATTCAGGATTTGTTCCTGACGGATGTATCGAATGTTGTGGTGAAAGTGTACAATCTCTGCAGAGTATCAAACTATTCGAATAGCCGTGTCCGCGGTTATGGACAGTTGGAGTGGCCATACTGTTTCCCCGTCAGATGTTTTCAAAAGACTTGTGAAATGAATTGAGACTTTGACTTGACCACAACAGGGTTGTGATATGAAATACAAGTTCCTACTTAGGAGTTATAAAATTGTGACTAGCTTCTCTTACTTCTTAGCTTAGTAGAGATAAATCTGGCTTTTGCAAAACAACCCTAGAGCCTAGTGTCCTATTATCAAAAACCCCCTTCACTTGTTAGTATTAGTTTGCGAGTACTTAAAGAGTACTCATGGCTTTGTCCCTGGCTATTCCCGTGGCCAGACTATGAAGAGGAGTACCTAGAGGATGGACCCAGGAAGGTTACGACAACTAGGATCATCTCCCATCGTTAGCATTGCCTGTGACCCCGAAGATGGAGCTTCGCCTACGCTAACGTTATTATTACGTATTCCGCTGCTTGAAGTTGTATTAAGAACTGGATCATGAGATCCCTATTTGTGTAAGAACTTATGTACGGTTTGTAATGGATGATGTACTATGGTATCCAATTCTGTTATGTCTCGCAAAAATGGTAATCCTGGGATTATGATGTATGGCATAACAAGCATCTGGGATTAAAAATCCGGGTGTTGACAATAATCCTAGATTCCTAAGGATTGGATGTTACTTTGGGAATGGATTGGATGACCAAGTATGAAGGAGTACTAGATTGTGCCAACCGTACTGTCACACTCACAACCCCGGATAATAAAAGGATTAGATTCAAGTCTAACTTGGAATCAAAAGGGAGTAAGCTAAATTCTCTTAAGGGGGTTAGCATAGACAGTGTGCTAATTGTGAGAGAATATCCGGATGTGTTTCTGGAGGAATTTCCGGGAATGCCACCAAATAGGGATGTCGAGTTTCTGATTGACTTGCTGCCAGGATCAGGACAAATAGCAAAGAGACCTTACAAGATGTCAGTTGATGACTTGAAGGAACTCAAGAAATAACTTGGAGAACAGTTGCAGAAAGGATTTATTCAACCAAGTTCTTCATCTTGGGGAGCACCAGTCTTGTTTGTTAAAAAGAAAGATAGAAGTAAAAGGTTATGCATAGATTACCGATCACTCAATGAGGTGACTATCAAGAACAAGTATCCTTTGCCCAGAATCAATGATTTGTTTGATCAGTTAGAAGGAGCCCGTGTGTTCTCAAAGATTGATCTCCGATCAGGCTACTTTCAGCTAAATATAAGAGAACAATACATACCTAAGACTGCTTTCACCACTAGGTATGGATTGTATGAGTACACCGTGATGCCATTTGGTTTGACAAATGCACCAGCCTATTTCATGAATATGATGAACAAGGTGTTCATGGAATTTCTTGACAAATTTGTTGTCGTTTTCATCGATGACATTTTGATCTACTCCAAGAGCAATGAAGAGCATGAAGAACATTTGCGATTGATACTTGAGAAGCTTAGAGAGCATAAGCTATATGCCAAATTTAGCAAGTGTGAATTCTGGTTGAATGAAGTCGGATTTCTTGGACATATTGTGTCAGGATATGGTGTAGCAGTTGATCACCGCAAAACTGTCAGCTATAACAGAGTGGGAATATCCTAAGTCAGTGAAAGAAGTTCGTAGTTTATTCGGCTTGGCAGGATACTATAGAAGATTCATTGAGAATTTCTCAAAGGTAGCTAAGCCAATGATGGAGTTACTTAAGAAAGACAAGAAATTCGATTGGACTGAAGGATGTGAACTCAGTTTCCAAGAGTTGAAGAAGAGACTAGTGACAACACCAGTCTTATGTCTGCCAGATTTGGAGAAGGATTTCCAAGTTTATTGTGATGCATCTCACCAAGGATTAGGTGCAGTTTTGATGCAAGAAGGGAAAGTTGTGGCTTATGCCTCGAGACAACTCAAAACTCATGAAGTGAATTGTCCTACTCATGATTTAGAGTTAGCCTCTGTTGTCCATGCACTCAAAACATGGAGACATTATCTTTTGGGAAAGCGTTGTGAAGTGTTCACAGATCACAAAAGCTTGAAGTATATCTTCACTCAGAAAGAAATAAACATGAGACAAAGAAGATGGCTAGAACTTATCAAGGACTATGACTTGAGTTTGCAATACCACCCTGGTAAAGCAAATGTTGTAGCGGATGCATTAAGCCATAAGGTTTATGTGAATGGCCTTACTAAGGGAGAATTGCCAGATGATCTGTGTGTCCAATTCAAAGATCTCAGATTGGAGATAGTGCCTGAAGGACATCTCATGTCATTGGATGTTCAACCCACCTTGTTGGACAAAATCAAGGAAGCCCAAAAGATGGACAAGGAAATTGAAGAGATTAAGGGAAAAATTAGCAAAGGGAAAGCCAAAGGATTCCAAGAAGACGAACAGGGTACTTTATGGTATGGAAAACGTATCTATATTCCGCAAGATCTGGAGCTTCGGAAACTGATTTTACAAGAAGCACACAACTCACCATATTCCATTCATCCGGGTAACACCAAAATGTACATGGATGTGAAGGAAATATTTTGGTGGAATAATCTCAAGAAGGACATCGCCGAACATATTGCTTTGTGTGATGTATGTAGTAGAGTGAAAGCGGAACATCAGAAACCAGCAGGACTGTTACAACCACTACCTATTCCTGATTGGAAGTGGGACAATATTGGCATGGACTTCGTCACCGGACTACCAAGGACTAGATCAGGATATGATTCTATCTGGGTCGTGGTAGATCGCCTAACTAAAGTGGCTCATTTCATACCTGTAAAGACAACCTATACAAGTGCTAAGTTGGCCAAGATTTATATGAATAGGATTGTATGTCTACATGGAGTACCCAAGAGTATTGTGTCTGATAGAGGAACTCAATTCACTTCCCATTTTTGGAGGCAATTGCATGAGTCATTGGGAACAAGATTGGAATTCAACACTGCTTTTCATCCCCAGACTGATGGACAGACAGAGAAGACCAACCATATTTTAGAGGATATGTTGAGGGCATGTGCCCTAGATTATGGAGCTAGTTGGGATGAAAGTCTGCCTTATGCAGAATTCTCTTACAACAACAGCTATCAAGCCAGTATTGAGATGGCACTGTTTGAATTTTTCTATGGGAGAAAGTGTACTACACCATTGCTATGGAATGGTGTTGGAGAAAGAAACTTGTTCGGGACAGAACTAATCAGGGAAGCAGAAGAGAAAGTCAAATTGGTAAAGGAAAGATTGAAGATAGCACAGTCCCGACAAAAGAGCTATGCAGATCCAAAGCGTAGAGAAGTCACCTATGAGGTGGGTGATAGAGCTTATCTTAGAGTATCACCACTTCGTGGAGTGAAGAGGTTTGGAGTCAAAGGAAAATTGACACCAAGATATGTTGGACCATTCAAGATTCTGAGCCGTAAAGGAGAAGTAGCATATGAGATTGAATTGCCTGAATCATGGTCTGCCGTTCATAATGTATTTCACGTAAGTCAGCTAAAGAAATGCCATCCGGAGATGGAAGAGACTTTTTTGAAGGATACTATACCTTTGGAAGAGGTCCAATTGGAAAATGATCTCACCTATGAGGAGAAGCCTATCAAGATTCTTGAGACTACAGAAAGAGTTACTCGGACTAAGACTATCAAGTTTTCCAAAGTTCAGTGGAACCACCATTCTGAAGAGGAAGCAACTTGGGAAAGAGAAGAGGATCTTCCAAAAGACCACCCTCACCTATTTGCTAGCCAATCCGAATCTCGAGGGCGAGATTCACCTTAAGGGTTTATATTTGTAACATCCCAAAAATCATTATTTATAAAGCTTGCATATCATTCATGCATTCATAAGCATTTGATCATTTTCAAATGAATTTTCAACATAAGAAACCATATTTTTGCCTATTCCTTATTCAAGTGAGGCAAGGTTTATATTTACTTTCTAAATATAGGATTTGATCAGTGATAATTGGAAAGTGAATACAAAGCCACACAAAATATTTCAAAAGCAAATCAATCATAAAACCATCTTATTGCCTATTACCATTATGTTATTAAAGGCATGGTTTTATATTTAATTTCAAACTCAAAATGATTTTTGAATATAAGTAGATGTTTTACACATCCTTGGACACAAGAAATACAGAACAAAATTCTAGAAGAAATTCAAATTAAAACAGATTTGAAACACTCATTCAAATTCAAATCAGAAAATCAAAACAGAAAAAGAAAAAGAGAAAAAATAAACCTAACTAACTAACTAGCCCAACCCACTCGCGGCCCAGCAAGCCAGCCCAGCAAGCCCACCTAGGTTTTCCCCACCCCTCTCTGTTTCTCACCTGCGCGCGCACTCCCCTCTCACTGACGCCCCGGTCCCACGTGCCCCGTCACCTTCGTTCCCAAATTGCACGCCCACGACCAGCTCCGGCCGTTTCCTCCCTGCGTCATCGCCGTTGATTGCGCGAGTAATTACCGTTGATTTGCCGAGTAACTCCTCACCCAGCTCCGGCTACTTAAACCCCACGACCTCCGCTCCATTCCCCCCCCCCCCACTCAATTTCCTCTGAATGCCGCCAGGCTGCTCGCTTTTCTCTTTGCATCGCCGTTGTCCCGACGAACTCCGGCGACCGATTGCGGTAAGCCTCGTGTGCGCCTCGCTCTCTAGCTCACGCGACCTTGTTCGCTATTTCCTTGTGCTTATCCTAACGTTCGTCGTTTGTTTTATTTCGCACCAGAGCGTCGCCTCCGTCGACGACCGTGAGCACCCGACGCCAAGCTTCACTCCGGCGAGCGATTGCGTCCGTGTTTGTGCGCCCCGGCCTCGTCCACCTGCACGTTGAGTTTCGCCGTGCCTCCACGACCTCGTT
This sequence comes from Avena insularis, assembly GCA_023614405.1. Classification (NCBI taxonomy): domain Eukaryota; kingdom Viridiplantae; phylum Streptophyta; class Magnoliopsida; order Poales; family Poaceae; genus Avena; species Avena insularis. Next base: position 214,283,312 of record CM042685.1, on the reverse strand, counting down.
AAGCATCAGCACCTTCGCCTTTGCCCTCTGGTCTCGCCAGAACTTCACCGGCAGACGCGCAGCCGCCGCGGTGGCCATTTGAACCTCCCGCGAATAGTCAGAGCAACGTGGTCTGCTGGATCTGGATCCAGCGGATGTGATTAGATCATCCCGCGAAGGGGTACGCGTAGATCTGAGCCTTAGAATTAGATCTAGCGGTGTAGAATAGATCTGGCGCGAAGGGGTAAGTTTTGATCTGGAGCGTTGGATTTAGTTAGATCTAATGGTGCGGACGCGTGATCCAGAGCGAACCGGTACGCACCAATCAGACGCTGCCGCGTGTCAGGGTTTTCGATTTAAAATTCAGATTTGATTTAATTAGATGATTAACCTTGTAAATTCAATAACTTTTGTTCTGTTTATCCAAAAAATGCAAATAAGATATCAATGGAATCACAAAAATAAACCCTACACATCTGTAGGCTTGGTTTTGTGATTTGCTTCTGTTAAAATAGAAATTTATGCAGAGACATTTGTAGGCCTATTTTGTGTATAAAAATTATTTGGAAAATGTTCTAAAGCCAAATTAAGTTTAATTGGTGTATAAATGTTTAGTTTATTGTTCAGTACTGTTTTACTTGTCTTGTTTAGTTTAGAAAAATCATCACATGGTATTTGCATGCATTCATATATTTTTGCTTGATTATTTGAAATATGAATTTGGTGCTATCATTTTATGTGTAGATTTTGGTGCTAGTGGTGATTGTGACTGTGAGGATTGTTGTTACTCCCCCAACTACCAAGGCAAGTGGTGCTTAATGTTTTTGTCCCAATATTTTGACTATGCATTAGTGATATTTTGTATAGGGCTTGCATAATAATTTTTGCTAAGTATCTATATGTTATGCTTGGGAAATCCTAGTAGTTGTAGAATTGTTAGAATTTTCTCTAAGTTAAGATACTTGCTATTGCCATGCTTAGCCTAGCTAGTAGAAACCAAGGGTGGATTATATACATGCTATGGAAAAATATTGTTAAGTCTTTGACTTGTGTTTTGCTTAATAAAACAACTAAGTGAATGAAACACCTAGGTGGAATGGTATGTTTGGGTTATGTTGAGTGGTTACACAAGGCCCATATATATGGTATACCTTGTGTATCACACTTGTGGAAAGCCACTCAGGAGCAAAGGGATTTGAGATGCCATATGCTAAGAAGCTTCTAGTGCAGCCACATGGCATTATGGGGTCTGCCTGGATCATATAGGTTGCAATAACTTAGCCAAATGGACAGTTGGTGGTAGGGGTGATAGGTTTGAAGCGCGTCCATTTTGGTCTAAGGGAAGGCTTCTGAAAGGTCTTGTCTCGATGCATGTAGAGTCTTGTGGGGAAAGTGCACCACCTCTGCAGAAGGAAGAATCTAAGTACTTAGCCGTGTCCCCGACAAAGGATAATTTGAGCATCAAGACATGGAAGCTATCAAGAATCTCCTCATCCCAATTTCTAAGTTAAAAACTTGTGGTTGAACAAGGGTATAGGTTCACCAATGTCTATTGGTGGTTCCTTGGGAGTTTTTGCCAAACAAAAACTTAGTGTTTTCAACTGATAGGTAAAACCTATTTTGAGCAAAGCAAGCCTAAGCTACACTTAACCAGATACATGTAGAAGCTAGAAACTATTATTCTACTAAGGTATCACTTGCCAATACTATTCCAATGTATTGACCCATTGTGGCTGTAACTTGTGATGTTGCAGGTTACTCTGATGAGGATTAGGGTTATGAGTCTACACTCAACATGCTTGCCTGTGGCACATGAAGATGAAGACTTCTATTTATATTGTTAAGTTAAACTCTTGTACTAGCCTATGGGTATGGAGTTGTAAAAGACTATGTTATCTCTGAAATGACGATGTAATAATGACCTTTGTTTATGTGTACTTCATCTTAAACTATGGATGCTAGCATTTGATCCAGGGACTAGCATTGCAATCACAGGGACCTTACCTTGATAAAGGTGGGGTATTACAGTTCATGATGCATAATTGACAAGGCTTACCATACCACAAGACCATGTGGTACATTCTTTATGCTTCATGTGTTGACCAACTTGAAATCACTCTTCACTCTTTGTATTGGTCAACCAAGTATCTTCTCGTGCTCCATCTTAATATCTTGAGGTACATAAGGAACTCTTCATCTGATTACATGCTCTAAATCTTATTCAACCATAGCTCAACTAATGAGGCTATCATGACACCGACTTAGAGCCATATCTTGAATTCTTCTATTGAGATCACACTCTCAAGATCTTGATCATATCATATTCTTCTCTTCAACTCGATGATTTTGATGCCAATACTCAAGGTATATCTTTATCTTCATGGCATCCATACTTGAATCCAACACATGGACTACAAGCATGACCTATGGAATATACCTTCATATAAAACTCAGTGAAAACATTAGACCATAGGGATTGTCATTAATCACCAAAACCACACGTAGGGGAATTACCCTTTCAAACCCATCTCGATCTCTGCTCCGTGCATAAATACTTCGCCATAGACCACCAGATCTACTTACGGTGCCTTTCGTGTATATTCCTTCCCCCCTCCCAACTCCTCCTTCGGTAGTTCTGTGATGGCGGAGGTGATGGTGACGACTACCTCTACTAGTGTGCCCAGATTGCTCCAATCCTTTGGAGGAACCTCCTATACAGCTTCATCGATGGGAACTTCCCTATACCCTTCCTCCTTCTGCCTAGCTTCCCAATCTAGGGGTAATACAACAGTCGGCGCTCCTCCATTCATCTAAAACCCACAGTACTCGACTTGGCATCGCAAGATCAAGATATCCTCCCCACCATTTTCTTACTCCGTGGTGAGACTATGGAGCTTCGTGAGGCTATGTCCAAGGTCAATATAGTTGACATGAGTTTCACTACCTTTTTCAATAAGGTGAAGGCAATGGCTGGCATTCTCACTTACATAGCTCAATCGCTTTGTCCAGAGAATTTCATGTCGGTCATGATGAATGACCTCGACAGGGAATGAAATGCCCCTATCACCCTCTTCGGTGCTCGGTCTACTAGTGACCCTATGCATGTTTGGGATATCTATGTCCAACTTATTAGTATAGAGTGATTCCTGGAGGCTAGGAAGGATGAGTTTAGCATGGATATCCACTCCAATAATTATGCATGCAAGCCAGATGGTGGAAGCAGGCCGCCACAAGGGTACCAGTCATGGTACCAACCCGCCTCTCAAAAGCGCTCATATCAACATCCTCGAGAATACAACAGTATCCCTTCAACAACAAACCAAGCGGTTATAACCAAGGTGATTGATGACTCCCTCCTCCAATAGATGCTCCTCCCACTAGAAACCGACCTATTTGTCAAAATATGCGAGAAGGTTGGACATGTCACTTCGTGTTGCTTCAAGAGTTTTCAACGCAACTTACTCGATGTTTACAATGATGGAAAATACATGGATCGGTAGGTGGAAGCTTTCTCGGTCACACATGGGTCATAGGGGTCTAATCCATCCTACCTCGTCGACCCTAGTTGGTATGCTGACACTAGAGCAAAACTTCATCTCACTAATGAGCTAGATAAGGTCACGACAAAGGAGCAATATCAAAGTAACGATCATGTTCAAACGACCAATGGAGGAGGTATGAGCATTACTCATATCAGTCAATCTACTATTCCCACTTCATTATCACGTATTTTACACTTAAAAAAATACTCCATGTTCCATCTTTCACAATCTTCTATCCGTTAAAATGCTCGGTTTAGACAATAATGTGCTCTTTGACTTTCACCCTTAGTATTTATTTGTTAAAGATTGTGATTGTAGAGAGGTAATTCTTATATGGGGATATCGTGCTAGACACTATAACCTTTATGTTTCTTCGATCATGAAAGTTTTCAACAATTTTAAGGTTTCACGTGAGAGGTGACACTCATGCTTAGGTCATATAGCTACTCAAATTAGTTAAGATGTTTTACATCATCATGAACTTCCACCTATGTTGAATAATAGACGTGTAATTTGTGATTTTGTTAACAAGGAAAGAGTCATCAATTATTGTTTTCCCTGTCTACTCTATTCACTACAGCATCACTTGAGATTATTTATTCTGATATATAGGGTTTTGGCCAAACTTCTGTTAGTGGACATCAATTTTATGTAAGTTTCATTCATGCTTATAGTCGTTTTACATGGCTATATCTTTCTCACACATAAATATTTTCTCATCATGATGTGTTTCAAACTAATTGGAGTGGTGAGTATCGTAGATTGAATATTTTTTTCTTAGACATTGGTATTTCTCATCATGACTCTTACCCCATACTAACTAGAATGGAACTTTTGAATGTAAAAAGCGTCATATTTTCGAGACTGGTCCCACACTTCTAGATTATGCATTAGTAACATGTAATTTTAGAGCGATGCTTTTCGACTTCATGTTTCCACATTAATAGGCTTCCTATTAGCGGCATCTCCATGAAAACTCCTTTTGAATCCCTGCTAGGTGAAGTATATGATTGTACTATTTTCAAAATATTTGAGTGTGCTTATTGGCCACATCTTTGTCTATACTTGAATTTAGATATAAAAAATGTCTTTTCCTTAGCTATATCTCTCACCACAAAGGGTATAAATGTCTACGTGTTCCTACAAATAGATTTTACATATCTAGCGGTGGCATTTTGATGAGAACATTTTGCCATTTTATAATATGTTATCAAACTCCACACAACCTTCGGTATCTTCTTCCCCTTTGCACTCTGACAAATTTGATGATGATGTCGCACATACACATCAACTTTTGGATAACCTAAACACGATATGCCCTAGAGGCAAAAAATAAAGAGGTTTATTGACATATCTGATTAGTTCGTAATAGTTTTATACCTGGTATAATTATATTAAGCGGAAACACTAATACACGTGTGGTATATAAACAAACCAAGGTCCCTAGTATCCTCTAGTAGACTATCTCCCGGGGCAACCGGTGATCAAGTTTCCCGATCATGGACATTTATGTCAACTGATAACTGATGGGCTCAAATCACTATAGAGCTTCATTGGGAAACCCCAAGAGGAAAGTATAATGAGCACAACTACAAGTTTTCCCTCAGTTATGAAACCAAGGTTATCGAACCAGTAGGAGCAAGGAAACAACTCCAAGGAGTTGCTAACAACTTGGAATCCTGCACAACACAAACTTAAGACTTTGCCCCAACTTATAGTGAGGTTGTCAATCTCACTAGTTTGCTAAAAACAAAGGATTAAACGTATAGAGTGGAAGGTAATGGTTGCTTGCAGAAATTAAACAGTAACAGTAGATGATATAACAATAGTAAATATTGGACCGGGGTCCACAGTTCACTAGAGGTGTTCTCCTTAAGATAAATAACATAACACGCTGGGTAAACAAATTACAGCGGGGCAATTGACAGGGCTGAGCAAGGCATAACAATGCAAATACTAGAAATTCATGATTCCTATGAGATTTGATTGGTCATTACAGCAACATACATAAACCGCCATCCAACTGCATCTATGACTGATAATCCACCTTCAGGTTATCGTCCGAACCCCCTCCAGTTTTAAGTTGCAAGCAACGGATAACTGCATTAAGCAATGTGTGTAAAGTAAACAATACAATTGTTCCATGAACAAATGATTGTTGTTTTCTCCCTAGTAGCAACAACACATCTATAACCTTAGAGATTTCTATCACTTCTCCAGATTCAATAGAGGCATGAACCCACTATCGAGTATAAATACTCCTTCTTGGAGTCACTGGCATCTACTTGGCCAAGATAGCTACTAGAAATAGAGAGTATGCAAGATCACAAACAACACAGATATGATAGAATCAATAATCAATCTGACATAGTATCTCAATATCCATCGGATCCCCACAAACACAATATGTATGATTACAAATAGATGATCTTGATCATGAACGGAGCTCATAAGATCTAAACATGATAGCAAAAAGGAGGAGAAACAACCATCTAGCTACTGTATGAACCCATAGTCCAAGGGTAAACTACTCACGCATCACACCGGAGGCTGGCATTGTGATGAAGAAGTCCTCCGGGATGATCTCTCCCCTCCGGTAGGGTGCCGGGAAGAGCTTCAGATCCCCCTGATCTAGGTATGATGGTGGCGGCGGCTACAGACTGTTTCGTGGAGATCTCATTGGGTACTTAGGGTTTTGGCATCGGGGGGCTTTTATAGGCGAAGGGGCGAGGCAGGAGGGAGGCCAGGGGGCGCACACCATAGGGCAGCGTGCCCTAGGGTGGGCCCGCGCGGCCCTAGGTTGTGTCCGCCCTGTGGCGCTCCTTCGGCTGCCCTTCGGTCTCTGTGCTCGTTCCGGTAAAATATTGACTTTGGCTTTTGTCCCGTCCAATTCCGAGAATATTTCCTTACTAGCTTTTCTGAAACCAAAAACAGTAGAAAACAGGCAACTGTCACTGCGGCATCTTGTTAATAGGTTAGTCCAAAAAAACTATAAAAATACCTCAAAGTATAGACAAAACATAGCAAAGTAGATACTAAACAAGCATGGAACATCAAAAATTATAGATACGTTTACGACGTATCAATAACAGGGTCATGTCATTGGATGAATGACATGATGGACACACACCAAACCCTAGTATTTCAATGTGATCCAGTCACAAACTTCAACATTGCGATATCCAACAAAGCATAGTAACTCACTCCTTTGACCGTGAGATCAAAGTTTAATCACTATCCCTGCGGTTGTTTAGACAGCATCAACCGTCACACTGTAATAGAGTGATTACAAAGGTGTATGTTGGGTATTCCAGAGAAACATGTAGAGGCGCATGCATCAATATTGGGATTTGCACATCCACATGACGTACATATATGTTGGGCCCACTCGTTGAAATTACATCTACAAGTTTGCAAACATGTGACTAGGTGATGGAGATGTGATATCACTGGAATGAGTAAATGCGTTTGTCGATAACAAGATCGAAATAGGTATGGAGATACCAGAGATCGGTTCTTGAAAAAACTAAGTATCGTGAGTACAAAGGGAATGAGACTCAATGTTGAAGGTTCAAGCGATCAAGTTATTCGTGGAATGCATGGGGGCCAACATGAGTTTCCAGACATTGATGTTGGTCATTGGTCAGAGAGTTTCTCGATCACGTTTACATATTCTCAAACCGTAGGGTGTCACGCTTAAGGGTAGATGACGCTTAGGGATTGATCCAGGGATACCCGATGATGATCGGAGGGGTCCGAAAGGTATTTCAGAGTGATAGGTATTAAAGAATATGTATTTAATATTAAATAAATTAATTAATATTAAAAATATATTTTAATTGGATTTATGGGGCGACCCACCTAATTGGGCCTCACCGTAGCAGGCCCAAGAGGGGGCCGCACCCTAGGAAACACCTTGTTGGGGGAGGGGCTGGGTGACGTGCCTCCTCCACCTCCTCCCCTTGATTAGTCCTACCCCGGGACTTTTAGGAAGGTGGTGCCTCCCTCCACCTATATAAAGAGGGGCACCCCTCTCCCCAAATCCATCCCATGAGTTGGCCTTTGCCTATGTCTCTCTCCCTCACATGTGGTTCCCAAGATTGGAACTGCATACGGGGATAGGGATTTCTCCACTATACGCACCATGTTGTGATCCTAGACTCGGTCTAGATCAATCTTCTTCCGTTGCTTTGCTAGACCATAGCCCAAGAGATGTCTCTACACCAGATGTGTGTAAAGCCATGAGGCACAACTACTTCTGGTGCTAGTCGCTTGGAGCTTGGACGTCTACACAACCTTGAGGCCGGCTACGTCATACAAGGACCAGGGTGACTTGCAAGGAGCTTCACGACCTTGAGGCCGGGTGAGTATGAATACATCGACAATGTTTCTCTTGAAACATTAACCGATTTCGGTCTTCAAAGGTATAAACACCGAATTCCCTTCTCGTTACCTTACATCTGCATACATAGATCTTGACTTAGGTGTTCTTGTTGCTAGAATTTTTTTCTACTGCGGAACCTCTTCATAAACATGTGCATGTTATAGATGTGGCGCCCAACTGAGCTTCTGGATAATGCGCCTTAAGTTGCTAGCAGGGACGTCTATCGTGATCCAACCATGAACATGGATCATCTGCATGGCGATATGACGGCCATGTAGACTCTACCTCGTATGGACCATCCACTCCATTGTGCGATGTCCCTTCTACCTCTCCTAGCTCGGTCTCCTCCGCTACCAAGCCTGCCTCGCCAACTAGGTTGCACACTTCTAGACGAGCTCGTGCTACTCCTCCTACTATGCGTCAAGGAGTTAACTCTCCTACAGAAAGGGATTTGACACCCCAAACAATGGACAACTGGTAATGTTGCCTAGACAACTACTCTACTTGCACCTACGGTTGATCTTCTTCGGGATGAGCATCATACTCCTCGTGATGCTATGGTTTGTCTGCTCTACCATGACAAAACTTAGGCTAATAAATCTGTTGCCCTCCAAGCTAACTAGATGTGGCGCTTAGTTCCTCCAATGTCGGGACGGACTGAATATTATTGACTCCAAGTGGGACTTCAAAACAACATGTAAGATGATACATCTCTCTTCATCCTCAGGCATCCATATCTCACATTATAGATACTTGTTTATGTGAATGACATAATTGTGGTTATCTCTACTGCATCATCTTCGAATGGCCTTATTTTTTTTGAAGATGACGCAGTAGAGATAACCACAATGATGTCATTCACATAAACAAGTATCTATAATGTGAGATATGGATGCCTCAGGATGAAGAGAGATGTATCTTCGCACTCTACACTATTTCCTTGGCATCGAGGTACAACTCTTGGGACATGGGGTATTCATCTGAACCAGCGCAAGTATACTTCTCAGTACGACGGTCTTCTTAATTGCACCCTCACTACTACACCAATAGATTGTTCAAACAAGCTCTCTGCACTAGATGGTACTCTTTTTGATGCAACCGATCTACTCGATACTGTAGTGTTGTAAGAGGGTTACAGTATCTCACCATGATACAACCTGCTTTGCCTTTTGTGGTGAACAAGGTTTGCCAATACTTACATGCTTCTCACTGATGCACTAATTGGACACACATTGAGCAGATTTTACATCAAGGCCACTATCTCTCATGGTCCCTTATTGCGCCCTGCCATGAGGTCACCTGATCTTCTCTATGCTTTCTCTGATGCGGATTGGGCTGGTACTATTGATGATGGACAATCCAAGGGGGGCTATGTTATATTCTATGGTGGTAACCTAATTGATTTCTTGGAGTGCTTGCAAACTGGCTACAATATCACTTCCCAGTACAAACTCCGAATACAAGGCAATTGCTAATGCTACTGCTGCAATTATTTGGCTGATACGTCCAAAACGTATCTACTTTCTCGAACACTTTGTTATTGTTTCTTCTCTAAACTTATGTGATTTGGATACAACTAACACGGACTAACGTTGTTTTCAGCAGAATTACCTTGGTGTCTTGTTTTTGTGCAGAAAATGAACTATCAGGAAAAATCCCAGAAAATTTGCCAAAAATTATATTTCACCAGAATATCCACGGAGCCAGAAGACGAGATGGAGAGGGGGCCTGGGGGGCCCACACCCTGCCAGGCGGGGTGGGACCTGGCCGCCCCTAGGGGGTGCAGCCACCGCAGGCACCCCCTCGGCGTCCCTCTGCGCCTATAAGTTGCCTTTCGACCTAAAAACCGAGGGGGGTTTGATAGTTTTCTAGAAAGAGTTCCGCTCCGCTGCCGCCATCAAAAACCAAGATTCGAATCCAGAAACTCCGTTCTGGCACCCTGTCGGGATGGGGAATTTGGAGAGGATCATCGCCATCGTCATCACCAACGCATCTCCATCAACCACCGATGTTTCCCTCATCCATGAGTGAGTAATCCCCTGTTGTAGGCTTGGGGATGGTAGGCATTGGATGACTTCTATCATGTAATCGAATAAGATTTGTTAGGGCATAGTGCCTAGTACCTCTTATGCTATTTGACTTTGTTGCAACTTGTTGGGCTTAATGCTTGTCACGAGGGCCCGAGGGCCATGATCTCAGATCTGAACTTATTATTGAATCATTATGATAGTATTGTTTGTGATCTTATCTGCAAGTTGTGTACACATATCATTGTCCAGATCCAAAGGCCCCAAAGTGACAATAATTGGGACAACCGGAGCGGATGGCTATGGTGTGAGGATCATATGTGTTCACGGAGTGTTAATGCTTTGCTCCGGTGCTCTATTAAAAGGAGCACCTTAATTGCCAGTAGTTCCCTAGAGGCTCTGCTGCCACGGGCTGGCTGGACAGAAGATGTTGTGCAAGTTTTCATTGCGAGAACGTATGACTATATTTGGAGCACATGCCTAGGATTGTTTAGTACTAGGATGCTTGTTATTATTTATCTATAATGCCCTAGATCTTGAAGTTACATGTTTAGACTCGTCCATGCAACGCCCATCCATTCATCCCTATGCCTACCGCACTCGAATCCCATCATTCTATCACACTATTGCTCCTATTTCCTTTGTTGTTGTTCTTCTGCTGGTGCTTTGTCGTTGCTACTACAAACTGCTCTTGATAAACTTCGTGAGCAAGAACTATTTCGAGTGCTGAATTGACAACTCAGTTGTTAAGGCTTGCAAGTATTCTTTGGCTCCCCTTGTGTCGAATCAATAAATTGGGTAATACTACCCGCGAAGACTGTTGCGATCCCCTATACTTGTGGGTCATCATTGGCTACAAGCTCTTCTTGGTGAACTTGAAGCTTCTCAGAGTAGTCCACATGTAAATATTGGAGAAATATTTCTTGTGATAATATTGGAGAAATCTTTCTTTCTTCCAAACCCTGTTTGCATGCTCGTACTAAGCATGTTGAGGTGGATTTTCACTTCGTTTGAAATGAATTGCTCAAAACTTGCTTCAGATATAGTTTATATCTTCCAAGGATTAGTAACATGAAATATTCACTAAACCCCTACCACTAGCATTGTTCCAAGATTGTATGTGAAATCTCAACCTTGGATCGCATAAGATTGAGGGAGGGTGATAAACTACCTTTTGTACATTGTATCTGTATCATGTGGTAACTATATAAACCTATTGTATACAACTCTCCTTGTGTTTGTACCTAATTTAAACCTCCCCATATTGATACAACATGCCATATGTCCCTAGGAGATTCTCGTGCGATTACCCTCCAATACCTAAACCTATCTTACGTCTTTCAGTACCATGGGCTCAATCATTGTGTTTTCAAGCTCAGTGGTGATTATTTGGAAGTCTCCAATTAAGTTGTGGAGAATGCACCAAATTGTATGGGTTAGGTGATCGACATCAAGGGTACCATAGTGGATCTTGGCACCTTGCATTGTGCAGGATCACACGGAGACTACGGTGAGCCATTGTGGCGCTTGGAGAGAATTGTTCCTCCACACTGCTCCAATGGAGATTATCTTCCATTGAGAAGTGAACTTTGGGATACACGTCTTCTTCGCGTGTATTTGTTATTTGTATATCCGAGCTCTTTACTTATGCATTTTCCTTTGTGATAGCCTTCATGATTGATGTTATGTATCTTACTATCACATTTTTATTTGTCTTGCTTAGTATAAGTTGTTGGTGAACTTAGTCGAGCCTAGCATTTTTAGGTTAATTTGTGCCTTATAATTAAATGCTAGTTTTATTTTTGCATTTGTTCAAGCCAAATCATGTATAAAATTTGAAATCACCTATTTACCCCCATCCTAGGCTTTTGCAAGGACGAGAGGCCTAGGTGAAATGACACATATGTTCTCTAAGAGTTGTTTTTGGAACTATTAATTCCAAAAGCATTTTTCTATATTCTCTAAGAGTTATGTTTGTTGGTTTTATTGAAGTATATTGTCCGTCTTTTACTCACTCCGTTCAGAATTAACTGACTCACTCTTATCTAAATTCGCCTGTATTTACACATTAAAATGCCTCTAGATACATGTGAACCTAGACAAATGTGAGTTGGTTAATTCCGGATGGAGGGAATACACCAGTTTGGACATTTTAATGAAACGGCTAGTGCATCCAACTTATGTCGGCCAATCTCCATTGTTCAGACTCCAGGCAAAAGCTGGCTAGTGCAAACAATTAGTTTGAATTTTTTGATGAAGTGGCTAGTGCATGCAATTAAATGATTTTCATGTTTCTACAGTTAGCTTTCTAGACTAGTACACTATGAGTACGTCCAACAATAAAACAGACCAACTTAAGTGTGGATCGAGCAACACCACCATTTCTGAAATTAATTTGCCTTTCTCAGCCATGTGTTCTAGCGTACGTACACTTCTTCACATGCTGGCATGTAACACACAATTATCCCAGACAAAACGCTGTGCATGTAGCAAGAGCTAGCGCACAGATCTGGTTAATAAACGGATGCGCATGTGAGGTTAACAATATTGATGAAATGTTATCCGGATCTATTTACGATGATAATGTACATATCTCGAGGGTGCTGCTCGAGATTAACTTGAGAAAAATGACGATGCATTTGAAGAAAATTGTGTGATACATAGGCCAACAATGATCTGAGCAGAACATGCCGGCAGCCAGGCATACACTGAACATGAAAACAGTTAAAATTGATTGGAAAATATAAGTTCCCCAGAGTATTTAGGATTTCAAAGGCAAGCGATTTGTAAGTTAGGAATTCAGGATACAAAAGAACACGGCACACTCCGTTACAAGAGGTAGTTTTGCACCAAATATGCAGCAGGCGCAGAGCTACAACTTAGATCAAGACCTCAAGATATCAAGTATCCATGTGGACACACATGGACATACACATATGGAGGACTAGAGCAAGCTCGATGTGCACAAACGGGACTAGCTAGTACCATAGGTACACAGTATTACATTGCACAAACGATCGAAGTATTATGAGTGACAGCTTACAAAAGCACAGTGTACACTACAACTCAGTACAGCAATATATGTCTTCCGAGAGTTTAAACTAGCTACTTCATTCTTTGATGCAGATCCACCCCCTAAACCCTGCAGATAAAATATAATTGAACTACTAAAATCTACAATAGCAAGGAGGGAAGCTGGCAGGTCTTGAACACACCAAGCTAGAGTCCACATGATATATACTGCACCTGCGAAGAACAAACCCAAGAACATATATCCTTGAAGTTGGCTCCAGAAACATGTAAACTTTGTACTAAAAAGATGCAGTCACAGGCCTTATGCTACTAAGACCTACGAATATCACTGAGAAAAGTAGTATCTACGTTAGGATCTGCATCTAGTACTTCATGAACCGCTTTGAACAAACAACAACCATGCAAGAAAATCTCACTCTCCAAGCAGATAAATTAATCCCGGAAGCAAAGAGAGCAAGAATAGCCCAGATAAATATGCAAGTTTGCATCAACTAAGTAATCTCAGATCTGGATAAAGGGAACTTGTCATAAAAAGAATGGAACCCAAAGAAAGAAGAGCGAGACATGGGGGAGAGGAGAGAGAAAGCGAGGATCCTCCCAATCACGAGGTAATGATGAAACTTTCTACCACCTGCATGCCAGAGACATGGGAAAGAGAGCAGTCAAGAAAGCCATCATTACACCAATCTTCACACTTCCTCGGTTCTCTCCCAAGAAACAAACCAAAAATAGTGCAGTCAAGTGTGTAAGAACTTCCTCGGTTATGACCAAACACAAGCAAGCAAACAAAAAAAACGCAGCGAAAGCGTAAGAACATCATGGGTCCTCACCAAACAAACGAACAAAACAAGCACTGTGAAGTGTGAGCCAAAAAAAGGGGAAGAACAGGAAACAGACTCTCGCTCAACACCTTCCCCACACCCGAGAAAATATCACAAGTAAAATCTCCTGAGCAGCCTATACTTGGAATACTCTAGAAGAACAGATGATAATAGTCGTGGCTAGCCAGATCTCATTCATGGTTGAAGCTATCTCTGAGGGGAATGAAGCCTGGTCCGAGATCGATCGTAGATGAGAGAAATGGAAGTTCTTCCATCCTCAGATCACAAAGCAAGACCTTGAACCAGACAACATTCCACCCAGAAGTAAAATAGCTTCATATCCTTCCAAGTTCCCCGTAGCTCTCCCACCCTTCTTCCTCCCTCACCCTCTCATGCATCTCTCTCTCTCTCCCCCTTTGCAACTTGCAGGAAGCTTGTGGGTGAGGAGCCCCAAGGCTGGGTATGTATAGACAGGGGGTGACATGGTCCAGTGGGTGGGCTGCTCATGATGTGTGAATGATTACTCACATCATCACACAAATCATATCAATTTTTTCGAAGTCACCAACATATTCAAGAGTGAATACACTTACCATGCATTTACTGAAGAGCTGTACACCACACAGAGGCTGACATGTGGGACTGTTCGCATTCGCTGGTGCTCCCTGTTCCCACCTGTCAGCGTGGAGTAGGGGACGCATTGAAACGGCTACCGGCAGAGCCACATGGAGAAAAGATGAGGCATTAAAGAACGGAATGAATGGTGACAAGAACACGGCTGCAGAGGGTCGGACCTACAGCTGCGGCCGCTGCTGAGGAGGGCTTTGGTGCTATCCGGCCGTCCATCGTCATCTGGACGGTGGAGAGTGCCGGAGAGCCCCTTGAAACCCTAAAAATGGTGCGAGGGGGCAGCCGGTGGGGGAGTGGTTGAGTTAAATGCGCGGCCCGAGATTTTGGATATTTCTGCGTGACTGTTTGCTTGCTTGCTCTCGAGTTGCCCTAGGGCCGTGCATTATTTTCAAAATTTCATATTGCTTGCGGCACACAGCTATATGGTAAAAACAATTTACCTACTATCTCTGTGTAGTAGTATGCGTTGTTATCGCTGAGTCACTGACAGGAGACATACGATATAATAGATCAGCAGTAGACTCTGACTGCATGGGTTGGTACGTACCTACACGTAGGAATTAATAAGACCTTAATTAACCTGTGGAGTTTTTAACCTTTGAACAGTATCAAGACCAGAGTGCAGGTTTATGCTAGGAGAGGCTGGATCGGACATGCACACATTCCTTAGCAATAGAAAAATGGGGATGGTGGTGTTTCTTTTCAAATTGTTAGCTGCATGCGTACAGTACTCATCGATCTTGATGTGGATGCCCTCTGGCCGGCATTACAAAATATTAGCCGCGTACCTATACCGCTGAGACATATATATGTCGTCGTTACATTACATGACGAACAATACATGCGTTTGAGTTGGCTCCTGCTTGTTTCATGTGCTGGGAGGACGCTGTTGTTTTTTTGTTAGTATATGTCCGCGAGCAATTAATTTTCTGTCCACCATGTTTTGGGGTTTGTTATATGCATGATGGTGAGGTGTGACACATGCACTGACAGTACAACACAGCTTTTAAAAGAGCAGAAAATGGTGTGGTTTGTCCATCCAACGGCTATGCAATGGCACCGTTCTGGCTACGAATTATATAGGCTTCATATGGGGTCGAGTGTATCAATATGGTCGGCCTTTTCGCCTTAATTCCAAAAGGTTAGGCCGGCGTGTCATGTCATCGTCACACGCTACTTGCTAAACAGAACTCTGTACAACCTTTATATACTCTTGTTAACCAATCATTAACTCCAGCTAGCGCTTCACATTGCTCTCACTAGTGCAAACAGCTCCGTGCATCCCGGTTGGTAAGGGGCTTTAGTCCCGGTTGCCCAACCGGGACGGGGCAATCGGGACTAAAGCCCCAACCCTTTATTCCCGGTTCGGCCATGAACTAGGACAAAATGTGCTTCACGTGGCCGCTGCTCCGCGCGAGGGGGGAGGAGCAACCGTCTCGGTTCGTAACATGAACCGGGACAAATCACTCTCTGCCGCGTCAAAGTCAATAACTTTCCGTGGGGAACAAGAAGTTCAGAGGGGAGACGGAGAGGTGTGCCAGGGCAGCCAAACCCCCCTAGGCGCGGTCAGGGGTAGGCCCGCGCCTAGGCAGGGTGTGGGGTCCCTGGTCACCGCCTCGGCCTCCCCCTTTGCCTATAAGAAGCCCCCGATGCGGAAACCCTAAGCACCTGATCAAATCTCCACGAAACCTTCTATAGACACCGCCATCGTTGTCCCTAGATCGGGTGGAGGGTGATCTGAAGTTCTTCCCGACACCCTGCCGGAGGGGAGATCATCCCGGAGGACTTCTCTCCGGTATGATGTGTGAGTAGTTCCACCTTGGACTATGGGTCCATGTAGTAACTAGATGGTTATATCTCCTTCTTGTGCTTTCATGTATGAGATCTTGTGAGCTCCGTTCATGATCAAGATCTAATCTATTTGTAATTATGCATGTTGTGTTTGCGGGAATCCGATGGATATTGAGATTATTATGTTGGTTTGATTAATGGTTCTGTCTTTATGATTCTATCATGTTTGTGTTGTTTGTAATCTTGCATGCTCTCCGTTGTTAGTAGCTATCTTGGCGAAGTAGTTGCTAGTGACTCCAAGAGGGGGTATTTATGCTCGATAGTGGGTTCATGCCTTTAGTTTCCAAGGGAAGTGACAGAAATCTCTTCGGTTGTAGATGTGATGTTGCCACTAGGGAGAAAACAATGGTCTCTTGTTCATGGAACATGTGGACTATTTACCTTACACACTTTGCTTAAAGAAGTTGTCTGTTGCTTGCAACTTAATACTAGAGGGGGTTCGGATGATAACCTGAAGGTGGACTTCTAGTCATAGATGCAGTTGGATGGCGGTCTATGTATCTTGTTGTATTGCCCAATCGAATCTCATAGGATCTTTTTGACTAGAAATTGCATTGTTATGCCTTGATCAGTTCCTGTCAATTGCCCTGCTGTAATTTGTTTACCCTTCATGCCATGTTGTTTATCTAAGGAGAGCACCTCTAGTGAACTATGGACCCCGATCCAATCTTTACCATTGATACATCTTCCACTGTTACTTGTTTACTTGCTGCAAACCATTACCTTCCACATCATACATTTAATCCTTTGTTACAGCAAACCGGTGAGCTTGACAACCTCACTAATTCGTTGTGGCAAAGTCTTGAGTTTGTGTTGTGTAGGTCTCTGCGTTGCTAGCAACACCTGTGTGACATTTCCTTTCTCCTACTGGTTCGATAACCTCGGTTTCTTACTGAGGGAAAACTTGTTGCTGTGTTGCTTCACACGTTGCTCTTGGGTTTCCCGACGAAGCGCTCCTACAACTCAGCGCTGCATCAAGCCCTTTCTAGCGCCGTTGCCGGGAGTCTAAGGACGTCTTCATGAGGGGAGTCCTTCACTTCCTTTCTCTTTACTTTGTTTTTAGTTTGCTTTGTTTCCTTTCCTTGGTTTTGTTTGCCTCTTTTCAAAAAACCCAAAAAAATTAGTCTAGTTTGGTTTGCTTTCTTTATTCAAAAACACAAAAAATTTAGTTCCTGCCCTATTTGCTACCATGTCTGGTTTTGGACCAATCTTTATTTCCCCTATGGTATAAATCTCCACTTTTAAGCAAAAAAAAGTGAATAAATTTTTAAAGAAGCTTGGTCCAGAATATCTGCTTTACAAAGAGAAACTGAGCCTAAGGTGAGCCTTAGCTTGGTTATTGATAGTTTCCACTGTGGTATTGCTCTTCATTATAGATATGCTTTGGATGTTGTGGCTGAGAAAGATTTTTTGCTATGTACTGAGGATGGAGCTTTTGATGTATAAAGAAATTGATCATGATTTATGGTACACCTGGCAAGTCTGATTCCTCTTTCACAAACATTTTTGCTAGGTTGAACACTCTTGAGACCGGTATTGCTGCTATGAATAGTTGCTATCACACGCTTAGGGCTTACCATGATTATGTTCCCATAAATTCCGAGCCTTCAAAGTGGTTTCCCACAATCAAAGTCTCAATAAACACTACACTTTTTTATGCTCGCTATGATATCATGTCTGAATTTTGCCTCATGCCTAAATATATCTCTATGATTCCTTGAGTCTTTGGGGGCTTACTGAAGGAGGAGAGGAAATCTCTCTTACCAACAATGCCACTATATTACCCATTGGAATGGCTGAAGGTGTGTTTATAAAAATCTCAGGGAAAATGGTGACTAAATGGTGACTACTGATTATCTTGTTATTGAATGTGTAGGCAAAGAACATATCACACTTGGAAGATCTCTACTAAAACACCTTGGGGCAGTAATAGATGTGGGAAAAGGCATCATACATTTTTATCCTCCGGTAAGCAATCATATCTTCCCTAAAGAGAAGAAGAAAGGTAAGAAAGGAAAGAACAAGAGGGGTAATGCTTCATCATTTAAAAATACTTGTTTCTTCTTGCTTCTTGTTCCTAACTTAAAGGCGCTAAAGAAAAGTACTTGTTGAAAGATAACCCAAGAGTTTTCTTGAGTCTTAGAAGTTATTACTTCAGTAATGACCTCTTCTTATCCTTTTTGTTTGTTTTTTGTGCCAAGAATGACCTCTAATGAGAGGGAAGTAAGATTTGGGGAGTTGTTGTTCCGAAACAGATTTCTGTCCTCCACCAAAATAATTCGTGAGGAGTCTCTGTAACTCCGATTGAGCTCAAAATTTACAAATAAATCCCCCAGTATGGTATCTAACTTTCGTTAGTTCAACACTTCTTGATTTGAGCAACATAATATGTTCGAAAAAATCGGTTTCTACCTGCTAGTCTATTTTGACAGATTTCTGCCATTATTTGCATTTTCTTCTTATTGATTCCTTTTTGAGTTCTCTTTTGGGGAATTGAGATTTTTGAAGGAGTTGCTACAGTAGCTTGTGTTTTTAGTGAAAATCCTTGCAGTTCCAAAGCTTTGCCAGAGGTCTAATATCTTTTGAATAAACTAATGTTGCTAATGAAGATTGTGTGAAGTTTTGTATGAAGGAAAAATTTCAGGTGTAGAGAGCGAATGATGCAATGAGATGAAAAATGGAAAAAAGCTTAAGCTTGGGAATTCCACCATGGTGTCACCCCAAGAAATATCCAAGAGGTACAAGCGTCAAAGCTTGGGGATGCCCAAGGAATCCCCTTCTTCATCAATAAAAATCTCAGGTCCGTCTAAACACTTTGTTTTTATTGTTTCATGCACAGTTGTGTTGTTCTTAGAGCGTCTTAGTTTTCGTTTGCTTTACTTAGGTTGTTTATTTTGATTGAATAAAGTAGTTTGTACCCTCGTTCTCGCTGTGTTGTTTTGCAAATAAGTTGCTTGGTGTTGGAAAGGAGTAGTAAGTTCTTGCTTGTAAGTGCAAGAGAAGCTTGCATTGACTGTGACTTAGATTTTAGCATGACATGCTAGGTGTTGTTTTAACTTTATTCTTAGTGATTATTGTTGTATCATGTCTTGTTCCAAACAATTGGTATTGCTTAGTGTGCCTTGAAGAAATTATGCGTTGTTTTAGCATGCAAAAGCATAGTGTTGTGGTATTTGTTGGAATTATGCCCTAGAGGCAATAATGAAGATGTTATTATTATAATTCTTGTTCATGATAAAGTTTATATTCCATGCTAGAATTGTATTAAGCGGAAACTTTGATACTTGTGTGGTTTATGAACAACACCGTGTCCCTAGTACGCCTCTATGGACTAGCTCATTGATTAATGATGGTTAAGGTTTCCTGTCCATAGACATGGGTTGTCGATTAATAATGAGATCACATCATTGGGAGAATGGTATGATGGACATACCCAAATCAAGCAGAGCAATTAGATCGTGTCATCGTGTTCATCTTTGCGAATCTTTTCTTATGTCAAATATTGTATTCCTTAGACCATTAGATAATGCAACTTCCTGGTATCGGAAGAAAGCTTTGAGGTCATCAAACGTCATCCTATGAGAGGGTGATCATAAAGGTGTCTCTCAGGTGATCGGAAAGTACTTGTTGGGTTGTATGTATCGAGATGGGATTTGTCCCTCCCAAGTCGGAGATATACTTGGGCCCTTTCGTAATCGATATCAACACCGCTTGCAAGCACGTGGTTAAGGAGTTAATCACAAAGTGATATCGGATTACGGAACGAGTAAAGTACTTGCTGTGAACGAGATTGAACTAGGTATGCCGATGTCGACGATCGAATCTCGGGCAAGTAAAATATCGCGTGACGAAGGGAATATGTATATGGGATTAATTGAATCCTAGCATCGTGGTTCATCCGATATGATCATCGATGAGTATGTGGGAGTCAATATGGGTTTCTAGACCCCGCTGTTGATTATTGATAGAAGATCATGTCTGCATATTCTCGAACCCGCAGGGTCACACACTTAACGTGTCTCGATGCTAGGATATAATGGATAATTGGTTTATGAGTTTTTGTTCGGAGTCTCGTATGGGATCCGGGACATCAAGAGAGGTTCCGGAATGGTCCGGAGAATAAGATTCATATAAGGCAAAGCAGTTTTTGGAGTTCGGAAGTGTTTCAGATTGTTCGGTATTGTACCGGAAGCTTCTAGAACCTTCCGGAGTGGGACCAACGTGGACCCACTTGTCGGGAGGGGGCATGGGCCTACAAGGGAGTGCCCTGGCCGCATTGGGTCAGGGGCACAAGGCCCCATAGGCCCAGCCGGCCAAGCCCTAGGGGAAACCCTAGGGAGAGCTTCTAGAAGGAAGGAGGAAACTTGCCCCCCACTCCTCCCCCTTGGCCGCCGGCCCTAGGCTTGGAGGAGGGGCAAGGGGCAGCCGCCCACCCCTATATATAAAGAGGGCTGGGGGGCACACCCTCCCCACACACCTCCTCAAGCCCTAGCCGCCCTGCTGCCCTCCTCTCTCTCTCCCTCCCGACTGCGCGTAGGCGAAGCCCTGCCGCAGAAACTCTCCACCGTTTGCATCACGCCGTTGTGTTGTAGATCCAACCTATCTCTCCACCCCACTTGCTGGACCGAGGAAGGAGGAGACATCGAGGTGCCGTACGTGTGAATCTCTCGGAGGCATCGCCACTTGCGGTGTTGGATCAGATCGGATCGCGAGGAGGAGAAGCTAGTACGACTACATCAACCACGTTTCGTTGAACGTTCCGCTGTGCGAATATTCAAGGGTATGAAGATCTCATCTATCCCCCCTCGTTTTTTGCATCTCCTAGATTAGATCTTGGCTTTCCCGTTTGCATCCGTAGAAAATTTTCGATTTACTATGCTGCGAAACCCTTCAGTGGTATCAGAGCTAGATCTATGCGTAGATGTGTTTTACGAGTAGAACGCAACGTGCTTGTTGCGGGCATTGATGTTTTCTGTTGCAAGCCTCTTGTTTGTGTACTTCTTATGACGCGGGATAGTGAGATCAAAGCGGTCTAGGCCAACTTTACGCGACCTCGTTCGCGACACCGGCTCCGCACTTGACGTGTGGCTTGTTCCACACATGCGGCTGGTGGATGCCAGTTTCTCTCACTATAGTTGTCATGGGATTTACACCGGATGTTGGCAACCATAATATCACCATTGAGGCTTTCCGTAGGTAAGAATCGTTCTTAGCTTGTTACTCCCATAAGCCACGTAAAACATGCAACAACAAAGTAGAGGCGTCTAACTTGTTTTTGCAGGGAGTGTTTCTGTGATATGGTATGGCCCAAGATGTGATGTGTATGTTGTATGCAATGATCATGTTTTGTAATGTTTCACGACTTGCATGTCGATGAGTACACAACTAGCAGGAGCCATATGGTTATCTTTATAATTGTGTATGACCTGTGTGTCAACTTCTTATACGCCATGTAATAGCTTTACTTTATCACTAAGTAGTTAGCAATAGTTGTAGTTGCTATTCGTGGTGGAGGCAATCATGGTGGAGTGATGGAGATCATGCTGGCACGCACAAGATGGAGATCATTGCGCGGAGATTGGCTATACCATGTCACATAAAATTATATGCATGTGATGTTCATCCTTTTATGTATTTATTATGCTTAGATCGTGACGGTAGCATTATAAGATGATTCCTCACTTAAAAGATCAAGATAAAACTGTGTTCTCCCCATGTATGCACCGTTGTGAAAGTTCGTCGTGTTCAAGCATCACGTGATGATCGGGTGCTATAAACTCTACGTTCACATACAACGGGTGCAAGCCAGTTTTGCACACGCGGAAATACTTGGGTTTGACTTGACGAGCCTATCATGGTCTCGGAACACACGAACCGAAAGGTTAAGCATGAGTCATATGAATGATATGATCGACACTTTGTTGTCCACCATTGAAACCACATCTCTTCTCGTGAAGATCGGATTAGGTGTGGTGAATTTGGATCGTGTTCACTAAACAACTTGAGGGATGTTGAATTTAGTGGGAGTTTATCTAGTAATATGATTAAGTTGAACTAGTTATCATGAACATAGTCTAAATTGTACTTGCAAATTTTGTATATCAAATGGCTAAGTCCAACTTCAACTTCAACGTTTTTGCCGAGAAAGAAAAGCTTAAGAACAATGGGTCTAACTTCACCAACTGGTTCTGCAATCTGAGAATCATTCTCTCTAGCGGACAAAAGGACTATGTCCTTGAGAAAGCGCTTAGGTGGCCCGCTGACGCCCGTAGATGTGCCGGCTGATGAGAAAGTTGTTTACCAGTCGCGCAAAGATGATTATGGTGTGATTAAGAGCACCATGTTGTTTGCTATGGAATCGGACCTTCAAAATCGTTTTGAAGATTTCCCCGGGCCCTTTGAGATCCTTGAGGAACTGAAAACTATGTTTTACTCAGCCCGCTTCGAGAGATATGAGATCTCTGAGAAATTCTTTAACTGCAAGATGGAGGAAGGGAGTTCCGTTAGTGAGCACGCCATTAAGATGTCGGGCTACACTCAATGCCTTGAGCAACTGGACTGCAAAGATTCCAGAGGAGCTCAAGATTGACAGAGTTCTGCAATCACTCCCTCCTAGCTACAAAGGTTTTGTAGTTACTCATAATCAGATTGGTTCCATCGACATCATCGAGCTCTTCTCTAAGCTGAAAGCTGCGGAGGTGGACATCAAGAAAGATAATCATGTGTTGATGGTCAACAAGCCCCCAGCTTTAAGAAAGGTAAGGGTGCAAAGAAGCCCTTCAAGAAGGGCAGCGGCAAGCACGTTGCCCCTGCAGAGAAGAAGCTCAAGTTTGGACCTAAGCTGGACACTAAGTGCTTCTATTGCAAGGACAAGGGTCACTGGAAGCGCAACTGTCCGAAGTACTTAGCGGACAAGAAGGCTGGCACCATCAAAGGTATATTTGATATACATGTTATTGATGTTTTCCTTACTATCCCTCGTTGTAGTGCCTGGGTATTTGATACTGGTTCAGTTGCTAATATTTGTAACCCGAAATAGGAGCTACGGAATAGATGACGGCTAGCGAGGGATGAGGTGACGATGCGCGTTGGCAACGGATCAAGAGTTGATGTGATGGTCGTCGGCATGCTCTCCTTAGTTTTACCTTCGGGATTAGTTTTAAACCTCAATAAATGTTATTATGTGCCTGCGTTGAGCATGAACATCATATCTGGATCGTGTTTATTGTAAGAAGGTTATTCATTTAAATCGGAGAATAATGGTTGTTCTATTTATATGAGTAACATCTTTTATGGTCATGCACCTGCTATGAATGGTTTATTTCTTCTGAATCTCGAAAACAGTGAAACACACATCCATAACATTGAGGCTAAGAGATGCAAGGTAGATAATGATAATACTACTTATTTGTGGCACTGCCGTCTAGGTCATATTGGTGTAAAATGCATGAAGAAACTCCATTCTGATGGACTTTTGGAGTCTCTTGATTTTGAATCATTTGACACGTGCGGACCATGCCTCATGGGCAAGATGATCAAAACCCCGTTCTCCGGTATAATGGAGCGAGCAACGGACTTGTTGGAAATCATACTTACCGATGTATGCGGACCAATGAGTGTTTCGACGCGCGGTGGTTATCGCTATTTTCTCACTTTTACTGATGACATAAGTAGATATGGGTATATCTATTTAATGAAACATAAATCTGAAACATTTGAAAAGTTCAAAGAATTTCAGAACGAAGTGGAAAACCATCGTAACAGGAAAATTAAATTTCTACGATCCGATCGTGGAGGTGAATATTTGAGTTATGATTTTCTCACGCATCTTAAAGCAAGCGGAATCGTTTCGCAACTCACGCCACCCGGAACACCACAACGCAATGGTGTGTCTGAATGCCGAAATCGAACTCTATTAGATATGGTGCGATCGATGATGTCTCTTACAGATTTGCCGTTATCATTTTGGGGTTATGCATTAGAAACCGCTGCATTCACTTTAAATAGGGCACCATCTAAATCCGTTGAGACGACACCGTATGAACTGTGGTTTGGTGCTAAACCTAAGTTGTCGTTTCTTAAAGTTTGGGATGCGAAGCTTACGTCAAGAAGTTGATGCCGGACAAGCTCGAACCCAAAGCGGAGAAATGCGTCTTCATAGGATACCCTAAGGAAACTATTGGGTATACCTTCTATCACAGATCCGAAGGCAAAGTGTTTGTCGCAAAGAACGGATCCTTTCTTGAAAAGGAGTTTCTCTCGAAAGAAGTGAGTGGGAGGAAAGTAGAGCTAGACGAGGTTATTGAACCTTCTCTTGAGTTGGAGAGTAGCGCAGCACCTGAAATTGTTCCAATGTCGTCTGCACCAACAATAGAGGAAGCTAATGACAAGGATCATGAAGCTTCTGACGATGCTACTACTGAACGTCACAGGTCGACAAGGTCGCGTGCCCCTCCTGAGTGGTACGGCAACCCTGTCTTAACTGTCTTGTTAGTAGATGACAGTGAACCTGCGAACTATGAGGAAGCGATGATGAGCCCAGACTCTGAGAAATGGCTAGAGGCCATGAAATCTGAATTGGGATCCATGAGCGAAAACCAAGTATGGACTTTGGTGGACCCTCCTAACGACCGAAAGGCCGTTGAGTGCAAATGGATTTTCAAGAAGAAAACGGACGCGGATGGTAATGTTACTGTCTATAAAGCACGGCTTGTCGCGAAAGGTTTTTGACAAGTTCAAGGTGTTGACTACGATGAGACTTTCTCTCCCGTAGCGATGTTTAAGTCCATTCGGATTTTATTAGAAATTGCTGCGTTTCATGATTATGAAATATGGCAGATGGATGTCAAGACTGCGTTCCTCAATGGCAACATTGATGAAGAGTTGTATATGATGCAACCCGAAGGTTTTGTCGATCCTAAGGATGCTGATAAGGTATGCAAACTTCAGCGTTCCATTTATGGACTGAAGCAAGCATCTCGGAGTTGGAACCTTCGTTTTGATCAAGTGATCAAGAGCTTTGGATTTGTTCCAAATTGCTACGAAGCTTGTATCTACAAGAAAGTGAGTGGGAGCTCAGTGACATTTCTAGTACTATATGTGGATGACGTATTGATTATTGGAAATGATATTGACATGCTTAACGATGTGAAGAGTTATTTGAACAAATGTTTTTCAATGAAAGACCTAAGGGAAGCTGTTTATATATTGGGCATCAAAATCTATAGAGATAGACAAAGACGCCTAATAGATTCAAGCCAAAGTACATACCTAGACAAAGTTCTGAAAAGGTTCAGAATGGACAAGGCAAAGAAAGGTTCAGTGCCTATGTTGTCAGGTAAGATATTGAGCAAGGCTCGAGGTCCAGCCTACGATGCGATAGAGAAGCTATGAGCAAAGTGCCTTATGCCTCGGCCATAGGTTCTATCATGTATGCCATGCTATGTACTAGACCGGATGT
This sequence comes from Avena insularis, assembly GCA_023614405.1. NCBI lineage: Eukaryota > Viridiplantae > Streptophyta > Magnoliopsida > Poales > Poaceae > Avena > Avena insularis. Next base: position 214,257,585 of record CM042685.1, on the reverse strand, counting down.
GTCCAATGCTCTTAGTTTGACGAGCAGATACCAAAGTGATCCAGGAGTGGAACACTGGACAGCCATGAAGAACATCCTAAAGTATTTAAATAGAACTAAAGAAATGTTCTTAGTCTATGGAGGTGATGAACAGCTCGTCGTAAAAGGTTACTCGATGCTAGTTTCGACACCGACAAGGATGATTCTAAATCTCAGACAGGATACGTTTATATTTTGAATGGAGGAGCTGTGATCTAGAGAAGTTGCAAGCAAAGCGTGATTGCGGGATCTACAGTAGAAGCGGAATACATGGCTGCTGCAGAAGCGTCAAGTGAAGGAGTTTGGTTCAGGAACTTCATCACTGATCTTGGTGTGGTTCCAAGTGCCTTGGACCCACTGGAGATATTGTGTGACAACACTGGCGCCATAGCACTGGCTAAGGAACCAAGATATCATCCAAAGACCAAGCATATCAACCGCAAGTTTCATATAATTCGAGATTATATAACAGATGGAAATCTGAAGATTAGCAAAGTACATACGGATCAGAATGTCGCAGATCCATTGACTAAACCTCTTCCACGAGCAAAACATGATCAGCACCTTAGTGCCATGGGTGTTAGATTGTTGCCAGATGTAAACTAGATTATTGACTCTAGTGCAAGTGGGAGACTGTTGGAATTATGCCCTAGAGGCAATAATAAAGATGTTATTATTATAATTCTTGTTCATGATAAAGTTTATATTCCATGCTAGAATTGTATTAAGCGCAAACTTTGATACTTGTGTGGTTTATGAACAACACCGTGTCCCTAGTACGCCTCTATGGACTAGCTCATTGATTAATGATGGTTAAGGTTTCCTGACCATAGACATGGGTTGTCGATTAATAATGAGATCACATCATTGGGAGAATGGTACGATGGACAGACCCAAATCAAGCAGAGCAATTAGATCGTGTCATCGTGTTCATCTTTGCGAAGCTTTTCTTATGTCAAATATTGTATTCCTTAGACCATGAGATAATGCAACTCCCTGGTATCGGAAGAAAGCTTTGAGGTCATCAAACGTCATCCTATGAGAGGGTGATCATAAAGGTGTCTCTCAGGTGATCGGAAAGTACTTGTTGGGTTGTATGTATCGAGATGGGATTTGTCCCTCCCAAGTCGGAGAGATATACTTCGGGCCCACTCGGTAATGGATATCAACACCGCTTGCAAGCACGTGGTTAAGGAGTTAATCACAAAGTGATATCGGATTACGGAACGAGTAAAGTACTTGTTGTGAACGAGATTGAACTAGGTATGCCGATGTCGACGATCGAATCTCGGGCAAGTAAAATATCGCGTGACAAAGGGAATATGTATATGGGATTAATTGAATCCTAGCATCATGGTTCATCCGATATGATCATAGATGAGTATGTGGGAGTTAATATGGGTTTCTAGACCCCGCTGTTGATTATTGATAGAAGATCATGTCTGCATATTCTCGAACCCGCAGGGTCACACACTTAACGTGTCTCGACGCTAGGATAGAATGGATAATTGGTTTATGAGTTTTTGTTCAGAGTCTCGGATGGGATCCGGGACATCACGAGAGGTTCCGGAATGGTCCGGAGAATAAGATTCATATAAGGCAAAGCAATTTTTGGAGTTCGGAAGTGTTTCAGATTGTTCGGTATTGTACCGGAAGCTTCTAGAACCTTCCGGAGTGGGAACAACGTGGCCCCACTTGTCGGGAGGGGGCATGGGCCTACGAGGGAGTTCCCTGGCCGCATTGGGACAGGGGCACAAGGCCCCATAGGCCCAGCCGGCCAAGACCTAGGGGAAACCCTAGGGAGAGCTTCTAGAAGGAAGGGGAAACTTGCTCCCCACTCCTCCCCCTTGGCCGCCGGCCCTAGGCTTGGAGGAGGGGCAACGGGCAGCCGCCCACCCCTATATATAAAGAGGGCTGGGGGACGCACCCTTCCCACACACCTCCTCAAGCCCTAGCCGCCCTGCTGCCCGCCTCTCTCTTTCCCTCCCGACTACCCGTAGGCGAAGCCCTGCCGCAGAAACTCTCCACCGTTTGCATCACGCCATCGTGTTGTAGATCCAACCTATCTCTCCACCCCACTTGCTGGACCGAGGAAGGAGGAGACGTCAAGGTGCCATACGTGTGCATCTCTCGGAGGCATCGCCACTTGCGGTGTTGGATCGGATCGGATCGCAAGGAGGAGAAGCTAGTATGACTACATCAACCACGTTCCGTTGAACGTTCCGCTGTGCGAATATTCAAGGGTATGAAGATCTCATCTATCCCCCCTTGTTGTTTGCATCTCCTAGATTAGATCTTGGCTTTCCCGTTCGCATCCATAGAAACTTTTCGATTTACTATGCTGCGAAACCCTTCAGTATTCTCCTTTGATGCTTTGTTTGGGTTGACTTGGCACATGCTCACACCATGTTATGACTCTCACAAGTCACCATTAGCCTCTATGATCATTTAGTCCTTGGATTGTAGTACCACTCTATGCTTTGATTAGTAATGCTTTGTTGCTCTGCATGATTATGGCCATTATGCTCTTTTATTTGGTTGCTCTCAGTCTTTTGCTAGCCTCCACTTGTATGAGTAAGCTCTACTCATGCTTCCAACTCCCAAGAAACCAAGTTATTCCAAAGTGTCTACTATAAACTCCTATGCATGGTGTGTTACACCATTCCAAGTATATTCTTGTTTTCAGCTATCTTCTAATTAAAAACTATTTTGTTATGTGAAAACTTAGTGATTAAAGCTCTGACGAACTTGATGGCACACTTTATATTCTTTGCCCTAATAAACTTGAACCATTGTGAATTCTATGTTGTATATGCTTGCACTTATACGTTGGAATTAGCAGAACCGTGCTGTCACGGGGAACGTTTTCAACATTGCACTTGTACTTTGTACTCAGTTGATATCATGCTCTTTTGTCTATGGATGTCACCGGTGTGAAATAAAGAGGAAGCTTGTAAGTCCATGGAGTAAGTATTCTGTGTTAGAGAAACGCCTGGGCCGCTAGCCTAAGCCATGCCTAATCATGGTGGAAACTTGCAGCATCACCATAGTGAGATATCTATGAAGCATCCTCAATAAAAATCTATGCATATAGTAAATAAAAAGATAGCTGAGATGCTCATTGTCTGCTTTCCTTGTCATTTTGGTTATGGGAAAGCTCTTGTACCATGTGCAAGGGGTACCCCGTTGGCGGTTCTCTATGATATGCAAATACTTACAATGACAAGAACTTACATGTGACTGAAGTTAAGTAGCATGAGGTGTGGCCCTCGTATTCAAGGGACTTGAGATTGCCAACTTATACTTTGTCAAGCATATACTCCATAGTTAGTTCACTTTAACCTTAATCACTTCAAGATGCTTATGATAGGGGCAATGAGGGCTGAAAGCTAACAAGTACCATAATTTTTGGAAGCTCTTTTTGAAACTTGAAATCCCAGCTTCCTTTACAATAAGGCCTTTCTTCCACCACTATTGAGTCTCCACCTTCTACCTTTAGGCACCATTAAGAGAGCATGGTTGTGATTCTGTGTGCAGTGTTCCAAAGCTTATTGATTGATGCATATTGTGATACTTGTGCTTTTTTTTCTAGTCACCCTTGTGAACTTTGAAGGTGTCCTATGCATCTATATTGCTACTCTATGAGGGATAAGCTTATTGCCACTATGCTATGTTTTCTGTATGTGAAACAAACAAACGTTTTTCAATGCGTGTTATTCATGATCTTTGTTTGTAGCCTTTCAGGTTGCATGCATAGTTACTATGTCCTATTGTTAGAACTCCATCTTTCATACACATGTTTAGAGTTCTTTGATCCCAGCTTTCAATGCTTGCAAATGGTTAGATCTTTATTGTGAGGGTGCATGTCACCTCAAAAATTATTCTTTTATCACTTACCTACTTGAGGATGAGCAGGAGTTAAGCTTGGGGATGTTGATACGTCGGAAACGTATCTATAATTTTTTATGCTCCATGCTTGTTTAGTATCTACTTTGCTTTGCTTTGCTTTGTCTACACTTTGAGGCGATTATTACATGTTTTCTGGTACTAACCTATTAACAAGTTGCCACAGTGCCAATTGCCTGTTTTCTGCTGTTTTTGGTTCCAGAAAAGCTAGTAGGAAATATTCTCGGAATTGTACGGGACAAACGTCAAAGTCAATAACTTTCCGTGGGGAACAAGAAATAGGGGAGACGGAGAGGCGTGCCAGGGCATCCAGACCCCCCTAGGCGCCGCCAGGGGTGGGCCCGCGCCTAGGCAGGGTGTGGGGCCCTGGCCATCGCCTCGGCCTCCCCCTTCGCCTATAAGAAGCCCCTGATGCGGAAACCCTAAGAACCCAATCAAATCTCCACGAAACCTTCTGTAGTCGCCGCCACCGTCGTCCCTAGATCGGGGGGATCTAAAGTGCTTCTCGGCACCCTGCCGAAGGGGAGATCATCCCGAAGGCCTTCTCTCCGGTATGATGCGTGAGTAGTTCCACCTTGGACTATGGGTCCATGTAGTAGCAAGATGGTTGTATCTCCTCCTTGTGCTTCATGTATAGATCCTGTGAGCTCCGTTCATGATCAAGATCTAATATATTTGTAATCATGCATGTTGTGTTTGCGGGGATCCGATGTATATTGAGATTATTATGTTGGTTTGATTAATGGTTTTGTCTTTATGATTCTATCATGTCTGTGTTGTTTGTGATCTTGCATGCTCTCCGTTGTTAGTAGCTATCTTGGCCAAGTAGTTGTTAGTGACTCCAAGAGGGGGTATTTATGCTCGATAGTGGGTTCATGCCGCTAGTTTCCAAGAGAAGTGACAGAAATCTTTTCGGTTGTAGATGTGCTATTGCCACTAGGGAGAAAACAACGGTCTCCTGTTCATGGAACATGTGGACTGTTTACCTTACGCACTTTGCTTAAAGCAGTTGTCTATTGCTTGCAACTTAATACTGGAGGGGGTTCGGATGATAACCTGAAGGTGGACTTCTAGTCATAGATGCAGTTGGATGGGGGTCTATGTATCTTGTTGTATTGCCCAATCGAATCTCATATGATCTTTCTGACTAGTAATTGCATTGTTATGCCTTGCTTAGTTCCTGTCAATTGCCCTGTTGTAATTTGTTTATCCTTCATGCCATGTTTTTTATCTAAGGAGAGCACCTCTAGTGAACTATGGACCCCGATCCAATCTTTACCATTGATACATCTTCCACTGTTACTTGTTTACTTGCTGCAAACCATTACCTTCCACACCATACGTTTAATCCTTTGTTACAGCAAACCGGTGAGCTTGACAACCTCACTAATTCGTTGGGGCAAAGTCTTGAGTTTGTGTTGTGCAGGTCTCCGTGTTGCTAGCAACACCTGTGTGACGTTTCCTTCCTCCTAGTGGTTCGATAACCTCGGTTTCTTACTGAGGGAAAACTTACTGCTGTGCTACTTCACACCTTGATCTTTTGGTTTCCCGACGAAGCGTTCCTACAACTCAGCGTTGCATCAGTTAACTCCATCTAGCGCTTCACATTGCTCTAGTAGTTTTATCACCAGAACATCTAACCATGTTTGTCCAAATAAAACATCTTCTATATGGGCATGCGAAAATATTTAATTACATATATCACAGATTCACACACCAAAAAATATACTACTATGTAATAACTTTGTTTTGTTTTATTTTAGCAGCGAAAGCTCATTATTTATTGAAGTAAACTAATACCATGGAACACGGAAAACTTAAACAAGCATGAGCAACAAAACCCTCTGATAAGTAACATCAAGATCCTTCGAAGTCGGGAAACACAAAAAATGCACGAATCTAGATAAAAGTCAGAAGTTCTTAAAGAGCCGCATGAGCCTACACCCTCGACATGTTCGAATCTAATTAAGGCTGATGATTGTATTGTGGCGAACTCCATCCCTCTTCTAAGGCAAGATGTGGAGAACCATTGGACAAAGTAGAGTGTGGTCACCAATGCGTCACCAGCAGCAACAAAATTTGACGCGCCTAATGACCGTCATCCATATCATGAGTTGATCATTGGGTCAAAAACATGGCTACCTGAGTGGCCATGCCATGAGAAGGTTTCAGCTCAGACACTAAAGAAATATGCTAATTTTTACTCCCCATTATTTGTCACTAAATGGTCATAGTGTTTGATCTATGACCTTTTTGTGACCAAAAATAATTGATCAAATACTGAGTGTTACTAAGAACTAGCAACGACCTTTTTTTGGATTGGTCATAGACAGTTATGACCAAAATAGATGGTCATAAATGTTATGACCAATTTTTTTTATCACGGGCTATCTTGCCACGTGGCATATTATTGTGACCAAATAAAAAGTCGTAATTCATATTCATCTCAATTTTGTTTGGTCTTCTATATGGACCAAGCCCAACTATTCGGTCTATCATATGGTTTCCCCCTCAGTTTTGGTAAGCTACATGGGCCAAGCCCAACATTTTAGCGTATTTATTTTCTAGGCTTCAGCCTTTTTACAATCCAATAATTTTTTGTTTTTGGCCTTTTAATATTCCATTTATTTTATATTTACAATTGTTTTATAGTCCATTTATTTCCTATTTTCAGTCTTTTGTCAAATCGGTCCCAATAGTTAGATTCTTCTAGAAAGTGGGCCCCAAATGTCAGATTCGCTAGTAGGTATCAATTGTCAGATTCTTCTGACAGTGAGTCCGCATTATCAGGTTTTAATTTTTTCATAGCTTACTAATAAGAAATATACAATCAGAAGGCAAGTAAAGAAATGAAAATAATCAAAAAATAGCCAAAATCACATCACAACCATTTTAACAATCGAATCTTTGATACTAGTATTATTACTCTCAACAAATAAAACTTCAACATGTATCTCCTCATCCTACAACCTGTGAGCGAAACCTAAAATTAGCTACTCTTTGATACTTTGGAACATATTTGTCTTGTGATGGCATGTAGCTGTTATAAATGAGAAAATGTACAAACAACATAGAAATGATGTGTAAGTAATTAAATGTTCAACTGGGTGAAGATAAAGGCACATATTTAAGTTCTTCCAACAAATATGTTTTGTGCATGGAAAGTCAACCAGAATGCAGGGTGCGTTTTAGTCCGAACCAGTCCGATAGCTAAATGAATCTGGAAAATTGTTGCTAACCTAGTAACCTATACATTTTCCAGGGGAAAAAAGAGCCTAAAATATACTTGCAGCAAGCAAGAACTAGTAGTAATGATCTTAGTTCATATAGTATTGTATCTTAATGGTTGAAAAAATTTGTATATCGTTGTCACCATCATAAAAATGTTACATCCAACAAAGCACAATCCTAACATGTAAGAAAAGTTATCACACAAGAAACATTGATCATGGGTCTCTCCCCTCCCACTCGATCTCCATCTCTAAAGGACAACTAAGCTGAGGGAGGGTCATCGGGAAACCTGGCGAAATAGGAAGGAACGATGGAACAAATAATTGTTCGGTAGCCTTGCTCCTAACGGCTACAACTTGCAATGTTGTATTTACCTTTCTTTTGCTTGGATCAACTTAAGAACCCTAAAGAAAGATCAACATCAATAAACATAGCAACTATGGCATCACCAAAAAGATAAAAGACGCCGAGTGCATGCATGAATTAAGAGAGGAGCCCGTCGGCACATGCCTTGTGGTGACTAGGGATGAAAGTGGAGCGGAAAGTTTCCTACTTTTTTCATGGAAAAACGGAAACGGAATGAAAATATGAAAATGGAAACGGAATTTTGCAAAATGAAAACGGAAATGGATTTTTTTGGCAAAAACGGAAATAAAAACGAACAACGTTTTCCGGTGGAACAGAAGCGGAAACGGAATTGCCGTTTCCGTCTAATACAGATTTCTATTTTAGGGTTGATGTGTATGGACAAATCCAACTCACCCATTATATGACCTTGTCAAGCTAAACTTGCAAAGCTGCTCATCCCAGAATCGGTAACCATATAATCTCTTTATGCATTTGAGGAGGCTTCCACGATTTTATATTTCCTTATTCCCTTGTAAACCTAGCACCAAGCTATAATTCGGGCAAAATTTTGTTGATTTGTTGCATGATTTTAGGGTTCTCTTGGTTTCGGATAAAATCTGCATCGTTCCACGTCTGCACAGTCCGCATCTGTTTCCGACACTATATGCTTCTATTTGTTTCTGGGTTTTTTTTATTCATTTCTGTTTCCGCAAAAAAAATGTGGCACCACTCAGATCCGTCCGTTTCCGCTCCGTTTTCATCCCTAGTGGTGACCCATCATCTCAGAGGCGGACAGAGGAATTTTTTGAAGCCTGAACGCGCCGCAAGGCATCTAAAAAATTTCTTGACAAATATAAGCATCAAACAAAGAGACTCTACAAGATAAAGATCACGACTAATGATAAATTTGAAATGTGCGAAAAGTAGAAATCTCCAAATATAACAACAAAGAGACTCTACAAGATAAAAAACATGGATAAGTAAATCATATGACCATACCTCCAAAGTATATTCATATTGATTCTAAGGTAATGAATTATACTAAAGAAGTCTCCCTGCCTTGCCGCCGCTTGAGTCCACCATGTGCGGGCAGTGCGGATCTGCGTTTTTGCCTGACATGCTTGCTGATGCTGCCCGAATTATGTGCTTCACCATCTCCATCTCCTGGGTCGTCTTCGTGCATGACCGCCAGTCTGTTTGTGCCATCTTTGGCCGTGCTGGCATCAGTCGGCAAAGATTTTGGGGCAAGTTTGGTTTGAGCCCCAGTTAACCTCTAGCAAAATATCGGCATGACTAAATTAAGGGCATGACCAAATATTTGGTAACATCTACTATTCATTTGTATTGCAGACACTTTGAACTACCAATTTTTTTTTACAAGAAAATTTTGGGTCCTCGTTTGGTTTGCAGCTATTTTACTTTCCGTTTTCAGTAAATTACGTTGACTGGTGCTTTGCTTAATTCCAAGATATAAGAACCAGTGAAGTATTAAAAGGCTTGCAACTATATCTCCAACAAAAAAGGTTGAAGACACGGAGGTGAATCACGTTCAGACTCATGGGCCATTGGCTGCTTTCCTTCTCAATGCTGCACCAGTCAGCCCGTGTCATTGGCTGCTTTCCTTCTCAGGCGACTAGAGTGGGCCTGGGTCACGGCCGAACGGCCCAAAAAGGGCGCTCCAGCCTGGGCATTCCCCACTTTTTTTATCGCCTGCATAGTATAGAGGCCTGTCAGCCCGTGAGACGAGCAGGCCATTCTCTCTGCGTCCGTCCTCCATCTGGTCCAGATCCTTTATATACTACTACTCAGAAATGGAAATTCCGGTCCAGATCGAGGAGGATGGTTGCCCATTCCGCCAAACCCCTTCCCAGATTCTACTGCTACACTCTCCACCGGTCCCCTCTCGATAAGCTACATGTAAGCCTGAAGCTATTTCCCGAGGAAACCAAAGCCCAAGATGGCACCGCAACTCGGGACAACCGCATCGGTGGAGCTACTGGTCTGTGATCTACTACTAGCAGCGGAGCCAAGGGGGGCTAGCAGGTGTCAGACCCCCTCTAATGATCGCCCTCCTAACAATCTGCAGCGTACTATTTAGCATTAATCACAATTATTAGTTGTCTATTAGACTCAAGTATAGTCTATAGGTCTAATCATTCAATCCTGAAATCCACAACGCAAAAGGGTATAGCCCATTAGCCCATGATTTTTATATTACAATCTACTTCATATTAATTTGTACTTATGGTTCTATTATGAATAAGTTTGGTTGATTATGAACTAATGGTTGGTATTGGTACTATCATATGTATACTTTCGTGAAATTTTAACAAAAAATTTCGATTTTGACGATCTTCGTCTTCTTTCCCCCCCATGTCTGAATCCTGGCTCCGCCCCTGACTACTAGGATTCTAGGAACACGGTGTGTGGTGGTAGCAATAGCATGCACCACGTACGCAGTGCAGCTAGGTAGCAGCGATGAAAGCGCCCGTGGATTCAGGTCGGCGTTGCTGCAGTAGCGTCCGTGTCCTTATTACTATTACCCTTCTCGCCGCGCTCTTTGGCTCTTGCTGTTTATGTTCGGCCACTTGTGGCGATGGAGTAGACCACACCACACGTGCCGGGGCTAGCTGTACGAACTTGTGCCATGGGCGTGGGTTACCGCCGTACGTGCCGCCGTGCCGGGCCAGCTCTACCCGCGAGCGAGCAGGCGTTTTCACAATACCTCAAAGAAACTGGTGGCCCGTGCGATACTAGTACTCGCAGGTCAGGGTAAGCCACTCGCTAGGCCGGCAGCTTTCGAGGGCCATACATAAGAGAGGCCGATCTGTTAGAGCATCTCTAGCGGTTTCCTTCCTTTCTCCCAACGAATCCGGCGGTATAGTTTAGACGTTTCCATTTATTTATTTTGATATTGGGTGTGCCCCCCTCCCCCCACCCCACACACACACCCCCACACACCACACATCCACCACCACTTCACACGTCGGCGATGTTTTTGAAAGTTTATTTCCCGCTACCAAAAACAGGCACAAGTTCGTCCAATTCGATAGTTCGGCGATCAAATCAGCCACATACCGGCGTCCAAATTATTACAGAAAATAAGAAAATCTCAAGCAGTAGGGTCCTCCGCCATGGCAGAAGGATCCTCCTCCACGGGGACATAGCTCGGCGGTGGCGTGGAGGACGGCAGGGGTAGAGTCGGGCGAAGCAGTGACAACCTTGGTGGTGGTCGTGGCAGCAGAGGCGGAGATCGTCGGCATAGCAGAACCCGGCGGAGGTGCCCATATCTCTTCTAGGATGAGCCCGCGCTGCGCCATGTACCATGCATTCACTTCATCGTCCATCGACACCGTGTCACCTCCCATCTAGATTGCTAGATTAGTGTTCCTCTTTTTTGTCGCGATGTTGGTTCACTATCCACCTCGCATCATCCTTCTCCTCCCTCATGATGGCGTGGGTCTTGACATCGACAACGGCAGCCTTTCGTCGGAGGGCGTCATGTTCTTCTTGGTGAGCTTGGCTTTCTTGTTTCCTTCTAGGCGACCTTCAGACGCATTTGCGGCTGGCTCGTCGGGGTTGTAGACGCGGTCCTTGCCCTTGGCGAGCGACACACAGATGTCCCTCCACTTCTCGCACTTATCAATCCTCGAGAAGACGTGGAAGCACATGAAGTCGACGCCATTGCTGTCTCGGCGGTAGGTGTCGAGCATACACACCATCTGCAAAATGAGCGTGTCGGCGAACAAACAGGCTGCAAGAACGGCGAGCTTGCGGCGAGTGTGTATACTGTAGGGGTTTGTAGCATGGAAAACAAAAAAAAATCTACCGCATACAAACAAACAAGCCAAGATCTATCTACTAGATTGAAGCAACGAGTCGATGGAATAACTCACCCTCGAAGATTCCAAAGTGTTTAACGAGAGCGGATTCTCGTGGGTGATGTAGTCGTACTCTTGCCGATCTCAAGATCGTGTAGACGATCCTTCCGACGCTGCGTTCCGGCAGCGCTCCCGCAGTCGGTCACACATTCGGTACTCGACGAAGACCTTCCTCTCCCTAGTTCCAGCAGGCAGCGGAGGTTGTAGCACTCTCCTCGCGATTCCGGCAGCACGACGGCGTGGTACCGGAAGTAGAGGGGAGATCTCGCAGGGCTTCGCCTTAAGCCGGAGCGAGTATGGTGGACTATGAGAGAGGCCTCGGTGATCTAGGGTTTAGACACACCAAGGAGAGAGGGCTAGGGCGACGGCTAGGGCTTGGGGAAAGCCCAAGTCGGCGTCTAGGGTTTTCCCTAGGCGGCGGCGGCAGCAGCAGGAGGTGGTGGCGCCGGCGGCTCAGGGCTAGGGTTTGGAGAGGGCAAGGTGTGTTCTTGGAGGCGTGCCGCCTCCTTATATAGGTGGGAGGCGCAGCCAGGAGGAGTCCCTCCCCAACTCGGCTTCCAAGGCCGGCGGTGGAGGGAGAGGGACTTCCTCCCCAAGTAGGTTTCCTACTCTCCCTCCACCAAGCAAACTTGTCGTTTGACTTTTCAAATTAGCGTTTGACTTTTCAAACTAGGATTTGATTTTTCCCTTTATTTTGCTCAGCGATGACACCTAGTACATGATGCAACCATTCCAACTTGTTATGACACATTCATGTACCCTTCCCCTCCGGCGTGCCGGACCTTCCGGAACCTTCTAGAACATTCCCGATGAAAACACCGGAACCATTCTCCAACCCTGAAACAGGACTTTTCTTATATGAATTTTATTCTCCGGACCATTCCGGATCTCCTCGTGATATCCCGGATCCCATCCGAGACTCCGAACAACATTCGGTCTCTTACTCATCATTCCATAACTACTCAACAACATCGAATCCTTAAGTGTGTCTCCCTACGGTTCGTGAATTATGCGGACATGATCGAGACACTTCTCCAAACAATAACCAATAGAGGAATCTGGAAATTCATATGGCTCCCACATATTTCTACGATTACTTTGCAATCAAATGAACCACTTACATACAATACCAATTTCCCTTTGTCTCACGATAGTTTACTTATCCGAGGTTTTGATTGTCGGTATCTCTGCATACCTAGTTCAACCTCGTTACTGATAAGTACTCTTTTCTCGTTCCCGTGATATGTGATCCCTTGTGAACCAGTCACATGCTTGCAAGCCAATTGGATGACATTCCACCGAGAGGGCCCAGAGTATATCTATCCTTCATATGGATGGACAAATCCCACTCTTGATCCATGTGTCTCAACCAATACTTTTCGAACACTCAATGCCACCTTTATAGCCACCCACGATTGTGGTGTTTGATGTCATCAAAGCATCCTTCCGGTGATGGTGATATGCATGATCTCATGGTCGAAGGAATTAGGTTACTATGTATCAGAAAGCATATAGCAATTGAACTATTTAAAATGACTTGATCTTTATGCTACGCTTATCTATAAGAGTATGTCCATCATACCATTCTCCTAACGATATGATCTTGTTGTTAATAACATCTCAATGTTCATGATAGGGAAACCACAATCATTTATTAACCAACAAGCTAGTATTATAAAGAGGCTTTACCAGGGACTCTTAATTTAGTTTACAAATCACACAAGTATTAATGTTTCCTTGTTAATACTATTATAGCATGAATGTAAACATTTATCATAAACACAAAGATATAATAATAACTACATTTATTATTGCCTCCAGGGCATATCTCCAACAGTCTCCCACTTGCACTAGAGTCAACTAATCTAGATTACATAGTAATATACCGAACACCCATGGCAGTTTGGTGTTGGTCATGTTTTGCCCTCGGGAGAGGTTTAGTCAACGGATCCGCCACATTTAGATCTGTGTGTACTTTGCAAATCTTTATGTCACCATCTTGGACATGTTCTCGAATAGCGTGAAAATGTAGCTTGATGTGCTTCAGCATCTTGTGTGACCTTGGTTCTTGCGCATTGGCTATGGCGCCCATGTTATCACAGTAGATAGACATTGGGTCCAGCGCACTTGGAACCACACCGAGCTCTGTAATGAACTCCTTCATCTATATCGCTTCTTGTGAAGCCTCCGAAGCAGCTATGTATTCCGATTCAGTTGAAGATCTCGCCACAATGCTTTGCTTTGCACTCCTCCAGCTAACTGCCGCACCATTCAAAGTAAATACATATCCAGATTAAGATTTAGAATCATCCGGATCGGTGTTCCAACTAGCATCGGTGTAACCATTAACAACGAGTTGTTCATCACCTCCATAAGAAAGAACCATACCTTAGTTCTTCTCAAGTACTTAAGGATGTTTTTGACCGCTGTCCAATGATCCACTCCTGGATCACTTTGATATCTGCTAGTCAAACTAACAGCATATGCAATGTCGGGTCTAGTACATAGCATGGCATACATTAGAGATCCTATGGCTGAGGCATAGGGAGTTTTACTCATCCTTTATCTATCTTCTGTCGTTGCTAGAATTTGAGTTTACTCAAGGTCGTATTGGGCAACATGGGCAAGAACCCTTTCTTGCTATCTTCCATTCCAAGCCTCTTTAGAACTTTGTCCAAATATGTACTTTGTGACAATGATATTAGGCATCTCGATCTATCTCTATAAATCTTTATGCCTAATATGTAAGCTGCTTCGCCGAGATCTTTCATTGAAAAACTATTATTCAAATATTCCTTGACACTATTAAGAAGGTCTACATCATTCCCAATCAACAATATGTCATCTACATATAGTATTAAGAATGCTACAGAGCTCCCACTCACTTTCTTGTAAATACAAGCTTCTCCGTAAGTTTGTATAAAACCAAAACTTTTGATTACCTTATCAAAACGTTGATTCCAACTTCGGGATGCTTGCTTCAATCCATATATGGACCGTTGAAGTTTGCATACCTTGTTAGCATCTTTAGGATCGACAAAACCTTTGGGTTGCATCATATACAACTCTTCATCAATGTCTCCATTGAGGAACGTTGTTTTGACATCCATCTGTCATATCTCATAATCATAATATGCAGCGATTGCTAACAAAATCCTCATAGACTTTAGCTTCGCTACTGGTGAGAAAGTCTCATCGTAGTCAACTCCTTGAATTTGTCGAAACCCTTTTGCGACAAGTCGAGCTTTATAGACAGTAACATTACCATCAGCATCTGTTTTCTTCTTGAAAATCCATTTGTTCTCGACAGCCTTCCGGCCATCCGGTAAGTCCACCAAAGTCCATACTTGGTTTTCATACATGGATCCAATCTCGGATTTCATGGCATCTTGCCATTTATTGGAATCTGGGCTCATCATCGCTTCCTCATATGTCGCAGGGTCATCGGTGTTGTCCACCAACATGACACTCATAACGGGATCATACCAATCAGGAGGGTACGAGTTCTCCTTGACCTGCGAGGTTCTGTAGCAACTACAACCGAAGTTTCATGATCATCATCATTAGCTTCCTCTCTTATTGGTGCAGGCACCACAGGAACTTCTTCCGGTGCTGCGCTACTTGCAAGTTCGAGAGAAGGTTCGACAACCTCGTCGAGTTCTACTTTCCTTCCAGTCACTTCTTTCGAGAGAAATTCCTTCTCTATAAAGGACCCATTCTTGACAACGAAGATTTTGCCTTCGGATCTATGATAGAAGGTATACCCAATAGTTTCCTTTGGGTATCCTATGAAGACGCATTTTTCCGCTTTGGGTTCAAGCTTGTCCGTCTGTAACTTCTTTACATAGGCTTCGCAACCCCAAACTTTAAGGAACGACAATTTAGGTTTCTTCCCAAACCATAATTCATACGGTGTCGTTTCAACGGATTTAGATGGTGCCTATTTAAAGTGAATGCGGCTGTTTCTAATGCATAACCCCAAAATGATAGCGGTAAATCTGTAAGTGACATCATAGAACGAACCATATCTAAGAGAGTTCGATTACGACGTTCGGACACAACATTACGCTGTGGTGTTCCCGGCGGTGTCAATTGTGTAAGTATTCCGCATTTCTTCAAATGCTCGCCAAACTCGTAACTTAGATATTCACCTCCACGATCAGAACGTAGAAATTTAATCTTCTTGTTACGTTGATTCTCCACCTCACTTTGAAATTCCTTAAACTTCTCGAAAGTTTCGGACTTATGTTTCATGAAATAGATATACCCATATCTACTCAAGTCATCCGTGAAGGTAAGAACATAACGATAACCACCGCGCGATGCTACACTCATTGGACCACACACATCGGTATGTATGATTTCCAATCAGTCCGTAGCTCGCTCCATCATACCAGAAAATGGAGTCTTAGTCATTTTACCCATCAGACATGCTTTGCATCTTTCAAGTGATTCAAAATCAAGTGATTCAAGAAGTCCATCGGAATGGAGTTTCTTCATACGCTTCACTCCAATGTGACCAAGACGACAATGCCACATATAGGTCGAGTTATCGCTCGATTTCAAACGTTTAGCTTCAATGTTATTAATATGTGTATTTCCACTATCGAGATTCAATAAGAATAGACCATCTATCAAAGGTGCATGTGCATAAAACATATTACTCATATAAATCGAACAACCATTATTCTCAGACTTAAACAAGTAAACGTCTCGCAATAAACAAGATCCCGATATAATGTTCATGCTTAACGCAGGCACCAAATAACAATTATTTAAGTATAAAACTAATCCCGATGGTAGATGAAGAGGTAGCGTGCCGACCGCGACCACATCAACCTTTGATCCATTTCCTACGCGCATCGTCACCTTGTTCTTCGCTAGCTTCCGTTTATTCTGCAGCACCTGTTTCAAGTTACAAATATAAGCAACCAAACCAGTATCAAATACCCAGGCACTACTACGAGTACTAGTGAGATACACATCAATAACATGTATATCGGATATACCTTTCTTCTTGATGTTGCCGTTCTTCAAATCCGCCAAGTACTTTGGGCAATTCTGCTTCCAGTGACCCTCTCCCTTGTAGTAAAAGCACTCAGTATCAGGCTTAGGTCCAGCCTTGGTCTTCTTCGTCGGTGTGGTAACTTTCTTACCACCCTTCTTGAAGTGTCCCTTTTGCTTAGACTTGCCTTTCTTGAATTTGGTGGTCTTATTGACCATTAACATGGAGAAGAGTTCTGGCAACTGCTTGTTCATGCTTTGCATATTGTAGTTCATCACAAAGTTCTTGTAACTTGGTGGTAGTGATTGGAGGACACGGTAAATCTCCAAAGCATTAGGAATCACTATACCCAAGCTTTGGAGTTTGTTTGCGTGCCTAGACATCTTAAGCACATGCTCACTGACGGAGCTGCCCTCTTCCATCTTGCAGTTAAAGAACTTTTCAGAAGCCTCATAGCTCTCAACTGCCGCGTGAGTCTCAAAAATTAGTTTGAGTTCACGGACAATATCATGTGGGTCTGAATTCTCAAACCTTTTCTGAAGCTCCGATTCTAAACCATACAAGATAGCACACTGAACTGTGGAGTACTGATTCTTCCGAGCGAGGTAAACGTTCTTTACTTCATCGGTAGCATCAGCTACAGGTGGGTCACCTAGCGGTGCATCCAGCACATAGGTCAAATTACCAGCATTGAGGACAATCCTCAAATTTGCGGAACCAATCCGCGAAGTTGCTTCCATTGTTTTTCAACTTTTCTTTCTCTAGGAACGCATTAAAATTGATGGTAGGGGCCGCCATTGATCTACAACATATTTGCAATAGTTTACACTAAGTTTATGACAAATTGAGTTCTAATTAATAGTTAAATTAATCTAGGTGAACTCCCACTCAAAACAATATCCCTCACATTGTTTTAGTGATCACACGAACCAAATCCACCACATCAAAACCGATCATCACGAGAGTTGATGTAGCATCAATGGCGAACAATCGACATGTTCATCATATCTACTATATGATTCATGCTTTACCTTTCGATGATCCGTGTTCCGAGACCATGTCTGTACATGCTAGGCTTGTCAAGATGAAACCTTAGCTTCCGCATGAACAAATCTGGCTTGCTCATGTTGTATACACTTGCAGAATCTAACACACCCGATCATCACATGGTGCTTCGAAACAACAAGCTTTAGCAACGGTGCTTACTAAGGATGAACACTTTAGAACTTGAAACTCATGTGCATGAGGGATCATCTTGAAATTCACGTGTCGTTAATTAAGAAATACAAGATGCATAAAGGATTAACATCACATGCAATTCATAATATGTGATATGATATGGCCTTTCTTCTTTGTGCTTCCGATCTCCATCTTCAAGCACGAACATGATCTCCATCATCACCGGCATTGCATCAAGGTCAATGACAATGCTCCATGGTTGTCGTCCACCGGCTTCAACTATTACAACTACTTTGAATAGACACGCGGGTCTTAACATAAATTAAAGACAACCATATGGCTCCTGCCGGTTGCCAACTTACAATAAGGAACATTGCATACATCAAATATAATCACAATCATGGCCATATCACATCACAGCACACCCCTGCAAAACAAAGTTAGACGCCTCTAATTTCTTTGCATATTTTACATGGTTTGGGGCTTTCAATAAGTGTCGATCTAACTTACGAACAAGAACCACAATGTTGATGTTTGAACTATCAAGTGCCCGTTGTAAATTGGATCTATACTATAATGGGAGAGACAGACACCCGCAAAGCCACTTATGCAATACAAGTTGCATGTTGAGCGTGGAGCAAGTCTCATGAACGATGTCATGTAAGGTTAGCCCGAGCCGCTTCATCCCATCATACCGCAAGATGCAAAGTACACAAGAAGCAATTGATAATAAAAGCACCACCGCCCACAATGACCATTGTGTTCTACTCGTGCAACAGATCTACATATAGACACGGCTCTGATACCACTGTAGGGGTTTGTAGCATGGAAAACAAAAAATTTCTACCGCATACAAACAAACAAGCCAAGATCTATCTACTAGATTGAAGCAACGAGTCGATGGAATAACTCACCCTCAAAGATTCCAAAGTGTTTAACGAGAGCGGATTCTCGTGGGTGATGTAGTCGTACTCTTGCCGATCTCAAGATCGTGTAGACGATCCTTTCGGGCAAAGTGTTCGATGGCGCCCCGATCGGTCACACGTTTGGTACTCGACGAAGACCTTCCTCTCCCTTGTTTCCAGCAGGCAGCGGAGGTTGTAGCACTCTCCTCGCGATTCCGGCAGCACGACGTCGTGGTACCGGAAGTAGAGGGGAGATCTTGCAGGGCTTCGCCTTAAGCCGGAGCGAGTATGGTGGACTATGAGAGAGGCCTCGGTGATGTAGGGTTTAGACACACCAAGGAGAGAGGGCTAGGGCGATAGCTAGGGCTTGGGTAAAGCCCAAGTCGGCGGCTAGGGTTTGCCCTAGGCGACGGCAGCAGCAGGAGGTGGTGGCGCCGACGGCTTAGGGCTAGGGTTTGGAGAGGGCAAGGTGTGTTCTTGGAGGGGCAGCCCTGCCCCTCCTTATATAGGTGGGAGGGCGCGGCCAAGGGGAGGGGAGTCCCTCCCCAACTCGGCTTCCAAGGCCGGCGGTGGAGGGAGAGGGACTTCCTCCCCAAGTAGGTTTCCTACTCTCCCTCCACCAAGCAAACTTGCCGTTTGACTTTTCAAATTGGCGTTTGACTTTTCAAACTAGGATTTGATTTATCCCTTTATTTTGCTCAGCGATGACACCTAGTACATGATGCAACCATTCCAACTTGTTATGACACATTCATGTACCCTTCCCCTCTGGAGTGCCGGACCTTCCGGAACCTTCTAGAACATTCTCGATGAAAACACCGGAACCATTCTCCAACCCCGAAACATGACTTTCCTTATATGAATCTTATTCTCCGGACCATTCCGGATCTCCTCGTGATATCCCGGATCCCATCCGAGACTCCGAACAACATTCGTTATCTTACTCATCATTCCATAACTACTCAACAACATTGAATCCTTAAGTGTGTCTCCCTACGGTTCGTGAAATATGCGGACATGATCGAGACACTTCTCCGAACAATAACCAATAGAGGAATCTGGAAATTCATATGGCTCCCACATATTTCTAGGATTACTTTGCGATCGAATGAACCACTTACATACGATACCAATTTCCCTTTGTCTCACAATAGTTTACTTATCCGAGGTTTTGATCGTCGGTATCTCTACATACCTAGTTCAACCTCGTTACTGATAAGTACTCTTTTCTCGTTCCTGTGATATGTGATTCCTTGTGAACCAGTCACATGCTTGCAAGCCAATTGGATGACATTCCACCGAGAGGGCCCAGAGTATATCTATCTGTCATATGGATGGACAAATCTCACTCTTGATCCATGTGTCTCAACCAATACTTTCCGAACACTCAATGCCACCTTTATAGCCACCTAGTTACGGTGTGGTGTTTGATGTCATCAAAGCATCCTTCCGGTGATGGTGATATGCATGATCTCATGGTCGAAGGAATTAGGTTACTATGTATCAGAAAGCATATAGCAATTGAACTATTTAAAATGACTTGATCTTTATGCTACGCTTATCTATAGGAGTATGTCCATCATACCATTCTCCTAACGATATGATCTTGTTGTTAATAACATCTCAATGTTCATGATAGGGAAACCACAATCATTTATTAACCAACAAGCTAGTATTATAAAGAGGCTTTACCAGGGACTCTTAATTTAGTTTACAAATCACACAAGTATTAATGTTTCCTTGTTAATACTGTTATAGCATGAATGTAAACATTTATCATAAACACAAAGATATAATAATAACTATATTTATTATTGCCTCTAGGGCATATCTCCAACATATACCGTGACATCATAGTTGGCACTGCTCTCTGGATCACGTGCCATTTGTTGCATGTTTGTTGCACGATCGTCCAATGGTTGGCCATGGCCTTCTCGCCACGATCCATATGAATCATCATGAACTCAGGATCGCAAAGCTTGTGCACGTCAAATGACGACTTCACCCTCTTCAAGTACTTCTCAGAATTTTGATTTGCACCGGTGATCGGATCAATGCTCATGCTCTACCATGTTTCGGCGAGGCACCCGTCTTATTTGGAGGTCCACTTGATGTGAGGCTTGGACGGGGCGCAAGTTTTCACCGCCTTTCCCTTCTTCTTCTTTGCCAAGGTAGGCACCGACTCATCTTCTTCCGGCTAGCCTTCCTCCTCGGGATCCCGTGAGTCCTTGTCGGCCTCCTATGAGTCCATGTTGTTGTCCTCTTGTGTGAAGAACCCAGGGAAGATACGACAGCCATGGAGCTAGTGGCGATGAGCTCCCTCATGTAGGCTCCGCTTGACATTCCGCCGAGAACGCTGTGGGCATCGACGGTGGCACCCGCGAACTGTCTCGATGACCTGGCGCCATTGTTTGGACGAAGGTAAGAGGGTCGCGGCACAGTGTCGGCGAATACGCCTATGCCGGTAAGCCGTAGCGAACATTGAGGTCGGCGGTGAAGATGGGAGGGCCACGAGGAGGAGATAAGTGCCAGAAGGCAGTGGTGGGATTGAAGCCACCGAGAGGATCACCGTCGGGATACTTCGCGGATGGAGTCGAGAAGCGAGCGGCGTGTTGTGGCCTTGGATATCTTGGGAGAGGTCGGCGAATAGCCCGACAGAGAGGCCACGCTCGCCTGACTGCTCCACATGCCATCAGGGAAGTAATGGCTGGCTTGGCTCGGCCGCTCCATGGCCATCTTCGCCACGACGACGTTCTGCTCCATGAGAAGTTGCACCACCTGCTCCTCTTGAGTTGCGTACTTCGACTTGAATTTTAGGCCCCTCTCCCAATGATCTCATGTGACCACCTTCATGTGGTTGATGTCGTCCATCCACTCGGCGTTGGTCATACCCGGCGGCCTCTGCTTCTCCCCCTATTCTTCCATGCTTTGGCGACAGACCGAGGCCCTATGAACTTCTTCAACGCCATGGAGGGTGGGCGGGGATCTCGGTGGACGAATGGCGGGAGATGGGCGAATGGCGGGCATATAGGGAGAAAAATGAGGGAAACGGAAAAAGGAGGGAACATCGGCTTGTGTCGCTGATAGAGATGGCCCACACTTATTTTCGCTTCATGCGACACCCCAAGTGCCCCCAACGCGTTGGGTTTGGCCTGGGTTCACTGGCTCTGGCTCAAAGTTCGGCCCAATCTAGAAAAACATTGGCTTCTTGGGGGCGACTGGAAGGAAAATGCTTCGATGGCGCAAAACTGCTTCGACCGGAGATGCTCTTAGACCAGTGCAACCGATGGGAAAAAGTGTGTCTCCCTGCCTGCTTATATGCTATAGACAGTTCTCAAAAACAGAAAGAGCCGCTAATTCTCAGTCTATCGAGGATAAGATGAATTGTCTATTACTTGTTAGAAATCTAGCGGTTTTCTTAATTGCAACTTACTTGTAACTGGAAAATTCTCACATCGACTTGGGGTGTTAGACTCGGCAATAATTGCCATTTGGAAAAATATGTTGACTTATCGCTTGGTAAATTCAGGACAACTATATGCTAATGTTGGTAATTGTTGTTTTTTCGTTGCAATCTATATTGCTGTTGTGTTGCAGATGAGACAGGGATATGAACAAAATAAATGAGTTTATAAACCATTTTATCAAGGGATGACATATTGGAGGCATGTAACAAAGTAAAGGTAGGATTAGCGCCAATCCAACAGATAGAGAAATTGTGTTTCAATTATTTTCTCTTCTTGTTGTAGAAGTAACTTCTCTTATTCTTATGTTTCAAAACTATTCGTGGGCCAAACGAAGTCGAGGATGTTATTATTTTGCAGTTGTAAAGCTACTTGATTGATATTGTGTTTTTGTTGAATTTTAATTTGTTGGAACAGCTATTGAAGATGACATAATTCTTTAGCATGGATAAGCGTGTTATGAGGATTGAATTTGTATGATTTGTGTATTCAAATTTTGAATTCTAACAAGACGTGCAAAATGCACGTGCAAATTTACTAGTGGTGAGAAACATGTGATGTATCCAAGGCGGACACTGGATCCAAGATGTAATGTCTCTAGCTCGGTCACTGGACGTACCATCACCATTCACCAATACCAACACCATCACCGTAGATTCGGTGTTAAGTGAGTCCAGTGGCCTAGGAACGCTTGGTAGCCTGCATGTCATTTTTTGCTCACTTGGGAAGTGCTAGATGAGCAATGCCAAGCACATACGGACTTTGGGCCACAAAATGCTCTTTGTTTGATAGGCTGCAGTTTGGATGGGTGAATGGGTTGGCCTACTCATCTCATGTTGTCTGGTTTCCTGAGCATTCCACTTTTGTCCCATCTCATGCACAGTCCCCTTGTTTGGTTACCACAAGAATCCTGCTATGGTCACCTTGCTCTACCATGTGCTAAGGTTACCTTGGCCGGAAAAGCACAAGGATGAACACCACAGAAGAGAGCAGGAACAGCACTAGCAGGAACAACACAATAGCAAAAACAACACTAGCAGGAGCAACACAATAGTAGGATCAACACAATAGCAGAAACAACACTAGCAGGTGTAACACACTGTCAGGAACAACACAATAGCGGGAACAACACTAGCAAGAGCAACACAGTAGCAGAAACAACACTAGGAGGAAAAGTACTAGCAGAACAACAACACCAGGAGGAAGAACAACACAGGGGGTGTGCTATGAGCACCTTGCTCTACAATGAAAAGAACAACACAGAGAGGAATACCACATGCATGAAAACAAGAGCATGAACAACACACAAGCACGAACAACACAAGCATGACCAACAGAAGTAGGAAAAATAACATAATAGCAGAAAGTAGCTAGCCATAGCAAGCATCTCAGTACACTAACAGGTGCATGCATGATCGTTTCCAAACGGGGATCGCAGTTCAACATACCACCATGTTGTTAACCTACCACCACATTAAAAGTAAGCGTCATCCTACCACCACCACCACTAGTTCAGAAGTTTTTAGGACATAGTTATAACATTGATGCAAGTACAAGTCAACCATCACATATTTCCTTGATCTGCTTCAGCTTACGCCCTTATTAGCCTCGCTAGCCTTGAACATTTCATAGATGACGCACTCGAGTTTCTTCTTTTCCTTCTTTAAACTCTACATTTTCTCCTCTCATTTACTCTGCTTAATTTTCATAATCTCTTCCCTGCACCGGCTTTAGCATTTCCACTTCATTCTTATGATGCACGTCTCCTTGTTCATGTCCACTGATTCCCCCTCAAAACTAATCCTTGCCAAGTTATCATTCATCGCCATTTTTTCAGTTTCTTCCATGAACTCCCTCACATCAACTAACAGACTTGAGTACTTTTTCTTAATGACGTTCTTCTCATCAGACAGCTCCTTCACAAACTTTGCATTCTGAATCCTCTCATCGATTCTTGCATTTGTGTTGTCTTCATACATGCTCCATAGTCGTCCTAATGCATTTTTAGCTGGTTGTGTTCATTCCTTATCCACTTAAGACACAAAAGCACAGTTCGAGACTTCCTACAAAGCAGAATTACATGCTCAAATCTATTGGATGAGCTAGGAGCTGACTGATCAAAGGCTAAGAACTTACATTCTTCACTTGGCACAAATGGAATCTATGTCCAATGCTGGTTTCTTCAAATGCAACACGTTTGTTAGGATCTAGCATGTGGATGCGATAGAGATGGGGACAATCCACTGCCATGCCGCAGAAGGTGGGATCTTTGATGGAGTCAGGAGCATAATCCATGTCCATTAGGTCCTAACAAACGGAATCAAGTTCATCTGATTCCAAATCAAAAATTTCCAATCGCTAGCAAACCCTAACTGAAAGGAGGAATTTGGGAAATTGAACTTACCTCTAGATACGATTGACTCGAGCTGTCACCGTCATCCTAGCTCGGCATGCTGACCGCAGGGACGGCTCCACGAACAGGAGGAAATTCTCTTCACGGGAAGGTCGCCGTTGCCGCCGCCGATGGCCGGATATGACCTTGGAAGGGTAGGAGGAATGGTGGATCTGGTTTCGGCGATGAGCGGGGAGGGAGTGTTTTGGCAGGAGGTGAGCGAATGTCTCCCGCGCCCTTTTCCACTAGATCGGAAATCTCCCGCCCGCCCCATCGTTGGACAAGCTCGTGCGGGCAAGCGTTGCTTTTGCATCTGCTGGGCGCACGACGGGGCGGCTTGCTAAAAACGCTCGATTCGAGCGTTATCGCTAGGTCTAGCTGTGGACTGCTTTAAAGTTCACGCCGGTGCAGCCCAACCTCGAATGCGGGATTCCAAACGGCCGTTTCCGTCCTGAGCAGGCATGTCCCAATAAACTGCAGGCTACTGTTCCTAGAGTGCGCATAGATTGTGTAGAGAATCGTTGTGCGTGTGGCACGTGTGCGACTATTTTGTACTGTCGCAAAAAAAAGTTGTACAGGACGTGCAAGTACGTCTGCATCTGGCGTCTACACGGACCGATCGAATTGGGTTTTCAGTGAAAGGGTGCTCGAGTACGTGCCTCCTTTCATGATCTAACCTATAGCTACTTTGATGAGTTGACCGATGGACACCATTTGACACGAGACTCTCTCTAGTCTAAGCTACGCACGAGAACAATGGCCGCACACACATACACAGGAGCGCGCATGCCGTATCCCCAACTGGTACCGGAGCAGTCGCTCTCAACAAGTGTGTCGAGGCATCTTCCAGACTAAACCGATGAGGCACTAGCTCTACCAATGTGTTTGTTTTTGTGCGGCTACTCGATCGAACTACCAAAGTGTGTAGTAGTAGTGATCGATCAGGTTTGCTTTACGGCTAGTGGGAAACACCAAGTTGCTAGCAAATGTAGTTCTGCAATATACAATTTGCACAGCGAGTGAGTGATCAACTGATCATTCTGTAAAGACTCACGAACAATCTCATCTCCATGATCGCGCGCCTTGGTCTAGCTAGCTCTACCCGTCTTATTGCCAGTGATCTGTCTGCAGTCATGCATATATGCTTTGTTGAGGCTTGGAGCCCGCTCGATCGATCGACGCCACATTTCTAAAAGAAACTATACATGTGTAAGTAGCATAGCATCTCGATCTAGCTGCGCGAAAAGAAAAGGAGAGACCGGTCGATCATGAGCAGAGATACGGGGAGGGAGCAGGATCCAGTTTTCTAATCGCAAGTGCGACGTTATCCCCCGCGCGCGGAAAAGAGACGGGAGGAAGAAAGTTAGCAACTGCGAAGTGGATGCTCGCTTTTCCCGTGGTTTTAATTCTTTTCGAGGATAAGCTGAGATCGACCGGTCGACATGAAGCAACATGCATGTCTATACGCCGCACGCACCACCCCTAGGATTCATTGGCTATCTTTATCAGATAGTATAGGTAAAAACCTTTGCTATGCACATCTCTCGATCGGTAACCTGATGGATCAGATCCTTATCTGTCAGTCCACCGAGTTATACATATATCATCAAATTTTATAGCTGCAAAAAGTTTTATGATCTTTTTTTTACAGCATATATATGATGCAGACCTCTGAAGTATGCGACTGCGTTACTCATCAGTGGGTCGTCGACGGTGGTGCAGCAATCAGGTAGGCTCTCGGTAAGTAACAGTCCCTGCGTGCGCGACAGAGTAGAAAGCTATGCCTATATAGGGAGGGTCAAGCGAGGAGGAACACCTACCGCTACCGGTAGGGGCCTTCCTGCCCGACCGTGGAACACGTATCGTGACCGATCGGCGCTTTTGCGGCAGCTCGATCTCCGCGTGTCTCCCGCCGTGACGAGTGGCGCCGATGGAGCTAGAGCCTGAGCGGAGAATTCATTCCCCTAGAGCGGGATAAGCTTAGGGCGTATCTGTTCTGCTGCGCATCATTTGCTTGCTGCGGACGCCAAACGGATACCCCCTCCGGTTCCAGAGCTTAAGCCTTATAATTTTTAAAAAAAGTCAAGCTAAATAAAGGTTGATCAAATTTTTAGAAAAAAATATTAAAAACTATGATATTATATAGATATCATGGGAAAATATGTTTTATGATGTATCAAAGGGTATAAATTTTATATTACAAATATTAATATTTTTCTCTAAAAACTTGGTCAAACTTTACGTAGTTTGACTTTTAAAAAAATAAGTCTTAAGCTTTGAAATGGAGGTAGTATATATATGGGCCGCCCAGCACCGCTAGCTAGCTCCCTCGCCCTAGATCGAAGGGCACCGAACCGTCGGGAGGTGAAGAAGTTCCCCCACGAACACGACGACACAACGGGACCAAGGTAGCAGGGGAGAAGATGAGGCCACTGAGACGATGCAACGAGACCACCACCAGAGACGCCTCAGCACCGCGACGAGGTTGTTGGACGAAGAAACGACCAAAGATAAGCAACCATCCCTCGTTGTTGGGCATGACCACCATAGCATGGTCGCACGCTGGCCAAGCATCGCAGCTGCCGTAGAGCGGAAAGGTTTCCCCTCTCGCCCAAGATTGAGGGCGTCGACCCACCGGCATGCAGGGGCCTTGGATCAGCAAAGCATCAAGCCAGGTACCTGCCATACACACGGGGCAATCATCGTCGAACAAGAAGCGTCGCCATGGCCACCACCGAACACGGGGCTCAAGCATCTCACTGCAGTCCCCAAGACGGCGCCTACAAGAAGGGAAATGACGAGCGCCACCGCCACCGTCCGAGCAAGGAACCAGGCTTTCACCCACATAGCGGAGAGGAAGAGAGGGGCGGTACCTCAACGATGCCCTCAAGAAGGAGCACGATGATGGAGGCGTCGTCATCATCGTGGCCTACCGCGGCCAAGGGTTTCCCCAGCCTACCCAGCACCAGGAGCAGGCACCGCCGGGCTCCAAAGTGGGCAGGGGAGCCGAGCCTCGCGCCCAGAGAGCTTCACCTTCAGATCTGGAGCTAGGGTCGGCGATGGGCCCCGTGCCGCAACCTCCAACCGCTGCCTCCTCACCTCCTGCGCGACCGAGAGAGGCGTAGAGCACACATCCGACCACCACCCGCCGCAGGTCGACGCCGTCATCACCACCCAGGGCCGCCGCCCTGGCATACTGATGCCCTCAAGCATGGGAGGGGCCCTCCCAACCTCCGCGCGAGAGTCGTGGGGATGAATCCCCACCGCCCCCTTCACTGGAGCCACGCGCCTTCGGTCGGCGGCCCTCCGGGGGCGACGAGGAGGGTGGAGGAGGAGGGTGAGGGGAGGTGGCGGCGGTCTAGGATTAGGCCCCCTCGGTAGCCTGGAGGGGTGACGCGAGGGGAGCGAGCCTATTTTTCCGATAAAAAAATATCCCTGCTGGAGTCTATGGCCTTAATCCCGAGAGTCTCACTTTGAGCTCAGATGCATTGCATGTAAATTAATCGGTATGTGATATTCTTATACTCATAAATAATTGGATTCAAAATTTATTTAATTTTCATGTCAAAACAAATATTTCGTTTTCTTTAGCCGTTCGGTAATCGTGGTAACCAAACTCCCATTCTCCTCCTTCGGTATGAATAAGTAATTCTCTAGCATGAAACTTTTTTCACGGAGCATATGATCAAAACCATAAGAGCATCACTAGCAGTAGCCTTAAAAGTCCAGCCTCTAAGAGCATCTCCACTCGACTACCTAGGACACCGATCCGGACGCCGAATTTCGGTCCGGACGCAAAAAAATCCGTCCAGTCGCGTACCCAGGGACCTCTTTTCGTCCGGATTTGGGCCAACTTTGGTCCGGACTACCCAGGCCGAACCCAGGATCCCGGGTACGCCCTGGGGACGCCGGACGAAGTGAATTGGCCGAGTGGACCAGCCTGTCAGCGACAGAAGCCGAGTCGCCGCCATCCTTCCCGCCGTTTTCCTTTTCCTGCCCTCGCCGCTACACCTCTCCCGTCATTCTTCCGGCCTATAAAAGCAGTACATCTCGCCGTCTCTCTTCACAGTCCCTCACACCACCACAACTCCGGCGAACTTCGGACGTTCGCACCTTTCTTCCTCCTCAACTCCGCCGAGAAGCCATGGCCGAGGGCCGACGCACGCTGTCGCCGTGGGAAGCCCGGCTGCTCCGCGAGGCGCGCTATACGGCGCCGCCGGACACTCGTCTCCCCGTAGGCTGGAAACTCAGCGCCGGCGGGATCCCCGTTCCGCCGGTGCCGGACGGAGAGGACCTCGCCGGAGAGATCCAGGCGGCTATCGCCGCCATGCAAGACCCAGAACTCGCCGGAGAGATCCAGGCCGCTATCGCCGCCATGCAAGACCCGGATCTCGCCGAGGATCAGGGCAACCTGGTCTTCTGGAGGCAGTTTTTCGCCGACAGGCGCCTCGAGGAACTCGCCCGACACGACGGACCGCCGGGCTCGCCGCCGCCGCCGCGTAACAATGTGGCTTACCGCCGCCGCTGGTGGAGCGTTCCAGGGCGGACTCTCGCTGGAGTCATGACGCACATCGAGGCCGGCAACCACCCCCGCCTTGGCCTGTAGTTGCGGTGTCCGGCGTCAACCACGGCGGCGGCCTTTTTCTAGTTATGAAATCCGATGTACTATGTGCCCCCTTGCCCTACTTAATGAAATTCCGCCTATATTCGCCATATTTCGCCGAGTTTAACTGAATTTAGCCGAACTTGGGAACTCGCCCTGGTTACACGAGTGGGAAACTGGGCGTACCCAGGCCAAAAACGTGTTTTGTCTGGCCGAAAATTGGTCCGGTTTTTGGCCTGGATTCGCCCGAGTGGAGATGCTCTAAAACACAAATGCAGACCATTGTATTCATGTTTTACGGGTTGAAAAGTCTAGCCCTTATTCTGTTTTAAGAGTTGAGTTTGAGGGTACTGTTCTGCGCCAGCATTATTCAACCGGTAAAACAAGGTATTGGCTGTTTCATTCCAATTTGCATACAACATTGAACAAAATGAAACAAAATATCTTGCAAATACAACATTCAACAATAGCAAATAATAGTTTCAAGCATGCAATAATCATTCTAGTTATTACTGTTGGAATTTGGTGAGTTTTGGGCTGCTGGCCCATTAGAAAAATCCTAATTTTCTCTTTGGCCCACTTGTACATGGCAGCATATGACTATGCTAGTGGTGTTAAAGTTTAGTCTCACATTGCTAGTTGAAGGAGAGTTGGACCACCTTATATATTAGAGTGTTGCACCACTCACTAAGGTGTGACAAGGAGAGAAGCCCTCGCGCACTCCTCCTCCGACGACGCCTGCCTCGGCGCGCGCGCCGCGGGTTGCGGGTTGCGGAAATCTCGCCGAGCCGATATTTATTTTGCTGGTTGCGAAAATTATTTATGAGTCATTAACGGATGCATTAACACAGCCGTTTCCAGTTTTTATGAACGTGGGCTGTTACCGACTCGGATGTGGGCTGAGCCCCACGATCTCCCTGACCTGCACTATATAAGCGTCTGCGCTAAACCTAATCGGTGATCAATAAACACACACGCGCGCCTGCCTCCAGAACCTTGTGCCGCCGCTTTTGTCGTTCTCATCCTAGCTTGCGGCGTGCACCACAGATCGGGTCAGTAGGCCTCCGGAAACCCGCCTCTCGTGAACCTGGACGGGTGAGGGGCGATCAGGTTTTTTGGGAGCGCTCAAGCGCGACTACTGGCAACCATGACGTCGTCCGACGACGAGTTCCCGAACAAAGACTTATTCCCGGACGTCAGCGGCCTCTTCGGCAACCTCAACATGGGCGACAGCTCTACTGCTGCTACCGCCGCAGCTATTGCCGCAACTGCATCGTATGTGATCACAATCTCTCTCTTTGGATTTTGCTAGAGTTTCTAGTTCTAGCGTTTGGTGTAGATGTGATAGGTTTATCTTGTATAGATGTAATCTGTTCATCTACTTTGGTGATCTGCATGATTGGTTTTACTACTGTTCGTATGATCATGCTTTATTAGTTTATTATTCGGATTAAATCATATGGATTATTGCTTATATTTCCAACAATCCAAAAACCTGATTATAGGCAACTGAATTTCACTGGTGTAGCCGTGGCTACTAGCCGCCTCCTTTTGATGGCATGTACTATAAGAGATGAAGCAAGAGAGCAGTTCTCTGGTTTAAAAATCTAAACTGCTATAGCATCACTCTTGGCAAACCTGAAGGAGATCTTTCTGCTGAGCAGGAAGCGATCTTTAAGAAAGCCGACACCATGTTTATGGCGGCTTTGGTGTTCTTAGGGACAACATTGTTGACCCGTATATGTCATTTGATAATGGCAAGGACGCGTGGGAAGCGCTCGAGGCAAAGTTTGGGGTCTCGAACGCTGGCACTGAGTTGTATGTCATGGAACAATTCTATGACTACAAGATGGTTGATGAGCGCTCCGTCATTGAGCAAGCTCATGAGATACAATCACTTGCCAAAGAACTTGAGCAGTTCAAGTGTTCCTTACCGGACAAATTTGTGGCCGGTGGCATTATTGCCAAGCTTCCTCCCTCGTGGAGGAACTTTGCTACTTCTCTGAAACATAAGAGACAAGAGTTTTCTGTTACAGATCTCATTGGGTCTCTTCATGTGGAAGAGAATGCGAGAGCAAAGGACAAAACTGCACGAGGGTTTGAGGGAGGTTCTATTGCCAATTTGGTGCAGAGGAAAAACTTCCAATCTCATAAGTTCAAGAATAAGAACAAAACTGAAGGAAAGGGGAAGTTTGATGGCAAGAACAAGGCCACGCACTCAACCAACTTCAAGAAGAAAAATGATAAGAGGAAAGGCGTTTGCCACGTTTGTGGTGATCCTGATCATTGGGCTCCTAGCTGCTCTAATCGCTTTGACAAGCGTCAACATGAGAACAGCGGCAAGATCGCAAATGTTGTTATTAGCGATACTGAGATGAAGGATGTTGGGTACGGTATTTTACCTACTATCCTTTCAGTATGTCATTCTTCTGATTGGTGGATAGACACATGTGCTAATACACATATATGTTCTGATATTTCCATGTTTTCCTCTTATCAGGTCTCAAGGACTTCTTCCGTGATGATGGGAAACGGCTCACGTGGTTCTGTTCATGGTGTTGGGACGGTAAATATGAAGTTTACTTCGGGGAAGACCGTACAGATGAAGAATGTGCAACACATTCCCTCCATCAATAAGAATCTCGTCAGCGGATCGCTTTTATGTCGAGATGGCTTTAAGTTGGTTTTTGAGTCCAATAAAGTTGTAATTTCTAAGTATGTACAATTTTTTGAAAAGGGTTATGAGTGCAGAGGTCTGTTCTGCTTGTCTTTGTCAGACCCATGTACTAAAGTTATTAATCATGTTTGCAATGATAATGAGTCCAATGTTTGGCATTCACGACTCTGTCATATTAACTTTGGTTGCATGACGCGGCTAGCCAATATGAGTTTAATTCCAAAATTTACCACTGTCAAAGGTTCTAAGTGTCAAGTTTGTGTCCAAGCAAAGCAACCCCGCAAGTCTCATACGGCTGTGGAACCGAGAAACTTAGCACCACTAGAACTTATACATTCAGATCTTTGTGAGATGAATGGTGTGTTGACAAAAGGTGGAAAAAGATACTTTATGACATTGATTGATGACTCCACTAGATACTGCTATGTTTATCTTCTGAAATCTAAAGATGAAGCTTTGAAAAACTTCAAAATCTATAAAGCTGAGCAGAAAACCAACTTGATCTTAAAATCAAGCGGCTAAGGTCGGATCGTGGTGGAGAGTAATTTTCAAATGAATTTGATTTATTCTGTACAGAACATGGTATTATACATGAGAGGACGCCTCCCTACTCACCTCAGTCAAATGGGGTGGCCGAAAGAAAGAACCGCACTCTAACTGATTTGGTTAACGACATGTTAGATACATCGGGTCTTCCAAGGAATGGTGGGGGAGGCGCTAATGACTACGTGTCATGTCCTAAACCGTGTTCTCGTAAAGGATAAAATCATGACTCCATTTGAGGAATGGGAAAAGAAAAGGCTTAAACTCTCTGACTTACAAACTTGGGATTGTTTGGCGAAAGTCAATATTCCAATACCCAAGAAGCGAAAGCTTGGACCAAAAACCATTGATTGTGTTTTTCTAGGATATGCTTTTCATAACATTGGCTATAGATTTTTGATAGTAAAATCTGAGGTATCTGACATGCATGTTGGTACAATTATGGAGTCGAATGATGCGAATTTAGTCGAGGACATCTTTCCTATGAAAGGTATGTCTAGCTCATCAAATCAGGAGATGACTAGTTCATCTAGTCAGGAATTTTCTATAATTCTTGAATCCACTATGCCGATGGAACACTCTAATGATCCTGTGGAGGATGACAATGAAGCTTCCAAAAGGAGCAAGAGACAAAGGACTGCAAAGTCTTTTGGTGATGATTTCATTGTGTACCTTATGGATGATACTCCCACTTCTATTTCAGAAGCCTATGCATCTCAATATGTTGACTACTGGAAGGAAGCTGTCCGAAGCAAGATGGAATCCATATTAGCTAATGGTACTTGGGAAGTCACTGATCGTCCTTATGGGTGCAAACCTATAGGATGTAAGTGGGTGTTCAAGAAAAAGCTTAGACCTGATGGTACTATTGAAAAGTACAAGGCATGTCTTGTGGCCAAGGGTTATACCCAAAAAGAAGGTGAAGACTTCTTCGATACCTACTCATCTGTAGCCAGATTGACCACTATCCGAGTACTACTATCCTTGGCTGCCTCACATGGTCTTCTCGTCCATCAAATGGACAATAAGACAGCTTTTCTAAATGGAGATCTAGATGAGGAAATTTATATGGAGCAGCCTGACGGATTTGTAGTAGATGGTCAAGAAGGAAAGGTGTGTAAGTTTGTGAAGTCTTTGTATGGTCTTAAGCAAGCTCCTAAGCAGAGGCACGAGAAGTTTGAAAGAACTTTAAATGCTAAAGGCTTTGTTGTAAATAAAGCTGACAAATGGGTATACTATCGCCATGGTGGGGGCGAGGGAGTTATTATGTGTCTCTATGTTGATGACATATTGATATTCGGGACCAACCTTGCTGTTATCGAGGAGGTCAAAGAGTTCCTATCTCGCTGCTTTGAGATGAAGGACTTGGGAGTGGTTGACATAATTTTAAACATCAAGATACTAAAGGATGACAATGGTGGGATTACACTGCTTTAGTCTCACTATGTGGAAAAGATATTGAGTCGCTTTGGGTATAGAGGTTGCAAGTCTTCTCCAACGCCTTATGATCCGAGTGTGCTACTTCGAAAGAATCGAAGTATTGCTAATGATTAATTGAGATATTCTCAAATTATTGGCTCACTCATGTATTTAGCCAACGCTACTAGACCTGACATCTCCTTTGTTGTAAGCAAACTGAGTCGATTTGTGTCAAATCCTGGAGATGATCATTGGCATGCTCTTGAAAGATTTTTGCGCTATTTGAAAGGCACTGCGAGTTATGGTATTCACTATACTGGGTATCCACGGGTACTTGAGGGTTATAGTGATTCAAACTGGATTTCTGATGCTGATAAGATTAAGGCCACAAGTGGTTATTTGTTTACACTTGGTGGTGGCGCTGTTTCCTGGAAGTCTTGCAAGCAGACCATCTTGACGAGGTCAACAATGGAAGCAGAACTCACAACATTAGACACAACCACTATTGAAGTAGAGTGGCTTCGTGAGCTCTTGATGGACTTACCTGTGGTTGAAAAACCAATACCCGCCATCCCGATGAATTATGATAATCAAACTGTGATCGTCAAAATAAAAAGTTCTAAGGATAATATGAAGTCATCAAGGCATGTGAAGAGGAGATTGAAATCTGTCAGGAAACTAAGAAACTCTGGAGTTATTGCGTTGGATTATATCCAAACATCTAAAAACTTGGCAGATCCCTTCACAAAGGGTTTATCACGCAATATGATAGATAATGCATCGAGGGATATGGGTTTGAGACCCATGCTATAAGTTGATACCAGTGGCAACCCACTCTATGTGATCGGAGATCCCGTAAATTAGAGATGGGAGACAAGCTGTTGGTCAGCTGAGAGGAGAGTATACCCATATTATACTTACATCTCCATAAAGATGCAATACTCTCTTAATCTGCATGGCAGGTTGATATTTATCTTAATATGCTCCAAGTGGCTTTTATAAGCGGAGATGTTGTCCTGCAGAACATCTCTTGAGGAACACACCTATATGAGTCTGACTGTCAAACATCACAGTCTATGAGAGTTGGGTGCTCTCTAATAAACTCATGAAAGGCCATGGAGTATGACGCATAATCTCCAAACCGCGGGGAAGCCGATGGCAGCCCTGTACTGGTCTAGATTTTGTGTGAAACTAGAGCACAAAAAACTTGTAGTTCAAGGCATAGTCTACTATTCAAGTTGCTACCTAGTGTAGCATGAAGTTTAACGTGGAAGTTCAACTTAACAGTCTCCACTACACACCGGTATATAAAACAATGTTCTGGAATAAAAGTGATGTGATGTGCCAATGAGACTTTGTGGGGGATTGTTGGAATTTGGTGAGTTTTGGGATGCTGGCCCATTAGACAAATTCTAAAATTCTCTTTGGCCCACTTGTGCATGGCAGCATATGGCTGTGCTAGTGGTGCTAAAGTTTAGTCTCACATTGCTAGTTGAAGGGGAGTTGGACCACCTTATATAGTAGAGTGTTGCACCACTCACTAAGGTGTGACAAGGAGAGAAGTCCTCGCGCACTCCTCCGACGCCGCCTGCCTCGCCTCGCCTCATCACGACATGCACGCGCTGCGGGTTGCGGGAATCTCGCCGAGCCGAGCTTTATTTTGCTGGTTGGGAAAATTATTTATGAGTCATTAACACACGCGTTAATACAGCCGTTTCTAGTTTTTATGGACGTGGGATGTTACCAACTCGGACGTGGGCTCAGCCCCACGATCTCCCTGACCTGCACTATATAAGCGTATTCGCTAAACCTAATCGGTTATCAACAAACACACACGCACGCCTACCTCCAGAACCGTGCGCCGCCGCTTTCGTCTTCTCCATCCCGGCTTGCGGCGTGCACCGCAGATCGGGACAATAGGCCTCCGGAATCCCGCCTCTCGTGAACCTGTACGGGTGAGGGGCGATCGGGTTTTTAGGGAGTGCTCAAGCGCGACTACTGGAAACCACGACGTCGTCCGATGACGAGTTCCCAAACGACGACTTCTTCCCGAACGTCAGCGACCTCTTCGTCAACCTCAACATGGGCGACAGCTCTGCTGCTGCTACCGTCGCGGCTACTGCCACAACTGCATCGTATGTGATCTCAATCTCTCTCTTTCAGATTTTGCTAGAGTTTCTAGTTCCAGCGTTTGGTGTAGATGTGATAGGTTTATCTTGTATAGATGTAATCTGTTCATCTACTTTGGTGATCTGCATGATTGGTTTTACTACTATTCGTATGATCATGCTTTATCAGTTTATTCTTCGGATTAAATCATATAGATTATTGCTTATATTTCCAACAACTACAATAATGTTTCACAATTGTTCGACTCAAATAAGACATGGAAAAGTAAAACAAGGATAGATCATTGGCAATGGCCATGCAGCTGCCAATGGTGCTCGACCAGACCATTGAGGAGCTGGTTATGGGTGTTGGCATCTTCAATTTCCTAATGTTTTTGAAGAAAAGCTTGAAGGCGATCGGGGTTTCTCTTTGATTGCACTCGGGTACCAACATTATCATAGAAACACGGCAAGTTTAACCCTCTCTCATCCTTGAGGATCATGTTTTGTAGAATCACACAGCATTTCATGATGTTCAAAAGGGTTTTTTGTCCAAAAACAAGCTGGACCTCGAACAATGTCAAATCTTGCTTGCAAAACAACGAAAGCTCTATCCATGTCCTTGCGGGCTGCCTCTTATGCCCCGGTAAAAAAAGACTCTTATCTTGTTAAGGGTTGCCCTTTCACTTTAATGGACTTCTCAATAGTTGCCCAGTCAGGATAAATGCCATCCATGAGATAATATCCCATTTTGTACTCATTGTCCATGATTTCGTAATTGCAAGTGGGAGCATCACTGATGGCTTAGTTGATGTGGAGCCTGTTGGGAACTCCAAGATCAAGGTATGACAAGCACAGCAACAAGTTTTCCCTCAGTTATGGAACCAAGGTTATCGAACCAGTAGGATAAATAAACCACTTCCGAAGGTGTTGCTAGCAACGTGGAACCTGCACACAACACAACCAAAATAGTTTGCCCCAACTTATCAGTGAGGTTTTCAAGCTCACTGGTTTGCTAAAAAAATAAACGAATAGTGTGGAAGAAAGTAATTGCCTGTAGTAATTGAACAAAGTAAACAATAAACAGTAGATGGAATATCAGTGGGAAGGAATGGAACAGGGTCCATAGTTCACTAGAGGTGTTTCTACATAAGATAAATAACATGCTGGGTGAACAAACTGCGGCTGGGCAATTGACAAATAGAGCATGCATAATAATGCATGTACATGACATTATGATCACTATGAGATTCACTTGGTCATTACAACATGATACATAGACCGTAATCCAACTGCATCTATGACTAATAATCCACCTTCAAGATATCGTCTAAACAACCCTCGGGTATTAAGTTGCAAGCAACAGATAATCGCATTAAGCAAAGTGTGTAATGTAAACAATACAATTGCCCTTGGACAAAGGATTTTTGTTTTCTCCCTAGTAGCAACAGCACATCTATAATCTTATAAGTTTCCGTCACTCTCCTAGATTACTAGAGGCATGAACCTACTATAGAGCATAAATACTCCCTCTTGGAGTCACAAGAAAATACTTGGCCAGAGTAACTACTAGCAACAGAGAGCATGCAAGATCACAAATAACATAGACATGGTAGAACAATAATCAATCTGACATAATACTCAATATTCATCGAATCCCAGCAAACACAACATGTAGCATTACAATAAGATGATCTTGGTCATGATAGGTAGCTCACAAGATCTAAACATGATGGCACAAATAGGAGAAACAACCATCTAGCTACTGTTGTGGACCTGTAGTCTAAGGATGAACTACTCACACATCACTTCGGAGGCAGGCATGGTGATGAAGAAGGCCTCTGGTATGATCTCCCCTCTCCGGCAGGGTGCCGAGAAGAGCTTTAGATCCCTCCCGATCTAGGGATGATGGTGGCGGTGGCTATGGACTTTTTCGTGGAATTTTGATCGGGTACTTAGGATTTTTGTCTCGGGGTATTATATAGGCGGAGAGGCGAGGTCGGTGGAGCGCTAGGGGACCCACACCCTAGGGCAACGCGCCCCCCTGGACACTCCTGGCCCAGGTGTGGCTGCCCTGGGGTGCGTCTCCCCCTCTCCTCTGGACTTCGTCTCCGTCTCTGAAAATTAAGAAGGTTGGCCTTTGTTTCGTCCAATTCCGAGAATATTTATTTACTAGCTTTTCTAAAATACAAAAATAGCAGAAAACAGGAAACTGGCTTTGTGGCACTTGTTAATATGTTAGTTTTAGAAAATTCATAAAAATGCCACAAAGTGTAGACAAAAACATAAGATAATTGGTGCAAAACAAGCATGGATCATCAAAAATTATAGATACGTTTGAAACGTATCAGCATCCCCAAGCTTAACTCCTGCTCGTCCTCGAGTAGGTAAGTGATAAAAGGAATAATTTTCGAGGTGACATGCACCAACACAATCTTGATCAAGGTATTGCAAAGCATTGATAGCTAGGATCAAAGTACTCTAAACATAAGTATGAAAGATATATTTCTAACAATAAGACATAGCAACTATGTTGCAACATGAAAGGCAACACAAACAAAAGATCATGAATAATGCTCTGAAAGACATTTGTTTGTTTCACATATATAAAACATAGCAAGAGTGGTATTTAGCTTGTCCTTCGTGGAATAGCAAAACATAAATGCATAGGACACCTTCAAACTTTATAAGGGTGACTAGATACAAATAATTTAAGAACAAGCAATACCATAATTATGAATCAATCAACAAGTTTTGGTACAATGCACATTGAACTCAGAATGACAAGTATGCTCTCTTAGCTAGTGCATAAAGATAGAAGATGGAGACTCAACAAAAAGTAAAAGAAAGTCCCTTGGCTGAGGGAAGTAGGGATTAAATGGTTTTATAAAGCTTCGAAAAATTATGGTACTCGTTAGCTTTGAGCTCTCATTAACCCTATCATAAGCATATTGAAGTGATTAAGGTTAAAGTGAGGGCAAATATGAGATATATGCTTGAAAAATCACAAGTCGAAAATCGCATGCCCCTTGAGTACGAGTATGGAGGCCTCATGCTACTCAACTTTTGTCTCAGGCAAGTTCTTGCCATTGTAAGTATATGTGTATCATAGAGAACCGCCAACGGGGTACCCCTTGCCCCATGACACAGGAGCTATCCCATATCAAAATGACAAGGCAACAGACAATGAGCATCTCAGCAATCCTTTTTTTGCTATTTGCATAGTTTTTTATTGAGGATGCTTCATAGAATGCCACTATGGTTTTGCTGCAAGTTTCCACCATGATTAGGCATGGCTTAGGCTAGCCGCCCAGGTGTTTCTATAACACATATACAAACTCCATGGACCTGCAAGCTCCCATCTCATTTCACACTGACGACATCCATAAACAAAAGAACATGATATCAACTGAATAAATAAGTGCAATGTTGAAAGCGTGCCCCATGAAAGCATGGTTTTTATAACTCCCAACTTACAATTTGCAAGCATATAAGCATCATACGATAGTCACAATGGTTCAGGTTTATTAAGTGCAAGAAATAAAATGTTCCTTCAAGTTCGTGAGAGCTTTAATCACTAATTTTCACATAACAAAAATTTAATTTGGAAGATAGATAAAAACATGAATATACTTGGAATGGTGTAAGACACCATGCATATGAGTTTATAGTGAACTCTTTGGAATAAATTGGTTTCTTGGGAGTTGGATGCACGAGTAGAGCTCATACTCAGTACAGGTGGAGGCTAGCAAAAGACTAGGAGTGACCAACTAAGAGAGCAATAATGGCCATAACCATGCAGAGCGAAAAAACATTATTAATCAAATCATAAAGTGATATCACAAGTCAAAAACTAAATGATCATAGAGGATAAGGTGACTGGTTCATAGTCATAACATGGTGTAAGCATGTGCCAAGTCAATCCAAATAAAGAATCAAAGGAGAAATACCACAATATTATGCTTTTGTATGCTAAAACAACGCATGATTCTTTCATGGCACATTGAGCAATCTCAATTGTTTGAAACAAGTCATGCTACAACAATAATCACTAAGCATATGGTCAAAGCAACATCTAACATGACATGATAAAGTCTAAGCCACAGTTAAAACATGCTTCTTTTTGTACCACCATAAGCATGAAACATTCTACTCTTTTCCAACACCAATCAACTTATTTAAAACAACTCACAAAGATAATAATCAATAAATACCATAGATCTTGTATCACCTAACTACAAAGAAGAACTAAGAAGTTCTAAGCAAAAAATAGGAAGAAAACTAAAGCTAAACGCAGTGCTAGCAAAAGAGAACACTCGCAGAACAATAAGAGTGAAAATTAGAGTGCTCTAGGCAATAAAGAACGGGGTGTAACTTCTCCAAAATAAGTGTGCTAGGATACAACCAACTTATTGAAGCAAACAAAGCAAAATAAAACTAAAAACAAAAACAAAGACGCTCCAAGAACAACACATAGTGCATGAAGCAATAAAAATATAGTGTCTTGAAAGAAGACCTGAGATTTTTGTTGATGAAGAATGGGATGCCTTGGGCATCCCCAAGCTTTGTCGCTTGTACCTCTTGAATATTTATTGGGGTAACACGGGTGGCATTCCCAATCTTGATCTTTTGTCCATACTTCATCTCATCACATCATTCTCTCCCTGCACTTGAAAACTTCCTTCATACAAAACTTCACACAATCTTCATTAGAAACATTAGTGTATGCAAGATAATAAACCTTTGTGTTCAGTTTCAACTCAAGTAAAACATCCATTAAAACATAATATACTGTAGCAACTCCTTTTAAAACCTCAAGTGATCATAAGAACTCAAAAATAAATCGATTAAGAGGCAAATCCAAATAATGGCAGATATCTGTCAAAACAGGCCTGCAGGTAAAGACCGATTTTTTCGAATATCTTTTCTCAAATCGAAAAGTGCAAAACTAACGAAAGTTGGGTAAATACTAGGGGCATGCGCACAAAAATTTCAGCTCAATCCGACGTTCTGGCTAAGAGAATGATTTTTTACGCTAATAGCACAGAATCAGTTTTAGGACAACAACTTCCCCAAATCTTACTTCCCTCTCATTAGAGGCTATTCTTGGCACAAAAACCAAACAAAAAGGATAAGTAGAGGTTATTACAGAGGCAATAACTTCCAAGACTCAACAAAATAAAAACTTACTGCAATAAAAATTGGGTTATGTGAACACCCGGATTTTTAATCCCGGATGCCTGTTATGCCATACATCGCAATCCCAGGATTACCATTTTTGCGAGACATAACATAATTGAATGCACAGTATATCATCCATTACAAACCATAATAGTCTTACAAATATTTGATATCATGATCAAGTCTGAATACACATCAAAGCAGCGGAAATAAAGCGTAGTAGAAACTCCATCTTCATTGTCACAGGCAATGCTGGCGATGAGAGATGATCCTAGTTATCGAAGGCGTCCTGATGTCCATCCTCCTCGTACTCCCCTTCATAGTCTGGCCATGGAAATAGCCAGGGACTAAGCCATGAGTACTTTTAAGTACTCGCAAACTATCACTAAAGATAAATACCATTCTAATAGGAATCCTAAGCTCTAGGTTTGTTTGCAATAAGCCAATTTTATTTTAGAGGTACTTAGTAGTAAAGACCTATTTTAGTTATCTAGATTACTCAAGAGGGAACCTAGTTCAAGTCCACAACCCGGTGTGGTCAAGTCAAAGTCATATTTCAAGTCACAAGTCATTTTGAAAACATCTGACAACGGAATAGTATGGCCATCCAACTGTCCATGACCGCGGACGCGACTATTCGAATAGTTTGATACTCTACAGAGGTGGTACACTTTCACCACAACATCAGATACATCCGTCAGAGATAACCCTGAATCATCATACTTGGTATGCAGATAATCAACCGTAACCTTTCAATTACACACCCTAGTATAGGCACCTCCCTTATGAGTTTGGCCTCCCAGCCATAGCCATCTGCCATCCTAGGCACTGTATAGGTGGACATTCATATTCACTAGGTAGCCTCAGCTCAACCTCATTCCGCGAGAGAACCCATACTAAGACACATAAACTTTTAGTTAAGCCCTACCCAAACTCGGGTATTGTGATTATACGCTAAAGTTGGAATGATATCGCATCCGGACCCAGACATCAGTTTTTATCAAAGTCAGGGCACATGCTTCATTCAGTATCATCTTCAACTCATTGTGTTTCATAACACATGTCAAAACATTTCAATAGAATGACTCATCATTCCAAGGTTTTTATAATCATTTTCTCCAAGTGTTCCCATCTATAGTGATCCGGATTATTTTAGCACTAGCAACTATCAATGAGGGTGTCACTATTTGAGGGGTACTAATCAGGTGTAACTACCTACACCTAGTTTATGCTCTTGATGACATCCTTCCTATGTTTCCACTAATCACAAATTAATTAACTAAAAGATCAACTTGTATAAAAGGGAGAAAAGATAAAGCTTGCAAGTAAAACTTGGAATTGGTATAATCAAGGTGGTATCATAATAGTATGCATAGTTCTATCTTGCATAGTATAGCTTGCGTTGGTGGGTATAGTGGTCGTAGTTCTCTTCTTCTTCGTAGAATTCTTCCTTCTCGTAACCCGGGTTGATACTAGCGTCTATAAATAAATATGAGGTACACAATCACCAAACAATACTTAACTACTTCTATTTAGCACACAAGGATCCACACTAGATGATCTAGCATCATCTCCATCACTACAAGAAAAGGGTGACGAGATTTTATTTATCTTATTTTGGAAAGTAATTTCTACTCATTGAAAAGTTACTTAAGATTTAATATTCTCCAATTAAAATATGGAATCATATTGATACATGTCATCACCATATATTCCAATACTTGGAAATGTGATTTAAAGTGGTTGGCCTAAATTGCAAAGTTTAATAATGTCAAAATAATAATATTTATGTGACTAGAAATGACTATAAAGTCATTCTTTAATTTTGGTTCAGGACTACTACATGTAAAATTATAAATTTTTACATATTCATATAGGTCATGGAAAATGTGGTTTTTAAGAGTTGGAATCAACTCAAAAGCATTTATGGTTGATTTTAGAAAAATGTTTGAAGTGGTAAAAGCTACTGTCTTGTTATTTTTACTGTGGATGATCTATAATTTCAAACTATTTGAATCCAACAGGAGTGTTTAGATATTTTCAAATCCTTTTTAACAAAATTGGATTCATTCAATTTGGTTCGGTGAATCTTTTTGAATTGAATTTCAAAGTTACCTACAGTATAGGGTTTTGAATTAAAAGGAAAAACCTAAGTTTAAATTTGCGGGCTCGCGCGGGAAAGCTAACGGACCGGCCTAGCTATATGGCGCACGTGTAGTGGGCTGCACCGAGGTTGGTCCCACGCGTCAGTGGCTAATCCAACGCGAAGTGGTATCCTTCAAACTGGACCGCACGATTAGAGCACGGTCGACGGCTCCGTGTCGTCGTCTCCGTCACACGACACATGCGAGATGCTAACCCTAGCTCTATGGCGGGGGTCGTCGGGGGCTTACCAGGGCTCCATCTAGGTCCGGCGAGGTGGATGAACGAGCTTTCCGACGATGGCGGTTCGAATGATGGTCGCGTCGGCTCCTGGGGCGGCTCCTAGTGATGGCTCCTTTCCTCCACTGCAGCAGCGGGCTCTGGTGAAATTCTGGCAGTGTGGTGCTCGCCTTGCTTCGGGGATGGGTCAGAGGGATTGCTGGGGGAGAGGTGAGTCGAGTGGTGTGCATTTTGAGGTAGGGGTCTATTTATACCCCAGCGAAGGGAGAAGGACGGCATGGTTCGGGCTCGTCAGCGACGTCGTTACACGAAGCTATCGGCATGGCTGAGGGCGTAGGTCGACGCATGGCTTCATGGTGGTCGTTATGCGCATAGTGGCACGGCGAGGCGCGGTCTCCATAGGTCGGGGGCGTCCATGCTCTGTTCGGGTACCGCGGGCGTTCGTCACGGCGTACGATGGTCACGGAGCGTGTGGGGCCAAACAGGCATGTCTGGGGGATTGCTGGCGTCGAGGTGATCGCATTGACGCAAGGAGAGAGCGAGGCGCGACGTGGTTACAAGGGACGGCTTGGTGCTCTGGCGCGGCGATCGGCATGGCAGAGATTTAAATGGGCGCAGCTGCGCTGGCGTCTCTACGGGCAGTCGTTGGTCGAGGCGTACATAGGCGATGGAGGTGAGGTCACAACTACCTCCTAGACATCGTGGGTGAGGACGGCGCGGCGTGTAGCAGTGTGTCCGCATCGAGGTGACATGGGTGAGCTCGGGTACGGTTTGCACTGGTCAAATGGGCGAGTGAGAGGGGCTCAATTGCACGGGCTGATACTGAGGTGAGTAAGGGCGAGTAGTGGAGGCTTGGTGAGGTACCAAGATGATCACCACATTGCTCCAAACAGTGTATAGTTGGTAAACTTGTACTATACTCACTAAGTGTTTGATTAAATGGCCACAAGAACTAAACCTTTGAATGTTCAAATTCCTTTTGGTGGATGTGTTGGTCATAAGCTTGGTAGTATCTGGGTGCAAGGTTTTGCTAAGTGGTGGAGGTTTTGATGGTTTCCAAAAATGACTTCTTGATGCATAAGATAGATTCAATTTTGAAATGTCCTTCAAAATCATTTGAATTTGTTTCTGTAAGTTTTGAAAACTCACTTGTGTTCATTGTCACTTGGTCTAGCAAGGTGATAAAAGAAATGGAATTGTTTCTGTTTGGAATTATTTGCTAGTGATGCTCAAAGTGAGCTAAGTGTTAACTTTTGCAAAAATGACCATTAGGTCATATAATTTATATATTGATTTTCTTTTGCTTTTTTTGGGTTTGATTTGACCT
Source organism: Avena insularis (assembly GCA_023614405.1). Lineage (NCBI taxonomy): Eukaryota > Viridiplantae > Streptophyta > Magnoliopsida > Poales > Poaceae > Avena > Avena insularis. Next base: position 214,213,016 of record CM042685.1, on the reverse strand, counting down.
AGATGATATTGATCTGATCTTTAAACCAAACCTCATCATTTACAATAAACAATTCATGGCATTTCAAGCATTCACAATCATTCATAAACACACATGCATTAATATAGTATTTAATATTAAAAGCTTTTGTTAACCCTAATTTTGGTTGATTAGAAATTGATATCCTCATTAATATTTTTGAGATGTTACAGGTTATCTCCCAAGAGTGCTTTTCTTTAATGCCTTTCAGCTAGGCACAGAAAGCAAGAATCAAGTATTTTCGAATGAAGAAGCATCAACATCAAAATTTATTCTAATAAGAGAATCAAAAGATAGCTTCTTTCTTTTTTGAGGGAAGTGTTCTATACCTTTCTTGAGTGTGAATTGATATTTAATAGTGTCTTTCTTCATATCAATAATGGCACCGACAGTTCTAAAAAAAGGTCTTCCCAAAATAATAGGACAAGAAGCATTGCATTCAACATCCAAAACATAGAAATCAACGGGGACAAAGGTATTGTTAACCATAATAAGAACATCATTAATTCTCCCTATAGGTTTCTTTTTAGCATTATCATCAAGATGGACATCCAAATAACAATTTTCCAATGGTGGTAAATCAAGCATATCATAAATTTTTCTAGGCATAATAGAGACACTAGCACAAAGATCATATAAAGCTTTGAAATCAAAATCATTCACTTTCATATTAATGATGGGCTCCCAACCATCTTCTATTTCCTAGGAATAGAAGCTTCATGTTTCAATTTTTATTCTTTAATTTTCATGAGAGAATTTGTAATATGTTTTGTAAAAGACATATTCATAGCACTAGCATTAGGACTTCTAGCAAGCTTTTGCAAAAACATAATTACTTCAGAAATATTGCAACCATCAAGATCAAAATCAAAATTATCCTCAAAGGTAGTAGAACTATTGTCTCCCATATTTCGAAAAAATTCAGCATTTTTATTGGAAAAAGTTCCAGTGGGTTTAGGCAATGTTTCAAAAGGAGTGGGGACTTTGTCTACACCAATTATTTTACCATTAATAGTAGGAGGTTTTCTAGCATCAACATCACTAGTGGTGGTAATGCTACAAATTTTAGTCATATTATTATTTCTAGCAATTTCATCTTTTCTTTCCCACCTAGCATGCAATTCATCTAACATCCTAACATTTTCATCAATTCTAACTTGAATGGCATTCAAAGTCTTTCTTTCTTTAACATCACAAGGCATAACCTTTAATTTAAGAAGTTCAACATCAAGGGCAAGGCTATCAACTTTAGAAGCAAGATCATCAATTTTTCCAAGCTTTTCGTCAATAGTTTTATTGAAAGAAGTTTGTTTACTAATAAAATCCTTAAGCATGACTTCAAGTTCAGAGGGTGCACTTCTATTGTTGTTGTAGGAATTTCCATAAGAATTTCCATAAGCATTACCATGATTAGAAGGATATGGCCTATAATTATTATTACCAAAATTATTCCTATAAGAATTGTTGGTAAAATAATTACTTCTAATGAAGTTCACATCAACATGCTATTCTTGAGAAACCAAAGAGGCTAAAGGAACATTATTTGGATCAATATGAGCTTTTCCACTAACAAGCATAGACATAATAGTATCAATTTTATCACTCAAGGAGGAGGTTTCTTCAACAGAATTTACCTTCTTACCTTGTGGAGCTCTCTTAGTGTGTCATTCAGAATAATTAATCATCATATTATCTAGGAGCTTTGTTGCAGCACCCAAAGTGATGGACATAAAGGTACCACCAGCAGCCGAATCCAGCAAATTTCTTAAAGAAAAGTTTAATCCTGCATAAAAGGTTTGGATAGTCATCCAAGTAGTCAGTCCATGAGTGGGACAATTCTTCACCAAAGATTTCATTCTTTCCCAAGCTTGAGCAACATGTTCATTATCAAATTGTTTAAATTTCATTATGTCACTTCTCATGGATATAATCTTAGTAGGAGGATAATATTTTCCAATGAAAGCATCTTTGTATTTAATCCAAGAATCAATACTATTTTTAGGCAAAGATAGCAACCAATCCTTAGCTCTTCCTCTTAAAGAGAAAGGAAACAATTTAAGCTTAATAATATATCCATCTACATCCTTATATTTTTGCATCTCACAAAGTTCAACAAAATTATTAAGGTGAGCAGCAGCATCATCAATACTAACACCAGAAAATTGCTCTTTCATAACAAGATTTAGCAAAGAAGGTTTAATTTCATAGAAAGTAGCTTTAGGAGCAGGTGGAGCAATAGGTGTGCAAATGAAATCATTGTTGTTTATGCTAGTGAAGTCACACAACTTAGTGTTTTCAGGAGTAGTCATTTTTGCAAGATTAAAGCAAGCCAGCAAAAATAGCAACTAAAGTAGGAACTATTTTTTTGTGTGTTTTTGATAAAAGAAGCAAACTAAACAAAGCAAAAGAAACTAAGCAAAACAAAAACAAAGTAAAGAGATTGGTAGTGAGAGACTCCCCTTGCAGAAATCTTCTTTCTCCTCGGCAACGGTGCCAGAAAATCTTGTGATGGCTCAGTTGATGTGGAGCCTATTGGGAAACCCAAGAGCAAGGTATGGTGAGCACAACAGCAAGTTTCCCTCAGTTATGGATCCAATGTTATCGAACCAGTAGGAGAAAGAAACCACTTCCGAAGGTGTTGCTAGTAATGTGGAACCTGCACATAACACAACCAAAATACTTTGCCCCAACTTATCAGTGAGGTTGTCAAGCTCACTGGTTTTGCTGAAAACAAAGGGTTAAACGAATAGTGTGGAAGAAAGTAATTTCTTGTAGTAATTGTAGAAAGTAAACAGTAAAAAGTAGATGGAATATCAGTGGGAAGGAATGGACCAGGGTCCATAGTTCACTAGAGGTGTTTCTCCATAAGATAAATAACATGTCAGGTGAACAAATTACAGCTGGGCAATTGACAAATAGAGAATGCATAGCAATGCATGTACATGACATGATGATCACTATGAGATTCACTTGGGCATTACAACATGATACATAGACCATAATCCAACTGCATCTATGACTAATAATCCACCTCCGGGATATCATCCAAACAACCCTCAGGTATTAATTTGCAAGCAATAGATAATCTCATTAAGCAAAGTGTGTAATGTAAATAATACAATTGTCCTTGGACAAAGGATTGTTGTTTTATCCCTAGTAGCAACAACACATCTACAATCTTAGAAGTTTCTGTCACTCTCCCAGATTACTAGAGGCATGAACCTACTATCGAGCATAAATACCCCCTCTTGGAGTCACAAGCAAATACTTGGTCAGAGTAACTACTAGCAACGGAGAGCATGCAAGATCACAAATAACATAGACATGATAGAACAATAATCAATCTAACATAATAATCAATATTCATCAGATCCCAGCAAACACAGCATGTAGCATTACAGTAAGATGATCTTGATCATGATAGGCAGCTCACAAGATCTAAACATAACGGCACAAATAGGAGAAAGGACCATCTAGCTACTGCTATGGACCCGTAGTCCAAGGATGAACTACTCACACATCACTCCGGAGGCAGGCATGGTGATGAAGAAGGCCTCCGGGATGATCTCCCCTCTCCGGCAGGGTGCCGGGAAGAGCTTCAGATCCCTCCCGATCTTGGGACGATGGTGGTGGCAGCTACAGACTTTTTCGTGGAATTCTGATCGGGTACTTAGGGTTTTCATCTCGGGGGATTATATAGGCGAAGAGGCGAGGTCGGTGGAGAGCTAGGGGGCACACCCTAGGGTGACGCCCCCCCCCCCCCTGTGCCACGCCTGGCCCAGGTGTGGCCGCTCTGAAAATAGGAAAGTTGGCTTTTGTTTCGTCCAATTCCGAGAATATTTCTTTACTAGCTTTTCTGAAATACAAAAACAACAGAAAACAGGAAACTGGCTCTGTGGCACTTGTTAATATGTTAGTTCTATAAAATTCATAAAAATGCCATAAAGTATAGACAAAAACATAAGATAATTGGTGCAAAACAAGCATACAACATCAAAAATTATAGATACGTTTGCAATGTATCAATCACCAGCAGCTAGTCTTGCAAATAAAGGTGATGTCTGAAGCATGTTGATATCATTGAGTGTTCTCGGCAAACCAAAAAATGCATGCCAAATCCACAAGTCCTTTGATGCCACTACCTCAAGCACAATGGTAGGATCATGGCTTTTACCGCAATACATTCCATGCCATGCCTTTGGAAAAAAATTCTATGTCCAATGCATGCAATCTAGACTACCAAGCATGTCCCAGCCAACCCCTTTTTTTCATTCATCTCCATCAATCCCTTTGTATCTTGCTCGTTGGGAGCTCAAAGATACCAATCACCATACAACCGGATGACCATCTTGGCAAACCTACGCACAGACTCCGTGGTTGTATCTTGGCCAGTGCGGAGATACATGTCGGTATAGTCCGTGGGTATGCCATAGGCGACCACCCGCATTGCAGCCGATATCTTTTGGAATGCACTAAATCCCATGGTGTCGGCAGTGTTTCTATGACGCTTGAAATAGTTTGAGTTGGCCTCGCGATCTTAGATGATTTTCTCGAACAATCTACGACGCATTCGGTACCTTCTACGGAAGAGGCAGGGTGGGAATGTCGGTACCTCAGCAAAGTAGTCTTGCATGACTTTCTCGTGGCCAAGAGCGCGGTTCTGCGGGATGCAAAGGCGACCCATCTGCAACCCCTTCCTCTGATCCAGCAGCTTCGTGCGATCCTCGAGCTCCTTCACGGCAAGGATGACGACCATCATCTCTGTGTCATCGTCTTGGATCAGCTCATCGATGTTCGAATTTTCTGAAGACGACCAATCAGAACAATCCAACATCGAATTGAGCGTGTCGTCCATGTTCACCTCCACGAGGGCAGCGTGCGAGGGCGGCGGTGACCACTGGCGGGCCGAGGGCGCGGTGAGCACTAGGGAGGCGGGGCTACAGGCGAGCCGGCCGAATCGCAAGCGGCGACGGCGGCCAAATCAGGGCGTGGGCGGGAGGCGGGGCGGCGGGCTGCATGTGTGGAAGTGGGGGGAGAGGGGCGAGGCCGGCGGCCGAATCGGGCGGCGGCGACGGCGGAGTGTGGGGAAGAGGAGGCCGAGCTGTGAAGGTTCAGTTTGCGCTCGCGATTTTGAGAAGTAGGGGTCGCGGCCGTTTTCGGCCACGAGCCTGTACAAGTGAGGATCAACGAGCCAAAAGAGGGTCGGGCCTCTAAATTTTTTTTACAGGTTTACAGTTTTAGGGGCATTGATATACGCCACGAAAACGCTTCGGCCTTTAAAAACAGTTATTTTAATGGTTTGGTCCTTTAAAGGACTCTGCTAGTGATGCTCTTACATCCTTAAATCACCACATAAGACTCATTGTGCTATTGTACGTGATATATATCCCCTGCACATTGTCACATGATACATTGGGCATATAAGATGATGTCGAATCTAACTTGACCAATTAAACCAAGTTGTCAAAATAAAAAACTTGACCAATTAAACCTGTGCACTACTATATAATAAACAGATATAAAGTCTTAATCACGAACACACTGCCATGAGTTTTAGTAATACCCTTATCCAGCTAGCAAAAGGCATGCTAGATATGCGCGTCCAAATCAACTAATAATGCAACAATAACCACCTTATTGCAAGTTGATACCCGAAGATCACATAGATAAACTATACTACTAACCACCATTTGCATACATGCTGCTAATATGCATGTACAACAACTGTAGCAAAACAAAAGTATTCGGGTGTCCATCACATGTACTTTCGCCGTGTTTCCACCCTTTGCCGCGCGCGCCGCTTTCCACCTCTCTATATATGACGAGCACCACACGCATACAATGGCCGGGCATGCACAGAGCGTGGAGCCGTGAGCTTTGTCACCTCTGCTCCCCGGGCGTACGTCCGTGCCGCAAGGAACAAAAGAGCTAGTTTAGCGAGACCCATGGCTCGAGGAGACGATGCCGCCGCGTGCCGCTGCAGCAGTCTCTCCCTGCCGCCTCCGCGCTTCTTCCTCCTCGTCCTCGTCGTCACGCTCACCGGTAAGTCGCGCGCGTGTGCGACTGCACGGAGTGCCGGCGAGCGAGCCACATGATACTCGCACTTCCATTTGCATGCATCTGATGTCTTCTCCGTCCCTATTTTGTGCAGCTGTTTTGATCACGGCGCCGCCGGCGAGGGCGGCATGGGTGGAGGATTACCCGTCGGGGGTGCCGTGCGGTGTGACGATCCCGGTGGAGCAGTGCGATCCGGGGGACGCGGCGGCCAACAGCGCCTGCATGGACGTGTGCCACTACGGAGGGTGCAGGCGCGGCGGCCGCTGCGTCTCCCTCGGCTTCGCCAGGGGCCGCGGCTGCCATTGCAAGTGCTAGCCACAGCTTCGCGCTCATCCAGCTCGCCGTCTCCACCTAGCTAATAGTTTCGCTCTTCTTCCCGGCTTTTATTCTCTCCGTATACCTGAGTTTTTTTTTCTTAATGTCTCTGTACTTGAGTTGGTAGCAGAGTCTTGTCCGGTCCGGCCATCTTTTTTCTTTTTGTGCGATGATGAAGACTTGAAGAGTAGAGAGAACATCCCATCCGCGTCCCCCATAGTCGTCAGCCCCTGGCAGGGGCCGGCACCAGTTGCCACGAATGGAGGACGCTTTTGCCCACTCACGTCCCTGCTAAGAAATTTATGAATTCAAACAAAAATTAAAATTAAATTTTCGTTAGATATTATAAAGTTGAATCAAATTTGACTAAATTTTAAACTAAAACCTAAATCTACTCACCGTTGGTCGTGCCGCGAAAGGGACCTGCCTCATCCTCGTCCTTCGCCTTCCTCCCTCGAGCCCGCCTCTCGGCTTGTCAGCGCTCAACAATGCTTGCATGAGTAATCGTCCAGACTTCTTTGTTCGCCGCTCGCTCGCTAGAGATCTCCATGACGCGGGCCAGGGGGATATGTTCGTCTCCTCCAGGGCTCGGGCGGCATTCCTCTCGGTGGAGCGTCGTCTCGTAGGAGACAAGGAGCGATGCCTGGTCCGGGTCCGTTGACAGGGGCTCCTCCTCCCACCACCCCTCCTCGTCCTCCCACCGCTCCTCCCCGTCAGACTTGTCGTAGTTTAAAAGGTCGTTGTCGTCGTCTAAAGGCGGTGGGCTTGGGTTCGGCTCCTGAGGCGGGACACGGTGCTCAACGTTGCGTAGGTGATGAGTAGACAGCGTGGCATCGTTGCAGGTGAGGGAGTGAGCACGGCGAGAAGTGAGTGACTATGAGCATGGCAAGTCACACGATCCGGCTTTATAGCTGAAGCATTGGGCGAGAAACGTAGGCAGAAAGCAGAGAGAAACAACAGAAAGGAGCGGTTGTGTGCATTAACGCCGCCACATGGGGAAGCCACAACAACGATAGGACATCTCCCATGCCTCTGTCCAGGGGATCGTCGTTGCCATTAACGACCACCCATTGTGCCTATGATAGGCCTGGCCCACATGTCGGTACCCGACCTGGCCTCTTGTGTGGCGGACACAGCAAGGCCCCATGTGTGGGGACAACCTGAAGATGTCGGTCAGTATATCGATCGTGCCGAACACAACACGGCTTTGGGGTGTAAGGGGAGGGGGAGGGGGTTGGTCACAATTTTGTGTCCGGAGCTCTCAATAGCCGTTTAGGGCTCGCGGTGGGGCTAGGATGCTAAGGGAGCGTTTGGTAGCCTACAACCGATTCTCGGCCCGGCCCGGCAGTGCTGGCGGTGGCACTGCCAGCCTCATACATTCCTTGGGACAACTTTTGCGGCATGTTTGGTAGCCTAGGTTGCATCAGTTGGACTCAAATTGCATCCCGTTTGGTTTCCTGTTTTTCCAGCAAATGCAAAAAAATGATGTTTGGTGCACATCTAGGTTCCCTCTCTTTGCACACGCAAGCTGATACACTCACCACATTCAAATATGCTGATTTTACCACAGCACATCAAACATGCCACATTCATATGAACAGAGTACAAATAAGAACATAGCATAGATACTAGTTAGGGTAGTTCATAGTCAGGTGCATTCCATGCTACCTGATAAATTGTTCACGCCAGGGGTAAACACCCCTGAGTCAAAAGACAGTAGTTCCATACTACATCCACTAAGCATAGAATGAATACTACTTAATATGTACAACAAACAATAGATGCCCCTCAGATTACCATGTCGCAGGTGATCAACTCATCACTGCTGTTGAAAGCCCTAAAAAGAGTCACCTTGAAGCCCTTCCGCTTGTTCATGTACTTGAAGGTGAGGACATACATATGGTGATGCTACTGGTCAAGAAAATGGCAATGAGCAATCAAGTGGCATTGAGCATGCAACATACACATGTTGATGCTTGTGATCAAGCAAATGGCAATGATCAAGCAACATACAGTTGTGATGCTACTGATCAAGAAAATAGCAATGAGCAAGCAAGTGGCATCGATCTACACATGCATAATGGTTGTACGTTGATGTACACATGCATAATGGTTGTGTCATCTGATCTACACATGCATACCCTTCCACAAGATGCTAATCTACAATTGTGCAACATTTGAAGCAACATATAGAAGCTAATCTACAAATGTGAAACATATCAAGCGACAATCAGATGCTAATCAGGCAATAGGAGCGAACATTGTGTAGCCAGTGCATCACAAGAACAGATGGGCAAAATAGAAGCCCCGCTTGCGGCGGAGCGGTCAACAGCCTAATCGCCGGAGCTGTGGGCGAAGCTGAGGCGGATCTGGCTATCGTGGCGGGGGCTGGAGTGGTCTCTGTCGCCACGAACTAGCCGGAGGAGACGCCGCCCGCTGCTACTGCCACAAATCCGGTCGGTAAGGCCGAGGACATGCCAGGAAACCCTACCGGGATTGGAGCGAACCCCGGCGAAACGGCAGGTCCTGGCTCGACGTCACGGTCGTGAAGGCCGACGACCCCGCCATCTCGCTGCTCGACCCCGGCGCCCCCGCGGTGATGGCCCGCCATCCTCAATGCGCTGGCGGTTGGATCAGGGCTAAAGCGGGTCGGGACGGGGAAAAAACCCGATGCAATCCCCATGGATCTCATCACCCCGACCGCCGCAGCCCTAATAGGAGCGTCGCGAGGCGTCCTCGAAATAGGCGACGATCGCCGTAGAGAGGGGACAATGGTAGGGTTGACTTGCGCGGCCACGCTCCTCAACCCTCCCCCCCATGCCTCGTATTTGCCGACGGCGCGCTCGACGGCGTGCCCGACCTGCTTGCGGGGTATGTGCTTGACGCGGGGCACAACCTTTCGGCGGAAAGCCTGGCCAGAGGAGGCGGCGAAGGAGGATAGGAGGAGGCCATGGGTCTCTCCGATGTGACAGGATGTTGGGGAGTGGTAGAGTGGGGCGGTGACATGAAGAGTGATAGAGTGGGGAGAGAGTTATTCGTGTCTTTGCACTTCCCCGCGTGTGCAACCGTTGGGTCGACGGTACTCCCTCTGACCCATATTAATTGACTTGGATTTGTCAAAATTTAAATGAACCTAGACACTATTTAGTATATAGGTTCATCCAAAATTTGACAAACCAAAGTCAATTAATATGGGCCGGAGGGAGTAACCAATTTGCGCCCAGAGAAGACCGGCTCCACGGACATGGCCGATTTGACCGTTGTCCCTGAACCTGGCTCTGGGCTGCTTTGAGACCCGTGCTAGACACAACGCGAGAAAGTTCAGGTTATCAAAAGAACCCAGTAGACCTCCTAGACCTAATGCAGGCTACCAAACAACGACCTTAAAGACATAGTGCATTGAGGTGCTTGCAGTGGGTGGTTCTTGTTTGTTCCTGCGTTGTTGTGCCTGCACGCCACAGCACAGCCTGAGCTAGCTAAGCATTGAGAAAAGAATCGCCAGGTGCCTTTTGTTCCCTCCCTTGTCTTTTGGCTTTCCTTTTTAGCAGCCTCATGCTACCGACTGCGACATACAATTATCATCAAACCAACAGCTCTATAAAGTATACTTTTGCCAGTGATGGTTTCTGTACCTGAAGATTTTGGTAATCCCGACTGCCAGAGGCATACCGTTTGGCAGTTTTCCCTTCGCTCTCTTTCTGTAGTTGGAAAGGTTTTTAGGTTAGGGAATTCTACTACAGTACGTAGTGCTAATCCAACCAGGAAAGGAAGACTGTCTATAGTTACTGCCAAGAACGAAATGATAGACAGACAGTCCTCTGCGACCGGTATTGACACACGCTAGTACGCTACCAATCCATTCTGTTCATTCCCGACAGGGAACGACACGTAGTACATATGTACTTGCAGGTCTATCTTGAAGAAGATATATGATCCAACTCGTTATGGCAGACAACTCGAACAGATTACAACTCAATATATCACACTTGGCAAGAACAAAAAAGTTACAGGTGAAAAAGGCATCAGCACCACAAATATCTTCTCTCTTTTTTGGTTCAAATCCTATACTGTACTGGGAACCCGACATGATAGAAATCTTATTCACACTTTCTGTAAACACTCCAAGCTGATCAGGGACATAGCATTGCAAGTGTTTGTCCCTCTAATGGGGGGTGACACGCATCAAGTGGCCGGCACCGACCGGGGTCCGGGGACCTCCAAACAAGCCACTATGCTGGTCCGAACTACCCCCCAAGTACACTGATCAGGATGGTTCTATATAGTTACATCAGATATCAGCGAAAAACGAGGCAAAACAGAGAGACGCACAACACGCTGCAGACAGGATATGCTCCATTTCTTGGTGTCACACTCAAGCACTTTTACTCACCAAGCACAAATGTACACCACTGGAGCTGTGTGGACGTCTGTGGGCAAGGCTGTTTCGGAAGTTGGGAAAAAACCACAACTTTGCCTGTTGTACAGGTGCGAGATTCCAGGCAGAGATAGGGAATGCAGGGTTGCAGGCGGCAAAGTAATGTATTTACAGCTACTGTACAGGGCTTTGGGATGGCCTGCCAATCAAACGACATTGCTGAGGTAGCAAACTACACCGAACCTGCCCCTTGACATGGAGTAGTTCACCATCAATACCACATCCGTCGTGTGTATTTGGGCCTGCCTTAAGTCTCACGGATTTTACCTGAAATTTAGCACAGCAGTGAGCCAAAGAAAATAAAAAAACGCTTATCAGCAAACTTGTATGGGTGGGCAATACAATGATCATGACAGGTCGAAGCAAAACCATGACAATTTCCACTGGAAGCAAGCAACTCAGACTTCCTAGATTTGTATTTCTCTATGCAAGATACCATTAAAATGGTTTAAGAACATGCAAAAGATAAATAGTGTTTGCATACTTAACTTTGAAGGTTGAACCATTTTATGAAGTAAACCCCAATATTATGCAGCTAAAGAATGTGAATGACAAGAAACAATAATAGAGAGAAAGCCAATACCAAAACAGCAGTTTGTCAAAATGAATGAAATACCGAAGTAAATTGGATACTTTTTTGTGGCAAGTAATACTGGATGCTCGAAAAAGAGAATGAGCCAAGCCATACCTTTAGATATTCCACATGTGGAAGAGAAATGTGTTTTCCGAACTGCAAGAGCACCAAAAATCTCAATAACCTCAGTCTCCCACTTCCACCAACCAACAGCAGATCCAGACAATTGTCATCATATTCAGCCTTGGGAGCAACAACCTGGGAACTTAAACTCTGCACAGTCTTGCATGAATGGTTGCATACCAATACACCAAGATACTGCCCTTTTCTAACGACCCATCTTTCATCTAAGCTTGGCACTAGTTCCTTAGTTAGACCAAGCTCAATGTCATCAGATGGACCATGTAGCTCGATAGGATTTTCAGATTCCCAGTTAGGTTGATTATCCCATTTAGGCTCCATATCCCACTTGGGTCCTGTATCCCACGCAGGTCCAGGGTCTGAAACTGTAGACGATGTGTCTTCTTTATCATGTGCTGCGGTACCCCTAGAAGACTTGGTATCATTTGTAGAAGTCAAACCTGGCCATGCCTTTTCTGTCCTTGACTTTGATTTAGATCTACGCCAGCTAGGAGTCGATGCTTGAGGGTGGATCAATTCTTCTGGTTCTTTGAAAGTACTTGTCCTCCCTAAAGACTGGCGTTTTGATTTCGGATCAAGTGCACGGACAAGTTCAGAGGGTTCATTATTAGCACGTGGACTAGAAACCTCCGGCTCACCCCCAGACATTATGCTTGTAGACATGATTGAATCGATGCTAGATAAACTTGACGCACGTTGTAAACCTTCAGCTCTCGACCTCTGAACTACATCATCATAGAGGTCTGATGTGTCAACCTTTAGCCCCTCCACAGCTTTACGCTCAGCAACATCAGCATCCGATACTGGAAGATACTCCAATTCAAAACTGTACTTGGGCAAGCACAGGAATTTAAGAAAACCAGCTACAATATAACGGAGAGGACCAAAACGCTTCTGGTATTTCTCTGAAAGTTCGAGGACTGCAACAGATAAATGGAAACTCACTTTAGTTCAAGAAACTAATTCTGATAACCGAAGAGATAAAACTTTCTGAAATGGCAAATATGTTGTACCATCGCTAACAAAACCGAAATATGAGACGGTTGTGCCAAAATGAGTAGTCCCACTCTGAATCCATTCAACAGAAAAAACATCAATAGGTGTAAAACCTCCCTGCAACAAACAAATTTCACTCAATAATATTTTTTTTACCAAATATCATATCGGACATAATAAGTTGATGATTGACAGCGAAATTGCAAGAACATAAACGAATATTATCCACATTAAACAGTTCAAACAGTATAGGGTGGCATCTCTTAGATGAAACTATGCAGAAAATAACATATATGGCATACTTAGCATATTTTCACTTTATATATATGTTACCAACTTTTTTTTCCCTACATTGTAACCTAATTTTTACTAGAGCAGAAAAGATCTTCAAATGAATGGTCCAAAAGTGCCTAATTTTCATATATGGTCATAAGTCCTTTCAACAAAACTAGCATTCCTTACCATCAACGTCTAGAATACACCAAACTTGACTAACAATCATCTCTGATGAAGTGTTAAATATCAGCCAGCATCAACGATGGCAGGTGACACAAATACTTTAAGTAGCAAAACAGTGAGGTTTGGCAATTAGCTGATATTGAGAAGCCCGGCAACATTTGCTAACACTAGCCACTTCACCATACAAAGCAAAATCACTGGAGCAACAATGTGGCATAGAAGTTGTGGTTTTGTCATATATCTGCCTCCGCAGTTGTGGTTTTGTGTGATCTACTCAAGAACATAAGGTGTTCTACCCAGCACGATAAGTAACATTTAGGTTCTACAATAATTCGAATTTTACAATGCAACGGCAACAAGTTATATTTGGAATATGTTGAACCTCTTAGGAGGCGTGTAACAAACTCTATCTTTTCAATGAAATAAAACGCAAAGAATCCTTTGCGTTTTCTCGAAAAAAAAAGTTATATGCAAACTTGCAAAGAGGAGTCAAACATATACAGAAAATCGTCAGTAAAGCTGAACCAATGAAATGTTGTTTACCCTGACAATCGACAATGCTGCAGAAATTGGATCTTTAACACCCAAGACTGTCCAAACAAGTGAGTTGTCAGATCCTGCAGGTATTATACCAATTGGAACAGAAACTGCCTCATTTTGGTCATCTCTGCACAGAAGCCCATTGAGCACCTGCAGAATAGGTTGATTGCTGCATCAGGACCTGTAGTTTGCATACAAATATCTTTCATAACGAGAAGATGAGTTCAGAAAACTAGAAAACAAATAGGTTCCTCAATTGTTCATGACAATTTACTGTAGCAAACATACAGGGCCTCAAATGTAATATTAGTTAAGTCGATAGTACTACTTAATTTTTAAATATTTTGTTTATTCCAAAACCAAAAGTTACTTTGCTTAATGAACACCAAATTATCGTGGCATAACCAAAGCGGAATATGGTGTACACGGACTTTTAACGTCCCTAGAATACGCTCTATGAACCTAGTAATTCCCAATCAAGTAGGTGGACTTGGGGAGCTAACAAGGTTGATAACAAAATAAAGGTGCGGAATTTGGAATACTATGTCAACCTCTTGGTTATTGCTATTACAGATAAGAGTGGAGATTTTCTACATTGTGTGAGTTTGTGCTTTGAGATGCGCAGTCTGCATTATGCAGCACTGTATTCTCCCTGTCCAGGCCCAAAATACCATGCTCTCCAGTCAATCCACATTTACGACTGCCACTAAGATTATCTTTTGTAATTAGTATACCAGATGCACTAGAGAAAAAACTAAAAAAAGACAGGCCAACAAAAAAGGATATCATAGAATTGATATAAACTAAGTAACTAACCTCATTAACAATTCCATCGCCACCAACACATACAATTCCTAGCAAGTACAAGGAAAAAGTGATTCACATGATCAATGAAAAATACAAAGGGAAGATATAAAGATGAATATACCATCTGGACAGGTACTAAAATCGATACTTGATACAAGAGATTTTGCATGACCAGCATGTGTAGTTTTGACCACTTCCATCTTGAAACCTGCAAGCTGTCTCCAACACTTATTATTAAACCAAACACAAGTACTTGAGGTACTGAAAACAAGCGGTCTGCATAAACAAGCATGACTGTATAAACTTCTTAATCTAACTGAATGGCAGTTCTAGGCGTCAAAGATTAGAAGAAAGGCCATCCTCTGATAAATTTAGCAACTTAGAACTGATATGACAAGTCAATAATATATTAATATCTGAAAGGCATGGCACATGAAACCACAAAATGAGAAGTAAAGCAATGGCAGGGTATACTATCTAGAGATATATAGAAGTTAAATAGCAATTCCAAAACACACTCATGATAACACCAAGGTCTTTGATTTAGTGAGATCGCTGAGGAAGAGGTTCTAATGATATCAACATAGTAAAACCTCTGGTGGAATATTCAGTTACAGCATTATAGAGCCTTTTAAGGTCTCAAGGTATCTTTTTATTAATATGGCACCCGGCTTCTAAAGAATACCAGTAGGTATTTTTCAGATAATGTTGCACAACATAGAGCCAAAATGAATCATATACATATAGAAGCTCATCTCAGTAAGATACTGACACCATAAAAAAATCTATGGTGGTGTATACTTACTATAAATGAATGCATGTTTAAGGAATGGACCAGTAACTATACATGATTTTGTCCATTTATCCAAACAAAACATTTATATTTCACCAAGGTTAATAGAATTATGATGTGACGATCTCAAGAAGCCGGCATTGCACAAAACAAAATGTTTATAGAGTTGTGATCTGAAGATAGGACCATCTTTGAACACGAGTGACATCCTGCTAATCTAATTTCAAAGCCATTCCAGAGGCATGCTTATAAACTGAATTATTAACCCATTTGGCAACCAACCAAGTAGATGTGATCTAGAGATAAGAGGATTCTACTTAGCCAGACATACCTTAAATATGGGCTCCACTTTCCCATGGAAAACTTTGCTAGATCTACCATGTCCAGATCGAGGATTCAGAACGACAAGTATCTTTGGTGGAGATCGACATTTAACATAAGGATCAAGCATGGCATCAAATGGAATGAGTTCAGACGAATGCTTCTTGCTAGATGCCATGGGGTGTGGTAATAGATTAACATAGCATTGTTGATCTGCAAAACCATTAATCCACCGAAAGGCCTCATGTGGAGTAGTGGATAGGAAACGCAAGTCCTTTTGAGTTCTTCTAGGCTTCATAAAACAGGAAAGTCCATTGGATCTTTTTTCAAGAGGACATGCATGCACAGTGAAATGCCGGAGCCCAGAATTGTATGACACCTATGGGTTAAATTAAACAAGATATTAGCATTTAAGTGATATATGCTTGCAGTAAAACTTACACATAAATACAAGTGGCTGACTGAAGTCAATGAGCTAACAACTTACAGATACAATGTCCTCAAGCTTAAGGATGTTAGAACCCCATACTAAGGCTTCAGTGGTGAGCCTAGCATCAAAGCAACTGCCACTAGAGCCTGATCCAGACTGTTCGCCTGAAACGCTTCTATCTTTGTTATCCAATGTAAGCTTCCCAGAACAAACTTCGTATCCTAATAAATCGAACTTCTCATCTTCAATTCGGTTATCATGCGTGATTGCCTTCTCTGGATCCTTGATTGCATCTTCTGCACTCTTTTGTTTTAAGAATTTAGCATTGCTTGTTTCTGGAAATACAGGGGAAGGGTCTTGCTCTGTTGCAGTTGGAGATCGCCTGCTATTCGTACGACGGAGCACTTTATGGATCAGTCCCCTTGGTGAAGTAAGATTCTGCTCATGATGGTCAGACTTCTGCATCTCCGTCTTCTAAGAAAAATCCAGTGCAAGAATAACACTGGAGCTACATGTTAATGAAAAGCCTACAACGATAAAAGCATCATCCTCCAAAGCTCATGCGAAGCCACTTCTGACTGAGCCTGCAAAATGCATGTAACAGAACATCAAACAGATAATAAAAATAACAGAACAGATATGTGCTTTAATATGCAGTATAAATGACTGGCAGTAATTGATACAAACTCGGAGTCTCGGAAAGTAAACAGGCCAGCTACGTACTGATGGTTTTGCATACCAATCTATAAAGATCTGAAGAAACTACCCCACTAAAACATGCTCATAATTGATGAATGAGGATTGATAATGCGTATGTTATATCATAACTGATCCTTTAGGTGAGAGTTTCTACCTAAGTCAGTAGCCCCCATGTGTCAGCAATCTCTCTGAACATTCAGCTTTGTTGTGACGTAGTCACTGGGTTTGCATGGTGGCCATGCAGTGCATTCTTACATCACAGTAACATACTAACACTAGCCAGTCAACTGGGATTCTGGAAAAAACATGCATCGTATGGAATTTGCATGCTCCTGGTTTGATCAACGAAGCGTGGACGTTTACAATCTTATCTTAAGTGTAATGATTCATGAGCACAATACTGGAAGCCATGCAGCATATCTAGAAAGGGATGGCTAAAAAGAGCTGGGGAATGCTTCTAAGGATCTCTAACCAATAGATAGCGACTAAGAAAAAGACTACAAAGCAACCTAAGGCAACATCATGGTAGGTACAACATAGGCTGGCTATTAAAAATATATAGAAAAAGTGAAAAACTTTGTCTACCTAACTTGAGCAATCTGAAGGCAAAAGTTTTTCATCGGAAGGTACCAAGCAACTTCTAAGAAAGTGTGCCCCATTCCAGCTTCAAAGGTGTCACTAACAGCTCTGGTACAGGACAGACAGCTGAACTCGGTCCAATGGCAACCAGAATTTGAATGGCACAGTTCAAAACTCACAAGTAAAAGAAATATCCTCTGCCTAGTGAAAAAAATTAGACCATATACAGTTTTGCGCTAAAATCTCGTGGAAATAGATAATTCCACATGGCAGGGGCAGAAGGATTTTCGCACACCACTAGCAATGGTACCTCGTGATTTCCTAGCTCGATTAAAATTGAAAAGCACTTGGCCTTACTTCTGAATAAACTACCTCAATTTTCCCAATTCGACCATGCAGACATTAACAAGGGCGGATCTAGATAGGCACACCGATAATTTGTGGAGGTTAGTAAGGTTTAACTAATCACTGGATGAGAAAAGGCTCGTACCTCGAACACCAATGGCCAAAATTGCGGACGGGGTCCAGACAGCAGGGACGCGATGAGGTAGAACGGGAACGGCGATGGCGGCGACGCGCGTGAAAGGCGGAGGGGTTCCGGGAGCGAGGCGTCGGGAGATGACGCTAAGCTACGGCACGGGGGCAGCTCTAGGGCACGGCGGTCGGATTGGAGAGAGCTTGGGTAGGTCAGGACTCGGGAGAGGAAGAAGAGGAAAGGATGGTGTACAGGGCGGTGGAGAGGAAACCGTGGAGCAGGTGTATTTTGACTTTGGATGCCCAATAGAGCAAAGCTTTTGATTCATAAAGAAAAGAAAATTGTGGATTTCTTTTTTCGAAGCCTACAAGAAAAAAACGGGAGTTTGTAATTAGTAGTGTACACGTAGATAGACACATCAAAATGTGTAAAAATATGCAAGGTCGAAGTTCACGATTTCTTTTATTTGCACCTCTCCAGCAATTTAGGCCTCGAAAATAAAAAGTAATAGTAGATAGGTCGAGATTCAGTTCATTTCTCTCTCCTCTCACCCTCGCCTGAAACTATTTGGATGGTTTTCTCTCGTACACATTCCTCTATAGCTTATTTCCGGTGGCATGCAAGCCTTCTTATCATTTTCCCGCTCGCAGCTTTGTGGGCCATTGGATCATGGGTAACCGGTTAATCTAACCATTAATTTGAGGCAATGAATAAAATATTTTTTAGTACAAGGTGAGTCTTTTAAATTACATGCCAAAAGAAATTTAGACGGGAGGAAAGGTCTTTGCTTTACCGGAGATACCTTATTGCCACTCGGCTAAAATAGAACTCAAACTCGGACATGTGGTCGTTTCTATTCTACCTATTGTAAGTTTTTTATCTTTCTCTTTCAACCTAGGAACGGTAAGTATAGTGCCGCTGGCCCACTACCCTACCACGGACGATGTCTCCTCCTTGGAGCTACATATCCGTTGTTGCGTCCCATCATTGTGGTGCCGAGAAAATACCGGCCTAAATAGAAGAAAAGGTGTACATTTCTATGACGCTGGCCAAGTTGTGTTGGAACGACATGAAGGTGGTGCGGCAAAGCGTACATTTACACCTAGTATACTTAGAATACCCCACAGATCAAAGAACCTTTATGTGTGTGGCCCCGCATATTCGGTATTATGCAGACATAACCGCAAGACCCTTTTTCAGACAATAATCAATAGTGAGGTCTAGACACACATATTGACTCCCATTCATACATCGATAGATTCGAATGAAACTATTGATGTTGTACGCTATCTTTTTGCAACACGATATGTAACTACACCTAAGACAAGATTATTAGGTATAATGTAAACTAATACTCTGATCACTATACTAATTTATCCTTGTTATTGGTTTGTTCTCTTTTTGTCATTTACATATTTCGGTGTCCAATGATCCACATCATCTTGTGTATGGCCAGACGGTGAATGATGCCGTAATATCGAGAGGGCCCGGAACATATCTCTTCATCGCCGGTGGTGCAAATCCTATTTTTTAACTATTATATGCCTAGTCATATGTATTCGACGTATCTGAAAGATCACCGTTATGGCCACCCTATCAAAGTTAATGTTTGATGACAATCAAAACACATTTCTAGTACGAGGATATCTAATATTCCCATGATCTTAGGACAAATTTTAAACACCAACGATACACCAAAAACTATATGATGATGTCATATTTTAGTAAACCATAAAACTTGGGTCTGTTCAACATCCTTGTTCGTCCAACAATGTGCTCTCGTTGTCATAGGTATCCTTGTTATCATAACAATACCATGACCAGGAAACTTGATCATCAAACGACACATGAGGTAGTCTATTTAGATGAGACTAAGAACACTTGGTGTTTATCTCTCTACATGTGCTGAGTTTTTCTCTGATTCTCATAATCAAAAAACAAAACTGTTATAACATAAAGTGATAAACTATAATTATGAACAATTGGAATAAATAATAATCTTTTTATTTATCTCTAGGGTATATTTATAATAATTTTCTGTAATCTAGTGTGAGATGATTGGTAGAGGTGGCTAGCAATGATTTTCATTTGTTGCCATTAAGCCCACACCACCTTAGGCCAAGTGTGCGGTATATTTATTTTTTTGCAAAGTACAATGATGAATGTATACTTAGGCCAAGCTGCCAAACTAAAATTTGTGTACAATGGCTATAATGGTATTATTACTGTTGGAGTCATAGGAACCGTCTCCACACAACGTCCAAGGAGAGTTTGATACTGTGGATTGTCATATTATTGTTGTGACATCGCAACAAGCGTTGTTGTTGAGAAACCGACAAGGTGTAGTGAGAGGAATAAAATAGAAGTCAAGACAAAGAGGAGATGTGACAAAGTACAAAGTAGTGTTCTTTGTTTCCCTCCATAAAAGAAAAAGAAAAAAATATATGTCATGATATGAACAAGTTCTTGATAGTATTGTTTTTATATGCATGCTCGGATCCATAATAAGTATCGTTGTTTTAATCGGAGAAAGTAGCATACTTCCTTCATACCAGTTTATTGGGCTAACATGGAGCCCAAAAAATATATCTGATTACAAATTTGATCAACGAAATATGAATTATATATCACAAAAATTATATCATTGGAAAGAGCTTTAAAATATCAATCCAATGGTATAATTTTTATGACATATAACTAATATTTTATTGATAAATTTTATGATCAAACTTTTTTAAAAAACTTTGTGTTAGCCTAATAAACCGATATGGAGGTAGAATCTTAATTGGGCTGAATCTTGGCATCTTGCTTGGACGATATGACTTAGGCATCGCCGCAAAGAGAAATATTAATAAGTACCCAAAACGAATTTGGGATACGTGAGGCCCAGCGCTCAAGTCTAAATTTGGCAGATCAAGCCGATCTGCCTAGCTTATCCGGCATTGCTTTTGTGGGGCACTATTTGTAAGTAAACGATAAAGCAGGACTTGGACGTGTGGCTCCTTTTATGGGCCTGTATTATGCTTTAGGTAAAAATAAATTTGTGAAGTAAAACATTTTTTAAGTACCCTGTTACTGTTTTTTTTGTGAACTACCCTGTTACTGTTTTCTTTTTTTTGCGGGGAAACTACCCTGTTACTGTTACTATTAGGGTCTTTTGAAACGAAGTAAATCCTGTAGCACTAGAATGTCGTGGTTTATGTTTTTTAAAGAAAGGTTCATGAAATTTTATAAGAAAACAAAAAGTCAAAAATCGTGAGAAACCACCTCTTTGAATGTACTCCCTCCGTTTTAAAATATAAGTCTAATTTTTTTTAATATATAAGTCACTCCATTTTAAAACGGAGGAAGTATCTCAAAAATTTCTTTATTATTAATCTGCACTAATGGCCGAGTTATTTTCACAAGAATATGTCGGACGTACGGTAGGACATCATGCTTCTCTATAGAGAAAATTCCAATAGCATGAATTAGCAGATTTTTTTCTTTCAACATTCGAACCGAACGAGGTCCAACTACACGACTAGTCTAGCTACCAGGAGATCATGTGTTCGTTCCTTCGGAAAAGCTAATTGCGATATCAAAGCTATGATGTGAATCTCCACTATCACCGAAGTAGTTGAAATAGATGTCAAAGATTTGTTTAGATTCGCATATATTTAGTAAAGTAAAATGCATGATTAATAATCGAACTTGTCGACTAGACTTAGATAGGTCGTCGTACTCATAAAATACTAATTTCGGTAACTAAATACGTGCTAGTCTTCGGTACGGTGTTGTATTTGATGACATGGCAATATGTTGTCCGGTCTTGGTAGATTGTTTATTTTGCAAAAGAAACCCCAAACATTATACATGGCAGCGCATTATTTTTAACCAAAAGCCGTTAACGGAGCCGACTGTTGACCGCACACGCCTGAGTTTCTGTTCGCCATCGACAGGGATGGCATGACGCACGTGATGGTGCTACTCGCAGACGTGACGCCATGGCGCCCAGCAGGGCGGCGTCCCTTCCGGGCAGGTGTCCATGGAAGCCGGCGGTGTTCTGCACAAGGTGGAGCCCCGCTGATCCGTCTCTGACCGTGTGCTCCTCCAGCGGTGTGGGGAGATGAGATGAATCCTAGACGCCAGCCGCGCATCACACGAGATGGCGAGGTCAGCCGGGAGCTGCAGGATGGCTACCTTCTGCGGAGATGGAGACCGGGAGCTCGGAGGTCTGAGGAGCGCGTGTGACGCGGAGGGGGGGGGGGAGAGTTGAAGGGGTTTCCGGCGAAGGAATTTTGACGAGGAGGGCTAGACGGAGATGGAGGGAAGCATCGGACAACCTACTCTGCTTCTTGTTGAGACAGGAGGAAGGAGAAGACAAAGGGGGGAATTTTTATGGTGGGTGGGCTGTTCTACAAATGTAACACAATTAGAGGCTGACATGTGGGACCGATAAGTGCCATGTAGATAAATACCATGCCTTCCTAACAGCAGTAACCTTAGGTAAAGCTATGCGCAGTTACCACAAAATGGTATCCTTTAAGTAGGATGACCAATGTGAACCCCACTGACAAGTTGAGTTACTAGCCATGTATTTTACTCTATCTAGCGAGTATATATATATATATATATAAATCTAGATAAATCTTCAATATCTATTTTAAGAGAATAAATATTAAAATTGTGTCACGAAAGAAAGAAAATTGAGTAAGAAGGTAATTTGACTTAAAAGACAAGCCCCGCCTCGAGATGATATTGTAGAATTTTTTGGCTTGCAATATATTATATGATCACTACATTGTTACACTCTCTCAATCAAAATTTCGATGTGAAAGTATTCATAGAAATAATAGAGAATGATTGATGTAAAATTGTACTTTAAGGAAATATATTTAAAGAAGCCGGTACAGCTATACTGAAACATAGAGTATATGAATATGCTAGAATTAATACCAGAAAACAATATAGAGTGGAATGCCAGGTTGTTCATAGGATTGGCTCTATGGATTGTTAAAACCTGCGAGTTTGAATTTGAGTTTGAACTCGGCGCATGACTCGCACATACGTGTTTGGAACCTAATTGATTAATAGTATTGGACTCAGTAACTGACTGTTAATGATTGTGGTTGGTTTAACAAGTCATGAGTCCTAACTGAAAACAAAGTTAAACATCTGAAACTTGGAGTCTATGTAAATATTCCACTCTCTAACCTCAGTATGCATTGTGAGCGGTACCATTGATAAGGCAGAGGGTAGGTCGATTAGCTCCAAACCCTAATTTTTTGGTATGGAGAGAGTATTGAGTGTGGTAAAAATGAATGCGAAGATTCTCATGCATTCGCATGGAGTCTAGGCATAGTGGTTGTGGAAGACAATGAGACATTGCAGCGCAAAGGGGTTGTTTGGTTGTGCTTATGTTTGGCTTTTGAACTTTGGCTTATAAGTCATAAAAGTATCTAAATAGGTGCTTTTAGTTTTGGCGTTTGGATTTTGATTGGATATTGTTAGATGGTGGTGTAAGACAAAAGTCAAAATCCTTCTATGGTTTATAAGTAAAAAGTCAAAAGCCAAAAATAAGTTCAACCAAACAACCCCTTACGAAGGGCTTCCACCGCCATATCCCATGTTGTCCTTGATACTGCTTTCATGACCATATATATCTACATCTACACTAATATAAAATGATCCAGAGTTGACGATTACAAATAACATCAACCGCACGATTGGCTTCATCCAATGCTCCAGATTTGTCCAATGTTGTATCAATCATAAGTCGTACATCCTACTCACTACAGTCCATGTCCTTATCCAACCACCGGTATTACCCTAACGAGGAAGTCAATTCCCACACCCACCACCCCTAGAAAAAAATGTAGCCGACTATCCAATACAATCAGAAAAAGGGGTTCTAGCCACCGTTCCCATTTCTGCTTCTGGGACATCCTAGTCTGACTAAGAGCATCTCCACTCGT
This sequence comes from Avena insularis, assembly GCA_023614405.1. Taxonomy (NCBI): domain Eukaryota; kingdom Viridiplantae; phylum Streptophyta; class Magnoliopsida; order Poales; family Poaceae; genus Avena; species Avena insularis. Next base: position 214,189,420 of record CM042685.1, on the reverse strand, counting down.
CCCCACCCCACTGTTCTAGCTGACTATCCAATATAAGGGAAGGGAGAGCACTCCTTCCCTCAAAGTCCCGGGGTGGGACTAAGAGCATCTCCACTGTCCCCACCCCATACGACGTCCGACGCGGCTCGATTTTGGGTCGTATGGGGGACGCCAGATTGGTTCATGATTTTGGGCAGTCGTGCCCCCTCTACATAAAATTTGAACGAGTTTTTTTATCAAATCAACAAGTTCAATATGGAAAATAAATAATTCAACATACAAATTTATTACAAGTTCAGGAAATTAATCAAACGGATTCAAAAAGTTCAATATAGCAAACAAAGACAAACAAATAAACAATCAAGCTAGTTCCTTTGAGCCTCCATAAATGCTCCACCAGATCATCCTGCAGTTGATTATGAGTATTTGTGTGTCGAACTTCTTGCCGCCTAGCGTGAAAAAGAAGCAAACGCGGGTGGCACTTGGTGATCAATATCTACAAGAGGATCTTGGCGATAATACGGTTCAGTGGCAAACACTGAGTCTCCTGCTCGCTCTCAATGATGATGTTGTGCAAAATCACACATGCAGTCATGACTTCCCACATATGATCTTTCGACCAGGTAAGGGCATGGTACTTGACAATGGCAAATAGAGCTTGGAGCACACTGAATTAACTCTCCACGTCCTTCCTACAAGCCTCCTATTGTGTGGCAAACCAAGATTTCTTTCCTCCGAGCACATGGTTTAAGATTGTCTTCACAAATGTTGACCATTTTGGGTAGATGTCATCTACCAAGTAGTAGCCCTTCTCATACTGGTGGCCATTGATCTCAAACTGCACTGGAGGAGCTCTGCCTTCAACATGCTTGGCAAACACATTTGAACACTGTAACACGTTGTTGTCATTGTGTGATCCTGCCATACCGAAGAAAGCATGCCAAATCCACAGATCCTGATCTTCCACAGCCTTAAAAACCACATTGCATGATTTTTTGTGACCTCTGTACATTCCCTAGTACGCGTATGGGCAGTTCTTCCATGCACAGTGCATATAGTCAATGCTTCTAAGCATTCCAGGAAAACCCCTTGCTGCATTCTGTTTCAAGATCCGAGTTGTGTCTTCTGCATTGGGCATTCTCAGGTAATTCCTCCCATACACTACCATAATTTTCCCTGCGAAACCTTTCCATGCTGTCGATGGATGTGGACTCGGCCGTGCGGAGGTAATCGTCCTGTGTGTCTTGCCTCTTATAGACCTTTTGTTGTTCAGGTTTAAATTGGCATTGCATAATACTTTCCTGTTATTTGCTAGAAGTTGGTGGCCAATGGGTCGGGTTAGTGCTGAGTGTGCATCGCTTCTTATAGACCTTTTGTTCATTTGTCGTTCTGGTTTAAATCCGAACAATTTTAGGTTGTCTGTTTGTTTTAGGAAATCCATGTGAAAGAAGATATTGACGGTGAAAAGGACTAGGATATAACCACTAATGATAAGTTCCTATCCTCGGCCTAGAGTTAGATAAAAAAGCAAAACCTCAGTACCTTTTGATCTTCCTTTTACTAGGCGTTGTTCCACTGTTACTCTGTATCTTATTAATGGTTTTAGATTGCCGACATCAAGGAAGTTGTTCGACGTTGCACCGTCCTAACGTCTGCTGAAACTCTTTTGGTTGCTAATTTGTCAAAAAAAACTCCATTGCTTCATTCTCTTTTAGTGCTTTGGTGAAGATTATGCGGACGATGATGGTATGGCAGAATGACTAGAGATATGCACCTACATGCACTAGTGCAGAACGGCCCATTGGTCCCGGTTGGTAAGGGGCTTTAGTCCCGGTTACCCAACCGGGACGGGGCAATCGGGACTAAAGCCCGAATCTTTAGTCCCGGTTGCCCCACCAACCGGGACAAAAGAGCGTACACGTGGCCGCTTCTCCGTGCAAGGGAGGGAGGAGCAATCCTGGTTAAATGTCTGTTGGGACAAATAAGCTTCTGGCGAAGATTTGACACATTTCTCTGCCGTGCGAAGAATTCATTAGCAACTTTGTTGTTGTGGCGATATTTGGCCACTTTTTGTGCTGCGGCAGAGAATTTATTTATGTTGTTTTATTGTTTATTTAGTGTTTTAAACTTATCAATGAAGGAACCATTATATTACACAAGATCATCATGACAATATTATATTCGATACACGGATCTAGTCCATGCACTACATACAAAAGTTGCTCTTTGTACAATCCCTATTGTCTATACACAGCCGAATAGTATTCCCCTTGTGGGTTTAGGACTTCTGCATCCAAGAATCCCGCCAATTCCTCCTGAATTGCTCGTACGCGATCCTTTGGCAGAAGACCGTCCCGTAGACGTTCGATCTGATTTAAAAAAAGATTCAGCCTATATGAATGAAACTAAACACAATTTGATTGTAACTAAAAACTATAGAAATTGTTTACATACGTGGAGTTGCTCTAAATTTCTGCCCTTCTTATCGCACGTCTGCCGGATGAACTTGCAAACATAGTATCCACATAGATTGTTACCTGGTCCCTGCATCAGGCACTTTACGAGAACATAGTTCAATCAAAATAATAATCAAACATGATAATAACTGTATCAAAACTAGAATCAAAGAGATGCGCAGATATAGCTAGTGGTGCTTACATCTAGTGCTTGAAATGTAAGCTCCGCTTTCCAAACACCCCTAGCCTTGTTGGTGAACCGTTTCCAAGCGCTGCTCGGCGAAGAAAACGAATAAAATAAGTTATTAATTACTTGATATCATAAAATTCACGAACATCGCTGATATAGTGTCGTAATGATTAGAATTACCGCTGGAGAAGCATCTGCATGTCCTTCCACTGCTTAAGGGGTTTATGTTTCGAGTCCATGACTAGTACACGCCCTTTGTCAAGTTGAATGATTAACAGAATATAGTGGAAGCTGCGAATGCATAACTAATCAATTATATACTTAACATCGAGTAAGTGTTGGGGATATGCTATATGGTATCCTCATAGCATGTCTGTTATCCGACTAACCCGGGTGGCCCATAGTCGGTAGCATGGCTTCTTAGGCGGCCAGATTAGGTGGATCGGAAGGAGGCCCATGCCGGATAAAGGAAGGCTACGGTGGAGTCACCAGCGTACCCGGAGCCTTGGAGTGCAAGATACACAAGACTAGTAATAGACGGTGTAGAACTCTGTAACCTGACCGGCTAGGACTTTTCCCTGTAACCCTAGGACCTTGCGACTATATAAGTCGGGCCTATGGGAGCCTTTAGGGCACAATAACCTAGACTCTCTAGTCACCTCGCACAGCGAACCTATCTCTGTAACTCGGCGTATTGCCCTTATAGTGATTTATAGCAGGAGTAGGATTTCGCCACCGTTGTGGGATCTGAACCTGGGTAAGCTGTGTAACCTCGTACCCGTCAACCGTCCGCCTTACCCCACGTCTCTAAACACGCACTGTGAGGACCCCTCCATGGCGTACTCGTCGGCAATACGACGACAGTTGGCGCCCACCGTGGGGCAAGAGGCGCTTCAGGCTCTTTAGCGGGCGAGGACCAAGATCTTCGCGGGAATCGGCAAAACCGTAGCCATCGGCCGCGTTCTCTTCTCCGGCAATGTTCCGATCGTCCCCCCCGACGAGTTCTAGATCCCGGCGAAGACGAACCCTACGCGGTGTTCGATCGTTCCTATCGGAGACATCCACCTCTTCATCGGCGAGACCGACTCTGGCACTAGTTCCCTGGGAGTCGGAGGAGCATCAAGACCCGCACGGACCGCCTACGGGCGGGATACGTTCGCGGAAGGGTCGATGTCGGATCTCTCTTCGGAGTTTGCCGACAAAGATCGGAAAGCATCAAGACCCGCACGGACCGCCTACGGGCAGGATACGTTTGCAGAAGGATCGATGTCGGATCTCTCCTCGGAGTTTGCCGGCAAAGATCGAAAAAATTCAAGACCCACCCAAACCGCCCCTGTGCAGGATATAAAGGTGGAAGATCACTGCAAATCCGCTGGCTTTGTCCGTGCGTCTGGACAACAGAGATCCAAGTTCGTCGGCGTGGTTACCATCTTCGATCTGGCGCGCTGCGTTCAGAGAGAGGGCGAAAACCCCCGCGATTACTTGGCCAGGTGGCTCCATATACGAGCCGATCTGGCCCACTACCCCAATGATGATGCTATCTATCACTTTGTGGAAGGACTGGACCATGGAACGCTTCTCCGACATTCTCTAAGGCGGCAACAGGCGTCAGGCCGACTTACCTTCGAAGGCATGGTGAACACCGTCAACAACTATGCGGAGGCGGCGGCTCGGGGCGCTTGCGCTCATTGACGGAGCCCCTCTGATTCAGCCACCACCACCGCCTCTGGCCGCCATCGTCGCAGCAACACCACCACCTCCAGTTATCGTCGAGGCTGTTGCACCTCCACCGCCCGTCATCGAGGAAGTCCTGGCACCCTCCGACTCTGTCATTGACGCACTTTATGCTGATTTCAGTGCAGACTCAGAGGAGATAGACTTCAGTCCAGAAGAGCTAGACTCCGCTATGCAGGAGATGGAGGAGGAGTATTCACGCGACGAGCAAGCTAATAATACCGTCATGTCCCGAGGGGTGTTCGTCACCATTGGGACGGCGATGGATGAAGGTCAACCCGGGCAAGCTCCGCCTACGGTGCTGGAAAAAGGGAAGGGGCCACTTATTGCTGCCGACAATGATCGCGCAAAAGTCATGCCCCCTCCGCTTAAATCAGTGCAGCAGCCGCAGGAACTCGACACCGGTCCAAGCAACAACAACAACACCGCAAACTTGCCGTCTCCAACATCCACGTCGGCAGCAGCCCATGTTACTCCAGCTGATAGAGTGATGTACGGCAATATCCTCGTTGAGCCACTAACCGTTGATCATATCTGGAACGTGACTCAGCTTGACGAGAAACGCCAGCAGCTGCTGGAGGAGGCGCAAGCCATCACGGAGCAAGGCGCTAAACTAGATCGAGATCTGGTCAACGCGCAGAAGTCCATAGAGAAAGCTAGAGCAATGGAAGCCGAGTACAAGACTCTACTGCAGCAGCAGAAGGCTAAGAAAGCTCCGGCTCGCGTCATCAACGATCCTGGTGTACGGCGCAACCTAGGATGGGCTCCCTCGAAGCCGGCACAGGCCAAGCCATACATCGATAGTGAAGGCAAGCAGGTGATGCCCACCCCACTCCTTAACCTCGCCGTCGCCAAGACCCTTCTGGAGCAGGATAGATCGCCTGAGGCAGTGGAACAGGTCTATGACCTAGTGGCCAAGGCGGTAAAGCAGCAGGAAAAGGCCACCTCTCAGAGGCTTGAGTCTGACCCAGCGCTCTGCCGATCTAGCCAGTACAAACCGCCAAGGGACAGATCTCCTCAGGATGTCGGATCACAGACGGGTTCATCAGAACAAAGACAGAGGGATGCGCGCAACAGGAAGGATGCTATCCCCATATCCTCCGACCACGGAGAAAGAGCCCAACCTCGCCGCCCATCGCCACCGCCTCGATCCCCCCGACGTCAGGAAGACTACAAGACTCACCATCGCACGGATATGCCTCCACCAAAGCAGTGCGGCATCGTCATCCGCGACAACGCGGCACAGACCCGTCATGATGAAGAGCGCCACCAAGGACACAAGAGCAGGTCACATCACGACCCTCCGCGTCAGACAAGCAACCACGACAGGCGTGGGGCGTCGCAGGAGGGTAACAGCAAGAAGGCTAACCCACCGCCACCTCCGCCTCCGTCGCCGCCAAGCAGTCACCATGGCGGAAGAGGCCCGCGTCGTTCACGCAGCCCGTCCCCTGTTGACAACAAGAAGAAGAACCCGGAGCCATACGATGCACGTTCGCGGATCGATAAAATCCACGAGGCCCGGGAAGGACCATACCTGGGACCATGTTGCTTTGGACTTGCAATACGATCCGCAACTTACCCCAGAGGTTTCCGGATTGACAAGACCATCAAGCCCTATGACGGCACCGCCAAGCCCGCCACATGGTTACAGGACTACGACAACGCGGTGGAGATTGCCGGAGGCAACCCCAATGTCGTCGTCAAGTACCTCCCGTTAATGTTGGTGGGCACGGCCCGTCAATGGATCGACGACTTGCCGGAGAGATCTATCTACAACTGGCTGGACATGCAAGAAGCATTCACTAAGAACTTTGAGGGTACATATAAGCGTCCCTGCACTGTGGGCGATCTACAGCGGTGCATGCAGGAGAAAGATGAGACATCTCGCGCCTACCTCTCCCGCTGGCTAGATATGAAGAATTCCTGCGCAGGAGTGCACGCCCAGACAGCCATGGCCGCCTTCATCGATGGGTTGTAAAGGGGCACGTTGCTTCGACATAAGCTGAAGCGCTTGCAGGACAATCATCAGCTTGACTTGAATCAGATGATTCAGTTAGCTAGTGAGTTCGCAGCTGCCGACGACGATGCTCGTGGCTCTTTGCCGGCAACGGCCATTCCAACTCAAGCTCGGAGGAACAGCAGTACAAAGCGGAAAGCCGCTCTAGAAGAAAAGCAATCTACCGACATGGTCGCAATGACTTTTGCAGGACAAGGAGAAGGCGGACAACGGGGCCGAGGAAGGGGAGCAGGCCGCGGGCAGCAATGAGGAAGTGAAACCAACTCAGCGCCGCTCAACGTTCCCCAAACCTACGAAGAGTACCGCGATATGCTGTGCCTCGTACACCTCGACGCCAACGGCAAGGCCACCCATACCAATCGACACTGCAAGTTCGTCAACAACCTCAAGGAAGACCCGGAGTCCGGCTATAAGCGAAGTCGGAAGAACAGACCGCGAGGCAAGGGCAAGGGGAAGAAGAAGGAGGAGGAGTCCAAGGATTCAAGTGACATGGACGAGGACGTTGACCCCAAGCACGCCGCCAAGAGCGACGACAAGGGCAAGAACCCCTTCGCAAATAAGGCCACGGTTTACCACACTTTCCTTGGCACCCCCACCGTCCGACAACAGAAGACCTCTCTAAGGATCCTGATGGCCACTCTCCCCCCAGTTCCCCTGTACCTACGCTGGTCGGAGGTTCCAATCACTTGGGACAGGACGGACCACCCAGACCTTGTGCCCACGGAGAACCAGTATGCCATGGTTATCAACCCATTGATTGACGGTGTAGAGTTCACCAAGTGCATGGTGGATAGTAGAAGCAGCATCAACATCATGTACCTAGATACACTGCAGAAGATAAACTTGACGGAGGCAAACGTAAGGCGGACCAACACCATGTTCCATGGCATAGTTCCTGGTCGGGAGGCTCGGTCCCTTGGGTGCATCACACTTCAGGTAGCCTTCGGCGACGTTAATAGTTACCGCCAAGAGCGCATGACCTTTGAGGTGGTCCCCTTCAAGAGCGTGTACCACGTCATATTCGGCCGCGACATATTCCACACGTTCATGGCCAAGCCATGCTTCGTCTACAACAAGCTCAATATACCCGGACCAAACGGTGTCATCACCGTATCCGGAAGCTTTACCAAGGCAAGGGACTGCGAGATCAATGAAGCAGCCGTTGCAGAAGCTGTCCTCTACAACGAAGAATTCAAGGAGATCCAGAGCAAGGTCAATGACTCAGAGATGCCCGCGTCGAAGAAGAAAATATCCGACTCCGCTCCTGCGTTCAAGGCCGCCATCGAGACCAAGCCGGTGGAACTTGTGGTAGGCGATGCCTCCAAGGTCACCGCCATTGGAACGAACCTGGATCCCAAATAGGAAAGCGCGCTCGTCGAGTTCCTCCGTGAGAATAGGGACATCTTTGCCTGGCAGCCTGCCGCCATGAAAGGTGTACCTAGGGAACTTGTCGAGCATAGCTTAAACATAGATCCAAAATGTAAACCAGTGAAACAACCTATACGACGCTTCGGAGATGAGAAGAGACGCGCCATTGGCAAAGAGATAGCTAGGTTACTTAAGGCTGAGTTTATCCGAGAAGTCCTTCACACCCGATGGGTGGCCAATCCTGTACTTGTCCCCAAAAAGGGGACCAATGAATTAAGAATGTGCGTTGATTACACCGGCTTGAACAAAGCATGTCCCAAAGATCCATTTGCTTTGCCTCGCATTGACCAAGTCATTGACTCGACGGCTGGCTCGGAACTTTTGTGTTTTCTCGATGCATACTCAGGATACCACCAGATCAAGATGAGGAAGTCGGACCAATTGGCCACTTCGTTCACTACCCCTTACGGCACGTTTTGCTATGTCCCGATGCCCTTTGGGCTGAAAAACGCAGGTGCTACCTACCAGCGGACAATGCAACGTTGCCTTCACGACCAAATCGGTCGGAACATTCATGCCTATGTGGACGATATCACAGTGATGTCTAAAAAGTCAAACGACTTAATCTCCAACTTAAAAGAAACCTTTGATAATCTCCGAAAATACAACATGATGCTCAACCCTAAGAAGTGCGTCTTCGGGGTTCCAGCCGGGAAACTATTGGGCTTCATCGTTTCCCAGCGCGGAATCGAGGTCAACCCGGAGAAAATCAAGGCCATCTTAAACATAAACCGTCCGACATGCCTAAAGGACATCCAACGACTAACAGGTTATGTTGCAGCAGTTAGTCGGTTCGTCAGCCGACTTGGAGAGAAGGCTCTGCAGCTGTACAAGTTGCTGAAGAAGGCGGACAAATTCACATGGACAGACGAAGCAGACGCAACATTGAAGCAGCTCAAGGAGATTCTTTCCTCAGCGCCTATCCTTGCAGCACCCGAGCCTGGAGAGCCCCTGTTAATTTACATGGCGGCAACCAACCGGGTTATTAGCATCGTCGTCGTGGTAGAGCGGAAGGTGAAGGGAATATGCCTGAGAGGCAATAATAAAGTGGTTATTATCGTATTCCTTATTTATGATAAATGTTTATTTTACATGCTATAATTGTATTAATACGGAAACATTAATACATGTGTGTTTAATAAACAAAAAGGAAGTTCCTAGTTATGCCTCTCTTATAAACTAGCTCGTTGATTAACAAGATGATCATAGGTTTCCTGATCATGGACATTGGATGTTGTTAATAACGAGGTCACAACATTAGTGTAATGGTGTGATGAACATTCATCCGAAGTATAGCATTACGATCAAAGTCATTGAGTTTATATTGCTATAACAACTTACGAAGTGATCCTAATCCTTAGACCATGAGATCATGTCAATCACTAACACCGGAAGAGTTTCTTGATAACATCAAATGTCACACCGTAACAGGGTGATTATAAAGATGGATTCAGAACTACTAAAGTGTTATGTTGAGGCCCATGGATCGAGAGTGGAATTTGTTCATCCCGATGACGGATAGATATGCTCTGGGCCCTCTCGGTGATATTACATTGATTAGCTTGCAAGCAAGTGATTTGATCACTAGAATGTTATATCACGGGAACGAGAAAAGAGTGCATGTCAGTAACATGATCAAACTAGGTATGGAGATACCGATGATCGAATCTCGGACATGTAATATATCACGAAACAAAAGGATTAAGATACTAGCGTAAAAGGTTCCGACGATCACAAGAAAGTCATCGTTGAATGTGTGGGAGTCGGTATGGGTCTCCAGATCCCGCTTCTGATTATTGATCCGAGAGGGGTCTCGATCATGTCCGCATTATTCACGAACCGTAGGGTGACACACTTAAGAGACACCGACGTCCAATTGGAGCAAAAGTTTCATGCCGAAAAGAATAACAAGCGCAGGAATTCATTTCACTAGATACCGAAACAGGTTTTCGGGTGAAATTGCATAAAGTGGTTATGCATGTGAAATAGAATTATAGCAAGGGGTTATTTGTGAATGTTTGTCATTAAAGTAATTGACAAAATTCTGAATAAAATAAAAGAGTTTTATTTAATGAGAGTTTGCATTAAATTTGGTGGAAATTTAATGGGAATTTGAGTGGGTTTTTGAGCGGAGGGAATTGAAAGGCATTTGAGTGAGTGGAGTGTCCACCCACATGAATGAGGGAGAGGTGGGGGCACCCTCCATGGCCGTGACCATGCCCCCTTAATTGCCCCTCCCTATATAAGGATCCCCTCCTCTCACTTCTCACTCATACCTCCTCGCGAAGGATCTCTCTCCCCCCTTTAGAATTTCCCCATGGTCTCGGATCAGCGAGATACATGTTCCCGGTGGATTTTTCTGGAAGGATTTGTTGCTTCCGCTGCTTCGCTGGAGCGAGGGCGTAGAGGTTGTCGGGGTACCCGTATGTGTGTGCGATCACGGATGCACCACTGCTTTGAGGTGCTGGACTTGATCGTGCTGGACCGACTGGACCAGATGGACTTCATCACGATCTTGAGATCAGCAAGCGTTCGTCTACATCATCCATGAGTACAACCTCGTTAACGCTATTCGGTCTTCGAGGGTATGTATTCTATGGATGTATATCCACCCGTTGCTTGTATCTAGTAGATAGATCTTGGTACATAGATGTTCCCATCGTAGGAAATTTTTTGTTTTCTATGCTGCGAACCCTATAGTGGTATCAGAGCCGGATCTATGCGTAGATGCTTTGCACGGGTAGTACACATATGAGTATGTGGGCGATGATGATCATTTTATTGCTTCTTAGTTGTACTTTGGATATTGGTGGCATAGTGGGAAGAAGCGGCCCGGACAAACTTTACATGTCCTCGCACATGAGACCTGTTCCACGCTTGACATGCAACTAGTTTGCATAAGTGGCTAGCGGGTGTCTGTCTCTCCTACTATAGTCAATATCTAATTTGCAACGAGTTGTCAACAATTTGGTTATCCTCGTTGTGGTTCATATTTGTAGGTAAGAACGGTTCTATCTTTGAAAGACCTAAACCACGTAAAATTTGCAATGGATAAATTAGAGACGTCTAGTTTAGATTGTTGCTGGGCTAGTGTTATGATATGGTGATGTTGTAAGTAGAAGTATGAGATGATACTCTTACAACATACATAACGTGTAAAATCCATAGACCTTGGATTCACACATAAAGGTATGATAGTGATCATACCACGATGCACATGATAGATCATATGCGGGAACCATATCATTCCACTAATAAACATGTGATGTTTGATAGCATCTTATATTGCTTGTTTGGCGTTTTATTAGCATAATAAGATGATCCCTCATTTAGATATCAAGATAAAAATGTGTTCTCCCTTAAGTATGCACCGACAATGTTTCGTCGCTTCAAGGCATCACGTGATGATCGGGTGTACTTGAATCCACGAGCATATCTCGGTGTAAGAGCGATTACACGCCGAATACTAAGGTTATTACTTGGCGAGCCTAGCATGTATAGACATGGCCTCGGAACATGGACCGAAAGGTTAAGCATGAGTCATATAGTAGATATGATGCCCATTTGATACTCGCCTTTGAAGCTACACCGACTCACGTGATGATCGGACTTGGTGTAGTGGATTTGGTTCATGTAATCACCAAAAAGACACGAGTGATGTCGTTTTTGAGTGGGAGTTCATTTCTAATTTGGATTAGTAGAACTCAATTTATCATAAATTAAATCAAAGTGAATTTGCATAATTTGCTGTAGTCATTGGCATTCGTTCACCATCTTATGCATAGTTGTAATTGAGATAATAGAACTATAGAATTCTAGATATATACTTTACGAACTGGTATCGTATTGTGTTGAGTGTCAATCTAAAGTTTAAAGTCCTATTGCAAACTTTCAGCAAAATTCTATTTACTCCGTGAAATTTAATAGTTGGTATTAAATCGAGAGTAACAATTCCAGTGTTAGTATCTTAAGTATCATGTTTGCCTCCATGATTCTTGATTGTTTTAATATCAAGTTTATCTAGGAGCTGAAAGAATTGTTTCAGAAACCATCATGTGTGGCAGATATAACGATATCTAAAACAATGTTTTGGTTGCAATATGATAGAGTATAATATATGTTCTCATATTGGATGAGAATTTATGAAGGTTGGAGATGCTAGACATCCTAATCATCCAAAAGGGTTTTGGAAAGTAATGTTATACTCACGATTCGCCTTTATAAGCTACAGTAGCTTGATCATGAAAGTCGTCATGATAAGGATGAATAGAATATGTATGTAAAGTGTTTACTACACTAAAAGATTACTAAAGAATGAATTTTGAAAGAATATCGATCATTTTGATGATGGTGATCTACTTCAAAGTGCAAGTCCAAAGGTATTATTATTTGAATATACACGCTTTGGACTATGTGTCATGCATATGGCACCACTTTTGATGTTGATAGATTCTTTTAAAAAGGAAAAGGAAATGCTGAAAGAGAATCTATAAAATATATTTGGCAGAAAAGAAAAGATTGGAAATATCCAATTTAGGTATATGGATGATATACATGTTATGGTTGTATTCTTTGCTTGTTAAACAATGTGGTTTTTGGGTATTGGATACCAAATTGGTTGGTATGAAATTTCAAACGGAACGACACAATTCATAAACCATAATGGCCTAAATAACCAGCAAGAGAATATGTGATGATGTTCATCGAAAACAAACAAACCATTGTTTGTATTTCTCGTTGACATCAAAGCTTGACTTCAAGATTTGTTTTAATAATTGTTATTTGAATCAGGTATTATGAGAACAAAGGTTGTTCAAATAATTACCGTATTCCATATAAGATGGATGATTTACAAATCTAGTTGTAGAAATCACATCCATAAAACCTAATGCTAAAATGTCGCAAGACAAATGATTGAAAGATCACTTACAAAGTGACATCGTCGTTTAAATTATATTGGAAAGAAAACATAAAGAAACTCCATTTTTATGGAATTTTGGAGTCTTTGATTTGATCAAGTGACGCTTGTGAGACTTTCCTAGGGATAATTAAAACTTCGTTCAAAGGCCAAAGAAGAACGATCGACTAAATTATTGGAATTAATACATATCGATGTATGTAGTCCATTAAGTATAGTCGTAAGCGATGGATTTCAACTTTATATGATTTCTCCGGAAATTTGAGTGAATATTCACTTAATGAGAAAGAAGTATGAAATATTTGAAAATGTTCAAATACTTTCAAGATGAAGTGGAAAATCATTGTGACAAGAAAATAAATGGTTTATGATTTTATCATAAGGGATTTATTTGAGTTACGAATGTAACAAGAAAATAAATGAATTATGATTTTATCATAAAGAGATTTATTTGAGTTGCAAGTTTAGCAAAACACCTAGATTTACATCTCCCGAAACACCATAGGAGTATGGAGTGTTTGAGATTTGTAATGGAAACTTGTTTGACATGGTTGGATCAAAGTTGTTATTTATAAAGCTGCCATTATGTTTTAAAAATATTAAAGATTTAGAGACTACCGCTTTTACACTGAAAAGAGCTCCATCTTGATCCGTTGAAATGACACCATGGAAGTTATGGTTTGGGGTAAAACCCAAGTTGTCATTTCTTAAATTTTGGTATGCTAAACATAAGTAAGATGTTTACAATCGAAGTCGGATGAGCATGTCTTTGTAGGTTATTTCGAATAACAATTGGTTATTCCTCCATAACACCAAGGACAAAAGGGTTTGTCGCTTGAAACGTGAAGTTTCTTGAAGAAGGAATTTTTCATAAATGTTAAGTGGGAGGACAATAGAACTTTGATAAGGTTAACGAACCTTAGCTAAATGTCTTTGAGTTAGCGCCGGAAATGGTTCCGGAGGCTGCCATAATGCTCATAGCTTATGTGCCTCAAAGGTTGTGGTCACGGAGATCTAAGTTCTTATTGAACCAAGTCGGTCGGATAAACAATCAAATACTAAGATTTGAGAGTAAATCATTATTGTTTGATGAACCGACTATATGCAAAGAAGCGATGATGGGCCCTGACTTCGTCAAATGGCTTGAAGCCATAAAATCCGTGATAGTTCCAGACACGAGAAATCAAGTTTTGAACTTGGAAGACCCTCCGGAAAGGTGTAAAAACCTATCGGTCGTATTTGGATCTATAAAGAAACAGACATGGATGTTTCACATCTATGAAATAGTCGACATGTCGTAAAGTATTTTACGACAATGTTCAAGGAGTTGACTATGACAAGATTTGATCTTTTATAGCGATATTTAGTCTAGACAGATTAAAGTAGCAACCACTACATATAATTTGTTATATGGTAGATGAATAAACAAAACAAAGTTCTTCTAATAGAATGGTTACCTAGGACGTGTACACGACACGGTCCAAAGGGTTTTGTTAATTCAAAGGATGCTAAAAAGGGCATGCAAACTTCAATGGTTGAAGTAAGCATCGCGGAGTTGGAATCTTCACCGTGATGAAAAAGAGTTTTCATCAGAAGACGATGAAGATGCTTGCATTTGCAAGAAATTAAGTGGGAGCGCTGAGACATATTTCTAATACATTTTGTGGAGGACATCTTGTTGATTAGAAATGATGTATCTTTTATTGACCAAAGGTTAAGATTTTCATTTCGATGAAAGACTTAGGCAAAACCCGAATATTTATTGTGAATGTCTATAGTGGATAGACTGTGACGCCAATATGGTTGTGCCAAACGTACATATATGAGATATTGAAGGAGTTCAATATAGAAACGACAATAAACAGTTCTTGTTGCATGGAAAGGAATTGAATCAAGATTCAAGTGTATTGACACTTGATAAGTGAAACAAGATTCAAGTGCTTTGACACTTGATGAGTGAAATCACAAGGATGTTTTGATCAATCATACCATGATATGTACACATCCAGATATGTCCTATGCTCTAAGTGTTATGAGCATATACCAGAATGAATCATAAAATGATCATTGGACGATAGTGAGGATATTCTAATGATCTTTTTGAAAGAACTAAGAATATATTTGTGTAGAGGTGACAAACAATTACAAATAGTTCATTGTAAAGCGTTACATTGATACTAGGTTTGTCATAAGATACAAATTAAGTTTATCTCAATTTAAACTATGGGTGGCACAATGAAATGGAAAGAAAGTTTCCATGATGGATTTGGATGAATTCTGAAGTTAAGACATTGTGACGAATACTACAACAAAAGGCTAAGTATATGACTGCTATAGTAGCAGCAAAGGAGGGAATTTGTGTCAAGAAATTTGTTATCAAACTAAGGTGTGGTTCACAACGGGCTAACACTAAAGATATATTGTATGACAATAGTATCGACATGTTTTAACCCCAAGGAACTAAAGGTCTCACCAAAAGACCAAATTTATACAATGCCATCTCATTGGAGAATGAGTGATGCATGCAAATACACACGAACCTGAAAGTGTCAGATCCGTAGATTATGTTAACCAGTTGCAATTGCGTATATGGAACACCAGAAAGCCATAGGTGTTCAATACACAAAGTTTTCAAACTAGATTATTGTCTCTAGTGCAAGTGGGAGACTGAAGGGAATATGCCCGAGAGGCAATAATAAAGTGGTTATTATTGTATTCCTTATTTATGATAAATGTTTATTTTACATGCTATAATTGTATTAATACGGAAACGTTAATACATGTGTGTTTAATAAACAAAAAGGAAGTTCATAGTTATGCCTCTCTTATAAACTAGCTCGTTGATTAACAAGATGATCATAGGTTTCCTGATCATGGACATTGGATGTTGTTAATAACGAGGTCACGACATTAGTGTAATGGTGTGATGAACATTCATCCGAAGTATAGCATTACGATCAAAGTCATTGAGTTTATATTGCTATAACAACTTACGAAGTGATCCTAATCCTTAGACCATGAGATCATGTCAATCACTAACACCGGAAGAGTTTCTTGATAACATCAAACGTCACACCGTAACAGGGTGATTATAAAGATGGATTCAGAACTACTAAAGTGTTATGTTGAGGCCCATGGATCGAGAGTGGAATTTGTTCATCCCGATGACGGATAGATATGCTCTGGGCCCTCTCGATGATATCACATTGATTAGCTTGCAAGCAAGTGATTTGATCACTAGAATGTTATATCACGGGAACGAGAAAAGAGTGCATGTCAGTAACATGATCAAACTAGGTATGGAGATACCGATGATCGAATCTCGGACATGTAATATATCGCGAAACAAAAGGATTAAGATACTAGCGTAAAAGGTTCCAACAATCACAAGAAAGTCATCGTTGAATGTGTGGGAGTCAGTATGGGTCTCCAGATCCCGCTTCTGATTATTGATCCGAGAGGGGTCTCTATCATGTCCGCATTATTCATGAACCATAGGGTGACACACTTAAGAGACACCGACATCCAATTGGAGCAAAAGTTTCATGCCGAAAAGAATAACAAGCGCAGGAATTAGGGTTGTCAAAAAAGTTTGGGCTTGACAAACTGTGCGAGTTCGACGCGTTAACAGCTCGGCTTGAGCTTGATTCGTCTCTCTAACAAACCAAGCTCGAGCCTGTTTTCGAGCTCGCGAGCTTAGTCGAGCCGAACTCAAACAGTTCGATAAAGCTCGTGATTTTTGTACAGCCGCAAAATTGAGACTGCTATTATTATTCCATCTGTTGTAAGACCGCTAAAATAATTATGCTGGCATGTTGGCACTGTATTACTATTATATGAAACTCCAAGCCATTTTTGCTATTCCGTTTTCAAGCTTTACTATTTTCTTGCTATGTAGTTGCATGTCGATATACTAAAATTTTCTCGATTCAGATTCGAACGAGCTCAAGCCTACTCGAGCTTTGGTGGCCGAACTCGAGCTTAGATGTAGGTTCAAGGTTAACCTAGGCTCGAAGCTCGGCTCGAGCTTCTACGAGCTCGAGCCTAACAATGTTCGCCTAACAATGTTCGCCGTTGGCTAACCTAGCAGGAATTTATTTCACTAGATACCGAAACAGGTTTTCGGGTGAAATTGCATAAAGTGGTTATGCATGTGAAATAGAATTCTAGCAAGGGGTTATTTGTGAATGTTTGTCATTAAAGTAATTGACAAAATTCTTAATAAAATAAAAGAGTTTTATTTAATGAGAGTTTGCATTAAATTTGGTGGAAATTTAATGGGAATTTGAGTGGGTTTTTGAGTGGAGGGAATTGAAAGGCATTTGAGTGAGTGGAGTGTCCACCCACATGAATGAGGGAGAGGTGGGGGCACCCTCCATGGCCGGCGGCCATGCCCCCTTGGGCTGCCCCCCTCCCCTATATAAGGAGCCCCTCCTCTCACTTCTCACTCACACCTCCTCGCGAAGGATCTCTCTCCCCCCTTTAGAATTTCCCCATGGTCTCAGATCAACGAGATACATGTTCCCGGTGGATTTTTCTGGAAGGATTTGTTGCTTCCGCTGCTTCGCTGGAGCGAGGGCGCGGAGGTTGTCGGGGTACCCGTATGTGTGTGCGATCATGGATGCACCACTACTTTGAGGTGCTGGACTTGATCGTGCTGGACCGGCTAGACCAGATGGACTTCATCACGATCTTGAGATCAGCAAGCGTTCGTCTACATCATCCACGAGTACAACCTCGTTAACGCTATTTGGTCTTCGAGGGTATGTATTCTATGGATGTATATCCACCCGTTGCTTGTATCTAGTAGATAGATCTTGGTACATAGATGTTCCTATCGTAGGAATTTTTTTTTCTATGCTGCGAACCCTACAGAAGGAACCAGACTACGAGCACGGAGTTCAACGACCAGTTTACTATGTAAGCGAGGTCTTGATGGAGTCCAAGCAGCATTACCCGCACTACCAAAAGATAGCTTATGGAGTATTCCTTGCTTCTCGGAAGCTGAGGCATTACTTTCAGGAGCACCCAATCACAGTAGTGAGCAAGACTCCACTATCCGACATTATCAACAACAGCGATGCTACAGGAATGGTCGCGAAGTGGGGCATTGAACTTGCCGCCTTCGAGATCACCTACAAGAGACGCGACGCTATCAAGTCACAAGCCTTGGCGGATTTTATTGCAGATTGGATGGAGATGCCAGATGCCACTCCGTTGCCAGAACCAGAGTACTGGGTGATGCACTTTGATGGATCAAAGCTGCTCAACGGCTCGGGGGCTGGTGTATTGCTACAGTCACCAAAAGGAGACAAGCTACACTATGTTCTGCAGATCCACTTCGAGGCTACAAACAACATGGCGGAGTATGAAGCACTCATTCACGGATTACATGTAGCCAAGGATATTGGCATCAAGCGCATAGTTTGCTGTGGAGATTCCGACTTGGTTGCCTAGCAGGTGGCTGGCACCTGGAATGCGCGGAACCCTATGATGGCGGCATATCACGACGAAGTGGACGAGATAGCCAAGAGCTTCTTGGGCTACGAAGTCAAGTATGTGCCTAGGGAGCAAAACGAGGCGGATGATCTACTGTCTAAACTTGGATCAGGGCGCAAGCAAATTCCGCCAGGAGTTTTCCTAGAGCATCTACGCACACCACCCGTGAAGGGCGCCGACATCAACAACCGGATAGAGCTGACTCTTTCGTCAACATGGTGACAAAGATCCCTCCGGCTTGGAAACCGTTCATGGAATATCTCGAACACGGAACTTTTCCCGACGATGAAGTCGAACGACGGCAAATAGTACGACGAGCAAAGAGCTATACCATAATCAATGGGCAACTCTACAAGAGGAGCACTGCTGGTGTATACCTCAAGTGTGTTTCCCAGTTAGAAGGTATGGAAATCCTGCGCGAGATCCATCTTGGAGATTGCGGGCATCACGCCGCTCCTCGATCATTGGTCGCAAAAGCCTTTCAGCAAGGATTCTACTGGCTAACCGCGAAGGCTGACGCCGACAAGCTGATTGAGACATGCATGGGATGCCAGTATTATGCCCGACAACCACATGTTCCTGCTGAAGAACTGCGAACAATACCAATAACTTGGCCATTTGCAGTCTGGGGCTAGACATGGTGGGACCATTACAAACGGCACCATGTGGATTTACGCATCTGCTGGTAGCAGTTGACAAATTCACCAAATGGATAGAAGTTAAACCCATTAGAAAGCTTGATGGGGCAACTGCCCTCAGATTTGTCCGGGATCTAGTGGTGAGATTTGGTCTCCCACATAGCATCATCACCGACAATGAAAGCAACTTGTCACTCGGAGAAGTGGAGGCCTATTGCTGGGACAAAGGCATCCGACTTGACCTTGCATATGTGGCACATCCACAATCCAATGGTCAAGTTGAGCGAGCCAATGGATTAATTCTGCAGGGAATCAAGCCACGTCTTGAGGCACCGTTACATAGAGCAGCTGGAGCCTGGGCGGAAGAATTGCCATCTGTGTTGTGGAGTTTACGAATTACACCCAACAGATCCACCGGCTACACCCCTTACTTCATGGTATATGGAGCAGAAGCCGTCCTACCTTTCAACATCCTCCACGATGCACCAAGAGTTTCTGCCTATGACGAAGATGACGCTGAAGAATCCAGACGCCTAGATGTGGACCTTCTCGAGGAGGAGCGCGTTTTGGCATGCCAAAGATCCGCCATCTACCAGCAGAAGCTACACAGCTACCATAGTCACCGCGTTCGGCATCGCTCATTTAAAGAGGGGGATTTGGTGCTCCGACTTAAGAAGAAGAAGTCACACAAATTATCCCCGCCATGGGAAGGACCGTTCATCATAAGCAAGGCGCTGCTCAATGGGTCTTACTACCTTGTCGACAATCGTGAACTGAAGGATAGACCCAACGAGGATCATAAGCGTAAGCAACGTGACCCGGATGATGACTACCCGGAGCTTGATCGGCCATGGAACATAGCACAACTATGTCCTTTCTACACTTAGCATTTTTTATCTAATTGTGTACCTCTTATATGATCAATGAAATAAAGCTCTTTGGTTCACTCATTTTGCTGAGTCTTCAACCTCCTTTAGTGTTCATTTTTGGATCATATAAAACTTTTATGCACAAGTCTTGCGATTGCACTTGTGAAAATTCCGCCTACGGGCGTTAGCTTAAGTTTTCTGGTCTACACGTTCTTTGTTGTTTTTATGTGGATTCTGGAGTAGTGACTTTTGGCACTTGTTGTCGGCAATTTTGTGCTCAGGTTATTGACGGTGCCATTGGGCATCATCACCTAAGTGCATGGTTCCGACAACGAGTCTTCCGACTCACGAAAAGTCAAGCATAAGAACCAGAGTAATTGATAAGCCAACACTTGCTTAAAAAACATACATGCTGAAACTTAATTCTTAAGTAGCAGGATACGATAACCATTGTTTTCCGCCTTAAGATTACATCAACAAATTTTTTCCCACGCACATTCTAGAGGTGAAACAGAAATTACAAAGTGTTTTTCACTCTTTGGGTGCAGGAGACTTGGAGGCCGCATCATCACCAGCCGGAGAATCACCCTCAGCATCAGCGCTGTGGTGAGACTCGGAGGATTCCGGGTCGGTGTTGTCAAGAAAGTTCCTAGGCACGAAGATGTCAACATCTACCAACTCGGCAACCCTGGTATCATAACCCGCGAGTGATGACAGGATGGCTTCGTGATCGATCTCCTTGCCATCATCATCTACGTCGGGGATGCCAGAGGTCACCGTGTCGATGTCGGCATCTTCATAGTGTGCCTTCACCATAGACAACGCCATCCTTGCGCCAGCCCGTGCGCATGAAGCTTTCCAGCTTGCGACACGCTCGGGGGCTCGGCGCAGAATCTCCGAGTACTTCGCCACGGAGTCTGAGGCCTTGATATAGATTTGGAGGGGCTTGGCAATCTCCTTGGCTTGGGCGATGGTGGTGTTGATGAAGTTGCCGGCAAGAATCATGCATTCCTTGTCCGAAGGAGGCGAGCGGGTTAAACCCATAGGCGCTGAAAATTCCAACAAGAATTGCATGAGTTTAATAAATTCTAAGTATCCAGACTACGGAACTACAAGGCGGATGACACTTACTGAAGATGCTGGCCTTAGCCTGCCAGACGACGTCCGCCAAGAATTCCTTCTCTTGTTGGAGGAGCTTAAACGCCTCGCTATGGCGAAGGTTTTGCTCATCGGCAGCTTGCTTCTGATCCTTTAGGATCGCAAGCTCCTCCTTCAAGCGATTGATCTCCTCGGAGGCGGAGTCCTGCAGGGCTTTCATGGAATCCTCGTGCATCTTCAGCATTTCTTCCCTCTCCTTCTTAAGGATCTTGTTCTCGCTGTCCAGCTGCTGGATGTGCTTGGACTGCTCAACAATGTCCTTGGCCTTGGCGACATGCTCTGCAAGTCGGAGAAATCAAAGTACACATTGAGTACTCGGAGATTATGGGCATAAAAGTAAGACAGAAATGCGCAAAAAGAAAACAGACTCTTGTTTTTGATGATTTGTTCCTTTAAGATGGCGGTTTTACCCTTTTCAGCTTCAAGGTCTGCGTGCATCTTCTGGTACTTATCATTGGCCATGCCCCTCCGAGCATTCTCGTTCTATGGAAACAAATACAAAGTCAAGTCGTTGTTTAGTCTGCTTGGAGCTTCTAGTCGGAGATTTTCCACCTAGATGCTCGGGGATTACAGCGAGAGTTTTTAACTTAGCAATATGCTTAGCTTTTCTTTAAGCATCTAGTCGGAACTAATTCAGTTCTCGACTACATGCTTGAGGGCTACAGTATAAAGTTTTTAACTCAGAAAATGCTTAGCTTTTCTTTAAAGCATCTAGTCGGAACTAATTCAGTTACAACTAGAAGCTTGGGGGCTACGGCACTGAAAAATCATGAACACTGTGTATGCTACTCTTAAAGCATCTAGTCAGAATAATTTCTTCCATCTAAATGCTTGGGGGATACAGTGAGAGTTTTTTCTAACTTAGTCACTCTTAGAGCATATAGATGCAAAACCTATGGTTTTTCGTCTACATCCTCAGGGGCTACAGTGGGATACTCATACGAAATGCAAAAGGTAAAGTGAAACTTACAAGTGCGATGATCTTGAGGCTTGTAGCGCTCTCGGCCAGCAGCTTGCCAAAGGCAATGCTGTTTCGTTGCAAGATGTCTGCTTGCCGGAGTAGCTCCTCAAGATCGCACGTCGGAGATGACGACACTCCTTCAGGAACCATAGTTGTGTTACTCGGCATGAGTGCCGGGTAAACAATCTTCGGGAACTCGAAGGGTTTCTGAGGAGTAGAGGCGCTGCCTTCGGCAGAGGTACCAGCTCCCATCACTGCCTTGCCGCTACCGATGGCATCCTTAGCCGGAGCTTCAGCCATTTGAAGAGCAGCACTCTCCTGTGTCGCCTGCTCGCCGACAACAGCAAGCTCGGTTGAGGCTCCAGAGTCCACTTCCATGGCGGAAGGGCCTGGTGCCTCCTGGACTTGAGATCTTGTCGGGGCGGAGGAGGGCTTGACGACAGGAGTGGTAGGGGTGATGGCGGGGGAGGAGTCGCGATGCAGCATATCTTTAATATTTCTAGAAGCCCCAAGAGTCTTGGAGGACTTCTTGAGGCTGGTTGTGGCTTTCTTCCTGAAGCATGCAAAATGCATAAGTACAGGAATAAGACAGATAAATAAGACAATGTCGGAGAATGAGAGGCTTACACTAGGGGGGGGCGCTTTGGCAAACATCCCGGTGGCTTTCTTCTTTTCCGCCTCCAGGGCGGTAGTACTCTTTTTGGAGGCTCCACCCTCCGTCTTCTTCTTCTTACCTCCGTCGGCAGCGTCAGAGGTGGAGCTCTTCCGCTTTCGCGCCAACGGGGCATCGTCTTCGGACACGACCGTGACTTCCTTCATCTTTGGATCATAGATTTTGGCAGCTAGGTTGCCCTCCTCTAGATCGCTAAGCTGTTAAGTGAGAAATCATCGTGTTAGACAAGATGGTATTGGGAAGACGGAAAAACTGGAGCAATGTCATACACGGAAAATAAATATCTACCTTTGGGCACTTTCCGTCTATGAACATGTCATAGGTGAGGGTGAAGCCACGCTTCTTATCCTTCACCTTGACGATGTCCTTGAGGCGGAACTTGATGGAGTCGCTCGAGAAGTTGTCCTCGGAGATCTGGAGGGTATCCCTTCGGTCGCCGGTGTACTCGTGCATATACTTCGTGCGGTGCTGCAGAGGTTGGATCCGCCTAATGAACCTGCACATGGCTAGGTCCAAGCCGGTTAGACCGGTCTCTACGAACCACTCGATCTGCCTTATTGCGCGAGAAGCGTCGAGGTCGGAGGGAAGGGAGGCATGGGACCGCCATGTGGAGACTTCAGCGGCAGCTCCATCCACGAAGTCCGGGTACGTTACTTCTCGGCCCACCAAAGGAATGTCGGGGCCATAGAAGTACGTCCGCTGCCAGTTTTTGCACGACTCGTGGCCGACTATGTCGGGGAACCGCCGGCTAGGTTGGATCTTGAAGCTTATGGTGCCGCAGTTCCTAAGATCCTCCCTACTGTGTCCGGCTTCACGTTTGACGGTGAAGAAGTATACAAACAAGTCTAACCTAGGCCTAATCCCTAGGTAACCGTCACAAAGTGTCGCGAAGTTGCTAAGCACTAAGATACTATTGGGGGAGAGGTTATGGGGTTGGACCTTGAAGTGATTCAAGACGGACAGAAAGAAGTGGGAGATGGGCAGAGAAACGCCGCGTACCAATTGCGCCTTGAGGTATACCTTCTCTCCGGCTTGGGGAGAAGGCGTCACCTCGCCGGCCGGCGCCGCCCGCCAGGCGAGCCCCTCCGTCGCGGGGAGGTAGCCTTCGGCGACCATCTCTTGGATGTCGCGGTCGGAGATGTCTGAGCCGCGCCAGTCGCCTTTGTGCGAATCTGGTTCCTCTTCCAGAGGCTCTAGCGACGCCATATTATGGTCGCCGCCGGTGGTTTCAATCACCGCCGACGCGGGGATGACCAGGCCCTCTGGGGGCACGACGACGGAGCTCACCGGATTCGCCGTGGCTTCGCTCGGTGCCGCCATCGACAAGGAGGATCTGTTGCTAGCCATGGAAGGAATGTAAGGAAGCGACTGGTGCAAAGAGAGGCTAGGGTTTCTTGAGGTTTTCCGCGGAGAGCTCGAGGAGGCGTGCGGCTGGAGGAAGAAGACGATGACGCGAGAGAATAGGGTGAAAAAGTGGCAAGTGTCCCACGGTTACTATTTATCTTACTCTGCGTCAAGATTTATGCAGCTAATCGGACGGTTGCCGCGTAGACGACGTGTTCGTGAACGTGCGCGGTAATTTCGCCACATCTCCAACCGCCACCGCCAACGGTTCGCATCGCTCGCCCAGGAAAATTGGATATGATTGCGTTCTCTGCATGTGTGAGTTACGAGGCGTCGCTAACCTACAGCCTACATCGTCATACCTGACATGGTAGATGAGCCGTCCCATCGAATATTTCGGCATGGACGGACTTAATCCGACAACAGAAGCGTACGATGGAAGATTCAACATTTCTCCGACTTATTCATAGAAGACGGAGAAACCTTTGCAGGGTTCTTTGGGAGGACTACAAGATGTTGCTTGATGATTTGTCGACATCCACCTAGACGGAGCATTCCACGGGAAGAGGCAAAATGGTGCAAGATCTCGGAGTTCTCCGGGGGCTACTGTTGGGGATATGCTATATGGGTATCCTCATAGCATGTGTCTTATCCGACTAAACCGGGTGGCCCATAGTCGGTAGCATGGCTTGTGGCCTACTGGGCGGCCCGGTTAGGTGGATCCAGAAGGGAGGCCCATGCCGGATAAAGGAAGGCTACGGTGGAGTCACCAGCGTACCCGGAGCCTTGGAGTGCAAGATACACAAGACTAGTAATAGACGGTGTAGAACTCTGTAACCTGACCGGCTAGGACTTTTCCCTGTAACCCTAGGACCTGACGACTATATAAGTTGGGCCTATGGGAGCCTTTAGGGCACAATAACCTAGACTCTCTAGTCACCTCGCACAACGAACCTATCTCTGTAACTCGGCGTATTGCCCTTATAGTGATTTATAGCAGGAGTAGGATTCCGCCACCGTTGTGGGATCTGAACCTGGGTAAGCTGTGTAACCTCGTACCCGTAAACCGTCCGCCTTACCCCACGTCTCTAAACACGCACTATGAGGACCCATCCATGGCGTACTCGTCGGCAATACCACGACAGTAAGCGAAATAGAAAGTGTATACAAGACAATAACACTCACTCGAAGTTGTACGGAAAAAGTATTTCCCTTTTGGTTTCTTAAAACCTTAACACGTGTACTATATTATCCTCCGTATCCTGGGGGCTTGTTTTGAGATTAGCTTGATGAACCCAATATGGGTCAATGAAGCCAATGTCATAGATTTGTCCTCTGCTGCATTCGAGAATCTTTATTCTGCATATTACAGTATGATTATATACATGCAATAAACAAGGTGAGATAGCTGGAGACTAAATTAATTACAGAATTAGTACTTACAGACAATAGGCACTGATGATCGATTTGTCCAAGGCGTCTTGATTGAATAATTGAAATAGCTCATCAAATTCAATGGATATCATGTCATCTATTTCTTTCCCATAATGCTCTTTTGTAACCTTCAGCACTATTCAGTTAGCCCCGGCCTTTGTGGTATGCATGTACCAGTTATGCAATCTTCGTATTTTTGTTGGAAGATTATTTACCTCCTTAGGTTTGACGAGAGGTTTGCCGTACTGGTATTTGTATGCTACTTCACACACGGGGAGGTACTCTAATCGATAAGTAATCTTGGCAATACTCATACCTTGAGCAGCTGGCGTCTCCGTGTGCAACTACCTCTGGATCATCTTGCTCTTCGACGCATATTTGCTCGACCCACATTGGTATGGGAAATCACCTTGAGAGGGGCGCAATCTTGTTTGCTTGTTCTCCGAGCTGGGAGTAGATTTCTCGCTTGCATCAAGATCGCTCTTCGAGGCTTGTTGTGCCGCATGTGACTTGAGAATAGAACGCTCATAGTCTGATGACAGCTTTGGCTCGGGTTGATGAAGAGTCTTTAGCATTTTCAACACTTTGGCTTTTTCTTCTTTGGTGTTGGGGAACTCTGGCTCTTTCGGCCGCCTCAGCTTAGCGAAAAACGCTGTCATTTCCTCATCAACGATCGCCGCAGTCTCCTCTTCAGTACAGTCATAAGCTCTCTTGGGAGGAACCTTTGGTACTTTTGGAAGAGGCTCTTGTTTGTGTTTCGGCGATCGCTTACCACAACGCAGAGTAGCGGTACGCTTACGCTTTTTTATCCTAAGGCGCCGGCGATGGCTCCCGTGGCGATGGCTGTGCTGGAGATTGGTGAGGCGACGAAGACGGCTGCCGCGGCGGCGACGACCTCGCTGGAGACAGGTGAGGCGGCGGCGAAGATGGCCTTGGCATGTGATTTCGAAGCACGATACATTCCTTTGGCCATAGAATGGTGAAGTTTGTTGCGTCTCCCAGTTCAGTCACATCCCCTTCACCTGCAGGGTAGTCAAGCTTCAAAAAACTTCAAAGGTGGGCATGATTTCATCCACCCCGACAACAGCGTATACATGGAACGGACGACAGTGGTAAGTTGGTGTGGGTCCAATTGGTAAGGCATATCCGACCGCCACCTTCATTGATATATTCACAACTTTGACATGTAGCTCGCAGTGTGTCATCTGTGTGATATCATCCACTGGGTAGCCAACAGGAGGCATCGTCGGTGCACCATCGTCATCGCCATTGTCATCACCCGAGACCTCGGTGGAAGCCACCCTGCTTTTTTGATTATTCGATAGGCCGGTAGCATCGAATGCGCAGTGTCTTCTTGAGATGGGCAGTAGTACTGCTCTTTAAGTGCGTTAATTTCATCTTGTTGTTGCTTTACTGTTCTTCAATTATACGCATTCCCTCTTTCTGAATATCTGCTTCAACTTCCGCCTTGTCCTTTCTCCTCGTGACTTCTATCGGGATATTTCTTCCTCTCTTGAAACCCAGTCCTCCATGGTTTGGAGCCGCTTGTGCCTCGTGTTCGTCCATCATGTTCCTTATTTCCAAGGCGAGTGTGAGCTCATCATTCTCTCTATCGAATGAAGTCCCCATCTTTAACACCTTTCTTGCTTTTCTCATATTCTCGATTGGCAAGGGGTCTTCTTTATGTCGTATGTTATATATACACTTCCCTTCCGAGTCCAATGTGCCCCCATGCCCGTAAAACCAATTTCTTGCACGTTCTACCCAATCGTCTGTCTCTGGGGTGATCTTTTTAGCACGCAGTTCATTCTCAAGTTTCTCCCACTTAGGAATGCCAGCCCTGTAGCCACCTTGCCCCATAGTATGGTGATACCTCTTGTTAGCAGCATTCAGCTTATTCGTTGCAGACATTTTCTTAGCTTTTTCTGATGTCTTGTATTTCACAAACTCAGCCCATAATGGTTTTATCTTCTCAAACTGAATATTCTTGAAATCGGGAGTCTTCTCTTTCACGACATAGTCAAGGTGCAATCTTTTCTTCCAGTTGGTGAAACACTGGGCCATCTTCTTCAAAGCCCACTCCCTGACCTTAGCCTCCATGGTTCTCCCATGTTCTAAGGCGTCCTCAACTGGATACTCCGCATTTGGATCCAGCTCTATCTTCGGTAGTTTGAAATTAACCATGAGCCTCTTCCACAGTAAATCTTTGGCGTTGTTAGGGACAAATAAACATGTTCCCTCTTCTTCCGCATCAGCACGCCTATTCCAATTTCGAATGGTGATCGAGATTAAGTCCCTAACGATTACTCCGCATTGTGCCACAAATTTGTTTGCGACAACTTCGGGAGCCGTCGGTTTGCCGTCTTCAGCGATATCTTTGATCCTGAACCTCTCATGGTCTCCCAACTTTTTGGTTGGGCCTCGGATGCTCTTTTCAGTAGATTTATTCGATCCGTAGGGCTAAAAGAAGAAAGATCATCATTACTATTTCTATATAGATAGCAGATGATTAATTAATGAATTAATTATATTACATGCACCTCGCCAGAGCGGTTGTCTTCTCGATTACACAAGGCATCGCCTTCTCCCTCGCGGAAGGCAACACCTTCAACCTCAAACAAGTCGTCTATTCCGGCAAAAATAGGATCACCCTCACCGGAGTTGTTCAGAAACTTCGATACATCTAAATTTTCTTCCCCGCGTATCACACCTTGGATCAAATCTTCCTTCTCTTCGTCTCTGTCATGTGGGTCCATATTTTCTGCATAGGTGGAAAAACGGATAAGTTAAAGCGACAAAGGGAGAATGTTAGGTACGGTGTTGAGAGATATAAACCCTAATTCAGAGAAACCATAATATATACATACACAATAATAAAAATATATACATACACACTATATATACATACACAATATATACATACACACTAAAAGGGAAGGGGCGCACGGCCCTCTCGGGTGTGCATGGTACCGGCGGTCGGCGTAGGTGGCGCTGTGGCGGTCAGGGAGGAGAGGGAGGCGGCCGGAGACGACGCGGCCGGAGACGGAGGTCAACAGAGGCGGTCGGAGACGACGTGGCCAGATATGAAGGTCGACGCAGGCGGCTGGAGACAACGCGGCCGGAGACGGAGGTCGGAGGCTGGGAGGCGTATGATGGGCCCGAGGCGCTGTGGCGGTCGTGGAGGAGGGATATGCGGAATGCTCAAACAAGGATGATGATATGAAAGTTGAATTTCATTGAAATGAAACCCTAAAACTTGCTCGGCAATTTAAACGGGGTTCCGAGGGTTGAAAACCCTAACTCGGGAAACTCCGGAAACACATGAGAGGGGTTGATTTAGTTCTCTAATTAAACTTGTCATTAAAGTTTATTAGCAATGCATGATTATAGCTTAAAAAGGTAGAACTCATTTTTCTGAACATTTTGATATATTATTTGTATTTTTTGACTTATAAATAATAAGATATGAATTTTACAATATTTAATCATTTTTTGGAATTATAAAACAATTTATTACATCAGGCTGACGTCATAAACAACCCAGGGCTTTTGTTACCACAACTGAACCTACCCATAGAGACTGACTGGTGGGGCCGGAGCCACATCGTGACCCCTACAAAGTGGGGGGTCGTATGCGTTCTCACCGGGGCTGGATCTAGCCAGAGGGGCTGACTGGTGGGACCTGGCCACGCAAGAAAGCCACGTGGACCTCGCCGAACGGCTGACGACGGCAAGCGCGGCTAGGGGGCGAACGGAGACGCACGGGTAGGCCTAATCGAATCAGGGCGTCACGACGAACCTAACTAGGGCGGCGCCGCTAGGTAGAGGTTGCCGGAGCAGGCCGCACGACGACAGCCAACGGCGACGCATGCAGATGATTGCGACGGCGATGATTCAGAGAGGGAGAGGGTCACAGGGACCGTGAGCTCACCTGGAAGCTCGCGGAGGGGTCGTTGGCGCGAGGGGAGCACATGGGACGGCGCCGGCGATGGCGCTGGACACGGCGGCTAGAGACGCGCGTCTGTGGCCGGAGACAAAGACGGAAGCGGACGGAGGGCGGATGCGGCGGCGCTGACGACGACGGCGGGCGTGCAAGGACGGGGCAGCCTGCCGACGACATGGGGATCGGGGCGGTGGCGGCGTCTCCCAGTGTGCGCGTGCGGGTGAGTGAAGAGGAACGGGGAAGAAGGAGAAGGAGAAGGGGCGTCGTGTATAAAGGGGAGGGAGAATACGTCCCGGTTGATGCCAACAACCGGGACTAAAAGGACATATGTACTCCACTTTTTTCAGCAGACCAAGGGTTGGCGCGCGCAGGGTCTTTAGTCCCGGTTGGTGGCTCCAACCGAGACATATGACCCTGTTTTCAAAAAAATTCAGGAATTTTCTCTCTGTTCCCGCCTTATTTTTTATTTTGGAGTTTAAATTTGTAATTTTTT
Organism: Avena insularis; assembly: GCA_023614405.1. Taxonomy (NCBI): domain Eukaryota; kingdom Viridiplantae; phylum Streptophyta; class Magnoliopsida; order Poales; family Poaceae; genus Avena; species Avena insularis. The sequence goes on along the minus strand of CM042685.1, from coordinate 214,159,686 downwards.
TAAATGATAATTACTTTGGAATTTAGAAAAACTTTAAACATAAAAAGTGTTTGAATTTGAATAACTAATTCAAAACCATTTTCTGTTTTGAAAAACAATTATGTAACCATTTAAACTATGAACCATTTAATATTAAAAATGAATTAACTTATATTTTTTGAATATTAATTTGGAATTTAGAAAAACTTTAAACATAAAAAATGTTTGAATTTGAATAACTAATTCAAAACCATTTTCTATTTTTAAAAAATAATTAATGTAACCATTTAAACTATGAACCATTTAAAATTAAAAATGAATTAACTTATATTTTTTGAATATTAATTTGGAATTTAGAAAAACTTTAAACATAAAAAGTGTTTGAATTTGAATAACTAATTCAAAACCATTTTATGTTTTTAAAAATAATTAATGTAACCATTTAAACTATGAACCATTTAAAATTAAAAATGAATTAACTTATATTTTTTGAATATTAATTTAGAATTTAGAAAAACTTTAAACATAAAAAGTGTTTGTATTTGAATAAATAATTCAAAACCATTTTCTGTTTTTAATTTGGATTTGAATTAACTTATATTTTTTATATATTAATGGGCAGGAAAAAAAGGACAGGAAATAATGGGCGAAAAGAAAAATTTATTAGGATAGAACTGGATTAAAGTACATAACGCAACTAACACAAAGTTACGTAGAACTAAAAATTAAGATACATGGCCAGATTAAGCCACAATCAGCTGAACTTGTTTTGCAATGTTGGAGTGATTCAGTCATGCTCCTACCTACACCTGTAATACTTGCCACTGTAGTCGTCATACTCGCCGCGGCCGTCGTCGCTGTCGTCGTCGGGGTTGCCGTAGTTAAACCTTGAAGGCTGAGTACGAGTGGGCTGAACTTGAGGGTAGCGCAGGCGGGGGCTAGAGTCGGCGGCCGTGTCGTAGGCCATGATGCTCTGGAGAGTCCGACCGCGCCACCACAACCGACGGCCGGCCTCGTTGAAGTTCGGAGGAGGTGGGCCATCCTCCTCGTGCCTGGCGAGCGCCCTCTCACGCCGATCCACGAAGAAGGCTTCCCAAGTGGGGAAATAGTTGTGATGCCATCTGGGATTCCTCCGCTGCACCGGCGTGACCTCGAAGTAGTAGTGGTTCGTGATGGCCATTCGACGCGCCACACCTAGAGGGACAGGAGGAACCGGCACGCCTCCGGCGCTCAGCATCTAGCCGACGGGGACATAGTAGCCCGGCAGTCAGGGGTAGTTCGAGGCGCAAAGCGCCTTCGCCTCCCTAGGAGTTAGTGCTACGGTGGAAGTCATGGGAAAGAGTGATGAGGTTGCAGATATGAGTCTAGAGATGTGCAATGACAATGAAGGCCAACCCTACATATATATATATATATAGTGAGAAATGGCAGGAAGATAACTAGAGGGAAGAACTGGCGGGAGGAACTGGCGGGAAAAACTGGCGGGAAGAAATGGTGGGAGAAATGCCGGGAAACAATGGCGGAAATAAAAATGGCTCATTTAGAACTTGCATTGGATCTCTGAAGAAACCACATATTGCGAGTCTAAAAATGATTTTTTCAAAAAATCACGGGCGATAGATCAGGTACCTGTAGTACAAACCGGACCTACTTCCTACCGATTCGGCAGACATTTATCCTTTTTACCCGGGATGGACAAAAAGGTTTGAGATTTCCCGGTTGGGAGATAGTCCATGTAAGGTGGTATAGTATTTTAGGAAAATGAGACGGTAGCATTCTGAAACAGCATTTTGGTGGTTACTTCACAAAACGACTCGTTTTTTGCGCTCGGAAAATGGAAAAGGGCTTTTCCGTCCGACAAAAAGGAAAACTTTCTCCTGCAACATTGTTCTCCATACCAATGTCCACATGCATGCATAATATGGGCACAAAATCACAAACTATGCTGTGATTCAGCACATAACATCGGTCATTTGGACCGAAAGCCATGAAACCTCGAACATGATAGGTCATTTTGTGAAGGTTTTTTCGACACATGAGCAATATACCAAGTCTGGTATTTTTCCTTTCAATTATGTCACATAATATGACATCACGCAAAGGATTTTCATTGTTCGGATTTGTTTTGAATTTATTATGCCCGTTTTGAATTTTCTGAATTTCTTACTATGGTCGAACCGGCGTGCATGAAGATAGGGGACGAGCATCGTTAGAACTTGCATTGGATCTCTAAAGAAACCACATATTGCGAGTCTAAAAATGATTTTTCAAAAAATCACGGGCGATAGATCATGTACCTATAGTACAAACCGGACCCACTTCCTGCCGATTCGGCAGACATTTGTCCTTTTTACCCGGGATGGACGAAACGGTTTGAGATGTCCTGGTTGGGAGATATTCCATGTAAGATGGTCTAGTATTTTAGGAAAATGGGACGGTAGCATTCTGAAACAGCATTTTGGTGGTTACTTCACAAAACGACCCGTTTTTTGCGCTCGGAAAATGGAAAAGGGCTTTTCCGTGCGACAAAAAGGAAAACTTTCTCCTGCAACATTGTTCTCCATACCAATGTCCACATGAATGCATAATATAGGCACAGCATCACAAACTATGCCGTGATTCAGCATATAACATCGGTCATTTGGACCGAAAGCCATGAAACCTCGAACATGATAGGTCATTTTGTGAAGGTTTTTTCGAGACATGATCAATATACCAAGTATGGTATTTTTCCTTTCAACTATGTCACATAATATGACATCACACGAAGGATTTTCATTATTAGGATTATTTTTGAATTTATTATGCCTGGTTTGAATTTTCTGAATTTCTAACTATGGTCGAACCGGCGTGCATGAAGATAGGGGACGAGCATCGTTAGAACTTGCATTGGATCTCTGAAGAAACCACATATTGCGAGTCTAAAAATGATTTTTTCAAAAAATCACGGGCGATAGATCATGTACCTGTAGTATAAACCGGACCCACTTCCTACCGATTCGGTAGACATTTGTCCTTTTTACCCGGGATGGACGAAAAGGTTTGAGATGTCCCAGTTGGGAGATAGTCCATATAAGGTGGTCTAGTATTTTAGGAAAATGGAACGATAGCATTCTGAAACAGCATTTTGGTGGTTACTTCACAAAATGACCCATTTTTTGCGCTCGGAAAATGGAAAAGGGCTTTTTCGTGCGACAAAAAGGAAAACTTCCTCCTGCAACATTATTATCCATACCAATTTCCACATGCATGTATAATATGGGCACAACATCACAAGCTATGCCGTGATTCAGCACATAACATCGGTCATTTGGACCGAAAGCCATGAAACCTCGAAGATGATAGGTCATTTTGTGAAGGTTTTTTCGAGACATGATCAATATACCAAGTCTGGTATTTTTCCTTTCAACTATGTCACATAATATGACATCACGCGAAGGATTTTCATTGTTCGGATTTTTTTTGAATTTATTTTGCCCGCTTTGAATTTTCTGAATTTCTAACTATGGTCGAACCGGCGTGCATGAAGATAGGGGACGAGCATCGTTAGAACTTGCATTGGATCTCTGAAGAAACCACATATTGCGAGTCTAAAAATGATTTTTTCAAAAAATCACGGGCGATAGATCATGTACCTGTAGTACAAACCGGATCCACTTCCTACCGATTCGGTAGACATTTGTCCTTTTTACCCGGGATGGACAAAAAGGTTTGAGATGTCCCGGTTGGGAGATAGTCCATGTAAGGTGGTCTAGTATTTTAGGAAAATGGGACGGTAGCATTCTGAAACAGCATTTTGGTGGTTACTTCACAAAACGACCCGTTTTTGCGCTCGGAAAATGGAAAAGGGCTTTTCCGTGCGACAAAAAGGAAAACTTCCTCCTGCAACATTGTTCTCCATACCAATGTACACATGCATGCATAATATGGACACAGCATCACAAACTATGCCGTGATTCATCACATAACATCGGTCATTTGGACCGAAAGCCATGAAACCTTGAACATGATAGGTCATTTTGTGAAGGTTTTTTCGAGACATGATCAATATACCAAGTCTGGTTTTTTTCCTTTCAACTATGTCACATAATATGACATCACGTGAAGGATTTTCATTGTTCGGATTTTTTTTGAATTTATTATGCCTGTTTTGAATTTTCTGAATTTCTAACTATGGTCGAACCGGCGTGCATGAAGATAGGGGACGAGCATCGTTAGAACTTGCATTGGATCTCTGAAGAAACCACATATTGCGAGTCTAAAAATGATTTTTTTCAAAAAATCACGGACGATAGATCATGTACCTGTAGTACAAACCGGACCCACTTCCTACCGATTCGGCAGACATTTGTCCTTTTTACCCGGGATGGACGAAAAGGTTTGAGATGTCCCGATTGGGAGATAGTCCATGTAAGGTGGTATAGTATTTTAGGAAAATGGGACGGTAGCATTCTGAAACAGCATTTTGGTGGTTACTTCACAAAACGACCCGTTTTTTGCGCTCGGAAATAATGCCGACACTTACGAAATAATGTCGACACTCACCCCTATTATTAGTGCTGACTCGTGTTAGTGATGACACTTATGAAATAATGTCGACACTCACCCCTATTATTAGTGCTGACTCGTGTTTTGTCCCGGTTGGTGTCCCCAACCGGGACTAAAGATTCATATTTAGTCCCGGTTAGAGGGATTTCGGCATAGTGTTGACACTTACGAAATAATGTCGACACTCACCCCTATTATTAGTGTTGACTCGTGTTTCGTCCCGGTTGGTTTCTCCAACCGGGACTAAAGGTTCATCTTTAGTCCCGGTTGGAGGGATTTCAAGCTGGGCGGCAAAGACTAATGATAGGGGTGAGTGTCGACATTATGTCGTGCGGCGTGTACCTTGTCCCGGATGGTGTCACCAACCGGGACTAAAGATGAACCTTTAGTCCCGGTTGGAGACACCAACCGGGACAAAACACGAGTCAGCACTAATAATAGGGGTGAGTGTCGACATTATTTCGTAAGTGTCGACACTATGCCGAGCTGCTTGTACTATAAATAGGCATCCTTGTGAGTCCATTCCTCCAGACAGATTGAGGCATCTCCAATATTGTTTTCGAGAGTAGGGACACCACTACGAACATTTTCAGGGAGATGCCGCCGGATCCCAATCCTCCGGCATCTCTAAGAAACTGGTCATAGAGGCACTCCCTAATATGTGACCGCGCGCGTTTGGAGATCAGATCTTAATGGTAAGTACGAATCGGGACAGCTTCTTCATAATCCCGGTCCAGCCACAAAACGAGACTAACACTCAAGACATTTATTAATATTAAAAACTGAGACTACAAAACCGGGACTAAAGGCCCCCCTATATATAGTCCCGGTCAAGCCACAAACCGCGAAAGATATCCTTCGGTGAAGCCACAAACCGCGAAAGACATGAACTAGAGTTACATAATATGAGCATGAACTTCTTGGCATATGTCCTTCCTTATGATCGCTTCAGACGTAACCATGGAGCATCTTCTTTACTTAACGGAATGCTTGGATCAGTTTTCACTATGAAGGGCGGAATTTCATCAAACTTATTATAATCTTCTGACATGTCTGTCTTGTCCTCAATTCCCACGATGTTTCTTTTCCTTGAAAGAACTATGTGACACTTTGGCTCATCATATGATGTATTCGTTTGCATATTTTTTCTTTTTTTCGGTCTGGAGGACATGTCCTTCACATAGAAAACCTGAGACACATCATTGGCTAGGACGAATGGTTCATCTCTATAGCCAAGATTGTTGAGATCAATTGTTGTCATTCCGTACAACTGGTCTATCTTTACCCCTTCCCCATTCAGGTTGACCCATTTGCAGCGAAACAAAGGGACCTTAAAAGAGACTCCATAGTCTAGTTCCCATATCTCCTCTACGTAACCATAGTATGTGTCCTTTTGTCCATTCTCGTCTATTGCATCAAAACGGACACCACTATTTTGGTTGGTGCTCTTTTTATCTTGGGTGATCATATAGAATGTATTCCCATTTATTTCGTACCCTTGGAAATTCAATACAGTAGAAGATGGTGACGCGGCCAACAAGTATAGATGATCTCCAACAGTGGTGTCATTCAAGAGATGTGTCCGCATCCAACCACCGAAAGACTTCATGTGTTCATCTGTAATCCATGATTCAGGCTTCCCCGGGTTTTTGGAGCGTACAATATTCTTGTGTTCCTCGATATACGGAGCTGCCAAGGTGGAATTGTGTAGAACTGTGTAGTGTGCTTTAGTGAAAGAATCCCCGTCCCTACATATCATTGCTTTCTTTCCCAGCGTGCCTTTTCCACTTAGTCTTCCCTCATGCCGTGAGTCAGAAACACCAATCGGCTTAAGGTCAGGAATAAAGTCAACACAAAACTAAATGACCTCCTCTGTTCCATATCCCTTGGAGATGCTTCCTTCTGGTCTAGCACGGTTATGAACATATTTCTTTAAGACTCCCATGAACCTCTCAAAGGGGAACATATTGTGCAGAAATACCGGACCGAGAATGGCAATCTCTTCCACTAGGTGAACCAGGAGATGCGTCATAATATTGAAGAAGGATGGTGGGAACACCAACTCAAAACTAACAAGACATTGTACCACATCCTTCTGTAACCTTGGCAGAATATCTGGATTGATTACCTTCTGAGATATTGCATTGAGGAATGTACACGGCTTCACAATGGGTACTCGAACATTTTCCGGTAGAAGCCCCCTCAATACAATCGGAAGCAACTGCGTCATAATCACGTGACAGTCATGAGACTTCAGGTTTTGGAACTTTTTCTCTGCCATATTTATTATCCCCTTTATATTAGATGAGAAGCCAGATGGCACCTTGATACTGTAAAGGACTTCAAAAAATATTTCCTTCTCTGCTTTGGTAAGAGCATAGATGGCACGACTTAAGTGACGCCCTTTATCCGTCTTGTTCTGTGTATGCATGTTCTTTGGGTCTTTCATAATTTGTTGGTCCTCCCGTGCTTCTGGTGTATCTTTTGTCTTCCCATTCACGCCTAGGAATCCTAGCAGGTTCACGCAAAGATTCTTCGTCACGTGCATCACGTCGATTGAAGAGCGGACACGCAGGACTTTCCAATATGGCAGCTCCCAAAATATAGATTTCTTCTTCCACATGGGTGCGTGTCCTGTAGCGACGTCTTTCGGAACTGATTGACCGCCGGGACCCTTTCCAAAGATTACTTCTATGACCTTGACCATACCAAATACATCATCACCAGCAGGGAGTTCAGGCTTCTTCCGGTGATCTGCCTCACCTTTGAAATGCTTGCCTTTCTTTCTTACAGGATGATTGGTCGGAAGAAATCGTCGATTCGCCAGGTACACAACCTTCTTGCATTTATGCAAATATGTACCTTTAGTCTTATCTAAACAGTGTGTGCATGCCTTATATCCCTTGTTTGTCTGTCCTGAAAGGTTACTAAGAGCATGCCAATCATTGATGGTTACGAATAGCAACCCTCGTAGATCAAATGGCTCCTATTTGTTCTCATCCCACACACGTACACCTGGTTTGCCCCACAACTGTAAGAGTTCTTCAACTAATGGCCTAAGGTACACATCAATGTCGTTGCCCGGTTGCTTCGGTCCTTGGATGAGCACTGGCATCATAATGAACTTACGCTTCATGCACAACCAAGGAGGTAGGTTGTAGATACATAGAGTCACGGGCCAGTCTTTGTGGATGCAGCTCTGCTCCCCAAAAGGATTCATGCCATCCGTACTTAGACCAAACCATAAGTTCCTTGCGTCACCTGTAAAGTCTGGGAAGTCTCTCTCGATTTTTCTCCACTGTAACCCATCAGCAGGGTGTCTCAACTTCCCGTCTTTCTTACGGTCTTATTTGTGCCATCGCAACAACCTGGCATGCTCTTTGTTTCTGAACATGCGTTTCAACCTTGGTATTATAGGAGCATACCACATAACCTTAGCATGAACCCTCTTCCGGAGGGGCTCTCCCTCAACATCACCAGGGTCATCTCGTCTGATCTTATACCGCAATGCATTGCATACCGGGCATTTATCTAAATTCTCATACTCCTTACCGCGGTAGAGGATGCAGTCATTAATGCATGCATGTATCTTTTGCACATCTAATCCTAGAGGACAGAGAGTCTTCTTTGCTTCGTCGGTACTCTCGGGAAGTTCGTTATGTTTTGGAAACTTCGCTTCATTATTTTCAGCATCTTTTCAAATGAGGAGTCAGTTAGACCACACTCTGCCTTCCATCGCAACAATTCCAGTGTGGTACCGAGCTTTGTGCTGCCATCTTCACAATTTTGGTACAACAATTTCTTGTGATCTTCTAACATGACCTCTAAGTTCAACTTCTCATTTTACATTTCACGCCTCGCTTTGCATCAGAAATGACCCTACCAAGTTCATCAGCCGGCTCATCTGATGCCCGTTCTTCACCTCCTTCCTCTCCATTGTCTTCTATTGCAGTATCACTGTATTCAGGAAACATATGATGATAGTTGTTATCATCATCTTCTTCTTCACCATCTTCCATCATAACCCCTCTTTCCCCGTGCTTGGTCCAGCAATTATAGTTGGGCATGAAACCTTTCATAATCAGGTGGCTGCGAATGATTTTCGAGGAAGAGTACTCCTTATTATTCCGACATTGAACACATGGACAACGTATAAAACCATTCTCTTTGTTTGCCGTAGCCACATCGATAAATTTATCCACACCTTTCATATACCCGGGTACGCGCCGGTCACCGTACATCCATTCCCGACCGTTCATCTGCATCATATAAGTAAGTTTATCAAAAAACAGGACATCATAAATAGTGAAATGACCAATTCACATCGACACATGCATTGTATCAATGATAGAGAAAAGATAAGATTGCTAACCTTGATCGAGGAAAATAAAGAGGAGAAAGCTCAAGTGCGTCTCGGACACCTTCTATATTTTTGTTCTATGAGAAATTGAACGGGATCATTCACTCAAATATTTCATCAAACACCTTGAATGCATGCATAGGGAAAAAACTAGCACACCCCTCACACCTTCGACCAAGAAAAAACAGAGTGGAGGCAGAGGGCTGGGGCATTGCATTTATAGAGGGCGGGAGCATACGTCCGGGTTTGTAACACAAACCGGGACAAAAGGTGTGTGCCACGCCACGTGGCTGACGCCCAAACTTTAGTCCCGGTTTGTGTTACAAACCGGGACGTATGCCCCCTACCAACCGAGACGCATGGCTCCGGGCCCTGTGCCCGCTCGAACCGGGATGCGTGCCAGCATTAGTCCCGGTTCGTGGCGGAACTGGGACTAATGTTGTTAGGAGGCACGAACGGATAACCTTTTTCTACTAGTGATGATACTAACTAGACGAAGCTATTGTATAATTAGATGAAATTAATAACTATGTTTTCTTTATGAATGCAAAATCTATGCGTGTAATGTGTCTGCTCATTATTCTATAGTGGTATCTATCATATCGGTACGAAAATGAACTTTTTTCAGAGGTCAATAACCGACCAAATTGACTCCATAAAACACAATGTGTTGGTCGAAACGTGCCAGACCTACATGTTGTCGCAGTATGAATACAAGGCCGAAAACATATACAAGCCTGCCACACACCACACAATGCTAAAACGCAATGTAGACGGCGAGGCGAAACATCTAGTACAAGTTATATCGGGACGTGAACCGTGACAAAGACCATATGATAAGCACAAATGACATCTGTTAACTCCCGTGAGTATGGGCACAAGTGTCATAATCTATAAGAAATAAAAAAGGGGAAGGAGGCCCCTTTTGATCTAGTTGGGGCGTGCATGAACTATGCATGACCTTAGGTTACCCCGATGAAGTGGTGATAGCGAGCTACTGATGGTCTTCATTTTCTCCTTTTTGGTAGAGTTAGCATGGCACTAGTCTTGTTAGAGTGGTTTGTACATGTCGGCAGCCAGTGTAAATGTTAAGTTGGCTGGATCAGCATTTGTGTTCGTTCTAGTAAAGGTTAACCTGCTATTACAAAGAATAGATCACTATAGCAGGATTTTTTTTATTTTTGGCTATGTTTATCCGTACCATTAGGACACTGTATTTTTTTAGAGATTGAGTGTAATTGGTTCATGAAGTCTTTTTATTGAAAAATATCTCTAACAATTAGCAAACAATGGTGTAGGACATGGCTATAGTCCAAGACTATAAGCTATGTCCAGTCTGCGAGACGATGACTCTAAATGAGAACTTCATCATTGGATAAATCCAAACATATCTCGGTTACCAAGCTCTGTACATGTCAATTATGAATTTATAGATCAAGGATTGAACGGTTCCCCTGAGTCAAACCCCAGGGAAACTCTAGGGGCGACCCACACACCGCTAGAAGAGATCCCCTGCCAACTCCCCTCGCTGCTGCTGGCGTCGGCTCTCCCCGCGATGGTGGCGGGCCCATCCACCGAAGGTGGTCTGGGTGTGGTGGGCGATGGATATGCCCGCTAGTATGGCGCCAACCAGCGTGTCAATGCGTAGTGATGGCTATACGCGTGGTTGAAGTGGAGCTTGTTGGGAACCCCAAGAGCAAGGTGTGAAGCAATACAACAACAGGTTTTCCCTCAGTAAGAAACCGAGGTTATCGAACCGGTAGGAGGAAGGAAATGTCACACAGGTGTTGTAAGAAACGCGGAGACCTGCACAACACAAACTCAAGACTTTGCCCCAACGAATCAGTGAGGTTGTCAAGCTTACTGGTTTGATGTAACAAAATATTAAACATATGGTGTGGAAGATAATGGTTTGTAGCAAGTAAACAGGTAACAGTGGAAGATGTATCAATGGTAAAGACTGGAACGGGGTCCATAGTTCACTTGAGGTGCTCTCCTTAGATAAACAACATGGCATGAAGGGTAAACAAATTACAGCAGGACAATTAACAGGAACTGAGCAAGGCATAACAATGCAATATCAGACAAAAAGATCCTATGAGATTCGATTGGGCAATACAACAATATACATAGAGTGCCATCCAACTACATCTATGACTAGAAGTCCACCTTTAGGTTATCATCTGAACCCCCTTCAGTATTAAGTTGCAAGCAATAGACAAATGCTTTAAGCAAAGTGTGTAAGATAAACAATCCACTTGTTCCATGAACAAGAGACAGTTATTTTCTCCCTAGTGGCAACATCACATCTACAACCGAAGAGATTTCTGTCACTTCCCTTGGAAACTAGAGGCATGAACCCACTATCGAGCATAAATACCCCCTCTTGGAGTCACTAGCAACTACTTGGCCAAGATAGCTACTAACAACGAAGAGCATGCAAGATCACAAAAAACACAGACATGATAGTATCAAATAGAAAAAACAATTAATCAATCTGACATAGTGTAGGGTTCGCAGCATAGAAAACAAAAATTTTCCTACGATGTGAACTATGTACCAAGATCTATCTATTAGATACAAACAACGGGCGGATGTATATCCGTAGAGAACATACCCTTGAAGACCGACAAAGCTTAACGAGTTCAACTCGTGGTTGATGTAGACGATCTCTTGCCGATCTCAAGATCGAGAGGAAGTCCTAGCGCCGCAAATCAGCAGCGCATCCGTGCTCGCACACACGTTCGAGGTACCGAGCAACCTCCACCTCCTCGCTCCAGCGATGCAGCGGAAGCACAACTCTTTCTTGCCGAATAGCCACCGGGAACATGTATCTCGCTAGTCCGAGACCACGGGGGATAAATTCTAGAGGGGGAGAGAGATCCTTCACGAGGAGGTGCGAGTGAGAAGTGAGGAGAGGGGTGCCTTTTATAGGAGGAGGGGGAACCCCAAGGGGGTGGCCGGCGCATGGGGGCTGCCCCCTTTCCCTCCCCTCTTCATGTGGGTGGACACTCCACTCACAAAATTCCTTTAAATTCCCTCCACTCAAAATCCCACTCAAACATGCCATTAAATTTCCACCAAATTTAATGCAAACTCTCATTAAATAAAACTCTTTTATTTTATTCATAATTTTGTCAATTACTTTAATGACAAACATTCACAAATAACCCCTTGCTAGAATTCTATTTCACATGCATAACCACTTTATGCAATTTCACCCGAAAACCTGTTTCGGTATCTAGTGAAATAAATTCCCGCGCTTGTTCATTCTTTCGGCATGAAACTTTTGCTCCAATTGGATGTCGGTGTCTCTTAAGTGTGTCACCCTACGGTTCGTGAATAATGCGGACATGATCGAGACCCCTCTCGGATCAATAATCAGAAGCGGGATCTGGAGACCCATACTGACTCCCACACATTCAACAATGACTTTCTTGTGATCGTCAGAACCTTTTATGCTAGTATCTTAATCCCTTTGTTTCACGATATATTACATGTCCGAGATTCGATCATCGGTATCTCCATACCTAGTTTGATCTCGTTACTGACATGCACTCTTTTCTCGTTCCCGTGATATAACATTCTAGTGATCAAATCACTTGCTTGCAAGCTAATCAATGTGATATCACCGAGAGGGCCCAGAGTATATCTATCCATCATCGGGATGAACAAATTCCACTCTCGATCCATGATCCTCAACATAACACTTTATTAGTTCTGAATCCATCTTTATAATCACCCTGTTACGGTGTGACGTTTGATGTTATCAAGAAACTCTTCTGGTGTTAGTGATTAACATGATCTCATGGTCTAAAGATTAGGATCACTTCGTAAGTTGTTATAGCAATATAAACTCAATGCCTTTGATCGTAATGTTATACTTCGGATGAATGTTCATCACACCATTACACTAATGTCGTGATCCCGTTATTAACAACATCCAATGTCCATGATTAGGAAACTTTGATCATCTTGTTAATCAACGAGCTAGTTTATGAGAGAGGCATAACTAGGAACTTTCTGTTTGTTTATTAAACACACATGTATCAATGTTTCCGTATTAATACAATTATAGCATGCAAAACAAACATCTATCATATACTTGGAATACACATAATAAACACTTTATTATTGCCTCTCAGGGCATATTCCCTTCAGTCTCCCACTTACACTAGAGACAATAATCTAGTTACATAGTGATAAATCTAACACCCATTGAGTTCTGGTGTTGATCATGTTTTGCTCTAGGGAGAGTTTTGGTCAACGGATCTGCTACATTGAGATCCGTATGTACTTTACAAATCTTTATATCTCCATCCTTAACATGCTCGCGGATGGAGTGAAACCGGCGCTTAATATGCTTGGAATGCTTGTGAGACCTTGGCTCTTTGGCATTGGCAATGGCACCATTGTTGTCACAATATATCACCATTGGGTCCAACACGTTTGCAACAACTCCTAGTTCGGATATGAACTCCTTCATCCAAACTGCTTCCTGAGCCGCTTCTGAAGCAGCAACATATTCGGCCTCTGTTGTTGATCCCGCCACCACAGGTTGTTTGGAACTCCTCCCACTAACCGCTCCGCCATTCATGAGAAATACGTATCCGTATTGAGACTTAGAGTCATCCGGATCGGTGTCAAAGCTAGTGTCAGCATAACACTTAGCGACGAGCTCTTCTTCACCTCCGTATACAAGAAACATATCCTTAGTTCTTCGTAAGTACTTAAGGATATTCTTGACCGCTATCCAGTGTTCCGAACCTGGATCCTATTGGTACCTACTAGTCAAACTAATAGCATGTGCCACATTCGGTCTTGTACATAGCATGGCGTACATTATAGAGCCTATGGCTGAAGCATAGGGGACCTTGTCCATTATCTCTCTTTCTTCCGCTGAAGCCGGAATTTGAGTCTTACTCAATGTCTTGCCTTGCAACATAGGTAAGAACCCTTCTTACTTCCGTCCATTTTAAACTTCTTTAAAATCTTATCAAGGTATGTACTTTGCGATAGCCCTATTAGGCGTCTAGATCTATCTCTATAGATCTTTATGCCTAATATGTATGATGCTTCACCTAGGTCCTTCATTGAAAATTTGCTGTTTAGATAACTTTTAACACTGTTTAAAAGATCTATATCATTTCCGATCAATAATATGTCATCCACATATAATATCAAAAATGCCACATTGCTCCCACTCACTTTCTTGTAAATACAAGCTTCTCCATAAGTTTGGACAAATCCAAACTCTTTGATCACCTCATCAAAGCGGAGATTCCAACTTCGTGATGCTTGCTTCAATCCATAGATGGATCGCTGAAGCTTGCACACCTTGTTAGCATCCTTAGGATCGAAAAAACCCTTTGGTTGTATCATATACAACTCTTCTTCAATATTACCATTGAGAAACGCGGTTTTGACATACATTTGCCATATCTCATAATCAAAATATGCAGCAATTGCTAACATAATCCAAACTGACTTTAGCATCGCTACGGGAGAGAATGTCTCATCGTAGTCAACTCCTTGAATTTGTCGAAACCCCTTTGCGACAAGTCGAGCTTTATAGACGGTCACATTACCATTAACATCAGGTTTTCTTTTGAAAATCCATTTGTTCTCCACGGCCTTTCGGTCGTGAGGTAAGTCCATCAAGTTCCAAACTTGATTTTCATACATGGATTCCATCTCGGATTTCATGGCTTCTAACCATTTGTTGGAATCCGGGCTCATCATCGCTTCTTCATACGTTGCAGGGTCATCATTTTCATCAACCATGAAATTCATGACAGGATTTCCGTACAGCTCGGGAGCTGCACGCGTCCTGCTAGACCTGTGAGGTTTGGTAGTACTCTCTTTCGGAGTTTCATGATCATTATCATTAGTTCCCTCTTCAACAGGTGAAGCCAACTCCGGAACAACTTCCGGCGCTGCACTACTCGCCATACTTTGAAGAGAAGGTTCAATAACCTCTTCGAGTTCTACCTTCCGACTACTCACACCTTTCGCGAGAAACTCTTTCTCTAGAAAGGATCCATTCTTGGCAACAAAAACCTTGCCCTCGGATCTGTGATAGAAGGAATACCCAATAGTTTCCTTAGGGTATCCTATGAAGACGCATTTTTCTGCTTTGGGTTCGAGTTTATCCGGTTGAAGTTTCTTCACATAAACATCGCATCCCCAAACTTTAAGAAATGACAGCTTAGGTTTGTTTCCAAACCACAATTCATACGGTGTATTTTCAACGGATTTAGATGGTGCCCGATTTAAAGTGAATGCAGCAGTTTCTAGTGCATAACCCCAAAATGACAACGGCAAGTCCATCAGAGACATCATAGATCAAACCATATCTAATAAAGTACGATTACGATGTTCCGACACACCATTTCGCTGTGGTGTTCCGGCAGGTGTGAGTTGTGAAACAATTCCACACTCTTTCATGTGAGTGCTAAACTCGTAACTTAGATACTCACCTCCACGGTCGGACCGTAGAAATTTGATCTTTCTATTACGATGATTTTCCACTTCATTCTGAAATTCCTTGAACTTTTCAAAGGTTTCAGACTTGTGTTTCATCAAGTAGATATAACCGTATCTACTCAAATCATCCGTGAAAGTAACAAAATAACGATATCCACCTCGCACCGACACACTCATTGGACCACATATATCAGAATGTATGATTTCCAATAAATCTGTCGCCCGTTCCATTGAACCGGAAAACGGCGTTCTAGTCATCTTGCCCATAAGGCATGGCTCACATGTATCAAATGAATCAAAATCAAGTGATTCCAAAAGTCCATCTGAATGGAGCTTCTTCATGCGTTTAACGCCAATATGACCTAGACGGCAGTGCCACTTATATGCGGATATATCATCATTAAGTTTAATCCTTTTAGCATCAACATTATGAATATGTGTAATATTATCATCGAGATCTAATAGAAATAAACCATTCATCATCGATGCATGACCATAAAAGATTTCATTCATATAAATAGAACAACCATTGTTCTCGGATTTAAATGAATAACCACTTCGCATCAAACACGATCCAGATACAATGTTCATGCTCAGTGCATGCACCAGATAACGATTATTCAAGTTTATAACTAATCCAGACGGCAAATGGAGAGGCAGCGTTCCAACGGCGATCACATCAACGCTTGATCCATTGCCGACACGCATCTTGACCTCACCCCTTGCTAGCGGTCGCTTGTTCCGCAGCCCCTGATTCGAGTTACAGATATTAGCAACTGACCCGGTATCAAATACCCAGGTGCTACTGCGAGCACTAGTCAAGTACACATCAATAACATGTATATCATATATACCTTTGTTTGCCTTGCCGGCCTTCTTGTCTGCCAAATACTTGGGGCAGTTGCGCTTCCAGTGGCCAGTCCCCTTACAATAGTAGCACTCAAGACGACTTAGGTCCAACTCGGGTTTCTTTCCACGCAACGACAACCGCCTTACTTATCTTCCGTTTTCCTTCTTGTCTTTCTTGAAACCAGTGTTCCTATTGATCATCAACACTTGATGTTCCTTTTGATATCCACTTCGCAGTTTTAAGCATTCGATGAGCTCGGAGAGACTTCTTCATGCCTTGCATATTATAGTTCATCACAAAGCTCTTATAGCTAGGTGGCAGAGACTGCAGAACACGATGGATGCCTAAGTCAATGGGAATCATTATTCCCAAGGACACAAGCTTATCGGCGTAACCCGACATCTTGAGTACATGCTCACTAACGGAGCTGTGCTCTTCCATCATGCAGCTAAAGAACTTTTCTGAAGCGTTGTAGCTCTCTACAACAGCATGTGTGTCGAAAATCATTTTCAACTCACCCATTGTATCAAAAGCATTGCCGTTTTCGAAACGCTTTCGAAGTTCCGGCTCTAGCCCATACAATATGCCGCAATGAACTAAGTTGTGGTCCTCCTGACGAGTCTGATAGACATTCTTCTCCTTGTCAGGGGCATCCTCAAAAGGTGGGGGGCCTAGTGGCGCTTCTAGCACGTATTGCTTTTGTGCAGCAGAGAGGAGAATCCTCAAATTCATGGCCCATTCGGTAAAGTTGCTACCGTTCGTTGCAAGTTTCTCTTTCTCCATGAACACATTGAAATTAAAAGCAGGTGGTGCCATCTACAACAGAATTTGTAAAGTTTAGACTAAGTGTATGATAGATTGAGTTCAATTAATCCATATTACGAATGAACTCCCACTCAAAAAGACATCCCTCATGCCTTTTTGGTGATTACATGAAGCAAATCCACTATACCAAGTCCGATCATCACGTGAGTCGGTATAGCTTCAAAGGCGAGCATCAAATGGGCATCATATCTACTATATGACTCATGCTTAACCTTTCGGTCCGTGTTCCGAGGCCATGTCTGTACATGCTAGGCTCGCCAAGTTAGAACCTTAGTATTCGCGTGTGTAACTGTTTTACACCCGAAATATGGTCGTGGATCCAAGAACACCCGATCATCACGTGATGTCTTGGAGCGACGAAAACATAATCGGTGCATACTAAAGGAAGAACACATTCTTATCTTGATATTTAAAAGAGGGATCATCTTATTATGCTAACAAAGCGCTAAACAAGCAATATAAGATGCTATCAAACATCACATGTTTATTAGTGAAATGATATGGTTCCCGCATACCGTGGTATGATCACTATCATACCTATATGTGTAAGTCCAAGGTCTATGGAGATTACACGTTATGTATGTTGTAAGAGTATCATCTCATACTTCTACTTACAACATCACCATATCATAACACTAGCCCATCAACAATCTAAACTAGACGCCTCTAATTTATCCATTGCAAGTTTTACGTGGCTTAGGGCTTTCGAGATAGAACCGTTCTTACCTACGAACATGAACCACAACGAGGATAACCAAATTGTTGACAACTCGTTGCAAAATAGATATTGACTATAGTAGGAGAGACAGACACCCGCTAGCCACTTATGCAAACTAGTTGCATGTCAAGCGTGGAACAGGTCTCATGTGCGAGGACATGTAAAGTTTATCCGGGCCGCTTCATCCCACTATGCCACCCATATCCAAAATTACAACTAAGGAGCAACAACATGATCATCATCGCCCACATACTCATATGTGTACTACCCGTGTAAAGCATCTACGCATAAATCTGGCTCTGATACCAATGTAGGGTTCGCAGCATAGAAAACAAAAAATTTCCTACGATGTGAACTATGTACCAAGATCTAACTATTAGATACAAACAACGGGCGGATGTATATCGGTAGAGAACATACCCTTGAAGACCGACAAAGCTTAACGAGTTCAACTCGTGGTTGATGTAGACGATCTCTTGCCGATCTCAAGATCGAGAGGAAGTCCTAGCGCCAAGAATCAGTGCATCCGTGCTCGCACACACGTTCGAGGCACCGAGCAACCTCCACCTCCTCGCTCCAGCGATGCAGCGGAAGCACAACTCTTTCTTGCCGAATAGCCACCGGGAACATGTATCTCGCTAGTTCGAGACCACGGGGGATAAATTCTAGAGGGGGAGAGAGATCCTTCACGAGGAGGTGCGAGTGAGAAGTGAGGAGAGGGGTGCCTTTTATAGGAGGAGGGGGGGAACCCCAAGGGGGTGGCCGGTGCATGGGGGCTGCCCCTTTCCCTCCCCTCTTCATGTGGGTGGACACTCCACTCACAAAATTCCTTTAAATTCCCTCCACTCAAAATCCCACTCAAACATGCCATTAAATTTCCACCAAATTTAATGCAAACTCTCATTAAATAAAACTCTTTTATTTTATTCATAATTTTGTCAATTACTTTAATGACAAACATTCACAAATAACCCCTTGCTAGAATTATATTTCACATGCATAACCACTTTATGCAATTTCACCCGAAAACCTGTTTCGGTATCTAGTGAAATAAATTCCCGCGCTTGTTCATTCTTTCGGCATGAAACTTTTGCTCCAATTGGATGTCGATGAATAATGCGGACATGATCGAGACCCCTCTCGGATCAATAATCAGAAGCGGGATCTGGAGACCCATACTGACTCCCACACATTCAACGATGACTTTCTTGTGATCGTCGGAACCTTTTACGCTAGTATATTAATCCATTTGTTTCACGATATATTACATGTCCGAGATTCGATCATCGGTATCTCCATACCTAGTTTGATCTCGTTACTGACATGCACTCTTTTCTCGTTCCCGTGATATAACATTCTAGTGATCAAATCACTTGCTTGCAAGCTAATCAATGTGATATCACCGAGAGGGCCCAGAGTATATCTATCCGTCATCGGGATGAACAAATTCCACTCTCGATCCATGAGCCTCAACATAACACTTTATTAGTTCTGAATCCATCTTTATAATCACCCTGTTACGGTGTGACGTTTGATGTTATCAAGAAACTCTTCCAGTGTTAGTGATTAACATGATCTCATGGTCTAAAGATTAGGATCACTTCGTAAGTTGTTATAGCAATATAAACTCAATGACTTTGATTGTAATGCTATACTTCGTATGAATGTTCATCACACCATTACACTAATGTTGTGATCCCGTTATTAACAACATCCAATGTCCATGATCAGGAAACTTTGATCATCTTGTTAATCAACGAGCTAGTTTATGAGAGAGGCATAACTAGGAACTTTCTGTTTGTTTATTAAACACACATGTATTAATGTTTCCGTACTAATACAATTATAGCATGCAAAATAAACATCTATCATATACTTGGAATACACATAATAAACACTTTATTATTGCCTCTCAGGGCATATTCCCTTCACATAGTAATCTCAATATCCATCGGATCCCCGCAAACACAACATGCATGATTACAAATAGATTAGATCTTGATCGTAAACGGAGCTCACAAGATCTATACATGAAAGCACAAGGAGGAGATAGAACCATCTAGCTACTACATGGACCCATAGTTTAAGGTGGAACTACTCACGCATCATACCGAAGAAGAAGGCCTCCGGGATGATCTCCCCTCCGGTAGGGTGTCGAAAAGAACTTCAGACCCCCCAATCTAGGGACGATAGTGGCGCCGGCTACAGAAGGTTTCGTGGAGTTTTGATCGGGTGCCTAGGGTTTCTGCATCGGGGGCTTCTTATAGGCGAAGAGGCGAGGCTGGGAGGCGGCCAGGGGGCCCACACCCTACCCAGCCGTGGGGTGGGCCCACCCGTGCCTAGGGGGTGTCGGACCTAGTTCGCCTCTCCGTCTCCCCTCTGGACTTCGTGTCACCCATGGTAAAATATTGACTTTGACTTTTGTCCCATCCAATTCCGAGAATATTGATTTTCTGCCTTTTTGGAACCAAAAACAGAAGAAAACAGGAAAATGGCACTATGGTAACTTGTTAATAGGTTAGTTCCAGAAATGATATAAAAACACCTCAAAGTGTAGACAAAGCAAAGCAAAGTAGATACTAAACAAGCATGGAGCATCAAAAATTATAGATATGTTTTCGATGTATCAAGCATCCCCAAGCTTAACTCCTGCTCGTCGTCGAGTAGGTAAGTGATAAAAGAATAATTTTTGAGGTGACATGCACCATCAAAACCAAGATCAAACCATATGCAAGCATTGAAAGATGGGATCAAAGAACTCTAAACATGTGCATGAAACATGGAGTTCTAACAATAGGACATAGTACCTATGCATGCAGCTACAAACAAAGATCATGAGTAACATGCATTGAAAAACGTTTTTTGTTTCACATACAGAAAACATGGCATA
Organism: Avena insularis; assembly: GCA_023614405.1. Classification (NCBI taxonomy): domain Eukaryota; kingdom Viridiplantae; phylum Streptophyta; class Magnoliopsida; order Poales; family Poaceae; genus Avena; species Avena insularis. The sequence goes on along the minus strand of CM042685.1, from coordinate 214,139,030 downwards.
GTGGCAATCAACTTGTCCCTCATAGAGTAGCAAATAGATGCATAGGACACATTCAAAGTTCACAAGGGTGACTAGAAACAAGTAGCACAAGAACAAGTAATATCACAATATGCATCAATCAATAAGTTTTGGGACACTGCACACAGAATGACAACTATGCTCTCTTAATGGTGCCTAAAAGTAGAAGGTAGAGACTCAAATAATGGTGGAAGAAAGGCCCTTCTCAAGGGAAGCAGGGATTTCAAGTTTCAAAAAGAGCTTCCAAAACTTATGGTACTTGTTAGCTTTCAGCCCTCATTGCCCCTATCATAAGCATCTTTAAGTAGTTAAGGTTAAAGTGAACAAACTATGGAGTATATGCTTGGCAAAGTATAAGTTGGCAATCTCAAGTCCCTTGAATACGAGGGCCACACCTCATGCTACTCAACTTTAGTCACCTGTAAGTTCTTGTCATTGTAAGTACATGTGTATCATAGAGAACCGCCAACGGGGTACCCCTTGCAAATGGTACATGAGCTATCCCATAACCAAAATGACAAGGAAAGCAGACAATGAGCATCTCAGCGATCTTTTTATTTACTATATGCATAGCTTTTTATTGAGGATGCTTCATAGATAGCTCACTAAAAGTACTGACTTTGAATCGACTAGAGGGGGGGTGAATAGGCGACTACCAATTTTTAATTTGTTTCACACTTTTAGGCTTAGCGAGAAAGAAAGTGATCTAGATGTGCAACTAGTTAAACAACCTATATGCAAGATAACTTACAACAACCACAAGAACGGTAAAGAGCAAGAAGTAAAGGTAGGGAACGGGATAACCGGAGCGGGGACACGGAGATGTAGTTCCCATAGTTCACTCCCAAGGGAGCTACGCCTACGTTGGAGAGGTGTCGGGGCCACACAAGGTCACCCGAGTGCCACAAAGGCCTCACCTTCTTCTCCGGTGAGCTCCCTCACAAAGGAGGCCTCACGATCCACTAACCGGTGACCTTGAAGGCGCCAACCGAAACCTTTACAACAAGGTTGAGGGGGAAGCTCCACAACTAAATTGGAGTCCCTCAACGACACCAAGGAGCCTTACAACACATGCCCTTAGCTCCAAGGATGCCCTACACCGTCTAGGGTTTCAAGAAACCCAAGAGAAACAAGATCCACAAAGGATAGGTGGGGGAAATCAAATCTTCTTTGGTGGAAGTGTAGATCTAGGTCACCTCCCTCACCTCTCAAAATATCGAGTGATTTGAGTGGCTAGGGAGAGAGATCTAGTGAGGTGAAGCTCGAGTATTAATGGAGGAGAGAGAAAATTAAAGAGTTAGGTGGGAGGAAGAAGGAGGGTGCCTTAAATAGGCTCCCTCCACGCTGAACCGTTGGAGCCTCCGCGACCTCACCGGAACTTCCGGTGAGCGGCCGAAAGTTCCGCCCAGCAAATCTTCAACGGTCATCAGCCCGTTGATGCCCGCTCCAAAAGCCTGATGCAAGTTCCGGCCCAAGTTCCGTCAAATAGAACACTTCGAACAGAAGTATACTAATTGTCAGCGGAACTTGGAGCGGAACTAGGGCGGAACATCTGGGTCGCGAAACATGTCTGACTGGAAGTTCCGGCGTCTAGGTGGAAGTTCCGCTCAGGAACTCTCTGGAAAAAGCAACGGAAATTCCTCACGGTAACTTCCGGTGCAACTTCCGGTGGAAGTTCCAGCAAATAGAGCATACCCAAACAGAGAGTACTGGGAGCTGGCCGGAACTTCCAACGGAAGTTGGATCAGAACAAAGTTCCAGATATTCCCACAGAAAAGCCCTGAGCGGAACTTCCTGCCGGAAGTTCCGATCAGACAGAAACAGCTCCAACAGATCAGAACCTCGCTCTCTCGCAGATGAGTAGGATGGTTGTGGATTGTGCATATGGGGTTTGTGCAAGAATAAGTTATTTCCCACAACCTTGCGAGATGGACCCCCTCTTGATAGTACGGCGACCTAAAGCAATAAAAAGAGAGAAACAGAAAAAACTAAAGGCCGCCGTCTTCACGAGATCCCAAAGAGAGCATCCACACACATCATAAAAATCATCAAAAGCATTTTTCCTGAAACTCAAGCACACAGTTATATCACAAGTGGGATTGTCATCATCACCAAAATAGCATGGGAAAATATAGTCCTTTTAATCTCCCCCTTTTTGGTGTTTGATGACAATCCCAAAGATTTGCATAAGATAGACGCAATCTTTGCAATGGATGGAACAAGCTCCCCCTATATGTGTGCAAGGTAGAGAAAATTCTCTAAGGACAGGACTAGCACACATACAAGGAGGCTCCCTCTTTCTATTGCAAATATAGCACAAGTGCAAGGAAAGGATAAGATAGAGATCATACCGTTGCACCAACCAAATGTGGTGGAGACAATAGAAGAAATATCAAGGGATACTAAAAATGCTCCACCACCATATACAAATGCCCATAAGCCAACAACAATAATACCAAGCACTAGGAATAACATACCACATAGTCTCATACAAATAACATAGTCCGCAAGCACAAATAGGTTCACAAGCAGAAAGAAGTCCACAAGCACACAAATAAACTAGAGAGTTCGCGAGCTGGAAGAGATCAAAGACAAGAACGAGCTCACGACTCAGCCCATGCAAATCCCGTGGGCAACCTAATAGACATGTTTCTCCCCCTTTGGCATCGAGACACCAAAAAGGAAGAGAAGATCACTCTAATCACCCCAACCATGAAAGGGAGGAGGAGCGGGCTCAGGGACACAAGAATCCCACACAGGCGACGGACCAGTGACTTCCTCCTTAGACTCATCCTCAAACCAATGGTAGTTGTTGCGAATCCAATCATCCCTGGGAGCAGTGAAAGAGCTAGTGATAGGAGAGCAAGGAACATTGAGATCTGACATGATAGCCTTCTGGCGCCGAACACCGTGTCGCTGATCGACATAAGACTGATACTCGCGATTCTGCAGAAAGCAAAAGGTCTTCTTCACCTTTCCAAGCAGCTTCTTGCCCCAAGATGGCTGCCTCTGAAGAGAAGGACCACCAGCACTAGAGCCACCATGAGCAGAAGAGGGACCACCAGCTTCAGCACGAGCCTGCCTGAGAGCTTCTTCCTTTTCTTCTTGGGACCGAGGCTTGTTGTGTTTGCTCACACACAGCTTCTTATCCTCATGAATGGTGATCGAGTCCTCAGAGAAGCACGTATCAGTCACCTCAAGCCACTTGTGATTGATGAGAGTCTGAATATATGGAGCATAGGGGCAGGAGCGCTTGTCAATGATGGCTTGCCACATCTCGGTGTAGATGAAATGCATGACGTCCATCTTCCTGTCAGAGTCACGGCGAAGGTAAGTCTGATGCATGAGATCAACTTGATAGGCATGAAACTGATCAAAGTTGCCGGACTTGGGAGAGATGGTGTTCAAGTACACCCTGCACATGATGTCATAAACTGGCTGAAGATGATTCACATAACCAACAATGCCCCATCCTTCAATGTAAAGGGGCTCCAAGACTTCGGGATCAGCAGCTTGAGCGAAATGGACACGCCATCCATTTGCCCCTTTGCCAGGAAGAATGGGATAGCCAAGGAGCTCAGCAAACTTGGACCATTGGGCGGTAAGCAACACGCCATTAGTCATCCACTTCATAACACCTTCAGTAGAAGAACTCATATTCAAATGAAGAGTAGTGTAGAACTAAGCAATAGCATTCTCATCGTAGTTCTGACGATGCTCCGTGAGGGGAATCAACCCAAAATTCCTGCAAATGTCAAGAGCCTCGCCAAAGTATGCATGATTTTCTTCCATGTGAGCCACGTTGATGTACTTCCGAGGAGCAACCACAAACTTTGTCTTGGTAGCATAAATTTCAGCAAAGATCTGTTCTTGACGACAGTTGTGGAAGAGAGGATCCAAGCAGTGACGGTCACGAGGAACAAGGTAAGGATCCGCACGCCTGAATTTAGAGTAGGCCTTCTGAGTCCATTTAGAGATCTTGGCCTTGGATTTGTCAGGCCTAGTGGCAGTGGCCTTCTGAGAGGCAAGAGCAAGCCGCTTTCCCTCGGCAGCAGCAACAAACCTCTGACGGTTGGTCTGAGTGGATGGACGCACCACCTCAACATCATATTCATCAATCTCAGGAGGAATATCGGAGGATGGTCGACGGGTGTGCTTGCCTTTGCGGGTACCACCTTGCCCTGAGAAGAAAGCAAAAGAGTAGGGAGGGAAGGTGGGGTAAGTGCACAAGTTCGGAAGAAGATACAAAAGTAGATTGGAAAAATACAGTCTGGGAAAAAATTTACTGGCGCCGGAACTTCCGCTGAAGCGCCAGAACTTCCGGTGAAAATGGTCCACCGGAAGTTCCGATCGTGGCTCACCGGAAGTTCCGGTGAGACCACAAACTGGGCGGTTCAAACAGGAAGATCCATAGATCTAGATCTACAACGCACAAGTACAAATTTCCATGAATGTATTGGACCAGTCTACCCTAGATGGTTTCCCTAGGCCTACCAAGATTTCCCAACATGTTCTAGCCAAAGAACTAGCCTAGACAAGGTGAGCCCTAACTCAAGCAATGGTGAGAGAGCAAGATCTCCATTAATGGAGGGAGTTGAGGGCAAATACCAGAGTCCATGGCGGGAGATCGAGGTGGGGAAGGTTCCCACGGAGAAGATCTGAGGAGGGGTGGCCGGAGATGAAGGGGCCGGAGCACCTTCGCAGAGTCGTCTTCACCGGCGGCTGCTCCAAATAAAAGGTGGGTCTTGGGGAAAAGAGGAAGAAGATCCCGTTTTACCCAGGGCCACTTTATATAGGACAGAGCCTCACCGGAAGTTCCGTTCAACGACCGGAAGTTTCGGTGAACCGGAAGTTCCGGACCAGGCAGAAACTGTCCAGGTCAGCAGGTGGTTCCTAAGAACAACATGCTGACCGGAAGTTCCGGCAGCTGACCGAAAGTTCCGGTGATGCCAGAAAAACTTCTCAGGATAGGAAGATAACAAGGAAGAACTTGTGCAGGGAATAGAGAGGGCTTGAGGAAAGGAAAGGCTTAGGATAGAGAGCTCAAACTATGAAGAACCAAATCCAACAAAAACTAAGAAAACACAAAAACAACCAAGCACAATAAACACAAGGGAAAACCAAAACAAGAGACACAAAAAAAGGGTCGGTGGCCGAGGCCACCTTATATAAGAGTAAATGGCTTGACACCGTGAAGATATATCTTGGGTTCATTACCAACACTCATCATGAAGCTCAAATGGTCTCCTTTAGAGACTATAGAGTATGAAAACTTTAATGTGTGCATAATAGGGATAGTGTTTGTTCATAAGAGGAACTACACTCCCCCTAAATCCATGCCTACATACAAACAAGATACACATTGAGACACAGGTAGGTGTGCAAGATACTCAAGCCACATTGCTAGAATCAATGATATTTAGCTCATGCCTTAACTCTCGGAACGTTTCTTCATCAAGAGGCTTCATGAAAAGATCCGCAAGATTTGCATCGGTGGGAACATACTCCAAAGAAATGTCTCCTCTAGCAACATGGTCCCGAATGAAATGATAACGAATCTCAATGTGCTTAGTCCGGTTGTGTTGCACGGGGTTGTGAGCAATAGAAATGGCACTCTCATTGTCACAAAGAAGGGGCACCTTATCAAAAGATAGTCCAAGATCCTTCAAAGTTTGCTTCATCCATAGCAATTGAGCACAACAACTTGCGGCGGAGATGTACTCAGCTTCGGTAGTGGACATAGACACACAGTTTTGCTTCTTCGAGGACCAACAAACCAATGATATTCCAAGAAACTGACAAGCTCTGGAGGTTTACTTTCTTCCCACTTTGTCACCGGCCAATCCGATTCCGTGTATCCAATAAGGTCAAAGATGGCTCCCTTGGGGTACCATAACCCAAAGTTTGGGGTATGAACCAAATATCGAAAGATTCTCTTGACCGCAACCATGTGGATTTCTTTTGGTGCGGCTTGGAATCTTGCACACATACCCACACTCAAGATAATATGCGGTCAGGATGCACAAAAATAGAGCAAAGAACCAAACATAGAGCGATAGAGTTTTTGATCCACATCCTTACCCTTGGGATCGAGATCAAGATTAACCTTAGTTGGCATGGGAGTCTTGGCACCTTTGACTTGATCAAACTTGAACTTCTTGAGCATGTCTTGGATGTATTTGTCTTGGTTGATGAAAGTCCCTTTCCTCAATTGCTTGACTTCAAACCCAAGGAAAAACTTCAACTCCCCCATCATGGACATATCGAAGCGATCGGTCATGAGCTTGGAAAAATCCTCATTAAAAGGTTTGTTAATAGACCCAAAGATAATATCATCAACATAGAGTTCGCATACGAACAAGTGGCCTCCAACTTTATTAGTAAACAGAGTGGGATCAATGAGGCCCACTTCGAAGCCACGGTCTAACAAGATCTCTCTAAGGCAATCATACCACACACGTGGGGCTTGTTTGAGGCCATAGAGTGCCTTATGAGCTTGTAGACATGGTTCGGGAACAGTGGATCCTCAAAGCTTGGAGGTTGCTTGACGTATACCAAATCTTTCAAATGAACATTAATAAAAGCACTCTTAACATCCATTTGATGCAACTTGAAGTTATGATGAGTAGCAAAAGCAAGAAGCATACGAATGGATTCAAGGCGAGCAACGGGGGCATAAGTCTCACCGTAGTCGATGCCCTCAACTTGTGAGTATCCTTGGGCAACTAACCTTGCCTTGTTGCGCACAACTATTCCATTTGCATCACACTTGTTCTTGAAAACCCATTTGGTACCGATGACGTTTTGACAATCTTTGGGCCGCTCAACCAATGTATTTACATTGTTCCTCTTGAAGTTGTGAAGTTCTTTGTTCATAGCGTCAAGCCAATCATCATCTTCAAAAGCCTCTAAGAATTTCTGTGGTTCCACAAGAGAGATAAAAGCATGATGAGAGCTAAAGGAGGCTAGTTGCCTCCTAGTAGTGGAACCTTTATTGAAATCTCCATAAACATTATCAAGGATATGGCCATCTCGAACGAGCTTGGCGAGACGATAGGCTTGACGGCGGGCTTGTGCTTCAATACAAGATTCTTGAGCAACCACTTGGTCATTGCCACCATTGGAGTTCCCGCCTTGACTATAAGCACGAACACGAGGATCATCTTCATCAATTTCCACTTCGGGAGAGTCATCATTTGGAGTAGAGCCTTGATTATCATTGGCTTGTCCTTGATCTTGACGAGCTTGACCTTGAGGAGAGCCTTGAGGAGGAGGAGGATCCCCATCTTGGGGAGGTTGATGTTGTTGATGAAGATCTTGACCTTGGAAGGTGCCTTGAGGAGGAGCCCCATCTTGGGGAGGTTGATGTTGTTGATGAAGAGCTTGACCTTCGGGTCTTGGAGAGTCATGCGCATGAGAAGCTTCGGAAGATCTTGAGGGAGCTTGTGCCAAAATAGTAGGTCCTTAAGAGGAAAGATGGTTTTGTGAGAGTGAGGGCTCCACTTGAGTAGAGCTTGGTCCTTCTCCTTCGTCCACAAGGGGATACTCAATGGGGAGGTGGAAACCTACACCCATTCTTCTTATGGCCTTAGGAGGAATTTCATCACTTGGATCACAAACACCATCTTGCCTAACAAGGTACTCATGGTTTTCATCAAACTTCACATTGATCGTCTCTTCAACTCTTCCATTGGCTTTGTTGTAGACTCTATAAGCATGGGACTAATTTGGGTAACCAACAAAAATTCCTTCTTGAGCCTTGGATTCAAACTTGGACAAACGAACCCCTTTCTTGAGAATATAGCACTTGCAACCAAACACTCAAAATAGCTAACATTTGGCTTTTTCCCGGTGAGTAGCTCATAGGGGGTCTTGTTCTTTTTCTTCCGAAGGTAGAGCCGGTTGGTTGCATGGCAAGCGGTGGAGATGGACTTGGCCCAAAAGTTGTATGGAGACTTGAATTCAGCTAGCATAGACCGAGACGCATCCATCAAAGTGCGATTCTTCCTTTCGGCAATACCATTTTGTTGAGGGGTATAGGGAGTGGAGTATTGATGCTTGATTCCTTCATCACTAAGAAACTCATCGAAGGTATAGTTCTTGAACTTGGTGCCATTGTCACTTCGAATTGAGAGAATGGTTGCATTGTGTTTCTGTTGAACTTCATTGGCAAAATCAATGATGGTTTGTTGAGTCTCACTCTTGTACTTGAAGAAGAACACCCAAGTGTATCTTGAGAAATCATCCACAATAACCAAACAATACTTCTTGCCTCCAAGACTATCATGAGAAGGAGGACTAAAGAGGTCCATATGCAAGATCTCCAAACATCTCTCCGTGGTGATTTGATTGAGCACTTTGTGAGGAGTTTCATGTATCTTCCCTTCAATACAAGCCCTACACACGATCTTTGGCAAAAGAAACATCATTAAGCCCAAGGATGTGGCCCTCGGAGTGAAGTCTTTGCAAAGTTCTCATGTTAACATGGGCTAGGCGGCGATGCCACAACCAACCCTTGTCAGCTTTAGCATAGAGACATAGAGCATGAGGAGTAGTGGTCCCCGAAAAGTCTACCACATACAAGTCATGCTCTACATACCCTACGAAAGCCACCTTGAGAGACTTGATCCACATGAGGACCACAAAATGCACATGGAAGAAAGAAGAAAGACCCATAAGGGCAAGAGCACGAACTGAAAGTAAATTGTAACCAAGAGTTTTGACAAGCATGATGTCAACCAAGGATATATCCGGGGTTACCACGACTTTGCCAAAACCCATAACCTGAGAACTTGTTTTATCACCATAGGAGACCATCGTGTTGGCAATATTTGGCCTCATCTCCATCATGATAGACTTGCTTCCGGTCATATGACTTGTGGCACCACTATCAAGCACCCATTTTGATCCACCGGAAGCATAGTCCTACAAGAAAATCAAGCTTTGGTTTTAGGTACCCATTTTGCAATGGGTCCCCTTTTGTTAGTAACAAGAGTCTCCGGCACCCAAATGGCCCAATGATACTCATGCGTGTAAGAAGTTCCAACATATCTAGCATATACATGACCATCATAGGACTTGCAAAGAATATAAGAGGGATTGTTCTTTCCGGCAAAGTTTTCACTTTGCAAGATGGTTGGACCATATGAGGGTCCTTGAGCTATGCCCTTGTTCTTTTTCTTCTTCTTATTCTTCTTGTTCTTCTTATTAGTCTTGGCAAGTTGATCCTTCAATGCCTTGTTCTCCTGAATGAGATGCTCATGCTTGCAACAAGGGTTAGGAGTGCTAGACAAGTCTATAATTTGCACAGCGAAAGACTTAGCATGTTCACAAGTTAGTTGAGTTTGAAGTTGTTCATGGGATTCAATAAGACTTGAGAATTTGCTATCCAAGGCTTTGTGTTCCTCTTTGAGTTTCTCATGATCTTCTTGAGTCCTATCATGACCAACTACAAACTCAACTTTTTCTTTCTTAAGCACCTTAACCAAAACAAGAGCATGATCACGTTATTTAATAGAGAGCACATGGTGTTGTTATGGTCATCTACAAGTTTAGACACACTCTCTTCAAGATTAATTCTCATATTTTGTTCATCCTCAAGACTTTGAGTAAGAGAAGCACTTTCATCGGCGGCATCTCTTTCATTTTTACTTAACAAGTCAAGAAGTTCTTCTTTTTCATCTAAAGCATCCCTAGCATTGTCAAGTTGTGCAAGCAAGGAATCAAATCAAGTTTTAGTTTCTCCATCCAAGGTAGCAACAAACTCACACATGTCTATCATCTCTTTCTTTATCTCTAGACCAACAAGATCAAGAGAAGAAGGCTCACTAGAGATGGGTTCAGGAGTGGGTTTAGATGTTACCTCGTTGGCCTTGGCCATGAGACACTTTTGGTTGGAGGAGATGACGTTCTCATTAGGTGAGTCGAAGAGGAACAATCGTGGAGTAGAGGTAGTGGCAATAGCATCAACTCCCACAATCTCTCCACCTTGGACTTCATCATCATCTTCATCCGTGCCCGAAATGTATTCTTCATGGACCACAATAGCTCTTTCCTTGTTGGTGAAATTCTTGACGACGTAGTTCTTGTTCAAAGGATGAGGAGGCCTTGACTTGATCTTGTGAATGAGACGACCACCATTGTCTTCACGGTTCTCAAAGGGACACTGGGCCACAAAGTGACTCTTGTCGTTGCAATTGTAGCATGACCTTGCCTTGGGAGACTTGTTGGGCGAGTTGAATCTTGAGTTGTCTCTTGACCTTGACTTGAGCCCGGACTTGTTCCAAAAGGCCCTTGAAGCGAGATCAAGATGTTCGTTGAAGGCACACTTGAGGTCCTCTTGAGACCACTCACTTGATGTATCATCATCATCAACTTCAATAGCCTTGGACTTCAAAGCAAGATTCACTTTTGTTGATCCAATGGCCCTAGCACGGGCGGACTTTGCATTCTTCTTGGCAATGGTCATGGCAAACACTTCACTCAAGACTTCTTGGGAGGTCATTAGTTGAAAGTTGGTTCTTCCCTTGATGGAGTTGAGCTTTTGTTCTTCAAACGGAAGGAGAGCTTGAATGAACTTCCTCTTCATGAACTTGTCATTAACATAGGTGGCACCAAGATCCCTCATAGTGCAACAAAGGACCTTGAGCCGCCTATACATGTCTTCAGGAGTCTCATCATCTTGCATAGAGAAACCATCGCACTCATTGTTGACTTCATCAAACTTGGAGCTTTGGATGCTTGCATTCCCAACAAATAGCTCGGTGAGTTGATCTCATGCTTCCTTGGCGGTGTTGAATTGGTGAATGCGAGCAAATTCCTTTAGAGTCAAGGCCTTTTGAATCATCCCCAAAGCCGTGGCATTGATTTTCTTGTCCACCACTTCACCTCGTGTCAACTTTTTGGGTCATATGGAGAGAACCCCTCCTCCACAATCCTCATTAAATCAATAGAAGAGCTGGAAATATGTGAGCGCATTAGATATTGCCAATTGGCGAAATTTGAAGTATCTAGCATAGATGGTGCTCCTTGAGGAATGATGTGTGGCATGGGAATGGGTGGATCCGGAGTGTACTTTGGCGGTGGGGGTACCGCCGAGTAGTCCTTTCCTCCATTTTCCTCTTTGGAAGTTGAGTTCTCGGGCTCCTCGGTGTTCTCACTTGGAACCTTGGTAGATGTTTGAGCAACAAAACCAAGTCCCAAGTGAGTGGTGACGGCCGTGGGATTCACCCCGAGGGCAGTCACGGTAACGGTGGGAGGAAGCTCGGTGGTTTGGGGTGTGGCAAGAGCAACCATGGGTTTTGGCTTGAGAGACTGCAAAATAGTCATCATTTCCTCGAACTTGGACATCATGGATGTATCCAATTGCTTGAGGTCATCCATGGTGGCCAAGTTCTTGGGGTTCTCAGTTTCACTACCCCCTTCGTCGGCCATTATCTCTTAGGCATAAAGCCCTGTAACATCCCAACATTAGAGCTTACAAATAAGCTGAACCCAGATGTGTGCATTGCATTCATGCATAGAAAATCCGAATAATTTTCGTGCTTTTGAACAAAACTTGTCAAAGTGATTTAAGCTTCTCTTAACTTGATGGAATTAAAATAGATCATCAAGTTGACTGTGATAAGTTTCAATATGACCTTTGTTAAAACCTTGTTTTGGGTAAATGATATTTGATCTAAGGGTAGATCAAATGTAATGAAAGTTAAACCCTAATACATTATTTAATGATTTATATTTGATCCTTAAGTAGTCATATCCCAGTATTCAATACACAACCCATGAATACCAAGTTCTAAATATAACTTAAGTAATAAGAATATAACAACTAAATCTTGATCTATCTTAATCTTATCTACTTATACCATGAGTATCATGGTAATACCTGACCTAAACCTTTTAGTGAGATTAAGTAGGAAAGAAACCAAGTCAAGATCATTCACCATATATCTTGCTGCCCGTATCAATCATTATCATCTCTATTGGATCTTATCCTAATATCTGTTGTTCATCAATGTTGAGTAATCAACTATTGATTCACCAATTCTTAACCTATCAATTCTTGACCTATCAACTCTTGTCCTTATCATAGCATTCACGTCAGTCCTTAAGATAAAGAAGTAAGAAGAGGTAAGTGGTAATGCTAGTTTTAGATATCATCTATAGGTTGGGAGTGTTGGAAGAGAATAAGATCCATGTGATAATTGATGGAGTTAACTCACTCCTAAAATGATAGAAGAGTTATTTGGAATATATAATTATATGGTGGTAAAGAAGATTACAAGGAAGAATCCTGAATAAAGTTACCAGGAGTAATCCTATTGGATCAAGTAGGTATAGTTAATGAATAATATCTCTTAGTCCAATAGGGATAAACAGAAGATAATTATAATACAACTATAATGTTGTATGGATGAAAGCCTTGATTAGCCAACTGGAAATATAAACCATAAATGATCAAAGGATTAGAATGATAATGCTTTAGTCACCAAGATTGAATGCTTATATCATGTATAAGTGACATTGGTGGATAGAACATGATTGAACCCTAGTATAGATATGTTATTCTAGGTTAGCTATGATAGGTCGCATTAATATAATGTGAGGTTGGAGTATTAGTTAATGGAGTTAAGTAGAGACAAGACAGTATAATTAAGTTGAAGCTAGAGTAGCATGGAGTTATTGAAGTAGTGTTATTCCTCTTACAGGATAGTAAGCTTTTGAGGACAGTAATTTGATATTTACATCCATTGGAGTAATATTAGTGATGGTGATAAAGGAAGTATATGAATGGAGTTAGAAGTAACTACTTAGTGGATTAGAGGTTATCATTACCAGAGTAATTTGATATAACCCAATTATGGATGTGAGCAGATTATGAAAAGCTTTAGTAACAAGATCATTGGATTTATAAATGGATCTAGAAGAATCAAAGGTGGATAAGAATCTTTTTGTGAAGTAAAACTCATTATGTTAACACATGATGATGAATATGAAGGAGTAGTATATCTAGGATAGGAATTCCTTAATTAGAAGTCCAGGATCATGAATTATGGAAGATAGGAATTCTTGGTAAACACTACACCCTAAATCTTTAGCCAAACATAGTGTCCATTTCATCTGATTGATCTATCATCTTATTTACACAAAGCTTTATATGAATATTTTCCTATAGCAAATCACTTAAGCACATCTTTGTCATTTCCAATTATTATAACCATATGTGCTTAGGAGTTATCTTTATCAATTCTTTTCCATAAGACATTCTAGAAAATAACTTTCTATTTTAAAGGGATATATCATTAAAGATTACAAACATAAAGACAATATGTTTAGCCATTAATCTTTATTCACATCAACAAAAGAATATAAGTATATAAGAACCCTAAAACCTAGGGTAAGCATTTACAATTCAGACCCTAACTATTATGCTAGTTATAACAAAATATAAACCTTGGTATTTACTAGATTCATGGGAATGATATTAACCATATTAAATCCTTAGAATATCATGCATCAAATAATAATATAGAATCATTATATATAAAAGTTTTCCTCCAAACTATAAGTTAACTAAAATTAAATTTTATAAAAAAAGTAAGGAAAATATCCTAACATAAATCCATGGTTTATTATGGAAAGAAAATTAATAATAAAGGACCTTAAAAAATATTAAAAAGGATCTATATAAAGAAATATAACATTTATACAGTAAAAATTCACAAAATAATACTAAATACATTTTAGTATTACTGCAATTATCTAGAAAATAAATTCTATAAAGAAATTTCAATCAAATGTGTAATATTCAAACCTAAAAACAAAACAGAAAATAAAAAGGGAAACAAAAATAAAAAAAGGAACCTGGCTCGAGCAGCAGGCCGGCCTAGTGCTTTCCTCTGCCTAACTGCCGCTCAGCGCCACACTCTTCCTCTCTCCGCTCGCTCCACATTGGCCCAGTTCCGGCCCAGGCCCGGATACCGCTTCGTTGTCGTCTTCTTCGACGTCACAAGCAGCTCTCTGGAACGAGCGCCGTCGCCCGATGCTGGTCACCGTCGTCAGCAGAAATTGGACCACTGTGATGCTCGCCGCCGCCCTGGACCTTGTTGATAAGGTCGACCGCGATCTCCTCTATCCATCCATACCAGTCTTATCCTCTCCCTCGCTCTCTCGCACAAACCCCTCTTCCTCACCAAAATGCTAACTCCGGCCATCTCAAATCCCAATTGTTTCCAACCTCCCCGCGCTTAATCATGTGTCTGGAGGCTTCCTCTCATTGTTCAGGATTGTCTGGCAGTAGGAATTGATCCCTCTCGCTCGCTATCGATGTCACCGACCTCATCGGTCTGCCGCTCGCCGTCGACCATGGCGACGCTGTTCGAGCTCACCCCTTCTCACCGTCGCCTCTACTAGCTTCCTGGTGAGCTTCTGCTTCTGGTGGTCCTCTCTGATTTGTTGTCCGCTCGTTGTAGCCGTCTGTCCGCGTGTATACTGACAGCACCACCACCGAAGCTCGTCGCCGACGAGGTTCCGACGATCATTCTTGGTAGCGCCACCACACTAGGGTTCAGCACGTCATGCTTATTCTATCTAGGTTTGTCACGTTTGCTGGGGCGCCGTCGATCGTCACCGGCGACCATCCTCTGGCGGTGGAGGCCATATTGTGGTCATCATGACGACACGCTGGCGTCACCTTGACCAGTTCCATCCGGTTGACTGGTTCACGCTAGCGTGGCACACCAACATGGCCACAGGCCCACCAGTCAGCGACCTAGTGTAGGTTAGGGGTGGGCGTTCGGTCATGACCGAAAATTCGGTCTTTGCATATCGGTCTATTTTGAAATCGGTCTTCAAATAAATAAAGACCGAAATTTACTTGTTATTTTACTAACCGACAAATTCGGTTACCCGATAATTCGGGTTTGGTTTCGGTCATGACCGAATTGTGTAGTAGATATTATCAAATACAAAACTTCGATAATATTTGGTAAACTATTTGGTACTATGTAAGTTGTAATTTGAATATAAAATACACTTCATATAGTCATATTAATTTGTGGAAACTAACATTCAATAATACTAAATTTGGCTTAGTCGAGAAAGATAAATCTATAGTTATGAGCAACTAGGGCTTTAGAACTATGCCACTCTCACCTAAAATTCGGGATTCGATTACATTGATTTACCAAGAACTAATGACCGAATTAACCGAACAAAATTCGGTCTATAAAATTTGCTACCTAATTTTTTTATCGGTCCTTTCGGCCTCGACCTATTCGGTTTCGGTCTCGGTCTTCGGGTTCGGTTTTCGGTTATCGGTTTTTCTGCCCACCCCTAGTGTAGGTTTTAAATAGGTGTAAAATGTATTCCGTGTTTAAAAATTTAAAAGTAATAAAACTTTGATAATCTATAATTTAATATTGATAAATGTTAAAAATATAAATAAAGTACCAAAAATCTTAGAAAAATAAGAACCATAATCTAAAACTATAATCATGCATTATTATTTCACCTAATTGAATAATTATCATTTATTATGTGTTTATAAAGTATTAAATCTTATAAAAATCTTATCTTATTATTTATAAATCACAAAAATAAAAGTAATATACCAAAATGATCACAAAAATAATACCTACATGTTAAAAATATAATATTCCACTTTTGAGTTAAATTAAAATTTAAATATTTTAATAACTTGAATTTAAACCTATTTCCTTAGTTGATAATTCATATAAGGGTAAATAAAATTTGTTAATATTTCTAAAATTGCCAATTTAGGTCTAATAAGTAATACTAGTCTTAAATATTTATAATATAAATTCAAATTGGTCCAACACATTTTAAATACAATTTTATTAAATTATCCTTCAAGCATGTGTGTAGCTTATTTTCTAAAAAGATCTTTAACAATTATAAAATCTTCAATAATAATTTGTAGTGAAATAAAACTTATTCCTTTACTTCAACCACAAGTTTTTCAACATTCCAAAACACTATAATGGATTCATAAGTAGTAGATAATATTGTTTACTTATTCACAAACCATAACCACACCCTTATAAGGAGATAATTCCTATTATACATTTATAATGTTAAGAAACCACTACTCAAACAAAAGTAATGCCATTCTTAAATAACTTTAATGAAACAAAATAAATTGAACAAGATACAAGTATCATAAGTAATACACTTAAGTCCATCTATGTCTTTAAAGTTAACTTTAGTCTACAAGACTTTAAAATATAAGGCTAAAGACTTTGTTATATGTTTTATAGTTAACTTTGGTCTAGTTTAATTAAGACCTAAAGCATCTAAAGTCTAGACTATGTAACATACCATCCTTTTGTGTAATATAAATAAGATATGTTTGAGCATTGCATGCATTCATAACATTTGCACTTTGATTCAACCAACGAAGAACAAACAAAACCCTAAACCCTAATAGCTTTCTCTCTCTTTTTGAATCAATTCAAATGGTTCTAAATTTTGAAAATCCTCAAAACAAATGGAGCCCAAATTGTGTCGAGGGCCCCTTAGTGTTTTAAGTTATATTACAAAAATTTCTGTGATTTGAAATTATTCAAAACAGATTTGAAATTCAAATATAAAAGGAAATTAGAAAATAGAAATAGAAAAACATTTCTGGAAATAAAACAGTTTCTAACCTAACCTGGGCCGAGCCCATCTTTCCTCTCCTCTCTCCCTGCCGCCAGCAGCACCAGCAGCCAGTCCACCCGGGGCCCAAGCCGACCTAGCCAGGCCCGTACCCCTTCGGTCTTCTCCCCTTTCTTATTTTTCCTCGCCAGCAAGCAGCTGCCTGGCAGCACCCTTGCTGTTTATCCTCGCCGCTCTACGATGCGCGCCGCTGCCTGCGAGGATGGGGATAAGAACCGCCGCACTACGCTATCTCTCCCCATACCCATCTCATCACCTCTCGCCCTCTCTGCTGATTTTCCCCAATTCGCCGAAACCCTAGCCGGCCAGTCTCGCTCGCCACCGATGTTCTACGCCGCCCCGAGCTCAGTGGAGTAGCCTAGGAGAAGCGCGGTGTCGCTGTCGTCGTCCTCGTCAAGCCACGCGAGCTGGAAGGCCTCGTGCTCGTCGGAATCGAGTTTTCCCCTCCATCGGTCGTCGCTATTACCTTCGTCGATTCTGGCGTTCCAGACCGCCCCCGGCGTCGCTGTCACCACCATCGTGCTCAGGGTGAGCTACTGGTTCCCGTAGACCCCCTTTGTCCTTCCTCTCGCTCCCTGGCATCCTCTCCACCGTGCACCACCGCTCACCGCCGCAGTTCATCGCTGTTGTCCTCTCTCCGCTGACCAAATAGAGGCGGCGCCACCACAGTTCGACCCGCCGCACTCTCCTCTCTCCAATAATCCCCACATCGCATCCCCATGAGCCCTGGATCGATCGATCCATCAAGGATCTGCAAGGTTGCTCCTGGCTAACGTCAGCATGATGTCATGCCTGTGCAATAATCCTTTCCTTTTTCTTTTATCTAATTCCTGTAAATGTTTTCTGTAATGATTTTATTAAATGGAAAATGTATGACAGGTGGGCCCTGCCTGTCAGGGTTTTAATCATTTCTGTAAATGTTTTCTAAAAATAATAAAAGTCTGACATGTGGGCCCAAGTTGGAAATTATTTTAAATATTCCAAAAATGATTTAAAATGAATTAAAATTTGGGAAATTCATAACTAATTCATTTTAAATCAGAAAAATACAAATAATATACCAAAATGATCAGAAAAATGAAACATATCTAACTAAGCTATAATCATACATTGTTAACCAACTTTGATGGCAAGTTTAATTAGAAGAACTAATTGAACCCCATAGGTGATTCCGATGATTCCCCTGTTTTAGGGTTTGGATCTTCGAAACCCCCTTTAAAGTGACCACACATGTTTTAGGGTTCAATTCAACACTATTTAACTTGTCATATCATCCATATTGTATGAGCATTGCACATGCCATGTGTTGAGTGTTGTTTTCTCTTTTCTGGTGATTGGTTCTCGCGAATAGGAACCGAACCTGAAGCTGAAGTCAACGCCACCGAAGAGCAGTACCAGTACAACAACGGACAAGGAAAGCGAAGCCCCACTCATACATATATGAATCCTATGTTTACAAAGTATTTCATTCTCGTCATATGCATTCGGTTCAATAGTCTTTTATCAGTAGATAGAGTAATCCTATCGGATGCATGTTTTCCTTTGCGAACTAAATACCCGATCCACCGCTCCTAGCATAACTAGGGTTTGGCTTATGAGCGTCGCTAGTGCCACAAGTTCAGTCAAGCTTAGCCATGCTTAGTGTTCTGATGCTTATTGTTCAGGTGATGCACCGGAGATGCGAATGAATCATGTATGGTGGGATGTGGTGATGTGATCAGAAGTGGATGATAAACATGCTAAGGCTTGTATTGGAGGCCACGTGGGTTGTGGTTTTTATAGTCCCATACTTTCCACCCCTAGGACCCGATGTTCTTGCCTCTTGAACCAAGACGAGCGTACAACCACACGGGGGCCTGGAAACCCCCTCGACCAACTAAGTTGCCTAGTAGATTCCATGAGTCACATAGTTTGGGCTTTCCATTTGACATACGCATCTTGGTTGTGCTTGAATGGAGGTGCAGGAGGTGCATTCATAACAGGTAGGTAAGCGTGGTCGGGAACAAGAGATGCCCGGCATCCGTAATCTTGAACCCTGCGCACATCATTAGGGACCGGCTTCAGGACTTGACCCATTATGGCGGCATCTCCCTAGTGCGTGACTCATGGTCTCAGCGAAAGCAAGGTAAAGGTCGTGGTCAACCACTCTCTGTCGGCCTTCCAAGGAAGAGGGCTAATAATTTGGCATTAAGAATCGGTTGGTACGTGTGGGTAAAGTTGTGCACCCCTGCAGGGTTATTAATCTTTTCGAAAAGCCGTTTCCACGCTTATGGACGACTTGGGAACAAACATGAAGATCATAGAGAACTATAACCGAATGCTAAAACTTGTCAACTAAAGTGAGATCCGGAATACTTCCTCAGGGTTGTTGAGGGGGTAGTCCGGGAAGAGAGGCTTAGTTGATGATGATGCTCGGTGGATATCAAAGATGATTTTAAGAGCTAGAGTTGAAGTCTTCTTATCCCCTTTTGAAAATGATCTGACTAGACGAGTTTCTTCTCCCTCTTGTTCTGAAAACAAAAGATGGCTTTATGAAAAATAACTCCACTAGCCATAAGTCTTGCGGAGTACACCCTGTACTCAGCCTTTCTTCAATGATGTTTTCTACAGATGATGCTACACCAACTGAAGGTGGTTTCTATGTCGAAGTCAATGAGTAGTCAGGGTTCCCGGGCAGCAGCCTAGGATCTATGGAAGGTCTCTACTTCTGTTTAAGGCCTCTTAGGCCCTATGCCAAGTTTGCTGTTTAGAACAACTTGTTTGCTTCCGTTGTTTGATGTAATGATGGGTCTGTGACCCCTGGCTTGTATGATTGGTTTGTAACTCTCTTAAGAGTTTACCTTATTAATGTATGGTTTGTATGTTCTGTAATGTTACCAATCTTCCCTGCGTGTTTCGGAGTTTAGGTTAGGCTTATATCAGATGGGGATCTGGTATTTGTCTAGCCATGATACCGGGTCATGACAGATTTTGGTATCAGAGCAGGACTGCCTGTAGGAAACCCTTCTAGCTGGTCGATGTTGAGTCCAGAGTTTGAGAAAACTATTTGAAAGCTAAAATTATTTGCAAAACTCTGAATAGGACTTTTTTTACTCCTTATCCAAGGTTGTTCTATTGATGAGTTATCTCATCTCGTTTGCTTTGCAAAGTTTCCACTTCTCGTCTATCATTTCAAATTTTTAGGATATACGGGTTTGGGTTATTTTCCCTAAGTACTCCATACTTGGTTGCAAGGCTCAGAGTTTCCAAGATATATCTGTGCAACCAAAGCATTGTTTTTCAACTTTTCTAAGGATGCCTCCAATCCTTCTCTCTATTCTTTTGTGACTTGTTGGTATCATATCATGCTTGCATTCCATTGTTATGGTTTGTATCTAAGTTGGTAGTGTATACATTTCGTATGCTTGTTCCACTGCCATACTTACTGCATTGATATAATTTACATCCACATGTTCACCTCTACCATGATCTTTTGATATGGTTTTGCCATCCTTTGTTGTACTCTTTTTGGTGAATCCATTCTCATGGTTTCTGTTTTATCCTCAAGATGCCGTCTGGTACTCGTGGTTCTATTGGCCGTCGAGGAAACAACAATGCTGATCAGGAACTTCCGCCACCTCCCACAATGGCTAAGATTCTCAACAACATTGAGACCAACCTTCTGAGGAATGAACGCCTTCTGGAGCGTGTGGCGCAGAACACTAAACGTCGTCCTAACGACTGTGTCACACTTGGAGATTTCATCCGCTCTTTTCCTCCAATCTTCACCCACTCCAAGGAGCCTCTTGAAGCTGATGATTGGCTCCGCACCATAGGGCGCAAGTTCAGTGCTCTCCGTGTCCGCCCTGCTGATCGTGTTAACTTCGCCACCTATCAACTGGAAGGTGAGGCTGGTGTTTGGTGGGAAGGTTTTCAGAATCTGCAAGCTCAGGGACATGTTGTTACCTGGGAGGAGTTTGTTGCAGCATTTCATGCCTCTTATATCCCTAAGCCCATCATGGATCTCAAAAGGAGGGAGTTTCTGGATCTGACTCAGGGGCGCAAGGATATTGAAACCTATGGGCGTGAGTTTACTCGCCTGGCTCGCTATGCAACCAGGGATGTGACCAATGATGAAGATACGCAAGATTTGTTCTGTAAGGGACTTAACCCTACACTTCACTATGAGTTGCTGCCCTTCAAGTTCCAGTCTTTCCAGGACCTACACAATCAGGCTCTTACTCTGGAGCATGGAAGGAAGGCTATGGAAGTCTCTCATAAGCGTGAAGAAGGAAATTCTCGTGCTTCTTCCTCTGGTAACAAGAAGCGCCGTGTCTTTGTTCCATACAGTGCTGTGCCTCGTGCTCCTTATGCACCCAAGTCTTCTAGCAATAATTCTCGTCAGTCACAGCCAAATACTGGTGGAGCAAATTCTCTTTCTCCTGCTGGTTCTCACACTGGAGTTACTTGTTACACCTGTGGTCAGCCTGGTCACTTCTCAAGGGAGTGTTCCCAAAGGGTTGCCGGACGCAATGATCAGTAGGCAAAGAAGAATGATAAGGCTCAAGGTGCTGGATGTGGTTGTATGACCCATGTCACTGTTGAGGAAGCTCAGGAAGATCCACGCGTCATTCTGGGTATGATCCGTGTCAATTCAATTCTCGCAACAGTTTTGTTTGATTCTGGAGCATCGCATACATTCATATCACAAGACTTTGCACGGGAGCATGGTATAACTTTTGAAGCAATGTCTTCCCCTGTAGAGATTAGTACTCCTGGGTCTCGTTGGTAGACCATCTGGGTTACTCATGGGGTTGAGATAGATATAGCATATCAGAAGTTTCCCACTTCCCTCATTGCACTCAAGTCAATTGACATAGATGTTATTCTGGCCATGGACTGGTTAACCAAGTATCAAGTCGTCATTGACTGTGCACTCAGAACAGTTTCTGTGACCTCTCCTGCTATCATAACCGTCAAGTATTGGACTGATGGTTCAAAGTCTCCGTCAGCAATTCTTAAACCTTTCTCGAAGTTGTATGCCATGGATGTCCTACCCACTCTCGAGGTCCAAGATGTCCATGTAGTCTGTGATTTTGTCACATCCCAAGGTTTCCAAATCTTGTAATGTGAAAAATAAATAAACAAAATAAATAATTGTTGAAATTTAGAATGAAACTTTTGTTTCTAAATGGAAACTTAAAATCCCATCTTGAACAAACTTTGAATAATGTTTGAATCCAACTAAATTAAAATCAAGTGAAATGCATTCTTCATAAATGCATCTGGAAATTTAAACACTTGGAAATTAAACCAAAACCCTAAAAACCCTAATAGAAGAAAACATTGCCAAGTTATCTCCAAGACCATGGATTTGATCCAAATAAAAATTTGTCAACAAACAAATGATCAAGATTGACAAATATAAATATTATAAAACCATAGAAATTGGTTTCACTTAATTTGGAGCCATAGATAAAATCTTATGAATTTAATAAGATCAGGAAATTGAAATTCCAAAGTTAATAAAGCACCCATTTAGAAATCCATACCAAATGGTGAGCAAATAATCCTAAAGATTTTTAAAAGGATAAATAAATATTAAATAAGAATTTACAAATTGGAATCACCAACTTTGGATCTATAAATAAAAAGATATGGATTTTATAAGATAAAGAAAGAAATATTAAATAAGGAATATTTAAAAGACCAAATTAAATCTTGGCCTAGTCCATAAGCAAATGGATTAAATATAATCCAATTCCAAATAAAATAAATGGATAAAGAAAATTTCCAAATAAAATGGCATAAACCAAATTCTATTTGAATAAAGACAAATCTCTAATAAGAATAATTAATTAAATCATGGGAAATTAATATTTGGAATTTACCCAAGTGGAATAAAATGTTATTTAATTAACTTAATTGGGATCAAATAAATCTTCCAAGTAAAGTTTATGGAATTAAAACTTTATTTAATTTCATTGGAATAAATACAAATACCCAATTTTAAATGATAAATAAATCATATTAAAATTGTTCCAAATAAGTCAAGGAGAATTATTTGACACCCTAATTAAATAAATAAACCTACTGAATAGGTTTGGTAAAAATTTGGATTTCGAATAAAGTTTTAAAACACATTAAAACCTATTTGAATTAAACACAAAAGTCTAATTATAAAATAAATAAAAGACCCTAAAAAGAATAAATGAACTATTCTAAATTTGACTCTAAAATGAACTATTAAACAATATTTGAATATACATAAAGTTTGGTTGAAGTTTGAAATCAAATTGTTGTTTGAAAAGTTTAAACAAAATCATAACAGAATAAAAGAATTGGAAAAAGAAAAATAAACAAGAGAAGAAAAAATAAAATAGAGCCAGCCCAGCCCAACAAAGCCCACTGGCCCAGCATCAGCCCACTTCCCCTCTCTCTATGCGCGAACCATTTTCACCGCAGTAGAAACCCGCAACGTCGCTGCCTGTAAGGTTCCCAACCTATAATAAGGTAGAGATCCCTGTGTTTACAATGCTAGTCCCTGGATCAATAGCTAGCATCCATAGTTAAGATGTAATATCAAGAAACAAAGGTCATAATACAACTTTATAACCAGGAATAAAGTAATTTATTAAATCTTACATAGCTCATTTGGCTATCTCATTACAATGCAACATAATATAACAATAGCATGGGGTCCTTCATCTTCAAAGTTCCACAGGCAGACATGTTGGTTGTAGACTTGTAATCCTGATCATTAAACTTCACTAATATCAAACAAACCTGCAACATAACAAGTTACAGCCACAAGGGTCAATACATTTGAATTGTATTGGCAAGTGATACTATGGTAGTATAGTGGAGTCTATCATCTATATGCATTTGGCTAAGTGGATCTTTAGTCTTGCTTTGCTCAAAATAGATTTTCCTTATCATTTGAAAACACTAAGTTCTTGCTTGACAAAATCTTTCCCAAGGCATCTCCCAATAGAAATTGGTGATCCTTCAACCCTTGTTCAACCACAAGTTTTCAACTTAGAAATTGGGATGAGGAGATTCTTGATAGCTTCCATGTCTTGATGCTCAAATTGTCCTTTACCAGGGACATGGCTAAGTACTTAGATTTTACACTCTGCAGAGGTGGTGCACTTTCCCCACAAGACTTGGTTTCTCCAAGACAAGATCTTTCAGAAGCCTT
The DNA here is from genome assembly GCA_023614405.1 of Avena insularis. Taxonomy (NCBI): domain Eukaryota; kingdom Viridiplantae; phylum Streptophyta; class Magnoliopsida; order Poales; family Poaceae; genus Avena; species Avena insularis. Next base: position 214,115,155 of record CM042685.1, on the reverse strand, counting down.
CCCTTAGACCAGAATGGACGCGCTCCAACCTATCAAACCCCTACCACCAACTGTCCATTTGGCTAAGTTATTGCAACCTATATGATCCAGGCAGAGCCCATAATGCCAAGTGGTTGCACTTGAAGCTTCTCAACATTTGACATCTCAAATCTCTTTGTTCCTAGGTGGCCATCCACAAGTGAGATACACAAGGTAAACCATAGAAATGGGCCTTGTGAACCACTCAACACAAACCATTCCTTCCATTCCACCCAGGTGATTCATTCACTTAGTTGTTTTATTAAACAAAACACAAGTCCACAGACTTAGAAATATTTCATAGCATGAATATATATTCCACCCTTGTTTTATACTAGCTAAGATAAGCATGATAGTAGTAGGAATCTTAACTTAGGAAATTTTACTAAGGTTTCATCTACTAGGATTTCCCATGGCATAGTTTATACTTAGCAAAATTCCATGCAAGTCCTACTTAGAAATATCACTAATGCATAGTGAAAATAATGGGACAAAGTATGGAGCATCACTTGCCTTTTTGGTAGAGAGTATAAGTTCACTCCTTGATCTTTGCAATGTTCACACACTTCAAATCACTACAATTCAATCAAGCAAACAATATTTCAATCTACCATTCAAGCAATTCATCACATAAAATCATAGTAACAAAACAATGAATGCAAGCATGCCAAACTTTGTTTTATTTACAAAAGTGGTTTATAATAAGTTATAAACATTATAAAACACTTATAGGTCGTTTTATAAAGTGGCAAATCCATTTGCAAAAGATTCTATCTCTAAACCATTTTTAAACCAAATCATTATTTCATGTGGTTGAAAATGCCTTTATCAAAGTAGCAATATTTATAGGGTTTACCAAATACATTTTTAAGTCATAAAACTTGGTGCTTGGGGTCAGAGAGTTTAAATCAAAACATTTCCCAAAGGTTTTCCTCCAAAAGCATTTTTTAATAAATAAACATTATTTTTATTTGTCTAGAAATGGTTTAAATCAAAGATTTATTATTTTGCTTCACCAAATATATTTTTGAAACCACAAATTGATTTCTATGGTCAGTAAGTTCAAAACAAACCATTTGCCAAAGGTTTTATCCCAAAAATCATTTTAGAACAATTTTTATATTCTAAACATGCATACACAAGTTTTTGCAAAAACAATCAAATTAGCAGAAGCATTTTACTAAACAAAGTGCATGGTCAGAAAGTACTTGTCTTGCTGATTCTATTGATATAAAATTTGCAAAATTTGGACATGTGGTTTGAAAGTTATGAATTTTGCAAGTTTACTAATTCAATAGATCAAATTATGTTTTTAAATCAACACACTGGCCACGCGTCGCGCTGTGATTGGTCGGCACCGCTTCGCTCGGATAGGCAGACGTGAGCCGTTAGATTTAAGTGGGATCGCACGGCTCAGAAGCAAGCGTACCCCTTTGGTTAAAATTCTATCGTAGCCACTGGATCGTAATCGCACGGCGCACAGCGTGCCTGCTAGAGATGGGCGGTGCTGGCGGCGGCCGGTGGCGGCGCTGGCTTTGCCTACGGTGTCGCGGTGGTTATAGGGCAAGGGAGGAAGGGGAAGGGCTCACAGTGATCGCAGGGGTATGGTGAAGCTCAAGGTGGTCTTCGGGTAGCAGGGGGCACACGGGTGTCGTCGGAATTCCTCGCCGGAGATCAAGACGATGTTTGGCGGCTCTGTCTGTTGTCGAGGCGAAGCTAGAGGTCACCCTACGACAAGTGGATGGTATGATTAGACGCGCACGATACCAGGGAACATGTGAGCATCAAAGGTAAACACCGGGGCGGTCTGAGCTTACCAGGAAATGGCAGTGTGGCGGTATCGTCGTCAAGTTGCCGACGCCGCAGAAAGCACGCAGGCGAAAGCCTTCTGGGGAGGTTCGCCAGGAGGTGGGGAGCATGTGAGCATGGTCGAGGAGGCAAGGGGCGGCAGGATTTGGCCGGAATTGTCGCCGGAGCTCGCTGGAGCAGAGGATGGTGCAGGGAAAATTGGGGACAGCCTGGGGGCTCCGGTGGTGTGGCGTTTGGGGGGAAATGGAGAGGGGAGGGAGGCGATTAAGAGGGCAAGGTCGCAGGGCTGTTTACTAGCGTGATTAACGCGAATTAAGCCGAGCTTTAATCGCCTGCAACAGCCGGCGAAGTGAGGGTCGGGGTCAGCGCGCGCGGGTGAAGACGATGCTGACTGGGCTATGGGGTCGCATGGCAGCGAGAGAGAGAAAAAGAAATTGGGGTCCAGCGGTCATACTCTATGCGGGTTTCTTTCGCGGTGAAAAACGGTTAGCTTGGAGTGAGAGGGAGAGGTGGGCTTCTGCTAGGCTTACCGGGCTAGCTGGGCTGGGTCGACCTTTTCATTTTTTTTGTTCTATTTGTTTTTCCCTTTTTCATTTCTATTAATCTGTTTTGGTTTTGTTTAATTAATTCAAACACTCATTTGAATTCAAACCTTTGCCAAATTTTGTGAATAATCAAACACTGTTTATTACCACATTCTGATGTCAAATTTAGAATAAAACTTTTATTCCTTAAGTGCCTTTTTAATTATTTAAAGTAGGTCCTTGTATTAATTCCTTCAAGATTTAACTTTTAATTTCCACTTGAATTCTAAATCCTTCCAAAACCTTTCAGTAAGATTTATTTACTTAATAAGGTGTCAAAATATTCACCTAGAATTAATTGGAGAAATTTTAATATGATTTATTAATCATTTTAAATTGGGTACTTGTTTTTATTCCAATTAAATTAAATATAGTTTTAATTCCATAAATTTTATTTGGAAATTTCTTTGATCTTATTTAAGTAAATTAAACAATTTTTCTTCCACTTGGGTAAATTTCAAATATCATTTTCTCAAGATTTAAATTATCATTCTTAATAGGGATTTTTGTCTTCATCCAAATAGGATGAGAATTTGGTTAATGCCCTTTATTTTATACCTTATCCATTTATTTTATTTGGATTTGGATTATATTCATCCCACTTGTTTATGGATTAGGCCAAGATTTAGTTTGGTCTTTAAATAATCCTTATTTTATATTTCTTTCTTCATCTTATAAAATCCATATCTTTTTATTTATAGATCCAAACTTGGTGATTCCAATTTGTAAAATCTTATTTGATATTTATTTATCCTCTTAAATCCCTTTAGGATTATTTGTTCACCATTTTGTATGGATTTTAGATAAGTGCTTTATTAGTTTTGGAAATTACTTTTCCTTATCTTATTTAAACTCATATGATTTTATCCATGGCTCCAAATTAAGTGAAACCAATTTCTATGGTCTTATAATATTTCTATTTGTCTTTCTTGATCATTTGTAAATGTTTTTTTGACAAATTTTTTATAGGGATCAATTCCATAGGCTTGGAGATAACTTGGAAATGGTTTTTATTCCATTAGGGTTTAGGGTTTGGATTTATTTTCCAAGTGTTTAACTTTCAAGATACATTCATTGAGGAATGCATTACTCTTGATTTGGATTTTGTTGAATTTCAAACTTTAATTAAAGTTTGTTCAAGATGGGATTTTAAGTTTCCATTTAGAAACAAAGGTTTCTTTTCACCCTGATTTTCAACAATAATTTTATTTTGTTTATTTATTTTTCACATTACAAGATTTGGAAAATCTTGGGATGTGACACTGACGAGCAGGCCCCACTCTTCCTCTCTCTCTCTCTTGCTGACGCTAGCCCTACCTACCAGGTTCCTCTTCCTCACCCGCCACAACCTTTTCTCCCCAACCTCATCGCCGTTTCTGCCGAGTGAATGCGCCATTGATTCCACAATAACCACACGCTAATTCAGCCCCGTGACCTCGCGCATTTAAGCATCCCTCTCCCCTCTCTGATCTCCCTCACTCGCCAGACTCTCTTCGCCCCCATGCTGCCATAATTCCGAGCTTGCGCCTCACCGCTCCGACGAGCTCGCCGACAAATTCCGACGAACACGACCAAGCCCACCATCCCTGCTTCACACTATCTTGTTCACCAGAACCTTACGCACCCGCCCGTATAATCTGCTCGGCCGCGCTTGTCCCATATGCTTGTCCACGTCTTTGACCGAGCGCCACCGTCGGCTGCCACTTCTCCGGCGACCCTTTCCCGTAAGTAATGTCCACCCCTTGCCCTCCTTCTGATGCTCACATGTCTACAACACACGTATGAAGCTAACAGCAACCTCCGTTTTCTCTCTCGTGCTCCGTAGTGTCGCCCTCGACAACGACTGACCGCACCCGACGCAGGCACCTCTCCGGCAAGCAATTACGGTCAACCCCAAGCGCCCCCTGATCTCCCACGACCACCTCGAGCTTTAGCACATCGCGGCAAACTCAGTAAGCCTCGCCATCCTCTCCCTCGCTTCCTACATCGCCGGGGACACCACTGACAGACCGTGCACCGCCACTCACCGCCGCCAGCACCGCCACTCGATGGCCAGTGATTATGCGCCGTAGGACTTAGATCCAACGCACGCGATAGAACCTTAGTCAAAGAGGTATCCTGCGATCTGTGCCATGCGATTAAGTTTGATCCTGCGGCCTGTATCTGTGGATCCACGCGAACCGTTTTTGCCCAATAGGAAGCAACCACGTGGCCCAGAGTTTGTTTTAAAAACATGATTTGATCTATTAGATGATCAAATTTGTAAATTGCATAACTTTCAAACCACACGTCCAAATTTACAAATTTTATATCAATGGAATCAGCAAGACAAGTAATTTCCAACCATGCACTTTATTTAGTAAATTGCTTCTGTTAAATTGATTGTTTTTGCAGAAACTTGTGTAGGCATGTTTTGAATATAAAATTCTTTGTAAAATTATTTTTGTGTTAAAATCTTTGGCAAATGGATTGTTTTGAACCTACTGACCATAGAAACCAACTTATAGATTCAAAAACATATTTCGTGAAGCAAGAAAATAAATCCTTGAATTAAAGCATTTCTAGTCAAATAAAAATGTTGTTTAATTGTTAAAAATACTTTTTAGAGAAAAATATTTGGGAAATGATTTGCATTAAACTCTCTGACCCCAAACACCAAGTTTTAGAATTAAAAATGTATTTGGTGAACCCTATAAATATTATTGCTATGCTAAAAGCATTTTCAACCACATAAAATATTGATTTGGTTTAAAAATGGTTTATAAGTAAAAAATCTTTTGCAATTGATTTTGCCACTTATATAAAATGACCAATAGGTGTTTTAGAATGTTTATAACATGTTAGAAACCACTTTTCCAAATAAAACAATCTTTAGCATGCTTGCATGCATTGCTTTGTTTCTATTATTTTATGTGATGAATTGCTTGAATGGTAGATTGAATATTTGCTTGCTTGATTGATTTGTAGTGGAATTTGAAGAGTGTGAATATTGCAAGATCAAGGAGTGAACTTATAATTCTCTACCAAAAAGTCAAGTGATGCTCAATACATTTGTCCCATTATTTTCACTATGCATTAGTGATATTTCTAAAGTAGGGCTTGCATGGATTTTTGCTAAGTGTAAACTATGCCATGGGAAATCCTAGTAGATGAAACCTTAGTAGACATTTCCTAAGTTAAGATTCCTACTTCTATCATGCTTAGCTTAGCTAGTAGAAAACAAGGGTGGAATATATTCATACTATGGAATATTTCTAAGTCAAGGACTTGTGTTTTGTTTAATAAAACAACTAAGTGAATGAATCACCTGGGTGGAATGGAGGGAATGGTTTGTGTTGAGTGGTTACACAAGGCCCATTTCTATGGTTTACCTTGTGTATCTCACTTGTGGATGGCCACCCAGGAACAAAGAGATTTGAGATGTCAAATGTTGAGAAGCTTCAAGTGCAGCCACTTGGCATTATGGGCTCTGCCTGGATCATATATGTTGCAATAACTTAGCCAAATGGACAGTTGGTGGTAGGGGTTTGATAGGTTGGAGTGCGTCCATTCTGGTCCAAGGGAAGGCTTCTGAAAGATCTTGTCTTGGTGAAACCAAGTCTTGTGGGGAAAGTGCACCACCTCTGAAGAGTGTAAAATCTAAGTACTTAGCCATGTCCCTGGTAAAGGACAATTTGAGCATCAAGACATGGAAGCTATCAAGAATCTCCTCATCCCAATTTCTAAGTTAAAATCTTGTGATTGAACAGGGGTTGTAGGATCACCAATTTCTATTGGGAGATGCCTTCGGTGATTTTTGTCAAGCAAAAACTTAGTGTTTTCAAATGATAAGGAAAATATATTTTGAGCAAAGCAAGCCTAAGATCCACTTAGCCAAATGCATATAGATGATAGACTTCACTATACTACCATAGTATCACTTGCGAATACAATTCAAATGTATTGACCCTTGTGGCTATAACTTATTATGTTGTAGGTTGGTTTGATGTTAGTGAAGTTTATTGATTAGGATTACAAGTCTATAACCAACATGACTGCCTGTGGCACTTTGAAGATGAAGGACCCCATGCTATTATTATATTCTGCTGCATTGTAATGAGATAGCCAAATGAGCTATGTAAGATGTAATAAAATTATTTTATTCCTGGTTATAAAGTTGTATTATGACCTTTGTTTCTTGATATTACATCTTAACTGTGGATGCTAGCTATTGATCCAGGGACTAGCATTGTAAACACAGGGATCTCTACCTTATTAAGATTGGGACCTCTACAGATGGTATCAGAGCACTGTGTTGCCTGTAGGATTGTAACCCTAGGATTGGACAAAACCCCTTAAAAAATAGGAGTTGTATTTGTTCCAAAACTTATTTACAAACAATCTTGTAAACTCTTTCCTCAACCATTTTGGTTTTGATTCTACGTCTTGTCTACTTCAACTTGATGGATAAAGCCTCCACCATTAGCAAAGACTTCAACATGAGCAAAGGACTTCACCAACTCAAGTGATTTCAACCTTATTCTCAACAAGGACTTCAACTTGGATATCACTAAGGACTACAAGTGAGACAATAAATGTTACTCAAGAATTGAAGACTAAGGAAACACAACTTAGAAGGAATCATCATCACCTTTGTAGTTTTGTGACCAAGATGCAAGAATTTTCCCAAGGAAACCATGATCTCATTCAAGAAGAATCAACTAAGAAGGATGGAACGATCTCAAGTGAACCATATAGTTGGACCACCATGTTTAGTTTAAATTAAACCCACCAACTTATGTGGTGTAGCAAAAATATTTTGTTGCCTAAAGATGTGCTTGAACTTGTTGTTTGAGTGGAATGTTTGTGATTGCTTGCACATTGCTTGTGTAAATTGTGTTGTGTGTGATTAGAATTATTTCCTTAGAAATCTTTTGCCTATTCTAATCCCAATCCAACCCAAACAGATGACTACTCCAAGAAACTCCAACATCAAGAATGGTGACAACAACAATAACAACCAAGAGATCAACATGAGAGAACTCATAGTAACCCAAACCCAGTTGAACCAAGTGACAACTCAATTTTGGGCCAACAACAATGATTTAGACCCAACCATGCAAAGGTTTTGGAAACCCAAACCCAATTGTTGCATAGGATGACAAGTCAAATGATCAACATGGGAGACAACCCTTCCCAAGGAGTTTATGACAACAAGGATGTCAAGGATGATATTCTAGAAGGAACCCAAGCTTGTAATATTTGTGGAGACAAGGATCACACTTCCAAAGAGCATGAAGATCAATGCCCCAATTGTGAAGAGAAACATCCAACTAATCAATGCCCCACATCTCAAGTTACTTGTTTCCTATGTGAAGGAAATAATCATGTCCCTATCCAATGTCCCATCTATTCCATAGTTCAACAAAGGAAACAAGATGGAGTGCATCAACAGTTTGTAAACCCTCATGAAGGAACAAATTTTGCCAAGAGGGATGAAGGCAAAGTCAAAACCATGCATCATAAGGCCAAACCCAGAGTGACCACAAAGTGTTGCTACTCTTGTGAACAAGAAGGCCATATCTCTAGTAACTGCCCCAAGAAGAGAGAAAGATTTCCCACCTTTGTGGTGAAGTATGAAGAGCATGAACTAAAAGAACTCCTAGCTTTGGAGAGACCCAAAAAGAAGAGGAAGGACATAAGCCAGTTGCAATGTTACATTTGCAAAGAGATGGGACACTATGCTAGTGATTGCCCAGAAAAGAAGAAGAACCAAGGAAACAAACAAGAGGCAATGATACCAAAGGAAAAGAAAGATATTAGCCAAGTGATGTGTTTCAAATGCAAAGAACTAGGCCATTATGCGAACAAGTGCCAAAAGAGGATTCATCAAGACCCCAAGCAAGCCAAGATGTAATCTAGTTGGAATTTTTTTAAGGGTGGTAGTACCCTAGTTGATTTGAGCCAACTTGTAACCCCTATATTTCCCAAATCTCGGGACGAGATTTATTTTATGGGTGGTAGCCTGTCACATCCCAAGATTTCCAAATCTTGTAATGTGAAAAATAAATAAACAAAATAAATAATTGTTGAAATTTAGAATGAAAAGAAACTTTTGTTTCTAAATGGAAACTTAAAATCCCATCTTGAACAAACTTTAAATAATGTTTGAATCCAACTAAATTCAAATCAAGTGAAATGCATTCTTCATAAATGCATCTGGAAATTTAAACACTTGGAAATTAAACCAAAACCCTAAAAACCCTAATAGAAGAAAACATTGCCAAGTTATCTCCAAGACCATGGATTTGATCCAAATAAAAATGTGTCAACAAACAAATGATCAATATTGACAAATATAAATATTATAAAACCATAGAAATTGGTTTCACTTAATTTGGAGCCATAGATAAAATCTTATGAATTTAATAAGATAAGGAAATTGAAATTCCAAAGTTAATAAAGCACCCATTTAGAAATCCATCCCAAATGGTGAGCAAATAATCCTAAAGATATTTAAAAGTATAAATAAATATTAAATAAGAATTTACAAATTGGAATCACCAACTTTGGATCTATAAATAAAAAGATATGGATTTTATAAGATAAAGAAAGAAATATTAAATAAGGAATATTTAAAAGACCAAATTAAATCTTGGCCTAGTCCATAAGAAAATGGATTAAATATAATCCAAATCCAAATAAAATAAATGGATAAAGAAATTTTCCAAATAAAATGGCATAAACCAAATTCTATTTGAATAAAGACAAATCTCTAATAAGAATGATTAATTAAATTATGGGAAATTAATATTTGGAATTTACCCAAGTGGAATAAAAAGTTATTTAATTAACTTAATTGGGATCAAAGAAATCTTCCAAGTAAAGTTTATGGAATTAAAACATTATTTAATTTCATTGGAATAAAGACAAATACCCAATTTTAAATGATAAATAAATCATATTAAAATTGTTCCAAATAAGTCAAGGAGAATTATTTGACAACCTAATTAAATAAATAAACCTACTGAATAGGGTTGGTAAAAATTTGGATTTCCAATAAAGTTTTAAAACACATTAAAACCTATTTGAATTAAAGACAAAAGTCTAATTATAAAATAAATAAAAGACCCTAAAAAGAATAAATGAACTATTCTAAATTTGACTCTAAAATGAACTATTAAACAGTATTTGAATATACATAAAGTTTGGTTGAAGTTTGAAATCAAATTGCTGTTTTAAAAGTTTAAACAAAATCAAAACACAATAAAAGAATTGGAAAAAGAAAAATAAACAAGAGTAGAAAAAAATAAAACAGAGCCAGCCCAGCCCAACAAAGCCCACTGGCCCAGCATCAGCCCACTTCCCCTCTCTCTATGCGCGAACCATTTTCACCACAGTAGAAACCCGCAACATCGCTGACGAGCAGGCCCCACTCTTCCTCTCTCTCTCGCTGACGCTGAGCCCCACCTGCCAGGTTCCTCTTCCTCACCCGCCATGACCTTTTCTCCCCAACCTCGTTGTCGTTTCTGCCGAGTGAATGCGCGATTGATTCCACAATAACCACACGCTAATTCAGCCCCGGGACCTCGCGCATTTAAGATCCCTCTCCCCTCTCTGATCTCCCTCACTCGCCAGAATCTCTTCGCCCCCAGGCAGCCATAATTCCGAGCATGCGCCTCACAGCTCCGGCGAGCTCGCCGACAAATTCCGACGAACACGACCAAGCCCACCATCCCTGCTTCACACTATCTTGTTCACCAGAACCTTACGCACCCGCCCGTATAATTTGCTCGGCCGCGCTTGTCCCAAAAGCTCGTCCACGTCTTCGACCGAGCGCCACCGTCGGCTGCCACTTCTCCGACGACCCTTTCCCGTAAGTAATGTCCACCCCTTGCCCTCCTTCTGATGCTCACATGTCTACAACACACATACGAAGCTAACAGCAACCTCCGTTTGCTCTCTCGTGCTCCGTAGTGTCTCCCTCGACAACGACTGACCGCACCCGACGCAGGCACCTCTCCAGCGAGCAATTACGGTCAACCCCAAGCGCCCCCAGATCTCCCACGACCACCTCGAGCTTCAGCACATCGCGGCAAACTCAGTAAGCCTCGCCATCCTCTCCCTCGCTTCCTACATCGCCGGGGACACCACTGACAGACCGCGCACCGCCACTCGCCGTCACCAGCACCGCCACTCGATGGCCAGTGATTATGCGCCGTAGGACTTAGATCCAACGCACGCGATAGAACCTTAGTCGAAGAGGTATCCTGCAATCTGTGCCATGCGATTAAGTTTGATCCTGCGGCCTGTATCTGTTGATCCACGCGAACCGTTTTTGCCCAATAGGAAGCAGCCACGTGGCCCAGAGTTTGTTTTAAAAACATGATTTGATCTATTAGATGATCAAATTTGTAAATTGCATAACTTTCAAACCACACGTCCAAATTTTACAAATTTTATATCAATGGAATCAGCAATACAAGTACTTTCCAACCATGCACTTTGTTTAGTAAATTGCTTCTGTTAAATTGATTGTTTTTGCAGAAACTTGTGTAGGCATGTTTTGAATATAAAATTCTTTCTAAAATTATTTTTGTGTTAAAATCTTTGGCAAATGGATTGTTTTGAACCTACTGACCATAGAAACCAACTTATAGATTCAAAAACATATTTCGTGAAGCAATGAAAAAAATCCTTGAATTAAAGCATTTCTAGTCAAATAAAAATGTTTGTTTAATTGTTAAAAATACTTTTTAGAGAAAAATCTTTGGGAAATGATTTGCATTAAACTCTCTGACCCCAAACACCAAGTTTTAGAATTAAAAATGTATTTGGTGAACCCTATAAATATTATTGCTTTGCTAAAAGCATTTTCAACCACATAAAATATTGATTTGGTTTAAAAATGGTTTATAAGTAAAAAAATCTTTTGCAATTGATTTTGCCACTTATATAAAATGACCAATAGGTGTTTTAGAATGTTTATAACATGTTAGAAACCACTTTTCCAAATAAAACAATCTTTAGCATGCTTGCATGCATTGCTTTGTTTCTATTATTTTATGTGATGAATTGCTTGAATGGTAGATTGAATATTTGCTTGCTTGATTGATTTGTAGTGGAATTTGAAGAGTGTGAATATTGCAAGATCAAGGAGTGAACTTATAATTCTCTACCAAAAAGTCAAGTGATGCTCAATACATTTGTCCCATTATTTTCACTATGCATTAGTGATATTTCTAAAGTAGGGCTTGCATGGATTTTTGCTAAGTGTAAACTATGCCATGGGAAATCCTAGTAGATGAAACCTTAGTAGACATTTCCTAAGTTAAGATTCCTACTTCTATCATGCTTAGCTTAGCTAGTAGAAAACAAGGGTGGAATATATTCATACTATGGAATATTTCTAAGTCAAGGACTTGTGTTTTGTTTAATAAAACAACTAAGTGAATGAATCACCTGGGTGGAATGGAGGGAATGGTTTGTGTTGAGTGGTTACACAAGGCCCATTTCTATGGTTTACCTTGTGTATCTCACTTGTTGATGGCCACCCAGGAACAAAGAGATTTGAGATGTCAAATGTTGAGAAGCTTCAAGTGCAGCCACTTGGCATTATGGGCTCTGCCTGGATCATATAGGTTGCAATAACTTAGCCAAATGGACAGTTGGTGGTAGGGGTTTGATAGGCTGGAGCGCGTCCATTCTGGTCTAAGGGAAGGCTTCTGAAAGATCTTGTCTTGGTGAAACCAAGTCTTGTGGGGAAAGTGCACCACCTCTGAAGAGTGTAAAATCTAAGTACTTAGCCATGTCCCTGGTAAAGGACAATTTGAGCATCAAGACATGGAAGCTATCAAGAATCTCCTCATCCCAATTTCTAAGTTAAAATATTGTGGTTGAACAAGGGTTGTAGGATCACCAATTTCTATTGGGAGATGCCTTGGGTGATTCTTGTCAAGCAAAAACTTAGTGTTTTCAAATGATAAGGAAAATATATTTTGAGCAAAGCAAGCCTAAGATCCATTTAGCCAAATGCATATATATGATAGACTTCACTATTGAAAGATCCCTCCTTTATAAAGGAAAAGGATCCCTATGATTGCAATGCTAGTCCCTAGATCAATGCTAGCATCCAAAGTTTAAGATGAAGTACACAGATACAAAGGTCATTTATTACAGTCATTCCATAGATAAACATAGTCTTTACAACTCCAAGGCCACAAGCCTAATACAAGAGTTTGAATAAGTAAATAAATAAAAGTCTTCATCTTCATGTGCCACAGGCAAACATGTTGAGTGTAGACTCATGACACCTATCCTCATCAGAGTAACCTGCAACATCATAAGTTACAGCCACCGTGGCTCAATACATTGGAATAGTATTGGCAAGTGATACCTTAGTATAATTTAGGTGGACTAGATACTATATGCAATTTGGCTAAGTGTAGCTTGGCTTGCTTTGCTCAAAATAGGTTTTGCCTATTAGTTTAAATCACTAAGTTTTTCTTTGTCAAAACTTTTCCCAAGGAACCACCAATAGACATTGAGGTCCTTCACCCTTGTTCACCCACAAATTTTACTTAGAAATTTGGATGAGGAGATTCTTGATAGCTTCCATGTCTTGATGCTCAAATTTGTCCATTGCCATGGACTTGGCTAAGTACTTAGATTTTTCCATCTGCAGAGGTTGTGCACTTTCCCCACCAGACTTGGTTTCACCAAGACAGGACCTTTCAGAAGCCTTTCCTTAGACCAAATGGACGCGCTCCAACCTATATGGTCCACCAACTGTCCAAATGGCTAAGTTCTAGCAACCTATATGGTCCAGGCAGAGCCCATATTTCCAAGTGGCTGCACTAGAAGCTTCTTAACACTTGGCCTCTAAAATCTCTTTGTTCCTGGGTGGCTTACCACAAGTGAGATACACAAGGTAAACCATAGAAATGGGCCTTGTGTAACCACTCAACATAAACCAAACCTTCCATTCCACCCAGGTGTTTCATTAACTTAGTTGTTTTATTAGGTAAAATTTAAGTCCAAAGACTTAGAAATATTTTCAACATAGCATGTATATTTCACTAACCCTTGTTTGCTACTAGCTAGGCTAAGCATGGCATAGATAGTAACTTAACTTAGAAATTCCCTAGCAATTCTACAACTACTAGGATTTCCCAACATGGAATATAAGCAAAATAATATCATGCAAGACTTAGCAAAAATATTTCTAATGCTTAGTATAAAACATGGGATAAAAATATTCATGAAGTACCACTTGCCTTGGTAGTTTGGAGAGTAGCACTCCTCACAATCACAATCACTAGCACCAAAATCTACACAAAGATTCATAGCCACAATCAGATACAAAACATATACAATCAAAAATATATGCATGCATGCAAATGATATGTGATGATTTTTAAAACTCAACAAAGCAAGTAGACAGTACTGATTCATAAACAAGTTGAAAACTTGCCAAACCACATTTGTTTAAACCCTAAATCATTTCCTAAACATTTCATATACTCAAATTATCCCTACACAAGTTTCTGCAAATAAAACCTTTTTAACAGAAGCTAAACATTAAACACGTTGCATATTTAGAAATAGCTTGCTCTCCTGATTCCAACGATATAAAATTTGTCAAAATTGGACGTGGGGATCAAAAGTTATGATTTAAACAAGTTTAAACATCTAATTGATCTAATTCAGATTTTTAAAACGAAACTCATGCCACGCGGCGTCTCCTGATTGGACAATACCGCTTCACTCAGGATCACGCTTCCGTGCCGTCGGATCAACTTAGATCCAACACGCCAGATCTAAAGAAAACGGTTCGCTCTAGATCTAATCTAAACCCTACGATACAGATCTAACGGCGGGTGCTGCTCTGACCAAAGAGTGGCGGCGCGAATGGTTGCTGGCGGCGGCGGCGCTTCTGCCGGCGACGCACCGGTGATTCCAGAGGGAGCTAAGGGTCGAGCAGTGGCTTACCAGACTCGCGGGAACACGACGAAGCTCAAGGTGTTGCTGGCGTGGGCGGGGGCGTGCTGCAGAGGCTGCTGGGGCTCGTCGGAGTTGGAGGCAGCGTCGGGTTTGCTCGGACGGCGACGAAGGCGACGTTACTGGCCACCCTAGCACAAACCGAGGGTATCAGCGTGTGCACAACGCTCAGACGAACCTAGAAGGGTCAAGTAGAAGGCGTGGGGCGGTCGGCTTTTACCTCAATCTCTCGCCGGAGTTGGAGACGGCGTCGGATGCTCACGGTGCTCGTCGAAGTCGACGCTCGAGATCACAAGCAGACGGACAAAGGGGATCAGGAGGTGCGCAAGGATCAGAGGATCATTCCAGGGTGAACAAAGAGTAGGCGCGAGCACTAGGCTTACCGGAATACCTCGCCGGAGTTGGTTCTGACTGCGGCGGTGTAATACGAATTAGAGGCAGCCTGGTGGCGAGAAGAGTGTACAGTGTGGGGGAAATGACCGTGGCGGGGTGTGGTTTAAGTAGGCAGGAGCGCGACAGGAAATGCTCGCAGAATCAAGGCTAATTACGTCGTGCCATTATCGGCATCAACGGCAGCGACGACGTGGTCTGCGGGCGAGATTTGGGGACGACGGAGTGACGTGGAGGTGGGTTCGGGGCGTCAGCGAGAGGGGGGTAGGTTTCTGAGTGCGAATCATTTTCTTCACGGGAGAGAGTTGCTGGGCTAGATGGGCTGGGTGGTTGGGTTGGGCCGAAAGGCTGGCGCCGGTTTTATTTTTTTCTTTTTGCTTTTCTTTTTCTATTTGATTTTTAGAAATGATTTTCAAACCCTAATTCAAACAAGTTGGATTTCAAATCTTCTCTAGATTTTTATACAGTGAACTTTGTACTCAAGTGTGTGTCAAACACTTCTGTTTACCCAAACACACTTTGATCATTTGTAAAATAAAATAAAACCAAGCCTTAATGAGATATAAATAATAGGAATAAAATTGGTTTTATATTCATACTTTGTTTTGAAAACTCTGCCCAAGCTTTGGAAATCACTTAAGTTTGAACTCAAAACATTACTGAATACAATAAGTACCTTTCTCAAAGGAAGGTAGCACTAAGGCTAGAGTATACTCACATAAAAAAATGAGCAACAAATGCTCCTGTTTTTGAAATGGTTTTGAAATGGAACCTTAAATGATCATGGATGCATGGATGATATGCATGAGTTTTGAAACATGATTTTAGGGATGTTACAAATCTAACCCCCTTAAGGTGAATCTCGCCCTCGAGATTCGGGTTGGCTAGCAAATAGGTGAGGGTGGTCTTTCCGAAGATCATCTTCTCTTTCCCAAGTTGCTTCCTCTTCGGTATGATGATTCCACTGCACTTTGCAGAACTTGATAGTCTTAGTCCGTGTGACTCTTTCTGCAGTCTCAAGAATCTTGATAGGCTTCTCCTCATAAGTGAGATCACTTTCTAACTGAACCTATTCCAAGGGTATAGTATCTTTCAAAGAAGTTTCTTCCATTTCTGGGTGACATTTCTTAAGTTGGCTCACATGAAACACATTATGGACGGCTGACAAAGATTCTGGGAGTTCAATTTCATAGGCAACTTCTCCTTTACGACTCAGAATCCTGAATGGCCCAACATATCTTGGTGCCAATTTTCCTTTGACTCCGAACCTCTTCACTCCGCGAAGTGGTGACACTCTAAGATAAGCTCTATCACCGACTTCGTAGGTGACTTATCTACGCTTAGGATCTGCGTAGCTTTTCTGTCGGGACTGTGCTATCTTCAATCTGTCCTTAACCATCTTAACCTTCTCTTCGGCTTCTTTGATAAGATCTGGTCCAAATAAACTTCTTTCTCCCACACCATTCCATAACAATGGGGTGGTACACTTTCTTCCGTAGAGAAATTCAAATGGTGCCATCTCAATGCTGGCTTGATAGCTGTTGTTATAAGAAAATTCTGCGTAAGGCAGACTTTCATCCCAACTGGCTCCATAGTCTAAGGCACATGCTCTCAACATGTCTTCAAGAATCTGATTGGTCCTTTCGGTCTATCCATCAGTTTGAGGATGAAAAGCAATACTGAATTCCAACCTCGTTCCCAATGACTCATGTAGCTGTCTCCAAAAATGGGAAGTGAATTGAGTTCCCCTATCAGACACAATACTCTTGGGCACTCCATGTAGACATACAATTCTACTCATATAGATTTTGGCCAACTTAGCACTTGTATAGGTCGTCTTCACGGGTATGAAATGAGCCACTTTAGTTAGGCGATCCACTACTACCCAAATAGAATCGTATCCTGACCGGGTCCTTGGTAATCCGGTAATGAAATCCATACCAATCTTGTCCCACTTCCAATCAGGAATAGGTAGTGGTTGAAGCAAACCTGCTGGTTTCTGATGTTCCGCTTTCACTCTACTACACACATCACACAAAGCAATATGTTCGGCGATGTCCTTCTTGAGGTTATTCCACCAAAATCTTTCCTTCATGTCCATGTACATTTTGGTGTTACCCGGATGAATGGAATACGGAGAGTTGTGTGCTTCTTGCAAAATCAGTTTCCGAAGCTCCGGATCTTGTGGGACACAGATACGTTTCCCATGCCATAAAGTTCCCTGTTCGTCTTCATGGAATCCTTTGGCTTTTCCCTTGCCAATTTTCTCTTTAATTTCTTCAATTTCCTTATCAGTCTTCTGGGCTTCTTTGATCTTGTCCAACAAAGTGGGTTGAACATCCAAAGACATGAGATGTCCTTCAGGCACAATCTCCAATCTGAGTTCTCTAAATTGGGCACACAAGTCATCTGGCAATTCTCCTTTGGTAAGGCCATTCACAAAAACTTTACGACTTAAAGCATCTGCTACAACATTTGCTTTACCGGGATGGTAATGCAAACTTAAGTCATAGTCCTTGATAAGTTCTAGCCATCTTCTTTGTCTCATATTAATTTCCTTCTGGGTGAAGATATACTTCAAACTCTTGTGATCTGTGAACACTTCACAATGCTTTCCCAAAAGATAGTGTCTCCATGTTTTGAGCGCATGGACAACAGAGGCTAACTCTAAATCATGAGTAGGATAGTTCACTTCATGAGTTTTGAGTTGTCTCGAGGCATAAGCCACAACTTTACCGTCTTGCATAAGTACTGCACCCAAACCCTGATGAGATGCATCACAATATACTTGGAAATCTTTCTCCAAATCAAGACTGGTGCTGTCACAAGTCTCTTCTTCAATTCCTGAAAGCTGAGTTCACAACCTTCAGACCAAGCAAACTTCTTGTCTTTCTTTAGCAATTCCGTCATGGGCTTAGCTACCTTTGAGAAATTTTCAATGAACCTTCTGTAGTATCCTGCTAAGCCAAGGAAACTACGAACTTCTTTCACTGATTTGGGATATTCCCATTCAGTTACAGCTGAAACTTTAGCAGGATCAACTGCTACACCATCCTTTGTCATAACATGTCCAAGAAATCCAACTTCATTCAACCAGAATTCACACTTGCTGAATTTGGCATAAAGTTTATGCTCTCTTAAATTCTCAAGTATCAAACGCAAATGTCCTTCATGCTCTTGTTTGCTCTTGGAGTAGACTAAAATGTCATCGATGAAAACGACAACAAACTTGTCAAGGAATTCCATGAACACCTTGTTCATCATATTCATCAAGTATGCTGGAGCATTGGTCAAACCAAAAGGCATTACGGTATACTCATACAATCCATACCTTGTAGTGAAAGTTGTTTTAGGTATGTCTTGTTCCCTTATCTTGAGTTGAAAATAACCTGACCGGAGATCTATCTTTGAGAACACACATGCTCCTTCTAGCTGATCAAACAGGTCATTGATTCTAGGCAAAGGGTATTTGTTCTTGATAGTCACCTCGTTGAGTGAACGGTAATCTATGCATAACCTCTGACTTCTATCTTTCTTCTCCACGAACAAAACTAGGGCTCCCCAAGATGAAGAACTTGGTTGAATAAATCCTTTCTACAACTGTTCTCCAAGTTGTTTCTTGAGTTCTTTCAGTTCATCAACTGACATTTTATAAGGTCTCTTTGCTATTGGTCCAGATCCTGGTACCAAATCTATAAGAAACTCCACATCTCTATCTGGTGGCATTCCTGGCAATTGTTCTAGAAACACATCCGGATATTCACTCACAATTGGTACACTGTCTATGCTAACCCCCTTAAGAGAATTTAGCTTACTCCCTTTTGATTCAAAGTTGGACTTGAATTTAATCCGTTTTCTTTCCGGGGTTGTGAGTGCAGCGATGGATTAGCACAATCTAGTACTCCTTCATACTTAGCCATCCAATCCATTCCCAATATTACGTCCAGTCCTTGGGAATCTAGGATTATCAAACTCACTGGAAATTTATGCTTTCCAAACTCTATTACTAGATCCCGGCATCCAAGACTTACTATCATATCTCCACCCGGAGAACTAACTTTTATTGGACACCCAATGTTTTCAGTTGGAAACCCATTTCTATCAACAAATTCTTTTGATATGAATGAATGCGATGCTCCAGTATCAAAAAGAACAAATGCTGGAATAGAATTGAGTCTGAACTTACCAGCAACAACATCAGGCTCCTCATAGACTTCCTCCACATTGATGTGGTTAACATGTCCCTTCTGAAAAGGGTTGGGCTTGTTGGGTCCTTCAACTTTCTTTTCTAGGCATTCATTTGCATAATGCCCCATCTTCTTGAACTTGAAGCATTCAACCTGACTAATGTCTTTCTTGACAGGCTGACTCCCACTTCCACTTCCATTACCACTGTGGTGGCTCTTGTATCCACCCTTGTGGTTCTTGTACCTGTCATTGTCATGACTACGGTGATGC
Organism: Avena insularis; assembly: GCA_023614405.1. Lineage (NCBI taxonomy): Eukaryota > Viridiplantae > Streptophyta > Magnoliopsida > Poales > Poaceae > Avena > Avena insularis. The sequence goes on along the minus strand of CM042685.1, from coordinate 214,095,917 downwards.
TTGTTGTCATGACGGTTGTGGTTGTGGTGCTTATTGAATTTCCCATGCTTGTGGGATTCTGAGCTTCCACTGTCATCATAATGGGAACGTTTGTGTGACGATCCCGAGCTGTGCTTGTCTGAGTGCTTCCTCTTCCTGCTTTCAACTTGCTTTATTTTGTTCTCCAAAATAGCAGCCTTATCCTGAAGAGGCGATAAGTGGGAACATAGGCCACAGCCAACTGCAGATTCAGTTCATCATTTAACCCTTCGAGGAACTTTTATTTCCTCTTAGCATCAGTGTTAACTTCATCCGGTGCATATCGCGCCAGATTGTTGAACTCCTCAATATATTCAGCCACTGGCGTTGCTTGAGTTATGGAATTCCTTCTTTTCAGACTCATCACTCCGGATGAGATATGAGCGTCTGAAAGCCATCCTCAAAGATAGCCCATGTCACATCTTCTATGGCGTGGTGATCTGAAGTTATCCCACCAAGTGGCGGCTGGTCCCTCCAGCAAATGTCTTTGCAAATCTGACTTTTCAGCATCAAGACACATTACGATTACCAAGTCCTTGTTCACGGAGCGTAGCCAATCATTAGCCACCATGGGATCAGTTGTTCCTGAGAACTTTGCTGGCCTCAATCTCAAGAACCTGGTAAGCATGTCAAAACCCGATGGGTTGTTATTGTTGTTGTTGTTATTGTTGTTGTTTTGGTTATGGATGAACGTCGTCATCATCTGCATCAGCTGAGTTTGAGCGGTCATCATTTGCTGCATTTCTGGAGTGATGTTGTTGTTGTTGTTGGGTTTGGGGTTTGCACGACGGGGAGGCATCTGTGGTTTGTTCAATAGAGATAAGAATGAGATACCCATAGATGTTTTCATGCACATTACATCACATAACAACACAAAGCATGCAACAATAAGGATAAAGATTCAACAACAAGATAACAAGTTCGCAAAGTAAAACACACAAGTAGCAAGCCATCCACATGTCGGATTGTCAAATAACAAGTTCTCAAGCAACAAGTACGGTAATAAATGATAAATGAGTAGTCAAATCTACTCCTCGGCATCAACCTCCTCCTGGACAAAGGTAAGACCTGCATTCTCCATCGCGATCTTGTATTCCTCAACACTAGTGGTCAAGGTCTCTATCTTGGCTTTGAGAGCCCTCTTTTGGGAACGAAGCCTCTCAATCACCGTCTGCTGATTCTCGAGCTCGAAGTCATTGGCTTGCAGTTCTTCAGTCATGTCCTGGATCTTCTTGTTCCTATCCTGGACTCGCTTCTCCTGACTCTTGAACTTCCTGTCCTGGCTCTCGAACTTCGCCTCCATCTCCTTGACTATCTCATCTTGCTCCGCGAAGAGCTTGTCCTTCTCGCGAAGCTGCACCTGGAGTTCGTCATTGTTGAGCATGACATTGGTCCTATCAGTGTCCACGTGCCTAATGAGAGACTCTAAGTCCTGGAGGTATAGACGAATCGGCTCTGCTGTGTCCCTCGAATCGTCCTCGAAGTCAATGGACTCTCCATCCTCATCACGTCTACCGAAGACGTGGATGTGAGTACCTCTAACCCGTCGGGAGTGTCTCCCTAGCAGACGTCCTATCAGATCCTGCATAACTACCTCAAGGCCTCTCTCCTTGTCATCATGCATGAGCTTGAAGACGATGGCCTCTGTGGTAGGCTCTGACTGGCGTCTGGGCTGGTTGACCTTGAAGCCCCAAAGGTCTTTCCTCTCAAACTTGGTGAGGGGAAGCACCATGATGGTAGGAAGAGGGAGATTGAGCAAAGTGGTAAGCTCAACAATACGAGGACCAAAGCAAGTTCCCTGGAACTCCTCAACAGTGCTGAAGGTAACAGTAGGCATCTATTTATAAGATAGAAAAAGTTAGAACAACACAATTCAAGCACAAGGTAAAACATCACATACAAATCCTTGGAAATCAAAACACACAAGTCATAGCATACATGGATCCATTACAACAACCAAGGTTCAACTTATTTTTAAGCAACATTTGGAAAAATAAGGTGATAAGTGGTGGTCCAACTAACGAAATACGTTTACAATCCTATCTCACTGGATCTGTTGGCTAACACAATGTTTCTAGAAGCAATCAATCTATCTTGCTCACATGACTCCATCACTAAGTCTATAATGTCTCCTCTTAAGGTTTGGTTGGTAGCTTCCAACTCTTTGTTATGTTTCTTCTCTTCCTTTAGATCATTTTGGAGGTTGAGCATTCTGCACTTGACTCGCACCAAGTTCTTTGATGGTCTTCCAAGCTGCATCCCTTGCTGATTAAAAGAATGTAGTGTGCACCACTGAATTGGTGAACATGCAGAATCCTTTTTCCTGGTGGTTGTCTTCCTTGTTTTTATACAAGTGAAGTTGCACCCACCAGTATTCCACTCCTTCATCCATCACAGGAAAACCCTTGTACACAGCTGCACCTTGTATCTCTAATGCAACCATGAGGTCCTTCAGAGCCTTGGGGAATTCTGTCTCACACTCCAAAATCATTGTCATGAGTGGTCCTTTCCTTACGGCTTCGTTGATGGAGTTCATCTACAAATAGAGATGAGAAAGAAGATTAGAAAAGTTTACTAGAAGAATAGACAAGTGTAGAAGTTGAAAAGTTTTTCCCTTAGTGGTTTCCAATCCTAGGGTCATAATACTACAGGCAACACAGTGCTCTGATACCATCTGAAAGATCCCTCCTTTATAAAGGAAAAGGAGCACTGTGATTGCAATGCTAGTCCCTGGATCAATGCTAGCATCCACAGTTTAAGATGAAGTACACAGATACAAAGGTCATTTATTACAGTCATTCCAGAGATAAACATAGTCTTTACAACTCCAAGGCCACAAGCCTAATACAAGAGTTTGAATAAGTAAATAAATAAAAGTCTTCATCTTCATGTGCCACAGGCAAACATGTTGAGTGTAGACTCATGACACCTAATCCTCATCAGAGTAACCTGCAACATCATAAGTTACAGCCACAGTGGGTCAATACATTGGAATAGTATTGGCAAGTGATACCTTAGTATAATTTAGGTGGACTAGATACTATATGCAATTTGGCTAAGTGTAGCTTGGCTTGCTTTGCTCAAAATAGGTTTTGCCTATTAGTTGAAATCACTAAGTTTTTCTTTGTCAAAACTTTTCCCAAGGAACCACCAATAGACATTGAGGTCCTTCACCCTTGTTCACCCACAAATTTTACTTAGAAATTTGGATGAGGAGATTCTTGATAGCTTCCATGTCTTGATGCTCAAATTTGTCCATTGCCATGGACTTGGCTAAGTACTTAGATTTTTCCATCTGCAGAGGTTGTGCACTTTCCCCACCAGACTTGGTTTCACCAAGACAGGACCTTTCAGAAGCCTTTCCTTAGACCAAATGGACGCGCTCCAACCTATCATTCCCACCACCACCAACTATCCAAATGGCTACGTTCTAGCAACCTATATGGTCCAGGCAGAGCCCATATTGCCAAGTGGCTGCACTAGAAGCTTCTTAACACTTGGCCTCTAAAATCTCTTTGTTCCTGGGTGGCTTACCACAAGTGAGATACACAAGGTAACCCATAGAAATGGGCCTTGTGTAACCACTCAACATAAACCAAACCTTCCATTCCACCCAGGTGTTTCATTAACTTAGTTGTTTTATTAGGTAAAACTTAAGTCCAAAGACTTAGAAATATTTTCAACATAGCATGTATATTTCACCAACCCTTGTTTGCTACTAGCTAGGCTAAGCATGGCATAGATAGTAACTTAACTTAGAAATTCCCTAGCAATTCTACAACTACTAGGATTTCCCAACATGGCATATAAGCAAAATAATATCATGCAAGACTTAGCAAAAATATTTCTAATGCTTAGTATAAAACATGGGATAAAAATATTCATGAAGTACCACTTGCCTTGGTAGTTTGGAGAGTAGCACTCCTCACAATCACAATCACTAGCACCAAAATCTACACAAAGATTCATAGCCACAATCACATATAAAACATATACAATCAAAAATATATGCATGCATGCAAATGATATGCGATGATTTTTAAAACTCAACAAAGCAAGTAGATAGTACTGATTCATAAACAAGTTGAAAACTTGCCAAACCACATTTGTTTAAACCCTAAATCATTTCCTAAACATTTCATATACTCAAATTATCCGTACACAAGTTTCTGCAAATAAAACCTTTTTAACAGAAGCTAAACATTAAACACATTGCATATTTAGAAAGACCTTGCTCTCCTGATTCCAACGATATAAAATTTGTCAAAATTGGACGTGGGGATCAAAAGTTATGATTTAAACAAGTTTAAACATCTAATTGATCTAATTCAGATTTTTAAAACGAAACTCATGCCACGCGACGTCTCCTGATTGGACAATACCGCTTCACTCAGGATCATGCTTCCGCGCCGTCGGATCAAGTTAGATCCAATGCGCCAGATCTAAAGAAAACGGTTCGCTCCAGATCTAATCTAAACCCTACGATACAGATCTAACGGCGGGTGCTGCTCTGACCAAAGAGTGGCGGCACGAATGGTCGCTGGCGGCGGCGACGCTTCTGCCGGCGATGCACCGGTGATTCCAGAGGGAGCTAAGGTTCGAGCAGTGGCTTACCAGACTTGCGGGAACACGACGAAGCTCAAGGTGTTGCTGGCGTGGGCGGGCGTCTTTGCGAGGCTCGTCGGAGTTGGAGGCAGCGTCGGGTTTGCTCGGACGGCGACGAAGGCGACGTTACTGGCCACCCTAGCACAAACCGAGGGTATCAGCGTGTGCACAACGCTCAGGCGAACCTGACAGGGTCAAGTAGAAGGCGTGGGGCGGTCGGATTTTACCTCAATCTCTCGCCGGAGTTGGAGACGGCGTCGGATGCTCACGGTGCTCGTCGAAGTCGACGCTCTGGATCACAAGCAGACGGACAAAGGGGATCAGGAGGTGCGCAAGGATCAGAGGATCATTCCAGGGTGAACAAGGAGTAGGCGCGAGCACTAGGCTTACCAGAATACCTCACCGGAGTTGGTTCTGACTGCGGCGGTGTAATACGAATTAGAGGCAGCCTGGTGGCGAGAAGAGTGTCTGATGTGAAATGACCGTGGCGGGTGTGGTTTAAGTGCGAGGCAGGAGCGATAGGAAGCCGCAGAATCAAGGCTAATTACGCGTGCCATTATCGGTATCAAGCGGCAATGACGGCGTGATGCGGCGAGATTTGGGGACGACGGAGTGACGTGGAGGTGGGTCCGGGGCATCAGCGAGAGGGGGGGTAGGTTTCTGAGTGCGAATCGTTTTCTTCACGGGAGAGAGTTGCTGGGCTAGATGGGCTGGGTGGTTGGGTTGGGCCGAAAGGCTGGCGCCGGTTTTATTTTTTTCCTTTTTGCTTTTCTTTTTCTGTTTGATTTTTAGAAATGATTTTCAAACCCTAATTCAAACAAGTTTGATTTCAAATCTTCTCTAGATTTTTATACAGTGAAATTTGTACTCAAGTGTGTGTCAAACACTTCTGTTTACCCAAACACACTTTGATCATTTGTAAAATAAAATAAAACCAAGCCTTAATGAGATATAAATAATAGGCATAAAATTGGTTTTATATTCATACTTTGTTTTGAAAACTCTGCCCAAGCTTTGGAAATCACTTAAGTTTGAACTCGAAACATTACTGAATACAATAAGTACCTTTCTCAAAGGAAGGTAGCACTAAGGCTAGAGTATACTCACATAAAATAATGAGCAACAAATGCTCCTGTTTTTGAAATGGTTTTGAAATGGAACCTTAAATGATCATGGATGCATGGATGATATGCATGAGTTTTGAAACATGATTTTAGGGATGTTACAACTATACTCTCTCTACGCGCGAACCGTTTTCACCACAGTAGAAACCCGCAACATCGCTGACAAGCAGGCCCCACTCTTCCTCTCTCTCTCGCTGACGTTGAGCCCCACCTGCCAGGTTCCTCTTCCTCACCCGCCACGACCTTTTCTCCCCAACCTCGTCGTCGTTGCTGCCGAGTGAATGCGCGATTGATTCCACAATAACCACACGCTAATTCAGCCCCGGGACCTTGCGCATTTAAGATCCCTCTCCCCTCTCTGATCTCCCTCACTCGCCAGACTCTCTTCACCCCCAGGCTGCCATAATTCCGAGCTCGCGCATCACCGCTCCGGCGATCTCGCCGACAAATTCCGACAAACACGACCAAGCCCACCATCCCTGCTTCACACTATATTGTTCACCAGAACCTTACGCACCCGCCCGTATAATCTGCTCGGCCGCGCTTGTCCCAGAAGCTCGTCCACGTCTTCGACCGAGCGCCACCGTCGGCTGCCACTTCTCTGGTGACCCTTTCCCGTAAGTAATGTCCACCCCTTGCCCTCCTTCTGATGCTCAAGTGTCTACAACACACGTACGAAGCTAAGAGCAACCTCCGTTTGCTCTCTCGTGCTCCGTAGCGTCGCCCTCGACGACGACTGACCGCACCCGACGCAGGCACCTCTCCGGCGAGCATTACGGTCAACCCCGAGCGCCCCCTGATCTCCCACGACCACCTCGAGCTTCAGCACATCGCGGCAAACTCAGTAAGCCTCGCCATCCTCTCCCTCGCTTCCTACATCACCGGCGATACCACTGACAGACCGCGCACCGCCACTCGCCGCCGCCAGCACCGCCACTCGATGGCCAGTGATTGTGCGTCGTAGGACTTAGATCCAACGCACGTGATAGAACCTTAGTCGAAGAGGTATCCTGCGATCTGTGCCATGCGATTAAGTTTGATCCTGCGGCCTGTATCTGTTGATCCACGCGAACCGTTTTTGCCTAATAGGAAGCAGCCACGTGGCCCAGAGTTTGTTTTAAAAACATGATTTGATCTATTAGATGATCAAATTTGTAAATTGCATAACTTTCAAACCACACGTTCAAATTTTACAAATTTTATATCAATGGAATCAGCAAGACAAGTACTTTCCAACCATACACTTTGTTTAGTAAATTGCTTCTGTTAAATTGATTGTTTTTGCAGAAACTTGTGTAGGCATGTTTTGAATATAAAATTCTTTCTAAAATTATTTTTGTGTTAAAATATTTGGCAAATGTATTGTTTTGAACCTACTGACCATAGAAACCAACTTGTAGATTCAAAACATATTTCGTGAAGCAAGAAAATAAATCCTTGAATTAAAGCATTTCTAGTCAAATAAAAATGTTGTTTAATTGTTAAAAATACTTTTTGGAGTAAAATCTTTGGGAAATGATTTGGATTAAACTCTCTGACCCCAAACACCAAGTTTTAGAATTAAAAATATATTTGGTGAACCCTAAAAATATTATTGCTTTGCTAAAAGCATTTTCAACCACATAAAATATTGATTTGGTTTAAAAATGGTTTATAAGTAAAAAATCTTTTGCAATTGATTTTGCCACTTATATAAAATGACCAATAGGTGTTTTAGAATGTTTATAACATGTTAGAAACCACTTTTCCAAATAAAACAATCTTTAGCATGCTTGCATGCATTGCTTTGTTTCTATTATTTTATGTGATGAATTGCTTGAATGGTAGATTGAATATTTGCTTGCTTGATTGATTTGTAGTGGAATTTGAAGAGTGTGAATATTGCAAGATCAAGGAGTGAACTTATAATTCTCTACCAAAAAGGCAAGTGATGCTCCATACATTTGTCCCATTATTTTCACTATGCATTAGTGATATTTCTAAAGTAGGACTTGCATGGATTTTTGCTAAGTGTAAACTATGCCATGGGAAATCCTAGTAGATGAAACCTTAGTAGAAATTTCCTAAGTTAAGATTCCTACTTCTATCATGCTTAGCTTAGCTAGTAGAAAACAAGGGTGGAATATATTCATACTATGGAATATTTCTAAGTCAAGGACTTGTGTTTTGTTTAATAAAACAACTAAGTGAATGAATCACCTGGGTGGAATGGAGGGAATGGTTTGTGTTGAGTGGTTACACAAGGCCCATTTCTATGGTTTACCTTGTGTATCTCACTTGTGGATGGCCACCCAGGAACAAAGAGATTTGAGATGTCAAATGTTGAGAAGCTTCAAGTGCAGCCACTTGGCATTATGGGCTCTGCCTGGATTATATAGGTTGCAATAACTTAGCCAAATGGACAGTTGGTGGTAGGGGTTTGATAGGTTGGAGCGCGTCCATTCTGGTCTAAGGGAAGGCTTCTGAAAGATCTTGTCTTGGTGAAACCAAGTCTTGTGGGGAAAGTGCACCACCTCTGCAGAGTGTAAAATCTAAGTACTTAGCCATGTCCCTGGTAAAGGACAATTTGAGCATCAAGACATGGAAGCTATCAAGAATCTCCTCATCCCAATTTCTAAGTTAAAATGTTGTGGTTGAACAAGGGTTGTAGGATCACCAATTTCTATTGGGAGATGCCTTGGGTGATTCTTGTCAAGCAAAAACTTAGTGTTTTCAAATGATAAGGAAAATCTATTTTGAGCAAAGCAAGCCTAAGATCCACTTAGCCAAATGCATATAGATGATAGACTTCACTATACTACCATGGTATCACTTGCCAATACAATTCAAATGTATTGACCCTTGTGGCTATAACTTATTATGTTGCAGGTTGGTTTGATGTTAGTGAAGTTTATTGATTAGGATTACAAGTCTACAACCAACATGACTGCCTGTGGCACTTTGAAGATGAAGGACCCCATGCTATTATTATATTCTACTGCATTGTAATGAGATAGCCAAATGAGCTATGTAAGATGTAATAAAATTATTTTATTCCTGGTTATAAAGTTGTATTATGACCTTTATTTCTTGATATTACATCTTAACTGTGGATGCTAGCTATTGATCCAGGGACTAGCATTGTAAACACAGGGATCTCTACCTTATTAAAGGTTGGGACCTCTACAGATTTCCTGGATGTCTTTCCTGAAGAGTTGCCTGGCATGCCACCTGATCGAATTGTGGAGTTTGTCATAGAGCTAGTTCCTGGAACTGCTCCTATCTCCAAAATACCTTATCGCATGCCTCCTCATGAGTTGGTTGAGCTGAAGAAGCAACTTGAAGAGTTAGAGGGTCTAGGATACATCCAACCTAGTATATCCTCTTGGGGTTGCCCTACCATCTTTGTAAAGAAGCGGGATACAAATATTCCAAGATTGGTGGTTGATTACCGTCCACTCAACACGGTGACAATCAAGAATAAGTACACACTTCCCCTGATAAATGACCTCTTTGATCAATTAATCGGTGCCACTGTCTTCTCCAAAATGGATTTAAGATCAGGGTATCATCAAATCAAGATCCGAAAGGAGGATATCCCAAAGACAACATTCACAACTCATTATGGTCTTTACGAGTATACAGTGATGTCCTTCGGGTTGACCAATGCCCCTGCCACATTTATGAGGCTCATCAACTCCGTCTTCATGGAATATCTCGACAAGTTCATCGTGGTATACATTGATGACATTCTAATATACTCCAAGACCGAAGAAGAGCATGCCGAACATCTACGTTTGGTGCTAACTAAACTTCGTGAACATCGCCTCTACGCCAAGTTCTCCAAATGTGAGTTTTGGTTACAAGAGCTTGTCTTCCTTGGTCATGTTGTGTCTGCAAGTGATGTTGTTGTCATACCGGATAAGGTTCAGACCATTCTGGAATGGAAGTCGCCTACTTCAGTCAAGGAAGTCCGAAGTTTTCTTGGAATGGCTGGATATTATCGCCGATTCATCGAGAAGATGAGAAGTTTGAATGGTCAGAAAAGGCAAAAGAAAGCTTCCAAGATTTGAAAACTAAGCTAACCATCGCCCCTGTGCTTGTCCTTCCGGACACAAGCAAGGACTTCGTCATCAATTGTGATGCCTCTCTCCAAGGGCACGGTTGTGTGTTGATGCAAGATGGTCATGTAGTGGCCTATGCTTCTCGGTAGTTGAAGCCACATGAGAACAATTATCCAACCCATGACCTCAAACTCGCTGTTGTTGTTCATGCTCTTAAGCAATGGCGACATTACCTCGTTGGTAACCATTGCGAACTTTACTCGGATCATCAAAGTTTGAAGTATTTCTTTACCCAGCCAGATCTGAATCTCAGGCAAAGACGATGGTTGGAACACATCAAAGATTATTTGGGTCTCAACTATCAACCCGGCAAAGCCAATGTCATAGCTGATGCGCTAAGTCGGAAGTCTTATTGCAACAGTCTAATGATTTCACAAGCCCAACATGTTCTCTACGAGGAAATCAAGCGTCTTAACCTTGAAGTAGTTCCTTGTTGATTCCTTGACAACCTTGAAATAAAATCCTCTCTTGAGGACCAAATCAAGGAAGATCAAAAGCAAGATGATGAATTTACGAAGATCAAAGAACGTGTTGCAAGCGGTGAAGCTAAATGTTTCTCCGTCAATGATCAAGGTACTCTCTACTTCAGTAACCGGCTAGTGGTTCCAAACAGTCGGAAAATCAAAGATCTAATCCTACTAGAAGCTCATGAATCCCCTTTGTCTATCCATCCTGGTGGTACCAAGATGTACCGAGATCTCCGTCAAAGATTCTGGTGTAGTGGAATGAAACCAGAAATCGCTCGCTTCGTTGCAGAGTGCGACATTTGCCGTCGTGTGAAGGCTGAACACCAAAGGCCTGCTAGACTTCTGCAGCCGTTGAAAATTCCTGAGTGGAAATGGGATGAAATTGGTATGGATTTTATCACTAGACTCCCAAGAACACAATCTGGACATGATTCCATATGGGTAGTTATTGATCGGTTATCCAAAGTTGCTCATTTCCTTCCGGTTCAAGAAACTATCCGTGCTAGTCAAATGGTTGATCTATACATCTCTCGGATCATCGTTCTTCATGGTGTTCCCAAGAAGATCATCTCTGATCGTGGAAGTTTGTTTACTTCCAAATTCTGGCAAAGTTTCCAAGAAGCAATGGGAACTCATGTCTTCTTCAGCACAGCTTATCATCCTAAAACCGGTGGTCAAACTGAAAGAGTGAATCAAATTCTTGAAGACATGCTTAGAGCGTGTGTCATATCCTTTGGAAAGAACTAGGAGAAATGTCTTCCTTTTGCGGAGTTCTCCTATAACAATAGTTTTCAATCCAGTTTGGGCATGGCACCTTTCCATTTCCTGTATGGGAGAACATGTCGAACACCGATGAACTGGACAAAAACCGGCGAAAGACAATTCTTTGGTCCGGACATGATCCAAGAAGCAGAAGATCAAGTTCGCATAATTCGAGAGTGTCTGAAGGCCGCTCAATCTCGTCGGAAGACCAACTATGATCTTCATCATCTTGATGTTCATTATGAAGTTGGTGATCAAGTTTACCTCCGGGTCACTCCTCTGAAGGGTGTCCATCGATTCGGTATCAAGGGCAAATTGGCTCCTCGCTACGTTGGTCCCTTTCGCATTCTCTCCAAGCGGGGTGAGCTTGCCTATAAATTGGATCTACCTTCATCTTTTCCAGAGGTTCATGATGTCTTTCATGTGTCTCAACTCAAGCATTGTTTCAAAGATCCCATTTGTGGTGTGGACCATGAAACTTTGGATCTCCAAGATGATCTAACCTACCGGGAATACCCTGTTCGTATTCTTGATGAAACTGAGCGCAAGACTCGTCGTCAAACCATCAAGTTCCTGAAAGTTCAATGGTATCATCACTCTGAGTCAGAAGCAACATGGGAATGCGAAGATCGTCTTCGATCTGAGTACCCTGCCTTCTTTTCTAAAACCTAGGAATCTCGGGTCAAGATTCTTCTAAGTGGGGTAGAGCTGTAACATACCATCCTTTTGTGTAATATAAATAAGATAAGTTTGAGCATTGCATGCATGCATAACATTTGCACTTCGATTCAACCAACTAAGAACAAACAAAACCCTAAACCCTAATAGCTTTCTCTCTCTTTTTGAATCAATTCAAATGGTTCTAAATTTTGAAAATCCTCAAAACAGATGGAGCCCAAATTGTGTTGAGGGCCCCTTAGTGTTTTCAGTTATATTACAAAAATTCCTTTGATTTGAAATTATTCAAAACAGATTTGAAATTCAAATATAAAAGGAAATCAAAAAATAGAAATAGAAAAACATTTCTGGAAATAAAACAGTTTCTAACCTAACCTGGGCCGAGCCTATCTTTCCTCTCCTCTCTCCCTGCCGCCAGCAGCGCCAGCAGCCAGCCCACCCGGGGCCCAAGCCGGCCTAGCCAGGCCCATACCCCTTCGGCCTTCTCCCCTTTCTTCTTTTTCCTCGCCGACAAGAAGCTGCCTGGCAGCACCCTCGCCGTCTATCCTCGCCGTGCTGCGATGCGCGCCGCCGCCTGCGAGGATGGGGATAAGAACCGCCGCGCTGCGCTCTCTCTCTCCCCATACCCATCTCGTCACCTCTCGCCCTCTCTGCTGGTTTTCCCCAATTCGCCGAAACCCTAGCTCGGCCAGTCTCACTCGCCGCCGATGTTCTGGGCCGCCCCAATCTTAGTGGAGTAGCCTTGGAGAAGCGCGGTGTCGCCGTCGTCGTCCTCGTCAAGCCACGCGAGCTGGGAGGCCTCGTGCTCGTCGAAATCGACTTTTCCCCTCTGTCGGCCGTCGCTATTAGCTTCGTCGATTCCGGCCGTTCCAGACCGCCCCCGGCATCGCCGTCAGCCCGTCACCACCATCGCGCTCAGGGTGAGCTACTAGTTCCCGTAGACCCCCTCTGTCCCTTCCTATCGCTCCCTGGCATCCTCTCCACCGTGCACCGCCTCTCACTGCCATAGTTCGTCGCTGTTGTCCTCTCTCCGGTGACCAAAAAGAGGCGGCGCCACAACAGTTCGACCCGCCACACTCTCCTCTCTCCAACAATCCCCACATCGCATCCCCACGAGCCCTGGATCGATCGATCCATCAAGGATCTGCAAGGTTGCTCCTGGCTGACATCAGCATGATGTCATGCCTGTGCAATAATCCTTTCCTTTTTCTTTTATCTAATTCCTGTAAATGTTTTCTATAATTATTTTATTAAATGGAAAATGTATGACAGGTGGGCCCTGCCTGTCAGGGTTTTAATCATTTCTGTAAATGTTTTCTGAAAATAATAAAAGTCTGACATGTGGGCCCAAGTTGGAAATTATTTTAAATATTCCAAAAATGATTTAAAATGAATTAAAATTTGGGAAATTCATAACTAATTCATTTTAAATCAGAAAAATACAAATAATATACCAAAATGATCAGAAAAATGAAACCTATCTAACTAAGCTATAATCATACATTGTTAACCAACTTTGATGGAAAGTTTAATTAGAATAACTAATTGAACCCCACAGGTGATTCCGATGATTCCCCTGTTTTAGGGTTTGGATCTTCGGAACCCCCTTTAAAGTGACCAAACATGTTTTAGGGTTCAATTCAACACTATTTAACTTGTAATATCTTCCATATTGTATGAGCATTGTACATGCCATGTGTTGAGTGTTGTTTTCTCTTTTCCGGTGATTGGTTCTCGCGAATAGGAACCGAACCCGAAGCTGAAGTCAACGCCAACAAAGAGCAGTACCAGGTCCAACAACGGACAAGGCAAGCGAAGCCCCACTCATACATATGAATCCTATGTTTACAAAGTATTTCATTCTCGTCATATGCATTCGGTTCAACAGTCTTTTATCAGTAGATAGAGTAATCATATCTGATGCATGTTTTCCTTTACGAACTAAATACCCGATCCACCGCTCCTAGCATAACTAGGGTTTGGCTTATGAGCATCGCTAGTGCCACAAGTTCAGTCAAGCTTAGCCATGCTTAGTGTTCCGATGCTGATAGTTCAGGTGATGCACCGGAGATGCGAATGAATCCTGTATGGTGGGATGTGGTGATGTGATCAGAAGTGGGTGATAAACATGCTAAGGCTTGTATGGGAGGCCACGTGGGTTGTGTTTTTTATAGTCCCATACTTGCCACCCCTAGGACCCTATGTTCTTGTCTCTTGAACCAAGACGAGCGTCCAACCACACGGGGGCCTGGAAACCCCCTCGACCAACTAACTTGCCTAGTAGATTCCATGAGTCACATAGTTTGGGCTTTCTATTCGACATACGCATCTTGGTTGTTCTTGAATGGTGGTGAAGGAGGTGCATTCATAACAGGTAGGTAAGCGTGGCCGGGCATAAGATATACCCGGCATCCGTAATCTTGAACCCTGCGCACATCATTAGGGACCGACTTCGGGACTTGACCCGTTATGGCGGCATCTCCCTAGTGCGTGACTCATGGTCTCGTCGAAAGCAAGGTAAAGGTCGTGGTCAACCACTCTCTGCCGGCCTTCCAAGGAAGAGGGCTAATAATTTGGCATTAAGAATCGGTTGGTACGTGTGGGTAAAGTTGTGCACCCCTGCAGGGTTATTAATCTTTTCGAAAAGACATGTCCACGGTTATGGACGACTTGGGAACGGACGTGAAGATCATAGAGAACTATAACCGAATGCTAAAACTTGTCAACTAAAGTGAGATCTGGAATACTTCCTCGGGGTTGTTGAGGGGGTAGTCCGGGAAGAGAGGCTCACTTGATGATGATGCTCGGTGGATATCAAAGATGATTTTAAGAGCTAGAGTTGAAGTCTTCTTATCCCCTTTTGAAAATGATCTGACTAGACGAGTTTCTTCTCCCTCTTGTTCTGAAAACAAAAGATGGCTTTATACAAAATAACTCCACTAGCCATAAGTCTTGCGGAGTACACCCTGTACTCAGCCTTTCTTCAATGATGTTTTCTATAGATGATGCTACACCAACTGAAAGTGGTTTCTACGTCAAAGTCGACGAGTAGTCGGGGTTCCTGGGCAGCTGCCTAGGATCCATGGAAGGGTCGCTACTTCTGTTTAAGGACTCTTAGTACCTTTGCTAAGTTTGCTGTTTAGAACAACTTGTTTGCTTCCGTTGTTTGATGTAATGATGGGTCTGTGACCCCTGGCTTGTATGACTGGTTTGTAACTCTCTTAAGAGTTTACCTTATTAATGTATGGTTTGTATGTTCTGTAATGTTACCGATATTCCCTGCGCATTTTGGAGTTTAGGTTAGGCTTATATCAGATGGGGATCTGGTATTTGTCTAGCCCTGATCCCGAGTCGTGGCAGACTATTTAAGCAAGCATAAACAACATCAATCATATTTTAAAAGCTATCAGGATTGTTTAAATCTTAATAAAGAAATCTTTATTCAAAAGTTATTCGTTTTGCCACTTAAGTCAACAGATGACAATTAATCATAATCACATTACTTTATACTTCACTTATATACTTAGGATTGATAACACTTAAGTTCTTTATAAGTGACATTACTTGTAAAGTAAAAAAATTGAAGATAAACAATTATACTATAAGCAATCTTGAGTAGCATTTCACATTTGTGTGTATCTCATTGTTTTATGATATTATAATTACACGTTGTTTCACACACACTCACAAGCCTTAATAAGAAGCACATGTGTGAAACTTAATCTAAAAGAGCAACACATTCTAAAGAAACCATTCCTAGCATTAAAAACCTAGATCAACGTTATTCTCGGGATTTGAGTTTACTAAATTGCATTACATTACTTATGCATAAAAGCATCTTGCTTCTTTAAATATTAGTCCTTACTGGACCAATGATGCTGATTTCAGATATTGGATCTTATATTGTCTTGAAGACCGTGAGTGCATAATCTTGCAATCACAAAAGGCAAGTTCACACTTTCTCATGTCCTTTGATTATTTTCTGTAAAG
Organism: Avena insularis; assembly: GCA_023614405.1. NCBI lineage: Eukaryota > Viridiplantae > Streptophyta > Magnoliopsida > Poales > Poaceae > Avena > Avena insularis. The sequence goes on along the minus strand of CM042685.1, from coordinate 214,080,170 downwards.
TATTTTGCAAATCCAGTGTTGTCATCACCTGCATTTGAAAAAGTTCCAAAAACACTATTTTCATAATAATGTGATTATAGGTTATTTACCATGAGGTAATAACCTACTATGAAAGTTCCGGTGGTAAAGGAACATATTATCTAGGACTTAACAACCAATGTCGCCAGTGATTCTTGCACCGTATATCACGCGTTAACCATGAGATTTGGAATGGGACAGAGAACTCAGCTGTATCTTCTTCCTCTCGCATGTAGTCGAATGTGCAGGTCGTGGCTGTTATCCTTGTAGCGTGCATATTAATTGGTAATTCGTAGAGGATATGCAGCATATGAGTGAGAGCCCTCAACGTCCCATGATAGTTCTGGCATCTAACGGTCTATACAAACCATTATCGTAATTCAATGTGTGGGCATGATGTACACCAAGGAGGCATGCGAGGTCGCGAAGGGGGAAGTGATTGGCTTGGATCTTAAACTGGGCCCCATACCAAGGTAGTATGGACAAGGTCATGTCTTGGTTGTGCAACAAGGCTAAGGTCTCTCATGGGTAAAGTGACGCACCTCTGCAAAGTGTAAGAACTGTAACTTGTTACTCCCTGTTCCGGGAAGGAGCTACGAACGCAGCGGGAAAGGAACTCCATGAAAGTTCTGGTAAAACCATGAAGGCTGACGAACATAGATTTTAGAATAAAAGCAACCTTTGAAGAAATGTTTACAAAAACTTGCATTGTCTGCGACCTACGGTCTGTGGCTGTAGAAATAGTGCATCAAACACTCCTTTTCTAGTGAACTTGCTGAGTACGCTCGTATTCAACGTATCTTCTTAACCCTTCCTAGATTCTGAAGCCAATACAGACGGCGCCTACATCAAGTTATGCTAAAGGAATCATTATCAACAGCTCAAGCTCTTCAATAAAGTCAAGAAAGTCAACATATACATCAACCCAAGTGAAGACGAAGTTACTAATCAGATAGGAATATAATTTCTAGCCATAGAACCTATTTATGTAGTGTATTGCTATAACAGCAATGCCAGACCATTAGTTCAGATACTAGTCTAATTAGTATATTAGATTTGCGTTGTTTATTTCTGATTCTTCTTTGTAAGAAGTCTCTTTCTCTCTCTTTCACCTAGAGTGTTCTCTGGATCTTGTGTAAAGAGTTGAGTTGTAACCTATAGTCATGTCTTGGACCTGATGTGTTTCTGTTGTACCACTCTGAGGGATGTAATACTAGTGAACGGTGTTTCATTGGTGTTATGTCAACAACTATAGTGTACTACATCATGCAGTGGTATGCTGGGTCACCGCAAGCCCAAAATAAGAGCCTTGGCTTTGGTACCAATTGAAAGTACAGACTTTGAATCGACTAGAGGGGGGCGAATAGGCGAATACCAATTTTTAATTTGTTTCACACTTTTAGGCTTAGCGAGAAATAAAGTTATCTAGATGTGCAACTAGGTGAACAACCTATATGCAAGATAACTTACAACAACCACAAGAACGGTAAGGAGCAAGAAGTAAAAGGTAGGGAACGAGATAAACGGAGCGGGGAAACGGAGATGTAATTCCCGTAGCTCACTCCCAAGGGAGCTACGTCTAAGTTGGAGAGGTGTCGGGGCCACACAAGGTCACCCGAGCACCACAAAGGCCTCACCTTCTTCTCCGGTGAGCTCCCCCACAAAGGAGGCCTCACGATCCACTAACTAGTGACCTTGAAGGCGCCAACCGAAACCTTTACAACAAGGCTGAGGGGGAAGCTCCACAACTCAATTGGAGGCCCTCAACGACACCAAGGAGCCTTACAACACATGCCCTTAGCTCCAAGGATGCCCTACACCGTCTAGGGTTTCAAGAAACCCAAGAGCAACAAGATCCACAAAGGATAGGTGGGGGGAAATCAAATCTTCTTTGGTGGAAGTGTAAATCTAGGTCACCTCCCTCACCTCTCAAAAGATCAAGTGATTTGAGTGGCTAGGGAGAGAGATCTAGTGAGGTGAAGCTCGAGTATTAATGGTGGAGAGAGAAAATTAAAGAGTTAGGTGGGAGGAAGAAGGAGGGTGCCTTAAATAGGCTCCCTACATGCTGAACCGTTGGAGCCTCCGCGACCTCACTGGAACTTCTGGTGAGCAGCCGGAAGTTCTGCCCAGCAAAGCTTCAATGGTCATCAGCCCATTGTCGCCCGCTCCAAAAGCCTGACCGGAAGTTTCGGTCAAAATGACCGGAAGTTCTCGCGAAACTTCCGATGCAAGTTCCGGCCCAAGTTCTGTCAAATAGAACACTTCAACAGAAGTATACTGATTCTCAGCGGAACTTGGAGCGGAACTAGGGGCGGAACATCTGGGTCGTGAAACATGTCTGACCATAAGTTCCGGCGTCTGGGCATAAGTTCCGCTCAGGAACTCTTTGGAAAAAGCAACGGAAATTCCTCAACGGAACTTCCGGTGCAACTTTTGGTGGAAGTTCTGGCAAATAGAGCATACCCAAACAGAGATTACTGGGAGATGGCCGGAACTTCTAGCGGAAGTTGGATCAGAACAAAGTTCCAGATCTTCCCACAGAAAAGCCCTGAGTGGAGATCTGAAGATTAGCAAAGTACATACAGATCTGAATGTCGCAGATCCATTGACTAAACCTCTTCCACGTGTAAAACATGATCAGCACCTTAGTGCCATGGGTGTGAGATTGTTGCCAAATGTAAACTAGATTATTGACTCTAGTGCAAGTGGGGGACTGTTGGAATTATGCCCTAGAGGCAATGATAAATATGTTATTATTATAATTCTTGTTCATGATAATGTTTATATTCCATGCTAGAATTGTAGTAAGCGGAAACTTTAATACTTGTGTGGTTTGTGAACAACACCGTGTCCCTAGTACGCCTCTATGGACTAGCTCATTGATTAATGATGGTTAAGGTTTCCTAACCATAGACATGAGTTGTCAATTAATAATGAGATCATATCATTGGGAGAATGATATGGTGGACATACCCAAACTAAGCGAAGCAATTAGATCGTGTCATCGTGTTCATCTTTGCGAAGCTTTTCTTATGTCAAATATTGTATTCCTTAGACCATGAGATAATACAACTCCCTGGTATCGTAAGAAAGCTTTGAGGTCATCAAACGTCATCCTATGAGAGGGTGATCATAAAGGTGTCTCTCAGGTGATCGGAAAGTACCTGTTGGGTTGTATGTATCGAGATGGGATTTGTCCCTCCCAAGTCGGAGAGATATACTTCGGGCCCACTCGGTAATCGATATCAACACCGCTTGCAAGCATGTGGTTAAGGAGTTGATCACAAAGTGATATCGGATTAGGGAACGAGTAAAGTACTTGCTGTGAACGAGATTGAACTAGGTATGACGGTAACGACGATCAAATCTCGGGCAAGTAAAATATCGCGAGACGAAGGGAATATATATATGGGATTGATTGAATCCTGGCATCGTGGTTCATCCGATATGATCATCGATGAATGTGTGGGAGTCAATATGGGTTTCAGACCCATTGTTGATTATTGATAGAAGATCATGCGCATGTTCTCGAACCCGAAGGGTCACACATAACGTGTCTCGACGCTATGATAGATTGGATAATTGGTTTATGAGTTTTTGTTGAGTCTCGGATGGGATCCGGGATATCACGAGAGGTTCCGGAGTGGTCCAGAATAAGATTCATATAAGGCGGTGCAGTTTTGGAGTTGAAATTGTTCCGGGTTAATCGGTATTGTAGAAGCTTCTAGAACCTTCGGAGGGACCAACGTGGTCCCACCTGTCGGGGAGGGCATGGGCCTATGAGGGAGTGCCCTGGACACATTGGGCCAGGGCACAAGGCCCCATAGGGCCCAATGCCAAACAAGGGGAAACCCTAGTTTGTAGCTTCGAGAAGGGGGGTTTCCTTGCCCCCACTCCTCCCTCCTTTGGCTGACCTAGGGCTTGGGGAGGGGTTAGGCAGGCGCCCACCCCTCTATATAGAGGGCTGGGCACCACCCCCAAACCTTCCCTCAAGCCTAGTCGCCTGCGCCTCCTCTCTCTCTCTCCTCCCATTGCGTGTGTGGCGAAGCCCTGCTGCAGAAACTCTCCACCACATACACCGCGCCGTCGTGTTGTAGATCCAATCCGTCTCTCCACCATACTTGCTGGACCAAGGAAGGAGGAGACGTCGAGGTGCTGCACGTGTGGATCTCCCGGAGGCATCGCCACTTGCGGTGCTAGATCGGATCGGATCGCGAGGAGGAGAAGCGAGTACGACTACATCACCCACGTTCCGACGAACGTTCCGCTGTGCGAATCTTCAAGGGTATGAAGATCCAATCTAATCTCTCTCGTTGTTTTCATCTCCTAGATTAGATCTTGGCTTTTCCGTTCGCATCCGTAGAATTTTTTTGATTTACTATGCTGCAAAACCCATCAGTGGTATCAAAGCCAAGTTCTATGCGTAGATGTGTTTCACGAGTAGAACGCAACATGGTTGTTGCGGGCGTTGATGTTTTCTTTTGCAAGCCTCTTGTTTGTGTTCTTCTTATGACGCGGGATAGTGAGATTGAAGCGGTCCAGGCCAACCTTACGCGACGTCGTTCGCGAGACCGGCTCCGCACTTGACGTGTGGCTTGTTCCACACATGCGGCTGGTGGATGTCAGTTTCTCTCACTATAGTTGTCATGGGATTAACACCGTAGTTTGGAAACCATAATATCACTGTTGTGGCTTTCCGTAGGTAAGAATCGTTCTTAGCTTGCTACTCCCATAAGCCACGTAAAACATGCAACAACAAAGTAGAGGCGTCTAACTTGTTTTTGTAGGGAGTGTTTTCTGTGATATGGTATGGCCCAAGATGTGATATGTGTATTGTATGCGATGATCATGTTTTGTAATGTTTCACGACTTGCATGTCGATGAGTACACAACCGGCAGGAGCCATATGGTTGTCTTTATAATTGTCTATGACCTGTGTGTCAACTTCTTATACGCCATGTAATAGTTTCACTTTATCGTAAGTAGTTAGCAATAGTTGTAGTTGCTATTCGTGGTGGAGGCAATCATGGTGGAGTGATGGAGATCATGCCGGCACGCACAATATGGAGATCATTGCGCGAAGATTGGCTATACCATGTCACATAAAGTTATATGCATGTGATGTTTATCCTTTTATGTATCTTATTATGCTTAGATCGCGACGGTAGCATTATAAGATGATTCCTCACTTAAAGATCAAGGTAAAACTGTGTTCTCCCCATGTATGCACCGTTGCGAAAGTTCGTCGTGTCCAAGCATCACGTGATGATCGGGTGCTATAGACTCTATGTTCACATACAACGGGAGCAAGCCAGTTTTGCACACGCGGAAATACTTGGGTCTAACTTGACGAGCCTAGCATGTACAGACATGGCCTCGGAACACATGAACCGAAAGGTTAAGCATGAGTCATATGAATGATATGATCGACACTTCGTTGTCCACCATTGAAGCCACATCTCTTCTCGTGAAGATCGGATTAGGTGTGGTGAATTTGGATCGTGTTCACTAAACAACTTGAGGGATGTTGAATTTAGTGGGAGTTCATCTAGTAATTTGATTAAAAGTTGAACTAGTTATCATGAACATAGTCTAATTTGTACTTGCAAATATTGTAGATCAAATGGCTAAGTCCAACTTCAACTTCAACGTTTTTGCTGAGAAGGAAAAGCTTAGAAACAATGGGTCTAACTTCACCAATTGGTTCCGCAATCTGAGAATCATTCTCTCTGGCGGTCAAAAGGACTATGTCCTTGAGAATGCGTTAGGTGACGCCCCTGCTGCTACTGCGCCGGCTGATGAGAAAGCTGTCTATCAGTCGCGCAAAGATGATTATGGTGTGATTAAGAGCACCATGTTGTTTGCTATGGAATCGGACCTTCAAAATCGTTTTGAAGACTATCCCGGGCCCTTTGAGATTCTCAATGAGCTGAAAACCATGTTTCAGACTCAGGCCCGTTCTGAGAGATATGAGATCTCTAAGAAGTTCTTTAACTACAAGATGGAGGAAGGGAGTTCCGTTAGTGAGCATGCCATTAAGATGTCGGGCTACACTCAACGCCTTGAGCAACTGGACTACAAGATTCCAGAGGAGCTCAACATTGACAGGGTTCTGCAATCACTCCCTCCCAGCTACAAAAGTTTTGTAGTGACTCACAATCAGATTGGTTCCACTGATACGATCACCGAGCTCTTCGCAAAGCTGAAGGCTGCGGAGGTGGACATCAAAAAGGATAATCATGTGTTGATGGTCAACAAGCCCCCCACCTTCAAGAAAGGTAAGGGTGCAAAGAAGCCCTTCAAGAAAGGCGGCGGCAAGCGCATTGCCCCTGCTGAGAAGAAGCTCAAGTCGGGTCCTAAGCCGGACACTGAGTGCTTCTATTGCAAGGACAAGGGTCACTGGAAGCATAACTGTCCGAAGTACTTAGCGGACAAGAAGGCTGGCACCATCAAAGGTATATTTGATATACATGTTATTGATGTTTTCCTTACTAGCCCTTGTTGTAGTGCCTGGGTATTTGATACTGGTTCAGTTGCTAATATTTGTAACTCGAAACAGGAGCTACGGAATAGACGGCGGCTTGCGAGGGATGAGGTGACGATGCGCGTTGGCAACGGATCAAGAGTTGATGTGATGGCCGTTGGCACGCTCTCCTTAGTTTTACCTTCGGGATTAGTTTTAAACCTTAATAAATGTTATTATGTGACTGCGTTGAGCATGAACATTATTTCTGGATCTTGTTTATTACAAGACGGTTATTCATTTAAATCGGAGAATAATGGTTGTTCTATTTATATGAGTAACATATTTTATGGTCATGCACCTGTTGTGAATGGTTTATTTCTTCTAAATCTCGAAAGGGATGAAACACACATCCATAACACTGAGGCTAAGAGATCCAAAGTAGATAGTGATAATACTACTTATCTGTGGCACTGCCGTCTAGGTCATATTGGTGTAAAACGCATGAAGAAACTCCATTCTGATGGACTTTTGGAGTCTCTTGATTTTGAATCATTTGACACATGCGAACCATGCCTCATGGGCAAGATGATCAAAACCCCGTTCTCCAGTATGATGGAGCGAGCAACGGACTTGTTGGAAATCATACATACCGATGTATGCGGACCGATGAGTGTTTCGACGCGCGATGGATATCGCTATTTTCTCACTTTTACCGATGACTTAAGTAGATATGGGTATATCTATTTAATGAAACATAAATCTGAAACATTTGAAAAGTTCAAGGAATTTCAGAATGAAGTGGAGAACCATCATAACAGAAAGATTAAATTTCTACGATCCGATCGTGGAGGTGAATATTTGAGTTATGATTTTCTCACGCATATTAAAGCAAGCGGAATCGTTTCGCAACTCACGCCACCCGGAACACCACAGCGCAATGGTGTGTCTGAACACCGGAATCGAACCCTATTAGATATGGTTCGATCAATGATGTCTCTTACTGATTTGCCGTTATCATTTTGGGGTTATGCATTAGAAACCGCTGCATTCACTTTAAATAGGGCACCATCTAAATCCGTTGAGACGACACCGTATGAACTGTGGTTTGGTGCTAAACCTAAGTTGTCGTTTCTTAAAGTTTGGGGATGCGAAGCTTACGTCAAGAAGTTGATGCCGGACAAGCTCGAACCCAAAGCGGAGAAATGCGTCTTCAAAGGATACCCTAAGGAAACTATTGGGTATACCTTCTATCATAGAACCGAAGGCAAAGTGTTTGTTTCAAAGAATGGTTCCTTTCTTGAGAAGGAGTTTCTCTCGAAAGAAGTGAGTGGGAGGAAAGTAGAGCTAGACGAGGTTGTTGAACCTTCTCTTGAATTGGAGAGTAGCGCAGCACCTGAAATTGTTCGATCAGCTTTGCACCAACAATAAAGGAAGCTAATGACAAGGATCATGAAGCTTGGACGATCTGCTCTTGAGCGTCAGGTCGACAAGGTCGCGTGCCCCTCTGAGTGGTAATGCGGAAACCTGTCTTGTCTTGTTGGTAGAAGACGGTGAACCTCGAACTATGAGGAAGCGATGATGAGCCCGGACTCGAGAAATGGCTAGAAGCCATGAATTCAATTGGGATCCATGAGCGAAAACCAAGTATGGACTTTGGTGGACCCTCCTAGCGTAGAAAGGCCGTTGAGTGCAAATGGATCTTCAAGAAGAAAATGGACGCGGATGGTAATGTTACCGTCTATAAAGCACGACTTGTCGCAAAAGGTTTTCGACAAGTTCAAGGTGTTGACTACGATGAGACTTTATCTCCCGTAGCGATGTTTAAGTCCATTCGGATTTTATTAGCAATTTCTGTGTTTCATGATTATGAAATATGGCAGATGGATGTCAAGACTGCATTCCTCAATGGCAACATTGATGAAGAGTTGTATATGATGCAACCCGAAGGTTTTGTCGATCCTAAGGATGCTGATAAAGTGTGCAAGCTTCAGCGTTCCATTTATGGACTGAAGCAAGCATCTCGGAGTTGGAACCTTCGTTTTGATCAAGTGATCAAGAGCTTTGGATTTGTTCCAAATTGCTACGAAGCTTGTATCTACAAGAAAGTGAGTGGGAGCTCGGTGACATTTCTGGTACTATATGTGGATGACATATTGATTATTGGAAATGACATTAACATGCTTAACGATGTGAAGAGTTATTTGAACAAGTGTTTTTCAATGAAATACCTAGGTGAAGCTGCTTATATATTAGGCATCAAAATCTATAGAGATAAAAAAAGACGCCTGATAGCTTTAAGCCAGAGTACATACCTAGACAAAGTTCTAAAAAGGTTCGGAATGGATAAGGCAAAGAAAGGTTCAGTGCCTATGTTGTCAGGTAAGATATTGAGCAAGGCTCAATGTCCAGCTACGGTAAATGATAGGGAAGCTATGAGCAAAGTGTTTTATGCCTCGGCCATAGGTTCTATCATATATGCCATGCTGTGTACTAGACCGGATGTGTCCAATGCTCTTAGTTTGACGAGCAGATATCAAAGTGATCCAGGAGTGGAACACTAGACAGCCGTGAAGAACATCCTAAAGTACCTAACCAGGACTAAAGAAATGTTCTTAGTCTATGGGGGTGATGAACAGCTCGTCGTAAAAGGTTGCGTCGACGCTAGTTTCGACACCGACAAGGATGATTCTAAATCTCAGACAGGATACGTGTATATTTTGAATGGAGGAGCTGTGAGCTGGAGAAGCTACAAGCAAAGCGTGATCGCGGGATCTACAGTAGAAGCGGAATACATGGCTGCTGCAGAAGCGTCAAGTGAAGGAGTTTGGATCAGGAACTTCATCACCGAGCTTGGCGTGGTTCCAAGTGCATTGGACCCACTGGAGATATTGTGTGACAACACTGGCGCCATAGCACTATCTAAGGAACCAAGATATCATCCAAAGACCAAGCATATCAACCGCAAGTTTCATATAATCCGAGATTATATAGCAGATGGAGATCTGAAGATTAGCAAAGTACATACAGATCTGAATGTCGCAGATCCATTGACTAAACCTCTTCCACGTGTAAAACATGATCAGCACCTTAGTGCCATGGGTGTGAGATTGTTGCCAAATGTAAACTAGATTATTGACTCTAGTGCAAGTGGGAGACTGTTGGAATTATGCCCTAGAGGCAATGATAAATATGTTATTATTATAATTCTTGTTCATGATAATGTTTATATTCCATGCTAGAATTGTAGTAAGCGGAAACTTTAATACTTGTGTGGTTTGTGAACAACACCGTGTCCCTAGTACGCCTCTATGGACTAGCTCATTGATTAATGATGGTTAAGGTTTCCTAACCATAGACATGAGTTGTCAATTAATAATGAGATCATATCATTGGGAGAATGATATGGATGACCCAAACTAATGGAAGCAATTAGATCGTGTCATCGTGTTCATCTTTGCGAAGCTTTTCTTATGTCAAATATTGTATTCCTTAGACCATGAGATAATACAACTCCCTGGTATCGGAAGAAAGCTTTGAGGTCATCAAACGTCATCCTATGAGAGGGTGATCATAAAGGTGTCTCTTAGGTGATCGGAAAGTACCTGTTGGGTTGTATGTATCGAGATGGGATTTGTCCCTCCCAAGTCGGAGAGATATACTTCGGGCCCACTCGGTAATCGATATCAACACCGCTTGCAACCATGTGGTTAAGGAGTTGATCACAAAGTGATATCGGATTACGGAACGAGTAAAGTACTTGCTGTGAACGAGATTGAACTAGGTATGACGGTACCGACGATCAAATCTCGGGCAAGTAAAATATCGCGAGACGAAGGGAATATATATATGGGACTGATTGAATCCTGGCATCGTGGTTCATCTGATATGATCATCGATGAATGTGTGGGAGTCAATATGGGTTTCCAGACCCCGCTGTTGATTATTGATAGAAGATCATGTCTGCATGTTCTCGAACCCGAAGGGTCACACACTTAACGTGTCTCGACGCTAGGATAGATTGGATAATTGGTTTATGAGTTTTTGTTCGGAGTCTCGGATGGGATCCGGGATATCACGAGAGGTTCCGGAGTGGTCCGGAGAATAAGATTCATATAAGGCAGTGCAGTTTTTGGAGTTCGGAATTGTTCCGGGTTAATCGGTATTGTACCGGAAGCTTCTAGAACCTTCCGGAGGGGGACCAACGTGGTCCCACCTGTCGGGAGGGGGCATGGGCCTATGAGGGAGTGCCCTGGCTGCATTGGGACAGGGGCACAAGGCCCCATTGGGCCCAGCCGGCCAAACAAGGGGAAACCCTAGTTTGGAGCTTCTAGAAGGGGGGGGTTTCCTTGCCCCCCACTCCTCCCTCCTTTGGCCGCTGGCCTAGGGCTTGGGCGAGGGGTTAGGGCAGGCGCCCACCCCTCTATATATAGAGGGCTGGGGCGCACCACCCCCCTCAAGCCTAGTCGCCCTGCTGCCCTCCTCTCTCTCTCCCTCCCGACTGCGTGTAGGCGAAGCCCTGCTGCAGAAACTCTCCACCACATACACCGCGCCGTCGCGTTGTAGATCCAATCCGTGTCTCCACCATACTTGCTGGACCAAGGAAGGAGGAGACGTCGAGGTGCTGCACGTGTGCATCTCCCGGAGGCATCGCCACTTGCGGTGCTAGATCGGATCGGATCGCGAGAAGGAGAAGCGAGTACGACTACATCACCCACGTTCCGACGAACGTTCCGCTGTGCGAATCTTCAAGGGTATGAAGATCCAATCTAATCACTCTCATTGTTTGCATCTCCTAGATTAGATCTTGGCTGTTCCGTTCGCATCCGTAGAAATTTTTTGATTTACTATGCTGCGAAACCCATCAAAAATATAGTCCTTTCACTCACTATGGTGATGCTGCAAGTTTCCACCATGATTAGGCATGGCTTAGGCTAGCGGCCCAGGCTAGCGGCCCATAGGCTTAGGCTAGCGGCCCATGGACTTAAAAGTTCCCTCTTTATTTCACACCGGTGACATCCATAGACAAAATAGCATGATATCAACTGTGTACGAAGTACAAGTGCAATGTTGAAAACGTTCCCCATGACAGCATGGTTCTGCTAATTCCAACGTGTAAGTGCAAGCATATACAACATAGATGACACAATGGTTCAAGTTTATTAGGGGCAAAGAATATAAAGTGTGCCATCAAGTTCGTGAGAGCTTTAATCACTAATTTTTCACATAACAAAATACTTTTTAATTGGAAGATAGCTGAAAACAAGAATATACTTGGAACGGTGTAACACACCATGCATAGGAATTTATAGTGAACACTTTGGAATAACTTGGTTTCTTGGGAGTTGGAAGCATGAGTAGAACTTACTTATACAAGTAGATACTAGCAAAATACTGGGAGCAACCAACTAAGAGAGCAATAATTGCCATAATCATGCAGAGCAACAAAACATTACTAATCAAATCATAGAGTGGTACTACAAGTCAAGTACTAAATGATCATAGAGGCTATGGTGACTTTTTCATAGTCACAACATGGTGTGAGCATGTGCCAAGTCAACCCAAACAAAGCATCAAAGGAGAATACCACAATACTATGCTTTTGCATACTAAAACAACGCATAACTTCTTCAAGGCACACTAAGCAATCCCAATTGTTTGGAACAAGACATGCTATAACAATGATTATTAAGCATAAGGTCAAAACAACACCTAGCATGTCATGCTAAAGTCTAAGTCACAGTCAATGCAAGATCCTCTTGCACTTTCAAGCAGGAACTTCCTACTCCTTTCCAACACCAAGCAACTTATTTGAAACAACATAGCGAGAACGGGGGTCCAAACTACTTTATTCAAGCAAACTAAACAACTAAGCAAACCAAATGAAAAATAATATGCTCCAAGAACAACACAAGTTGTGCATGAAACAATAAAAACAGAGTGTCTAGACAGACCTGAACTTTTTATTGATGAAGAAGGGGATGCCTTGGGCATCCCCAAGTGAAAGGGCAAATAGCCCTTATCTAGTGTTTTGGTTAACTATGACATCAGAGCTAGAAAACGGACTAATGTTTATATTAGCTTCTCTACAGGTGAGAGTCTGCAGGTTGTTGGTGATAGGTGATGGGTGACCCCACATTCGTTTCTTTATGGAGAGCCGATGTTGTTGTTTATTATTTTCTCTTATTTACTCTTGAGTCAAATAGGAAACATCACACTATTAAGAGGGGTGATCTCGATGCGCTCTTTGGGGTTGTTCTACACCAAATATACTTCTCATCATCCACCACCACACACCCGTTCAAAGAGAGAGAAAAAATAGCCTTGAAAAATGAGTCAAAAGGGGTTACTGTGAAATCGGCAACAGCGCCGGCGGCGCCGGTGCTGTCGCCGGAATTTCTGGTCGCCGCCGGAAATTCTCGGTGCACGCCGATATGGCTTACTGCATAGCCTTTCGGTTGTTCGCCAAGAATTCTGGTGGCCGCCGAAAATTCTGGCGTGTGGTCCGGTCCACCGGAGTTGTCGCCGGAAATTATGGTGAGCAACTCGGTCCGACCGGACTTATTGCCGGTTCTGTTGCAGGAACCCCCAAACGGCTCTTTTTCCCCTCATACTATATATATCCCTTTCTTCTCCACTATGAGTTTAGGAATTTGAGCAAACATTTAATTTCTTGAAGCTTTCTCTCTCTCCCCCATTATTGAAGCACAAAAGCTTGAGGATCTCCCATTCTACCCAACCAAATCCAAATCCCTTTGGTAGAAAGGAAGAGGAGGTCCCGATCTACGTTTCCACCAAGCCAAAGTTCATTCCCCCTTGAGTTCATCGAGTTAGCTTGTTACTCTTGGGTTTGTGGGAAACCCTAGGTGGCTAGGGTCGCCCGGAGGCATTCGTCTTGTGATTTGCTCTATGGAAAGTTTGTGAGGGTTTGGAGACTACCTTAAAGTCTACCACGAGTAAGTGAGCTATTCCTTCGTGGGATAGGCTTGGAGAAGAAGGTGAGCCTTTGTGGCGCGTGAGGCATCCTTCGTGGAACCTCACACCTCTCCAACGTGACGTAGCCCCCTTCCCAAAGGTGGTGAACATGGGGATACATCCTCGTCTCCGCGTGCTTCGGTTATTCCTTAACCGATCTCTTACTTGTGTTGTTTACCTTGTGATAGCCTTCGAGCTTGAAGTATCTTGTCCATCATCTAGGCTTCCTCACCTAGTTTGCATTTAGGCTCACTTATATTCCGCAAAGCCTAAAACTTGCAAAAGATTATAACGAATTTTGTAGAAACTTATTCACCCCCCTCTAGGTTAACCATCTTACACTTTCAATTGGTATCTGAGCTTAGGGCTCTTTTAAGGGCTTCACCGCCTAAGAGAAAAGATGGTTTTCTCCGATGATGTGGAGGATAAGACTTATTCGGTCAAGGAGCTTCGTGAAATCTTAGCCAAGGGTGCCCTTGAAAAGGCCAAGGCTGATTCCGATCTCCTTGTTCGAATGAGTTACCTAGAAGGACAACTTAAGGCCATTGACGATGGGGCTTTTCTTGGTAACCCATTGGTAGTACCTCAAGGGAGGCCAATGGACACTGAAAAGGATAAGGATGTTGAGTCCGCTCATGAGAGAGGCTCGTCAAAACTCTCCACGCCCCATAATCAATTTACTTATGTTTATCCTAAGCAAAAGAATATCATTCCTCATATTAATGGTTCGGGTCCTGCACCTCATTATGATGGAACTCACTTCTCTCATTGGAAAGCTTCTATGGAATCTCATCTTCGCAGCTGCAGTGTTGAACTTTGGGAGATTGTGTGCATCGGTTTCCAACCTCATGATCCCAACAACCTCACTCCAGGAGAGTACTACGACTGTCAACTAAATGCGACCGCTTGTGACAAGATAAGGAATGCCATTCAGCGCACTCTCCATGATCAAGTCAGTGACATCCCCACCGCCAAGGATCTTTGGGATAGGATTGTCATTCTCCAAGAGGGAACATCTCTTATCCAAAAATCCAAGTATGAAGCTGCCAAGACAGAGATGAACATGTTCATGAACCATGATGGTGAGACTATCGCTGAAGCATACAAGAGACTTGTTGCCCTCCGCATGAAGATTGGTGGCCTAGGATGTGAGAAGTACGATGATGGATTAAATTTGAATGATGAGCTCATCAAGTCCAAGATTGTATCTATGATCACGGTCATCGATAAGAAGCTTGCCTTGAACTTGCAACTCCTTGCTAGAGCTAATCAATTCACTCCCATGATCTAGTCTCTTATCTTGTTGCCACGGACAACTTGGTGGATGAAGGGAAAAAGATAAAGGAGATCAATTGTGCTATTGGGTCCTCTCACTCTCTAGCACTAAAGGCCGAGCATGTGCAAGAAAATGATGCTAGTGATGAAGAAAGCGATGTTGATGGAGTTAATGATATGCTCTCTCAACTTTCTCTCTTCACCAAGAACATGAAGTTCTGAAGAAGGAGAAGCTCAATGGGATCAAGTGAGAAGAAAAGGACGTGCTAAAATTGTGATGAGTCAAGCCACTTTGCCGATAAATGTCCTTATGAGAAGAGGCTTGACAAGCCCAAGTATGAAGAGGGTGCCAAACCAAGATTGAAGCCCAACCCCATCAATGAAATATTCAAGAGGAACAATAGGCGTGATGGCAAGGGCTTCCTAGGTCAAGAATACATATCCGACAAGGAGGAAGAGGATGAAGAGAAGGTGGTTGGAGTGGCCGGTTTGGCCTTCGCCAAACCCGGGTCTCTCTTCACCTATGACTACACCAAGGACTACACCGATGACTCTCCTACTCCCAAGGTCACCGCCACTTGCCTCATGGCAAGGGGCTCCAAGGACGAGTCCGACGTGGAGTGTGGGGATAAGGAGAAGGTGGTGGGTGTGACTAGTTTGGCATATGTCGAACCCGGTTCACCTCTCACCTATGACTACGCCAAGGACTACATCGAGAGTTCTCCTATTCCCAAGATCACCGGTTCTTGTCTTATGGCAAGAAGCTCCAAGGTAATTGTCTCACCTCCATCCCTATCTAGCATCTTGGATGATCTTGAGAGTGATCGTGATAGTGATAGTGATGAATTTGGTGAAGAGTATATAAAAGAAATGTATGCTATCATGAAGTCTCTTCCTCCCATTGCTCATGCTAGAGTCAAGAAATTAATGGAACTTGTTAGCTCACGCGATGAGGCCATTGATAGCTTGGAATCTCATATTGATGATGAGAAACAAAGATTCAATCTTCTTGAGCAAGAGTTTTGTGAGGAAAAGAATACAAATTCTTTTCTTAAACTACAAATCGAAATTTTTGAAATTGATAAAGAAAAAGACATGGACACTATTGATAGGGATAACTCTTTGTCCCAAGAGCTTGATGCCTCAAAGAAGGAGATTGAAGTTGCTCATTCTTCTCTTACCAAGGACCTTGAGCACCTTGAGAAGGCTAGTTTGTGTAGGGTTCGCAGCATAGAAAGCAAAAAAAATTCCTACGATGGGAACAACTATGTACCAAGATCTATCTGCTAAATACAAACAACGGGCGGATGTATATCCATAGAGAACATACCCTTGAAGACTGACAAAGCTTAACGAGTTAAACTCATGGTTGATGTAGACGATCTCTTGCCGATCTCAAGATCGAGAGGAAGTCCTAGGTTTGTTTCCCCAAACTTTAAGAAATGACAGCTTAGGTTTGTTTCCAAACCACAATTCATATGGTGTCTTTTCAACGGATTTAGATGGTGCCCGATTTAAAGTGAATGCATCAGTTTCTAGTGCATAACCCCAAAATGACAACAACAAGTCCGTCAGAGACATCATAGATCGAACCATATCCAATAAAGTAAGATTACGATGTTCCGACACACCATTTCGCTGTGGTGTTCCGGCAGGTGTGAGTTGTGAAACAATTCCACACTCTTTCATGTGAGTGCTAAACTCGTAACTTAGATACTCACCTCCACGGTCGGACCGTAGAAATTTGATCTTTCTATTATGATGATTTTCCACTTCATTCTGAAATTCCTTGAATTTTTCAAAGGTTTCAGACTTGTGTTTCATCAAGTAGATATAACCGTATCTACTCAAATCATCCGTGAAAGTAACAAAATAACGATATCCACCTCGCGCCGACACACCCATTGGACCACATACATCAGAATGTATGATTTCCAACAAATCTGTCGCCCGTTCCATTGAACCGAAAAACGGCATTCTAGTCATCTTACCCATAAGGCATGGCTCGCATGTATCAAATGATTCAAAATCAAGTGATTCCAAAAGTCCATCCGAATGGAGATTCTTCATGCGTTTAACGCCAATATGACCTAGACGGCAGTGCCAAATATATATGGATATATCATCATTAAGTTTAATCCTTTTAGCATCAACATTATGAATATGTATAACATTATTATCGAGATCTAATAGAAATAAACCATTCATCGTCGGTGCATTACCATAAAAGATTTCATTCATATAAATAGAACAACCATTGTTCTCGGATTTAAATGAATAACAACTTCGTATCAAACACGATCCAGATACAATGTTCATGCTTAGTGCTGGCACCAGATAACAATTATTCAAGTTTATTACTAATCCCGACGGCAAGTGGAGAGGTAGCGTTCTGACGACGATCACATCAACGCTTGATCCATTGCCGACACGCATCTTGACCTCACCCCTTGCTAGCGGTTGCTTGTTCCGCAAACCCTGATTTGAGTTACAAATATTTGCAACTGAACCGGTATCAAATACCCAGGTGCTACTGCGAGCACTAGTCAAGTACACATCAATAACATGTATATCATATATACCTTTGTTTGCCTTGCCGGCCTTCTTGTCTGCCAAATACTTGGGGCAGTTGTGTTGGAGATATGCCCTAGAGGCAATAATAAATCTAATTATTATTATATCTTTGTGTTTATGATAAATGTTTACATTCATGCTATAACAGTATTAAGTAGAAACATTAATACTTGTGTGATTTGTAAACTAAATTAGAGTCCCTAGTAAAGCCTCTTTATAATACTAGCTTGTTGGTTAATAGATGATCGTGGTTTCTCGATCATGAACATTGAGATGTTGTTAACAACAAGATCATATCATTAGGAGAATGGTATGATGGACATACTCCTATAGAGAAGCGTAGCATAAAGATCAAGTCATTTTAATAGTTCAATTGCTATAAGATTTCTGATACATAGTAACCTAATTCCTTCGACCATGAGATCATGCTAATCACCATCACCAGAAGGATGCTTTGATGACATCAAACACCACACCGTAACTGGGTGGCTATAAAGGTGGCATTGAGTGTTCGGAAAGTATGGGTTGAGGCACATGGATCAAGAGTGGAATTTGTCCATCCATATGACGGATAGATATACTCTGGGCCCTCTCGGTGGAATGTCATCCAATTGGCTTGCAAGCAATTGACTGGCTCACAAGGGATCACATACCACGGGAACGAGAAAGGAGTACTTATCGGTAACGAGGTTGAACTAGATATGCAAAGATACCGACGATCAAAACCTCGGATAAGTAAACTATCGTGAGACAAAGGGAAATTGGTATCGTATGTAAGTGGTTCATTCGATCGCAAAGTAATCGTAGAAATATGTGGTAACCATATGAATTTCCAGATTCCTCTATTGGTTATTGATCGGAGAAGTGTCTCAGTCATGTCCGCATAATTCACGAACCGTAGGGAGACACACTTAAGGATTCGATGTTGTTGAGTAGTTATGGAATGATGAGTAAGAGACTGAATGTTGTTCGGAGTCTCGGATGGGATCCGGGATATCACGACGAGATCCGGAATGGTCCGAAGAATAAGATTCATATAAGGAAAGTCCTATTTTGGAGTTGGGGAATGATTCCGGCGTTTTCACCGGGAATGTTCTAGAAGGGTCTGGAAGGTCCGGCACTCTGGAGGGGAAGGGTACATGAATGTGTCATAACAATATGGAATGGTTGCATCATGTACTAGGTCACTTGGCTGGGCAAAATAAAGGGATAAATCAAATCCTAGTTTGAAAGTCAAACGCCAATTTGAAAAAGTCAAACGGCAAGTTTGCTTGGTGGAGGGAGAGTAGGAAACCTACTTGGAGAGGAGTTCCCCTCCCTCCACCCGCCGGCCAAGGAGGCCGAGTTGGGGGGAGGACTCCCTCCTCCCAACCGGCCACCCTCCACCTATATAAGGAGGGGTAGGGCGCCCCCTATCCCTCACACCCAAAAACCCTAGCCCTAGCCGCCGGCCTCCTCCAAGTCGTCGCCGCCACCTAGGGTTCCTCCAACTCGCCGAGTTGGGGATTGCCCAAGCCCTAGACACCGGCCAAGCTTCCCCCTTGGTGCTTCTAAACCCTAGATTGCCAAGGCACCTCTCTTGCTCCACCATACTCGCACCGGCTTAAGGCGAAGCCCTGCGGGATCTCCCCTCTACTTCCGACACCACGCCGTCGTGCTGCCGGAATCACGAGGAGAGCACAACAACCTCCGCTACCTGCTGGAACAAGGGAGAGGAAGGTCTTAATCGAGTACCGAACGTGTGACCGACTGCGGAAGCGCTTCCGAAACGCAACACCGGAAGGATCGTCTACACGATCTTGAGATCGGCAAGAGTACGACTACATCACCCATGAGAATCTTCTCTCGGTATCCGCTTTGGAATCTTCGAGGGTGAGTTCCTCTACCGACTCGTTGCTACAATCTAGTAGATAGATCTTGGCTTGTTTGTTTGCATGCGGTAGAATTTTTTTGTTTTCCATGCTACGAACCCCTATAGTGGTATCAGAGTCGTGTCGATATGTAGATCTATTGCACGAGTAGAACACAATGTTCATTGTGGGCGGTGGTGCTTTTATTATCAATTGCCTTTTGTGTACTTTGCATCTTGCGGTATGATGGGATGAAGCGGCTCGGGCTAACCTTACATGACATCGTTCATGAGACTTGCTCCACGCTCAACATGCAACTTGTATTGCATAAGTGGCTTTGCGAGTGTCTGTCTCTCCCATTATAGTATAGATCCAATTTACAACGGGCACTTGATAGTTCAAACATCAACGTTGTGGTTCTTGTTCGTAAGTTAGATCGACACTTATTGAAAGCCCCAAACCACGTAAAATATGCAAAGAAAATTAGAGGCGTCTAACTTTGTTTTTCAGGGGTGTGATGTGATGTGATATGGCCAGGATTGTGATTATATTTGATGTATGCAATGCCCCTTATTGTAAGTTGGCAACCGACAGGAGCCATATGGTTGTTTTTTTAAATTCCGTTAAGACCCGCGTGTCTATTCAAATTAGTTGTAATAGTTGAAGATGGTGGACGACAACCATGAAACGGCGCCATTGACCTTGACGCTATACTGGTGATGATGGAGATCATGTTCGTGCTTGAAGATGGAGATCGGAAGCACAAGAAGAAAGGGCATATCATATCACATATTATGAATTGCATGTGATGTTAATCCTTTATGCATCTTGTATTGCTTAGTTAACGAAGGTAGCATTATAAGATGATCCCTCAAGCACACAAATTTCAAGTTTTAAAGTGTTCATCCTTAGTAAGCACCGTTGCTAAAGCTCGTTGTTTCGAAGCACCACGTGATTATCGGGTGTGTTAGATTCTGCTGGTGTATACAACGTGAGCAAGCCAGATTTGCTCATGCGGAAGCTAAGGTTTGATCTTGATGAGCCTAGAATGTACAGACATGGTCTCGGAACACGGATCACCGAAAGGTAAAGCATGAGTCATATAGTAGATATGATGAACATGTTGATTGTTCGCCATTGAAGCTACATCAACTCTTGTGATGATCGGTTTTGATGTGGTGGATTTGGTTCGTGTGATCACTAAAACAATGTGAGGGATATTGTTTTGAGTGGGAGTTCACCTAGACTAATTTAACTATTAATTAGAACTCAATTTGTCATAAACTTAGTCTAAACTATTGCAAATATGTTGTAGATCAATGGCGGCCCCTACCATCAATTTTAATGCGTTCCTGGAGAAAGAAAAGTTGAAAAACAATGGAAGAAACTTCGCGGATTGGTTCCGCAATTTGAGGATTGTCCTCAATGCTGGTAATTTGACCTATGTGCTGGATGCACCGCTGGGTGAACCACCTGCAGCTACTGCTACCGATGAAGTAAAGAATGTTTACCTCACTCGGAAGAATCAGTACTCCACAGTTCAGTGTGCTATCTTGTATGGTTTGGAATCGGAGCTTCAGAAAAGGTTTGAGAACCAAGACCCACATGATATTGTCCGTGAACTCAAAATGATATTTGAGGCTCACGCGGCAGTTGATAGTTATGAGGCTTCTGAAAAGTTCTTTAACTGCAAGATGGAAGAGGGCGGCTCCGTCAGTGAGCATGTGCTTAAGATGTCTGGGCACGCAAACAAACTCCAAAGTTTGGGTATAGTGATTCCTAATGCTTTGGGGATTTACCGCGTCCTCCAATCACTACCACCAAGTTACAAGAACTTTGTGATGAACTACAATATGCAAAACATGAACAAGACGTTGCCAGAACTCTTCTCCATGTTGAAATCTTTAGAAGTGGAGATCAAGAAAGAGCATCAAGTGTTGTTGGTCAATAAGACCACCAAATTCAAGAAAGGCAAGTCTAAGCGAAAGGGAAACTTCAAGAAGGGTGGTAAGAAAGTTGCCGCACCGATGAAGAATACCAAGGCTGGGCCTAAGCCCGATACTGAGTGCTTTTACTGCAAGGGAGAAGGTCACTGGAAGCGGAATTTCCCAAAGTATTTGGCGGATTTGAAGAACGTCAATATCAAGAAGAAAGGTATATCCGATATACATGTTATTGATGTGTATCTCACTAGTACTCGTAGTAGTGCCTGGGTATTTGATACTGGTTAGGTTGCTCATATTTGTAACTCGAAACAGGTGCTGCAGAATAAACGGAAGCTAGCGAAGAACCAGGTGACGATGCGCGTTGGAAATGGATCAAAGGTTGATGTGATCGCGGTTGGCACGCTACCTCTTCATCTACCATCGGGATTAGTTTTATACTTAAATAATTGTTATTTGGTGCCTGCGTTAAGCATGAACATTATATCTGGATCATTATTGTTGCGAGACGGTTACTTGTTTAAGTCCGAGAATAATGGTTGTTCGATTTATATGAGTAATATGTTTTATGCACATGCACCTTTGATATATGGTCTATTCTTATTGAATCTCGATCATGGAAATACACATATTAATAACATTGAAGCTAAACGTTTGAAATTGAGCGATAAATCAACCTATATGTGGCACTGTCGTCTTGGTCATATTGGAGTTAAGCGTATGAAGAAACTCCATTCCGATGGACTTCTTGAATCACTTGATTTCGAATCACTTGAAAGATGCGAAGCATGTCTGATGGGTAAAATGACTAAGACTCCATTTTCTGGGATGATGGTGTAACATCCCTAAAATCATGATTTCAAAGATTGCATATCATTCATGCATGCATATAGAATTGAGATCATTTTCAAAACTCATTTCAGAAAAGCAAAGCACATAGTGCTATCATTTCATGTGAGCAAACTTAAATCAAATGGCCATCCCCATTTGAAAGTTCAATGTTTATGAACCTAGATTGTTTGCCTTCTTTGTTGAAAGGTTTGAGTGTAGAATTTAAACCAAGTTTTACAATTTGGAAATGGTTCCAAAAACCATTTTTTTTTAAACATTGCAAATCAGGTACCAAGTCCCTGATATTTTGTTTCTCCAAGAGTGACCAAGCCTTGCAAAACAACCACATGATTTCATGCCTAGTATTTGAGACTATTGCACCCTGCAAAAACCTCAAATTGATTTGAATTCAAATGAAACTTGATTTCATTTGAAAACCTTTCCTGAAAATCAAAACAGAAAAAGAAAAGGACAAAAGAAAAGAAAAGGGCCAGGCGCCACTATTCTAGCCCAACAACAGAACTGGCCCAACTAGCCCACCCGGCCTTCCCCTCTCTCTTCTACGCCAAGAAGCTCCTTAGCGATCGCTAACAACCAGACCCCACCTCCTCTCTGCGCGCTTCACTGACGAGCGGGCCCTCTCCACATCAGCGTCGTCTTCCCCAAATCCCGCGCACGAACTCCGCCGCTGCCCGTTGCTGCCTTGATTTCGCGAGGTAAATTGCATTGATGCAGCAAGCGTTTCTTGTCGAGCCTCTGGCTATATAATCCCCACACTCTCGCGACCATTTCCCCTCAAACAATTTCTCCTTCACGCCACCAGCTGTTCCGACGACCGCGCCGACGAATTCCGGTGAGCCCCGTGTTCCCCTCTATCTCTGAATCATGCTATCAAGTCCAGCAAGTCTTTGCGCACCTACTGACACTCCCCATCTGTCCTCGCATGATCCGTAGCTCTAGCAACGACTCCGACTAACCGCCACCGTTCTCTGCACGAACTCCGGCGACCTCTCGTTGTAAGTATCCGCCGCCCCTTGCCCTCTGACTGATACACCTAGAATCCCCATCGTCTTGCGCATCTAACAGTACCTCTCTTTTGGCTTAGCGTGACGAGGAACCTCGCCAACATCGACAACTGACCATGCCTGACGCGTTCGCAAACTCCGGCGAGGAATCTCTGACGACCCCGTGCGCCCCTTCCCAAGCCATCGCCACCTTGAGCAACAGCAGCCCCCTGCAGTTCTGGTAAGCATCTCCTCTCTTCCCCGGGCAACCCAGAACGCCAGCACCACCGCTGACTGACGCGCCGCCGCCAACCGCCGCCGCTAGCACCGCTCGATTTTGGTTAGATGATTTATAGCCGTCAGATCCAGATCCAGCGCGTAGAATTAATCCACTTAGCGAAGCGGTATGGTCAGATCTGAACCGTGCATCGTTAGTTAGATCCTACGGCTCATGGCGTGATCGGAGCGAATCGCAGCGCCAAGAGGAACATGACGCGTGGCTAGGGTTAGATTCAAAAACAGTTTTGAAATCAGAATTTGATCCAAAATTGAAATAGCTATAACTTTTGATTCCCACGTTATATTTTTGCAAATTTTATACCGTTGGAATCAGGGAGACAAGCTCTTTCTGTTTATGCAATGTGTTTAGTAAAAAGTTACTGTTAAAATGTCTTTTTATGCAGAAACTTGTTTAGGGCTATTTTGAGTATAGGATTTGTTTAGGATTTTGTTTTAGGGCAAAATAAACTTGGTTTGGCAAGATTTTGACTTGCTTATGTTTCAGTATCTTGCACTTGCTTGGTGGAATTTCAAAAATCATCAATTAGCATTCTTACATGCATGCATACATATTTTTGTTTGTATATGAATTGTATGTGATTGTGGTTATAATCTTTGTGTAGATTTTGGTGCTAGTGATTGTGATTGTGAAGAGTGCTACTCTCCCCATTACCAAGGCAAGTGGTACTTCATGAATATTTCCATCCCTATATTTTGTACAAGCATTAGAAATATTTTTGCTAAGTATTGCATGTTGTTATTTTTGCCAAATGCTATGTTGGGAAATCCTAAGTAGATATAGAATTGTAGAATTGCTAGAGAAATTTCCTAAGTTAAGTTACTATGCCATGCTTAGCCTAGCTAGTAGCAAACAAGGGTTGGTAAAGTATCTACATGCTATGATGAAAATATTTCTAAGTCTTTGGACTTATGTTTTTCTTAATAAAACAACTAAGTCAATGAACCTCCTGGGTGGAATGGGACTTGAATGGTGGTTTTTGGTTGAGTGGTTACACAAGGCCCATGGACATGGTTTACCTTGTGTATCTCACTTGTGGTATGCCACCCAGGCACAAAGGGATTTTGGAGGCCAAGTGTTGAGAAGCTTATAGTGCAGCCACTTGGCAATATGGGCTCTGCCTTGATCATATAGGTTGCTAGAACTTAGTCATTTGGACAGTTGGTGGTAGTGGGATGATAGGTTGGAACGCGTCCATTTGGCTAAGGGAAGGCTTCTGAAAGGTCCTGTCTTGGGAAACCAAGTCTGGTGGGGAAAGTGCATAACCTCTACAGTTGGAAAATCTAAGTACTTAGCCAAGTCCATGGCAATGGACAACCTGAGCAATCAAGACATGGAAGCTATCAAGAATCTCATCACTCCAACTTCTAAGTAAAAATTGTGGGTGAACAAGGGTGAAGGACCCCAATGTCTATTGGTGGTTTCTTGGGAAAGTTTTTGACAAAGAAAAACTTAGTGATTTCAACTAATAGGAAAAACCTATTTTGAGCAAAGCAAGCCAAGCTACACTTAGCCAAAAATGCATATAGTAATATAGTCCACTTAAAATTTACTAAGGTATCACTTGCCAATACTATTCCAAAGTATTGACCCACTGTGGCTGTAACTTGTGATGTTGCAGGTTACTCCGATGATGATTAGGTGTCATGAGTCTACACTCAACATGCTTGCCTGTGGCACATGAAGATGAAGACTTATGTTTATTTACTTATTCCAAAACTCTTGTATTAGGCCTGTGGCCTTGAGTTGTAAAAGACTATGTTTTATCTCTGGAATGGATGTAATAAATGACCTTTGTATCTGTGTACTTCATCTTAAACTGTGGATGCTAGCAATGATCCAGGGACTAGCATTGCAATCACAAGGATCCTTTTCCTTTACAAAGGAGGGATCTTACAGATGGTATCAGAGCCAGGTTGCCTATAGGATTATGACCCTAGGATTGGAAAGCACTAAGGAAAAAATTTCAACTACTTCTACACTTGTCTATTCTTCTCGTAAAATTTTCTAACCTTCTCATTATCATCTCTATTTGTAGATGAACTCCATCAATGAAGCCGTAAAGAAAGGACCACTCATGACCATGACCTTGGAGTGTGAGACTGAGTTTCCCAAAATTCTCAAGGACCTCATGGTGGCAATGGAAATACATGGTGCAGCTGTGTACAAAGGCTTTCCAGTGATGGATGAAGGAGTTGAGTACTGGTGGGTGCAACTTCACTTGTACAAAAGCAAGGAAGACAACCACAAAGAAAGAGGATTCTGCATGTACACCAACACTATGGTGCATACCATATTCTTTGAGTCAGCAAGAGAAGCATCTTGGAGGACTATCAAAGAACTTAGTGCTAGAGTCAAGTGCAGAATGCTCAACCTCCAAAAAGACTTAGAGAAGGAGAAGGAACATACCCAAGAGTTGGAAGCCACCAACCAAACCTTAAGAGGAGATATTATAGACTTAGTGATGGAATCATGTGAACAAGATAGACTGATTGCCTCTAGGAACATTGTGTTAGCCAACAGATCCAGTGAGATAGGATTGTAAACGCACTTCGTTAGTTGGACCACCACCTATCACCTTATTTTCCAAAATGATACCTTAAATAAGTTTGGACCTTGGTTGATGTAATGGATTCATGTATGAATGACTTGTGTGTTTTTGTGTTCCAAGGTTATGTATGTGTTGTTTGTCTTTATTTTACCTTAAACTGTGTTGTTCTAACTTTTCTATCTTATAAATAGATGCCTATTACCATCAGCACTGTTGAGGAGTTCCAGGTTACCCGCTTTGGTCCTCGTATCGTTGAGCTTACCACCTTGCTCAATCTCTGTGGCATCCCGCAAAACCACTACTAGAAAATCGCGTCGTTTTTGTGCATTGCATCATCATGACCGCATGCTCATGTCATCATGCCGCATTGCATTTGAGCATCGTCATGCCATTGTGCATTTGTTTGTCTAAAACTATTTTGAAAACGCCTAGATTTGTTTTCCAATATCCCCGTCTTGATTTCAAATTAAAACCCGGGTCTCCGGATTATTTTGTTTTGTCTGCTAACGATTTGCAAAAACCCCGTTTGGAGTAAATAAATTGTTTAATTATTTTTTTGGGGGCAGCCAGACCGGGCCGATCCGACCAGCACGGCCACCCCGAACAAAACCGTCTAACCCTAAACCCTACCTACCCGAACACCCAAAACTAAGCTACCAAATAACCTACTCCAATCCTACCTAGCCCCCTCCACCTCACTCCTCCAATGCCCTCTCGCCACCTCACCTCTCCCCAAACCCCACCACTCCCACTGCCACCTCGGCCAGCCGGACCCACCCTCTCGCCCCCCACACACCACACCCTGCCCACACAAAGAACACCACGACGACCACCCACGCTCTCTCCTGTCCAACGCCCGCCTCCAGCCACCCCTGGTCCCACCTCCGCCTCCAACCTCCTCTCTCCTTTCCCGCTCCCTCCTTCGCCGCCTCCGCCGCCTCCTTCTGCACCCTTGGCGAAGCCGCCCGCCTTTGCCTCCAGCGCCAGTCGCCGACCCTCCACCATGACAGCCTCTCGCCACGCGTCCTCCACCCTCCCGGCGCCACCGCCACGCTCCTCTCCTCTCAAGCGCCGACAGCGCCTTCGACCTCCTCGCGGCTGACCTCCCCGCCTCGGGTCCCTCCGCCGGCGTCGCCGCTTACGCCGCTGAGCGCGCCATCATGGGCCTCCGTCCGCCACCTGCTCCTCCGCCACCGCTGCCCTGCGTCCTCCCTCTCCGCGACCTGGTCCCGGCCGTCCTCTGTCGCCGGTGGCCGCAAGCGCCGCCGAGGGCTTTCTCTGCTCTGTTAGTAAGTCCGTGCCTCTCCGTTACTCGAGCCAACAGCAGTGGGGCCACCATCTTTCGCCACGTTCGATGCAGATCCCTTCCCCGGGGCTGTCACCAACAGTGGAGTCCCCACAACAAGATCAACTACCATAGTAACCGCAACCAACTCAAGTTTGCCATCGAGCCGGAACCCCGAGTACGCCGATATGTGATCGAGGGGTGATGCATGCCAAGCCGAGGATCCGGTGACGTCGGTACGACAAGGTGTTCATGGAGCACCGATGACGCCGTCACAGACCCGAAGACCGAACCAAACCCGATGGCTCGACATGATCTTCCCCAGAGGACGCCAAGATCGCCACGGAACGGCAAGCTCTCCAACCCGGATACACCAAGTTCTCCATCGAGGACACCGCGGCCGTCGACATGGAACCGAATGACGTCAAGCACTTCGTCGTGGAACGCCAAGTACTACACCCCGGACATCGAGACCCTGGACGACAAGTTCTCCTTCCCGGAAGCATTGACGCTCGTGCGACAAGGTCTACTTCCCCGATCCGAAGACCCTAAATCCCGGAGTCCGAGACCGATCCCGTCGAACCCTGAACCCTGAGACCGACCCCGAACCCCCCCGGGACCAAGATCGCCGAACCCTAATGTGTGAACCTTTTCCCGAGCCCCTATTTTATAAATGCTAAATATAAAACCTGTTGCATTTTAATCATTCATATCGCATGCATATTTGTGTGTTTTGGGGGCCTTATGCCGATTCACCTAATAATTAAATATGGGGCCCATATGCGGGCAAATCTAGTCCTATATTGGCCTCATTTAAAATTTGCGTAGCGAACCGATGATATAATCTTGCCATGTTAAAACAACATTTAAATTGCGGGGGTCCTAAATAACTTAAACCGTTTAATTAATTGTCGGGACCCCGGTTAATATTGCCTAATTGCGCGCACTTTCCTTGCCATGTCATACATCGTACATGCATCATGCCCGATCTTCTGCCGTAGTATTAAATATTGCATCCGTGTTTATTCTAGTGTTTTGCTTCTTCGGATAAGGCCGTTGAGTTGATGAGAGAGTCGACCCGATCTTGGTTGAACCTTCGACAATGTTTTCAAAGAGCATCTCCCCTTTCTACCTATCTTACTTTTATAGTATTTATTCCTCCTCTGTTGATCTATTGCTATCTCGTTATGCGATGCTCTAGTTTTCGTCCCGTGATATCCCTTACAGCCCTATATTGCCTTGGACACATCCTATTACATTGTTTGGTAGATAGCTGGACTTATGCGTCGTAGTCGCTTGCTCAAGTGCTTTGTTGCGGTCGTCAAGTGCCACAGCTTGTTGGTGTATTGCCGCATGTTAATGTTGGAGATGATCATGGTTTTACTTATCGCTCACTTTAATTCCTGTTTAACAACTAAAATTGAAGTAAGTAAGCAGAGGCATCGGTGAGTGATAGATAATATTTGGTTTCGAGCCCACTTGTGTCCCGTGGGACCCCGAGTACTTGATACTGTTTGATTTATCGCTATCCACATCCGGAGGCCTTATGGACCCCGAGCCGAGCTTGATTCATTCCTATTTCTTGGGGCCACAAACTAGTTTGAGGTTTTATTTACTATCCTGTACTTATGCCATGCTTTTATCGCTTTATTTAAATTGTGCGAGGTATCGCATTGCTGCTTTAGGATCGTGGCCCGATTTCGTATCGACAAGCCCAGCCACACTTTCGGGTTCCCGATCGTTCTGACAGCCTCCACAACCTTAAGCCCGTTTGAGCCGTTCGCTATGGATCTACTTAAAGGGTGGCCCCTGAAATATTTCTGAATCCTGTAATTGCTTTGTCGTGTTGTCTCGTTGGGTTTTGATTTGGTTTTTCCGAGGCATATCGAGTGTGTGTTGCTATTTGTGCACCCCTCAGGTAAAACTTTCTCAAAGCCGTGTCATGTTATGGACGACTTGGAGCACAGTATCTCGATCATAGACAACTATAACTAAAGTAGTGCTATAAATTTGACTTTATAATGACTAGTAATCAGCTTCACTATAATGGAATGGCTAAATAAAACTGCCAACAATTGCTTGTTTGGGTTGTCGCTCGCGACCATTGTATCTGACTAGTAAGTATTGCAACTATAACGGAATGGCTAAATAAAAATACCAACAACTGCTGGGTTTTGGGTTTATCTCATGCTATCGGTAACTGATTAGTAAGTGTTGCAACTATAACGGAATGGTTAACTAAAAGTGCCCACTGCTTATTTTATCAGGATGACTATCTACACCTGACTAGTGATTGCCGCAACGATAACTGAATAAATAAAACTGCCAACTGTGTGAGTTCCTCGGTTGACTTCCTCGTTTGGTCTCGAGGGGGAAACACCAGGATGGGTTTGTTTGGTGTTAGTACCAGGTTGGTTCCGAATAGGTCTTTCTTTCCCCTCTCTGATAGCCGCTAGTTGTATCGAGTCTCTATAGGTTGTTTAGTGCATGCTGCGCTGCCGCTTCAGTCCACCATATCTATGTAGGCGAGGACCGCCGAATTCTAGCCTCGCCATGTACTGGCCTCGATCGACCGCTCTCTCTTTTCCTTTGCCTTTCGGCACCTTTGTTAAGCAGGTTTTGAGATCGACGTCGTTAGTGGTTACCTTCCGGCTTGGCCTGGGCAGGGTTATGGACGCCATTGGTTATTCTTCAGGGCTCTTAGCCCCATTTGCATCTTGTCCGTAGCTGGACGCTCTATCGTTTTCAAGGTGATTCGGATCTTTGTGCGGTATATCTGTATTCTTGACTCATTGAGTCGCTGTTATATATATCTGTTCTGTGGGTCCCATCGAGGACTATTGTGTAATGTTATTACTTCGTTTTCCACCCGCACGAAAGTGCCTGGTGGGCACCTTTGAATCGTTTCTATGCGGGTTTGGCGGGTTTCGCTAAAACTTGCATAGGTCCGATTCTGAGGGTGTTACAGAGTGGTATCAGAGCCCAGCAGTTGCGATACCCCACAAGTCCAGCCTGTAGGATAACCTAGCTAACGGCCGAAGTAGAGTGTCAAAACTATTTTGCAAAATCGGTTGGATAGTTCTGATTAGGTCTGATTTTACTCCTTACCCCTCTGCTATTCCCCTCTTACCTCTACGTGTTTTGAATCCGCTCTCTTCTCTCTCTTCGAGTCCAGGATTTCTCGTGGTTGGGTTCCGTCGTACCTTCAGGGTTTCGCTTCCTCCTTTGGTAACGGTGTTGCTACTTCTGGTCCGCATGTTATCCGAGGAATCCTTCGTCTGTGTTACCATTCTTTGTTCCTTGTTCGTGCCTTCCGGTGTTTTCCGACGCGACGACATCATCTACGCCAGATCCGATGCAGAGTCTGCATCACCCCTTTGTTTCTGAACCTCGTTTGTCGAGATCTTCAGTCTAATTCCGAGAGTTGGTTGCCTAATCCGCCTATTCGTGTGAAGAGTAATGGTTTAGGTGCGCGATGGACTGATCACCATCCGACTACTCTTATCATTCGCTCTTGTACATCGAATCAGTGGATCCAGCAATTTAACTCCGTCCACGGAAGCTAGAGGTGGCTTTATTTGTTGATACCTCTACCTTCGACCTGTTGTTCCCGGAGTGTCCTCTCGACGATCACGGACAACGACCTCTTGTTAGTGGTGTCGCGAGGATCTACACGAAGCGAGAAGATGCAGATCGCCGACCTTCTTTCCGGTACCATGAGGCGGATCTCGAGGGCGAGATCCATTGTTAGTGGTGTCGAATTGTGGCATCCCGCAAAACCACTACTAGAAAATCGCGTCGTTTTTGTGCATTGCATCATCATGACCGCATGCTCATGTCATCATGCCGCATTGCATTTGAGCATCGTCATGCCATTGTGCATTTGTTTGTCTAAAACTATTTTGAAAACGCCTAGATTTGTTTTCCAATATCCCCGTCTTGATTTCAAATTAAAACCCGGGTCTCCGGATTATTTTGTTTTGTCTGCTAACGATTTGCAAAAACCCCGTTTGGAGTAAATAAATTGTTTAATTATTTTTTGGGGCCAGACCGGGCCGATCCGACCTGCACGGCCACCCCTGAACAAAACCGTCTAACCCTAAACCCTACCTCCCCACAACACCCGAAAAACTAAGCTACCAAATACCCTACTCCAATCCTACCTAGCCCCCCCCCCTCCACCTCACTCCCTCCAAGGCCCTCTCGCCACCCCACCGCTCCCCCACCCCCCCCCACCCCCCCTCTGCCACCTCAGCCAGCCGGACCCACCCTCTCACCCCACACAACACACCTGCCCACGCACACCCACGCACCGACCCGCCTCTCTCTCCTGTCCAACCGCCTCCCTGCCACCCCTGTCCCACCTCCACCCGCAACCTCCTCTCTCTCCTTTCTCGCTCCTCCTTCGCCGCCCGCCTCCGCCTCTGCCAGCTCGCCGACCCCTCCTCCACATGACAGCCTCCGCCACTGTCCTCCACCCCGTCCGGCGCCACCGCCACGCCTAGCTCTCTCTCCGACTTCGCCTCGACCTCCTCGCGGCCGACCTCCCCCGCCTCAGGTCCCTCCGCCGCGTCCGCCGCCTCGCCACGCTGTGGCGCCACATGGGCCTCCGTCCGCCCACCCGCCCTCCGGCCACCGTCCTGCGTCCTCCCTCTCCGCGTCGACCTGGTCCTGCCGTTCTCGCCGGTGGTCGCAAGCGCCGCCGAGGGCTTTCTCCGCTCTGTGCTAGCAAGTCCGCGGCCTCTCC
Source organism: Avena insularis (assembly GCA_023614405.1). Taxonomy (NCBI): domain Eukaryota; kingdom Viridiplantae; phylum Streptophyta; class Magnoliopsida; order Poales; family Poaceae; genus Avena; species Avena insularis. The sequence continues at coordinate 214,048,356 of CM042685.1, read as the reverse complement.
TGCTTTGAGCCAACAGGTGTGGGGCCACCATCTTTCTGCCACGTTTGATGCGAGATCCCTTCCCGGGGCTGTCACCAACAGTGGAGTCCCCACAACAAGATCAACTACCATAGTAACCGCAACCAACTCAAGTTTGCCATCGAGCCGGAACCCCGAGTACGCCGATATGTGATCGAGGGGTGATGCATGCCAAGCCGAGGATCCGGTGACGTCGGTACGACAAGGTGTTCATGGAGCACCGATGACGCCGTCACAGACCCGAAGACCGAACCAAACCCGATGGCTCGACATGATCTTCCCCAGAGGACGCCAAGATCGCCACGGAACGGCAAGCTCTCCAACCCGGATACACCAAGTTCTCCATCGAGGACACCGCGGCCGTCGACATGGAACCGAATGACGTCAAGCACTTCGTCGCGGAACGCCAAGTACTACACCCCGGACATCGAGACCCTGGACGACAAGTTCTCCTTCCCGGAAGCATTGACGCTCGTGCGACAAGGTCTACTTCCCCGATCCGAAGACCCTAAATCCCGGAGTCCGAGACCGATCCCGTCGAACCCTGAACCCTGAGACCGACCCCGAACCCCCCCGGACCAAGATCGCCGAACCCTAATGTGTGAACCTTTTTCCCGAGCCCCTATTTTATAAATGCTAAATATAAAACCTGTTGCATTTTAATCATTCATATCGCATGCATATTTGTGTGTTTTGGGGGCCTTATGCCGATTCACCTAATAATTAAATATGGGGCCCATATGCGGGCAAATCTAGTCCTATATTGGCCTCATTTAAAATTTGCGTAGCGAACCGATGATATAATCTTGCCATGTTAAAACAACATTTAAATTGCGGGGGTCCTAAATAACTTAAACCGTTTAATTAATTGTCGGGACCCCGGTTCCGCTTAATATTGCCTAATTGCATCGCACCCTTGCCATGTCATACATCGTACATGCATCATGCCCGATCTTCTGCCGTAGTATTAAATATTGCATCCGGTGTTTATTCTAGTGTTTTGCTTCTTCGCGGATAAGGCCGTTGAGTTGATGAGAGAGTCGATCTTCGGTTGAACCTTCGACAATGTTTTCAAAGTAGCATCTCCCTTTCTACCTATCTTACTTTTATAGTATTTATTCCTCCTGTTGATCTATTGCTATCCGTGTTGCGATGCTCTAGTTTTCGTCCCGTGATATCCCTTACAGCCCTATATTGCCTTGGACACATCCTATTACCGTTGTTTGGTAGATAGCTGGACTTGCGGCGTCAGAAGTCGCTGCTCAAGTGCTATGTCGTCAAGTGCCACGATTGTTGGTGTATTGCCGCATGTTAATGTTGGAGATGATCATGGTTTTACTTATCGTTCACTTTAATTCCTGTTTAACAACTAAAATTGAAGTAAGTAAGCAGAGGCATCGGTGAGTGATAGATAATATTTGGTTTCCGAACGCCCACTTGTGTCCGTGGGACCCCGAGTACTTGATACCTGTTCCTTGATTTATCGCGCTATCCACATCCGGGAGGCCTTATGGACCCCCCTGAGCCAGAGCTTGATTCATTCCTATTTCTTGGGGCCACAAACTAGTTTGAGGTTTTATTTACTATCCTGTACTTATGCCATGCTTCTTCGCTTTATTTAAATTGTGCGAGTCGCTTACCTTAATCGTTAGGATCGTGGCCCGATTTATTTGTATCGACAAGCCCAGCCACACTTTCGGTTCCTCGTTTACCGCCTCCACAACCTTAAGCCCGTTTGAGCCGGCCGGCTTCGCTATGGATCTACTTAAAGGTGGCCCCTGAAATATTTCTGAATCCTGTAATTGCTTTGTCGTGACTGTCTCGTTGGGTTTTGATTTGGTTTTTCCGAGGCATATCGAGTGTGTGTTGCTATTTGTGCACCCCTGCAGGTAAAACTTTCTGAAAGCCGTGTCCGGTTATGGACGACTTGGAGCAGATTCTCGATCATAGACAACTATAACTAAAGTAGTGCTATAAATTTGACTTTATAATGACTAGTAATCAGCTTCACTATAATGGAATGGCTAAATAAAACTGCCAACAATTGCTTGTTTGGGTTGTCGCTCGCGACCATTGTATCTGACTAGTAAGTATTGCAACTATAACGGAATGGCTAAATAAAAATACCAACAACTGCTGGGTTTTGGGTTTATCTCATGCTATCGGTAACTGATTAGTAAGAGTTGCAACTATAACGGAATGGTTAACTAAAAGTGCCCATCGCTTATTTTATCGGGATGACTATCTATACCGACTAGTGATTGCATAGCGATAACTGAATAAATAAATCGCCAGCTGTGTGAGTTCCTCGGTTGACTTCTCGTTTGGTCTCGAGAAACACCAGGATGGGTTTGTTTGGTGTTAGTACCAGGTTGGTTCCGAATAGGTCTTTCTTTCCCCTCTCTGATAGCCGCTAGTTGTATCGAGTCTCTATAGGTTGTTTAGTGCATGCTGCGCTGCCGCTTCAGTCCACCATATCTATGTAGGCGAGGACCGCCGAATTCTAGCCTCGCCATGTACTGGCCTCGTCTTGACCGCTCTCTCTTTTCCTTTGCCCTTGTCGGCACCCCTTTTGTTAAGCAGGTTTTGAGATCGGCGTCGTTAGTGGTTACCCTTCCGCTTGGGCTCAGGCAGGTTATGGACGCCATTGGTTATTCTTCAGGGCTCTTAGCCCCATTTGCATCTTGTCCGTAGCTGGACGCTCTATCGTTTTCAAGGTGATTCGGATCTTTGTGCGGTATATCTGTATTCTTGACTCATTGAGTCGCTGTTATATATATCTGTTCTGTGGGTCCCATCGAGGACTATTGTGTAATGTTATTACTTCGTTTTCCACCCGCACGAAAGTGCCTGGTGGGCACCTTTGAATCGTTTCTATGCGGGTTTGGCGGGTTTCGCTAAAACTTGCATAGGTCCGATTCTGAGGGTGTTACAATCTCCCTCTTCCCACCATCATGGTGCATCCACTCACCAAGTTCGAGAGGAAGGACCTCTAGGGCTTCAAGGTGAACCAGCCCGGACGCCAGACAGAGCCTACTACGGAGGCCATCATCTTCAAGCTTATGCACGATGACAGGGAGAGAGGCATGGAGGTAGTTATGCAGGACCTGATAGGACGTCTGCTAGGCCGGCACTCCCGACAGGTTAGAGGCACCCACTTCCACGTCTTCGGAAGACGTGATGAGGATGGAGAGTCCATCGACTTCGAGGACAACTCGAGGGACGTAGCAGAACCGATACGTTTGTATCTCTAGGACTTAGAGTCTCTCATTAGGCACGTGGACACGGACAAGACCAATGTCATGATCAGTAATGACGAGCTCCAGGTGCAGCTTCGCGAGAAGGACAAGATCTTCGCGCAGCAGGACGAGATAGTCAAGGAAATGGAGGCGAAGTTCGAGACCCAGGACCGGAAGTTCAAGAGTCAGGAGAAACGTGTCCAGGATAGGAACAAGAAGATCCGGGACATGACTGAAGAACTGAAGTCCAAGGACTTCGAGCTAGAGCAGCAGCAGATGGTGATTGAGAGGCTTCGTTCCCAGAAGAGGGCTCTCAAGGCCAAGATTGAGTCCTTGACCACTACTATTGAGGAGAACAAGACCGCGATGGAGAACGCAGGTCTTACCTTTGTCGAGGAGGAGATTGATGCTGATGAGTAGACTTGACTACTAATTTATCTTTTATTATCGTACTTGTTATTTGTGAACTTGCTATTGGACCATCCGACATGTGGATGGCTTGCCACTTGTGTGTTTTACTTTGAGAACTTGTTATCTTGTTGTTGAACCTTTATCTTCAGTTGCATGCTTGTGTTTGCTTATGTGATGTAATTTACATAAAAACATCTATGGGTATCTCATTCTTATCTCTATTTGAACAACCACAGATGCCTCCCCGTCGCGCAAACCCCAACCCCAACAACAACAACATAACTCCGGAAATGCAGCAAATGATGAATGCTCAAACACAGCTTATGCAGATGATGACAACATTCATCCAGAACCAGAATAATAACAACAACAACAACCCCAATAACAACAACAACAACCCTTCGGGCTTTGATATGCTCACCAGATTTCTGCATTTGAGGCCAGCTAAGTTCTCGGGGACGACTGATCCCATGGTGGCCAATGATTGGCTACGTTCTGTAAACAAGGACTTAGTGACCGTAATGCATTTGACGCTGAAAATGTCAGATTTGCAGCACATCTGCTGGAAGGGCCAGCCGCCACTTGGTGGGACAACTTCCAAATCACCACTCCTATAAATGAGGTGACTTGGGCGATCTTTGAGGATGGCTTTCGCACTGCTCATATCTCATCTGGAATAATGAGCCTGAAAAAGAAAGAGTTCCACAATATGAAGCAACGCCACTGCAGCGTGGCTGAATACATTGAAGAGTTCAACAATCTGGCGCGTTATGCACCAGATGAGGTTGACACCGATGCCAAAAGAAAGGAAAAAATTCTGGAAGGCTTGAATGATGAGCTGAATCTGCAGCTGGCTATGGCATATGTTCCCACTTATCAGTCGCTCTGTGACAAGGCGGCTATATTGGAGAACAAAATGAAGCAAGTCGAGAGTAGAAAGAGAAAGCACTCCGACAAGCACAGCATGGGATCGTCTCACAAACGATCTCACTATGATGACAGTGGAAGCTCATGATCCCACAAACATGGCAAATTCAACAAGCACCACAACCACAACCGTCATGACAACAAGCATCACCGCAGTCATGACAATGACAAGTACAAGAACCACAAGAGTGGACATAAGAGCCACCATAGTGGTAATGGAAGTGGAAGTGGAAGTCAGCCTGCTAAGAGAGACATCAGTCAGGTTGAATGCTTCAAATGCAAGAAGATGGGACACTATGCAAATGAGTGCCCCGAAAAGAAAGTTGAAGGACCTGTCAAGCCCAATCCTTTCTAGAAAGGACAGGTGAACCACATTAATGTGGAGGAGGTCTATGAGGAACCTGACGCTGTTGCTGGTAAGTTCAGACTCAATTCCATTCCAGCATTTGTACTCTTTTATACTGGTGCATCTCATTCATTCATATCAAGAGCATTTGTTGAAAGAAATGAACTACCGGTAGAAACTATTGGGTGTCCTATAAATAAGTTCTCTTGGTGGAGAAATGATAGTGAATTCAGGATGCCATGATCTAGTCATAGAATTTGGGAAGTATAAGTTTCCCGTTAACTTGATAATATTAAACTCCCAAGGTTTGGATGTCATTCTGGGAATGGACTGGATGACTAAGTACAAAGGAGTGATAGATTGTGTCAGCCATACTGTCTCACTCACAACTCCGGAAAATAAAAGGATCAGATTCAAGACCAGCTTTGGAGCAAAAAGGAGTATGCTTAATTCTCTTAAGGGGGTTAGCATGGACAATGTGCCAATTGTGTGTGAGTATCCGGATGTATTTCCGGAAGAATTACCAGGAATGCCACCAGATAGAGATGTGGAGTTTCTGATAGATTTGGTACCAGGTTCCGGACCAATAGCAAAGAGACCATATAAAATGTCAGTTGATGAACTGAAAGAGCTCAAGAAGCAACTAGGAGAACAGTTGCAGAAAGGATTTATTCAACCAAGTTCTTCATCTTGGGGAGCCCCAGTTTTGTTTGTGGAGAAGAAGGATAGGAGCCAAAGGTTATGCATAGATTACCGTTCTCTCAACGAGGTAACTATCAAGAACAAATATCCTTTGCCAAGAATCAATGACTTGTTTGATCAGCTAGAAGGAGCCTGTGTATTCTCAAAGATTGATCTAAGGTCAGGCTATTTTCAACTCAAGATAAGAGAGCAAGACATACCTAAAATAGCATTCACCACAAGGTATGGATTGTATGAGTATACCATAATGCCTTTCGGCTTGACCAATGCTCCAGCATACTTCATGAATATGATGAACAAAGTGTTCATGGAATTCCTCGACAAGTTTGTTGTCGTTTTCATCGATGACATCTTAGTCTACTCCAAGAGCAAAGAAGAGCATGAAGGGCACTTGCGTTTGATACTTGAGAAGTTGAGAGAGCATAAACTTTATGCCAAATTCAGCAAGTGTGAGTTCTGGTTAGAAGAAGTGGGTTTTCTTGGTCATGTTATGACAAAGGATGGTGTAGCAGTTGATCCTGCTAAAGTTTCAGCTATGACTGAATGGGAATCTCCTAAGAACATGAAAGAGGTTCGCAGGTTCCTTGGCTTAGCAGGTTACTACAGAAGGTTCATTGAGAATTTCTCTAAGGTAGCTAAGCCCATGACTGAATTGTTAAAGAAAGACAAGAAGTTTGCTTGGTCTGAAGGTTGTGAAGTCAGCTTTCAAGAATTGAAGAAGAGACTTGTGACAGCACCAGTTCTATGTCTGCCAGATTTGGAAAAGGATTTCCAAGTATATTGTGATGCGTCTCATCAAGGTTTGGGTGCCGTACTTATGCAAGACGGTAAAGTTGTGGCTTATGCCTCGAGACAACTCAAAACTCATGAGGTGAACTATCCTACTCATGATTTGGAGTTAGCCTCTGTCGTCCATGCACTCAAAACATGGAGGCACTACCTTTTGGGAAAGCGTTGCGAAGTGTTCACCGATCACAAGAGTTTGAAGTATGTCTTCACCCAAAAGGAAATAAATATGAGACAAAGAAGATGGTTAGAGCTTATCAAAGATTATGACCTAAGTTTGCAATACCACCCCGGTAAAGCAAATGTTGTAGCAGATGCTCTAAGTCGTAAGGTATTTGTAAATGGCCTTACCAAAGGAGAATTGCCAGATGAATTGTGTACCCAACTCCGAGAACTCAGATTGGAGATTGTGCCTGAAGGACATCTCATGTCTTTGGATGTTCAACCCACTTTGTTGGACAAGATCCGAGAAGCTCAGAAGACCGATAAGGAAATTGAAGAGATTAAGGAAAAGATTGGCCAAGGGAAAGCTAAAAATTTCCATGAAGACGAACAGGGTACTTTATGGCATGGGAAACGTATCTGTGTTCCACAAGATCCGGAGTTTCGGAAACTGATTTTGCAGGAAGCACACAACTCTCCATATCCTATTCACCCGGGTAACACCAAAATGTACATGGACATGAAAGAAAGATTTTGGTGGAATAATCTCAAGAGGGACATCGCTGAACATATTGCGTTGTGTGATGTGTGTAGTAGAGTAAAAGCGGAGCATCAAAAACCAGCAGGTTTGCTTCAACCACTACCTATTCCTGATTGGAAATGGGACAAAATTGGTATGGATTTCATTACCGGATTACCAAGGACCAGATCAGGATATGATTCCATATGGGTAGTAGTGGATCGCCTAACTAAAGTGGCTCATTTCATACCCGTGAAGACAACTTATATGAGTGCCAAGTTAGCCAAAATCTACATGAGTAGAATTGTGTGTCTACATGGTGTGCCCAAGAGTATTGTATCTGATAGGGGAACCCAATTCACTTCCCATTTTTGGAGACAGCTACATGAGTCATTGGGAACGAGGTTGGAATTCAAGATCGCTTTCATCCTCAAACCGATGGACAAACAGAAAGGACTAATCAAATTCGAAGACATGTTGAGGGCATGTGCCCTAGACTATGGAGCAAGTTGGGATGAAAGTCCGCCCACGCAGAATTTTCTTATAACAACAGCTATCAAGCCAGCATTGAAATGGCACCGTTTGAGTTTCTCTACGGAAGAAAATGTACCACCCCATTGTTATGGAATGGTGTGGGAGAAAGAAGTTTATTTGGGCCAGATCTTACCAAAGAAGCCGAAGAGAAGGTCAAATTGGTTAAGGACAGGTTGAAGATAGCACAGTCCCGAAGAAAAGCTACGCGGATCCTAAGCGTAGAGAAGTTACCTACGAAGTTGGTGATAGAGCCTATCTTAGAGTATCACCACTCCGTGGAGTGAAAAGATTCGGAGTCAAAGGAAAGTTGGCACCAAGATATGTTGGGCCATTCAAGATTCTGAGTCGCAAAGGAGAAGTTGCTTATGAAATAGAACTACCAGAATCTCTATCAGCTGTCCATAATGTGTTTCATGTGAGCCAACTTAAGAAATGTCACCCAGAAATGGAAGAAACTTCTTTGAAGGATACTATACCTTTGGAAGAGGTTCAACTAGAAAGTGACCTCACATATGAGGAGAAGCCTATCAAAATTCTTGAGACTGCAGAAAGAGTCACAAGGACAAAGACTATCAAGTTTTGCAAAGTGCAATGGAATCATCATTCCGAAGAGGAAGCAACATGGGAAAGAGAAGATGAACTTCGGAAAGACCACCCTCACCTATTTGCTAGCCAATCCGAATCTCGAGGGCGAGATTCACCTTAAGGGGGTTAGATTTGTAACATCCCTAAAATCATGATTTCAAAGATTGCATATCATTCATGCATGCATATAGAATTGAGATCATTTTCAAAACTCATTTCAGGAAAGCAAAGCACATAGTGCTATCATTTCATGTGAGCAAACTTAAATCAAATGGCCATCCCCATTTGAAAGTTCAATGTTTATGAACCTAGATTGTTTGCCTTCTTTGTTGAAAGGTTTGAGTGTAGAATTTAAACCAAGTTTTACAATTTGGAAATGGTTCCAAAAACCATTTTTTTTAAACATTGCAAATCAGGTACCAAGTCCCTGATATTTTGTTTCTCCAAGAGTGACCAAGCCTTGCAAAACAACCACATGATTTCATGCCTAGTATTTGAGACTATTGCACCCTGCAAAAACCTCAAATTGATTTGAATTCAAATGAAACTTGATTTCATTTGAAAACCTTTCCTGAAAATCAAAACAGAAAAAGAAAAGGACAAAAGAAAAGAAAAGGGCCAGGCGCCACTATTCTAGCCCAACAATGTAATCGCCCAACTAGCCCACCCGCCTTCCCTCTCTCTCTCGCATGGCCGCTAAGCGAACCCAAGCTAACAACCCCACCTCCTCTCTGCAAGGCTTCACCGACGAGTGCCCTCTCCACATCAGTGCCTTCCCCAAATCCCGCGCACGAACTCCGCCGCTGCCCGTTGCTGCCTTGATTTCGTGAGGTAAATTGCATTGATGCAGCAAGAGTTTCTTGTCGAGCCTCTGGCTATATAATCCCCACACTCTCGCGACCATTTCCCCTCAAACAATTTCTCCTTCACGCCACCAGGCTGCCCACAACTCGCTCGACGCCATTGTTCCGACGATCACGACGAATTCCGGTGAGCCCCGTGTTCCCCTCTATCTCTGAATCATGCTATCAAGTCCAGCAAGTCTTTGCGCACCTACTGACACTCCCCATCTGTCCTCGCATGATCCGTAGCTCCAGCAATGACTCCGACTGACCGCCACCGTTCTCTGCACGAACTCCGGCGACCTCTCATTGTAAGTATCCGCCGCCCCTTGCCCTCTGACTGATACACCTAGAATCCCCATCGTCTTGCGCATCTAACGGTACCTCTCTTTTGGCTTAGCGTGACGAGGAACCTCCCCAACGTCGACGACTGACCGTGCCTGACGCGTTCGCAAACTCCGGCGAGGAATCTCTGACGACCCCGTGCGCCCCTTCCCAAGCCATCGCCACCTTGAGCAACAGCAGCCCCCTGCGGTTCTGGTAAGCATCTCCTCTCTTCCCAGTAAGACCGAGCATCGCCAAAGATCATTAACCGCCGCCGCTAGCACCGCTCGATTTTGGTTAGATGATTTATAGCCGTCAGATCCAGATCCAGCGCGTAGAATTAATCCACTTAGCGAAGCGGTATGGTCAGATCTGAACCGTGCATCGTTAGTTAGATCCTACGGCTCGCGAGCATGATCCGGAGCGAATCGGTATGCGCCAGTAGGAACATGACGCGTGGCTAGGGTTAGATTCAAAAACAGTTTTGAAATCAGAATTTGATCCAAAATTGAAATAGCTATAACTTTTGATTCCCACGTTAGATTTTTGCAAATTTTATACCGTTGGAATCAGGGAGACAAGCTCTTTCTGTTTATGCAATGTGTTTAGTAAAAAGTTACTGTTAAAATGTCTTTTTATGCAGAAAATTGTTTAGGGCTATTTTGAGTATAGGATTTGTTTAGGATTTTGTTTTAGGGCAAAATAAACTTGGTTTGGCAAGATTTTGACTTGCTTATGTTTCAGTATCTTGCACTTGCTTGGTGGAATTTCAAAAATCATCAATTAGCATTCTTACATGCATGCATACATATTTTTGTTTGTATATGAATTGTATGTGATTGTGGTTATAATCTTTGTGTAGATTTTGGTGCTAGTGATTATGATTGTGAAGAGTGCTACTCTCCCCATTACCAAGGCAAGTGGTACTTCATGAATATTTCCATCCCTATATTTTGTACAAGCATTAGAAATATTTTTGCTAAGTATTGCATGTTGTTATTTTTCCCAAATGCTATGTTGGGAAATCCTAAGTAGATATAGAATTGTAGAATTGCTAGAGAAATTTCCTAAGTTAAGTTACTATGCCATGCTTAGCCTAGCTAGTAGCAAACAAGGGTTGGTAAAGTATCTACATGCTATGATGAAAATATTTCTAAGTCTTTGGACTTATGTTTTTCTTAATAAAACAACTAAGTCAATGAACCTCCTGGGTGGAATGGGACTTGAATGGTGGTTTTTGGTTGAGTGGTTACACAAGGCCCATGGACATGGTTTACCTTGTGTATCTCACTTGTGGTATGCCACCCAGGCACAAAGGGATTTTGGAGGCCAAGTGTTGAGAAGCTTATAGTGCAGCCACTTGGCAATATGGGCTCTGCCTTGATCATATAGGTTGCTAGAACTTAGTCATTTGGACAGTTGGTGGTAGTGGGATGATAGGTTGGAACGCGTCCATTTGGCTAAGGGAAGGCTTCTGAAAGGTCATGTCTTGGGAAACCAAGTCTGGTGGGGAAAGTGCACAACCTCTGCAGTTGGAAAATCTAAGTACTTAGCCAAGTCCATGGCAATGGACAACCTGAGCATCAAGACATGGAAGCTATCAAGAATCTCATCACTCCAACTTCTAAGTAAAAATTGTGGGTGAACAAGGGTGAAGGACCCCAATGTCTATTGGTGGTTTCTTGGGAAAGTTTTTGACAAAGAAAAACTTAGTGATTTCAACTAATAGGAAAAACCTATTTTGAGCAAAGCAAGCCAAGCTACACTTAGCCAAAAATGCATATAGTAATATAGTCCACTTAAAATTTACTAAGGTATCACTTGCCAATACTATTCCAAAGTATTGACCCACTGTGGCTGTAACTTGTGATGTTGCAGGTTACTCCGATGATGATTAGGTGTCATGAGTCTACACTCAACATGCTTGCCTGTGGCACATGAAGATGAAGACTTATGTTTATTTACTTATTCCAAAACTCTTGTATTAGGCATGTGGCCTTGAGTTGTAAAAGACTATGTTTTATCTCTGGAATGGATGTAATAAATGACCTTTGTATCTGTGTACTTCATCTTAAACTGTGGATGCTAGCAATGATCCAGGGACTAGCATTGCAATCACAGGGATCCTTTTCCTTTACAAAGGAGGGATCTTACAGATGGAGCGAGCTACAGACTTATTGGAAATCATACATACCGATGTGTGTGGCCCAATGAGTGTAGCATCGCGTGGTGGTTATCGTTATGTTCTTACCTTCACGGATGACTTGAGTAGATATGGGTATATCTATTTCATGAAACATAAGTCCGAAACTTTTGAGAAGTTTAAGGAATTTCAAAGTGAGGTAGAGAATCAACATAACAAGAAGATTAAATTTCTACGTTCTAATCATGGAGGTGAATATCTAAGTTACGAGTTTGGCGAGCATTTAAAGAAATGCGGAATACTTTCACAATTGACACCACCGGGAACACCACAACGTAATGGTGTGTCAGAACATCATAATCAAACTCTCTTAGATATGGTTCGTTCTATGATGTCACTTACAGATTTACCGCTATTGTTTTGGGGTTATGCATTAGAAACAGCCGCATTCACTTTAAATAGGGCACCATCTAAATCCGTTGAAACGACACCGTATGAATTATGGTTTGGGAAGAAACCTAAATTGTCGTTCCTTAAAGTTTGGGGTTGCGAAGCTTATGTAAATCAGTTACAGCTGAACAAGCTTGAACCCAAAGCGGAAAAATGCGTCTTCATAGGATACCCGAAGGAAACTATTGGGTATACCTTGTATCATAGATCCGAAGGCAAAATCTTCATTGCTAAGAATGGATCCTTTCTAGAGAAGGAATTCTCTCAAAAGAAGTGACTGGAAGGAAAGTAGAACTGGACGAGGTTGTTGAACCTTCTCTCGAACTTGCGAGTAGCACAACACCGAAAGTAGTTCCTGTGGCGCCTACACCAATAAGAGAGGAAGCTAATGATGATGATCATGAAACTTCGGTTGAACTTGCTACAGAACCTCGCAGGTCAACAAGAACTCGCACTACCTCGATTGGTATGATCCCGTTATGAGTGTCATGTTGGTGGACAACACCGATGACCCTGCGACATATGAGGAAGCGATGATGAGCCCAGATTCCAATAAATGGCAAGATGCCATGAAATCCGAGATTGGATCCATGTACGAAAACCAAGTATGGACTTTGGTAGACTTACCGGATGGCCGGAAGGCTGTCGAGAACAAATGGATTTTCAAGAAGAAAACAAATGTTAATGGTAATGTTACTGTCTATAAAGCTCGACTTATCGCAAAAGGGTTTCGACAAATTCAAGGAGTTGACTACGATGAGACTTTCTCACCGGTAGCAAAGCTAAAGTCTGTGAGGATTTTGTTAGCAATCGCTGCATATTATGATTATGAGATATGGCATATGGATGTCAAAATGGCGTTCCTCAATGGAGACATTGGTGAAGAGTTGTATATGATGCAACACAAAGGTTTTGTCGATCCTAAAGATGCTAACAAGGTATGCAAACTTCAACGGTCCATATATGGATTGAAGCAAGCATCCCGAAGCTAGAATCAATGTTTTAATAAGGTAATCAAAAGCTTTGGTTTTATACAAACTTATGGAGAAGCTTGTATTTACAATAAAGTGAGTGGGAGCTCTGTAGCATTCTTAATACTATATGTAGATGACATATTGTTGATTGGGAATGATGTAGACCTTCTTAATAGTGTTAAGGATTATTTGAATAATAGTTTTTCAATGAAAGATCTTGGCGAAGGAGCTTACATATTAGGCATAAAGATTTATAGAGATATATTGAGACGCCTAATATCATTGTCACAAAGTACATATTTGGAAAAAGTTCTAAAGAGGTTTGGAATGGAAGATAGCAAGAAAGGGTTCTTCCCCATGTTGTCCAATACGACCTTGAGTAAAACTAAAAGTCCAGAAACGGCAGAAGATAGAGAAAGGATGAGTAAGACTTCCTATGCCTCATCCATAGGATCTCTAATGTATGCCATGCTATGTACTAGACCCGACATTGCATATGCTGTTAGTTTGACTAGCAGATATCAAAGTGATCCAGGAGTGGATCATTGGACATTGGTCAAAAAAATCCTTAAGTACTTGAGAAGAACTAAGGATATGGTTCTTTCTTTTGGAGGTGATGAACAACTCGTTGTTAATGGTTACACCGATGCTAGTTGGAACACCGATCCGGATGATTCTAAATCTCAATCTGGATATGTATTTACTTTGAATGGTGCAACAGTTAGCTGGAGGAGTGCAAAGCAAAGCGTTGTGGCGAGATCTTCAACTGAATCGGAATACATAGCTGCTTCGGAGGCTTCACAAGAAGCGATATGGATGAAGGAGTTCATTACAGAGCTCGGTGTGGTTCCAAGTGCGTTGGACCCAATGTCTATCTACTGTGATAACATGGGCGCCATAGCCAATGTGCAAGAACCAAGGTCACACAAGAAGCTGAAGCACATCAAGCTATGTTTTCACGCTATTCGAGAGCATGTCCAAGATGGTGACATAAAGATTTGCAAAGTACACACATATCTGAATGTGGCGGATCCGTTGACTAAACCTCTCTCGAGGGCAAGACATGACCAGCACCAAACCGCCATGGGTGTTCGGTATATTACCATGTAATCTAGATTAGTTGACTCTAGTGAAAGTGGGAGACTGTTGGAGATATGACCTAGAGGCAATAATAAATGTAGTTATTATTATATCTTTGTGTTTATGATAAATGTTTACATTCATGCTATAACAGTATTAAGCAGAAACATTAATACTTGTGTGATTTGTAAACTAAATTAGAGTCCCTAGTAAAGCCTCTTTATAATGCTAGCTTGTTGGTTAATAGATGATCGTGGTTTCTCGATCATGAACATTGAGATGTTGTTAACAACAAGATCATATCATTAGGAGAATGGTATGATGGACATACTCCTATAGATAAGCGTAGCATAAAGATCAAGTCATTTTAATAGTTCAATTGCTATAAGCTTTCTGATACATAGTAACCTAATTCCTTCGACCATGAGATCATGCTAATCACCATCACCAGAAGGATGCTTTGATGACATCAAACACCACACCGTAAATGGGTGGCTATAAAGGTGGCATTGAGTGTTTGGAAAGTATGGGTTGAGGCACATGGATCAAGAGTGGAATTTGTCCATCCATATGACGGATAGATATACTCTAGGCCCTCACGGTGGAATGTCATCCAATTGGCTTGCAAGCATGTGACTGTCTCACAAGGGATCACATACCACGGGAACGAGAAAAGAGTACTTATCGGTAACGAGGTTGAACTAGGTATGCAGAGATACCGACGATCAAAACCTCGGATAAGTAAACTATCGTGAGACAAAGGGAAATTGGTATCGTATGTAAGTGGTTCATTCGATCACAAAGTAATCGTAGAAATATGTGGGAACCATATGAATTTCTAGATTCCTCTATTGGTTATTGATCGGAGAAGTGTCTCGGTCATGTCCGCATAATTCACAAACCGTAGGGAGACACACTTAAGGATTCGATGTTGTTGAGTAGTTATGGAATGATGAGTAAGAGACCGAATGTTGTTCGGAGTCTCGGATGGGATCTGGGATATCACGAGGATATCCGGAATAATCCGAAGAATAAGATTCATATAAGGAAAGTCCTGTTTCGGAGTTGGGGAATGATTCCGGTGTTTTCACCAGGAATGTTCTAGAAGGGTCCGAAAGGTCCGGCACTCCGGAGGGGAAGGGTACATGAATGTGTCATAAAAATATGGAATGGTTGCATCATGTACTAGGTCACTTGGCTGGGCAAAATAAAGGGAGAAATCAAAGCCTAGTTTGAAAGTCAAACGCCAATTTAAAAAAGTCAAACGGCAAGTTTGCTTGGTGGAGGGAGAGTAGGAAACCTACTTGGAGGAGTTCCTCCTCCACCACGGGCCAAGGAGGCCGAGTTGGGGGAGGACTCCCTCCTCCCAACCGGCCACCCTCCACCTATATAAGGAGGGGTAGGGCGCCCCTACCCCTCACACCCAAAAACCCTAGCCCTAGCCGCCGGACTCCTCCAAGTCGCCGCCGCCACCTAGGGTTCCTCTAACTCACCGAGTTGGGGCTTGCCCAAGCCCTAGCCTCCGGCCAAGCTTCCCCCTTCGTGCTTCTAAACCCCAGATCGCCAAGGCACCTCTCTTGCTCCACCATACTCGCACCAGCTTAAGGCGAAGCTCATGATCTCCTCTACTCCGACACACCACTGTGCCAGGGAATCACGAGGAGAGCACTACAACCTCCGCTGCCTGCAGGAACAAGGGAGAGGAAGGTCTTCATAGAGTACCGAACGTGTGACCGACTATGGAAGCGCTGCCAGAACGCAGCGCCAGAAGGATCGTCTACATGATCTTGAGATCCATAAGAGTACGACTACATCACCCACGAGAATCTTCTCTCGTTAACCGCTTTGGAATCTTAGAGGGTGAGTTCCTCTATCGACTCGTTGCTACAATCTAGTAGATAGATCTTGGCTTGTTTGTTTGAATAGAAATTTTTTGTTTTCCATTCTACGAACCCCTACAAGTTGCGCTTCCAGTGGCCAGTCCCCTTACAATAGTAGCACTCGGTATCAGACTTAGGGCCAACTCGGGGTTTCTTTTCAGTCACTGCAACCGGCTTGCCGCCCTTACTTCCCTTCAGTTTTCCCTTCTTGTCTTTCTTGAAACCTGTGTTCTTATTGATCATCAACACTTGATGTTCCTTTTTGATCTCCACTTCTGCAGTTTTAAGCATTGATAGAAGCTCGGGGAGAGACTTCTTTATGCCTTGCATATTATAGTTCATCACAAAGCTCTTATAGCTAGGGCTAGGTGGCGTAGAACACGATGGATGCCTAAGTCAATGGGAATCGATATTCCCAAGGACACAAGCTTATCGGCGTAACCCGACATCTTGAGTACATGCTCACTAACGGAGTTGTGCTCTTCCATCATGCAGCTAAAGAACTTTTCTAAAGCATTGTAGATCTCTACATCAACATGTGTGTCGAAAATCATTTTCAACTCACCCATTGTATCAAATGCATTGCCGTTTTCGAAATGCTTTCGAAGTTCTGGCCATAGCCCATACAATATGCCGCAATGAACTAAGTTGTGGTCCTCCTGACGAGTCTGATAGACATTCTTCTCCTCGTCAGGGGCATCCTCAAAAGGTGGGGGGCCTAGCGGCGCTTCCAGCACATATTGCTTTTGTGCAGCAGAGATGAGAATCCTCAAATTCATGGCCCATTCGGTAAAGTTGCTACCGTTCGTTGCAAGTTTCTCTTTCTCCATGAACACATTGAAATTAAAAGCAGGTGGTGCCATCTACAACAGAATTTGTAAAGTTTAGACTAAGTTTATGATAGATTGAGTTCAACTAATCCACATTACGAATGAACTCCCACTCAAAAACGACATCCCTCATGTCTTTTTGGTGATTACATGAACCAAATCCACTACACCAAGTCCGATCATCACGTGAGTCGGTGTAGCTTCAAAAGCGAGCATCAAATGGGCATCATATCTACTATATGACTCATGCTTAACCTTTTGGCCCGTGTTCCGAGGCCATGTATGTACATGCTACGCTCGCCAAGTAAGAACCTTAGTATTTGCGTGTGTAACTGTCTTACACCCGAAATATGGTCGTGGATCCAAGAACACCCGATCATCACGTGATGTGTTGGAGCGACGAAAACATAATCGGTGCATACTAAAGGAAGAACACATTCTTATCTTGATATTTAAATGAGGGATCATCTTATTATGCTAATAAAACGCCAAACAAGCAATATAAGATCCTATCAAACATCACATGTTTATTAGTGGAATGATATGGTTCCCGCATATGATCTCTATCATGTGCATCGTGGTATGATCACTATCATACCTTTATGTGTAAGGCCAAGTGTAGGGTTCGCAGCATAGAAAACAAAAAATTACCTACAATGGGAACTATGTACCAAGATCTATCTACTAGATACAAACAACGTGCGGATGTATATCCATAGAGAACATACCCTGGAAGACCGACAAAGCTTAACGAGTTGAACTCGTGGTTGATGTAGACGATCTCTTGCCGATCTCAAGATCGAGAGGAAGTCCTAGCGCCGCAAAGCAGCAGCGCAACCGTGCTCGCACACACGTACAAGACACCGAGCAACCTCCGCCTCCTTGCTCTAGCGATCCAGCGGAAGCACAACCCTTTCTTTTCGAATAGCCACCAGGAACATGTATCTCGCTAGTCCGAGACCATGGGGATAAATTCTAGAGGGGGAGAGAGATCCTTCATGAGGAGGTGTGTGTGAGAAGTGAGGAGAGGGGTGCCTTTTATAGGAGGAGGGGGGCACCCAAGGGGTTGGCCGCCGGCCATGGGGGCTGCCCCTCCCCTCCTTCATTCATGTGGGTGGACACTGCACTCACAAAAATCCATTCAAATCCCTCCACTCAAAATCCCACTCAAACTTGCTATTAAATTTACACCAAATTTAATGCAAACTCTCATTAAATAAAACTCTTTTATTTATTCAGAATTTTGTCAATTACTTTAGTGACAAACATTCACATATAACCCCTTGCTAGAATTCTATTTCACATGCATAACCTCTTTATGCAATTTGACTCGAAAACCTGTTTCGGTATCTAGTGAAATAAATTCCTACGCTTGTTTATTCTTTTGGCATGAAACATTTGCTCCAACTGGATGTCAGTGTCCCTTAAGTGTGTCACCCTATGGTTCGCGAATAATGCGGACATGATCGAGACCCTTCTCTGATCAATAATCAGTAGCGGTACCTGGAGATCCATACTGACTCCCACACATTCAACGATGACTTTCCTGTGATCGTCAGAACCTTTTATGCTTGTATCTTAATCCCTTTGTTTCACGATATATTACATGTCCGAGATTTGATCATCGGTATGTCTATACCTAATTTGATCTCGTTACTAACATGCACTCTTTTCTCATTCCCGTGATATAACATTCTAGTGATCAAATCACTTGCTTGCAAGCTAACCAATGTGATATCACCGAGAGGGCCCAGAGTATATCTATCCATCATCGGGATGAACAAATTCCACTCTTGATCCATGATTATCAACATAACACTTTAGTAGCTTTGAATCCATATTTATAATCACCCAGTTACGGTGTGACGTTTGATGTCAACAAGAAACTCTTCCGGTGTTAGTGATTGGCATGATCTCATGGTCTAAGGATTAGGATTACTTCGTAAGTTTTTTATAGAAATATAAACTCAATGACTTTGATCGTAATGCTATACTTTGGATGAATGTTCATCACCCATTACACTAATGTTGTGATCTCGTTATTAACAATATACAATGTCTATGATCAGGAAACTGTGATCATCTTGTTAATCAACGAACTAGTTTATGAGAGAGGCATAACTAGGAACTTTCTGTTTGTTTATGAAACACACATGTATTAACGTTTTCGTATTAATATAATTATAGCATGCAAAATAAACATCTATCATATACTTGGAATACACATAATAAACAATTTATTATTGACTCTCAGGGCATATTCCCTTCAGTCTCCCACTTGCACTAGAGACAATAATCTAGTTACATAGTGATGTATCTAACACCCATGGAGTTCTAGTGTAGATCATGTTTTGCTCTAGGGAGATTTTTAGTCAATGGATCTGCTACATTAAGATCCGTATGTACTTTACAAATCTTTATATCTCCATCCTTGACATGCTCGCGGATGGAGTGAAACCGGCGCTTAATATGCTTGGAATGTTTGTGAGACCTTGGCTCTTTGGCATTGGCAATGGCACCATTGTTGTCACAATAGATCACCATTGGGTCCAACGTGTTTGCAACCACACCTAGTTCGGATATGAACTCCTTCATCCAAACTGCTTCCTGAGCCGCTTCCGAAGCAGCAACATATTCGGCCTGCGTCGTTGATCCCGCCACCACAGGTTGTTTGGAACTCCTCCAACTAACCGCTCCGCCATTCAGGAGAAATACGTATCCGGATTGAGACTTAGAGTCATCCGGATCGGTGTCAAATCTAGCGTCGACATAACACTTAGCGACGAGCTCTTCTTCACCTCCGTATACAAGAAACATATCCTTAGTTCGTCGCAAGTACTTAAGGATATTCTTGACCGCTTTCTAGTGTTCCGAACTTGGATCTGATTGGTACCTACTAGTCAAACTAATAGCATCTGCCACATCCGGTCTTGTACATACCATGGCGTACATTATAGGGCCTATGGCTGAAGCATAGGGGACTTTGTCCATTATCTCTCTTTCTTTCTCCGAAGCCGGACTTTGAGTCTTACTCAATGTCTTGCCTTGCAACATAGGTAAGAACCCCTTCTTACTTCCGTCCATTTTAAACTTCTTTAAAATCTTATCAAGGTATGTACTTTGCGATAGCCCTATTAGGCGTCTAGATCTATCTCTATAGATCTTTATGCCTAATATATATGACGCTTCACCTAGGTCCTTCATTGAAAATTTGTTGTTTAGATAACTTTTAACACTATTTAAAAGATCTATATCATTTCCGATCAATAATATGTCATCCACATATAATATCAGAAATGCCACATTGCTCCCACTCACTTTATTGTAAATACAATCTTCTCCATAAGTTTGGACAAATCCAAACTCTTTGATCACATCATCAAAGCGGAGATTCCAACTTCGTGATGCTTGCTTCAATCCATAGATGGATCGCTAAAGCTTGCACACCTTGTTAGCATCCTTGGGATCGACAAAACCCTTTGGTTGTATCATATACAACTCTTCTTCAATATTACCATTGAGAAACGCGGTTTTGACATCCATCTGCCATATCTCATAATCTAAATATGCAGCAATTGCTAACATTATCCTAACTGACTTTAGCATCGCTACGGGAGAGAATGTCTCATCGTAGTCAACTCCTTGAATTTTTAGAAACCCTTTTGCGACAAGTCGAGCTTTTAGACGGTTATATTACCATCAGCCTCAGTTTTCCTTTTGAAAATCCATTTGTTCTCCATGGCCTTTCGGTCGTGAGGTAATTCCATCAAGTTCCATACTTGATTTTCATACATGGATTCCATCTCAGATTGCAAGGCTTCTAACCATTTGTTGGAATCTGGGCTCATCATCGCTTCTTCATACGTCACAGGGTCATCATTTTCATCAACCATGAAATTCATGACAGGATTTCCGATCGGAGAGTCGCACGCGTCCTGCTAGACCTGCGAGGTTTGGTAGTACTCTCTTTCGGAGTTTCATGATCATTATCATTAGTTCCTTCTTCAACTGGTGAAGCCAACTCCGGAACAACTTCCGGCACTGCGCTACTCGCCATACTTTGAAGAGAAGGTTCAATAACCTCTTCGAGTTCTACTTTTCGACTACTCACGCCTTTCAAGAGCAACTCTTTCTCTAGAAAGGATCCATTCTTGGAAACAAAAACCTTGCCCTCGGATCTGTGATAGAAGGAATACCCAATTGTTTCCTTAGGGTATCCTATGAAGACGCATTTTTCCTCTTTGGGTTCGAGTTTATCCGGTTGAAGTTTCTTCACATAAACATCGCATCCCCAAACTTTAAGAAATGACAGCTTATGTTTGTTTCAAAACCATAATTCATATGGTGTCTTTTCAACGGATTTAGATGGTGCCCGAATTAAAGTGAATGCAGCAGTTTCTAGTGCATAACCCCAAAATGACAACGGCAAGTCCGTCAGACACATCATAGATCGAGCCATATCCAATAAAGTACGATTACGACGTTCCGACACACCATTTCGCTCTGGGGTTCCGGCAGGTGTGAGTTGTGAAACAATTCCACACTCTTTCATGTGAGTGCTAAACTCGTAACTTAGATACTCACCTCCACGGTCGAACCGTAGAATTTTGATCTTTCTATTACGATGATTTTCCACTTCATTCTGAAATTCTTTGAACTTTTCAAATGTTTTAGACTTGTGTTTCATCAAGTATATATAATCGTATCTACTCAAATCATCCGTGAAAGTAACAAAATAACGATATCCACCTCGCGCCGACACACTCATTGGACCACATACATCAGAATGTATGATTCCCAATAAATTTGTCGCCCGTTCCATTGAACCGGAAAACGGCGTTCTAGTCATCTTGCCCATAAGGCATGGCTCACATGTATCAAATGATTCAAAATCAAGTGATTCCAAAAATCCATCCGAATGGAGCTTCTTCATGCATTTAACGCTAATATGACCTAGACGACATTGCCACATATATGCGGATATATCATCATTAAGTTTAATCCTTTTAGCATCAACATTGTGAATATGTGTAACATTATTATCGACATCCAAAAGAAATAAACCATTCATCATCGGTGCATGACCATAAAAGATTTCATTCATATAAATGGAACAACCATTGTTCTCGGATTTAAATGAATAACCACTTTGCATTAAACACGACCCAGATAGAATGTTCATGCTAAGTGCTGGCACCAGATAACAATTCTTCAATTTTATTACTAATCCCGACGGCAAGTGGAGAGGTAGCGTTCCGAGGGCGATCACATCAACACTTGATCCGTTGCTGACACGCATCTTGATCTCACCCCTTGCTAGCGGTCGCTTGTTCCGCAGCCCCTGATTCGAGTTACAAATATTAGCAACCGAACCGGTATCAAATACCCAGGTGCTACTACGAGCACTAGTCAAGTACACATCAATAACATGTATATCATATATACCTTTGTTTGCCTTTCCGGCCTTCATGTCTGCCAAATACTTGGGGCAGTTGCGCTTTCAGTGGCCAGTCCCCTTACAATAGTAGCACTCGATATCAGACTTAGGTCCAACTCGGGGTTTCTTTTCAGGCACGGCAACCGGCTTGCCGCCCTTACTTCCCTTCCGTTTTCCCTTCTTGTCTTTCTTGAAACCAGTGTTCCTATTGATCATCAACACTTGATGTTCCTTTTTGATCTCCACTTCTACAGTTTTAAGCATTGATAGAAGCTCAGGGAGAGACTTCTTTATGCCTTGCATATTATAGTTCATCACGAAGCTCTTATAGCTAGGTGGCAGAGACTGCAGAACACGATGGATGCCTAAGTCAATAGGAATCGTTATTCCCAAGGACACAAGATTATCGGCGTAACCCGACATCTTGAGTACATGCTCACTAACGGAGTTGTGCTCTTCCATCGTGCAGCTAAAGAACTTTTCTGAAGCGTTGTATCTCTCTACAGCAGCATGTGTGTCTAAAATCATTTTCAACTCACCCATTGTATCAAATGCATTGCCGTTTTTGAAACGCATTCGAAGTTCCGGCTCTAGCCCATACAATATGCCGCAATGAACTAAGTTGTGGTCCTCCTGACGAATCTGATAGACATTCTTCTCCTCCTCAGGGGCATCCTCAAAAGGTGGGGGGCCTAGTGGCGCTTCTAGCACATATTGCTTTTGTGCAGCAGTGATGAGAATCCTCAAATTCATGGCCCATTCAGTAAAGTTGCTATCGTTCGTTGCAAGTTTCTCTTTCTCCATGAACACATTGAAATTAAAAGCAGGTGGTGCCATCGACAACAGAATTTGTAAAGTTTAGACTAAGTTTATGATAGATTGAGTTCAACTAATCCATATTACGAAAGAACTCCCACTCAAAAACGACATACCTCGTGCCTTTTTGGTGATTACATGAACCAAATCCACTACACCAAGTCCGATCATCACGTGAGTCGGTGTAGCTTCAAAGGCGAGCATCAAATGGGCATCATATCTACTATATGACTCATGCTTAACCTTTCGGTCCATGTTCCGAGGCCATGTCTGTAAATGCTAGGCTTGCCAAGTTAAAACCTTAGTATTCGTGTGTGTAACTGTTTTACACCCGATATATGGTCGTGGATCCAAGAACACCCGATCATCACGTGATGTCTTGGAGAGACGAAAACATAATCGGTGCATACTAAGGAAAGAACACATTCTAATCTTGATATTTAAATGAGGGATCATCTTATTATGCTAACAAAGCGCTAAACAATCAATATAAGATGCTATCAAACATCACATGTTTATTAGTGAAATGATATGGTTCCCGCATACGATCTCTATCATGTGCATCGTGGTATGATCACTATCATAACTTTATGTGTAAGTCCAAGGTCTATGGAGTTTACATGCTATGTGTGTTGTAAGAGTATCATCTCATACTTCTACTTACAACATCTCCATATCATGACACTAGCCCAGCAACAATCTAAACTAGACGCCTCTAATTTATCCATTGCAAGTTTTATGTGGCTTAGGGCTTTCGAAGATAGAACCGTTCTTACCTACGAACATGAACCACAACGAGGATAACCAAATTGTTGACAACTCATTGCAAAATAGATATTTACTATAGTAAGAGAGACAGACACCCGCTAGCCACTTATGCAAACTAGTTGCATGTCAAGCGTGGAACAGTTCTCATGTGCGAGGACATGTAAAGTTTGTCCGGGCCGCTTCATCCCACTATGCCACCGATATCCAAAATTACAACTAAGGAGCAACAACATGATCATCATCGCCCACATACTCATATGTGTACTACCCATGTAAAGTATCTATGCATAGATCCGGCTCTGATACCACTGTAGGGTTTGCAGCATAGAAAACAAAAAAATTCCTACGATGGGAACTATGTACCAAGATCTATCTACTAGATACTAACAATGGGTGGATGTATATCCGTAGAGAACATACCCTTGAAGACCGACAAAGCTTAACGAGTTGAACTCGTGGTTGATGTAGACGATCTCTTGCCGATCTCAAGATCGAGAGGAAGTCCTAGCGCCGCAAAGCAGCAGCACATCCGTGCTCGCACACACGTACAAGACACCGAGCAACCTCCACCTCCTTGCTCCAGCAATGCAACGGAAGCACAACCCTTTCTTGCCGAATATCCACCGGGAACATGTATCTCATTAGTCCGAGACCATGGGGGATAAATTCTAGAGGGGGAGAGAGATCCTTCACGAGAGGTGTGTGTGAGAAGTGCGGAGAGGGGTGCCTTTTATAGGAGTAGGGGGGCATCCAAGGGGTTGGACGCCGGCCATGGGGGCTGCCCCCTCCCCTCCTTCATTGATGTGGGTGGACACTCCACTCAAAAAAATCCATTCAAATCCCTCCACTCAAAATCCCACTCAAACTTGCTATTAAATTTCCACCAAATTTAATGCAAACTCTCATTAAATAAAACTCTTTTATTTATTCAAAATTTTGTCAATTACTTTAGTGACAAACATTCACATATAACCCCTTGCTAGAATTCTATTTCACATGCATAACCTCTTTATGCAATTTCACCCGAAAACCTGTTTCGGTATCTAGTGAAATAAATTCCTACGCTTGTTTATTCTTTCGGCATGAAACATTTGCTCCAACTAGATGTCAGTGTCCCTTAAGTGTGTCACCCTATGGTTCGTGAATAATGCGGACATGATCGAGACCCTTCTCCGATCAATAATCAGTAGCGGGACCTGGAGATCCATACTGACTCCCACACATTCAACGATGAATTTCCTATGATCGTCGAAACCTTTTATGCTTGTATCTTAATCCCTTTGTTTCACGATATATTACATGTCCGAGATTCGATCATCGGTATCTCTATACCTAGTTTGATCTCATTACTGACATGCACTCTTTTCTCGTTCTCGTGATATAACATTCTAGTGATCAAATCACTTGCTTGCAAGCTAACCAATGTGATATCACCGAGAGGGCCCAGAGTATATCTATCCGTCATCGGGATGAAAAAATTCCACTGTTGATCCATGATTCTCAACATAAAACTTTAGTAGCTTTTGAAGCCATATTTATAATCACCCAGTTACGGTGTGACGTTTGATGTCAACAAGAAACTCTTCCGGTGTTAGTGATTGGCACGATCTCATGGTCTAAGGATTAGGATTACTTCGTAATTAGTTTATAGCAATATAAACTCAATGAATTTGATCGTAATGCTATACTTCAGATGAATGTTCATCACACCATTACACTAATGTTGTGATCTCGTTATTAACAACATCCAATGTCTATGATCAGGAAACTGTGATCATCTTGTTAATCAACGAACTAGTTTATGAGAGAGGCATAACTAGGAACTTTATGTTTGTTTATTAAACACACATGTATTAACGTTTCCGTATTAATACAATTATATCATGCAAAATAAACATCTATTATATACTTGAAATACACATAATAAACACTTTATTATTGTCTCTCAGGGCATATTCCCTTCACCAAGGTGTATGGAACTTACACGTTATGTGTGTTGTAAGAGTATCATCTCATACTTCTACTTACAACATCACCATATCATAACACTAGCCCAACAACAATCTAAACTAGACGCCTCTAATTTATCCATTGCAAATTTTACGTGGCTTAGGGCTTTCGAAGATAGAACCGTTATTACCTACGAACATGAACCACAACGAGGATAACCAAATTGTTGACAACTTGTTGCAAAATAGATATTGACTATAGTAGGAGATACAGACACCCTCTAGCCACTTATGCAAACTAGTTGCATATCAAGCGTGGAACATGTCTCATGTGCGAGGACATGTAAAGTTTGTCTGGGTCGCTTCATCCCACTATGCCACCAATATCCAAAATTACAACTAAGGAGCAACAACATGATCATCATCGCCCACATACTCATATGTGTACTACCCGTGTAAAGCATCTATGCATAGATCCGACTCTGATACCACTGTAGGGTTCGCAGCATAGAAAACAAAAAAAATTCCTACAATGGGAACAACTATGTACCAAGATCTATCTGCTAGATACTAACAACGGGCGGATGTATATCCGTAGAGAACATACCCTTGAAGACCGACAAAGCTTAACGAGTTAAACTCGTGGTTGATGTAGACGATCTCTTGCCGATCTCAAGATCGAGAGGAAGTCCTAGCGCCGCAAATCAGCAGCGCACCCGTGCTCGCACACACGTCCGAGGCACCGAGCAACCTCCGCCTCCTTGCTCCAGCGATGCAGCGGAAGCACAACTCTTTCTTGCCGAATAGCCACCGGGAACTTGTATCTCGCTAGTCCAATACCATGGGGGATAAATTCTAGAGGGGGAGAGAGATCCTTCACGAGGAGGTGTGAGTGAGAGAGAGGGAGAGGGGGGACCCCAAGGGGGTGGCCGGCGCATGGGGTCTGCCCCTTGCCCTCCCCTCTTCATGTGGGTGGACACTCCACTCACAAAATTCCTTTAAATTCCCTCCACTCAAAATCCCACTCAAACTTGCAATTAAATTTCCACCAAATTTAATGCAAACTCTCATTAAATAAAACTCTTTTTATTTATTCAGAATTTTTTCAATTACTTTAATGACAAATATTCACATATAATCCCTTGCTAGAATTCTATTCACATGCAAAAAACACTTTCTGCAATTTCACCCAAAAACTTGTTTTGGTATCTAGTGAAATAAATTCCTGCACTTGTTATTCTTTCCGGCATGAAACGTTTGCTCCAATTGGATGTCGGTGTCTCTTAAGTGTGTCACCCTACGGTTCGTGAATAATGCGGACATGATCGAGACCCCTCTCGAATCAATAATCAGAAGCGGGATCTGGAGACCCATACTGACTCCCACACATTCAACGATGACTTTCTTGTGATCGTCGGAACCTTTTACGCTAGTATCTTAATCCCTTTGTTTCACGATATATTACATGTCCGAGAGTCGATCATCGGTATCTCCATACCTAGTTTGATCTCGTTACTGACATGCACTCTTTTCTCGTTCCAGTGATATAACATTCTAGTGATCAAATCACTTGCTTGCAAGCTAACCAATGTGATATCACCGAGAGGGCCCAGAGTATATCTATCCATCATCGGGATGAACAAATTCCACTCTCGATCCATGGGCCTCAACATAACACTTTATTAGTTCTGAACCCATCTTTATAATCACCCTGTTATGGTGTGATGTTTGATGTTATCAAGAAACTCTTCCGGTGTTAGTGATTGACATGATCTCATGGTCTAAGGATTAGGATCACTTCATAAGTTGTTTTATCAATTTAAACTCAATGACTTTGATCGTAATGCTATACTTCAGATGAATGTTCATCACACCATTACACTAATGTTGTGATCCCGTTATTAACAACATCCAATGTCCATGATCAGGAAACCTTGATCATCTTGTTAATCAACGAGCTAGTTTATGAGAGAGGCATAACTAGGAACTTTCTGTTTGTTTATTAAACACACATGTATTAATGTTTCCGTATTAATATAATTATAGCATGCAAAATAAACATATATCATATACTTGGAATACACATAATAAACACTTTATTATTGACTCTCAGGGCATATTCCCTTCAGTTTGCTTGTCAAGCGTGGGCTCATAAAACGTGTGGAGAATCATGATCAACTTCGGATGTCCTATGAGAATGCTCTTGGTACATTGAAGGATCCAATTATTGTTGAAAATGATTCTTGTACCTCTAACTCTACCTTTGATCAAGCTCACCTCATTGAGGAAAATAAGAAGTTGAGAGAGCAACTTGAGAAAGAGCGTCGTGCACCTACCTCCAAGGGAAATATCCTAGATGAGATTTTATCCCATCGAAAGACGAGAATTTCCAAGGAAGGTGTCGGTTTTGATCCAAAGAACAACACGAGCAATGCCATTCCACCAAAGAAGATAACCTTTGTAAAATAAGGTGACAAGGTGGTTGACCAAGTCAAAAGGAATGTTGTGAGTGGGGAGTCATGAGGGGCAATCCCAATCACAAGTATGCGGGAAAGTCTAATCCTTACTATGTGCTATGTAAGGGCACTCAAGGAGATGTATATGCCAAATATGTTGGCCCTCGAAATGGTTATGCTTATAAGTGGTACTCAATTTGGTTACCTAAGGATATTGTTGCTAATGCTAGGGGACCCATTACTCAATAGGTTCCTAAATCAAAGAATTGATTTTGTAGGGTTATGCCTCTAGTGGATCAAAATGGGTGTTTGATAGTGGATGCACCAATCATATGACCGGAGGTAGAAGTGGGCTTGACCAATTCATTCACGATGTCAACTAAACGTCAAGCATCGCTTTTGGAGATAACTATAAAGGAAAGGTACTAGGTTATGGTAAGTTGGTAATCTCCAAGGTTTTGACTCTAGAGACCGTCTTACATGTTGAAAACCTTTGTTACAACTTGCTTTCAATTAAACATCTTGCGGAAGTCGGCTATGACTCCTATTTCTCTATAACTTTTGTGAAGGTCTTTAGGGGTGATGATCTCAGCTTGGTTCTCATTGGACACGTGGAAGACGACCTTTATGTGGTCGACCTCTCGAAAGAGAGCCAATCTCTTCCTACATGTCTAATGGCCAAGGCTGACAAGGGATGGCTTTGGCATCGTTGCCTAGGTCATGTCAACATGAGAAATCTCAATCAACTCCTAAAGGGTGAGCATATTATTGGACTAACCGGTGTCTCCTTTGAGAAAGATCGTGTGTGTAGTGCTTGCATTTCAGGAAAGCAAATTGGGAAGCATCATCCTTCCGTTACCAAGGTGGCCACATCAAGACCCTTGGAGCTTCTCCTTTTGGATCTCTTCGGGCCATCAACATATGAATCCCTTGGTGGAAGAAGATATGGTCTTGTCATTGTTGATGATTAATCAAGGTATACTTGGGTCTTTCTTCTCAATACAAAGGATGAGACCTTCAAGGAATTTATGATCTTCGCCAAGCAAGCTCAACGCACTCATGGAGTGGAGATCAAGACCATTAGAACCGACAACGGCACCGAGTTCAATAATACACCATGCAATAATTTGTTGAAGATGAGGGGATCAAGCATGAATTCTCAGCTCCTTATACCCCTCAACGAAATGGTGTTGTTGAAAGGAAGAACCGGACAATCATTGAGATGGCAAGAACAATGTTGAGTGAATTCAAGTCCCCTCACAATTTTTGGGGAGAAGCTATTGCTACCGTGGTCCACTACACGAACTGGCTCTTCCTCCGAGCTCCCTTTGACATGACTCCATACGAGATTCTCACAAGTAAGAAGCCCAATGTCAACTACTTCCGCGTCTTTGTATGCAAGTGCCTCGTCAAGAACAAAAAGGAAAAGCTCGGTAAATTCGAATCTAGAACTATAGAGGGTATATTTGTTGGTTATGCGGAAAACTCTCATGCCTATAGATACTACAACAAGACTAATTGTTGTGTTGAAGTATCTTGTTTACGTGGAGTTTTTGGAGAATAAGGGCCCCCATGAGGGGCAAGTTTCTTCTCGTGATGTAGGTGATGGTGATTCTTCTCAAGTCATCAAGTTGATGGGTATTGGGAACATCTTGACCACCGAGTCTCACATCCATGTTCAACAAGATGGTGGGGGAGAATCAAGCTCAACTCAAGAAGAGCCAAGCTCTACCCAAGTTGAGCCATCAAATGCATCACAAGATCAACATCTCACTCAAGACGCCATGCAAACCGAAGAACAAGAATCAAGCCCTCAACCCCTTGAGAAAGACCAAGTAGAAGATCAACCTCCATCTCAAGGCCAAGCTCAAGATGTTGTCAATAATCAAGGCCCCTGAAAAGATGAATTCGTGGATCATGAAGGCACAATTCGGAAGATTAAGGCCGCCTCCATTGCAAGTGGACTTCAAGTCAACAATATCCTTGGAAGCATATCAAGAGGGATCGAGACCCATGCCAGGAAGAAGAACCTCACAACCTTTTGTGGGCATCATGCCTTTGTGTCCAACTTTGAGCCCCTTAAGGTTCATGACGCTTTGGAGGATCCAGATTGGGTCATTTCCATGCAAGAAGAACTCGAGTGTTTCACCCGCAATGAAGTTTGGTCTCTAGTGGAGAGGCCTAAAGATCATCGCATCAATGTCATTGGGACCAAGTGGGTGTTCAAGAACAAGCAAGATGAGAACAGGGTCATCACAAGAAACAAAGCAAGGTTAGTGGCGCAAGGGTATGCCCAAATAGAAGGTATTGACTATGAGGACACCTTTGCGCCCGTTGCTCGTCTTGAAGCTATTCGTCTCTTGCTTGATTATGCATCTTTCCATAACTTCAAGCTTTATCAAATGGATGTGAAAAGTGCATTTCTTAATGGTCCCTTGAAAGAGGTTGCATATGTAGCTCAACCCCCGGGTTTCGAAAACACACGCTATCCCAACCATGTGTATCTACTCCATAAGGCTCTCTACGGACTAAAGCAAGCTCCTCGTGCTTGGTATGAGAACCTTAGGGATTTTCTACTCATGGACGGGTTTAGCGTGGGTAAGGTCGATTCCACCCTTTTCACCAAACGGGTTAAAGGGGGTAGCTTATTTATTGTTCAAATTTATGTTGATGATATTATCTTTGGTGGAACTAACGAATCTCATAACAAAGCTTTTGCCGAGTTGATGACTATGAAATTTAGGATGTCCATGATGGGGGAGTTGAAGTTCTTTCTAGGCTTGATCATAAAGCAACTTCCTCATGTCACTTTCATCTCTCAAGAGAAGTACATTAAGGACATGCTCAATAAGTTCGAGATGGCCAAGGCTAATCCCATGAAGACACCCATGCCACTAAATGGACAACTTGGCCTTGGAGTTGGTGAGAAGGACGTGGATCAAAAGGTATATTGTTCTATGATTGGTTCCTTGCTCTACCTTTGTGCTTCTAGGCCGGATATCATGTTAAGTGTTGGAATGTGTGCTCATTTTAATCCTCTCCCAAGGAGTGCCACTTGATGGCGGTCAAACGGATTTTTAGGTACCTTGTTCTCACTCCTACTCTAGGGCTTTGGTATCCAAAGGGGTCAAGCTTTGAGCTTGTTGGCTATTCGGATGCCGATTGGGCAGGTGATAAGGTTGACCGGAAATCAACCTCCAGCGCTTGCTAATTTATTGGCCGGTCGTTGGTGAGTTGGTCTTCCAAGAAACAGAACTCCACAGCCCTATCCACCACCGAAGCCGAATACATATCCGCGGCATCTTGTTGTGCTCAATTTGTTATGTATGAGGCAAACCTTGAAAGACTATGGTGTGTCTCTTAGTACGGTGCCTCTTCTATGTGACAATGAAAGCGCAATAAAGATCACCAATAACCCTGTCCAACATTGCCGCACCAAACATATTGACATTCGCCACCACTTCCTACGTGACCATGTCGCAAATGGTGATATCAATCTCACTCATGTGGGTACGATGTTCCAATTGGATGATATCTTCATGTGAACTTGGTATCCTAGATCCACAAAACTTGGATTGATTTGCTTCTTGCACTATATTCTTGCTCTTAACGTGCTATGTAGCCTAGTTGCACAGCACATGTAGGGATGGTCATTTTACCATGTCTTGGTTTGATGATTACCTATGTGTGCAACATAAATTTGTCACATCCCAAAATTTTCCAAATTTTGTAATGTGAAAAATAAATAAACAAAATAAATAATTGTTGAAATTTAGGGTGAAAAGAAACTTTTTGTTTCTAAATAGAAACTTAAAAATCCCATCTTGAACAAACTTTGATTAATGTTTGAATCCAACTAAATTCAAATCAAGTGAAATGCATTCTTCACAAATGCATCTCGAAATTTAAACACTTGGAAAATAAACCAAAACCCTAAAACCCTAAGGGAAGAAAAGCATTTCCAAGTTATCTCTAAGCCTATGGATTTGATCCATATAAAAATTGGTCAAATAAACATTTCAAAATGATCAAGAATGACAAATAGAAATAATATAAAACCATATGAATTGGTTTCACTTAAATTGGAGCCATAGATAAAATCTTATGAATTTAATAAGATAAGGAAATTGAATTTCCAAAGCTAATAAAGCACCTATCTAGAAATCCATACCACATGGTGAGCAAACAATCCTAAAGATATTTAAAAGGATAAATAAATATTAAATAAGATTATACAAATTGGAATCACCAAGTTTGGATCTACAAATAAAAAGATATGGATTTTATAAGAAAAGAAAGAAATATTAAATGAGGAATTTTAAAAGACCAAATTAAATCTTGGCTTAATCCATAAAGCAAATGGAATGAATATAATCCAAATCCAAGTAAAATAAAAGGATTAAGAATTTTCCAAATAAAATAAAATGGCATTAACCAAATTCTAAATTCTATATGAATAAAAATAATCTTTAATAAGAATGATTAATTAAATCATGGGATAATAGAATTTGAAATTTATCCAAGTGGAATAAAAATTTATTTAACTAACTTAAATGGAATCAAGGAAATCACCTAAATAAAATTTATGGAATTAAAATTATAATTGATTTCATTGGAATAAAAACAAATACCAATTTAAATGATTAATAAATCATAATAAAAATACTCCAAATAATTCAAAGTGAATTATTTGACACCTAATTAAATAAATAAACCTACTGAATAGGTTTGGTAAAAATATGGATTTCAAATAAAGTTTTAAAACACATTTAAACCTATTTGAAATAAAGACAAATGTCCATTTATAAAATAAATAAAAGACCTTAAAAAGAATAAATGAATTATTCTAAATTTGACTCTAAAATGAACAAATAAATAGTATTTGAATATACATAAAATTTGGTTAAAGTTTGGAATCAAATTGTTGTTTGAAAAGTTTAAACAAAATCAAAACAGATAAATAGAAATAGAAAAAGAAAAATGATCAGTACAAAAAAAATGAACTAAGCAGCCCAGCCTAGCTAAGCCCATCTAGCCCAGCAGCCACTCCCTCTCTCTCACGAGAAAACGTTTCACACCAGAAATTTGAACCGCGCAGTCGCTGACTAGCTGGACCCACTCCTCCTCTCTGTCCTTCGCTGACGAAGCGACCCCATAGCCACGAAGTCATCGTCATCCCCACGACCAGTTCATCCCGAGCGTTTCTGCGTTGACTTCGCGAGTTGAATTCACGACTAATGGCTCAGTAATTCTCCCCGCGACCATGCTCGTTAAAGGCGCCTGTCTCCCCTCTCCACTTCCTCTCTCTCGCTCGCACCAGCTCGCCACCAGGCTGCTCTGATTTTGCTCGGAACCACCACTGCCTCCGACGTCTTCCGATGAGAATTCCGGCCAGCCGCCGTCGCGCCTCGCCCCCTCGACCACGCGAGCACACTCCCTGGCCTCTGGCGCATCTCCCAGTACTCCGAGCTCAGCCGCGCAAGCTTCCTAGCATCGGCAACCTCAACGCCACTCGCCACCGTCTTCGACTTGAACTCCGGCGAGTTTCCCAGGTAGCGTCTGACCGCCCCTCTCCTCCTCCTTCACACGCGTGTACTCGCCACTCTCCCGCGCATCTAACCATGCTCCCCTTTTTCTCTGGCATGCTCCGAAGCCTCGTCTTCAACAACATCTGAGCGCACCCGACGGTTCCACGAACTCCGGCGAGCGATTCGAGCCAGCTCCGTGCGCCCCTGTCCATCCTACGGCCACCTTGAGCATCACCGAGACCCCGCGAACCCGGTGAGCCGCTCTATTCCTCTTCTCGCTTCCTAGATTCACCGAACCACCGCCACCAGACACGCCGCCGCCACTCGCCGTCGCCAGCGCCGCCAATCTATGGTTGGCTTGCTGTGAACCGTTGGATGATGATCCAGTGGATGCGATAGGTCATTTAATCGAAGGGGTATCGTGTACTGTGTGCCGTGCGATTTAAGTTAGATCCAACGATCCGTAGAGTGTGATCCTGCCGAACCGGTACGCGCCAGTTAGGTTCTGCCACATGGCCTGCCTGATCCTTTAAAACAGAAATTGTATCTATTAGAAGTGTGAACTTGTAAATTGCATAACTTTCAAACCACACGTCTAAATTTTGCAAATTTTATATCAATGGAATCAGCAAGACAAACCCTATCCAACGATGCACTTTTTTAGTAAATTGCTTCTGTTAAATTGATTGTTTTTGTAGAAACTTGTGTAGGTATATTTTGGATATAAAATTTGTTCTAAAATTAATTTTGTGATAAAACCTTTGGAAAATGGATTGTTTTTAACCTACTGACCATATAAATCAACTTATGGATTCAAAAATATATTTTGTGAGGCAAATTAATAAATCTTTGAATTAAAGCATTTCTAGTCAAATAAAAATGTTGTTTATATGTTAAAAATAATTTTTGGAGAAAATCTTTGGAAAATGTTTTGATTTAAACTCTCTGACCCCAAAAACCAAGTTTTTGGAATTAAAAGTGTATTTGGTGAACCCTATAAATATTATTGCTTTGCTAAAAGCATTTTCAACCACATAAAATATTGATTTGGTTTAAAAATGGTTTATAGGTAAAATCTTTTGCAAATGGTTTTGCCACTTATATAAAATTACCAATAAGTGTTTTAGGATGTTTATAACCTATTAGAAACCACTTTTGTAAATAAAACAATCTTTGGCATGCTTGCATGCATTGCTTTGTTTCTATTATTTTATGTGATGAATTGCTTGAATGGTAGATTGAATTCTTGCTTGCTTGATTGAATTATAGTGATTTGAAGAGTGTGAATATTGCAAGATCAAGGAGTGAACTTTTATTCTCTACCAAAAAGGCAAGTGATGCTTCATACTTTTGTCCCATTATTTTCACTATGCATTAGTGATGTTTCTAAGTAGGACTTGCATGGAATTTTTGCTTAGTATAAACTATGCCATGGGAAATCCTAGTAGATGAAACCTTAGTAGAAATTTCCTAAGTTAAGATTCCGACTACCATCATGCTTAGCTTAGCTAGTAGAAAACAAGGGTGGAATATATTCATACTATGGAATATTTCTAAGTCAAGGACTTGTGTTTTGTTTAATAAAACAACTAAGTGAATGAATCACCTGGGTGGAATGGAAGGAATGGTTTGTGTTGAGTGGTTACACAAGGACCATTTCTATGGTTTACCTTGTGTATCTCACTTGTGGATGGCCACCCAAGAACAAATAGATTTGAGATGTCAAATGTTGAGAAGCTTCAAGTGCAGCCACTTGGCATTATGGGCTCTGCCTGGATCATATAGGTTGCAATAACTTAGCCAAATGGACAGTTGGTGGTAGGGGATGATAGGTTGGAATGCGTCCATTCTGGTCTAAGGGAAGGCTTCTGAAAGATCTTGTCTTGGTGAAACCAAGTCTTGTGGGGAAAGTGCACCACCTCTGCAGAGAGTAAAATCTAAGTACTTAGCCATGTCCCTGGTAAAGGACAATTTGAGCATCAAGACATGGAAGCTATCAAGAATCTCCTCATCCCAATTTCTAAGTAAAATCTTGTGGTTGAACAAGGGTTAAAGGATCATCAATTTCTATTGGGAGATGCCTTGGGTGATTTTTGACAAACAAAAACTTAGTGTTTTTCAAAAGATAAGGAAAATCTATTTTGAGCAAAGCAAGCCTAAAATCCACTTAGCCAAATGCATATAGATGATAGACTCCACTATACTACCATAGTATCACTTTCCAATACAATTCAAATGTATTGACCCTTGTGGCTGTAACTTATTATGTTGCAGGTTTGTTTGATGTTAGTAAAGTGTGTTGATTAGGATTACAAGTCTACAACCAACATATTTGCCTATGGCACTTTGAAGATGAAGGACTACATGCTAAAGTTATTTCTGCTACATTGTAATGAGATAGCCAAATGATCTATGTAAGATGTAATGAATTATTTTATTCCTGGTTATAAAGTTGTAATATGACCTTTGTTTCTTGATATTACATCTTAACTGTGGATGCTAGCTATTGATCCAGGGACTAGCATTGTAAACACAGGGATCTCTACCTTATTAAAGGTTGGGAACCTTACAAAATTGATCTCGTGTCATGATATGGGTCCAAGCATCTATCTTTGAGGCGCCATGACATGTGTGCTTAAACATAGGGGAGAAATCCTCCGCCAAATGGTTGGTTTTGTGTATTGGGTGCCTTGATGTTCCAAGATAAATCCTTTGTCCATGGTTGCTCTTCGTTTTTGGTTCTTCATGACCTTGTCATATGGACAGTGCTTTATCTGGTTTTCATTTGGATCTTGTGTATATGCTCATATGATTGCTCACAATGTTTCATCTTCAGAAAAATTTACTCATACGCTGTCTCCAGAAATTTTCCGGCAAAAATTCCGGTTCGACCGGCCTGGCGACCGAAAATTCCGGCAGACGACCAAAAAACCTTCCAGTACACGTTTTCGGTTCTCTGCCGAAACTTTCGGTCGCCACCGGAAATTCCGGTCACGGGGCCGGTTCGCCGATGTTCTCGCCGGAAATTCTGGCATGGGCACCCGATCGACTAGACTTATCGCCGAAAAATTTCTGAGGGGGTATTTATATCCCATGCGTGGGGCAGTTTCATCTTCTTCTTTCTTTCTTCCCCACGCCCTCCCCTCCTCCATGGCTGCCGCCCCAAGCTTCCCCACCCCCCATAGGCCCTTCCCTACACCCAAATCCCTTCCTACTCCACCAAGTTGTAGATCAGGCCTCTACAAGTCTTTTCACCGAAGGTTTTGCTCTCCCCTTGCCCGCATTGGGAGATCGAGGAGTGCTTCCCCTCTTTCTTGTGTGGTGCTTTCTTCGTTCCCATCTTTGGCAAGGGGCATGGCTTCTTCTTCGGCATCCGAGGGTACTATGCTATTTCTTCTCCTTCTTATCTCTCTTGTTGGTGGTGAAACCCTAGCTTTCATGGTCACTTGTGCTCCCTTAGTTCTCTACCCCCTAGAGTAACTAGGCTAGTACCACCCTTGTCTCACCCCCTATTTTCCCACATGTTGTTCTTTGTGAAAGTACTAAGTCATGGATAGTCTCACAGTCGCATGCCCTAACTTTTCGGTCCCAGGCCCGGTTGTGCCGAAACTACCGCCAAAATTTCCGGTCAACGTTCCGGTCAACCGAAATGCTCACCGGAAATTCCGGTCGAGCTTCTGGTTCGCCGGAACCGTCGCCGACAATTCCGGTGACAAATTCGGTTCCGTCGGACCTGGAGCCGAATTTTTTCTTTCGCTTGTTCGTATGTCCATGCGCTTACCCAACTTTCAATCTGTGTTCCTGTGAGCTCTCTTATGGCATATACGCTCATTTGCTTTCTTTGCCTTGCGTTCTTGTGTGCTTCTTGTGTAGAGTCTGACCACAGCGATTTTGAGCCCGACACCAGCAAAAAGAGAAAGCTTTCTCTTCAGCGGCCTCCTCCTCCTCGCCTCACTCAGCGTCAACTAGAGAAAGCTGCTATCACAGGGGGTTGTGGCTCTGCTAGTGGACAAAAGAAGAAAGCCTCTGCTGGAAGATCCGCTGTCAACGGCAAGTCCAGTCTTGGTCCTACTGAATAAGAAGTTCCTCCCAACTACAATACTGCTTCGGATATTAATGTGAATCAGTGGCGGGACTTGAGGAGGCAGAATCCATACCGCTTTCCCAACCGCACTTATATTGAGGAGGCAGAATCAGTCTTGGTCATACTCGGGGTTTCTTTGTTCCTCCCAAGTATCTCAATGAGGACCACTATGCTCATTACCTCTCTGCCGATTTAGAGCATGTGGATGTGGCCCTGAAGTAGATGGATGTCTTTGCTCTTGCTACTATCAAGGTCAAGCTAATGCCAGATCTCATTCGCCAGTTCTTCTGCACTGCTTACTTTCACACTGATGATGCTTGCACTGTCACTTGGATGACCGACACCAAGCCGTACTCGGCTTATTTTGATGCTTTCTGCCATGCCCTGGGTTACCCTCTTGACCGTGTCTCTGGTTTCTGCATTCATTCTGAGAAGGCCTTCAGTGATAACCAGCTCCTTTTCTTCTATCCCAGTGAGCCCATCCATCAACCTCCCAGCTTTTCAGGCATGTACTACTACTACTATATGGTGCTTGCTCGGTTCTTCCGCTACAATCTTGTGAGCAAGGCTGGTGATGCTATTGATGTCCATGGTCACCACAAGAATCTGATGTACTACTGTGATCCTCGTCGCCTCCGGAAGATCAATGTGTGTGATTTCATCTACTGTGAGATTCAGCGGTCCATTGAGAAGCACATGACTCCCAATTTCTTTCAGTATGTTCAGCGTCTGATTGAGGCCACCGTTCCTGCATCTGCTATCCCCAAAGGTCCGCATGAAGATATGTAGGATTTCATGTGGATCTCCATCAGATGATGCCGTCTGAATGCCGGACCAAGCTTGCTCATGATCTACTTTCTGCTAGTGGCTCGCGCTCTCGTAGGGACCTTTCCCCGTGCTCTTCCTCGCAAGAAAGGTCTTGCCCGGTTCTTCAACAGCTTGTGGGATATGTGTCACTCCTCCTATGATGTTGCCCATCGCAGTTTGGAGATCAGTCGGGAGAACAGGAGGCAGCACAATGCTTTCTTGACAGAGCGTGGTCGACCAGTGCCAGACTTGGGCAATGCTCTAGCTCTTGTCCCTTATGTCAACTTTGAGAAGCCCCCGTTGGATGAGGACATGTTTAGGGGCTTTGATCCATCGATGTTCCCCGGGTTTGCCACTTCCAGTTCCTCTCAACACCGTGCTACATCTACAGGGAATGATGATGATGGTGAGGACGAGGACGAAGAGGAGGGTGACGATGAAGAAGAAGGGGAGGAAGAAGCCTATGATGATGATGACGATGAGGACAACTTCGCTGGCTAGATCAGTCTCTCTGCTCGTTTCTTTCTTTTTGGTCTCGATGCCAAAGGGGGATAAAGAGTAGAGTCGCTTCTTTCATGATTTGCCTCTTGCACAAGCCCTACTTTGCTTGTTTGTCTCTCATGGGCTTGTGATTTTATTTGCTCAATCGAACCATGTGTGTGTGAGTGTTTGGAAAACTTTGCAGTTCTCTTATTGTACTTGGATTTCCTATCACTATGTGCTTGCTATTATGTGCTAGATATAATCGTATCATAATATCATATTTTGACTCTAGCTCGGTTTGTCATCGTTAACCAAAAAGGGGAAGAATGAAAGGGAAAATAGCCCTTATCTAGTGTTTTGGTTAACT
Organism: Avena insularis; assembly: GCA_023614405.1. Lineage (NCBI taxonomy): Eukaryota > Viridiplantae > Streptophyta > Magnoliopsida > Poales > Poaceae > Avena > Avena insularis. Next base: position 214,008,908 of record CM042685.1, on the reverse strand, counting down.
ATGACATCGGAGCTAGAGAACGGACTAATGTTTCTATTAGCTTCTCTACAGGTGAGAGTCCGCAGGTTGTTGGTGATAGGTGACCCCCCATTCGTTTCTTTATGGAGAGCCGGTGGTGTTGTTTATTATTTTCTCTTATTTACTCTTGAGTCAAATAGGAAACACCGCACTATTAAGAGGGGTGATCTCGATGCGCTCTTTGGGGTTGTTCTACACCAAATATACTTCTCATCATACACCACCACACACCCGTTCGAAGAGAGAGAGAAAATAGCCTTGAAAATGAGTCAAAAGGGGTTGCTGTGAAATCGGCAAAAGCACCGGCGGCGCCGGTGCTGTCACCGGAATTTCCGGTCGCTGCCGGAAATTCTCGGTGCACGCCGATATGGCTTAATGCATAGCCTTTCGGTTGTTCGCCGAGAATTCCGGTCGTTGCCGAAAATTCCGGCGTGTGGTCCGGTCCACCGGAGTTGTCGCCGGAAATTCCGGCAAGCAACTCGGTCCGACCGGACTTATTGTCGGTTCTGTCGCAGGAACCCCCAAACGGCTCTTTTTCCCCTCATACTATATATACCCCTTTCTTCTCCACTGTGAGGTTAGGAATTTGAGAAAACATTTCATTTCTTGAAGCTTTCAAACCCTAGGCAGCTAGGGTCGCCCGGAGGCATTTGTCTTGTGATTTGCTCCATGGAAAGTTTGTGAGGGTTTGGAGACTACCTTAAAGTCTACCACGAGTAAGTGAGCTATTCCTTCGTGGGATAGGCTCGGAGAAGAAGGTGAGCCTTTGTGGCGCGTGAGTAATCCTTCGTGGAACCTCACACCTCTCCAACGTGACGTAGCCCCCTTCCCAAAGGTGGTGAACACGGGGATACATCCTCGTCTCCGCGTGCTTCGGTTATTCCTTAACCAATATCTTACTTGTGTTGTTTACCTTGTGATAGCCTTCGAGCTTGAAGTATCTTGTCCATCATCTAGGTTGCCTCACCTAGTTTGCATTTAGGCTCACTTATATTCCACAAAGCCTAAAACTTGCAAAAGATTATAATGAATTTTGTAGAAACCTATTCACCCCCTCTAGGTTAACCATCTTACACTTTCACCAAGCTTTGATGCTTGTACCTCTTGGATATTTCTTGGGGTGACACCAGGGTGGCATCCCCAAGCTTAGCTTTTGTCCATTCTTCATCTCATTACATCATTCTTTCTCTACACCTGAATTTTTTTTTTCAGACAAAACTTCACACAATCTTCATTAACAACATTAGTGTATTCAAAAGATAATAGACCTTTAGGAAAAGCTTTGGAACAGCAATAATTTTCAATAAAAACACAAGCTACTATAGAAAATCCTTCAAAAAGCTCAATTCTCCAAAAGAGAACTCAAAAAGGAATCAATAAGAAGCAAATGCAAATAATGGCAGAAATCTGTCAAAACAGATCATCAGGTAAAAACCGATTTTTTCGAAAATCTTCTATTGCTCAAATCAAGAAGTGTTGAACTAACGAAAGTTAGATAACATACTGGGGGATTTTTTCATAAATTTTCAGCTCAATATGACTTACAGAGACTCCTCACGAATTTTTATGGTGGAGGACAGAAATCTGTTTCAGAACAGCAACTCCCCAAATCTTACTTCCCTCTCATTAGAGGTCATTCTTGGCACAAAAAGCAAACAAAAAGGATAAGAAGAGGTCATTACTGAACTTCCAAGACTCAAGAAAACTCTTGGGTTATCTCCCAACAAGTACTTTTCTTTAACGCCTTTAAGTTAGGCACAAGAAGCAAGAAGAATCAAGTATTTTCAAATGAAGCATTAAGATCAATACTTGCAAAGTCTTCAACTATGAGAGGTATCTCATCCAAATGAGTCTTGGAGGATCTCTTCTCATCTCTCTTTGGTTTACTACTTTCATCAAAAGGATTTTTAGGAACAATCCAATCAAAATTCTTTTCAAAGGCCTCATGCATTCCAACAAGCTTAAAGGGTATGGGTACCTTAAATTCCTCTCTAGGCTTAGTTTTATCAAAAGCACCCACAACATCTATACATGAGCCTAGCATATTAAAACGCTCAAAGACCTTTTTGGCTTCCTTAGCAACATCATGGAACTCTTTGAGTAAAGTTTCAAGAATAAATTCTCTCTTTTCAGCATTCTTTTCTTTCTTTAGCTTTAGGAACAAAATTTGCATCATGGGGTTAAGGCTAACAAACCTAGCCTCCAACATATGAACTAAAGAAGCTGCAGCAATCTCATAATTAGGAGCAAGCTCTGCTATAGATTTATCCACAATATCCTCATGCTTGCTAACATAATTAAAGAATTTTTCAATATTATCTTTCCCAATTATGGAGCCACTACCTATTGAAAGGTTTTTCAGGGTGAACTTAGGGAGCAACATGGTGTTCTCAGCAGAGTTCATTTTGGCAAAGGTGGGCAAGCAAAAACAACAGCAGCTAGAGCAGGAACTAACTTTTTTGTGTTTTTGAATAAAGAAAGCAAACCAAACTAAACTAATTTTTTCCGAGTTTTTGAAAAGAGGCAAACAAAACCAAGCAAAAGAAACTAAGTAAACTAAAAACAAAGTAAAGAGAAAGGAAGTGGATGACTCCCCTTGTGAAGACGTCCTTAGCCTCCCCGGCAACGGCGCCAGAAAGACTTGATGGCTATACGTGTGGTTAACGTGGAGCCTGTTGGAAACCCCAAGAGCAAGGTGTGAAGCAGCACATCAGCAAGTTTTCCCTCAGTAAGAAACCGAGGTTATCGAACCAGTAGGAGGAAGGAAATGTCACACAGGTGTTGTAAGCAACACGGAGACCTGCACAACATAAACTCAAGACTTAGCCCCAACGAATCAGTGAGGTTGTCAAGCTCACTGGTTTGCTGTAACAAAGGATTAAACGTATTGTGTGGAAGATAATGGTTTGCAGCAAGTAAACAGGTAACAGTGGAAGATGTATCAATGGTAAAGACTAGACCAGGGTCCATAGTTCACTAGAGGTGCTCTCCTTAGATAAACAACATGGCATGAAGGGTAAACAAATTAAAGCAGGGCAATTGACAGGAACTAAGCAAGGCATAACAATGCAATACCAGACAAAAAGATCCTATGAGATTCGATTGAGCAATACAACCATATACATAGACCGCCATCCAACTACATCTATGACTAGAATTCCACCTTCAGCTTATCATCCGAACCCCCTCCAGTATTAAGTTGCAAGCAACAGACAAATGCTTTAAGCAAAGTGTGCAAGGTAAACAATCCACTTGTTCCATGAACAAGAGACCGTTGTTTTCCCCCTAGTGGCAACAACACATCTACAACCGAAGAGATTTCTGTCACTTCCCTTGGAAACTAGAGGCATGAACCCACTATCGAGCATAAATACCCCCTCTTGGAGTCACTAGCAACTACTTGGCCAAGATAGCTACTAACAACGGAGAGCATGCAAGATCACAAACAACACAGACATGATATTATCAAATAGACAAAACCATTAATCAATCTGACATAGTAATCTTAATATCCATCGAATCCCCACAAACACAACATGCATGATTACAAATATATTAGATCTTGATCATGAACGGAGCTCACAACATCTATACATGAAAGCACAAGAAGGAGATACAACCATCTAGCTACTACATGGACCCATAGTCCAAGGTGGAACTACTCACGCATCATACCGGAGAAGAAGGCCTCCGGGATAATCTCCCCTCCGGCAGGGTGCCAGGAAGAACTTCAGATCCCCCTGATCTAGGGACGACGGTGGCAGCGGATACAGAAGGTTTCATGGAGTTTTGATCGGGTGCCTAGGGTTTCTGCATCAGAGGCTTCTTATAGGCGAAGAGGCAAGGCTGGGAGGCAGCCAGTGCGCCCACACCCTACCCAGGCGCGGGTTGGGCCCACCCGCGCCTAGGAGGGGGGTGTCGGCCTTGGTTCGCCTCTCTGTCTCCCCTCTGGACTTCGTGTCGCCCATGGTAAAATATTGACTTTGGCTTTTGTCCCGTCCAATTCCGAGAATATTGATTTTCTGCATTTCTCGAACCAAAAACAGAAAAAAACAGGCAACTGGTAGTGTGGCAACTTGTTAATAGGTTAGTTCCAAAAAATATATAAAAACACCTCAAAGTGTAGACAAAGCAAAGTAAAATAGATACTAAACAAGCATGAAGCATAAAAAATTATAGATATGTTTCCGACGTATCACGTAGCGACCAGGGCGGCATCCCTGGTCGTGGTGGTGGCGGAGGCCTACCTCCTGGTGGCATGCCATGGCCGGAAGCGGAGGTGAAGGGATGGGGACAGTCGGGCTAGAGTTGGATGTTGTGGTCCGACCATCATCGATGGAGGGTCATCCCTGCTTGCGGACGCCTTCCTCACTGCTAGTTAGCCCATAGGATTCCGGTGGAGGTTTTCGAGCGGCTTTCTGCAGGGTGCCGACGAGCAGCGTTGGGGCTGCTGGCTCGGTTGGAATAATGGTGGCGGTCCTAGGGTTCCTCCCACACCAAAACGAAGATCTTCTTGATGCCTTTCCTCGTTGATCTGGGCGGATTGTCGAGTTTCGAAAGGCTCCGCCGACGAACTCTCGTGGACGAATCATGCCTGGAGATTGCCAGATCAGATGGAATTCGGTCGTGTGCAACCCTGTTTTTTTGGTACCGTTTGGTTTTAGAGGAAGCGAGGCGAAGCTCTTTAGTATGTTGCCATCGGAGAATATGTCTTTAGTTCCATGGTGAAGTCAGGGTGCGAAGAATATCATGGAAGCCGAGATCTGAGGACTAGTAATGATGGTTTGAGTCCTGATGGCGATGTGAAATTGGCTTGGTGTTTTGTGACTTGTAGCAATAGCATCGGAAAGTGAGCGCGATAGCACATGAGAAGTTCAATGTCTAAGCTCCTAGGGTAAAAATCCAAGGTCTGGCCTTAATTTGTTGTGCCTGACAATGACCTTGTTAAAAGTATTGCGAGCGCGGATTTTTATCCAGGGTGAAAATATATGATATATGTTCGGACGACGACGCTTTTGTAGTGTTTTCTTCTTTGTGGCGTCGCTATTGGAGAAACTGGACTTCTAGTGTTGTCTTGGTGGTGTTTGTGTTGCTGCTACAAAGAATGTGTCACTATAGCAGGATTTTTTTTTCTATAATTCTTCTTTCTCCTTTTTTTTATCAGTGTGCATCCGTAGTGCCATTAGGGCACTGCATTGTTGCAGAGACAGAGTATAATTCTATCTTCGCGATATTATTATATACTACTTATCAAAAAAAATATGAATTTGCAAATCCAGTTGTGTAAGTTGACCGGCTCACATACCATATGAAGTTTACTTGTATTTTTTTGTTTTGTTTTCAAGGAAGGTTTACTTGTATTGTGTTTTAGAGGACTTCCTAGTTGAGCTAGGATGCTAGAATCGAGTATAGAAGGTTGCTTCGGTATCATGGTATGTGTATTATGTGCAGAGCAATGGAAGAAATTCCAAGGCACATGAGGTGGCTCCGGGAACCTCGACTTGCCGCTTTCGTATCCTTATCTCGTGGTATTGTGCTTGCATGAGTGCGAAAAAGGCTTCGAGTGTTGCAGACTACCCGCCACGATGTCATGTTTTTGATTTTTTTGGAGGGAGAAAGCTAACAGGCTACCTGCCTGCAGAAACGTTTCACAAAATTAAAGCTAAATCTGAGACAAAAACTGCCGTATCCTGTACACTTTTTTAAGCCAGTAGCAATGTAAAAAATTCTTTCATATGTAAAGTAACTAATGGTGATACCAACGTGAAGTACCGGATATACTCCAGCATGGAAATTCCATCACGCATTTTGTTTCTGGCGATGGTTTTTGCGGTGCCTCGATACATTTGGATTTGTGGTATACCAAGCGAGAGCTACACGGCGGTCTATCAAGATATGGATACCGCTCGTGGCCTCAAACCAAAGATAAGAGATGCTCACAAGAGGGACAAGCAAAAATGTATGTGGGTGGATGATATTAAGTCCAAAATATGAAATCAAATAAACTTGAATAATTGGTTGACAAAAAATGACATGGATGCAGAGCATGAGATCACTCGATGGTCCACCCTTAAAAAAATAGTGATGCAGTTACGATTTACAAAGTTCTAATCTAACTAATACTATCAGTTAATATGGAACACCCCTTATCAAAATAAAGTTAATATGGAACAAAGAGAGATTAGTTTTGTTTTACTTGAATAGAGAGAATACTTAGAGCATGCACAATGGCTCGGACGCGGGTATATATCGAAAATCCTAGTCTACATATACGTGGGCGTTCCGGACTTATCCAACACGTCCATCTGTGTTTTGAGATCTGTGCAGCGACTTGTGTAAACTGTAAAGAACCCCTCTAGTATAGTTTTTTGTTCGGTACAAAAACATCTCTAGTCTGTTGACTATTTACTCTGATATTCATGTGCTGGTACTTGTTTCGTTCTGACTATTTCGTTAGCCATTTTTCACAACATCCTGTCCGATAGCTATTTTCCACCATATCATGCCTGACAAATCGTTTGTTTGTACGACAGAATATAATACAGATTCTGAAACATCCTGTCCAATAGGTTGTGATCAAGAATATAGTTGAAGAAAAAAATTAGAAAGGAAATAAGCATCTGAATCAAATACAGATCTGAACAAAAACAATTCGGATCTTGAAAACCCAACTAAATAATTTAGACATCAGGAGATCTGGAAACCGAAAAAAAGGAAAACATAATTATCGCTCATGGCGGCATGCTCAAATCTCCATTCGTAGGACAACAGTAGCACCATCCCGCCATGAGCTCTGAGGTCGCTGACAGGGCCGGCGCCACCGTGCCATCTCTAGAAGGAGCACAGACCAGGCTTGCCCACGGAGGCCATGGACGGGGCTGGAAGCCAAGGCGGAGGAATCGGATTGAGATGCAGGCTGTCCGCGAGCGCCAGGAAGACGAGGAGCAGACGCGGAGGTCGAGGCCGAGGGGAGGGGGGGCGCGGGGGGAGGGGGGGAGGGAGGTCGAGGCCGGGGGGGACCGGGGCGGCGCCGACGTGTAGCTCGTGGAGAACGTGAAGAGCATGGGGCGGTGGTGGTTGCAGGAAGAGGATAAGATAGGGCGAGATGTGTGATGAGAGAGAATCGGGGATAAAATGTACATGCACACTTTTAAGACTATAGGGGAGGAAAGTGTACAAGTGCAAGGTTGTAGATGTAAGATGTTGGACACGAATCTTAAGACAACCATGTCTGTTGGATACGCTAGGGACACCCTCGCCGTTGTGGAATCTCCGCGTTGAGGTATATATGCATCTTTGCACCTTAGGTATAGACAGCCCATGGAACACCCTATTTTTTTTTGCGAATTAGGACTTTGGCATTAAAAGAAAACAACGAACAGTACAAAACATCTCAACAAAAACGAAAATTACAACAAAATTAATGAGATTCCCTTCATCTTCAACCTCCAGACCATGTCGACAGCGCGCCGCTGCTGCCGCTCCTCCTAGAGCCGGCCTGACGTTGTTGGTTGCAGACGGGAAGTCGCCGAACGGGTCTAGATGACCACATCCGTCCCGGAGATGAAGAAAAAGGATGAACTGCAAATGAAATTCCTTGACGATCCAAAGATCCCCACAGCCAGAAGAAGTCCTTGGAGACCACACCACTCCCACAGGCTTCTCGACATTGCCATCGAGATGGGGCTGAAGCCGAGGAGACTTTATTGGAGAAGATGTCGCCGCCACCACCTGAGTGCAGCCCCACCAAACCTTTATCCTCAAAACAGGAAAACGAAACCCTCTCGCCGACGAAGGCCAAGATTCCCTTGCCTCCATGGCTCGAAAGCCACAGAAGCGGGACAGATCGCCGGCGGCGCCGACATGAGGCATGGGAACCCTAATCGCCTCCTCGGGCTCCTTGGAGACGTATGGACGGTCTAGTTTTCGTAGAACACCCTATTTGCACCTTAGATATAGACAGCCAATGGAAAACCATATACAATAGGTGGTCTATTTGTTGTCTATAAAGACCAAACGAGATTGTAATTTATGCTAACTAATCAAGTTTTTTGGTGGAAGGCGATCCTAAACCCATGAAAGACGACGCCCTCAAAATAATGGAAATAGTCCGTCTATTGGCAGAGATTTTTACGGTAACAAACCGTCTTTATTTCTACGGACAGACTCGGTGATTTTTCTCTTTCTCTTTCTTACACATCATCTTTATTTCTATATGACATACTGCTGACTTTATACTGTTGTATATACCCTCATTTAGTTCAGTGTCTAACCAGCAACTACTTGTCATTTGGTTTGACCATCATTTACAAAGCATTTGTTGAAGCCTTAGGTTGCTTGACAGGTAATTCTCACCGATTCCAACTACTTGCTGCAAACTGAAGCCAGCCACACACCTGTTGTCTCTGTAGTCCTGCAATGCAATAACCAATTTTCACAAACATTTGCAGTAGTACAATGATTGATGAGATCGATTAGGGAATATGTTCCACAAGGTCCCTGAAAGAAAAAAATATATAATATCCTCTAATGACATTCCCCAGACACATGGCACCCCCTCGTCGTCCTATCTTTTAGATCACTACACCAAGATATATTCTATTCTAAAGGATACATGTCGCCTATACAGAAAGTCAAAAATTCGTAGAATCGTCCGTAGCAGTCCACCAGTAAGCACGCTACCCATCGCTCTCCACGTGCACGTTCAAATCTTAACGTGTCGTCAGGTTAAGCTAAAATAATGACCCCGCCGAATCTAATTCAAATTCTATATTTATTTAGTAACGCAATCGTACTAGTATTAAGATTTGAATTACTCCTATTACTGTGATTATTTAAATTTTATTTCTAAATAAGGGGAAATTTGGTTGTATTGGACTGATGATGGACTTGTGCCATTACAACCGCGGGGTGACCCAACCACCGTGTGTCTCTCGCACCGTCCATCCCTGAAACATCGCCACGTCCCGCCACCCCCCCAAATGTCCGTGGCCACCGGCGGCGGCGGCGTCCCCCGTGTCCAATGCCCAAGCCCCACCAAACCTCGCCAGCGCCACCGCCGCCGCTCCCCCTCTCGCTCGCCATCCTCCCGCCGCGGAGCTGCCCGCTCGCCACCGCGCTCCTGGCCCTGCTCTCGCTCGTCCTCGCCACCGCGCTGTGGCTCGTGCTCGTGCTGTCCCCGGCCCAGGCCCCCGTGGCGCCCTCCTCCTACGCGCTGTCTTACGCGGCGGCCGCGGATGAGGCGCTCTCCTCCGCCGACGCGTCCTCCCCGCTCTCGCTCGGCCACATCGTGTTCGGGATCGCGGGCTCGGCTCACCTCTGGCCGCGCCGCCGCGACTACGTCCGCCTGTGGTGGGACCCGGCCTCCATGCGCGGCCACGTCTGGCTCGACGCTGGCACGCCGGGTCCCAGCGCTCCCGCTCCCGGCGAGGACACCCTCCCGCCGATCCGGGTGTCCGAGGACACCTCGCGCTTCAGGTACACCAACCCGACAGGCCACCCTTCCGGGCTCCGGATCGCGCGCATCGCTGCCGAGGCCGTGCGGCTGGTGGGTGGTGGGGGCGCGCGGTGGGTGGTGCTCGTGGACGACGACACCGTGCTGTCCCCGGACAACCTGCTTGCCGTGCTCGGGAAGTACGACTGGAGGGAGATGGTGTACGTCGGGGCACCGTCGGAGAGCCACTCCGCCAACACCTATTTCAGCCACGGCATGGCGTTCGGAGGCGGCGGCGTCGCGCTCAGCTTCCCCCTCGCCGCGGCGCTCGCGCGGACACTTGACGTCTGCATCGAGAGGTACCCCAGGCTGTATGGAAGCGACGACCGCCTACATGCTTGCATTACGGAGCTTGGCGTGCCCCTTTCCCGGGAGTATGGATTCCATCAGGTATATGGAGCTTTATCCTTCAATTTTTGTTCCGCATTTGAACTGTTTTCTATTGCCTATTTACGGCGCTTATCTTGTTTAGATCTCATCGAGCAATTCGATCACTTGGCGTGTCATACACTCATACTATGTAGATTAGTCGATTCTGCTTATAGACTGATTCTCAACGACATGAATTCGAGGACAGTGCCCTCCTCCCCACATTCCATGCATGAATTAGTGCAATGTAACATGATCTTCGTCTTGCTGATAAAACATGTCGGGATTGCTGGGAATTTGCCCCACTCTAGATCCTGATGCGCTGTGTTGAACTTTACTATGTGTGTCATGCTTGATTCGTTTTGACAGAAAGAAAGCTGATCCTTTCTCTGTGGTACCCCCCTAGCTGTGCCCCGTGTTGTTATCTCGCTGGTTGTAATGAATGAACAAAAGTAGGTCCTTGCCAGAGTGTTTATGATAGAAAAGCAAGTTTGGTTGCCCTTGAATGTTACTTTCCTTTGCTAAGATTTACTTTTTTACAGTATTATATCTTTGTTTATATCTCTGTTGAATAGGCACTACATCACTAAAAAAGATAACAGCTGATTAGCAAAAGCTGTTCTGTTTGGTGCGAACGTCATCCTTGAACTGCATATACTCACTCCCCGGTTGATTAATTTATATGGATTAGAAATTTTGTATGCATCCTTCCAACCTTCTTACTAATTTATGTACTTTTGCTCCTGGTGTCATAATCAGTGGGATATCAGAGGCAATGCCCATGGTATATTGGCTGCTCATCCAATCGCTCCTTTTGTCAGCATCCACCATGTGGAGTTTGTGGATCCTATATATCCTGGTTTGAACTCTCTTGAGAGCTTGGAGCTCTTTACAAAGGCTATGAAAACAGAACCCATGAGCTTCTTGCAGCGTTCAATTTGTTATGATGTAAAACAGAAGCTTACATTTGCCATCTCTCTGGGTTATGTTGTTCAAGTGTACCCCAGTGTTCTTCTTCCTCCTGAATTGGAGCGATCCGAACGGACTTATATTGCTTTTAATAGGATGAGCCAGAGAACTGAATTCGATTTTGACACTAAGGAAATTCAGAAGTCTATGTGCAAGAAGCCAGTCTTATTTTTCTTGAAGGATGTTTGGAAGGACGGGAACATAACAAGAGGCTCTTATATAAGATCAACCGATCGAGATGACCTCAAAAGGAAGGTGTTCTGTTTCAGGTCATCTCCCTTACCTGACATAGATGAGATTCAAGTTTCTGCGTCCCCATTAAGCAAAAGATGGCATCTGGTTCGTTCTAATATCCCTAGCAAAATCTCATGTATTCTTTCAACCTTTACAATTGCTAATTATTATTCTGCTGATATTCAGGCACCAAGAAGGTTATGTAGTGCTGTCAAAGGATCTATTAATGGCACTCTCTTTATGTTTGTTCGGCAATGTGGACGTGGATCGTTTGGCTCAGCTTCTGATTCTCTTGATTGATGAAAACAGAGATGTATATTTTCTGTCCAGATGATACCTGGAAGATGTAGTTACCATCCTACATTCTTTGGATCAAGTGCCCTTGGGGCTCTTTTTCTGCCTCAAGCACTTGGCAGTAATCGGCTGCTTGTTATACTTGGTAGTTGTTGAAGGTAGTTTCTGTATCTTCTCTGATACAATGGGAAATAGATTCTTAGTGTTAATCATGACAAACCTCATTTTGCTAAATCATAAGGCACTTCTGGGAAATTTGGAATGTTTCTTCAGGCTTGCTCAACCATGGTTCATCTTTCATGTATGCGGCATGACTTCAGGCTTACTAATGTTTCTTGACCTTTTTGCCTACATTTCGTCAAGTGCAGTGAATAGATAAGCTGAAGTGCTGAACAATCATGATGCACGTCCTAGTACTTTTTAACTCCTTCAAATGTTCACTCTACAGGTTCCCAAATAAATATTAACGCTTGCGCTGTTATTACGTGAAAACTTCCTTATGCTGACCTGCACCCTAGTTTACTATGAACAACCTCATGTGCATAATATGTTAATTATGTTGCATTCTTAGTGTTTTCTGTTGCATGCAACACTTCCACAGTCGCATAGTGCTTTCATCCTTGTTCGTGTTATAGTCGATAAGGTGCTTGATCACAATTATCATTTTAATATCGATACAACAGGAGTGCTTTCATCCTTGTTCGTGTTATAGTCTATAAGGTGCTTGATCACAATTATCCTATCCTTTTAATATCGATGCAACAGGAGTGCTTTCATCCTTGTTCGTGTTATAGTCAATAAGGTGCTTGATCACAATGAATAAGATAACATCATAATTTTAATATTTAGCCTGATGTCTACAAAGGACGGCCCTCTCATTGTACTACTTGTCTACTTATATACCAGGATGTTTATTTTATACAATTTGCTATGTTTATCACTGAACGTGGCATCTAAGAGCATCTCCAGCATGGGCTGCATATTTAGGCGCTGCAAATGTATATCGCGTTTGCAGCGCGTGGTATCACGTTGCAGTGTGCCAGCGTGGCCTCCACCGGAGGCTGCATTTTGCAGCGCTCGCACAGATGCGAAAAAGAGGCCCCAGCAGGCGCTGCCAAATAAATATTAACGCTTGCGCTGTTATGCTTGCGCTGTTATTACGTGAAAACTTCCTTATGCTGACCTGCACCCTAGTTTACTATGAACAACTTCATGTGCATAATATGTTAATTATGTTGCATTCTTAGTGTTTTCTGTTGCATGCAACACTTCCATAGTCCGCATAGTGCTTTCATCCTTGTTCGTGTTATAGTCGATAAGGTGCTTGATCACAATTATCGTTTTAATATCGATACAACAGGAGTGCTTTCATCCTTGTTCGTGTTATAGTCTATAAGGTGCTTGATCACAATTATCCTATCCTTTTAATATCGATGCAACAGGAGTGCTTTCATCCTTGTTCGTGTTATAGTCGATAAGGTGCTTGATCACAATGAATAAGATAACATCATAATTTTGATATTTAGCCTGATGTCTACAAAGGACGGCCCTCTCATTGTACTACAATTTGCAAGGAGCCTAGGACTATTGTGTTTATCACTGAACGTAGCATCTAAGAGCATCTCCAGCATTGGCTGCATATTTAGGCGCTGCAAATGTATATCGCGTTTGCAGCGCGTGGTATCACGTTGCAGTGTGCCAGCGTGGCCTCCACCGGAGGCTGCATTTTGCAGCGCTCGCACAGAGGCGAAAAAGAGGCCCCAGCAGGCGCTGCAAACTAGAGCGCACAGCGCCGGCGCAAACAACAAAGAATCAACAAGATCAAACATATCCAAATAAATCAACAATAAATTGTCTAATTATTATTACAATATAAGCAAATAATTCATGGGCAATACAACAAGTATGAACAAATGTTCACCAACAAATACAACAAGTTGTTTTCAAACCAAACAATACAACAAATATACAGTAAAGTTGCTAATATTGTTGTCCATTCATTTCCACCACTCCTCTATGAGATCTTTTTGAAGCTTGTCATGTGTATCATTTGATTGAATCGAATGATACGAGGCAATAAAACGAGCCACCCTATGTTGGTTCCGGAAATCCTCATCAATTTCTATATTTTTGCACGATCATCCTCTATAATCATGATATGCATGATGACACAGGCATTCATGACATACTAAAGACACTCTTGGTCTAAAATCTAGTCGGTCCTCTCACAATAGCAAATTGGGCTTGCAAAATTCCAAATGCTCTCTCCATATATTTCCTAGCCACCGCTTGTGCATTGTGAAATTGAGTTTGTTTCTTATCTTTGGGTTGAATAACTGGCGTCACAAATTTTCATCACCTTGGGTAGATGTCGTCGGCAAGAAAGTAGCCATAGTTGTATTTGTAGGTATTTGCTTCAAACTTCACCACTGGACCTTCACGCAATGCAAGCCTTGTCATTAGTAGTGATCATTGAAGAATGTTGATGTGATTGCACGACCCGGGCATTTCAAAGAATACATGTCAAATCCAAGTCTCATGATCACGATCACTTTGAGGATTTAGTGGCATCCTTTTGTGCCCTTTGAATTGTCCATGCCATGTCGTCGATCAATTCTTCCAACTCTAGTGCATACAATCAATTGAGCCAAGCATATCTGGAAACCCCCGGTTCCTGTTGAACTCCAAAAGCCTAGTTGTGTCTTCAACATTGGGGGCTCTGAAGTATGTGGATCCGAACACATGCACAATTTCTATAACAAAGCGCTTGACACACATGATAGCCGTACTCTCACCCATGGCCAAGTTGCCGTCAACTAGATCCGTCGCTATACTGTATGCCAACATACGCAAGGTGGCAGTCACCTATAGGTGCTATGCCCAAGTTCTCCTCTGATTCTCAAATAACCGATCAAACTTCATCACCTCCGTTGCGATGTGTTTGAACAGCTCGATGCTCATCCGAAAACGCCGACGAAAGTAGATCTCGGGATATGTCGCATCTTCATTGAAATACATCCACTTCAACTTGTTGTGGCCTTCGATCCGTTCCCTCCACAACTTTTGTCTACCAAAAATCAAGTCACCAATTTTTGGCTTCTTATTGGCGCGGCAAACCAATAGCATGGAGATGTTCTCTTCTTCCTCAATATTGAATTCATCGTCGGATGAATCATAGGAGGAGCTCTACAAACATGTAAAAATGAATTTTTTACTAGCTAGCAAACTAAAAATCTAGCAAAAAATGTGGGTGGCGGCACATACCTTGCAAGGATACCGCCGAACACCTAGGGTGCGCCAAGTTGCGACTCGGCTTGAAGAGGACATGTTCGCCGACGGTCAACGCACCGCAGCAGGCAACACGATGCGTTGCCAAATTGACCAAGGCACGGTGCTAATCGACCATGGAGACACGCTGCGCTTGCAGTCACGTTGGTGGCATCAGAGGCGGCGGCGGCTCAATTTACCATGGCTACACACAGGTAGCAGCCATGGGGAGGCGCAGGAGCGGTGGATCCATAAGGCTCTGGCAGGAAATCGGCGTGACAGCGGCGTGGGAGGAGAAATGGGGAAAGAAGAGGGCGCTGGCGCGGGATGAAATTTCCTAGCGGTTGGCTCTTCATGCGCGGGTAGACTGATAACACGTGCTGCAGCCGACACCCACATATGGCGCCAAGGATAGGGAAAAATGTCCCACGCACAATTTTTTATACAACGCCTACACATTTATAGAGCATGGGAAGCTTTACGTCCGCTAAACATACGGTTTTTGTAGTGCTTTCGCCGTATAGAGCGCCTGTTAGAGATGCTCTAATATGAGCAAGATAAATGATTTCCTAGCAATTTTTTCCTTTTTTTTCCTTTTTTGCTAATAATAATATACATCTCTTATAAAGAAAAATCTCCCTAACGTTCATTTATGATTGCCTAATTCAACATGCAAGCTATTCACACCGTCCATTTCTCTAGATAATTAATTGTCTATGTCATGCACGTCTTGACATTTTCTTCGACTAGGGGAGAGAAAATAGACCTCCTAGACCTTTGCATGCGTGGGCGGCTCTCGAGGTGCCCCAAAACCTAGCTAAAAACCATTGTCGCTGCTGCCGGTACCGCTCGACCCGACCATCAAAGCGGGCGTGGCTGGCGCACCCCGACGGTGTCCCACGTGCTAGGGATTCGCGTCATAGGGGTGGCACGAGGAGTCGTTGTGGAGTCTTGACTCACGGCGAGGTGGCACGAAGGAGATCGGCGGGGCCACATCGGATGTGTAGACGTGGGAAGAAGGCAACAGCGTGGTGCTTCTCTATGGAGGCGTCGACGTTGTGGTCTACCCCCAAGGGTCTGGCATGCAGTGGCTGGGTCACAACCGCCAAGGGCCTGGCGTGCAGCGGTTGGGTGTCTCCATGGCGCGGACTAGAGACGATGACCTCCATCTCGCAGGACGTCAGGATCTTAGGGCTATACGAAAATGGTGGGTTCGATTAGGGCCTTCGTGGCGTCGCACCCATCTTGTTCTCCGCTAATCTGACCGGCGACGACGTGGGGGTGCTGGTTTTGAATAAGGAGGCAGTTCTAGGGTTCTTCTCGTGCATAGGCGGTGATTTTCTTGTTGCCATTCTCCTTAATCTAGTCGTTGACGAGTTCCGAAATGCCTTGCGAGTGATCTTTAATGGACGCATGACAACCCTAGATTGCTAGATCGGATGGGATCCGGTCATGCATGTCCTTATTATTAGTCTATGCGGCTTCAGGAAGGAGTGGCATGAAATTTTGTTGTCTGTTGACATCATGGGACATGTTCATCTTTCTATTTCGATGGTGTTGACAATGACGGAGAATGTCATGGAGGCTGAGATTTGAGGACCGTTGGGGTTCGCAGTAGGAAACAAAAAAATCTAGTTATGCGAACACGACAACCAAGATCTATTCTATATAGACATAAGTAACAGAGAGGAAGGACGGATTTCATACCCTTGAAGATCACGGCACACCTTATGCAGGAAGGCGTATAGAGATGAAGACAAGCGCCCCAAGTGTTGTGCCTCGAATCTCTACACATGTCCGGTGTAGGGACGTCTCACGGGCTCCGATCCAGCCGAGAAACGTATGAAGATGGAAGCCAGACCGTCATGTGCATGACGGTGGTACGGAGGTGGAGATCTAATACCAAAAATCTATATCCAATCTAGGTGGAGAGAGCTCTAGGGAACAGAGGGGGAGAGGAGAGAACTTGTTGTGTAAATAGAGGGGAGGGGGCTCCTCTATTTTTAGGAGGTGGGGGAGGGGCAAACCCTAGGGTTTGGAGTGGGGGAGGATCCCCCCACACCTGCCACCGTCAGGGGGTGGCCGCCGGCTCTAAGTGGCCCCCACGCGAGGGGGGCTGGGTTTGTGCGCATGCCCTCTTTCCTCTCCTTGGCGCCTTGCCTCCTTTGGGCCTTCCCTCCGGGGAGGCCCAATAGGCATGGGGCTGCCCAAAAATAAATAATAAATATTTATGTTTAATATTAATTCAACTAATTAATATAAAACACATATATTATTATATATTTCACTCCGGAACTCCTTCCGGACCCCTCCGATCAACATTGGATGTTACCCGGAACCTTTCTGGTTTCTCTCTCTCATTTCAACCGTGGTGCCGATTCGATCCCAAAGCGTTCCCACTCTTAAGTGTGCCACCCTTCGGCTCGGAGATGCTCCAGACATGACCAAGACCCCTCTTGCATCAATAATCATCAGCGGGACCTGGATGCCCATAATGACCACCCGTGCATTCACGAATCTCATCGCTTGAACCTCAACTGCATAGTCATATTCCCTTTGCCATATGATACCTAGACCATCCAAGATTTGATCTCAATAATCTCCATACTTGTGTTCGATCTCGTTTCTGATGAGCTCGTTTACTCATTCTTGTGTTGTTGCATTCCATGACCTAGTCATACGCTTGCAAGCTTCATTAATGCAATGTCATCGAGTTGACCACATGTACCTATCCGTTACTTGGATTGGCAAATACTGGTCTTGATAAAAACTCCTCAACCCATCCCTTCGGGAAACCCAATGATACCTTTATGACCACCCTTTCACGGCTTGATACTTGATATCATCAAAGTCTCCTTCTAAAATGGTGATTGTGCATTATCTCACAGTCGAAGGATATAGGCCACGATGTTCATGTGTTATCATCAATGATGGACTTTAAGTAACTATATCTCATTGTGATTAACTTTGGGTGTTTGTCTATCACATTATTCACCAATAATGTGACCTCATTGTCAATCGGCACTATCACCATGATGTTGAAACCATAAGATCATCACTTTCCCAATGATCTAGTTTGCTAGAGGTAACTAGAGACCTGGTTGTTTACATACCACACGTGTATTAAAGTTTCATAATAATACAATTATAGCACGATAAGAAACATATTATGAACATACAAGAGATACATCAAATAAAAACACTTTATCATTTGCCTCTAGGGCATATCTCCTTCAAGGACGACTAATTGCACTAGAGTACAAATTAATCTAGCTTTACGATAGGCAATGACTTAACACCAATAGTATCCCGGTGTTGCTCATGCTTGTCTCGTGGAAGTCCTTTGGTAAACGGATCTGCAGCATTCAGATCGGTATGTACTTTGCAAATCTTGACTTCGCCATTCTCAACATTTTGTCTAATGGCGTGGAATCTCAGCTGGATGTGCTTGACTATGGAATGAGTTCTTGGTTCTGGCGCATTTGTAATGGCACCTGTGTTATCGCAGAAGATTGTCACAGGGTCATCCGCCAAACAACTCCCAATTTGATGACGAAATTCCATAGCTAGACAGCTTCATTCGCCACAGAGTTAACTGTGATGTATTCTGACTCCATTAAAGATTGTGCCACCACTCGTTACTTCACGCTTCTCCGGGTTACCGCGCCACCATTCACCAGAAACACATATCCTGTCTAAGACTTTGAGTCATCGGAGTCCGTGTTCCAGCTCGCATCTATGTAACCAGTTACGTTCAGAGCTTCATCACCACCTCCAAAGACTATGAACATATCCTTAGTTCTTTTCAGATACTTCAGGATATTTTTTATAGCTGTCCAATGTTCCACTCCTGGATCATTTTGGAAACAGCCTGTCCAACTAATATCCAGGTCAACATCAGGTCAAGTTGATGTCTACGAACTTATATTCTTGTAGATAGTTGTTGGGCCTCCAAGTGCAGAGGTTTGTAGAACAGCAGCAAGTTTCCCTTAAGTGGATTACCCAAGGTTTATCGAACTCAGGGAGGAAGTGGTCAAAGGTATCCCTCTCAAGCAACCCTACAATAAAGATACAAGAAGTCTCTTGTGTCCCCAACACACCCAATACACTTGTCAGGTGTATAGGTGCACTAGTTCAACGAAGAGATAGTAAAATACAAGTGGTGACGATACCAGAAAAGAGCTTCTAACTTGTTGTTGACGTGGGAGAGACTAAAGGCAAACTGAAATAAAGATGGAAGCAAGCAAACATGCAACAGATCTATATGAAAATGGTGTTTCAATGCTTAGAAACAAGGCCTAGGGATCATACTTTCACTAGTGAAAACTCTCAATAAATATATTCTCTTCATGATACTACCCTGAACTACTCCCCGGTTGGACACTCTAATCCATGGTAGGGCTATAACAACACTCCTCAAAGTCCGCCTTTACCAATCTAGATAACCCCACACTGTCACCTTGAGTGCTAGATGGTTCCAACAAATACCACAATTTCATAAAGACATCCAACTCCAAATACTCATGAAATATATATGTAATCTAGCCTAAGTGCCACACACGGTGTGCACGCTATCACTTTCACACACGTGGGGAAAAGCATAGATCTATTAAAGCACGATGAGTATTTATGTAGACTCTAGCCTAAGTGCCACCATGGCGTGCACGCTGTCACTTTCACACACATGGGGAGAGCAGAGATCTATTGAAGCACTTTAGTATCAGAGTAGATCTACTTGATTACAAAGCTCATGACCACAACATGATCACGCATAGAGAGAGATGAACACATAGCTACCGGTAGATCCCTTAGCCTCGAGGAAGAACTACGCCCTCCTCATCATGGGAATCAACAACGATGATAAAGATGGCGATGGAGATCGATGGAGATGGCTATGAGGGCACTTTCCCGTCCTGGCAGGGTGCCGGAACAGAGACTTTCTATCCTCCTAATCTCCCCTTCGGTGGCGGCGGCGCTGTGGAACTTTTCGTTGCTTTTTGGTCGATCCTTTAGGGTTTCTGGGTCGGAGGCTTCTTATAGGCGAAGGAGGCAAGATCGATGAAGGTCCAGGGGGCCCACATCCCCTGTGGGCGCGGCCAGGGTGGGCCCGCGCCCACCTAGGGTGTGGCCACCCTGGTGTCTTCCTTCGTCTCGTCTTTGATTTTCCGTATCGCTCAGAGAAAATATGAACTTTGGCTTGTGTCCCGTCCAATTCCGAGAATATTCATTTTTTAGCTTTTTGAAACCAAAAACAGCAGAAAACAGGCATCTGGCACTGTGGCATCTTATCAATAGGTTAGTTCCAGAAAGTGTATAAAAATACCTCAAAGTGTAGAAACATAGCAAAGTTGATACAAAACAAGCATGGAGCATCAAAAATTATAGATACGTTTCCGACGTATCAAGCATCCCCAAGCTTAACTCCTTCTCGTCCTCGAGTAGGTAAGTGATAAAAAGAATAATTTTTGAGGTGACATGCACCATCAAAATCAAGATCAAACCATTTACAAGCATTGAAAGCTGGGATCAAAGTACACTAAACATGAGCATGAAAGAGGAAGTTCTAACAGTAAGACAAAGTAACTATGCATGCAACATGAAAGGTTACAAACAAAGATCATGAATAACATGCATTGAAAAAAGTTTGTTTGTTTCACATACAGAAAACATAGCATAGTGGCATTCAGCTTGTCCTTCATGGAGTAGCAAATAGATGCAGAGGACACCTTCAAAGTTCATAAGAGTGACTAGATACAAATAGTTCAAGAACAAGCAATATCAACAATATGCATCAATCAATAAGTTTTGGGACAATGCACATAGAACTAAGAATGGAAACTATGCTCTCTTAACTGGTGCCTAAAGGTAGAAGGTGGAGACTGAATATAAAAGTGGAAGAAAGGCCCTTCATAAAGGGAAGCAGGGATTTCAAGTTTCAAAAAGATCTTGCAAGTTCTTGTCATAGTAAGTACATGTGTATCATAGAGAACCGCCAACGGGGTACCCCTTGCACATGGTACATGAGCTATCTGAAAGGATCGTATGGGCACCTAGAGGGGGGGTGAATAGGTGCTACTTCAAATTTTCTTCTTTTTAAAATTAGGGTTTGACAAGAAAGGTAAATTCTCTAGATTATGCAACTAAGGTGAATTTACCTATATGTCAAATGAGTACCAACTAGCACAACACTAAGCAAGAACAAGTAAAGTAAAGTGCGGTAAAGGATAGAAGTAACCAAAGTGGTGGATGCAGAGACACAAGGATTTGTTTCCCGTAGTTCCTTCCTTTTCAGGGGAAGTACGTCTATGTTTGGAGAGGGGTGGTATCAAACCACCTATGCCACGAAAGGCCTCCCTTGTTCTCCGATGAACCTCACCCCGATGGGTTCGATTCACCTCTTCCACTATATCGGCAACCTTCAAGGTGGAATCCGACACCTTTACAACTAGTTCGAGGCACACATCCACAACTTAATTGGAGGCTCCAGAATACAAGTAAGCTGTCAAACAATCAAAGACAAACTTATAAGAACAAAATCTAGAACTAGAGTTTCCAAAGAAACACTAGAGCAAGAGGACCTCAAGTGAATGAGGGGGGAAATGAAGATCTCTCGTGGTGAAGCAATAGATCAAGGGCTCCTCCTTCGATTCTCCAAAGATCAACGACTTTGGATGGTTGAGTGAAGAGATCTTGGCAATTTGGTGGCTCAAATGGAGGTGGTATTCTTGAGTGAGACGAGCAACTACTCAAGGTAGGTGAAGGGTGCATTTATATCCCTTGGAGTGGATCTGCCCATTGAGCATTAAATGCATCGGTACTACCGATACTCAAGCAGTAGTACCGAACAACACCAGTACTACCGGTCAGGTACTGTACTAGGTACCAGAGATGCACCACACGGATGGGTGATACGTCCAATTTGCATCACCTTTCTATATCATAATTTTCCTCTATTCATTGATATATGTCTTATTATGAGGTGTTACTTATGTCTTTTCCTGTATTTTTGCATGCTGGATGATTCTTGGAGGATGAACTTCCAGAGTCAGGTTTTGATGGAAAAAGAGGTGTTTTGATGCAATTTCGCGAAGATCAGAAAAATACCAGAAAAATATTGGAAAATTATATTTTCCCAGAAGACGAAGGAAGCCAGAAGGGGAGGCGTAGCTGGGCCATAGGGGGCCGACCCCACCTAGGCGCGGGTCCCCCCACCTAGCCGGCCTCCGACTCCGCCCTCTCGCCTATATCTTCCTCTCGGAAACCTAATACTAGGGGAGCGACCACAGAAAGATTTCTGCCACCTCCCCGGGGCGGAAAACACCGAGAGAGAAAGAGCTCTCCGGCAGACAGATTTCTGCCAGGAAAATTCCTTCCCGGAGAGGGGGAATCGTCGCCATCAACACCGTCATCAAGCTAGACTTCATCGGGATCATCATCATCATCCACACCATCATCTCCACCAGCACCATCATCACCACTCCGTCCCGCTGTAACAATCGTGTTGGATCTTGCATTAGTACTTAGGGGAAACTTTCCCGGTGTTAATTACTATTGTAGTTGATGCTTGTGAGTGGAACCATTGGATTATTGTTTATGTTCAGATTGTTATCCATCACCATATCATCTTTGATCTTGATCCATATGATGTCTTGTGAGTAGTTCATTTATTTCTTGAGGACATGGGAGAAGTCATGTTGTTAGTAGTGGATTTGTGTTGAGTTATTATTCAATGGTTTAGTATTTAAGTTGTGGTGCTATTCTTCTAGTGGTGTCATGTGAACGTCGACTACATGATAGTTCACCATTTATGGGCCTAGGAGAATGCATTGTGTATTTGGCTACTAATTGTGGGGTTGCCGGAGTGACAGAAACCTGAACCCCCGTTAGGACACAATTGCATAAGGGAGCGTAGGATCTCAGAGTTTAAGGCTGTGGTTAGGTTTATATCTTAATTACTTTACTGTAGTTGAGGATGCTTGCAGGGGGTTTAATCACAAGTATGTATTAGTCCAAGTAAGGTTGGTATATTAGCAAAGGTTCACCCACACAACACTTCCAACAGCAAAGAAGAGTACTCAGCTATTTGAAGCAAAAGCACTTGACAGAATTCCCATGTGTCCTCGAGAACGTATGGTCCTTATAAGTATTTCCACCGGCTTGTCCTTTGCTAAGAAAGGATTGGGCCACTTGCTGCAGTTGTTCGCTGTCTTTATTACTTGCACTTTGTTTTGTTGCTTTATCAGAAAACCCCTAAAAATCCGTTTGCTAAGTATTTACAGAGATTTCCTGCTCCATACCACTAGTCAACACCTTATGCTCCTCGTTGGGATCGACACTCCTATTTATCAAAAGTACTACGATACACCCCTATACTTGTGGGTCATCAATGGGCCAGCCTCAGAAACCACCGAAGCCACTTAGCGGTGCTATCGCTAAGCGGTAGTACCAGTCATGAGATGCGGTACTACCAGTCCAAGCGGTAGTACCGGCTCCAGGTAATGTTTGGTACTGAGAGGGGTGAAGAGATCTTGTCAACCCTTGGAGTCGCCCGGTACAGCTGAGCGTAACTATCGTGGTCAAGCGGTAGTACCACTTTGTGCAAGCGGTACTACCGGTTGGATCGATAGTGCCGCTCCGCGGTACTGGGTGGTACTAAGGGTTGGCGAGAGATTCTCTTACCTTGCAGATGCAACCGATACAAAGAAGAGGTACTACCGTGCCAAGCGGTAGTACCGGATGTGACTTCCGGTACTACCGGTCAGCACTGGCGCCTTTGGCAAGTGCCAAATGTGGGCAATTCATTTTTCGTGCCTCAGCCTTTAAAGAACCTGAGATACACTTAGCGCACAATTAAACCGATAGATGTGTTATCATCAAACATCAAAATCATAAGAATAGGAAGTGCACTTTCAATCTCCCCCTTTTTGGTGTTTGATGACAACACACCTTTGCAAGATACTATTATGAAGATAAGCATGGTTTTTGGAAAATAGAGACAGGGCTCCCCCTGGATGAGTAGTATCAAACCTCCCCCTCTATTTTACAAACCCATCAAGAGCGTACAAATAAATATAACAACATTTGGACTCATACCTTTGCAAAATAAAATGTGATGAGAAAAGTATTGGCAATGGATAGCGCATATCATCCCAAAGATGAATCCGTGAAATACCCACATAGTCTCAACATACATAGCATGAGTAGTTCCCAAATAGTTAGTACATAGAGTTCACACATAATATGAGGCAAATAAAGTTCACAAGCAATTAAAAGATCAAAGCAAGAATGATCTTGTGACTTTCCCATGCAACACTCACATGCCTATGGTGCACCTTCTCCCCCTTTGGCATCAAGACGCCAAAAAGGGATAAGAGCAAGACTAACGCCCTGAAATTCAATCCTCATCATCATAGTCCTCCTCATAGGTTGGTGGATCATGGTACAAGGAAGAGACATCATCATCCCGGACGTTGTGCTTGGAGATCCATTGGTCTTCGGGGGTAATGTTGTTCTCGGACCCTTTAGAGACGGCCATTTCTTGGGCTTCCATGAACTCTTTCTGACGAGCATATGATTTCTTGGCATACACATGAGACTCATACATGCGCTTTTGGTTGTCAACCTGGAGACAGAACACCTTTTTGAGCTTGGCTTCCATCCTCTTGGCCCAAGAGGGTTAAGCATGCTTGCGACGGGAGACACCATAATCACCATCATGGCCATTGTCTGCATCATCAGAATCTGCCTCAAGCACATTTCCATCTTCATCCACCTCATCACCCTCCACATTGCGAGGCTTAGCATGCCTTTTGATCTTGAGGGCCTTGGACTTGTGCACAACAAGACGATGAGAGGAGAGGGTCCTAGCAATGGGAGGACACTTGGCAACAATGAGAGCCATGATGTAGGGAGCGAATGGGGGAACCCTTCGAGAGTGAGCCGCAGTCACCATCTCATTCCAAATAAAGTCCATCAAATCGAGAGTGGTGCCGGAGTCGCGGTTGATAAAGGTGTTGAGCAATAGATCAATCGAGTATCCATGAATCTCATCTTTGTTGCTCGCACGAGGAGCAACGGTCTCATGGAAGATGCGGTGGAGAATGTCATAAGTGGGGAGAAGATCCTTGATCTTGCCAACAACACCACAACCCCGGATATAGAGAGGGGTAAGAACCTCTTTCTTGGAGGGGTGCTCATGCATGTGGCAGCGAAAGCCAGAAGGAGTGTCACGGCCGCGATCTTCATATCCCAGAATTTCTGCAAATTCAGCAGGAGTGGCCTCCTTAATTGCACCTTGAGTCATCCAAGTGATTTTCCGAGTTTGGTTTGTTGAGAAGTGAGCCGTGGCATAAAACTAAGCAATGAGAAGAGGATCATAATCTTGGTGGAATTCCATAATGGGAAGCAATCCAAGGTGAGTAGATTTCTTTAGCCTCAGCAAAGTAATCAAGATGCTTGTTGATGTGGCCCATATCAATCCACAGCTGCGGCACAACCAGTTGAACATTGTTCATAAGGACTTCATTGTATATGCGCTCTTGGAAGTCGTTGTAGAACAAACTCTCTTCCCTACCCGAGTCACAGGCGCGGCCATAGGGATTATCAACCCTTAGGGAGTGAAACTCAGCATCAGAGATATCAAACAGTAACCTTGGCCCTGATGGCCCTGAGCTGTAGCTCTTGGAGCACCCTGAGGAAGGAGGACGAGAAGGGGGAGCACTTCCACGACCAGCAGACCGCTTGGTGACCCCCCACGACCACCTCGAGAGGCTTGAATCTTCATGCGGCGGCTAGGCTGGGGCAAGACTTCTTCTTCGGTCTCTGACTCTTCCTTGACAATCTCGTGGCTAGCCTTGGAGTGTTTACGAGCGCCCCCAGAACCACCTGCACCTGTGATAGCAAGAGGGAGAACAGCAGGGGGATAAGGGCACAAGAACCCAAAACAAACCACAAAAAATTCCAAGGTTTAGGGAAGAATTGTGGTCAGCTGGGACCGGTACTACCGGACCTTGGAAGCGGTAGTACCGCGTGCGAGCGGTAGTACCAGAAAAAATTTCCGGTACTACCGGCCGGACGGATACTTGCACAAACACGGTAGAGCACGGCCCCAAATTGACCTCAAAACTTCCTAAATCAGCGATTCCTCTAGGTAACGAGTAGTGTTTGGCGATACAACCTCAAAACAATTGAATTTCTCCAAGAACCTAAGGGATCCTAGACCCAATGAAGAAAACAATAGGGAGAGGAAAACGGGGGCGGTTGTACGGGAATCCATGGCGGTGGAGAAGGATCGGGAGCCTGTAAGGAGTCCGAATCCGATGAGGATCCGACGAGAGGAGGGAGCGATGGGGCTCGGGTGGCGTCAAGAGCTCCGGCGACGGTGTCGGTATGTGTGGGGAGCAGGGGATAATGAGGCACTGAAGAGTGCCCCCGACCCAATCTATACTAGAAAACACCGATCGGTAGTACCGGTTCAGCAATCGGTAGTACCGGTGACCGATATTACCGGACATATGACCGGTAGTACCGCTCCTGGAGAAGTTTCCAGGATTCGACCTGGGAACTAACCAGGTCTGGTAGTACTTCTCCTAGTCTGGTAGTACTGGTTCCGCCTAATTCCGTAGCTAGGGACAATAGAGGGGTTCTTGTGCGGATTAGATAGGGGGTTTTCGAGGAAGTAGAATGGCTTGGGTTGAGATAATCAAACTGTGTGAAGCACATGCACTTTGAAATAAGGATAAAATATCAAAAACCAAAGGAGAGTGCATGAAACTAAGATAAAAAAGAATCAACAAATGACAAACACGAGTAAACGCCAACCTCTCGAGTGTGAGAGGGCAGTGGCCTAGGCCACCATGTTTGAGTATACTCGGCTTGGCACCACGAAGATATATCTTGGGTCCATTACCGAACTCATCATTGCTCATATATCACAAAATGATATTAAGAGAAATGATTTTTATCGTTTTGGGCATAATGGGGGGAGGGATAGTCCAATCAATTAGGACCGCACTCCCCCTATATCCATGCCTGCACCTAAACTAAATAAGAGTTAAGACATATGTGCGTATGCAAGGTGATCAAGTCAAGCTCCTTGAATCTATGATATTTAGTTCATTCATCAAATAACAAAACCTTGCTTCATCAAGTGGATTCGTGAAGATGTCGGCAAGTTGGTCTTTGGTTGACACATAAGATAGATCAATATCACCTCGAGCAACATGATCTCTAATGAAGTGATGGCGAATCTCAATATGCTTTGTCCTTGTGTGATCCACCGGGTTGTAGGCAATCTTGATAGAAATTTCATTGTCACATAGAAGAGGCACTTTGTCACAATGGACACCGTATTCCTTTAAAGTTTGCCTCATCCATAGCAATTGAGTGCAAGCACTAGCAGCTGCCACATACTCGGCTTCAGCAGTGGAGAGAGATATACAATTTTGCTTCTTAGAAGACCAACATACCAAGGACCTACCAAGGAATTGGCAAGCCCCAGATGTTGATTTTCTATCATCCTTATCACCAGCCCAATCCAAGTCTGTGTAGCCACAAAGAGCAAATGTTGACCCTCGAGGATACCAAAGACCATAATGTGGGGGTATGAACCAAATATCGAAAGATTCTCTTGACCGCCGTCAAATGGCTTTCTTTAGGAGCCGCTTGATATCTTACACACACACCTACACTCAACACAATATCGGGTCTAGATGCACAAAGGTAAAGCAAAGAACCAATCATAGACCGGTATACCTTTTGATCCACATCTTTACCATTGGGATTTTTTTCTAGATGAGTCTTTGTAGCCATGGGAGTAGGAGCTCCATTTAAATCTTGCATATTGAATCTTTTGAGCATATCTTGAGTATACTTGTCTTGGTTGAAGAATGTCCCTCCTCTAACTTGCTTGATCTCAAAACTAAGAAATACCCTTAACTCCCCCATCATAGACATCCAAAACCTACTAGTCATAAGCTTTGAGAATTCATCATTAAAATCTTTGTTAGATGAGCCAAAGATAATATCATCAACATATATTTGGCATAAAAAAGCTCCCCATTGACCTTTTTAGTAAAAAGAGTCGGATCGATTTTCCCAACCTCAAACCCACGGTCAAACAACAACTCTCTAAGGTGCTCATACCACGTGCATGGGGCTTGTTTGAGCCCATAGAGCGCCTTGTCAAGTTTGTAGACATGGTTTGGGAAGTTGGGATCCTCAAATCCCAGGGGTTGCTTTACATATACCAACTCATTTAAGGGAACATTAAGAAATGCACTCTCTACATCCATTTGTTGCAACTTAAAGTTGTGATGTGCTGCATAAGCAAGAAGGATACGGATGGACTCAAGGCGAGCCACATGTGCATATGTCTCTCCATAATTAATGCCTTCAATTTGAGAGAACCCTTGTGCAACCAATCTTGCCTTTTTACTTACTATAATTCCATGCTCATCTTGCTTGTTCTTGAATATCCACTTGGTGCCTATAACATTGCAGCAATCTTTTGGCTTCTCAACTAACTTCCATACTTTGTTTCTCTCAAAGTTGTTGAGCTCTTTGTGCATTGCTTCCAACCAATCCGAATCTTCAAGAGCTTCCCACACTTTCTTGGGTTCAATCATGGACATGTGTGCTTGGTGTTCAATGAACCTCTTCAATTGTGCTCTTGTGGAAATGCCTCTCCTTAGATCACCAACCACATTCTCTAGAGAGTGGTCTCTTAATTCCAACATCCTATCCGTTATAGCTTCGCGACGAGTGTGGATCTCCTTGTTGTTTCTTGGGGGGACCTCTTCATCATTTTGGTCCTCGTCTTGACCATCAACTTGACCTTGATCATTATCGGAATCATTCTCTTCATTAAGAGGCAAAGATTGACCTTGGTCTTGATCAGGCACACTTCTAGAATTGAGTTGAGCTTGCCTCAAGGAAGTTTGTATGGATATTCCTTGAGTAATTGACTTGGCAGCACTTGACATTCTGGAGAAATATGATTCAAGCTCCTCCTCACTAGAGATGTTACCTTGATCAACATGTTGAGGGTCCACATCTTGTCTTTGGCTTGGGTCATTGTCCTCCTCGGTGGATGGAGCTTGTTGTTGTTGTTGTTGTGAAGATGAGGGCTCCACTTGAGTAGAGCATAGTTCTTCTCGATCCGCCATAAGGGGTTCCTCAACGGGGTGGATATATCCCACACCCATTCTTCCTATGGCATACTGAGGCATTTCATCATCTGCATCACAAGCATCAACACGCCCCCTTGGGGACCATCATATTCTTCGAAGGTCACACTACAAGATTCTATGACGGCTCTAGAGAGCTTATCATAGATTCTATAAGTGTGATATTCGATACCATAGCCAACAAAAATACCCTCTAATGCGTTAGACTCAAATTTGGACAAACGAACACCTTTTATGAGATAGAAACACTTACAACCAAACACCCGGAAGTAAGATATGTTGGGCTTGTTACCAGTAAGTATTTCATATGGAGTCTTGTTCAATTCTTTGCGGAGGTAGAGCCGTTTTGATGCATGGAAAGTGGTGGAGATGGCTTCGGCCCAAAAGTTGTATGGAGATTTAAACTCCGCCAACATGGTCCTTGCCATCTCAATAAGAGTCCGGTTCTTCCTCTCGGCTACACCATTTTGTTGAGGGGTATATGCAACGGAATATTGGTGTTTTATCCCCTCATCACTAAGAAAATCATTCAAGGTGAAGATTGTAAAACTTATTGCCTAAATTCAATTGAAAATATTGAGGGAATAAAAGTTGGAGAAATATATTGTCCCATACCTCAAGAAAATTATGAAACTATTATGATTGGGACTATTGCTATCAAGATCGAGGTAACATAATCATTTAGTGAAATGCAAAGTTTTGTTTCATATAAAATTATTTTGGTAACAAGACTTGGTCAACCTTGTTAACAAATGGATTTTAATGAACAAAACAATGTTTTCACAATGATTATCCCTTCCTACCTTTTATTTTCTCCATTCCAATCTTTGCTCTTCATTTTGTTCGTATTTGTTTTGCTAGTTGATTGCTTTTTAGAGTGTCTTAGAATTTCTGTATTTTTAGTTTTTGTTTGCTTTTGTGTCTTTCAAAAATCTTTTTCTGTGAGAAAATCAATTTTAATAACCTGAAAATTGGCCAAAAACAAAGTTTTCCAAAAAATTCCAAAAAATTCATATTAAATGTTTTCATGAAAAAGGGGCAGAGGGGCACCTAGAGTGAACTAGGGGGACCCACCAGGCCGGCACACCCCCTGGTGGTGCGGCCAGCCCTAGGGCGTACCTGGCCCATGTGTGGTCCACCCCTGGCCATCCACTTAACCTCCTTCCAGCCACTTCTTTCCCTCTCTCGAAAAACACCAGAAAACTTCTCCAAGCACGAGTTCCTGCTATTCTTGCTCCCGATTTCCGATCTCCTTGCTCAGCCCATCTTTGCTGCTGATTTTTGGAGGGATTTCTCTCTGGTATGTGCCTCCTTAGCTTGTCCAATTAGATTTTTGATTGGTGAATTATATCTTGAGTATTTTTATACTATAGGTGACATGTTATGTGATATTTCATGCTTGTTATATGCTTAGAGATTTCAATTTGATGCATGTTTATCCCTCTAGCAAGTTCCTATAGTAGTTCCTTATCATTTATTAACTTGGAAATCACTTGGTTCGATATTTGTCTAAAAAATTCAGAAAAGAAGATGAGTGAATACCATCTGAGTCAACATGAACTAAGGGTACCGGAGATTATGAAAGTCCACCGCGAGGAGGAAGTTTTCTCTTCCATTTATCCATGCCCAGAATTCATGAGAGCTGCAGGGATATTTCAGGATTTCCAAACTCTGATTTCTAATGCAGGGTTGGAGCATTTTGTTGGAGAAGAACCTTACCAATGTGAAACTAACTATGTCTAAGGTGAAGGATTTTCGATTTAGTTGGTCCTTGCCTAACCCCATGGTTCACTACAAAATTTACAATATAGATGTTAACCTCCCTTTCGATGATTTTTGTGCAGCTATCAGAGTGCCATAGTGGGGTTCATGTGAGAAGATTAGGGAAAGGCCTACGCCACTCATGGACTT
This sequence comes from Avena insularis, assembly GCA_023614405.1. NCBI lineage: Eukaryota > Viridiplantae > Streptophyta > Magnoliopsida > Poales > Poaceae > Avena > Avena insularis. The sequence continues at coordinate 213,978,167 of CM042685.1, read as the reverse complement.
ATATGCGGAGATTTTCCAAGGATGCAGCTTCTCGAAGGAGAGTGGTAAAATTCAGAATATTCATCTCCCATCCATTTGTTATTTTGCCTATTTCATTACCAAGTGTGTTCTTGCTAGGAAAACTTCTAGTAAATTATCTTCATTTGATCTAGCTTTTATCTCAACCACCTTGAAACGAGATAGGACTTATAACTTGGGTGCTTTGATAGCTTTCCACCTTGCTGCTAACCGCGAGAAAGGTGGAAGTTGTGGAGGTCTCATTGCCTCTTGTTTATTATCTTTGCAAGGTTTAGCGCCTCATCATTCAGACTTGCAGTTTCCTATAGAGAGACTTGACCTCAATTCTATGGTACAACATAAATTTGTTTCTTCTTGGTCTAGTTTGAGCAAGTTATCTTATGAAATAACATTTCTCAAGAGAGGTTGGATCAAGGCCTGGCGTGGATCCAAGCGACTGGAAGCTGAAGGCCCAGGAGAGTAGATAGGCCCAGTCGGATTAGGTTAAATGAGTGCCGAAACCTTAACTGATTCGGTTGAGATATGTAATCCCTAGGGGGGTGAGTCTATATAAACCTCCCTACAGGGCGTGTAGAGGATACGTTCCATCATCCACCCAAGCGACTCGCCGCCTAGCCGTCGAGATTGCCCCATTGTACTTCCATCATAATACAATCTAGCAGGAGTAGGTCTTTACCCTCCGGGGGGCCGAACCTGAGTAAAACCCTGTGTCTCCGCCCTCATCTCGCACCGCAGATGGCTGGACGCCCTTGCCCTATGTTCTACTACTCGCTGCCGATTGCAGCATCTGCCGTGGTCATTCCCACGATAGTGGCGCCCACCGTGGGGCCTGGCCGGTCTGGCCGTATCTGCGGCGAGATCCAATCTGCCCATCAACGAGTCGGTCGCCACCGGCCACATGATAGCGATCAGCGAGATGCTCCAGATCTTGCCGAGCAGCTACGTCCCGGCGGCACGACCCGTCACGCACAGCATGATCTTGCCAGTCGGCACGATCAGCCTCTTCGTCGGCCTGACCGACGTCATCATCTCGGAGGACTCGGCTCGCATCCGCGAGTCGCCGCCACGCGACCGGCTCTCCGAGATCCAGGTCCGCATGATCCACCGCCTCGCCTCCGAGTACAACTCGGCCCAATGACATGGCGAAACCACGCGACGCGGAAGATGCGGCCCTCAACGACGACGCCGACTCGGCGACTCCGGCGTCACTCGCCGGATCCATCATCGCGGCTTCGCCCGCGGGCTCCATCACCCAGGTCTCAAACGTAGGAGACTTCGAGGATCCCTCCATCCTTGGGATCTTCGACTACGACTCCGGGTCGGAGAATTCCGCCGATCTCCTCTACGGGACCGGTCGCCACGCCGTGACCTACATGGCGGCTGGCACCGACCCACTGGAGGATCCCTTCTCCATCCCGAACCCTCCCAATGCAACGGCAACAGAGGTCGAGGAACTCCGCCTGAAGCTGGCGGAAGCAGTCCGCAAAGAGCAAGCCGAGCGCGATTTTTTTTGCCTTGAGCAGGTGACGGCGCAGGAGCTGTCGCGCTACCACCAGCAACGAATCAGGTCGCGCCTGAACCCCACCTTCCAGGGGCACGCCCTGAACTTCGACGACGAGAACGACCCGGCCCGCATGGCCGAGCGCGCGATCTGCGAGAACGCGCCACCAGGAGGAAGCGCCCGGCCCCCACCAGGGTCGATGGCGATGGGCGCCCCACCTCCACCCAACCGCGCACCCCCCAGGGACCAGCCGCGGATAGTGGTCTCCTCACGGGAGTGAGACGCGAACGGCCTACCACTGTTCTCCACCCCGATGGACAACCTCGTGGCGGGCGAAAGCGGCCGACAACATCCACCACCGGCGGCGGCGCCCTCGATCCAATATGTCAAGGCCCTGCTCGCAAAGGCGGTCGAGCAACAAAACGCAGGCGTCGACTCACAAGGCCGGATGTACTCGCGTTCATCGGGAAGCAGAGCGGCCTCAAGTGGCCGTCCATTAGCGGCAAACACCCTCAACTGCCCGCCACCCGAACCGCTGCAGCTCCAGCACCGACCCAGCGACAGCACTCTCCACTGCGACCCGGGCCAGCGACCAACTTCTTCGCCGCCAGCGACCGTCGCACCCGCATCATCATCAACAACCAGAGCTGGCGCGCACGCCAGCCCGACGACCTGCAACACACCCTAACCAATCGCCACGACGGCAAGCCGATGGGGTCGCTAAGCCGACTTGGGCCCCGGTGCTTCGGACCGATGATCCGAGGCGAAAAATACCCGACGAACTTCAAAGCTCCGAAGGAAATAGAGAAGTACGATCCTTCGTACGACCCCTCCGTGTGGCTGGACACCTACCTCATGGCGATGGGGATCACTGGCCACACCGACCTACTAGCAGCCTGCTACCTCCCCCTGATGATGGAGGGAGCGTGCAGGCAGTGGATCAACACTCTCCCCCGGATAGCATCAACTCCTGGGAAGAGATGCGCGATGCCTTCGTCAGGCACTTCGAGGGTTCCTACACCCGCGCCACCACCATCGAGGACCTGGAACGATGCGTCCAGGGACCCCGCGAGTCGACCCGCAGCTGGGTCCAACAGTGGCAAGAACTATGGTACAACACGGTCGGCATCCACCCGGACACCGCAATCCACTGCGTCAAGACCTCGTGCCGCTACGAGCCCTTGGTCGCCAAGCTCAAACATGCATACCGCACACTCGATAACATACCAGACCTCGTTGAGATCGCCAAAAGATACGCGGAGGAAGACCCAAACCAGGAAACCGACGACGAGTCGGGAGGTCAACGCTGCACGAACGACAACGACAACGGACGACGGTCCGACCTATGCTACAACTTTTCGCCTCAGCAAGCGCCAAGATGGCGAGTGAGTCGACTTTATCGCCAACGCTGGCACGCAGCGAAACCCCCAAGAGCTTCGCGCCAACGGGCAGCAAGACCAAGGTTCGACCCCGCGGCCCTCCTTAACCAGCCTTGTGCGTTTCACAGCAGGGAAGGGAAGCCCGCCACGCACATGACCGTCGACTGCCACTCTCTTAAGGAGTTTGAGAAGGTACGGCGAGCGCGGGAGGACCCCGACAACAACCCGCCAAACGGCGGAAAATTCGGCAGTGTGGCCGGCTCGCTCCACACCTTCACAGGCTTCAACACGAAGCGCGAGAAAGAGGTCATCGCCCGCGCCGTCGCCGTCAACGCGGTGGTCCAGGTGGACGTTCCCCAGTTCCTCAACTGGTCGGAGCAGCCCATCACCTGGAGCCGCCAAGACCACTCGCCACGCATCGAGTACCCAGGCCGAGTCGCCCTGGTGGTCAAGCCTAAGGTGGGAGACTACTGGCTCCCCAAGACATTGATGGACGGCGGCAGCTCCATCAACATCCTGTACCTGGACACCTTCAGGCGACTGCGGCTCCCGCAGTCGATGGTCGAGACGACATACACCACGTTCCACGGCATCGTCCCCGGTCGGAAGGCGTACCCGATCGGCAAGGTCACGCTGCCAGTCACCTTCAGCACACCAGCAAACTTCCGCACCGAGTGGATCGTCTTCGAGCTGGTACCCTTCGACAACCCCTACCACTGTGTCCTGGGGCGCCAGACATTCGCCAAGTTCATGGCAGCGCCCCACTATGCGTACAACACGATGAAGCTCCACGGGCCGCCCGGCGTCATCAGCATCAACGGCGACCCCGACATGGCCGCCGAGTGCGAGGCCAAAGGAGCCGACAACAACGACCCCACCATACTCAAGAAGCCCAATTCGAGGGCGGCAACACCTCAGCCTTGAGGCAGCAGCGCACACCCGTCGAGCTGGTCCCAGGCGACTCCAGCCAGACGGTGATGATCGGGACGGGCATGAGCCCAGCATAGGAAGGCGTGCTCATCGAGTTCCTCCGTGAGAACAGGGACATCTTCGCATGGAAGCCCTCTAACATGCCTGGTGTCCCTAGGGAACTCGCTGAGCACAAACTCAACGCCGACCCCAAAGTGCGACCTGTCAAGCAGTCGCTGTGGCCCTTCAATGAAGAGCGCCGCCGAGCCATCGCCGAGGAGGTGCAACGTCTACTCGCTGCAGGCTTCATCCAGCCAATAAAATACTCCAAGTGGCTGGCAAAACCAGTCCTGGTCAAGAAGAAAAATGGGACCTGGAGGATGTGTATCGACTACACAAACTTAAACAGCGGCTGCCCGAAGGAGCAATTCGTCCTCCCGCGGATCGACCAAATAATCGATTCCACCGTGGGATCGGAGTCGCTGTGTTTCCTCGACGCCTACTCTGGGTACAACCAGATCAAAATGGCTGTCGAGGACAAGGAAAAGACGGCGTTCATCATGCCATTCGGAGCCTTCTGCTACACCGCCATGACCTTCGGCCTCAAGAACGCCGGGGCGACCTACCAGCGGTGCATGCAGGAATGCCTTGCGAGCCAAATTGGCCGCAATATCCACGTCTACATCGACGACATGGTAGTGAAGTCCGCTCGCCAGGGCGATCTACTCGCCGACCTGGCGGAAACATTCGCCAACCTGCGGAAATACAAGATAAAGCTAAACCCACGCAAATGCACCTTCGGTGTACCAGCAGGGCAACTACTGGGCTACGTCGTCTCCAAGCGCGGGATCGAGGCGAACCCCACCAAGATCGACACGATCGCTCGACTCGGCAAACCCGAGTGCCTGCGCGACGTCCAGAAGCTGGCCGGGCGAGTCGCGGCTCTCAGTCACTTCATCCCCCGATTGGGCGCAAAGGCGATGCCCCTATACCGCCTGATGCGCAAAAACCCCACCTTCCAGTGGGACAAGGAGGCGGACGATGCGCTCCGCGACCTCAAGAAGGTGCTACTCGCAGCACCACTACTCGCCGCCCCCGTCGACAAAGAACCCATGCTGGTCTACGTCGCGGCTTCCGAGCGTGTCGTCAGCGCCGTCATGGTCGTCGAGCGGCCAGAGGAAGGAAGGAAGGCGCCCGAGCGACCGGTGTACTATATCAGCGAGGTCCTCACGAAGTCGCGCCGGCGATACCCGCATAATACCGAAACTGGTATCGCGGTCTTGAAACCTGCGGCGGCGCACTACTTCTAGGAGCACCCGATCACGGTCGTCTCCTCAGCACCGTTGCAGGACATCATCCGCAACCGTGAGGCGACCGGGAGAGTCGCCAAGTGGGCCGTCGAAATCGGCATCCACAACATCAAGTATGAGCCACGCAAAGCAATCAAGTCGCAGGCTCTCGCGGACTTCATCGCCGACTGGGAAGAGGCCCAGCAGCCGGAAAAGCTGCCGTACCTCCACTAATGGAGCCTGCACTTCGATGGCTCCAAGAATGCAGACGGTGCAGGAGCAGGGATCGTGCTGACTTCCCTAAAGGGCGACAAGCTTCGCTACGTCCTCTGCCTCGACTTCACCCCCTGCACCAACAACATGGCCGAGTACGAGGCGCTACTCCATGGAATGCGAGCTGCCAAGGAGATGAATGTCAACCGCCTACGCTGCTACGGAGACTCCGACCTCGTCGCTGGGCAGGTCGCTGGTACCTGCGACGCTGTCTCCCCCACCATGGCGGCATACCGCCAAGCAGTGGACAAGCTGGGTGGACACTTCGCAGGCTATTCCGTCGAGTGGATCGACAGGCGGAAAAATGAAGAGGCCAACGCACTCTCTCGTATCGGCTCGGCTCGACTCGCACCACCCGCCGGCGTCTTCCTCGACACAATCACCAAGCTTTCCGTCTCTCCCCCAAGGGAGATCGACATTGGAGTCCCGCTACAACCAGAGGCAGCCCTGGTCGCACTCATCGCCGAGCCAGAAGACTGGACTACGCCGTATGTCGCCTACTTGGAGGGAGGCACCTTGCCGGCAGACGAAACAGACGCCCGGATGATAGCGCGACGCTGCAAATCCTTCATCATCATCGACGACAAGCTCCACAAGCGCAGCGTGACCGGCGTGTTCCAACGCTGCGTCCAACCCGCTGAAGGACGCAAAATCCTCCACGACATCCACTCCGGCGACTGCGGCCACCACGCTGGCGCTCGCTCTCTAGTCGCAAAGGCTATGCGGCATGGCTTCTACTGGCCCACCGCACACGCAGACACCGTCGACATTGTCCAGCGGTGGCGCCGGTGCCAGAAGTACGCCAACCAGACACACATGCCGAGCTCAGCGCTCAAGACGATCCCATCACCTGGCCATTCTCCGTGTGGGGTATGGACATGGTAGGCCCTTTCAAAAAGGCCCCCTCCGGCTTCACCCACCTCCTGGTCGCGGTCGACAAATTCACAAAGTGGGTGGAGGCCAAGCCAGTCCGGAAATGCGATGGGAAGACCGCCACCAAGTTCCTACGCGAGCTCATATATCGCTACGGGTTCCCCAACAGCATCATCACGGACAGCACCAACCGCCAAAGGAGCCATGGCGAGTTATGCGAGGAACATCACATCCGACTCGACCTCGCCTCGATCGCCCATCCGAGTCCAACAGCCAGGCGAACAGGCCAACGAGCATCCTCCATGGCACAAGCCACGACTCCAAGTACCACTCGGCGCACCGCCCGGGTGCTGGGTCGAGCTACCCTCCGTCATCTGGGCATCCGCACCTCGGTCAACAGTCGACGGGTTCACCCCTTCTTCATGGTGTATGGCGCCGAGGCGGTCATGCCCACCGACCTAAACATGACTCGCCAAGGGTCGCCCACTACACGAAGGCTGTGAGCGAACTCAAGCGCCAGGATGGAGTCGATCAACTCGGCGAAGGCAGCGACCTAGCTTCGCTCCCCTTGCCATCTACCAGCAAGGACTCCGCCGCTACCATAGTCGGCGGGTGAGAACTCGCACCTTCCAGGAAGGCGACCTTGTGCTACGCCTCATCCAGGACAAGAAGGGCATGCACAAGCTCTCCCCCCGTGGGAGGGACCATTCGCCATCGGGCGAGTACTCGACAACGACGCCTACTACCTCACCGACGTCCGTGGAGACGGGAAACTCGATGTCAAGCGACCGTGGAATGTAAACCTCCTACGGAAGTTCTACTCCTAGAACTCCATACATGTATCCTCCACTAGCTATGAAATAAAATATATCGGTTACCGCAAATTGCGTCTACTCTCCGTGTCTTGTGCCATTCGCACTCGTAATAACAGTGTCAAGCTAACTGCAGAAGTCAACCTCTGGTACAGCGACCGGCACGGCCAAGTAGTGCGTTACGAGGGCACTGGGTTACCCCAGGACTCGCCACGTCCACAAAAAACGCCTACCCGGAGCCCCATTGGAGTCGCCTAGCTCGACTGGCTTAACAAGCCAAGACAACTGCCTTCGCTCCTCACAGCGACCACGATCCTCCGCATCCTTGACATAGCGACTCGAACGGCCAAGTACCACGCTCGGGGACTGACGACCAGTTAATCACGAGCGGCTAGGGAAAAACGCCAAGTACGAGAGCGTGCCCAGGACTCGCCATGCGACTGACCCGACGGGCCAGGCAGGAGTGATGCGCTCACTACAGCCTTGATCCTCACCCACCCTAGAGACGCGACTAGAACCACCAAGTACCACGCTCGGGGACTCGGCTACCCGACCTCGTTCGCGCAAGGGAAAACGGTGAAGTAAATAGCACTCATGGGAGTCGCCCTGCGACTAGCTTTCCAAGCTCGGGCAAGTCGACCTCAATAACAAAACAACCGACAAAATGCTAAAAGCCACAAACACATAAACAAACGAGGTAAACCCCATAAAAAGGGCGGACGCGCTCGGGGACTCGTCCAATCATCAATCAAAATCGCAAGACAACTCACAAAATAATGCGAAATCCCATTATAGCAGACCAAAGTTGTTACAAAATACAAGTTGCGCCCAATGGCCGAACTGCTACTAACGCCCCAGGGCACAATGTTTTATTCTGCAGGCTTCGATGTCGACTCGCCGCCACCCTTGCGGTTGCGGATGAAGGGAGTGTACGGGTTTGACGGGTACGTTGTCATCTCACCCGCCATCACCGCACGGAAGGGTTGCTCGATCTTGAAGTCCTGGTGCGGCGGCTCGGGATCGTTGGGCGCGACGGTCGTCTCCTGATAAGGAAGGAGGTCGCCCATCGCCCAGACACGACTGGAGTACACCGCAACACGGTCTGTCAGCTTCAACACCTCGGCAATCTCCACCGAGCCAGTCGACGAGGAGTAGCCACTCGTCACGTCATCCAGATCGAAATCCTCCGGGAAGTGGGCGAGCCCAAGGCTAAGCGCCGTCGCTGCCCCGCGCCGGAATGCTGACCGCGTCATGAACTCGACGACTGACGGCGCCTTCTCCAGATACCGCCACACCTCGACGAGGTAGCTGGAAATCACTTCCGTGGGCGACATCTCCTGAAGATACGCCCGAATGCAAGGCGCGGACAACGTGGCCGAGTCGACCAGAGTGGCCACACACTGCCGCGCGTCGTACGACTGCGCCTCTTCCGAGCTGTCGATAATCCGACCTGTGGACAGAGGGTGGCAGTGAGTACAACAAAGATCACGCAATGTAGCTACTACAGGCAGATGTAGGCACACTTACCAATCAAAGGACGGCAGAGTCCCGTGATGAAGCTTTGAAGAGAGGAGTAGTCATCTTGTAGCCCAGCAACGAGGGCGTCAGAGACCTTACGCTCTTCAGCGGCAGCCGTAACAGCAGCCTTGGCTCGCCCATCCGCTGAACTCGCCTCCTCCTTCGCCTCCTTAAGCTCGCGCTCAAGGTCGGCGATCTGCTTCTCAGCCAACTCAACGCAGATTGAGCCGCCGTCAGTTCACCCGCCGGGACAAGGCCCTGGCGGACCTCCTCTGTCTTCACAGCAATCGCCTGGAGTCCCTTGTTCGCCTCTTGGACGGCAACAAGTTCCTTCTCCGTGCGACACTTCGCAGCAAGCCGGTCGGCTGACTCACGCTGCAAGCCCTGTGCACAAGTCAAACAGTTAACAACAACGGAATCCTAAGTGCCCACCCGCTGAAATTCAGTGACTGGACACTCGGGGACTGGAGATCAAAAATCCTAAGTGCCCACCCACTGAAATTCAGCGACTGGACACTCGGGGACTGGAGTTCAAAAATCCTAAGTGCCCACCCGCTGAAATTCAGCGATTGCGCACTCGGAGACTGGGTGCTAGAAATAAAAACAAAACACCAAAAGAATCTGACCACTAAAATTCAGTGGTCCGATCCTCGGGGACTGGACATACCTGGATGGCTGCGCCAAGCATGCCATGAAGCTGTAGCGCGTCCACGGATGCGAGAAGAGCCGGAGTGTGCCCGCGACGCTGGTCGATCTCTGTTTCGGTGACCCCAGGTACGCGGCTCGATGGCGTGGTACCACTCACCGTTGCTGCTCTTGCCATGAAGCGGGGGAAGGTCGCGGTGGACGCGCCAGCACCAAGAGAAGCCGGCTCGGCCACCCCAGGCGAGGAAGCACCCTCCTTGATCTTCAAGGCCGCCTCCGTCGCAGGACCACTCGGAGCAACCGTCGCGTCGTCAGACACCATGATGACATCGTCGCCCTTGACCTTCTTGGCACTGTCTGCGGGGGCAGCGACCTCGTCAGCCTTCCTCTTCCGAGAGGGGTCATCCTCGGCAACGACTGGTGGCACTTTGGCCAAGGACGGGTGGCCTATCTTTTTAACTCCAGTCCTACGAATTGTTTACATGAGCAAAATGGTCCGAGTACAACGAAAGGCAAGGCAGGTCAACAAAACTCACTTGGCGACTGGTATGAACCGCAGCCCCGTGCGGATACTGGCCGGCTTCTCCATTTCGGGGCCCAGTTTCCGACTGAGGCCCATCTCCAAAACATCATGCGCCTAGGACACGGAAGGCCTCTTTGTCGACGAGGCCGCGACATGAGCCTCCGAAACGACTTCGGCAGGAGCTCTCCTGGGAGGCGAAGCTGCTGCGGCTGGAGCAGCCCCCAACCCAGAGACTAGGACAAATGGGGGGGGGAGCGAGGCTAAAGGTACCTCACTCAGGACGGCAGTGGCATCCGGTGCTGCTGTCGTCTGTGGCGCTTCATCCCTGGCCGGGTTGGTGGCATCAGAACTACTCGCTGAATGAGGCGGAGATGCCTGTTTTGCCGACTTCGTCTTCCTCTTTGGTGGGGCCTTCGCTTCCTTCGTCTTCTTATTCTTTGACGGTGTAGCCTCATGACGCGAGGTGTGCTCGGGAAGCTCGTCGTCGTCGTCGTGACGTTCGAGGCTTCTACTCGCCTCGAGCTCGCGCTGATGTTCACCGCGGGTTTTGCGAACCATCAGGGCGGATTCTTCCCTGGGCTCGTTGTCATCATCGTCATCATCACTCGTGTCGCTCCCGATGCCGCCCTTGGCAGGAGGCGACTCGCCCCCGTCCTGGACGGACGAGCTCGAGTTCTCGTTGTCCGCGGGTGGAAGCCACCCTTCCACCACTTGAAATAACTGCAGTAGGCATGAGACAATATCAGTATAACCGCGACAACATCAACTGCGACTGTGAATGGTAGACAGTAACTTACCATCGGGGCTGGATGCTTCGCGGTGTAGGGGGCGACCCCAGCCTTCGCGTCCAGGTACGCTGCCTGGGTGATCTTCTTCAATGCCATGATGTAGTCCTCGAGTTTCCATTCGGCGAGGCAGGATTTCGTCGAGTCCTCCCTGCCCGTGTACTCATACATGTAGTGCTCGCCAGGGGAACGAGTCGCCGTCCGAACCAACAGTTGTAAAGATTGATGGTTTGAAGGCCCTTCTTCTTCAGGCCGCGGATGGTTTGAAGCATCTCGTCCACGACCATCCTCTGGTCCACTGGAAGCTTGCCGACCTGGAGTCGGTGTGGTTCGGGCCGGTTGGCGGAGTACTTGGGGATCGCTACCTCGCCGTCTGGAGTCGCCTCGGTGACGTAAAACCAGGACTTCTTCCACTCGCTCGCCGCCTTGGCCGGCAGCATCAGGTCGAAGAAGGAGGCCTTCGACTTCAGCTGAAATGTCAGGCCACCCGCAGCAAGCATTGAGCCGCCTGATTCTTCGCGACTGATCCTCCCGTGGAACAGATCTTGCCATAGGGGGAAGTAGGGCCAGCAGCCTAGGTAGCACTCGCAGAACGCCACAAAAATGGCGAGCTGCTCGATGCTGTGCGGGCCCAGGTCCGACGGCTGGATCCTGTAGAACGCGCAAAAGCGCCGGAAGAAGAGAGACGTGGGGAACCCCAGCCCCCGTTCCAGATGGCTGGTGAAGCAAACAAATTCTCCCTCGTGTGGATCCGGAGTCACCTCTCTGGCCGTGGGGATGCGCCACCTGCCGGCGCGCAGGATCCCGGCCTCCTCGAAGGATGCCAGTAGCGCTCTTGTGCACTTGGACCTGCCCCATGGTTCGGTGGAGGGGGACATTGGCGGAAAGGTTCGTGGAGGTCGGGGGATTTTGGATCGATTGGATCGCGATGCGGAGGAAAAAGGAGATGGGCGAAATCAGAGGAAATGACGAAGGAATGGTTCCCCGATCGCCTACCATTTCCTTTATATAGCGGTTGTTACCCGCCAAATCAGGGAGCCGTTACTACACGGTGATTATGCTGAAGTTACCGTTGGATTACCCCAACGGCTAGTTTCGACTGCGTCTGACGGTCCAACTTCATCCATTCGATTCGATGACCCAATCACTACAACAGTGACTAAATACTTCGTTGACCCGTTCGCCGAGCTGCGACCTGATAAACTACTGTCATTGTGACCAGAGTAATTAGTTTTTCCTTTATTCAGGAGCCCGCCACCGATTCGACCGGGCGTCCGCATTGGACCCGTATAATCCGACTGCCAACGAACACCTGCGACTAATCGACGACGGCCTCGGGGACTACTGATGGGGATATGCCTACCGACGTATACCCAGCAGGGCGTTCGGCCTAGAAGCTGGCGATGGGCTGCAGACGGCGGTGGATCAAGGCTGGCGTGGATCCAGCGGCGAAGCTGAAGGCCCAGGAGAGTAGATAGGCCCAGTCGGATTAGGTTAAACGAGTGCCAAAACCTTAACTAATTCGGTTGAGATATGTAAACCCTAGGGGGGTGAGTCTATATAAACCTCCCTACAGGGCGTGTAGAGGATACGTTCCATCATCCACCCAAGCGACTCGCCACCTAGCCGTCGAGATCGCCCCATTGTACTTCCATCATAATACAATCTAGCAGGAGTAGGTCTTTACCCTCCGGGGGTCCGAACCTGGGTAAAACCCTATGTCTCCGCCCTCATCTCGCACCGCAGATGGCTGGCCGCCCTTGCCCTATGTTCTACTACTCGCTGCCGATTGCAGCATCTGCCGTGGTCATTCCCACGACAACTTTGTATATCCATATTTCTCTTTCTTTTTAATTTTTATTTCTGCCTTCCAAAACACAAAAAGACCAAAAATATTTTTGTTGTTTCTCTTGGTTTGTTTCTTTATCTATTGGCATTGGTTTGCTATAAGAAAAATCCAAAAAGATTTTGCGTTGTTTGTTTTTTCTTTAGTTCTTGTTCTTTAAAATCGAAAACCCCAAAATATTTGTTTTTCTTCTCTGGTTTTGTAAAGTTCGTTGCAGGGTTCAGCGGCCCTCAGTGACTCCTTTGGAGTTTGGTTTCATTTTCTTATTCAAGCCACACAAGTGAAAGGCAATAATGATGATTTATGAAAACTCGAGGTGTGGCAAGAGACTGGTAATGAACTCTATTTGTTTTCATTTTTGTACATATACTCATCATTATGGGCATGCTTAGTTGGTTCATGTAAGGTGCATGTTATTTAATGAATTCTTAGTAGTTCTTGCTCTCTTATGATTAGCTCCAACTTGCTAATAGTCTATAGCATGTCATATGAATGTTTGCTTACATTGTTCTATTCATAACTTGGTATGACATTGTGGTATCCTCCTCCGAATGCTTCATTTGAATCGACTTGGAACATGCTCACGCATGAGTGAACAAAAGTCAAGTAAGCCTCGATGATTTATTTTGCCTCAAAGTTCTTGCATCACTTGTATGCCTTAATTAATTTTGTTTTGTTGCAAACATGATTATGACAGTTATTGCTCTCTCGATTGTAACTCCCTTTCTATTGCTAGCCTTCACTTGCACTGGGTATGATCTCTACTCGTGTTTCCAAACTCCCTGATGCTACACTCAATAGGGAGGAAGAGTGCTTCGATGGAAACCCCTAGAGCAAGGTATGAAGAGTACAATAGCAAGATTTCCCTCAGTAGAAACCAAGGTTATCGAACCACAAGGAGGAAGGAAATGTCACACAGGTGTTGGAAGCAACGTGGAGACCTGCACAACACAAGCTCAAGACTCCGTCCCAATGAATCAGTGAGGTTGTCAAGCTCACCGGTTTGCTATAACAAATGATTAAACGTATGGTGTTGAAGGTAATGGTTTGTATCAAGTAAACAAGTAAAAGTGGAAGATGTATCAATGGTAAAGATTGGACCGGGGTCCATAGTTCACTAGAGGTTCTGTCCTTAGATAAACAACATGGCATGAAGGGTAAACAAATTACAGCGAGGCAATTGACAGGAACTGAGAAAGGCATAACAATGCAATTACTAGCCATAAAGATCCTATGAGGTTGATTGGGCAATACAACAATATACATAGACCGTAATCCAACTGCATCTATCACTAGAATTCCACCTTCAGGTTATCATCCGAACCCCCTCCAGTATTAAGTTGCAAGCAACAGACAACTGCTTTAAGCAAAGTGTGTAAGGTAAACAGTCCACATGTTCCATGAACAAGAGACTGTTGTTTTCTTCCTAGTAGCAACAACACATCTATAACCGAAGAGATTTCTGTCACTTCCCTTGGAAATTAGAGGCATGAACCCACTATCGAGCATAAATACTCCCTCTTGGAGTCACTAGCAACTACTTGGCCAAGATAACCACTAACAACAAAGAGCATGCAAGATCACGAACAACATAGACATGATAGAATCATAAAGATAGAACCATTAATCAAACCAACATAATAATCTCAATATCCATCGGATCCCCGCAAAAACAACATGCATGATTACAAATAGATTAGATCTTGATCATGAACGGAGCTCACAAGATCTATACATGAAAGCACAAAGGAGGAGATACAACCATCTAGCTACTACATGGACCCATAGTCCAAGGTGGAACTACTCACGAATCATACCGGAGAGAAGGCCTCCGGGATGATCTCCCCTCCGGCAGGGTGCTGGGAAGAGCTTCAGATCCCCCGTTCTAGGGACGATGGTGGCGGCGGCTATAGACGATTTCGTGGAATATTGATCGGGTCCTGAGAGTTTCTGCATCGGGGGCTTCTTATAGGCGAAGGGGGAGACCGAGGCGGCCGCCAGGACTACCAAACCCTAGACAGGCACGGGCTAGGGTCCACCCGTGCCTTGGGGGGGGGTCGAGCCCCTCTGGCCGTCCCCTCGGGCTCTCCTCTGGACTTCTTGTTCCCCACAGAAAGTTATTGACTTTGTCCTTCGTCCCGTCCTGTCACATCCCAAAATTTTCCAAATTTTGAAATGTGAAAAATAAATAAACAAAATAAATAATTGTTGAAATTTAGAGTGAAAAGAAACTTTTTGTTTCTAAATGGAAACATCAAAACCCGTCTTGAACAAACTTTGAATAAAAAGGGAATCCAATAAAATTCAAACAAGTGGAATGCATTCATCAATGAATGAATCTTGAAATTTAAACACTTGGAAAAGTTAAACCAAAACCCTAAAACCTAATGAAGAAAATCATATTCAAGATCTCTCCAAGACTATGGATTTGATCCAGATAAAAAATTGTCAACAAAACATTTATAAATGATAAACAAAAATATTATAAACCATAGAAAGTGGTTTCATTTAATTTGGAGCCATAGATAAAAATTTGTGAGTTTAATATGGCAAAAGGAAATAATTTCCAAAGCTAATAAAAATCCTATCTAAAATCCATACCAAATTAATCCTAAAAGGATTTAAAAGGATAACAAATATTAAATAAAATCATACAAAATTGGAATCACTCATTTTGTATTTATAAATATAAAGATATGGATTTTATAATACAAAGAAAGAAATAATAACTAAGGAATATTTAAAATCCAAATATCTTGGCTAAATCCTTAACAAATAAAAGTTTATTGAATAATAGAAAGGAATGAAAGATTATTTAAATAAAACCATAAGGATAGAATATTATACAATTTTATTTAAATAAAGACAAATTGCCTAAACTAAATAATAAATCCCAAGGAAATTATTTAGAAGACAATTTAAATTAAATCCATAAGCAAATAGAATAAAGATAATCCAAACCCAAATAAAATAAAGGGATAAAGAATATTCAAATAAAAGTATATGGGATTAAACCATATTCAAATTATATTTAATAAAGACAAAATCCCTTAGGTAAATGATTAATTAAATCATGAGAAAATAATAAATGGGAATTTACCAAAGTGAATTAAAAATTTATCTAAATAACTTAAAAGAATCATTTGAATAAAATTTATATGGAATTAAAACCATATTTGATTTTATTTGAGTGAAGACAATTGCCCAATTTAAATGATTAATAAATCATATTAAAATATCTTAAATAATCCAAAGTGAATTATTTGCATTAATGAGTAAATAAAACCTACTGAAAAAGGTTTGGTGAAAATTAGAATTCAAATAAAGTGTTTGAAAATATAACTAAAATCTTGTTTGAATAAAAACAATTGTCTATTTAAATAAATAATAAAGCCCAATAAAATACTAATAAATATTCTAAAATTGGACTTTAAAATACTTTGTTAAACAATACTAAAATATACTGAAAGATTAGAAAAGGTTTGACAAAAACCTGAATTCAAATTGAGTGTAAATCATTTGAATCAAAACAAAACAGAAAAGAAAAAAAAGAAACAGGGAAGAAAAAAATAGAGAAGAAGCAGCCCAGCCCATTAAGCCCAGCTAGCCCATCTCTTTCTCCCCAGCAGAAAACTATTCGCACCCGAATACTTACCCCGCAGACGCTGACCAGCAGACCCCACCTGAACCATCTCTCTCTCGCTGACAGAACGACCCCACTGCCCCATCACCATCTTCCCCACCGTGACCAGTTCATTCCCCCCTCCTCGCCGTTTCTGGCTGTAATTCCGTGGGCTTAATTCGCCATAACGCTGCAGTAATCCCTCGCCACGACTGTGCCCTCCTAATCGCTCAGGTCTCCTCTCCCGTTTCCCCCAGACGCCATTCCCCCTCTGCCCCTAGGCTGCCCATATTGCTCGCCAACACGCCACTGCTCCGACGAGGATCTCCAGCAAATTCCGGCCATCCCTCACCACCCCTTGCTCCCAGGCCTCCACGGGAACATTCCCCACACTCTTATGCATCTTCCAGTACCTCGAGCTTGCCCGCGCGCACCCCAGATACTCGGCTCCGTCTTGAACCGAGCATCGCTGTCGTCTGCCATTTCTCCGACGAGCTCCCCCGGTTAAACCAGACCTCCCCTTACCCTCTCTATGATGCTCAAATGTTCGTGACTCTCTTACGAACCTAATAGTACACTCCGTTTGTCTTAGCACGCTCTAAATAATATCTTCCGACGCAGGAAGAGCGGCAGCAACCAACTACGCGGAGCAATCCCGCGATCTCCAAGCCCCCTCGTGCTAGTACACTCCGCTTGTCTTAGCACGCTAAATATTCGCCTACGACGTAATAACGAGCCTGATCACGTCAAAGAATTCATTCAGCAATCCCAATCATCCCCAGGCTCCGAAGACCACGTTGAGCATCATCATCTTCCTGCGAATCTGGTGAGCTATTCCTCCCTCTCTCGCACTTCCTAAATCATCAGCAACGCCACCGCCAGAGCCACACCGCCGCCAGCCACCGTCGCCGCGCCGCCCATCTATGGTCATTTCGTTCTGGAGCATTAGATCAGGATCCAGCGTCTAGGATAGATGACTTAAGTGAACCGGTATGATTAGATCTGAGCTGCACAGATTCATTTTCATCCTACGGTCTAAAATGCGTGATGTAGATAAAACGGTATCAACCAGTAAGAACGTGGCGCGTGTCCAGTGATTTGTTTTAAAAACAGAAACTTGTCTATTAGATGTTTAAACTTGCAAAATTCATAACTTTTAATCTACACGTCCAAATTTTGCAAATTTTATATCAATGGAATCAGCAAGAAGAAAACTTTCCAACCATGCCCTTTGTTTAGTGAATTGTTTTTGCAGAAACATGTGTAGGCATATTTTGCATATAAAAATTATTCTAAAAATGTTTTTAGGGTAAAATCTTTTGTAAATGGTTTGTTTTGAACCTACTGACCATATAAACCAATAAAAATTATATTTTGTGATACTAAGGAATAAATCTTTGAATAAAAGCATTTCTAGTTAAATAAAAATGGTGAATGTGGTTTAAAAATGCTTTTTGAGTAAAACCTTTGGAAAATGATTTGTTTTAAAACTCTCTGACCCTAAACACCAAGTTTTTGGATTTAAAAATATATTTGGTGAACCCTAGAAAATTATTACTTTGTTTAAAGGCATTTGTAGCAAAATAAAATGTTGCTTTGATTTAAAAATGGTTTTAGGTGAAACCTTTGGCAAATGATTTAATATTAAACACTTTGACCATAAACACTAACATTTGTGTTTAAAAATATATTTGGTAAACACTAGAAATTATTACTTTGATTGAAATCATTTTATAACAAAACAAAAATGATTTAAATGGCCATTGTCACTAACTTACTTTCAAATGACCTTGTCACTTTTATAAATGATAGATAGGTGTTTTAAAATGTTTATAGCCTATTAGAAACCACCTTTCAAAATAAAACCATCTATTGCATGCTTATATGCATTGTTTTTTCTTTATTTTATGAGGTGAATTGTTTGAATGCTAGTTTGAATATTTGCTTGCTTGATTGAATTGTAGTGAACTTTGAAGAGTGTGACCATTTCAAGATCAAGGAGTGAACTTATATTATCTACCAAAAAGGCAGGTGGTGCTTCATACTTTACTCCCATTATTTTCACTATGAATTAGTTATATTTCTAAGTAGGACTTGCATGTAATTTTACTAAATAAGCTATGCCATGGGAAATCCTAGTAGATGATGCCTTAGTAGAATTTTCCCTAAGTTAAGATCGCTACTACTATCATGGTTAGCTTAGCTAGTAGAAAACAAGGGTGGATTATATTCATGCTATGAGATATATCTAAGTCTATGACTTGTGTTTTGTTTAATAAAACAACTATGTGAATGAATCACCTGGGTGGAATGGTGTGAATGGATTTATGTTGAGTGGTTACACATGGCGAGTAAACTGGTGAACCTTGTGTATCACACTTGTTGAATGCCACCCAGGAACAAAGAGATTTGAGATGTCAAATGTTGAGAAGCTTCAAGTGCAGCCACTTGGCATTATGGGCTCTGCCTGGATCATATAGGTTGCAATAACTTAGCCAAATGGACAGTTGGTGGTAGGGGATGATAGGTTTGGAGCGTGTCCATTTTGGTCTAAGGGAAGGCTTCTGAAAGATCTTGTCTCGATGGATGTCGAGTCTTGTGGGGAAAGTGCACCACCTCTCGAGAGAGTAAAATCTAAGTACTTAGCCGTGTCCCCGGCAATGGACAATTTGAGCATCAAGACATGGAAGCTATCAAGAATCTCCTCATCCCAATTTCTAAGTTAAAAACTTGAGGTTGAACAAGGGTTAAAGGATCTTCAATCTTTGATTGGTAGATGCCTTGGGTGATTTTTGCTAAACAAAAACTTAGTTTTTTCAAATGATAAGGAAAATCTATTTTGAGCAAAGCAAGCCTAAGCTCCACTTAGCCAAATGCATATATATGATAGATACCACTATTCTACCATAGTATCACTTTCTAATACAATTCAGATGTATTGACCCTTGTGGTTGTAACTTATTATGTTGCAGGTTTGTTTGATGTTAGTGAAGTGTGTTGATTAGGATTACAAGTCTACAACCAACATGATTGCCTGTGGCACTCTGAAGATGAAGGACTCCATGTTACATAGTTATTTCTGCTGCATTGTAATAAGATAGCCAAATGAGCTATGTAAGATGTAATGAATTATTTTATTCCTGGTTATAAAGTTGTATTATGACCTTTGTTTCTTGATATTACATAGTAACTGTGGATGCTAGCTATTGATCCAGGGACTAGCATTGTAAACACAGGGATCTCTACCTTATTAAAGGTTGGGACCTCTACAGATGGTATCTGAGCACTGTGTTGCCTGTAGGATTGTAACCCTAGGATTGGATAAAACCCCTTAGAAAAATTGGAATTGTATTTGTTCCAAAACTTATTTACAAACAATCTTGTAAACTCTTTCCTCAACCTTTTTGGTTTTGATTCTACATCTCTTCCTTTTCAACTTGATGGAACAAGCCTCAACAAGAGCAAAGACTTCACCATGAGCAAAGGACATCATCAACTCAAATGACTTCAACTTCAACATTACCAATGACTTCAAATTTAGTTTCATCAAGGACTTCAAATTGGACATCACTAAGGACTACAAGTGAGACAAGAAGAATACACAAGACTTGAAGACTAAAGAAACACAACTTAGAAGGAACCATCATCACCTTTGAAGTTTTGTGACCAAGATGCAAGAATTTTTCCAAGGAAGCCATGATCTCATTCATGAAGAAACAACCAAGAAGAATGGAATGATCTCAAGAAAACCATATAGTTGGACCATCATACTAATGTTTAGATAAAACACACCAACTTATATGGTGTAGAAAAAATATTTTGTTGCCTAAAAATATGCTTGAAAACTTGTTGTTTGAGTGGAATGTTGTTTGTGATGGCTTACACATTGCTTGTGTGAATTGTGATGAGTGTGATTAGAATTCGTCCTCTATAAATATTTTGCCTATTCTAATCCCAATCCAACCCAAACAGATGACTTTTCCAAGAAAGTCCAACATCAAGAATGGTGACAGCAACAACCAATAGATGCTTCTAGCAACCCAATCCTAGTTGAATCAAGTGACAACTTAGTTTTTAGCCAATAACAATGAGTTAGACCCAACCATGCAAAAGTTTTTGGAAACCCAATATCAATTGTTGCAAAGGATGACCAATCAAATGATCAACAAGATAAGAAACTCTTCCCAAGGAGATTGTGACAACAATGATGTCAAGGATGATATTATAGAAGGAACTCAAGCTTGCAATATTTGTGGAGACATGGAACACACTTTAAAAGAGCATAAGGATCAATTCCCTAATTGTGAAGAGAAACATCCAACTAAACAATGCCCCACATCTCAAGTTACTTGTTTCCTATGTGAAGGAAATAATCATGTCCCTATCCAATGCCCCATCTATCCTATAGTTCAACAAATGAAGCAAGATGGAATGCATCAAATGTTTGGAAACCTCCATAAGGGAACAACTTCTACCTAGAAGGATGAAGGCAAAGTTAGAACCATGCCTCATAGAGCCATACCCAAAGTGACCACAAAGTGTTGCTACTCTTGTGAAGAAGAAGGCCATATCTCTAGTAACTGTCCCAAGAAGAGGGAAAGATTTCCCACCTTTGAGGTGAGATATGAAGAACATGAACTAGAAGAACTCCTAGCTTTGGAGAGACCCAAAAAGAAGAAGAAGGACAAAAGCCAAGTGCAACGTTACAATTGCAAGGAGATGGAACACTATGCCAGTGAATGCCCAAAAAAGAAGAAGAGCCAAGAAGACAAACGAAAGATAGTGAAACCCAAGATGAGGAAGGATATTAGCCAAGTGATGTACAACCACTACAAAGAGCTAGGACATTCTGCATCATGTTGTCCAGAGAAGCCACCTCAAGACCTCAACCTTATCACATGTTTCAAATGCAAAGAGCTAGGCCATTATGCAAACAAGTGTCCAGAGAAGATACAGCAAGATCCCAAGTAAGCCAAGATGTAATTTAGTTGAAAACCTTTTTAAGGGTGGTAATACCCTAGTCGTTTTGAAGCCAACTTTTAACCTCTAGCCTTCCCAAATCTTGGGATGATATTTCTTTTAAGGGTGGTAGCCCGTCACATCACAAAATTTTCCAAATTTTGAAATGTGAAAAATAAATAATTGTTGAAATTTAGAGTGAAAAGAAACTTTTTGTTTCTAAATGGAAACATCAAAACCCGTCTTGAACAAATTTTGAATAAAAAGGGAATCCAATAAAATTCAAATCAAGTGGAATGCATTCATCAATGAATGAATGTTGAAATTTAAACACTTGGAAAAGTTAAACCAAAACCCTAAAACCTAATGAAGAAAATCATATTCAAGATATCTCCAAGACTATGGATTTGATCCATATAAAAAATTGTCAACAAAACATTTATAAATGATCAAAAATGATAAACAAAAATATTATAAACCATAGAAAGTGGTTTCATTTAATTTAGAGCCATAGATAAAAACTTGTGAGTTTAATATGGCAAAAGAAATAATTTCGAAAGTAATAAAAATCCTATCTAAAATCCATACCAAATTAATCCTAAAAGGATTTAAAAGGATAACAAATATTAAATAAAATCATACAAAATTGGAATCACTCATTTTGGATTTATAAATAAAAAGATATGGATTTTATAAGACAAAGAAAGAAATAATAACTAAGGAATATTTAAAAGCCAAATATCTTGGCTAAATCCTTAAAAAATAAATGTTTATTGAATAATAGAAAGGAATGAAAGATTATTTAAATAAAATCACAAGGATAGAATATTATTTTATTTAAATAAAGACAAATTGCCTAAACTAAATAATAAATCCCAAGGAAATTATTTAGAAGACAATTTAAATTAAATCCATAAGCAAATAGAATAAAGATAATCCAAACCCAAATAAAATAAAGGGATAAAGAATATTCAAATAAAAGTATATGGGATTAAACCATATTCAAATTATATTTAATAAAGACAAAATCCCTTAGGTAAATGATTAATTAAATCATGAGAAAATAAATGGGAATTTGCCAAAGTGAATTAAAAAGTTATCTAAATAAATTAAAAGAATCATTTGAATAAAATTTATATGGAATTAAAACCATATTTGATTTTATTTGAGTGAAGACAATTGCCCAATTTAAATGATTAATAAATCATATTAAAATATCTTAAATAATCCAAAGTGAATTATTTGCATTAATGAGTAAATAAAACCTACTTAAAAAGGTTTTGTGAAAATTAGAATTCAAATAAAGAGTTTGAAAATATAATTAAAATCTTGTTTGAATAAAAACAATTGTCTATTTAAATAAATAATAAAGCCTAAGAAAATACCAAGAAATATTCTAAAATTGGACTTTAAAATACTTTGTTAAACAATACTAAAATATACTGAAAGATTAGAAAAGGTTTGACAAAAACCTGAATTCAAATTGAGTGTAAATCATTTGAATCAAAACAAAACAGAAAAGAAAAAAAAGAAACAGAGAAGAAAAAATAGAGAAGAAGCAGGCCAGCCCATTAAGCCCAGCTAGCCCATCTCTTTCTCCCCTGCAGAAAACTATTCGCACCAGAATACTTACCCCGCAGACGCTGACCAACAGACCCCACCTGAACCCTCTCTCTCTCTCTCGCTGACAGAACGACCCCACTGCCCCATCACCATCTTCCCCACCGTGACCAGTTCATTCCCCCCTCCTCGCCGTTTCTGGCTGTAATTCCGCAGGCTTAATTCGCCATAACGCCGCAGTAATCCCTCTTCGTGACTGTTCCCTCTTAATCGCTCAGGTCTCCTCTCCCGTTTCCCCCAGACGCCATTCCCCCTCTGCCCCTAGGCTGCCCATATTGCTTGCCAACACGCCACTGCTCCGACGAGCATCTCCAGCAAATTTCGGCCGTCCCTCACCACCCCTTGCTCCCTGGCCTCCACGGGAACATTCCCCACACTCTTACGCATCTTCCAGTGTCTCGAGCTTGCCCGCGCGCGCCCCAGATACTCGACTCCGTCTTCAACCGAGCACCGCCGTCGTCTGCCATTTCTCCGACGAGCTCCCCCCGGTAAAACCAGACCTCCCCTTCCCCTCTCTGTGATGCTCACATGTTCGCGACTCTCTTACGAACCTAACAGTACACTCTGTTTGTCTTAGCAGGCTCTAAATCTTCACCCCCGATGATGAACAGAAGAGCCCGGCGCCGACAGCCACTACGACGAGAAATCCCCGTCATCCTCGTGCGCCCCTGCTATCCGAAGACCACGTTGAGCATCGTCATCTTCCTGCGAATCTGGTGAGCTATTCCTCCCTCTCCCGTGCTTCCTAAATCATCGGCAATGCCACCGCCAGAGCCACGCTGCCGCCATCCACCGTCGCCGCGCTGCCCATTTGTGGTCGTTTCGCTCTGGAGCGTTAGATCCCGATCCAGCGGCTAGGATAGATCACTTAAGCGAACCGGTATGATTAGATCTGAGCTGCACAGATTCATTTCAATCCTACGGTCTAAAATGCATGATCCAGACGAAACGGTATCGACCAGTAAGAACATGACGTGTGTCCAGTAATTAGTTTTAAAAACATAAACTTGTCTATTAGATGTTTAAATTGCAAAATTCATAACTTTTAATATACACGTCCAAATTTTGCAAATTTTATATCAATGGAATCAGCAAGAAGAAACCTTTCCAACCATGCCCTTTGTTTAGTTAATTGTTTCAGTTATTGTTTTTGAAGAAACATGTGTAGGCATATTTTGTGTATAAAAATTATTCTAAAAATGTTTTTAGGGTAAAATATTTTGTAAATGGTTTGTTTTGAACCTACTGACCATATAAACCAACTCTTGTATTTAAAAATTATATTTTGTGATACTAAGGAATAAATCTTTGAATAAAAGCATTTCTAGTTAAATAAAAATGTTGAATGTGGTTTAAAAATTCTTTTTGAGTAAAACCTTTGGAAAATGATTTGTTTTAAAACTCTCTGACCCTAAACAGCAAGATTTTGGATTTAAAAATATATTTGGTGAACCCTAGAAAATTATTACTTTGTTTAAAGGCATTTCTAGCAAAATAAAATGTTGCTTTGATTTAAAAATGGTTTTTAGGTGAAACCTTTGGCAAATGATTTAATATTAAACACTTTGACCATAAACACTAACATTTGTGTTTAAAAATATATTTGGCAAACACTAGAAATTATTACTTTGATTTAAATCATTTTCTAACAAAACAAAAATGATTAAAATGGCCATTTTCACTAACTTACTTTCAAATGACCTTGCCACTTTTATAAATGACAAATAGGTGTTTTAAAATGTTTATAGCCTATTAGAAACCATCTTTCAAAATAAAACCATCTATTGCATGCTTGCATGCATTGTTTTGTTTTCTTTATTTTATGAGGTGAATTGTTTGAATGCTAGTTTGAATATTTGCTTGCTTGATTGAATTGTAGTGAACTTTGAAGAGTGTGACCATTTCAAGATCAAGGAGTGAACTTATATTCTCTACCAAAAAGGCAAGTGGTGCTTCATACTTTTGTCCCATTATTTTCACTATGCTCTAGTTATATTTCTAAGTAGGACTTGCATGGAATTTTACTAAATAATCTATGCCATGGGAAATCCTAGTATATGATGCCTTAGTAGAATTTTACCTAAGTTAAGATCCCTACTACTATCATGCTTAGCTTAGCTAGTAGAAAACAAGGGTGGATTATATTCATGCTATGAGATATATCTAAGTCTATGACTTGTGTTTTGTTTAATAAAACAACTATGTGAATGAATCACCTGGGTGTAATGGTGTGAATGGATTTATGTTGAGTGGTTACACAGGGCCAGTAAACTGGTGAACCTTGTGTATCACACTTGTGGAATGCCACCCAGTAACAAAGAGATTTGAGATGTCAAATGTTGAGAAGCTTTAAGTGCATCCACTTGGCATTATGGGCTCTACCTGGATCATATAGGTTGCAATAACTTAGCCAAATGGACAGTTGGTGGTAGGGGATGATAGGTTTGGAGCGCTTCCATTTTGGTCTAAGGGAAGGCTTCTGAAAGATCTTGTCTCGATGCATGTAGAGTCTTGTGGGGAAAGTGCACCATCTCTCGAGAGAGTAAAATCTAAGTACTTAGTCGTGTCCTCGGCAATGGACAATTTGAGCATCAAGACATGGAAGCTATCAAGAATCTCGTCATCCCAATTTCTAAGTTAAAAACTCGTGGTTGAACAAGGGTTAAAGGATCTTCAATCTTTGATTGGTAGATGCCTTGGGTGATTTTTGCTAAACAAAAACTTAGTGTTTTCAAATGATAAGGAAAATCTATTTTGAGCAAAGCAAGCCTAAGCTCCACTTAGCCAAATGCATTGTAACACCCTCAGAATCGGCCCTATGCAAGTTTTAGCGAAACTCGCCAAACCCGCATAGAAACGATTCAAAGGTGCCCACCAGGCACTTTCGTACGGGTGGAAAACAAAGTAATAACATTACACAACAGTCCTCGATGGGACCCACAGAACAGATATATACAACACGACTCCAGGAGTCAAGAATACAGATATATTATACAAAGATCCAAATCACCTTGAAAATGATAGGGCGTCCGACTACGGACAAGAGGCAAATGGGGCTAAGAGCCCTGAAGAATAACCAATGGCGTCCATAACCCTGCCCAGGCCAAGCCGGAAGGGTAACCCTGCTAACGACGTCGATCTCAAAACCTGCTTAAACAAAAGGGGTGCCGACAAAGGGCAAAGGAAAAAGAGGAGCGTCAGTACTGAGGCCAGTACACGGCGAGGCTAGAATTCGGCGGTCCTCGCCTACATAGGTATGGTGGACTGAAGCGGCAGCGGCAACATGCTCTAAACAACCTATAGAGACTCGATACAAGTGGCGACTATCAGAGAGGGGTAAGAAAGACCTATTCGGAACCAACCTGATTCTAACACCAAACAATCCCATCCTGGTATTCCCCCTCGAGACCAAACGAGGAAGTCGACCGAGGAACTCACACAGTTGGCAGTTTTATTTATTCAGTTATTGTTGCAGCAATTACTAGACAGGTGTAGATAATCATCCTGATAAAATAAGCAGTGGGCAATTTTAGTTAACCATTCCGTTGTAGTTGCGACACTTACTAATCAGATACAATTAGCATGAGATAACCCCAAAACCCAGCAGTTGTTGGTACTTTTATTTAGCCATTCCGTTGTAGTGAAGCTGATTACTAGTCATATCGGATACAAGGCAATTTATAACAGTAAACTTTAGTTATAGTTGTCTATGATCAAGCACTGTGCTCCAAGTCGTCCATAACCGCGGACACGGCTTCTCGAAAAGATTTAACCCTGCAGGGGTGCACCAAAGTTTCCACAAGCACTTCGACCCTTTTTGCCAGATCAGTTAACATACACCCATCGGTATGTCGGCGGGGCCTAAGTCATGACGTTCCCAGACCCAAAGCAAGCACGTGGGGGCCACCCCACCAAGTCGACACCCGCAACGAAGTCGGCCGGTCTCCGAGACGGACTGGGGTTTGGGCAAACGGCTGTGAACGACAGCAAATCCCCAAACGGGGACTGTCGACACCGCGAAACGTGGCCCGATCCTAAACAGTACAGTGTGCTCCTCGCACAAACGTAATAAAGCAGTAAACATGGCATAAGTACAGGATAGTAAATAAAACCTCAAACTAGTTTGTGGCCCCCAGTACAATACTTTGAAATCAGGTAATAATCAATGGGGGGCCCATATCTCCCCACCTGTGGTTAGCGCGCTCGATCTCGGAACAGGTGTCAAGAACTCGGGTCCTACGGGACACAAGTGGGCGGTCGGAAACCAAATCTTACCTATCACCCACCGATGCCTCTGCTTAATTCAATTTTAGTTGTTAAACAGTAATTAAAGTGGACCATAAGTAAAGCCATGATCATCTCCAACAACATGCGGCAAAACTCCAACTACTGTGGTACTTAACGACACGCAACAATAATTGAGCAAGCGACTACGACGCGCAAGTCCAACTAGCTACCAAACAACAGGTAATAGGATGTGTCCAAGGCAATATAAGGCTGCAAGGGATATCACGGGTTCGAAACACTAGAGCATCGCAACACAGATAGCAATAGATCAACAGGAGGGAATAAATACTATAAAAGTAAGATAGGTAGAAAGGGGGGGAGATGCTCGCCTGAAAACATTGCCGAAGGTTCAATCCGAAGATCGGGTCGACTCTCGCATCAACTCAACGGCCTAGTCCGCGAAGAAGCAAAACACTA
Source organism: Avena insularis (assembly GCA_023614405.1). Classification (NCBI taxonomy): domain Eukaryota; kingdom Viridiplantae; phylum Streptophyta; class Magnoliopsida; order Poales; family Poaceae; genus Avena; species Avena insularis. Next base: position 213,950,891 of record CM042685.1, on the reverse strand, counting down.
GAAGAAACACCGGATGCAATATTTAATACCACGGCAGAAGATCGGGCATGAGGCATGTATGATGTATGACATGGCAAGATGCGATACAATTAGGCCATATTAAGCGGAACCGAGGCCCCGGCAATTAAATATATGGTTATAGTTGTTTAGCTACCCCGCAATTTAAATGTTGTTTAACAAGGCAGAATATATCACCGGTTCGCTACACAAGTTTAAATGAGGCCGATATGAGACTGGATTTGCCCGCATATGGGCCCCATATTTAATTATTAGGTGAATCGGCATAAGGCCCCCAAACCAATGATATGCATGCGAGATGAATGATTAATATGCAACAGGTTGTGTTATATTATAAAATAGGGTTTCGGGAAGGGGTTCACACATTGAGGGTTCTCGACGGTCTTGGGGTTCCGGGGTTCGGGGTCGGTCTCAGGGTTCAGGGTTCGACGGATCGGTCTCGGATATCTGAGGTAGATCTTGTCGCATCCGGGAAGCCGGACTTGGTTTGGTGTCGGGGGCGCATTGGGTTCGCCCGGGTCGGTGTCGATCTTGTCGTCGCGAAGATCTTGTCGTGTCCTCGTGTCGGGTCGGTCTTGGCGTTCGGGGTGAAGCACTTGGCGTTCTGCGTCGGTGTTCTTACCGTCCGTGTTCTCGAGCATCGCATCCGGGAAGGAGTACTTGTCGCACGTGTGGTCTTCGGGTCCGGGGGTTCTCGGCGTCCGTGACGAAGATCATGGCATCCGTGTAGAAAGCGTCGGGGTTTCCGGGGCTCGGTCCCGTGAGGCAGATCTTGGGGTTCGGTCTTCAAACACCGGGGTCGGTCTTCGGGGTTTCGGAGTTGGGGCCTTCGGATCCTTGAGGGCGATCTTGGCGTTCCGGGCATCTCCGGTCCTCGGATCCGAGAGGGGGTACTTGGTGTTCCATGACGTCAAACTTGTGTTCGGTAAGGAGATATTCGATTCCTGATGGCGATCTTGTGGACGATGGAGAACTTGTCAAAGGGTTGGCCACGTCAAAGGAGACCTTGACGAATCTTGTCGGCTTTTCTCCTTATAGCTGTTCATCGACATGTTCTAAGCGAGATTGCATGGCAGCAGCAAACAACTTGACTGGATGAAGCGGGGCAGCAAAAACAACTGCTGGAGGACGGCGCATAGGCGAGTATGGCCGGCCCCTGGCAGTGGCGCACCAGAGAGAGAAGCACGGACAGAGGCCGAGGTGGTTGAGCGGGCCCGACGGGGGGGGGCAGAGGGCGGCCTCGGCGGGAGAAGGAGGGAGAGCGGCGAGGAGGCGACGGGGAGGGCGCGGCGGGCGGGAGGTTGACGGGAGGCGGTGGAAGGCTCGGCCGGAGCGATGCGGGTCCGAGGCGGCGGGGAGAGGAGGAGCAGAGGGCGGCGGCGGCGGCGGCGGCCGAGCTGTTGTGGGGCGGAGCCGAGGGGGCGTCGGGGTGGTGACCGGAGAGGGCCGGCGAGGGAAGGCACAAGACGGGTGGGACCCGGCGAGGCGGAGGCGGTCGGGAGGAGGGCCTGCCCTGGCGGTGGCTCGAGGAGGCGGGCCGAGGCCACTGAGGGGGAGGTGGAGGCGGGGGCGCAAGGTGGTTGGTGGCCAGGGAGGTTGGGGAAGGAGGCGGTAGTGGTGGGCCAGGGGACGGGGCCCGTGGGCAGGGAGAGTGGGGGAGGGCGCAAGGTGTGCGTGTGTTGGGGGCAGGGTTGAGAGGAGAGAGAGGTGGCTGGGTGACGTGGCAGCGTGTGAGTGGTGGGGGGAGGGAGAGAGGTGAGGTGGCGAGAGGGGATTGGGTGGGGTGAGGTGGAGGGGTTGTGGGTAGAATAGGACTGGTAGCTTTAGGATTATGGGTGGGCCGTTTTAATTCCTGGAGGTGGTCGTTCGGGTCGAATCGGCCCGTTCGACTGCCCCCACTAAAATAATTTAATATTTTATTTGTTTTAAACGGACCGTTTGCAAACCGATAGCAGACAAAACAAAAATAATCCGGAGACCCGGGTTTTGCGTTTGAATAAAGACGGGGCGTTTAGAAATCAAATTAGGTTTTCCCGAAAATAGTTTTATGCAAGCACATGCAAGATGATGACGATGCTCAAATGCAATGTGGCATGATGACATGAGCATGCGGTCATGATGATGCAATGCACAAAAACAACGCGATTTTCTAGTAGTGGTTTTGCGGGATGCCACAATTCGACACCACTAACAATGGATCTCGCCCTCGAGATCCGCCTCATGGTACCGGAAGGAAGGTCGGCGATCTGAATCTTCTCGCATCGTGTAGATCCTCGCGACACCACTAACAAGGATGCTTTCTTCGTCTTGAAATCGGCGACACCACCAACAAAGGGTCGTTGTTCACGTTCGTCAAGAGAGCACTCCGGATAAACAACGGACGAAGTTAAAGGTAAGGCCACCTCAAACTTTCATGGAAGGAGTAGAATTGCATCGATCCACCATTCGACATACAAAGCAAATGTTAAGAGTAGTGGTATGGTCGCGACTCCATCCCGCACTCAAAGCATTACTGTGTACACGAATAGACAGATTATGCAACCAACCCTCAGGATTCAGACTGAAGATCTCGACAAGCGAGGTTCGGAAACAAAGGAGTGATGCGCATCGCATCGGATCTGGCTTAGAGGATGTCGTCGCGTCGGAAAACACCGGAAGGCACAAACAGGGAACAAAGAATGGTACCACAGATAGAGGATCACTCAGATAGCATGAACATCGAATGGCAGAGCACCGTTATCAGAGGAGGAAGCGAAACCCTAAAGGTATGACGGAAACCCAACCACGAGAATTCCTGGACTCGAAGAAAGAGACGGGAGTGGATTCAAAACACGTAGAGGTAAGAGGAGAACAGCAGAGGGGTAAGGAGTAAAATCAGACCTAATCAGAACTATCCAACCGATTTTGCAAAAATAGTTTTGACACTCTACTTCGGCCGTTAGCTAGGTTATCCTACAGGCTGGACTTGTGGGGTATCGCAACTGCTGGGCTCTGATACCACCTCAGAACACCCTCTATGCAAGTTTTAGCGAAACTCGCCAAACCCGCATAGAAACGATTCAAAGGTGCCACCAGCACTTTCGTGCGGGTGGAAACGGTAATAACATTACACAACAGTCCTCGATGGGACCCACGTAATGAGATATATACAACACGACTCCGAGTCAAGAATACGATATATTATACAAAGATCCAAATCACCTTGAAAATGATAGGGCGTCCATCACGGACAAGAGGCAAATGGGGCTAAGAGCCCAAGAATAACCAATGGCGTCCATAACCCTGCCAGCCAAGCCGGAAGGGTAACCCTGCTAACGACGTCGATCTCAAAACCTGCTTAAACAAAAGGGGTGCCGACAAAGGGCAAAGGAAAAAGAGGAGCTTGATCGAGGCCAAGACACCGGCGAGGCTAGAATTCCATCCTCGCCTACATAGGTATGGTGGACTGAAGCGGCAGCGGCAACATGCTCTAAACAACCTATAGAGACTCGATACAAGTGGCGACTATCAGAGAGGGGTAAGAAAGACCTATTCGGAACCAACCTGATTCTAACACCAAACAATCCCATCCTGGTATTCCCCCTCGAGACCAAACGAGGAAGTCGACCGAGGAACTCACACATTGCGCTTTATTTATTCAGTTATTGTTGCAGCAATTACTAGACAGTGTAGATAATCATCCCGATAAAATAAGCAGTGGGCAATTTTAGTTAACCATTCCGTTGTAGTTGCGACACTTACTAATCAGATACAATTAGCATGAGATAACCCCAAAACCCAGCAGTTGTTGGTACTTTTATTTAGCCATTCCATTGTAGTGAAGCTGATTACTAGTCATATCGGATACAAGGCAATTTATAATAGTAAACTTTAGTTATAGTTGTCTATGATCAAGCACTGTGCTCCAAGTCGTCCATAACCGCGGACACGGCTTCTCGAAAAGATTTAACCCTGCAGGGGTGCACCAAAGTTTCCACAAGCACTTCGACCCTTTTTGCCAGATCAGTTAACATACACCCATCGATATGTCGGCGGGGCCTAAGTCATGACGTTCCCAGACCCAAAGCAAGCACGTGGGGGCCACCCCACCAAGTCGACACCCGCAACAAAGTCGGCCGGTCTCCGAGACGGACTGGGGTTTGGGCAAACGGCTGTGAACGACAGCAAATCCCCAAACGGGGACTGTCGACACCGTGAAACGTGGCCCGATCCTAAACAGTACAGTGTGCTCCTCGCACAAACATAATAAAGCAGTAAACATGGCATAAGTACAGGATAGTAAATAAAACCTCAAACTAGTTTGTGGCCCCCAGTACAATACTTTGAAATCAGGTAATAATCAATGGGGGGCCCATATCTCCCCACCTGTGGTTAGCGCGCCGATCTCGAACAGGTGTCAAGAACTCGGGTCCACGGGACACAAGTGGGCGATCGAAACCAAATCTTACCTATCACCCACCGATGCCTCTGCTTAATTCAATTTTAGTTGTTAAACAGTAATTAAAGTGGACCATAAGTAAAGCCATGATCATCTCCAACAACATGCGGCAAAACTCCAACTACTGTGGTACTTAACGACACGCAACAATACTTGAGCAAGCGACTCACGCATAAGTCCAACTAGCTACCAAACAACAGTAATAGGATGTGTCCAAGGCAATATAAGGCTGCAAGGGATATCACGGGTTGAAACACTAGAGCATCGCAATACGTATAGCAATAGATCAACAGAGGGAATAAATACTATAAAAGTAAGATAGGTAGAAAGGGGGAGATGCTGCTGAAAACATTGCCGAAGGTTCAATCCAAGATCGGGTCGACTCAGATCAACTCAACGGCCTAGTCCGCGAAGAAGCAAAACACTAGAAGAAACACCGGATGCAATATTTAATACCACGGCAGAAGATCGGGCATGAGGCATGTATGATGTATGACATGGCAAGATGCGATACAATTAGGCCATATTAAGCGGAACCGAGGCCCCGGCAATTAAATATATGGTTATAGTTGTTTAGCTACCCCGCAATTTAAATGTTGTTTAACAAGGCAGAATATATCACCGGTTCGCTACACAAGTTTAAATGAGGCCGATATGAGACTGGATTTGCCCGCATATGGGCCCCATATTTAATTATTAGGTGAATCGGCATAAGGCCCCCAAACCAATGATATGCATGCGAGATGAATGATTAATATGCAACAGGTTGTGTTATATTATAAAATAGGGTTTCGGGAAGGGGTTCACACATTGAGGGTTCTTGACGGTCTTGGGGTTCCGGGGTTCGGGGTCGGTCTCAGGGTTCAGGGTTCGACGGATCGGTCTCGGATATCTGAGGTAGATCTTGTCGCATCCGGGAAGCCGGACTTGGTTTGGTGTCGGGGGCCCATTGGGTTCGCCCGGGTCGGTGTCGATCTTGTCGTCGCGAAGATCTTGTCGTGTCCTCGTGTCGGGTCGGTCTTGGCGTTCGGGGTGAAGCACTTGGCGTTCTGCGTCGGTGTTCTTACCGTCCGTGTTCTCGAGCATCGCATCCGGGAAGGAGTACTTGTCGCACGTGTGGTCTTCGGGTCCGGGGGTTCTCGGCGTCCGTGACGAAGATCATGGCATCCGTGTAGAAAGCGTCGGGGTTTCCGGGGCTCGGTCCCGTGAGGCAGATCTTGGGGTTCGGTCTTCAAACACCGGGGTCGGTCTTCGGGGTTTCGGAGTTGGGGCCTTCGGATCCTTGAGGGCGATCTTGGCGTTCCGGGCATCTCCGGTCCTCGGATCCGAGAGGGGGTACTTGGTGTTCCATGACGTCAAACTTGTGTTCGGTAAGGAGATATTCGATTCCTGATGGCGATCTTGTGGACGATGGAGAACTTGTCAAAGGGTTGGCCACGTCAAAGGAGACCTTGACGAATCTTGTCGGCTTTTCTCCTTATAGCTGTTCATCGACATGTTCTAAGCGAGATTGCATGGCAGCAGCAAACAACTTGACTGGATGAAGCGGGGCAGCAAAAACAACTGCTGGAGGACGGCGCATAGGCGAGTATGGCCGGCCCCTAGCAGTGGCGCACCAGAGAGAGAAGCACGGACAGAGGCCGAGGTGGGTGAGCGGGCCCGACGGGGGGGGGCAGAGGGCGGCCTCGGCGGGAGAAGGAGGGAGAGCGGCGAGGAGGCGACGGGGAGGGCGCGGTCGGGGCGGCGGAGGTTGACGGGGAGGCGGTGAAGGGCTCCGTGGCCGGAGCGATGCGGGTCCGAGGCGGCGGGGAGAGGAGGAGCAGAGGGCGGCGGCGGCGGCGGCCGAGCTGTTGCGGGGCGGAGCCGAGGGGGCGTCGGGGTGGTGACCGGAGAGGGCCGGCGAGGGAAGGCCGGCGGCGCGCGGGTGGGACCGACGAGGCGGAGGCGGCTCGGGGAGGGAGGGCCCGGCCCTGGCGGCGGTGGCTCGAGGAGGCGGCCAGGCCGAGGACGACGGAGGTGAGGCGGGACGGCGGGGACGGCGGCAGAGGGGAGCGGGCGGAGCTCATTGCAAGGGCGGCCAAGCCATTGCTGGAAGAGGAGGGACGGTGGGGGAGGCAGAGGGGAGCGGGCAGGAGGCGGCTCGGGGTGGCTGGAGCGAGGGAGGTGGGAGCCGGCGCCGGTGGGGGTGGGTTGGTGGCCAGGGAGGTTGGGGAAGGAGGCGTCGGTAGTGGTGGGGGGGGGAGGCCCGCGGGAGGAGAGGGGGAGGGGCTGGCACAGTGTAAAGGCGTGTGTGTGTTGGGTGGCTGAGAGGAGAGAGAGGTGGCTGGGTGTGGCGTGTGAGTGGTGGGGAGGAGAGAGGTGAGGGGGCGAGAGGGGATGGGGTGGGGTGAGGTGGAGGGGTTGTGGGTAGAATAGGACTGGTAGCTTTAGGATTATGGGTGGGCCGTTGTAATTCCTGGAGGTGGTCGTTCGGGTCGAATCGCCTGCCTGATCGCCCCACAAAAATAATTTAATATTTTATTTGTTTTAAACGGACCGTTTGCAAACGATAGCAGACAAAACAAAAATAATCCGGAGACCCGGGTTTTGCGTTTGAATAAAGAGGCGCTAGAAATCAAATTAGGTTTTCCCGAAAATAGTTTTATGCAAGCACATGCAAGATGATGACGATGCTCAAATGCAATGTGGCATGATGACATGAGCATGCGGTCATGATGATGCAATGCACAAAAACAACGCGATTTTCTAGTAGTGGTTTTGCGGGATGCCACATGCATATAGATGATAGATACCACTATTCTACCATAGTATCACTTTCCAATACAATTCAAATGTATTGACCCTTATGGCTGTAACTTATTATGTTGCAGGTTTGTTTGATGTTAGTGAAGTGTGTTGATTAGGATTACACGTCTACAACCAACATGATTGATTGTGGCACTCTGAAGATGAAGGACTCCATGCTACATAGTTATTTATGATGCATTGTAATAAGATAGCCAAATGAGCTATGTAAGATGTAATGAATTATTTTATTCCTGGTTATAAAGTTGTATTATGACCTTTGTTTCTTGATATTACATCTTAAATGTGGATGCTAGCTATTGATCCAGGAGCTAGCATTGTAAACACATGGATCTCTACCTTATTAAAGGTTGGGACCTCTACACGTCCAATTCCGAGAATATTTCTTTACTAACTTTTATGAAACCAAAAACAGCAGAAAACAGGCATCTGGCATTGTTGCAACTTGTTAATTGGTTAGTACCCCAAAACATGTAAAAAGCACCTCAAAGTGTGGACAAGTAAAGCAAAGTAGATACTAAACAAGCATGGAGCATCAAAAATTATAGATACGTTTCCAACGTATTAGCATCCCCAAGCTTAACTCTTGCTCGTCCTCGAGTAGGTAAGTGATAAACAGAATAATTTTTGAGGTGACATGCACCCTCACAATAAAGATCCAACCATTTGCAAACATTGAAAGCTGGGATCAAAGAACTCTAAAAATGTGCATGAAAGATGGAGTTCTAACAATAGGACATAGTAAATATGCATGCATCATAACAAGCTACAAACAAAGATCATGAATAACATGCATTGAAAAACGTTAGTTTGTTTCACATGCAGAAAACATAGCATAGTGGCAATCAGCTTGTCCCTCATAGAGTAGCAATATAATGCATAGGACACCTGCAAAGTTCACAAGGGTGACTAGAAACAAGTAACACAAGAACAAGTAATAACACAATATGCATCAATTAATAAGCTTCGGAACACTGCACACAGAATGACAACTATGCTCTCTTAATGGTGCCTAAAGGTAGAAGGTGGAGACTCAATAATGGTGGAAGAATGGCCTTTTTGTAAAGGAAGCAGGGATTACAAGTTTCAAAAAGAGCTTCCAAAAATTATGGTACTTATTAGCTTTCAGCCCTCATTGCCCCTATCATAAGCATCTTGAAGTGGTTAAGGTTAAAGTGGCAATGCTGGAGTATATGCTTGACAAAGTATAAGTTGGCAATCTCAAGTCCCTTGACTATGAGGGCTACACCTCATGGATACTCAACTTAGGGCCCAGGCAAGTTCTTGTCACTGTAAGTATTTGCATATCATTGAGAACTGCCAACGGGGTACCCCTTGCACATGGTACAGGAGCTTTCCCATAACCAAAATGACAAGGCAAGCAGACAATGAGCATCTCAACAATTCTTCTTATGTACCATGGAAATATGGTGTTTTTTTCTCTCTTTCCTCTTTTCTCAATGTGTCTCTCTTTTTTTATAAGAAGAATGCTTCATAGATGTCACTATGGTGATGCTGCAAGTTTCCACCATGATTAGGCATGGCTTAGGCTAGTGGCCCAGGCGTTTCTCTAACATAGAATACAAACTCCATGAACTTACAAGTTCCCACTTCATTTCACACTGGTAACATCCATAGACAAAAGAGCATGATATAAACAGAGTACAAAAAGTACAAGTGCAATGTTGAAAACGTTCCCCATGACAACACGGTTCTGCTAATCCCAACTTATAAGTGCAGGCATATACAACAAAGTTGCCTCAATGGTTCAAGTTTATTAGGGGAAAAGAATAAAGTGTGCCATCAAGTTCGTGAGGGCTTTAATCACTAAGTTTTCACATAACAAAATAGTTTTTAAATTGGAAGATAGTTGAAAACAAGAATATACTTGGAATGGTGTAACACACCATGCATAGGAATTTATAGTGGACACTTTGGAATAACTTGGTTTCTTGGGAGTTGGAAGCATGAGTATAGCATACTCATACAAGTGGCGGCTAGCAAAAGACTGGGAGCAACCAACTAAGAGAGTAATAATGGCCATAATCATGCAGAGCAACAAAGCAAACTAATCAAAGCAAAGAGTGGTAATACAAGTCAAGGACTAAATGATCATAGAGTCTAATGGTGACTTGTCATAGTCATAACATGGTATAAGCATGTGCCAAGTCAACCCAAGCAAAACATCAAAGGAGAATACCACAATACTATGCTTTTGCATGCTAAAACAACGCATAATTTCTTCAAGGCACACTAAGAAATCCCAATTGTTTGGAACAAGACATGCTACAACAATAATCACTAAGCATAATGCTAAAACAACACCTAGCATGTCATGCTAAAGTCTAAGTCATAGTCAACGCAAGCTCCTCTTGCACTTCAAGCAAGAAATTACTACTCCTTTCCAAACACCAAGCAAACTTATTTGCAAAACAACATAGCGAGAACGGAGGTCCAAACTACTAAATCAAACTAAGCAAAGCAAACGAAAACTAAGACGCTCCAAAAACAACACAACTGTGCATGAAACAATAAAAGTGAAGTGTCTAGACAGACCTGGGCTTTTTATTGATGAAGAAGGGGAAGCCTTGGGCATCCCCAAGCTTTGACGCTTGTACCTCTTGGATATTTCTTGGGGTGACACCATGGTGGCATACCCAAGCTTGAGATTTTGTCCATTCTTCATCTCATTGCATCATTCTCTCTCTACACCTGAAATTTTTCCTTCATACAAAACTTCACACAATCTTCATTAGCAATATTAGCTTATTCAAAAGATATTAGACCGCTGGCAAAGCTTTGGAACAGCAAGGCTTTTCACTAAAAACACAAGCTACTGTAGTAAACCCTTCAAAGAAACTCAATTTACCTGAAGAGAGCTCAAAAAGGAATCAATAAGAAGCAAATCCAAATAATGGCAAAAATCTATCAAAACACACCAGCAGGTAGAAACAAAATTTTTCGAACATCTTATGTTGCTCAAATCAAAAAGTTTTGAACTAAATAAAGTTAGCGAACATACTGGGGGATTTATTCGTAAATTTTTATCTCAATACGAGTTACAGAGCCTCCTTACGAATTTTTTGGTGGAGGACAGAAATCTGTTTCGGGACAGCAACTCCCCAAATCTTACTTCCCTCTCATTAGAGGTCATTCTTGGCACAAAAAGCAAACAAAAAGCATAAGGAGAGGTTATTACAGAAGTAATAACTTCAAAGACTCAAGGAAATTCTTGGGTTATCTCCCAACAAGTACTTTTCTTTAACGCCTTTAAGTTAGGCACAAGAAGCAAGAAGAATCAAGTATTTTCAAATGAAGAAGCATTAACATCAAACCTTGCTTTCAACAAAGGAGCAAAAAACAACTTCTCTCTCCTCATAGGGAAGTGTTCAATACCTTTCTTGAATGGAAATTGATATTTGATGGTGCCTTCTTTCATATCAATGATGGCACCAACTGTTCTAAGAAAAGGTCTTCCCAACGTAATAGGACAAGAAGCATTGTATTCAACATCCAAAACATAGAAATCCATAGGGACATAAGCATTGTTAACCATAATGAGAACATCATTAATACTCCCCACGAGTTTCTTCTTAGCATTATCATTGAGTGGGACATTCAAATAACAATCTTCTAATGGTGGTAAATCAAGCATTTCATAAATCTTCCTAGGCATAATAGAGATACTAGAACCAAGATCACATGAAGCTTTGAGATCAAAGTCATTCACTTTCATATTAATAATGGGTTCCCAACTATCTTCTACTTTCCTAGGAATAGAATATTTGTGTTTTAGCTTCTCTTCCTTAATCTTAACAAGAGCATCAGTAATGTGTTTGGTAAAGGCAACATGCATATCACTAGCATCAGGACTTCTAGCAAGCTTTTGTAGGAACATAATCACTTCAGAAATATTGCAACCATCAATATCAAAATCAAACTTAGCATCACTAGTAGTAGGATCAAGAAGCTTAGGCATAGTAGGAGGAGGAATAGGGGCTAATTGTGGTTTAGTGGTGATAGTGCACACACTATTGTTTCTATCAATTTCAACTTATCTTTCCCACCTAGCATGAAGTTGAGCTAACGGCCTAACATTTTCATCAATAGTAACTTGTATGGCATGAGCAGTAGCAAAGGTGTTTTCCATAGTTTCAGGTTTAGCAACCATTTTATTAACCAAGGAAGTTTGAGCTTCAGACAAAGAGGATATATTTTTCTCAACAGTTAAAAGCTTTTCCTCTATAGTCTTATTGAAAGTGGTTTGTTTACTAATAAAGTCCTTGAGCATGACTTCAAGTTCAGAGGGGGCACTTCTAGCATTATTGTAGGAGCTTCCATAGGAATTGCCATTATTAGGAGGATAAGGCCTATAATTTTTGTTGCTACCAAAATTATTCCTATAGGCATTGTTGTTGAAATTGTTGTTTCTAATGAAGTTCACATCAACTTTCTCTTCTTGAGCAACCAAAGAGGCTAAGGGAACACTATTAGGATCTAGAGGAGCTTTCCCATTAACAAGCATAACCATAATAACATCAATCTTTTCACTCAAAGAGGAAGTTTCCTCAACAGAATTTACCTTCTTACCATGTGGAGCTCTCTCAACATTCCATTCAGAGTAGTTAACCATCATATTATCAAGGAGCCTTGTTGCAGCACCCAAGGCGAGTCCAATAGAATGAATAATTGGTTTATGAATTTTTGTTTGGAGTCTCGGATGAGATCCAGGACATCACGAGAGGTTCTGGAATGGTCCGGAGAATAATATTCATATAAAGAAAAGCAGTTTTTGGATTTCAGAATTGTTTTGGAGTTTATCGGTATTGTACCAGAATGTTCTGGAGTGGGACCAACATGGGCCCACTTGTCGGAGGCCTACATGGGCCTAAGGGGAAGTGCCCTGGCCACTTTGGGCCAGGGGCACAAGGCCCCTAAGGCCCAGCCGGCCAGCCCTAGGGGAAACCCTAAGGGAGCCTTCTAGAAGAAGGGGGTGACTTGCCCCCCACTCCACCCTTTGGGCCTCCGCCCTAGGGCTTGGAGGAGGGGTCAAGGGGGCCGGCCAGCCCCCTATATAAGGAGGGCAGGGGCGCAACCTACCCCCTCCTACTACTCCAACCCTAGCCACCAACTGCTGCCCCTCCTCCTCTCTCTCCCTCCCGACTGCATGTAGGCGAAGCCCTGCCGCAGAAACTCTCCACCATAAGCACCACGCCGTCGTGCTGCAGATCCAATCTATCTCTCCCCCATACTTTCTAGACCAAGGAAAGGAGGAGACGTCGCTGCATCATACATGTGCATCTCTCGGAGGCGCCGCCACTTGCGGCGTAGGATCGGATCGGATCGCGAGGAGGAGACGGCGAGTACGACTACATCAACCACGTTCTGTTGAACGTTTCCGCTGTGCGATTTCTTCAAGGGTATGAAGATCTCATCAATCTCTCTCGTTTATTACATCTCCTAGATTAGATCTTGGCTTTCTTGTTCGCATCTGTAGGAATTTTTTTGATTTACTATGCTGCGAAACCCTTCAGTGGTATCAGAGCTAGATCTATGCGTAGATGTGTTCCACGAGTAGAAAGCAACATGCTTGTTGCGGGCGTTGATGTTTTCTGTTGCAAAACTCTTGTTGTGTATTTCTTATGGCGCGGCATAGTGAGATCGAAGCGGTCCAGGCCAACTTTACGCGACCTCGTTTGTGAGACCGGCTCCGCACTTGACGTGTGGCTTGTTCCACACATGCGGCTGGTGGATGCCAGTTTCTCTCACTATAGTAGTCATGGGATTTACAACGGATGTTAGCAACCATAATATCACCGTTGTGGCTTTCCATAGGTAAGAATCGTTCTTAGCTTGTTACTCCCATAAGCCACGTAAAACATGCAACAACAAAGTAGAGGCGTCTAACTTGTTTTTGCAGGGAGTGTTTTGTGATATGGTATGGCCCAAGACATGATGTGTATGAATTGATATGTATGCAATGATCATGTTTTGTAATATTTCAAGACTTGCATGTCGATGAGTTCACAACCGGCAGGAGCCATATGGTTGTCTTTATAATTGTATATGACCTGAGTGTCAACTTCTTATACGCCATGTAATAGCTTTACTTTATCGCTAAGTAGTTAGCAATAGTTGTAGTTTCTATTCGTGGTGGAGGCAATCATGGTGGAGTGATGGAGATCATGCTGGCGCCTACAAGATGGAGATCATTGCGCGGAGATTGGCTATACCATGTCACATAAAATTATATGCATGTGATGTTTATCCTTTTATGTATCTTATTATGCTTAGATCGCGAAGGTAGCATTATAAGATGATTCCTCACTTAAAGATCAAGATAAAATTGTGTTCTCCCCATGTATGCACCGTTGCGAAAGTTCGTCGTTTTCAAGCACCTCGTGGTGATCGGGTGCTATAAACTCTACGTTCACATACAAGGGTACAAGCCAGTTTTGCACACGTGGAAATACTTGGGTTTGACTTGACGAGCCTAGCATGTACAGACATGGCCTCAGAACACATGAACCGAAAGGTTAAACATGAGTCATATGAATGATATGATCGACACTTTGTTGTCCACCATTGAAACCACATATCTTCTCGTGAAGATCGGATTAGGTGTGGTGAATTTGGATTGTGTTCACTAAACAACTTGAGGGATGTTGAATTTAGTGGGAGTTCATCTAGTAATTTGACTAAGTTGAACTAGTTATCATGAACATAGTCTAAATTGTATTTGCAAATTTTGTAGATCAAATGGCTAAGTCCAACTTCAACTTCAATGTTTTTGCTGAGAAAGAAAAGCTTAAGAACAATGGGTCTAACTTCACCAACTGGTTCCGCAATCTGAGAATCACTCTCTGGCGGACAAAAGTCCTATGTACTTGAGAAAGCGCTAGGTGACGCCCCTGCTACTGATGCGTCAGCTGATGAAAAAGATGTTTATCAGTTACGCAAAGATGATTATGGAGCGATTAAGAGTTCCATGTTGTTTGCTATGGAACCGGAACTTCAAAATTGTTTTGAGGAGTTCGACGGGCCCTTTGAGATACTTGAGGAACTGAAAACCATGTTTCAGACTCAGGCCCATTCTGTGAGATATGAGATCTCTTAGAAGTTCTTTAACTGCAAGATGGAGGAAGGGAGTTCCGTTAGTGAGCACGCCATTAAGATGTCGGGATACACTCAATGTCTTGAGCAACTGGACTGCAAGATTCCAGAAGAGCTCAAGATTGACAGAGTTCTGCAATCACTCCCTCCTAGCTACAAAGGTTTTGTAGTTACTCACAATCAAATTGGTTCCACTGATACGACCACTGAGCTCTTCGCTAAGCTGAAAGCTGCGGAGGTGGATATCAAGAAAGATAATCATGTGTTGATGGTCAACAAGACCACTAGCTTTAAGAAAGCTAAGGGTGCAAAGAAATCCTTCATGAAAGGCAGCGGTAAGCGCGTTGCCCCTGCTGAGAAGAAGCTCAAGTCTGGACCTAAGCCGGACACTAAGTGCTTCTATTGCAAGGACAAGGGTCACTAGAAGCGCAACTGTCTGAAGTACTTAGCGGACAAGAAGGCTGGCACCATTAAAGGTATATTTGATATACATATTATTGATGTTTACCTTACTAGCGCTCGTTGTAGTGCCTGGGTATATGATACTGGTTCAGTTGCTAATATTTGTAACTCGAAACAGGAGCTACGGAATAGACGGCGACTAACAAGGGATGAGGTGACGATGCGCGTTGGCAATGGATCAAAAGTTGATGTGATGGCCGTCGGCACGCTCTCCTTAGTTTTACCTTCGGGATTAGTTTTAAACCTTAATAAGTGTTATTATGTGCCTGCGTTGAGCATGAACATTATATCTGGATCATGTTTATTGCAAGACGGTTATTCATTTAAATCAGAGAATAATGGTTGTTCTATTTATATGAATAACATCTTTTATGGTCATGCACCTGTTGTGAATGGTTTATTTCTTCTGAATCTCGAAAGCAATGAAACGCACATCCATAACATTGAGGCTAAGAGATGCAAAGTAGATAGTGATAATCCAACTTATTTGTGGCACTGTCGTCTAGGTCATATTGGTGTAAAACGCATGAAGAAACTCCATTCTGATGGACTTTTGGAGTCTCTTGATTTTGAATCATTTGACACGTGCGAGCCCTGCCTCATGGGCAAGATGATCAAAACCCCATTATCCGGAATAATGGAGAGAGCAACGGACTTGTTGGAAATCATACATACCGATGTATGCGGACCAATGAGTGTTTCGACGTGCGGTGGATATCGCTATTTTCTCACTTTTACTGATGACTTAAGTAGATATGGGTATATCTATTTAATGAAACATAAATCTGAAACGTTTGAAAAGTTCAAAGAATTTCAGAACGAAGTGGAAAACCATCGTAACAGGAAAATTAAATTTCTACGATCCGATCGTGGAGGTGAATATTTGAGTTATGGTTTTCTCACGCATCTTAAAGCAAGCGGAATCGTTTTGCAACTCACGCCACCCGGAACACCACAGCTCAATGGTGTGTCTGAACGCCGGAATCAAACTCTATTAGATATGGTGCGATCAATGATGTCTCTTACAGATTTGTCGTTATCATTTTGGGGTTATGCATTAGAAACCGCTGCATTCACTTTAAATAGGGCACCATCTAAATCCGTTGAGACGACACCGTATGAACTATAGTTTGGTGCTAAACCTAAGTTGTCGTTTCTTAAAGTTTGGGGATGCGAAGCTTACGTCAAGAAGTTGATGCCAGACAAGCTCGAACCCAAAGCGGAGAAATGCGTCTTCATAGGATACCCTAAGGAAACGATTGGGTATACCTTCTACCACAGATCCGAAGGCAAAGTGTTTGTTGCAAAGAACGGATCCTTTCTTGAGAAGGAGTTTCTCTCGAAAGAAGTGAGTGGGAGGAAGGTAGAGCTAGACGAGGTCATTGAACCTTCTCTCGAGTTGGAGAGTAGCGCAACACCTAAAATTGTTCCAGTGCCGTCTGCACCAACAAGAGAGGAAGCTAATGACGAGGATCATGAAACTTCGAACGATGCTACTACTGAACTTCGCGGGTCGACAAGGTCACGTGCCACTCCTGAATGGTACAGCAACCCTGTCTTAACCGTCTTGTTGTTGGAAAACAGTGAACCTGCGAACTATGAGGAAGCAATGATGATCCCCGACTCTGAGAAATGGCTAGAGGCCATGAAATCCGAATTGGGATCCATGAGCGAAAACCAATTATGGACTTTGGTGGACCCTCCTAGCGACCGTAAGGCCGTTGAGTGCAAATGGATTTTCAAGAAGAAAATGGACGCGGATGGTAATGTTACTGTCTATAAAGCTCGGCTTGTCGCAAAAGGTTTTCGGCAAGTTCAAGGTGTTGACTACGATGAGACTTTCTCTCCCATAGCGATGTTTAAGTCCATTCGGATTTTATTAGTGATTGCTGCATTTCATGATTATGAAATATGGCAGATGGATGTCAAGAATGCGTTCCTCAATGGCAACATTGATGAAGAGTTGTATATGATGCAGCCCAAAGGTTTTGTCGATCCTAAGGATGCTAATAAGGTGTGAAAACTTCAACTTTCCATTTATGGACTGAAGCAAGCATCTCGGAGTTGGAACCTTCATTTTGATCAAGTGATCAAGAGTTTTGTATTTGTTCCAAATTGCTATGAAGCTTGTATCTACAAGAAAGTGAGTGGGAGCTCGGTGACATTTTTAGTACTATATGTGGATGACATATTGATTATTGGAAACGACATTGGTATGCTTAACGATGTGAAGAGTTATTTGAATAAATGTTTTTCAATGAAATACCTAGGATAAGCTGCTTATATATTAGGCAAAAAAATCTATAGAGATAGACAAAGAGGCCTAATAGATTTAAGCCAAAGTACATATCTAGACAAAGTTCTGAAAAGGTTCAGAATGGATAAAGCAAAAAAGGTTCATTGCCCATGTTGTCAGGTAAGATATTGAGCAAGGCTTAGTGTCCAGCTATGGTAAATGATAGAGATACTATGAGCAAAGTGCCATATGCCTCGGCTATAGGTTCTATCATGTATGCCATGCTATGTACTAGACCGGATGTGTCCAATGCTCTTAGTTTGACGAGCAGATACCAAAGTGATCCAGGAGTGGAACACGGATCGTCAGAAGAACATCCTAAAGTATTTAAATAGGACTAAAGAAATGTTCTTGGTCTATGGAGGTGATGAGCAGCTCGTCGTAAAACGTTACGTCGGCGCTAGTTTCGACACCGACCCGGATGATTCTAAATCTCAGACAGGATACGTTTATATTTTGAATGGTGGAGCTGTGAGCTAGAGAAGCTGCAAGCAAAGCGTGATCGCGGGATCTACAATAGAAGCGGAATACATGGCTGCTTCAGAAGCGTCAAGTGAAGGAGTTTGGATCAGGAACTTCATCACTGATCTTGGTGTGGTTCCAAGTGCCTTGGACCCACTGGAGATATTGTGCGACAACACTAGCGCCATAGTACTGGCTAAGGAACCAAGATATCATCCAAAGACCAAGCACATAAACCGCCGTTTTCATATAATTCGAGATTATATAGCAGATGGAGATCTGAAGATTAGCAAAGTACATACGGATCTGAATGTCGCAGATCCGTTGACTAAACCTCTTCCATGAGCACCTTAATGCCATGGGTGTTAGATTGTTGCCAGATGTAAACTAGATGTAAACTAGATTATTAACTCTAGTGCAAGTGGGAGACTGTTGGAATTATGCCCTAGAGGCAATAATAAAGATGTTATTATTATAATTCTTGTTCATGATAAAGTTTGTATTCCATGCTAGAATTGTATTAAGCGGAAACTTTGATACTTGTGTGGTTTATGAACAACACCGTGTCCCTAGTACGCCTCTATGGACTAGCTCACTGATTAATGGTGGTTAAGGTTTCCTAACCATAGACATGAGTTGTCGATTAATAATGAGATCATGTCATTAGGAGAATGATATGATGGACAGACCCAAATTAAGCAGAGCAATTAGATCGTGTCATCGTGTTCATCTTTGCGAAGCTTTTTCCTATGTCAAGTATTGTATTCCTTAGACCATGAGATAATACAACTCCCTGGTATTGGAAGAAAGCTTTGAGGTCATCAAACGTCATCCTATGTGAGGGTGATCATAAAGGTGTCTCTCAGGTGATCGGAAAGTACTTGTTGGGTTGTATGTATCAAGATGGAATTTGTCCCTCCCGAATCGGAGATATATACTTTGGGCCCTCTCGGTAATCGATATCAACACCGCTTGCAAGCATGTGGTTAAGGAGTTAATCACAAAGTGATATTGGATTACGGAACGAGTAAAGTACTTGTTGTGAACGAGATTGAACTAGGTATGCCGATACCAACGATCGAATCTCGGGCGAGTAAAATATCGCGTGACGAAGGGAATACATATATGGTATTAATTGCATCCTGGCATCATGGTTCATCCGATATGATCATCGATGAATATGTGGGAGTCAATATGGGTTTCCAGATCCCGCTGTTGATTATTGATAGAAGATCATGTCTGCATATTCTCGAACCCGTAGGGTCACACACTTAACGTGCATCAATGCTAGGATAGAATGGACAATTGGTTTATGAGTTTTTGTTCGGAGTCTCGGATGAGATCCAGGACATCACGAGAGGTTCCGGAATGGTCTGGAGAATAAGATTCATATAAAGGAAAGCAGTTTTTGGATTTTGGAACCGTTTCGGAGTTTATCGGTATTGTACCGGAAGGTTCTAGAAGGTTCCGGAGTGGGACCAATGTGGGCCCACTTGTCGGAGGCCTGCATGGGCCTAAGGGGAAGTTCCGGGGCCACTTTGGGCTAGGGACACAAGGCCCCTGAGGCCCAGCCGGCCAGCCCTAGGGGAAACCCTAAGGGAGCCTTCTAGAAGAAGGGGGGTGACTTGCCCCCCATTCCACACTTTGGGCCACCGCCCTAGGGCTTGGAGGAGGGGTCAAGGGTGCCGGCCAGCCCCCTATATAAGGAGGGCAGGAGCGCAGCCTCACCGTCCTACTACTCCAACCCTATCCTCCAACTACTGCCCCTCCTCCTCTCTCTCCCTCCCGACTGCATGTAGGCGAAGCCCTGTCGCAGAAACTCTCCACCATAAGCACCACACCGTCGTGTTGCAGATCCAATCTATCTCTCCACCATACTTGCTGGACCAAGGAAAGGAGGAGACGTCGTTGAACCGTACGTGTGCATCTCTCGAAGGCGCCGCCACTTGCGGCGTAGGATCGGATCGGATCGCGAGGAGGAGACGGCGAGTACGACTACATCAACCACATTCTGTTGAACGTTTCCGCTGTGCGTTTTCTTCAAGGGTATGAATATCTCATCAATCTCTCTCGTTGATTACATCTCCTAGATTAGATCTTGGCTTTCTTGTTCGCATCTGTAGGAATTTTTTTGGTTTACTATGCTGCGAAACCCTTCAGAACCCACTATCGAGCATAAATACTCCCTCTTGGAGTCACTAGCAACTACTTGGACAAGATAACCACTAGCAACAGAGAGCATGCACGATCACAAACAACACAGACATGATAGAATCATAAAGATAGAACCATTAATCAAACCAACATAATAATCTCAATATCCATCGGATCCCCACAAACACAACATACATGATTACAAATAGATTAGATCTTGATCATGAACGGAGCTTACAAGATCTATACATGAAAGCACAAAGGAGGATATACAACCATCTAGCTACTACATGGACCCATAGTCAGTGGTGGAACTACTCACGAATCATACCGGAGGGAAGG
Organism: Avena insularis; assembly: GCA_023614405.1. NCBI lineage: Eukaryota > Viridiplantae > Streptophyta > Magnoliopsida > Poales > Poaceae > Avena > Avena insularis. The sequence continues at coordinate 213,930,801 of CM042685.1, read as the reverse complement.
CCTCCGGGATGATATCCCCTCTGACAGGGTGCCGGGAAGAGCTTCAGATCCCCCTGATCTAGGGACGATGGTGGCGGCGGCTACAGACGGTTTCGTGGAATATTGATCAGGTCCTGAGAGTTTCTGCATCGGGGGCATCTTATAGGTGAAGGGGGAGACCGAGGCGGCCGCCAGGGCGACCAAACCCTATCCAGGCGCGGGCTAGGGCCCACCCACGCCTGGGGGTTCTGGCCCCTCTGGCCGGCCCCTCGGGCTCTCCTCTGGACTTCTTGTTCCCCATGGAAAGTTATTGACTTTGTCCTTCGTCCCGTCCAATTCCGATAATATTTATTTACTAACTTTTCTGAAACCAAAAACAGCAGAAAACAGGCATCTGGCACTGTTGCAACTTGTTAATAGGTTAGTACCAGAAAACATGTAAAAAGCACCTCAAAGTGTGGACAAGTAAATCAAAGTAGATACTAAACAAGCATGGAGCATCAAAAATTATAGATACCTTTCCAACATATCACTCCCCCAAACCAAAATTGTCAAAAAGTGTCCACCATATCTACCTATTAGCATCATTGATATTCCGTGCATATTCATCATGCCGTGTTTTCTTCCATATAAAATGTTTGCTTGTTATGAGAAATTTAGTTAGTAAATCTCTCACGAACTTGATGGCACACTTTATTTTATTGCACTTAATAAACCTGAACCATTGTGACTGTCCACAAAAGTTATATGCTTGCAAATTATAGGCTGGGAGTTAGCATAACTGTGCTGTCATGGGGAACGCTTTCAACACCTGTAAATATTATCAAGTTTATATCGTGCTCTTTTGTTTACAGATGTCGGCGGTGTGAAATAAAAGGTGTCGTGGTGGTGGCACGGCAGATGCCATGAGTAGGCTAAAGTATGGGGCCAATGGATGCTAGAGGGATCCAGGGAGGGAAGATGTAGTGATTTCTACACTCAACGGTTCTGCAAGTTGATCTATATTCCTCCTCTCAAGAACTACAAGTGCTCCTAGAGCTGTCTCATAGAGAAGAAGAACCCTATTACACGAGCCTTTCGGTGTAGAATGAATCGATCCCCTCTCTGGAGCCTGCGTCCCCCTTATAAAGAGGTTCCTTGGTTCCTTCTAGGGCTGACGTGGCAAGCATATCCTTGGAATATGCTTGTCCCAATATGGTAACTCGGTGGCCTCCTTTCTGTGTCCCCCTTCTATCTGCGGCAATGTGCCAGAAACCTTCACATGCGCCTCGGGCTTCCTCACTGTCACCTCCATGACGTTTGCCTGCCCTTCTGCTGCTCTGCTCCTTGTCCTTTGTGCTTGGCTCTGTCTAGATTCCTCTTTGCCAGTGACTAGGGTTTGACTATAGGCGCCCCGTTCTCCTGCAAGCTTCATGTTATTCGGCCTTATCTCGTATAACTCGGCTCGGCCTTCACCTGCATTCAAGTTAGTCAGACTCATTCGGCCGACTTAACCCATTTGTCAGCCGTATATGGTGTTACTTATTCTTCATTTGTCATGGCCCTGCTTACCTCAGCCGAATCTTACATGACTGGGCCGGCACAACCAGTAATTCGGCTTGAGATCAGGGTAACTCCTTTCGTCTTTCCCCTGTCTTAACCCTATCTGGAGTCACCCCCCCAACATTAGTCCCCGAAGCTGGTGCGGTCCTGCCGGAAACCTCGGCTGGGCCACATCAATTTCCCGACATTTTTCTTTCTTTCTTTCCGAGGTATTTCTTAGCCGACGTTTTTTATCCGCCATCCTCTTGCTCTTTTCATCTTTTTCCTTCCGTGGATTACTTTTCGAGTTATCCCCCCTTGTTCGAGGTATTCGAGTGGCTTCCTGGGTAAGCCTTGTCCTACGTGTATCAATCATCATTGTTTTATAGTTTTTTGTTCCTCTACAGTGGTTACTGACAAGCTACAGTAATTACTGCACCTGTCACGTCGGCGCTGTGACGCCTCGAGTCCCGCATCGGTCAAAAGGCCCGATCCTCTCCTGCGCTGTGTGGTCTTCGGTGTGGCTCCACTACTTTCGAACGGTTTCGCCACACGCGCGGTTATGCACTCATCGTGGCATAGTCACGATTCAACTACCGCTAACATTACGCGGTTATAAAGAGGGGAGCGAGGCTAGGTGATTCACTTTCCCCCCCTCGTTTTCCCTTCATCTTCTTCCTCGCGTCGCCGCCTCCGTTCGTGTTCTAGCGGCCGTGCCATCGTCGTCCTCCTCGACGGTCATGCTGCTGTCGTTCGGCTCCTGTGACCTCGCCGTAGTGCCCTTGCTCCGGTGCTTCCGCCGGTGAGTTCTCCTACAACGCCGCCACTAGGTCCGCGTGCTAGGCATCTCTCTGGTTTTATTATATTTCCCATGGCGGTTCTTTTCTGTTCCGCCGCCGCGCTTGTTAGAATCACGACGGGGCCTTGTATCTCTAGGCCTCTCCCTGCCGCTAGTCTCTCCTCCATTGATTCCTCCAACAAGCCTATGTCTAGTTCCGCCAGCGGAGCTCTCGTCGAGGACGATGACTTTGCGTCCGGTCCAGAACGAGGTTCTTGGCAGGGTTCCACCGTCACTCATCGCGAGGTAGAGTGGTTAATTAAGACGCGCCGGATCCCCGCCGAGGTAAGCTGTCGCTTGCCCGGCAAGGAATCCTCTCCCGTACTCAACGAAGGCGAGTATGTAGTTTTCATGTCCCATTTCGCTCGCGGGTTCGGCCTCCCCCTTAGAGATTTTGCTAGGGGGTTCCTTGATTACTTCGGCCTCCAGCCGCATCACCTGCCAACCAACGCTATTGCCTCTCTGTCGGCTTTTATCTCGGCTTCAGAGGGGTATTTCGGCCTTTGGCCCTCCGTACATGTTTGGTCCAAATTCTTTCAAATCCGATCTAATGTTGTGCCAGAAAAATCTCTTCATCCTTCTGAGATATCTCTTACCCAATGCGGGGCTGCATCCATTACACCTCAGAGAAATTCTGTGTTCCCTCGTGTCGCCGGCCTCGAGTCTTCTAAGAAATGGCATAGATCGTTTTTCTATGTCAAAAATACTGGGAAGGAAGATAAGATTCGGCTCCCCACTTTCTCTATCGGTCCCTCCTCCAAGAAGAATTGGAACTACAATCCTAGGAAAAACCATGCTCTTGCCGAGGCATTTGAGATTCGGCTCAAAGAACTGATTCGCGCCGGGCTCCGTGGTGAAGATTTAATGACGGCGTTCATCAGCAGCCGAATCTGCCCTTTTCAGCTTTGCACTCACAAGCTCTGTTATATGAGTGGTCCTCTGGATCCCAACCGAGTATCTACGGTTGAGCTCGACGATTATCATATCTATTAGCGCGTTCGGGATATCTTTAAGACCGATATGCCAGAAGAGTGGACATGGGGATTGAAACCATTTTCTTGGGGGAATCCCCCTCCTCGGGTAAATTTAAACACTTGTGTTTTCTTCTGAATCACTTTTGTGATTGTTCTTTTGCTAATTCTAGTTTATTTCTCTTGCAGAGGTTTACGGAGCAGAAGACGGAACATGCAGAGGTTTTGTCTCTTCTGTGGACCGCTGATCGCAATACCCCGGACAACGGAGAACCTGACTCGGAGGAGTTTGTCCCTAAGTAGGATGTTGCTCCCGTTCATGCTCGGAGCAAGACCTTGGCCCACGCGGATGAAGGTGACTCGGACGACGTCCAAATTCTTGAGGTAGTTGCTGTGGTGCCTATCTCTTACGCATTTCCGGCTCCTTCTTTCCTAGCTAATCCAGCTGGTCAGGTGCACGACGCCGAACCTCTTGCTTCTGAGGCTCCTGCTGCTTCAAAGAAGCTCACTGCTTCGACAGATCTCTCCGGTGCTGCCCCCAAGAAACGAGTCAAGAAGTCCTCGCTGCATATCCTGAGGCGTAAAACCATGCCTGGGTTACCGGGTGAGTTTATTTTCATTTTTATTTCTTGTTTCTCTCTTTTTGTGTCTGACTCAACTTTTTTGTCTCTTGCAGAGCTCCTTTCTCCGCAAAGCCAAGCGGTCCGAGTATGACAAGCCATTCTACTCGGCAGCCTTCTCCTCCTCCTCCGGAAGATACTCGGGTTCCTAGCCCCCCTCGTGTTGATTCTCCTCCTACGCCGACCAACGTATAGTCTCAACAAGCTGAGCCTATTACTCCCACCGTTATTGCCGACATAACGCCCACACCGGATCACCCGGCTGAGCCTGTTGTCCCTCTCAAGACCGCCGAGGTTTCTCCCAATGATCCTTTGATCACCACGGTCCCAGCTGCTACTCCAACTCCAACCAAGGATATCACCACCTCGGCCCCCTTGGAAACTACAGTTCCTCCTGCCACCAAAGACTCGGTTCCTAGTGCTGAAGTTGTTGCCCCTGCCGAAGTCTCTGCTAGGAGTAGGAAAGTTGTTGTTACTAAACCCTTGGCATCTCAGAAGGAGCCAACTGGTTCTTCTCAGCCCAACATTGCTGATGTACTTCGCAAGGGAGCTTCCTCTGCTAAACCTGGAGTTGCCCCCGCTGCCGGTACCCAACTTACTCTTCACAAGAGTCTGGCAACGGCGGTAGTTACGCAATGGGCCCGAGGTAAGGTGTTGTCCCGTACTGAGAGCAGGAACATCCTCGGCTCTTTTGTGGAGTATGCCAATAACTGGAATGACGCCGATCAACTTGAAGGCAATCTGAGTAGACAACCATTTCAGCTTTCCGACATCAGTAGTCGCTTGCACATGGCTGCTAAGATTGTCCTTGATAGTGACAAGATTAATGAGGTAGCGCTTTCCTTGATACTTTGTCTATTATTCAGATGATATTATATACATACTAGTCCCCGAAGCTCGCAATCGAATAACTTGTTGTTCGTTTGGAAGCTTTGTCAGGCTCCGAATGCATTACTCGCTAGGTCAATTCCCGTCGTTACTCGGATTAACCGTGGTCCATTCATATCCGAATCAAGTTTTGCTTGATTCGGATTTGCTTTAGATCCTAATATCCAGCCACCTAGATTCGATTTAAGTTTTACTTGATTTGGATCTGCTTTAGCTTTGAATATCCAGCCACCTAGATCCGAGTCAAGTTCTACTTGATTCGGATCTGCTTTGGCTTTGAATATCCATCCACCTAGATCCGAGTCAAGTTCTACTTTATCCGAATCTGCTTTAACTTTGAATATCCAACCACCTAGATCCGAGTCAAGTTTTGCTTGATTCAGATCTACTTTAGCTTTGAATATCCATCCTTGTAACTTACTTTTGTACTTAGGTCGCCCATGATCGGCGGACAGCCGAATTTCAAAGGTTGCTCTTCAAACACAAGAAACTGCAAGAGAAATATGAGAAGGTTGTTCCTGTTGTGAAGAAAACTGGTAATTTAACTAGTCCGTGTAACGTTCCTGAACTTCGTAATAATTTTAGCTGCTCGTCCTAATTAGCTTGTTTGCTGGTGCGCAGCTAGCATCAACAACCTGAATACTCACCTTACCAAGAAAGTTGGCGCTCTTGAAGGTTAGTTACTCTTTTTGTTTGCTAATTTGTCGACTTTTGTCTGAGGTAAATATTGGGTTTCTTACAACCTTCTGGCTTTGGTATAGCCAAGTTACAAACACTCGCAGCGTCGCATCAAGAATGCATACCTATGCCTGATATGATGCTGCATTTTTTAGAACAAGCTGCCGCTCATTCAGCGCAACTCAAAGAAAAGGGTGATGAGATAACTCGGTTATGTACCGAGGTTGAATCTCTCAAGCTTTCCCAGAAGTCTGAGTTGGAAAAAGTTGATCAGGAGTTTTCGAAGGAAAAGAACCGACTGATCCTGCAGCTTCAGAAGGACAAAGAACTTCTTGACGCTGCCGAGTTAAAAAATCGATCGATGAGCGAGGAAATCACTCGTTTCGAGAAGAGTAGGGCCGATTGGTCCCTGGATCTCCAGAAAATGTTGAGTTATATCCATCGTAAGTTTTCGTCTGTGGCCGAGTTATTTTCTTACCTTTCTTATTTTTAACTGATATGACTTCCTTTCGTGTAGATCATTTTCCAGAAGCGAAACCAGTGAGCTCCAAGGCTGTGATTGCTGCTCGTGAGCGCCGAGGTGTCCCCGTTGCTCCGAGTCAAGAATATTCGATGGAAGACTTCCTGATTGCCGTCGGTGCTGCTATTGGACCAATTAAGATTATGGGAAGAGATTTGGTGAAAGCAGCTATCCGAGCCTACCATGTTCTCTGGCCGAATTTGTCGGATATCGATGAAGTTGAAGTGCTTGTGGCGAGGCTGATGGCATCTCAATCCCAACTTAACCTCTGGAGGGAATCTGCTGGGAGGGCTGGTGCTGATATGGCCCTTATGGCCATTTTGTCTTTTTATGAGGATATCTCTCTCGATACTCTGATGCATATGTGCATTGGCTCTCCTTGGGTTGAGAATCCAGAGTTCGTTGCTCGCCGTCAAGCTCGTGCCTTCCAGCTTATCGAGTATGCTGACATGCATAATTGGATTGAAGGGCTGAGTTTTCTCCCTAACCCGGCTGATGATGTTGAAGCTAAAGATGCATCAGGTGGTGACTCGGCCAATCAGGGTGAACCGGAGGATGACTCGAATAATGCCCGCGATTCAAACGACAGCTTGGATGAGGATGACGACACGCAATCATCCTCTAAAGGAACTGAAACCTCTCGAGCCCAAGTTGATGTCTCTCAGCAGCCGAGGCTTGCCCCCGAGGTTACTATGGCTTCTGTTGAAGCCGAGGTAACTTCTGCTGAGGCGCGAGCAACCTCGGAGCGCCCAGTTCCTGAAGATACCCTTCTGAAGGAGACCGAGGTCACTCCGCCTGTGTCCGAGATACCCATGCCCGATGCTCCCCGACACCCCATCGCCCTTAAGGGTGATTTGGCCTCTTTCGGTGTTTAGGATCAAAAACTCTAAGTTGTTTTAAGTCCCCGGTATGCCGGGCGTATGATGTCTGTGAAACCATTGTCCGTCTTTTGGTGTAGTGTGAAACTTTTTGCCTTGTGCCGCTGAGGCACTAGTGATGGTAACTATTGTCATTTCATCTAAGTGAATATATCTGCTATACACCTTTGTTTTGCCGAATTTTAATTTCGTAAAGCGGGATCATATTCTCCCATGTGACTGACCTTCGTTCGACATCTATCTTGTTTGCCTTCTGTAAATTTGGTTGTATAGTTGTTGTTTACTTAGTTCCTACTTGAAGTGCAATGCTCTAATCTCATAGAATGGCTTGTTACCCTCCCCGAGGTCTCCACTGGTAAAGTGATATAGATAGGGTGCATCCCTTATTATACTTCGACTGGCTGAGGTTGTTTATCCTTAGAAATCGTTATTTGTTTCCTCCTTGTTATTCCTTTGACGATCGAGGCAAGCTTACATTGCACCTTACGAGTTATGATCAGCAGATTGGGGTAGTCCCCGAGATTCTGCTGGAGTTATCGAGCTCTTATGTGTGTGAAAAAATTAGCGGGTAATGTAAGTCAATCCCGAGTTATCACTTGGGTTACTGAAGGTTTACGTTTGTTCCAAAAACATCGAGCGACATGATGCAGTCCCCAAGTTATAAATTGGGTTGCCGAAATATAATTCATAATTCAATGCAGAGAGCACCACGGGGCAGTCCCCGAGTCACTGCTCGAGGTGCCGAGGTTTAATACATAATTCAAAACGAGAAACAATCGTGGGGCAGTCCCCGAGTCACTGCTCGAGGTGCCGAGGTTCAATACATAATTTGAAATAATAAATAATATGGTGCAGTCCCCGAGTCGCTGCTCGAAGTGCCGAGGTTTAATACATGCTTGATACTTCGACTTGTTGCGTCATATCGCGACGTGCGATATATGACTTCTAAGTGTAGAACAGGCGAAGTAAGGCTATGTTCCACGGTCTTTTTGATCCGTCTCCGGCTTTGTTTGCCTTGTTCTTTTCTGGTGACTGAGCGTTGATCAGGTAATATGCATCATTGTGCAATGCTTTACTCACGATGAATGGTTCTTCCCATGGGGGTGAGAGTTTGTGCATGCTGGTTGTGCGTTGCACTAGCCGAAGAACCAAGTCTCCTTCTTTAAAAACTCTCGGATTGACTTTTTTGCTGTGATATTGTCTGAGATCTTGCTAATAAATAGCTGACCTTGATAATGCCAATTCCCTTGCTTCTTCTAGCAGATCCACATCGTCTTGCCGTGATACTTCGTTTACCTCGACAGTCGTGTACTGGATTACTCTTGGCGAGTCATGCATTATGTCGGCTAGAAGCACAACTTCTACCCCATATACTAGAAAGAATGGGGTATACCCTGTCGACCTATTTAGGGTGGTCCTGAGGCTCCACAGTACTGCTGGAAGCTCCTCAATCCAGCATCCCTCCGACCTTTGCAGTGGTTCGATAAGCCGAGGTTTTATTCCTGACAATACCAGTCCATTTGATATTTCTACTTTCCCATTTGATGTCGGGTGAGCCACCAAGGCAACATCCAGTCTTATGTGTTTCTCTTGGCAGAACCTAGCAAAGGCTCCTTCAGCGAAGTTTGTGCCATTATCCGTGATAACACTGTGTGGATATCCATATCTCAGGATAATATCTTTGAGGAATTTTACCGCTGTGGGTCCATCACATTTTATTATTGGTTTCACTTTGATCCACTTTGTGAATTTGTCCACCATGACTAGAATGTGAGTCATTCCTCCCCGGGCCGGCTTGAATGAACCTACCATATCCAAGCACCATACAGAAAATGGCCAAGTGATTGGTATTGTTTTTAACTCGAAAGCAGGCAGATGTATCTTGCTGGCGTATCTCTGGAAACCATTACATTTTTCTACTAATTCCTTTGCCTCCTTCAATGCAGTCGGCCAATAAAATCCATGCCTAAATGCTTTGGCCACTAGGGCTCTGGATGAGGCGTGATGCCCACATTCTCCCTGGTGTATATCCAGTAGTATTTCCCGCCCTTCTGCCGAGTCGACACATTGTTGTAGTACGCTCATGACACTTCTCTTATACAGCTCATTGTTTATGATTGTGTAGGCTTTTGCTCTTCTCACTATTTGTCTAGCCATGACCTCATCACTCGACAAGATTGCCTCTTTAAGGAATGATAATATGGGTTGCGCCCATATCAGCGTGATTTTCTCTGGGATAGTTTCATTGTCGATTTCCATATTTTCCACGGACATAACAGCTTTGGGCTTTTCCTTGTTTACTCGTGTGTCGGCCGGGTTCGCCCTTATAGAGTTCAAGTCATATTCTTTGTCAATTTTCCATTGGCATATTTCCTTCTATCAGCTCTGCCGAGATACGAATTGACTCGGATTCTAGCGAAGGTGTGATTGATGGTTTTCTCAGGTGCTCCAAGGCAATGCCAGGGGGAATTGATTTCCTAGTTGATCCGAGTTTTGACAGTGTGTCTGCAGCGTCATTTTCCTCCCGAGGTATGTGGTGAAACTCGCACCCATCAAAATAACCACTGATTTTTTGCACATGAAACCTATATAGGGCCATATTCGCATCTAGTGCGTCCCAATTGCCTGATACTTGCTGTACTACCAGGTCTGAATCCCCATAGCATAGGATCCGACGTATACCAATCTCTTTTGCCATTTTTAACCCATGGATGAGCACTTCATACTCGGCCACATTGTTTGATGCAGCGAAATGTATCTGCAGTACGTATTTCAACTGATATTTTTTCGGCGAAGTTAATACTATTCCTGCCCCTAACCCATTTCTCAGCTTAGATCTGTCAAAATGCATTGTCCAATAGTTCGGATCTGGCAATGGGGGCTCATATTGTATCTCGGCCCAATCCACAAAGAAGTCAGCCACTGCCTGAGATTTGATCGCATCTCGCCTATCAAATTGCGGAGCATAAGGTGATAGCTCGATTGCCCATTTTGCTATTCGGCCACTTGCATCTTTGTTGCTCAATATCTCGGCTATGGGCGCTTCACAAATCACTTTTATCGGATGTTCTTCTAAGTAGTGTTTGAGTTTTTTCGCCGACATGTATACTCCATAAGCCATCTTCTGGTAGTGCGGGTAGTTTTTCTTCAAGGCCGATAATACCTCACTTAGGTAATATACCGGCCTTTGTATTGACTTATCCCCTTCATTTCGCTCCACGACAACCACCGCACTTACCACTCTGTTAGTGGCGGCTACATAAAGTAACATAGGTTCTTTTGACAATGGAGAAGCCAAGATCAGTGCTGTGACCAACATGTTTTTTAACTCATGAAATGCATTATCAGCCTGTGGTGTCCAGATGAATTTATCAGATTTTTTCATCAATTGATATAGAGGTAATGCATTGTCCCCTAGCCGACATACAAACCGACTCAGCGAAGCCAGGCATCCCGTGAATTTTTGTACATCGTTCAGACACTTCGGCAGTTCCATTCTTTCAACTGCTCGGATTTTAGTTGGATTTGCCTCTATACCTCGGCTGGACATGAGGAAACCGAGTAATTTTCTAGCCGGCACACCGAAGGTACACTTTTCCGGGTTAAGCTTCATTGGGAATCTTCTCAAGTTTGCGAATGTCTGCCGAATATCATGAAGGAGCATTTTTGCTCTTTTTGGTTTTTATAACCACATCGTCTACATATACTTGTACATTTTTTCCTATCTGGTCATGTAGACACTTTTACATGCATCTTTGGTATCTTGCTCCTGCATTACGCAGGCCGAATGGCATGGTGCGATAGCAATAAGCCCCGTATGGGGTAATAAATGCAATCTTTATATCGACCGGGTTTAACGGTATCTGGTGGAAACCAGAATACGCGTCTACAAATGACAACAACTCATAATCAGCGGTCGAATCAATGACTTGGTCTATCCTAGGTAAAGGAAAAGTATCTTTGGGACACACCTTGTTGAGGTTCGTGTAATCGATACACATTCGCCATACGACGGCTACATTTGGGTCACCCTTTTTCTTTTCTACTAACACTGGATTTAATAGCCAATCCGGATGAAGCACTTCCATGATGAACCCGGCTGCAAGGAGCCGAGATATCTCATCCCCTATTATTTTTCTCCTGTCTTCGGTGAAGCGGCGGAGAGGTTGCTTCACCGGCCTTGCTCCTGGCCTTACATGTAAAGAGTGCTCAGCCAACTCCCTCGGCACACCTTGCAGGTCCTGAGTCGACCATGCAAAGATATCCCGATTCTCATGGAGGAAGTTGGTGAGATCGCTTTCCTATTTGGCATCTAGGCCAGTTCCAATCGTGATGGTGCGCTCTGGGAACTACTCATCTATCTGGATCTTCTTCGTCTCTTTAGTCGGCTGGAAAGAAACACTCCCATGGGGGTTGGCTAATGCCGGCATATTCAGCTGTACCGACTGAGCCAGAGCTGCTACCTCCTGAATCCTTCTTTTTTCCCTTGCAATTACCAATGACTCGGCCAGGTTTGATCCGGCTGAAGCACACTCCATTGATTTTCTGTAATCTCCGGCTACTGTTATTACTCCCTGTGGTCCAGGTAACTTCATTTTAAAATAGGTAATGTGGCAGATGCTCATGAATTTAGCCAGTGCTGGCTGTCCGAGTAAAGCATGATAGCAACTTTCTAGGTCCACCACCTCAAACTCCAAATTCTCCGCTACATCTACTCGGACTTTCCCAATGGGTTCACACGAGAGACCCGACACTATTCCATGGAACGTGGTTCTTGTGGATTGTAGCATATTCTGTGCTATTCCAAGTTTGTGCATTGTGTCTTTGTACATAATGTTGATACTACTCCCATTATCAATGAGTACTTTTGAGAACTTCACATTAATGCTGGGCCCGACAAATGTCGGATCTAGTACGAGTGCATACGATCCTAGGTTCGGCATTATCTTTGGGTGATCCTTTATGCTCTAGGTTATTTCTTGATCAGACCAAGGCACGTATCTAGGTACTGCCGGCATAACTGCATTCACTTCCATATGTCGGTGTTGTACACTCTGTCTATCTTGGTACACTCTGTCTATCTTGTTGTTCTGTTGTAAACACACAATATGATTGATGATGCTCCCTGTAATCATTACGTCCATTGTTCCCGGGGTTTGCCCTTCCATCTTGATTTTGATTCGCCACCTGATGTACTACATCCCTCCGGTCTGAGTTATCATACCTCGGAGGAGGAGGCGGTAACATTAACTGTTGCACATTTGCTCCGGTTAGCTATGGCTGTGTAACATCCCAAAAATGATGATTTCAAAGTTTGCATATCATCCATGCCTTCATAATCATTTTAGGATCATTTTTAATGTTATTTCAAAAACAGAAGCATTTGAAGGTTTGTTATTTTATGTAAGCAAGGCATTAGCCTTATTGCTACCCTTGAGAATTAAAAAAACTTGTTTTGATCAGTAGGGAATTGATCTTAAGTTTGATTGATAATTTCCAAAGATTGGACAAAGTTTTCAAAACAAAGTATGAATTTAAAACCATTCTTATGCCTTTATTAAACAAATGGTAAAGGCACTGTTTTTATTTAAATTCCAAAGGGCCAAAGTAAGTTTGGGTGAACAGCAATGTTTTATACTTAAATATGTGCAGTTTTCACTTTACAAAAATCCAGAGAGAGTTTGAATTCAAACACATTTGAAATCATTTGAAAAGGATTCCTGGAAAATCAAAACAGAAATGAAATAGGAATAAGAAAAGAAAAAGGGCCGGCGCCACTTATTCGGCCCAACAACGAAAACAGCCCACCCGGGTTTTCCCTTCTCCCTCTGTTTCAAACCCAACCCGTGCGCACCCCCTCACTGACGCTCCGACCCCACCATCCAACTCAGCATCGTCGTCAATCACGTGCCGGAGGAACTGCTCGCCGCTGCCGTTTCCTCCCGAATTCAAATCCTTTGATTACGCTTGATTCGCAGAGTAATTCCCCCTCCTCGCTCGGCTACTTAATCCCCACCCCTCGACGACCATTTCCCCTCGCTCAACTCGCTCGCTCCGTCATCAGGCTGCCCCCAATTGCTCTCACACCGCCGCTGTACCGACGAGCTCCGACGACGAAATTCTGGTGAGCTAGACCACCCCTGCCATTCTAATTCATACGAGCGTGTTCCTTACAACCTTGTGCATCTCCTGACCTCTTTCGTTTGGCCGCGCTTGACCCAGGCCGCCGTTTCCGTCAACCTCCACAAGTGACAGAGCCGCTGCTCGACTCCGGGACACCTTCTGGTAGTTCCTGACCGCCCCTTTCTCTCTTCTGGCTACTCACATGTTCGCCAGGCTTGTGCGCATCTAACAGCACCATTCTTTTGGCTAGGCGCGGTCTGTAGCCTCGCCAACAACGACGAACAGCCGTACCTGACGACAGACGCTTCTCCGGTGAGCAATAGACGTCGAGTCCGTGCGCCCCTGTCCCTCCCTTGACCACCTTGAGCACCTGTCCCTCCCTCGACCACAGCACCGCGACGACCCCACGAGCTCGGTAAGCCCCTCTGTTTTTTCCCTCGCTTCCCAGAACCACCGGACCATCACTGTCCGAGCGCGCCGCCGCTCGCCGTTGACTCAGCGCCACCAGTTCTTGGTCAGGGCAAAGGTGCCCGTTGGATCTGGATCTCGCGGCCGCGATTAGATCTTAAATGAAGCAGTACGGCCGTGCGTAGCTAGTTATATCCAAAGGCCCACGAGCGTGATCCACGCGAAACGGTATCAACCAATCAGACAGCGCCTTGCGGCCTGTATTTTGATTTAAAAATCTGAAATTAGATCTATTAGTTGTTCAAACTTGCAAAATTCATAACTTTTGATCCACACATTCAAATTTTGCAAATTTTATATCATTGGAATCAGGAGAAAGAATTCTATCCAACCATGCACTTTGTTTAATAAATTTCTTATATGAACTTAGTTGTTTTTGCAGAAACATTTGTAAGCTTATTTTGTATATAAAAATTATATAGAAAATGTTTCAAGGGTCAAATTGATTTTATTTAGTGTGTAAATGTTTTTTTATGATTCGGTACTGTTCCACTTGTCTTGTTTGATTTAGAAAATCATCACATGGCATTTGCATGCTTTCATATATTTTTGCTTGTTTATTTTGATATGTGAATTTGGTGCTGTCATTTTATGTGTAGATTTTGGTGCTAGTGGTGATTGTGATTGTGAGGGTTGTTGCTACTCCCCCAACTACCAAGGCAAGTTGTGCTTCATATTTTGTCCCAATATTTTGACTATGCATTAGAAATATTTTGTATAGGGCTTGCATGAATATTTTTCCTAAGTATCTATATGCTATGCTTGGGAAATCCTAGTAGTTGTAGAATTGTTAGAATTTTCTCTAAGTTAAGATACTTGTTATTGCCATGCTTAGCCTAGATAGTAGAAACCAAGGGTGGATTATATATACATGCTATGGAAAATATTTCTAAGTCTTTGACTTATGTTTTTGTTTAATAAAACAACTAAGTGAATGAAATACCTGGGTGGAATGGAAAGAATGGTTTGTGTTGAGTGGTTACACAAGGCCGATTTCTATGGTTTATCTTGTGTATCTCCCTTGTGGAATGCCACCTAGGAACAAAGGGATTTGAGATGCCCAATGTTAAGAAGCTTCTAGTGCAGCCACATGGCATTATGGGCTCTGCCTGGATCATATAGGTTGCAATAACTTAGCCATATGGACAGTTGGTGGTAGGGGAATGATAGGTTTGGAGCGCGTCCATTTTGGTCTAAGGGAAGGCTTCTGAAAGGTCCTGTCTTGGTGAAAATCAAGTCTTGCGGGGAAAGTGCACAACCTCTGCAGATGGAAGAAACTAAGTACTTAGCCATGTCCCTGGTATTGGACAATTTGAGCATCAAGACATGAAACCTATCAAGAATCTCCTCATCCCAATTTTCTAAGTAAAAACTTGTGGTTGAACAAGGGTGAAGGTTCACCAATTTCTATTGGTGGTTCCTTGGGAAAGTTTTGCCAAACAAAAACTTAGTGTTTTCAACTGGTAGGTAAAATCAATTTTGAGCAAAGCAATCCTAAGCTACACTTAGCCAAATTCATGTAGTAACTATATGCTAATATTCTACTAAGGTATCACTTGCCAATACTATTCCAATGTATTGACCCACTGTGGCTGTAACTTGTGATGTTGCAGGTTACTCTGATGATGATTACGGGTTATGAGTCTACACTCAACATGCTTGCCTATGGCACATGAAGATGAAGACTTCTATTTTTATAGTGTTAAGTTAAACTCTTGTACTAGCCTATGGCTAAGGAGTTGTAAAAGACTATGTTATCTCTGGAATGTCGATGTAATAATGACCTTTGTATTTGTGTACTTCATCTTAAACTATGGATGCTAGCAATTGATCTAGGGACTAGAATTGCAATCATAGGGATCTTTACCTTTATAAAGGTGGGATCTTATAGATGGTATCAGAGCCAGGTTGCCTGTAGGATTATGACCCTAGGATTGGATTAGAAACCACTAAGGAAAAAATTTCAACAATTTCCACACTTGTCTTTTTCTTCTCGTAAACTTTTCTAATCTTCTTTCTCATCTCTATTTGTAGATGAACTCCATCAACGAAGCCGTGAGGAAGGGACCACTCATGACTATGACCTTGGAGTGTGAGACAGAATTCCCCAAGGCCCTCAAGAACCTCATGGTTACCATGGGGATACATGGTGCAGCTGTGTACAAAGGATTCCCCGTGATGGATGGAGGAGTAGAGTACTGGTGGGTGCAACTTCACTTGTACAAAAACAAGGAAGACAACCACAAGGAGTCAGGATTCTGCATGGTCACCAACTCAGAAATGCACACAACATACTTTGACTCTACAAGAAATGCAGCCTGGAATGCCATCAAGGATCTTGGTGATAGACTCAAGTGCAGAATGCTTAACACCCAAAATGATCTTAGGGAAGAAAACAAGCATACCCAAGAGTTAGAGGCTACCAACCAACATTTAAGAGAAGACATCATAGACTTAGCAATGGAGTCATGTGATCAAGATCGACAGATTGCCTCTAGGGATGCCCTATTAGCCAACTTTGCAAGTGAGTTGAGATTGTAATGTACTTCATTAGTTGGACCACCACACTTATCGTTTTATTTCCAAAAATTTATCCAAGTTATGTTGAACCTTTGATGCTTGTAATGGATTTGTGTATGCCATGACTTGTGTGATTGTTGCAAAAGATATGCTTGTGATATTTTGTCTTGTGATTTTTCTCTATTGATGTTGATTCTAACTTCTCTCTATCTTATAAAATAGATGCCTAATGTTATTATCAACACGGCCGAGGAGTTCAAGGTAACTCGTTTTGGCACTCGTCTCATTGAGATCACTAGCATGCTCAACCTTCCCCTTCCTAGCATCATGACGCTTCCCCTCACCAAGTTTGAGAGGAAGGACCTTTGGGGCTTCAGAGTCACTCAGCCCGGACGCCAGGCAGAGCCAACCACGGAGACCATCACTTTCAAGCTGATGCATGACGACAAGGAGAAAGGCCTAGATGTAGTCATGCAGGAGTTACTTGGGCGCCTGGTAGGGAGACACTCCAGAGAGCTTAGAGGTCTTTAGTTTCACCCCTTCGGGAGACGCGACGAGGAGGGTGAGGCTATTGTGTTCGAGGATGCTGCTAGAGAGACGGTGGAGCCGATTAGTCTGTACCTTCAGGACCTAGAGGTTCTTATTAGGCACCTAGATACTGATAGGACCAACGTCATGCTTAGCAATGACGAGCTCCAGGTTCAGCTCCGAGAGAAGGACAAGATCTTCGCGGAGCAAGACGAGATAGTCAAGGAAATGGAGGCCAAGTTTGAGAGCCAGGACAAGAAGTTCAAGAGCCATGAGAAAAGAGTCCAAGACAGGAACAAGAAGATTAGGGAGATGAAGGAAGAGCTTGAGGCCAAGGACCTCGAGCTTGAGCATCAGCAGGGAGTGATCGAGAGGCTTCGCTCACAGAAGAGGGCTCTTAGGGCCAAGATAGAGGCCTTGACTAGCAATGTTGAGGAGTACAAGACCGCTATGGAGAATGCAGGTCTTACACTTTTTGATATGGAGGTTGATGCGGAGGAGTAGTGATGACTACTCAATTATCTTTCATTTACCATTCTTATGATTATTGAGTCGCAATGACCATCCAACATGTGGGTGGCTTGCTATGATGTGTTTGCTTTTCCAAACTTGTTGTTTACATCGTTTGAACCTTATGTTATTTTGATGCTTGGTTTGGTGATTGTCTATGTGATGTGTTGTGCATTATAAGCATCTATGGGTATCTCATTTTTATCCTTATGAAAACCACAGATGCCTCCTCGACGTGCCAACCCCAACCCAAACAACAACAATGTCACCCCCGAGATGCAGCAGCTGATGACAGCACATGCACAACTGATGCAGATGATGACCACTTTTATGCAAAATCAGAATAATAACAACAACAACAACAACAATAACAACAACAACAACAACCCGAACAATCCACCAGGATTTGACATGCTCACTAGATTCCTAAGGCTGAGGCCTGCAAAGTTCTCAGGAACTACTGATCCCATGGTGGCCAATGATTGGCTATGTTCGGTGAACAAGGATTTGGTAACTGTCGGCTACACCGACGAGGAGAAGGTCAGGTTTGCAGCACACCTGTTAGAAGGACCAGCAGCTACTTGGTGGGATAACTTCCAGATCACCACTCCCATTGAGGATGTAACTTGGTCTATCTTTGAGGATGGTTTCCACATAGCTCACGTCTCATCCAGGGTGATGAATTTGAAGAAGAAGGAGTTCCACAACCTGAAACAGCGTCACTGCAGCGTGGCTGAATATATTGAGGAGTTCAACAATCTGGCGCGTTATGCACCGGATGAAGTTGATACTGATGCCAAGAGGAAAGAGAAATTCCTCGAAGGACTGAATGATGAACTGAATCTACAACTATCTGTGGCCTATGTCCCCACCTACCAATCACTTTCTGACAAGGCTACCATCTTGGAGAACAAGATGAAACAGGTTGAAAGCAGAAAGAGTAAGCATAGCTTTGACAAGCACAGCTAGGGATCGTCTCACAAGCGTTCCCATCACGATGATAGTGGTAGTTCGGGATCCCGCAAACATGGAAAGCATAACAACCACCACACCCACAACCGCCATCATGACAACAAGCATCACCGTAGTCATGATAATGACAAGTACAAGAACCACAAGAGTGGAAACAAGAGTCACCACGTTGGAGGTGGAAATGGAAGTGGTAGTCAGCCTGCAAAGAGAGATATCAGTCAGGTTGAATGTTTTAAGTGTAATAAGCTGGGGCATTATGCAAATGAGTGGGGCAGAAAATAAAGTTGAAGGAACCACCAAGCCCAACCCTTTCCAGAAGGGACAAGTAAAGCACATCAATGTGGAAGAGATTTATGAGGAATTTGATGCTGTGGCTGGTAAGTTCAAACTCAATTCTATTCCAGCACTTGTTCTTTTTGGTACTGGTGCATCACATTCATTCATATCAAAAGAATTTGTTGATAGAAATGGGTTTTCAACTGAAAATATTGGGTGTCCAATAAAAGTAAGTTCTCCCGATGGAGATATGATAGTAAGTCTTGGATGTCGTGATATAGTGATAGAATTTGGAAAGCATAAGTTTCCAATTAGCCTGATAATCTTAGATTCCCAAGGACTGGATGTAATTTTGGGAATGGACTGAATTACCAAGTATGAAGGAGTACTAGATTGTGCCAATCGTACTGTCGCACTCACAACCCTGGAAAAGAAACGGATAAGATTCAAGTCTAACTTTGAATCAAAAGGGAGTAAGCTAAATTCTCTTAAGGGGGTTAGCATAGACAGTGTGCCAATTGTGAGTGAATATCCGGATGTGTTTCCGGAAGAATTGCTAGGAATGCCACCAGATAGAGATGTGGAATTTCTGATTGACTTGCTGCCAGGATCAGGACCAATAGCTAAGAGACCTTACAAGATATCAGTTGATGAGTTGAAAGAACTCAAGAAACAACTTGGAGAAGAGTTGCAGAAAGGATTTATTCAACCAAGTTCTTTATCTTGGGGAGCACCAGTCTTGTTTGTGGAAAAGAAAGATAGAAGTTAAAGGTTATGCATCGATTATCGTTCACTCAATGAGGTGACTATCAAGAACAAATATCCTTTGCCCAGAATCAATGACTTGTTTGATCAGTTAGAAGGAGCCTGTGTGTTCTCAAAGATTGATCTCCGGTCAGGTTATTTTCAGCTTAAGATAAGGTAACAAGATATACCTAAGACAACTTTCACCACTAGGTATGGATTGTATGAGTACACCGTGATGCCGTTTGGTTTGACCAATGCACCAGCTTAGTTCATGAATATGATGAATAAGGTGTTCATATAGTTCCTTGACAAGTTTGTTGTCGTTTTCATTGATGACATTTTGATCTACTCCAAGATCAAAGAAGAGCATGAAGGACATTTGTGTTTGATACTTGAGAAGCTTAGAGAACATAAGTTGTATGCCAAATTCAGCAAGTGTGAATTCTGGTTGAATGAAGTTGGATTTCTTGGACACATTCTGTCAGGAGATGGTGTAGCAGTTGATCCCGCAAAAGTGTCAGCTGTAACTGAATGGGAATCCCCTAAGTTAGTGAAAGAAGTTCGTAGTTTTCTTGGCTTGGCAGTGTACTATAGAAGATTCATCGAGAATTTCTCCAAGGTAGCTAAGCCAATGACGAAGTTACTAAAGAAAGACAAGAAATTTGCTTGGACTAAAGTATGTGAACTCAGTTTCCAAGAATTGAAGAAAAGACTTGTGATAGCACCAGTCCTATGTCTGCCAGATTTGGAGAAGGATTTCCAAGTTTATTGTGATGCATATCATCATGTATTAGGTGCAGTTCTGATGCAAGAAGGGAAAGTTGTGGCGTATGCCTCGAGACAAATCAAAACTCATGAGGTGAATTATCCTACTCATGATTTAGAGTTAGCCTCTGTTGTCCATGCACTCAAAACATGGAGACATTATATTTTGGGAAAGCGATGTGAAGTGTTCACAGATCACAAAAGTTTGAAGTATATCTTCACTCAGAAAGAAATCAACATGAGACAAAGAAGATGGCTAGAACTCATCAAGGACTATGACTTGAGTTTGCAATACCACCCCGGTAAAGAAAATGTTGTAGCGGATGCACTAAGCCGTAAGGTATTTGTGAATGGCCTTACTAAGGGAGAGCTGCCAGATGATCTTTGTGCCCAATTTAGAGACCTCAGGTTGGAGATTGTGCCTGAGGGACATCTCATGTCATTGGATGTCCAACCCACCTTGTTGGACAAAATCAAGGAAGCCCAAAAGACGGACAAGGAAATTGAAGAGATCAAGGAAAATATTGGTAAAGGAAAAGCCAAAGGATTCCATGAAGATGAACAAGGTACTTTATGGTATGGAAAACGTATCTGTGTTCCGCAAGACCCGGAGCTTCGGAAACTGATTCTACAGGAAGCACACAACTCACCGTATTCCATTCATCCGGGTAACACCAAAATCTACATGGATATGAAAGAAATATTTTGGTGGAATAATCTCAAGAAGGACATCGCCGAGCATATTGCTTTGTGTGATGTATGTAGTAGAGTGAAAGAAGAACATCAGAAACCAGCAGGATTGCTACAACC
This sequence comes from Avena insularis, assembly GCA_023614405.1. Lineage (NCBI taxonomy): Eukaryota > Viridiplantae > Streptophyta > Magnoliopsida > Poales > Poaceae > Avena > Avena insularis. The sequence goes on along the minus strand of CM042685.1, from coordinate 213,910,189 downwards.
ACTACCTATTCCTGAATGGAAGTGGGACAAGATTGGCATGGACTTCATCACTGGATTGCCAAGGACCAGGTCAGGATATGATTCTATTTGGGTAGTAGTGGATCGCCTAACTAAAGTGGCTCATTTCATACCCGTTAAGACAACCTATACAAGTGTTAAGTTGGCCAAGATCTATATGAATAGGATTGTGTGTCTGCATGGAGTACACAAGAGTATTGTGTCTGATAGGGGAACTCAATTCACTTCTCATTTTTGGAGGCAACTTCATGAGTCATTGGGAACGAGATTGGAATTCAGATCGCTTTCATCCCCATGATGGATGCATGTAAAGGACCAACCAGATTCTAGAGGATATGTTGAGGGCATGTGCCCTAGACTATGGAGCTAGTTGGGATGAAAGTCCGCCTTATGCAGAATTCTCTTACAACAACAACTATCAAGCCAGTACTGAGATGGCGCCGTTTGAGTTTCTCTATGGGAGAAAGTGTACTACCCCATTACTATGGAATGGTGTGGGAGAAAGAAACTTGTTCGGGCTAGAACTAATCAAAGAGGCTGAAGAGAAAGTCAAGCTAGTAAAGGACAGATTGAAGATAGCACAGTCCCGACAGAAGAGCTACATAGATCCTAAGCGTAGAGAAGTCACCTATGAGGTGGGTGATAGAGCTTATCTTAGAGTGTCACCACTTCGTGGAGTGAAGAGATTTGGAGTCAAAGGAAAATTGGCCCCAAGATATGTTGGACCATTCAAGATTCTGAGTCGTAAATGAGAAGTAGCTTATGAGATTGAATTGCCAGAATCATTATCTGCCGTTCATAATGTGTTTCATGTGAGTCAGCTAAAGAAATGCCATCTGAAAATGGAAGAGACTTCTTTGAAGGATACTATACCTTTGGAGGAGGTCCAATTGGAAAGTGATCTCACCTATGAGGAAAAACCTATCAAAATTCTTGAGACTGCAGAAAGAGTTACTCGGACAAAGACTATCAAATTCTGCAAGGTACAGTGGAACCATCATTCCGAAGAAGAAGCAACATGGGAAAGAGAAGACGACCTTCGGAAAGACCACCCTCACCTATTTGCTAGCCAATCCGAATCTCGAGGGCGAGATTCGCCTTAAGGGTGTTAGATTTGTAACATCCCAAAAATCATGATTTCAAAGTTTGCATATCATCCATGCATTCATAATCATTTTAGGATCATTTTTAATGTTATTTCAAAAACAGAAGCATTTGAAGGTTTGTTATTTTATGTAAGCAAGGAATTAGCCTTATTGCTACCCTTGAGAATTAAAAACACTTGTTTTGATCAGTAGGGAATTGATCTTAAGTTTGATTGATAATTTCCAAAGATTGGACAAAGTTTTCAAAACAAAGTATGAATTTAAAACCATTATTATGCCTTTATTAAACAAATGGTAAAGGCACTATTTTTATTTAAATTCCAAAGGGCCAAAGTAAGTTTGGGTGAACAGCAATGTTTTATACTTAAATATGTGCATTTTTCACTTTACAAAAATCCAGAGTGAGTTTGAATTCAAACACATTTGAAATCATTTGAAAAGGATTCCTGGAAAATCAAAACATAAATGAAATAGGAATAAGAAAAGAAAAAGGGTCGGCGCCACTTATTCGGCCCAACAACGAAAACAGCCCACCCGGGTTTTCCCTTCTCCCTTTGTTTCTTACCCAACCCGTGCACACCCCCTCACTGACGCTCCAACCCCACCATCCACCTCAGCATCATTGTCAATCACGCACCGGAGGAACTGCTCGCCGCTGCCATTTCCTCCCGAATTCAAATCCTTTGATTGCGCTTGATTCGCAGAGTAATTCCCCCTCCTCTCTCGTCTACTTAATCCCCACCCCTCGACGACCATTTCCCCTCGCTCAACTCACTCGCTCCGCCATCAGGCTGCACCCAATTGCTCTCACACCGCCGTTGTACCGACGAGCTCCGGCGACAAAATCCCGGTGAGCCAGACCACCCTTGCCCTTCTAATTCATACGAGTGTGTTCCTTACAACCTTGTGCATCTCCCGACCTCTTTCGTTTGGCCGCGCTTGACCCAAGCCGCCATTTCCGTCCACCTCCGCAAGTGACAGAGCCGTTGCTCGACTCCGGCGACACCTTCTCGTAGTTCCTGACCGACCCTTTCTCTCTTCTGGTTACTCGCATGTTCGCCAGGCTTGTGCGCATCTAACGGCACCATTCTTTTGGCTAGGCGCGGTCTGTAGCCTCGCCAACGACAAAGAACAGCCGTACCTGACGACCGACGCTTCTCCGGCGAGCAATAGACGTCGAGTCCGTGCGCCCCTGTCCCTCCCTCGACCACCTTAATCACCGCGACGACCCCATGAGCTCGGTAAGCCCCTCTATTTTTCCCCTCGCTTCCTAGAACCACCAGACCATCACTGGCCGAGCGCGCCGCCGCTCGCTGTTGACTCAGCGCCGCCAGTTCTTGGTCAGGGCAAAGGTGCCCGTTGGATCTGGATCTCACGGCCGCGATTAGATCTTAGATGAAGCGGTACGGGCAGATCTGAGCCGTGCATAGCTAGTTAGATCCAAAGGCCCACGAGCGTGATCCGCGCGAAACGGTATCAACCAATCAGACAGCGCCGCGTGGCCTGTGTTTTGATTTAAAAATCTGAAATTAGATCTATTAGTTGTTCAAACTTGCAAAGTTCATAACTTTTGATCCACACGTTCAAATTTTGCAAATTTTATATCATTGGAATCAGGAGAAAGAATTCTATACAACCATGACTTTTTTTTAATAAATTGCTTCTGTTAACTTAGTTGTTTTTGCAGAAACATTTGTAAGCTTATTTTGTATATAAAAATTATATAGAAAATGTTTTAAGGGCCAAATTGATTTTATTTAGTGTGTAAATGTTTTGTTTATGATTCAGTACTGTTCCAATTGTCTTGTTTGATTTAGAAAATCATCACATGGCATTTGCATGCATTCATATATTTTTGCTTGTTTATTTTGATATGTGAATTTGGTGCTATCATTTTATGTGTAGATTTTGGTGCTAGTGGTGATTGTGATTGTGAGGATTGTTGCTACTCCCCCAACTACCAAGGTAAGTGGCGCTTCATATTTTGTCCCAATATTTTGACTATGCATTAGAAATATTTTGTATAGGGCTTGCATGAATATTTTTGCTAAGTATCTATATGCTATGCTTGGGAAATCCTAGTAGTTGTAGAATTGTTAGAATTTTCTCTAAGTTAAGATACTTGTTATTGCCATGCTTAGCCTAGCTAGTAGAAACCAAGGGTGGATTATATATACAAGCTATGGAAAATATTTCTAAGTCTTTGACTTATGTTTTTGTTTAATAAAACAACTAAGTGAATGAAATACCTGGGTGGAATGGAAAGAATGGTTTGTGTTGAGTGGTTACACAAGGCCCATTTGTATGGTTTACCTTGTGTATCTCACTTGTGGAATGCCACCCAGTAACGAAGGGATTTGAGATGCCCAATGTTAAGAAGCTTCTAGTGCAGCCACATGGCATTATGGGCTCTGTCTGGATCATATAGGTTGCAATAACTTATCCATATGGACAGTTGGTGGTAGGGGAATGATAGGTTTGGAGCGCGTCCATTTTGGTCTAAGGGAAGGCTTCTGAAAGGTCATGTCTTGGTGAAAATCAAGTCTTGTGGGGAAAGTGCACAACCTCTGTAGATGGAAGAAACTAAGTACTTAGCCATGTCCTTGGTATTGGACAATTTGAGCATCAAGACATGGAAGCTATCAAGAATCTCCTCATCCCAATTTTCTAAGTAAAAACTTATGGTTGAACAAGGGTGAAGGTTCACCAATTTCTATTGGTGGTTCCTTGGGAAAGTTTTGCCAAACAAAAACTTAGTGTTTTCAATTGATAGGTAAAATCAATTTTGAGCAAAGCAAGCCTAAGCTACACTTAGCCAAATTCATGTAGTAACTAGATGCTAATATTCTACTAAGGTATCACTTGCCAATACTATTCCAATGTATTGACCCACTGTGGCTGTAACTTGTGATGTTGCAGGTTACTCTGATGATGATTAGGGTTTATGAGTCTACACTCAACATGCTTGCATGTGGCACATGAAGATGAAGACTTCTATTTTTATAATGTTAAGTTAAACTCTTGTACTAGCCTATGGCTAAGGAGTTGTAAAAGACTATGTTATCTCTAGAATGTCGATGTAATAATGACCTTTGTATCTGTGTACTTCATCTTAAACTGTGGATGCTAGCAATTGATCCGGGGACTAGCATTGCAATCACAGGGATCTTTACCTTTATAAAGGTGGGATCTTACAGGCTGCTGCTGCTGATGCGCTTGACGAGGAGGCACTTGCATGCCCGCCGGGTTTCCCATTGCATTTTTCATCCAAGCACATTGACGAGTTGTATGATTAGCCGGCTTGGCCGGATTTGGAGTGTGGAACTTACACGGTTGATACAACATGGATTCAAACATGTACTTCGGCCTTTCCTGCCACTGCTTCTTCTGTTCTGGTGTCCACTGTCTTTTCCCTTCATTCCTCGGCGTCCACTGCTGAGGACCATTCTTCTGTCGCTGACTGTTTCCATGACTCGGCTGATCTTGTACCACCGCTGGCACTTGATTGGAAGCATATCTGTAATCTGGCCTCTCTTCCCTTCTTCTACCTCGGTATTCATTGCGCCTCGATGATCCGGCCGCATCTCTTGCATGTTGATCTTGATGCTCCCGATGCTCTGCCGACATTAATTCTAGTTGTGTCGGATCCCCTAAAGCATACGAATCTGCTATCCTGATGGTTTCTGCCAACGTGGTCGGCATATCTCTTTGCAACCTTTGCCATAATACACTTCCATATTGGCAACCTTGAGAAAACCAAGCTATCGCTTGAGATTCTATGACTCCTTCACATGAGTTTCTGAGGTTACACCACCGAGTCAAGAATTCCCTATCTGTTTCATTCGGCTTCTGCTTGCACATAACGAGTTGTTGAGGCATGTTTGGTCTCTTATAGGTACTGGTGAAATTGCTGACGAACATTTCTTCAAAATATAACCAACAGTTGATACTACTTGTCGGAAGATTGTTTAGCCATACTCTGGCTGGTCCTTCCAGCATCTGTGGGACGTATCTCACCACACATCGTAGGTTTCCGCCAGCTATTTTCACCGTTGTGGCATAGTCAATCAACCAATCTTGTGGTTTTGTGCTCCCATTGTATGTTTTCGTGCCCCTTTCCAATTGGAAGTTTGGCACTGGTGGTTCGCCCATGATCCGAGGTCTGAAGCATGCCGGACCAGGCGGACCCTGTTCCTCCAATAACTTGGACCGATATAATCTGTCGAGTTTGAGTCTTGCGTCAGTTGACGGCAAGTTTCTGTAAATGATCCTATCTTGTATTCCATAGAGGTTATTCCCACCATGCTCTGCATGCTCCATATCCGAGTAACCATCATTGTACCTATCATTTGCCTGATTATGGTGAGCTGGTCTCGCTTCTCGCTCTTGCCGAGGCTCATACCTTGGCTGAGGATCTGGTGGAGGATTTCTCCTTCCCTCCGCCGGGTTATTGTTCTCAAGATTTCCCCTTCCGAGGTCCCCGTGCCCTTTGTTAGCACGGCCGGGGTTTCTATCTCCACTATTACCTCGGCTGCCATTGCCTTTGTTCTCATTAACCTTCCCGGCTACTGCCGGATCATATGGAACAATTTGCTTATTTCTTTTTCCTGAGGTCACCGCTCTATATTTTCGTGCATTGTTTCCAGGTGAGGATGCTGCTGTCGCAGATAGTGCGGGTGCTGCTCCTGCCAAATGAACCATACGCGAGGCTCCTGGCCTTGCCGGGTCAGCCCTAAGCATTTCCTCATTCTGCTGGTTCGCAATGCGCACCAGCTCATTTACTCTTTCTTGCTGTTTTTGCCGAGCTTGCCCGCTTAATCCTTCCAGCTCCAAGCTACGGCATTTGCCGCCCTTAGGTTCTTTGCCGGGGTACTATACCTCGGCAAGCCTAGATCGACTGAATCATCTGCACGAGCCTCATGCTCTATGTTGATATCATTCATGAGGTTCTTTCCTCTTAATCTCAATTCATCTACCCGCTCAGGGGCCACATCTAGTTTGTTTGCCCTAGCGTACTCTCGCAGGGTCCTGTTTAAGGACTCCCACAAGGCCGACACCTTTTTTGCCTCTACTATCACTTTCTGTCTAGTTTCTTCTAACTTTGCTTGTGCGTTAGCCGGATCAAGTATCGGCGCCACAGGCGTGGTTAGGTTGTCTATAGTTGCCTGAAGGATATTTTCTAGCCTCTCCAGAGGTGGCCATCTTACCCTTGCCGCCTTTGGGGTCGTCTCTTGCACCTCTGCTGACTTGGTCGCTGGTGGATCTACCTCGGTGGGTTTTGGAGCTGCTTGCTTCGTGGCCACCTGTCCTCCTGCCGCAGAGTCCCTGCTTGGTCCGGCGCCTGCTCCTTCTACTGGTGCTGCTGCTGCTGCTGTCACCATCACCTCAATGCTACCAACGGGGCATGCTTCACGCGGACCACTAGTAGAACAGAGGGGAGGCTCTCCTGCCTCAATGACTCAGTGAGGGTAGACGCAAGACGTGTCGACGCCGACGTAGACCTTGTGCGCGCCCAGGTTGATGAAGACGCTGTTGCGCGGAGGCGCTTTCCTCCTGAAGCTACCCGCGTTATCGCTGACATAGTCCCAGATATCGAATCTCTGTACTAAGCCAGAGACAACCCGCTCGCCAGTATGGATGAAGTTTCCCGTCCGGATCTTGACTCCAACTAGCACCGCTGCTGGCCCCACGGTGGGCGCCAACTGTCGTGGTGGTGGCACGGCAGATTCCATGGGTAGGCTAAAGTATGGGGCCAATGGATGCTAGAGGGATCCCGGGAGGGAAGATGTAGTGATTTCTACACTCAACGGTTCTGAAGTTGATCTATATTCCTCCTCTCAAGAACTACAAGTGCTCCTAGAGTTGTCTCATAGATAAGAAGAACCCTATTACACGAGCCTTTCGGCGTAGAATGAATTGATCCCCTCTCTGGAGCCCGCGGCCCCCTTATAAAGAGGTTCCTTTGTTCCTTATAGGGCTTATGTGGCAAGCATATCCTTGGAATATGCTTGTCACAATATGGTAACTCGGCGGCCTCCTTTCCGTGTCCCCTTCTATCTGCAGCAATGGTCCAGAAACCTTCACATGCATGCCTCGGGCTTCCTCACTGTCACGTCCATGAAGTTTGTCTGCCCTTCTGCTGCTCTGCTCCTTGTCCTTTGTCTTGGCTCTGTCTAGATTCCTCTTTGCCAGTGACTAGGGTTTGATTATAGGCGCCTCCTTCTCCTGCAAGCTTCATGTTATTCGGCCTTATCTCGTATAACTTGGCTCGGCCTTCACCTGCATTCAAGTTAGTCAGACTCATTCGGCCGACTTAACCCATTTGTCGGCCGTATATGGTGTTACTAATTCTTCATTTGTCATGGCCCTGCTTACCTCGGCCGAATCTTACATGACTCGGCCGGCACAACCAGTAATTCGGCTTAAGGTCAGGGTGACTCCTTTCGTCTTTCCCCTGTCTTGACCCTATCCGGGGTCACCCCCCCAACAAAAGGGGAGCTTGTAAGTTCATGGAGTTATGTATATGTGTTAGATAAATGCCTGGGCCGCTAGCCTAAGCCATGCCTAATCATGGTGGAAACTTGCAGCATAACCATAGTGATTAATCTATGAAGCATCCTTAGAAAAAATTATATAGAAAAAAGAGAAGAGAAAAAAATATGCACCATTCTCCTGGTAAATAAAGGATTGCTGAGATGCTCACTGTCTGTTGCCTTGTCATTTTGATATGGGATAGCTCCTATTTCATGGGGCAAGGGGTACCCGTTGGTGGTTCTCTATGATACGCATGTACTTACAATGACAAAACCTTACCGGTAACTAAAGTTGAGTAGCATGAGGAATGACCCTCGTACTCAAGGGACATGAGATTTCCAGTTTATGATTTGTCAAGCATATAACTCAAATTGGACCTCGCTTTAAACTTTACCACTTAAAGATGCTTATGATAGGGGTAATGAGAGCTCAAAGCTAATGAGTACCATACTTTCAACATTTGGAAGCCTTTCAAACTTTTCAAAACCTTTTCACTTCTTTGTTGAGTCACCACTTATTCTATGAGCACCTTCTTGAGAGCATAGTTTTCATTCTTAGTGTAATGTGCTTGTCTCAAAACATGGTTAATTGTGGTATAGCTTTGATGCTTGTATATTTGTTATCTTTACTTCTAGTCTTCACTTGAACTTTAGAGGTGCCTTGGCATTTATGTTTTGCTCAACAATCAAAGGAAAGCGATATACCACTCTATCATACCTTCTTATGAGCATTGCAATGTTGCTTATGTTTATGTTTCATGCTGCTTATTATTATTGTGTTGGAATATCTTCATAGCTTGCATGACTATTGAGTAGACTTAGTTGCATACTCCTTATGATGAATTGTCTAAGTGCTGATCATATGTTGAGAATATATACATCATATGAAGCAAATGTGTTCATGAAAGTTTCTTGTATCGCACTCAGTTTTCAATTGAATTGCTTGAGGACAAGCAATAAGCTAAGCTTGGGGGAGTTGATACATCCAAAACGTATCTACTTTCCCGAACACTTTTGCTATTGTTTCTCCTCTAATTTGTGTGATTTCGATACAACTAACACGGATTGATGCTATTTTCAGCAGAATTGCTTTGGTGTCTAGTTTTTGTGCAGGAAATTAACTTTCAGGAAAAATCCCAGAAAATAACGCAAAAATCCTATTTTACCAGAAGACTCACGGAGCCAGAAAACAAGACGGAGGAGGGCCACGAGGGGCCCACACCCCCTGGCCGCGCGGGCTAGCCCATTCCGCGCCTGGGGGTGGTGAGGCCACCTCGTGCACCCCCTCGGTCTCCCTCTTCGCCTACATAAGCCCTCTGACCTAAAAACAGAGTGGGGGTTCGACGTTTTTCCAGAGAGAGTTCCGCTGCGCCACTACCACCAAAAACGCGATTCAGAACCAGAAACTTCGTTCTGGCACCCTGCCGGGATGGGGAATTGGAGGAGATCATCACCATCATCATCACCGACGCCTCTCCATCAACCATCCATGTTTCCCCTATCCATGAGTGAGTAATCCCCCGCTGTAGGCTATGGGTATGGTAGGGATTGGATGAGATCTATCATGTAATCGAATAAGATAGTTAGGGCATGGTGCCTAGTATCTATTGTTAGTGTTGTTTGACATTGTTGAAACTTGTTATGCTTAATGCTTGTCACTAGGGCCCGAGTGCCATGATCTCAGATTTGAACATGTTATTGATTCATGATGATAGTATTGTTTGTGATCTTATCTGCAAGTTGTTTACACATATTATTGTCCAGAACCAAAGGCCCCGAAGTGACAGAAATTGGGATAACCAGAGGGAATGGCTGTGATATGAGGATCACATGTGTTCATGGAGTGTTAATGCTTTGCTCCGGTACTCTATTAAAAGGAGTACCTTAATTGCCAGTAGATTCCCTTGAGGACCCGCTGCAACGGGCTGGCATGACAAAAGATGTTGTGCAAGTTCTCATTGCGAGCACGTATGACTATATATGGAACACATTCCTATGATTATTTAGTACTTGGATGCTTTATCTTATTTATCTGAAAATGCCCTAGATCTTGATATTACATGAATAGTCTTGTCCATGCAACGCCCGTTCATCCATCCCTATGCCTACCGCACTCAAATCCCGCTGTTTGGTACTATTGTTACTACTGCCTTTGTTTTACTGCTACTGTTACTTTCTTATTGCTACTACAAAACCGTTGCTACTGATAAACTACTGTGAGCAAGACTATTTCCAGGTGATCCTAAATTGACAACTCAGTTGTTAAGGCTTATAAATATTCTTTGGCTCCCTTGTGTCGAATTAATAAATTGGGTTATACTACCCTCAAAGACTGTTGTGATCCCCTATACTTGTGGGTCATCAGGATGTTGCCACATAAGCTTGATATTATGTTATGACATGCACAAGAGACACAGATACCAATGGAGGTTAGCCAAACAAAAATCAGGTGAAAACTAGAAAAAGGCTGGAGATTCCGTGTTGTTTAGGCCGTTAACTTGTTTTTGCTCGGGCAGAAAACCGAGCCTTCAAACCTCAAATCGGGGTGAAATTTTGGCCAATCGGGGAAAGTAGACAAATACAAAGGTGGACCAAGTCCTAAGATAAGTATTCTATGGATCAAAACCACTCGAAACACATAGAATCAAGAGATTATTTCGAGGTTAACTTTGGGACTATTTTTGGTAAATTTTCAAATTTACGGGAAAAGACCAAATCAATGAGAAATTCGTGGCAACCAAACGTTGCTAATGGCAATATGTTGGTGGTTTGCCCTAGAGGGTGCCTCAATCTTCATGGTTCTCGGTGTAGAAGTCATGGGAATAACATAAGGAACAGGGAGGCAATGGAAGCGAACACACACCATGCGAATACCACAACGAACTATATGCACACACAACACAATACATAGCCAATTGCTCCCACCAACATCCACCGGTCCAATAGAATCCTCACAATGAAAGATTGGGATAAAGCATTCCCTTGATCATAATCATAGAGGGATGAACATATTGGGGAGGGCCTTGAACAACAATTCACGGTCATGCAAGGTTAGGCCTTGTACAACTCAAAGAGACAAGTCTATTAAGGTCTTGTAGACAAACGCTCCCTTGGAAGGGAGATGAGACATAACTAGAGATCCAATCTTAAGGTTCTAGTATTATCTTATATTTCTAGGGTTTACAATAGTGGTGAGGCATATATATAGCTAATGTGTATGCACGCTTCTATTCTTGTAGACAGTGTTGGGCCTCCAAGTGCAGAGGTTTGTAGAACAACAACAAGTTTCCCTTAAGTGGATTACCCAAGGTTTATCGAACTTAGGGAGGAAGTGGTAAAAGGTATCCCTCTCAAGCAACCCTGCAATCAAGATACAAGAAGTCTCTTGTGTCCCCAACACACCCAATACAGTTGTCAGGTGTATAGGTGAACTAGTTTGGTGAAGAGATAGTGAAATACAAGTGATATGGATGATTATAAGTGGTAATTGCAATCTGAAATAAAAATGGCAACAAGCAACGGCGCCAGAAAAGAGCTTGACAGGGAGGAAGATACTAAAGGCCCTATAGTCCCTGGCAAAGGCGCCAGATCTAGTTGCAAACGGTGTTTCAATGCTTAGAAACAAGGCCTAGGGATCATACATTCACTAGTGATACTCTCATATAAATATCTTCTCTTCATGATACTACTCTGAACTACTCTCCGGTTGGACAACTCTAATCCACGGTAGGGCTATAACAGCACACCTCAAAGTTCGCACTCCCATCTAGATAACCCCACACTGTCACCTTGAGCGCTAGATGGTTCCAATAAACACCACAATTTCATAGAGATAACCAACTCAAAATATAACTCATGATAAGTATTTATGTAATATTTAGCCTAAGTGCCACACGGTGTGCACACTGTCACCTTCACACACGTGGGGATAGCCGAATATTAATTAAAGCACTTTAGTAGCAGAGTAGATCTACTTGATTACAAAGCTCATGACCACAATATCATCACGCATAAAGAGATATATGAACACATAGCTACCGGTAGAGCCCTTAGCCTCGAGGAAGAACTACTCCCTCCTCATCATGAGAATCAGCAATGGTGATGGATAGGGAGTTGGAGATGGCTCCGGGGGCAATTCCCCATCCCAGCAGGGTGCCGAAACAGAGACTTTTATCCCCCGAATGTCCTCTTCGATGGCGGCAGCGCTGCGGAACTTTTTGTGGAGATCTGATCCGCATAGGGTTTACGTCTCGGGGAGACGTATATGTAGGCGGAAGGGCAAGGTCGGTGGAGTCTCGGGGGGGCCACACCATGTGGCAGCGCGGCTAGGGGTCCCTCTCCACCGTATGGTGTTGCCGCTTGGTGCCCTCCTCTGTCTCTCCTTCGATCTCCGTGTCGTGTTGGGTAAAATATTGACTTCTGCTTTTGTTCCGTCCAATTTTGAGAATATTTATTTACTAACTTTTCTGAAACCAAAAACAGCAGAAAACAGGCAACTGGCACTACGGCATCTTATCAATAGGTTAGTTCTAGAAAATGTATAAAAATGCCTCAAAATGTAGATAAAACATAAGATAGTTGATACAAAACAAGCATGGAGCATCAAAAATTATAGATACGTTTACGACGTATCAAGCATCCCCAAGCTTAACTCTTGCTCGTCCTCGAGTAGGTAAGTGATAAAAAGAATAAATTTTTAGGCGACATGCACCATCACAATCTTGATCAAGGTATTGTAAAGCATTGATAGCTGGGATCATAGTACTCTAAACATGAGCATGAAAGATGTAGTTCTAACAATAAGACAAAATAACTATGTTGTAACGTGAAAAAGTACAAACAAATATCATGAATAACAATGCATTGAAAGATGTTTGTTTGTTTCATATACATAAAACATAGAAAGAGTGGTATTCAGCTTGTCCTTCATGGAGTAGCAAAACGTAAATGCATAGGTGCGGTGACCCAGCATACCACTGCATGTGTAGTACACTATAGTCGTTGACATGACATCCACAGAACACCGTTCTGTAAATATCACATCCCTCAGAGTGGTACAATAGAAACATTGTGGGTCCATATTACAAACATTCACATATTATTATTACTACAATACCAGAAGTTCAGGACTTCAAAAGGTTTCAACTTACAAACCAAAATATAAAGTGTTTCAGCGGAATTTTAAAGTAGCAACTCCGACTAGGAGTTGAGCACAGCAGCTTATTCTATAGAGTTCATGCTGCTTGGCTCCGTTGGTTACTACTAACTAAGGTACTTAGTTGGACTCATTATCATCAACACCATAGCGGATTTCGTAATCCACTCCTTCAACACCTCCTGACAGGTCAGGCTCCTCGTAGAACACATCTTCTTGACATTCACCTGCATACATTGGCACGTCTTCGAGATCCTCAGAGTCTAAGAAAGGGATCAAAGGAAAGGATGAGTAACAGCATTACCCAACAAGTTCATTATATGCAAGGTGGGAAGTTTGATGCTCTAACTACCACCTCGAATTATAAATCCTTGGCACTATGCAGCTTTTGTAAATCTTTCTTCAAAGATTGATTTTTATTATATAAAAGTCTATGACCATCAGCCTTCACAGGTTGACCAGAACTTTCATGGAGTTTCTTTCCTACCGCGTTCGTAGCTCCTTCCCAGAACAGGGAGTAACAAGTTACAATTCTTACACTCTGCAGAGGTGCGTTACTTTACCCATGAGAGATCAACTCCTTGTTGCACAACCGGGCGTACTTTCCCGTCCACAATTCCATGATGTGGGGCCCAGTAGTTGGTCCAAGCCAATCACTGCCCCCTTCGTGACCTCGCATGCCTCCTTGGTGTACACCATGCCCACCCATTGAATTATGGCAATGGTTTGTACAGACCGTTAGATGCCAGAACTATCGTGGGACGATGAGGGTTCCCACCCATATGCTGCATAGCCTCTACGAGTGATAACAGCCACGACCTGCACATCCGGCTACATGCGAGAGGAAGAAGATACAGCTGACTTCTCTGTCCCATTCCAAATCTCATGGTTAACACGTGATATATGGCGCAAGAATCACTGGCGACATTGGTGTTAAGTCCTAGATAATATGTTCCTTTACCACTGGAACGTTCATAGTAGGTTATTACCTCATGGTAAATAACCTATAATAATATTATTATAAAAATAGTGTTTTCTGACCTTTTTCAAATGCAGGTGATGACAACACTGGATTTGCAAAATACTTTACAGAAAATAATCAAAGGACATGAGAAAGTGTGAACTTGCCTTTTGTGATTGCAAGATTATGCACTCACGGTCTTCAAGACAATATAAGATCCAATATCTGAAATCAGCATCATTGGTACGGTAAGGACTAATGTTTAAAGAAGCAAGATGATTTTATGCATAAGTAATGTAATGCAAGTTGATAAACTCGAATCCCCAGAATAAGCGTGGATGTAGGGTTTGGAAACTGGGAATGGTTTCTTTAGAATGTGTTATACTTTTAGATAAGCTTCACACTTGTGCTTCTTATTAAGGCTTGTGAGTGTGGGTGAAACAACATGTACACATAATAAGTAGCATACCATAATAAAACATGTAAGTGTGGAAGGTTACCTAAAGATTGTGTATACCAGGGTTGATCATCATTTAGAGCCTTTAGAGGAATGCTTATGTCTAGCTTTATAATGTATCTTAAAAGAATAACTTTTAAAGAAAATCTTACTTAGTTAAGAAGAAGTATTTAAACTTTAAGTTAACATTATTAGGTGTTCTTACTAGTTATAGTCTTTAAGTAAGAAAGAATTACTCCATTTGAATAATGACCTCATTAGTATTTGAGACTTATCTATCTTGGTTTTTAACTTGGTTAGTTTGCTATTGAGATGTACTAGGTCTTAATTGAAACAAACCAAAGTAAATTATAAAACACATAATAAAGTTTTTATCATAATATTTAAAGTCTTTTAGACTAAAGTTAACTTTAAAGACATAGATGGATTTTAAGATATATTGCTTATGTAATTTGTACCTTGTTCACTTTATAATATTTCCTTAAAGTTACTTAAGAATGGTTATATTTTTATTTGGTGTAGTGGTTTCTTGATTTTATAATGGAATAGAATCATTTATGTTTTTGTGAATGAGTGGTTATAGTTTGTAAACAAGGAAATAATATTACTTTAACTACTAATGGATTCACTATAGTGTTTTGGTATGTTTATAAACCTGTGGTTGAAGTAAGGTAAAAGGTTTTATTTAGTCACAATTTATTCTTGAAGATTTTATATTTGATAAGGATCCTTTTAGAAAATAATCTACACTTTCAGTTGAATGATAATTCAATAAGATTGTATTTAAAATGTGTTGAACCATTTTGACTTCATATTATCAATATTTAAGACTAACACTATTTATTAGACTCAATTGGCTAATTTTAGAAATAATACAATTTTTATTTACCCTTATATGAATTTTCAACTAAGGAAATACGTTTAGATTCAAGTTATTAAAGTATTAAGTTTTTATTTACTTCAAAAGTGGAATATTGTATTTTTAACATGTAGGTATTACTTTTGTGATCATTTTGGTATATTACTGTCACATCCCAAGATTTTCCAAATCTTGTATGTGAAAAATAAATAAACAAAATAAATTATCGTTGAATTTTTAGGGTGAAAAGAAACTTTTGTTTTTAAATGGAAACTTAAAATCCCATCTTGAACAAACCTTGGTAAAAGTTTGAATCCAACAAAAATCCAAATCAAGAGAAAATGCATTCCTCAATGAATGTATCTTGAAACATAAAAACTTGGAAAATAAACCCAAACCCTAAACCCTAATGGAATAGAAATCATTTCCAAGTTATCTCCAATCCTATGGATTTGATCCATATAAAAACTTGTCAACAAACATTTACAAATGATCAAGAATGACAAATAGAAATATTATAAGACTATATAAATTTGGTTTCACCTAATTTGGAACCATAAATAAAATATTATGAATTTGAATAAGATAAAGAAAAGTAATTTCCAAAGCTAATAAAGAACCTATATAAAAATCCAAACCAATTGATCCTAAAGGGAATTAAAAAGATAAACAAGAATTAAATAAGATTTCACAAATTGGAATCACCAAGTTTGGATCTCTAAATAAAAAGATATGGATTTTATAAGATGAAGAAAGAAATATTAAATAAGGAATATTTAAAAGACCAAATTAAATCTTGGCCTAATCCTTTAAGCAAATGGAATGAATAGAATCCAAATCCAAATAAAATAAAAGGATAAAGAATTTCCAAAATAAAATAAAATGGCATTAACCATTCTATCCCTATTTTAATAAAGACAAATCTCTAATAAGAATAATTATTTAAATCATGAGAAAATAGTATTTTGGAATTTACCCAAGTGAAACAAAAGTTGTTTAATTCAACTTAATTAAGATTAAAGAAATCTTCCAAATAAATTTTAGGGAATTAAAACTATATTTAATTCCATTGGAATTAAAATGAAAACCCAATCCAAATGATTTATGAATCATATTAAATACTTTCCAAATAATTGAAGATGAATTATTTGAACCCAAATAAATAAATAAAAACCTACTGAAAAGATTTAGGAGGATTTATAAATTTAAATGGTGTTTAAAATTATTATTAAATCTTATTTGATTTAAAACTAGAGCCTATTTTGAATAATTAAAAGACCTTAAAAAGAATAAGTAAATTATTCTAAAATGATTTCAGAATGTTTAATTAATCAGTATTTAAACCTACACAAATTCTGGCAAAGAATTGAATTCAAATGAATGTATGAATTGCTTATTCAAAATCAAAACAAAAAAATCAAATGATAAAAAGAAAAACAAACAGAACAAAAAAAAAGTTAAAGGACCCAGCCCAGCTCGGCAAGGCCCAACTAAGCCCAGTCCAGCCCACCTCTCCCTCTCATCGAGCGAACCATTTTTTCACCGCGAAAGAAACCCGCAAGGACGCTGACGCATGGACCCCACCCCACACTCCCTCTCTCGCTGCCAAGCGACCCCACTCTTCCCAGTCATCGTCTTCACCCACCCCGCTGACCACGCCCCCTCTCGCCGGCCGTTGCTGCCAAATCAATGCCGGTGTAATACGCAGTAACACCGCGATTAATCAGCCCCTCGATCACGCATACTAAAGCGCTTGCCTCTCCTCTCCATTTCCCCTCCGTCGCCTCACCCTAGCGCGCCCCTAGGCCGCCCAATTTCCCCCTGCACCACACACTGTTCCGACGAACTCTGCGAGGAATTCCGGCAGCTCCACGTCGCCACTCGCCTCCTCGAGCACACGAACGTGACCCCCAGGCCCTGGCGCATCTCTCTGCATCCTCAGCTCGCTTGTGTGTGCCCCACATCGTCGACATCGACCACGACTGACTACACCGCCGTCTGTCTCCTCTCCGACGAGCCCCCCTCGGTATGTCCTGACCGCCCCTCCCCTCTCGTTGACACACGTGTGATCTACTCCCCCGTGCGCATCTAACGCCGCCTGTTTCGTGTCCTAGCGCGCTTTGTAGCCTCGCCCCCGTCGATGACCGTACGAACCTGAGGCGCAGCGCAACTCCGGCGAGCGATTGCCGTCACCACCGTGCGCCCCTCGACGAGCTTTGGCCACCTTGAGCATCATCGCGACCCCGTGAACCCGGTGATCACATTCTTTCCCTTCCTCACTTCCTGCAACCACCGCAGCACCGCTAGCAGACCGCCGCCGCCGCGCGCCACCGTCGTCGCGCCGCCAGTCTTTGGTCTAGTTAGTTTGAGCCGTTGGATTTTGATCGTGTGTACACGATAGATTGACTAAACGAACCAGTACACTCCCTCTGCACCGTGCGATTTCATTTAGATCCAACGTCCCACAGAAGCTGATCCGCGCGAACCGTTTTTAACCAATCAGAACCTTACACGTGGACAACCTTTTGTTCTAAAAACAGATTTGATCTATTAGATACAAGATTTTGTAAAATCTATAACTTTTAATCTACACGTCCAAATTTTGCAAATTTTATATCAATGGATTCAGCAAGACAAGCCCTAGTCAACCATGCCCTTTTTGTTTAGTAAAAAGCTTCTGTTAAATTGATTGTTTTTTCAGAAACTTGTGTATGCATGTTTAGGATATAAATATTGTTCTAAAATGATTTTGAGATTAAAATCTTTGGCAAATGGTTTGTTTTGAACCTAATGACCTTAGGAATCAAATGGTGGTTTCAAAAATGTATTTGGTGAAGCAAAAGAATAAATCTTGGATTTAAACCATTTCTAGTCAAATAAAAATATGGTTTAATCATTAAAAATGGTTTTGGGAGAAAACCTTTGAGAAATGTTTTGGAAATAAACTCTCTGACCCTAAACACAAGGTTTTATGGTTTTAAAGCATATTTTGTGAAACCTATAGAATATTTCCTTATTAAAAGCATTTCTTCACCACATAAAATAATGATTTGGTTTAAAAATGGTTTATGAATTATAACCTTTTGCAAATGGTTTTGCCACTTTATGAAATGACCATTAGGTGTTTTCAAATGTTTATGACCCATTATAAACCACTTTTACAAATAAAACAATCTCTTGCATGCTTGCATGCATTGTTTTGTTTCTATCATTTTATGTGATGAGTTGCTTGAATGGTAGATTGAAATATTGTTTGCTTACTTGAAGTGTAGTGATTTGAAGTGAATGAACATTGCAAAGATCAAGGAGTGAACTTATACTCTCTACCAAAAAGGCAAGTGATGCTCCATACTTTGTCCCATTATTTTCACTACGCATTAGTGATATTTCTAAGTAGGACTTGCATGGAATTTTGCTAAGTATAAACTATGCCATGGGAAATCCTAGTAGATGAAAACCTTAGTAGAAATTCCTAAGTTAAGATTCCTACTACAATCATGCTCAGCTTAGCTAGTAGAAAACAAGGGTGGAATATATATTCATGCTATGGAAAAATTTCTAAGTCTGAGGACTTGTGTTTTGTTTAATAAAACAACTAAGTGAATGAATCACCTGGGTGGAATGGAAAGAATGGTTTGTGTTGAGTGGTCATGCAAGTCCAGTATGCGGGGGAAAACTTGGGCATCACCAAGTCCAGCATGCTGGGGAAAACTTGGTGTCTCACTTGTGGATGGCCACCCAGGAACAAAGAGATTTGAGATGTCAAACGTTGAGAAGCTTCAAGTGCAGCCACTTGGCATTATGGGCTCTGCCTGGATCATATAGGTTGCAATAACTTAGCCAAATGGACAGTTGGTGGTAGGGGTTTGATAGGTTGGAACGCGTCCATTCTGGTCTAAGGGAAGGCTTCTGAAAGATCTTGTCTTGGTGAAACCAAGTCTTGTGGGGAAAGTGCACCACCTCTGCATAGTGTAAAATCTAAGTACTTAGCCATGTCCCTAGAAAAGGACAATTTGAGCATCAAGACATGGAAGCTATCAAGAATCTCATCATCCAAATTTCTAAGTTAAAAACTTGTGGTTGAACAAGGGTTGAAAGGATCACCAATTTCTATTGGGAGATGCCTTGGGAAAGATTTTTTGTCAAAGAAAAACTTAGTGTTTTCAAATGATAAGGAAAATCTATTTTGAGCAAAGCAAGCCTAAGCTCCACTTAGCCAAATGCATATAGATGATAGACTCCACTATACTACCATAGTATCACTTGCCAATACAATTCAAATGTATTGACCCTTGTGGCTGTAACTTGTTATGTTGCAGGTTTTGTTTGATATTAGTGAAGTTTAATGATTAGGATTACAAGTCTACAACCAACATGTATGCCTGTGGCACTTTGAAGATGAAAGACCCCTTGCTATTGTTATATTCTGCTGCATTGTAATGAGATAGCCAAATGAGCTATGTAAGATGTAATAATTTATTTTATTCCTGGTTATAAAGTTGTATTAAGACCTTTGTTTCTTGATATTACATTTTAACTGTGGATGCTAGCTATTGATTCAGGGACTAGCATTGTAAACACATGGATCTCTACCTTATTAAAGGTTGGGAACCTTACAGATGGTATCAGAGCATTGTGTTGCCTGTAGGATTTGTAACCTAAGATTGGACAAAACCCCTTAGAAAAATAGGAGTTGTATTTGTTCCAAAACTTATTTACAAACAATCTTGTAAACTCTTTCCTCAACCATTTTTGGTTTTGATTCTACATCTCTTCTATCTCAAACTTGATGGACAAAGCCTACCCCATGGCCAAAGACTTCATCATGTGCAAAGGACTTCATCAACTCTAATGACTTCAACATCTTCAACTCTAATGACTTCAACATCTTCAACTCTAATGACCTCAACATCTTCAACATTTTCACCAAGGACTTCAACCTTAGATATTACTAAGGACTACAAGTGTGACAAGAAATCTTGCTCAAGACTTGAAGACTAAGTAAACACAACTTAGAAGGAACCATCATCACCTTGAAGTTTTGAGACCAAGATGCAAGAAATTCTCTAAGGATACAAACATCTTGTTCAAGAAGAATCAACAAAGGAGGATGGAAAGATCTCAAGTGAACCATATAGTTGGACCACCATGTTTAGTTTAAAATTAAACACACCAACTTATGTGGTGTAACAAAATATTGTATTGCCTAAAAATATGCTTGAAACTTGTTGTTTGAGTGGAATGTTTGTTTGTGATTGCTTGCACATTGCTTGTGTGAATTGTGATGTGTGTGATTAGAATTATTTCCTTAGAAATAATTTGCCTATTCTAATCCCAATCCCAACCAAACAGATGACTTCTCCAAGAGATTCCAACATCAAGGATGGTGACCACAACAACCAAGAGATCTACATGAGAGAACAACTACTAGCAAACCAAACCCAGTTGAACCAAGTGACAACTCAGTTTTTAGCCAACAATAATGGATTAGACCCAACCATGCAAAGGTTTTTGGAAACTCAATCCCAATTGTTGCAAAGGATGGCTACTCAAATGATCAGCATGGAAGACAACCTTTCCAAAGGAGTTTGTGACAACAAGGATGACAAAGATGTTATTCTAGAAGGAACCCAGGCTTGCAATATTTGTGGAGACAAGGATCACACTTCCAAGGAGCATGAAGATCAATGCCCCAATTGTGAAGAGAAACATCCAATTGACCAATGCCCCACATCTCAAGCTACTTGTTACTTATGTGAAGGAAATAATCATGTCCCTATCCAATGCCCCATATATTCCATAGTTCAACAAAGGAAACAAGGTGGAGTGCAACAACTGATTGCAGACTACCATGAGAGAGCCAAGTCTACCAAGAAGGATGAAGACAAAGGAAAATCTCAGCTTGTACCTCCATGCAATATGACTCAATTTAAAGGACCAAAGAGGAGACATATGTATTATCCAAGGAATAATAGAAGGTCAAGGAGACCAGGAACTGTTCCTACCTTTGAGATAACATATGAAGAACATGAACTAGAAGCACTCCTAGCTTTGGAGAAACCCAAGAAAAAGAAGGACAAAAGCCATGTGCAATGTGGTCATTGCAAAGAAATGGGAGACTATGTCAGTGAATGTCCAGAGAAGAAGAAGTATAAGGAGATTAGCCAAGTGTGGTGCAACAACTGCAAAGAGCTAGGCCATTATGTAGAAACTTGTCCACAAAAGATACGTGAAGAACTCAATCTTATCACATGTTACAATTGTGGTAACCAAGGACATTATGCAAGCAACTGTCCAGAAAAGATGAAGCACAAGATGAAGCCTATGAAGGATCTCAGTCTTGTCACATGTTTCAAGTGTGGAAACAAAGGACACTATGCAGATGTTTGCCCAGAGAGATTTCAACAAGACCCCAAGCAAACCAAGATGTAATCTAGTTGGGAAATTTTTAAGGGTGGTAGTACCCTAGTTAATTTGAGCCAACTTGTAACCCCTAGCCTTCCCAAATCCCGGGACGAGATTTATTTTAAGGGTGGTAGCCTGTCACATCCCAAGATTTTCCAAATCTTGTAATGTGAAAAATAAATAAACAAAATAAATTATCGTCGAATTTTTAGGGTGAAAAGAAACTTTTGTTTTTAAATGGAAACTTAAAATCCCATCTTGAACAAACCTTGGTAAAATTTTGAATCCAACAAAAATCCAAATCAAGAGAAAATGCATTCCTAAATGAATGTATCTTGAAACATAAACACTTGGAAAATAAACCCAAACCCTAAACCCTAATGGAATAGAAATCATTTCCAAGTTATCTACAAGCCTATGGATTTGATCCATATAAAAACTTGTCAACAAACATTTACAAATGATCAAGAATGACAAATAGAAAAATTATAAGACTATATAAATTTGGTTTCACCTAATTTGGAACCATAAATAAAATCTTACGAATTTGAATAAGATAAACAAAAGTAATTTCCAAAGCTAATAAAGAACCTATCTAAAAATCCAAACCAATTGATGAGCAAATGATCCTAAAGGGAATTAAAAAGATAAAAAAGAATTAAATAACATTTCACAAATTGGAATCACCAAGTTTGGATCTCTAAATAAAAAGATATGGATTTTATAAGATGAAGAAAGAAATATTAAATAAGGAATATTTAAAAGACCAAATTAAATCTTGGCCTAATCCTTTAAGCAAATGGAATGAATAGAATCCAAATCCAAATAAAATAAAAGGATAAAGAATTTCCAAAATAAAATAAAATGGCATTAACCAGTCTATCCCTATTTTAATAAAGACAAATCTCTAATAAGAATAATTATTTAAATCATGAGAAAATAGTATTTTGGAATTTACCCAAGTGAAACAAAAGTTGTTTAATTCAACTTAATTAAGATTAAAGAAATCTTCCAAATAAACTTTAGGGAATTAAAACTATATTTAATTCCATTGGAATTAAAATGAAAACCCAATCCAAATGATTTATGAATCATATTAAATACTTTCCAAATAATTCAAGATGAATTATTTGAACCCAAATAAATAAATAAAAACCTACTGAAAAGATTTAGGAGGATTTATAAATTTAAATGGTGTTTAAAATTATTATTAAATCTTATTTTATTTAAAACTAGAGCCTATTTTGAATAAATAAAAGACCTTAAAAAGAATAAGTAAATTATTCTAAAATGATTTCAGAATGTTTAATTAATCAGTATTTAAACCTACACAAATTCTGGCAAAGGATTGAATTCAAATGAATGTATGAATTGCTTATTCAAAATCAAAACAGAAAAATCAAATGAGAAAAAGAAACACAAACAGAACAAAAAAAAGTTAAAGGACCCAGCCCAGCTCGGCAAGGCCCAACTAAGCCCAGTCCAGCCCACCTCTCCCTCTCATCGAGCGAACCGTTTTTTCACTGCGAAAGAAACCCGCAAGGACTCTGATGCGTGGACCCCACCCCCACACTCCCTCTCTCGCTGCCAAGCGACCCCACTCTCCCAAGTCATCGTCTTCACCCACCCCGCTGACCACGCCCCCTCTCGCCGGCCGTTGCTGCCAAATCAATGCCGGCGTAATACGCAGTAACGCCGCGATTAATCGCCCCCTCGATCACGCGTACTAAAGCGCCTGCCTCTCCTCTCCATTTCCCCTGCACCACACACTATTCCGACGAACTCCGCGAGGAATTCCGGCAGCTCCACGTCGCCACTCGCCTCCTCGAGCACACGAACGTGACCCCCAGGCCCTGGCGCATCTCTCTGCATCCTCAGCTCGCTCGTGCGTGCCCCACATCATCGGCAGCGACCACGACTGACTACACCGCCGTCTGTCTCCTCTCCGACGAGCCCCCCTCGGTATGTCCTGACCGCCCCCTCCCCTCTCGTTGACACACGTATGATCTACTCCCCCGTGCGCATCTAACGCCGCCTGCGTGTCTAAGCGCTTTGTAGCCTCGCCGTCGATGACCGTCTTAACTGGCGCAGCAACTCCGCGGCGATTGCCGTCCACTGCGTCGCCCGACGAGCTTCAGCCACCTTGAGCATCACCACGACCCCGTGAACCCGGTGAGCACATTCTTTCCCTTCCTCACTTCCTGCAACCGCCGCAACACCGCTAGTGCGCCACAGCGCCACCGCTATCATCCGCCAGTCTTTGGTCTAGTTAGTTTGAGCCGTTGGATTTCGATCGTGTGTACGCGATAGATTGACTAAACGAACCGGTACATTCCCTCTGCACCGTGCGATTTCATTTAGATCCAACGTCCCACAGCAGCTGATCCGCGCGAACCATTTTTAACCAATCAGAACCTTCCACGTGGACAACCTTTTGTTCTAAAAACAGATTTGATCTATTAGATACAAGATTTTGTAAAATCTATAACTTTTAATCTACATGTCCAAATTTTGCAAATTTTATATCAATGGATTCAGCAAGACAAGCCCTAGCCTACCATTCCCTTTGTTTAGTAAAAAGCTTCTGTTAAATTGATTGTTTTTGCAGAAACTTGTGTATGCATGTTTAGGATATAAATATTGTTCTAAAATGATTTTGAGGATAAAATCTTTGGAAAATGGTTTGTTTTGAACCTACTGATCTTAGGAATCAAATGGTGGTTTCAAAAATGTATTTGGTGAAGCAAAAGAATAAATCTTGGATTTAAACCATTTCTAGTCAAATAAAAATATGGTTTAATCATTAAAAATGGTTTTGGAAGAAAACCTTTGAGAAATGTTTTGGAAATAAACTCTCTGACCTTAAACACAAGTTTTTATGGTTTGAAAGCATATTTTGTAAAACCTATAGAATATTGCCTTATTAAAAGCATTTCTTCACCACATAAAATAATGATTTGGTTTAAAAATGGTTTATGAATTATAACCTTTTGCAAATGGTTTTGCCACTTTATGAAATGACCATTAGGTGTTTTCAAATGTTTATGACCCATTAGAAACCACTTTTACAAATAAAACAATCTCTTGCATTCTTGCATGCATTGATTTGTTTCTATCATTTTATGTGATGAATTGCTTGAATGGTAGATTGAAATATTGTTTGCTTACTTGAAGTGTAGTGATTTGAAGTGAGTGAACATTGCAAAGATCAAGGAGTGAACTTATACTCTCTACCAAAAAGGCAAGTGATGCTCCAAAAAGGCAAGTGATATTTCTAAGTAGGACTTGCATGGAATTTTGCTAAGTATAAACTATGCCATGGGAAATCCTAGTAGATGAAACCTTAGTAGAAATTCCTAAATTAAGATTCCTACCACAATCATGCTCAGCTTAGCTAGTAGAAAACAAGGGTGGAATATATATTCATGCTATGGAAAAATTTCTAAGTCTGAGGACTTGTGTTTTGTTTAATAAAACAACTAAGTGAATGAATCACCTGAGTGGAATGGAAAGAATGGTTTGTGTTGAGTGGTCATGCAAGTCCAGTATGCTGGGGAAAACTTGGGCATCACCAAGTCCAGCATGCTGGGGAAAACTTGGTGTCTCACTTGTGGATGGCCACCCAGGAACAAAGAGGTTTGAGATGTCAAATGTTGAGAAGCTTCAAGTGCAGCCACTTGGCATTATGGGCTCTGCCTGGATCATATAGGTTGCAATAACTTAGCCAAATGGACAGTTGGTGGTAGGGGTTTGATAGGTTGGAACGCGTCCATTCTGGTCTAAGGGAAGGCTTCTGAAAGATCTTGTCTTGGTGAAACCAAGTCTTGTGGGGAAAGTGCACCACCTCTGCATAGTGTAAAATCTAAGTACTTAGCCATGTCCCTGGAAAAGGACAATTTGAGCATCAAGACATGGAAGCTATCAAGAATCTCATCATCCAAATTTCTAAGTTAAAAACTTGTGGTTGAACAAGGGTTGAAAGGATCACCAATTTCTATTGGGAGATGCCTTGGGAAAGATTTTTTTGTCAAAGAAAAACTTAGTGTTTTCAAATGATAAGGAAAATCTATTTTGAGCAAAGCAAGCCTAAGCTCCACTTAGCCAAATGCATATAGATGATAGACTCCACTATACTACCATAGTATCACTTGCCAATACAATTCAAATGTATTGACCCTTGTGGCTGTAACTTGTTATGTTGCAGGTTTTGTTTGATATTAGTGAAGTTTAATGATTAGGATTACAAGTCTACAAACAACATGTCTGCCTATGGCACTTTGAAGATGAAGGACCCCATGCTATTGTTATATTCTGCTGCATTGTAATGAGATAGCCAAATGAGCTATGTAAGATGTAATAATTTATTTTATTCCTGGTTATAAAGTTGTATTAAGACCTTTGTTTCTTGATATTACATCTTAACTGTGGATGCTAGCTATTGATCCAGGGACTAGCATTGTAAACACAGGGATCTCTACCTTATTAAAGGTTGGGAACCTTACAATTACATTTATTTTTGTGATTTATAAATAATAAGATATGATTTTTATAAGATTTATTACTTTATAAATACTTAATAAATAATAAATATTTAACTAAGTGAAATAATAATACATGATTATATATTTAAATTATAGTTCTTATTTTTCTAAGATTTTTGGGTATTTTATTTATATTTTTAACATTTACCAATATTAAAATATGAATTTTCAAAGTATTAAAACTTATAAAATCTTTATTAAATAATAATTATTTAAATTGTTGGAATAATAATGTCTGGTAATAGTTTAATGTTATAGATTTTATTTTTCTGAAAATTTTCATATATTAAACATATTTTTCTAAATTATAAAATAAAAGTTGTTGATTTAACAAGATTTAATCCTTTTATTTAATTTCTGAATATTTATTTTTTTGAATTTATTTTGCCTTAACTATTTGTTAAACAGAGAATACCCATACACACCAATACTGAATCTACCCTAGACACTGAACCGTGGGCCAGTGGCCATGTAATCTGCCACGCTAGCAAAGGACTTGATCAAATTGGCTGACTAGGCATGGGATGATGTCATCGTGACGTCACACGATGTTGATCCTCTCAGATCGAAGCTCGATCGGCTGATTGAGTGCTTTCGCACGACCGAGGCTGGGCTTGTTGGAAAGAGAATGCGATGGGGAACCTAATAGTGGCGGCGCGGCTAGTTTTTGGTCGCCGGAGCACTGTGTACGATGGTGGCCGACGGTGGAGCTTGCGGGTTAGCGCGGCGGGAAGCAACCAGAGCACGAGAGAGCAAGGGAGATGGTCTACGAGGACGGTGGACTCACCCTAGTGCGGTTGGTGGCGACGGAGAGGTCGGGGGAGATCTGTGGCGGCGGCCACTAACGATGAACGACGATGACCGGAGGTGGAAACGAGGTGTGGGTTGGATCGACAGAGAACTACCCGGCTTCCGCGAGTAGGGGCAAACGACAGAGTCGAGCGAGTCGAGGCTTCCTGGCATCACGGCGAGGCTCAGGACGGTCGGAAACATCGGCGATGGATGACTCTGGCCGGAGCTAGGGTTCGGGCAGATAGGAACTCGAGAGAGAGAGGGCTTCAGAGGGATAAATGGGGATGAGGACGAGCAGGGACGTTGCAGTGGCAATCTTATCCCCTCCCCGATTGTCGGCGACGAGCATCGCAGCACACAGCAGCGATGGACGGCATCGGCCACTGCCATCGAGAAGCTTCCAGTAGACGACGAAGGTCGTTTTGCGGATAACCCCCTGACATGTTTCAAGATTCAACCCATAGTCCCTCGGCTGGCCCACTTGTCAGCCACAGAGAAAGACGAGCTGGGCTGGTTGTTGGGCCGAAGTGGGCTGTACGTGGGCGACAGATAATGGAGAGATGGGCTGCGGACAGAAACTATTTTTTGTTCGTTTTTCTTTTCTATTTTCTATTTTGTTTTCAGAATTGTATCTTGTATTTGTTTTTGAGTTTATCAGAATTTCTTCTTTAAGAAATTGCAAGTTTGTGTAGATGTACTTAATATTCTGGTATGATTTATTATTATTATGATATACTTTATTTATTTACTCTTTTTCTACTCTATAATACCTAATCATATGAGAGGTTCTTATATAAAATAGAATGAGTAGAATTTAGGTTTTTAGAGTTTTAAGATTTGTTTATGATCTTATAAAATGATTTCTATTTCCTCTTAATGAATATAATGAGAATAGTTTAAGATAGCTAAGAACACACCAAGAATATATCCATATTTATTCTTATGTAGCAATCATTATATAGGATGTTTTAATTATTAAAAGTTCTTAATATAGTAACTTCTATTGTCCCAATTCCACTAATGGTTGAATATTGTTTTAATAATCTTGGTTATGACCTTACTTATATATTGACAGTCATGATTGAAATAGAAGTTAGGGTTTTGAGTTATAGGTATTTATCATGAATTCTAGGAGTTTTAATATTTGAATATCCTTTTATAATTATAAATAAAGGTGAATGGTTAAGACATATCTCCTTTATGTTTATGATCATTAATGATATCACCCTTTAAGATATAAAGTTATTTTCTGGAATGTCTTATGGAAAAGAGTTGATAAAGATAACTCCTAAGCACATATGTTATTATAATTGGAAATGACAAAGATGTGCTTAAGTGATTTGCTATAGGAAAATATTCCTATATAGCATTGTGTAAATAAGATGATGAACCAAACCTATGAAATAAATATTAAGTTTGATTATAGCTTTAAGGTTGAATGTTTTACCAAGAATTCCTATCTTCCCTAATTCATAATTCTTGACTTCTACTTAAAGAATTCCTTTCCTAGATATACTACTCCTTCATATGCATCATCATGTGTTAACATAATGAGTTTTACTGCACAAGAATATTCTTATCCACCTTTTATTCTTCTAAATGCATTTGTAAATCTAATGAGCTTGACACTAAGGTTTTTCATAATCTTCTCATATCTATACTTGGTTATCAAACTATTCTACTACTAATAATCTCCAATCCAACAGATGGTTACAGTTGCCTCCATTCATACTCTTCCTTTATCATCCATTACCAACATTACTCTAGTAGATGTATATATATATCAAATCCTACTTCACCTCAAGTGTTTAGTATTTCCCAAGAGGAAAATACTACTTCTATAATACAATGTTGCTTTAGCATCATCTTAATCATA
This sequence comes from Avena insularis, assembly GCA_023614405.1. Lineage (NCBI taxonomy): Eukaryota > Viridiplantae > Streptophyta > Magnoliopsida > Poales > Poaceae > Avena > Avena insularis. The sequence goes on along the minus strand of CM042685.1, from coordinate 213,881,486 downwards.
CTATCTTATCTCTACTTGACTCCAATATCTTATACTCAAACTTCACATTATATCATGGTGACTTGTCATGGCTAACCTAGAATAACATATCTATACTAGGGTTCAGTCATGTTCTATCCACCAATGTCACTTATCCATGATATAAGCATTCAATCTTGGTGACTAAAGCATTATCATTATAATCCTTTGATCATTTATGGCTTAGGTTACCAGTTGGCTAACCAAGGCTTCATCAATACAACATTACAGTTGTATTGTAATTATCTGCTTAGTACCTCTAACTAAATTGTCACATCCCAAAATTCTCCTAATTTTGGAATGTTAAATAAATAAATAAGTTTGATTGATTGTTTAACTATGTTGAAAATTCTCAAAGAGAAGAAACTTTTTGAATAGAAATTCCTCTCAACCTTGAATTCAAAATCTTATATTCTTTTGTTATGACCTAAGTAGCCATATAGGCAAAAGGGCATGGATTTATTATGGATTGTAGAATTGGTGTGCAAGATTTCAAAATTAAAATCATGAAGCATTTCATTACATCCATGCAAAGTTCTCACAAACTGAATCCAAATCCTGGTATCTAAATCGCCCAAATGTTCCTAAGAGTAATTAAATTGAATTATTAAAACCCACTGTTGCTAAGGCATAAATTATTGATAATTATAGCCTAAAGAGATCTAATTAATACTACAAAATTTTAGAAACAAAATTGAGCTCATTTGGAGCTAGTATGAAAAAGTTATGAAATAAATACAAACACATAAAGATATAAGTAAAATGAAATATATAAGGATTTGTAAATCCACTACTTCCAAACTAGTAAAAAGATTACAAATTTGATCCTATAATGATCTATTCGATTTTAGAAAATTTTAGAAATAAGAATCGCGTCATTTGGAGTTCGTATGCAAAAGATATAAGGGAAACAAGTAAATAGAAAAAAGAAAAAGAAAAAGAAAAAAAAACCTAACCGGGCCGGCCCAGCAAGGGACCGACCGGACCAGGCATGTAGGTGAAGAAGGGATCGATGGTGTGCTTTAAAATGCGTGCAAAATCCTGTTTTCTAGACCTATCTTTACTCAAACTCTTATAACTTTTTATCTACAACTCCAAATTGACTTTCGTTTGTTTCTACTTGTTACCTACTCCAAGGCCTATCTCTAAACCATCCTAAACCTCCATATAAACTCGTGGAGTCACAGCTGTACGAGTTTTTCTTCTCGAAATCCCGAATCTACATATGCCTGAATCTTATTTCGCTTTTTAACCCATCTAGACTTCATCGTTTGCCTTCGGTCAAAAAACGAAAGTTGTAGGAATCGTCGAAATCTTTCAATTCCTACAAACCTTACCTCTTTTCATCCACCACATCGGGAGAATTTCGTATCGCAATATTTCAGATCTTACGGTGTAAATCCAAGATGTACTCGCGCTCGTTTCTTCAAATCCAAATTCCTTTGGTGAGAAGGTAGGAATAATGATTCCCCACAACTTTCATGTTCTGAGTTTTTCAATTTGACCTATGGATTTTTCTCTCTAACATAGATCTATTTTTTTGTCTATTTTGAGCCAAAATCGGGTCAATCTCTTCTTTTAGCCACTGGATCCTATCCAGACGGTCGAGATCCAATCAAACCGGTTCGTGCCATGTCGTCATCCCGGTCATCTTCCTCATCAACGCAACGTCAACATAAGGTCAACATCTAGTCCCAATCAGCATGCAAAGTCAACCTGTCCAGTCAGCGAAATATTCCCTGGAATATTCCATTCGAATTTAAAATTGCATATTATAAATCTAACTTGTAAAATTCATTAGAAATTCATACCACGTCCAAAAATTGCGTATAATATATCAAATTGAAGATAATTTTACGTAGAATCATCTTATCAGAATAGATCCAACTTTTACTGTACGTAGTTACTACAGTAATTTAATTAGTTTTAATGGTCTTTTAGGTTAATAAATTCATAGACAATTATCTGTAACTCTGAAAAATATGAACAATATATCAAATTGAAGCTACTGTAATGTAATTTAATAATATCTAGTTGGATCTAGCCTTTGCAGATTATTTAACCCGTAGCAATTTAATTAGTTTTAATGGATTTATAAATCATTAAATTCATAGTAAATTAATTGCTTGTCACAAAAATATAAATGATATACCGATGGAAAGGTGGTTCCATGTAGATCATCAATATGCAATTAGTTCAGCATTTTACTGTAAGGTTTTGCCGTGAAGATTTAAATGGTTTAATGGCATATTTAGAGTAATAAATTCATAAGAAAATAAATACTATTCAGAAAATTACAAATATTATGTCCCTGAAATCAAAATTCCGTGGAGATTACAGATATAATTTTAGTTTGATTTTTAGACAACAGAAACTATATGAATCATATAAAACCCATTAAAAACTATTTAAATCATACAAAAAGGTCTATAACTCCGATTAGGATGAATCCAACGCCTACTGGTTCGTATTAACGTCCTCTATCCAGTAAACCTAAGAAACAAATTTAATTCTACAGTTAGAATAGTCATTACAACAGAACTATTAAAAACCCTATATTGGCAAGTAATTATTAATAACAAGTACTCCATTGCATTAATTGGCCTCTTGCATGCATCATATACTCCAGTATTGTGTAGAGAACTAAAGTAACAACCATTGTGACTTATTAAATTGTCATGCATGCATTTGTTTGATCTCTATGTGCTATTGTTTACGATTGTATGCAATTGTTTGCTCGATAGATTGTGAGGAGTGCAACGTGTGTGATTGCAACTACTATGATTGCAAGTATTGTGGTTATGACGAGTGAAACCATTATATCTATGAGGATTGTGAGGATTATCTAATCGACTACATCTACAACAAAGGCAAGTGGTGCTATCTTGGTCATAAATGTCCTATTGTTTTTCTATGCATTGTATATGTTTTGTAGAATTGCATATGTAGGAATTGATGTGTATATGCTATGCTATGTCCCATATTATTTCCTAGTATTCCTTGTTTATGAGCCATCGTATTGGTAGATTGCTTAGCTATGCTATTTAGACGAGGAAGGGAATCACATCATGAAAAGTTATATGTTTTGAAAGGCTTATGTTTTGCTAAATGACAAACCAACATGTTTTAATGAACCACCTCGGCGGAATGGCATTGATTGGTTCATCGAGTGTGGATTATGGTGGGGAATGACACCCAGGACACTGAGAAATGATTAGTTTCTTTGTTTGGAAGCTTTCGTGTGCAACCATGTGCCAATAATGAAATGGGCGGTTGGTTGAACTCAGTAGGTTGTGGTAACTCGAACCCGCGTATCCAGAGATGTAGATAGTGTAGGTTGGACCGGTGCGCGTCGGGATTGGGGAGCTACTTCTCGAACGGTTCCTTCTTGGACTTCTCCCTATCATCACCCAATATGAGAGTGGTGGTACGAGCTGGGCTGGCCAAGTCACATGGGTAAAGTTTACTAACCCCTGCAGGGTGTATAAACTAAGTACTTAGTCGTGTCCCCGGTTATGGACAATTTGAGCGACTTGATACTGATGCTATGATATTTCTCACTCATCCTTATTTCTTAATTACTTAAAACTTGTTGGGTGAACATAATTGGGTAGGAGCACCTGGGAGTGAACCAGAGTGTCCTATTTATCGTATTGGAAAACTACTTTGTTACAAATGTTAGGATAAAACTGTTGCTTTATGCAAATGAGCCTGAACTCCACTTGGCCAAATAAGCATGTAGTTGATAGATCTGTTGTTAACCACTTTAGCCTACTTGCCATACATTCAATGTATTGACCATTCGTGGCTGCAACGTTTCATGTTGCAGGTTATATCGTATCTGAGTGATTGTTCATAGGTCGCGAGACTCCACTCAACAATTGTTCGCCTGTGGCACATTTGAAGGATGGAGATCTACTTTATATTCATTTTCCGCTATGTACTTGTATAAATAATGTAAATTCTGGATCATATTCGTTGTATTTATGATGCATAGTTATATTTGGTATCATTTTGTACTGTGTGTGCCAGTGAACCGATCCAGGGATTGGCACTATACACATGAACTCAGCCTTATCAGGCGAGGGTGTTACATAAATAGAAGATATTACTCATTGACTAAACCTACTTAATCCAATAGGATTATTCCTTTGTAACTATATTGAATATTCATCCTTGTAATCTTCTTTGTTACCATACAAATATATATTCCAGATAACTCTTCTATCATTTCAGGAGTGAGTTAACTCCATCAATTGTCACATTGATCTTATTCTCTTCCAACTCTCCCATTATATAGATGATATTTAAATCTATCATTACTACTTACCTCTTCTTACTTCCTTCTCTAAAGGATTTAAAGTGAATGTTACGATAAGAACATGAGTTGATAGATCAAGAATTGATAAGTCAATAGTTGATTATTCAACATTGATGAACGAGGGATATTAGAATAAGGTTCAATAGAGATGATAAAGATTGATATATAAAGAAATATATGTGGTGAATGGTCTTGACTTGATTTCCTTCCTACTCAAAAAGTGATAAGGAATTAGTGGTTTAGAACTACCATGATGCTCATGGTAGGAATGGAGAAGAATAATATAGATCAAGATTTGGTTATTGGATTCTTTTTACTTGGGTTATATTCTTAACTTGGTATTCATGAGTGATTTTAATGAATACTATGATATGATCTCTTAAAGATCAGATAATACTCATCAAGCAATGTGTTGTAGTTTAGTTTTTATTACATTTGATCTACCCTTAGATCAAATCATGTTTACCCAAAAATAAGGTTTTAGCAAAGGTCATATTGAAACTTATCGCAGTCAACTTGATGATCTAGTTCAATTCCATTAAGTTGAGAGAAGCTTCAATCACTTTGACAAGTTTTGTTCGAAAGCGCGAAAATTATTTGGATTTTCTATGCATGAATGCAATGCACACATCTGTGTTCAGCTTATTTCTAAGTTCTAATGCTGGGATGTTACAATCTTGAAGTGTTTAAGGTTAAAGTGAAACAAATATGGAGTATATGCTTGACAAATCATAAGTTGGCAATCTCATGTCCCTTGAGTACGAGGACCATTCCACATGCTACTCAACTTTATTCACCAGTAAGTTCTTGTCATAGTAAGTATATGTGTATCATAAAGAACTGCCAACATGTTACCCCTTGCCCCATGATACAGGATCTATCCCATATCAAAATTACAAGGCAACAGACAATGAGAATCTCAGCGATCTTTTTATTTGTTATTTGCATAGGTTTTCATTGAGGATGCTTCACAAATTTCTCATTATGGTTATGCTCCAAGTTTCCACCATGATTAGGCATGGCTTAGGCTAGCCGCCCACGTGTTTCTCTAACACATATACATAACTCCATGGACTTACAAGCTCCCCTTTTATTTCACACCGCCGACATCCGCAAACAAAAGATCATGATATCAACTGGGTAAATATGTACAGGTGTTGAAAGCGTTCCCCGTGACAGCACGGTTCTGCTAATTCCCAACTTATAAGTGCAAGCATATACAACATAGATGACACAATGGTTCAATTTTATTAGGGACAAGAAAAATAAAGTGTGCCATCAAGTTTGTGAGAGCTTTAATCACTAATTTTTCTCATAAAAAGTTTAATTTGGAAGATAGGTAAAACATGAATATACTTGGAATGGTGTAACACACCATGCATAGGAATTTATAGTGGACTATTTGGAATAACTTGGTTTCTTGGGAGTTGGATGTATGAGTAGAGCTTACTCAGTACAAGTGGAGGCTAGCAAAAGACTGGGAGTGACCAACTAAGAGAGCAATAATGTCCATAATCATGCAGAGCGACAAAAAATTATCAATTAAAGCATAAAGTGGTATCACAAGTAAAAAACTAAATGATCATGAGGCTAGGGTGACTGGTTCATAGTCTTAACATGGTGTAAGCATGTGCGAAGTCAACCCAAATAAAGCATCAAAGGAGAATACCACAATACTATGCTTTTGTATGCTAAAACAACGCATGATTCTTTCAAGGCACATTAAGCAATCTCAATAGTCTAGAACAAGTCATGCTAAAGCAATAATCACTAAGTATAAGGTCAAAGCAACATCTAACATGACATCATAAAGCCTAAGCCACAGTCAAGACAAGCTCCTTTTTGTACCACCTAAGCATGAAGCTTCCTACTCTTTTCCAACACCAATCGACTTATTTGAAACAACTCACAAAGATAATAATCAATAAAGATCAGTGAGCATGTCTCACAAGTCCACAAATAAGAACTAAAAATTTCTAGGATGAAATCACAAGAAAACCAAAGCTAAGCGTAGAGCTAGCAAAAGTGAACACTCACAGAACAATAAGAGTGAAAACTAGAGTGTTCTAAACAATGAAAATGGAGTGTGTCTCTCTCCAAAAGAAGTTTTTTGTAATCCAACCAACTTATTACAGCAAACAAAGCAAAAGAAAACTAAAAACAAAAACAAATACGCTTGATGACCCACAAGTATAGGGGATCGCAACAGTCTTCGAGGGTAGTATTACCCAATTTATTGATTCGACACAAGGGGAGCCAAAGAATACTTGCAAGCCTTAACAACTGTTTTGTCAATTCAGCTACACCTGGAAATATTTCTTGCTCACAGAAGTTTATCAGTAGCAATAGCTTTGTAGTAGCAATAGCAAAGTAACAACAACAACAAAACAAGAGCAATAGTAACAGTAGTAGAAAACAGTAGGATATGAGTGCGGTAGGCATAGGGATGGATGGGCATTGCATGGACAAGTCTAAACATGTAACTTCAAGATCTAGGGCAATTGCAGATAAATAAGAATAAGCATCCAAGTACTAAACGATCATAGGCATGAGCTCCATATATAGTAATGCGTGCTCGCAATGAGAACTTGCACAACATCTTTTGTCCTGCCAGCCCGTTGCAGCGGGGGCTCAAGGGAACTACTGGAAATTAAGGTGCTCCTTTTAATAGAGCACCGGAGCAAAGCATTAACACTCCATGAACACATGTGATCCTCACATCACAACCATCCCCTCAGGTTATCCCATTTTTTGTCATTTCGGGGCCTTTGGATCCGGACAATGATATGTGTACACAACTTGCAAATAAGATCACATACAATACTATCATCATGAATCAATAATAAGTTCATATCTGAGATCATGGCACACGGGCCCTAGTGACAAGCATTAAGCACAACAAGTTGCAACAAAGTCAAATAGCACTAATAGAGATACTAGGCACCATGCCCTAACAATCTTATTTGATTACATGATAGAACTCATCCAATCCCTACCATCCCCATAGCCTACAGCTGTAAGACCCCACCTTATAAAGGTAAAGGCCCCTGTGATTGCAATGCTAGTCCTTGGATCAAATGCTAGCAACCACAGTTTAAGATGAAGTACACAGATACAAAGGTCATTATTACATCGTCATTCCAGAGATAACATAGTCTTTACAACTCAATAGCCAATGGCTAGTACAAGAGTTTATAACATAAAGTAAATAACTATAAGTCTTCATCTTCATGTGCCACAGGCAAGCATGTTGAGTGTAGACTCACGGCCCTAATCTCCATCAGAGTAACCTGCAACATCATAAGTTACAGCCGCAGTGGGTCAATACATTTGGATTTGTATTTGCAAGTGATACCATAGTAGAATAGTAGTATCTAACATCTATATGAATTTGGCTAAGTATAGCTTAGGCCTGCTTTGCTCAAAATAGGTTTTTCCTATCAGTTGAAAAACACTAAGTTTTTGTTTGTCAAAAACACCCAAGGAACCACCAATAGACATTGGTGAACCTTTGCCCTTGTTCAATGTAACATCCCAAAATATGAAACAATGATCATCAAACTCTAATCACTAAAATTAGGGTTAACAAAAACTTTGATTAATTAAAATCATATGAATGCATGTGTGTATGTGATGATTTGATAAATGCATGAATGGACTTGTGTGATTAACCTAAATAGCAAGAAATGGTTTAAAGATGAAAATAACATCATCTAAAACAATTCCATGCAGAAACAAATCAAGAGAAAATCAAAAACAAATCAAATAAAGCAAATGGTCATTTTTGCCAATCTTGCTCACTAGGTCACTTTGAGTGTTTCTAGTCCAAGATTTCAAACAGAAACTTTTCCAATTCTTTTCACCCCTTGCAAGAACAAGTAAAAGTGAATCAAGGCCCACCTTTCAAACTTGCAGAAACATTTGGCAACCTCATTCAAATCACAAGTAAAAATTCAATCCTTATCATATGTGAAGATCACACATTTTCAAAACCCAACCAAACCAGTGCCCCTTGACTAATCCAACTAACCAGAGACTCCCTGGTATGTGCCTAGCCAACCCACCAAGTTTGAATCCAAAATTCAAATTTGAATTTCTTTCGGCCATTTTATCAAACACCTTGCTGGCATCAAACAAACAAACAACAAACACTATAGTGAGCAGTGATTTTGGCCAACCTTGTTCCCTCTATAGCTCACTCTATACTCTCAGTAGATGATCTAGCCCAATTAACAAGCCTTAGCACCACTGTGAGCTTGGCATAGACATTAATGGTGACCATGTCGAGCCCATTTACCAACCCCAATGTCGCCAGCGAGCTAGGGAAAGAACTAGCCCCGCCAACCTTGTCTGGAACACGCAGCACCGTCCATCGCCACTCCCTGTCTAAGCCCCGAGCGCAGCCAGCCACTGGGCCACCCGCCAAGCATGCGCCCAGTCTCTCTACGTGCGAGCCGAAAGCGCGCTAGTGCGCCATCAGCGACACCAGCCCACAGACCACGTGCCGCCCTCGCTGCTTGCAGACGTGATCAACACCGTCCCAGCAACCCCGTAGACATTCCCGTTCGCCGCCACACGGACCATGCATGTTGTGCGCCATTAAAACCGCCGTCGGACCCGCCTAGAGCGTCGACGTGTTCCGACCGATCAGCACCGCCCCACGCCTCGCCACCATGCCGTTAAGCTTCGCCAGGGAGCACAGCACCGCCCCTATCGTCGCCCATGCCATTAGCACTCTGTGCCGTCGACCACGACGAGCTCAGCCCGCAACCTTTGGTCCCCTCGTCGCACTATAAAAGGAGGCCTCTCCCGCTTGTTTTTTTCACATCAGTTCACTCCCCAACTCTCACTGATACCCCCCACTCACTCCCGGAGCAAGGCGAGCACCAGGTGGCCAGAATTTCACCGGAGTTCACCGCTGCAGAGGAGGAGAGGCGCCGTCGATTGGAGCCGCCCCAGGAGAAGCTGCCGGTATCAGGAGAATCGCCGTCGTCGACTTCGTCGTTCGCTCCCGTCGCTGACCATTGCCGGAGCCCCGGTGAGCCTCCCATGACCCACACTGGCCGCGCTAGGGTTCGTGCTCGTCGCGTCCTGTTCAGGCATGGACGATGAACCCAGGCCGTTCGATTAGAGTTAGATCCTATGGTCCCAATCACCCCATACCACTTCGCCACTCATTGTCTCACTGACGAGTGGGGTCGCTCACTTAACAAGCCCGCGTACGCGCTGTGTGTAGTGGGCCAGCCCAGTTAAACATCCCGCGCAACCCACCAATTCAAATTTAGTTTTATTCATTTAATTTCAAACCCAGTTCTATACGTAGATTCAAAAATCAACCTAGCTCGATTCACTAAACCAAAATGCATGAAACCAATTTGGTTAGAAAGGTACTGGAATGCTTAATCCAAGCCTATTGGATTCAAACCATTTAGATTTGTAGATCACCCATGGTAAAAATAACAAGGCAGAAGCTTTTTTGCCTTCAAATATTTTTCAAAATTCAACCATAAGAGCTTTTGAGTTGATTCCAACTCTCAAAAATTACATTTAACTATACCTTTCAGAATATATAAAAATATATAGGTTACTTACATAAATAATGTTCAAGTAATAAAATAATGCCACATAGGCATTTCTAGTCACTTTAATTAAATAAAATAAAAAGGTTAAACCTTATTAAATTGTGACACCACCTTAAATCACATTCCCATGTACTGAAATATGAGGTGATGACATGTGTCAACAAGATCCCATGTTTGAGTTGGAGAATATTAAATCTTAAGTAGTTTTTCAATGAGTAGAAATTACTTTTCTAAAATAAAATAAGTAAGACAAGTGCTTTAATCTTGTAATGTTAGTGATGATGCTAGATCATCAAGTATGAACCTTTGTGTGATCATTAGAAATAGTTAAGTATTGTTTGGTGATTGTGTACCTCGTATTTATTTATAGGCGCTAGTACCGACCAAGGATACGAGGAGGAATGAGGATACTATGAGGAAGAAACCAAAGAGAACTTCAACCACTGCTCTGCACAAGGCAAGCTATTAACTAAGCAAGCCTCACTATACAAGTTGACTTAGCAAGCTTACACCACTTGATACCCAATCCTAATTTTACTTGCAAGCTTAATACTTTATTTTCTTTAGCAAAGTTTTCTCTTAGAGTTTACTTAGCTAGTTGTAGATATTAGAAGGATATTGGAAGGTAGCATAAAGAGCATAAAATTTGGCCTATGCTAAATAATCTTGATGTCATCCTGAGGCATGAGATTGAACTTAGATAAGATACACTTTCTTATCACCCTTCATTAGTGTTTATCCCCCACTTGTAGATGCTAGTGCTAAGCATAAAACTTGATCAACTTTAGATGGTAATACTTGGTTAAAATGGTTATGAAAACCTTAGAATGATGAGTCATTCTACTAAAATGTTTTTACATGTGTTTCCAAACACCAGATGATTTTGATGATAAAAATGTTAAGGCATGAGCCTTAGACCTTTATAAAACTAATGGTTTTCTGGATGCGATACCATTCCAATTTTACCGTACAACCATAATACCCAAAATTTGGGTAGGGCTTGACTGGAAATGTATATACCTTAGTATGGGTTCCCTTGCGGCCAAGGTATGAGATGAGGCTATCTTGTGAAGATTTTCCACCTATGCAGTACCCAAGATGACAGTTGGTCATGCTTGGGAGGCCAAACTCACAGGAGAGGTGCCTATACTAGGGCGCGTAATTGAAAGGTTAGGATTGATTATCCGCATACTGAGTATGGTGAATTCTGGATTTGTTCCTGATGGATGTATTGAATGTTATAGTGAAAGTGTACAATCTCTGTAGAGTGTCAAACTATTCGAATAGCCGCGTCCGCGGTTATGGACAGTTGGAGTGGCCTTACTGTTCTATGGTCAGATGTTTTCAAAATGACTTATGAAATGATTTATGACTTTGACTTGACCACAACAGAGTTGTGATATGAAACTCAATTCCCCCCTTAGGTGTTATAAAACTTTTAACTAGCTTTCTTTGCTTCTGAACTTAGTAGAGGTAAATCTAGATTTTTGCAAAACAACCCTAGAGCTTAGCATATCCTATTCAAAACCACTTCACTTGTTAGTATTAGTTTGCGAGTACTTAAAGAGTACTCATGGCTTTGTCCCTGGCTATTCCCGTGGCCAGACTATGAAGAGGAGTATCAGGATGACGGACCGCAGGAAGGTTACGACAATTAGGATCATCTCCCATCGTCAGCATTGCCTGTGACCCTGAAGATGGCACTTCACCTACGCTATCATTACCTTTACGTTATTCCGCTGCTTGAATTGTATTAAGAACTGGATCATGAGATCCTTATTTGTTTAAGACCTTATGTATAGTTTGTAATGGATGATGTACTGTGATATCCAAACCTGTTATGTCTCACAAAAATGGTAATCCTGGGATTGCGATGTATGTCATAACAAGCATCTGTGATTAAAAATATGGGTGTTGAATTCAACCACAAGTTTTTAACTTAGAAATTGGGATTAGGAGATCCTTGATAGCTTCAATGTCTTTGATGCTCAAATTGTCCGTTGCCGGGGACACGGCTAAGTACTTAGGTTTTACCCTCTCGAGAGGTGGTGCACTTTCCCCACAAGACTCGACATGTATCGAGACGATACCTTTCAGATGCATGCCCTTAGACCACCATGGACACGTTCCATCCTATCACCCTACCACCAACTATTCATCTGGCTAAGTTCTTGCAACCTATGTGGTCAAGGCATAACCCATATGCCATGTGGTTGCACTAGAAGCTTCTCAACACTCAAATCCCTTTGTTCCTGGGTGGCTTTCCACAAGTGTGATACACAAGGTAAACCATAGACATGGGCCTTGTGTAACCATAGACATGGGCCTTGTGTAACAAAAAATATACATGAATGCATGCAAATGCAATGAAACGATTTTTCTACACTAAACAAGTCAAACCAAACAGTACTGAACACAAAATAATCTATCTAAAGTCTAAACAAACTCAAATTTGCCTCAAAGAATTTTATAAAGCCAAAATAACATATACTTGGTTCTACAAATAATCCTATTTTTTAGAATAAAAATACAAATTCAAGCCCACAGTAATGTAGGGCTTAATTTTTTGAAGCTATTGTTATATTAATTGCAAAATTTGGGAAAACAGAACTAAAGATATGATTTTTACAAGTTTAAATCTCTAATAGATACAAAAACAGATTTTAAAACAAAAACACAGACATGTGGCCGTGTCTGAGTGGCCCGTACCACTTCGCGCGGATCATGTGCATGGGCTGTTGGATCTAAGTGTGATCCTGCGGTCCAGATCTGGCGATACCTTTGGCCTGGCGATCTAATCTAAGCCGCCAGATCTAAATCCTACTGTAACATCCTCAAAATCATATTTAAAACTCATGCATATCATCCATGAATCCTTAATCATTTAGGGTTTCATTTTTCAGAAAACCATTTCAAAACAGGAGCATATGAGCTCATTATTTTATGTGATCAGCATTTGAAGCAAATGCTACTCTCTAATGAGAGATTGTTGTTCATGAAACCAAACTTTGTTGTCTTATTGCTCTCAGGTTGTTTTGCTAGATTGCTAAGGTTTAAACTAAAATTTCAAAGCAAATACAATTTGAAAACCAATTTAAAAACCAATATAAAACAAGTGCTATGTCACTGTTTATTCTATTTTATTTCAAATGACCAAGCCAATTCAAAGTGACCACTTGGTCTTATGCCCAGATTTGTGACTATTGCACACTGCAAAAATCCTGAAAATATTTGAATTCAAATAGAGTTTGAAATCATTTGAAATTCATTCCAGAAATTCAAAACAGAAAAAGAAAAAGAGAAAGGAAATAGAAAAGGGCCAGCGCCAGGATTTGAGCCCAGCAACAGACGCAACCCATTTAGCCCACCCCGGGTTCCCCCTCTCTCTCTTTCACTCGCAGACGCACCCACAGAGTCGCTGACGCCAGGACCCCACCCCCTCTCCGCTTCTCTTGCGCATAACCGGGCCCGCCCATGTCACCGCTGCCTTCCCAAATCGCACGAAGAACACGCCACGCCGTTGCTGGCGTTGATTCCGCGGCGTAATTGCCATTGATTCTGCAGGCGTTTCCTGTCGAGCCCCTGCCTACTTAAACCCCTCCCCCTCGCGGTCATTTCCCCCCACACTGCACACTCTTCTCGCCACCAGGCTGCCTCTAATTCGTATTGCACCGCCGCAGTCAGAGCCAACTCCGGCGAGGTATTCCGGTAAGACCCGCCGCCTTTGCCGTCTAAGTTTGCCGAATGATCACGACAACCGTGGCATCTTCTCACCCTATTGGTGCATGCTAGGACCGTCGAGACTCGCCAACGACGACGACCGCAAGTGCTCGACGCTTTCTTCTCTCCGCGATCAATTGCGGTAAGCACCGAGCGCCCTTGACCTCTCGCGACGACTAGGTTTCGCCACTGTCTTGTGCATCATCTGATGCCATTGGTTTGTGCTAGGGAGACCAGGAACATCGCCAACGTCGCCGTCCACTCCAACCCGACGCCGCCCGCAACTCCGACGAGCTCCCTCGGCCACTCTAGAGCGCCCCTTGCCGAACCACCGCCACCTTGAGCATCAGCAGCTCTCTGCGATTCCGGTAAACCCCTTCTCCCTCTCCCGCGCGACCTAGAATGCCGGTAGCACCTCTAACAGAGGCGCCGCCGCCAGTCGCCGCCGCTAGCGCCGCTCGACTTTGGTCAAAGCAACAGCCGCCGTTAGATCTGCATCGTAGGGATTAGATTAGAACGAGGACGGACCGTTTTCTTTAGATCTGGCGCGTTGGATCTAAGTTGATCCTACGGCGCGGAAGCACGATCCGACGCGAAGCGGTATCGGCCAATAGGAAAAAGCGTGGCGGTACTGTTAGAGTTTAAAAACAGAATTTGAATCAGATTATTGTTTGAATTTGATTTAGCTATAACTTTTGATCCCCACGTTAGAATTTGACAAATTTTATACCATTGGAATCAGGAGAGCAAGCTCTTTCTGATTATGCAATGTGTTTAAAGTTTTGCTTCTGTTAAAAGGATTTATTTGCAGAAACATGTGTAGGGCTTATTTGAGTATATGAATTGTTTAGGAATTGTTTTAAGGGTTAAATAAATATTGTTTGGCATGTTTTTGACTTGTTTAGGAATCAGTACTATGCACTTGCTTGGTTGAGTTTTGAAAATCATCACTTAGCATTTTGCATTGCATGCATATATTTTTGGTTGTATATGTTTTCTGTGTAATTTGTGGCTACCATTCCTTGTGTAGATTTTGGTGCTAGTGATTGTGATTGTGAGGAGTGCTACTCTCCCAACTACCAAGGCAAGTGGTACTTCATGAATAATTTTTACCCTATGTTTTCTACTAAGCATTAGAAATATTTTGTTAGACTTGCATGCTATATTTTGCTTATATGCCATGATGGGAAATCCTAGTAGTTGTAGAATTGCTAAGGAATTTCTAAGTTAAGTTACTATCTATGCCATGCTTAGCCTAGCTAGTAGCAAACAAGGGTTGGTGAAAATATACATGCTATGATGAAAATATTTCTAAGTCTTTGGACTTGTGTTTTACCTAATAAAACAACTAAGTTAATGAAACACCTGGGTGGAATGGAAGGTTTGGTTTATGTTGAGTGGTTACACAAGGCCCATTTTTATGGTTTACCTTGTGTATCTCACTTGTGGTAAGCCACCCAGGAACAAAGAGATTTTAGAGGCCAATTGTTAAGAAGCTTCTAGTGCAGCCACTTGGCAATATGGGCTCTACCTGGATCACATAAGTTGCTAGAACTTAGCCATCTGGACAGTTGGTGGTAGTGGGAATGATAGGTTGGAGCGCGTCCATTTGGTCTAAGGGAAGGCTTCTGAAAGGTCCTGTCTTGGTGAAACCAAGTCTGGTGGGGAAAGTGCACAACCTCTGCAGATGGAAAAATCTAAGTACTTAGCCAAGTCCATGGCAATGGACAACTTGAGCATCAAGACATGGAAGCTATCAAGAATC
This sequence comes from Avena insularis, assembly GCA_023614405.1. Classification (NCBI taxonomy): domain Eukaryota; kingdom Viridiplantae; phylum Streptophyta; class Magnoliopsida; order Poales; family Poaceae; genus Avena; species Avena insularis. Next base: position 213,866,080 of record CM042685.1, on the reverse strand, counting down.
TCCTCATCCCAATTTCTAAATAAAAACTTGTGGGTGAACAAGGGGGAAGGACCTCAATGTCTATTGGTGGTTCCTTGGGAAAAGTTTTGACAAAGAAAAACTTAGTGATTTCAACTAATAGGAAAAACCTATTTTGAGCAAAGCAAGCCAAGCTACACTTAGCCAAAATTGCATATAGTATCTAGTCCACTTAAAATTTTACTAAGGTATCACTTGCCAGTACTATTCCAAAGTATTGACCCACTGTGGCTGTAACTTGTGATGTTGCAGGTTACTCTGATGAGGATTAGGTGTCATGAGTCTACACTCAACATGTTTGCCTGTGGCACATGAAGATGAAGACTTTTATTTATTTACTTTTTCAAACTCTTGTATTAGGCCTATGGCCTTGGAGTTGTAAAGACTATGTTTATCTCTGGAATGGCTATAATAAATGACCTTTGTATCTGTGTACTTCATCTTAAACTGTGGATGCTAGCAATGATCTAGGGACTAGCATTGCAATCACAGGGATCCTTTTCCTTTATAAAGGAGGGATCTTACACCTACAGCTATCGACCACGCGACCAAAGATGGGCGGTGCAAATGGGTGCTGGCGGTGGCGGCGCTACTTCCGGTGATGCTCCGGCGATTCCAGAGGGGGATAGGGCTATTGGCAAGGCTTACCAGTGTCGCACAGATGCGGGGATGCTCAAGGTGGCCTTGGCTTGGACGGGGCGAGCTGCTACAGCCGTGGGAGTTCGTCGGAGTTGCGGACAGCGTCGAGCTTTTGCAAACAACGACGGAGGCGATGAACTAGGTCACCATAGTGCAAACCAAAGGCATCAGTACATGCACAAGGACAAGGCGCACAAGATAGTTTGAATCGGAGGTCAAGGGGCACACGAACCTGGAGAGAATCACTCACCGGAGTTGTGAACACCATCGGGTGCTCATGGCGCTTGTTGAGGTCGACATTCTGGGGCACAATAAAGTAAACAGTGAGCATCAGAAGGATCACAATAGGATGGCGAGCAAAACATCATCAACCAGAGGGAGAGGTGTGGACGGGGCTCACCGGGATTGATCATCGGAGTTCGTCGGGCAGCGGTGGTGCAACCTCAAATGCTGGCAGCCTGGGGGCGCTCTGGCGATGCGGGTTGAGGGGAAACGACCATGGCGAGGTGGGGCTTAAGTAGTAGTCATTGGGGGGAGGATTACTGCGGCAATCAATCGAATTGATTCGAAATCAATTGGCGGGGTAACGGGTGGCGACAGCGTGGTCATCGCGTGAGATTTGGGGGAAGACAATGACGACGTGGCATTGGGGCCACTGGTCAGCGGGTGCGGAGTAGGGTTTGCGCGGGTGAGAGAGAGAGGGGCAGGGGGAACCCGGGTCGGCTTGTTGGGCCAGTTCTGGCACTGGTCTAAAAGGGCATCGCGCTGTTTTATTTTTTTCTTTAACCTTTTCTTTTTCTAATTTGATTTTCAAGAATGAATTTGAAACCCAATTCAAACTTGTTTGAATTCAAATATTTTCTAGATTTTTATACAGTGAACCTTGCACTCAAAAGTGTGTCAAACACATCTGTCCACTCATAAACACTTTCTTCCTTTGAAAATAAAAATAAAACCATGCCTCATATGGTTAATAAAATGGGCATAAATATGGTTTTATTTGGTTCCGAACTTTGAAATTTTTTGTGCAAGCTGTAGATGCTATGATGATATGAATGCAATGCATGGTTTTACAATTCATGAATTTTTTGGATGTTACAAATCTAACCCCCTTTATATGAATCTCGCCCTCAAGATTCGGATTGGCTAGCAAATAGGTGAGGGTGGTCTTTCCGAAGATCATCTTCTCTTTCCCAAGTTGCTTCTTCTTCGGTATGATGGTTCCACTGAACTTTGCAGAATTTGATAGTCTTGGTACGAGTAACTCTTTCTGCAGTCTCAAGAATCTTGATAGGTTTCTCCACATAAGTAAGGTCACTTTCCAACTGAACCTCTTCCAAAGGTATAGTGTCCTTCAATGAAGTTTCTTCCATCTCCGGATGACACTTCTTCAACTGACTTACATGAAGCACATTGTGAACTTGACAGTGATTCAGGCACTTCAATCTCATAATCCACTTCTCCTTTACGGCTCAAAATCTTGAATGGTCCAACATATCTTGGTGCCAATTTTCCTTTGACTCCAAATCTCTTCACACCACGAAGTGGTTGGACTCTAAGATAAGATCTATCACCTACTTCATAGGTGAATTCTCTACACTTTGGATCTGCGTAGCTCTTTTGTCGGGACTGGGCTATCTTCAATATGTCCTTTACCAATTTGACTTTCTCTTCAGCTTCCTTAATTAGTTCTGGTCTGAACAAATTTCTTTCTCCACCACTCCATAGCAATGGCGTAGTACACTTCCTTCCATAAAGAAATTCAAATGGTGCCATCTCAATGCTTGCTTGATAGCTATTATTGTAAGAGAATTCTGTGTAAGTCGGACTTTCATCCCAACTAGCACCATAGTCTAGGGCACATTCCCTCAACATATCCTCCAAAATTTGATTGGTCCTTTATGTCTGTCCATCAGTCTGGGGTGAAAAGTTGTGCTGAACTCTAATCTTGTTCCCAATGATTCATGCAGTTGTCACAAAAAATGCGAAGTGAACTGAGTTCCTCTATCAGACACAATACTCTTAGGTACTCCATGCAGACATACAATCATGTTCATATAGATCTTAGCTAACTTAGCACTTGTATAGGTAGTCTTTACGGGTATGAAATGAGCCACTTTAGTTAGGCGATCTACAACAACCCAAATAGAATCATATCCGGATCTAGTCCTTGGCAATCCGGTGATAAAATCCATACCAATCTTATCCCACTTCCAATCAGGAATAGGTAGAGGTTGTAGTAACCCTGTCGGTTCATGGTGTTCCGCCTTCACTCTACTACACACATCACACAAGGCAATATGTTCCACAATATCCTTCTTGAGATTGTTACACCAAAACCTTTCCTTCACATCCATGTACATTTTGGTGTTACCTGTATGAATGGAATATGGTGAGTTGTGTGCTTCTTACAGAATCAATTTCTGAAGCTCCGGATCTTGCGGAATGCAGATACACTTTCCATACCACAAAGTACCTTGTTCATCTTCATGGAATCCTTTAGCCTTCCCTTTGCTAATTTTACTCCTAATCTCCTCTATTTCCTTGTCCAACTTTTGGGCTTCTTTGATCTTGTCCAACAATGTTGGTTGAACATCCAATGACATGAGGTATCCTTCTGGCACTATCTCCAATCTGAGATCTTTGAATTGAGCACATAGATCATCTGGCAATTCTCCTTTAGTAAGGCCATTCGCATAAACCTTACGGCTTAAAGCATCCACTACAACATTTGCTTTACCGAGATGGTATTGCAAAATCAAGTCATAGTCTTTGATGAGATCTAGCCACCTTCTTTATCTCATATTGATTTCCTTCTGAGTGAAGATATATTTCAAACTCTTGTGTGATCTGTGAACACTTCACAACGCTTTCCCAAAAGATAATGTCTCCATGTTTTGAGTGCATGGACAATAGAGGCTAACTCTAAATCATGAGTAGGATAATTTACTTCATGAGTTTTGAGTTGTCTTGAGGCATAAGCCACAACTTTCCCTTCTTGCATCAAAACTCCACACAATCCTTGGTGAGATGCATCACAATAGACTTGGAAATCCTTCTCCAAATCTGGCAGACATAAGACTGGTGCTGATACTAGTATCTTCTTCAATTCTTGGAAACTGATTTCACATCCTTCAGTCCACTCAAACTTCTTTTCTTTCTTGAGTAACTCCGTCATTGGCTTATCTACCTTTGAGAAATTCTCAATGAATCTTCTATAGTATCCTGCCAAGCCTAGGAAACTATGAACTTCCTTAACTGACTTGGGAGATTCCCACTCAGTTACGGCTGACACCTTTGCAGGATCGACAGCTATACCATCTCCTGACACAATGTGTCCAAGAAATCCAACTTCATTCAACCAGAATTCACACTTACTAAAATTGGCATACAACTTATGCTCCCTGAGTTTATCAAGTATCAAACACAAACGTTCTTCGTGCTCTTTCTTGCTCTTGGAATAGATCAAAATATCGTTGATGAATACGGCAACAAACTTGTCAAGAAACTCCATGAACACCTTGTTCATCATGTTCATGAAATAAGCCGGTGCATTTGTCAATCCAAATGGCATCACGGTATACTCATACAATCCATACCTGGTGGTAAAAGCAGTCTTAGGTATGTCTTGCTCTCTAATCTTTAGCTGAAAGTAGTCTGATCAGAGATCAATCTTTGAGAACACACGGGCTCCTTCTAGTTGATCAAATAGATCATTGATTCTAGGCAAAGGTTACTTGTTCTTTATAGTCACCTCATTGAGTGAACGGTAATCTATGCATAACCTTTGACTTATATCCTTCTTCTTAATAAACAGAACTGGTGCACTCCAAGACGAAGAACTTGGCTGAATAAATCCTTTCTGCAACTGTTCTCTAAGTTGTTTCTTGAGTTCTTTCAACTCATCAACTGACATCTTGTAGGGTCTCTTTGCTATTGGTCCAGATCCTGGCAGTAAGTTAATCAGAAACTCCACATCTCTATCTGGTGGCATTCCTGGTAATTCCTCCGGAAACACATCCGGATAATCCTTCACAACTGGTACACCATCTATGCTAACCCCCTTAAGAGAATTTAGCTTACTCCCTTTAGATTCAAAGTTAGACTTGAACCTAATCTGTTTCTCATCCGGAGTTGTGAGTGTAATAGTATGATTGGAACAATCTATTAATCCTTCATACTTAGTCATCCAATCCATGCCCAAAATTACATCTAATCCTTGGGAATCTAGGATTATCAGACTAACTGGAAACTTATACTTTCCAAATTCTATCACTAGATCATGACATCCAAAATTCACTATCATCTCTCCACAGGGAGAGATTACTTTAATAGGACACCCAATAGTTTTAGTTGGAAGTCCATTTTTATCAACAAATGCTCTTGATATGAATGAATGTGATGCGCTGGTATCAAAAAGAACAAGTGCTGGAAAAGAATTAAGTTTGAACTTACCAGCCAAAGCATCAGATTCCTCATAGATTTCTTCCACATTGATGAGGTTCACTTGTCCCTTCTGGAAAGGGTTGGGTTTGTTGGCTCCTTCAGCCTTCTTTTCTGGGCATTCATTTGCATAATGACCAGTTTTCTTGTACTTGAAGCACTCAACCTGACTGATGTCTCTTTTTGCAGGCTGACTTCCATTGCCATTTCCACTGTGGTGGCTCTTGTGTCCGCTCTTGTGGTTCTTATATCTATCATTGCCATGGCCGCGGTGGTGCTTTTTTTCATGGTGACGGTTACTATTGTGGTGGCTGTTATACTTACCATGCTTGTGGGACCCAGAATCTCCACTATCATCACCATGGGAACGCTTGTGAGACAATCCCGGGATGTGCTTGTCAAAGTGATGCTTCCTCTTCCTATTCTCAACATGCTTCATCTTGCTTTACAAGATGGTGGCCTTGTCACATAGTGATTGATATGTTGGAACATAGGCAACAGATAGCTACAGGTTCATCTCATCATTCAGTCCCTCGAGGAATTTCTCCTTCCTCTTGGCATCAGTATCAACCTCATCCAACGCATAGTGTGCCGGATTGTTGAACTCCTCAATATACTCTGCCACACTGCGGTGACGCTGCTTCATATTGTGGAACTCCTTCTTCTTCAAGTTCATCACTCCTGATGAGATATGGGCAGTGTGGAAACCATCCTCGAATATTGCCCAAGTCACATCCTCGATAGGAGTGGTGATCTGGAAGTTATCCCACCATGTTGTTGCTGGTCCTTCAAGCAGATGTGCTGTGAATCTGACCTTTTCCTCATCAGTGTAGCCAACAGTGACTAAGTCTTTGTTCATGGAACATAACCAGTCATTGGCTACCATTGGATCAGTGGTTCCCGAGAACTTGGCTGGCCTCAACCTCAAAAACCTTGTAAGCATGTCAAAGGCTGGTGGGTTGTTTTGGTTGTTGTTGCTGTTGTTGTTGTTGTTGTTGTTGTTGTTTTGATTCTAGTTTGCCATGAACTGGGCCATCATCTGCATCAACTGAGTTTGAGCTGTCGTCAGCTGCTGCATCTCGGAATTGATGTTATTGTTGTTGTTGTTTTGGTTGGGATTGGCATGACGGGGAGGCATCTGTGGTTTCAATAAGGATAAGTAATGAGATATAACCCATAGATTCTAACATGCACAATACATCACATAGCAACAATCACATAAATCTAACACAAGATAAGCTTAGAGTTTAAACAACGTAAACAACAAGTTTTGTAAAAGTAAACATAATAGCAAGCCATCCACATGCTGGATGATCAATGCGACTCGATAAATCAAAGGATGATAGATAAATAGATAGTCGAGTAGTCAACACTAATCCTCCATGTCGACCTCCACGTCCACAAGAGTAAGTCCAGTTGTCTCCATGGTTTTCTTGTACTCCTCCACGCTAGTGGTCAAAGCCTCGACCTTCGCCTGGAGGGCTCTCTTCTGCGAGCGCGGCCTCTCTATCACTCCATGTTGGGTCTCTAGCTCAAGGTCCTTGAGCTCTAACTCAGCCCTCATGTCCTTGATATTCTTGTTTCTGTCCTGAACTCTCTTCTCCTGATTCTTGAACTTCTTGTCCTGGCTCTTGAATCTAGCCTCCATCTCCTTGACGATCTCGTCCTGCTCCACGAAGAGCTTGTCCTTCTCCCTCAACTGAACCTTAAGCTCGTCATTGCTAAGCATGACATTGGTCCTATCAGTGTTGAGGTGTCTAACTAGTCTCTCGAGGTCCTGGAGGTACAGAAGTACATGCTCAATGGTCTCTCTAGTAGCGTCATCATACACTACAGCCTCACCTTGCTTGTCACGTCTCCCAAACAGGTGAAAGTAGAGGCCCCGGAGCTCAGTGGAATGTCGTCCGCAGAGGCGTCCAAGTAGCTCGTGCATGACTACATCTAGTCCCTTCTCCTTGTCATCATGCATCAGCTTGATGGTAATCTCCTCCGTGGGCGGCTCCGTCTGGCGTCCAGGCCGCGATACTCTAAAGCCCCAAAGATCCCTCCTCTCGAACTTGCCTTAATACTACGGAGTGGGAGGTTGATCACACTAGTGATCTCCACAAGATGAGAACCGAAACGAGTTTCCTTAAACTCCTCAGCAGTGCTGACAACAAAGCTAGGCATCTATTGCATAAGATAGAGAAATATTAGAAACAATACAAGTAGAGAGAAAAACACAAGATAGTGAAACAAAAGCCAAAAGCATACATTCATCAATAAAACATACAAGTCATGGCATACAAAAATCTACCACAAGCACTAAGGTTCAAACATAACTTAGACAATTTTTTGCGAGAAAACGATAAGTGTGGTGGTCCAACTGTTGGAATACGTCCCAATTCTCACTCATATGCTAAGTCTATGATATCTTCCCTTATGCATTTTATGGCGGTCTCTAAGTCTTAGGTATACTTCTTCTCCTCACTAAGGTCATTTTGAGTGTTGAGCATTCTACACTTGAGTCTTTCACCAAGCTCCTTGATAGCATTTCTTGCAGAGTCAAAGAATGACATATACATTTCTGAGTTGGTGACCATGCATAATCCTGACTCTTTGTGGTTGTCTCCCTTGTTTTTGTACAAGTGGAGTTGCACCCACCTATATTCTTCTCCTTCATCCATCACTGGAAATCCCTTGTATACAGCCTCACCATGTATCCCCAAGCTAACCATAAGGTTTTTGAGTGCTTTGGGAAACTCCGTCTCACATTCTAAAGTCATGTTCATGCGTGGTCCCTTCTTGACGGCTTCGTTGATGGTGGCCATCTACAAATAGAGATGAGAAAGGAGATTAGAAGAGGTTTACGAGAAGAAAAGACAAGTGTGGAATTTGCAAAGAGTTGCATTTTTTCTAGTGGTTTCCTTAGTCTAATCCAACTTAGGGTCATAATCCTACATGCAACACAGTGCTCTGATACCATCTGTAAGACCCCACCTTTTAAAGGTAAAGGCCCCTGTGATTGGAATGCTAGTCCCTGGATCAAATGCTAGCATCCACAGTTTAAGATGAAGTACATAGATACAAAGGTCATTATTACATCGTCATTCCAGAGATAACATAGTCTTTACAACTCAATAGACAATGGCTAGTACAAGAGTTTATAACATAAAGTAAATAACTACAAATATTCATCTTCATGTGCCATAGGCAAGCATGTTGAGTGTAGACTCACAACCCTAATCTCCATTAGAGTAACCTACAACATCATAAGTTACAGCCACAGTGGGTCAATACATTTGGAATTGTATTGGCAAGTGATACCATAGTAGAATAGTAGTATCTAACATCTATATGAATTTTGCTAAGTGTAGATTAGGCATGCTTTGCTCAAAATAGGTTTTTCCTATCAGTTGAAAAACACTAAGTTTTTGTTTGTCCAAAACACCCAAGGAACCACCAATATACATTGGTAAACCTTTACCCTTGTTCAACCACAAGTTTTTAACTTAGAAATTTGGATAAGGAGATCCTTGATAGCTTCAATGTCTTTGATGCTCAAATTGTCCATTGTCGGGGATACGGCTAAGTACTTAGATTTTACCCTCTCGAGAGGTGGTGCACTTTCCCCACAAGACTCGACATGCATCGATACGAGACCTTTCAGAAGCATTCCCTTAGACCACCATGGACGCGTTCCATCCTATCTCCCTACCACCAACTTTCCATCTGGCTAAGTTCTTGCAACCTATGTGTTCAAGGCAGAGCTCATATGCCATGTGGTTGCACTAGAAGCTTCTCAGCACTAAACATCTCAAATCCCTTTGTTCCTGGGTGGCTTTCCACAAGTGTGATATACAAGGTAAACCATAGACATGGGCCTTGTGTAACCACTCAACATAAACCAACATGCCATTCCACCCAGGTGATTCATTCATATAGTTTTTTTATTAATCAAAAACACAAGTCATAGACTTAGCAAAATTCCATAGCATGATTATTCCACCCTTGTTTGCAACTAGCTAGGCTAAGCATGATAACATAACAAGTTTCTTAACTTAGAGAAAATTCTACTAAGACTAAAACTACTAGGATTTCCCAAGGCATAGCATAGTATATACTTAGAAAAATTCCATGCAAGTCCTACTCAAAATATCACTAGTGCATAGTCAAAATAATAGGACAAAATATATTAAGCACCACTTTCCTTGATAGTTGGGAGAGTAGCAACAGTCCTCACAATCACAATCACCACTAGCACCAAAATCTACACATAAAATCATAGCACCAAATTCACATTCAAATAATCAAACAAAAAATATACATGAATGCATGCAAATGCAATGAAATGATTTTTCTACACTAAACAAGTCAAACCAAGCAGTATTGAACACAAAGTAATCTATCTAAAGTCTGAACAAACTCAAATTTGCCTCAAAAAAAATTTATAAACATTTTATAAAGCCAAAATAAGCATATACTTGGTTCTGCAAATAATCCTATTTTTCCAGAAGCAAAATACAAATTCAAGCCCACAGTAATGTAGGGCTTAATTTTCTGAATCTATTGATATATTATTTGGAACATTTGGCGAAATAGAACTAAAGATATGATTTTTACAAGTTTAAATCTCTAATAGATAGAAAAACAGATTTTAAAACAAAAAACAGACACGTGGCCGTGTCTGATTGGACCGTACTGCTTCGCACTGATCATGCGCGTGGGCTGTTGGATCTAAGTGTGATCCTGCAGTCCAGATCAGGTGATACCATTTTGGCCTAGCAATCTAATCTAAGCCTCCAGATCTAAATCCTATGGTTATCGACCACGTGACCAAATACGGCCGGCGCAAATGGGTGCTGGCGGTGGCGGCGCTACTGCCGGTGATGCTACGGCGATTCCAGAGGGGGCTAGGGGTAGTGGCGAGGCTTACCTGTGTCGCATGGATGCGAGGATGCTCAAGGTGGCCTTGGCTTGGACGGGGGCGAGCTGCTGCGGCCGTGGGAGCTTGTTGGAGTTGCGAACAACGTCGGGCTTTTGAAAATGACGATGGAGGCGACGACCTAGGTCACCATAGCACAAACCAAAGGCATCAGGACGTTAACAACGACAAGGCGCACAAGATAGTTTGAATCAGAGGTCAAGGGGCATGCGAACCTGGACAAAATCACTCGTCGGAGTTGTGAATGGCATCGGGTGCTCACGGCGCTTGTCGAGGTCGATGTTCTGGGGCACAATAAAGTAAACGACGAGCATCAGAAGGAGAACAAGAGGACGACGAGCAAAACAGCGTCAACCAGAGGGATCAGGGTGGACGGGGCTCACCGGGATTGATCGTCGGAGTTCGTCGGGCAGCGGCGGTGTGAGCTCAAATGCTGGCAGCCTGGGGGCGCTCTGGCGATGCTGGTTGAGGGGAAACGACCATGGCGAGGGAGGGGTTAAGTAGTAGGCATCAGGGGCGAGGATTACTTCGTCAATAAATCGAATTGATTCAAAACCAATCGGTGAGGTAACGGGTGGCGACGGCATGGTCATCGCGCAAGATTTGGGGGAAGACGATGACGACGTGGTGTTGGGGCCAGTATTCAGCGGGTGCAGAGAAGGGTTTGCGCGGGTGAGAGAGAGAGGGAGGGGGAACCCGGGTGGGCTTGTTGGGCTGGTTCTGGCACTAGGCTGAAAGGGCAGCGCGCTGTTTTATTTTTTTTCTTTAACCTTTTCTTTTTCTAATTTGATTTTCAAGAATGAATTTGAAACCCAATTCAAACTTGTTTGAATTCAAATCTTTTCTAGATTTTTATACAGTGAACCTTGCACTCAAAAGTGTGACAAACACATCTATCTACTCATAAACACTTTGGTCCTTTGAAAATAAAAATAAAACCATGCCTCATATGATTAATAAAATGGGCATAAATATGGTTTTATTTGGTTTCAAACTTTGAAAAAATGTGTGCAAGCTCTAGATGCTATGATGATATGAATGCAATGCATGCTTTTACAATTCATGAATTTTTGGGATGTTACAACAGTAGGGGATTACTCACTCATGGATGAGGGAAACATGGATGGTTGATGGAGAGACCTTGTTGATGATGGCGATGCTCCTCTCCAAATTCCCTGTCCCGGCAGGGTGCCAAAACGGAGTTTTTGGTTCCGAGTCACGGCGCAGCGGAACTATTTATGGAAAAAACGTTGAACCCCCCTGAGTTTTTAGGTTAGAAGGTAACTTTTAGGCGAAGAGGGAGGCCGATGGGGTGCCTGGGGCGGCCACACCCCCTCCAGGCACGGCCAGGCCTAGCCCGCGTGGCTAGGGGGTGTGGGCCCCTCAGGCCTCCACTCCGTCTTGTATTCTGGCTCTGTGAGTCTTCTGGTGAAATAGGATTTTTGGCATATTTTCGATATTTTTCCTGATAGTTGATTTTCTGCACAAAAACTACACACCAAGGTAATTCTGCTGAAAACAGCGTCACTCCGTGTTAGTTGTATCCAAATCACACAAGTTTAGAGGAGAAACAATAGCAAAAGTGTTCGGGAAAGTAGATATGTTTTGGTTGTATCAACTCCTCCCAAGCTTAGCTTATTGCTTGTCCTCAAGAAATTCAGTTGAAAACTGAGTGCGATAAAAGAACTTGCACGAACACATTTGCTTCATATGATGTAAATATTCTAAGCATAGGAGTAGATACTTATACAATTCATAATAAGGAGTATGCAACCAAGTCTACTTAATAGTCATTGCAAGCTATGAAGAGATTCCAACTCAACAATAATAAGTAGCATGGAACATAAACATAAGCAGCATTGCAATGCTCATAAGAAGGTATGATAGAGTGGTATCTCGCTTGGCTTTGTTTGTAGAGCACAACATAAATGCCAAGGCACCTCTGAAGTTCAAGTGAAGACTAGAAGTAAAGGTATCAGAGATACAAGCATCAAAGTCATGACATAATTAACCAAGTTTTGAGACAAGCACATTACACTAAGAATGACAACTATGCTATCAAGAAGGTGCTCATAGGATAAGTGGTGACTCAACAAGGAAGTGAAAAGGTTTTGAAAAGTTTGAAGGGTTTCTTAGTGCTAAAAGTATGGTACTCGTTAGGTTTGAGCTCTCATTGCCCCTATCATAGGCATCTTTAGATGGTTAAGGTGAAAGTGAGGTCCAATATGAGTTATATGCTTGACAGACCATAAACTGGAAATCTCATGTCCCTTGAGTACGAGGGCCGCTCCTCATGCTACTCAACTTTAGTTACCTGTAAGTTCTTATCATCGTAAATACATCTGTATCATAGAGAACCGCCAACGGGGTACCCCTTGCACATGATACATGAGCTATCCCATAATCAAAATGACAAGGCAAGCAGACAATGAGTATCTCAGTGATCTTTTTATTTGCTATTTGCATAGGTTTTTATTGAGGATGCTTCACAGATTGCTCATTATGGTTATGCTGCAAGTTTCCACCATGATTAGGCATGGCTTAGGCTAGCGGCCCAGGCGTTTCTCTAACACATATATATATAACTCCATGAACTTACAAGCTCCCCTTTTATTTCACCCCGACGACATCCGTAAACAAAAGAGCATGATATCAACTGGGTATAATATTTATAGGTGTTGAAAGCGTTCTCCATGACATCACGGTTCTGCTAACTCCCAGCCTATAATTTGCATGCATATAACTTTCATGGACAATCACAATGGTTCAGGTTTGTTAAGTGCAAGAAATAAAGTGTGCCATCAAGTTCGTGAGAGCTTTACTAACTAACTTTCCCATAACAAGCAAAAAAAATTTTGGAAGAAAATAAGGCATAATGAATATGCACGGAATAACAAATGATGTAGTAGGTAGGTATGGTGGACATTGTTGGCAATATTGGTTTTTGGGAGTTGGAAACACGAGTAGAGCTCATACTAAGTTCAAGTGAAGGCTAGCAATAGTAAGGGAGCAACAAACGGGAGAGCAATAATTGTCATAATCATGCTTGCAACAAAACAGGACTAATTATGGCATGAAAGTGGTACAAGAACTCTGAGGCAAAATAAATCATCGAGGATTACTGACTATTGTTCAGTCATATGCATGCGTGAGCATGTGCCAAGTCGATTCACATGAAGCATTCAAAGGAGGGTACCATAATATCATACCAAGTTATGAATAGAACAATGCAAGAAAACATTCATATGACATGCTACAAACTATTAGCAAGCTGGAGCTAATCATAAGAAAGAAATAACTACTAAGCATCCATAAATAACATACACCTTACATGAACAGACTAAGCATGTCCACAATGATGAGTATATGTACAAAAATGAAAACAAATAGAGTTTGTTACAAGCCTCTTACCACACCTCAAGTTTTCTTAATATTCATTATCGTCCTTCACTTGTGTGGCTTGAATAATAACATGAAACCAAACTCCACTGAGAACTGCTGAACCCAGCAAAGAACTTCACAAAACCAAAGAAGAACAAAAAAAATTTGGTGTTTTCGATTTTTTTAACGCAAGCACACAAAGCAAAAACAAAGAAAGCAAAATCTTTTTGGATTTTTTCTTTAAGGAAAACCAAAGCTAAAAATCAAAGACACAAACCAAGAGAAACAAAAAAAATATTTTTGGTATTTTTGTGTTTTGGGAAAGCAGGAACAAAAACCAAAAACAAAGTGAAACATGGATATACAAAGAACCGACAAAACATGATATATAGATGAGTGTGATGTCGGTATACCTCCCCCCAAGGTTAGGATTTTGGCCTAATTGGGGCTCAACTCCATGGTGACCAAGAAGGTGCACCTCCGTAGTATGACGAAGAGGCCTCTTCGTCCTGGTACGAGCTCGAGGACGCCCCTGTATAGTGTACAGAGTGTGACGAGGTTCGATCTCGTCAATGCCCATTGTTATGGACTTGGGTTTTGGAGAAGATGGGGATACTAGAGATCGCAGAACGGCTAACAGACAAACAACATGGGACACGAGGTTTACCCAGGTCCAGGCCCCCGGAGGGAAAACCCTACTCCTGCTTGTCTTCTCTTGATTACAGCAAAACTGAAGGTTACAGGGGTGCGCAGATGCAATCTGACATGGTGGTGTGTATGCGATGAGTTGAGATCCTTCTCGTCGTGCCCTCCTAGCCTGTATATAGATAGGCAGGTCCCAGGATTAGGTCGAGTCGGTTACAGATTAGGGTTGGTACCCTTTGAAATTCTATCTATTCTAGACTTGTCCTCCAAGGATCCGAAGACATCATTGGCTTGGGCCACCCGAAATCTTCACGGGCCGCGTGTCTTGTCATGGGCCTTCCTTGGGCTAGACCAGGTATACCAATGTCGTGTACCCATGGGGTATAACCATATCAGTAGCCCTCGAGTGTTCAGTCGAATCATAGATTCGGCTGGAGACTCTTCAATCTTTCGGGTGCTATGTAGTTGAACGTGTTCTACAAGCAGAAATGTTTAGTTCATAGGGATTGTTGATGCATGTGCCTGACTCTTACGACGGATCAGGGCCAGTTAACTGTCATAAGACAAAACAACACAATCTTCATCAAACTCGAGTCCTCGGACTCGAATTCGGAACAATTGCTGGTGTGATTCGACTCAGGCCGTTGCGGACTTACAGGAGTCGAATCCCAGTGTTTTTCAAGTGATGTACCCAACGCGTCTGCCGATTTTCATCGCTGACACGGGAATTTACCGCGTAGCGAGCGCAAAAGTGCTACTGTGCCATCGACAATATCTCAGAGGTCATATCTTTGCATCGTAGACACAGCATCCAAAATTTTATCACCACGGAGGTGTTTCAGGTGGCCAAGGAGATTGCTTCTCACTTAGCATTGGTTTGGGCAAAGTTGCCAAAAAGATTTTTGTCGTATTTGATCCGAAGGATCGCAGTCAAAAAATTCATAGGGTGCACGGCCAGCGCTCCTTATGGGAGTAGCCCCCGAGTGTCTGTTCGAGTCGTAGACTCGAGTAGAGACTTTTATTCAGTCGTTTAAATATAGGTCCGAAGGACACAATTTTTTTGGATGCTCAACTGATGCTCCCTATGGGAGTAGCCCCCGAGTCCGTAGTGGAGTCGTAGACTCGACGTAGGACTCGAAGATAGTTGTGACGTGTAGTACCTTAGTCATTTCTCAGGTGCGCGACCAGCGCTCCTGATAGGAGTATCCACCGAGTAGTTTCTCGAATCATAGATTCGAGTAAGTACTTGATTGATCAGCCGAAAACTTTCAGACGTTGCTAGCTTGTCCTTGATGACGTCGGTGCTGACGATTGGTGATCTCAACCGTCTAAGACAGCTGAGATGATGCGACGAGACGATCGTGGGTCCCACCGCCTGACTTGAAGTTGACTAGTCACGCGCAGACGTGGCGGAAATTATGGCATCTCCTTGATTTCTGTGCGTAATGGACGGCGTGTTGGCAACGGTTCAGTGTAGTGTTGACACGTGTAGGGTTAGATTTGAGGTGCGCGCTAGGGCTTCTGGATCAACGGCTCCTATGCATCGTCTTCGTCCTTTTATACCGTGGGTAAACAGTAGTTTTATTTTACCCTGTGTCATTTGTCCATCTCCATTGCCTCCATTTTCGCGACCTTCGCTGCCTTTCACTAGGCTCTGGATATTCTTCGTTGTTTTTCCTCTTCCTTCTTGTGTGCACACCGTCACCATCGCTGTCGCGAGATGGGCAAGACCAAGAAGACCGCTGCCGGAGCTAGGTCGAGCGCCGCCGGCGGTGGCAAGAAGATCGCCACAACGGCACGCGCCACTAACAGCAGGTGGAAGCTCATAGAGATGCGCGACGGTGATTTGCGCAAGCTGCACGATTATGGGTTGATTCTGCAGAACAAGGAGGACGGCATCCTCCCCGACGACGAGGTAATCCCGCGCCCACCCGAAGGAGTTCGTCTCAAGTTTTACGCCTTTGTCATCTGTGGTCTCTCTCATCCTGTCCATGATTTTCTTCGTGGAATCCTCTTCTTTTACGGGATTCAGTTGCATCATCTGTCTCCCAATTCTTTCCTCCATATCGCCTGCTTCATCACTCTTTACGAGTGCTGGATCGGTATCAAGCCGCACTTTGGCCTCTTCCGGAAGCTCTATTCCGTGAAGAGGCAGTCCGGCACCGGTTGAGTCTATCCGCTCGGCGGTTGCATCATCTATATTCGATCCTCTATTCTTTTCTTCTCCTTTTCTATGTGCGAGTCCGTCCAGTATTGGCGGAAGAAGTGGTTTTACATCCACGATGCCAAGGTGGAGGGACAAGATTTTGGCCTCGCCCCTTTTGACTCCTCTCAGAAGATTACCCCGAAGAGATCATGGAAGAACCACGTCTTGGAGGGTGAAACGGCAGAGGTGGAGGATCTCTACCGTCACGTGGAGGCGCTCTAGATGATGGCTTGGAAAGAGGTCAATGGTGTGGACATCATCCGCACCTTCCTCAAGCGTCGGGTGCAGCCACTCCAGGCGAGGGCGCATCCGATGTTTCTCTATGCTGGCCGCAACGACCCGACAAGGGTTTCATCCGAGGAGTTGTCCCAGGGTGATCTTGATAGAGCCCTTCGGCCTCTGCTGAAGAACAAGGTCGACGAGGACCTCCCGGGGAAATCTTTGACCGCCCCCTTCAGTGCTGCAAATGCAGTCCCTCAGGTGTAGACTTGTGTCCTGCGTGTTGCACTTTTTCGAGTGCTTTTTGCAACATGCAACGTTACTAATCTTTTGTCTTTGATTTGCAGGATTTCAAGGCAGCGGGGATGATGCCCCCTCTGCCTGAGAAGTTTCCCCTTGCGCCAGACAATGAAGTTGTGGACTCTGAGTCCGAACTTCCTCCGGCTCAGTCGCCTACTTCGGATGCTCCCAAGGCGAGTGAAGGGCAGACCCGAAAGCGCACCCGGAGCGAGTCTTCGGATGCGCCTACCCCTCCAACTCCAAGAGGTCCGCCATTCCTCGAGCAGCATGGTGAGGATGAGGATGCATTGTCTGCACCTTTTCCTGCCGTGCCTCTTCGGGCGGTGGCTCCGCATCTGCCGGCCAAGAAGAAGAAGCAGAAGGCGGCTCCCGTCTTCAACTTATCGAACATTGAGTCATAAGTTGCTTCGTCTGGCCTTTTTTCTATTGTTTTTCTGTGTAGTCTCGATGTGATGTGAATCTTATCTTTGCCTGCAGCAACTCTTCGGAGGAGTCCCTTGACGGGGACACTCAAGAGATTATGGCGGAGTCGAAGCCAACATCTTCTATTCCCCAGGTGGTGGCCGACTCTGAGGATGATGGCCCGAACTCCTCTAAGCGAGAGGCTCGGGCGGTCGTGACTCATAAGGCAGCTCAAAAACCTTCGGAGTCCTCACCTAAACACGTAAGTGTTAGTTTGCATACTCCATGGGGGGAGCCCCCGGGCCCTTTTGTTTTGACTTTGTTGATCGTTTTTGGGGGGAGCCCCCGCGCCCTTGATTTATCGAATTGTATTTCTGCCTCCTCTGTAGCCCTTTGTGCATGGCTCCAACCTCCTTATTCAGCAACACCTAGCGCTGGAGGCGAACTTGCAGCAGCTTCAAGGTACGTGAATTTTTCACCCCGGTGTTTGTTTGTCTGCTCTGTGGCTTTTCTTGTATTGATCATGTATTGCTTCATGTTGCAGATGAAAACAATGGTGCGCTCCAAAGTCTGAATGCTCTCAAAAAGAGCCTTGGCCAGGTGGAGAAGAGGGCAGCTGATGCTGTTGAAGCCAAGGAGCATGGAGATGCTTTGGGTGATGCCGCCGCTGCGGTCGAAGATCGTTGCACTGCCGCCTCGGGATCCTTGGGGAAGGCCAAGAAAGTGCTCGCGCGCTTCTACAAGGAGGTCGTCCCCAAGGGCATTGTCCTTGATGACGTCGATGCCCTTGTGGATGCTCTGTCATAGGAGGCCTCGGTGGAGTATAAGCGCAAGCAGAAGGGCCTTGGCGCTTCCGTGGGGCTGGCCATGGCGATGGGGGTGGAGCTAGACCTGGCGCACATCACGTATCAGATGCCAATGGCTGCAGATGGCTCTAAGGTAGCTTTCTCGCTGCAAGCGCTATGGGCCGAAGCTCATCGATCTCCTGGATGACTACGTGGCGAAGTAAGGAGGTCAAGAGCAGGCAGTCTGGCTCTGAGGCCACCCTAGATGCAGGAGCTTAGGCCTTTTGTAATTTAGATGATGTAATTCCCTCTGTTGCTTCCTTTTGTAACCTTTTGCTGATGAACAAAACCAACTATGCCACGAGGTGGCTTTATTGATGTATATAAGTTTGTCTTTCGAGCTGCTGCCAGAAATTCTTGTGATGTTCATGTTTGATTTATTTGCCTATAGGGTCCTTCGGGTGAGGTTCCGGCTATCACTCCGACTTCTACTGAGTCGCGACCATCCTTGGATGATGTGTCGCAGTTGGTTTTTCTGCGCGATCGTGTCCGCAGCTTGGAAAAAGACATCCTTAGCATTCGAGGCCACGCAGATGTGTGGAAGTCGAAGGCTGAGCGAGCCACTTCCAGGGAGGAGTTCTTGATGGGGGAGTTGCGTCAAATGGGCGAGCAACTGCAATGTGAGTTTTTGCGAACAACTGTTCTTTCAGGTGTAGTTCAATATGCTTGCTCATTGCGCGTGTTCTGCAGGTGTGAATCTCATTCCGAAGGAAGAGAAATAGCGCGTCACCATTCGGATGAATTGTTTGACGCAGCAAGACCTAGAAGCTAGTGGTTTCTTCTGGATGGACCGTGATCGAGACATCGTCCTTGCGACGGTGCAAGATCGCGTGAACCAGGTTCTTCGGGTGCTGAGGTAGGCGAGGTCGTCATTGGAGGCTATTTGGGCTATCATGTTCCCCTTAGATGTTGCGCCTTCTACCTTCCTAGGTCTTCTTGGTAAATTTTGGGACATAGGGCACGTCAAAGAGTTGGTGCGGCATCAGATGATTGCTGGGGTCAAGGCTGCCTTGTCGCTCGTTCGGTTGCATCACCGTGATGTCGATCTTGCGGAGGTGGCGACTGGGCTGCCCCTTCACCCGGATGGTAGCCTATGGGACATGCATCCTCATTATGCGGCTGTGGCATAAGCTGAAGAGATTGTAGATTTGTTCGAGCAGCGGGTGAATGTAATGCTCCAGAATAGGTAGATCATGTAAAGAAAACAGATGATGTAAATTGTGTATTTATTCCAGTAGGCGTGTAATGCCCTTGGTAAAGTTTATATGTACTAGCACGTGGTGCTTTGTTATGTGCATGTCCTTTTCATTAGCCTGACGTGGTCAGCTACTCAGGTTGTATGCATTGCTCTTAGTCGATGAGGTCGTGAGGTGAGGCGTAGCCCTCGATCGTATTTAGCAAGAAATAATGTGAGGTGAAAAGATATTTGGGCCAAGGAACTTAGCTTTTATTCATAACATAACGAGGGGGTACATTGTTTGCCTGAGTAGCCTTATTGAAAATAAAGGGTAACTAGGGGTAGAAGCGTCGCAGACATGCGATGTTCTATGGGTTGGAGTATTCGACTCCTGATGCGATGTCCATGAGGCGGTAGGCGCCATCTGGGATGACTTCTGTGACGATGTAGGGTCCTTCCCAGGGTGACTCGAGCTTCTTCGGACGTTCTTACTTGAGTCGTAGGACGAGGTATCCTTCGACGAAGGACCTTGGGCATAGCCGACAGATGTGATAGTTGCGGAGGCTTTGTTGATAGACCATTGAGCGAGCTGCAGTGATATCGCGTGCCTCGTCGAGTGTGTTGATGGCTTCTTCGAGTGTTGCCGATGATTCGGATTCAATCTAAGCAATGACCCATGGGGCCTTATGGCGTACTTCGGCGGGTAGCACGGCTTCGGCTCAGTGCACCATGAAGAAGGGCGTGAAACCGATTGAGCTGTTCGGCGTTGTACGCAGGCTCCAGAGTACGGAGGGTAACTCCTCTGCCGAGGCTCCTGCAAGCCTTTTGAGTGGGCATAGCAGGAGTTTCTTGATGTTGTTTCCTATGAGGCCGTTGGCCTTTTCGACCTATCTATTCGGCTGCGGGTGCACCACAGAGGCATATGATATGTTGATACCGAGGTTCTCGCAGAAGTCTTGGAATTCTTTCGAGATGAAGTTCGAGCCGTTTTCCGTGATGATGTTGTGTGGCACGCCGAACCTGTAGACAATGGACTCGAAGAACTTGACGGCAGTTTTGCCGCTTTGGTTGGTGACGGGCATGGCCTCGATCCACTTGGTGAGCTTGTCAACTACGACTAGGAGGAAGACGTGGCCTCCTTCTGAGGATTTTGGCAGTTTGTCGATCATGTTGAGGCCCCAATGGGCGAAGGGTCAGGCCAATGGTATGGGCCTTAGCTCGGATCCTGGTGCGTGCGGCTTGTCCGCGTACCTCTGACAGGCGTTAAACCTTTGGACAATGTCCTTGGCGTCATTCATGGCTGTTGGCCAGTAAAATCCAGCTCGTAGAGCTTTAGCGACTAGGACGCGATTGCCTGCATGATGGTCGCAGATGCCCTCGTGGATGTCTTGGAGGATGGTTTTGCCGTCGCCGATGGTGACGCACCTTTGGAGAACACCTGAAATGTTGCGCTTGTACAGCTCACCATTGTGGATGGTGAAGGCCTTAGACCGGCGAGATATGCGTCGGGCATCTGTTGGGTCATCGGGCAGTTCATTGTTTATTAGGTACCGAAGGTACGGCTGCGTCCATGTCTCTTCAACCGCCATGACCAACATCGGGATTACTAGCTCAGCCTCGGTGTCGAGCTTTTCGGGTCCCTCCTATCCTTCGGGTGGTGCAGCCCCCGAGTGCTCTGTTTCTTTGGTTGAACCCTTTGGGAATTTTCTTTTGATAGAGGGTACGCAGATTTGTTCAAGGAACACACCTGGTGGCACCTGTGCGCAGGTGGAGCCGATGTTGGCGAGTCTATCGGCTTCTTTGCTACTTTCCCTTCCGACATGCCGAAGCTCGCAGCCGTCAAAGTCCCCTTCGAGTGAGTTGTAGAGCGTGCGGTACGCGATCATGTTGGCGCTGTGAGCGTCACACTCGTTCATCGTCTGCTAGACAACAAGGTTCAAGTCACCATAGATGATGAGGCATGTTGCGCCGTAGATCTTGGCCATCTTCATGCCGTGGATGAGGGCCTCGTATTCTGCCTCATTGTTGGAGGCGTGAAATTTCATCCAAGGACGTATTTCATCTTGTCGCCTTGAGGGGACGTCAGTATGACGCTGGCCCCTGCTCCAGCATCGCGCTTGGAGCCCTCAAAGTGCATCGTCCACGATTGCGTCATGTCCGGAGTGTCCGGCAGCTAGAGTTCCATCTAGTGGACGAGAAATTCGGGGAGGACCTGAGATTTGATAGCCTTGCGCGGCTCATAGATTATATCCAGAGGAGACAGCTCGATGCCCCACAGGGCTACGCGTCCCGTGGCTTCGGGGTTGTTCAAGATGTTGGACAGTGGTGCGTCGTTGACGACCATGATCTGATGCTCCTGGAAGTAGTGGCTCAGCCGACGAGCCGTCATGAATACGCCGTAGGTGAGCTTTTGGTAGTGAGGGTACCTCTACTTTGTTGGAGCCAGTACCTCGCTGAGGTAGTAGATTGGGAGTTGGACCCCATGGGTATTGCCATCTTCGGGTCGTTCGACCATGAGTACGGTGCTTACCACCTGATGCATAGTTGTGATGTATAGCATGAAAGGCTCTCGTTCCTTTGGCGTGACCAGAACAGGCGAGGTAGAGAGTAGCTGCTTTAGGTCTTCGAATGCGTCGTCTGCTTCAGGTGTCCACTCGAACTTGTCCGCATTTCGCAACAGCTGGTAAAAAGGTAGGGCCTTTTCACCCATGCGACTAATGAATCTGCTCAGCCTGCGATCCGCCCAGCTAGTTGTTGGACACCTTTGAGGTTTTTCGGCTTCTCCATGGCCAGTATGGCCCTAATTTTCTTCGGATTAGCCTCAATCCCCCGCTGGGAGATGAAGTAGCCAAGCAGCTGGCTAGATGGGATGCCGAAGGCGCAATTTTCTAGATTTAGCTTGATCTTGTAGTGATCAAGGTTATCGAACGTCTCGCGGAGATTGTCGATCAGCGTCTTGGCCTCCCTGGTCTTGATCACTATGTCGTCGACATAGAATTGGATGTTATGGCCGATCTGGCTTTTCAGGCAAGCCTGCATGCACCTCTGATATGTGGCACCTGCATTCTTCAGCCCGAAGGGCATGGTATTGTAGCAGAACACGCCGAACGGCGTGATGAATGCCGTTTTTTCCTCGTCTTCGACCTTCAGCCAAATCTGGTTGTAGCCTGAGTAGGCTGATGGTGCTCGACGTAGCACTTCGTTGGTAACCCAAAGCGCAAGGTGTGAAGAGCACATCAGCAAGTTTTTCCTCAGTTGAGACCGAGGTTATCGAACTTGAAGGAGGAAGGAAACATCACATAGGTGTTGCAAACAACATGGAGACTTGCACAACACAAACTCAAGACTTTGTCCCAACGAATCAGTGAGGTTGTCAAGCTCACTGGTTTGCTGTAACAAAGGATTAAACGTACGGTGTGGAAGGTAATGGTGGTTTGTAACAAGTAAACAAGTAATAGTGGAACATGTATCAATGGTAAAGATTGGACCGGGGTCCATAGTTCACTAGAGGTGCTCCCCTTAGATAAACAACATGGCATGAAGGGTAAACAAATTACAGCAGGACAATTGACAGGAACTGAGCAAGGCATAACAATGCAATTACTAGTCAGAAAGATCCTATGAGATTCGATTGGGCAATACAACAAGATACATAGACCGCCATCCAACTGCATCTATGACTAGAAGTCCACCTTCAGGTGATCATCCAAACCCTCCAAAGATTAAGTTGCAAGCAACAGACAACTGCTTTAAGCAAAGTGTGTAAGGTAAACAGTCCACATGTTCCATGAACAAGAGACCGTTGTTTTCTCCCTAGTAGCAACAACACATCTACAACCAAAGAGATTCCTGTCACTTCCCTTGGAAACTAGAGGCATGAACCCACTATCGAGCATAAATACCCCCTCTTGGAGTCACTAGCAACTACTTGGCCAAGATAGCTACTAACAACGGAGAGCATGCAAGATCACAAACAACATAGACATGATAGAATCATAAATACAAAACCATTAATCAAACCAACATAATAATCTCAATATCCATCGGATCCCTGCAAACACAACATGCATGATTACAAATAGATTAGATCTTGATCATGAACGGATCTCACAAGATCTATACATGAAAGCACAAGGAGGAGATACAACCATCTAGCTACTACATGGACCCATAGTCCAAGGTGGAACTACTCACGCATCATACCAAACAGAAGGACTCCGGGATGATCTCCCCTCCGGTAGGGTGCCGGGAAGAACTTCATATCCCCCCGATCTAGGGACGATGGTGGCGGTGGCTATAGAAGGTTTCGTGGAATATTGATCGGGTACTTAGGGTTTCTGCATCGGGGGCTTCCTATAGGCGAAGGGGGAGGCCGAGGCGGTGTCCCGGGGCCCTACACCCTGCCTAGGCGCGGGGCAGGGCCCATCCGCGCCTAGGGGGTGTGGCTTCCCTGGCACGCCTCTCCGTCTCCCCTCTAGACTTCTTGTTCCCCACAGAAAGTTATTGACTTTGACTTTTGTCCCGTCCAATTCCGAGAATATTTCCTTACTAGCTTTTCTCGAACCAAAAACAGCAGAAAACAGGCAACTGGCACTGTGGCAACTTGTTAATAGGTTAGTACTAGAGAACATGTAAAAAAGCACCTCAAAGTGTAGACAAAGCAAAGCAAAGTAGATACTAAACAAGAATGGAGCATAAAAATTATAGATACGTTTCCGACGTATCAAGCATCCCCAAGCTTAACTCCTGCTTGTCCTCGAGTAGGTAAGTGATAAAAATAATAATTATTGAGGTGACATGCACCCTCACAATAAATATCAAACCATTTACAAGAATTTAAAGTTGGGATCAAAGAACTCTAAACATGAACATGAAAGATGGAGTTCTAACAATAGGACATAGCAACTATGCATGCAACATGAAAGGCTACAAACAAAGATCGTGAATAACATGCATTGAAAGACGTTTGTTTGTTTCACATATAGAAAACGTAGCATAGTGGCAATGAGCTTGTCCCTCATAGAGTAGCAAATAGATGCATAGGACACCTTCAAAGTTCACAAGGGTGACTAGAAACAAATAGCACAAGAACAAGTAATATCACAATATGCATCAATCAATAAGCTTTGGAACACTGCACACAGAATGACAACTATGCTCTCTTAATGGTGCCTAAATGTAGAAGGTGGAGACTCAAATAATGGTGGAAGAAAGGCCTTTTATAAAGGAAGCAGGGATTTCAAGTTTCAAAAGGAGGTTCCAAAAATTATGGTACTTGTTAGCTTTCAGCCCTCATTGCCCTATCATAAGCATCTTGAAGGGATTAAGGTTAAAGTGAACAAAGATGGAGTATATGCTTGATGAAGTATAAGTTGGCAATCTCAAGTCCCTTGAATACGAGGGCCATACCTCATGCTACTCAACTTTAGTCACCTGTAAGTTCTTGTCATTGTAAGTATTTGCATATCATATAAAACCGCCAACGGGGTACCCCTTGCACATGGTACAGGAGCTTTCCCATAACCAAAATGACAAGGCAAGCACACAATGAGCATCTCAGCAATCTTTTTATTTACCATATGCATAGCTTTTTATTGAGGATGCTTCATAGATAGCTCACTATAGTGATGCTGCAAGTTTCCACCATGATTAGGCATGGCTTAGGCTAGCGCCCCAGGCGTTTCTCTAACACAAAATACAAACTCCATGGACTTACAAGTTCCCTCTTTATTTCACATGGTGACATCCATAAACAAAAGAGTATGATATCAACTGAGTACAAAGTACAAGTGCAATGTTGAAAACGTTCCTTGTGACAGCACGGTTCTGCTAATTCCAACGTATAAGTGCAAGCATATACAACATAGATGACACAATGGTTTAAGCTTATTAGGGGCAAAGAATATAAAGTGTGCCATCAAGTTTGTGAGGGCTTTAATCACTAAGTTTTCACATAACAAAATAGTTTTTAATTGGAAGATAGCTGAAAACAAGAATATACTTGGAATGGTGTAACACACCATGCATAGAATTTATAGTTTATTAGTTTGATCCCAGAGTATATCTATACCTAGTTTGATCTCGTTACCGACATGCACTCTTTTCTCGTTCCCGTGATATAACATTCTAGTGATCAAATCACTTGCTTGCAAGCTAATCAATGTGATATCACCGAGAGGTCCCAGAGTATATCTATCCGTCATCGGGATGAACAAATTCCACTCTCGATCCATGAGCCTCAACATAACACTTTATTAGTTCTAAATCCATCTTTATAATCACCCTGTTATGGTGTGACGTTTGATGCTATCAAGAAACTCTTCCGGTGTTAGTGATTGACATGATCTCATGGTCTAAGGATTAGGATCACTTTGTAGGTTGTTATAGCAATAAAAACTCAATGACTTTGATCGTAATGCTATACTTCTGATGAATGTTCATCACACAATTACACTAATGTTGTGATCACGTTATTAACAACATCCAATGTCCATGATCAGGAAACCTTGATCATCTTGTTAATCAACGAGCTAGTTTATGAGAGAGGCATAACTAGGAACTTTCTGTTTGTTTATTAAACACACATGTATTAATGTTTCCGTATTAATACAATTATAGCATGCAAAATAAACATCTATCATATACTTGGAATACACATAATAAACACTTTATTATTGCCTCTCAGGGCATATTCCCTTTAGTCTCCCACTTGCACTAGAGACAATAATCTAGTTACATAGTGATAAATCTAACTCCCATTGAGTTCTGGTGTTGATCATGTTTTGCTCTAGGGAGAGTTTTAGTCAACGGATCTGCTACATTGAGATCCGTATGTACTTTACAAATCTTTATATCTCCATCCTTGACATGCTCGCGGATGGAGTGAAACCGGCGCTTAATATGCTTGGAATGCTTGTGAGACCTTGGTTCTTTGGCATTGGCAATGGCACCATTGTTGTCACAATAGATCACCATTGGGTCCAATGCGTTTGCAACCACTCCTAGTTCGGATATGAACTCCTTCATCCAAATCGCTTCCTCGAGCCGCTCAAGCAAAGAACATATTCGCCTCCGTTGTTGATCCCGCTACCACAGGTTGTTTGAGCTCCTCCAACTAACCGCCTCCATTCATGAGAAAACGATCCGGATTGAGACTTAGAGTCATCCGATCGGTGTCAAAGCTAGCGCCAACATAACACTTAGCGAAGCTCTTCTTCACCTCCAGATACAAGAAACATATCCTTAGTTCTTCGTAAGTACTTAAGGATATTCTTGACCGCTATCCAAAGGTTCAACTGGATCCGATTGGTACCTACTAGTCAAACTAATAACATGTGCCACATCTGGTCTTGTACATAGCATGGCGTACATTATAGAGCCTATGGCTGAACCATAGGGCACTTTGTCCATTATCTCTCTTTCTTTCGCCGAAGCCGGACTTTGAGTCTTACTCAATGTCTTGCTTGCAACATAGGTAAGAACCCCTTCTTACTTCCGTCCATTTTAAACTTCTTTAAAATCTTATCAAGGTATGTACTTTGCGATAGCCCTATTAGGCGTCTAGATCTATCTCTATAGATCTTTATGCCTAATATATATGACGCTTCACCTAGGTCCTTCAATGAAAATTTGCTGTTTAGATAACTTTTAACACTGTTTAAAAGATCTATATCATTTCCGATCAATAATATGTCATCCACATATAATATCAGAAATGCCACATTGCTCCCACTCACTTTCCTGTAACTACAAGCTTCTCCATAAGTTTGGACAAATCCAAACTCTTTGATCACCTCATCAAAGTGGAGATTCCAACTTCGTGATGCTTGCTTCAATCCATAGATGGATCGCTGAAGCTTGCACACCTTGTTAGCATCCTTAGGATCGAAAAAACCCTTTGGTTGTATCATATACAACTCTTCTTCAATATTACCATTGAGAAACGCGGTTTTGACATCCATCTGCCATATTTCATAATCGAAATATGCAGCAATTGCTAACATAATCCTAACTGACTTTAGCATCGCTACGGGAGAGAATGTCTCATCGTAGTCAACTCCTTGAATTTGTCGAAACCCCTTTGCGACAAGTCGAGCTTTATAGACGGTCACATTACCATCAGCATCAGTTTTTCTTTTGAAAATCCATTTGTTCTCCACGGCCTTTCGGTCGTGAGGTAATTCCACCAAGTTCCAAACTTGATTTTCATACATGGATTCCATCTCGGATTTCATGGCTTCTAACCATTTGTTGGAATCCGGGCTCATCATCGCTTCTTCATACGTCGCAGGGTCATCATTTTCATCAACCATGAAATTCATGACAGATTTCCGTGGATTTCCGACGCCCTGCTTGACCTGTGAGGTTCGGTAGTACTCTCTTTTGGAGTTTCATGATCATTATCATTAGTTCCCTCTTCAACAGGTGGAGCCAACTCCGGAACAACTTCCGGCGTTGCGCTACTCGCCATACTTTGAAGAGAAGGTTCAATAACCTCTTTGAGTTCTACCTTCCGACTACTCACACCTTTCGCGAGAAACTCTTTCTCTAGAAAGGATCCATTCTTGGCAACAAAAACCTTGCCCTCGGATCTGTGATAGAAGGAATACCCAATAGTTTTCTTAGGGTATCCTATGAAGACGCATTTTTCTGCTTTGGGTTCGAGTTTATCCGGTTGAAGTTTCTTCACATAAACATCACATCCCCAAACTTTAAGAAATGACAGCTTAGGTTTGTTTCCAAACCACAATTCATACGGTGTCTTTTCAACGGATTTAGATGGTGCCCGATCTAAAGTGAATGCAGCAGTTTCTAGTGCATAACCCCAAAATGACAACGGCAAGTCCGTCAGAGACATCATAGATCAAACCATATCTAATAAAGTACGATTACGACGTTCCGACACACCATTTCTCTGTGGTGTTCCGGCAGGTGTGAGTTGTGAAACAATTCCACACTCTTTCATGTGAGTGCTAAACTCGTAATTTAGATACTCACCTCCTCGGTCGGACCGTAGAAATTTGATCTTTCTATTACGATGATTTTCCACTCCATTCTGAAATTCCTTGAACTTTTTAAAGGTTTCAGACTTGTGTTTCATCAAGTAGATATAACCGTATCTACTCAAATCATCCGTGAAAGTAACAAAATAACGATATCCACCTCGCGCCGACACACTCATTGGACCACATACATCAGAATGTATGATTTCCAATAAATCTGTCGCCCGTTCCATTTAACCGGAAAACGGCGTTCTAGTCATCTTGCCCATAAGGCATGGCTCACATGTATCAAATGATTCATAATCAAGTGATTCCAAAAGTCCATCCGAATGGAGCTTCTTCATGCGTTTAACCCAATATGACCTAGACGGCAGTGCCACATATATGCGGATATATCATCATTTAGTTTAATCCTTTTAGCATCAACATTATGAATATGTGTAACATTATCATCGAGATCTAATAGAAATAAACCATTCATCATCGGTGCATGACCATAAAAGATTTCATTCATATAAATGGAACAACGATTGTTCTCGGATTTAAATGAATAACCACTTCGCATCAAACACGATCCAGATACAATGTTCATGCTCGGTCAGGCACCGATAACAATTATTCAAGTTTATAACGAATCCCGACGGCAAGTGGAGAGGCAGCGTTTCGACGGCGATCACATCATCGCTTGATCCATTGCCGACACGCATCTTGACCTCACCCTTTGCTAGCGGTCGCTTGTTCCGAGCCCCGATTCGAAGTTACAAATATTAGCAACCGAATCGGTATCAAATACCCAGTGCTACTGTGAGCACTAGTCAAGTACATATCAATAACATGTATATCATATATACCTTTGTTTGCCTTTGCCGGCCTTCTTGTTCCGCCAAATACTTGGGGCGCTTATGCGCCCAAAGGGCTCCCCTTACAATAGTAGCACTCGGTATCGACTTAGGTCCAACTCGGGTTTCTTTTCAGCACGGCAACAGCTTGCCGCCTTACTACCCTTCCGCTTTTCCTTCTTGTCTTTCTTGAAACCAGTGTTCCTACCGATCATCAACACTTGATGTTCCTTTTGATCTCCACTTCGCAGTTTTAAGCATTGATGAAGCTCGAGAGAGACTTCTCCATGCCTTGCATATTATAGTTCATCACAAGCTCTTATAGCTAGGTGGCGTAGACGCAGAACACGATGGATGCCTAAGTCGATGGGAATCGTTATTCCCAAGGACACAAGCTTATCGAACTCACATCTTGAGTACATGCTCACTAACGGAGTTGTGCTCTTCCATCATGCAGCTAAAGAACTTTTCTGAAGCGTTGTAGCTCTCTACAGCAGCATGTGTGTCGAAAATCATTTTCAACTCACCCATTGTATCATATGCATTGCCGTTTTCGAAACGCTTTCGAAGTTCCGACTCTAGCCCATACAATATGCCGCAATGAACTAAGTTGTGGTCCTCCTGACGAGTCTGATAGACATTCTTTTCCTTGTCAGGGGCATCATCAAGAGGTGGGGGGCCTAGTGGCGCTTCTAGCACGTATTGCTTTTGTGCAGCAGAGAGGAGAATCCTCAAATTCATGGCCCATTCGGTAAAGTTGCTACCATTCGTTGCTAGTTTCTCTTTCTCCATGAACACATTGAAATTAAAAGCAGGTGGTGCCATCTACAACAGAATTTGTAAAGTTTAGACTAAGTGTATGATAGATTGAGTTCAACTAATCCACATTACGAATGAACTCCCACTCAAAAACGACATCCCTCGTGCCTTTTTGGTGATTACATGAACCAAATCCACTATACCAAGTCCGATCTGAAGGGTTTCGCGGCATAGTAAATCAAAATTTTCTACGGATGCGAAAAGAGGGAAGCCAAGATCTAATCTAGGAGATGCAAACAACGAGAGAGATTGGATTAGATCTTCATACCCTTGAAGATTCTCACAATGAACGCTCGTTAACATGGGTGATGTAGTCGTACTCGCTTCTCCTCCTCGTGATCCGATCCGATCTAGCACCACAAGTGGCGATGCCTCCGTGAGATGCACATGTGCGGAACCTCGACGTCTCCTCCTTCCTTGGTCCAGCAAGTATGGTGGAGAGATGGGTTGGATCTACAACGCGACGGCGCGGTGCAATTGGTGGAGAATTTCTGCAGCAGGGCTTTGCCTACAAGCAGTCGGAAGGGAGAGAGGAGGGCAGCAGGGCGGCTAGGGTTGGAGGGGAAGGTGTAGGGGGGTGGTGCGCCCCCAGCCCTCTATATATAGAGGGGTGGGCGCAGCCCTAGCCCCTCCCCCAAGCCAAAACGGCGGCCCCAAAGGAGGAGGAGTGGGGGGCAAGGAAACCCCCCCTTCTAGAAGCTCTATCTAGGGTTTAAACCCTCTTTGGCCGGCTGGGCCCTATGGGGCCTTGTGACCCTGGCCCAATGCGGACAGGGCACTCCCTCATAGTCCCATGCCCCCTACCGGAAGGTGGGGCCACGTTGGTCCCCTTCTGGAAGGTTCTAGAAGCTTCCGGTACAATACCGATTAACCCGGAACAATTCCGAACTCCAAAAACTGCACTGCCTTATATGAATCTTATTCTACGGACCACTCCGGAACCTCTCGTGATGTCCCGGATCCCATCCGAGACTCCGAACAAAAACTCGTAAACCAATTATCCAATATATCCTAGCGTCGAGACACGTTAAGTGTGTGACCCTGCGGGTTCGAGAATATGCAGACATGATCTTCTATCAATAATCAACAGCGGGGCCTAGAAACCCATATTGACTCCCACACATTCATCGATGATCATATCGGATGAACCAGGATGTCAGGATTCAATCAATCCCATATATATTCCCTTCGTCTCGTGATATTTTACTTGCTCGAGATTCGATCGTCGGTACCTTCATACCTAGTTCAATCTCGCTCACGAAGTACTTTACTGCTCCGTAATCCGATATCACTTTGTGATTAACTCCTTAACCACATGCTTGCAAGCGTGTTGATATCGACACGAAAGTGGCCCAAGTATATCTCTCCGACTTGGGAGGGACAAATCCCATCTCGATACATACCACCCAACAGATACTTTCCGATCACCTGAGAGACACCTTTATGATCACCCTCTCATAGGATGATGTTTGATGACCTCAAAGCTTTCTTCCAATACCAGGGAGTTGTATTATCTCATGGTCTAAGGAATACAATATTTGACATAGGAAAAGCTTCGCAAAGATGAACACGATGACACGATCTAATTGCTTCGCTTAGTTTGGGTCTGTCCATCACATCATTCTCCCAATGATATGATCTCATTATTAATCGACAACTCATGTCCATGGCTAGGAAACCTTAACCATCATTAATCAATGAGCTAGTCCATAGAGGCATACCAGGGACACGGTGTTGTTCACAAACCACACAAGTATTAAAGTTTCCGCTTAATACAATTCTAGCATGGAATATAAACATTATCATGAACAAGAATTATAATAATAACATCTTTATTATTGCCTCTAGGGCATAATTCCAACAGTCTCCCACTTGCACTAGAGTCAATAATCTAGTTTACATCTGGAAACAATCTCACACCCATGGCACTGAGGTGCTGATCATGTTTTACACGTGGAAGAGGTTTAGTCAATGGATCTGCAACATTCAGATCTGTATGTACTTTGCTAATCTTCAGATCTCCATCTGCTATATAATCTCGGATTATATGAAACTTGCGGTTGATATGCTTGGTCTTTGGATGATATCTTGGTTCCTTAGCGAGTGCTATGGCACCAGTGTTGTCACACAATATCTCCAGTGGGTCCAATGCACTTGGAACCACACCAAGCTCGGATGAAGTTTCGATCCAAACTCCTTCACTTGACGCTTCTGCAAGAGCCATGTATTCCGCTTTCATCAGAGATCCCGCGATCACGCTTTGCTTGCAGCTTCTCCAGCTCACAGCTCCTCCATTCAAAATATACACGTATCCTGTCTGAGATTTATAATCATCCTTGTCGGTGTCAAAACTAGCATCGACGTAACCTTTTACGACAAGCTGTTCATCACCCCCATAGACTAAGAACATTTCTTTAGTCCTATTTAGATACTTTAGGATGTTCTTCACGGCTGTCCAGTGTTCCACTCCTGGATCACTTTGATACCTGCTCGTCAAACTAAGAGCATTGGACACATCCGATCTAGTACATAGCATGGCATACATGATAGAACCTATGGTCGAGGCATAAGGCACTTTGCTCATAGCTTCCCTATCATTTACCATAGCTGGACACTGAGCCTTGCTCAATATCTTACCTGACAACATAGGCACTGAACCTTTCTTTGCCTTATCCATTCTGAACTTTTTCAGAACTTTGTCTAGGTATGTACTCTGGCTTAAAGCTATCAGGCGTCTTTGTCTATCTCTATAGATTTTGATGCCCAATATATAAGCAGCTTCACCTAGGTATTTCATTGAAAAACACTTGTTCAAATAACTCTTCACATCGTTAAGCATGTTAATGTCATTTCCAATAATCAATATGCCATCCACATATAGTACCAGAAATGTCACCGAGCTCCCACTCACTTTCTTGTAGATACAAGCTTCGTAGCAATTTGGAACAAATCCAAAGATCTTGATCACTTGATCAAAACGAAGGTTCCAACTCCGAGATGCTTGCTTCAGTCCATAAATGGAACGCTGAAGTTTGCATACTTTATCAGCATCCTTAGGATCGACAAAACCTTCGGGTTGCATCATATACAACTCTTCATCAATGTTGCCATTGAGGAACGCAGTCTTGACATCCATCTGCCATATTTCATAATCATGAAACACAGCAATTGCTAATAAAATCCGAATGGACTTAAACATTGCTACGGGAGAGAAAGTCTCATTGTAGTAAACACCTTGAACTTGTCGAAAACCTTTTGCGACAAGCCGTGCTTTATAGACGGTAACATTACCATCCGTCTGCTTTTCTTCTTGAAGATCCATTTGCACTCAACGGCCTTTCGGTCGCTAGGAGGGTCTACCAAAGTCCATACTTGGTTTTCGCTCATGGATCCCAATTCGGATTTCATGGATTCTAGCCATTTCTCAGAGTCTAGGCTCATCATCGCTTCCTCATAGTTCGTAGGTTCACTGTCTTCTACTAACAAGACAGGGTTGCCGTACCACTCAGAGGGGCACGCGACCTTGTCGACTGCGATGTTTAGTAAAGATCGTCGTCAAGCTTCATGATCCTTGTCATTAGCTTCCTCTATTGTTGGTGCAAAGTGCATGGAACAATTTCAGGTGCTGCGCTACTCTCCA
The DNA here is from genome assembly GCA_023614405.1 of Avena insularis. Taxonomy (NCBI): domain Eukaryota; kingdom Viridiplantae; phylum Streptophyta; class Magnoliopsida; order Poales; family Poaceae; genus Avena; species Avena insularis. Next base: position 213,832,581 of record CM042685.1, on the reverse strand, counting down.
ATTCAAGAGAAAGTTCAATAACCTCGTCTAGCTCTACTTTCCTCCCACTCACTTCTTTCGAGAGAAACTCCTTCTCAAGAAAGGAACCGTTCTTTGCGACAAACACTTTGCCTTCGGTTCTGTGATAGAAGGTATACCCAATAGTTTCCTTAGGGTATCCTATGAAGACGCATTTCTCCGCTTTGGGTTCGAGCTTGTCCGGCATCAACTTCTTGACGTAAGCTTCGCATCCCCAAACTTTAAGAAACGACAACTTAGGTTTAGCACCAAACCATAATTCATAGGGTGTCGTCTCAACGGATTTAGATGGTGCCCTATTTAAAGTGAATGCAGCGGTTTCTAATGCATAACCCCAAAATGATAACGGCAAATCAGTAAGAGACATCATCGATCGGACCATATCTAATAGGGTTCGGTTCCCGTTCGACACACCATTGCTACTGTGGTGTTGCGGGTGGCGTGAGTTGCGAAACAATTCCGCTTGCTTTAAGATGCGTGAGAAAATCATAACTCAAATATTCGCCCCCACGATCGGATCGTAGAAACTTAATCTTTCTGTTACGATGGTTCTCCACTTCATTCTGAAATTCCTTGAACTTTTCAAATGTTTCAGATTTATGTTTCATTAAATAGATATACCCATATCTACTTAAGTCATCGGTAAAAGTGAGAAAATAGCGATATCCACCGCGTCAAACACTCATCGGTCCGCATACATCGGTATGTATGATTTCCAACAAGTCCGTTGCTCGCTCCATCATCATACCGAGAACAGGTTTTGATCATCTTGCCCATTAGGCATGGTTCGCATGTGTCAATTGATTCAAAATCAAGAGACTCCAAATGTCCATAATAATGTATTTTCTTCATGCGCTTTACACCAATATGACCTAGACGACAATGCCACAAATAAGTAGTATTATCACTATCTACTTTGCATCTCTTAGCCTCAATGTTATGGATGTGTGTTTCATCCCTTTCGAGATTTAGAAGAAATAAACCATTCACAAGAGGTGCATGACCATAAAAGATGTTACTCATATAAATAGAACAACCATTATTCTCCGATTTAAATGAATAACCGTCTTGCAATAAACACGATCCAGAAATAATGTTCATGCTCAACGCAGTACATAATAACATTTATTAAGGTTTAAAACTAATCCCAAGGTAAAACTAAGGAGAGCGTCGACGGCCATCACATCAACTCTTGATCCGTTGCAACGCCGCATCGTCACCTCATCCTTGCAAGTCATTGCCTATTCCGTAGCTCTGCTTCGAGTTACAAATATTAGCAACGAACCAAAGATCAAATACCCAGGCACTACAACGAGGGCTAGTAAGGAAAACATCAATAACATGTATATCAAATATACCTTTGATGGTGCCAGCCTTCTTGTCCGCTAAGTACTTCGGACAGTTGCGCTTCCAGTGACCCTTGTCCTTGCAATAGAAGCACTTTCGAAGGTCCTTGGGACCAGACTTGAGCTTCTTCTCATAGGGCAACGCGCTTGCCGCCGCTTTCTTGAAGGGCTTCTTTGCACCTTTACCTTTCTTAAAGGAGGGCTTGTTGACCATCAACACATGATTATCCTTCTTGATGTCCACCTCCGCAGCCTTCAGCCTGCGAAGAGCTCGGTGATCGTATCAAGGAACCAATCTGATTATGAGTCACTACAAAACTTTTGTAGCTGGGAGGAGTGATTGCAGAACCTCACAATCTTGAGCTCCTCTGGAATCTTGCAGTCCAGTTGCTCAAGGCGTTGAGTGTAGCCCGACATCTTAATGGCGTGCTCACTAACGGAACTCCCTTCCTCCATCTTGCAGTTAAAGAACTTCTCAGAGATCTCATATCTCTCAGAACGGGCCTGAGTCTGAAACATGGTTTTCAGCTCCTCGAGAATCTCAAAGGGCCCGGCGAACTCCTCAAAACGATTTTGAAGATCCGATTCCATAGCATACAACATGGCGATCTTAATCAAATCATAATCATCCTTGCGCGACTAATAAACAGCTTTTTCATCAGCCGGCGCATCAATAGCAGGGGCGTCACCTAGCGCTTTCTCAAGGACATAGTCCTTTTGTCCGCCAGCGAGAATGATTCTAAGAATGCGGAACCATTTGGTGAAGTTAGACCCATGGTTTCTAAGCTTTTCTATCTCAGCAAAAAACGTTGAAGTTGAAGTTGGACTTGGCCATGTGATCTACAGTATTTGCAAGTACAATTTAGACTATGTTCATGATAAATAGTTCAACTTAATCAAATTACTAGATGAACTCCCACTAAATTCAACATCCCTCAAGTTGTTTAGTGAACACGATCCAAATTCACCACACCTAATCCGATCATCACGAGAAGAGATGTGGTTTCAATGGTGGACAACGAAGTGTCGATCATATCATTCATATGACTCATGCTTAACCTTTCGGTTCTTGTGTTCCGAGGCCATGTCTGTACATGCTAGGCTCGTCAAGTTAGACCCAAGTATTTCCGCGTGTGCAAAACTGGCTTGCACCCGTTGTATGTGAGCCTAGAGTCTATAGCACCCGATCATCATGTGATGCTTGGACACGATTTAACTTTCACAACGGTGCATACTTGGGGAGAACACAGTTTTATCTTGATCTTTATGAGGAATCATCTTATAATGCTACCGTCATGATCTAAGCATAATAAGATACATAAAAGGATAAACATCACATGCATATAACTTTATGTGACATGGTATAGCCAATCTTCACGCAATGATCTCCATCTTGTGCGCTCGCATGATCTCCATCACTCCACCATGATTGCCTCCACCACGAATAGCAACTACAACTATTGCTAACTACTTAGCGATAAAGTAAAGCTATTACATGGTGTATAAGAAGTTGACTGCAGGTCATACACAATTATAAAGACAACCATATGGTTCTCGCCGGTTGTGTACTCATCGACATGCAAGTCGTGAAACATTACAAAACATGATCATCGATACAATATACACATCACATCTTGGGCCATACCATATCACGTAAAACACTCTCGCAATTAGACGCCTCTACTTTGTTGTTGCATGTTTTACGTGGCTTATGGGAGTAGATGCTAAGAACGATTCTTACCTACGGAAAGCCACAACGGTGATATTATGGTTGCCAAACTCCGTGTTAATCCCATGACAACTATAGTGAGAGAAACCGACATCCACCACCGCATGTGTGGAACAAGCCACGTCAAGTGCGGAGCCGGTCTCGACGGCGTCCACGTAAGGTTGGCCTGGACCGCTTCAATCTCACTATCCCGTGTCATAAGAAGAACACAAACAAGAGGCTTGCAACAGAAAACATCAACGCCCATAACAACCATGTTGCGTTCTACTCGTGAAACACATCTACGCATAGATCTAGCTCTGATACCACCGAAGGGTTTCGGCATAGTAAATCAAAATTTTCTACGGATGCGAACAGAGGAAGCCAAGATCTAATCTAGGAGATGCAAACAACGAGAGATTGGATTAGATCTTCATACCCTTGAAGATTCAAGACATGAACGCTCATTTAACGTGGGTGATGTAGTCGTACTCGCTTCTCCTCCTCGCGATCCGATCCGATCTAGCACCACAAGTGGCGATGCCTCCGTGAGATGCACACGTGCGGCACCTCGACGTCTCCTCCTTCCTTGGTCCAGCAAGTATGGTGGAGATATGGGTTGGATCTACAACGCGACGGCGCGGTGCAATTGGTGGAGAATTTCTGCAGCAGGGCTTCGCCTACAAGCAGTTGGAAGGGAGAGAGGAGGGCAGCAAAGCGGCTAGGGTTGGAGGGGAAGGTGTAGGGGGGTGGTGCGCCCCTAGCCCTCTATATATAGAGGGGTGGGCGCAGCCCTAGACCCTCCCCCAAGCCAAAACGGCGGCCCCAAAGGAGGAGGAGTGGGGGGCAAGGAAACCCCCCCTTCTTGAAGCTCTATCTAGGGTTTAAACCCTCTTTGGCCGGCTGGGCCCTATGGGGCCTTATTCCCCTGGCCCAATGCGGCCAGGGCACTCCCTCATAGGCCCATTCCCCCTCCCGGAAGGTGGGGCCACGTCGGTCCCCTTCCGGAAGGTTCTAGAAGCTTCTGGTACAATACCGATTAACCCGGAACAATTCCGAACTCCAAAAACTGCACTGCCTTATATGAATCTTATTCTCCGAACCACTCTGGAACCTCTCGTGATGTCCCGGATCCCATCCGAGACTCCGAACAAAAACTCATAAACCAATTATCCAATATATCCTAGCGTCGAGACACGTTAAGTGTGTGACCCTGCGGGTTCGAGAATATGCAGACATGATCTTCTATCAATAATCAACAACGGGGCCTGGAAACCCATATTGACTCCCACACATTCATCGATGATCATATCGGATGAACCACGATGCCAGGATTCAATCAATCCCATATATATATTCCCTTCATCTCGCGATATTTTACTTGCCCGAGATTCGATCGCTTGCACCTTCATACCTAGTTCAATCTCGCTCACAAAGTACTTTACTCGTTCAGAATCCGATATCACTTTGTGATTAACTCTTAACCACATGCTTGCAAGCGGTGTTGATATCGACACGAGTGGGCCCGAAGTATATCTCTCCGACTTGGGAGGGACAAATCCCATCTCGATACATACAACCCAACAGATACTTTCCGATCACCTGAGAGACACCTTTATGATCACCCTCTCATAGGATGACGTTTGATGACCTCAAAGCTTTCTTCCAATACCAGGGAGTTGTATTATCTCATGGTCTAAGGAATACAATATTTGACATAGGAAAAGCTTCACAAAGATGAACACGATGACACGATCTAATTGCCGCTTAGTTTGGTCTCCATCACATCATTCTCCCAATGATATGATCTCATTATTAATCGACAACTCATGTCCATGGCTAGGAAACCTTAACCATCATTAATCAATGAGCTAGTCCATAGAGGCATACTAGGGACACGGTGTTGTTCACAAACCACACAAGTATTAAAGTTTCCGCTTAATACAATTCTAGCATGGAATATAAACATTATCATGAACAAGAATTATAATAATAGCATCTTTATTATTGCCTCTAGGGCATAATTCCAACACGATCATCACGTGAGTCGGTATAGCTTCAAAGGCGAGCATCAAATGGGCATCATATCAACTATATGACTCATGCTTAACCTTTAGGTCCGTGTTCCGAGGCCATGTCTGTACATGCTAGGCTCGCCAAGTTAGAACCTTAGTATTCGCGTGTGTAACTGTTTTACACCCGAAATATGGTCGTGGATCCAAGAACACCTGATCATCACGTGATGTCTTGGAGCATAATCGGTGCATACTAAAGGAAGAACACATTCTTATCTCGATATTTAAATGAGGGATCATCTTAATATGCTAACAAAGTGCTAAACAAGCAATATAAGATGCTATCAAACATCACATGTTTATTAGTGAAATGATATGGTTCCCGCATATGATCTCTATCATGTGCATCGTGGTATGATCATTATCATACCTATATGTGTAAATCCAAGGTCTATGGAGTTTACACGCTATGTGTGTTGTAAGAGTATCATCTCATACTTCTACTTACAACACTACCATATCATAACACTAGCCCAGCAACAATCTAAACTAGACGCTTCTAATTTATCCATTGCAAGTTTTACGTGGCTTAGGGCTTTCGAGATAGAACCGTTCTTACCTACGAACATGAACCACAACGAGGATAACCAAATTGTTGACAGCTCTCTTGCAAAATAGATATTGACTATAGTAGGAGAGACGGACACCCTCTAGCCACTTATGCAAACTACTTGCATGTCAAGCGTGGAACAGGTCTCATGTGCGAGGACATGTAAAGTTTGTCCGGGCCGCTTCATCCCACTATGCCACCAATATCCAAAATTACAACAAAAGGAGCAACAACATGATCATCATCGCCCACATACTCATATGTGTACTACCCGTGTAAAGCATCTACGCATAGATCCGGCTCTGATACCACTGTAGGGTTCGCAGCATAGAAAAAAAAAATTTCCTACGATGGGAACTATGTACCAAGATCTATCTACTAGATACAAACAACGGGCGGATGTATATCCATAGAGAACATACCCTTGAAGACCGACAAAGCTTAACGAGTTCAACTCGTGGTTGATGTAGACGATCTCTTGCCGATCTCAAGATCGAGAGGAAGTCCTAGCGCCACAAATCAGCAAGATCCGCGTGCTCGCACACACGCTCGAGGCACCGAGCAACCTCCGCCTCGCCCAGCGATGCAAATGAAGCACAACACTTTCTTGCCGAATAGCCACCGGGAACATGTATCTCGCTAGTCCGAGACCATGGGGGATAAATTCTAGAGGGGGAGAGAGATCCTTCACAAGGATGTGTGAGAGACAAGTGAGAGGAGGGGCTCCTTTTATAGGAGAGGGCACCCAAGGGGGTGGCCGCCGGCCATGGGGCTGCCCCCTCCCCTCCTTCATTCATGTGGGTGGACACTCCACTCACAAAAGTCCTTTAAATTCACTCCACTCAAAAGTCCACTCAAATTCCCATTAAATTTCCACCAAATTTAATGCAAACTCTCATTAAATAAAAATCTTTTATTTTATTCAGAATTTTGTCAATTACTTTAATGACAAACATTCACAAATAACCCCTTGCTAGAATTCTATTTCACATGCATAACCACTTTATGCAATTTCACCAAAACCTGTTTTCGGATCTAGTGAAATAAATTCCTGCGCTTGTTCATTCTTTCCGCATGAAACTTTTGCTCCAATTGGATGTCGGTGTCTTAAGTGTGTCACCCTACGGTTCATGAATAATGCGGACATGATCGAGACCCTCTCGGATCAATAATCGAAGCGGATCTGAGACCCATACCGACTCCCCACACATTCAACGATGACTTTCTTGTGATCGCTTAACCTTTTACGCTAGTATCTTAATCCTTTGTTTCACGATATATTACATGTCCGAGATTCGATCATCGGTATCTCCATACCTAGTTTGATCTCGTTATCGACATGCACTCTTTTCTCGCTCGTGATATAACATTCTAGTGATCAAATCACTTGCTTGCAAGCTAATCAATGTGATATCACCGAGAGGGCCCAGAGTATATCTATCTGTCATCGGGATGAACAAATTCCACTCTCGATCCATGAGCCTCAACATAACACTTTATTAGTTCTGAATCCATCTTTATAATCACCCTGTTACGGTGTGACGTTTGATGTTATCAAGAAACTCTTTCGGTGTTAGTGATTGACATGATCTCATGGTCTAAGGATTAGGATCACTTCGTAAGTTGTTATAGCAATAAAAACTCAGTGACTTTGATCGTAATGCTATACTTCGGATGAATGTTCATCACACCATTACACTAATGTTGTGATCCCGTTATTAACAACATCCAATGTCCATGATCAGGAAACCTTGATCATCTTGTTAATCAACGAGCTAGTTTATGAGAGAGGCATAACTAGGAACTTTCTGTTTGTTTATTAAACACACATGTATTAATGTTTCCGTATTAAAAAAATTATAGAATGCAAAATAAACATCTATCATATACTTGGAATACACATAATAAACACTTTATTATTGCCTCTCAGGGCATATTCCCTTCAAAAAGATCCTATGAGATTCGGTTGGGAAATACAACAAGATACATAGACCGCCATCCAACTGCATCTATGACTAGAAGTCCACCTTCAGGTTATCATCCGAACCCTATTAAGTTGCAAGCAACAGACAACCGCTTTAAGCAAAGTGTGTAAGGTAAACAGTTCACATGTTCCATGAACAAGAGACCGTTGTTTTCTCCCTAGTAGCAACAAAACATCTACAACCGAAGAGATTTCCATCACTTCCCTTGGAAACTAGAGGCATGAACCCACTATCTAGCATAAATACCCCCTCTTGGAGTCACTAGCAACTACTTGGCCAAGATAACTACTAACAACGGAGAGCATGCAAGATCACAAACAACACAGACATGATAGAATCATAAAGGCAAAACCATTAATCAAACCAACATAATAATCTCAATATCCATTGGATCCCGCAAACACAACATGCATGATTACAAATAGATTAGATATTGATCATGAATGGAGCTCACAAGATCTATACATGAAAGCACAAGGAGGAGATACAACCATCTAGCTACTACATGGACCCATAGTCCAAGGTGGAACTACTCACGCATCATACCAGAGAGAAGGCCTCCGGGATGATCTCCCCTCCGGCAGGGTGCCAGGAATAACTTTAGATCCCCCCGATCTAGGGACGATAGTGGCGGCGGATACAGAAGATTTTGTGGAATATTGATCGGGTACTTAGGGTTTCTGCATCGGGGGATTCTTGTAGTCAAAGGGGGAGGCCGAGGCGGTGGCCAGGGGCCCCACACCCTGCCTAGGCGCGGGGCAGGGCCCACCCGCGCCTAGGGGGTGTGGCTTCCTTGGCACGCTTCTCTGTATCCCCTCTGGACTTCATGTTCCCCACGGAAAGTTAATGACTTGGACGTTTGTCCCGTCCAATTCCGAGAACATTTCCTTACTAGCTTTTCTGGAACCAAAAACAGCAGAAAATAGGCAACTGGCACTGTGGCAACTTGTTAATTGGTTAGTATCAAAAAACATGTAAAAATCACCTCAATGTGTAGACAAAGCAAAGCAAAGTAGATACTAAACAAGCATGGAGCATCAAAAAGTATAGATATGTTTCCGACTTACCATAGACGTCGAGGAAGGAGAGTTTCTCGCATCCTGCAGTTGAATCGATTATTTGATCGATCCGTGGTAAGGGGAAGTGGTCCTTGGGATAGTACTTGTTGAGTGATGTGAAGTCCACGCACATCCTCAGGATGTCCATGTCCTTTTTGGGGACCAACACAGTGTTGTCCAGCCACTCGCTCTCCTTGATTTCCCGGATGAAGTTGGCATCGAGCAGTTTGTTGACTTCAATTCCAATGGCTTCAGCTCTTGGTTCGGATAGTCGTCGGAATGACTGCTTGACTGGCTTCGCGTCGGGGAACACATTGAGTGCGTGCTCGGCGAATTCCCTGGGAACTCCTGGCATGTCCGCAGGACACCAGGCGAAGATTTCCTAGCGCTCACAGAGGAATTTGACGAGCGCGCTTTCCTATGCGGGGCTGAGGTCGTTGGCGATCAACGCTGTCTTAGAGGCGTCTGTCGAGTGGACCTGCACCTTCTTTGTGTTGACCGTGGAGTCGAATGACATGTCAGGTGCGTTTTTCCTGGTGACTGGGGGTGCCCCTTTGTCGGTCACCTCTTTGAATCTCGTGAGCTTCTCCTGCATGCCGAATGACTAGGTGATTCTGTTGAAGTCTCTGTCGCAGTGGTCGGATCGGGTGAAGCTTCCCTGGACGGTGATGATGCCGCTAGGTCCTGGCATCTTCAGTAGCAGATACGCGTAGTACGGTACTACCAAGAATCTTGAGAATGCCATGCGCCCAAGGATGGCATGGTACTGTGATGGCCAGTCCACCACTTCGAACTCTAGCCGCTTGCGCCTGAAGTTTTTGGGCTGGCTGAAGATGACGTCGAGCCATATCTTCCCCAGGGGATATATGCCCTTCCCTAGGACTATGCCGTGGAACATCGTGTCTGATTGCTCCAGGATGCACAGCGGGATCCGCATTGCTGCGAGTGTGCTGGCGAACATCAGATTGATGTCACTGCCGCCGTCCATGAAGATGCGACTCATCTCGAACCCCCCGATCTGTGCCTCGAGCACCAGGGGAGCATGACCTGGGCGAGGGATCTGGCGTGGGTGATCTGAACGGTCGAACGTGATTCAGGACTCCGAGCCGCTGAGGTACTCTGGTATGGCTGGTGGAGAGGTCACGGCCAGGCTGACTTGGCGGGTGATTTTCTTCTGCACCCTGTTATTTGGGCGCCCCTTCTGGATCATCAGGAACCCTTTTGGTGGCGGGTATCCGCCCGCACCGTTATTTTGTGTTGGTGCGATTGCTGGATTTGATGGCCCGACGAGTGGTGATGGAGGAGCTCCGTGGGCAATGTCACCTGGTATAGGTGCGAGCCCAAATCCAGGGTCCACGATCTGGCACCGTATTTTGGTGAGACCCTCGCTAAGCTTCTGGAATTCGCGGCAGTCCTTGAGCATGTGGCTGGCCTTCTTCTTGCCATCATGTTTGTCGATGTAGAAGTGGATGGTGCAAGGACAATACAACTTGTCGTATGCCGAAGGCTCGTCATCGCGGCTGCGATGTTGCCACGTCTGCGTGGGTCGCCCTCCGTCGCGGTAGTTGCCTCCGCGATATCCGCTGCTGCGATTGTCGTCATTGCGTCAGTCAGCGTATCCAGCCACGACCATGTCGACTCCGCCGCGGTCGTCGTAGACGCGCGATCTTCTCTTGCTGTGGCGTTCTCGCCTGCGGTCGTAGTCGTCCTCGTCATCCGAATGTATTCGGTGGATAGAATCCTTGACATCTTCCCATCGGTTGGCGATGTACATGAGGTGGTCGAGCGTCTTGGTCTTGATGCTCCCAAGTTCTTCCTTGAAGTCCGGGCGCTTGACACCATCCTTATTGGCGTCGATTGTCCTTTCTTCGGAGATATGTGCGGCGGAATTCTTGATATGGGACCAGCATAATATGTACAAGCGAATAGACTCACCGGTACGTTGGGTGTAGGCTCGCAGTTCCTCGATCGAGGATGGCCTCTTGCTGGTGCCCTTGAAGTTGCGGATGAAGCTGTATGATAGCTCCTCCTAGCTTCGAATGGAGCCAAAGGACAGGATGTTGAGCCAGATCCTAGTTGCACCTGTCGGCTGCAGCTAAAGGCATTGTAAGGCGGTGTTCCTATTTCCGTTGTGGAGATTGATCGATGAGAGGTGGTCGTTGAGCCAGGCCTTTGGGTCCTGCATACCGTCGAACTTTGGAGTGTCAGAAGGGACCTTGAAATGTTTCGGCATCCGCGTTTGCCGAATGGATCTGCTGAAGCATCTAGCTCCACACAGCTCTTTGTCGTCTTCCTCGTCGGATTCAGTTGAAAACGCGCGATTAGCGTGTGCCTTGTTGATCTTGCGCTGGGTGAGATCGTTTCGAGCATCGTAGTCACTGCTGCGGTGCCGTGGGCTCTTGCGACGTCGGGGCAGATCGTGATTGTCCTCCTCAGATGAGGGCGTAGGGCTGCGGGTGAACTTGATCGCAGCTTTTTTCTTTGGCTCCGCAGGAGCCTCGTCGTGGAGCGCGGCTCCAACGAGTCCGAGACCGCCTAGCGCGGATTTGTGCATTGCGCTCTTCGGGTCACTCACCAGAGGTGGATGGGACGCGAGGTATGTAGTTGCCACCATGATCGTAGCCTGCGGTGTTTTCGGCATGACGTTGCCATTTGTGTCCATCGTCATGAAGGACGTGTTGAGGGCCCTGGTGACTTCGCGCCGTGCAGCGGGGTCCATGTGCTCTGTGCGGGAGCGGTGCTTATTGGCGTTATTGCCGTGCGAACTGGAGCCGCCAGCGGTGGAGAGCGCAGCTTGCTGCGCGCTGGATTCCGAGGCTGCCTTCTTACGCTTGTCGAGCTCCTCCATTAGCTTCACCTGCAGGTTATGCTCTTCAATGAGGAGGAGGTGGTAGGCCATAAGTAGATCTCATGAAGCATTCACGGGTAGGATGATGTTGCCTGCCACGGCTTCGCATGCTTGGCGCCAGCCTTCCTCGTTGAGGTTGATCTTCTAGTAGGCGTGAGCGTCACCTTCGTTGGGCTTGTTAGGCGCATCTCCCCTGTTTCCTCTGTTCCCAGCCTGCGGGTTGAGAGGCGGGTTGGGCGCACTCAAACCTGGTGGCAGTTCCGTTTCGTTTTGGATGACTACGGCGCATAGGTAACGGCCGCGGATGGGGTCGCTACTGCCGCAGCTTTCGGGTCTGGAACCGTAGGTTCCTTCATCTGAGGGAGGGCCACACAGATCTGAGTTGCAGTTGCTGCTGTTGTCTGACTCGTCTGTCGACGCGTGTAACAGGCCGATAGGTGGAACCCACGAAGAGGGCCTGGTGGATGGTGGTGGCACCCGCTCTGGGAGGCTAAGAGTGCTAGTCTGTCCTACCTGGAAGCAGAAGCTCCCGAACAGCATCTCGAGTCTGTCGCCAACGGACTCGAAATCCCTCAGGGTGACCGGCGAGTGGGCGGTGAAGTCAAAGGTGTCAAAGAGGACGTGACTCTCTGTCGCTAATGAGTTGTAGATCGCTCCGGATGGGACCGTCACGATCACACAATCAGCATCCCCAGTTCCCACAAATGGCGCCAATTGACGAGGTTCGATCGCGTCAATGCCCATTGTTATGGACTTGGGTTTTAGAGAAGATGAGGATGCTGGAGATCACGGAATGGTTAACAGATAAGCAATGCAAGACACGAGGTTTACCCAGGTTCAGGCCCCTGGAGGGAAAACCCTACTCCTGCTTGTCTTCTCTTGATTACGGTGAAACCTAAGGTTACAAGGGTGAGTAGATGCAATCTGGCGTGGTGGTGTGTAAGCGATGAGTTGAGATCCTTCTCGCAGTGCCTTCCTGGCCTTTATATAGATAGGCAGGTACTAGGCTTAGGTCGAGTCGGTTACATATTAGGGTTGGTACCCTTTGAAATTCTATCTATTCTAGACTTGTCCTCCAAGGATCCGAAGACATCATGGGCTTGGGCCACCCCAAATCTTCATGGGTCGCGTGTCTTGTCGTGGGCCTTCCTTGGGCTGGACCAGGTATACCAATGTCATGTACCCGTGGAGTATAACCATGTTAGAGTGGTTATAAGAGGGCGCATCCCCCTGGTAGTGTCCGTAGAAACCATGAATGCGTAGCTTCTTGTCCACTCCTCCTTGGAGCGTGACCAGGGTCCCTGGGAAATACTGAACAAAGTAATTTGGGGCGAAGGAATTTCTCTCTCTTCCCCGCCAGTAAACATCATCCTATAAACCAAACTATCAAGGGTAGAGCTAGCAATGACAAAGTGATGCGCTTTCATGGCAGCTAAATCAAGCCTCTGAGGAGCCAAAATCGTATCAGATAGGTCTAAGGCAGCAATAACACGTGTAGAAATAATACCCCCATAAATGGGTCCCTTAGCAGCTAAGCGACGAGCAATGAGAGAACCAAGATTATACCTGGTTTCATTGTTGAGTGCAGCAGCTAGAAACGCCAAATGATAGTTGGAAATATTGCTAGTGTTCTCCCTACCAAGAATACTAGTGGCAAGATAATATGCAAAATATCTGATAGCTGGGAGTTGAATATTTCTTATCTTTCCTCGCTAGGCTCTGCGGTCATCATCATTAGTTATCCCGCGGTAGAGCTCCAACAAATCAGCGGGTTGAGCTGGAATCTTCTTCACCGTCCCAGCCATGCCAATACCCAAGATTTCACAAAATTTCTTCATCTTCATGGTGAAGGGCTTATTATAGATTTTGAATGACACCTCTGACCTGAAAGGGTTGTTAGTAAAAGAGAAACTCTCCACAAAATTTTTAGTGATCAAAGCATGCTGCACACTCTCATCCTGCATATAATTCGTTAGTCCAACCCTCCGAACCAAGGTTAGGAAATCATTGAGAATCCCTGCAGCCCGCAAAAAGGTTGGACAAGGGAAGGTAGAAGGGTGCGCATCCCCCTCATCTCCCTCATCGCCAAAATGCGGTGTAATGAGATCCTCATTGTATGATGGCCTAGCTCGGGAGGATGAACTTGAAGGCCTTTTCCTCCTAGGTGCATCACTCTCAAATACTTCTCCAAAGGTGTGGTTGTCCATGACCCTTTTTCTGAAATTTTTAGACAAACATCAAACCAAGTAATTTCCAATTTGATAAATGATGAGGAACTACTATAGGAACTTGCTAGAGGGCTAAAATGCATCAAAATGAAATCTCTAAGCATATAACAAGCATGCAAGCTCACACAACCTGACACCTATAGTAGAAAAATACTCAAGATACAATCTACCAATCACAAATCTAATTGGACAAGCGGAGGAGGCACATACCAAGGAGCAATCCCTCCAAAAATCAGTAGAAAAGATGGGATGAGCAAGGAGATCGAAAATCGGGAGCAAGAACAGCAGGAACTCGAGCTTAAGAAAGTTTTCCAGTGTTTTTCGGGAGAGACAAAGAAGTGGCTGGGAGGAGGCATCTTGGAGGGCCATAGGTGGGCCCCACCCAGGCCAGGCGCCAGGCGATGTGGTCGAACTCTACTGGTCATACATCATGAAGCTGAGGTGGTCCACTTAGTTCTTCAATTCAGGGTGATATGGTGCCTCCAGTGGTTGTCCCATAACATCACGCCTTGGGAAGAACTCAAAGCGGGTACCCTTGATCCAATTGATGGTTTGCCCACATAGACGGGCAAGAGCTTCTTGCATGGCCCTGGCAAGTCCATCGAGCGAGTTGTTCTCTATGATGGTGAACTGAATTCCCTCTGAGGTGGGGGCTTCAATCTTTCCTCGGAGACTTGCAACAATTAGCCATTGCAACTCCTCTCCTTCATGATTGTTGAGCTGTGATCCGAAGAACTCAGGGTGTGGACGCTCCAAAAGTTCTGAAAGCTGGTCCAAGTCACGCTCAAAGATGAGATCTCCTCCATTTCCCAACTGATAGAACTTGCTATAATTCACGTCCATCTATAAGAATATAGGATGAATAAGTTAGTAGAGTGATCAATTGTGTCAAATTTTATGTAAGTTTGCAAGAACTTTTGAGGAACATGAATTTTCATGAAAGAGTCTAAGTGGTGCGAATGAGAATAAGTTTTTATAAATACTCACTTCCTTGGTTTTGAAACAAAGTTTTTTATTCAAATGTCCATTCTAAACTAGGGTCTCCTATGGTCAGGATGGCTCTGATACCAACTTGTCAACACCCGGGTTTTTAATCCCAGATGCCTGTTATGCCATACCTCGCAATCCCAGGATTACCATTTTTGTGAGACATAACAGATTGGATATCACAGTACATCATCCATTACAAACCATACATAAAGTCTTACAACAAATAAAGGATCACATGATCCAGTATTAATACAATCATAGCAGCGGAATAACATAATAATAACGGTAGCATGGGAGAAGCTCCATCTTCATGGTCACATGCAATGCTGACGATGGGAGATGATCCTAGTTGTCGTAACCTTCCTATTGTCCATCCTCCTGATAGTCCTCTTCATAGTCTGGCCACAGGAATAGCCAGGGACAAAGCCATGAGTACTCTTTAAGTACTCGCAAACTAAGACTAATAAGTGAAGTGGTTTTGAGTAGGGATACTAAGCTCTAGGTTGATTTGCAAAAAGGCAGATTTACCTCTACTGAGTTCAGAATCAAAGAAAGCTAGTTGAAAGCTTTATAACACCTAAGTGGGAACTTGAATTTCATATCACAACCCTGTTGTGGTCAAGTCAAGTCATAAATCATTTCACAAATCATTTTGAAAACATCTGACGACGGAACAGTATGGCCACTCCAACTGTCCATAACCGCGGACACGGCTATTCGAATAGTTTGACACTCTACAAAGGTGGTACACTTTCACCACAACATTTGATACATCCGTCAGGAACAATCCTGAATTCACCATACTCAGTATGCGGATAGTCAATCCTAACCTTTCAATTACACGCCCTAGTATAGGCACCTCTCCTATGAGTTTGGCCTCCCAACCATGACCAACTGTCATCTTGGGAACTGCACAGGTGTACAAACTTCACAAGGTAGCCTCAGCTCAAACCTTGGCCAAAAGGGAACCCATACTAAGGTATATAAATTTCCAGTCAAGGCCTACCAAAATTTCGGGTATTGTGGTTGTACGGTAAAATTGGAATGGTATCGCATCCAGACAACCATCAGTTTTATAAAGGGCTAAGGCTCATGCCTCAACATTTTCATCATCAAAATCATCTGGCGTTCAAGAACACATGTCAAAACATTTCAGTAGAATGACTCATCATTCTAAGGTTTTCATAACCATTTTCACCAAGTATTCCCATCTAAAGTGATCAAGTTTTATGTTTAGCACTAGCATCTACAAGTGGGGGTAAACACTAATGAGGGGTGGTAAACAAGGGTGAATGATCAAAGTTCAATCTCATGCCTCAGGATGACATCAAGATTCTTTAACTTAGGCCAAGTTTTATGCTCTTTATGCTGCCTTTAAATATCTTTCTAAAGTCTACAAGTCACTAAGTAAACTCCAATAGAAAGCTTTGATAAAGAAATAAAATCACTAGGCTTGCAAATAAAACTAGGATTGGATATCAAGTGGTGTAAGCTTGCAAGTAAAACTTGCATGGTTTAGCTTAGCTTGCTAAGATAATTAGTATAAGCTTGCAAGTATTAGCTTGCCTTGTGCAGAGTAGTCGTTGAAGTTATCCTTGGCTTCTTCCTCGTAGTATTCTCCTTCCTCCTCGTATCCTTGGTCGGTACTAGCGTCTATAAATAAACACGAGGTACACAATCACCAAACAATACTTAACTACTTTTATTTATCACACCAAGGTTTTCACTAGATGATCTAGTATCATCACAAACATTACAATCATCCACGCACTTGTCTTATTTATTTTATCTAGGAAAAGTAATTTCTACGCATTGAAAAACTACTTAAGATTTAATATTCTCCAACTAACACATGGGATCAAGTTGACACATTGTAACATCCCAAAAATATTGATCATGCCTATCAAATGCTAATCACTAGAATTAGGGTTAACAAAAACTTTGATTAAATAAAAACCAAATGAATGCATGTGTGAATGTGATGTTTGTGTGAATGAATGAATGAATGTACTTGTGTGATTAACCCAAATAGAAAGAAATGGTTTAAAGATGAAAATATCATCAGATAAAACATTTCCAAGCAGAAACAAATCAAGAGAAAATCAAAAATAAATTAAATAAGGCAAATGGTTATTTTTGCCAATCTTGCTCACTAGGTCACTTTGAGTGTTTCTAGTCCAAGATTTCAAACAGAAATTTTTTCATTTCTTTTCACCCCTTGCATGACCAAGTAAAAATGAATCAAATCCCACCTTTTAAACTTGTAGAAACATTTAGAAAACCCATTAAAATGAAAATTGAAAATTGAATCTTTATCATATGTGAGGATCACACATTTTCAAAACCCAACCAAACCAGTGCCCCTTGACTAATCCAACTAACCAGATACTCCCTAGTATGTGCCTAGCAAACCCACCAAGTTTGAATCCAAAATTCAAATTTGAATTTCTTTCGGCCATTTCATCAAACATCTTGTTTGTAGCAAACAAACAAACATCAAACACTATTAGTAGCAGTAATTTTGGCCAACCTTGTCCCCTTCCTGGATCACTCTACACTCTCAGTAGATGATCAAACTAATCTAACTAGCTTTAGCACCACTGTGAGCAAGCATAGCCATCAATGGTGACCATGCCGAGAGCACCATTGCCACCCCCATGTCGCTAGTGAGCTACAGGAAGCACTAGCCTCGCCAACCTTGTCTGGGACACGCAGCACCGTCCACCGCCACCCCCTGTCCCAGCCTCGAGCACTGCTATCCCCTGGACCACATGCCAAGCACGCGCCCAGTTTCTTTGCGTGCGTTCCGAGAGAACGCCAGTGCGCCGTCAGCGACACGAGCCCACAGACCACGCACCGCCCTCGCCGCTTGCATACGTGATCGCCAGCACCCCAGTAACCCGCCAGACAACCCCGTTCGCCGCCACGCGGACCATGGATGATGTGCGCCATTAAAATCCCCGTTGGACCCGCCAAGAGCGCTGCGATGTTCCGAACGTTCAGCACCGCCCAACGCCGCGCCATCAAGCCGTTGAGCTTCGCTAGGAGGCAACGCACTACCCCTGCCTTTTCCCATGCCAGCAGCACGCTGAGCTGATGACACCAATGAGCTTAGCCCGCTCCATTTGGTCCCCTCGTCGCACTATAAATAGAGGCCCTCCCAGCTCAAACTCTTCACACCATTTCACTCCTCACCTCTCACTGATCACACCCACTCACTCCCGGAGCAAGGAGAGCACCAGGTGGCCAGAATTTCATCGGAGTTTGCTGCTACAGAGGAAGAGAGGCGCCATCGATTGGAGCCGCCCCAGGAGGAGCTGCCGATACCAGGAGGATCGCCGTCGTTGACTTAGCCCTTCGCCCCCATCGCCGACCATCGCCGGAGCCATGGTGATCCCCCCACGACCCCCACTGGCCGCGCTAGGGTTCTGTCTCGCCGGCTTATTCAACATGGAGGATGAACCGCAGTTGTTTGATTAGAGCTAGATCGCATGGCCCTAATCGCCCCGTACCGCTTCACCACTCACTGTCTCACTGATGATTAGGGTCGCTCACTTAACCAGCCCGCGTGCGCTGTGCGTAGTGGGCCGGATCAGTTAAACCTCTCGCGCGACCCAACAATTCAAACTTAGGTTTATTCTTTTAATTTCAAACTCAGTTTCGTACCTAGATTCAAAAATCAACCCAGCTTGATTCACTAAACCAAAATGCATGAAACCAATTTTGTTAGAAAGGTACTGGAGTGCTTAATCCAAGCCCATTGGATTCAAACCATTTAGATTTATAGATCACCAATGGTAAAAATAACAAGGCAGAAGCTTTTTCTGCATTCAAACATTTTTCAAAATTCAACCATGAAAGTTTTGAGTTGATTCCAACTCTCAAAAATCACATTTAACAATACCTTTTAGAATATATAAAAATATATAGGGTTACTTGCATAAATAATGATCAAGTAATAAAAGAATGCCTCATAGGCTATTCTAGTCATTTTATTTAATTAAAATAAAAAGGTTAAACCTTATTAAATTGTGACACCACTTTAAATCACATTCCCATGTACTGAAATATGTGGTGATGACATGTGTCAACATGATCCCATGTTTGAGTTGGACAATATTAAATCTTAAGTAGTTTTTCAATGAGTAGAAATTACTTTTCTAAAAAGAAATAAAGAAGACAAGTGCTTTAATCTTTGTGATAATAGTGATGATGCTAGATCATCTAGTGTGAACCTTTGTGTGATAAATAGAAATAGTTAAGAATTTTGTGGTGATTGTGTACCTCATATTTATTTATAGACGATAGTACCGACCAAGGATACGAGGATGAAGGAGGATACTACAAGGAAGAAGCTGAGGAGAACTTCAACCACTGCTCTCCACAAGGAAGGCTACAGCTTGCAAGTTACCTTATTTAGCAGGCTATTAACTGAGCAAGCTAACACTTGCCACTTAGCAAGCTTATACCCATTGATGATACCCAATCCTAGTTTTACTTACAAACTTCGTACTTTATTTCTTTATCAAAGCTTTCTCTTAGAGTTTACTGAGTAACTTGTAGATAATAGAAGGATATTGGAAGGTAGCATAAAGAGCATAAAATTTGGCCTAAGCTAAATAATCTTGATGTCATCCTGAGGCATGAGATTGAACTTAGATAAGATACACTTTCTTATCACCCTTCATTAGTGTTTATCCCCCACTTGTAGATGCTAGTGCTAAGCATAAAACTTGATCAACTTTAGATGGTAATACTTGGTTAAAATGGTTATGAAAACCTTAGAATAATGAGTCATTCTACTAAAATGTTTTGACATTTGTTTCCGAACACCATATGATTTTGATGATAAAAATGTTAAGGCATGAGCCTTAGCCCTTTATAAAACTAATGGTTGTCTGGATACGATACCATTCCAATTTTACCGTACAACCATAATACCCGAAATTTGGGTAGGGCTTGACTGGAAATGTATATACCTTAGTATGGGTTCCCTTGCGGCCAAGGTATGAGCTGAGGCTATCTTGTGAAGATTTTCCACCTATGCAGTACCCAAGATGACAGTTGGTCATGCTTGGGAGGCCAAACTCACTGAAGAGGTGCCTATACTAGGGCATGTAATTGAAAGGTTAGGATTGATTATCCGCATACTGAGTATGGTGAATTCAGGATTGTTCCGGACGGATGTATCGAATGTTGTGGTGAAAGTGTACAATCCCTGTAGAGTGTCAAACTATTTGAATAGCCGCGTCCGCGGTTATGGACAGTTGGAGTGGCCATACTGTTCTGTCGTCAGATGTTTTCAAAATGACTTGTGAAATGAATCGTGACTTAGACTTGACCACAACAGAGTTGTGATATGAAATTCAAGTTCCCACTTAGGGGTTATAAAACTTCCAACTAGCTTTCTTTGCTTCTGAACTTAGTTAAGGTAAATCTGGTTTTTTGCAAAACAACCCTAGAGCTTAGTATCCTACTCAAAGCCCCCTTCATTTGTGAGTATTAGTTTGCGAGTACTTAACGAGTACTCATGGCTTTGTCCCGGGCTATTCCCGTGGCCAAACTATGAAGAGGAGTATCAGGAAGATGGACCGCGGGAAGGTTACGACAACTAGGATCATCTCCCATCATCAGCATTGCCTGTGACCATGAAGATGGAGCTTCGCCCATGCTATCGTTATCTTTACGTTATTCCGCTGCTTGAATTGTATTAAAACTGGATCATGAGATCCTTATTTGTGTAAGACCTTATGTATGGTTTTTAATGGATGATGTACTGTGATATCCAATCTGTTATGTCTCGCAAAAATGGTAATCCTGGGATTGCGATGTATGGCATAACAGGCATCTGGGATTAAAAATCCAGGTGTTGACAAGTTGGTATCAGAGCCATCCTGACCATAGGAGACCCTAGTTTAGAATGGACGTTTGAATCAAAAACTTAGTTTCGAAACCAAGGAAGTGAATATTTATGAAAACTTATTCTCATTCTTATCACTTAGACTCTTTCGTGAAAATTCATGTTCCTCAAAAAAATTCTTGCAAACTTACATAAAATTCGACACACCTGATCACTCTACTAACTTACTCATCCTATACTCTTATAGATGGACGTGAAGTATAGCAAGTTTTATCATTTGGGGAATGGAGGAGACCTCATATTTGAGCGTGACCTGGACCAGCTAGCAGAAATGCTAGAGTGTCCACACCCCGAGTTCTTCGGAGCTCAGATCAATGATCAGGAAGGAGAAGATTTGTAGTGGTTAGTTGTTGCAAGTCTCCGAGGAAATATTGAACCCCCACCGCAAAGGGAATTCAGTTCACCTTGAGAGAGAACAACTGGCTCGATGGATTTGCCAGGGCCATGCAGGAAGCTCTTGCCCGTATGTGTGGGCAGAGTATCAATCAGATCAAGGGTACCCACTTTGAGATCTACCCAAGGCGTGATGCTATGGGACAGCCATTGGAGGCCCCATATCACCATGAGCTGAAGACTCAATTGGACCACCTCAGCTTCATGATGTATGACCGTCAGAAGGAGTTGGACAATGCCCGCTCCTACGCCAATCACAAGTACGCCATCGCGGCCAAGAAGGATCAGACCATTCCATGCTAGTGAAGGATCGCCAGTGTCGTCGCCGCCAGCTCGACACAAAGGAGCGCATCATTGCCCGTCTTTGCCACCGAGTCACAGAGTTGGAGGAGGTTGTCCACAAGATAGATATGTAGTTGGAGGAGAGGGAGATACAGGGGAAGACCTTCATGGAGACCTCTACTCCTATCTCAGTGACGATGATGACTTTCTGGAGGATCAGGCCATGGACTTCTTCATTGATGAGGATGACTTCGCCTTCATCGATGATGATGATGAGGATGATGAGGACACTGACTCCAAGGAGTAGTAGCACTTGAGCACTAGCGTTAGGCTGGTCATAGTGGGGGTAACTTCACTAGTAACTAAGAGTCCAAGTCAGCATTTTTGCTTATGTGGCAGTGCTTTAATGAAGAGAGAGATGGATTGAGTAACTAGCTATGTTACTGTAACATCACACATTCCAAGGCAAAGTGTGTCTACAACCTAATTAATGTGGCATTTCATGTTATCACACTAAGTTATTTTCTACTATGAAGGTAGTAACTTAGACTAGTAACATATGCATGTTACTACTCTAAATTACTCCCCACTATGACCAGCCTTAGTAAGTTGTACTCGGTCCCACTATATCGTAGTTTCCCAGAATGGTTCTTAAAACCATCTATTTTCCTTTGTTGTGGTGTGTGTTTGTATCGTGTGCTATGAATGAATGAAAAGCAAGTTGCTAGAAAAATCTGAGTCAAACTTTGAAAACTTTTCCAACACAAAACCCTTAACCTTAGAAATTTCCCTCTTTTCTCATGATCTATCTCAATCTTCAGGTGCCACGCAGAGGGAGCACTTCATCCCCGGACCCAATGTTGCAACTCTTGCAAATGTTGGTTTCTGACCGCGAAGCCGAACGAGCCGAACGTCAAGCCAACTTAGCCACCCTTCAACAGATAGCTCAGATTGCCAACAACAATCAAGGCCATGGAAATCAGGACAACCATGGATCTAAGCTCAAGAATTTCTAGAACACCAATCCACCCATTTTCAGTAAGTCTGAAGAGCCCCTAGATGCCGATGATTGGCTGCAAACCATGGAGAACAACCTGGAAGTTGCAGGAGTGGAAGCTAACGAGAAATTACTGTTTGCTACCCACTATCTGGCCGGAGGTGCAAGAGCATGGTGGAACAGCGTTCGCACCATGAATGGAGGACAAATGATGGCTTGGGATGAATTCAAACTCAAGTTTAGCCGAACCCATGTGCCACCAGGTTTGATTCAACGGATGAGAGATGAATTCAAGGAGATTACACAAGGAAGAATGACTGTGGTCGAGTACCGTGACAGATTCTTCTCTCTGTCAAGGTATGCCTCTGATGAGATCAGCACTGAGGCCAAGAAAAAGGAGAGATTCCTGAATGGTTTGCATGATGAGATTCAGACAGTGTTAGTCAATACCCCCTTTGCTGATATTGAAGCTTCAGTTGACTCTGTCATTCAGATGGATAGAAAGATCAACCAAGCTAATGAGAACTGCAAGCGTCGCATGATGCATCAACCAGGAACCCACCATACACCGAAGTATCGCCCCAAACCATCTCCAGGATTTGCCCCAAGAACCAACAAACCCCCGATGAACCGTCCAACCTACCCCAACCGTGGAAAGCCCGGAGGAAATCACAACAACCCTGGCAACCCCAGCAATTTCAACTGTGCCCCGCCTAAGTTCAACAACAACAATGCCGCCACCAACACCAACACTGCCCCAAGAACTGGAAGCAATGTTGTGCCTATTGCAGCAAAGGACAAGTCTCAGGTGACTTGTTATGTTTATGGAACCAAGGGTCACTATTCAAATGAGTGCTCCAAGAAGATTGCAGCAGCCCCCAATGCAAATGCCCCAGCTCAGCAGCAGCGTCGTGTTCATCCCGGAAGAAGGTTTGCCTCGGGAAACTCGCTCAACCGAAACGGTCGTCTCTTTCTCATGCATGCTGAAGAAGCCCAGGAAGCGCCAGATGTCATGCTGGGTGATGGGGATATGCCTACCGGGGTATACCCAGCAGGACGTTTCCGACTGGCCCAGGTGCCTGCGAGTGGGCCTGCGGAACGGTGACTGGATCAAGACCTGGCGTGGACTCAAGCGACTGGAAGCTGAAGGCCCAGAAGCGTAGATAGGCCCAGTCGGGTTAGGTTAAACGATCGCTGTGACCTTAACTGATTCGGTTGGTATCTGTAAACCCTAGGGGGGTGAGTCTATATAAACCTCCCTAGAGGGCGCATAGAGGATATGTCCCATCATACACCCAAGTGACTCGCTGCCTAGCCGCCGAGCTCGCCCCATTGTACTCTCACCATAATACAATCTAGCAGGAGTAGGTCTTTACCCTCCGGGGGGGCGAACCTGGGTAAATCCTTGTGTCTCCGCCCTCATCTCGCACCGCAGATGGTTGGCCGCCCTTGCCCCATGTTCTACTACTCGCTGCCGATTGCAGCATCTGCCGTGGTCATTCCCACGACAGTGGCGTCCACCGTGGGGCCTGGCCGGTCAGGCCGGTGTTCTGCGGCGAGATCCAATCTACCCATCAACGAATCGATCGCCACCGGCCACATGATAGCGATCGGCGAGATGCTCTAGATCTTGCCGAGCAGCTACGTCCCGGCGGCGCGACCCGTCACGCATAGCATGATCCTGCCGGTCGGCACGATCAGCCTCTTCGTCGGCCTCACCGACGTCATCGTCTTGGAGGACTCGGCTCGCATCCGCGAGTCGCCGCCACGCGACCGGCTCTCTGAGATCCAGGTCCGCATGATCCACCGCCTTGCCTCCGAGTACGACTCAGCCCACAACGACATGGCTGAAACCACCGCAGCCGCGGAAGACGCGACCCTCAACGACGACGCCGACTCGGCGACCCCGGCGTCACTCGCTGGATCCATTGTCGCCGCGTCGCCCGCGAGCTCCATCATCCAGGTCTCCAACGTCGAAGACTTCGAGGATCCCTCCATCATTGGGATCTTTGACTTTGACTCCGGGTCGGAGAACTCCGCCGATCTCCACGACGGGACCGGCCGCCACGCTGCAACCTACATGGTGACTGGCGCCGACCCGCCGGAGGATCCATTCTCCACTCCGATCCCTCCCAATGCAACGGCAACGGAGGTCGAGGAACTCCGCCTGAAGCTGGTGGAAGCAGTCTGCAAGGAGCAAGCCGAGCACGAAAAATTTCGCCTCGAGCAGGTGACGGCGCAGGAGCTGTCGCGCTACCACTAGCAACGAATCAGGTCGCGCCTGAACCCCACCGTCTAGGGGCGCGCCCTGAATTTCGATGACGAGAGCGACCTGGCCCGCGCAGCCAAGCACACGATCTGCAAGAACGCGCCACCAGGAGGAAGCGCCCGGCCCCCACCTGGGTCGACGGTGAATGGCGCCCCACCGCCACCCAACCGCGCACCCCCCAGGGACCAGCCGCGGATCGTAGTCTCCTCACGGGAGCGAGACGCGAACGGCCTACCACTGTTCTCCACCCCAATGGACAACCTCGTCGCGGGCCGAGCAGCAGTCGACAACATCGTAGCCACTGGTGAAGGCGCCTTGCAGATCCAGTATGCCAAGTCCCTGCTCGCAAAAGCGGTCGAGCAACAAAACGCAGGCGTCGACTCACAGGGTCGGATGTACTCGCGTTCATCGGCGTGAGCGGCCTCAAGCGCCACCCATAGCGGCGAACACCCTCAAGCCCGCCAACCGACCCGTGCATCTCCAACACCGACCATAAACGCGGCCGCTCCCTGCGACCCCGGCGGCGACCAACCGTCGCCGCCAGCGGTCGACTCGCCGACGCCCGCACTCACATCATCAACAACCAGAGCTGGCGCGCATGCCAGCTCGACGACCTGTGGCATACCCTAACCAACCGCCGCGACGGCGAGCCGAGGGGGTCGCTAAGCCGAATCGGGCCTCGGTGCTTCGGACCGATGATCCAAGCGAAAGATACCCGGCGAACTTCAAAGCGCCGAAGGAAATATAGAAGTACGACCCCTCCGTGTGGCTAGATACCTACCTCATGGCGATGGGGATCGCCCGCCACACCGATCTACTAGCCGCTCGCTACCTTACCCTGATGATGGAGGGAGCGTGCAGGCAGTGGATTAACACTCTCCCCGCGGATAGCATCGACTCCTGGGAAGAGATGCGCGACGCCTTTGTCAGGAACTTCGAGGGTTCGTACACCTGCGCCACCACCATCGAGGACCTGGAACGATGCATCCACGGACCTCGCGAGTCGACCCGCAGCTGGGTCCAACGGTGGCAAGAACTATGGTACAACGCGGTCGGCATCCACCCAGACACCGTGATCCACTGCTTCAAGACCTCGTGCCGCTACGAGCCCCTGGTCGCCAAGCTCAAACGAGCATACCGCACACTCGACAACATACCGGACCTCCTGGAGATTGCCAAAAGGTACACGGAGGAAGACCCAAACCAAGAAACCGATGACGAGTCGGGAGGACAACACCGCACGACCGTCAGCGACAACGGACGACGGTCTGATCTACGCTACAGCAACACTCGCCTCACCGTCAAGCGCCGTAGTGACGGGCGAGTCGACTTCGTCGCCAACGCTGGATATGCGCAGCGCGAGCCCAAGAGCTTCCGCCACGCCAGCGGCCCTTCTTAACCAACCTTGTGTATTTCACAGCAGGGAAGGAAAGCCCGCTATGCACACGACCACCGACTGCCACTCTCTCAAGGAGATCGAGAAGGCACGGTGAGCGCGGGAAGACCCCGACAACAACCCGCCAAACGGCGGAAAATTCGGCAACGTGGCCGGCTCTCTCCACACCTTCACAGGCTTCAACACGAAGCGCGAGAAGAAGGTCATCGCCCGCGCCGTCGCCGGTGGACGTCCCCCAGTTCCTCAACTGGTCTGAGCAACCAATAACTTGGAGCCGCCAGGACCACTCGCCACGAATCGAGTACCCAGGCCGACTCGCCCTGGTGGTCCAGCCCAAGGTGGGAGACTACTGGCTCCCCAAGACATTGATGGACGGCGGCAGCTCCATCAACATCCTGTACCTGGACACCTTCAGGCGACTGCGGCTCCCGGAGTCGATGGTCGAGACGACCTACACCACGTTCCACGGCATCGTCCCCGGTCGGAAGGCGTACCCGATTGGCAAGGTCACGCTGCCAGTCACCTTCAGCACACCGGCAAACTTCCGCACCGAGCGGATCGTCTTCGAGCTGGTGCCCTTCGACAGCCCCTACCACTGCGTCTTGGGGCGCCAGGTGTTCGCCAAGTTCATGGCGGCGCCCCACTACGCGTACAACGCGATGAAGCTCCCCGGACCGCGAGGCGTCATCACAATCCACGGCGACCCTGACATGGCCGCCGAGAGCGAGGCCAAAGGAGCTGAACTCGCCGATGCCGTCATCGCGGCAGAGGCCAACCACGCCGACGAGCTCGCCAAATACGCGAGCGGGGTCAACAACGATGACCCCACCATACTCAAGAAGCCCAACTCGGAGGGCGGCAACACCTCAGCCTTCGAGGCAACGACGCATACCCGCACCGTCGAGCTGGTCCCAGGCAACTCTAGCCAGACGGTGACGATCGGGATGGGCATGAGCCCAGCATAGGAAGGCGCGCTCATCGAGTTCCTCCGTGAGAACAGGGACATCTTCGCATGGAAGCCCTCTGACATGCCTGGTGTCCCTAGGGAACTCGCTGAGCACAAACTCAACACCGACCCCAAAGTGCGACCTGTCAAGCAGTCACTGCGGCCCTTCAATGAAGAGCGCCGCCGAGCAATAGCCGAGGAGGTGCAGCGTCTACTCGCTGCAGGCTTCATCCCCAATCAAATACTCCAAGTGGCTGGCAAACCCAGTACTGGTCGAGAAGAAAAATGGGACCTAGAGGATGTGTATCGATTACACAAACTTAAACAGCGCCTGCCCGAAGGAGCAATCCGTCCTCCTGCGGATCGACCAAATAATCGATTCCACCGCGGGCTCGGAGTCACTATGCTTCCTCGATGCCTACTCTGGGTACAACCAGATCAAAATGGCCGTTGAGGACGAAGAGAAGACGGCGTTCATCACGCCATTCGGAGCCTTCTGCTACACTGCCATGACCTTCGGCCTCATGAACACCGGGGCGACCTACCAGCGGTGTATGCAGGAGTGTCTTGCGAGCCAAATTGGCCGCAATATCAACGTCTACATCGACGACGTGGTAGTGAAGTCCGCTCGCCAGAGCGACCTACTCGCTGACCTGGCGGAAACATTCGTCAACCTGCAGAAATACAAGATAAAGCTAAACCCAGGCAAATGCACCTTCGGTGTACCAGCAGGCGGCATCTTTGGATATTCGTCTCCGCGCGGGATCGAGGCGAATCCACCAAGATCGACACGATCGCCGACTCGGCAAACCGAAAGTGCCTGCGCGACGTCCGAAGCTGGTCGGGCGAGTCGCGGCTCTCGCCGCTTCATTCCCGATTAGAAAGGCGATGCCCCTATACCGCCTGATGCGCAAGAACCCCACCTTCCAGTGGGACAAGGAGGCAGACGATGCGCTCCGCGACCTCAAGAAGGTGCTACTCGCAGCACCGCTACTCGTCGCCCCCGTCGACAAGGAACCCATGCTGGTCTATGTCGCGGCTTCCGAGCACGTCGTCAGCGCCGTCATGGTCGTCGAGCGACCAGAGGAGGGAAAGGAGCGCCCAGTGCAGCGACCAGTGTACTATATTAGCGAGGTCCTCACCGAGTCGCGCCAGTGCTACCCGCAATACCAGAAACTGGTATACGCGGTCTTCAGAGCATAGTGGCGACTGCCACACTACTTCCAGGAGCACCCGATAACGGTCGTCTCCTCAGCACCGTTGCAGGACATCATCCGCAACCGTGAGGCGACCGGGCGAGTCGCCAAGTGGGCCGTCGAGATCGGTGTCCACAACATCAAGTACGAGCCGCGCAAAGCAATCAAGTCGCAGGCTCTCGCGGACTTCATCGCCGACTGGGAGGAGGCCCAGCAGCCAGAAAAGCTGCCATACCTCCACTACTGGAGTTTACACTTCGACGGCTCCAAGAATGCGGACGGTGCAGGAGCAGGGATCGTGCTAACCTCTCCGAAGGGCGACAAGCTACGCTACGTCCTCTGCCTCGACTTCACCCCCTGCACCAACAACATGGCCGAGTACGAGGCACTACTCCACGGCATGCGAGCTACCAAGGAGATGAATGTCAACCGCCTACGCTGCTACGGAGACTCCGACCTCGTCGCTGGGCAAGTCGCTGGCACCTGCGACGCCGTCTCCCCCACCATGGTGGCATACCGCCAAGAAGTGGACAAGCTGGGCGGACACTTCGCAGGCTACTCCGTCGAGTGGATCGACAGTCGGAAGAACTAGGAGGCCAACTCACTCTCTCGTATCGGCTCGGCTAGACTCACACCACCCGCCGGCGTCTTCCTCGACACCATCACCAAGCCTTTCGTCTCTCCCCCAAGAGAGATCGACATCGGAGTCCCGCTGCAACCAGAGGCAGCCCTGGTCGCACTCATCGCCGACCCAGAGGACTGGACTACACCGTACATCGCCTACCTGCAGGGAGGCACCTTGCCAGCAGACGAAACAGACGCCCGGATGATAGCACGCCGCTACAAATCCTTCGTCATCATCGACGGCGAGCTCCACAAGTGCAGCGTGACCGGCGTGTTCCAACGCTGCATCCAACCCGCTGAAGGACGCAAAATCCTCCACGACATCCACTCCGGCGACTGCGGCCACCACGCCGGCGCCCGCTCTCTGGTCGCAAAGTCTATGCGACACAGTTTCTACTAGCCCACCGCACACGCAGACGCTGTCGACATTGTCCAGCGGTGCGCCGGGTGCCAGAAGTACGCCAACCAAACCCACGTGTCGAGCTCGGCGCTCAAGACAATCCCCATCACCTGGTCGTTCGCCGTGTGGGGTATGGACATGGTAGGCCCTTTCAAAAAGGCCCCCTCCGGTTTCACCCACCTCCTGGTCGCAGTCGACAAATTCACAAAATGGGTGGAGGCCAAGCCAGTCCGGAAATGCGACGGGAAGACCGCCACCAAGTTCCTACGCGAGCTCATCTATCGCTACGGGTTCCCAAACAGCATCATCACGGACAACGGCACCAACTTCGCCAAAGGAGCCATGGCCGAGTTCTGCGAGGAACATCACATCCGACTCGACCTCGCCTCAGTCGCTCACCCGGAGTCCAACGGCCAGGCGGAACGAGCCAACCAGAGCATCCTCCATGGCCTGAAGCCACGGCTCCAAGTACCGCTCGAGCGTACCGCCGGGTGCTAGGTCGAGGAACTACCCTCCGTCATCTAGGGCATCCGCACCTCCATCAACAGGTCGACAGGGTTCACCCCCTTATTCATGGTGTATGGCGCCGAGGCAGTCATGCCCACCGACCTAGAGCACGACTCGCCCAGGGTGGTCAACTACACGGAGGCCGCAAACGAACTCGCACGCTAGGATGGAGTCGACCAACTCGACGAGGCACGCGACCTAGCTCGCTCCCGCACCGCCATCTACCAACAAGGGCTCTGCTGCTACCATAGCCGGCGAGTAAGGACTCGAACTTTCCAGGAAGGCGATATGGTGCTACGCCTCATCCAGGACAAGAAGGGCATGCACAAGCTCTCCCCCCCTTGGGAGGGACCATTCGCCATCGGGCGAGTCCTCGGCAACGACGCCTACTACCTCATCGACGTCCGAGGAGACGGGAAACTCGACGTCAAGCGACCGTGGAACATAAACCTCCTACGGAAGTTCTACTCATAGAACTCTCTACATGTACTCTCCACCTGCTATGAAATAAAATAGATTGGTTACCGCAAATTGCGTTTACTCTCCGTGTCTTGTGCCACTCGCACTCATAATAACAGTGTCACGCAAACCATAGAAGTCAACCTCTGGTATAGCGACCAGCACGGCCAAGTAGTACGCTCCGAGGACACTGGGTTACCCCAGGACTCGTAACGTCCACGAAAAACGCCAACCCGGAGCCCCATTGGAGTCGCCTAGCTCGACTGGCTTACCGAGCCAAGACAATCGCCTCGCTTCCTCACAACTAAGGTCCTCCGCATCCTCGGCACAGCAACTCGAACGGCCAAGTACCACGCTCGGGGACTGACGACCAGTCAAGCACGAGCGACCAGGGAAAAACGCCAAGTACGAGAGCGTGCCCAGGACTCACCACGCGATTGATCCTTCGGGCCAGGCAGGAGTGACGCGCTCACTCTAACGCGCTCAATCCTCACCCACCCTGGAGATGCGACTAGAACCACCAAGTACCACGCTCGGGGACTCGCCACCACCTCGCTTATGCAAGGGAAAACGGTCAAGTAAAGAGCACCACGGAGTCGCCTGCGATCGGTTTCCTCGAAGCTCGGGCGAGTCGACCTCAATAGCAAAACAATTGACAAAACATTCAAAACCACAAACACATAACAAACGAGGTAAACCCCATAAAAAGGGCGGACGCGCTCGGGGACTCGTCCAATCAACATCCAAAATAGCGAAACAATGCACAAAATAACACGAAGTTTCATTACAACAGAACAAAGTCGTTCCAAAATACAAGACGAGTCCAATGACTAATTGTTACTAACGCCCCAGGGCGCAATGCTTCTACTCCGCAGGTTTCGACGGCGACTCGCCGCCACCCCTGCGGTTGCGAATGAAGGGCGTATACGGGTTCGACAGGTACGTCGTCAACTCACCCACCATTGCTGCACGGAACGGCAGCTCGACCTTGAAGTCCTGATGCTTTGGCTCAGGGTCGTTGGGGGCGAGGAGGAGGTCGCCCATCGCCCAGACGCGATCGGAATACACCGCGGCCCGATCCGTCAGCTTCAGCACCTCGGCAATCTCCACAGAGCCCGTCGACGAGGAGTAGCCACTCGTCACATCGTCAAGGTCGAAGTCCTCCGGAAAGTGGGCAAGCCCAAGGCTGAGAGCCGTCGCCGCCCCATGCCGGAAGGCCGACCGCGTCATGAACTCGACGACTGACGGCGCCTTCTCCAGATACCGCCATACTTTGACGAGGTCGCTGGGCATCACTTCCGTGGGCGATATCTCCTGAAGATATGCTCGAATGCAGGTCGCGGACAACGTGGCCGAGTCGACCAGAGTGGTCACACACTGCCGCGCGTCGTACGATTGCCCCTCCTCCGAGCTGTCAATAATCCGACCTATGGACAGAGGTCGGCATTTAGTACAACAACGACTCCACAATGCAGCTATTACAGGTAGAGGAAGAAAAGTTTACCAATTAAAGGACAGCAGAGGCCCGTGATGAAACTTTGAAGCGAGGAGAAGTCGTTCTGCAGCCCAACAACGAGGGCGTCAGAGACCTTTCTCTCTTCAGCGGCAGCCGTAATAGCAGCTTTCGCTCGCCCATCCGCCGAGCTCGCCTCCGCCTTTGCTTCCTTGAGCTCGCGCTCCAGATCAGCGATCCGCTTCTCGGCTGTACTCAAAGCATATTGAGCCTCCGTCAGCTCACCTGCTGGGACAAGGCCCTGGCGGACCTCCTCTGCCTTGGCAGCGATTGCTTGGAGTCCCTTGTTCGTTTCTTGGACGGAAACAAGTTCCTTATCCATGCGACACTTTGCAGCAAGCCGATCGGCTGATTCACGCTGCAAGCCTTGCGTGCAAATCAAACTGTCAACAACAATGAAATCCAAAGTGCCCACCCATTGAAATTCAGCGATTAGGCACTCGGGGACTAGAGATAAAAAATCCTAAGTGCCCACCCGCTGAAATTCAGCGACTAGGCACTCGGGGACTGGAGATCAAAAATCCTAAGTGCCCACCCGCTGAAATTCAGCGACTAGGCACTCGGGGACTGGAGATCAAAAATCCTAAGTGCCCACCCGCTGAAATTCAGCGACTAGGCACTCGGGGAGTAGAGATCAAAAATCCTAAGTGCCCACCCGCTGAAATTCAGCGACTAGGCACTCGGGGACTGGAGATCAAAAAATCCTAAGTGCCCACCCGCTGAAATTCAGTGGCTAGGCACTCGGGGACTGGAGATCAAAAATCCTAAGTGCCCACCCGCTGAAATTCAGCGACTAGGCACTCGGGGACTGGACGCTACAAAAAACACTAAAAGAATCTGACCACTGAAATTTAGTGGCCCGATCCTCGGGGACTGGACATACCTGGATAGCTGTGCCCAGCATGCCATGGAGCTGTAGCGCGTCCACCGACGCAAGCAGGACTGGAGTGTGTCCGCGACGCTGCTCGACCTCCGTCTCGGCGACCCAGCGCTGCTCGGTGTTACTGTGTGGCCGCTTTGGCCATGAAGCGGGGGAAGGTCGGAGCGGATGCCCAGCGCCACTAGGAGCCGGCTCGGCTACTCCGGGCGAGGAAATAGTCTCCTTGTTCTTCAAAGCCATCTCCGCCGCAGTCGGAGGATCGCTTGGAACGACTGCCGTGTCGTAAGAGACCGTGATGACATCATCGCCTTTCACCCTCTTAGCGCTGTCTGCGAGAGCGGCGACTTCATCATCTTTCCTCTTCCACGAGGGGTCCTCCTCGGCAACGACTGGCGGAACCTTGGCCACGGAAGGATGGCCGATCTTCTTAACTCCAGTCCTGTGAAACTACGACATGAGCAAAATTGTCCGATTGCAACGGAAGGCAAGCAGATGAACAAGACTTACTTGGCGACTGGTATGAACCGCAGACCCGTGCGGATGCTGCCCGACTTCTCTAGCTCGGGGCCCAGTTTCCGACTGAGGCCCATCTCAAACACATCGTGTGCCCAAGACACAGAGGGCCTCTTCAAAGATGAGGCCGCAGCAGGAGCCTCCATGATGACGTCTGTGGAAGCTTTCCTGGGAGGCGAAGCTGCTGCGGCTGGAATAGCCCCCAACCCAGAGACCGGGGCGAATGGGGGTGGAAGCGATGCTAGAGGTACCTCATCCAGGGGAGCGGCGGCGTCCGGTGCTGTTGTCGTACGCGCCGCCTCACCCTTAGCCGAGCTGGTGGCGTTGGAACTAGTTGCAGAACGAGGTGGAGACGCCTGCTTCACCGGCTTCGTCTTCCTCCTTGGCGGATCCTTCACCTCCTTCTTCTTCTTCTTTTTCGACGGCGTGGCCTCATGACGCGAGGTGTGCTCGGGGAGCTCCTCGTCATCGTCATCGTGAGGGTCGAGGCTCCTACTGGCCTCGAGCTCGCGCTGATGTTGCCCGCGGGTTTTGCGAACCATCGGGGCGGCGTCCTCCATGGGCTCGTCTTCGTCGTCATCACCCGCATCTCTTCCGACGTCGCCTTTGGCGGGTGGCGACTTGCTCCCGTCCTGGACGGACGAGCTCGAGTTCTCGTCGTCTGCGGGTGGGAGCCATCCTTCCACCACTTGGAACAACTACAATAAGCATGAGATAATGTTAGCATAACCGCGAATGCATCATCTGCGACTACGAACATAGCAAAAATGGCGACTTACTGTCGGAGCTGGGCGTCTTGCGGTGTATGGGGCGACCCCGGCCTTCGCGTCCAGGTACGCCGCCTGGGTGATCTTCTTCAGAGCCAGGATGTAGTCTTCGAGTTTCCACTCGACGAGGCAGGATTTCGTCAGGTCGTCCCTACCCGCATACTCGTACATATAATGGTCGCGGCGGGCCAAAGGCATGAGCCGCCGCCCGAGCCAGCAGTTGTAAAGGTTGATGGTTTGGAGGCCCTTCTTCTTCAGACTGCGGATGGTTTGCAACATTTTGTCGACAACCATCCGCTGATCCAGCGGGAGCTTGCCGACCTGAAGCCGACGCGGTTTGGGCCGGTCGGCGGAGTACCTTGGAAGCGCCTCGCCGCCGTCTGGAGTCGACTCGGTGACGTAGAACCAGGATTTCTTCCATTCATTTGCTGCCTTGGCGGGTAGCATCAGGTCGAAGAATGACGCCTTCGACTTCAGCTGGAACGTCAGGCCACCCGCAGCCAGCATCGGGCCGCCTGATTCTTCGCGGTTGATCCTCCCATGGAACAAATCTTGCCACAGGGGGAAGTAAGGCCAGCAGCCCAGATAGCACTCGCAGAATGTCACGAAAATGGCGAGCTGCTCGATGCTATGTGGGCCAAGGTCCGACGGCTGGATCCCGTAGTAGGCGCAGAAATGCCGGAAGAAGAGGTAGGAAACCCCAGCCCACGCTCTAGGTGGCTGGTGAAGCAGACGAACTCTCCTCGCGCGGGTCCGAAGTCACTTCTCCGGCCGCGGGGATGCGCCATCTGCCGGTGCGCAGGATCCCGGCCTCCTCGAAGGACGCCAGTAGCGCCCTAGTGCACTTGGATCTGCCCCATGGTTCGGTAGAGGGGGCCATTGGTTGGAAGATTTGTGGAGGTCGGGGCTCTCTAGATCGGTTGGATCGCGATGCGGAGTGGAAACGAAGATGGGCGAGATCGGAGGAAAGATGAAGGAGTGTTTCCCCGCTCGCCTGTCATTCTCCTTATATAGCGGTTGTTACCCACCAATTTCGGGAGCCGTTACTACGCGGTGATTACGCCAAAAGTTACCGTTGGATTACGCCAACGGCTAGTTTTGACCCCACTTGACGGTCCAACTTCATCTACTCGACTCGTCGCTCCGCGCGACTTGACGACTCGCCGACCCGATCACTACAACGGTGACTGAATATTCGCCGACCCGTTCGCCGAGCTGCGACCCGATCGGTCGCCGTTTGTGCAACTAGAATAATTAGTTTTTCCTTTATTCAGGAGTCCGCCGCCGATTCGACTGGGTGTCCGCATTGGACCCGTATACACTGACTGCCAGAAACCACCTGCGACCAATCAGCGACGGCCTCGGGAACTACTGATGGGGATATGCCTACCGGGATATACCCAGCAGGACGTTTCCGACTGGCCCAGGTGCCTGCGAGTGGGCCTGCGGAACGGCGACTGGATCAAGACCTGGCGTGGACTCAAGCGACTGGAAGCTGAAGGCCCAGAAGCGTAGATAGGCCCAGTCGGGTTAGGTTAAACGATCGCTGTGACCTTAACTGATTCGGTTGGGATCTGTAAACCCTAGGGGGGTGAGTCTATATAAACCTCCCTAGAGGGCGCATAGAGGATACGTCCCATCATACACCCAAGCGACTCGCTGCCTAGTCGCCGAGCTCGCCCCATTGTACTCTCACCATAATACAATCTAGCAGGAGTAGGTCTTTACCCTCTGGGGGGCCGAACCTGCGTAAATCCTTGTGTATCCGCCCTCATCTCGCACCGCAGATGGATGGTCGCCCTTGCCCCATGTTCTACTACTCGCTGCCGATTGCAGCATCTGCCGTGGTCATTCCCACGACACTGGGTATGTTTTCTGTTAACTCAGTACTTGCAAGAGTGTTGTTTGATTCTGGAGCATTGCACTCATTTGTTACTGAAGAATTTGCATGCACTAGTAAGATTCAACCAACCAAATTGAAGCATGTTATGATTGTTCAAATACCTGGTTCAACCAGCAAAGCCAGACAAATTTGCAAAGCCATCCCTATCTGAATCCATGGCATAGATTTTTATGCTAATCTAATAGTACTCGGAACTAAAGGATTGGAAGTAGTACTAGGAATGGATTGGATTTTCAAACATAAAGGATTAATTGACTGTGCCAAGAAAGCCATAACTATGACCAGTACAGCCGGAATATCAGTAGAGCATGTATCGAAAACCTTGCCCCGTCAATTCAAGTGCAACAAGAGTATAGCCCAGCCAACCATTGACCAAGTTCGGATAGTCTGTGAATACCCCGATGTATTTCTAGATGTTTTGCCCGGTATGCCCCCAGATCGGGATATCGAGTTTATCATTGAACCAATACCTTGAACCAGACCCGTAGCCCAGAGACCATATAGTATGAACCCGTCGGAACTAGTGGAACTGAAGAAGCAACTGGATGCTATGCTGGAAATTGGATTGATTCAACCAAGTGCGTCACCATGGAGATCACCTATCTTGTTTGTGGACAAGAAGGATGGAGATAACCGTTTATGTACGGATTATCGGAAGTTGAATGACGTCACCATCAAGAACAAGTACCCGTTGCCAAATATAGAAGACTTGTTTGACCAGTTGAACTAGCTATCATCAACTCAAGATTCACGCAAAGGATATTCCAAAGACTGCCTTTACCACCAGATATGGATTATATGAGTATACTGTCATGTCTTTTTGATTAACCGATGCCCCCGCTTATTTCATGAACCTCATGAATAAGATTTTTATGGACTTCCTGGATAAGTTTGTCGTTGTTTTCATCGATGACATTCTGATCTATTCCAAATCAGAAAAAGAACATGAGCTACACCTAAGGACCATCCTTGGAACCCTTAGAGAGCATCGGATGTATGCCAAGTTTAGCAAATGTGAATTCTGGTTACAGGAGGTAGGATTCCTCGGACATATCGTATCAGCCAGAGGAATTGCCATCGACCCTACAAAGGTAAAGGATGTTGAAGATTGGCAAGCCCCAACCACTCAAACCCAAGTTCGTGCATTTCTCAGATTAGCAGGATACCACCGCAAGTTTGTAGAAGGATTCTCGAGTATCACAAGACCCATGACCCAATTGCTGAGGAAGGACAATAAGTTTGAATGGACGGGCAAATGTGAAGCGCGTTTTCAAGAACTCAAGAAGAGATTAATTTCAGCCCCAATCTTGATCATGCCAGATATCACAAAGCCCTTTGATGTATATTGTGACACATCCAAGATCGGTCTCGGATGTGTTCTAATGCAAGAAGGCAAAGTTATATCTTATCTATCCTAACAACTGAAGCAGCATGAGCAAAATTATCCAACCCATGACCTTGAACTAGCAGCCGTAGTCCTAGCCCTAAAGACATGGAGGCATTATCTTATGGGTAATTGTTGTGAGATTTATTCGGATCACAAGAGCCTTAAGTATATATTCACTCAGAAGGAGCTGAATATGAGGCAGAGAAGATGGATTGAACTAATCAAGGACTATGATCTGGACATTCACTATCACCCCGGTAAGGCCAATGTGGTAGCAGATGCCCTAAGCAGATTGCCGTGCCGCTTGAACTCCATGATTCTAAAGGAGCAACCAAGTTTGCACAAGGAGATGGAAGATTTTAGAATGGAATTAGTAAGTGAAGGATTTTTGGCTAGCATAGAACTTCAACCCACTTTGATCAGTCAGATCAAGGAGGCGCAGAAAGGAAATGCTAGTATCGACGGAATCAAACGTCGTATCGGTACAGGCAAAGTACCTAGATTCACCGAGGATGAAGAAGGAGTTCTATGGTACAAAGGACGTCTTTGTGTACCAGAAGATTCAGAGTTGAAAGAAGTTATTTTGAAGGAAGCTCATGGTAATCTTTATTCTATCCACTCCGGAGGAACGAAGATGTATCAGGATTTGAAGGAGCAATTTTGGTGGCATAAGATGAAGAGATAAATCAGAAGCTACATCGCCGAGTGTGATATTTGTTAGAGAGTCAAGGCGGGACATCAGAGACCCGTAGGACTGTTGCAACCATTGCAGATTCTGGAATGAAAATGGGATTCGGTGGGAATGGACTTTATCACCGGATTGCCTACTTCTAGTAGGGGAAATGACTCTATCTGGGTCATAGTTCGTAGATTGTCCAAGGTAGCCCATTTCTTACCAGTCAAGACCACGTACCAGAGCTCGAAACTAGCAGAGTTATACATCGCTAGAATCGTCAGTTTGCACAGAGTCCCCAAGAACATTGTATCGGATCGAGGAACTCAGTTTACCTCGAGATTTTGGAAGAAAGTCCAAGAAGGTTTAGGAACCCGACTAGATTTCAGCATAGCGTATCACCCTCGGACTGATGGACAAACGGAGCGAGTAAATCAAATACTCGAAGATATGTTGAGAGCATGTGTGCTAGAGTATCGATCTAAATGGGAAGACTATCTGCCGTTCATAGAATTTTCTTATAACAATAGTTATCAAGCTAGTTTGCAAATAGCCCCATTTGAATTCATGTATGGAAGGAAGTGTCGCACCCCTTGGAACTGGTCGGAAGTAGGAGAGAGTCAAATTTTTGGACCCAGCATCCTACAAGAAGCATAAGAGAAAGTTCACAAGATTCATGAGCACCTCAAGACCGCCCAATCTAGACAGAAGAGTTATGCCGACAAGAGACATCGAGACCTTGCTTTCAATATTGGAGATTTTGTGTATCTGAAAGTGTCGCCTTTGAAAGGAATGCAACGTTTCCAGCTCAAAGGAAAGTTAGCCCCCAGATATATTGGACCTTTCAAGATTCTGAATCGTCGAGGAGAAGTATCGTATCAACTGGAACTGCCAGAGGAGATGTCAGTCGTGCAAAATGTGTTCCATATATTGTTACTTTGCAAATGCCTTGAAGTACCGGAGAAGATTGAAGTTTTCAAGAACATTGATCACCGCACCATAGAGATCAACGATGACCTGATGTATCCTGAAGTACCCATCCGTATTTTGGAGGAATCTTTCAGAACCACCAGGACCCAAAGCATCAAGTTTCTCAAGATTCAGTGGAGCAACCACACTGAAGAAGAACCTACCTGGGTGCGAGAAGATCACATCAAGACGGAATTTGCCGATCTTTTTAAATCCTATGTAATCTTTTTTCTTTCTCAAATCTCGGGACAAGATTTTGTTTAAGGAGGGAAGGTTTGTAACATCCCAAAAATATTGATCATGCTTATCAAATGCTAATCACTAAAATTAGGGTTAACAAAAACTTTGATTAAATAAACACCAAATGAATGCATGTGTGAATGTGATGTTTCTGTGAATGAATGAATGGACTTGTGTGATTAACCTAGATAGAAAGAAATTGTTTAAATATGAAAATAAAATCATCTAAAATATTTCCAAGCAGAAACAAATCAAGAGAAAATCAAAAATAAATTAAATAAGGCAAATGGTCATTTTTGCCAATCTTGCTCACTAGGTCACTTTGAGTGTTTCTAGTCCAAGATTTCAAACAGAAACTTTTCCATTTCTTTTCACTCCTTGCAAGACCAAGTAAAAGTGAATCAAATCCCACCTTTTAAACTTGCAGAAACATTTAGCAACCCGATTCAAATGACAATTGAAAATTGAATCTTTATCATATGTGAAGATCACACATTTTCAAAACCCAACCAAACCAGTGCCCCTTGACTAATCCAACTAACCAGATACTCCCTAGTATGTGCCTAGCAAACCCACCAAGTTTGAATCCAAAATTCAAATTTGAATTTCTTTCGGCCATTTCATCAAACACCTTGTTTGCAACAAACAAACAAACATCAAACACTATTACTAGCAGTAATTTTGGCCAACCTTGTCCCCTTCCTGGCTCACTCTACACTCTCAGTAGATGATCAAACTAATCTAACTAGCTTTAGCACCACTGTGAGCAAGCATAGCCATCAATGGTGACCATGACGAGAGCACCATTTCCACCCCCATGTCGCTAGCGAGCTAGAGGAAGCACTAGCCTCGCCAACCTTGTCTCGAACACGCAACACCGTCCATCGCCACCCCATGTCCCATCCTCGAGCATTGCCAGCCCCTGGACTACACGCAAAGCACGCGCCCAATTTCTCTATGTGCGTGTCGAGAATGCGCCAGTGCGCCGTCAGCGACACGACCCCACAGACCGCGCACCGCCCTTGCCGCTTGCATACGTGATCGCCAGCACCCCAGTAACCCTCCAGACAACCCTGTTCGCTGCCACGCAGACCATGGACGTTGTGCGCCATTAAAATCCCTGTTGGACCCGCCCAGAGCGCCGCGACGTTCTGACCGTTCAGCACCACCCAACGTCGCGCCATCAAGCTATTGAGCTTCGCTAGGAGGCAATGCACCGCCCCTACCTTTTCCCATTCCAGTAGCACGTTGTGCTGATGACACCGACGAGCTCAGCCCGTGCCATTCGGTCCCCTCGTCGCACTATAAATAGAGGCCCTCCCAGCTCAAACTCTTCACACCATCTCACTCCCCACCTCTCACTGATCACACCCACTCACTCTTGGAGCAAGGCAAGCACCAGGTGGCCGGAATTTCACCGGATTTTGCCGCTGTAGAGGAGGAGAGGCACCATCGATTGGAGTCGCCCCAGGAGGAGCCTCCGGTACCAGGAGGATCACCGTTGTCGACTTCGCCCTTCGCCCCATGGCCGACCATCGCCGGAGACCCGGTGAGCCTCCCACGACCCCCACTGGCCGCGCTAGGGTTCTGTCTCGCCGACGTTGTTCGATGTGGACGATGAACCGCAACCGTTCGATTAGAGCTAGATCACACGGCCCTAATCGCCCGTACCGCTTCGCCACTCCCTATCTCACTGACGAGTGGGGTCGCTCACTTAACCAGCCTGCGCGCGTGCTGTGCGTAGTGGGCCAGCCCAGTTAAACCTCCTGTGTGACCCAACAATTCAAACTTAGGTTTATTCTTTCAATTTTAAACTCAGTTTCATACCTAGATTCAAAAATCAACCCAGCTCGATTCACTGAACCAAAATGCATGAAACCAATTTTGTTAGAAAGGTACTGGAGTGCTTAATCCAAGCCCGTTGGATTCAAACCATTTAGGTTTATAGATCACCCATGGTAAAAATAACAAGGCAGAAGCTTTTCTGCATTCAAACATTTTTCAAAATTCAACCATGAAAGGTTTTGAGTTGATTCCAACTCTCAAAAATCACATTTAACAATACCTTTCAGAATATATAAAAATATATAGGGTTACTTGCAGAAATAATGATCAAGTAATAAAAGAATGCCTCATAAGCCATTCTAGTCATTTTATTCAATTAAAATAAAAAGGTTAAACCTTATTAAATTATGACACCACTTTAAATCACATTCCCATGTACTGAAATATGTGGTGATGACATGTGTCAACATGATCCCATGTTTGAGTTGGAGAATATTAAATCTTAAGTAGTTTTTCAATGAGTAGAAATTACTTTTCTAAAAAGAAATAAAGAAGACAAGTGCTTTAATCTTTGTGATAATAGTGATGATGTTAGATCATCTAGTGTGAATCTTTGTGTGATAAATAGAAATATTTAAGAATTGTGTGGTGATTGTGTACCTCGTATTTATTTATAGACGATAGTACCGACCAAGGATACAAGTAGGAAGGAGGATACTACGAGGAAGAAGCCGAGGAGAACTTCAACCACTGCTCTGCACAAGGCAGGCTACAACTTGCAAGTTACCTTACCTAGCAAGCTATTAACTAAGCAAGCTAACACTTGCCACTTAGCAAGCTTATACCCATTGACGATACCCAATCCTAGTTTTACTTGCAAACTTCGTACTTTATTTCTTTATCAAAGCTTTCTCTTAGAGTTTATTTAGTAACTTGTAGATAATAGAAGGATATTGGAAGGTAGCATAAAGAGCATAAAACTTGGCCTAAGTTAGATAATCTTGATGCCATCCCGAGGCATGAGATTGAACTTAGATAAGATCCAATTGCTTATCACCCCTCATTAGTATTTATTCCCCTTGTAGATGCTAGTGCTAAGCATAAAGCTTGATCAACTTTAGATGGGAATACTTGGTGAAAATGGTTATGAAAACCTTAGAATGATGAGTCATTCTACTGAAATATTTTGACATATGTTCTTGAACACCAGTTGATTTTGATGATGAAAATGTAGCCTTAGCCCTTTATAAAACAGATGGTTGTCTAGATGCGATACCATTCCAATTTTACCATACAACCACAATACCCGAAATTTGGGTAGGGCTTGACTAGAAATTTATATACCTTAGTATGGGTTCCCTTGCGGCCAAGGTCTGAGCTGAGGCTACCTTGTGAAGATTTTCCACCAGTGCAGTACCCAAGATGACACTTAATCATGGTTGGGAGGCCAAACTCACAGGAGAGGTGCTTATACTAGGGCGTGTAATTGAAAGGTTAGGATTGATTATCCGCATATTGAGTATGGTGAATTCAGGATTGTTCCTGACGGATGTATCGAATGTTGTGGTGAAAGTGTACAATCTTTGCAGAGTGTCAAACTATTCGAATAGCCGCGTCCGCGGTTATGGACAGTTGGAGTGGCCATACTGTTCTATTGTCCGATGTTTTTTAAATGACTTGTGAAATGAATCGTGACTTTGACTTGACCACAACAGAGTTGTGATATGAAATTCAAGTTCCCACTTAGGGGTTATAAAACTTTCAACTAGCTTTCTTTGCTTCTGAACTTAGTTAAGGTAAATCTAGCTTTTTGCAAAACAACCCTAAAGCTTAGTATCCTCCTCAAAAACCCCTTCATTTGTGAGTATTAGTTTGCGAGTACATAATAAGTACTCATGGATTTGTCCCTGGCTATTCCCGTGGCCAGACTATGAAGAGGAGTATCAGGAAGATGGACCGCAAGAAGGTTACAAAAACTAGGATCATCTCCCATCGTCAGCATTGCCTGTGACCATGAAGATGGAGCTTCGCCCATGCTATCGTTATCTTTACGTTATTCTGATGCTTGAATTGTATTAAGACTGGATCATGAGATCCTTATTTGTGTAAGACCTTATGTATGGTTTGTAATGGATGATGTACTGTGATATCCAATCTATTATGTCTCGCAAAAATGGTAATCCTGGGATTGCGATGTATGGTATAACAGGCATCTAGGATTAAAAATCTGGGTGTTGACACACATGTCATCACCACATATTTCAGTACATGGGAATGTAATTTCAAGTGGTGTCACAATTTAAGAAGGTTTAACCCTTTTATTTTAATTAAATAAAGTGACTAGAATTGCCTATGAGGCATTCTTTTATTACTTGTCCATTATTTCTGCAAGTAAACCTA
This sequence comes from Avena insularis, assembly GCA_023614405.1. NCBI lineage: Eukaryota > Viridiplantae > Streptophyta > Magnoliopsida > Poales > Poaceae > Avena > Avena insularis. The sequence continues at coordinate 213,789,356 of CM042685.1, read as the reverse complement.
GATATTTTTATATATTCAGAAAGGTCTTGTTAAATGTGATTTTTGAGAGTTGGAATCAACTCAAAAGCTTTTGTGGTTGAATTTTGAAAAATGTTTGAATGCATAAAAGCTTCTGCCTTGTTATTTTTACTATAGGTGATCTAAAATTCTAAATGGTTTGAATCCAACGGGCTTGGATTAAGAATTCCTGTACCTTTCTAGCAAAATTAGTTTCATGAAATTTGGTTTAGTGAATCGACCTGGGTTGATTTTTGAATCTAGGTACAGAACTAAGTTTGAAACTAAATGGAAAAACCTAAATTCAAACTACTAGGTCACGTGGGAGTGTAACTGGGCCGGCCCATGGTGCACAGCGCGCGCGGGTGAGTTTAAGTGGTTATCCCCACGAGTTAGCGAGACAGGGGGGTGCAAAGCGATACGGGGTAATCTAAACCACACAATCACCATATAATCGAACGGCTGTGATTTATTGTCTCCGTCGGGCAACGCCGGCAAGACAGAACCCTAGCACGGCTAGTGGGGGTGGTGTGAGGCTCACCGGGGCTCAGGCAAGGGTCGGCGATGGGGGCGAACGACGAAGTCGACGACGGCGAACCTCCTGGTACCGGCAGCTCCTCCTGGGGCGGCTCCAATCGCTGGCTCCTCTTCTCCTCCTCCGCGTCAGACTTCGGCAAAATTCCGGCGACCTACTGCTCGCCTTGCTCCGGGGATGAGGTGGGGTGGTTCTGAGAGAGAGGGGAGTGTGTTGGTGTCAATAAATCAAACGGGGGTGGCCTCTATTTATAGTGCTAATAGGGGACCAAAGGGCGCTGGTGGAGCTCGTCATGGTCATCGTTGGGATAATGGCATGGGCGGCGGTAGGGGCGGTGTTGTGCTCCCTGGCGAAGCTCAACGGCATTGTCGCGAGGCATGGGGCGGTGCGATGCGGTCGGTACGCTGCGGTGCTCTAGACGGGTCTGGCGGGAAGTTTAATGGCGCACGGGCTCTCCTGGTCGCGCGGCGACGAACGGGCATGTTCTGGCGGTTCCTGGGACGGTGGTGATCACGCACGCAAGCGGCGAGGGCGGCGCGTGGTCTGTGCTCGCGTGTCGGGTGCGGCACTCTGGCGCGCTCTTGGCATGCTCGCAGAGAGGCTAGGCACGCTCGGGCTGAGTGGTCCAGGGGCTGGCAGTGCGTTGGCATTGGACGGGGGTGGCGGTGGATGGTGGTCAGTGTCCCAGACAAGGTTAGCGAGGGTAGAGCTTCTCCTAGCTTGTTGTCGACCATGGGATGGCAAGTTGAGCTCGGGCATGCTCACCATTGATGAGCTTGCCCAGTTTACAGTGAGCTAAAGCTTGTTAAATGAGCTATATGATCTACTAATAGGGTGCTATGAGCCAGAGAGGGAACAAGTTAGGCCCAAACACTGCTCACTATAGTGTTTTGTGTTTTGTTTGATTTGTGTTTGCAAGGCATTTGATGAAATGGCCGAAAGAGATTTAAATTTGAATTTTAGGTTCAAACTTGGTGGGTGTACTAGTTACATACTAGGTAGTCTCTGGTTAGTTGGAAAGGTCAAGGTGCACTGGTTTGGTTGGTTGTTGAGAATTGGTGATCTTCACATATGTTAAGGATTCAATTTTGAATTGTCATTTGAATCAAGTTGCCAAATGTTTCTGTAAGTTCAAAAGGTGGGCTTTGGTTTACTTTTACTTGGTCTAGCAAGGGGTGAAAAGAACTGGAATTGTTTCTATTTGAAATCTTGGACTAGAAACACTCAAAGTGGCCTAGTGAGCAAGATTGGCAAAAATGAACATTTGCTTATTTTGTTAGTTTTTGAATTTCTCTTGATTTGTTTCTACTTGGATTTGATTTATATGATGTTGTGTTCATCTTTAAACCATTCCTTGCTATTCACAACAATCACACAAGTCCATTCCTGCATTCATACAATCATCACATACACACATGCATTCATATGATTTAATTAACAAAAGTTTTTGTTAACCCTAATTTTGGTGATTGGAATTTGATAATCATTGTTCAATATTTTTGGGATGTTACAAACCTTCCCTTCTTAAAAAAATCTCTTCTCGAGATTTGAGAAAAAGAAAACTAGGATTTAAAGAGATCGGGAAACTCCGTCTTGATGTAGTCTTCTCGTTCCCAGGTAACTTCCTCTTCAGTGTGATTACTCCACTGAATCTTGAGAAGCTGGATGCTTCGAGTCCTGGTGGTTCTGAAAGCTTCCTCCAAAATACAGATGGGTACTTCGGGATAAGTCAGGTCATCGTTGATCTCTATGGTTTGGTGATCAATGTTCTTGAACACTTCGGTCTTCTCCGGGACTTCTAGGCATTCGCGAAGTAACGATATATGGATCACATTATGCACGGCTGACATCTCCTCTGGAAGTTCCAGTTGATACGATACTTCTCCTCGACGATTCAGAATCTTGAAGGTCCAATATATCTGGGGGATAACTTTCCTTTGAGCTGGAAATGTTGCATCCCTTTCAAAGGTGACACTTTGAGATACACAAAATCTCCGATATTGAAAGAGAGGTATCGACGTCTCTTGTCGGCATAACTCTTCTGTCTGGATTGGGCAGTCTTGAGGTGCTCATGGATCTTGTGAACCTTCTCTTCTGCTTCTCGTAGGATGTCGGGTCCAAAAATCTGACTCTCTCCTACTTCCGACCAATTCGAAGGGATACGACACTTCCTTCCGTACATGAATTCAAATGGGGCCATTTGCAAACTGGCTTGATAGCTGTTGTTGTAAGAAAATTCTGTGAAAGGCAGACAGTCTTCCCATTTAGATCCATACTCTAGCACACAGGATCTCAGCATATCTTCGAGTATTTGATTTACTCGCTCCATTTTTTCATCTGTCTGAGGGTGATACGCTGTGCTGAAATCCAGTCGGGTTCCTAATCCTTCTTGGACTTTCTTCCAAAATCTCGAGGTAAACAGAGTTCCTCGATCCGACACAATGTTCTTGGGGACTCCTGCAAACTGACCATTCTAGCGATGTACAACTCTGCTAGTTTCGAACTCTGATAAGTGGTCTTGAATGGTAAGAAATGGGCTACTTTGGAGAATCTATCAACTATGACCCAAATAGAGTCATTTCCCCTACTAGAAGTAGGCAATCCGGTGATAAAGTCCATTCCAACAGAATCCCATTTCCATTCCAGAATTTGCAATGGTTGCAATAGTCCTGTGGGTCTCTGATGTCCCTCCTTAACTCTTTGACAAATATCACACTTGGCGATGTAGCTTCCGATTTCTCTCTTCATCTTACGCCACCAAAATTGCTCCTACAAATCTTGGTACATCTCCGTTCCTCCGGGGTGGATAGAATAAAGATTATCATGGGCTTTTTTCAAAATATCTTGCTTCAACACTGAGTCTGCTGGCACATAGATATGTCCTTTGTACCACAAAAATCCTTCTTCATCTTCGGTGAATCCAGGTACCTTGCCTGTATCAATACGACGTTTCATTCCATCGATACTAGCATTTCCTTTCTGCGCCTCCTTGATCTGACTGATCAAAGTGGGTTGAAGTTCTAGGCTAGCCAAAAGTCCTTCACTTACTAATTCCATTCTAAAATCTTCCATATTTTTGTGCAAACTTGGTTGCTCATTCAGAATCATGGAGTTCAAGCGTCACGGCAATCTACTAAGGGCATCTGCTACCACATTGGCTTTACCGGGGTGATAGTGAATGTCCAGATCATAGTCCTTGATTAGCTCTATCCATCTTCTCTGCCTCATATTCAGCTCCTTCTGAGTGGAAATATATTTCAGGCTCTTGTGATCCAAATAAATCTCACAATGGTTACCCATAAGGTAATGCCGCCATGTCTTCATGGCTAGAACTACAGCTGCTAGTTCGAGGTCATGGGTAGGATATTTCTGCTCATTTTGCTTCAGTTGTCGGGATAGATAGATATTACTTTGCCTTCTTGCATCAATACACATCCGAGACCGATCTTGGATGCGTCACAATACACATCAAAAGGCTTCTCGATATCCGGCATGATCAAGATTGGGGCTGAAATCAATCTCCTCTTGAGTTCCTGAAAACTCGGTTCACATTTGTTCGTCCATTCGAACTTCTTATCCTTCTTCAACAATTGGGTCATGGGTCTTGCGATAATCGATAATCCTTCTACGAACTTGCGGTAATATCCCGCTAATCTGTTAAATGCACGAACTTGGGTCTGAGTAGTTGGGGCTTGCCAATCTTCAACATCCTTCACCTTTGCAGGGTCAACGGCAATTCCTCCGGCTGATACGATATGTCCGAGGAATCGTACCTCCTGTAACCAGAATTCACATTTCCTAAACTTGGCATACAACTGATGCTCCCTAAGGGTCCAAAGGATGGTCCTTAGGAGTAGCTCATGTTTTTATTCTAATTTGGAATAGATCAGAATGTCATCGATGAAAACAACGACAAACTTATCCAGGAAGTCCATAAAAAATCTTATTCATGAGGTTCATGAAATAAGCGGGGGCATTGGTTAATCCAAAATACATGACAGTGTACTCATATAATCCATATCTGGTGGTAAAGGCGGTCTTTGAAATATCCTCTGCGTGAATCTTGAGTTGATGATAGCCAGTTCTAAGATCAATCTTAGAAAACACTTTGGCACTGGTCAACTGGTCAAACAAGTCTTCTATCTTTGGCAGTGGGTACTTGTTCTTGATGGTGACATCATTCAGCTTCCGATAATCCGTACATAAACGGTTACCTCCATCTTTCTTGTCCACAAATAAAACAGGTGATCTCCATGGCGAAGCACTTGGTTAAATCAATCCTATCTCTAGCATAGCATCCAGTTGCTTATTCAGCTCCACTAATTCAGATGGGTTCATACTATATGGTCTCTGGGCTATGGGTCCAGTTCCAGGGATTATTTCAATGATAAACTCAATATCCGATCTGGGGGCATACCGAGCAAAACATCTGGAAATACATCGGGGTATTCACAGACTACTCTGACTTGGTCAATGGTTGGTTGGGCTAGACTCTTGTTGCACTTGAATTGACGGGGTAAAGTTTCGGATACATGTTCTACTGATATTTCGGATGTACTAGTCATGGTGATGGCTTTCTTGGCACAGTCGATTAATCCTTTATGTTTCAACATCCAATCCATTCCTAGTACTACTTCCAAACCTTTAGTTCCGATTACTATTAGATTATCATAAAAATCTATGCCATGGATTCGGATAGGTACGGCCTTGAAAATTTGTCTAGCTTTGGTGGTTGAACCGGGTATTTGAACTATCATAACATGCTTCAATTTTGTTGGTTGAATCTTACTAGTGCATGCAAATTGTTCTATAACAAATGAGTGCGATGCTCCAGAATCAAACAACACTCTTGCAAGTACTGAGTTAACAGAAAACATACCCAGCATGACATCTGGCGCTTCTTGGGCTTCTTCAGCATGCATGAGAAAGAGACGGCCGTTGCGGTTAAGCGAATTCCCTAGGGAAAACCTTCTTCCAGGCTGAACACGACGTTGTTGTTGAGATGGGGCATTTCCATTGGGGGCTGCGGAAATCTTCTTGGGGCACTCATTGGAATAGTGACCCTTGGTTCCACATTCATAACAAGTCACCTGAGACTTGTCCTTTGCTGCAATAGGCACATCATTGCTTCCAGTCCTTTGCTACAAATTTCTAAGGTTCAGGGGTTTTGTTTTTGGAAAAGTTTTTGAAGTTTGACTCAGATTTTTCTAGCAACTTGCTTTTCATTCATTCATTCATAGAACACGATACAAACACACACCACAACAAGGAAAACCAGATGGTTTTAAGAACCATTCTGGGAAACTATGATACAGTGGGACCGGATACAACCCACTAACGCTAGTGCTCAACTAATACTACTCCTCGGAGTCGGTGTCCTCATCATCCTCATCATCATCAATGAAGGCGAAGTCATCCTCATCGGTGAATAAGTCCATGGCCTGATCCTCCAGAAACTCATCATCATCACTGAGGTAGGAGTAGGGGTCTCCACGGATGTCCTCACCGGCATTCTCTCTCTCCTCAAGCTGCATGTCTCTCTCGTGGGCGGTCTCCTCCAACTCTGTGATCCTCTGAGGTGGGGGCTTCAATCTTTCCTCGGAGACTTGCAACAATTAGCCATTGCAACTCCTCTCCTTCCTGATCGTTGAGCTGAGCTCCGAAGAACTCGGGGTGCGGACGCTCCAGAAGTTCCAAAATTTTGTCCAAGTCACGTTCAAAGATGAGATCTCCTCCATTTCCCAACTGATGGAACTTGATGTACTTCACGCCCATCTATAATAATATAGGATGAGTAAGTTAGTAGAGTGATCAAGTGTGTCAAATTTTATGTAAGTTCGCAAGAATTTTTGAGGAACATGAATTTTCATGAAAGAGTCTAAGTGGTAAGAATGAGAATAAGTTTTTATAAATACTCACTTCCTTGGTTTTGAAACTAAGTTTTTGATTCAAACGTCCATTCTAAACTAGGGTCTCCTATTGTCAGGATGGCTCTGATACCAACTTGTCAACACCCAGGTTTTTAATCCCAGATGCCTGTTATGACATACCTCGCAATCCCAGGATTACCATTTTTGCAAGACATAATAGATTGGATATCACAGTACATCATCCATTAGAAACCATACATAAAGTCTTACAACAAATAAATGATCACATGATCCAGTCTTAATACAATCATAGCAGCGGAATAACGTAATAATAATGGTAGCGTGGGTGAAGCTCCATCTTCATGGTCATAGGCAATGCTGACGATGGGAGATGATCCTAGTTGTCGTAACCTTCATGTTGTCCATCCTCCTGATAGTCCTCTTCATAGTCTGGCCACGGGAATAGCCAAGGACAAAGCCATGAGTACTCTTTAAATACTCGCAAACTAAGACTAATAAGTGAAGTGGTTTTGAGTAGGGATACTAAGCTCTAGGTTGTTTTGCAAAAAGCCAGATTTACCTCTACTGAGTTTAGAAGCAAAGAAAGCTAGTTGAAAGCTTTATAACACCTAAGTGGGAACTTGAATTTCATATCACAACCCTGTTGTGGTCAAGTCAAGTCATAAATCATTTCACAAGTCATTTTGAAAACATCTGACGACGAAATAGCATGGCCACTCCAACTGTCCATAACTGTGGACGCGGCTATTCGAATAGTTTGAGACTCTGCATAGGTGGTACACTTTCACCACAACATTTGATACATCCGTCAGGAACAATCCTGAATTCACCATACTAAGTATGCGTATAATCAATCCTAACTTTTCAATTACACGCCCTAGTATAGGCACCTCTCCTGTGAGTTTGGCCTCCCAACCATGACCAACTATCATCATGGGAACTGTACAGGTGGACAATCTTCACAAGGTAGCCTCATCTCAAACCTTGGTTGCAAGGGAACCCATACTAAAGTATATAAATTTCCAGTCAAGCCCTACCCAAATTTCGGGTATTGTGGTTGTACGGTAAAATTGGAATGGTATCACATCCAGACAACCATCAGTTTTATAAAGGGCTAAGGCTCATGCCTCAACATTTTCATCATCAAAATCATCTGGCGTTCAAGAACACATGTCAAAACATTTCAGTAGAATGACTCATCATTCTAAGGTTTTCATAACCATTTTCACCAAGTATTCCCATCTAAAGTGATCAAGTTTTATGCTTAGCACTAGCATCTACAAGTGGGGGTAAACACTAATGAGGCGTGGTAAACAAGGGTGAATGATCTAAGTTCAATCTCATGCCTCAGGATGACATCAAGATTATCTAACTTAGGCCAAGTTTTATGCTCTTTATGCTACCTTTAAATATCTTTCTAAAGTCTACAAGTCACTAAGTAAACTCCAATAGAAAGCTTTGATAAAGAAATAAAATCACTAAGCTTGCAAATAAAACTAGGATTGGATATCAAGTGGTGTAAGCTTGCAAGTAAAACTTGCATGGTTTAGCTTAGCTTGCTAAGATAGTGGCTTGCTAAGATATTAGTATAAGCTTGCAAGTATTAGCTTGCCTTGTGCAGAGCAGTGGTTGAAGTTCTCCTCGGCTTCTTCCTCATAGTATTCTCCTTCCTCCTCGTATCCTTGGTCGATACTAGCATCTATAAATAAATACGAGGTACACAATCACCAAATAATACTTAACTACTTTTAGTTATCACACCAAGGTTTTCACTAGATGATGTAGTATCATCACAAACATTACAATCATCCACGCATTTGTCTTATTTACTTTATCTTGGAAAAGTAATTTCTACTCATTGAAAAACTACTTAAGATTTAATATTCTCCAACTAAAACATGGGATCAAGTTGACACATGTCATCACCACATATTTCAGTACATGGGAATGTGATTTAAAGTGGTGTCACAATTTAAGAAGGTTTAACCCTTTTATTTTAATTAAATAAAGTGACTAGAATTGCCTATGAGGCATTCTTTTATTACTTTTCCATTGTTTCTGCAAGTAAACCTAGATATTTTTATATATTCAGAAAGGTCTTGTTAAATGTGATTTTTGAGAGTTGGAATCAACTCAAAAGATTTTGTGGTTGAATTTTGAAAAATGTTTGAATGAAGAAAAGCTTCTGCCTTGTTATTTTTACTATAGGTGGTCTACAATTCTAAATGGTTTGAATCCAACAGGATTGAATTAAGAATTTCGGTACCTTTCTACCAAAATTAGTTTCATGCAATTTAGTTCAGTGAATCGACCTGTGTGGATTTTTGAATCTAGGTACAGAACTAAGTTTGAAACTAAACGGAAAAACCTAAATTCAAACTACTAGGTCACGCGGGAGTGTAACTGGGCCGGCCCACAGTGCACCGTGATACGTTGGAAATGTATCTATAATTTTTTATGCTCCATGTTTGTTTTGTATCTACTTTGATTTACTTGTCCACACTTTGAGGTGCTTTTTACATGTTTTCTGGTACTAACCTATTAACAAGTTGCAACAGTGCCAGATGCATGTTTTCTTCTGTTTTTGGTTTCAGAAAAGTTAGTAAAGAAATATTCTCAGAATTGGATGGGACGAAGGACAAAGTCAATAACTTTCCGTGGGGAACAAGAAGTCCGGAGGGGAGCCCGGAAGGCCAGCTAGGGGGGCCAGACCCACCCTAGGCACGGGTGGGCCCTATCCCATGCCTGGCTAGGGTTTGGGCACCCTAGCCGCCTCCCGGTCTTTCCCCTTCTCCTATAAGAAGCCCCCGATACAGAAACCCTGAGTACCAGATCAGAAATCCATGAAACCGTTTGTAGCCGCCACCACCATCATCCCTAGATCGGGGGATCTGAAGTTCTTCCCGGCACCCTGCCGGAGGGGAGATCATCCCGGAGGCCTTCTCTCCGGTATGATTCGTGAGTAGTTCCACCTTGTACTATGGGTCCATGTAGTAGCTAGATGGTTGTATCTCCTCCTTTGTGCTTTCATGTATATTATCTTGTGAGCTCCGTTCATGATCAAGATCTAATCTATTTGTAATCATGCATGTTGTGTTTGCGGGGATCCGATGGATATTGAGATTATTATGTTGGTTTGATTGATGGTTTTGTCTTTATGATTCTATCATGTCTGTGTTGTTTGTGATCTTGAATGCTCTCCGTTGTTAGTAGCTATCTTGGCCAAGTAGTTGCTAGTGACTCCAAGAGGGGGTATTTATGCTCCATAGTGGGTTCATGCCTCTAGTTTCCAAGGGAAGTGACAGAAATCTCTTCGGTTGTAGATGTGCTATTTCCACTAGGGAGAAAACAACGGTCTCTTGTTCATGGATCATGTGGACTGTTTATCTTACACACTTTAAAGCAGTTGTCTGTTGCTTGCAACTTAATACTGGAGGGGGTTTGGATGATAACCTGAAGGTGGACTTCTATTCATAGATGCAGTTGGATGGCGGTCTATGTATCTTGCTCTATTGCCCAATCGAATCTCATAGGATCTTTCTGACTAGTAATTGCATTGTTATGCCTTGCTCAGTTCCTGTCAATTGCCTTGCTATAATTTGTTTACCCTTCATGCCATGTTGTTTATCTAAGGAGAGCACCTCTAGTGAACTATGGACCCCGGTCCAATCTTTACTATTGATACATCTTCCATTGTTACTTGTTTACTTGCTGCAAACCATTACCTTCCACACCATCTATTTAATCCTTTGTTACAGCAAACCGGTGAGCTTGACAACCTCACTGATTCGTTGGGGCAAAGTCTTGAGTTTGTGTTGTGCAGGTCTCCTCATTGCTAGCAACACCTTTGAGACATTTCCTTCCTCCTTCAGGTTTGATAACCTCGGTCTCTACTGAGGTAAACTTGATGATGTGCTCATCACACCTTGCTCTTGGGGTTCCAACAAAGTGTCCCACGTCAACCCTGGGTGCACGCATCACACAGCGCACGCGGGTGAGTTTAAGTGGTTGTCCCCACCAGTCAGCAAGACAGGGGGTGCGAAGCAGTACAGGGCAATCTAAACCACACGATCAACATCTAATCGAACGGCTATGACTTATCGTATCCGTCGGGCAACGCCGGCGAGACAGAACCCTAGCGCGGCCAGTGGGTGTCGTGTGAGGCTCACTAGGGCCCAGGCGAGGGTCGACAATGGGGGCGAACGACGAAGTCGACGACGGTGAACCTCCTGGTACCGGCAGCTCCTCCTGGGGCGGCTCCAATCGCTGGCTCCTCTTCTCCCCCTCTGCGGTAGACTCCAGCAAAATTCCGACGACATGGGCTCGCCTTGCTCCGGGGATAAGGTGGGGTGGTTCTGAGAGAGGGGAGTGTGTTGGTGTGAATAAATCGAACGGGAGTGGCCTCTATTTATACTGCCAAGAGGGGACCGAAGGGCGCTGGTGGAGCTCATCGTGGTCGTCGTCACAGTGGGCTAATGGCATGGGCAATAGTTGGGGGCGGTGTTGTGCTCCCTGGCGAAGCTCAACGACATTGTCGCGAGGCGTGGTGCGATGCGGTCGGAACACTACGGTGCTCTAGACGGGTCCGACGGGAAGTTTAATGGCACACAGGCTCTCCTGGTCGCGCGGCGACGAACGGGCATGTCCTGGCGATTCCTGGGACAGTGGTGATAACACAAGCAAGCGGCAAGGGCGGCGCGCGGTCTGTGCTCGCGTGTCGGGTGCGGCGCTCTGGCGCGCTCTCGGCATGCTCGCAGAGAGGCTGGGCACGCTCGGGCTGAGTGGTCTAGGGGCTCAAGGCATGCTGGATGTGGGGTGGCGGTGGACGGTGGTCAGTGTCCTAGACAAGGTTGGCGAGGGTAGAGCTTCTCCTAGCTTGATGCCGACCATGGGGTGGCAAGTTGAGCTCGGGCATGCTCACCAGTGATGACCTTGCCCAGTTTACAGTGAGCTAAAGCTTGTTAAATGAGCTAGATGATCTACTAAGAGGGTGTTTTGAGCCAGAGAGGGAACAAGTTAGGCCCAAACACTGCTCACTATAGTGTTTTGTGTTTTGTTTGATTTGTGTTTGCAAGGTGTTTGATGAAATGTCCGAAAGAGTTTTAAATTTGAATTTTTGGTTCAAACTTGGTGGGTGTACTAGTTACATACTAGGTAGTCTCTGGTTAGTTGGAAAGGTCAAGGTGCACTAGTTTGGTTGGTTGTTGAGAATTGGTGATCTTCACATATGTTAAGGATTCAATTTTGAATTGTCATTTGAATCAAGTTGCCAAATGTTTCTGTAAGTTTGAAATGTGGGCTTTGGTTTACTTTTACTTGGTCTAGCGATGGTGCTGACGCGGAGCACTTCGTTGGAAACCCCAAGAGCAAGGTGTGAAGCAGCAAGCAGCAAGTCTTCCCTCAGTAGAGACCGAGGTTATCGAACCAGAAGGAGGAAGGAAACGTCACACAGGTGTTGCAAGCAACGTGGAGACCGGCATAACACAAACTCAAGACTTTGCCCAAACAAATCAGTGAGGTTGTCAAGCTCACCGGTTTGCTGTAACAAAGGATTAAACATATGGTGTGGAAGGTAATGGTTTGCAACAAGTAAACAAGTAACAATGGAAGATGTATCAATGGTAAAGATTGGACCGGGGCCCATAGTTCACTAGAGGTGCTCTCCTTAGATAAACAATATCGCATGAAGGGTAAACAAATTACAGCAGGGAATTGACAGGAACTGATCAAGGCATAACAATGCAATTACTAGTCAGAAAGATCCTATGAGATTCGATTGGGCAATAGAGCAAGATACATAGACCGCCATCCAACTACATCTATGATTAGAAGTCCACCTTCAGGTTATCACCCAAACCCCCTCCAGTATTAAGTTGCAAGCAATAGACAACTTCTTTAAAGTGTGTAAGCTAAACAGTCCACATGTTCCATGAACAAGAGACCGTTGTTTTCTCCCTAGTGGCAACAGCACATCTACAACCGAAGATATTTCTGTCACTTCCCTTGGAAACTAGAGGCATGAACCAACTATCGAGAATAAATACCCCCTCTTGGAGTCACTAGCAACTACTTAGCCAAGATAGCTACTAACAACGGAGAGCATTCAAGATCACAAACAACACAGACATGATAGAATCATAAAGACAAAACCATTAATCAAACCAACATAATAATCTCAATATCCATCGGATCCCCACAAACACAACATGCATGATTAGAAATAGATTAGATCTTGATCATGAACGGAGGTCACAAGATATATACATGAAAGCAAAAAGGAGGAGATACAACCATCTAGCTACTACATGGACCCATAGTCCAAGGTAGAACTACTCACGCATCATACCGGAGAGAAGGCCTCCGGGATGATCTCCCCTCCGGTAGGGTGCCGGGAAGAACTTCAGATCCCCCCGATCTAGGGACGATGGTGACGGCGGCTACAGACGGTTTCATGGAGATTTGATCAGGTGCTTAGGGTTTCTGCATCGGGGGCTTCTTATAGGTGAAGGGGGAGACCAAGGCGGCGGCCAGGGGCACCAAACCCTAGCCAGGTGCGGGGTGGGGCCCACCCACGCCTGGGGTGGGTCTGGCCACCCTGGCCGGCCCCTCCGGCTCTCCTCTGGACTTCTTGTTCGCCACGGAAAGTAATTGACTTTGACGTTTGTCCCGTCCAATTCCGAGAATATTTCTTTACTAACTTTTCTGAAACCAAAAACAGCAGAAAACAGGCATCTGGCACTGTTGCAACTTGTTAGTAGGTTAGTACCAGAAAACATGTAAAAAGCACCTCAAAGTGTGGACAAGTAAAGCAAAGTAGATACTAAACAAGCATGGAGCATAAAAATTATAGATGTGTTTCCAACGTATCAGCATCCCCAAGCTTAACTCCTGCTCGTCCTCGAGTACGTAAGTGATAATTAGAATAATTTTTGAGGTGTCATGCACCCTCACAATAGAGATCCAACCATTTGCAAGCATTGAAAGATGGGATCAAAGAACTCTAAACATGTGCATGAAAGATGGAGTTCTAACAATAGGACATAGCAACTATGCATGCAACATGACAAGCTACAAAATCATGAATAACATGCATTGAAAAATGTTTGTTTGTTTCACAAGCAAAAAACATAGTATAGTGGCAATCAGCTTGTCCCTCATAGAGTAGCAAATAGATGCATAGGACACCTTCAAAGTTCACAAGGGTGACTAGAAACAAATAGCACAAGAACAAGTAATATCACAATATGCATCAATTAATAAGCTTTGGAACACTGCACACAGAATGACAACTATGATCTCTTAATGGTGCCTAAAGGTAGAAGGTGGAGACTCAAATAATGGTGGAAGAAAGTCCTTTTTGTAAAGGAAGCAGGGATTTCAAGTTTCAAAAAGAGCTTCCAAAAATTATGGTACTTGTTAGCTTTCAGCCCTCATTGCCCCTATCATAAGCATCTTGAAGTTGTTAAGGTTAAAGTGGAAAAGCTGGAGTATATGCTTGACGAAGTATAAGTTGGCAATCTCAAGTCCCTTGAATACGAGGGCCACACCTCATGCATACTCAACTTTGGGTCCAGGTAAGTTCTTGTCACTGTAAGTATTTGCATATCATTGAGAACCGCTAACGGGGTACCCCTTGCACATGGTACAAGAGCTTTCCCATAACCAAAATGACAAGGCAAGCAGACAATGAGCATCTCAGCAATCTTTTTACTTACCATATGCATAGCTTTTTATTGAGGATGCTTCATAGATAGCTCACTATGGTGATGCTGCAAGTTTCCACCATGATTAGGCATGGCTTAGGCTAGCGTCACAGGCGTTTCTCTAACACAGGATACAAACTCCATGGACTTACAAGTTCCCTCTTTATTTCACACCGGTGACATCCATAGACAAAAGATCATGATATCAACTGAGTACAAAGTACAAGTGCAATGTTGAAAACGTTCCCCGTGACAGCACGGATCTGCTAATTCCAACTTATAAGTGCAAGCATATACAGCAAAGTTGTCACAATGGTTCAAGTTTATTAGGGGCAAAGAATATAAAGTGTGCCATCAAGTTGGTGAGAGCTTTAATAAGTAAGGTTTCACATAACAAAATAGTTTTTAATTGGAAGATAGATGAAAACAAGAATTATAGCATGGTATGTAAACATTTATCATAAGCATGAAGATATGATAATAACCTCTTTATTATTGCCTCTTGGGCATATCTCCAACAGTGGAGGCTAGCAAAAGACTGGGAGCAAGCAACTAAAAGAGCAATAATGGCCAAAATCATGCAGTGCAACAAAGCATACTAATCAAAGCAAAGAGTGGTACTACAAGTCAAGGACTAAATGATCATAGAGGCTAATGGTGACTTGTCATAGTCATAACATGGTGTGAGCATGTGCCAAGTCAACCCAAGCAAAGCATCGAAGGAGAATACCACAATACTATGCTTTTGCATGCTAAAACAACGCATAATTTATTCAAGGGATGCTAAGAAATCCCAATTGTTTGGAACAAGACATGATACAGCAATAATCACTAACCATAAGGTCAAAACAATACCTAGCATGTCATGCTAAAGTCTAAGTCACAGTCAATGCAAGCTCCTCTTGCACTTACAAGCAAGAACTTACTACTCCTTTCCAACACCAAGCAAACTTATTTGCAAAACAACACAGCGAGAACAGGGGTCCAAACTACTTTATTCAAGCAAACTAAATAACCTAAGCAAAGCAAACGAAAACTAAGAGGCTCCAAGAACAATACAACTGTGCATGAAACAATAAAAACGAAGTGTCTAGATAGACCTGAGCTTTTTATTGATGAAGAAGGGGATGCATTGAGCATCCCCAAGCTTTGATGCTTGTACCTCTTGTATATTTATTGGGGTGACATCATGGTGGCATCCCCAAGCTTAAGCTTTTGTCCATTCTTCATCTCATTGCATCATTCTCTCTACACACCTGAAATTTTTCTTTCATACAAAACTTCACACAATCTTCATTAGCAACATTAGTGTATTCAAAAGATATTAGACCTCTGGCAAAGCTTTGGAACAGCAAGGATTTTCACTAAAAACACAAGCTACTGTAGTAACTTCTTCAAAAAGCCCAATTCACCTAAAGAGAACTCAAAAAGGAATCAATAAGAAGCAAATGCAAATAATGGCAGAAATCTGTCAAAATAGACAAGCAGGTAGAAACCAATTTTTTCAAACATCTTTTGTTGCTCAAATAAAAAAGTGTTGAACTAAAGAAAGTTATCTAACATACTGGGGGGTTTATTCGTAAATTTTGAGCTCAATACGAGTTAAAGAGACACGTCACGAATTTTTTTGGTGGAGGACATAAATCTGTTTCGGGACAGCAACTCCCCAAATCTTACTTCACTCTCATTAGAGGTCATTCTTGGCACAAAAAGCAAACAAAAAGGATAAGTATAGGTCATTACTGAAGTAATAACTTCCAAGACTCAAGGAAACTCTTGGGTTATCTCCCAACAAGTACTTTTATTTAACGCCTTTAAGTTAGGCACAATAAGCAAGAAGAATCAAGTATTTTCAAATGAGAAAGCATTAACATCAAACCTTGCTTTCAAAGGGGGAGCAAAGACCAACTTCTCTCTTCTCATTGGGAAGTGTTCAATACCTTTCTTGAATGGAAAATGATATTTAATAGTGCCTTCTTTCATATCAATGATGGCACCAACTGTTCTAAGAAAAGGTCTTCCCAAAGTAATAGGACAAGAAGCATTGTATTCAACATCCACAACATAGAAATCGGCAGGGACATAAGCATTGTTAACCATAATTATAACATCATTAATACTCCCCATGAGTTTCTTCTTAGCATTATCATTGAGTGTGACATCCAAATAACAATCTTCCAAAGGTGGCAAATCAAGCATTTCATAAATCTTCCTAGGCATAATAGAGATACTAGAACCAAGATCACATGAAGCTTTGAGGTCAAAGTCATTCACTTGCATATTAATAATGGGTTCCCAACTATCTTCTACTTTCCTAGAAATAGATGCTTTGTGTTTTAGCTTCTCTTCCTTAATCTTAACAAGAGCATCTATAATGTGTTTGGTAAAGGCAACATGCATATCACTAGCATCAGGACTTCTAGCAAGCTTTTGCAGGAACATAATCACTTCAGAAATATTGCAACCATCAATATCAAAGTCAAACTTGGCATCACTAGTAGTAGGCTCAACATGCTTAGGCATAGTAGGAGTGGGAATAGGGACTACTTGTGGTTTAGTGGTGATGGTGCACACACTATTGTTTCTATCAATTTCAGCTTCCCTTTCCCACTTAGCATGAAGTTGAGCTAACAGCCTAACATTTTCATCAATAGTAACTTGTATGGCATGAGCAGTAGCAAAGGTATTTTCCATAGTTTCAGGTTTAGCAGCCATTTTATTAATCAAAGAGGACTGAGCTTCAGACAAAGAGGATATATTTTTCTCAACAGTTAAAAGCTTTTCCTCTATAGTCTTATTGAAAGTGGTTTGCTTACTAATAAAGTCTTTGAGCATGAATTCAAGTTCAGAGGGGGCTCCCCTAGCATTATTGTAAGAGTTTCCATAGGAATTGCCATTATTAGGAGGATAAGGCCTATAATTGTTGTTGCTACCAAAATTGTTCCTATAGGCATTGTTGTTGAAATTGTTGTTTCTAATGAAGTTCACATCAACTTGCTCTTCTTAAGCAACCAAAGATGTTAAGGGAACACTATTAGGATCTAAAGGAGCTTTCCCATTAACAAGCATATCCATAATAACATCAAGCTTTTCACTCAAAGAGGAAGTTTCCTCAACAGAATTTACCTTCTTACCATGTGGAGCTCTCTCAACATGCCATTCAGAGTAGTTAGCCATCATATTATCAAGGAGCCTTGTTGCAGCACCCAAAGTGAGGCCCATAAAGGTACCTCCAGCAGCCGAATCCAACAGATTTCTTGAGGATAAGTTCAAACCTGCATAAAAAGTCTGGATAATCATCCAAGCAGTGAGTCCATGAGTAGGGCAATTCTTAACCAAAGACTTCATTCTTTCCCAAGCTGGAGCAACATGTTCACTATCAGGTTGTTTAAATTTCATAATATCACTTCTCATAGATATAATCTTAGCATGAGGATAGTACTTTCCAATAAAAGCATCTTTGCACTTAGTCCAAGAATCAATACTATTTTTAGGCAATGTAGCATCCCATTTGTCTAACAATTGCAATGCTACTAGCCTAGTCTATATAGATGCTACTTCATATATATAATTGTTGCATCATCATTATATCATGCTCATGTCATCATGCCACCTTGCATTTGAGCATCATATAAAACCCTTTTCCATTTGGTTCTTATCTCATATGCATTATTAATTGTATTTGCCTCTTGATATTGTATTTGGTTCTTGATATATTGTTTCAATGCCCAAGTTGAGTTGGGGGCATATCTCTTATTAACTCCACCACCCTTTCATTTCACCACCTTATAATTCCACCATCCAACTAAATATGAGCTTGGCACTTATTGGTTTTACCTCTAGCTCATGTGGGTTGGGATGGATCCAATTCTTTTTCCACATGCTCTCATCTTAGCATCATGTTGTTTCCCCATCATTGATATATGAGAGCCACATGGCCACCTTTGCATGCCTTGTGAGTGGAACCCTTTCTCCTAGCTTCCATATGGATTATTATGGAATTATGCTCATGTTGGGGTATTTTTGGGACTATTGAGCATCTAGTGGCACATACACACTAGCAAGTCCCATTTCTATTCAAATATGGTCATCTCCAACTACTCCACATGGAGCATCCTTTTAATTCTTTTGCTTGGCTTTTATTCCAATTTTTGGGAATGCAAACTAATAATGCCATGTAATAATATTGTTTTCACAAGAATCAACATGGCAATAAATATTTTGCATGGGCCATGCAAGTGCAACCTTTTCTAGTATTTGGTTTTTGAGTGGATCATCTCCCTCTCTGCCTCCTTTTTGGCTTGATCTAGTTGATCTTGCTCAAACCACCTCACCACCTTTTTACCTCTCCCTCTTTGGTCTAGTTTTTGTGTGATCTTGTTTTGTTTTGCTTGAGCTTGCCAAAGAAAACCATCTAATCCATCATCCCCCATCTAACCTACCTCATCATCACCATACCCCTCTCTCCTAAACCCTAATCTATACCTAATCTAAACCAAACCCTAAGTACCCTCCCTCATCTCTCCTCCCTAGCCGAGCCACCCCTCCAAACCAAACCCAGCTGGCCCCACCGGCCACCCTCTCTCCCTGGCCACCCACCCCTGCCCTAGCTACCACCCCCAAACAAAACCCTAACCCGACCCTAGTGCCACCTAACCCGAGCCTCCTCCCTCTCTATTTTCTTCTCTATGCCATTAGGGCCCCACCACCGAGCCTACCACCTCTCTGGCCTCACTCTACCCCACCTGGAAGCCCCTCCTCTACCTGTCCTGCCCTGCCGCCCCTAGCACGTGAGGAGGAAGGAGAGAAAAAGGTGGCCGAGCCACCTTTTCCATCTACCCACTCCCCACGGCACCCTCTTCCCCCTCTGCTTTGTCTCCACCCTCTCGGCTCTCCCTGGCCTTCTCCAGATCTGGCCGAGGCACCCTGCTCCCTCCCCTCTCTTCTCCACCACCGTCTACCCCCAAACGCCGGTCACCGTCGGCCTCCACCGCACCTCGTCGATCTAGCCGTGCAGCACGACGTGGGAGTGGTTGAGGAGTACCAGGAGGACCCCCTGCTTCGCCCGGTACACGCCAGCGAGGAGGAGAAGCACCGGCATCGCTGGACCACCACCGACCCGACGCGAAACCCTAATCCTCGGTCCGTCTGCGTCGTCGCCACTCCCCTGCGCCTCGAGCCGATCCGACCATGCCGACCACCTCTCGGTGAGCCCACCTCCCTCCTAGACACCCTCGCTTTCACCGTCGTGTCCTGGCCGCGACGTGCGCTCCGTCGAGCACCCTCGGTGCACCGGCGAGCGCGTGCGTCTGCTCGTCCCCGCAAAGCGTAGAACCCCATCTGGCCGCGTAGCAGTCCCCTGGCATCAACCCGAGCCCACCGCAGCGGCAGCCTGCGTAAGCCCAGTCACGAGATCGAAGCCCTGCGTCCAGCGTCTTTGCCACAATTTTCGCCGAAGCAGAGGAAGAAGCACAAAGGCCGCTGCTCTTTTGCGAAAACCCCTGCACCTTTTAACTCCTAACCCGCTCCCCTAGGCCCACAGGTCACCTTCGTGGCGTTTTGCAAAAGGCTCCGGAGATTCAGATCTATCAACCCAGCCCCCTCGCCGAGCTGTGGCAGCCTTTCAAGCTTGGCGTGTGGGTCCGCTTGGCTCGCCCCACTCCGGCCTCCTGTGGCTTAGCTTAGCGGCAGAAGGTATGTTTTTCAAGACGCATGGACGCCCAGCCAGCATGGCCCCACTGGTCATTGGCTGTGGCTAGACTCTGTGCGTGTAACAAAAGCTTTTCTGAATATCTGTTTAATTCAAACTTTTTCAAAATTAATTCAAATTCAAATTTGAATTCTGTTTTCAAATAACTTTAAAAATATAAACCCAAATAATACAAATAATATATGTTTTGAGATCACAAAAATGTGAGGAGTTCAATTATACCATTCAAAAGATATTTTGACCACTTTATTTTCCAAGTTAATTTAAATTACAACAAAATGCCCTTTTCCCTTAATATATTAATATCTTTTGATTTATAACTCCAAATTTAATAAATAATATGTCTAAAATGATTAGCTCGACGAGACCTTTCTGTTTATGCATTCCATGGTTTGTTTTGAAGCATGCATCATATAAATATAAAGAGTACAGCAACTAATATGAGGCTAAAATGTGGTCCAAACTCAATAAAACAATGCTTTATTATTGTTTCCACACCTCACCCATGCCATGCTACCTTAATGCCATGCAAATTGTGCATCATTCATCATGGCATGATTGTTTGCTTGATGCATTTTATTCATATGCTTGCGCACTTTATTTATGTTGGCCTTGTTTGTTTGGTTCTTCTTCGAATAGACGCTGAGCAGGGGATATATCAAGAGAACCAGGAGCACTACCCAGATCCATCCCTTGCTTCCACTGAGCTGCCAGGCAAGCACTACCACATGCTTGCATACATATAGTACCTATTGCCTCTATCTTATTCTTGCATCATTGAGTCGCGATTGCATTAAACTGAACCCCAAGTACTGCATAGCCTTTACTTTTAAACCCCACCGAAGCTTGTTCCTCCATCCCATGAGCCATTACTACAGGAGTTGTTTGAGCCATGCGAGTCGTAGAACAGCATGTGTAGGGTATGTGAGTGTCTGATGGATAACGAGGTACCCAAACAACTTAACCTGAGTAGTAATGGGATAACTAATGAAAGTGGCACCGGTGAGCCATATCTGTTATTTGGTTTTTCAGGCTCACTTGTGTCCCGTAGGACCCCGAGTACTTGATTCCTGTTCCTTGAATATTCGCGCTATCCACATCCGGGAGGCTTATGAACCCCCACAGCCGTAGCTTGATTCATTCTTATTTCTTGGGGCCACAAACTAGTTTGAGGTTTTATTTACTATCTGTACTTATGCCATGCTTTCTTGCTTTATTTAAATTGTGCGAGTCGCACCTTTGTCTTTGTTAGGAAAGCGAGTGTTTTCGATGTCGACAAGCCCAGTCACATTTTGGGTTCCCGATCGTTTACACTGACGCAAACCTTGAGGCCGTCTCGGAGTCAGCTAACTTCGTTGCGGGTAGCTCAATGGGGTGGCCCCTGAAATATTTCTGAATCCTGTGATCGCTTTGTCGTGACTGCCTCGTTGGATTTTGATTTGGTTTTTCCGAGGCATATCGAGTGTGTGTTGCTATTTGTGCACCCCTGCAGGGTAAAACTTTCTGAAAGCCGTGTCCGCAGTTATGGACGACTTGGAGCACAGTTACTCGATCATAGACAAGTATAACTAAAGTACCGCCTTTAATTTGACTAAGTAACTGACTAGTAAATAGTGCAACACTCATGGAATGGTTAATAAAACTGCCAACGGATGGGGGGTTGTTTGTCCGCTTCCTCGTCGGTAAGCGAGGAGGAGGATGGATCTGTTAAGATTACCGTTATAACTGTTGTTATTAATTCACGGACATCCGTCTATCTCTAGTTAGGCGGATGGTTAGCGAGTATCTATAGAATTGCTAGGGTTTATCTTTTGCTGCAATTGCGTCACCCCAGGTTGTGTCCCCTTTAGCGGCATAAAGACTTGCTGAGTACCCCTAGGGTCTCACCCGATAAATTATTGGTTCAGATGAACAGGTACCCTCGCAAGATGGATCTTTGGGTGGAAGAGGCAGACGATGTGGG
Organism: Avena insularis; assembly: GCA_023614405.1. NCBI lineage: Eukaryota > Viridiplantae > Streptophyta > Magnoliopsida > Poales > Poaceae > Avena > Avena insularis. The sequence goes on along the minus strand of CM042685.1, from coordinate 213,767,557 downwards.
CAACGATCATTCGTGTAGAGATTCGGGAGCGAGGATCCGTGAGATCTGTGGGCGGGATGTGCTTATTTATGGGGCATCTTATGCCGATTTGCTTCTTATCCGCACTCGGATTTTGTCTTCCTTCACCGATACTCTGATGTTTGATGTATGAGGAGATATCCTAAACTATTATATCTATCTAGGATATTTGGATCTTGCCGTATGGCATTGCTATATTTCCTTTCTTTTTAGATGGAATGGCTCTGATGTACTGTTGTATGGTGGCTTGCATACATACTCATTTGTGTATGTAGTTGATCCCTTCGCTTTACCGACACGCCTGCTCTTGTCCCGATGTGTGGAAATGGTTGGGACGGCCGAAAGGTCTACCTGTGAGTGGCATTTGGGCCCCACCGTACTATTTCAACCATTTCTGCTCATCCAGGCTTGTAACTAGGAGCGTAATTCACCGAGGTAGTTACAGGCAAACAAAGCAACCATTCTTTAGCTTTTCCCCTCAAGGAGAAAGGAAAAAAGCTTGAGCTTAATAATATCGCCATCTACATCCTTATACTTTTGCATCTCACAAAGTTCAAGAAAGCTATTAAGATGGGCAGCAGGATCATCAGAACCAGCACCATAAAATTGCTCTCTCATCACAAGATTCAACAAAGCAGGCTTAATTTCATAAAAGGTAGCATCAGGAGCAGGTGGACTAATAGGAGTGCTTAGGAAATCATTGTTGTTGGTGCTAGTGAAGTCACACAACTTGGTGTTCTCAGCAGAGTTCATTTTGGCAAAGGTGGGAAAGCCAAAAACAGCAGCAGCAGCAGCTAGAGCAGAAACTAATTTTTTTGTGTTTTTGAATAAAGCAAGCAAACCAAACTAGACTAATTTTTTTGGTTTTTTTTTGGAAAGAGGCAAACAAAACCAAGCAAAAGAAACAAAGCAAACTAAAAACAAAGTAAAGAGAAAGGAAGTGGAGGAATCCCCTAGTGAAGACGTCCTTAGCCTCCCCGGCAACGGCGCCAGAAAACTTGTTGATGGTGCTGACGTGGAGCACTTCGTTGGAAACCCCAAGAGCAAGGTATAAAGCAGCAAGCAGCAAGTATTCCCTCAGTAGATACCGAGGTTATCGAACCAGAAGGAGGAAGAAAACGTCATACAGGTGTTGCAAGCAACGCAGAGACCTGCACAACACAAACTCAAGACTTTGCCCCAACGAATCAGTGAGGTTGACAAGATCACCGGTTTGCTGTAACAAAGGATTAAATGTATGGTGTGGAAGGTAATGGTTTGCAGCAAGTAAACAAGTAACAGTGGAAGATGTATCAAAAGTAAAGATTGGACCGGGGTCCATAGTTCACTAGAGGTGCTCTCCTTAGATAAACAACATGGCATGAAGGGTAAACAAATTACAGCAGGGCAATTGACAGGAACTGAGCAAGGCATAATAATGCAATTACTAGTCAAAAAGATCCTATGAGATTTTATTGGGCAATACAACAAGATACATAGACCGCCATCCAACTGCATCTATGACTAGAAGTCCACCTTCAGGTTATCAGCTGAACCCCCTCCAGTATTAAGTTGCAAGCAACAGACAACTGCTTTAAAGTGTGTAAGGTAAATAGTCCACATGTTCCATGAAAAAGAGACCGTTGTTTTCTCCCTAGTGGCAACAGCACATCTACAACCGAAGAGATTTCTGTCACTTCCCTTGGAAACTAGAGGCATGAACCCACTATCAAGCATAAATACCCCCTCTTGGAGTCACTAGCAACTACTTGGCCAAGATAGCTGTTGGGGATATGCTATATGGGTATCCCTATAGCATATCTCTTATCCGGCTAACCCAGGTGGCCCATAGTTGGTAGCATGGCCTATGGTCTGCTGGGCGGCCCAGTTAGATGGATCTAGAAGGGAGGCCCATGCCGGATAAAGGAAGGCTACGGTTGGAGTCACCGACTTACCCGGAGCCTTGGAGTATAAGATACACAAGACTAGTAATAGACGGTGTAGGACTTTGTAACCTGTCTGGCTAGGACTTTTCCCTGTAACCCTAGGACATGGCGACTATATAAGTCGGGCTTATGGGAGCCTTTAGGGCACAATCTCAGACGTTCATAGACAACCTCGCACAGCGAACCTATCTCTGTAACTCGGCGTATTGCCCTTATAGTGATTTATAGCAGGAGTAGGATTCCGCCATCGTTGTGGGATCTGAACCTGGGTAAGCTATGTTACCTCGTACCCGTCAATCGTTCGCCTTCCCCCACGTCTCTAAACACGCACTGTGAGGACCCCTCCATGGCGTACTCGTCGGCAATACCACGACAGTTGGCGCCCACCGTGGGGCAAGTGGCTCTTCAGGCTCTTCAGCGGGCGAGGACCAAGATCTTCGCGGGAATCGGCGAAACCGTAGCCATCGGTCGCGTTCTCTTCTCCGGCAGCGTTCCGATCGTCCCTCCTGACGAGTTCTGGATCCCGGCAAAGACGAACCCTATGCGGTGTTCAATCGTTCCTATCAGAGACATCCACCTCTTCATCGGCAAAACCGACTCGGGCACTAGTCCCCTGGGAGTCGGAGGAGCATCAAGGCCTGCACGGACCGCCTACGGACAAGATACGTTCGCGGAAGGATCGATGTCGGATCTCTTTTCGGAGTTTGCCGGCAAAGATCAGAAAAATTCAAGGCCCACCCAAACCGCCCCTGTGTAGGATATAAAGGTGGAAGATCACTACAAATCCGTCGGCTTTGCCCGTGCGTATGGACAAAAAAGATCCAAGTTCGTCGGAGTGGTTACCATCTTTGATCTGGCGCGTTGTGTTCAGAGAGAGGGCGAAAACCCCCGCAATTACCTGGCCAGGTGGCTCCGTTTACGAGCCGATCTGGCCCACTACCCCGATGATAACGCTTTGTATCACTTCGTGGAAGGACTGTACCGTGGCACGCTTCTCCGATATTCTCTAAGACGGCAGCAGGCAACAGGACGCCTTACCCTTGAACAGATGGTGAGCACCGTCAACAACTACACGGAGGCTAACGCAGAAGCCCAGAAAGAACTTGCGCTCATCGACGGAGAACCTCCGATTCAGCCGCCGCCACCACCGCCTCCGGCCGCCATCGTCGATGTCGTTGCACCTCCACCGCCCGTCATCGAGGAAGTCCTGGCACCCTCCGACTCTGTCATTGACGCGCTTTACACCGACTTCAGTGCAGATTCAGAGGAGATAGATTTCAGCCCAGAAGAGCTAGACTCTGCTATGTAGGAGATGGAGGAGGAGTACTCGCGCGACAAGCAAGCTAACAGCACCATCACGTCTCGAGGGGTGTTCATCACCATTGGGATGGCGATGGATGAAGATCAACCCGGACGCGCTCCGCCTACAGCGCTGGAAAAGGGGAAGGGGCCACTTATCACTGCTGACGATGATCGCGCAAAAGTCATGCCTCCTCCGCCTAACCCAGTGCAGCAGCCGTAGGAACTCGGCACCGGCCCGAGCAACAACAACATCGCAAACTTGCTGCCTCCAGCATCTACGTCTGCAGTAGCCCAAGTTACTCCAGCTGATAGAGTGATGTACAGAAATCTCCTCGTCGAGCCTCTGACCGTCGCTCATATCCGGAATGTGACCCAGCTTGACGAGAAGCGCCAGCAGCTGCTGGAGGAAGCGCAGGCCATCGCGGGGCAAGGCGCTAAGCTAGATCGAGATTTGGTCAACATGCAGAAGTCCATAGACAAAGCTAGAGGAATGGAGGCCGAGTACAATACTTTGTTGCAGCAACAGAAGGCCAAGAAAGCTCCGGCTCGCGTCATCAACGATCCTGGTGTATGGCGCAACCTAGGATGGGCTCCCTCGAAGCCGGCACAAGCCAAGCCATACATTGACAGTGAAGGCAAGCAGGTGATGCCCACCCCACTCCTTAACCTCGCCGTCGCCAAGACCCTTCTGGAGCAGGATAGATCGCCCGAGGCAGTGGAACAGGTCTATGACCTAGTGTCCAAGGCGGTAAAGCAGCAGGAAAAGGCCACCTCTCAGAGGTTTGAGTATGACCCAGCGCTCTGCCGATCTAGCCAGTATAAGCTGCCAAGGGATATCTCCTCTTGATGTCGGGTCCCAGACGGGTTCGTCAGAATGAAGACGGAGGGATGCGCGCAATAGGGAGGATGCTATCCCCATATCCTCCGACCACGGGGAAAAGGCCCAACCTCGTCGCCCATCGCCACCGCCCCGGTCCCCCCGACATCACGAAGACCAAAAGCCTCACCATCATACGGATATGCCCCCGCCAAAGCAGTGCGGCATTGTCATCCGCGACAACGCGGAGCAGACCCGTCATGGCGGAGAGCGCAACCAAGGACATAGGAGTAGGTCACACCATGACCCTCCACGTCCAACAAGCAGCCGTGACAGGCGCGAGGCGTCGCAGGAGGGTAACAGCAAGAAGGCTAACCCACCGCCACCTCCGCCTCCGTCACCACCAAGCAGTCACCATGGAAGAAGAGGCCCGCGTCGTTCACGCAGCCCATCCCCTGTTGACAACAAAAAGAAGAGCCTGGAGCCATACGACGCACGTTCAAGGATCGATAATATCCACGAGGCCCGGGAAGGGCCATACTTGGGACCACGTTGATTTGGACCTGCAATACGGTCCGCAACTTACCCCAAAGGTTTCCGGATTGACAAGACCATCAGGCCCTATGACGGCACCGCCAAGCTAGCCACATGGTTGCAGGACTACGGCAATGCGGTGGAGATTGCCGGAGGCAACCCCAACGTCGCCGTCAAGTACCTCCCATTAATGTTGGCGGGCACGGCCCATCAATGGATCGACGACTTTCCGGAGAAATCTATCTACAACTGGTTGGACATGCAAGAAGCATTCACCAAGAACTTTGAGGGTACATACAAGCGTCCCTGCACTGTTGGCGATCTACAGCGGTGCGTGCAAGAGAAAGACGAGACATCTCGCGCCTACCTCTCCCGCTGGCTGGACATGAAGAATTCCTGCGCAGGAGTGCATGATCATACCGCCATGGCCGCCTTCATCGATGGGTTGGAAAGGGGCACGTTGCTCCGACATAAGCTGAAGCGCTTGCAGGACAATCACCAGCTTGACTTGAACCAGATGATTCAGTTGGCTAGTGAGTTCGCAGCTGCCGAAGACGATGCTCGTGGCTCCTTGCCGGCAACGGCCGTTCCAACTCAGGCTCGGAGGAATAGCAGTACAAAGCGGAAAACCACTCTAGAAGAAAAGAAATCTACCGACATGGTCGCTATGACTTTTGCAGGACGAGGTGATGGCGGACAATGTGGCCGAGGAAGGGGAGTTGGTCGTGGGCAGCAACGAGGAAGTGAAACTACCTTGGCACCGCTCCGTGTTCCCCAAACCTACAAGGAGTACCACGATATGTCGTGCCTCGTACACCTTGATGCCAATGGTAAGGCCACCCATACCAATCGACACTGCAAGTTCGTCAACGACCTCAAGGAAGACCCGGAGTCTGGCTACAAGCAAAGTCGGAAGAATAGACCACGAGGCAAGGGCAAGGGGAAGAAGAAGGAGGAGGAGTCCAAGGATTCAAATGACATGGACGAGGACGTTGACCCCAAGCATGCCGCCAAGAGCAACGACAAGGGCAAGAACCCCTTCGCAAAGAAGGCACTAGTCTACCACACTTTCCTTGGAACCCCCACCGTCCGACAATAGAAGACCTCTCTGAGGATCCTGATGGCTACTCTACCCCCAGTTCCCTAGTACCTGCGTTGGTCGGAGGTTTCAATAACTTGGGACAGGACGGACCACCCAGACCTTATCCCTACGGAGAACCGGTACGCCATGGTCATCAACCCATTGATTGATGGCGTGGAGTTCACCAAGTGTATGGTGGATAGTGGAAGCAACATCAACATCATGTACCTGGATACACTATAGAAGATGAACTTGATGGAGGTAAACCTAAGGCGGACCAACACCATCTTCCATGGCGTAGTTCCTGGTCGGGAGGCTCGGTCTCTTAGGTGCATCACACTTCAGGTTGCCTTTGGCGATGATAACAATTACCGCCAAGAGCGCATGACCTTTGAGGTGGTCCCCTTCAAGAGCGTGTACCACGTCATATTCGGCCGCGACATATTCCACACGTTCATGGCCAAGCCATGCTTCGTCTACAACAAACTCAAGATACCCGGACCAAACGGTGTCATCACCGTATCCGGAAGCTTTACCAAGGCAAGGGACTGCAAGATCAATGAAGCAGCCGTTGCGGAAGTTGTCCTCTACAGCGGAGAATTCAAAGAGATCCAGAGCAAGGTCAATGACTCAGAGATGCCCGCGTCGAAGAAGCAAATCTCCGACTCTGCTCCTACGTTCAAGGCCGCCATCGAGACCAAGCCGGTGGAACTTGTGGTAGGCGATGCCTCCAAGACCACCGCCATTGGGACGAACCTGGATCCCAAATAGGAAAGTGCGCTCGTCGAGTTCCTCCGTGAGAATAGGGACATCTTTGCCTGGCAACCTGCCGACATGAAAGGTGTACCTAGGGAACTTTCCGAGCACAGCTTAAACATTGATCCAAAATGCAAACCAGTGAAACAACCTCTATGACGCTTTGGAGATGAGAAGAGACGTGCCATTGGCAAAGAGATAGCTAGATTACTTAAGGCTAGGTTTATCCAAGAAGTCCTTCACACCCAATGGGTGGCCAATCCTGTACTTGTCCCCAAAAGGGAACCAATGAATTAAGAATGTGCGTTGATTACACCGGCTTGAACAAAGCATCTCCCAAAGATCCGTTTGCTCTGCCTCGCATTGACCAAGTCATTGACTCGACGGCTGGCTCAAAGCTTTTGTGTTTCTCGATGCATACTCAGGATACCACCAGATCAAGATGAGGAAGTCGTACCAATTGGCCACTTCGTTCACTACCCCATACGGCACGTTTTGCTATGTTACGATGCCCTTTGGGCTGAAAAATGCAGGTGCTACGTACCAGCGGACAATGCAACATTGCCTCCACGACCAAATTGGTCGGAACTTTCACGCCTATGCGGACGATATCGCGGTGATGTCTAAAAAGTCAAACGACTTAATCTTCGACTTAAAAGAAACCTATGATAATCTCCGCAAATACAACATGATGCTTAACCCTAAGAAGTGCGCCTTCGGGGTTCCAGCCGGCAAATTGTTGGGGTTCATCGTTTCCCAACGCGAAATCGAGGTCAACCCAGAGAAAATCAAGGCCATCGTAAGCATAAACCGTCCGACATGCCTAAAGGACATTCAACGACTAACAGGTTGTGTTGCAGCAGTTAGTCGGTTCGTCAGCCGACTTGGAGAGAAGGCTCTGCCGCTGTACAAGTTGCTGAAGAAGGTGGACAAATTCACGTGGACAGACGAAGCAGATGCAACATTGAAGCAGCTCAAGGAGATTCTTTCCTCAGCGCCCATCCTTGCAGCGCCCGAGCCTAGAGAGCCCCTGTTAATCTACATGGCGGCAACCAACCGGGTAATCAGCATCGTCGTCGTGGTAGAGCGGAAGGAACCAGGCTATGAGCACGGAGTTCAACGACCAGTTTACTATGTGAGCGAGGTCTTGACGGAGTCCAAGCAGCGTTACACGTACTACCAGAAGATAGCTTATGGAGTATTCCTTGCTTCTCGGAAGCTGAGGCATTACTTTCAGGAGCACCCAATCACAGTGGTGATCAAGACTCCACTGTCCGACATAATCAAGAACAGCGATGCTACAGGAAGGGTCGTGAAGTGGGGCATTGAACTTGCCGCCTTTGAGATCACTTACAAGAGACACGACGCTATCAAGTCACAAGCCTTGGCGGATTTTGTTGCAGATTGGACGGAGATGCCAGATGCTACTCCATTGCCGGAACCAGAGTACTGGGTGATGCACTTTGACGGATCAAAGCTGCTCAACGGATCGGGGGTTGGTGTATTGCTACAGTCACAAACAGGAGACAAGCTACACTACGTTCTGCAGATCCACTTCGAGGCTACAAATAACATGGCGGAGTATGAAGCACTCATTCACGGACTACGTGTAGCCAAGGATATTGGCATCAAGCGCATAGTTTGCGGTGGAGATTCCGACTTGGTTGCCCAAAGAGGTGGTCGGCACCGAATGCGCGAACCCTGTGATGGCGGCATATCGAGAGTGGGGACGAGATAGCCAAGAGCTTCTTGGGCTACGAAGTCAAGTATGTGCCTAGGGAGCAAAATGAGGCGGCTGATCTGCTGTCTAAACTTGGATCAGGGCGCAAGCAAATTTCGCCAGGAGTTTTCCTAGAGCACTTGCGCACACCATCTGTGAAGGGAGCCGACATTGACAACCCGGATAGAGCTGACTCTTTCGTCAACATGGTGACAAAGGTCTCTCCGGATTGGACAAAACCGTTCATGGAATATCTCGAACGCAGAACTTTGCCTGATGACGAGGTCGAAAGACGGCAAATAGTACGACGAGCAAAGGGTTATACCATAATTAATGGACAACTCTACAAAAGAAGCACTACTTGTGTATACCTAAAGTGTGTTTCCTAGTTAGAAGGTATGGAAATCCTACGCGAAATCCATCTCGGAGATTGCGGGCATCACGCCGCTCCACGATCATTGGTCACGAAAGCCTTTCGGCAAGGATTCTACTGGCTGACCGCGAAGGCGAACGCCGACAAGCTGGTTGAGACATGCATGGGATGCCAGTATTATGCCCGACAACCACATGTTCCTGCTGAAGAATTGCGAACAATACCAATAACTTGGCCGTTTGCAGTCTGGGGACTACACATGGTGGGCCGTTACAGACAACACCTTGTGGGTTTACGCATATGCTTGTAGCAGTTGATAAATTCACTAAGTGTGTCGTGGGAATGACCACGGCAGATGCTGCAATCGGCACCGAGTAGTAGAACATGGGGCAAGGGCGGCTAGCCATCTGTGGTGCGAGATGAGGGCTGAGACACAAGGGTTTACCCAGGTTCGGCCCCCCAGAGGGTAAAGACCTACTCCTTCTAGATTGTATTATGGTGAGAGTACAATGGGGCGAGCTCGACGGCTAGGCGGCGAGTCGCTTGGGTGTATGATGGAACGTATCCTCTATGCGTCCTCTAGGGAGGTTTATATAGACTCACCTCCCTAGGGTTTACAGATCTCAACTGAATTAGTTAAGGATTCGGTGATTCTACGACCTAGTCCGACTGGGCCTATCTATGCTTCTGGGCCTTCAGCTTCCAGTCGCTGGAGTCCACACCAAATCTTGATCCAGTCGCCGTCCTGCAGGCCCACTCGCTGGTGCTTGGGCCAGTAGGAAACGTCCTGCTGGGTATACCCCGGTAGGCATATCCCCATTAGTAGTCCCCAAGGACGTCGTTGATTTGTCGCAGGCGTTCGCTGGAAGTCGGAGTATGCGGGTCCAATGCGGACGTCCAGTCGAATCGGCGGCGGACTCCTGAATAAAGGAAGAACTAGTCATTTTAGTCGCAATAACAGCGACCAATCGTGTCGCAGCTCGGCGAACGGGTCGGCGAATACTCAGTCACTGTTATAGTGATCGGGTCGGCGAATCGTCGAGTCGCGTGGAGCGACGAGTCGAATAGATGAAGTTGGACCGTCAATTGGGGTCAAACTAGCCGTTGGGGTAATCCAACGGTAACTTTGGCGTAATTACCGCGTAGTAACGGCTCCCAAAACTGGCGGGTAGCAACCGCTATATAAGGAGAATGATAGGCGAACGGGGAAACACTTCTTTGTTCTCCCTCCAATCTTGCTCGTCTCCGTTTTCCACTCCGCATAGCGATCTAAACAATCCAGAGAGCCCCGACCTTCGCGACTTCTAACCGATGGCCCCCTCCGCCAAACCATGGGGCAGATCCAAGTGTACTAAGGCGCTACTGGCATCCTTCGAGGAGGCTGGGATCCTCCACGCCGGCAGATGGCGCATCCCCGTGGCCGGAGAAGTGACTCCGGACCCACGCGAGGGAGAATTCATCTGCTTCACTAGCCACCTGGAGCGGGGGCTGGGCTTTCCTACTTCCATCTTCTTCCGGCGTTTCTGCGCCTACTACGGGATCCAGCCATCGGATCTAGGTCCGCATAGTATCGAGGAGCTCGCCATCTTCGTGGCGTTCTGCGAGTGCTATCTGGGCTGCAGGCCCTACTTCCCCCTGTGGCAAGATCTGTTCCATGGGAGAATCAGCCATGAAGAGTCAGGCGGCCGGATGCTAGCCGCGAGCGGCCTAACGTTCCAGCTGAAGTTGAAGGCGTCGTTCTTCTACCTGATGTTGCCCGCCAAGGCGGCGAACGAATGGAAGAAGTCCTGGTTCTACGTCACCGAGTTGACCCCAGACGGCGAAGTGGCGCTTCCAAGGTACTCCGCCGACCAGCCCGAACCGCGTCGACTCCAGGTCGTCAAGCTCCCGCTGGATCAACGAATGGTTGTCGACGAAATGCCGCAGACCATTCGCGGCCTGAAGAAGAAGGGCCTCCAGACCATCAACCTCTACAACTGCTGGTTCGGGCGGCGGCTCGTGCCCTTGGCCCTCCATGACCACTACATGTATGAGTATACGGGTAAGGACGATCCGACGAAGTCCTCCCTCGCTGAATGGCATCTCGAAGACTACACCCTGGCCCTGAAGAAGATTACCCAGGCGGTGTATCTTGACGCGAAGGCCGGGGTCGCCCCCTATACTGCAAGGCGCCAACTCCAACGGTAAGCCGTCATTTCTTCATCACTCGCAGTCGCAGATGATGCATTCGCGGTTGTGCTGACATTGTTTTGTTTCTATTGCAGTTGTTCCAAGTGGTAGAAGGGTGGCTTCCACCCACAAACGACGAGAACTCGAGCTCGTCCCTCCAGGACGGGAGCGAGTCGTCACCCGTCAAAGGCGACACCGAGAGCGACGAGGGTGATGACGACGACGAAGACGAGCTCGTGGAAGTCGCTGCCCCCACAGTTCGCAAGACCCGCGGGCAACACCAGCGCGAGCTCGAGGCGAGTAAAAGCCTCGAGCCCCACGATGATGACGACGACAAGCTTCCCGAGCACACGTCACATCATGAGGCCACGCTGTCGAAGAAGAAGAAGAATAAGAAGGAGACGAAGGCTCCGCCAAAGAATAAGGCGAAGCCGGCGAAACAGATGTCTCCGTCCCGATCTGCGACCAGTTCCGACGCCACCAGCTCGGCTAAGGACGCAGCGGCGCGCGCGGCCGTGGCACCGGACGCCGCTACCCCCATGGACGAGGTGCCTCTGGCATCGTTACCACCTCCATTCGCCGCGGTCTTTGGTTTGGGGGCTGCTCCAGCCGCAGCAGCCTCGCCTCCGAGGGAAGCTTCCGCAGCGGTTATCACGGAAGCTCCTGCCGCGGATTCTTCTTCGAAGAAGCCCTCAGTGTCTTGGGCACACAATGTGTTCGAGTCGGGCCTCACTCGGAGGTTGGGTCCCGAGTTGGAAAATCCGGCTAGGATCCGCACCAGACTACGGTTCATACCAATTTCCAAGTGAGTGTTGTTCATCTGCCTGTTTTTCGTTGTAGTCGAGCAGTCTTATTCATATCGTTGTTTCATAGGACTAGTGTTAAAAATATCGGCCATCCTTCTGTGGCTAAGGTTCCGCCATTCGTCACCGAGGTGGACTCCTCGCGGAAGAGGAAGACCAACGAAGTCGCTGCTCCCATCGAAGGTGTCAAGAGGGCGAAAGGCGACAACATTGTCACGGTCTCTGATGACCCGGCGGTTGCTCCGAGCGAACCTCCGACTGTGGAGGAAGTGGCCTCGAAGACCAAGGAGGCTGTTGCCTCACCCGACGTGGCCGAGCCGGCTCCGAGTGGCGCCACGGCATCTGCAGCGACCTTCCCTCGCTTCATGGTGAAGGTGGCCACAGCGAGTGGCTCGGCGCCAACGAGCCGGATGCCTGGGGTCGCCGAGGTGGAGGTCGAACAGCGTCACGGCCACACTTCAGTCGTGCTTGCATCTGTGGACGCGCTGGAGCTTCACGGCATGCTATGCGCTGCCATCCAGGTATGTCCAGTCCCCGAGGATCGGGCCACTGAATTTTAGTGGTCGGATTCTTAATGTTTTTATATCGTCCAGTACCCGAGTGTCTAGTCGCTGAATTTAAACGGGTGGACACTTAGGATTTTCAATGTCCAGTCCCCGAGTGCCTAGTCGCTGAATTTCAGCGGGTGGGCACTTAGGATTTTCAATGTCCAGTCCCCGAGTGCCTATTCGCTGAATTTCAGCGAGTGGGCACTTAGAAATTTCGTTGTTGTTGTCGTTGTAGTTTGTGCGCAGGGCCTGCAGCGCGAATCGGCCAATCGGCTTGCTGCAATGTGTCGCTTGGAGAAGGAACTCGTTGCCGTCCAGGAGACGAACAAGGGGCTTCAAGCAATTGCAGCCGAGGCGGAGGAGGTCCGTCGGGGCCTTGTCCTAGTGGGTGACTTGACAGCGGCTCAATCTTCTTTGAGCGTGGCTGAAAAGTGGGTCGCTGACCTAGAGCGTGAGCTCAAGGAAGTGAGGGCGGAAGCGAGTTCAGCGGAGGGGCGTGCGAAAGCGGCTGTCACTTCTGCCGCTGAAGAGCGGAAATTATCTAACGCGCTCGTTGCTGGGCTGCAGAATGACCTTTCTTCTCTTCAACGTTTCATCACGGACCTCTGCTGCCCACTGATTGGTAAATTCTCCTTCACCCAATTCTTGGTGGTACTAACTTTATTGTGATGTCGACGAGTCGCTTACTGTTTATTGATGTGCTGCAGGCCGGATTATTGACAACGTGGAAGAAGCGCAGTCGTATGACGCGCGGCAGTGCATGGCCACTCTGGTCGACTCGGCCGTGTTGTCGGCGACTTGCCTTCGAGCATATCTTCAGGAGATATCGCCCACGGAGGTGATCCCCAGCGACCTTGTCGAGGTATGGCGCTATCTGGAGAAGGCTCCGTCGGTGGTCGAGTTCATGACGCGGTCGGCCTTCCGGCGTGGGGCAGCAACGGCGCTCAGCCTTGGGCTTGCCCACTTCCCGGAAGACTTCGACCTCGACGATGTCACGAGCGGCTACCCCTCGTCAACAGGCTCGGTGGAGATTGCTGAGGTGCTAAAGCTAACGGACCGGGCCGCGGTGTACTCCGACCGCATTTGGGCGATGGGCGACCTCATCCTCTATCAGGAGACGGTTGTCGCCCCCAACGATCCTGAGCCGAAGCATCGGGACTTCAAGGTTGAGTAGCCATTCCGGGCGGCGATGGCGGGCGAGTTCACGACGTACCCGTCGAACCGGTACGTGCCCTTCATCCATAACCGCAGGGGTGGCGGCGAGTCAGCGTCAAAACCTGCAGAGTAGAAGCGTTGTGTCCTTGGGCGTTAGTACAAAATAGCTATTGAATTTTCCTTGTATTTTGGAACAACTTTGTGCTGCTATAAAGGAAATTCGTGTTGTTTTGTCATTTGCTTTGCGATTTTGGATTTTGATTGAACGAGTCCCCGAGCGCGTCCGCCCTTTTTATGGGGTTTACCTCGTTTGTTATGTGTTTGCGAATTTTTAATGGATTGAGGTCGACTCGCCAGGGCTCGAAGAGCCAGTCGCAGGGCGACTCCCATGGGTGCTCTTTACTTGACCGTTTTCCCATGCGCGAACGAGGTCGGGTAGCCGAGTCCCCGAGCGTGGTACTTGGTGGTTCTAGTCGCAGCTCCAAGGTAGGTGAGGACTAAGCGCGTTAAAGTATGCGTGTCACTCCTGCCTGACCCGAAGGATCAGTCGCATGGCGAGTCCTGGGCACGCTCTCATACTAGGCGTTTTTCCCTAGTCGCTCGTATTTGAGTGGACGTCAGTCCCCGAGCGTGGTATTTGGCCGTCGAGTCGCTGTGCCAAGGATGCAGAGGACCTTGGTCGCTGTGAGGAGCGAGGGCAGTTGTCTTGGCTCGGTAAGCCAGTCGAGCTAGGCGACTCCAATGGGGCTCCGGGTTGGCGTTTTTCGTGGACGTTACAAGGCCTAGGGTTTCCCAGCGCCCTCGTACCGCACTACTTGGCCGTGTCAGTCGCTTTACTAGAGGTTGACTTCTGCGAATAGCATAGCGCTATCATTACGAGTGCGAGTGGCACAAGACACGGAGAGTAGACGCAACTTTCGGTAACCACTGTTTTATTTCATAGCGAGTGTGGAGTACATGTATGGAGTTCTAGGAATAGAACTTTCGTAGGAGGTTTACATTCCACGGTCGCTTGACGTCGAGTTTTTCATCGCCTCAGACATCGGTGAGGTAGTAGGCGTCGTTGCCTAGGACTCACCCGATGGCGAATGGTCCCTCCCAAGGGGGGAGCGCTTGTGCATGCCCTTCTTGTCCTGGATTAGACGCAGTACTAGGTCACCTTCCTGGAAGGTGCGAGTCCTTACTCGGCGGCTGTGGTAGCGGCGGAGCCCTTGCTGGCAGATGGCGGTGCGGGAGCGAGCTAGGTCACGTGCCTCGTCGAGCTGGTCGACTCCGTCTTGGCGTGCGAGTTCGTTTGCAGCCTTCGTGTAGTTGACCACCCTTGGCGAGTCGTGCTCGAGGTCGGTGGGCATGACTGCCTCGACGTCGTACACCATGAAGGGGGTGAACCCTATCGACCTGGTGACGGAGGTGCGGATGCCCCAGATGACGGAGGGTAGCTCCTCGACCCAACACCCGGCGGTGCGCTCGAGTGGTACTTGGAGCCGTGGCTTCAGGCCATGGAGGATGCTCTGATTGGCGCGCTACCGCCATTGACTCGGGTGGCGATCGAGGCGAGGTCGAGTCGAATATGGTGTTCCTCGCAGAACTCGGCCATGGCTCCTTTGGCGAAGTTCGTGCCGTTGTCTGTGATGATGCTGTTTGGGAACCCATAGCGATAGATGAGCTCGCGTAGGAACTTGGTGGCGGTCTTCCCGTCGCATTTGCGGACTGGCTTGGCCTCCACCCATTTTGTGAACTTGTCGATTGCGACTAGGAGGTGCGTGAAGCCGGAGGGGGCCTTCTTGAAGGGGCCTACCATGTCCATGCCCCATACGGCGAACGGCCAGGTGATGGGGATTGTCTTGAGCGCCGAGCTTGGCACGTGGGTTTGATTGGCGTATTTCTGGCATCCGACGCACCGCTGGACAATGTCGACAGCATCTGCGTGTACGGTGAGCCAGTAGAAGTCGTGCCGCATAGCCTTTGCAACCAGAGAACGGGCGCCGGCGTGGTGGCCGCAGTCGCCGGAGTGAATGTCTTGGAGGATTTTTCGTCCTTCAGCGGGCTGAACGCAGCGTTGGAACACGCCGGTCACGCTACGCTTGTGGAGCTCGTCGTTGATGATGATGAAGGATTTGCAGCGGCGTGCTATCATCCGGGCGTCCGTTTCATTCGCTGGCAGGGTGCCTCCCTCCAAGTAGGCGACGTATGGCGCGGTCCAGTCGTCTGGCTCGACGATCAGTGCGACCAGGGCTGCTTCTTGTTGCAGCTGGATTCCGATGTCGATCTCCCTGGGGGAGAGACGGAAGCCTTGGTGATGGTGTCGAGGAAGACGTCGGCGGGTGGTGCGAGTCGAGCCGAGCCGATGCGAGAGAGTGCGTCGGCCTCCTCGTTCTTCCGCCTATCAATCCACTCGACGGAGTAGCCTCCGAAGTATCCACCCAGCTTGTCCACTGCTTGGCGGTATGCCGCCATGGTGGGGGGGACGGCGTCGCAGGTGCCAGTGACTTGCCCGGCGACGAGGTCGGAGTCTCCGTAGCAGCGCAGTCGGTTGACAATCATCTCTTTGGCAGCTCGCATGCCGTGGAGTAGCACCTCGTACTCGGTCATGTTGTTGGTGCAGGGGGTGAAGTCGAGGTGGAGGATGTAGCGGAGCTTGTCGTCCTTCGGAGATGTTAACACGATCCCTGCTCCTACACCGTCTGCGTTCTTGGAGACGTCGAAGTGTAAGCTCCAGTAATGGAGGTATGGCAGCTTCTCTGGCTGCTGGGCCTCCTCCCAGTCGGCGATGAAGTCTAGGAGAGCCTGTGACTTGATCGCCTTACGCGGCTCGTACTTGATGTTGTGGACGCCGATCTCGAGGCCCACTTGGCGACTCGCCCAGTTGCCTCACGGTTGCGGATGATGTCCTGCAACGGTGCTGAGGAAACAATCGTTATCGGGTGCTCCTGGAAGTAGTGCGGCAATCGCCGCTGTGCTCTGAAGACCGCGTATACCAATTTCTGGTATTGCGGGTAGCGCTGGCGCGACTCGGTGAGGACTTCGCTGATGTAGTACACTGGTCGTTGCACCGGGCGCTCCTTTCCTTCCTCTGGTCGTTCGACGACCATGACGGCGCTGACGATGCGTTCGGAAGCCGCGACGTAGACCAGCATGGGTTCCTTGTCGACGGGGCGGCGAGTAGCGATGCTGCGAGTAGCACCTTCTTGAGGTCGCGAAGCGCGTCATCTGCCTCCTTGTCTCACTGGAATGTGGGGTTTTTGCGCATTAGGCGGTAGAGGGGCATCGCCTTTTTGCCCAACCGGGGGATGAAGCGACTGAGAGCCGCGACTCGCCCGGCCAACTTCTGGACGTCGCGCAGGCACTCGGGTTCGCCGAGTAGAGCGATCGTGTCGATATTGGTGGGGTTTGCTTTGATCCCGCGCTTGGAGACAACGTATCCCAGTAGCTGTCCAGCTGGCACACCGAAGGTGCATTTGCCTGGGTTTAGCTTTATCTTGTACTTCCGCAGGTTGGCGAATGTTTCCGCCAGGTCAGCGAGTAGGTCGTTCTGGTGAGCGGACTTCACCACCACGTCGTCGATGTAGACGTGGATATTGCTGCCAATTTGGCTCGCAAGGCACTCATGCATGCACCGCTGGTAGGTCGCCCCGGCGTTCTTGAGGCCAAAGGTCATGGCAGTGTAGCAGAAGGCTCCGAATGGCATGATGAACGTCGGAGTAGGTGTCGAGGAAGCATAGCAACTCCGAGCCCGTGGTGGAATCGATGATTTGGTCGATCCGCGGGAGGACGAATTGCTCCTTCGGGTAGACGCTGTTTAAGTTTGTGTAATCGATACACATCCTCCAGGTCCCGTTTTTCTTCTCGACCAGGATTGGGTTTGCCTGCCA
The DNA here is from genome assembly GCA_023614405.1 of Avena insularis. NCBI lineage: Eukaryota > Viridiplantae > Streptophyta > Magnoliopsida > Poales > Poaceae > Avena > Avena insularis. Next base: position 213,750,484 of record CM042685.1, on the reverse strand, counting down.
CTTGGAGTACTTGATTGGTCGGATGAAGCCTGCAGCGAGTAGACGCTGCACCTCCTCGGCGATGGCTCGGCGGCGCTCTTCATTGAAGGGCCGCAGCGACTGCTTGACAGGTCGCACTTTGGGGTTGGTGTTGAGTTTGTGCTCAGTGAGTTCCCTCGGGACACCAGGCATGTCAGAGGGATTCCACGCAAAGATGTCCCTGTTCTCACGGAGGAACTCGATGAGCGCGCCTTCCTATGCTGGGCTCATGCCCGTCCCGATCGTCACCGTCTGGCTGGAGTCGCGTGGGACCAGCTTGACGGTGCAGGTATGCATCGTTGCCTCGAAGGCAGTGGGGTTGCCGCCCTCCGAGTTGGGCTTCTTGAGTATGGTGGGGTCGTCGTTGTTGACCCTGCTCGCGTACTTAGCGAGTTCCTCGGCATGGTTGCCCTCTGCCGCGATGACGGCATCGGCAAGTTCGGCTCCTTTGGCCTCGCACTCGGCGGCCATGTCGGGGTCGCCGTGGATGGTGATGACGCCGCACGGCCCGGGTAGCTTCATCGCGTTATACGCATAGTGGGGTGCTGCCATGAACTTTGCGAACGCCTGGCGCCCCAGGACGCAGTGGTAGGAGCTGTCGAAGGGCACCAGCTCGAAGACGATCCGCTCAGTGCGGAAGTTTGCCGGTGTGCCAAAGGTGACTGGCAGCGTCACCTTGCCGATCGGGTACGCCTTCCGACCGGGGACGATGCCGTGGAACATGGTGTAGGTCGTCTCGATCATCGACTGTGGGAGCCGCCGTCGCCTGAAGGTGTCCAGATACAGGATGTTGATGGAGCTGCCGCCGTCCATCAATGTTTTGGGGAGCTAGTAGTCTCCCACCTTGGGCTTGACCACCAGGGCGACTCGGCCAGGATACTCGATCCGTGGCGAGTGGTCCGCGCGGCTCCAAGTGATTGGTTGCTCAGACCAGTTGAGGAACTGGGGGATATCTATCTGGGCCATCGCGTTGACGGCGACGGCGCGTGCGATGACCTTCTTCTCGCTCTTCGTGTTGAAGCCTGTGAAGGTGTGGAGCGAGCCGGTGATGCTGCCGAATTTTCCGCTGTTTGGCGGGTTGTTGTCGGGGTCTTCCCGCGCGCGTCGTGCCTTCTCGATCTCCTTGAGAGAGTGGCAGTCGGCGGTCGTGTGCGTGGCGGGATTTCCTTCCCTGTTGTGAAATACACAAGGTTGGTTAAGAAGGGCCGCAGGGTCGAACCTCGGCTTCGCCTTGTAGTTGCCACCGTCGCGGCGTTGTCCCCCGTCGCGGCGGAAGCTCTTGGGCTCGCGCTGCGCGTATCCAGCGTTGGCGACGAAGTCGACTCGCCCGTCACTGCGGCGCTTGCCGGTGAGGCGAGTGTTGCTGTAGCGTAGATCAGGTTGTCTCCCGTTGTCGTGGCCGCTTGTTTGGCGGTGTCCTCCCGACTCGTCGTCGGTTTCTTGGTTTGGGTCCTCCTCTGCGTACCTTTTTGCGATCTCCAGGAGATCCGATATGTTGTCGAGTGTGCGGTACGCTCGTTTGAGCTTGGCGACCAGGGGCTCGTAGCGGCACGAGGTCATGAAGCAGTGGATCGTGGTGTCTGGGTGGATGCCGACCACGTTGTACCACAAATCTTGCCACCGTTGGACCCAGTTGCGGGTCGACTCGCGGGTTCCCTGGACGCACCGTTCCAGGTCCTCGATGGTGGTGGCGCGGGTGTATGAACCCTTGAAGTGCCTGACGAAGGCCTCCCGCATCTCCTCCCAGGAGTCGATGCTATCCGCGGGAAGGGTGTTAATCCACTGCCTGCACACCCCCTCCATCATCAGGGGGAGGTAGCGGGCGGCTAGTAGGTCGGTGTAGCCTGCGATCCCCATCGCCATGAGGTAGGTATCCAGCCATACGGAGGGGTCGTACGAGGGGTCGTACTTCTCTATTTCCTTCGGCGCTTTGAAGTTCGCCGGGTATCTTTTGCCTCGGATCATCGGTCCGAAGCACTGGGGTCCGATGCGGCTCAGCGACCCCCTCGGTTCACCGTCGCGGCGGATGGTGAGGGTGTGCCGCAGGTCGTCGGGCTGGCGTGCGCGCCAGCTCTGATTGTTGATGATGTGGGTGCGGGCATCGACGGGTTGTCCGTTGGCGGCGACGAAGTTGGTCGCCGGCCTGGGGTCGTTGGTGGAGAGTGCCACGTTCGCGTGTCGGTGTTGGAGCTCTAGGGGTTCGGGTGGCGGGCAGTTGAGAGTGTTCGCCGCCATGGGGCGGCCGCTTGAGGTCGCTCTGCTGCCTGATGAACGCGAGTACATCCGACCCTGTGAGTCGACGCCTGCGTTTTGTTGCTCGACTGCTTTGGCGAGCAGAACCTTGGCGTATTGGATCTGCAGGGCGCCTTCACTAGTGGTTGCGATGTTGTCGACTGCTGCTCGGCCCGCGACGAGGTTGTCCATTGGGGTGGAGAACAACGGGAGGCCATTCGCGTCTCACTCCCGTGAGGACACCACGATCCTTGGCTGGTCCCTGGGGGTGCGCGGTTGGGTGGTGGCGGGGCGCCATTGCCCGTTGCTCCTGGTGGGGGCTGAGTGCTTCCTCCTGGTGGCGTGTTCTCGCAGATCGCGCGCTCGGCCGCGCGGGCCGGGTCGTTCTCGTCGTCGAAATTCAGGGTGCGCCCCTGGATGGTGGGGTTCAGGCGCGACCTGATTCGGAGTTGGTGGTAGCGCGACAGCTCCTGCGCTGTCACCTGCTCGAAACGAAATTTTTCACGCTCGGCTTGTTCCTTGCGGACTGCCTCCGCCAGCTTTAGGCGGAGTTCTTCGACCTCCGTCGCCGTAGCTATTGGAGGGATCAGCGTGGAGAATGGATCTTCCAGCGGGTCGGCGCCAGTTGCCATGTAGGTCACGGCGTGGCGACCGGTTCCATCGCGGAGGTCGGCGGAGTTCTCCGACCCGGAATCAAAGTCGAAGATCCCGAGGATAGAGGGATCCTCGAAGTCTCCGATGTTGGAGACCTGGGTTATGGAGCCCGCGGGTGACGCGGCGACAATGGATCCGGCGAGTGACGCCGGGGTCACCGAATCGGCGTCATCGTTGAGGGCCGCGTCTTCCGCGGCTACGGTGGTTTCGGCCATGTTGTTGTGGGCCGAGTCATACTCGGAGGCGAGGCGGTGGATCGTGCGGACCTGGCTCTCAGAGAGCCGGTCGCGTGGCGGCGACTCGCGGATGCGAGCCGAGTCCTCCGAGATGATGACGTCGGTGAGGCCGACGAAGAGGCTGATCGTGCCGACCGGCAGGATCATGCTATGCGTGACGGGTCGCGCCGCCGGGACGTAGCTGCTCGGCAAGATCTGAAGCATCTCGCCGATCGCGATCATGCGGCTGGTGGCGATCGACTCGTTGATGGGCAGATTGGATCTCGCCGCAGAACACCGGCCTGACCGGCCAGGCCCCACGGTGGGCGCCACTATCATGGGAATGACCACGGCAGATGCTGCAATCGGCAGCGAGTAGTAGAACATGGGGCAAGGGCGGCCAGCCATCTGCGGTGCGAGATGAGGGTTGAGACACAAGGGTTTACCCAGGTTCGCCCCCCCCCCCCGGAGGGTAAAGACCTACTCCTGCTAGATTGTATTACGGTGAGAGTACAATGGGGCGAGCTCGACGGCTAGGCGGCGAGTCGCTTGGGTGTATGATGGAATGTATCCTCTATGCGTCCTCTAGGGAGGTTTATATAGACTCACCTCCCTAGGGTTTATAGATCTCAACCGAATTAGTTAAGGATTCGGTGATTCTACGACCTAGTCCGACTGGGCCTATCTACGCTTCTGGGCCTTCAGCTTCCAGTCGCTGGAGTCCACGCCAAATCTCGATCCAGTCGCCGTCCTGCAGGCCCACTCGCTGGCGCTTGGTCCAGTAGGAAACGTCCTGCTGGGTATACCCCGGTAGGAATATCCCCATCAAAGTGGATAGAAGTTAAACCCATTAGAAAGCTTGATGGGGAAACTGCCCTCAGGTTTGTCCGGGATCTAGTGGTGAGATTTGGTCTCCCACACAGCATTATCACCGACAACGGCAACAACTTGTCTCTCGGAGAAGTGGAGGCTTATTGTTGGGAGAACGGTATCCGACTTGACCTTGCGGCACATCCACAATCCAATGGTCAGGTTGAGCGAGCCAATGGGTTAATTCTGTAGGGAATCAAGCCACGTCTTGAGGCACCGCTACACAGAGCAGCTGGAGCCTGGGCGGAGGAACTACCATCTGTGTTGTGGAGTTTACGAACTACACCCAACAGATCCACCAGCTACACCCCTTATTTCATGGTTTATGGAGCAGAAGCCATCCTACCTTCCGACATACGTCACGATGCACCAAGAGTTGCCGCCTACGACGAAGATGACGCTGAAGAATCCAGACGCCTAGATGTGGACCTTCTCGAGGAGGAGTGCGTTTTGGCATGCCAAAGATCCGCCATCTACTAGCAGAAGCTACACAGCTACCATAGTCGCCGCGTCTGGCATCGCTCGTTTAAAGAGGGGGATTTGGTGCTCTGACTTAAGCAGAAGAAGTCACACAAGTTATCCCCGCCATGGGAAGGACCGTTCATCATAAGCAAGGCGCTACTCAATGGGTCTTATTACCTCGTTGACAACCGTGAACTGAAGGATAGACCCAACAAGGATCATAAGCGTAAGCGACATGACCCGGATGATGACTACCCGGATCTTGATCGGCCATGGAATATAGCACAGCTACGTCCTTTTTACACTTAGCATTTTTATCTAATTATGTACCTCTTATATGATCAATGAAATAAAGCTCTCTGGTTCACTCATATTTCTCAGTCTTTTACCTCCTTTAGTGTTCATTTTTGGATCATGTAAAAACCTTTATGCACAAGTTTTGCGATTGCACTTGTGAAAATTCTGCCTACAGGCGTTAGCTTAAGTTTTCTGGTCTACACGTTCTTTGTCGTTTTTATGTGGATTCTAGAGTAGTGACTTTTGGCACTTATTGTCGCGATTTTGTGCTTAGGTTATCGACGGTGCCATTGGGCATCATCACCTGAGCGCATGGTTCTGAAAACAAGTCTTCCGACTCATGAAAGGTCAAGCATAAAAACCAAAGTAATGGATAAGCCAACACTTGCTTAAAAATATATACATGCTGGAACTAGTTCTTGAGTAGCAGGACATAACAACCATTGTTTTCCGCCTTAAGATTACATAAACAAGTTTTTTTCGCAAACGCACCAAAGGAGAAACAAATATTACAAAGTTGTTCTTCATTCCTCTAGCGCAGGTGACTTGGACACAGCGTCATCAACAGCAGGAGAGCCACCCTCGAAGTCGGCTGTGTGAAGAGACTCGGAGGAGCTTTGGTCGCCATCATCAATGGTATTCCTAGGCACGAAGACATCGGCGTCAACCAACTCGGTGACTCTGGTGTCATAGCCCGCGAGTGACGACAAGATGGACCCATGATTGATAGCCTTGCCATCGTCATCCACGTAGGGAATGCCAGAGGTCACCGTGTCGATGTCGGCATCTTGATAGTGTGCCTTCACCATTGACAGCGCCATCCTTGCGCCATCCCATGCACATGAAGCTTTCCAGCTTGTGATACGCTCAGGGGCTCGGCGCAAGATCTCCGAGTACTTCGCCACAGAGTCTGATGCCTTAATGTTGATTTGGAGGGGCTTGGTGATCTCTTTTGCTTGCGTGATGACGGTGTTGATGAAGTTGCTGGTAAGAACCATTCATTCCTTAGCTGGAGGAGGCGAACGGGTTAAACCCATAGGAGCTGAAAATTTTGACAAGGAACACATGAGTTCAAAAATTCAGAGTATCCAGACTACAGAAATCCAAGGCGGAGAAAACTTACTAAAGATGTTGGCCTCAGCTTGCCAGAGGGTGTCCGCCAAGGATTCTCTCTCTTGTTGGAGGAGCTTATACGCCTCGCTATGGCATTGATTTTGCTCATCGGCAGCTTGCTTCTGATCTTTTAAGATCACAATCTCCTCCTTCAAGCGATTGATTTCCTCAGTGGCGGAGTCCTGTAGGGCCTTCATTGACTCCTCATGCACTTTTAGCATGTCTTTCCTCTCCTCCTTAAGGATCTTGTTCTTGCTATCCAGCTGTTGAATGTTCTTGGATTGCTCGACAATGTCCTTGGCCTTGGCAACATGTTCTGCAAAGTCGGAGAAAACAAAGTACACGGTGAGTACTCAGAGAATATAAGCACAAAACTAAGACGGAATGCGCAAAAAGAAAACATACTCTTGTTTTTGATGATCTATTCCTTCAAGATGGCAGTTTTACCCTTTTCGTCTTCAAGATCTGCGTGCCTCTTCTGGTACTTGTCATTGGCCATGCCCCTCCGAGCATTCTCGTTCTATGGAAACAAAGGAAAAAGTTAAACGTTGTTTGGTCTACTTGGAGCCTCTAGCCAGAAATTTTCCACCCAGATGCTCGGGGGCTACAACGAGAGTTTTTTACTTAACAATATGCTTAGCTTTTCTTTAAGCATCTAGTCAGAAGTAATTCAGTTACAACTAGAAGCTTGGGGGCTACAGTATAAAGTTTTTAACTCGGATATATGCTTAGCTTTCTTTAAGCATCAAGTCGGAACTAATTCTGTTACAACTAGAAACTTGGGGGCTACAGTACTGAAATTTATAAACACTGGGTATGCTACTCTTAAAGCATCTAGTCGGAATATTTCATTCCATCTAAATGCTTGGGGGCTACAGTGAGAAGTTTTCTAGCTTAGACACTCTTAGAGCATCTAGACGCAAAGACCTATGGTTTTCCGTCTACATCCTCGGGGGCTACAGTGGGATACTCATATGAAATGGAAAAGGCAAATAAAACTTACAAGTGCAATGATCTTGAGGTTTGTAGCACTCTCGGCTAGCAGCTTGCCAAAGGATATGTGGTTTCCTCGCAAGATGTCTGCTTGTCGGAGGAGATCCTCAAGACCGCACGTCGGAGACGTCAGTGCTGCACCAGGAACTAGAGTTGTGCTACTCGGCGTAAGTGCCGGGTAGACTATCTTTGGGAACTCAAAAGGTTTCTGGGGAGCAAGGGCGTCGCCTTCGGCAGAAGTACCAGCTTCCACCACCGCCTTGCCGCCACCGATGGCATCCTTAGCCGGAGATTTAGCCATTTGGTGGGCGGCACTCTCCTGCGTCGCCTGCTTGCCGGCAATAGCAACCTCGGTAGAGGCACCTGAGTCCACTTCCATGGCGGAAGGGCCAAATGCCTTGTAGCACCCCGGGTAAAACCTCTATTAGAAAATCGTCTGTTGTTTATATTTTGTGCATCATCATAACATCATGCATATTTTCAGCACTAAAGAACTTTGCTAAAAAGCTTATCTTTATTTTCTAAATTACCTTCCTCTTTATTTTAAATCAAAACTCCAGTGTTCCGGATATCTGAGATTTGCCTAAAAACTATTTACAAAAGACTATTTAAAATAAACTAAATAAATAAAACTATTTATTTTGTCTAGGGAGACCGCCACCGGTCAGGCCCAAGGCCCAACCGTCGGCCCGTCTACCACCCAGACCAAACCCTAGCTAAACCAAACCTAAACCCTAAACCTACCCCCAAGACCAAACCCTAGACCAAACCCATCCCCTACCAGACCTAACTACCGGCTACCCCTCCACCCCGCCGCCACCCTCTGCAGCACCACACGCGAGACACACACACCACAAACACCTGGGTGCACACACACATACACGGCAGCGCCCGCGCCCCTGGAACCGCTCATGAGCCGCACCTCCTGCTAGCGACAACCGTCCTGGCCCCACCCCATGCCCTCGATCCTATCGCCCCGTACCCAATTCCCCACTCCCACCTGCCCATCTCCGACCCTGTCTTCCCGAGACCTTCCCGCTTCTCGCTCGGCGCCACGCCCTCATCTTCCCAGGATCCGAGCCACCGCCTGTCGCTCGACTCCGGCCTGGTCGATCGCCTCCGCCTGGCGCTGCTCGCCTCCTAGCGAGCACGTGCCGCCGCCTGCAAGCTCCGATCGCCGCTCTTCGCCGCCTGGCCGCAGAACATCGCTGTCTTCTCCTCGCGCCTGCAGTGGCCTCGCTAAGCCTGCTCCGCTGGCCTCAAGGCAAGCCCTCACGCTGATGTGAGGCTGGCTCGCTGGAACCTCCTGCCTCTCCTCCTCGCCTGCCTCCCGAGTCCTTCTCGCCACCGACCTCTCCGCCACTAATCGCCTGCAGGTCTCGCCTCGCTTCTCTGTCCTTCTCGAGCTGCCGCCGAGTCGCCTCCCTACCACCTCCCGCTCAGGCACTCGCCCTCGACCGACCGGTCGCCCTCGCCCCCGACCTCGCCGTCCTCTCCCCTCTCGCCGGCATGCCCGGTATCCTACAGGAGCACCGCGTCCCCGCATGTCTTCACCGCGCGTGCCTCCTTTCTTCGCCACTGTGCAGCCGAGCCACTGCCTCTGTGCGCCAACACCATCCTGCCCTGCTGCTCGCAAGGGGAGCCCCCTCCCGCGTCCAGGCATCGTCGCCTTAGCGCCTCCCTGGAGCCCGCGCATGCCCCCGACCTTGTTCTGCCGACCCTCGCATCTGCCTCTGCAACCTTTCCCCGCTGCGGTTTCATTGTCTCGCGCGCGCCGCCACCATCTGCCTCGCCATCGGCCATCGATGTCCAAGCTCGTTGTTTGGCCGGCTCATTGCCTGTTTTGGCTTGCCCAAGTGTTTTTTTTCCTCCCGTGAGCTCTTGGTGCTTCTTGAAGACTGTTATGGTGGTGGACTTGTTGAGATGATGGCACGGGTAGCACATATCCCAATTGGTGTAGTGTGTATGCTCGAGTGCTTCCCCGTGCGAGCCAAGGCCGTCCTTTGCAATGTTTGGTCGACAGGATCTTCTCCGCTATCTAAGACGTGACGATGTTCGAAGCACCAAGGACGACAAGGGGAGATGTACCAAGTCAACTTCGACAAGGAACCGAACCCTTCGGACATCAAGATCTTCCCTGGATTTCGAGACCCCGACGCCCTGACCCGAAGACCGATCCTGGCGAGACCGAACCCGTCGAACCCTCGGAAGACCAAGATCGCCGAGTCCCCTATGTGTGAACCTTTCCGAGCCCTATTTTATAAATGATATATCAATTGTTGCATATTAAATTGTTCATGCTTGCACTCATATCATGTGGTTTGGGGGCTTTTGTCGATTCACCTCATAATTAAATATGGAGACCATATGCGAACATTTCTAGTCTCATATTGGTCCCATTTAAATTTGTGTAGCGAACCGGTGCTATCTTTTGCCATGTTAAGACAACATTTAAATTGTGGGGCTTCTAAACAACTTGAACCACTTAAATATTTGCAGGACCCCGATTCCGTTAATATGACCTAAATGCATCGCACCTTTGCCATGTCATACATCATACATGCACCATGCCCGATTTTCTACCGTAGTATTAAATCGTCCATCCGGTGTTTCTTCTAGTGTTTTGCTTCTTCGCGGATAAGGCCGTTGAGTTGATGCGAGTGTCGACCCGATCTTGGATGAACCTTCGGCAATGTTTTCCAGGCGAGCACCTTCCCCTTTCTACCTATCTTACTTTTATAGTATTTATTCCCCCCTGTTGATCTATTGCTATCTGTGTTGCGATGCTCTAGTTTTCGTACCCGTGACATCCCTTGCAGCCTTATATTTGCCTTGGACACATCCTATTACCTGTTGTTTGGTAGATAGTTGGACTTGCGTGTCGTAGTTGCTTACTCAAGTGCTGTTGTGTGTCGTCAAGTACCACAGTTGTTGGAGTTTTGCCGTGTGTTTAATGTTGGAGATGATCATGGCTTTAATTACTGTTTAATAACTAAAATTGAAGTAGGTAAATGCAGAGGCACCGGTGGGTAATAGACAATATTTGGTTTTTAACCGCTCACTGGTGTCCCGTAGGACCCCGAGTTCTTGACACCTGTTCCGAGATCGAGCACGCTAACCACAGGTGGGGTGTGTGGGCACCCCCATCGGCTTACTACCTGATTTCAAAGTACTGTACCGGGGGGCCACAAGTAGTTTGGGGCTTTATACTATCCTGTACTTATGCCATGCTTTACTGCTTTATTTAAGATTGTGCGTGGAGCACCTGTACTGTTTAGGATTGCGGAGTGTTTTCGCGGTATCGACAAGCCCAGTCACACTTTCGGGTTCCCAGTCGTTTACAGCCATTGACGCAAACCCTGAGTCCGTCTCGGAGACCGGCCGACTTCGTTACGGGTAGCTTAGTGGGGTGGCCCCCATGTACTTGCTTTGGGTCTGGGAAACGTCATGACTTAGGCCCCGCCGACATACCGATGGGTGTATGTTAACTGATCTGGCAAAAAGGGTCGAAGTGCGTGTGGATACTTTGGTGCACCCTCAGGTTAAATCTTTTCGAAAAGCCGTGTCCGCGGTTATGGACGACTTGGAGCACAGTTCTCGATCATAGACAACTATAACTAAAGTTTACTGTTATAAATTGACTTGTATCCGATATGACTAGTAATCAGCTCCACTACAACGGAATGGCTAAATAAAAGTACCAACAACTGCTGGGTTTGGGATATCTCATGCTAATTGTATCTGACTAGTAAGTGTTGCAACTACAACGGAATGGTTAACTAAAACTGCCCACTGCTTATTATATCAGGATGACTCATGCTATCTATATTTGACTAGTAATTGCCGCCACTATAACGGAATGAATAAAACTGCCAACTGTGTGAGTTCCTCGGTTGACTTCCTCGTTTGGTCTCGAGGGGGAAATACCAGGATGGGTATGTTTGGTGGTAGAATCAGGTTGGTTCCGAATAGGTCTTTCTTATCCCTCTCTGATAGCCGACAGTTATATCGAGTCTCTATAGGTTGTTTAGTGCATGCTGCGCTGCCGCTTCAGTCCACCATACCTATGTAGGCGAGGACCGCCGAATTCTAGTCTCGCTGCATCGCCTCGATCGACCGCCTCTTTTTCCTTTGCCCTTTGTCGGCACCCCTTTTGTTTAAACAGGTTTTGAGATCAACGTCGTTAGCAGGGTTACCCTTCCGGCTTGGCCTGGGCAGGGTTATGGACGCCATTGGTTATTCTTCAAGGCTCTTAGCTCAATTTGCATCTTGTCCGTACTCGGACGTTGTATCGTTTTCAAGGTGATTTGGATCTTTGAATGTTATATCCGTATTCTTGACTCATGGAGTCGTTGTTGTATATATCTGTCCTATGGGTTCCATCGTGGACTATTGTGTAATGATATTACTTCGTTTTCCACCCGCACGCAAGTGCCTGGTGGGCACCTTTGAATCGTTTCTATGCGGGTTTGGCGGGAATCGCTAAAACTTGCATAGGGCTGATTCTGAGGGTGTTACAGAGTGGTATCAGAGCTCGTGCTTGCGATACCCACAAGTCCAAATTTCAGAGGATAACCTAGCTAACGGCCGAAGTAGAGTGTCAAAAACTATTTTGGAAAAATCGGTTGGATAGATCTGATTAGGTCTGTTTTACTCCTTACCCCTCTGCTGTTCTCCCCTTACCTCTGCGTGTTTTGAATCTGCTCTCTTACCTTCTTCTAGTCCAGGGTTTCTCGTGGGTGGTATTTCCATCGTACCTTCAGGGTTTCACTTCCTCCTTTGGTAACGGTGTTGCTACATCTGGTCTTCATGCTATCCGAGGAATCCTTCGTCTGGTGGACTTCTCTTTGTTCCTTCTCGTGCCTTCCGGTGTTTTCCGACGCGACGACATCATCTACGCCAGATCCGATGCAGAGTCTGCATCACTCCTTTGTTTTTGAACCTCGATTGTCGAGATCTTCAGTCTGATTCCGAGAATGGTTGCACGTTTTTCTACTGATTGTGCAGAGTAATAGTTTGGGTGCGTGATGGATTGGCCCCCATGCCGACTACTCACTCTATTCGCTTGTGTACATTGAAGTGGATGAGAATGCATCGGTTCTCTCTTTCTATCGAAGTTAGAGGTGGATTGATTGGTTGATACCTCTACCTTCGCCTTTGTTTCCCGGAGTGTTCTCTTGACGATCACGGACAACGACCTCTTGTTAGTGGTGTCGCAAGGATCTACACGATGCGCGAAGATTCAGATCGCCGGCCTTCTTCCCCGTATCATGAGGCGGATCTCGGGGGCGAGATCCATTGTTAGTGGTGTCGAATTGTAGCACCCCGGGTAAAACATCTATTAGAAAATCGTCTGTTGTTTATATTTTGTGCATCATCATAACATCATGCATATTTTCAGCACTAAAGAACTTTGCTAAAAAGCTTATCTTTATTTTCTAAATTACCTTCCTCTTTATTTTAAATCAAAACTCCAGTGTTCCGGATATCTGAGATTTGCCTAAAAACTATTTACCAAAGACTATTTAAAATAAACTAAATAAATAAAACTATTTATTTTGTCTAGAGACCACACGGTCGTGCCCAAGGCCCAACCGTCGGCCCATCTACCACCCAGACCAAACCCTAGCTAAACCAAACCTAAACCCTAAACCTACCCCCAAGACCAAACCCTAGACCAAACCCATCCCCCACCAGACCTAACTACCGGCTACCCCTCCACCCCGCCGCCACCCTCCTGAGACCACACGCGAGACACACACACCACAAAAACACAGGTGCACACACACACAACCGCACCTCCTGCTAGCGACAACCGTCCTGGCCCCACCCCATGCCCTCGATCCTATCGCCCCGTACCCAATTCCCCACTCCCACCTGCCCATCTCTGACCCTGTCTTCCCGAGACCTTCCTCGCCTCGCTCGGCCCTCCCTGGCACCGCCGCCGCCCTCATCTTCCCAGGATCCCGAGCCACCGCCTATCGTTCGTGCCTCCGACCGCTCCCCGGCGTCATCGTCCGCCTCACTCGCTCGGCTCGCTCTTCCCCGTCGAGCCCTGCTCCTCGACCTCGCTAGCCGTACCGCCCTGAAGCCCATGGCGCCGTCGTCTCCCTAGCGAGCACGTGCCGCCGCCTGCAAGCTCCGCTGCCGCCTCTGCCGGGCCGCAGAACATCGCTGCCTTTCTCCTCGCGCCTGTGGCCTCGTCAAGCCTGCCTCCGCTGCCTGCAAGCCCTGCTACCGCCTGATGTGAGGCTGGCCTCGCCTGGAACCTCCTCTGCCCTCCTCCTCGCCCCGCGCTCCCGAGTCCTTCCTCGCCACCGGACCTCTCCGCCACCGCCTGCCCCTGCAGGTCTCGCCTCCCTGCTTCCCCTGTCCTCTCTGAGCCGCTGCCGAGCTCGCCCTCCCTACCACCTCCGGCTGCCCGCGGCACCCTCGTCCCTCGACCGACCGGTCGCCCTCGCCCCCGACCTCGCCGTCCTCTCCCCTCTCGTTGGCATGCCCGGTCTCCTGCAGGAGCACCGCGTCCCCGCATGTCTTCACCGCGCGTGCCTCCTTTCTCCGGCCGCCGCTGTGCCGAGCCACCTCGTCTCTGGTGCGCTGCCAACACCATCCCGTCCCGCGTTCTGCAAGGGGAGCCCCCTCCCGCGTCCAGGCATCGTCGCCTTAGCGCCTCCCTGGAGCCCCCGCATGCCCCCGACCTTGTTCTGCCGACCCTCGCATCTGCCTCTGCAACCTTTCCCCGCTGCGGTCTCATCGTCTCGCGCGCGCCGCCACCATCTGCCTCGCCATCGGCCATCAATGTCCAAGCTCGTTGTTTGGCCGGCTCATTGCCTGTTTTGGCTTGCCCAAGTGTTTTTTTCCTCCCGTGAGCTCTTGGTGCTTCTTGAAGACTGTTATGGTGGTGGACTTGTCGAGATGATGGCACGGGTAGCACATATCCCAATTGGTGTAGTGTGTATGCTCGAGTGCTTCCCCGTGCGAGCCAAGGCCGTCCTTTGCAATGTTTGGTCGACAGGATCTTCTCCGCTATCTAAGACGTGACGATGTTCGAAGCACCAAGGACGACAAGGGGAGATGTACCAAGTCAACTTCGACAAGGAACCGAACCCTTCGGACATCAAGATCTTCCCTGGATTTCGAGACCCCGACGCCCTGACCCGAAGACCGATCCTGGCGAGACCGAACCCGTCGAACCCTCGGAACACCAAGATCACCGAGTCCCCTATGTGTGAACCTTTCCGAGCCCTATTTTATAAATGATATATCAATTGTTGCATATTAAATTGTTCATGCTTGCACTCATATCATGCGGTTTGGGGGCTTTTGTCGATTCACCTCATAATTAAATATGGAGACCATATGCGGACATTTCTAGTCTCATATTGGTCCCATTTAAATTTGTGTAGCGAACCGGTGCTATCTTTTGCCATGTTAAGACAACATTTAAATTGTGGGGCTTCTAAACAACTTGAACCACTTAAATATTTGCAGGACCCCGGTTCCGTTAATATGACCTAAATGCATCGCACCTTTGCCATGTCATACATCATACATGCACCATGCCCGATTTTCTACCGTAGTATTAAATCGTCCATCCGGTGTTTCTTCTAGTGTTTTGCTTCTTCATGATAAGGCCGTTGAGTTGATGAGTGTCGACCCGATCTTGGATGAACCTTCGCAATGTTTTCAAAGTAGCACCTTCCCTTTCTACCTATCTTACTTTTATAGTATTTATTCCCCCCTGTTGATCTATTGCTATCTGTGTTGCGATGCTCTAGTTTTCGTACCCGTGACATCCCTTGCAGCCTTATATTTGCCTTGGACACATCCTATTACCTGTTGTTTGGTAGATAGTTGGACTTGCGTGTCGTAGTTGCTTACTCAAGTGCTGTTGTGTGTCGTCAAGTACCACAGTTGTTGGAGTTTTGCCGTGTTTAATGTTGGAGATGATCATGGCTTTAATTATCGCTTAATAACTAAAATTGAAGTAGGTAAATGCAGAGGCACCGTGGGTAATAGACAATATTTGGTTTTAATCAGCTCCGGTGTCCCGTAGGACCCCGAGTTCTTGACACCTGTTCCGAGATCGAGTGCGCTAACCACAGGTAGGGTGTGTGGGCACCCCCATCGGCTTACTACCTGATTTCAAAGTATTGTACCGGGGGCCACAAGTAGTTTGGGGCTTTATTACTATCATGTACTTATGCCATGCTTTACTGCTTTATTTAAGATTGTGCGTGGAGCACCTGTACTATTTAGGATTGCGGAGTGTTTTCGCTGTATCGACAAGCCCAACACACTTTCGGTTCCCAATAAGCATACCATTGACGCAAACCCCGAGTCCGTCTCGAGACCGCCGACTTCAATGGGTAGCTTAGTGGGGTGGCCCCATGTACTTGCTTTGGGTGCAGGAAACGTCATGATTTAGGCCCCCGACATACCGATGGGTGTATGTTAACCGATCCGCAAAAGGGTCAAGTGCGTGTGGATACTTTGGTGCACCTCGCAGGTTAAATCTTTTCAAAAGCCGTGTCCGCGTTATGGACGACTTGGAGCACAGTTCTCGATCATAGACAACTATAACTAAAGTTTCATCGTTATAAATTGACTTGTATCCGATATGACTAGTAATCAGCTCCACTACAACGGAATGGCTAAATAAAAGTACCAACAACTGCTGGGTTTGGGATATCTCATGCTAATTGTATCTGGCTAGTAAGTGTTGCAACTACAACGGAATGGTTAACTAAAACTGCCCATCGCTTATTATATCGGGATGACTCATGCTATCTATATTTGACTAGTAATTGCCACTATAATGAATGAATAAACTGCCAACCGTGTGAGTTCCTCGGTTGACTTCCTCGTTTGGTCTCGAGGGAAATACCAGGATGGGTATGTTTGGTGGTAGAATCAGGTTGGTTCGAATAGGTCTTTCTTATCCTCTCTCGATAGACAGCGCTTATATCGAGTCTCTATAGGTTGTTTAGTGCATGTCAACGCTTTCAGTCCACCATACCTATGTAGGCGAGGACCGCCAATTCTAGCCTCGCTGCAGTCGGCCTCGATTAACCGCTCTCTTTTTCCTTTGCCCTTTGTCGGCACCCCTTTGTTTAAACAGGTTTTGAGATCGACGTCATAGGTGGTTACCCTTCCGGCTTGGCCTGGGCAGGGTTATGGACGCCATTGGTTATTCTTCAGGGCTCTTAGCTCAATTTGCATCTTGTTCGTACTCGGACGCTATATCGTTTTCAAGGTGATTTGGATCTTTGAATGTTATATCCGTATTCTTGACTCATGGAGTCGTTGTTGTATATATCTGTTCTGTGGGTTCCATCGTGGACTATTGTGTAATGATATTACTTCGTTTTCCACCCGCACGCAAGTGCCTGGTGGGCACCTTTGAATCGTTTCTATGCGGGTTTGGCAGGAATCGCTAAAACTTGCATAGGGCCGATTCTGAGGGTGTTACATGCCTCCTTAGCTTGTGAGCTCGCCGGGGCAGACGAGGGCTTGACGGAAAGAGTGGCAGGGGCGATGGCGGGAGATGCGTCGTGATGCAGCATGTCCTTGATGGTTTTAGAATCCCCCAATGATTTGGAGGTCTTCTTGAGGCTGGTCGTGGCTTTCTTCCTGAAACGTGCAAATTGCATAAGTACAGGAGCAAGATAGATAAATAGACAATGTCGGAAGAAAAGAAGCTTACACGAGTGGGGGGGCTTTGGCAAAAGGGATCACGATGGCTTTTCTTTTCTCCGCCTCCAGGGCGGCGGTAGTCTTTTTGGAGGCTCCACCCTCTGTCTTCTTCTTCTTGCCTCTGTCGGCAGCGTCAGAGGTGGAGCTCTTCCACTTTCGCGCCACCGGAGCATCGTCGTCAGACACAACGGTGACCTCCTTCATCTTTGGTCCATAGATTCTGGGAGCCATGCTGTCCTCATCTATGTCACAAAGTTGTTAAGTGAAGGTCCACCGTGTTAGATGAGATGGCAGTTATTAGATGGAAAAAACTGGAGTAAAAGTCGTACACGGAAAAATAAACAGTTACCTTTGGGCACTTGCCGTCTACGAACATGTCGTAGGTGATAGCGAAGCCACGTTGCTTGTCCTTCACCTTAACGATGTCCTTAAGACGGAGCTTGACGGAGTCGCTCGAGAAATTGTCCACGGAGATGCGGAGGCTATCCCTCATGTCGCCGGTATACTCATGCATGAGCTTCGCGCGGTGCTGCAGAGGTTGGATTCGCCTGATGAACCAGCACATGGCCAGGTCCAAGCCGGTCAAACCCGTCTCTACAAGCCACTCGATCCGCCTTATGGCACGAGAAGCGTCAAGGTCGGAAGGAAGGGAGGCTTGGGATCTCCATGTGGAAACTTCAGCGGTGGCTCCATCCACGAAGTCCGGATACGTTACTTCTCGGCTAGCCAGAGGGATATCTGGTCCGTAGAAGTAAGTACGCTGCCAATTCTTGCAGGACTCGTGGCCGACGATGTCGGGGAACCGCCGGCCAGGACGAATCTTGAAGCTTATGGTGCCGCAATTTCTAAGCTCATCTTTGACGGCTCCGGCTTCACGCTTGACGGTGAAGAAGTACACAAAGAGATCTAGCCTAGGCCTAATCCCTAGGTAACCCTCACAAAGTGGCGCGTAATTGCTAAGCACTAGGATACTATTGGGAGAAAGGTTTTGGGGCTGGACCCTATAGTGATTCAAGACAGAGAGAAAGAAGTTAGAGATGGGCAGGGAGACGCCGCGTACCAGTTGGGCTTTAAGGTACACCTTTTCTCTGACTTGGGGAGAAGGTGTCACCTCGCCGACCGGCACCGCCCGCCAGGCGAGCCCCTCCGTCGTAGGGAGGTATCCCTCGACGATCAGCTCTTGGATGTCGTGGTGAGTGATGTCTGAGCCACGCCAATCTCCCTTGTGCGAATCCAACTCCTCCTCCAACGGCTCCAGCACCGCTGGATTATGGTCGCCGCCGGTGGATTCAACCACCACAGAAACGGGGATGACCAAGCCCTCTGGGGCACGACGATGGAGCTCGATGGCTTCGTCGCGGCTTCGCTCGACGCTGCCATAGAGGGAGAAGCGCTGCTGCTAGCCATGGAGTGAGTGCAGAGGTCGCTGGTGCGGATTAGGGCTAGGGTTTTTCAAGTGTTCTCGCGGAGAGCTCGAGGAGGCGCGCGCTGGAGGAATAAGACGACGCGAGGAGAATGAGGTAAAAAGTGGAAATCCCACCAAGGTTACTATTTATCATCTCCAGCGTCAAGATTCGTGCAGCTTGATCGGACGGTTGCTGCGTAGACAACGTGTTTGCGAACGTGCGCGGAAATTTCACCATGTCTCCAACTGTCGCCGCCAACGGTTTGTATCGCACGCGCGGGAAAATCGCACATGATTGCGTTCTCTGCATGTGTGAGTTACGAGGCGTCTCTGACCTAAGACTACGTCGCCCTAGCTGACACAGGCAGATGAGCCGTCACGTCGAAGATCCCGGCATGGACGGATCCAGTCCGGCTACAGAAGAGTACGATGGAAGATTCAGCATTTCTCCGACTTACAAGTTGAAGACGAAGAAAGCCTTGCAGGGTTCTTTGGGAGGACTACAAGATATTGCTTGACGATTTGCCGGCATCCATTGAGACGGAGCATTCCACGAGAAGAGGCAAGACGGCGCAAGATCTCAGAGTTCTCCGGGGGCTACTGTTGGGGATATGCTATATGGGTATCCCTATAGCATGTCTCTTATCCGGCTAACCCGGGTGGCCCACAGTTGGTAGCATGGCCTATGGTCTGTTGGGCGGCCTAGTTAGATGGATCCAGAAGGGAGCCCATGCCGGATAAAGGAAGGCTACGGTTGGAGTCACCGACGTACCCGGAGCCTTGGAGTACAAGATACACAAGACTAGTAATAGACGGTGTAGGACTCTGTAACCTGTCCGGCTAGGACTTTTCCCTGTAACCCTAGGACCTGGCGACTATATAAGTCGGGCCTATGGGAGCCTTTAGGGCACAAATCTCAGACGTTCGTAGACAACCTCGCACAGCGAACCTATCTCTATAACTCGGCGTATTGCCCTTATAGTGATTTATAGCAGGAGTAGGATTCCGCCACCGTTGTGGGATCTGAACCTGGGTAAGCTGTGTTACCTCATACCCGTCAACCGTCCGCCTTCCCCCACGTCTCTAAACATGCACTGTGAGGACCCCTCCATGGCGTACTTGTCGGCAATACCACGACAATAGCTACAAACAACAGAGAGCATGCAAGATCACAAACAACATAGACATGATAGAATCATAAAGACAAAACCATTAATCAAACCAACATAATAATCTCAATATCCATCGTATCCCCGCAAACACAACATGCATGATTACAAATAGATTAGATCTTGATCATGAACGGAGCTCACAAGATCTATACATGAAAGCACAAGGAGGAGATACAACCATCTAGCTACTACATGGACCCATAGTCCAAGGTGAAACTACTCACGCATCATACCGGAGAGAAGGCCTCCGAGATGATCTCCCCTTTAGCAGGGTGCCGAGAAGAACTTCAGATCCCCCCGATCTAGGGATGATGGTGGCGGCTACAGACGGTTTCATGGAGATTTGAGCGGGTGCTTAGGGTTTCTGCATCGGGGGCTTCTTATAGGCGAAGGGGGAGATCGAGGCGGCGGCCAGGGGTGCCAAACCCTAGCCAGGCACGGGGTGGGGCCCACCCGCGCCTGGGGTGGGTCTGGCCACCCTGGCCTGCCCCTCCGGCTCTCCTCTGGACTTCTTGTTCCCCACGGAAAGTAATTAACTTTGACGTTTGTCCCGTCCAATTCCGAGAATATTTCTTTACTAACTTTTTTGAAACCAAAGACAGCAGAAAACAGGCATCTGGCACTGTTGCAACTTGTTAGTAGGTTAGTACCAGAAAACATGTAAAAAGCACCTCAAAGTGTGGACAAGTAAAGCAAAGTAGATACTACACAAGCATGGAGCATCAAAAATTATAGATACGTTTCCAACATATCATCTAGCAAGGGGTGAAAATAATTGGAATTGTTTCTATTTGAAATCTTGGACTAGAAACACTCAAAGTGGCCTAGTGAGCAAGATTGGCAAAAATGACCATTTGCTTATTTTGTTTGTTTTTAAATTTCTCTTGATTTGTTTCTGCTTGGATTTGATTTAGATGATGTTGTTTTCATCTTTAAACCATTCCTTGCTATTCACAATAATCACACAAGTCCATTCATGCATTCATACAATCATCACATACATACATGCATTCATATGATTTAATTAACAAAAATTTTGTTAACCCTAATTTTGGTGATTGGAATTTGATAATCATTGTTCAATATTTTTGGGATGTTACAGTGTACCTCAATAGTAGATGAGTGGGGAATTGGCTTACATAATTCTTCTATAGGAGGTAGATTCTTCACATCTTCAGCTCTAATACCTTTCTCCTTAAGACATTGCTTAGCTTCCTTCATCACTTCATCATTTAATGCAATTATTCCCCTCTTCTTTGGTATTGATGTTGGAACTGGTTCAGGCACAATTGGTTCAGGAGTAGTAGGCTTAGGTGTATTTAGCCCAGTTGAAGTCCAATCATCATACTTCTTGTTTATTTTAGCCATTAATTCTTCAGCATCTGTAGGAGTTCTTTTCCTGAAAACACAATCAGCAAAGCTATCTAGGTATGTCCTAGAATCATCAGTTAGTCCATTATAATAAATATCAAGAAGCTCATTTTTTAGGTAATGGACATCCAGGATGTGCATGAATCAAGGCACAGAACCTTGTCCATGACTCAGGTGAAAGGACATTTATTGTCATAATCACTTTTGGTGTTCGTTAACAACAAGTAGATCATTTTACCGTTTGTTATTGTCCATAGGTTGGTATTATCATAGATAAACATGTCACTCACTCTTGGGAAAAGACCACATATATTTGCCACTGTTCTGGAAACTCCAGACCGGAGTCTCCGGTCTGCCAAGACCGGAGTCTTCGGTGTGGTCCGAGTTTCGGTCGGGCTCCGTGGTGCCTCCTGTGACTTGGCTGGGTCATTCTGTTGGCATGTCCGGAGACTGGTCCGGATATTTGCCGGATTCTCCGGACTTTGGTCAGACCGGAGTCTCCGTGGTTGAAAGTCCGGATTCTCCGGTGTTGCTAGTGAAGAAATGCGCTGGGTCACCGGATGGCTGGCCGAGACTAGTCCGGAGATTATCCGGAGACTTTGGTCGGACCGGAGTCTCCGGTGTTGGAAGTCCGGAGTCTCCGGTGTTGCTGGTGAAGAAATGGGCTGGGTCAGTCAGATGGCCAGTCCGCAGACTGGTCTGGAGATTGGCCGGAGTCTCCGGTGTAGACCGGAGTCTCCGGTCTGACTTTTCTACAACGGTCAGAAAACGGTTTGTGGAGGGGGTTGTCTATAAATAGGGACCCTTATCTTCTTCCTCCAGCTGCTCGAGCTGCTCAAGAACACAAACACCATTAGAGCCACCAAATCCACAAGATCTCTTCATCCGACCATCCAAAGTCATTGATCTTTGGAGAATCGAAGGAGGAGGCCTTGATTCACATCTTCACCAAGAGAGATCTTCATTTCCCCCTCATTCACTTGAGGGCCCCCAAGCTCTAGTGTTTCTTTGGAAACCCTAACTTTGATTTGGTTCTTACAAGCTTGTCTTTGATTTGTCTTGACAGCTTGCTTGTATTTGGGAGCCTCCAATTCAGTTGTGGATGTGTGCCCCGAACTTGTTGTAAAGGTGCCGGCTTCCACCTCAAAGGTTGCCGATATAGTGGAAGGTGAATCGAGCCCCTTGGGATGAGGTTCATCGGAGAACAAGGGAGGCCTCTCGTGGCGTTGGTGGTTTGAAACCACCCCCTCTCCAAACGTAGACGTACTTCCCCTCAAAAGGAAGGAACTACGGGAAACAAATCCTTGTGTCTCCGCGTCCACTCCCTTGGTTACTTCTATCCTTTACCGCACTTTACTTACTTGTTCTTGCTTAGTGTTGTGTTAGTTTGTGCTTGCTTGACATATAGGTAAATTCACCATAGTTGCATATTCTAGAGAATTTACCTTTCTTGTCAAACCCTAATTTGAAAAAGAGTAAAATTTGAAGTAGCACCTATTCACCCCCCCCTCTAGGTGCCCATACGATCCTTTCAATTGGTATCAGAGCCTCGGCTCTTTATTCGGGCTTTACCGCCTAAGAGAATATGGGTAGCCAAGAAGGGGATGGTGGTAGTGAGTCAACCCCGGTGACCATGGAAGATCTCAGAAACTTGGAAACAAGATTGAGCTCTTCCTTGGTCAACGAAGTCAAGAAGATGCTTGAGCAACTTCTTAAAGACAAAGATGGCTCATCACCCCCATCTCCTCAAGAGGAACTACCATCCATACCTAAAGGGAATACTGCGGTATCCCCGAAGGTATGGTGGTAGGGGACAAACTAGACAATACTAACTCCTCCACACGACTTGATGGGGGGAAGGGTGAGCACCGTGATTCTTGGTACTCCCCCGATCCTCCCATCCCTCACCCTCATGTGTACAATAGAGGTGACCCACCTAAGCTAGAAGAGTCTGCTACTTTTGCTCAATGGCAATCACTAATGAGGACTCATATGCGCAGCTCTTGCATTGAACTATGGAACATCATCGATCATGGACTCTTTATTGGGGATCCAAACAACTTGACAAGAAGAGAGGTTGTCAATAGTCAACTCAATGCCACTGCTTTGCATATGATTCAACAAGGATTGGGAACAAAGGATTACCCACACATTGAGCACTTTAGTATTGCCAAGGAAGCTTGGGATGCTCTCACTGTGTTGTTTGTTGGAAATGAGAGTATGAGGAGGAACAGATATGATGCACTAAGTAATGAAGCCGAAGGTTTCTACATGAAAGAAGGTGAAGACCACGAAGACATGTATCGAAGGCTCAAGACCACCGCCACCGCTTTTACAAATGTGGGTGCCTCACATGTGGATGTGCATGGATAAAAAGGAAATATGTGAGTGCACTCATGCCTTTTGATCCCACCGACTTGAAGAGCTTACAGGGAAGACGCAATTATCATCTCATGACCTCAAATGAAGTTATGCAAGAGATGGCCGCTTTCAAGGTCGCCGCCAAGAATGCCAAAGATGCCCGTGCTCGTGCTCTCGGTATGAGCAATGTGGTCAATGTTGCTTTGAAGGCCAAAGCTGTGGACCTTGAAGATGAAGATGATAGTGATGAAGGCCTCTCCTTGGACCACCCCGATGACGTCAAGATTGCTCATAGTCAATATATGGCTTTCTATGCAAAGAACTTTTGGAAGAACCCCGCCAAGTCCAAGATGGAAATGCAACGAAGAAGCAATCCAAATGGGAAAAGAGAGAACACCACTAGGTTGAGAACTTGCTTCAATTGTGGTGACTGATATCACTTTGTGGCAAGCTGCCCCTATGAGAAGAGAGAAGATAATGGTGGTAAGCTTGTGATGAAGAAGACTCTCAAGGCACCTTACAAGAAACCCTTCATCAAAAGGAATCCCATCAACAAGAAGCCGGGAGAAATTGTCTTGATCACTCATGAAGAGTACTCCTCCGACAATGAAGATGATGAAGATAACGAAGAGGAAACTTCTCATGGTGTGGCTGCTCTTGCCACCACATCTACTCTGACATTCTCACTCTTCGCTTCTCCAAATGAGAACTCCTCCACCAAGAACGCCACTTGCCTTATGGCAAGAGGAACGGAGGTATCTTCATCATCTCGCTCCACTCACTTAGATAATGATGAAATTGATGATGAGATGTCACTTGATGTTAAAAAGTAATTAATTGCCTTTGATGAGTTTATGACTAACCTAAAAGGTGATGCTAAGCTACATTTTGGAAACATCTTAGATCAACTATCACATACTCAAGAGCTTCTAGATGTAAGATGTAAACTTGGGCATGAACATATGATTGAGCTAGAGGCCCTAAACAATGCTCTAGAAGAAGAACAAGAAACTAGGTTGTCACTTCAATTAAAACTTGAAGGGCTTGATGAGGCCAATGACATTATTGTTAACAAACTCATCAAAGAGCGTGATCATGCTATTGCTAAATACAAAAGAGCTAAAAAGGACAAGGTTGAGTTTGGTGTGGTTCATGAAAAACTTGCCGAGGACTTTAGCTTGCTTAACAAGGCCCACAAAGCCTTGGAGAGTGAACTCTTGTCTCTCACAAAGTCCCATGAAACGCTTCAAACTCAATTGGCCAATATTCCTTCACCTAGTAACTTCATTGCATCTAGTAGCACAACTATTCTTGAAGAGAATGCTAGGTTGAAGGGAGAGCTTGCTAAGGCCACATTTCCACAAGGCAACAAGTCTATTGATGATCTTTTGAGCAAGCAAAGGCGTAGTGGTGATAAAGGGGGGCATTGGTTTTGTTTCCAAAACAAAGAAGAAGAAGAAGAACAATAAGAAGAAGAAGGACAAGCCCGCACAAGAGACCAACAAGACCATTGTGGAAAGTAAGACCACAAGTGGTAAAACTATGTCTCATGATGATTTTGCGGGAAGTGTTAACCCTCACTATGTTGTAATGCGAGATTATTATGGTGATGTGTATGCACAATATGTTGGTCCTTATGATGGTTATATTGCTTGGTCTATTTGGGTTCCCAAGACCCTTGTTGCTAACATAAGAGGACCCATTGAGAAATGGGTACCTAAAAACTAGCTTGATCTTTTGTAGACTTATGCTTCCGGAGGGTCAAAATGGGTGATCGATAGTGGTTGCACAAGTCATATGACCGGAAGCTCGTCTATTGTCAAGGACTTGGTGTCAAATGAAGATCAAATCACCGTCACATATGCCGACAAGTCAAAATCTACGGTAATGGGTTTCGGCAAGGTAGTGGTGGCTCACGACATTACCCTCGTGAACGTCATGCTTGTTGAAACCCTTGGATACAATTTACTTTCTGTCCGTGCTCTTGGAAAGATGGGCTTTGCCGTCTTTATTGATAATGATATTGTGGTCCTCTTGTGGAGCAAGTCTCTCAAGGTCGCTTTCGTTGGGTACGTCGAAAATGACTTGTATGTGGTGGACTTTTCAGGGCAAGCCACTATAGGTCCGATGTGCTTATACGGGAAGGCCGATGTGGGTTGGCTATGGCACCGCCGACTAGCCCATGTCAATATGAGAACTTTGCAAAGTCTCCATAAAGAGGGTCATATTGTTGGACTAAAAGAAAATGTTTCCTTTGCCAAAGATCGTGTTTGCAGGGCATGTGTTCTAGGGAAGATGCATGACGCTCCTCACAAGCCCACGAACCAAATCAAGTCTAACAAGATCTTGGAACTCCTTCATGTGGACCTATTCGGTCCTCCATCTCATGCAAGTCTTGGAGGGAAGAAATATTGTCTGGTGATTGTTGACGACTTTTCAAGGTACTCTTGGGTTTATTTCTTCAAGTTGAAGAGTGAAACTCAAAAGACTTTTATTGACTTCATCAACTTGGTTCAAAGGCAACACAATGTTCCCATGTTGGTTATAAGAAGTGACAACGGCACCGAGTTCAAGAACTACACCTTGAATGATTTCCTTAGTGATGAGGGGATTAAACATCAATATTCCGCTGCATACACCCCTCAACAAAATGGTGTGGCCAAAAGGAAGAACCGGACTCTTATTGAGATGGCTAGGACCATGTTGGCGGAGTTTAAATCTCCATACAACTTCTGGGCCGAAGCCATCTCCACCGCTTGCCATGCTTCAAACCGGCTCTACCTCCGCAAGAAAATCAACAAGACTCCATATGAGATACTTACCGGTAACAAGCCCAACATATCTTATTTCCGGGTGTTCGGTTGTAAGTGTTTCTATCTCATCAAAGGTGTTCGTTTGTCTAAATTCGAGTCTAAAGCATTAGAGGGTATTTTTGTTGGCTATGGTCTCGAATCTCACACTTACAGAATCTATGACAAGCTCTCCGGAGCCGTCATAGAATCTTGTAGTGTGACCTTCGAAGAATATGATGGTCCCCATGTTGTAATTATGCCCTAGAGGCAATAATAAAGATGTTATTATTATAATTCTTGTTCATGATAAAGTTTATATTCCATGCTAGAATTGTATTAAACGGAAACATTAATACTTGTGTGGTTTGTGAACAACACCGTGTCCCTAGTACGCCTCTATGGACTAGCTCATTGATCAATGATGGTTAAGGTTTCCCGAACATAGACATGAGTTGTCAATTGATAATGAGATCATATCATTGGGAGAATGATATGGTGGACAGACCCAAACTAAGCGAAGCTATTAGATCGTGTCATTGTGTTCATCTTTGCGAAGCTTTTCCTATGTCAAATATTGTATTCCTTAGACCATGAGATAATACAACTCCCTGGTATCGGAAGAAAGCTTTGAGGTCATCAAACGTCATCCTATGAAAGGGTGATCATAAAGGTGTCTCTCAGGTGATCGGAAAGTATCTGTTGGGTTGTATGTATCGAGATGGGATTTGTCCCTCCCAAGTCGGAGAGATATACTTCGGGCCCACTCGGTAATCGATATCAACACCGCTTGCAAGCATGTGGTTAAGGAGTTAATCACAAAGTGATATCGGATTACGGAACGAGTAAAGTACTTGCTATGAACGAGATTGAGCTAGGTATGACGATACCGACGATCGAATCTCGGGCAAGTAAAATATCGCGAGACGAAGGGAATATGTATATGGGATTGATTGAATCCTGGCATCATGGTTCATCCGATATGATCATCGATGAATGTGTGGGAGTCAATATGGGTGCCTAATTCCGTTGTTGATTATTGATAGAAGATCATGTCTCGCATATTCTCGAACCCGCAGGTCACACACTTAACGTGTCTCGACGCTAGGATAGATTGGATAATTGGTTTATGAGTTTTTGTTCAGAGTCTCGGATGGGATCCGGATATCACGAGAGGTTCCGGAATGGTCCGAGAATAAGATTCATATAAGGCGCAGTTTTTGGAGTTCGAATTGTTCCGGTTAATCGGTATTGTACCGAAGCTTCTAGAACCTTTCGAAGGGGCCAACGTGGTCCCACCTTCCGGGAGGGGCATGGGCCTATGAGGGAGTGTCCTGGCGCATTGGGCCAGGGGCACAAGGCCCCATAGGGCCCAGATTCTAGATAGATTTAACTCGCTTAAATCTAGGGATAGAATTTCTAGATAAGGGAGAGTTTAAATCGTTTAAACTAGAGATAGGCTTGGAGGAGGGGCTGGGGCTGACCGCCACCCCTCTATATATAGAGGGCTGGTGCGCCTCCCAACACACACCTTCCTCCAAACCCTAGTTGCCCTGCTGCCTTCCACTCTCCCTCCCGACGCTTGTAGGCGGCCCTGCAGAAATTCTCCACCATATACACCACGCCGTGTTGTAGATCCAATCCATCTCTCCACCATACTCGCTGGTCCGAGGAAGGAGGAGACGCCGAGGTGCTGCACGCAGTGCATCTCACGGAGGCACCGCCACTTGTGGTGCTAGATCGGATCGGATCGCGAGGAGGAGAAGCGAGTACGACTACATCACCCACGTTCCGAGCGTTCATTTGTAATAATCTTCAAGGGTATGAAGATCTAATCCAATCTCTCTCGTTGTTTGCATCTCCTAGATTAGATCTTGGCTTTCCTCTGTTCGCTCAGAGAAAATTTTGATTTACTATGCTGCGAAACCCTTCAGGGTATCGAGCTAGATCTATGCGTAGATGTGATTCACGAGTAGAACACAACATGGTTGTTGCGCGTTGATGTTTTCTGCTGCAAGCCTCTTGTTTGTGTTCTTCTTTGACGCGATAGTGAGATTGAAGCGTCCAGGCCAACCTTACGCGACGCCGTCATGAGACCGCTCCGACTTGACGTGTGGCTTGTTCCACACATGCGGCTGGTGGATGTCGGTTTCTCTCACTATAGTGATCATGGGATTAACACCGAGTTTGGCAACCATAATATCACCGCTGGTTTCCGTAGGTAAGAATCGTTTAGCATCTACTCCCATAAGCCACGTAAAACATGCAACAACAAAGTAGAGGCGTCTAACTTGTTTTTGCAGGGAGTGTTTTCTGTGATATGGTATGGCCCAAGATGTGATGTGTATGATGTATGCGATGATCATGTTTTGTAACGTTTCATGACTTGCATGTCGATGAGTACACAACCGGCAGGAGCCATATGGTTGTCTTTATAATTGTGTATGACCTGCGAGTCAACTTCTTATACGCCATGTAATAGCTTTACTTTATCGCTAAGTAGTTAGCAATAGTTGTAGTTGCTATTCGTGGTGGAGGCAATCATGGTGGAGTGATGGAGATCATGCCGGAACGCACAAGATGGAGATCATTGCGCGAATATTGGCTATACCATGTCACATAAAGTTATATGCATGTGATGTTTATCCTTTTATGTATCTTATTATGCTTAGATCGCGACGGTAGCATTATAAGATGATTCCTCACTTAAAGATCAAGATAAAAACTGTGTTCTCCCCAAGTATGCACCGCTATGAAGTTCGTCGTGTCCAAGCATCACGTGATGATCGGGTGCTATAGACTCTACGCTCACATACAACGGGTGCAAGCCAGTTTTGCACACGCGGAAATACTTGGGTCTAGCTTGACGAGCCTAGCATGTACAGACATGGCCTCGGAACACAAGAACCGAAAGGTTAAGCATGAGTCATATGAATGATATGATCGACACTTCGTTGTCCACCATTGAAACCACATCTCTTCTCGTGATGATCGGATTAGGTGTGGTGAATTTGGATCGTGTTCACTAAACAACTTGAGGGATGTTGAATTTAGTGGGAGTTCATCTAGTAATTTGATTAAGTTGAACTATTTATCATGAACATAGTCTAAATTGTACTTGCAAATCGTAGATCACATGGCCAAGTCCAACTTCAACTTCAACGTTTTTGCTGAGAAAGAAAAGCTTAGAAACAATGGGTCTAACTTCACCAACTGGTTCCGCAATCTAAGAATCATTCTGTCTGGCGGACAAAAGGACTATGTCCTTGAGAAAGCGTTAGGTAACCCCCTGCTGCAACTGCGCCGGCTGATGAGAAAGCTGTCTATCAGTCGCGCAAAGATGATTATGGTGTGATTAAGAGCACCATGTTGTTTGCTATGGAACCGGAACTTCAAAATCGTTTTGAAAACTATCCCGGGCCCTTTGAGATTCTCGAGGAGCTGAAAACCATGTTTCAGACTCAGGCCCGTTCTGAGAGATATGAGATCTCCGAGAAGTTCTTTAACTGCAAGATGGAGGAAGGGAGTTCCGTTAGTGAGCACGCCATTAAGATGTCGGGCTACACTCAACGCCTTGAGCAACTGGACTGCAAGATTCCAGAGGAGCTCAAGATTGACAGGGTTCTGCAATCACTCCCTCCCAGCTACAAAAGTTTTGTAGTGACTCATAATCAGATTGGTTCCACTGATACGATCACCGAGCTCTTCGCAAATTGAAGGCTGCGGAGGTGGACATCAAGAAGGATAATCATGTGTTGATGGTCAACAAGCCCTCCTTTAAGAAAGGTAAAGGTGCAAAGAAGCCCTTCAAGAAAGGGCGCAAGCGTTGCCCTGCCGAGAAGAAGCTCAAGTCTGGTCCCAAGCCGACATCGAGTGCTTCTATTGCAAGGACAAGGGTCACTAGAAGCACAACCGTCCAAGTACTTAGCGGACAAGAAGGCTGGCACCATCAAAGGTATATTTGATATACATGTTATTGATGTTTTCCTTACTAGCCCTCGTTGTAGTGCCTGGGTATTTGATACTGGTTCGGTTGCTAATATTTGTAACTCGAAACAGGAGCTACGGAATAGACGGCGGCTTGCGAGGGATGAGGTGACGACGCGCATTGGCAACGGATAAGAGTTGATGTGATGGCCGTCGGCACGCTCTCCTTAGTTTTACCTTCGGGATTAGTTTTAAACCTTAATAAATGTTATTATGTGCCCGTTGAGCATGAACATTATTTCGATCGTGTTTATTGCAAGACGGTTATTCATTTAAATCGGAGAATAATGGTTGTTCTATTTATATGAGTAACATCTTTATGGTCATGCACCTCTTGTGAATGGTTTATTTCTTCTAAATCTCGAAAGGGATGAAACACACATCCATAACATTGAGGCTAAGAGATGCAAAGTAGATAGTGATAATACTACTTATTTGTGGTAATCGCTCAGGTCATATTGGTGTAAAGCGCATGAAGAAACTCCATTCGATGGACTTTTTGGAGTCTCTTGATTTTGAATCATTTGACACATGAACCATGCCTCATGGGCAAGATGATCAAAACCCCGTTCTCCGGTATGATGGAGCGAGCAACGGACTTGTTGGAAATCATACATACCGATGTATGCAGACCGATGAGTGTTTCGACGCGCGGTGGATATCGCTATTTTCTCACTTTTACCGATGACTTAAGTAGATATGGGTATATCTATTTAATGAAACATAAATCTGAAACGTTTGAAAAGTTCAAAGAATTTCAGAATGAAGTGGAGAACCATCGTAATGTAAAGATTAAGTTTCTACGATCCGATCGTGGCGAATATTTGAGTTATGATTTTCTCACGCATCTCAAAGCAAGTGGAATCGTTTCACAACTCACGCCACCCGAACACCACAGTATAGCGGTGTGTTCGAGCATGAATCGAACCCTATTAGATATGGTCCGATCAATGATGTCTCTTACTGATTTGCCGTTATCATTTTGGGGTTATGCATTAGAAACCGCTGCATTCACTTTAAATAGGGCTCCATCTAAATCCGTTGAGACGACACCGTATGAACTGTGGTTTGGTGCTAAACCTAAGTTGTCGTTTCTTAAAGTTTGGGGATGCGAAGCTTACATCAAGAAGTTGATGCCGGACAAGCTCGAACCCAAAGCGGAGAAATGCGTCTTCATAGGATACCCTAAGGAAACTATTGGGTATACCTTCTATCACAGAACCGAAGGCAAAGTGTTTGTCGCAAAGAACGGTTCCTTTCTTGAGAAGGAGTTTCTCTCGAAATAAGTGAGTGGGAGGAAGGTAGAGCTAGACGAGGTTATTGAACCTTCTCTTGAATTGGAGAGTGGCGCAGCACCTGAAATTGTTCCAGTGCCGCCTGCACCAACAATAGAGGAAGCTAATGACAAGGATCATGAAGCTTCGGACGATGCTACTACTGAACGTCGCAGGTCGACAAGGTCGCGTGCCCCTCCTAAGTGGTACGGCAACCCTGTCTTGACTGTCTTGTTAGTAGAAGACAGTGAACCTACGAACTATGAGGAAGTGATGATGAGCCCAGACTCTGAGAAATGGCTAGAATCCATGAAATCCGAATTGGGATCCATGAGCGAAAACCAAGTATGGACTTTGGTGGACCCTCCTAGCGACCGAAAGGCCGTTGAGTGCAAATGGATCTTCAAGAAGAAAACGGACGCGGATGGTAATGTTACCGTCTATAAAGCATGGCTTGTTGCGAAAGGGTTTCAATAAGTTCAAGGTGTTGACTACGATGAGACTTTCTCTCCCGTAGCAATGTTTAAGTCCATTCGGATTTTATTAGCAATTGCTGCGTTTCATGATTATGAAATATGGCAGATGGATGTCAAGACTGCATTCCTCAATGGCAACATTGATGAAGAGTTGTATATGATGCAACCCGAAGGTTTTGTCGATCCTAAGGATGCTGATAAAGTATGCAAACTTCAGCGTTCCATTTATGGACTGAAGCAAGCATCTCGGAGTTGGAACCTTCGTTTTGATCAAGTGATCAAGAGCTTTGGATTTGTTCCAAATTGCTACGAAGCTTGCATCTACAAGAAAGTGAGTGGGAGCTCGGTGACGTTTCTGGTACTATATGTGGATGACATATTGATTATTGGAAATGACATCAACATGCTTAACGATGTGAAGAGTTATTTGAACAAGTGTTTTTCAATGAAAGACCTAGGTGAAGCTGCTTATATATTGGGCATCAAAATCTATAGAGATAGACAAAGACGCTGATAGCTTTAAGCGAGTACATACCTAGACAAAGTTCGAAAAGGTTCAATGGATAAGGCATTGAAAGGTTCAAAGGCCTATGTTGTCGTGTAAGGTATTGAGCAAGGCTCGTGTCCATTCTGATGTAAATGATAGGAAGCTATGAGCAAAGTGCCTTATGCCTCGGCCATAGGTTCCATCATGTATGCCATGATGTGTACTAGACCGGATGTGTCCAATGCTCTTAGTTTGACGAGCGATATCAAAGTGACCAGAGTGGAACACTGGACCGTGAAGAACATCCTAAGGTACCTAAATAGGACTAAAGAAATGTTCTTAGTCTATGGGGTGATGAACAGGTCAGTAAAAGGTTACGTCGATGCTAGTTTCGACACCGACAAGGATGATTCTAAATCTTAGACAGGATACGTGTATATTTTGAATGGAGGAGCTGTGAGTGGAGAAGCTGCAAGCAAAGCGTGATCATGGATCTACATGAGAAGCGGAATACATGGCTGCAAAAGCGTCAAGTGAAGGAGTTTGGATCAGAAACTTCATCATCGAGCTTGGCGGTTCCAAGTGCATTGGACCCACTGGAGATATTGTGTGACAACACCGCGCAATAGCACTCGCTAAGGAACCAAGATATCATCCAAAGACCAAGCATATCAACTTAAGTTTCATATAATCCGAGATTATATAGCAGATGGAGATCTGAAGATCAGCAAAGTACATACAGATCTGAATGTCGCAGATCCATTGACTAAACCTCTTCCACGTGTAAAACATGATCAGCACCTCAGTGCCATGGGTGTGAGATTGTTGCCAAATGTAAACTAGATTATTGACTCTAGTGCAAGTGGGAGACTGTTGGAATTATGCCCTAGAGGCAATAATAAAGATGTTATTGTTATAATTCTTGTTCATGATAAAGTTTATATTCCATGCTAGAATTGTATTAAGCGGAAACATTAATACTTGTGTGGTTTGTGAACAACACCGTGTCCCTAGTACGCCTCTATGGACTAGCTCATTGATCAATGATGGTTAAAGTTTCCCGACCATAGACATGAGTTGTCAATTGATAATGAGATCATATCATTGGGAGAATGATATGGTGGACAGACCCAAACTAAGCGAAGCAATTAGATCGTGTCATTGTGTTCATCTTTGCGAAGCTTTTCCTATGTCAAATATTGTATTCCTTAGACCATGAGATAATACAACTCCCTGGTATCGGAAGAAAGCTTTGAGGTCATCAAACGTCATCCAATGAAAGGGTGATCATAAAGGTGTCTCTCAGGTGATCGGAAAGTATCTGTTGGGTTGTATGTATCGAGATGGGATTTGTCCCTCCCAAGTCGGAGAGATATACTTCGGGCCCACTCGGTAATCGATATCAACACCGCTTGCAAGCATGTGGTTAAGGAGTTAATCACAAAGTGATATCGGATTATGGAACGAGTAAAGTACTTGCTATGAACGAGATTGAGCTAGGTATGACGATACCGACGATCGAATATCGGGCAAGTAAAATATCGCGAGACGAAGGGAATATGTATATGGGATTGATTGAATCCTGGCATCATGGTTCATCCGATATGATCATTGATGAATGTGTGGGAGTCAATATGGGTGCCCAGACCCCGCTGTTGATTATTGATAGAAGATCATGTCTGCATATTCTCGAACTCAGGTCACACACTTAACGTGTCTCGACGCTAGGATAGATTGGATAATTGGTTTATGAGTTTTGTTCGAGTCTCGGATGGGATCCGGATATCACGAGGTTCCGGAATGGTCCGAAGAATAAGATTCATATAAGGCAGTGCAGTTTTTGGAGTTCGGAATTGTTCCGGGTTAATCGGTATTGTACCGGAAGCTTCTAGAACCTTCCGGAAGGGGGCCAACGTGGTCCCACCTTCCGGGAGGGGGCATGGGCCTATGAGGGAGTGTCCTGGCCGCATTGGGCCAGGGGCACAAGGCCCCATAGGGCCCAGCCGATTCTAGATAGATTTAACTCGTTTAAATCTAGGGATAGAATTTCTAGATAAGGGGAGAGTTTAAATCGTTTAAACTAGAGATAGGCTTGGAGGAGGGGCTAGGGCTGGCCGCCGCCACCCCCTCTATATATAGAGGGGCTGGTGCGCCCCCTCCCCCCAACACATACCTTCCTCCAAACCCTAGTTGCCCTGCTGCCCTTCCACTCTCCCTCCCGATCGCTGTAGGCGAAGCCTGCAGAAATTCTCCACCATATACACCACGCCGTCGTGTTGTAGATCCAATCCATCTCTCCACCATACTCGCTGGTCCGAGGAAGGAGGAGACGTCGAGGTGCTGCACGTGTGCATCTCACGGAGGCACCGCCACTTGTGGTGCTAGATCGGATCGGATCGCGAGGAGGAGAAGCGAGTACGACTACATCACCCACGCCCGAAACGTTCTGCATCGAATCTTCAAGGGTATGAAGATCTAATCCAATCTCTCTCGTTGTTTGCATCTCCTAGATTAGATCTTGGCTTTCCTTCTGTTCGCTTCCGTAGAAAATTTTGATTTACTATGCTGCGAAACCCTTCACCCCAAGGGGGGCGTGTTGATGCTTGTGATGCAGATGATGAAATGCCTCAGGATGCCATAGGAAGAATGGATGTGGGTTATATCCGCCCCGTTGAGGAACCCCTTATGGCGGATCGAGAAGAACTATGCTCCACTCAAGTGGAGCCCTCATCTTCACAACCTCGACATGCTCCATCTACCGAAGAGGACATTGACTCAAGCCAAAGACAAGATGTGGACCCTCAACATAGTGATCAATCTGTGAACTCTAGTCAAAGGGAGATTGGTCCATTCGATGGGGTGTCAAGTGGAGTCAAGTCAATTTGCCAAGGAAGATCCATCCAAGCTGTTTTGAGGCGTGCTCAAATTGAGGCTAGTAGAACACTTGATCAAGACCAAGGTCAATCCTTGCCTCCCAATGTAGAGGATGAATCCAATGATGATCAAGGTCAAGTTGATGGTCAAGACAAGGATCAAATTGATGAAGAGGGTCCTCCAAGAAACAATGAGGAGATCCACGCTCGTCGCGAAGCTAGAAAAGAAAGAATGTTGGAAATAAGAGACCACTCTCTCCAAAATGTTGTTGGAGACCTAAGGAAAGGAATTTCCACAAGAGCACAATTGAAGAGGTTCAGTGAACACCAAGCACACATCTCCATGATTGAACCAAAGAAAGTGTGGGAAGCTCTTGAAGATTCGGATTGGGTAGAAGCTATGCACAAAGAGCTCAACAATTTTGAGAGAAACAAAGTTTGGAAGTTAGTTGAGAAGCCAAAGGATTGCCGCAATGTTATTGGAACAAAGTGGATATTCAAGAACAAGCAAGATGAGCATGGAATTATAGTAAGGAACAAGGCAAGATTGGTTGCACAAGGGTATTCTCAAATTGAAGGCATTGATTATGGAGAGACTTATGCACCCGTGGCTCGCCTTGAGTCCATCCGTATCCTTCTTGCTTATGCGGCACATCATAACTTTAAGTTGCAACAAATGGATGTAGAAAGTGCATTCCTTTATGGTACTTTAAATGAATTGGTATATGTTAAGCAACCCCCGGGATTTGAGGACCCCAACTTCCCAAACCATGTCTACAAACTTGATAAGGCGCTCTATGGGCTCAAGCAAGCCCCACGCACGTGGTATGAGCACCTTAGAGAGTTATTGTTTGACCGTGGTTTTGAGGTTGGGAAAATCGATCCCACTCTTTTTACTAAGAGGGTCAATGGGGAGCTTTTTGTATGCCAAATATATGTTGATGATATTATCTTTGGCTCATCTAACAAAGCTTTTAATGATGAATTCTCAAAGCTTATGACTAGTAAGTTCCGGATGTCATTGATGGGGGAGTTAAAGATATTTCTTGGCTTTGAGATCAAGCAAGTTATAGGAGGAACATTCTTCAATCAAGCCAAGTATACTCAAGATATGCTCAAGAGATTCAAAATGCAAGATTTGAATGGAGCTCCTACTCCCATGGCTACAAAGACTCATCTAGAACAAAATCCTAATGGTAAAGATGTGGATCAAAAGGTATACCGGTCTATGATTGGTTCTTTGCTTTACCTTTGTGCATCTAGACCCGATATTGTTTTGAGTGTAGGTGTGTGTGCAAGATATCAAGCTGCTCCTAAGGAAAGCCATTTAATGGCGGTCAAGAGAATCTTTCGATATTTGGTTCATACCCCATTTTATGGTCTTTGGTATCCTCGAGGCTCAACATTTGCTCTTTGTGGATACACGGATTCAGATTGGGCGGGTGACAAGGATGATAGAAAATCAACTTCCAGGGCTTGCCAATTCCTTGGTAGGTCCTTGGTATGTTGGTCTTCCAAGAAGCAAAACTGTATATCTCTCTCCACCGCCAAAGCCGAGTATGTTGTTGCTGCTAGTGCTTGCACCCAATTGCTATGGATGAGGCAAACTTTAAAGGAATACGGTGTCCTCTGTGACAAAGTGCCTCTTCTATGTGACAATGAAAGTGCCATCAAGATTGCATACAACCCGGTGGATCACACAAGGACAAAGCATATTGAGATTCGACATCACTTCATTAGAGATCATGTTGCTAGAGGTGATATTGATCTATCCTATGTATCAACCAAATATCAACTTGCCGATATCTTCACAAAGCCACTTGATGAAGAAAGATTTTGCTACTTGAGGAATGAACTAAATATCGTGGATTCAAGGAGCTTGACTTGATGTTATTGCACTCTCACCTATGTTTCATCTCATATTTGGTCTAGGTGTAGGCATGGATATAGGGGGAGTGCGGTCCTAATTGTTTGGACCATCCCTCCCCCCATGATGCCCAAAGCAATCAAAATCATTCCTCTTAATATCATTTAGTGATATGTGAGCTTAATGATGAGTGTTGGTAATGGACCCAAGATATATCTTCGTGGTGCCAAGCCAAGTATACTCAAATATGGTGGCCAAGGCCACCGCCCTCTCTTACTTGAGAGGTTGGCACTTACTCATGTTCGTCATTTGATTATTTTTTTGTCTCTTGGAGCGTTTCTGATTTTTCGAACTTCCTTGGCTCTTTTTGTTTCTTCACAGCTTGATGTCTCAACCCAAACCTTTTTCCCTATCCTAAAAACCATCTATCTCCCATGTATTTCCCCAAACACCTTTCCTGGAATTTTTGGTCGAGGAGGACCGGAGTCTCCGGTGTACAAACACCGGAGTCTCCGGTGTAGACCGGAGTCTCCGGTCTGGACGGTTTCTGTCACTTAAAGAAGGGGCACGGGGTGAACTGGAACAGCAGTTCCTCTTTCTTCACCCCGTCCCCTACCTCCAAACCCGTCGCCCCCTTCTCCAAAAATCCTCCCCAGAGGTCAAGAAGCCCCCGGGATCCGCCGTGCAGCCGGCCAACCTCCTCCTCTCCTCCATTGGGTCATTCCCACCGAAGGAATCGATCCCATGGACAGATCTGATACCTCTCCTCTCCTTTTTCCTCCTAGGGTTCATCCCTAGATGTGTTTTTGAGGATTGTTGCAGATTTGTCCATAGGAATCACTTGTTTGCTTGCACTCTAGTACTTTAGCCTTGATGCATTGCCCGATCTACTAGATTTACCCTCACCAGCATCTCCCCATCGCATACCCGAGCCTCCTGACCGGAGACTCCGGCCTTAGGTCCAGAGACTCTGGTCCAGGCCGGAGACTCCGGTCCACAGGACCGGAGACTCCGGTCTGAACCGGAGACTCCGGTGTCTGGTGCGGAGACTCCGGTGCTGGGTGGGTCAAAGTAGTCCAGAAATGCATCAAAGCTCCTGTACTGCATCTTTGGGACATATATACTCATCTCCATGCTATCTCCCTCACTACTGTTCACAGGTGATGGTTCTAGTCGCCCTCGTCGTACCAAGGCCAAGTCCCAAAGGGGCAATCCTCGCTATGATGAAGCTCGGGGTCAGTTTATCGTGCCTCCATCCAACCGGAAACAGCAGGCACGTGATGCAGCTTACATGAAGAGGGATCAAGACAGGGCTGAACGGGAGGAACGTGCAAAGAGAGCCAAGTATGACAACCTCCAGTCCCTAAACAAGATGTCTAAAGTGGAGTTCCGTGAGCTGAGGAAGACAGATTTCTATGCACTACCTCGTACCAGTGATGACCCTCGTTTCTGGAGGAAAGAGCAGAGTGTGTTCATGAAGGATGTGTATGGTGTACTCACCAAATCACCTGTTTGCCCTTAGAAGTTCATGAACATTGAGCAAATGCGCCAGAGCCCGTATTTCAGTGATGCCCTGTGGATCTGTGAGAAGCTGGGTCTCTACAACTTGATGGAGCTGCATGAAGACTACAATGTGCACCTCGTTCAGCAGTTCAATGCCACTGTGGTATTTGGGACTGATCTTGCTAGGACTATGGTGTGGATGACTGGATCTACTCGCTGCACAGCTACTTTCCATGACTTTGCCAATGTCATCTTTGAGACTTTCCACGGCATATCTTCTCCTGTGGGCTGCGCATGCACTTCGCATCATTGGGTGAGAACAAGCAAAAATTGGCACCTCTGTATGATGATGGTGTTGTGGGGGCCTCCAAGGGACTCAAGCCCCTCTACAACCTTATGCTGAGGATTTTCCGTCAAACTATTGCTCCAAGTGCTGGAAATGATGATGCTCTTAGGGGAGGACTTGTCAACCTCCTGTACCATACTCACTGGACCTTCAATGCTGGACCTGATGCTGAGGCTGCACCCATTGATGTGATGGACTTCATTTTCGAGGAGATGTTCCATGCAATTCTATTCAAGAAATCTCCTCCATATGCACCCTTGGTTATGAGACTAATCAACTCGCAGCCGCATGATTCTCCCAATGCCGTTCCACCACACCTCACGGCGCACACTCTGGTCTCTCTGCAGCAGAAGGGGCACATGGGGCCAGCTCCAAGGCGCCGATATGGAAATGATGATGAGGAGACTAAGACGGAGAGGGCTCCCTCTCCACCCAGAGTTTGGAGGAAGAATGCCTCAAATGTCCCTATGCCTTCCATGACTAGAGCCTATGTGCATGAGAAGGTCAAGAAGGCCAGCTTCTGGGAGAGGACTCTTTGTTGCATGAACGTTGACATTCGCAGCAAAGATGCATCTTACCAAAGCAAATCACGCATGGAGAAGCTCCTCAAAGAGATCAAGGACCAGGGTGCTGCTGATACTGAGGAAGGTGAAGATGAATACAATGATGAGCATGGCGCCCAGCAGTCCACAGAGTCTGATCACACTC
This sequence comes from Avena insularis, assembly GCA_023614405.1. NCBI lineage: Eukaryota > Viridiplantae > Streptophyta > Magnoliopsida > Poales > Poaceae > Avena > Avena insularis. The sequence goes on along the minus strand of CM042685.1, from coordinate 213,711,315 downwards.
TCTCTTTTGGGGCATGGAACGCCCAACAGGATAGTCTGGTGGACTGGCAGACGTTTGCTGATGTCACCTCTGGGTTTGGATACCAGGGTACTTCCTCCTCTCGCCCTCACGGCAAAGGGCCTGCTATCCCTGAGGATGATGATGATGATGATGACTATGACCAGGATGAGGATGACCAGGATGAGGTTGAGAATGCCGAGGACGACGAGGATGACGATGACTACTAAGTCATTAGGGCGTTAGTATAGGTATTTTCCCTTTTCGGCGTTTCGATGCCAAAGGGGGAGAAGACATTCTCATCCGCTTTGCATGGGACTCGGGATTTGCGATTATCTGCCGTTATTTGCCTTTCTTTTGTTATTTGGATTTTCGAACTTGAACTTTGTGTGTTATCTACTGTTCTTATGTGTGTCTGACTATGTGCTCGTGTGCAACATCTATTGTAACTCATGTGAGATCTATGCGTACTATCGTTGGTATTTTTGTCTCTCTTTACATGATTTACTTCATTATCTTGTTGCACATAGTCAGGGGGAGCCACATTTTATGTTATTCCATGCAAATCACTTGTTGTCATCGAACACCAAAAAGGGGGAGATTGAAAGGACATTTATTGTCATAATCACTTTTGGTGTTCGTTAACAACAAGTAGATCATTTTACCGTTTGTTATTGTCCACAGGTTGGTATTATCATAGATAAACATGTCACTCACTCTTGGGAAAAGACCACATATATTTGCCACTGTTCTGGAAACTCCAGACCGGAGTCTCCGGTCTGCCAAGACCGGAGTCTTCGGTGTGGTCCGGAGTTTCCGGTGCTGGCTCCGGTGGTGCCTCCCAGGACTTGGCTGGGTCATTCTGTTGGCATGTCCGGAGACTGGTCCGGATATTGGCCGGAGTCTCCGGACTTTGGTCAGACCGGAGTCTCCGGTGTTGAAAGTCCGGAGTCTCCGGTGTTGCTAGTGAAGAAATGCGCTGGGTCAGTCAGATGGCCAGTTCGGAGACTAGTCCGGAGATTATACGGAGACTTTGGTCGGACCGGAGTCTCCGGTGTTGGAAGTCCGGAGTCTCCGGTGTTGCTGGTGAAGAAATGGGCTGGGTCAGTCAGATGGCCAGTCCGGAGACTGGTCCGGAGATTGACCGGAGTCTCCGGTGTAGAGACCGGAGTCTCCGGTCTGACTTTTCTTCAACGGTCAGAAAACGGTTCGTGGAGGGGGCTGTCTATAAATAGGGAACCTTATCTTCTATCTCCAGCTGCTCGAGCTGCTCAAGAACACAAACACCATTAGAGCCACCAAATCCACAAGATCTCTTCATCCGACCATCCAAAGTCATTGATCTTTGGAGAATCGAAGGAGGAGGCCTTGATTCACATCTTCACCAAGAGAGATCTTCATTTCCCCCTCATTCACTTGAGGGCCCCCAAGCTCTAGTGTTTCTTTGGAAACCCTAACTTTGATTTGGTTCTTACAAGCTTGTCTTTGATTTGTCTTGACAGCTTGCTTGTATTTGGGAGCCTCCAATTCAGTTGTGGATGTGTGCCCCGAACTTGTTGTAAAGGTGCCGGCTTCCACCTCAAAGGTTGCCGATATAGTGGAAGGTGAATCGAGCCCCTTGGGGTGAGGTTCATCGGAGAACAAGGGAGGCCTCTCGTGGCGTTGGTGGTTTGAAACCACCCCCTCTCCAAACGTAGACGTACTTCCCCTCAAAAGGAAGGAACTACGGGAAACAAATCCTTGTGTCTCCGCGTCCACTCCCTTGGTTACTTCTATCCTTTACCGCACTTTACTTACTTGTTCTTGCTTAGTGTTGTGTTAGTTTGTGCTTGCTTGACATATAGGTAAATTCACCATAGTTGCATATTCTAGAGAATTTACCTTTCTTGTCAAACCCTAATTTGAAAAAGAGTAAAATTTGAAGTAGCACCTATTCACCCCCCCCTCTAGGTGCCCATATGATCCTTTCATCAGGCAACTTCTCTTCTTCTCCCTGTTTAAAATCAAAAAGTTTCTGCAAAGCAGCATGTCTAGCACTAGGAGGAAAGTATTTCTGGAAGAAAGAAGCAATCAAACAATCAGGGCTATCAATGGATCTAGGAGGTAATCTATTAAACCAAGCCTAAGCTTCTCCTTTTAGTGAAAAAGGGAAGATCTTTGTAACAAAGTACTTGCGCATCTTAAAATCATCAGAGAATAAGGCACTCATAGTGGAAAGCTCATTCATATGTGCCACAACACTCTCACTCTCAGTCCCACAAAAAGGTTCTTTCTCAACAATGTCTAAATAGGATAAATCAAGAGAGAATCATCTTTAATATCTATGGGAGAAGTGGCAAACTTAGGATTAGAAGACGGTTTAGGAATAATGGTACGTCTCTCAAGGAGACTCCTAATAGCACTAGCACCATGTGTGTTTTGGTACTCTTCAATAAAATCATCTGTCATTTCAATGTAACCATCACTAATATCATATCTCTCTCTAGACCCTGGTGAGCTAACAGGTGTAACAGTGTCTTCACTAGGAGTTTCAGTGTTTCGCAAAATAGTTCTAGCAATAGTAGCATCTAGGAAAGGACCTAATGAACCACTTGCATCAAGCACAGTAGAAGTAACATCATGAGTATCAGAAGCAATTTCAGATTTAACAGTAGTAGCAGTGTGTGTAGCATGTGTATGTGGTGGTGGTGTAACAAGATTACTTATAATAGACGGTGAATCAAGAGCAGCAAAGGTGTTTAGGACTGTACATCTTCTTGTAGTGTATGGTAAAATAGGAAACTTTCCATCACGAGACTTTCCCATGATGAAAGGAATAGCAGTGAACAATAATAGATCCAAGTGAACTTACAAATAAAGCTATGCTCCCCGGAAACGGCACCAGAAAACAGTCTTGATGACCCATAGGTATAGGGGATCGCAACAGTCTTCGAGGGTAGTATTACCCAATTTATTGATTCGACACAAGGGGATCCAAAGAATACTTGCAAGCCTTAACAACTGAGTTGCCAATTCAGCCGCACCTAGAAATAGTTCTTGCTCACAGAATTTTATCAGTAGCAACAGCTTTGTAGTAGCAATAGCAAAGTAACACCAGCAGCAAAACAAGAGCAATAGTAACAGTAGTAGCAAACGGTAGGATATGAGTGCAGTAGGCATAGGGATGGATGGACGGGCGTTGCATGTACAAGTCTAAACATGTAACTTCAAGATCTAGGGCAATTGCAGATAAATAAGAATAATCATCCAAGTACTAAACAATCGTAGGCATGAGCTCCATATATAGTCATGCGTGCTCGCAATGAGAACTTGCACAACATCTTTTGTCTTGTCAGCCCGTTGCAGCGGGGCCTCAAGGGAACTACTGGCAATTAAGGTGCTCCTTTTAATAGAGCACCAGAGCAAAGCATTAACACTCCATGAACACATGTGGTCCTCACATCACAACCATCCCCTCAGGTTATCCCAATTTCTGTCACTTCGGGGCCTTTGGATCCGGACAATGATATGTGTACACAACTTGCAGATAAGATCACAAACAATACTATCATCATGAATCAATAATAAGTTCAGATCTGAGATCATGGCACTCGGGCCCTAGTGACAAGCATTAAGCACAACAAATTGCAACAAAGTCAAATAGCACTAATAGAGATACTAGACACCATGCCTAACAATCTTATTCGATTACATGATAGAACTCATACAATCCCTACCATCCCCATAGCCTACAATGGGGGATTACTCACTCATGGATGAGGGAAACATGGATGGTTGATGGAGAGGTGTTGTTGATGATGATGGCGATGATCCTCTTCAAATTCCCCGTCCCGGCAGGGTGCTAGAACGGAGTTTCTGGTTCCGTCACGGTTTCTGGTGGTGGCGGCGCAGCGGAACTCTTTCTAGAAAAACATCGACCCCTCCTAAGTTTTTAGGCCAGAAGGCAACTTATAGGCAAAGAGAGAGGCCGAGGGGGTGCCTAGGGCAGCCACACCCGCTCCAGGCGCGACCAGGCCTGGCCCACGCGGCTAGGGGTGTGGGCCCCTCAGGACCCTACTCCGTCTCGTGTTCTAGCTCCGTGAGTCTTCTGGTGAAATAGGATTTTTGGCATATTTTCCGGGATTTTTCCTGATAGTTGATTTTCTGCACAAAAACTAGACACCAAGGTAATTCTGCTGAAAACAACGCCAGTCCATGTTAGTTGTATACAAATCACACAAGTTTAGAGGAGAAACAATAGCAAAAGTGTTCAGGAAAGTAGATACGTTTTGGACATATCAACGCTCCAAGAACAACACCATAGTGCATGAAGCAATAAAAATAAAGTGTTTTGAAAGAAAACCTGACATTTTTATTGATGAAGAAGGGGATGACCAAGGCATCCCCAAGCTTTGACGCTTGTACCTCTTGAAGATTTCTTGGGGTGACACGGGGTGGCATCCCCAAGCTTGAGCTTTTTTCCATTCTTCATCTCATCACATCATTCTTTCCCTACACTTGAAAATTTCCTTCATACAAAACTTCACGCAATCCTCATTATCAACATTAGTGTATTCAAGATAGTAAGTCTTTGGGTTTAGTTTCAACACAAGTAAAACTTCCATTAAAACACAAGATACTATATCAATTACTTTTAAAAGCTCGAGTGATTAAAGATAACTAAAAAAGAAACCGATAAGAGGCAAATGCAAATAATGGCAGAAATCTGTCAAAACAGACGAGCGGGTAAAAACCGTTTTTTCGAAGACCTTCTATTGCTCAAATCAAAAAGTGTTGAACTAACGAAAGTTAGATAATAACCTGGGGCATATGCTAAGAAAATTACAGCTCAATCCGACATACGGGGATTTTTCACGAATTTTTACATCGAAGCACAAAAATCTGTTTTGGGACAGCAACTTCCCCAAATCTTACTTCTTTCTCATTAGAGGTTATTCTTGGCACAAAAACCACACAAAAAGGATAAGGAGAGGTTATTAAAGAAGTAATAACTTCCAAGACTCAATAAAAGAATTACCTAACGAAATTTGGGTTATCTTCCAATTAGTACTTTTCTTTAACGCCTTTAAGTTAGGCTTGATAGTCTCAAAGATGCTCACATAAGAAATATGAATTGAAGTAAAAGAGAGCATCAAAGAAGCAAATTCAAAACACATTTAAGTCTAACCCACTTACTATTAAAAATAATCTTGTAAAGGAACAAGTCATGAAAGCACAAAGCAACAAGCATAGGAAAGCAAAACAAATACAACTTCAAAATTTTCAACATAAAGAGGGTAAACTTAATATTGTTGAGATGCATAAAACCATGTTTCCCTCTTTCATAATAACTTTCAGTAGCATCATGAATAAAATTAACAATATAACTATCACATAAAATGTTCTTATCATGAGCCACATGCATATAATAATTATTACTCTCCATATAAGCATAGTCATTCTTATTAATTGTAGTGGGAGCAAATTCAACAAAATAGCTATCATTATTATTCTCATCACCATAATCATCAAATATAGGAGGCATATTGTAATCATAATTAATTTCCTCCTCAATAGTAGGTGTACTTAAAATATCATATTCATCATTGCAATCATCATACATTGGAGGTATAGTATCCTCATAAGCAATAGAATAGCTATCTTCCAAAGTGTGTTCATTTGTAAACATATCATCATGGGAAGGGACATGGATAGTACTAATAGCACAACAATTATTAATATCATCATTTTCAGAATTGGTACCAAAGAGATTTTCAATATCAAAAGTAGTGTGCTTTTCCCAATCATGATCACTACTATAGGTAACATGCATAGGAACATCATCTAGTTCAGACTCATCAGCAAAAACTATGATAGGAGTAACATGCTTAGGGGAATATACCGTTTCCTCTCTCCTTTTACTCCTCCTCCTCTTCTTCTTCTTCTTCTTCTTCTTCTTCCACTCTTTATGAGGGAGAGGCTTGAACGGAAGCTTCTCCACATACCCTGGTTTATTGTTAGAGACAATAGAAGAAACTTTGGAGGATTCCTCCTTTTCATTAATAAGAACAAAACACATATCGGTCCTGTCATATTTTGGTAAAATATCATCTTTTATAAGATTTTGTATGTAAGAATTTGCGTGGCAATTATCAAAACAATAAATATGACAACCATGCATGACGTTATTCATATCAAAAGTACTCATGTCTACCAAAGAAGTTTTTCTTGATAACTCTTCACACCCCAAAAATAACGTAAGTTCATCATGTTGATTATCAGTGATCATGTTATCACAATACAAACTTGCAATACTCATTGGATTAAAAAGGTCATTAGTATGGTCTGAGCATTGAAAATTGAAATGACCCACTTCATAACAGAGTTCACAAATAAAAGGGTAGGGGGCACAAACTTTTTTACCAAGATCATTTAGAGCATTATACCATGTTCTAGTTTTTTCATTCCAATGGGTGATACAATATTCTTCTTCGATTTGATTATTTTCACAAGGTCTATGTATTCCACAAAAATTAACATGTTTATAAGAAATAGTACTTTTAGAAGTTTGAGCATGTTTATTGCAATCATTAATAACATTTTCATTTTCCATGCAAGTGTCTTTAAAAGGTTCATGATACATGTCCCATTTTTCTTCATGATCATTAGTATTAGAAGCAAAGGTTCTACAACAATCAACAATAATTTGAGGATCAAGACCATATATAGCACTAAGCCCTTGAAAATCAGCAGTTTCAGCGAAAGACTTAATGCAATCATACTCATACTTTATACCTGGTTCTTTACCTTTATCTTTATCCCAACCTTCGGTATTGCTTTGAATTGTTTCAAGAAGACCCCACTTAGCTTTGACCTCCTTACTTGTGAAGGATCCCTCTAAACAGGTATCTAGATAGTCCTTGTAATATCATGAAAGCCTTGCATAAAAATTATTAGTAATAATATTATTGGGGAGCTAATGAATGGGACATTTGAGCATTAGTGACTTCAATCTCCCCCATGCTTGGGCAATACTTTCTCCATCATGAGGATGAAAATTATAAATATAATTCCTATCTTTATGAAATTCACGAGGAGGATAAAATTTAGAGTAAAAGAGAGATTCAAGTTCCTTCCACTCCAAATGATGAGGATCATCTAGTAGCTCATACCACTCCCTTGCTTTGTCCCTAAGTGATAAAGATAATAGCTTCCTCTTAACTTGGTCCATTGAAATACCCGAACACTTGAAAAACTCGCATAATTCATGTATAAAGAGTAAATGATCACCAGGATGGACAGTTCCATTTCCAAAATAGTGGTTATTCATAACACGTTCAGCAATTTCCATAGGTATTTTAAAAGGGACACTTTCAGTATGTGGCTTTAAAAAGTCACGAGCATCATTAGAATTACCACATATGGGAGATAAAGTATCATGAGAGCAAATTTTCTTCCCTAAAGCTGGGGAACTAAAAAGATCTTTCTCATAAAAACTAGATTCCCCAAGCTTAGACGTTTCTATAGCATTAGTCACAATGGTGTTCAAAAAAATCATACTAATAACATTGCTATTAGCATGCAAAGAAAGTTCCATAGGTTTTTTAATTTTCTTTTCAAACCATTCATGTTCTAACTTAGGAAAAATACTAAAAAGCTCTCTAATTTTTTTGTTGTTATCCATTAAGCCTAACTAGTGAAAATAAAAACAAGAAACAAAAAGAAAAAATTGCAGAATCTAAAGGAAATAACTTCGAGAACTCACACACACCAGCAATAGTACTAGAAGATAGTTTAGTAGCCAGAGGATGTGAGTACTTTTTACCTTACCTCCACGGCAACAACACCAGAAAAGGGCTTGATGTTTATGCATGCTTTTATTCTTGTAGACAGTGTTGGGCCTCCAAGTGCAGAGGTTTGTAGAACAGCAACAAGTTTTCCTTAAGTGGATTACCCAAGGTTTATCGAACTCGGGGAGGAAGTGGTCAAAGGTATCTCTCTCAAGGAACCCTACAATCAAGATACAAGAAGACTCTTGTGTACCCAACACACCCAATACACTTGTCAGGTGTATAGGTGCACTAGTTCGGCGAAGAGATAGTGAAATACAAGTGATATGGATGATTATAAGTGGTAATTGCAATCTGAAATAAAAATGGCAACAAGCAACGGCGCCAGAAAAGAGCTTGACGGGGAGGAAGAGACTAAAGGCCCTATAGTCCCTGGCAACAATGCCAGATCTAGTTGTAAACGGTGTTTCAATGCTTAGAAACAAGGCCTAGGGATCATACTTTCACTAGTGGACTCTCTCATATAAATATCTTTTCTTCATGATACTACTCTGAACTATTCTCCGGTTGGACAACTCTAATCCACGATAAGGCTATAACAGCACACCCCAAAGTTCGCATTCCCCATCTAGATAACCCCACACTGTCACCTTGAGCGCTAGATGATTTAAACAAACACCACAATTTCATAGAGACAAACAACTCAAAATATAACTCATGATAAGTATTTATGTAATCTTTAGCCTAAGTGCCACACGGTGTGCACACTGTCACCTTCACACACGTGGGGATAGCCGGATACTAATTAAAGCACTTTAGTAGCAGTGTAGATCTACTTGATTACAAAGCTCATGACCACAATATGATCACGCATATATATATATATCGAAAATAGTGGAGTGTCTACGGTGGTACATGCGCATATGATTCTTACCGTCCGATCTTGTAAAGAGAACACACGGTGCTTACCTTGGTGCATGCATCGTCAACTCCAGTTCATAAACGCCGTCACACCGAGAGCATGACCCAGGCTTGGTCTACCCATGTTTCATTTGCAAAGCACGGTCCATTAGTTTTCACGATGAAACCGTTTGCGGACAATCGGGGACAGAGCCGTGACCATAGTTGTTTATCGACTCTTATGCCACTCTCGCTCACAGTGGATGTTTGATTTTATCCGGGGACAGATCAAACCTGTCTCTTATAGGGTGGCCAAGCTTCGAAACCACAGTGATTTTAATGTTTTTCTTTTGAAAGAGTGTGCTTTCTAAATTTTCCATTTGTACAAATACTCCATAAAAAGTTAGATTATAGACATATACACGCATTCTAAACCATGACTAACCACAAAGTCGCCGCATGCGCCGCGCCGTGTTCCTTTATCATATGACGCAAAGACAACATTGCGTGCAATCCCATCGCGAGGCAATCATAAAATCGATATACTAGTTTCAACAAAATTCATTAGAACACTCGTAGATATTTTTTTAAGCATACATATCCGTGTATTGGTAAAATACGGCACCGCCATGCACTATCCAAAAAATAGATGCCGCTACCGGTCGAGATTGTATCAACCGTAGCAATGGGGTACATCGGCATGGGTTGGGAGGAATGGATGTATTATGGTTCACGTTGTTTTATCATGGCATGACACTTCCAATTCTTCCGGCGCAGGCCAGCCACAACGTTTAAAGCAAATTAGGACGTTCATACCTTCCTGAGCAGCACACGTTAAGGTTACATCCTTTTTTGCTTGCTGATAGAGTGATGGTGGTCTCCGCGAATATGGGACATCATCAAGCTGCCCCAACCCCATTCGACACGAGCAGTTCCAAAACTCTTAAAACCTTCTCCTCTTAGAGGTGAAGAAAACTTGAGCTAGGAAGGAAAGATTACTACTGGAACAAGATCATAAAGGTATGTGCGCCGGTCGATTTTTCACCACCGTTCTTCATGACTGGTGGGCGGGAACACGTATCATCGCCAAAAAAACAAAACGTGGGTTTATTCTTGTCTAACCAAGAAACCCGCGAGTAATCCGCACATTCTTTATGACTGGTGGGCGCAAACCTACTAGTGCAAAAAGAAGGATGGAGAAGCTTGCATTATAGACGATGTAAGTACTACTACGAAACGAAAGTATGGAGTGAACCAGAAAGAGCGTGGCAGCCAGGTGAAAAAGTGGCGGGAAAGATATATCGTCTCTAAGAAGTGTAGACACAAAACGATTAGTATAAAAAGAAAGATGGGCGGCAGAGGGTGACATCCGAGGGTTCCATTCTTTTTTTAGCCAGCTGGGTACCCTCCATCGTCACAAGCCGTTATAGATAAGGATGGGCACAAATGTGTCCAGTGAAATGCAAATAAACATGCAAGAAACGATTACGGTTAGAAAAAGTAAAGGCAATGCGAGCACGGGTTTATCTCCTCCCCACAACGGAGTACTTTATAAACATACCAAGGTTACATGGCGTATGGACAAGTACGACAGTTTAGCAACTGACTAAAACATGGCATGTTGCAAAACAACCAGAAGTTAGAAGATACTTAGTACTTGCTAATCTTGCTCACATGCAAGGATCAAGATGGGAGAGCGGGCCTATACATACCCATCAGGATTCTCTTCCGAATTCATGGAACTTCGTGGGCAGAACCTTGTTTATGATCAAGAACGCGAGTGTGTGTGGCACGAAGCAACCTACACTCATCCGCTGGCTTACAAAAGTACTTGCAGGTAGCATTGGCGAAACATGTCCATGGTTTGTTTGTTTTATGTAAAAGGAGTTATTCGTCGCCCTCCCTTTACCGGTACCGAGCAAGTTTATATATTAGATCCGTAAGCCAACTGCTAAAAAATAGATATGGGGTGGGGGTGGTGGTGGTGTGTGTGTGGGGGGGGGGGAAACAAGAGGAGTTTTGTTTCCACGAAGCGGACGAGCGAGTAACGGGAGGCAGACCGCGAGACACACACCGTGAGAGAAGGAGATCGCCGATCTGATTAAGAGAGCTAAAATGCATGCAATCCAATATATATATATATATATATAGAGAGAGAGAGAGAGAGATGAACACATAGTTACCGGTAGAGCCCTTAACATCGAGGAAGAACTACTCCCTCCTCAACATGGGAATCAGCAACGGCGATGGAGATGGTGGTGGAGTTGATGTAGATGGCTTCGGGGGCAATTTCCCGTCCCGGTAGGGTGCCGGAACAGAGACTTTTGTCCCCCAAATCTCCTCTTCGGTGGCTGCGGCGTGATGGCGCTGCGTCAACATGGAGCGCTTCATCGGGAAACCCCAAGAGCAAGGTGTGATGCAGCACATCAGCAAGTCTTCCCTCAGTAAGAAACCGAGGTTATCGAACCAGTAGGAGGAAGGAAACGTCACACAAGTGTTGCAAGCAACGTGGAAATTCACACAACACAAACTCAAAACTTTGCCCCAACGAACAGTGAGGTTGTCAATCTCACCGGTTGCTGTAACAAAGGATTAACTGTATGATGTGGAAGGTGATGTGTGGTTTGTAGCAAGTAAACAGTAATAGTGGAAGATGTATCAATGGTAAAGATTGGACCGGGGTCCATAGTTCACTAGAGGTGCTCTTCTTAGATAAACAACATGACATGAAGGGCAATTGATAGGAACTGAGCAAGGCATAACAATGCAATACTAGACAAAAAGATCCTATGAGATTTGATTGGGCAATACAATAATATACATAGACCGCCATCCAACTGCATCTATGACTAGAAGTCCATCTTCAGGTTATCATCCGACCCCCTCCAGTATTAAGTTGCAAGCAACAGACAACTTCTTTAAGCAAAGTGTGTAAGGTAAACAATCCACTTGTTCCATGAATAAGAGACTGTTGTTTTCTCCCTAGTGACAACAACACATCTACAACCGAAGAGATTTCTGTCACTTCCCTTAGAAACTAGAGGCATTAATCCACTATCGGGCATAAATACCCCCTCTTGGAGTCACTAGCAACTACTTTGCTAAGATAGCTACTAACAACGGAGAGCATGCAAGATCACAAACAACACAGACATGATAGTATCAAATAGACAAAACCATTAATCAATCTAACATAGTAATTACAATATCCATCGGATCCCCGCAAACACAACATGCATGATTACAAATAGATTAGATCTTGATCATGAACGGAGCTCACAAGATCTATACATGAAAGCACAAAGGAGGAGATACAACCATCTAGCTACTACATGGACCCGTAGTCCAAGGTAGAACTACTCACGCTTCATACCGAAGAAGAAGGCCTCCGGGATGATCTCTCCTCCGGCAGGGTGCCGGGAAGAACTTCAGATCCCCCGATCTAGGGACGATGGTGGCGGCGGCTATAGAAGGTTTCTTGGAGTTTTGATCGGGTGCCTAGGGTTTCTGCATCGGGGGCTTCTTATAGGCGAAGAGGCGAGGCATGGGGGCGCTAGGAGGGCCACACCCTACCCAGGCGCGGGCCAGGCTTGGCCACGCCTAGGAGGTTCTGGCCGCCCTGTGGCGCCCCTCCATCTCGTCTTCTGGCTTTGTGTCGCCCACGGTAAAATATTGACTTTGACTTTTGTCCCGTCCAATTCCGAGAATATTGATTTTTTGCTTTTCTGGAACCAAAAACAGAAGAAAACAAGCAACTGACACTGTGGCAACTTGTTAATAGGTTAGTTCTAGAAAAGATATAAAACACCTCAAAGTGTAGACAAATCAAAGCAAAGTAGATACTAAACAAGCACAGAGCATCAAAAATTATAGATACGTTTCCGACGTATCACGGTGCTGCGGAACTTTTGTGGAGATCTGATCCGCGTAGGGTTTACATCTCGGGGAGACGTATATGTAGGTGAAAGGGCAAGGTCGGTGGAGCCTCAGGGGGCGCGGCCATGGGGCCCACGCCACTGTATGGTGTGGCCGCCCTAGTGCCCTCCTCCGTCTCTCCTTGGGTCTTCGTGTCGTGTCAGGTAAAATATTGACTTTGGCTTTTGTCCCGTCTAATTCTGAGAATATTTCTTTACTAACTTTTCTGAAACCAAAAACAGCAGAAAAGCAAACCGGCAATCAAGCATCTTGTCAATAGGTTAGTTCCAGAAAATGTATAAAAATGCCTCAAAGTATAGACAAAACATAAGATAGTTGATACAAAGCAAGCATGGAGCATAAAAAATTATAGATACGTTTACGACGTATCAATAGCCAACCACTTAAACAAGGGCAAAATAGGCATAAAAACATAGTTTGGGGCGTTATATGAGTTGTGGCCCAATGGGCTTCAGGAATTAGGGTTTACTTAGACTGGAGATTCTGGTGTTATCACGAGGGAGATTATGGTGCGGCCAAAAACTCCGGTGTTGGCATGGCGAAGACCCAGGTCAAGCTCGTAGAGTTAGGAGTTCCCGGATTGTGCAACACCCCGTCCACCAGGCCCCGGCGGTGTCACTCCTCACAACTTACTAGGATCTCTAGACTGACCCCACAGATCAACACTTATCTTTTTTGTGCACTTTTTCCTCACTAAGTGCGCACCCGGGAATAACTTCCCAGTCAGTCACCCATCCTAAAATTACTCCAGGTCAAGCACGCTTAACCCTAGAGTTCTTTTTAGATGAGCTTCTAAAAAAGAAGTTGAAACTTATTAGTATGGGTATCCTATCAATCCTATTCAGCCATGCGCTAAGATCTTAATAAACTCACTCTTACAAGATCGACGCCCTCGTCGATCAACCACAAGCCAGGAACGTTCCCTCTTGGCACATGTTTGTGTGTCTAGTGCTAGCACATGTTCCATGCCATGTCCACTCTGGATCACACGCGCCATGCTCCACATGTCCGCTCCATTTCCCCACATACGTCCATGTAACCACGAGGATCGGCTCTGATACCACTTGTAACAACCCGTCCACGAGGCCCCGGGGATGTCACTTCTGGCAACTTAATAGGATCTCTAGGCTATCCCATAGACCAACACTTATCTTTTTTGTGCACTTTGTCCTCATTCGTACGCACCCCGGAACAACTTCCTGGTCGGTCACTCGGCCTCAAATTGTTCCATGCCAAGCACTTTTAACCTCATAGTTTTTTTAGATGAGCTTTCAAAAAATAATTTGCAACTTGTTGGTATGGGTATCCTATCAATCCTATGAAGCCATGCGCCAGGATCTTACAGATTATTTTCGGATGGACTCTGACTCGGGGTACCGAGAGTTGTCACCACTGGCTTCATGAGTTAGTAGGGCCGGAGATTCCGATGGTGTTGGGCCGAAGATCCTGTCTATGCGGGAGATCTCGATGTAGCGTCCGCCAGAGACTCCAGTGCAGATGCTCCAGTTTCTTCAGCTGCGGGTCCATGCTCCTTAGTAACTCGACATTGATACCTGATTATACAAAGTTTGTTTGCATGAAGTAGCAAGCCATTTAAAGGGGCATTGAAGTCATCCATAGAGAGTAGCGAGTTTCGTATCATAGAAGATCTTAGATCTTGACTCGGGCGTGAGTCATGGGTCCACTTGAGAAACTTGTTGATGAAGATGTAGAGTCGTCCCAAGAATGAACCGCATCATCTTCTGTATGCCCTTAGAGGTGTCATGTAACTCGACTTTTGAGGTTGAAAACCTTGTGTATGCCCTAGAAGTTGTATCCTCGTTCTCTACTGATCCTCGAGGTGTATCTGCCGCATATGTGTGAAATCATGTAATCGCTCCATCTCAAATTTAGCGTCTCAACTTTGTCATTGCATGTACACACAACAATTTTCCTATAGGATCAATGGACGATGCAGGTCCGTGGTGTGCTAAACCTTGTGCCACCCACCAAGGGTTGGATAGTCCTAGGCACATAAGAATTAATTGTCGATTAACGTGGCAGCTTTCCTCCCAACTTCTTATGCATGCAACAGTCCCTCACCACTACATGCGCCTTAATCGCTTACTAACAGGCCTAATTTTTAGCCAATACGTTCACGCCTAGGTCCGTGAGATTTTTATAGAGCGCCCTGCAAACCGTAAAGAAGAAAGTACTTGGTTGACTATAGATGACATGACACTACCTTATACTCAGCAGTTGGCTATATTATTATTCCTGCTCTAAGCGTCCGCGTCTGCCAGGTTGTACAAAATTAGATGTCTCAGTATTTTCTCTTTGAAAAAAATCGTGAACTAGGTGCCATGCCAACCTGACACCGTCTGGCCCAGAACATGATGAGCTCACGTCACGTGCAATAAAACCCTCCTCCCCTCCACTCTCTTAACTTTCTCCTCCCCTCCCCGGTCAACCGGACGCGCCGCCTGAACCCTAGCCTCCGCCGCGCAGGTGAGTCAGGCGGGCGCCGCCACGACGCCGCTCTTCTCTTGTCCGTTCGCTTTCGTTTCACCCCTCTTATCGATCGGTGCTGATCTAATCGCGTCTTCCGTGCGGCGCGGCGCCGGCGCAGGCAGCTCAAGATGGAGAAGGGGGCATCAGAGTCGTCGCCGCTCGACTGCGCTCGCTGCGGCAAGCCCGCGTCCCTCCAGTATGTTCCCTCCCTCTCCCTCCCACCTCGCTCTGCTGGCTCCTGCAACCGTGATAAAAGTTCACAGCACCTGACATATTAAACGCTCTAGATAGAATATGGAATCTTGCGTACACAATCGATTTCGAGGTCAACTTTCTTGTGGTACTATAAATAAGAAAGCTATGTCAATTTAATCTTTTTTTTAGTTTGCTGTAATGGGCAGCTATTCCCACTGTCCATTTAATGTCTTACCGTCGAGTGAAGTCTGAAGTGTTGAAGTTGTGGCTAACGCTTGGTTATTTTCAGATGCCCCAAGTGTGCGCAGCTGAAGCTTCCCCGTGAAGCTGCTGCTTTCTGGTGAGTTGCAATCTCATTTCTCCCCCATGTTCTGTATTTGGATAGCATCAATGGGGATCTTCAGTGCTCTATAGGTGCGGCTCATTTCATAGTTAAGAGTTTCCTTGACATGAGTTAGACTAGTCCTGCAGCCTTATAGGTTAATATTTCTTAGTTCAGTTCTCAGTTGTTGGATATGTCAATAGTACTTCCTACATGTTTCGAATACTGGTGTGTTATCTAGTTCAACACCAATAAGCAGGAAGTTGCTCTGATGTACCAGTGTCAAACAAACCTGTAGGGTGACATTTATTACTAGTGAGGATAATAGATTTTTTTTATTGTGAACAAAATGCATCTTTTGGTATTGAATCATCTCTTGAAGCTGATTGCATACTAGCATAGGGTAGGATTATGCTCCTGACTAAAAAAAGTATGCTTATGCACAATGCATCTGCAGCTCACAGGATTGTTTCAAGGCAGCATGGGTCTCTCACAAGTCTGTCCACACAAAGCTAGATGCACTGACATCCCAGCTGTCTCAAGAAGGCTGGAAATATTGTCTGAAAAAAGGGCGAACCCGGACACTGGAGCTTCCTCGTTTTGATTGGACCGGGTAAAATATATTACCACATATTAACATATGTGCTGTTTGTTTTATGTTGATGCTTCTATTTCTGATAAACCAACAACATAAACTATCTTGATAGTGGATTTTTATTTTATTTTTAAACAGATTTTTGTCATAATTTCATTTGCAAAATGAGCCTTTATTTATTATATCTAGGGAAAACTACTTAAATACAAATCTCAGGTTTTGTTGCATTGGAAGTTTGGAACTAATTTTTTAGCATATGACTAATTTGTTTTTTCCTTTGTATTTATCATGTTGTAGTCCATTGAGACCATTTCCTATATCAAAGATGCGCTTGGTACCAGATGAAATTGAGAAGCCCGATTGGGCGCTTGATGTGAGTATTAACTGTGCCTAAGTTTAGTTCCCTCCCATCTAATACGTGTCTTTTGATATTACCATTTGAGTTGATATAGTGATACACCTCTCTCTGTCAAAAGTGGATCATTAATTTGGCACTACATCTTTCCTGACGTTGTTAAACATTTCTAGGGAATCCCCAAGATTGAGCCAGATAGTGATTTGCAGAAAAGAGTAGAGGTAGAGCTTTCCAAAGCTTTGCAAGTATCATATATGTTTGACCAATAGATATCTGATGTTCTATTTGCTGTTTTTGTTTCTGTTATATTTGTAGATCAAGACCCCTGAACAGATTGAAAGGATGAGGGAAACATGCCGCGTAAGTTCCTAGCACATCCAGTTTGGTAATAAAACAATGAAATGTTACTGTGGCACTTTGCTGACAGTTTCCACTTTGTTCTCAACTTTTGCTGCTAGATTGCAAGAGAGGTTTTAGACGCTGGTGCTCGTATAATCAGGCCAGGAATTACAACAGATGAAATTGATAGAGTGATTCACGAGGAGACAATTGCTAGAGGTCTGATTAACCTTCTTTAAAACAATATAAAATGCAGCAAGTTGTCACCAGTAGATTCAGTGATTAATATATCTGTTAAATCACTATTAAGTTCCATGAAATCTTGTACTTATTCTAATGTCTTAACATTTATTGTGTATTTTCTGTATATAGGAGAAATTAAATATCCCCAAGCTATTTTATATGCACCTTGCCTTGATATATTTCTTATTGTCCATTTTTGATCCTCAGGTGGATACCCGTCCCCATTGAATTACCATTTCTTCCCAAAGTCATGCTGCACGTAGGTTGTTTATTCTTGTTACTTATCTAGCATCAAGTCTGAAACACTGTAAAAGTGACACATTTCTGTTTGTTGTCATTTGTATTCAGGTCAGTTAATGAAGTCATTTGCCATGGAATTCCTGATGCCAGGTGCCCTTGAATTACAGATTAAGCTACTCATTCATTTAACTCTTGCTTGAACCTGATGGTTCTTTTGGCTATTTTTTTTACATTTGAAAGGTTAACCTTTGGTTTCTATCTAAATATTTCTAACAGGAAACTTGAAGACGGTGACATAGTAAACGTTGATGTAACTGTATACTATAAAGGTGTTCATGGTAATGTCTCGGCAGCTTGATGCTCTATTCAACCACTTAAAAATTATTATACTTGGTTTTGAATGGATATATAACTTGTGAGATGTAACTATTAACTGCAGGTGATTTGAATGATACATATTTTGTTGGAAATGTCGATGAAGCTTCCAAACAACTTGTCCGTTGTACCTATGAGTGCTTGGAGAAAGCTATTGCAATAGGTGATGCTTTGGTTTTAGTCTTGTACTCTTTATTAATCTCAAATTGGTTATCCCTTTGCTCATCTTCTTGTTGCGGCTGTTATGTCTTGAAGATATATATTTTCCTTCTGTTTGAAATTTCTGCCATTTTTTGGAAACATTAAGTTTGTGGAATTGAGACATATGATTTGTATTTACCCCATTTTGATTAACAGTTAAACCTGGAGTTAGGTTCCGGGAAGTTGGAGAAATCATAAGTAGACATGCATCGATGTCAGGTTTATCTGTGGTCAGTATCACATTGGCACTGCCTTAACCTTAAAATAGATTAGCTCATTCATTGCTATTCCCTCCGTTCCAAATTAGTTGTTGCAGCTTTGGTCAGATTTGGTCTAGATACGCATGTATCTAGACGCCTTTCAGTGTGTAGGTTCACTCATTTTGGAAAAACTGCGACAACTAATTTGGAACAGTGTGAGTATTTCTTGTATTTTTGTGCCTTAATTCTACTGAATGTCTATTTTATTCCAGGTGAAATCTTACTGCGGTCATGGGATAGGAGAACTGTTCCACTGTGCCCCAAACATCCCTCATTATTCAAGTAAGTATAGTTGTCATCTTGTTTTTCATATATGCATTTCTTGCATTAATGTTGCAAGCTGTATACTACCTTAGTTTTTATTTCTTAATGCTACAATGCCATTTAATGAGGTATGGTTGCTTTATAATGTAGGAAACAAGGCTGTTGGTATCATGAAAGCTGGACAAACATTTACGATTGAGCCAATGATAAATACAGGCAAGTTTGTAACATTGGAAAACACAATGTGTAGCTTAACACTTTGATGCTACTTTTGTATAGGTAGACAGCATTATTTTATAAATGTCCTCACATGTTGTAGGAAATTGGCATGACCGTCTATGGCCTGACGAGTGGACTGCAGTGACTGCAGATGGTAAACGGAGTGCTCAATTTGAGCACACCCTTTTGGTGAGTATGTTGTTTAGAGGAGTTATTCCATTTGCTCATGTAGTCTCGTGGTTGTGGCCACACGGGTAGTTCTTTTTCACGCATAGTTCTTGTTGTCTGAAATAAAAAATCCTTAACTGCGCTGCTTTGTCGAATTTTTACTGCTATAAGCGCCAATACATTTAGACCAAACAAGGTTTTCACCTAGGCCTGTCAACGAGCTGAGATTGAGCGAGCCTAAGATGGTCACTGAGCCTGTAACAGGGTTTTCACCCAAACAGGGTTGGCTCATCGAAGCTCAATAAGATAAATACCCAACTCTGATCAGAACCACTGAGCAATATGATTTGAGAGTGCGCATTTTTTCTCTCCAGAAAACACTGTGTTCTTCTATGCCAGTTCCCAAAATAAGAGCACTCATTCACAAAACAAGCACACAACTCGCTCAAAAGCTTCAAAAATATGCACATCTTGGATCATAGCATGACGAGAGTGTGCACAACAAATCTAGTTGCAAGCTGTCGCCACTGAACGAGGAGAATGCGAGCTAGGTGGGCACTGGTGCTTGTCTCTGCATCTCAGCTGTGCCGGCTGCCTTGGCACAGGATAATAGGGAGCATCCGACGGGGGAGTACGAGGCGGCACCTGTATAAAGATTTGGGGAGAGAGAGTCTTGGTTAGGGCATGGGAATTGGTGGAACCTTATCTGGGTTGGCCTCGTGAACTTCATGGGCAGGCCTTGTTGCTGGATTGATGAGCATCTCAGTCTGGTTTGCAGAGAACAAACAATATCATAAAGCATGCAGGCAATGCTGGATGTAAAATATCGAGCCTAAAGAGCCTAGAGGGAAGCTGAAGCTCGGCTCGAATTCAACATGAGCCGAGTTTGAATCTAGCTTCCCACGAGCCGAATTCGAACAGTGTCATACTCTGCGTTTTTTGACAGCCCTATTTTCACTTTTTTGGCCTGCCTCCAGCTTGTAGTTATTTGACTTATTTCCACTCCCTCAGTTCACTAATGTAAGACATTCTAGATTTTTTGAAAACACAATGTAGGCAGACATGTTCTAGTGTGTAGGTTCACTCATTTTGCTCCGAACCTACACACTAAAAGGCGTCTAGATATATGCAATTTAAAAAAAGACAAACATTTTATAATTTGAAACGGAGGGAGTACTTTGGAAGTTGTGTGTACAATCTCTACAAAGAAAGCTCAGTTTGATGGTACATGCGAACTTAACTCTCTTTTGTTCTCCTATGCCCTTAGGTGACGGAAACCGGAGTTGAAGTTTTGACAGCACGACTGCCTTCATCACCGGACGTCTACCCATGGTTGAAGCCTTCATCAGCTACTAGCAAGTGACGCGAGACTGCACAACTTTTTTGATCTACTTGCCGGTGAGACGGTGACAATTCTCAGAAGAGCAAATCATGTGGATTTTCTTTGGGCCATAACTTGATGCAACCATTGTTCTTTTTACCGGGTGTTAATCACTATGTACTTACATGAGGTTTCCTTGGTGGTCCATTTGCTGTGTGCTAACATTATGGTATCATGAGAGATAACATGTGAATCATTCATAATTTATACTACTCCCTCTCACCCATACTAGTTGACTTGGATTTATCAAAATTTGGATGAACCTATATACTAAATAGTGTCTAGATTTATCGAAATCTAGACAAATTTTAGTCAACTAATATGGGTCGGAGGGAGTACCATTTTGAGCAGCTGAATGCCATGGCTCTGGGTGCCATGTCTATCCAGTTATTTCTACTAGGATGCAAGTTTTGAATGCAATTTGTGACATTTTACTCTATTTAAGGCTCAGAGCAGAACTTGTCGCAAAAATTGTTCATCATGAAATTAATTGCTGATGTAGCCCATGGGGCTGTTCATTCAAAACAAAATATCTCACAGACTAATGTCCAAAAGATGAAATAAAAAGCCTAACATGTAAGAGTACAATGGCAAACAGCTTCAGCTTCCTAGTACCCACTGAATTCAACCAGCGAGGAATAAGATGTGTTCTCATCTGTTGCATTTTGAACGTTAGGAGTTCTCATTTGTTTTTGATTCTCAGATTTCTGCGGATTGGCGACACCAAACCCTGCCATCTCATTCAATTCTGACCTCTTGTGCCTCGCTTCCTCCACATCTCCTTCCCAGCATGTCTCTGCAAGAACATCCTGGGCTTTATCCATACTTTCTTCCGAGATCAAATTGTCATTTTGCAGCAGTACAAGGTAGACCTGATCAGCTGCAGCCTTCCGGATCTGTAATTTGGCAGAAAATATTTTAGCTCAGTTTATCACTGTGTGGCGCCCTCTACTTGGGAATGAAATACGCCTCTCATTCACTAATGTACGTAAGACCTTTTAGATATTACAAAGTAGACTAGATACACTCCAAAATGAGTGAACCTACACACTAAAACATGTCTACGCACATGTGCTTTAGAAAAATCTAGAATGTCTTACATTAGTGAACGGAGGGAGTAGCAAATGTTACCTTGGGGTATCTATGGCCTAGGAACGTGAGTAGTTGAGAGAATGCCTTGGTGCCAGTTCTATCTAGTTGTGAAGAAATATATCCGAGGATTGAGAGGCCTGCACACAACTTCGTGAAGTCCTTTGATCCCTTCAGTTCAGAGCCTAGTAAATTTATCAGTTCACAGTAGAAGTCACCATACCCCTGTTACAAGACCAGAGATATATAACTAGTCAACATAACCAAGATGGCAAAATAACTTAATGAACATCATGTACTGAAGTATAGAGTTCGTAAATTCATTTCCTACTTTATAAGCTTTCAAGATGTTGACTTGCAATAATGTGTTGTACAATGGTAATTTCCTACTATGTCCCCCAATCTTAATGGCCTAAAAATTGTGCATGTTTTCTGTACTAAGGACGTTTTCACACATGAAAGTCAACATCACAAAAAATTAGCATTTGACCTCAGCCTCTCATAATGCTCAAGTACAATGCTAAAATTAACTCACCTCCTTGTTCAAGAAAACCTTTTTACTGAGTAAAGTCTCAATAGTCTGCAATACGGGATCTCGTTAGATTTACTGAAAAGAGTAGAGAAAAATGGCAGAACAAGAATGTAGAAACATGTGATATTCATATCCATAGATTAAAATAGTCAAATCAAAACTAAAATTACTGCAACTGATGATAATAATAGCAGCCTAAATTGAAGAGAATTTATTAACTACAGAATTATTCTGCATAAAATGTTGCTGACAAAAATGACATCCGGTACGTATACGAACACGACAACTACAAGAAAACAATGATGATAAATAACTACACAAGTAAAAACATCATCAGTGAACAAAAACCATACAAAGTTCATAATAAGCCCAATCATATGTTATGAAGGATAACCAGATCACGTATCTTAGACCGTTGGACATACAAGAATGATGCATTCAGGCTTCACACATACTGTTGTTACCTTCAATGTCGGTGTAATTACACGGTCACACTTCTGGTAACGCTGGAGAACCCACAAAATGTCATGACTCAGTAGATACTCTCTGCTTTTTCCTTCATCAGTTGTATTGATATTTGGATCTTGCAAGTAT
The DNA here is from genome assembly GCA_023614405.1 of Avena insularis. NCBI lineage: Eukaryota > Viridiplantae > Streptophyta > Magnoliopsida > Poales > Poaceae > Avena > Avena insularis. Next base: position 213,688,851 of record CM042685.1, on the reverse strand, counting down.
CCTACCAAAGCTGATGTTGAAACTTTCCTCAAAGACTCTTGCAACCCACCGGTAGAAATCACAAGCCCTGAAAGCACAGGCTTGCTGTAACAGGTGACCTGAAGAATCTTCACCAATCGTGGATATGATACTGCAGGAACCTAATCAAGGCAAAAAGCTATCAGTTGTGGCCCGAATGACAGTACCACCACCTAGCCAAATATGATGCGCATATTGGTACCAAATGTAGTGCGATTTTGACAATTGGTTGTACAAACTATTAGTGGGGCACTATTGTCAAAATGGCACTAAATGTGTTGCATCAATTACTGAGTAAGCAGGTAGATTTATGGATCACGGTCATTACAAAACCTAACTCCTACAAACTTTTTCCATGATGATTAGGATCTCAGGAGAAAGAAAGTTGTTGAGCAAGTGAGCATTACAAAATGAGAGTTCAGGCAGCACAGCTAGTTGCACAACATATCACAACACAAGAATTAGATATGGTAGTGCCTATTGTTGGGAATTAACAGAAGAGAAAATTGGTGAGCCATTACTTACTGCCCACTCCAAATCTGCATTGCTGGGAATAATTTCTTCCAACAGCTCCCTGTAAGGTATAAATGGAATGAACTGCTCCTGGTTGTACAGAATCTTATGCAGAGTCCTGACTGCTATTTCTCTTATCTTATCAATTTTCTCAACTGCCTGTTTTGCAATGCCTGCAACCAGATCCTGTGCAATAGCAGAATCAAACAGTTGGTAAGTGGTACCAATTCCATTTGCATCCATGTCACTCGGCTCAGATTTATCCTTGGCAACTGGTGCTGTTCTCACTGCAGCACCATCTCTCCTGCAGAGGATGAACGTGCACCGCTGTAGCGCATCCATTGCTGCTTCACGTACCCAAGAACCCACATCTCCTCTGTTATCTACAGCATAATCATCAAGTGCTCCAAATAAAGCTGGCATGACCTTAACTTTTATGAATGCATATACAGATTCTCCAATATTAGAGCTCTGATCAACATTAGATGTTAATGTTTCACAAACCAAAACTAGCCCCCTAACTGAGTTCACACGAGCTTCAACATCAGGATCATCAGCCTTATCCTGCATATTATATGAAATAAGAGTTTCAGTTCCAGCGTTCAAGAAGTACATCAACAGCATGGGCTATTGCTCTTTATATATGTTTTGCTGCTGAAATGTAGTGGAAATTTCACTACCTCTATTGTGCATGAGCTACAGAGCTTACTCATGACAGGCATCCATTTTATTAACAAGAACTCATATGGTAATATTCCAAGGGCCAGTGCTCCACCTCGTCTTGCAGCTACATTTGGGTCATCTAGAAGCGTCACATACTTTGAAATGATATCATTACCAGTCTTTTCACCAGAAGAAACCAGATAGGTTGGAATAAAATGCTTCAACGCGTCAACAGCAGCAGACTGGACAGTACAGTGAATAGTACTCAGTCCATAATGCAGGACATTAATGTCACGCTTATAGAGTATTTGGGATTACAGGAACACTAGCTAATCAAACAAGAAAAAGGAAAGTTCACCTGTATTTGAGAATTGGGATGCCTCAAATTTTCATTAAGGGTTTCCCCCAAACTTCTCTTTGTCTTCTCATTCAAGGATATTGCAGCCATAGAAATACATGCAATGAATCGCGAAACAGCAGAGCGCATAATTTCTCCTCCTTTACCTCGATAAAGGCGCGCCTTTTCAATTGCAGGGACAATCCCTGACAAAGCTCTCTGCATGTCTACAGAAATACACAAGATGCAAAGCCACCTTTAGGGCAAGCAGTTCAACGAAAAATATTGCACCACATAATCCAGATACGGACACTTACCTATGGTAAAAGCAAAACCAAACTGATGCAACTTCAAAGTAATTTCACCGGCAGCTAAAGTGGCCCCATGTCTAGCACACAAATCTGATGACAGAGTGCATGGAACTAACTTTTCAAGGGCATGCCCAGCAAAGTAATCCATATCATATTGCACAAGCAAAGCGAGGGCCTGTGCCGTCAACTCTCTCAAGCTTTTCTCCTAGGAAGGAAGAAAAATCAGCCGAATCATGTGGTCAATTAACAGGGAAACAAGAGGAAAAACATGGCACAACAAGATATAAAAACGAGTCATGAAAAGTGGTACAGATTTGACATCATAAGCAAACTAATATTATTTAAAACACTGAGTATTACTGTTACAATAATATTCAGAAGACCTCTGTAGTAAATGATTCTACCAGAAGCTAATAGGATTGAAGCAGAGTAAGTCAGGAAACAGGCAAACAGTGCGGGAATAGGAACAAGCAAACAGCAAAACTTGCAAGAGCAACAGTACCCAATGAGATATTTTATTGCACAACAGCTCTTCTGCAAAGGGATAAAGATACCCCTTATACTTCGCAACAGAAACAGCGACAGTCAGATAAGAGTTTGACCGCGAAGCCAGAGCGAAGTAGTCTGTTGTATTCACAATATCAATGCCATGCGGATATGTCCCCTGTCTTCCAACATTCTCTTGAAAGGCAGCAGAAGCAGCTCTTCTACAATTAACCTGAAATAAGATAGGCAAAATGACACACGAGATACAGGTACCAAAAATCACTCCACAAGTGAAAAAAGCACAATAAACCTTGCCTCTCGATCATAACAAGCAACCGTTAGAAGGTGGGGAGCAAGTTGTTCCAAGACTGCCTTCATATCCAAGTTAGTATAGGCCCGACCAAACGCCCAACAAACATATGCTGCAGCATCTCTTACATGTGACCCAATGCTATGTGGACCTCTTCGCACATCATAGTGTAAAGCCTGCAAAGCAAAAATACGTCATGATGTCAACTGGGTTACTAGCGCAGCTGGACTATAATCATACAAGGGTGCTAACACTAAGTATCTCCAAGACTTTATCAGAATACGGGTGAGGCTGTGTGGGGTATGCAACAGGATGGCCACATTGCAATTGATGCTACTCCCTCCGTCCAGAAATAACTGACTTGGGTTTGTCTAAATTCGAATGTATCTACACACTAAAATGCGTCTAGATACATTTGAATCTAGACAAACCCAAGTCAGTTATTTCTGGACGGAGGGAGTAGTAAAAATGAACATCATGGACTATACAAAGGTGATATTTATTCTGTTATGTACCTTTACTATAACAGGAATAACATCAGGGAAGCTAGAAGGCAGCAACAGCCCTCTCCGAGCAAGTTCAGCCAAAGCCAAGCAGCCTCCATGCCAGGAACCATCACCCTTCAGTATCCAAAAGGCATTAGTTATTTACTTGTGTAATTTACTGAGAAAACTTGCATTTTGGAAAGATGAAAGATGAAACTGCACATATTTGACAAATGAATGTATTTGAAGTTCATATGTTATAAACGGACCTCACCAGGAGAAAAAAGCTGCAAGATTGAGGATAGAACTTCTTCCGACAGTGCAGGTGTTAAACATGCAGTTATCCTACCAACTCCTTTGGCAGCAGACCATCTCACAATCGTATCCTGGGCAGAGGAATAAACATTCAGTTTGAGGGTGACAATATTCATGATAAATGAAAAGATGAATAGTTCAAAAAGTTCCCTTCATTATGTAAACTTCATCAGAGACTACATGGTTACTCCTTATATTAAGATGCAGAGAACAAACTTAAATCTTTAAAGCAAAATATCAAGATGAGAACATACAGAATCCCTCAAGCCAGTCAACAGTAAGTCAATAATCTCTTCCACGGTTTCTGGAACATCCATATCTTCTTCCAACGAACATCTGTCTGTTTGATCCATGTTCACTTGTTGGGTTGATCCACTTGAAGGCCCAGAAGTAGAAGATGAAAGGTTTGCACCTAGTGAACTACTTACTGACTGCACAATGGAAAACCAGTAAACAGTATGGTAGAACAAGGAAAGAAGAACAGGCTGGTGAACTGAGACAAAATAAGAGCATTTTCTCACGAATTAAACGATTGTACTGCATTAGCCATCTCAGAAACTAAAAACTAAATCAGTGCCAGCAATTTTAAGAAGCAGGAGATCTAGCATCAAAGTGTAGTACATGTTGCTCTTTTGATGCAGCAACCTATATGTCCTTAATTGAACCACACATTAATTTTGACAGTCTTCGTCCCAGAAAGAACGTCCATACTCAATCCCAAGATATAAACCATATTTTGAATGAAAAAATAGATCAATACACATTACCATAATTAACAGAACCCCACGAAATTTAGTGGGAGCTTAGGTAGTATCAAGCTATGCCTTAACTGACCAGATGTTGGAGTTACACTATCAGTATGTTAGACAAGTTCTTACCCAATTGCTACCACATGAATGCTTCACACATATTTATTTATTTCATGAGCAGGATGTGATCTCTGCGACGATGGCGGTGCAGATTGGCAGTTTGTGGCCCATAATGTAATATTTGTTTTGTTTCTATCTTGTGGAACCCCAGTTACTTTTTTTTTAAATATATTCCCCTACTGTTTCTGTTAACTGATCAGGTATTGGGCTGAAGAGGTATTCTGGACATGTTATTGGCTTGGCCCATTTGGCCCACCTAACTAGTATATATGTGCTGTGTGTGTTCTGCCCCTCAGTAGAAACCCTAGCCGCCACACACAAGGCAGCAGGTTAGGACCCTTGTATCCTACATGGTATCAGAGCCTAAGGTCTCGAGTTCGAGTCTTGGCTTTCGCAATTTATCCTAAAATTGTTGTTGACCCCTCTGTGTCCACGTATAGGCCTCTTGAGTCATACGTGAGTTTCGCACGCCGTCGCTCTCTTCCGGTTGCACGTGCTGACTTCTCCCCGTCACACGTGAGAGGGGGTGTTGAAGTGTATAAGTGGATTGCACTAGTCCTTTTCATCAGTTCGGACTTTTGGTTGCGTTGGTTAGTGCATGAAGCTTGACATGTTGAAGTGTATAAGTGGATTGCACTAGCCCTTTTCATCAGTTCGGACTTTTGGTTGCGTTGGCTAGTGCATGAAGCTTGACATGGTATCAGAGCATAGGGAGACAAGGGTAGAGACATTGGTGGCCACCTTGACGGAGTTGGTGAAGATGGTGGCGCATGAAGCACTGGTTCCATCCAGGAAGTGAAATCTGTTCCAGGAGAAGCTGCTGGTGGTGGAATCAAGAGAGGGAAGGCTTAGAAGATGGAGGGTGAGATGAGTCAGGTGCTGAACAAGCTCGCAGATCTGCTTGCTGCCAGGGCTGAAGCTCCTGGATCTGGCACAAGGGAGGTCTCACAAGTTGAGGTAAACCACAAACTTGAGCTCATGCCAAATGAGGTTAAGCTAGAAGGCGTTGGGAATTATTTGAGTTGGTCAAGGAGGGGTCTGAGAATCTTGAGAACCAAGGACGTTGAGGGCTATGTTCTTGGGAAGGATAAAGCACCAGAGGACGAGGATAGTGTAAAATGGAGGAAGTGGAGTGCTACTGATTCAGTTTGGAAGGCCCTGGAGGAAATGTACTCAGGAAAAGGGAATATTATGTTGATCTCTCAAATCGAAGACAAGGTTCATGACCTGATCCAAGGCAACAAACCAGTGATGACATATGTGGGGAAGCTAAAGCAATTGTGGGCTGATCTTGACCATTTGAATCCGTTGAAGCTAGAGCATGCTGAATGTGTGGCAACTGCAAACAAGTGGATTGAGGGGAAGCGAGTATTGAAGTTTTTGAAGGGTCTGCATCCTGCATTTGTGGGCAGGAAGGCAGCATTACTGCACCAGACTACTCTACCTTCACTGCAGGAAGCTATTGCTGCAGTTGCCCAAGAAGAATCAAGGTTGAGGAAGAACATAAAAGAAGAATCAGCCATGAAACCAGCCTATCTTGTTGCAGAGTACCGAAACTGTCATAATTGTGGAGTGAAAGGTCATTTGAGTAATGATTGCATGGAACCTTGTCATGGTAGAGGAAGAGGATATGGCAGAGGAACCTACAACAACTATAGGGGCTATAGAGGCAGGAGAGGTGGTCATGCATATCAGAGGGGAGCAAGAGCTAATATGACAGTCACCGAGGAGCCATCTAGCTCAGCTAATATTGAGAAGAAAGGTGAGCATAACAATGGCAAGAAGAAGGAAGAACGGTGTGATGATTTTGGGAAATTCGCACACTTTGTCTATACCAATGAAGGTAATACTGAATACGCATCTGTAGCAGTACATAGATCTAATTCTGAATGGATTTTAGATTCGGGAGCAACTAAGCATGTTACTGGTAATTTAAAGGAGTTTGAAACTTATACATTATTCCCCTCAACACATTCTGAGACTATACAAACCGCAGATGGTACTGCACAACAAATAAAGGGAGTTGGGTCAGTAGAATGCACACAAGATATCAATCTATCATCTGTTCTGCATGTTCCTGCCTTTCCCGTGAACTTAGTCTCGTTGAGTGCATTGATAGATCAACTAGACTGCTGCATAATGCTTAACAAAAGGGCTTGTCTAATTCAGGAGAGTCTGGGCTTGTCTAATTCAGGAGAGTCTGACTGGAAGGAAGATTGGATCAGGAACCAGGCATAGAGGTCTGTGGTACCTAGACCTGGACAAGTCAAGGCAAGCGGTGTTTGCAGCAACCTCGGTTGAGAAGGAAGCTCTTGCGATGATTCATCACTGTCGAATGGGTCATATGGCTTTTGATAAGATGAGTAGAGTATTTCCAGATGTAATGAATGGAGTGGATAAGACTCACCTAAAATGTGATGCATGTGAGTATGCTAAGCATACTAGAACATCTTATGTGAGTAGAGGATTAAGAAGTATTTCTTCATTTACTCTTGTTCATTCTGATGTATGGACTTGCCCTATTACATCAGTGGGTGGAATGAAGTATTTTGTAACTTTTATTGACTGTTACTCGCGGATGACCTGGTTATATCTTATGAGACACAAAGATGAGGTGTTTCAATGCTTCCAGAATTTTTATAACTATGTGCAAACACAATTTAAAGTGCAGGTACAGATGGTTAGAACTGATAATGGGACAGAGTATGTCAACAAGTTGTTTGGAAGTTTCTGTTCAGAAAAAGGCATCTTACATCAAACCTCTTGTCCTGACACTCCCCCACAGAATGGAGTAGCAGAACGGAAGAATAGGCACATTTTAGAAGTTGCTCGCTCACTGATGTATACTATGAATGTGCCAAAGTTCTTGTGGAGTGAAGCTGTTCTCACTTCAATATATCTTATCAATCGTACTCCCTCAAAGATTCTAGGTATGAAATCTCCTTGCCAATTATTGTTCGGTCAAAATAAATTCATTGTTCCTCCCAAGGTATTTGGTTGCACCTGTTTTGTCAGGGATCATCGGCCATCAGTGAGTAAGTTGGATCCAAGGGCGGTGAAATGCATATTTATTGGTTATCCATCAGGACAGCAAGGATATAGGTGCTGGAATCCCACGGAAAGGCGAACCTTTGTCAGTATGGATGTTACATTTCGTGAATCTGAACCTTTCTATGGTGAACGAACAGAACTAAGTGGTCTTTTTGAAGCACTTGACCATTCTTTGACAGGAAGGAATGGTCAAGAGGGGGAGAGTTATTCTCAGATTGAGCAGCAAACGACTGGAACAAGTGGTGTTCAGTCTCAGCCTCCTATTGTTGGGACCATTCCTATTCCTCTTAGAGAAGGTAATGCAAGGATAGGGCCTACAAATCCTGCTTCTAGAAGAACTGAAGGCAAAGAAAAGAATTGCAAGTCTATTCTCGAAGGCCTCGTATCGAAATACATGGGGAGAAGCAGCCAGTCGCAGAGCAGGGGGAGCAGCTGCAGCAGGACGTAGAGCAGGGGGAGCAGGAGCAGTCAAATGAGCAACAACCGGATGCAGAACAAAGAATTCAGTTGGCGATGGTAGTTCGTTAAATGCATCTGAGAGTTCGTTGGACATGCCAATTGCCCTAAGAAAAGGAAGGCGTGTAGCAACAACAAAATTTGTGCAGAGATACGGGTTTGAAAATGATATTAGCAACTATATCTCTTATGAAGCTCTATCACCATCATATAGAGCCTTTGTGGCTGCACTTCAAGCTGTTATCATTCCTTCAAATTGGCAAACGGCTAAACTGGACCCAAAATGGTGTGCTGCAATGAGAGAGGAGTTGGAGGCATTAAGGAAGAACCAAACTTGGGAATTAACTAACCTTCCAAACGGCAAGAAAGCAGTCGGCTACAAATGGGTGTTCACAATCAAGCAAAATCCTGAAGGGAAGATTGAGAGATACAAAGCAAGATTGGTTGCTAGAGGGTATAGTCAGACATATGGTATTGACTATGATGAGACCTTTGCTCCGGTGGCTAAGATGAATACAGTAAGGATACTAATTTCATGCGCAGCTAATTTCGGATGGCCCTTGCATCAGTTGGATGTGAAGAATGCATTTTTGCATGGCGATCTACATGAAGAAGTCTATATGGAAGTCCCTCCAGGCTTAGCATCTTTTGGAACTAAAGGAAAAGTGTGCAGACTCAAGAAATCTTTATATGGCTTGAAACAATCCCCAAGGGCCTGGTTTGACAGATTTAGGCATGCAATATGTGATATCGGGTATGCGCAATGCAATTGTGACCACACTGTCTTCTACAAGCATTCATCATGCAAGATTACTATTCTAGCAGTATACGTTGATGATATCATAATTACTGGTGATGATGAGGAGGAGATATTAGAACTCAAAAAGTGTTTGAGCAAGACCTTTGAAGTAAAAGATTTGGGTCAACTGAAATATTTTCTGGGCATAGAAGTGGCAAGGTCAGAGAAAGGAATTGTTTTATCACAGCGGAAATACACCCTTGATCTCCTTAGGGAGACTGGGATGATAGGATGTAGAGCTGCTGCTACCCCTATTGATCAAAACGATAAGATCACAGCTCAGTCTGGAGAACTTGTGGACAGGGAGAAGTACCAAAGGCTTGTAGGGAGATTACTTTATTTATGTCACACAAGGCCTGACATTGCTTACGCTGTAAGTATAGTAAGCAGATATATGCATGAACCTAGGAGTGCACATATGGATGCAGTCCAGAGAATCTTAAGATACCTAAAGGGGACACCAGGGAAGGGTCTGCTATTTAGAAGTAATGGACATCTCACCATTGATGGTTATAGTGATGCAGATTGGGCGAGTTGTCTCGATGATAGACGGTCCACATCAGGATACTGTGTATTTGTTGGAGGCAACTTAGTAGCATGGAGAAGTAAGAAGCAATCAGTTGTGTCGAAGTCAACCGCAGAGGCGGAATACAGAGCTTTGTCCCAAGGGCTAAGTGAAATGTTGTGGGTTAGAAATCTTCTAAGTGAATTGAAGGTGTTGAAGTCAGGGCACTTAAATGTCTGGTGTGATAACAAATCTGCCATATGCATTGCAAATAACCCAGTTCAGCATGACAGGACTAAACATGTGGAGATAGACAGATTCTTCATCAAGGAGAAGTTGGATGCAGGTATAATCAAGATAAACTATATACCCACAGGACAGCAGGTTGCAGACTGTCTAACAAAAGGATTGGCAGCAAAGCAGAGCAATGCAGCATGTAGCAAGATGGGAATGATCAATATATATCACCCATCTTGAGGGGGAGTGTTAACTGAACAGGTATTGGGCTGAAGAGGTATTCTGGACATGTTATTGGCTTGGCCCATTTGGCCCACCTAACTAGTATATATGTGCTGTGTGTGTTCTGCCCCCAGTAGAAACCCTAGCCGCCACACACAAGGCAGCAGGTTAGGACCCTTGTATCCTACAGTTTCCATAGCAAAAAGATGTGATCAGGAATTCTGCATGGTGCATATAGTTTGTCAGCTCGCACACCATATTAGATATGTGTTTTATTAAAATTTAACAATGAACCAGGTAACTGAACGTTGAAACATAAGAGTACTAGGACCTAGGTACTCCAGCAGTAAACCAATTTGATCGTGCCACCAACTTCATTCTAGGACCAGTACACACACTCCAGCAGTAAACCAATTTGATCGTGCCACCAACTTCATTCTAGGACCTGTACACACACGAAACTATCTAATCGCTCCGTCCGGAAAAGGATGTCGCAGATTTGTCTAGATACGCATGTGTCCAGACACGTTTTAGTGTACATATACATGCGAATGTAGACAAATTTGCGACATCCTGTTCCGCATGCAGGGAGTATATATTCTAAACGCGCCTAATCAAGAAAGCATTGCTAAAATCCATACAATTAATGGTTTAAGGTAAAAGGTCAACAATGAGAGATTTCAAACCTGATAGCGCCACGATGGCGAACGTGGAGGTAAGCTAATGAGAGCAACTCGCTGTGCCAGTTTGACAAGATATTTCCTAAGTAGGGGACTTCTGATGGCAATATTAGTCTTCATCACAACTGAACAATCATTCCAAATACCAGAAACAGCATCATGTAGCACTCTCCGGTTACCAATCTGCAAAAGGGGGGACCAGAGAAAGACATCAAAGACAAGATGTTAACTTTGTGTGAAGGGCATATTCAGATTCATTCCCTTTTGACAGCAGCAAAAAATAATAACAGATGTAAACATAATATCTTAATTCCTACGAGAAAATAGAGATGGACTATATTGTTTATTAAAATTTTAGGTAATAACCAAAAAGCTCTACAAGAGTAGTATGCCATTACAAAGTAGAAAAATGACAAAGGCAAACCTTAAATATTGATGCTAAAGCTTCCACTATACCAATGGACCTAAATTGATCCACAAAGTCATCTGTGACAGACAACAAGATCTTGTGTGTCCATTCCATAAAACTGAAAACAGAATAATGGCAACTCAATACATTGTCCTCTAATATATATGGCATAAATAACAAAGAAATTGTTAGCTAAATATAAATGATTAACATTTTTTCATTCATTTCAGACAATAAATCTTGCTAGTAGTAAATATGATAGTTCTCAAGTGATGGATACTTTTGAAGGTAATTTAGCAATTTGAAATGTATATGCATGTTAGGTGTAAGTTTTAACAAAATAATTGCAAGGATGACCTGCTGAATGCCTTAGGCATGTCTGGACGAGTCAAGAGCCTTGCAAGCAGCAACCCAGACATCCTTCTCATTGGACCAGAATTGGAGAGATAATCCTTACAGATGTCCAATATCCTTGTCACAAGCGGAACGACCTCAGACCCACCCATGTGATCAGCGGCAGCAATGCTCGTGTCCACGGAGGAGATATCAAAGGGAATTAAGATTAGTATATAAAGCCACAACAGAACAACACACTTCGTCTCCATTTCTCCTGTGCTCTCTTGCCTAAGAGTCGTCACCGAGCTCATTGTATGACACTTCTCAAGGAGAGCAACCGCAAGCTCTAGATCTGAGACCTGATGAGGGAAGAACTTGATGACGCTCTTATACCCACATACTGTTACCAGAGTGTAGATGATAATACACAGAGGCTTGATAATTTCAAGGAGCTCATCGGTGCCAGCACCAAGTTCCATTATCTTCAATCGAACCAATGCCATAAGTGGTGAGATGATTTCCTCTAGGTATGGCTCCAGAAGCTGACCCTCTTCTTGATATTTGTCCATCTATTTTGCCACAAAGAAAATGATTATTTGCATGAAGCTTTTAAACATGTCGGGATAAAGGTAGTTCACAGATTGAAAAAAACCTAACTATTTGTCTATAAAATAAAACCTACCAATTTCGATGCAAATTTGCAAGCCAGTTGATCAAGCAGCTTAAATTATATTTTGTGCTTTAGTGCAATTAGTAGGCGACACTAAAACAGATTACTAATCTCTTCCGTAATCCACACCAACCAAACAAAATCTGCTGTAAGGGCTAGAAATATTTCATAGGGATCTACTGTTTATCGACAGGTAACATCCTGAGAAGGGGTGGGGAAAGAGAGCTTACGATGGAGCGGATCCTGTGGACGTCGGCGGGCTCAGCGACGCCGCCAGCAGCGACGATGCGGCCCAGGATAGCGGAGACCAGCTCCCATTCCTGAAGGAAGTGCCTCCGCAGGACGACCTCCTTCGAGTCGTGCACGTCGTCGCCGACAGCGGCGGCGGCGGCGGCAGTAGAATCAGTCGAGTCATCGCCAGCGGTAGTGGATACGGAGTGGTCAGGTGGGGCAGGCATGGAGACACTCGATGTCGGAATGGCGGCCATTTCCTCCGTCGCCGGAGGCCAAACTGGCGGTAGACTGGTGGTTGCGACTTGCGAGTGTGCCGGAGACTGCGCCGTCGTGTTTCCGTCCCCGGATCGTGTCTGACACGGTTAATAGCATTACAAAGCCTATTCCCTGATTTACGCGTCTATATGCAGAAGGCGTATTTTCTGTCTACATGCTTCCAGTAGGGGGAGAGAGAGGCGCCTCTTGCCTGGACTCTGGACTCTGGACACTGGACAGACCGACTCCTTCCTTCGCCGCGAGCCCCGTCGTCCTCGTCGTCATCACCGATGCAGCAGCAGCGTGGCCGGCCGTCCGGCACGGATGGCTCCGACTTCTCCTACCGCATGGTCGTCGACTCCCGTAAGCATCCGCCGCCCCCAAAACCCCAAGCCCCGTTCGCTTCGGGAATCCTAACCCAACCCCACAACACCTGCGAATCTCGCGCGCCATTGCAGGGTACCAGAGGGTCGCCGACGGAAGATCTCGCCTCGCCCGCCTCATCCTCGTGCAGGTACGGACCAGCGCCCTCTCTCGCGCTCTTGTTCATCGCTGCGGCTCTTGATCTGATAAGTGCTCCTCGTGCTTTACTCTCTGTAGATACTGCACCAAATCGCTGGGGCCGCGTTGCTGCTGCTATCTCTGTCGAAGGGGGCGGAGATGAACAAGTTCGCTGTGCTGTCCGTGGCCGCCGGGTTGCTGGCAATTCTGGTGGGGGAATTAGGTGATGTTCCTTGGTGAATTACAACTGTTCTGAACTATTGTTTCCAGATTTCCTTGTCTTCTCCCCAAAACAATAGATCTAATTCTTGTTTTAGTAACAAAATGGCAGTGAGGTCTTACAAGCCTTTACTAGTTTGAGTAAAAAAAGACTTGATAGTTCGGTGGAATTCTCAAAAAGAATAGAATTAGTTTCACTGAGCTAGAAAGGGGAAATTACAAGTATGTCGGCGAGGAAATAATCAGTATAGGCGATCCAGAGAAAGCATTGCTAACAATGGTCACAGGTCACTGCTTGTGTAGGAGACTACTGGACTAGGATACTTCATCAGTTCAACTGTTGTCGTGGTCTATTTGACTCATGAGCTTTGTAGAGCCTTCAAACTGTATATATTGATTGACATACATAGCTCGAAACCCTGCCTAGAACATAGTAGATACTGCTACACTGTCCCACTTGAATGCTTCAAAGTCAATCTTGTTAGGATAAGCAAGGATGACACTATTGAAGGACGTTGTTATGAGACTTCCATAGTGACCAGCAAATTGCAGCTGCTGTACGAGCTTCTGATCCTTTTTTTTCTTAACAGCCTGAACTGTCTCTCGGCATATGGAATAAATGATCAAGAGATTGTTGGTATCCAAAGTTAACTCCCACTAAATTACAGTTGTACTTTTCAGAGGGTTTCTAAAGAAATAATCTTCTACGCTCCATCCGTATTTTTGCAGTGGGCATCCTTTTTGCGGCGTTGTTTTATCAAACTACCCTTCTCAGATTGTTGATTGCATTTTAGCTGATCTTGTTGTGGATTATGTTTGAGCTCATCATGTTGTTTGGTGCTTTGGTTTTATGTTTCACAGGGCGGAGGCGAACTATGGCAGTGCTTCTTCGGTTGTACTCGAGCTTGTCGTCAATTGCTGTTGCATTCTCTGTCACATGCATTATTCGTTCAGAGTTGTTCGAGAAGGTTTGAACTCTGGACTATGAAATTTATTAGTAATACGTGTGAAGTTGTATCTCATGTAAGGCTTTGCTTTGGTACCTCTAAAACCATAAGTTTAGCTGCATTCAACTTCGTTAACATGGCAACCTGTTTCGTCAAGACTGTTACTCACTGTAGTTTCTGGGTGCTGGGTTTACTGTCTAGTCCAACCTAATAGACGAGTAGGGGCTCCAAAGAATATATTCTGAGGCTGAAAACTTAGTGGTCTAGCGATTTGAATATATAAAGAAGAGGCTACAAAGAAGGGGGGAATTTATGTATTTGAGATGATTCAGCTACAAAGAAGAGGCTCTATCCTCAATAAGGATTTGACTATATAAAGCATATAAATAACATCAGCAGATTTGAGAAGTTTCTTAGTCAGGTGAGGGGAAAAGTTAACTTGTCTCGCAGAACAAAGTATATGTAAGTACTCTCTCCGTCTCGAAATACCTATACACTAAACGTGTCTAGATACATGTGAATCTAGACAAATCTCCGACATCTATTTCGAGACGGAGGGAGTTTTTCTTTTTATTTTCTTTACAAAGGTGTTATGTAGAAGTGAGTCAGTGACCATTGTCAAAAAAAAGTGAGTCAGTGACCTCATCCATGTGAAAGGTGACTGCCACTGTCCACATGGCTGAACTAGCTTAAAAGAATATCATCTTACACATCTTTATCCTTGTAAGGACAAGCAACTATAACACTGGCCTGCACATCTATCCATTAGGCATTCCACTTCTTTTCCATCTGTTAGTTGGCTATTCATGTTGGTTAAATGAGTTTGCTTTGGAATTTGAATCTTTGTAAAATGTAGGATGTCGGTCTAAGAAGTTCATGTGCTAACTCTTGATCATCAAGAACAGAATTATGTTTCCACTTCATTTGCATGCTGCTGCTGCCACTGGGATTGTAAATGCATCCTCTATGCACTTTGCAGCTCCATTTTCACAATTTGCTGCACGAGTTTATCTTTGTTTATCAAGTTGCTGTCAAATTCTTCCTCCAGAATGCAAATGCATCAATTAATTAGCATCCGTTTGTTGCTAGATCAAGAAGCAAGACACATCAGCCATGACAAGCTACGAACTGTTTGATGTGGTCCATGTTGTACTTGGTAAGCTCTAGATCGCTGTTTTTATCTGTTGACATATTATGTGGCGCTAACTGTTGCCTTCCATCACCCTTCACTGTCTTGCTAGGAGTCCTGCTTCAGATGGTGGTTATAGCGACTACTACTAGACTCCTGCAAAATATGTCTCCTCCCAAGAGAGCTTCGTGAACATTGTGAGTTGTGACGCCGTAGTTGTGATCTACCCCGGTATAGAGGAATATCTTCTAGCTATTGTACTTGTGGAATGGAATGCTAGAGATCTAAAGAAACGACAATTGTTGCACAATGACTGTGACTATCGTGAGTTACTTGATTTTAGCCCCTATGTTCTCATTTTGTGTATTCCTTTTACAGAACTTGCTGGCTAAAAGGCTAATTAAAAACTGTATGTCTCATTTTGGCATTCTGTATTTCTATCATGTTCATGGCGCTGGTGATTCCTACTGCTCCAGACGCTGACTGCAATAGCAACAAAGGAAGGCGCAAGTTATCTGTCATGTGGATGATTCTGAATGTGACATGTAACTAACTTGCCCATTGGTTGCGTTGTGCTTTCATGCCCTGTTGGATTAGAAGTCGATCGACATTATTGGCTGGAAAATGAGGAGCGCACTTGCTTGCACGTAAGTAAATTCAAGTCGTCGTAAAATGCAATGGGCTGGACTTTACTGAGTGGACAGCTGCATCACATGCAGGAATGTAAGGGATTTTTTTTTGGAACGGGTGGCATCTGAACTCGATTATGGTCCAATATGTAACTGACCAGAAAATAATATTTCTAAGTTTAACAAAATACAAATAAAATCATGCATGTAGAGAAACGATATGTGCGTGCACAAGTTGAAGCTTAAATATGCCTACTAGTGACTTGTGTTGAAATATACTCCGTTTTCCAACAAGCTCGAACTTTTGGGTGAAGTAATCGGTGCATCAATTCAATATGATATCAAAGTCAGGGGTCTCTCAAGTTTAAGACCCGGCCTCATCGAACATCTCCAGCAAGATGCGGAATAATCCGAACCTGGATAAGAAGAATTGGGGAAGCGACATATAGATATCCAGTATGAGAAACGTCATGTGTAGGAAAGATACGGGATAGATCAAACTGCAAATTCAAAAAACTCATTCGCGTCAGAAATAAGAATTAAAAACAAGTATTGATTCAAACTGCAAGATCGTCATTCATCCTGGCATAGTCCATACAAAATAGATCTGGATACATAGCTAGATCTATGACCTTAACCCTAATCCTACCCGAGGCTGGCCGCGATGCTCATCGGTGTTCACCGATGCTTCTTGCTAGGAGGAGTTATGGCATCCTCCTCGTTCTTCTTGACAGTGAAGCCATCACCCCCACCCCCTCCCTCCGCCTAGGAGGTGTGCATCGCCCTCAGGGTGTCTTGTACTCCTGCACCTCATCCACTACACGGTGCGCAACAACGTCGTTGGGGCTCTTCTTTGCCTCCTCCTGTCGCCCGATGAGGTGATCCAAGGCGACGCACTCTCCAGGACACAAGATAAGGATCTCCCCAAGAACCTTCCACCCACATCCCTCCCACCATGCTGCATTTCCTCTGCTCCGGGGGTGCTGCAGTTGTGAGCCTGGACGGAGCGCCAGTGCTCCATGCCTCCCAAGCCGCCAGACATCACCACACTCGATCTCCCCGCCTCCGCGTCGTTGCCACGTAGGGTTGGAATTCGAGCCGAGCCGAGCCAAATCGGCTCGACTCGCTAAAGCTCGTTCAACTAACGAGTTAGCTCGACCCGGCTCGTTTATATAACGAGCTCATATTTGAAACTTGGCTCGACTCGGTAAACTCACGAGTAGCTATAAGTTGCGATTAGGAGCACATATAAGAAAAACTAGTAATTCCTCTACTAATTCAGAACTAGAACAACGATAGTACTTCCATAATAACACGGAGACAAGATAAATGAAAAATATAGTAGCTATACACCATTGTAGGTTAAAAAACATTTATGGTATGGCACTCATCTATGGAAAATTTCAAACTATGTATTTGAACAAGGTTAACAAGCTAAACGAGTAGGTCGCAAGTAGCTCATTTAGCTTGGGTGAACAAACAAGCTCATATCTAAAACTCGGCTCGACTCATTTGTAGCGAGTTTGAGCCGAGTCAAACCGAGTCACGAGTTACTCATTTAGCTCGCGAGTTTTGAGTTATAATTCCAGCCCTATTGTCACGCGCGGGCGCGCTGGAGCTTCCTCCGCATCCTTCGGTCGCCCCGAAGAAGTGCCCCTTCCTGTGCTACCCCCGCCAGCCATGGATTGCTTGCAAGAGTTTTTGGGTTGTGTGATGGAGGGGAGAGATTGCGGCGGAGGGTCACGGAATTGACCCAGATATCACCTTCCAACCACGGCATATATGGGCAGGCGGCCCTATATTAGGCACCCTGGATAATTTTATCTAGTCCGAGCCATTATCTAGGATATGTCCCGGACCGCGGACGGACGGCCGACTTATCTAGTTTTGGCAAAATATCCTAATCTGTTAGAGATGCTCTAAGGTCTTTACGTGTCTAGCCTTCACATTAGGGAACGTGTTAAAATATATCTATTACTAGTCTTTTTCAACAATTCCAACTTTTGGATGAACTGGCAGGTGCGCATCGATTCAGTAATCTGTACAAAAATCACAAAATGATTCGTTTTGCATACCAACTTGTACTTGTGATCTTGTGTTTTTTGCATACTCTTAAACTTTCTTAACTTCTTGTCAAAATTTGCAAGCGTGGGATACATGTGAATTTTGTTCGTTTACGATTTTATTTTAAATCGGGATAAGATGTACCGGTATAGACCATTCAAGCGCAAAACGACAATCACACGCGCACATAGATACTTGCATGCATGTACTTCCCTAAAAAAAAAGATACTTGCATGTACGGTGCAAGAAGCATGTAAATAGCACTTTCGTATGGGAGAAGTTGTGAGTGAGCGCCGTGACAGGTTTTGGTTAGCCATGTCGTTGACGATGTATATGTCACGCCGGCTGGCTACGGCGGCGTTTGGTTGGCCATGGCGTTGACGATGCACAGCGCGTTGGCGCTGAGGTGCACGAGGCCCACGACGCGTCCACGCACGGCCTTCCTCACGCCGCCGCCGCCGGCCGCCTGGCCCTTGAACCCCTCCATGCACATGTGGCCGTCGGTGAGCGCGGCGCTGGCCCACGTCAGCACGCTGTCCACGCGGAACCTCGCCATCCTCCTCGACTGCTGCGGCGCCTGCCCCTCCTCCTCCGCCGCCGCCTCCTCCATTGCCTCCACCGACTGCCCCAGCAGGTCCACCGCGTCCCCGAGCATGCTGACGCAGTCCCGCGCCGCCTCCGCCGCCACGGGCGCCAGGTGGCCATCCGCCGCCATCCTCTTCATGGCCTTGGTCGAGTTCCGCGCGCCGTCGTGGGTCACGTTCAGCGCAGCCCACGCCAGCCGCGTCAGGCTTGCCCCCACGGCGGCCGCGGACGGAGAGAGCGTCGCGTTGCACAGAGCCGGATACTTTGTCCCCGCGCACCACGCGCCCACGAAGCTCGCGTTGCCGCCGCGGCCGAGGCCGACGTCCGACGGCGCAGGGCGCGCCGCGCCGGCGATGCCGCACGACCAGCACGAGAGGAGGAGTACGGCAGAGAGACGAAGCGGCAACGTCAAGCGGAGGCTACCCGCCATGGCTCCGACAACGTGCGTGCGTAAGTACGCGCTTGTCCTTTCAGTGGAGTAGCGTGGTGGCCTGGTGGGAGTGCGCGAGCTATTTAGTGGAGCGCGCGTATGGCATTATATAGGGCCTGCTTGCGATCGAGGAGATAAGGGCGCGGCCTGCACGTATGGCCATGTGTGCGCGCACTCAAAGATCGCGAGCCTCGTGTGGCTACGTGAGCGATGCGCTCGTGGCACGACTCACGTGCCTATCATACTTGTCGACCGAAGTTTGGGACGATGTCTCTCCAGCCTCCGGCAGGCTCATGGTTGCCATGCACGTAACCCAAGCCAGCTTGACGTCGCGATCTTCTCTCTAGCTCTATTTCTCTGCATCAATTTCCTTGGACCATGATTTGCTGTTCGAAGTCGACACACACAGTGTGCATTTGCCGATCGCTCGCGGGAACTTCTTTTTGCTAGGCCCTGGCTAGGCCTGTAACTGAGCACGAGTTGTCCACGGCGCCGCCAGCCCCAAACCCATTTGAGTCGTTAAGTGAAAACCCACCCACCGGCGCGTATAGAATTGTGGTGGACAGTCACGGCGCGCCCGGTGACAAGGGAGCGATTGTTTTCTTCGGAGGGGAAAAGAGCGTCGGGCTTCTCGGTCGTCCCCCGTGGGCCCAACCCTAGTCGTCGGCCCCGAC
The DNA here is from genome assembly GCA_023614405.1 of Avena insularis. Lineage (NCBI taxonomy): Eukaryota > Viridiplantae > Streptophyta > Magnoliopsida > Poales > Poaceae > Avena > Avena insularis. Next base: position 213,669,512 of record CM042685.1, on the reverse strand, counting down.
CTCCTCTTCTCCACTCCCTCCCGCCGCCCTGCCGGCGCACGCCGCAGGGCAAAGCCTGTGCGGTGCCGGCGACGTCGGTCTCCCCTGGTTCGCGCTTGCACGTGGAGCGGCGTAGCGGACTACTGCTCTAATCCAGGCCTTCCCGGTGCGATGGACCGGCGAGCCGCGACTGTGGAGGATCAGAGTGCTGGAGGCGGCGGGGCTCAGCAACAGGGATGGTTTCCTCGCGAGGAAGACGACCCTGGCGGCTGAGGCATCTTTGGGAGTTCGTCTGCTGGCGACGAGTGGGTCCTAGGCGGCGTCCTACACCAGGACCAGGACATAGGCGGGCTGGTACGGCCGCCAGGGATGAAGGCAGCGGGTGGAGCTGGCCTGGCTGGTGGGCCTGCCTCCGCCCAGATCTAGGCCCATCCGGGCATGTTCTGGGTTGGCGGACCTAGCGGCCTATGCGGATTTTAGGGGTTACCAGCGGGTCTGGGAGCCCACCCCCTGACCATGGTATGGTCGGGGTGCCGTATTGGGGCCCGTATGACCTAGATCGGGCGTCCACCGTAGTAGTTGATACGTCGGAAATGTATCTATAATTTTCGATGCTCCATGCTTGTTTAGTATCTACTTTGCTTTGCTTTGTCTATACTTTGAGGTGATTTTTATATGTTTTCTGGTACTAACCTATTAACAAGTTGCCACAGTACCAGTTGTATGTTTTCTGCTGTTTTTGGTTTCAGAAAAGTTAGTAAAAAATATTCTTGGAATTGGACTTGACAAACGTCAAAGTCAATAACTTTCCGTGGGGAACAAGAAGTCCAGAGGGGAGACGGAGAAGCGGGCCATGGCAGCCAGACCCCCCCTAGGTGTGGGTGAGCCCTGCCCCGTGCCTGGGAGGGATGTGGCCCCCCTGGCCGCCTCCTCGGCCTCCCTCTTTGCCTATAAGAAGCCCCCGATACAGAAACCCTAAGCACCCGATCAAATCTCCACGAAACCATCTGTAGCCGCTGCCACCATCGTCCCTAGATCGGGGGGATCTGAAGTTCTTCCCGGCACCCTGCCGGAAGGGAGATCATCCCGGAGGCCTTCTCTCCGGTATGATGCGTGAGTAGTTCCACCTTGGACTATGGATCCATGTAGTAGCTAGATGGTTGTATATCCTCCTTTGTGCTTTCATGTATAGATCTTGTGAGCTCCGTTCATGATCAAGATCTAATCTATTTGTAATCATTCATGTTGTGTTTGCGGGGATTCGATGGATATTGAGATTATTATGTTGGTTTGATTAATGGTTTTGTCTTTATGATTCTATCATGTCTGTGTTGTTTGTGATCTTGCATGCTCTCCGTTGTTAGTAGCTATCTTGGCCAAGTAGTTGCTAGTGACTCCAAGAGGGAGTATTTATGCTCGATAGTGGGTTCATGCCTCTAGTTTCCAAGGGAAGTGACAATAATCTCTTCGGTTGCAGATGTGTTGTTGCTACTAGGAAGAAAACAACGGTCTCTTGTTCATGGAACATGTGGACTGTTTACCTTACACACTTTGCTTAAAGCAATTGTCTGTTGCTTGCAACTTAATACTGGAGGGGGTTCGAATGATAACCTGAAGGTGGACTTCTAGTCATAGATGCAGTTGGATGGCGGTCTATGTATATTGTTGTATTGCCCAATCGAATCTCATAGGATCTTTATGACTAGTAATTGCATTGTTATGCCTTGCTCAGTTCCTGTCAATTGCCCTGCTGTAATTTGTTTACCCTTCATGCCACGTTGTTTATCTAAGGAGAGCACCTCTAGTGAACTATGGACCCCGATCCAATCTTTACCATTGATACACCTTCCACTGTTACTTGTTTACTTGCTGCAAACCATTACCTTCCACACCATACGTTTAATCCTTTGTTACAGCAAACCGGTGAGCTTGACAACCTCACTAATTCATTGGGGCAAAGTCTTGAGTTTGTGTTGTGCAGGTCTCCGCGTTGCTTGCAACACATGTGTGATGTTTCCTTCCTCCTACTGGTTCGGTAACATCGGTTTCTTACTGAGGGAAAACTTGCTGCTGTGCTGCTTCACACCTTGCTCTTGGGGTTCTCAACGAAGCGCTCCTACATCAACTCAGCGCTGCATCAAGCTTTTCTGGCGCCGTTGCCGGGAATAAAGGGACATCAAACTGTAGGGTTCGCAGCATAGAAAACAAAAAAATTCCTATGATGGGAACAACTATGTACCAAGATCTATCTACTAGATACAAACAACGGGCGGATGTATATCCGTAGAGAACATACCCTTGAATACCGACAAAGCTTAACGAGTTAAACTCGTGGTTGATGTAGATGATCTCTTGCCGATCTCAAGATCGAGAGGAAGTCCTAGCGTCGCAAATCAGCAGCGCATCCGTGCTCGCACACACGTCCGAGGCATCGAGCAACCTCCGCCTCCTCGCTCCAGAGATGCAGCGGAAGCACAACTCTTTCTTGCCGAATAGCCACCGGTAACATGTATCTCGCTAGTCCGAGACCATGGGGGATAAATTCTAGAGGGGGAGAGTGATCCTTCACGGGGAGGTGTGAGTGAGAGAGAGGGAGAGGGGTGCCTTTTATAGGAGAGGGGGGACCCCAAGGGGGTGGCCGGCGCATGGAGGCTGCCCCCTTGCCCTCCCCCCATTCATGTGGGTGGACATTCCACTCACAAAATCCTTTCAAATCCCTCCACTCAAAATTCCACTCAAACTTGCCATTAAATGCCCATCAAATTTAATGCAAACTCTCATAAATAAAACTCCTTTTATTTATTCAGAATTTTTTCAATTACTTTAATGACAAACATTCACATATAACCCCTTGCTAGAATTCTATTTCACATGCAAAAACACTTTCTGCAATTTCACCCGAAAACCTGTTTTGGTATCTAGTGAAATAAATTCATGCGCTTGTTATTCTTTCCGGCATGAAACTTTTGCTCCAATTGGATGTCGGTGTCTCTTAAGTGTGTCACCCTACGGTTCGCGAATAATGCGGACATGATCGAGACCCCTCTCGGATCAATAATCAGAAGCGGATCTGAGACCCATATCGACTCCACACATTCAACGATGACTTTCTTGTGATCGTGGAACCTTTTATGCTAGTATCTTAATCCCTTTGTTTCATGATATATTACATGTTCGAGATTCGATCATCGGTATCTCCATACCTAGTTTGATCTCATCGACATGCACTCTTTTCTCGTTCCCGTGATATAACATTCTAGTGATCAAATCACTTGCTTGTAAGCTAACCAATGTGATATCACCGAGAGGGCCCAGAGTATATCTATCCGTCATCGGGATGAACAAATTCCACTCTCGATCCATGGGCCTCAACATAACACTTTATTAGTTCTGAACCCATCTTTATAATCACCCTGTTACGGTGTGACGTTTGATGTTATCAAGAAACTCTTCCGGTGTTAGTGATTGACATGATCTCATGGTCTAAGGCTTAGGATCACTTCGTAAGTTGTTATAGCAATATAAACTCAATGACTTTGATCGTAATGCTATACTTAGGATGAATGTTCATCACACCATTACACTAATGTTGTGATTCCATTATTAACAACATCCAATGTCCATGATCAGGAAACCTTGATCATCTTGTTAATCAACGAGCTAGTTTATGAGAGAGGCATAACTAGGAACTTTCTGTTTGTTTATTAAACACACATGTATTAATGTTTCTATATTAATACAATTATAGCATGCAAAATAAACATCTATAATATACTTGGAATACACATAATAAACACTTTATTATTGCCTCTCAGGGCATATTCCCTTCACAAACTTATTCCTTCCCGTCAAGCACCAGTAGTCCCATTCACTGCGGTCTGCGGATTTAACTTTCTGGAGTGTCCCGCTCGTTGAATCCCCGTCCTAGTGCTGGAGGGTTGTCCTGGGCTCATCTTGCTCGTTTTGGTGTAGGTGTCGTTGGGCGTGGTCTTGTGAAAGGCAAGAGCTCAGATGCTGGGGCGGCGACCTCAGAAGGTGGACTACAAGGGTGACCCTTCGGCGGAGGCGTATCCGGGAGGTGGCTTGCGATGGTGACCCTCAGACCGGCAACGGTCCGGCAGGATTTGTCAAGGTGGCGGATCCCCTGGTGGACGGAGGAGTAGGGCCTGGTGATGTGGATGGCGAGTACGGTGGCACCCTTACTGCAGTGCGTCAGCGGGACTTCACGAGCCTATTCAGGCTCGGGCGGGGCAAGAGGGCCTGGTTTGTCTTGCTGCATCCTGTCGGCTATCTCCTTCTGGCGGTGGAGGTAGTTCCCTCCCGCATGCTGATGTCATGCCAACCCCCGCTAAAGTTTCTGCTCTCTCGGTCCTATTGGACTCTATTTGTGGCTCATAGTGAGATGGTGATGGTGACTTCAAGACCGTGGTGGCACGTGCATATGGACGACTAGCTTGGTGGAGCATTACAAAGTGTATGGGAGTGTGTTTTGAGAGGTCGGGAGAAATCTTTGTCTTTGACACCGACGCGGTGACGCCTACGGGTATCATCATCCTTCCTGAAGGATGTCGGGTGTATCTCTTCCCACCTCCTAGGTCGTACCGGGGAAAACCCTAGGACCAGTACGGGCAACAGTGTCGTCATTGTCACTTTTCTTCTTGGAGGTGCTGATTGGTACGCGACACTTTGGATGGCTAGACATGTAGTGGTACTTCTCTGGAGGGCACAACGGTTGCGAGTTATTGTCGTTTTTGTCACACTGTCGATGTCGGCTTTATTTTCTTTTCTTTCTTCTTGTTTTTATTTTTTGGCTTGGCTTGTGCTGTTCTACCCCAGCATTGTTCAGAAAGTTGTATCGGGTGTTTGCTATATTAATATAGCGGGACGTAAAGCCTGTTTTGCGAGTCACGCAGTGCCCGCTTCTACCACCATGCCTCCATCGAGGGCGTTGGCATTGGGTGCCATGGCTTGAGAAAACTCGCCCCCTTCGCATGGCATCAGGTTCCATCACTATGCCCTCTCCTCCTCTGCTCTTCACTGGCCATGTCCACCCCATCCATCAAACAATAGAGGGTCAGCATGATCCATGAGGAGCAACATGCAGCTGGTGAGGTCCTTTGGGATCCACACGCATCTGTCGAGCTCCTTGGGGTCCAACATGTGGCTGGGCCGCAACCACAGATGTCCGATGAGGTCCACGGAGAGATGCAAGGCGGCAGCGAGTTCCGTCAAAATAAAAGCTGCAAGAAGGTGAATGATCTTGTTTTTCATCGCCCTTAATCCCACCGTCCTTCGTGTTTTTCTGACCTAGACATGCCCCGTCACATTTTTCTGTCCTAAATTTTATTGATTTTTGTGTGTAAATCGTCTATCCTGGAAACTTATGATTTGCAATCTTAAACTAGTGAACTTGTGATGTGCTGCATCTTCAATTCATTAGTCACGAAGTGCAGGAATAATCACCAGCTACAAGCTATGAGCCTCATAGGTCTAAATACTGAACATTCTTATCTTACTTTGTCTGAAATTATGTGGAGAGTCGCAGAAGTCAGACCAGACTTGTGGAGAGTCGCGTGTGAAGCAGGGGTACGGTAGCGAGGTCTCTAGTTCACTCCCATCGTCCAAGAAGTGCTCGAAAAAGGTATCCCACGTTAATTATCTATTTGTTCTGAGATTATGACTACGCAACTACAAGATAATAATTCACATGGGCTAGAGATCATCACATGTTTTTGCTAGAATAACATGTTTCATGGTTTTATATCTAATGACATTTTTGATTTTCTCTCATGAATGGTCACTAATTGATTTTGATTTTTCAGATTTATTTGTTGATATTGGGCGAGGAACACAATGGATGATGTCTACATTGTACCAACTTGGAACTAAAATTTGTGAAGGGCGCTCGTTTGATGAAGCATATAATTCTAGACTTATTAAGATCCGATATTGATGCTTGTAATATTTGTTCGACTAATTTTAGTCATTTTGTGGTTGGAGAAACACTATAACTTTATACCGACAGAGATATTTGTGTGTTCTCCGATCAAAAAGGTGTAGTGGCTGCTATTTCCGATGTACTAGCTGTTTACTGTGTACTTTTATCTGTGACCATCTTTATATGGCTGACAGGTTTGAACGGGCAACTGGACGCCGGCTAATGCATGCATGTATTAGATGTACACAAGTCGGCATCCCGCTTGTTTAAACATGCACAAGGTGGGCAACTCGTGGGCATACAGGATGGGCTTTGGCAGATTGGTCACTGTATCAGACGGAACCTGTCAGGGTGTTCGGTTCGGGTCACCAAGGAGAATGTAATGTAATGGTTCCACACCTAGCACTTGTTCTTGTTGACGAGGTTTAATCTCGTCAATGCCCATTGTTATGGACTTGGGTTTTGGAGAAGATGGGGATGTTGGAGATCGCAGAATGGTTAGCAAACAAGCAACACGGGGACACAAGGTTTACCCAGGTTCAGGCCCCCGGAGGGAAAACCCTACTCCTGCTTGTCTGCTCTGATTATGGTGGAATCGAAGGTTAAAGGGGTGCGCAGATGCAATCTGGCGTGGAGGTGTGTATGCGGTGGTATGCGAGAGATTGTAAGAGAGCCTCCTCGTCGTGCCCTCCTGGCCTTTATATAGAGGCAGGCAGGTCCCAGGCACAGATCGAGTCGGTTACAGGTTTTAGGGTTTGACCCTTTAAATTTTCTATCTACTCTAGTCTTGCTCTCCAAGGATCCGAAGGCGTCATGGGCCCTGGACACCCGAAAGTCTTCATGGGCCGGTGTATATTTGTCATGGGCCTTCCTTGGGCTGGACCAGGTATGCTAAGGTCGTGTACCCATAGGGTATAACCATGTCAGTATCCCCCGAGTGTTCAGTCGAATCGTAGATTCGGCTGAGGACTCCTCATTCTTTCGGGTGCGGCTATCTGTTTGTTAGAGAATGATTTGAGTGTGTAGGGATTGTTGATGCGTGTGCCTGACTCTTCCGATAGATCAGGGTCAGTTAACTGTCTTAGGACAAAACAACACGATCTTCTTCAGATTCGAGTCCCTCGACTCGAATCCGGAACAGATGCTGGCGTAATTCGACTCAGGCCGCGGAGGACTTACATGAGTGGAATTCCAGTAAATTTAAAGGATGTACCCAACGCGTCCATCGGGATTTTCATCGCGCCTGCTGGCACGGGTTTTCACTAGCAGAGCGCAGTCGTGTGCGTTGCCAGGCCATCAGATGATATCTGTAGGTCTTATGTTTGTGTCGCGGACACAACATCCAAATTTTTATCCCCGTGGAGGCGTTTCGGGTGGCCAAGGAGGATGCTTCTCACTTAGTGTTAATCGGGGCAGAGTTGTCAAAAAGTTTTTGCATTCTGATCCGAAGGATCGTAGTCGAAGAATTCATAGGGTGCGCGACCAGCGCTCCGTATGGGAGTAGCCCCCGAGTGTCTGTTCGAGTCGTAGACTCGAGCAAAGACTTTAACTCAGCCGTTGTTTGGCTCCAGGTCCGTAGGACACAAATTTTTCGGATGCTTGAATCCATCCTCCCTATGGGAGTAGCCCCCGAGTCCGTAGTGGAGTCATAGACTCGACGTAGGACTCGAAGAATAGCTTTGCAGTGTGATATTTTGATTATACTTCGGGTGCGCGGCTGGCGCTCCTTATAGGAGAAGCCCCCGAGTAATTAATCCAATCGTAGATTCGAGTGAGTGCTCTTAGTTGTGTAGCCGAAGAATTGTAACCGTTGCTAGTATAGCTTTTGATGACATCAGTGCTGACGATCGGTGACCGCACGCGTCTGCGGCGCCAGAGGTGACTTGACTGGACGAACATGGGTCCCACCTTCTGACTTTGAGTTGACTGGTCATGCGCGACATGGAGATAATTACGGCGTCACCTCGATTTTCGTGCGTAGTGGACGGCGTGTTAGCGACGGTTCGCTGCTGTGCTGACACATGGACGGCCAGATCTTGATGTTGGCTCTAGGTATTCCCGATGGACGGTCGTCGTGCATCGTCCTCGTCCTTATAATCATTGGGGAAAAGGTGAATTTGTTTTCACCACAGCCATTCTTGTTTCACTGCTCCAATCTTCTCTGAGCTTTCTTGTAGCACGCTGGAATTTCCTTGAGCATTTCCTTCCTTGATCCTGCGTGCTTTCTGCCGACGCCGCCGCAACGCGATGGGGAAATCGAAGAAGTCCTCCTCTGTAGTTGGTACAAGCGCTGCTGGTGGCAAGAAAGGCTCTGTCGTTGCCCGTGTCACCGACGGTGGCTGGCAGCGATCGGAGAAGCGTGAGAGTGATCTCCGCAAGCTCCGTGAGCGGGGCTTGATCCCGTAGTATAGGGAGGCCGTCAAACTCCCTGGTAACGAGGTAATTCCCCGTCCCCTCGCTGGGTTTCGGGTTATGTTCCTTGCTTTTGTTCTTCGGGGCTTTTCCTTCCCAGTCCACAATTTCCTTCGTGGATTGCTTTTTCTTTACAGCATCCAGCTGCATCATCTTTCTCCCAACTCTCTTCTTCATATCGCTTGTTTCATCACTTTCTGTGAGTGCTGGCTCGGTATCGAGCCGCACTTTGGCCCCTTCCGGAAACTCTATTCCGTGAAGAGGCAATCTGGTTCTGATAGTGTTTATCCCATTGGGGGTTGCATCATTTCCCTTCGATCCAATCTTCTTTTCTTTTCCTTTTCTATGTCCGAATCTGTCCAGTACTGGCGGAGGCGATGGTTTTACATCCGCGACTCCATGGTGGCTGGGCAGGATTTTGGTCTTGCTCCTTTCGACCCCTCCCAAAAGATCGAGCTGAAGAGGTCCTGGAAGAACCAGATCTTGGATGGCGAGGTGGCGGAGATAGAGGGGCTCTATCATCGGGTGGAGGATCTCCAGCTGATTCCGGATAAGGAGGTGAACGGTGTGGATATCATCCGCATTTTTCTCAAACATCGGGTGCAGCCGCTCTAGGCTAGGGCGCACCCGATGTTCCTTTATTCGGGTCGCCGTGATCCGACTAGGGTTTCGGCTGAGGAATTCTTTAAGGGGGATCTCGACGGGATCCTTCGACCGCTGCTGAAGTACAAGGCCGGAGAGGATCTTCCGAGGAAGTCGCTGACTTATCCGTTCTCCGCTTCTCGTCCGGTTCCGCATGTGTAGAACTGGGATGTGCGCGTAGTGATATTTTTCAACTGCGTTTGTCTTTCCACCTTTTGTGCTGAAATTTTTGCTATCTTTTTGCGCAGGAATTCAAGATGCCAGGCATTTCGCCTCCATTGCCCGAAGTATTCCCGGATGCTCCGAACAATGAGGTGGTGGACTCCATGTCCGAGCTGCCGTCGTCGCGATCTCCGGCTGAAGAGGCTAACGAGTCGAGCGAGGATCACACTCGCAAGCGGACGAGGAGCTCCAGCGAATCATCGGATGCCTCGACTCCGACGACGCCTAGGAACTCGCTGTGCCTTGAGCGTCACAGTGGTGGGCATGGGGGCTCTTCTTCTCCAATTCCTGCCGTTCAAAGTCTTGGTGTGGCACCCGCACGCCTTGAAGGAAGAGAAGAAGGAAGAAAAGAAGGAAGAGAAGAAGGGCAAGAAGACCCCTCCCGTTTTCGACCTTAGCGACCTCGACTCGTAAGCTTCCTCAGTTCCTTTTTTGTTGTCTCTTGATTTCGCTTGATTTTTCTTTTGCAGCCACTCCTCTGACAGCTCCTCCAGCGATGGCCTCGAGAGATGGTGGGGAGTCGAAGATTCCTTCTCCTCCTCCTCAAACAGTGGCCACCTCTGAGGGCGCTGCTCCGAGGTCTTCTCCGTAGGAGGCTTTGGTGGTGGTCTCTTAGAAGACTGCAGGCGAACCTTCGGAGTCGCCATTTATCCATGTAAGTAATTCTGTTTTCTACCACAGGGGGAGCCCCCGAGCCTTTTCGGATGATCTGTTGATCATTGTTTCTTTGCGCCTCGGGGGAGCCCCCGAGCATCTGTAGGGTATTTTGTTGTTCGTTTTTCCTTCGAGTCTCGGGGGGAGCCCCCGAGCGTTTTTCGTATGTGTACCTTGTTTTTGCGCATTCTTTTGGGTGTAGCCCCCGAGTCGTTCTTTTGACCAGTAATTCTTTTTGCAGCCTTTTGTGCAAGGCGCCAACCAGCTGGTGCAGCAGCACCTGGCGTTGGAGGCCAGCTTCAAGGTATGTTTACGACTTGGTCTTTTGCCTTCTTCTTGTATTTTTGTCCTTCGATATGATAGGTGTGTTGCTGACTACAGAGGACCACAATACCTCTCTCCGTGAGCTTGATGCTCTCAAAAAGATCCTTGGGCAAGCGGAGAAGAAAGCCGAGGTCGCCGTTGGTGCGAAGGAGCGCCTCGAGCTGGAGCTAGCCAACGCGGCCGAGGCCAAGGAGCGCCTGCAGCAGGAGGCTACGGACCGCGAGGAGCAGCTCGCCACCGCCACGGCTTCGCGCGAGAGAGAGGTAGCCGGCAAGCTGATGGCGACTGCCAAGGCTGTTTCGGGTGGGTTTCTCTATCTTCTCTTTTCGGCTTCCTTGCCTTTCCTTGTAGTGCTTTTATTTATGCTGCTTCCTTTGTTATTTTAGATGCCGTGGGCATCGAGTTTGATCGTGGTGCTCTGGAGCACGGGAGTGCTCTGGATGATGCTGTTGCGGCGGTCGAAGACCGCTGCGGTACCGTGGTCGGCTCGCTTGCCAAGGCCAAGGAGGTTCTCGGGCACTTCTACAAGGAGCTCGTCCCCAAGGGCGTCACCCTTGAAGATGTCGATGCCTTGGCGGAGGCATTGTCGCGGCACTGCGCGCATAAGCGCAGCGTAAAGGCATTGGTGCGTCCGTCGGGCTGGCGATGGCCCTGGCTTCTGGAGCGGAGCTGGATCTTCATCAGGTCACCTCCCGGATGCCAACTGCTGCTGACGGATCCGAGGTAGCCTTTGCCATCTATGTTGCTCGCTGTAAGCGTTATGGGCCAAAGTTTATTGACTTGCTGGCTGAGTACGCGTTGAAGCAGCAGGGAGAGGCGAAGGGGAGACAGTACGGATCCAAGCCTACTCAGGATGCAGCCTCTTAGATCTTCTAATCGTAGGATAGCTTTTGTTTTCAGCTTTTGTAATTGTGTTTATGAACAATCCCTGCGCCACGTAGTGGCTTTTTGCTGTGCATAATGAATTTCCGAGTTCTGTCTTCATTCGTCTGCATGTTCATATCCTTGTCTTCTTTTACTCTAGGATCCTTCGGGTGATGATCCCGTTGACACTTCGTCTGCACCACAGCTACGACCATCCTTCGATGGTGCGTCGCAGCTTGTGTTTCTTCGAGACCGCATCCATAGTCTTGAGAGGGAATTGCTTGGAGTGCGTGGCCATGCTGATGTTTGGAAGTTGAAGGCGGAGCGAGGCGCTGCCCGAGAGGAATATTTGATGGGGGAGTTGCGTCGTTTGGCCGAACAGCTTGAATGTGAGTTTTTCGAGCTGTTGCTCATTTTTTCGGATGTGCCTGTTGGCCTTGCATCTTACTTCTGCAAGTATTGCAGGTGCTAACCTTTCTCCGAAGGAGGAAAAGGAGCGTGTTGCTGTTCGGATTAACTGCTTGACCTAGCAGGACATGGAGGCCGGCGGGTTCTTCTGGATGGACCGTGATCGTGCCATGATCCTTGCGACAATGCAGGATCGTGTCCACCAGGTATCACGAGTGCTTCGTCAGGTGCAGTCTTCGTTGGCGTCAGTTCTGCATGTGATGTTTCCGCTGGATGGGGCACCGTCGACTCTTTCTGGCCTGCTGACGAAGTTTCGGAACGTTCACCATGTCAAGGAACTGGTGCGACATCAGCTTATTGCGGGGGTGAAGGCCGCACTATCCCTTGTGCGGTTGCATCGTCCTGATGTAGATCTTTCTGCTGTAGCGGATGGGCCGCCTCTTCGTCCGGATGGTGGTGAGTGGGATATGCGTCCATATTATGCGGCTGTAAGGCAGTATGCCGAACAGATTGTAGACCTGTTTGAGCAGCGTACGCAGGCTATTGTGCGGAATAGGTAGAACCTGTAAAAAAGATAGATGTAAAATTTGTATATATTCAACTGGCATGTTGTGCCCTTTATTATTGTAAGGTTTATTATTGTGTAGCACGTGGTGCTCTGTTTGTTTACGTGTCCTTTTCGTTAGCCTGACGTGGTCAGCTACTCAGGATGCACGTGCTATTCTCAGTCGACGAAGTCGTGAGGTAGGGGGAGCCCCCGAGTGTGTTGTAATATGGAGTGAAATGCATATGTTGAACGAAAAAGTTTGGGGCGAGACACTTAGCTTTATTTATATCATAAGGGGGATGTACATAGTTCAGCTGAGTAGCCGTGGCTGAGTAGCCTTATTGAAAGTAAAAGAGGGGGGTAGCTAGGGGTAGAAGCGTCGCAGCTGTGCGACGTTCCATGGGTTGGAGTATGCGACTCCAGACTCCATGTGCTTGAGGCAATAGGCGCCACCTAGGATGACTTCAGTGATGATGTAGGGCCCTTCCCATGGTGACTCGAATTTCTTCGGTCGCTCTTGCTTGAGTCGCAAGATTAGGTCTCCTTCGATGAAGGACCTTGGGCGTAGCCGCTGGCTGCAGTAGTTGCGGAGACTCTGTTGGTACACCACTGATCGAGATGCTGCTATGTCACGCGCCTTGTCGAGTGTGTCGATGGCGTCTTCGAGTACGACCATCGATTCGGCTTCGCTGTAAGCGACGACCCGTGGGGCCTTGTGGCGTACCTCTGGCAGCACGGCTTCGACTCCGTGCACCATGAAGAAAGGCGTGTAGCCAGTTGAGCTGTTTGGCGTTGTGCGCAGGCTCCACAGGACCGAGGGTAGCTCTTCTGTCCAGGCTCCTACAAGTCGCTCGAGTAGGCTCATGAGACGCTTCTTGATGCCAGCGCTGATGAGGCCGTTGGCCTTCTCGACCTGCCCGTTATTTGCGTGTGCGCCACTGAGGCGTATGTGATGTTGATTCCGAGGCCTTCGCAGAAGTCCTGAAATTCTTTGGAGATGAAGTTTGATCCGTTGTCGGTGATGATGCTATGCGGCACGCCGAACCTGTAGACAATGGATTCAAAGAACTTGACGACAGTTTTGCCCTTTTGGTTAATGACCGGCATGGCCTCAATCCACTTGGTGAATTTGTCGACTACGACCAGGAGGTAGACGTGTCCTCCTTTTGAAGATCTTGGCAGTTTACCGATCATGTCAAGGCCCCATTGAGCGAAGGGTCAGGCCAAAGGTATGGGCCTAAGCTCTGATCCAGGTGCGTGCGGTTTATCAGCGAACCTTTGACACCCGTTGCATCTTCGGGCGATGTCCTTGGCGTCGTTCATGGCCGTTGGCCAGTAGAATCCGGCTAGTAGTGCTTTGGCGACAAGGGCGCGGCTGCCCGCATGATGGCCGCAGATGCCCTCGTGGATGTCTTGGAGGATGGTTTTGCCGTCACCGATGGTGACGCACCTTTGGAGTACACCCGAAATGTTGCGCTTGTACAACTCGCCATTGATGATGGTGAAGGCCTTTGACCGGCGAGATATGCGCCGGGCATCTGTCGGGCTATCAGGCAGCTCGCCGTCTATCAGGTACTTGAGGTATGGTTGTGTCCAAGTTTCTTCGACTGCCATGACCTGCATTAGGTTGACCACTGCGACCTCTGTGTTGAACTTTTCGGTTCCTTCCTGCCCTTTGGGTAGCACAGCCCCCGAGTGCTCTGCTTCTTCCAGTGATGCCTTTGGGAATTTTTGCTTGATGGATGGCATGCAAATCTGTTCGAGGAACACGCCTGGTGGCACCCGTGCACAGGTGGAGCCGATGTTAGCAAGTCTGTCGGCCTCCTCGTTGCTTTCTCTCCCAACGTGCCGAAGCTCACAGCTGTCGAAGTCTCCTTCGAGTGAGTTGTAGAGTGCACGGTACGTGATCATGTTTTCGACGTGTGCGTCGCACTCATTCACCGTCTACTGGACGACGAGGTTAGAGTCTCCGTAGACGAAGTTTGTGTCGAGTAGTCTGTTGACTTTGACTCCGATTGCTTCGGCCCGTGGTTCGGACAGTCGTCGGATGGACTGTTTGACGGGCTTGGTGTCTAGAAAGACATTGAGTGCATGCTCGGCGAATTCCCTGGGAACTCCTGGCATGTCCGCAGGACACCAGGCGAAGATTTCCCAGCGCTCACGGAGGAATTCGACGAGCGCGCTTTCCTATGCGGAGCTGAGATCGTTGGCGATCAGCGCCGTCTTGGAGGCATCTGTCGGGTGCACCTGCACCTTCTTTGTGTTGACGGTGGAGTCGAAGTACATATCTGGTGCGTTCTGTCGTGCGATTGGGGGTGCCCCATTATCCGTCACCTCACGAAGCCTTACGAGCTCCTCCTGCATGCCAAATGATTAGGAGATTCTGTTGAAGTCCCTGTCGCAGTGGTCCGATCGGGTGAAGCTCCCGTGGACTGTGATAACCCCCTTGGGTCCTGGCATCTTGAGTAGCAGGTACGCATAATGTGGTACTGCCAGGAATCTTGCAAATGCTACACGCCCGAGGATGGCATGGTACTGTGATGGCCAGTCCACCACTTCGAACTCGAGTCGCTCGCATCGAAAGTTGTCGGGTTTGCCGAAGATGACGTTGAGCCATATTTTTCCCAGGGGGAAATGCCCTTCCCTGGGACGATGTCGTGGAACGTTGTGTCGGATTGTTCCAGGCTGCACAGCGGGATCCGCATTGCTGCTAAGGTACTGGCGAAAATCAGATTGATGCCGCTGCCGCCGTCCATGAAGACGCGGCTCATGTCAAACCCTCCGATCTGCGCCTCGAGCACCAGGGAAGCATGAACTGGGTGGGGGACCTGGCAAGGGTGGTCTGAACGTGATGCAGGACTCCGATCAGCTGAGGTACTCAGGGATGGCGGGTGGAGCGGTCATAGCCAGGTTGATCTGACGGGTGATTTTCTTCTGACCCTGTTCGTTGGGCGCCCCTTTTGGATCATCAACGCTCCTTTCGGCGGGGGATACCGTGTCTACCGTTATTCTGCCCAGGTGCCACTGGGTGGTTCGGGCCTCCCGGAGGTGGTGGTGGTGGAGGAGCTCCATGTGCGATCTCGCCTGGTGCGGGTGCGTTCCTGTATCCAGGGTTCGGGACTCGCTGCCTCATCTGAGCCATGCTCTCGCTGAGTTTCTGGAACTCGCGGCAGTCTTTGAGCATGTGGCTTGCCTTCTTCTTGCCATCCTGCTTGTCAATGTAAAAGTGGATGGTGCATGGACCCGACAGTTTATCGAATGCTGAGGGTCCATCGTCACGGCCACGGCGTTGCCATGACTGCGTTGGGCATCCTCCATCGCGGAAGTTGCTTCCGCGGTATCCGCCATTGCTTCGGTTGACGTCGCTGCGGCGGTCGACATAGCCAGCCGCGACCATGTCGGGTCTGTCGCGATCGTCGTAGACGCGCGATCTTCTCTTGCTACGGCGCTCGCATCGCCGGCCGTAGTTGTCTTCCTCCTCCGAGTGTGCTCGGTGGATGGAGTCCTCGCCGTCAGGCCACCTGTTGGCGATGTCCATGAGGTGGTCGAGTGTCTTGGGCTTGACGCGCCCAAGCTCTTCCTTGAAGTCCTGGCGTTTGATGCCGTCCCTGAAGGCGTCTATAGCTCTCTCCTCAAAGATGTGCGCCGCGGAGTTCTTGGTGTTGGACCAGTACAGTATGTACGAGCGAATGGATTCGCCCGTTCGTTGGGTGTAGGCCCGCAGCTCTTCGATCGAGGCGGGCCTCTTGCTGGTGCCCTTGAAGTTTCAGACGAAACTGTATGCCAGCTCCTCCTAGCTTCGGATGGATCCCGAGGATAGGCTGCTAAGCCAGATTCGGGTTGCGCCTGTCAACTGCAGCTGAAGGCATTGCATGGCGGTTTCCTTATTCCCGCCGTGTAGCTTGATGGACGATAGGTGGTCGCTGAGACATGCCTTGGGGTCCTGTGTACCGTCAAACTTCGGAGTGTCCGAAGGAAGCTTGAAGTTTCGCGGCATCCGCGTCCGTCGGACGGATCTGCTGAAGCATCGGGCTCTGCAGAGTTCTCCTTCATCGTCGTCCTCTTCGGATTCAGATGAGCATACGCGCTTAGCGCGTGCTTTGTCGATTTTGCGCTGGGTTAGCTCATTTCGAGCGTCGTAGTCGTGGCTGCTATGGCGCGAGCTCTTGTGCCTTCGAGGAAGGTCGTGCTCTTCGTCCTCGGATGAGGGCGTGGGGCTGCGGTTGAACCTGACCGCAGCCTTCTTCTTTGGCTCCGCAGGAGCTTCTCTGTGCAGCGCGGCTCCAACGAGTCCGAGTCCGGTGAGCGCGGACTTGTGCATGGCCCTCTTCGGGTCCCCCTCCGGAGGTGGATGGGACGCGAGGTACGCGGTGGCTGCCATGATCGCAGCTTGCGGCGTCTTCGGGATGACGTTGCCATCGGCATCCATGTCCATGAAGGACGCATTGAGGGCTCTAGTCACCTCACGGCGTGCCTTGGGATCCACGTTCTCTGTGCGAGAACGGTGCTTGTTGCCATGGTTTCCATGCGAGCTGGAGCCGATGCCCATGGCGGAGAGCGCAGCTCGCCGCGCGCTGGATTCCGAGGCTGCTTGCTTGCGCTTGTCGAGCACCTCTTGCATCCTCAGTTGCTTCTTGTGCTCCTCGACGAGGAGCATGTGGTATGCCATTAGCAGGTCCCGTGAGGCATCTGCGGGCAGGATCTTGTTGCCTGCTACGGCCTCGCGTGCTTGGGCCCATCCCTCCTCGCTGAGGTGGATCACCCGATTATTGTTGTCCCCGTTGGGTGGAGGGACTGGCTTCTTCTGTTTCCACCGTTTCTACCCTGCGGGTTGGGTGGTGGGTTGATCTCCTGATCCGCGTCACTCTGGATGACCGCGGCGCACTGGTAGCGCTTGTAGATTGGATCGCTGCTGCTGTAGCTTTCGGATCCGGAACCGTAGGTCCCTTCATTCGATGGTGGATCGCACAGATCTGAGTTGCAGCTGCTGCTGTCATAGGACTCATTTGTCAATGGTGATGTGCATAGCACGGGGTGTGGAGCCCACGAAGCAGGCCTGATCGATGGCAGGGGCACCCGCTCCGGGAGGCGGAGAGTGCCGATCTGCCCCACCTGGAAGCAGAAGCTCCTGAACAGGATCTTGAGTCCGTCGCCAACGGGCTCGAAGTCTTTCAAGGTGGCCGGTGAGTGGGCGGTGAAGTCGAAGGCGCCGAAGAGGAGATGACTCTCCGTCGCCGCAGAATTGTAGATCGCTTTGGTTGGGACCGTCACGATCGCACAATCAGCGCCCCCAATTCCCATAGACGGCGCCAATTGACGAGGTTTAATCTCGTCAATGCTCATTGTTATGGACTTGGGTTTTGGAGAAGATGGGGATGCTGGAGATCGCGGAACGGTTAGCAAACAAGAAACACGGGGACACGAGGTTTACCCAGGTTCAGGCCCCCGGAGGGAAAACCCTACTCCTGCTTGTCTGCTCTGATTATGGTGGAACCGAAGGTTACAGGGGTGCGCAGATGCAATCTGGCGTGGAGGTGTGTATGCGGTGGTATGCGAGAGATTGTAAGAGAGCCTCCTCGTCGTGCCCTCCTGGCCTTTATATAGAGGCAGGCAGGTCCCAGGCACAGATCGAGTCGGTTACAGGTTTTAGGGTTTGACCCTTTGAATTTTCTATCTACTCTAGTCTTGCTCTCCAAGGATCCGAAGGCGTCATGGGCCCTGACCCAAAAGTCTTCATGGGCCGGCGTATATTTGTCATGGGCCTTCCTTGGGTTGGACCGGGTATGCTAAGGTCGTGTACCCATAGGGTATAACCATGTCACTTGTGTTCGGTTGGAAAATAGAATGATATTTTTTATAAAAGGGAATATTTCCACTAGATCTAGAACGCACCCATTCCTTCAAATTGGTGAAATCTCCTTGTTACTCTATGCTAAAGCCACCCAAACTTGCTCATTCTCTCTATTCTCTTGCCACCCTTTCTGCTAAATGCACACAAACATAGAATGGAACCATTCCATTCCACTTTTTGGTCTAACCAAACTTAGAACGAAATCCATTACACATTTTTGGTCCTAACCAAACGCAAGAACGGAACTGACCCATTCTGATGGAATGGAAGCATGACATTCTGTTCCACTTCATTCTCCAACCGAACACACCCTTAATGTCGATGTCACATTGTTTGTCACTGAGGGATCACCTGGGGCGTGTTTGGTTGCAACGACCAAAATTTCCCGTTTCCCCTCCTTGGCCCGCTAGGTGCTGCATGAGGGGAGATTGGTCTTGGGCCAAGTTGGACACTTTGTTTGGCTTCCTGCATTCAGATTTCCTGCAAATTGGCCCAGTTGTTTGGTTGCACAGGTTTAAGACTTCTTTCCCTGCTAATGCTTTTCATAGGTGTTTGGTATGGTGCTTTGCACCTGATCACATGGGTTATGATCACCCATTTCAAATTGATGATCTTATCACCCCAGTACACACACAACACATAATCACAAGAACAATCATATGCACACACAACACATTATGAGCTACATGATCACAATAACAGTCATATGCAGACACAACATTACTAGCTAGACAATAACAGTCATAACAGTCACATGCATGCAACAATCAGGGGTTCTAAATTACACCCCTGATCAAAAGAACCATCAGCAGGGGCATCGCGTACCCCTCAACTACCAGGGGTTTAACCCCTGATGAAACAAACAATCAATAGGGGCATCGCATGCTCCTGAACCACCAAGGGTTTTAACCCCTGATCAAAAGAACCATCAGCCTAGTTCACCATCAGGAGTTGTCCATCATCAACTATTACCTTACAACCTTATAATCTACGACATGAAGGCCACCGATGTCTAGCCATGGTTAGGGCAGGTGTACTGCATGGCGCTGGAGGAGCTCTCCTTGTAGATCGTCATCTTGACGGTGAAGGACTTAAGCTTGAACTACGCGACGTTGTCACGCTCCAGGTCATACTTGTATACCGGATCTGGCCAGTTCTTCCTAGACGCAACCTCGCCAGCGAACCAGTCCACTTGCGCCCACTCAATGCACCAACGACAGGCTATGACCTGCATGGCGCGCGGTAGTGGGGCCTTGATCCAGTTGCTCAGGACAAGCTGGAACGCAGGCCGGATCACCAGCATGTGGAGGTCAGCAGTGTCCAACTGGATGATGAAGCAGCGAGGGACCTCGTCGATTTAGTAGTGGCCAAGCTTTGGCTATCGTCCCTTCTTGTTTTGCGGCTGCGAAGCCGCCTCCACCATGCCGATGACCACGGGTGAAAGAGCATTTCCTATCCCTAGTGATTTTGGTGTTTTATAACAACAAACATATCGGACTAATTATTTGCCAAGTATACCACATCTTGTATTAAAAAGGGGTTTGCAATGTACCAGGTGTACTGGCAGTTGCTACTAAGTGTGGCAGTGTGGTTGGACAAACTGTCCAAAACTTTCTGCCTGGCGCGGTACCAAAAAGTGGTAGTACCGCTTTTTGCTACCTGGCGCGGCAGTAGGTTTTGGCTAGTTGTCAAAAAGCCTCTGCCAGGCTAGGTACTAAAAAGCAGTAGTACTGCATTTTAGTACCTAGCACGACAGAAGCTTTTTGCAACTTGTCAAAAGCTACCGCCCGCCGCGGTACTAAAATGCGGTAGTACCGCATTTTAGTACCTAGCGCGGCATAAGCTTTTTGCAACTTGTCAAAAGCCATTTCCCGCCCCGGTACTAAAATGCGGTAGTACCGCATTTTAGTACCTACACGGCAGAAGCTTTTTACAAGTTGCCAAAAGCTACTGCCCTCCTAGGTACTAAAATGCCGCATTTTAGTACCTAGCGTGGCAGAGAGTTTTTTGCAATTTGCAAATGCCACTGCCCTCTACGGTATCAAAATGCAGCACTACCGCATGCGTCCGGTAGTACTGTATCTCAGGGATGGTACTACCGCTTTGCGGTAGCACCACAAATTGATACCGCTGGTGGCTGGGGCATATGTGCTTTGAAGATTGCTCTTCCGGTATCAGGTCCGGTAGTACCGGAGTTTTCCGGTAGTACCGCTTAAAGTTCTGGTACTACCGCTGCATTAAATGCTCCAACAGTCAGATTGGATCTAGGAGCTATAAATACCCCTCCACCTACCTTGGGACAAAGTGCTCGTTGCATTGAAGACTACTACCTCCATTAGAGCCACCAAATCGCCAAGATCTCTTCACTCCACCATCCAAAGTCTTTGATCTTTGGAGAATCGAAGGAGGAGGCCTTGATCTACTACTTCACCAAAAGAGATCTTCATTTCCCCCTCATTCACTTGAGATCCCCCATTGCTCTAGTGTTTTCTTTGGAAACCCTAGTTCTAGATTTGGTTCTTACAAGCTTGTCTTTGATTTGTCTTGACAACTTGCTTGTATTTGGGAGCCTCCAATTAAGTTGTGGATGAGTGCCCTGAACTTGTTGTAAAGGTGTCGGCTTCCACCTCGAAGGTTGCCGATATAGTGGAAGGTGGATCGATCCCATTGGGGTGAGATTCATCGGAGAACAAGGGAGGCCTCTCGTGTTGTTGGTGGTTTGAAACCACCCCCTCTCCAAACATAGACGTACTTCCCCTCAAAAGGAAGGAACTACGGGAAACAAATCCTTGTGTCTCCGCGTCCACCACTTTGGTTACTTCTATCCTTTATCGCACTTTACTTACTTGTTCTTGCTTAGTGTTGTGTTAGCTAGTGCTTGTTTGTCATATAAGTAAATTCACCTTAGTTGCATTATCTAGAGAATTTACCTTATTGTCAAACCCTAATTTGAAAAAAAAAAGAAAATTTGAAGTAGCACTTATTCACCCCCCCCTCTAGGTGCCCATACGATCCTTTTAACGGGCTTCATTGCCCAGCGGTTGATCGGGAGCACGTCGGCAAAACCCGATGGGGGGTGCCAGCCCCTCCCCATAGTTTCGCAGTCAAACTTAACCACCTTGGCATGAAGCAAAACAAGGTCATCACAAAAGTACTTGCTACAACTAGAAGCATTGCCCAAATTAGCAATGGACATGGGCAAAGTAACCAGAAATAGAACTACTAGCAGATGCAACTATTATCTCCAATCAGGCAATGCCCTAAGTTCCATGACAACAACCAATTGAAGATTTGGCTAAATTAAGTCCCCAAATTTGATGGTACACTATGAAATCTATGATTACGTAGTGCGAAAAGCCCCAAATCGCTTGTTCAAAACTTTAACTACCTAGATCGAGTCCTAATTGCCATCGATTTAGTACCAAACCCTAACCGCTAACTAGATTGGGAACTTACCCTGGTCGGTGGTGGCGCCGATGACGATGGAGCAATAGCAGGTGCCGCTGGAGAAAGAGAAGACGCGCCGAGCGCGAGGGTTGGGGTCGGCGGCATGGGCGGAAAAACCCTATCCAAAGAGTCGAGGGTAACCCCGATTCTGGCAGGGGCTTTTCGAGCCTGCTTCGCCGCAGATGCGGCTTCCTCCGCAAATGTAGAAGACGTTGTCGCCGCTGCAGCCACCGCCATTGCCGCCCGAGTTCCGCGTGCGCAGAAGGGTGCGGGAGCCCTGAGCGCCCTCGTGAGGGCCGCCTCGCCGTCGGCGCGAGCTTCTCCAGTTGAACGGCCGCCCACATCCCATGCGCACTCACCTCGCCGATGTTGGGGCCGCGGAACGGAGGGAGGGGGAGGAGGAGCGGTGGCCATGGAGGCGAATCGGTGAGGAGGAGGAGGAACAGAGGGAGTGAAGTGGGCGGTGAGCAGAGTGGCCAAAGAGTTAAGCCGAAAACATCCTCTCTCCCGTGCTTCCCCATATATACAAGCGGTCGGCATGCGGCGCTCGCTAGGACCTGGCTGCGTAGAAACGACCGATTTTGGCGTTTCCAGCATGCCAACTTTTGGTCTGCTTTTAAACTCGTGCCGTGCACTAAACCCATGGGAGCCGAACCACCAAACGGATTTATTTATTCTCGCCAGATGCAAAAAATGTAAATTCGGTCTACCAAACAATGCCTCTGGCAGGATAGCGAGCCCGGACCCTGCTTGCACCGGTGAAAGGGAGCAGCGAGTTAACGACAGCTTCGTCCTAACTTGCGCATAAGATTGGCCCGGTAGCGTCGCGGGCAGGGGCAAGGGAGAACCGGCGTCGACAGATGGGCTAGCTCCACGCCGGACTACACCCCAGATGTCAGTGTGTGCCTTGACAGCCACAGCCACATGTGTCGAACAAGTGACCTGCAGGTCCGATTCGGAAACGATCAGAGCAAAGCATTCGATCAGCTAACAGCAACTCTCGATCGATCAGCTAAAAGCAACTCTAGCAAGATCCTGTAGATCGAAGTAAAAGAAACAGATCCCATAAACACGCCGTCCGTACAACGCGGCCGCGGAAAACATGTTCCTCGTTTTTACTTCTGCTCGTGAGATCACGCAAACTCAATCAGCAAAACTGTATATTTTATTTTATGGGCGCAAAATGCGGATTTTGTTAAGTGCGAGCCCAAACCGACAAGTATATTTTCAATTTGCACAGTTTATGCAATAGATAAACATTAAATACAATGAGCAAACAATATATAAAATAATTCATAATTTTACATCAAATTGTCGATGCACATGACCCAAACATGGTAATAGTTCGTCAACGCAAGGGAACAAAAAGTTGAACCATTCTCACATCATGCCGAAGGTGATCACATCAAGAAACACCACCGTCACCAAGATCATCGTAGCCATCTCCACCGCCACCACCACTCCTCGGAGACTCACCAAGACCACATGTTGATCCACCACCATCACCTAGAAGAGATTGCTTTCTTCATTCCAAGATCTTCATTCTTACTAGCTTCCACCACTCCGATTGTTATTGAGTCCATTTTGTTTGGATCCATCATCATGGTCTTGTCTCCTCGGCAATGAGCCCCTCCATTGCCTTCTTCTCGTTGAGTTGGACTCTCTTATCCTCCAAATCAGACTTGGGCTTGGCATCTTCCTGGAGTGCTTCCGACCTTGCAAGATTCATCTCATTCTTCTTCTCGGTCATGATCTGACATGGGATAGCCACGGCAATGTCCATGGTTGATAAATCAATAGTGACAAGTAGAAGTGCTTCAACCTCCTAGATGTGGTTTATGTTAATTCATGACCATCTTTATAATTCATGACCATGGTGTAGTTGTTTAACAACTTTTATGTTTGATTTTAACATTCTTTTTTCTACCTTTCCGTTCACTAATGTAACATCTTTTAGATATTTAAAAGCGGACTAGATCACTCTAAAATGAGTGAAACTATACAGTAAAACACGTTTACATACATGTGTTTTGGAAGAAAAAAAAACATTAGCGAACGGAGGAAGTATCATGTTCATGGCATGGGTACTAGCTTGCTACAGCTCTCGGACGCTGACCGCTGCAATAACAACTGAAGGCGCAAGTAAACTGTATGTGGATGAATGCTGATTCTGAATGTGACATGGAACTAACTTGCCATTTATCGCGTTGTGTTTTCATGCCTTGTGGATCAGCAGTAGATTGGCATTATTGCCTGGAAAATGCACAAAGAAGCACTCGCTTGCACGCGAGTAAATTCTGCTCTCGGCAACAGAGCCAAGGAGCCATCGTAAAATGCCAGGGGGTGCATTGACCTGGGCGGACGTGGTGTGTTTTGGCCGGTTGCATCACAGGCGGCTCACATGCAGTACAACCGGCATGGACATGTACAAAAACGACACTGACACACGCACACACAGTATATATTGTGCATACAGGAACACTTCGATCGAAATGCTAACACGTACTACTGTATATATGACTTGTTGCACACAACACAAAGCATGGCGTCCACGCACGGTACAACGACACTCCCGTCGTCTGTATATGTCACGGCCGGCGGCTATGGTGGCGTTTGTCCGGCCATGGCGTTGACGATGCCCAGCGCGTTTGCGGTGAGGTGCGCGAGACCGACGACGTGGGCACGCACGGCCTCCCTGACGCCGCCGCTGCCGGCCGCCTCGCCCTTGAACCCCTCCATGCACATGCTGTCGTCGGTGAGCGCCGCGCTGGCCCACGTCCGGACGGTGTCGACGCGGAACCTCGCCATCCGACTCGCCTGCTGCGTCGCCTGGCCCTCCTCCTCCTCCTCGGCCTGCTCCGCCATGGTCTCCACCGACTGCCGTAGCATGGCCACGGCGTCCCCCAGCATGCTCACGCAGTCCGCCGCCGCCTCCGCCGCCACGGGCGCCAGGTGGCCCCCCGCCGCCATCCCCTTCATGTCCGCCGTCGCGTTCCGCGCGCCGTCGAGGGTCACGTTCAGCGCGGCCCACGCTAGGCGCGCCGGGCTCGTCCCCACGGCGGCCGCGTACGGGAAGAGCGTCGCGTCGCACAGCGCCGGGTACTCCGTCCCCGCGCACCACGCCCTGACGAAGCTCACGTTTCCGACGACGAGGCTGGACGACGGCGCCGGACGCGCCGCGCCGGAGAGGCCGCAGCAGCACGAGAGGAGCGCGGCGGAGAGAAGCAGCAACGGGCAGTCGAGGCTACGCGGCGCCATGGCTCCGGAACGTGCGTACGTAGCTACTAGGTGGCTCCTACGTGTTGCGTGGTGTGGCGGTGGACGAGTTTTTTGGTGGAGCGCGCGTACGACTGGGGTATATATGGCCGGGGCGCGATCGAGGGGGATAAGGGCGCGGCCTGCACACGACGCAACGCAACGCAGGCGCTCGAGCTTCACACGCCTGTCATCCCTCGTTCGTGGCCCGAGCTTTGGGACGACACCCTCTCCGCCCTTTTGCATGGTTCATGGTCGTAGCGCACATAACCCAAAAAAGGTAGCTCCACGTCGACATCCAAATTAATGGCCCATTCCTATCTCTGTTCCCTTGTAACTTCTAGTACAGTGATATGTGTCTCCTTTGGATTTACTCTCTCTGTTTAGAGATATAAGATGTTTTAGGTTTGTACGCCTCTTCAGCACGAGGAGATTGCGGGGTGCTTTTGGCTGGGGCCTGGCGGATCGATCAGTGTATCGTACCGGATCTGTTAATGTCGCCTCGTGTGTCCGGATTCGATATGCACGAAAAAACATCTCAGCCATTTGCTTTCCTGTACATATGGCTGCTTACTCCGTTTCTTGGAATGTTGCCCCGGTGGCGGCGACCGGGGAGAGACGTTGCTGGAGTGTGGCGCGCCCACAGACGGGCTCCACGCAGGACTACGCCCCAGATGTCACTGTGCCGATACAGTCATGTGGGCCAGCTGACCTGCAGGTCCGAGTGGAAAAGAAATGGCATTTTTTTAGTTGAAATGGGGGCAAAATTTATCCTCAACAAATCAATTAAGAAAGAGTTCCACAAACAAGTGACAACAAAAAAAATTAAGACATGAACTACTCTTATACAATCAGCCTTTCGTCCCGCTATATTAATATAGCAATCACACATACAATACAAGAGTTCAGAAGCGAAAAAGGGCTAGGGCAATAACAAAAAACATGCCCAAATGAAAAGAAACAAAAATAGCAGTCAAGTGGCTAAACAATGACGATCCCCAACCGTTGCACCCTCCAACTATGTCCTCTCACGCTCCGAGCACCCTCGAAGCGCCCCGTGCCAAACAGCACCTCAAGGAAGGAGGCACCGTCAACACAGCGTTGCTGCCAGGACCAGGGCACTGGGCCTAGGGTTTTCCTCGACACTTAGGGTAAAGAGGAAAGGGAATCACCGCGACGCTCTCCAAGAAGGATGGCGCCACTCGAAAGCGGCACCGCGACGGTGTCGAACATACCAACAAGGATTTCTCCTGATCCCCTCCCAAACCCTGGGCGCAACTGAGCATCACCACCAACCGCATCGTCCATGAGCATGTGCCACCACGATCTCGGATGCACCATTGTCGTCCCTTCGTGAACCTTGGTGTGCAGCCTGCAAGACAGAGGCACGACTTCGCTAGACGAGGGACAACAATAACGCAATCATGCGCGGGAGGTAACAACCTTCACCACCAAGAGGGAGGAGGTTCTCTAGGGGAGGGGAGGCGGGCGCCTCGTCGCCCTCGACGGGCGAAAGACATGAACTACTCTTCTAGAATTATTTTACTCCAATGCTTAACACCACCACACCACGATAACACAAACCCAAAGGCGCGCTTCTCTTTTGATCTTGTCGAGGATTGACATGGTGCAGAGCGTGTTTGTTGTCGAAGAATCGAGGCGTGCTCATTCAAATTTCCCGCGAACTTAGCAAAGTAAGAGAGGCCAGGGTTTTGTGATTCGAGGTTGAGGCGTCCGGCAAGGAGGGAATTGTTAGGGGCGTGGTAAATAGTCCTTCTCTTCTCTTTTTTTTTTTTGAACTGGTCCTTCTCTTCTTTGAACATGGAGCATTTTCCAAAATGAAGCTTCACTTTGTCAAACTTGATGGGTAACCGTACACCTCACTCTAACATAATCTGATCGACACGCTGCGAACACTGTAAGAATAGCAGCCTACACACATCATGGATTGCTAGTAATAGCAGCCTCAAACTTGGTTTTATGCCGGAAGTAACCGATCATTTTTTTTAGCATACTACTAATAATCGATTCTTTATTTGCAAGAGGTTTAGTGTAGATTTATTAGCGCACTCCTAGATTTTTTTTGTTGGGCGTACTGTAATGTCGATCCGCAGAATGCATGGTACATGGTATGGTAGGTACTATGCAGGCTGCTACGGCTCGTCGACCTTCTAAGGCAGCCACGCCGACGTCGGGGCACCCGCCGTGCCGGTCGCCCTCTCGTCCCTGGCATCGCCATCGTCATCGCTACGGCAAGGCGACTTCGTCTCCGGCCACGGGGAGCCCCCACGCACTGGGATACGCGGCCCGCACCGAGCCTCATGCTCCAGCTCTCGCCTCGCCTCCGGACTGAGCGCGAAAGGGTGGGCACGGAGCCTGAACCGGTGCCTCCGCGGCGCCGGCGCCGGCGGGATTCCATCCGCAGCGGCGGCATCGCCTTCTGTCCCTCCGGGTGCTGTCGCCTGCAGGGCCCTTACCGTCTCGCCAAGCCATGCGGCGATGCCATCGGCGGCAGGACTAAGCTGCGGTGGCTGGGCTGATACCGGCAAGAGCAGGAGGGCCATGACGAACAACAGCGAAAAGAGGGAGACCGCTGCACGCGAGGCAGGCATGCCGGCCCTTCTGTGTGTGCAACCTTTTCCTCTGAAGAATGGTGACTAGGTAAGGCAGACAAGTAATTATAGCAAATTTCTGTAACTGATAGGTGTTACCACGTTGCAA
Organism: Avena insularis; assembly: GCA_023614405.1. NCBI lineage: Eukaryota > Viridiplantae > Streptophyta > Magnoliopsida > Poales > Poaceae > Avena > Avena insularis. The sequence continues at coordinate 213,642,248 of CM042685.1, read as the reverse complement.
ATCAGAGGAGCTTTTTCTTTCGATCCAAGCTTCTAATAACATATTCTGCAATGAAGACACTTTAATGGGAAACACTAATTTGCTTCAGAAAACTTATTCAGTGCATGGTAACTGCACCAGGTTTCTAACGGCTGACATGTACATTTTTTTTATATAGAAAAAACAGATCTATTATTCTTTTTCGCGAAAACGCAAAAAGCTTTCGTTTCGATTTATTGATAGAAAAAAGTCATTGTACAGTATATACACATCAGCCGCAACGAGCTGCCACCTCATACAACTCAACCCACTAGCACTACGAGACCGTCGGGATCAGGACACTCAGGCCGCATGCTCCTGCTACAGCCCAAGAGCGAGCTTCAGATCGAATCGTATTGTATTGAGAAGTTTGTCCATGCTAGGCGACACATTGTCGAAGACGGCCGCATTGCGCTGCTTCCAGATCCACCAAGCCGTCAGCATGACGAGCGAGGAAGTCCCCTTACGCAAGGCACGAGGGGTGGAGGATGAAGTCCACAGCCACCAGTCCACAAAGTCGCCCTCCTCATCCGGCGGTGTGGCCGTGGATCTCACCCAGGATAGCACTTCATGCCAAATGGCCTTGGAGAATGGGCACACCATCATGAGGTGAGTCATGCACTCAGCCGATTGGTCACACAGTGGGTGGGCAGCACGGAGGGTGAGCCAAACCCCTCCTCGCCAGGCGATCAGCTGTCCAGCATTGATCTTGGCAGGCCAATCATATGAAGAACTTAACTTTGGGTGGTGGCCAGGTCCTCCAGATAAGCTGCCAAGATCTCGAAGCAATCGATCCCTAGAACATGAACTCGTAGCAAGATTTGGCCTAGTACTGAGCATCCGTCGTCCACCTCTAGAGTAGTGTATCCGGCTCAGCAGTCAGCCCAAAATCTCGCACCCGGATCCAGAGTTTCACATACTGCCATAAGGCCAGTGGGCTAAGTGCTCCCTGGATATCAGCAATCCAACGGCGCTCCAAAAGCGCCTCTCTCACAGTCCGACGCTTTCTAGCGCGTTTGGGGATCCGCCGAAAAGTTTAGATGCTAGCTCATGGATGGTCCTCCCATCGAGCCAGCGGTCAAGCTAGAAACTCGTCGTCGCCCCATCCCCAACATCCATAAAGGTAGAGGCGTCAAACACCTGAAGTTCCACCAGAGAGAAGTGCATGTCAAGGTCACGCCAAGGTCTCCCAGGATCAGTATGCATCCTCCAGATCCAGCGCACACGGAGGCTGATCGTCGTGCGGGCTAGGTCGGGGACCCCAAACCCACCATAGCACTTCGGTCGCGAGACCTTCTCCCAGTTAACGTGACAATGGCCACCATTGGCCTCCGCTCTCCTTGCCCAGAGAAAGCTCTGCGCTATCTTCTGGATCTGTTTGAGCGTTTGCTTATTAAGGTTGAGCACGATAATCTGGTGGAGGGGGATCTCCATGAGGACTGACTTGACTAGCGCCATGCGTCCTGCTTTCACCATGATGGCAGCTTTCCAGGTCGGCAATCTGTTGGCGATACTGTCCACCAGGGGCTGAAGCGCAGCCGCGGAAATCCGGCGTAGTGACAGAGGGATCCCCAGGTATCTCACCAGGAATGGCGCCAGCTGGCAGCCCATCTCGGTCGCCGCAGGAGTGGCGACCTCGTCCGAACAAGCGATCGGTGACACCGAGCATTTGGCGAAGTTGGTATGCAGCCCTGATGCCTCCCCAAAGAGGGCCAGTAGCGCATGCATCGTGTGAAGCTCCTGAACGTCCGGGTGGCAGAAGATCACGACATCATCCGCATAGAGGGATATCGTCGTTACCAATTCGCGAGAAGCCACACGCCTTAGGATCCTGAACTCCATGGCTCGACCCATCACCTTGTTCAACGTGTTGATGAACAACACGAACAACATCGATGACAGGGGGTCGCCCTGTCTCAGGCCCCGTCTATGCCAAATCGGGGGGCCTGGTTTGCCATTGAGCATTGATACGTCGGAAACGTATCTATAATTTTTGATGTTTCATGCTTGTTTAGTATCTACTTTTCTTTGTTTTGTCTACACTTTGAGGTATTTTTATATCTTTTCTGAAACTAACCTATTAACAAGTTGCCACGATGCGGTTACTGTTTTCTTACATTTTGGTTCTAGAAAGGCAGAAAATCAATATTCTCGGAATTGGACGGGACAAAATCCAAAGTTATTATTTTCCCAGAGCAAAACAGAACCACGAAGCAGAGCCATAGGGGGGCCACAGGGTGGCCACACCCCCCTAGGCGCGGGCAAGCCCTGGAGGCGCCTGGGGGGCCCTCCACCGACCTTACCTCCTGCGCCTATAAGAGCCCCCAGATGAGAAAACCCTAAATAATCCAGAAGAAATCCATGAAAACCTCCACAACGTCGCCGCCACCGAAGGGGAGATTCGGGGGACAGAAAGTCTCTGTTCCGGCACCCTGTCGGGACGGGGAAGTGCCCCCGGAGCCATCTCCATCGATCTCCATCTCCATCTTCATCACCATTGCTGATTCCCATGATGAGGAGGGAGTAGTTCTTCCTCAGGGCTAAGGGCTCTACCGGTAGCTATGTGTTCATCTCTCTCTTTATGCATGATCTTGTGGTCATGAGCTTTGTAATCAAGTAGATCTACCTTGCTACTCAAGTGCTTCATTAGATCTCTTCTCTCCCCATGTGTGTGAAAGTGACAGCGTGCACGCCATGGTGGCACTTAGGCTTGAGTCTACATAAATACTCTTTGTGCTTTAATATATCTATGCTTTTCCCCACGTGTGTGAAAGTGACAGCACTGGCATGTGTGGCACTTTGGCTAGATTGAATATTTGTTATGAGTTATATTTGGAGTTGGATGTCTCTATGAAATTGCGGTGTTTGTTGGAATCATCTAGCGCTCAAGGTGACAGTGTGGGGTTATCTAGATTGGGAAGGCGGACTTTGAGGAGTGCTGTTATAGCCCTACCATGGATTAGAGTGTCCAACCGGAGAGTAGTTAAGAGTAGTATCATGAAGAGAGGATATTTATATGAGAGAGTGTTCACTAGTGAAAGTATGATCCCTAGGCCTTGTTTCTAAGCATTGAAACACCGTTTGCTACTAGATCTATTGCATGTTTGCTTACTTTGGTCTTTACCTCACCGTCAAGCTCTTTTGTGGCACCGTTACCACTTGTATTTCACTATCTCTTCACCAAACTATTGCACCTATACACCTGACAAGTGTATTGGTGTGTTGGGTACACAAGAGACTTCTTGTATCTTGATTGCAGGGTTGCTTGAGAGGGAATACCTTTGAACACTTCTTCCCTAAGTTCGATAAACCTTGGATAATCCACTTAAGGGAAATTTGCTGCTGTTCTACAAACCTCTGCACTTGGAGGCCCAACAACTATCTACAAGAATAGAAGTGCTTAGACATCAAGATCTTTTCTGGCGCCGTTGCCGGGAAGGTAAGGTAAAAGGTACTCACATCCTCCGGTGTGAGTGCTCGAAGTTATTTCCTTTAGATCCTGCAATTTTGTCTTTTTGTTTCTTGTTTTCACTAGTTAGGCTTCATGGAAAACAACAACAAAATTAGAGAGCTCTATAGTGTTTATCTTGAGCTAGGGTATGAAGTGTTTGAAGAGAAAATTAAAAACCAATAGAGTTTTATTTGCATGCTAATAGCAATGTTATTAGTATGAATTCTTTGGACACCATTATTGCTAATGCTATAGAAAATTCTAAGCTTGGGGAAGCTAGTTTTGATGAAAATGATCTTTTTAGTCCCCCATCTTTTGAGGAGGAAATTTGCTTTGATGATACTTTACCTCCAATTTATGATGATTACAATGATGAATATGATATTTTCAGTCCACCTACTATTGAGGAGAAAATTAATTATGATTACAATATGCCTCCCATATTTGATGATTATGGTGATGAGAATAATAATGATAGCTATTTTGTGGAATTTGCTCCCATTAATAAGAATGACTATTCTTATGTGGAGAGTAATAATCATTTTATGCATGTGGCTCATGATAAGAATGTATTATGTGATAGTTATATTGTTAATTTTATTCATGATGCAACTGAAACTTATTATGAGAGAGGGAAACATGGTTTTATGCATCTCAATAATATTAAGTTTCCCCTCTTTATGTTGAAAGTCTTGAAGTTCCACTTGTTTTGCTTTCCTATGCTTGTTGCTTTGTGCTTTCATGACTTGTTTCTCTACAAGATTCCTATGCATAGGAAGTGGGTTAGACTCAAATGTGTTTTGAATTTCCTTCTTGATGCTCTCTTTTACTTCAATTCATATTTCTTATGTGAGCATCTTCTCAAACTATCAAGCCTAACTTAAAGGCATTAAAGAAAAGTACTTGTTGGGAGATAACCCAAGAGTTTTCTTGAGTCTTGGAAGTAATTACTTTAGTAATGACCTCTCCTTATCCTTTTTTTGTGTGCCAAGAAAGACCTCTATGTTGGAATTTTGGCCCAAATAGCCCATCCCATTTTCCACTCCAATAATTCATGAAAATCCTGGAGGCCCATGTGGCCCATTCATGCATGGCAAGAGGTGGGACAAATGTTTAGTCCCACATTGCTAGTTGAAGGAGGTTTGCACCAGCTTATAAGGGAGGCTCTCCTACCACTTGGTAAAAGGATGAGAAGGAGAAGGAGAGAGTCCCACACGCACGCTCCTCCTCCGCCGCCCGCCTCGCAATGCCACGCCTTGCCTCGCCTCGTCACGACGCGCGTGCGCGCCGCGGGTTGCGGGAATCTCGCCGAGCCGAGTTCTTTTTGCCACGCATGACTGGTATATGAACGAGTGTGCAAAATTTGAATAGTCTGCTAATGGGTTTTAAATACGACTCAGTAGAGGTTTAATTCAAACTTAGTGGAGGCTGTTTGGCTTCGGTCGCTGCCTGTTCGTTTCCTCTTCCGACGCCGCCCGTTCGCCTATCTACCTGTGCCTATAAGAGCAGGAGGTCGCTCCTTTCCTCAGACACACAATCAGAACCATCGCCTCCAAGTTCCATAGCACTGAGATGTCACCAGTTCTTACCCATCCCGTCTTGTGGCATGCACCGCGAGCCGGGACAGTAGGCCTCCGGAACCCCGCCTCTTCAAGTCATGTACGGGAGAAGGGCGATAAGGTTTTTGGGGAGCGCTATCAGCGCGACTATTGGCTTCATCACGGACTCCTTCACCGACGCCGCCGACATCTTCCCCAATGACAACTTCTTCCCCGCCATCGAGAACCTCTTCCTCGATGACATGGGTGACAACTCCAATCCCAACGCCAGCACACTGTTGTATGCTTTCTTTCTTCATCTTTTTCAGATTGCTTCGATCTCTCTGCAACTCTTTGTACACTTTTTGTCAGATTACTTGGCTAGTTTATTTTTGATCTTTCTAGTCTTGTTCTACCTGCTTTTTATTTCTCCTGAATCACTTGGTAAATTGCTCATATTTCCAACAATCCAAAAACCTTATTATAGGCAATTTACTCCAAGTGGTTTTGTGGCATCTGTGAAACCACCTGTTTTTTAGGGTATGCACTATAAGAGATGGCGCGTGAGAGCAGTTCTCTGGTTTGAGAACATGAACTGCTATGACGCCACTCTTGGCAAGCTTGAGGGAGAGATTACTCCTGCCTAGGAGCAAGTTTTCCAGAAATCTGACAAGCTGTTTAGGGCTTCTCTATTGTCTGTGCTTGGGGAGAACATTGTTGAACCCTATATGTCATTTGATAATGGCAAGGACATGTGGGATGCTCTCGAGGCCAAGTTTGGGGTCTCGGACGCTGGCAGTGAACTGTATGTCATGGAGCAATTCTATGACTTCAAGATGTCTGATGACCGCTCCGTCATTGAGCAGGCTCATGAGATACATGCACTGGACAAGGAGCTTGAGTACTTCTCCTTGTGTTACCGGACAAGTTCGTTGCCGGGGGCATTATTGCCAAGCTTCCCCATTCATGGAGGAACTTTGCTACTTCTCTGAAGCACAAGAGACAGGAGTTTTCCGTATCGGATCTCATTGGAACTCTTGATGTGGAAGAGAAGGTGAGAGCAAAAGACACACGTGCTCGAGTTGTTGAGGGAGGTTCAAGTGCCAACTTGGTACAAAAAAAGAACTTCCAGTCCCACAAGTTCAAGAACAAGAGCAAGTTTGATGGAAAGGGCAAGTTCGATGGGAAGAACAAGCCCTCACAGTCTACCAATTTCAAGAAGAAGACTGATAAGAAGAAAGGTTCCTGTCATGTGTGCGGTGATCCTGATCACTGGGCTCCTAGCTGCCCCAACCGCTATGACAGACGCCAGCATGGAAAGAGCGGCAAGACCGCTAATATTGTCATGAGCGACGTTGAGATGAAGGATGTTGGGTATGGTATATTACCTACCGTTCTTTCATTATGTCATTCTCCTGATTGGTGGATTGACACGGGCGCTAATGTACATGTTTGTTCTGACATTTCCATGTTTTCTTCATATCAGGTCAGAAGGACACTGTCCGTGCTGATGGGGAATGGCTTGCATGCTTATGTTCATGGTGTTGGTACAGTCGATCTGAAGTTCACTTCGGGAAAGACCGTATGCCTGAAGAACGTGCATCATGTTCCCTCAATAAATAAGAATCTTATTAGCGGATCTCTTCTATGTCGTGATGGCTATAAGATTGTTTTCGAGTCTAATAAGTTTGTACTATCTAAGTTTGGTACTTTTATTGGTAAAGGATATGATTGCGGAGGTTTATTCCGCATGTCATTATCAGATGTTTGTAATAAAGTTGTGAATCATGTTTCATTTGATCTTATATCAAATGTTTGGCATTCATGTCTTTGTCATGTTAATTTTGGTTGCATGACGCGGTTATAAAATGAATTTAATCCCAAATTTCACTACTGTCAAAGGATCTAAGTGCCTAGTCTGTGTGCAAGCAAAACAACCTCGCAAGTCACATACGACTACAGAGGTGAGAAATTTGGCACCACTAGAACTCATACATTATGATCTTTGTGAGATGAATGGTGTGTTGACAAAAGGTGGAAAGAAATATTTTATGACGTTGATCGATGACTCTACGAGATACTGTCATGTGTATCTTCTAAAAACAAAAGATGAGGCTTTGAGTTTCTTCAAAGTCTATAAAGCTGAAGAAGAAAACCAACTTGATCGAAAGATTAAGAGGCTTAGGTCTGATCGTGGTGGAGAGTATTTCTCCAACGAGTTTGACTCCTCTTGTGCGGAACATGGTATAATCCATGAGAGGACGCCTCCCTACTCACCCCAGTCAAATGGGGTAGCTGAAAGAAAGAACCGCACTCTAACAGATTTGGTTAACGTCATGTTAGACACATCGGGTCTCTCCGAGGAATGGTGGGGGAGGCATTATTGACCGCATGTCATGTCCTATACCGAGTTCCCACAAAGAACAAAGAAATTACCCCATTTGAAGAATGGGAGAAGAAAAGGTTAAATCTCTCTTATCTATGAACTTGGGGCTGTTTGGCAAAAGTTCAAGTGCCAGGCCCCAAGAAGCGCAAGCTTGGACCAAAAACTGTGGACTGTGTATTTATGGGATATGCTTTTCGTAGCATTGGCTATCGATTCTTGGTAGTAAATTCTGGAGTACCAGACATGCATGTTGGTAAATCATGGAGTCGAATGATGCAACTTTCTTTGAGGATATCTTTCCCATGAAGGATATGCCTAACTCATCAAGTCAGGAATTAGATACAATTTCTGAACCAATCATTCTAATCGAACACCTATAAAATCCTGAGGAGGAGGATAACGAAATTCCTAAAAGGAGCAAGAGACAGAGGATTGCAAAGTCTTTTGGTGATGATTTCATTGTATACCTCGTGGATGATACTCCCACTTCTATTTCAGAAGCCTATGCATCTCCTGATGCTGACTACTGGAAGGAAGCCATCCGTAGTGAGATGGACTCCATTTTAGCTAATGAAACATGGGAGATCACTGGTCGTCCTTATGGGTGCAAACCTATAAGATGTAAATGGGTGTTTAAAAAGAAACTAAGGCCTGATGGTACTATTGAGAAGTACAAGGCAAGGCTTTTAGCCAAGGGTTATACCCAAAAGGAAGGTGAGGACTTCTTTGACACTTACTAACATATATCAAGGTTGACCACCATTCGAGTACTACTTTCTCTGGCTGCCTCACACGGTCTTCTCGTTCATCAAATGGATGTTAAGATGGCTTTCCTAAATGGAGATTTGGATGAGGAAATTTATATGGATCAACCAGATGGTTTTGTAGTAAATGGTCAAGAAAGAAAAGTGTGCAAGCTGCTGAAGTCTTTATATGGTCTTAAACAAGCAACTAAGCAGTGGCACGAAAAGTTTGATAAAACCTTAACCGTTGCAAGCTTTGTTGTAAACGAAGCTGACAAGTGCGTATACTATCGCCGTGGTGGGGGCGAAGGAGTTATTCTATGTTTGTATGTTGATGACATACTGATCTTTGGGACCAACCTTACTTTAATTGAGGAGGTCAAGGATTTCTTATCTCAGTCTTTTGAGATGAAGGATCTAGGAGTAGCTGATGTTATCTTGAACATCAAACTGTTGAGAGATGATGATAGTGAGATCACATTGCTTCAATCTCACTATGTGGACAAGATTTTGAGTCGCTTTGGGTATAGCGGCTGAAAGTCTTCTCCAACACCGTATGATCCTAGTGTGCTACTGATGGCGCTTGATGGGAGGAAGAGGTTGAAGTAGATTCCCCGGCAATGGCGCCAGAAAACTTGATGGCGCCTGGTGCTTAACGTGGGAGCGCTTCATGGGAAACCCCAAGAGCAAGGTGTGAAGCAGCACGGCAGCAAGTCTTCCCTCAGTTGAGACCGACGTTATCGAACCATAAGGATGAAGGAAACGTCACACAGGTGTTGGAAGCAACGCGGAGACCTGCACAACACAAACTCAAGACTTTGTCCAATGAATCAGTGAGGTTGTCAAGCTCACCGGTTTCCTGTAACAAAGGATTAAACGTATGGTGTGGAAGGTAATGGTTTGCAGCAAGTAAACAAGTAACAGTGGAATATGTACCAATGGTAAAGATTGGACCGGGGTCCATAGTTCACTAGAGGTGCTCTCCTTAGATAAACAACATGGCATGAAGGGTAAACAAATTACAGCAGGGCAATTGACAGGAACTGAGCAAGGCATAACAATGCAATTACTAGTCAAAAAGATCCTATGAGGTTGATTGGGCAATACAACAAGATACATAGACCATCATCCAACTGCATTTATGACTAGAAGTCCACCTTCAGGTTATCATCCGAACCCCCTCCAGTATTAAGTTGCAAGCAACAGACAACTGCTTTAAGCAAAGTGTGTAAGGTAAACAGCCCACATGTTCCATGAACAAGAGACCGTTGTTTTCTCCCTAATAGCAACATCACATCTACAAACGAAGAGATTATTGTCACTTCCCTTGGAAACTAGAGGCATGAACCCACTATCGAGCATAAATACTCCCTCTTGGAGTCACTAGCAACTACTTGGCCAAGATAACCACTAGCAACGGAGAGCATGCAAGATCACAAACAACACAGACATGATAGAATCATAAAGACAAAACCATTAATCAAACCAACAGAATAATCTCAATATCATCTCAATATCCATCGGATCCCCACAAACACAACATGCATGATTACAAATAGATTAGATCTTGATCATGAACGGAACTCGCAAGATCTATACATGAAAGCACAAAGGAGGAGATACAACCATCTAGCTACTACATGGACCCATAGTCCAAGGTGGAAATACTCACGAATCATACCGGAGAGAAGGCCTCCGGGATGATCTCCCCTCCGACAGGGTGCCGGGAAGAGCTTTAGATCCCCCTCGATCTAGGGATGATGGTGGCGGCGGCTACAGACGGTTTCGTGGATTTATGATCGGGTCCTAAGAGTTTCTGCATCGAGGGCTTCTTATAGGCGAAGGGGGAGACCGAGGCGGCCGCCAGGGCGACCAAACCCTAGCTAGGCACGGGCTAGGGCCCACCCGCGCCTGGGGGGTCTGGCCCCTCGGGCTCTCCTCTGGACTTCTTGTTCCCCACGGAAAGTTATTGACTTTGTCCTTCATCCCGTCCAATTCCGAGAATATTCCTTTACTAACTTTTCTGAAACAAAAAACAACAGAAAACAGGCATCTAGCACTATTGCAACTTGTTAATAGGTTAGTACCAGAAAACATGTAAAAAGCACCTCAAAATGTAGACAAGTAAAGCAATGCAAAGCAAATACTAAACAAGCATGGAGCATCAAAAATTATAGATATGTTTCCGCCGTATCAACATCCCCAAGCTTAACTCCTGCTCGTCCTCGAGTAGGTAAGTGATAAAAAGAATAATTTATTAGGTGAACATGCACCCTCACAATAAAGATCCAACCATATGCAAGCATTGAAAGCTGGGATCAAAGAACTCTAAACATGTGCATGAAAGAATGGAGTTCTAACAATAGTACATAGTAACTATGCATGCAACATGGCAAGCTACAAACAAAGATCATGAATAACATGCATTGAAAAACATTTGTTTGTTTCACATACAGAAAACATAGCATAGTGGCAATCAGCTTGTCCCTCATAAAGTCACAATATAGATGCATATGACACCTTCAAAGTTCACAAGGGTGAGTAGAAACAAATAGCACAAGAACAAGTAATATCACAATATGCATCAATTAATAAGCTTTGGAACACTGCACACAGAATGAAAACTATGCTCTCTTAATGGTGCCTAAAGGTAGAAGGTGGAGACTCAAATAATGGTGGAAGAAAGACCTTTTTTATAAAGGAAGCAAGGATTACAAGTTTCAAAAAGAGCTTCCAAAAATTATGGTACTTATTAGCTTTCAGCCCTCATTTCCCCTATCATAAGCAACTTGAAGTGGTTAAGGTTAAAGTGTCAAAGCTGGAGTATATGCTTGACGAAGTATAAGTTGGAAATCTCAAGTCCCTTTAATATGAGGGCTACACCTCATGGATACTCAACTTAGGGCCTAGGCAAGTTCTTGTCACTGTAAGTATTTGCATATCATTGAGAACCGCCAACGGGGTACCCCTTGCACATGGTACAGGAGCTTTCCCATAACTAAAATGACAAGGCAAGCAGACAATGAGCATCTCAGCAATCTTTTTATTTACCATATGCATAGCTTTTTATTGAGGATGTTTCATAGATAACTCACTATAGTGATGCTGCAAGTTTCCACCATGATTAGGCATGACTTAGGCTAGCGGCCTAGGCATATCTCTAACATAGAATACAAACTCCATGGACTTACAAGTTCATACTTCATTTCACACCGGTAACATCCATAGACAAAAGAGCATGATATCAACGAAGTACAAAGAGTACAAGTGCAATGTTGAAAACGTTCCCCGTGACAGCACAGTTCTGCTAACTCCAACTTATAAGTGCAAGCATATACAACAAAGTTGTCACAATGGTTCAAGTTTATTAGGGGCAAAGAATAAAATGTGCCATTAAGTTCGTCAGGGCTTTAATCACAAAGTTTTCACATAACAAAATAGTTTTTAATTGGAAGATAGTTGAAAACAAGAATATACTTGGAATGGTGTAACACACCATGCATAGGAGTTTATAGTGGACATTTTGGAATAACTTGGTTTCTTGGGAGTTGGAAGCATGAGTAGAACTTACTCATACAAGTGAAGGCTAGCAAAAGACTGGGAGCAACCAACTAAGAGAGCAATAATGGCCATAATCATGCAATGCAACAAAGCATACTAATCAAAGCAAAGAGTGGTACTACAAGTCAAGGACTAAATGATCATAGAGGCTAATGGTGACTTGTCATAGTCATAACATGGTGTAAGCATGTGCCAAGTCAACCTAAGCAAAGCATCAAAGGAGAATACCACAATACTATGCTTTTGCATGCCAAAACAACGCATAATTTATTCAAGGCACACTAAGCAATCCCAATTGTTCGGAACAAGACATGCTACAGCAATAATCACTAAGCATAATGCTAAAACAATACCAAGCATGTCATGCTAAAGTCTAAGTCACAGTCAATGCAAGCTCCTCTTGCACTTCAAGCAATAACTTACTACTCCTTTCCAACACCAAGCAAACTTATTTGCAAAACAACACAGCAAGAACGGGGGTCCAAACTTACCTTATTCAAGCAAACTAAACAACCTAAGCAAAGCAAACTAAAACTAAGACTCTCCAAGAACAACACAATTGTGTATGAAACAATAAAAGTGAAGTGTCTAAACAGACCTGAGCTTTTTATTGATGAAGAAGGGGATGCCTTGGGCATCCCCAAGCTTTGACGCTTGTACCTATTGGATATTTCTTGGGATGACACCATGGTGGCATCCCCAAGCTTGAGCTTTTGTCCATTCTTTATCTCATTACATCATTCTCTCTCTACACCTGAAATTTTTCCTTCATACAAAACTTCACACAATCTTCATTAGCGACATTAGTTTATTCAAAAGATATTAGACCACTTGGCAAAGCTTTGGAACAACAAAAAATTTCACTAAAAACACAAGCTACCGTAGTAACTCTTTCAAAAAGTTCAATTTACCTGAAGAGAACTCAAAAAGGAATAAATAAGAAGAAAATGCAAATAATGGCAGAAATCTGTCAAAACAGACCAGCAGGTAGAAACTGATTTTTTCGAACATCTTCTGTTGCTCAAATCAAAAAGTGTTGAACTAACGAAAGTTAGCTAATATACTGGGGAATTTATTCGTAAATTTTCATCTCAATCTAAGTTACAAAGACTCCTCACAATTTTTTTGGTGGAGGACAGAAATCTGTTTTGGGACAGCAACTCCCCAAATCTTACTTCCCTCTCATTAGAGGTCATTCTTGGCACAAAAAGCAAACATGTCGTGGTGGTGGAATGGCATATTCCATGGGTAGGATTGATTTGGGGGCCGAATGGGTGCTTGTGGTCACCGGGGAGGGAGTGCAAGGTCGAGCCATGCACAAAGAACATTTTTCGGTGAAGGAAGCCCGACTATATGGCAACAAAGAAGCTGAAAAATTATTTTCAAGAACACCCAATACTCTACAATATGATAGGAGAGATGCAATAAAATCTCAAGCTGTTGCAGATTTCTTTGTAGAATGGATGGAAATGCAGTACGAACCACCACTGTCAGTCCAAATTACTAGAAAATGCATTTTGACGGGTCTAAGACGAAAATGGGTCTGGGCGCCGGGATAGTGCTCACATATCCAAAGAGGGATCAACTGAGGTACGTGTTATAGATTCATTTTGCTGCTTCTAACAACGTTGCCGAGTATGAAGCACTTGTCCATGGCATTAAAGTAGCCAAGGAAATTGGTATCAAAAGGATCATGTGTTTTGGTGATTCGGATTTGGTGATTCAGCAAGTGTCTAGACATTCTGATGCGTTGGACGCAAACATGGCATTATATCGTTTCCATGTGCAACAAATTTCGGGTTATTTTGACGGTTGTGAATTCCATCACATTCCTAGAGCAGAAAATGAGGCAGCAGATGTACTATCCAAACTAGGATCATCTCGGCAAGCAATACCACCAGGAGTAGCGCTGGAGCATCTCAAGAAACCATCGATCAAGCTGTCACCAGAGTCTGACTCAATCAGGGTCACCCCGACGAGTCAGGAGTCAGATGTGGTACCAATGGATATCGACTCAGGTGTAGGTTCGAGTCACTCGGGGACTGATCCGCTCAATTCAGGGGTCGCCGAATCACACTCGGGGACTCCTCAGGTCATGTCGGCAGAGCCAATGGACATTGATATTGAAGCAGAACCGGAACCACTGATACTAGTATGGGCGCAGCCAATATTCTACTATTTGAAAGATGGGACCTTGCCGAGTGATGAAACGTTGGCAAGGCAAACAACACGAAGAGCAAAAGCGTACACCATAATCAACAAGGAACTATACAAGCGAAGTGTGACGAGTGTACTGCAACATTGTATCAGCCCAGAAAAAGGCCAGGAGATCTTATTAGATATTCATCAAGGAGAATGCGGGCACCATGCGTCATCAAGAGCACTTGTGGCCAAGGCATTCCGACATGGATTCTACTGGCCAAGCGCATTGGCACAAGTGCAAGAGTTAGTCGGAAGATGCAGTGGTTGTCAACACTATGCATCCAAGTCGCATTTACCAGCATCTGAATTAAAGACTATACCAATCACTTGGCCTTTTGCAGTGTGGTTCCTAGATATGGTAGGACCATTCAAACCAGCAAGGGGAGGCATGGCTCATATTTTGGTCATGATTGATAAGTTCACCAAGTGGATAGAAGTGAAACCAATCAAAAAGTTGGACGGTAAAACAGCTGTCACATTCTTAAGGGATATAATTCTCAGATATGGTTACCCACACAGTATAATCACTAATAATGGCACGAACTTTGCCAAAGGAGATGTTGCTCACTTTTGTGGGAAACACCAAATAAGACTCGATGTAGCATCAGTCGCCCATCCAGAATAAAATGGACAAGTTGAACAGGCTAATGGCTTAGTTCTGTCAGGGATAAAACCCCGCTTAATGGAACCACTCCAGAGGTGTCGTGGTGGTGGCACGGCAGATGCCATGGGTAGGCTTAAGTTGGGGTCCGAATGGATGCTTGTGGTCACCAGGGAGGGAGTACACGGTCGATCCATGCACGAAGAACAAGAAGAACTCTCTAGACTTGGCAATTCGATTGATACCCCAAAGATTACAAGTGCTCCTTGAGCTGTTTAGGCTTGAGTTCACAGCACTAGTTCCCTACTTGGTCCAACCCCCTTCTACTACTGCTATGCGCTCCCTTATATAGGCAGTGCTAGCTAGCTAATACCCCTTTGGGTTCTAGGGTTTACTGTTTGGATCTTGGTCCCTTCAATATGGGCCGGGTCATGGGCTTGCCCTAAGCCCAAAGGCCCGGTCCATAAAGCTTGACAGCTAACGGTCTTCTGGTACGCTGCTTCTTGTTCTTTTTGGCGTCACGCTGTTACTTTGTACGTGAACGCATGCTTTGGGCGTCACCCAGCTCCTTTTGTGTCACCCGGCGTCGCCCTTCTCTTTTGACCATGCTTTACCATGGTCCCTCCTGAACCTTACTCGGAAAGGTGCCACGTGTCCTTCTTGACTCGGCCCTTCCTCGGTTGACTCGGCTCGTTGGTTCCTGCAAGGGTTACAACTTTGTCCTATGCGGGCCGACATAGTTTGTATGTCGGCTTTCATGCTTATCTTACCCGGTCGTTCTTACCCGGCCTGGTTCTTTCTTTACTCGGAGCCAACCCATCTGTGCTATGTTTCCCCTCTTGTGACCCTACCGGGGGTTATCCCCCCGACATTAGTCCCCGAAGCTGGTGAGGTCTAGCAGTTCAAGCTGTTAGGCGTCTCCAGGTTCCTTTTGTGTGAATGGAACTTAGTTTTTGTCTTTAACTGTCGCAACTTTGCACCTTGCCGGGTTAGTCTAACAATTTTCGGATCAACTCTTTGAATTCTTGGCTCATTCTTGCCCCGAGCCAAGTTACTTTGGCCAATTCCGAGTCATTTTCGGTGCGCTTTAGTCACTGACAGCTGGTAATCATGATTACTTGCCTCAATTTTTGTTCCAAGCTCTGGCGGCACAGTGATGGCTGCGCAATTATTCCCCGTCACTGTGGCAGTCCCTTCAACCTGCGCCTCTTGTCCTTCTAGTCACGACGTGGCACGGGATTTTTCGTGTATCCTTGGCTACGTGGCGCTTGCTGACTGGCTTTCCTGGCCTGGTACACGGCCACACGCTGGCCGCACGGCACACAAAGATCCCACGACCGGGGTTTTTACTGCCCTTAAGTAGGGGTTGGGGGTTTCCACTTCCCCCACGCCCGTTCAGTTTTCCCTTTGCCTTTCTTATTTCTCGCGCCTGCAAAATCGAACTGCCCCCTTTGCGGTTCCTTCTTCCTCCTGCTCTTGCGTTGCGATTGCCCCTGTCTTCTTTCCATTCTAGCACGGGTCCATGATGTTCCAAGCCTCTTCCTACCGTGGAGGAGACGGACTCTGCTGATCTCATGGACGCTCGCGACGGCGATGATGGTGCTGAGGAGCAGGAGATTCCCGCCGGCGAGCAGGGCGGCTGGGAAGGCTCGGAGGTCTCCATCGAGGAGGTGGAGTGGCTCCGCTCCACCAGGCGCATTCCGCTGCAGGTGGATTGCCGTCTCCCTTCCGGTGAGATCTCTCCTAAGCCCCAAGCTGGCGAGCGGGTGGTTTTACTTTCCCATTTTGAACGCGGTTTCGCTCTTCCTGTGAGCACCTTCTTCTCGTTGTTTCTTTCTACCTTCCATCTGCAGACCCACCATCTTCCTGCCAATGCGATTGGCTCTCTTTCTTGTTTCATCTCCGCTTGCGAGGCCTACCTTGGAATTTGGCCTACAGTTCCTTTGTGGGCCAAATATTTTGGCTTTAAGGTTCAGGTTGTTCCCCAGCCTGGTGCTCCTCGATCCGAGAAGAGGCCGACCCGGTGCGGTGCTGCTAGCATCATGCCCAGGAGAGATTCTATCTTTCCTCGGGTTACTGGTATTGACTCCTGCAAGAAGTGGCATAGAACCTTTTTCTATGTCAAAAACAGCGGGTCCACTGATAACATCCAGCTTCCCCCTTTCTAGGATGAGGTCCCCAACAAGAAGCACTGGCATCTTGACCCGCGCGACCAAGACGCTGCGGTAAACAAGGCTAACGCAATCTTGGAAAGGTTGCTGTCACCGGATGAAAACTTTCATCTCGCCGACTCTGACCTCATTTGCACCTTCGTCTCACGCCGGGTTAGCCCCATCCAAGCGAGGAGCCACAAGATGTGCTTCATGAGTGGCTCTCATGATCCCACTCGGCACTCCACTATGGAGCTCACCCAAGACTCCATTGCCCGCCGAGTAAGCTCAATCTTTAAATTGAACTTGGTGGATGACTGGGCTTGGAGTTGCCCGCCGTTTAGCAGGGTCAGGCCTGTCCCCCGGGTAATTTTTCCAAATTACTTTCTCGCCGAGTTGGCTTTAGCTCTTTTGCCACTCTTAGTTTAGTTTTTAGTTTCTCACTCTATTTGTCCTCCGCAGAATCTCCTTCACCAGGTTGATGACAGTACTATCCCTCCTGCTGGCTATCATGGGGACCGCTCCGACTCGGATGAGGTCGAGTATGACCTGGAGTGCTTCATGCCCATCCCGCACACTACGGCTACTTCAGCTTCGGGTAAGAGTCAATCTCGCAATCCCTTACAATATTGGTCTGACGATGATGAGGATGATGATTGTACGCTTTTGGAGGTATATGCTTTGTGACTTTAATCTCTTTGCTTATCCGAGTAAGCCCGTTATTTACTTATGCAGCTGGCCAGGCACATGATACTCCTCCTCTCGCCGTGGGCGGAGTCAGCAAGATTCCCGTCGCTAAGCCGAAGCGACGCGGAGCCTCCTCTAGCACTCAGCCGGCCAAGAAGAACAAGCCCACTCCGGTAGCTCCTGCTGCCTCTACTGCTGCTAGCCTGGCTGAGACTCGCCAAGCTGCTCGGCGCTGAGTCACACGCTGAGTCGTCCGTGACCTGGTTGTCACCGGGTAAACTCTTTGTACTCTGCTTGCTCTGTTCTTTTCTTTTTCATCACTGATGTTCTCTTATATATTTCTCGTTGTTTTCAGCGCCGCACCTTTGTCGGCAAGCCAGGCTGCGTCTAGCATTGCCTCACCGCTAAGGCCTGCGCCTCCTTCAACTGACTCGGCGGTGCCGAGCCCCGTCCGGGTCGAAGCTTCCACTGTTGAGGCTCACGCCTCTCAGTGTTAGTCGGACCTGGTGGGTCATACGGCTGACGCCCCTGGCGCTGGCCAGGAGAAACTTCCTGATCTTGGTGCCCGCGAATCTGGCGCCGAGAAACCTTCTGCCACCAGTTCCTCTGGCATTAGCCCTCAAGCTAATGTGAATGAACAACTTCCTGATCTTGGAGCCAGCAAAACTGCTGAGCCCAGTCAGGCGGCTCCACGTTCTTCTCCAAATCCTTCTGCTCGCTCTCCAATTCTGTCAAAGGGCCAGATCCAGCCCAAGGATTCTGGCTCTACTCGCCCCTCATCTGGCAAATTCACCTCTTCCAAGCAAACAATGCTAGTCTGCGCTCCGGGCTCTGCTCCTCAGATCCGGCCTTCGACATCGGCGACAATGATCGCTTCAACGGGTAAGGGGGACGAATCCGCGGCTGCCGGGTCAGGTGATGGCTCCAGGGCTATTACCCTCCATACTTCTGCTGCTGCGACCCGTGCCACTGTGGGAACCGCCCTGAAAACGGGTCGAGTTCTCACTCGTACGCTCAGTGGCAAGGGCCTAGGTTCGGCTGAGCCTTACGCCATGGCATGGAATGCAGCAGGCGAGCAGGAGGTCAGCACTCGTGCCGGCAAGAAGCTAAAGCTGGGCCCCAAGGCCGTCTCCGACATGACCCAGCAGGCCATTACTCTGATGGCCCGCGCCGACAAAGTAAACGAGGTAAAGTAACTTCTTACTCTTTTGTACTATTGAGTATTTACTTTATACATATCACCTAGTCCCCGAGGTTACGATTGAGTAAGGCACTTACTCGGCCGTAAGCTCTCACCAATCACGTTAATCTTTGAATCCCAAGCTTGCACGTTAGAGCTTCGATCCCTAGCCCTCGAGGTTACTGTCGAGTAAGGAACTTACTCGGTTGTAAGCTCTGAAGCTCTTTTATTCGGCAGGTTGCCTGACTTGACTCTTCCTTATTGTCTGTCTTCTTTGATTAGCTCACGCATAACAAGCGCACCAAACTGCACCAAGCTCTCGTCCTGGCGCATCGCAAGCTCGAACTTGCGTATGAGAAGCTACAGACTGACACCCACGGCCAAGGTAATATCTTTGATCTTCCTTTTTTCTATTCGGTGTAATTTTCCTTGGTTCATTTTCTCATTTTTTTTCTCTCGATCTTGTTCCATAGCCACTGCTCAGTCTACCATCAATGATATTCACTCGCAAATCAGTGAGGCCGAGAGTAAATTTCTTGCCTCCCTAAGCCAATAGCTGAAAGTTTTCTGTTGGTACTAACAAACATTTGTCCTGAATAAGCAGAGAAGCACCAAGCCGAACTCCAGAAGGAGCGCGATGAGGTGACTCGGCTGAAGAATTTGATGGCCGAGACGGAGCAGAAGCACTTGGACGAGATGAAAGGGATGAAGGAAGAACTTGCTGAGAAGAATGAGCAGCAAGCCGCCAGCGCCGAGAAGACCAAGAGGCTGCTCAACGAGGCCGAATCATCGGTCGAGTCGGCAAATCTGAACTTGGATGCCCTTCAAGCCAAGGCCAAGACTTGGCATAGCAAACTCGCCGCCATCAACTTCTTTCTCGGTAGTGAGTTCTTACTCTTTACGCACCGTATAAGTCCTTCTGGACTTCTTCCATCTGCCCTTGTTATTTGCTAACTTTCTCCTTTTGCTTGCATAGAACTTTCCTGAGGCTAACATGTTTGCCATCTGAGCCATGAAGAAAGTGAGAGCCGAAGCTGGTGCTCCTGCTGATGGCGAGGTGTCCATGGAGGAGCTCCTCGCAGCGGTGTCTGAACGGGTCAAGACCCTCAGGTCTTGCGGTGTGGACTTGCTCAAGTCGGTTATCCATGCGTTTCGCATGCTCTGGCCGGATGAAGACCCACCCGAACTCATCGAGCCACTTGCCGACAGATTACTCCTTACTGAAGACCGGCTAGATCAATGGCGTGAGTCGGCCGGCCGAGCTGCCGCGGACAAGGCTCTCTCCTTCGTGCTTTCATGGTACGAGGACATCAACCTTGATGTTCTTGCTCGCATAAGGGGGGATGGAAAATGGCTGAATGACCCGGAGCTGATCAAGAAGCGCCAGGAGCGAGCTTATGCCATGATCGAGTACACCATGGTGCATGCTTGGTGTGAAGGGCCTAGCTTCCTCGACCTTGGCGACCCGCTCGTCGAAGTTGCTGATGAAGAGGGTGGCGATAGTGAAGCAACTGAGTCAGATGATCCAGATGACCCGGCCATAGATGACCCTCACCCGGCCGATGCTCCAAGCACCACTCCTGGCTCCGAGAATGCTCCTCCGAGTTCTTACGCTCCCTAGGCTAACCAACACTCGAACTTTGATCAGATCCCCAGTATGTCGGGTACATATGTAACATACATTGCACTTTTAAGTTTGATTATGTGCCTTTTGATAAGCTTTACATATTTGCGTTATGTTCTAAGTGCGAATCATTCAAGGCAAGTCCCCGAGTTTCATTTTGTCGTGTCACCTTTCCTTGCATTTGGCCCTTGTCTACCTTTTTCGGTGTTCGACATTAGGGTCTCAAAGTACGAAGGATATAGTTAGCGGGTATGAAACTTGGATAACTTGTCCGAGATTACTCAACACGCAGTATAACACAACCTGTAGAGAGTTAGACAAAAACTAAAGCTGACTCGCGTTTCTCCTTTGTACTTATCCGACATTCATGTTTTCCCGTCTTACATCTTTTTCTCTTGCTTGCCATGAAGCCATGTTTTCGGACAACAACATAGTCGAAGAGTTGATTTCTTCCGAGTAAACACTACTTGTTCCGAGATAAATTTCGGGTATCACGCCAGCCGACATAAAATAATTGAGATGGAGAACTTAGGGGTAGTCCCCGAGTTAGTTTTTCGAATCATACCATTTTATTATCAGCACATAGCCGGCACACACGTTCGACATATGAGAGTTCGAGTGATACATGCATTGCTTCTCCTAAGTATAGAAGGGACGAAGCAGTGCCACATTCCATGGCCTTTTGGTTTCATCTCCTGACCTGTCCGCCTTGTTCTTTTGCGCTTCACGAGCATCTATGAGATAATAGGAATCATTGTGCAATGCTTTGCTTACAATGAATGGTCCTTCCCATGGGGGTGATAATTTATGCATTCCTGCTGTGTGTTGCACCAGCCTTGGCACCATATGTCCTTCTCGAAAAACACGAGGTTGCACTTTCCGGCTATGGTAGCGTCGGAGATTTTGTTGATATATAGCGGATCTGGATAATGCCAGTTCCCTTGCTTCTTCGAGTAAGTCTACTCCATCTTCTCGGGCCTATTTTACCTCGGCTTCCGAGTATTGCCTTATCCTTGGCGAGTCATATTCTATGTCGTCAGGCAAAACCGCTTCCGCCCCATATACAAGGAAAAATGGCGTATAACCAGTTGACCGATTCGGAGTTGTTCTTAGGCTCCACAGTACTGAGGGTAGTTCCTCTATCCAACAACCAGGTGATGTCTGGAGTGGTTACATTAAGCAGGGTTTTATCCCGGACAGAACTAAGCCATTAGCCTATTCAACTTGTCCATTTGATTCTGGATGGGTGATTGATGCTACATCGAGTCTTATTCGGTGTTTCCCACAAAAGCGAGCAAAATCTCCTTCGGCAAAGTTCGTGCCATTGTCAGTGATCACACTGTGTGGGTAACCGTGTCTGAGGATTATATCCCTTAAGAACGTGACAGCTGTTTTACCATCCAATTTCTTGATTGGTTTCACTTCTATCCACTTGGTGAACTTATCAATCATGACCAAGATATGAGTCATACCTCCTCTTGCTGGTTTGAATGGTCCTACCATATCTAGGCACCATACTGCAAAAGGCCAAGTAATTGGTATAGTCTTCAATTCAGACGCTGGTAAATGCGACTAACCACTGCATCTACCGACTAACTCTTGCGCTTGTGCCAATGCGCTTGGCCAGTAGAATCCATGTCGGAATGCCTTGGCTACCAATGCTCTTGATGACGCATGGTGCCCGCACTCTCCTTGATGGATATCCAATAAGATCTCTTGGCCTTTCTCTGAGCTGATACAACGCTGCAGTACACTTGTCACACTTCGCTTGTAGAGTTCCTTGTTGATTATGGTGTACGATTTTGCTCTTCATGTTGTTTGCGTTGCCAATGTTTCATCACTCGGCAAGGTCCCATCTTTCAAATAGCTGAATATTGGCTGTGCCCACGTTGGTATTAGTGGTTCCGGGTCTGCTTCAACATCAATGTCCATTGGTTCCGCCGACATATGCTCTGCCGACATAACCTGAGGAATCCCTGAGTGTGATTCGGCGATCCCTAAATTGAACAGATCAGTCCTTGAGTGAGTCTAACCTACCCCTGAGTCGATGTCCATTGGCACTACCTCTGATTCCTGACTCGCCGGGATGACCCTGATTGATTCGGACTCCGGTTCCTGAGATGCTCCAATGCTACCCCTGGTGGTATTGCTTGCCTAGATGATCCTAGTTTGGATAGTACATCTGCTGCCTCATTTTCTGCTCTAGGAATGTGATGAAATTCACAATCGTCAAAATATCCCAAAATTTGTTGTACGTGGAAACGATATAATGCCATGTTTGCGTCCAACGCATCCCAATGTCCAGACACTTGCTGAATCACCAAATCCGAATCGCCAAAACACATGATCCTTTTGATACCAATTTCCTTAGCTACTTTAATGCCATGGACAAGTGCTTCATACTCGGCAACATTGTTAGAAGCAACAAAATGAATCTGTAACACATACCTCAGTTGATCCCTCTTTGGAGATGTGAGCACTATCCCGGCGCCCAGACCCATTTTCGTCTTGGACCCGTCAAAATGCATTTTCCAGTAATTCGGATCTGGCAGTGGTGGTTCGTACTGCATTTCCATCCATTCTACGAAGAAATCTGCAACAGCTTGAGATTTTATTGCATCTTGCCTATCCTATTGTAGAGTGTATGGTGCCAGTTCGATGGCCCATTTGGCGACTCGGCCACTGGCATCTTTGCTGCCCAATATATCCGAGATAGGTGCCTCACATATTACCCGAATTGGGTGTTCTTGAAAATAATGTTTTAGCTTCTTTGCTGCCATATATACCCCATATGTCATCTTCTGATAATGTGGGTAATTCTGTTTCGAGACAGAGAGCACTTCGCTCAAGTAATACACCGGTCTTTGGACTAATTTGCCCCCTTCTTCACGTTCAACCACTATTACTTCACTTACAACTATGTTGGTTGCGGCGACATAAAGCAACATTGGCTCCTTGGATAATGGTGACGCTAATATTGGTGTTGTTGCCAACATTTTATTTAATTCATGGAATGCGCTATCAGCTTGCTGTGTCCATGTGAATTTGTCTGATTTCTTCATCAGCTGATATAGTGGTAGGGCTTTTTCACCTAGACGACTAACAAACCTGCTCAACGAGGCTAGGCATCCAGTAAACTTCTGGACATCATTGAGGGTTTTTGGCAATTCCATTCTTTCGATGGCCCTGATCTTTGTCGGGTTAGCTTCGATTCCTCGGCTGGATACAAGGAAACCGAGTAACTTGCCAGCCAGAACACCAAATGTACATATTGCTGGGTTAAGCTTCATTCGGAATCTTCTCAAGTTTGCGAATGTTTGACGCAAGTCCTCAATTAGAGTATGACTTTGTTTGGTTTTTATTACCACATCATCGATGTATACTTGAACATTTTTGTCCAATTGATCTTGCAAGCATTTTTGCATGCATCTTTGATACGTTGCACCTGCATTTCTCAATCCGAATGGCATGGTGCGATAGCAATAAGCCCTGTACGGGGTGATAAAAGCTGTCTTTATTTGATCATTTGGATTCAGTGGTATCTGATGGAATCCTGAATACGCATCCACAAACGACAACAACTCACACCCAGCAGTAGAATCTATGACTTGATCGATCCGAGGCAGAGGAAATGGATCTTTTGGACACGCCTTATTGAGGTTCGTGTAATCAATACACATGTGCCATACTACTGCCATGTTCGGGTCGTCTTTTTTATTTTCGACCAAGACTGGATTTGACAACCAGTCCGGGTGCAGTACTTCCATGATGAATCCAATAGCTAAAAGTCTTGCAATCTCGGTAGCTATTACTTTCCTCCTATCTTCGGCGAAGCGGCGGAGGGGTTGCTTCACCGACTTTGCATCTAGCCTTACATGAAGAGAGTGCTCAGCCAGCTTCCTCGAAACTCCTTGCAGATCTTGAGTGGACCATGCAAAGATGTCCCGATTCTCACGGAGGAAGCTGGTGAGCTCGTTTTCCTATTTGTCTGTAAGGCCAGCCCCAATGGTAACTGTGCGCTCTGGGAAAGTATCATCCACTTGCACCTTCTTGGTTTCCTTGGTAGCTTGAAATGACACACTGCCATGCGGTTGGTGAGTGCCGGCATGGACATTTGTGCTGCTTTGGCCAATGCGGCCACTTCCAACATCTGACTTTTCTCTTGTGCTATAACGAGTGACTCGGCCAGTGAAGATCCGGCTGAGGCACAAGCAATAGATCTTTTGTAGTCTCCTTCAACTGTGATAACCCCACATGGGCCTGACAGCTTCATCTTCAAGTAAGCGATGTGAGGAGTAGCCATGAACTTGGCCATAGCCGGCCTGCCGAGTAAGGTATGATATGAGCTGACCAAATCTACCACCTCGAACTCTATAGCTTCAGTGCGACAATTTTCTCTGTTGCCGAATAAGACGTCGACCCAGATCTTGCCAATTGGCTCACAGGATAGTCCCGGCACGATACCGTGGAAAGTTGTCTTAGTCGGCTCCAGCATGTTCATGGTAATGCCTAACTTGAGCATGGTATCCTTGTACATGATGTTGATGCTACTGCCATCATCAATCAATACCTTTGAAAATTTCACGTTGATATCCGGGCCCATGAATGTTGGATCCAAAACCAGAGCGTATCCTCCAGGGGTTGGCATGATCCTGGGGTGATCTTTTATACTCCAACGTATTTCTTGCTTAGACCAATGCATGTACTTGGGGATTACCGGCATCGTGGCATTCACTTCCATCATTCGTCGCTGCTGGCTCTTCTTGTCATTTGTCTCTATGACAGAGACAACATAGCTCTGGTGATGGTCTCTTTACTCATTTCTGGTTCTGTGGCCGACATGAGCGTCATAACCTCTTGGATTGTGCACCTAGTGCATAGCTTCTCTTCTTTCTTGATTCTGATACCTCGGCTACCTGTTTTCATATCTGTTATCTGCTCCTACTGCTTGATCATTTCCTCCTGTAAGTGGTGGAGGGGGAGGTGGTGGAATCTGCTTATTCGGCGAGTCCACTCTATCTCCTTTCTGATACCAAGTGCATTGCCTCGTCGTGTGATTGGCTGGTTTACTCGGACTAGGCGTGTGAAACTTACATGGCTGATCCAGCATCATCTCATAGGTGTATTTTTGTCGGTCCTGATATTGCTTCCTCTGATCGTATGGCCTTTTGCCGTCATTCTTTGGCACCCATTGTTGTTGACCATTTGTCCTTTGCTGATCGCTTCCGAGATCAGATGATCCTGACTCACAGCCGCAACCTGAGTCGAACCATATTTGTAATCTGGTCTTTCGTCTCTTCTCTTGCTTCTGTATTCGGATCTTTCCTGGCGCCTTTGCGACCCGGCAACGTCATAGATCTGAGTCTTAGTCATCCTGTCTGCCGGCATGAGCAGCGGCTAAGTCGGATCTCCTAACGCATACGAGTCCGCGATTCTTATCATCTCTGCCAGGCTTGCCGGCATATCTCTTTGTAACCTTTGCCACATCACACTTCCATGTCTACATCCTTGTGCAAACCATGCGATTGCTTGTGACTCGATTACCCCTTCACAAGAGTTACGCATCATACACCACCTTGTGAGGAATTCCCTGTCTGTCTCATTCGGTCTTTGCTTGCACATTGCTAGTTGTTGTGGGCAATTCGGCCTCTTGTAAGTGCTCGTGAAATTGCTCACGAAAGCATCGTGAAAATCGATCCAACTGTTGATGCTTCCGGGTGGCAAATTGTTCAACCATACCCGAGCTAGTACTTCCAGCATCTGCGGCATGTAACGTACTGCCCATCTCAAGTTTCCCTACGTGATCTTCACAGCGGTTCCATAATCTATGAGCTAGTCCTCTGGCTTTGTGCTCCCATCATACGTTTTTGTCCCTCTGGCCAGCTGGAAATTTGGCACCGGTGGCTCCTTCATGATCCTTGGGCCAAAGCACGGTGGACCCTGCGAACCTTGCGATTCAATTATCTCTGCCATTTTTATGCGGTCAAGCTTCAGTCTTGCATCATCCGGCTGAAGGTTCCTGCCTCCAAATCTTGCTCCCATTGCTTGATATGCATGATCCGGCAGTTCATACCCGTTATTTACCATAGCTGAGTAGCCATCATTATACTTATTTGCGTTCGGGTCAGCAGGCTGTTGAACTGCTTTTCCCGCGCTTTGCTGTCTTCTTTCCGGCTGAGCTGGTGCGTTATTCGAAGCTGGATTTCCTCCTCCTGCCGAGTGAGTTCCGCGCCTAGCATGAGGCGCAAAATTTTGCCCTCCGTTGTCATTTCTCTGCCCAATTTTTTCCTGGTTTTCATTTTCTCGGGGATTATTTCTTTTTGCCCCTTGCGCATGCGCCAGGTTTCCTTGAACCACTGTCAGATCATAGGTGACCATCTGCTTGTTTCTTCCAGAATCCACACTTTTTTCTTTTCTCGTCCCAGGCGCCGCTCTGGGTGAGGATGTTGTGTGCCCAACCGATCTTGCCGGGACAGGAGTCGCCGAGTGAACCAGCTGTGACCTCCCTGCTATACCCGGATTTGCTCTGTAATACGCCTCATTCAACATGCTGGCTGCTTTTACTAACTGATTGACTCGTTCTTGCTGCCTTTTCTTTGCTTCCCCTCCAAGTGGGGTAATTCTGCCATTGCTGCTTCTGCTGCTCGCAGATTAGTTGTTGTTGTGTTGTACGTTGGACGCATGGCCGTCTCATTGCTGTTTTCCGGTGTTATCTTTGATGTCGCATCTTCCAGCTCTTCGTTGAGGTTCCTTCCTCTCAATATCGTTGCATCAAGCCGGGTCTTTGCGCCCTTGACTCGATTTGCCGAGTTAAGCTCTCGGATGGTGATATCCACGTCCTGCTATAACTGTGCTAGCTCTTTGGCTTTCTCCTGGACTTTTATCCTGGCTTCCTCCAATTAAACACTTGCACGCCTTGGGTCAGATTGCATGTGCCAACTTGTCTATCGCTTCCTGCAGCTCCTTAGCCCTCTTGCTTCTAGCTATGTTCTCTGGTTTTTCCAGCGACGCCTCTGCTTCTTGCTTCTAGCTTTTGCTCGCTTCTGTGGGAAACACCGAATAAGACTCGATGTAGCATCAGTCGCCCATCCAGAATCAAATGGACAAGTTGAACGGGCTAATGGCTTAGTTCTGTCAGGGATAAAACCCCGCTTAATGGAACCACTCCAAAGGTGTTGTGGTGGTGGCACGGCAGATGCCATGGGTAGGCTTAAGTTGGGGGGCGAATGGATGCTTGTGGTCACCGGGGAGGGAGTACACGGTCGAGCCATGCACGAAGAACAAGAAGAACTCTCCAGACTTGGCAATTCGATTGATACCCCAAAGATTACAAGTGCTCCTTGAGCTGTTTAGGCTTAAGTTCACAGCACTAGTTCCCTACTTGGTCCAACCCCTTCTACTACTGCTATGCGCTCCCTTATATAGGCAGTGCTAGCTAGCTAATACCCCTTTGGGTTCTAGGGTTTAATGTTTGGATCTTGGTCCCTTCAATATGGGTCGGGTCATGGGCTTGACCTAAGCCCAGAGGCCCGGTCCATAAAGCTTGACAACTAACGGTCTTCTGGTACGCTGCTTCTTGTTCTTTTTGGCATCACGCTGTTACTTTGTACGTCAGCGCATGCTTTGGGCGTCACCCGGCTCCTTTTGTGTCACCCGGCGTCGCCCTTCTCTTTTGACCATGGTTTACCATGGTCCCTCCTGAACCTTAGTCGGAAAGGTGCCACGTGTCCTTCTTGACTCGGCCCTTCCTCGGTTGACTCGGCTCGTTGGTTCCTGCAAGGGTTACAACTTTGTCCTATGCAGGCCAACATAGTTTGTATGTCGGCTTTCATGCTTATCTTACCCGGCCGTTCTTACCCGGCCTGGTTCTTTCTTTACTCGGAGCCAACCCAGTTGCGCTATGTTTCCCCTCTCGTGACCCTACCGGGGGTTATCCCCCCGACAAGATGTCACCTGGTTGTTGGATAGAGGATCTACCCTCAGTATTATGGATTCTAAGAACAACTCCGAATCGGTCAACTGGTTATACGCCATTTTTCCTCGTGTATGGGGCAGAAGCAGTTTTGCCTGCCGACATAGAATATGACTCGCCAAGGATAAGGCAATACTCGGAAGCCGAGGTAAAAGAGGCTCGAGAAGATGGAGTAGACTTACTCGAAGAAGCAAGGGAACTGGCATTATCCAGATCCGCTATATATCAACAAAATCTCCAACGCTACCATAGCCGGAAAGTGCAACCTCGTGTTTTTCGAGAAGGAGATATGGTTCTAAGGCTGGTGCAACGCACAACAGGAATGCATAAATTATCACCCCCATGGGAAGGACCATTAATTGTAAGCAAAGCACTGCACAATGATTCCTATTATCTCATAGATGCTCGTGAAGCGCAAAAGAACAAGGCAGACAGGTCAGGAGATGAAACCAAAAGGCCATGGAATGTGGCACTGCTTCGTCCCTTCTATACTTAGGAGAAGCAATGCATGTATCACTCGAACTCTCATATGTCGGACGTGTGTGCCGGCTATGTGCTGATAATAAAATGGTATGATTCGAAAAACTGACTGGGGGACTACACCTAAGTTCTCCATCTCAATTATTTTATGTTGGCGGGCGTGATACCCGAAATTTATCTCGAAACAAGTAGTGTTTACTCGGAAGAAATCAACTCTTCGACTGTGCTGTTGTCCGAAAACACGGCTTCATGGCAAGCAAGAGAAAAGGATGTATGACGGGTAAACACGAACGCCGGATAAGTACAAAGGAGAAACGTGAGTCGGCTTTAGTTTTTGCCTAACTCTTTGCAGGTCGCGTTATACTATGTGTCGAATAATCTTGGCCAAGTGATCCAAGCTTCATACCTGCTAACTATATCCTTCGTACTTTGAGACTCTAATGTTGAACATTGAAAAAGGTAGACGGGGGCCAAGTTCAAGGAAAGGTGACACGGCAAAATGAAACTCGAGGACTTGCCCTTGAATGATTCGCACTTAGAACATAACGCAAATATATAAAGCCTATTAAAAGGCGCATAATCAAACTTAAAAGTGCAATGTATGTTACATATGTACATGCCATACCGGGGATCTGATCAAAGTTCGAGTATTTGTTAGCTTAAGAAGCAGAGGAACTAGGAGGAGCACTCTCGGAGCCAGGAGCATTGCTTGGAGCATCGGCCGAGTGAGGGGCATCTGTGGCCGGGTCATCCGGATCATCTGACTCGGTTGCTTCGCTGTCGCCACCCTCCCCATTAGCAACTTCGACGAGCGGGTCGCCAAGGTCAAGGAAGCTGGGCCCATCGCACCAAGCATGCACCATGGTATACTCGATCATGGCATAAGCTCGCTCCTGGCGCTTCTTGATCAGCTCCGGATCATTCAGCCATTTGCCATCCCCCTTTATGCGAGCGAGAACATTAAGGTTGATGTCCTCGTACCATGAAAGCACGAAGGAGAGAGCCTTTTCCGCTGCAGCTCGGCCGGCCGACTCACGCCATTGATCCAGCCGGTCTTCAGTAAGGAGCAATCTCTCAACAAGTGGATCAATGAGTGCAGGTAGATCCTCATCCGGCCAGAGCATGCGAAATGCATGAATAGCCGACTTGAGCAGATCCACACCGCAAGACCTGAGGGTCCTGACTCATTCGGACACTACTTCGAGGAGCTCCTCCATGGACACCTCACCGTCGACAGGAGCACCAGCTTCGGCCCTCACTTTATTCATGGCTCGGATGGCAAACATATCGGCCTCAGGGAAATTCTCTGCAAGCAAAAAGAGAAAGTTAGCAAATAACAACGGCAGATGGAAGAAGTCTAGAAGGACTTATACAGTACGCAAAGAGTAAGAACTCACTACCGAGAAAGAAGTTGATGGCGGTGAGCTTGCTGTGCCAAGTTTTGGCCTTGGCTTGGAGGGCTTCAAAGTTAAGATTTGCCGACTCGACCGATGATTCGGCCTCGTCGAGCAGTCTCTTGGTCTTCTCGGTGTTGGCGGCCTGCTACTCATTCTTCTCAGCAAGCTCCTCACTCAACCCTTTCACCTCGGCCAAGTGCTTCTGCTCCGACTCGGCCATCAGCTTCTTCAGCCGAGTCACCTCATCTCGCTCCTTCTGGAGTTCGGCTTGGTGATTCTCTGCTTATTCGGATAAATTACTTGTCAGCACCAACAAAAACTTTCAGCTATCACATCAATGAGACAATAAACTTACTCTCGGCCTTGCTGATCTGCGAGTGAAGAGCAATTATGGTGGACAGAGCAGAGGCTGCGAAAAAAGAGCGAGAAAAAATTGAGATAATGAACTAAAGAAAATTACACCGAAAAGAGCAAGGACGGGTAAGGGTATTACCTTGGCCTTGGGTGTCAGTATGCAGCTTCTCATACGCAAGTTCGAGCTTGCGATGTGCCAGGACCAGAGCTTGGTGCACCTTGGTGCGCTCGTTATGCGTGAGCTAATCAAAGAAGATGCACAGTAAGGAAGGGTCAAGTCAAGCCAGCCTGCTAAATCAAAAATCTTAAGAGCTTATAGCCAAGTAAGTTCCTTACTCAACAGTAACCTCGAGGGCTAGGGATTGAAGCTCTAACATATGAGTTTAGCATAAGGAAATCAAAAAACTTAAGAGCTTACAGCCGAGTAAGTTCCTTACTCAACAGTAACCTAGAGGGCTAGGGATCGACGCTCTAACATGCAAGCTTGGGGTGAAGGATTCGAAGACTAAAGTGATAATTGAGAGCTTACGGCCGATTAAGTGCCTTACTCGGTCGTAACCTCGGGGACTAGGTGATATGTATAAAGGAAATACTCAACAATGCAAAGAGTAAGAAGTTACTTTACCTCGTTCACTTCGTCGGTGCGGGCCATCAAAGTAATAGCCTACTGGGTCATGTCAGAGACGGCCTTAGGGCCCAGATTCAGCTTCTTGCCGGTGTCGACCTCCCTTTCGCCTGCATTCCATGCCACAAAGATAAGGCTCAGAACCAAGGCTTTTCATTGGCGTCCGAGTGAGAACTTTACCCGTTTTCAGGGTGGTTCCCACATTGGCGCGGGTCACTGCAGCACTAGCATGGAGGGTAATAGCCTTAGAGCCATCACCTGACCCGGCAGCTGTGGATTCGCTCCCCTTACCCGTTGAAGCGACCATTGTCGCCAACGTCGGAGGCCGGATCTAGGGAGCAGAACCCGGAGCATAGACCAGCGTTGTCTGCTTGGAGGAGGTGGATTTGCCAGATGAAGGGCGAGCAGAGCCAGAAGCCTTGGCCTGGGTCTGGCCCTTTGACAGAATTGGAGAGCGAGCATGGGGATTTGGAGAAGAACGTGGAGCCGGCTGACTGGGCTCAGCAGTTTTGTGGGCTCCAAGATCAGGAAGTTGTTCATTCACACCAGCCTGAGGGACAATGCCAGAGGAACTGGTGGTGGAAGGTTTCTCGGTGCCAGAATCACTGGCACCAAGATCAAGAAGTTTTTCCTGGCCAGCGAGCGCTTAGCGAATGACCCACCGGGTCGGCCCGACACCGAGAGGCGTGAGCCTCAGCGGTGAGCCTCGACTCAGACGGACTCGGTGCATTGAGTCACGGAGGAGGCACAGGCCTTAGCGGCGAGGCAATGCTAGAAGCAGCCTGGTTCGCTGACAAAGGTGTGACACTGAAGACAACAAGATATATATAA
This sequence comes from Avena insularis, assembly GCA_023614405.1. Lineage (NCBI taxonomy): Eukaryota > Viridiplantae > Streptophyta > Magnoliopsida > Poales > Poaceae > Avena > Avena insularis. The sequence goes on along the minus strand of CM042685.1, from coordinate 213,610,448 downwards.
GAAACCATCAATGACGAAAAAGAAAAGAACAGAGAAGGCAGAGTACAAAAACTTACCCGGTGACAACCGGGTCACGGACGACTCGGCGTGTGACTCGGCGCCCAGCGGCTTGGCGAGCCTCAGCCAGGCTGGCAGCACCAGAGGTAGCAGGAGCAGCCGGAGTAGGCTTGCTCTTCTTGGCCGGCTGAGTGCTGGAGGAGGATCCGCATCGCTTCGGCTTGGCGACGGGGATCTTGCCGACTCCGCCCACGGTGAGAGGAGGGATGTCATGTACCTGGCCAGCTGCATAAGTAAATAACAGGTTTACTCGGATAAGTAGGGAGACTAAGGTCACAAGGCATGTACCTCCAAAAGCGTACAATCATCATCCTCATCATCGTCAGACCAATCTTGTAAGGGATTGCAAGATCGACTCTTACCCAAGCTTGCAGCGTCGTGCGGATAGGCATGAAGCACTCCAGGTCATACTCGACCTCATCCGAGTCGGAGCGATCCCCATTATAACCAGGATCAGGGACAGTACTGTCATCAACCTGGTGAAGGAGATTCTGCGAAAGACAAACAGAATGAGAAACCAAAAAACTAAACTGAAATTGGCAAAAGAGCTAAAGCCAACTCGGCAAGAAAAACGACTTGGAAAACTTACCCAGGGGACAGGCCTGACCCGGCTAAACGGAGGGCAACTCCAAGCCCAATCATCCGCCAAGTTCAATTTAAAGATTGAGCTTACTCGGCGGGCAATAGAGTCATGGGTGAGCTCCTTAGTGGAGTGTCGAGTGGGATCATGGGAGCCACTCATGAAGCACATCTTATGGCTCCTCGCTTGGATGGGGCTTACCCAGAGTGAGATAAAGGTGCACATGAGGTCCCTCTCGGCAAGATGAAAATGCTCATCCGGCGACAGCAACCTTTCCAGGATTGCGTTAGCCTCATTTACCGTAGCATCTTGGTCGTGCGGGTCAAGATGCCAGAGCTTCTTGTTCAGGACCTCGTCCGAGAAAGGGGGGAGCCGGATGTTATCAGTGGACCCGCTATTTTTGACATAGAAGAAAGTTCTATGCCATTTCTTGCAGGAACCAATACCAGTAACCCGAGGGAAGATGGAATCTCTCCTGGGCGTGATACTAGCGGCACCGCACCGGGTCGTCCACTTCTCGGATCGAGGAGCACTAGGCTGGGGAACAACCTGAACCTTGAAGCTAAAGTATTTGGCCCACAGAAGAACTGTAGGCCAAATCCCGAGGTAAGCCTCGCAGGCAGAAATGAAGCAAGAAAGAGAGCCAATGGCGTTGGAAGGGAGATGATGGGTTTGCATATGGAAGGTGGAGAGAAACGAGGAAAAGAAGGTGCTCACTGGAAGAGCGAAACCTCTCTCAAAGTGAGAGAGGAAAACCACCCGCTCATTAGCATCGGGTTTGGGGGAGATCTCACCGACGGGGAGGCTGCAATCCACATGCAGCATAATGCGCCTGGTGGAGCGGAGCCACTCCAACTCCTCGATGGAGACCTCAGAGCCTTCCCAGCCACCGCGCTTGCCGGTGGCAACCTCCTGCTCCTTAGCACCATCAGCGTCGTCGTGAGCGTCCATGGTTTCCGCAGATTCAATCTCCTCCAAGGTTGGAAGAGGTTTGGAACAGCGCGGGCCCGTGGTGGACTGGAAAGAAAAGTGGGGCGATTGCGTGACAAGAACAGGAGGAAGAGGAAACCGCAAAGGGGGCAGTTCAATTTTGCAGGCGCGAGGAAGAAGAAGAGGCAAGGGAAAACTGAACGGGCGTGGGGGAAGTGTGTTGGGGAGGTGACCCCGGATAGGGTCAGGACGGGGAAAGACAAAAGGAAGTTCCCCGTCCAAATTCCGAGTTACTGTCTAAATCGGCAGAATCCTGTAAAGGTCGGCCGAGGTAAGCAAGAGCAGGGCACTTATGAGAAGAGCAACACGTTACCCGGCTGACGTACTGTTTAAGTCGGCCGGGTTAGCCCGAATAATCTGAATGCAAGTGAAGGCCAAGCCGAGTTAAGCGAGGCAGGGCCGAATGACATGAAGCTTGCAGGAGAAGGAAGTGCCTATAGTCAAACCCTAGTCACAAGCTAGGAAGAATCTAGACAGAGCCAAACACAAAGGACAAGGCGTAGAGCGGCAGAAGGGAAGAAGGAGGTCACGGAGGTGACAGTCCTGGAGCCCGAGGCGTGCGGGTGGGGTTCTCTGAAACCTTGCCATCATTAGAAGGGCGACACAGAAAGGAGGCCGCCGAGTTAGTATATTGGGACAAGCATATTCTTCGAATATGCTTGCCACGTCAGCCCTAGAGGAGCCAAGACGCCCCTTTATAAGGAGAGGCTTGGACTCTGAGAAGGAGGGAGGCTCATTTGGTACCGTTAGGCTGGTAAAAGTTCATCTTATCCTCTTGTAAACAGCTCAAGGAGCACTTGTAGCCCAAGAGAGGAGTAATAAAGATCTTTATGTTAGTCATTTGTGTGTAGAATCAACTACATCTTCCCTCCCTAGATCCCTCTAGCATCCATTGGCCCCATACTTTAGCCTACCCATGGCATCTGTCGTGCCACCACCACGACAGTTGGCGCCCATCAGGTGCTAGCTGGAGTCATGATCCGGACGGGAAACTTCATCCACACTGGCGAGCGTGTTGTCTCTGGCTTAGTCCGGAGAATTGATCTCTGTGACTATGTCAGCGATAATGCAAGTAGCTTCAGGGGAAAAACTCCTCCATGCAACGGCGTCTTCATCAACTTGGGCATGCACCAAATCTACGTCGGCGTCGACACCTCCGGCGTTTATCCTCACCAAGTTATTGTTGCAGGAGAGCCTCCCATTAGCGCCGCAAACGGTCCGCACGGAGAGCGCCCCGTCAGCAGCGTCGAGGTGATGGTCGCAGCCGGTGCAAAGTGCGCGCGCCAGATCAAGCAAGGATCCGGCGACGGGTGCGGTGGCCACCAGCGAGCAGCTCCATCGCCCAAGGTAAATCCTTCAGCAGCCAACCCAGCCGAGGTGCAGGAGACGACCCCAAAGGCACCAAGGGTAAGAGGGCCACCTCTTGAAAGACCAGAGAATGTTCTCCAGGCAACTATAGATAATCTGACTACACCTGTAGCGCTGATACTTGATCCGGCTAATGCTCAGGCAGAATTAGAAGAAACCAGGCAAAAGGTACTGGTAGAGGCAAAAAAGGTGTCGGCATTGCGGGAGTCCTTAAACAGGACCCTGCGAGAATATGCTAGGGAAAATAAGCTTGATGTCGCCCCCGAGCGGGTCGATGAATTAAGATTGAGAGGAAAGAACCTCCTGGATGATATCAACAAAGAGCATGAGACTCATAAGGGAGATTCAGTCGATCTAGGCTTGCCGAGGTATAGCACCCCGACAAAGAACCTAAGAGCGGCAAATGCCGCTGCACTAGAGTTAGAAGGACTGACCGGCGAAGCCAGGCAGAAGCAGCAAGAAAGAGTGAATGGTGCGCATCGTGAACTAGCAGAATGAAGAAATGCTTAGGGCAGACCCGGCAAGGCCTGGTGCCTCGCGAATGGTTCATTTGGCTGGTGCAGCACCCGCCCTATCTGTGGCAGCAGCATCCTCGCCCGGAAACAATGCGCGGAAAGATAGAGTGGTAACTTCGGGAAAAAGAAATAAGCAAATTGTTCCATATGATCCGGCAGTAGCCGGAAAAGCAAATGAAAACAGAGGCAATGGAAGCCGAGGTAACAGTGGCAAAAGAAACCCCGGCCATGCCGACAAAGGCAACGGAAGCCGAGGTAATGGAGATCTTGGAAGAGGAAATCACGAGAATAATATCCCGGCAGAAGGAAGGAGAGAACCGCCTCCCAATCCTCAACCGAGATATGAACCTCGGCAGGAAAGAGAAGTGAGACCAGCTCGCCACAATCAGGTGAATGAGAGGTATAATGATGGTTATTCCAAGATGGAATATGCGGTTCATGGTGGAAATAACCACTATGGAATGCAAGAAAGAATTATGTACAGAGATTTGCCGTCAAGTGATGCAAGAGTAAAACTGGACCGGATGTACCGGTCCGAGTGTTAGAAGAGCAGGGTCCATTGGGTCCGGCATGTTTCGGACTACGGATCATGGGCGAGCCGCCAGTGCCGAACTTTCAGCTGGCAAGAGGCACGAAAACATACAACGAGAGCACCAAACCACAGGATTGGTTGATTGATTATGCCACTGCTGTAAAAATAGCAAGTGGAAACTTGCGTGGGCGAAGATATGTCCAAATCTTTGGAAGGACCAGCGGTATGGCTGAATAATCTGCCTCCAGGCAGCATCAACTATTGGTTGGATTTTGAAGAAATGTTTGTTAGCAACTTCACAAGTACTTACAAAAGGCCAAACAGGCCGCAGCAGCTAGCCATGTGCGAGCAAAGGCCGAATGAGACAGACAGAGAATTCTTAACTCTGTGGTGTAACCTCAGGAATTCATGCGAGGGAGTTATAGAATCACAAGCGATAGCTTGGTTCGCTCAAGGATGTCGTTATGTCAGTGTATTGTGGCAGCGATTGCAAAGAGATATGCCAACCACTTTGGCAGAAACCATCAGAATAGTGGATTCGTATGCATTGGGAGATCTGACACAACCAGAACTGATGTCGGCAGATCATCGGGAGCATCAAGATCAATATGCAAGAGATGCGGCCGGGTCATCGAGGCGCAATGAGTTCAGAGGAAGAAGAAGAGAAGAAAGACCGGATTATAGATATGCCTCCAATCAGGTGGCAGCGGTAGTGCAAGATCAGCCGAGTCACGGAAACAATCAGCGGCAGAAGAATGGTCCTCAGCAATGGACACCAAGGAATGAAGGGAAGAGATAGTGGACACCAGAACAGAAGAAGCAATGGCAGGAGAGGCCGAAGTACACATTTGAGTCTATGTTAGATCAACCGTGTAAGTTTCATACTTCAAACCCGGACAAGCCGGCCAATCATACAACTCGGCAATGCGCCTGGATGAAAAATGCAATGGGTAACCCGGCGGGCATGCAAGCAACTTCCCACCAGGCACATCAGCAGCATCAGCCACAGTTGACTGGAGCAAATGCACAACAACTAATGTTACCACCTCCTCCCCCGAGGTATGATAACTCGGACCGGAGAGATGCAGTGCATCAAGTGATAAATCAGGGTCCGGATGGAAGGATGAACCCAAAAAATAATGGACGCAATGATTACAGGGAACATCGTCAATCACATTGCGTGTTCACAACAGAACAGCAAGACAGGCAAAGTGTACAGCGCCGGCATATGGAAGTAAATGCAGTTATGCCGGCAGTACCAAGATATGTGCCTTGGTCAGATCAGGAAGTAACTTGGAGCATAAAGGATCACCCCAAAATAATGCGAACTGGTCAGACGTGCCTTTTCGTGCTAGATCCGAAATTTGTTGGACCGAGCATTAATGTGAAATTTTCAAAAGTACTCATTGACAATGGGAGCAGTATCAATATCATGTACAAGGATACAATGCATAAAGTCGGAATATCGCAGAATATGCTGCAATCCACGAGAACCACGTTCCATGGAATAGTGTCAGGGCTTTCATGCGAACCCATTGGAAAGGTTCGAGTAGATGTGTTATTCGGCACAAGGGATAACTACAGAGCAGAAAATTTGGAGTTTGAGGTAGTGGATCTAGAGAGTTGTTATCATGCTCTACTCGGACGGCCGACATTGGCCAAATTCATGAGCAACTGCCACACAACTTACTTGAAAATAAAATTACCCGGACCACAAGGGGTGATAACAGTAGCAGGAGATTACAGGAAGTCAATGGAATGTGCTTCAGCCGGATCAAACCTGGCCGAGTCATTGGTAATAGCAAGAGAAAAAAGAAGAATTCAGGAGGTAGCGTCCCTCGCTCAGTCGGCACAACTGAATATGCCGGCATTAGCCAATCCGCATGGAAGTGTCTCTTTCTAGCCAACTAAAGAAACAAAAAAGTTCCAGATAGATGAGCAGTTCCCAGAGCGCACCGTCACAATTGGTGCCGGCCTAGATGCTAAATAGGAAAGCGAGCTCACCAACTTCCTCCATGAGAATCAGGATATCTTTGCATGGTCAACTCGGAATTTGCAAGGTGTGCCGAGGGAGTTGGCTGAGCACTCGCTGAATGTAAGGCCAGGAGCAAGGCCGGTGAAGCAACCTCTCCGCCGCTTCGTCGAAGACAGGAGAAAAATAATAGGGGATGAGATAGCTCGGCTCCTTGCGGCCGGGTTCATCATGGAGGTGCTTTATCCGGATTGGCTATCAAACCCGGTGATAGTAGAAAAGAAGAAGGATGATCCAAATATAGCCATTGTATGGCGAATGTGTATCGACTACACGAACCTGAACAAGGCGTGTCCAAAAAATCCTTTTCCTTTATCTAGAATAGACCAGGTCATTGATTCGACCGCTGGTTGTGAACTGTTATCATTTGTAGACGCGTATTTTGGTTTTTACCAGATACCGTTAAATCCGGCTGATCAAATAAAGACTGCGTTTATTACCCCGTACGGGGCTTATTGCTATCGCACCATACCATTCGGCCTGCGTAACGCAGGGGCAACATACCAGAGATGTATGCAAAAATGTCTGCATGACCAGATAGGAAAAAATGTACAAGTATATGTAGATGATGTGGTTATCAAAACCAAAGAAAGCAAAACGCTACTAGATGATATTCGGCAGACTTTCGCGAACTTGAGAAGGTTCCGAATGAAGCTTAACCCGGAAAAATGCACCTTCGGTGTACCGGCTGGAAAACTACTCGGTTTTCTCGTATCTAGCCGAGGTATAGAGGCCAACCCAACTAAGATAAGAGCAGTAGAAAGGATGGAATTGCCGAGATGTCTAAATGACGTACAGAAGTTCACAGGTTGCCTGGCCTCGCTTAGCTGATTTGTATGTCGGCTGGGAGAGAAGGCATTACCACTTTATCAACTGATGAAAAAATCTGATAAGTTCATTTGGACACCACAAGCAGATAATGCGTTCCATGAATTGAAGAAGATGTTGGTCACAGCGCCAATCCTGGCCTCTCCATTATCAAAAGAGCCTATGTTACTTTACATAGCCGCCACGAACAGAGTAGTAAGTGCTGTGATCGTGGTGGAACGAATTGAAGATGATAAATCAGTACAAAGGCCGATATATTACCTAAGCGAGGTACTATCAGCCTCAAAGCAAAATTACCCACATTATCAGAAGATGGCATATAGGGTATACATGTCAGCAAAGAAACTTAAACATTACTTCGAAGAGCACCCCATCAAAGTGATATGTGAAGCACCCATAGCCGATATATTGAGCAACAAAGATGCAAGTGGCCGAATAGCAAAATGGGCAATTGAATTGTCACCTTATGCTCCGCAATTCGATAGGCGAGATGCAATCAAATCTCAGGCTGTGGCCGACTTCTTCGTGGATTGGGCCGAGGTAAATATGAGCCACCATTACCAGATCCGAGTTATTGGACGAGGCACTTCGACGGTTCCAAACTGAGAAACTGTTTGGGGGCAGGAATAGTGTTAACCTCGCCAAAAAGAGATCAGCTGAAATATGTGCTGCAAATACATTTTGCTGCATCAAACAATGTAGCCGAATATGAAGCACTCGTCCATTGATTGAAGCTGGCAAAAGAGATTGGGATACGCCGAATCTTATGCTACGGAGATTCAGATCTAGTAGTACAACAAGTCTCAGGCAATTAGGATGCGCTAGATGCCAATATGGCCTTATATAGGTTTCATGTGCAAAAACTCAGTGGATACTTCGATGGATGTTAATTTCATCATATACCTCGGGCAGAAAACGATGCCGCAGACACGCTGTCAAAACTCGGATCAACCAGGCAATCAATTCCCCCAGGTATCGCCTTGGAGCACCTGAGAAAACCGTCAATAACACCATCACCAGAGTACGAATCCATCTTTATTCCGGCAAAATCAAGAGAAGATAGTATGCCGATGGAAATTGACAAGGAATGTAACCCGGAATTTCCAAAAATGAACCCGGCCGATGCATAGATGGATATGGAAAAATCCGAGGTAGTTATGTCGGCGGAAAATATGGAAATAGATAGTGAGATTACCCCAGAAAAAATCATACCAACATGGGCGCAACCCATATTTTCTTTCCTTAAAGATGCGATTTTGCCGAATAATGAGGTATTGGCTAGATAGACAGTGAGAAGAGCTAAAGCTTATACAATCATAAACAATGAGATGTATAAAAGGAGTGTCACAAGCGTGTTGCAAAGATGTGTGGATTCGGCGGAAGGCCAGGAGATCCTCCTAGATATACATCAAGGAGAATGCGGGCATCACGCCTCGTCCAGAGCTTTAGTGGCCAAAGCATTCAGGCATGGATTTTATTGGCCAACAGCGTTGAAAGAGGCCAAAGAACTGGTGGAAAAATGTAATGGTTGCCATAGATATGCCAACAAGATACATATGCCATCGTCCGAGTTAAAAATGATACCAATTACTTGGCCATTTTCTGTTTGGTGTTTAGATATGGTGGGACCATTCAAGCCAGCCCGGGGCGGGATGACCCACATCCTAGTCATGGTCGACAAATTCACAAAATGGATTGAAGTGGAACCAATAAAGAAGTGTGATGGGCCCACAGCAGTAAAATTCCTCAAAGATATTATCTTGAGATATGGTTACCCACACAGTGTTATTACAGACAATGGTACAAACTTTGCTGAAGGAGCCTTCGCTAGATTTTGTCAAGAAAAACACATAAGACTAGATGTCGCCTCGGTGGCTCACCCAGCATCTAATGGGCAAGTAGAAAGATCTAATGGACTAGTATTGTCCGGAATAAAACCACGACTCGTCGAACCACTGCAAAGGTCGGCAGGGTGTTGGGTTGAGGAACTACCAGCAGTACTATGGAGCCTCAGAACTACCCCAAACAGGTCAACAGGGTATACACCATTTTTTCTGGTATATGGGGCAGAAGCCATGCTTCCAGCCGACATAATAGATGACTCGCCAAGGGTTACCCAGTATACAACCACTGAGGTAAATGAGATAGCTCGGCAAGATGATGTCGATCTGCTAGAAGAAGCCAGGGAGTTGGCACTATCAAGATCAGCTATTTATCGAGGACTTCATGATATCACAGAAAGAAAGTAAATCCAAGAGTGTTTAAAGAAGGAGATTTGGTCCTTCGGTTAGTGCAACGCACGGCCGGCATGCACAAATTATCACCCCCATGGGAAGGACCGTTCATCGTGAGCAAAGCATTGCACAATGATGCGTATTACCTAATTGATGCTCAGTCACCAGAAAAGAACAAGGCAGACAAAGCCGGCGAAGAATCGAAAAGACCATGGAACATAGCTTTACTTCGTCCATTTTACTCGTAGGAGTCATCTATGACACGTTGTAAAGTGACGCTTTAGGACGAAGTACAGCTATGTATTAAACCTCGGCACCTCGAGCAATGACTCGGGGACTGCCCTATATTATTTGGCATTTAGGATTATGTATTAGACCTCGGCACCTTGAGCAGCGACTCGGGGACTGTCCTATATTGTTTCTGAGTTTGGGTTATGTATTAAACCTCGCCATCTTGAGCAGTAACTCGGGGACTGCCATATTTTGTTTCTGAGTTTGGGTTATGTATTAGACCTCTGCATCTTGAGCAGTAACTCGGGGACTGCCATACTTTGTTTCTGAGTTTGGGTTATGTATTAAACCTCGGCACCTTGAGCAATGACTCAGGGACTGCCATGTTTTGTTTTTGAGTTTGGGTTATGTATTAAACCTCGGCACTTCGAGCAATGACTCGGGGACTGCCCAATGTCATTTCGCAGTTTTAGTGATGTGTTAAATCTCGATTTCTAGAGCACTGACTAGGGAACTGCCCCACGATTGTCCCTTGTTACAAAAATGGGTATCAAACTTCGGCACCCAGAATGATATTATTTCACTCTCCCCAAATATGGGCTTCGAGATTTACAGCTTGGATAGAATTCAAGAACACAATGGTTGAGCCGTCAAATTAGTAAAGGTCAGGCAATATTAGACGCCAAACTACGGTGGGACAAATGCAAGCACACAATCCGAACTTAAGAAATTGAAGGCCACCAAAGCAAAGATTTAAACAGACAAGATCTGTTTAAACAAAATAATAACGATCACAATCATATGTGCCTCAGTGGCGAAAGGCAAAAGAGGTTCATACCACACAGAAAGTCGGACAATTGTTTCACACACATCATACGCCCGGCATACCGGGGATAAGAAACAACTTAAAGTTTTTTAAACCTAAGAGGCAGCGACTTGGTCAGGCACTGGGAGCTCCGAGGTAGACGGCACCTCGGCCGAAGTTGCCTCGCCCTCCACAGAACCAGGAGCGACTTCGGGGGAAGCCCGGGGCTGTTGGGAAACATTAGCTTGAGCTTGAGAATGCCCAGTCCCTTTGGAGGATGATCGCGCGTCGCCGTTGCCATCCGAGCTTGCACTGGAATCACCAGAGGTACGAGTCGCCCTCATCCTCGTCCTGGTCGGCTGAATTATCATCAGAGGCATCTTCAACTTCGACGTCATCCGCCGGGTTAGAAAGGAAACTCGGCCCTTCAATCCAGTTATGCACGTCCGCATACTCAACAAGCTGGAAGGCACGAGCTTGTCAGCGAGCGACGAATTCTGGATCCTCAACCCAACGGGAGCCAGTGCGCAAATTTATCAAGGTATCGAGGGAAATATCCTCATACCATGACATAACGACTGTGAGCGCCATATCAGCACCAGCTCGTCCAAATGATTCCTCCAGATTTAATCGCGGTTCTGGGATGCCATCAATCTTTCCACCAGTAGCTTGATATCATCAATATCAGGAGTTCTAGAAGTATTCGGCCAGAGAACATGGTAGGCCCGGATGGCTGCCTGCACCAAGTCCCTGCCCATAATCTTCATCGGACCAACGGCAGCGCCAACGGCAACCAAGTAGTCTTCCATCGAGTATTCGGCTCGTGATCTGCGGGACACTTGGTGACACGAGCATTAACCACCGCTCTAGAGCTCATGGGCTTAGCTTCTGGAAAATGGTCTACGCAAAATAAAAAATACATCGGTCAACACTAAGAAAGAGAAAAAGATAACTCGGCCACGGTCAGAGGCTTACGATGAATATAGCTCAGCATTCTCTGAAGATCTTGAGCCCAATCACCCTTGGTTTTCTCAAAGCGAGTGATCTATTCGCTCATCGCTCGTGTCTTCAGTTCGACAGCCTCGAGGAGTTCTTTATTTTTCTGCAATTGCAGAGCTAGCCGATTCTTCTCCTCGAAGAACTCCTGGTCAACTTTATCTAACTCAGATTTCTGAGAGAGCTTGAGGGACTCCACCTCGGCGCGCAAGCGAATTATCTCGTCATCTTTATCTTTCATCTGCGCCGAGTGAGTAGCGGCTTGTTCTAAAAAATGCAGCATCATATCAGGCATGGGTATGCATTCTTGATGTGATGCTGCAAAAGTTTGTAACTCGGCTATACCGAAGCCAAAAGGGTTAAAAGAAACCCGGTATAAGTTTCGAACCGAAATCTGCAAAGAAAAAGGGTAACTAACCTTCCAGGGCCTTGACTTTCTTCTCAATACGGATATTAAGATTGTTGATATTACCTATTCACCATCAAAATGAGCTAACACCTCATGTCCAAAACAATAAGAACTTTAGGGACAATGCAAAAGTTTGTTAACTTACCAGCTTTCTTCACCACGAGAATGACTTTCTCATACTTGTCTTGCAATTTCTTATGTGTGAAAAGCAGCCTTTGGAATTCGGCGGTCCGCCGATCATGCGCAACCTAAGCAGCAAAATAAATAGCAGTGAAATACTCGAAGCTAGGGCATATCCGAATTAAGTAAAGCATAACTCAGATCTAGGTGGCTAGATATTCGAAGCTAAGACAGATCCGAATCAAGCAAAGCTTAACTCAGATCTAGGTGGCTGGATATTCGAAGCTAAGACAGATCCGAATCAAGCAAAGCTTAACTCGGATCTAGGTGGCTGGATATTCGAAGCTAAGACAGATCCGAATCAAGCAAAGCTTAACTCAGATCTAGGTGGCTGGATATTCGAAGCTTAGACAGATCCGAATCAAGCAAAGCTTAACTCGGATCTAGGTGGCTAGATATTCGAAGCTAAGACAGATCCGAATCAAGCAAAGCTTAACTAGGATCTAGGTGGCTGGATATTCGAAGCTAAGACAGATCCGAATCAAGCAAAGCTTAACTCGGATCTAGGTGGCTGGATATTCGAAGCTTAGACAGATCCGAATCAAGCAAAGCTTAACTCGGATCTAGGTGGCTGGATATTCGAAGCTAAGACAGATCCGAATCAAGCAAAGCTTAACTCGGATCTTGGTGGCTGGATATTTGAACACTAGGGAAGGTCCGAATTAAGTAAAGCTTAATTCGAACCTGGGTGGCTGGATATTCGAACACTAAGACAAAACTGAACCAGGCAAAGCCTAATAAAACTTCCAAACGAATAACAAGTTATTTGGTTGCAAGCTTCGGGGACTAGAGTATATATAATATCATTTGAATGACCAATCAAACGTCAATAAAAACAATTACCTCATTCATCTTATCGCTGTCAAGAATGATCTTGGCAGCAAGATGTAAGCGACTGCTGATGTCGGAGAGTTGAAATGGCTGACTGCTTGGATTGCCCTCGAGCTGATCAGCAGCGTCCCAATTGTTGGCATACTCAACCAACGAGCCGAGGCTGTTCCCACTCTCAGTACGAGTCAGGACTTTACCTCGGACGTGTTGTGTAGCCATCGCCGCCGCGGGACTCTTGTGAAGAGCGAGCTGAGTATCAGCGGCCGGGGTAACAATGGTCTTGGCAGAAGAAACCCCCTTGCGGAGCGCATCAGCAATTGTAGGCTGAGAAGAGCTAGCAAGCCCTTTCTAAGATGAGGGAGGTTTGGTGACGACGACCTTCCTGGCCTTAGAAGAGGCGTCGGCAGGAGCCGTTACCTCGGCGCTAGGGGTGGTGTCCTTGGGAACAGGAGGGATTACGGTTTTTGAGGGCGCCGAGATAGTGATATCCTCGGCTGGAGTCGGAAGTGCAGTAGAGACTGTGGGGGTCGAAGGAATCTCGGGGGAAACTCCGGGGTTCACGGAGGAGGCAGCAGGCTCAGTAGAAATATCTACTGGCCGAGTTGTGTCGGCATCAACAGGAGAGACCTCAGGCGCATCCTGGCGAGATGACGTCTAATTCAGAGCGGGAGGAGAGTTTGCACGAGCAGGACTAGGAGCCCTAGTATCTTCAAGAGGCGGAGGAGAAGGCGGACGAGTTGTATGACTCGTCATGCTAGGACCACTGAGCTTAATAGAAAGAGGAGCTCTGCAAAGGCATAGAGAGCCAGGTCAGAAGATGGAAAGAGAGAAACAAGAAATACAAATGAAAAGTAACTCACCCAGTAACCCCGGGCATAGTTTTACGCTTTGGAAGGTGCTGGGATGACTTTTTAGTTCGCTTCTTGGGGGCAGCTTCGGAGGCACCCGTTGGAGCGGCACGCTTTCGTGAGGTAGCAGGAGGTTGGGAGGCGAGAGGCTCGGCTTCGTGCACCTGACCGGCCTGATTAGCTGGGGAAGTAGAAGCCGGAAATGCATAAGAGATAGGCATTGCGGCAACTACCTCAAGAATTTGGACATCGTCCGAATCACCTTCCTCCTCGTGAGCCGAGGTCTTGCCATGGGCACGAGATGGAGCGAGGTCCGACTTGGGAACGAACTCCTCCGAGTCAGGTTCCCCGCTATCCGGGGTGTTCCGATCTGCGGTCCACGGGAGGGCCAAAACCTCGGCATCTTCAATCTTCTGCTCCGCAAATCTCTACAAGAAAAGAGACAAAGGAATTAGCAAAAGGAATCACGAACGCGATTGGGGGGCAAAACATAAATGCATAAATTTATCTCGGGAGGGGGGTTCCCACGGGTGAACGGCTTTAGTCCCCAGGCCCAATCCTCCGGCATTTCCGTCTTAAAGATAGCTCGGGCACGCTTGAAAATAAGATAATTGTCGAGCTCAACAGTGGAGACTCGGTTGGGATCAAGGGGACCGCTCGTATAGGAGAGCTTATGCGTGCGTTGCTGAAAGGGGCAGATCCGGCTGCTGACGAAGGTGGTCATCAGATCCTCGCCGCATAACCCGGCGCGGATCAGCTCCTTCAGTCGAATCTCAAAGGCCTCGGCCAGAGCATGGCTTTTCCTGGGATTATAAGTCTAGTTCTTCTTGGAAGGGGTGCCAATGGAGAAAGCAGGAAGCCGAATCTTATCTTCCGTCCCAGAGTTCTTGACATAGAAAAACGATCTATGCCAATTCTTGCATGACTCAAGACCAGCAACCCGAGGAAACTCGGATTTCCGCCGAGGTGTGATGGACGCTGCTCCACACTGCGTAAGCAATTTCTCGGAAGGATGGAGGGATTTGTCTGGAACAACATTGGACCGGATCTGGAAGAACTTGGACCATACATGCACTAAGGACCAGAGGCCAAAGTATCCTTCCGAGGCCGAGATAAAGGCGAATAGAGAAGCAATGGCATTAGCCGGAAGATGATGCGGCTGCAGGCCGAAGTAATCAAGGAATTCCCTAGCAAAATCACTAAGGGGAAGACCGAACCCGCGAGCGAAATGGGACATGAACACGACATACTCACCCTCTTTAAGAACAGGAGAGGATTCGCTGCCACGTAAGCGACAGGCTACCTCGGCAGGAATTCGTCGAGTTCTAATCAACCACTCAACCTCTCAGCGGGTAACGGTGGAACCTTGCCAGGAGCCCCGCTCTGGGCCAGACGCGGCATCGTCATCTTCGATGAGCGTGCCGCTAACAGAGCTTGATATGGGGTCGCCGGAGGAATCTACCGAGGAGCAACTAGCGGCGGAGCAAAGCCTAGAACTGCAAGGCCCCGTTGTGGTCCTAGGCGAAAACGGCGGCGGAGCGGAAAAGGAACTGCCGCGGGAAATCTAGAGAGCGGAAGACGCGTCTAGAGGGAAATCTAGGCAATGAGACCAGAGAAACTCACCGGCGACGGCGACGGAGCAAGCGCACGGGGACGAGGCCAATGGAGCAGAGGGATTAGGACCTCGCCGTCGAAGATTCCGACGAGCATACGACCGCAGAAGCACGAACGGGCGCCAGAGCGAAAGGAGGAAGAAGGGAAACGGTGAGCGAAGGAGGAAAGTGAATCCCCTAGGCCCGTGCCCCTCTTTATAACCGCGTAGCCTTGGTGATAGTGGGATCGTGCGTGCGGGTGATAACCGTGTAGATCGTGTATGCGGCATAACCGCTCGCGGCTGAGTGGAG
This sequence comes from Avena insularis, assembly GCA_023614405.1. Taxonomy (NCBI): domain Eukaryota; kingdom Viridiplantae; phylum Streptophyta; class Magnoliopsida; order Poales; family Poaceae; genus Avena; species Avena insularis. Next base: position 213,595,108 of record CM042685.1, on the reverse strand, counting down.
CCACACTAACGGCCACACGACGCAGGAGAGGATCAGGCCTCCTGACAATTGCGGTGCGCGAGGCGTCGCAGTGCCGACGCGACAGGCGCAGTAATCACTGTAGCATTGTCAGCGGGAACTGTAGAGGAACAAAAAACTAGAGAAATAATGAGGAGTGTTACACGTAGGATGAGGTGTACGCAAGAAGACACACGGATACCTCAGACGGCGGAAAAGTAACTCGGAAACAAGGATACACGAGTATAAGGAAACTGATACGGACCGGCCGAGGTTATAGGCAGGACCATACCAGCTTCAGGGACTAATGTTGGGGAGGTGACCTCGGATAGGGTCAGGATGGGGAAAGACAAAAGGAAGTTCCCCGTACAAATTCCGAGTTACTGTCGAAATTGGCCGAATCCTGTAAAGGTCGGCCGAGGTAAGCAAGAGCAGGGCACTTATGAGAAGAGCAACACGTTACCCGGCCGACGTACTGTTTAAGTCGGCCGGGTTAGCCCGAATAATCTGAATGCAGGTGAAGGCCAAGCCGAGTTAAGCGAGGCAGGGCTGAATGACATGAAGCTTGCAGGAGAAGGAAGTGCCTATAGTCAAACCCTAGTCACAAGCTAGGAAGAACCTGGACAGAGCCAAACACAAAGGACAAGGCGTGAGCGGCGAGGGCGAAGGAGGTCACGAGGTGGCCCCGGAGCCCGAGGCGTGCAGGTGGGGTTCTCTGAAACCTTGCCGTCATTAGAAGGGCGACACAGAAAGGAGGCCACCGAGTTACTATATTGGGACAAGCATATTCTTCGAATATGCTTGCCACGTTAGCCCTAGAGGAGCCAAGACGCCCCTTTATAAGGAGAGGCTTGGACTCTGAGAAGGAGGGAGGCTCATTTGGTACCGTTAGGCTGGTAAAAGTTCATCTTCTCCTCTTGTAAACAGCTCAAGGAGCACTTGTAGCCCAAGAGAGGAGTAATAAAGATCTTTACGTTAGTCATTTGTGTGTAGAATCAACTACATCTTCCCTCCCCAGATCCCTCTAGCATCCATTGGCCCCATACTTTAGCCTACCCATGGCATCTGCCGTGCCACCACCACGACAAAGTGGAAAACCCCAACCCCTACTTAAGGACAGTAAAAACCCCGGTCGTGGGATCCATTCGACGCTCTGCGGCCAGGTGTACAGGGCAGTGGAAAACCAATCAGCAAGCGCCACGAGCCAAAGATATTAAAAATCCCGTGCCACGCCATGGTGAAAGGACAAGAGGCGCAGGCGATGGGGCGCCAAGGACGAGGGAATAATCTGCGCAGCCCTCAACATCTTGAGCTTGGAACAAAAATTGAGGCAAGTAATCATGATTACCAGCTGTCAGTGACTGAAGCGCGCTGAAAATGACTCGGAATTGGCCAAAATGACTCGGGTCGAGGAAAAATGAGCCAAGAAGTCAAAGAGCCGACCCGGAAACTGTCAGACAGACCCGGCAAGGTGCAAAATTGCGACAGATAGAGACAAAAACTAAGTTCCACTCACACAAAAGGAACCTGGATACGCCTAACATCTTGAACTACTAGACCTCACCAGCTTCAGGGACTAATGTCGGGGGGATAACCCCCGGTAGGGTCACGAGAGGGGAAACATAGCGCAGCTGGGTTGGCTCCGAGTAAATAAAGAGCCAGGTTGGGTAAGATAAGCATGAGTGACCAACATATAAATTATGCCGGCCCGCATAAGACAAGTTGTAATCCTTGCGGGAACCGACGAGCTGAGTCGACCGAGGAAGGGCCGAGTCAAGAAGGACGCGTGGCACCTTTCCGAGTAAGGTTTAGGAGGGACCATGGTAAAGCATGGTCAAAAGAGAAGGGCGACGCCGGGTGACACAAAAGGAGCCGGGTGACGCCCAAAGCATGCGCTGACGTACAAACTAACAACATGACACCAAAAGGAACAGGAAGTAGCATACCAGAAGACCGTTAGAATTCAAGCTTTGAGGACTAGGCCATTGGGCTTAGGGCAAGCCCATGACCCGACACACACTATTCTTTCTATCAATTTCAGCTTCCCTTTCCCACTTAGCATGAAGTTGAGCTAACAACCTAACATTTTCATAAATAGTAACTTGTATGGCATGAGCAGTAGCAAAGGTGTTTTCCATAGTTTTAGGTTTAGCAGCCATTTTATTAATCAAGGAAGATTGAGCTTCAGACAAAGAGGATATATTTCTCAACAGTTAAAAGCTTTTCATCTATAGTCATATTGAAAGTGGTTTGTTTCTAATAAAGTCCTTGAGCATGACTTCAAGTTCAGAATGGGCACTTTTAGCATTATTGTAGGAGCTTCCATAGGAATTTCCATTATTAGAAGGATAAGGCCTATAATTGTTGTTGCTACCAAAAATATTCCTATAGGCATTGTTGTTGAAATTATTGTTTCTAATGAAATTCACATCAACTTGCTCTTCTCGAGCAACCAAAGAGGCTAAGGGAACACTATTAGGATCTAGAGGAGCTTTCCCATTAACAAGCATAGCCATAATAACATCAATCTTTTCACTCAAAGAGGAAGTTTCCTCAACAGAATTTACCTTCTTACCATGTGGAGCTCTCTCAACATGCCATTCAGAGTAGTTAAGCATCATATTGTCAAGGAGTCTTGTTGCAGCACCCAAGGTGAGGCCCATGAAAGTACCTCCAGCAGCTGAATCCAACAGGTTCCTTGAAGAGTAGTTCAAACCTGCATAAAAAGTCTGGATAATCATCCAAGCAATGAGTCCATGAGTGGGACAATTCTTAACCAAAGTTTTCATTCTTTCCCAAGCTTGAGCAACATGTTCATTATCAAGTTGTTTAAATTTCATAATGTCACTTCTCATAGCAATAATATTAGCAGGAAGATAGTATTTTCCAATAAAAGCATCTTTGCACTTAGTCCAAGAATCAATACTATTTTTAGGCAAAGAAAGCAACCATTCTTTAGCTTTTACTCTCAAGGAGAAAGGAAAAAGCTTGAGCTTAATAATATCCCCATCTATATCCTATACTTTTGCATTTCACGGAGTTCAACAAAGCTATTGAGATGGGCAGCAGGATCATCAGAACTAGCACCAGAAAGTTGCTCTCTTATCACAAGATTCAACAAAGTAGGCTTAATTTAATAAAAGGTAGCATCAGGAGCAGGTGGAGCAATAGGTGTGCTAAAGAAATCATTGTTGTTGGTGCTAGTGAAGTCACACAACGTGGTGTTCTCAGCAGAGTTTATTTTGGCAAAGGTGGGCAAGCCAAAAACAGCAGCAGCTAGAGCAGGAACTATTGTTTGTGTGTTTTTGAATAAAGAAAGCAAACCAAACTAGACTAATTTTTTTGGGGGGGGGGGTTGGAAAGAGGCAAACAAAACCAAGCAAGAAAAACAAAGCAAACTAAAAACAAAGTAAAGAGAAAGGAAGTGAAGGACTCCTCTTGTGAAGACGTCCTTAGCCTCCCCGGCAACGGCACCAGAAAACTTGTTGATGGCGCTTGACGGGAGGAAGAGGTCGAAGTAGATTCCCCGGCAACGGTGCCAGAAAACTTGATGGCGCCCGGTGCTTGACGTGTGAGCGCTTCGTTGGAAACCCCAAGAGCAAGGTGTGAAGCAGCACGGCAGCAAGTCTTCCCTCAGTTGAGACCGAGGTTATCAAACCAGAAGGAGGAAGGAAACATCACACAAGTGTTGGAAGCAACGCGTAGACCTGCACAACACAAACTCAAGACTTTGTCCCAACGAATCAGTGAGGTTTTCAAGCTCACCGGTTTGTTGTAACAACGTATTAAACGTATGGTGTGGAAGGTAATGGTTTGCAGCAAGTAAACAAGTAACAGTGGAAGATGTATCAACGGTATTGGACCGGGGTCCATAGTTCACTAGAGGTGCTCTCCTTAGATAAACAACATGGCATGAAGGGTAAACAAATTACAGCAGGGCAACTGACAGGAACTGAGCAAGGCATAACAATGCAATTACTAGTCAGAAATATCCTATGAGGTTGATTGGGCAATACAACAAGATACATACACCGTCATCCAACTGCATCTATGACTAGAAGTCCACCTTCAGGTTATCATCCGAACCCCCTCCAATATTAAGTTGCAAGCAACAGACAACTACTTTAAGCAAAGTGTGTAAGGTAAACAGCCCACATGTTCCATGAACAAGAGACCGTTGTTTTCTCCCTAGTAGCAATAGCACATCTAAAACCGAAGAGATTATTGTCACTTCCCTTGGAAACTAGAGGCATGAACCCACTATCGAGCATAAATACTCCCTCTTGGAGTCACTAGCAACTACTTGGCCAAGATAACCACTAGCAAAGGAGAGCATGCAAGATCACAAACAACACAGACATGATAGAATCATAAAGACAAAACCATTAATCAAACCAACATAATAATCTCAATATCCATCGGATCCCCGCAAACACAACATGCATGATTACAAATAGATTAGATCTTGATCATGAATGGAGCTCACAAGATCTATACATGAAAGCACAAAGGAGGAAATACAACCATCTAGCTACTACATGGACCCATAGTCCAAGGTGGAACTACTCACGAATCATACCGGAGAGAAGGACTCCGGGATGATCACCCCTCCGGCAGGGTGCCGGGAAGATCTTCAGATCCCCCCGATCTAGGGACGATGGTGGCGGTGGATACAGACGGTTTCGTGGATTTCTGATTGGGTCCTGAGAGTTTCTGCATCGGGGGCTTCTTATAGGCGAAGGGGAGACCGAGGCGGCCGCCAGGGCGACCAAACCCTAGCCAGGCGCGGACTAGGGCCCAACAGCACTGGGGGTCCTCGGCCGCCCCTCGAGCTCTCCTCTGGACTTCTTGTTCCCCACAGAAAGTTATTGACTTTGTCCTTCATCCCGCCCAATTTCGAGAATATTTATTTACTAACTTTTCTAAAACCAAAAACAGCAGAAAACAGGCATCTGGCACTGTTGCAACTTGTTAATAGGTTAGTACCAGGAAACATGTAAAAAGAACCTCAAAGTGTAGACAAGTAAAGCAAAGAAGATACTAAACAAGCATGGAGCATCAAAAATTATAGATACGTTTCCAACGTATCACGGTTTTTGGGGCTAATCGCTTTCTTAGACCAAAGCTGGCCGCAGGTGGAAATGCTTATAAAAGATGAAGCGTTCATCTAGGGACTACATGGCGGGGTTAGTAACATTAAGTGCTTTACGCTTTCGCAACATAGTTGAGTACTCTTCTTTGCGTGTTGTAAGGGCTCGGTTGTCGGAGCCACCTATGCTTGAATGTACCGACCTCGTCAGCTTTGGACTAATACATACTTGTGATTAAACCCCTGCCAAGCATCCTCAACTATAGGAAAGTAATTAAGATATAAACCTAACGCTGACCTTAAACTTTGTGCCACCGGCCCCTTGCGCTCCCACTAATATTTTGCATAGGTGTTGTCGACGCGCTGACTTGTGACGACAAGTTTACACATCACTCGGCAACCCCACAATCGCTTAGTTACCCATTGCACAATGCATGGGGTCCCTAGGCCCATAAATATGATGTCCGACTCCAAGAAGTATCATGTAGCGCTCAACGTTCATGACACCGCAGGGTGCTAGTAATAATAACACCACAACTTAAATACTAAACCATCGAGACTAATAACTCAACTAGGTCCAAAATCCTCAATGCCAACAACGGCTTCTACGGCACATGTCCTTCAAGGGGCGGGTTTGGTACTCATAAGACATCATACTGTGTGCGAGGCGGGACTTATATAGCTGATGGATGTAATTCGGGCGTGAATATACCAGCAATAATCTAATTGCTTTTTCATTTCTTCCTCGCGACACTCGACACAATGGTACTGTTGCCCCGGGAACAGTTTACGCTAAGAACTAAAGCAATATCGGGTGATTGTTTCATAAAGGGAGTGGTGATGATAGGTGCCTAGTGGAGATGATGACCATGTGGATGATGATGCATCGATGAAGTCTAGCTTGTTGATAATAGTCTTGTGATAATACCGCCTCTCGGGAAGATTCCCCAGAGTAGAAATCTGTCGCCGGAGATCTTCTCTCGATCGTTTTCATTGTTTTCAACAGAATATCTATCTGATCGCTCCGCTGATTAGGGTTCAACTGGGACTAGATATAGGCGAGAGGAGAGTCGGAGGCTGGGCAGGTGGGCCAGTATATAGGCTAGGAAACTTTGGAGTGAACTCGGCGCCTAGAGATGTCAGGACCCTATGTTTGCTCACAAATCCTTGGATACTTCTGAGAAAGATATATCTTAAATTATAATTTGATAACCAATTTTTGCGGTATTTTTCCTGATCTTCACGAAATTACACCTCTTTCTCGCCGAATTTGACTCGGTCCATCCTCAAGAATCATCAACTTGTCTGGGAAAACCGATTGGAAAAAGACACTGCAATGTAATACACTCATAATAGGAACATATATCAATGAATGAGGCGAAATTACTGAGGTATGAGAATGAGTGATACCAAATTAGACCTGGTGTCAACTCCCCCAAATTACAAGAAGAAGAAAGGTAAGAAAAGGGAAAACGAGAGGTAATGCTCCGTGCTTCATTTGAAAATACATGGCAGATTCTATTTCTTGCTTCTTATCTCCTACGGAGGCGGCGTTAAATAAAAAGTACTGTTGGGAGATAACGGCGCAAGAGTTTCCAGAGTCTTAGAAGTTATTACTTGATATTGACCTATCAGACGAGCTTTTTTGTTACTTAGAGCCATTGCCTCTACATGCAGAGGAATATGAATTTGGGGAGTTGATGTCCGAATTTTATGTCCTCCACCGAAAATCTTGTCATCCGAGAGTCATGTAACTGGTCGGATTGAGATGACAGGAGGAGAGACAGGTTTGCTAAGGTAAATCCCTAACGATCTGTGTTAGATAACGTTAGTTGCAACCTTTTTATTTGGCAACATGCATGAGCATTTGACGAAAATGGACAGGTTTCTCCCTTCGTTTGGTCTGTTTTGACGGAAATTTCACCAGACTTTGGCATTTGAGCTTCTTATTGATTCCGTTCGAGTTTCTCAGATATTCCAAAGGTGAATTGGGCTTTTGTAGAGGTAGCTTTAGGTGGCTATAGTATCATTGGATTAGTGCAGCCATCTTGTTGTTCCGAAAGCTTTGCGGAGGTCTAATATCTTTTGCATTGCTAATGTTGCTAATGAAGCATTGGTATGAGCATTTTGTATGAAGGCCAAAATTTCCATGTTAACCAGCGCGTGAAAAATGTAATGAGATAAGAATGGAAAAAATCTCAATGTGGTGGATGCCATCGCTCGGTTGCCACCCCAAAGGAAATATGCAAGAGTACCAAGCGTCAAAGCGATCGGGGACTGCACCAAGCATCCCATGTCGATATTCGTCAGTCAATAAAAAGCTGGTCGTAGACTGCGTTTCTATTATTTCATACCGATTGTAAAATCAGCTTGTTCATTTGACGGCGTCCACATCGTAGTTTATTGCTGTTTGCTTTACTTAGGCCTTGTTGGTTGATCTGTAATCAGTAGGGTTTGGACCCCTGTTCTCGTTGTGTTATGCATAATAAGTTGCTTAGTGTTGTTGGGGAACACCGGGTAGTAAGTTCAAATTATTGTATCATCTAGGCTTCCTCGTTATTTGTGACTTAGACAAAGCTTTGCTTGACAAATATGATAGGTGACTTTAACCCTTACATGCTTAGTGATTATTGCAGTGGCGATGTCTTGTTCCAAGATTGAGAGATCATGCAGCGTATTGCCTCATGAAGAAATGGTATCATGGGTGTTTTTAGCATGCAAAAGCATGCAGTATTACCTGGTAAGATTCCTCGCTGATGCTTTTGTTTGTCTACATAATTTGCTTTGTAACACCATGTTATGACTATTACAAGTCACCATAGCCTACAGCGCAGAGAGACGCCTTTCCTTTAGTCCCTTCAGCTTGGTTATTAGAGATAAGTCGTGATAATGCATTATTCCTTAGTATCATGCTTTGTTGCTGCATGATTCTAGTGGCCTAATGCTCTCTGCTTAGTTGGTTATCATACAACGAAGAAATTAGCCTTCTTATTTGCTAGCCTCCACTTGTATGAGTAAGTTCTACTTATGCTTCCAACTCCCAAGAAACCAAGTTATTTCAAAGTGTCCACTATAAACTCCTATGCATGGTGTGTTACACCATTCCAAGTATATTCTTGTTTTCAACTATCTTCCAATTAAAAACTATTTTGTTATGTGAAAACTTAGTGATTAAAGCCCTCACGAACTTGATGGCACACTTTATATTCTTTGCCCCTAATAAACTTGAACCATTGTGACAACTTTGTTGTATATGCTTGCACTTATAAGTTGTCACAGGGAACGTTTTCAACATTGCACTTGTACTTTGTACTCAGTTGATATCATGCTCTTTTGTCTATGGATGCCACCGGTGTGAAATAAAGAGGGAACTTGTAAGTCCATGGAGTTTGTATTCTGTGTTAGAGAAACGCCTGGGCCGCTAGCCTAAGCCATGCCTAATCATGGTGGAAACTTGCAGCATCACCAAGTGAGCTATCTATGAAGCATCCTCAATAAAAAAGCTATGCATATAGTAAATAAAAAGATCGTTGAGATGCTTATTGTCTGCTTGCCTTGTCATTTTGGTTATGGGAAAGCTCCTGTACCATGTGCAAGGGGTACCCCGTTGGCGGTTCTCAATGATATGCAAGTACTTACAGTGACAAGAACTTACCTGTGACTAAAGTTGAGTATGCATGAGGTGTGGCCCTCATATTCAAGGGACTTGAGATTTCCAACTTATACTTCGTCAAGCATATACTCCATCTTTGCCACTTTAAACTTAACCACCTCAAGATGCTTATGATAGGGGCAATGAGGGCTGAAAGCTAACAAGTACCATAATTTTTGGAAGCTCTTTTTGAAACTTGTAATCCCTGCTTCCTTTACAAAAAGGCATTTCTTCCACCACTATTGAGTCTTCACCTTCTACTTTTAGGCACCATTAAGAGAGCTTAGTTGTTATTCTGTGTGCAGTGTCCCAAAGCTTATTAATTGATGCATATTGTGATATTACTTGTTCTTGTGATATTTGTTTCTAGTCACCCTTGTGAACTTTGAAGGTGTCCTATGCATCTATTTGCTACCCTGTGAGGGACAAGCTGATTGCCACTATGCTATGTTTTCTGTATGTGAAACAAACAAATGTTTTTCAATGCATGTTATTCATGATCTTTGTTTGTAGCTTGCCATGTTACCTACTCGAGGACGAGCATGAGTTGAGCTTGGGGATGCTTGATAAGTCGGAAACGTATCTATAATTTTTGATGTTCCATGCTTGTTTAGTATCTACTTTGCTTTGTTTTGTCTACACTTTGAGGTGTTTTTATATCTTTTCTGGAACTAACCTATTAACAAGTTGCCATAGTGCCAGTTGCCTATTTTCTTCTGTTTTTGGTTCCAGAAAGGCAGAAAATCAATATTCTCGGAATTGGACGGGACAAAAGCCAAAGTTATTATTTTCCCGGAGCAACACGGAACCACGAAGCAGAGCCGGAGGGGGGCCACACCCCCTAGGTGCGGGCAAGCCCTGGAGGCGCCTGGCCCCCCTGGCCCTCCACCGACCTTACCTCCTGCGCCTATAAGAGCCCCCCGATGAGAAAACCCTAAATAATCCAGAAGAAATCCACGAAAACCTCCACAACACCGCCGCCACCGAAGGGGAGATTCGGGGGACAGAAAGTCTCTGTTCCAGCACCCTGCCGAGACGGGGAAGTGCCCCCGGAGCCATCTCCATCGATCTCCATCGCCATCTTCATCACCATTGTTGGTTCCCATGATGAGGAGGGAGTAGTTCTTCCTTAGGGCTAAGGGCTCTACCGGTAGTTATGTGTTCATCTCTCTATGCATGATCTTGTGGTCATGAGCTTTGTAATCAAGTAGATCTACCTTGCTACTCAAGTGCTTCATTAGATCTCTGCTCTGCCCATGTGTGTGAAAGTGACAGCGTGCACGCCATCGTGGCACTTAGGCTTGAGTCTACATAAATACTCTTTGTGCTTTAATAGATCTATGCTTTTCCCCACGTGTGTGTGAAAGTGACAGCGGGCATACCGTGTGTGGCACTTTGGCTAGATTGAATATTTGTTATGAGTTATATTTGGAGTTGGATGTCTCTATGAAATTGTGGTGTTTGTTGGAACCATCTAGCGCTCAAGGTGACAGTATGGGGTTATATGGATTGGGGAAGGCGGACTTTGAGGAGTGCTGTTATAGCTCTACCATGGATTAGAGTGTCCAACCTGAGAGTAGTTAAGAGTAGTATCATGAAGAGAGGATATTTATATGAGAGAGTGTTCACTAGTGAAAGTATGATCCCTAGTCCTTGTTTCTAAGCTTTGAAACACCATTTGCTACTAGATCTGTTGCATGTTTGCTTGCTTTAGTCTTTACCTCACCGTCAAGCTCTTTTCTGGCACCGTTACCACTTGTATTTCACTATTTCTTCGCCGAACTAGTGCACCTATACACCTGACAAGTGTATTGGGTGTGTTGGGGACACAAGAGACTTCTTGTATCTTGATTGCAGGGTTGCTTGAGGGAAATACCTTTGACCACTTCCTCCCTGAGTTCGATAAACCTTGGGTAATCCACTTAAGGGAAACTTGCTGCTGTTCTACAAACCTCTGCACCTGGAGGTCCAACAACTGTCTACAAGAATAGAAGTGCGTAGACATCAAGCATCACCCTGGAGCTAGCAGTCGAGAGGAGGATAACAACCAACTCACGAAATCTGGGGCCCAGCCCAACTTTCCGACGAAGCACCTGGAAAAGCAGCGCCCAGGACACGGAGTCGAATGCTTTGGCTATATCGAGCTTCAGCATTACCCGTGGTTCCTTCAGCCTATGAAGCAGGCGCGCTGTCTGCTGAACCAGCATGAAGTTATCATGTATGCAACGCTTCTTTATGAAGGTGCATTGGTTCAGGTCCACCAGCCTCCCTAGTCTCGGGGCCAACCTTGAAGCCAACACCTTCGCCGCCAGATTGGCAAAGATGTGGATAAGGCTAATGGGTCTGTAGTCTCCGAGGCCGGCCGCGTCGTTGTTTTTGGGCAGCAGAATGACCAGAGCCTGGTTCAAGCCCTGGAACTCGCGCCCATTCATGGAGAATGGCTTGGTGAAGGCAGCCATGAAGTCCACCTTGACCACACCCCAACAGCTCTGCAGGAACTCCGCCGTAAAGCCATCCGGCCCTGGCGCCTTCCCACGGGGCAGCCGTTTGATCACCTCCCAGACTTCCTCCTCCGAAAAGGGGGTGTCCAAGTCCGAGCCCAGGAAGTCCAGGTCCAACGAGAATTGGTGTGGCACCTCTGTGCCCAACAATCCTTGGAAATGGTTAAAGGATGCCTCTGCCATGTCAGCGTGCTCAGCCAAGACTTCACCATCCACTTGCAGGCTACGAACGACGTTCTTTTGCCGGAGGTAGGAGGTGTGCTGGTGGAAGAAGGCCGTGTTAGCGTCCCCTTCCCCCAACCACCTGATCTTGGACCGTTGCCGCGCCATCATGCGCTCGAGGGAAGCGAGCCCCAGATAGGTACGCTTTAGCATGGCCCGCAGGGCCCACTCCATCGGCGACAACTGTCTGGATTCCATGGCGACGTCCAGGCGATACACAACCACCCGCACTGTCATTAGGTGCAGTTTGACTGACCCGACCTTCCGGTCCACCCAGCTCATCAGCTGACGGGTGGTGCGCTTCAACTTAGCGACCAGCCTCCGGAATGGGTCGGGATCACCGTCAATGGTCGCCCAAGACGAGGCCACCGTCTCCTCAAAACCATCCAGCTTCATCCAGAAATGCTCAAACTGGAATCGCCCTCCCGCATGACCAAAGTGCGGTCAAAACAAGGGACAGTGGTCAGAGATGACCGTCGAGAGACAGCGCAAGGAGCAACTGTCATACAACTCTTCCCAATACGACGAGCAGAAAACCCGGTCAAACCTGACCAGAGTGGGGGTCATCCTCTCGTTGGACCAAGTGAACCTCCTGCCGTGGACATAGATCTCCTTAAGAACACAGTCATTCAGGAATCTCCTGAAGCGACCCATCATGCGACGGTTGAGGTTGGCGTTATTCTTGTCCTCCTCCCGGTAGATCATGTTGAAATTCCCACAGAGCACCCATGGTTTAGGGCGAATCCTCCTAATCTCACGGAGCTCTGCGAGGAAGGCGATCTTATCAGCCTCAGCTTGGGGGCCATAGACACATGTAAGCCACCACGATGGTCCCTCCCTAGTGACAACCCTAACGGTTACACTGTTAACATCCACGTGTGCGCTATCTAGCTGCACCACCCTACTCTTCCAAGCCATTATAATACCACCCCTAGTATCGGTCGCCGGCAAGCAGAAGTAAGCGTCAAAGTCCTCGCCTAGGGTTTCCATTACAATAGAAGGTGATACAACAAGTTTAGTCTCCTGCAAACCAATAGAAGCATTCGTCGTAGCGACGACACTCCTCACACCCGTATGTCGAGCACGATCATTCAGACCACGCACGTTGGACACAAAAATCATAGGATCGTACAACATCTAGAACGATGTAACACCCGAGAATGACCTGAAAGGTCAAACTGCCACCAAGTGGCCACTCGGCACCACCCCCGGCTGGGGCGTAGCGCATCCTCTGATCACCGAGAGGGTCCATCCGTAGAGCTCGCCAATCGCCTCAATCATCTCGTCCGTGAGAGGGGTCTCGAACATCCGGTGGAAGGCCTCCAAGGCCGCGTCGGTTGGCGCTTCGTCCTACGCGATGAGCCCAAGTTTCCTCATGAGGTTGCGGATATGGAAGTTCACAGGAAGTACTAGAAACTCTAAACATAATAAAAATTGCATCAAATTTTTTAAACCACCTAACGGCTACTATCGTCACAAGAGCAAGCCGCTGGCGCTCTGCTGTCGCCATTAACAGAGCCGGCTTGATGTTGTTGATGATAGCCTGAAAGTTTTGGTGCACGTGTTTCTAAAGATTTTTATCATCGTTGGAATTGCTATTCACTACAATCCAACAAGCAATGCAACTAAAACCTAGAACACTCAGTAACATGTTAGACCCTTGATTGCCTTGTCATTATCCAATCAAAACCCGTTAGGGGTTCTAGATGCACTTTCAGCTCTTGAGATCCCAAATCGTATATATTAAACTCAATGATAACATACCTCAAAATCTCCATTTTTTCACCAGGAGCGGGTAAATTCGCGGGTCTAGAGGTCTTAAGGAGAGTCTATCCTCTAGACTAAACTATTTGGGCAACCGGTGCACCTGCAAGCTTGAAATCACACACTTAAACTTCATAATTATTTTACAACATAGACACATTATAGAATTCATCGTTCACAACACCCACCAAACAACGCACTCCTCTCTCTCTGACCCTCCTATTCCCCTCGTCCGCCTCTAGATATTGGGCTGCCAGGCCCCTCCTCGCTCTTCTCCGTCGATGGCCGACGTCGAGTTGGGTGAGGGTCCCTCTCTTGTATAGTAGTAGAGTAGGTTTTCCTAGTAGTAGTTCCTATAAATCTAGGTTGTCTCGGCGTGTTGCTGGTTGCCGATGCTATGCCGAGAGGCTGGTCTTGGGTCTGACGAGCTGGGCCTGGACCTTGCTGGTGCTGATCCTCCTCATCGCGGTGCTCTGCTGGATGGAGCCATTGGTGACGGGAAGGATCTCCGCCGACGCCTCCGTCAATAAAGCTCGTTTTGGAAGGACTCGTGTTGGATACCAAGATCTGGAGTTCTCCATCTCTGGTCATGGAGATTTGGACGTGGGTGGACTGCAGCTCAGACATCGTCGGGCCTGTGTTCTGCATCAGGGGAGTGTGGAAGTGCTCCCGGGAGTGGATTTGCGGTGGCTCTGCAACGGCTACCGCCCAAGATATTCGAAGGGCGACTACTCCCACCCTCATCGCCGGTGACGGCTCGTGCCGGCCGGCGGTTGCATGTGAAATCAAACCTCTAGGCTTTCTTGCCGATGTGGAGGCCCCCTGGCAACGATGCAGTTGGCTCCCGGCACCTCGCCCCAAGTGGTCATGTCCCCGGCGGCGTTGTGCTTGGCTGCATCGCGGCATGCAGAAGCGGTGACACTAGAGCTGGACCCGATGGCGTTTTCTTAGAAATTTTTAGGGTCCCTAGTGCAAAAAGTCCGAGCCTGTTTGTAATTCCTTTTCTTTTACTTGTCCTCTTTGTATTTGTACCACCATTTTAATGAAGCTTCTAGGTCCCTCTGGGACCGCCCTTGTTCAAAAAAAAAAATACACATCATACATCTATCATCTTTTCACAAAATTCAAATCTAAATTGAAATAGAATTCTACAACAAAAACAAGAATTTAGTTGTAATAGTGTTAGGGGTTGGTTCACAGCCAAATTTAATTATCTACTATATGCAATGCCTCCATTTTCTTCCGAACTATGATATGAATTTTAAACTGAAGTTTTGTTACATTATATATGTATGTTTTGTGCGTGTGCTCATTTTTAAAAAATTTAACCACATTTAGCGAGTGTTTTGGATTGTGGTTAGTTCGGCACTGCTTCAAGGAAGATTTTTTTTTTTTGACATAAGGAAGAATAAATTGAAAGAACACTAAACAAGAAGATACGCAACCTCAATTTAAAGGCGTAAACAAGTACGTAGCCCCGAAGGCGGAACCGAGCGAACAGTTTCCCTCTGCCAGCTCAGACGCCCTGGCCGGTTTTATCCAAACACACCGGCTGACCGGCGCCATTTCCTCCTCCGCGCTCGCAGACCACTGGTCCCTGCCTCGCCTCCCCATGATTCGTCTATCGGCCAATCTCTCTCCCTTTTACCCCTCTTCCCTCTCCCCGTCAGCCTCCCTCTTCCGCTCGCGCCGCGTCCTCCGCCTCCGCGTCCTCGCGGTCGCCGCCTCCGCCTCAGCCTCGCCCTCCGCCCGCAGCCTCCGCCTTCTCGAATGGGGCAAGGTCTGCCGCGCAGTCGCCTCATTTGCCGGCACCGCGCACGGACGCGAAGCCACCGAGGTAACTTAGTATAAACCCCTGGAGTTACGACCTCCCCTCTGTCCCCTGATCGCGCACGACGGGCTTCTCCTCTGACGCGGGACGTGGTTGTGCAGAAGCAGCTCTGGGGTGTGGAGGACGTGAGCTATGAGCGGAGTCGGAGGCTGCTTCGGGAGACCGAGGCGGCCGTGCGGCTTCTTGGCAGCTCTGGCGGGTCGCTGGATTTCTCCGGGTTGGATACCGTCGCGGTGAGAACATGAACTGTTTTCTTCTGACTTAAATACAAAGTTGCGGTAGGGGCTGAACAAATAAAGCTTTACTCTGCCATTCTGGCATACTATTTAAGGTCTATAGAGACGATGTGTTTGTGCATGTGTTTTACTATTTGTTTGATCCGACTTAGGTTCTATCTATCGATAGCTTCCAATGTATGAGCTGCTGTAACTGTGGTGCCTACATAAAGTAAAACTATAGTGCCAAATCACGAACATGAGCAAAATAGTGACCAATGCACACATGTTCCATTATCTGCTTGTTAATCTTAATCTTTTATCAGGATATTAATATAGCATTATTTCCCCGTCTCATTTGTCTATATCACGAATGTCTGGTCATGCCAGTATCACGAATACACTCTTCTGTTTAACTGAAGGTAGAGTCTGCAATAAATCATGTCTCTGGTGGTTCTGTGATTAAAGGCCAGGAAGCAATCGCAGTGGTTAGCCTGATGCTGTTTGTTGAATCCTTGCAAGTAACTATTAAAGCTGCTATGAAGAAAGACGAAGACACACGTAATCTATTAATGCCCCTTACAGAAACAGTAAGCTCCTATCTTATTCTCATTTTTGCTATCTTGCATCTTTTGTCATATATCAGCACAAATATTAAATGTCTCCCAGTCCAGTGTGCTGAATGTTCTTCAATTTATCTGCAGATTCTAGATGCTGTTGTCAATAAGTCACTAGTGAAATCTATACAGGATATCATAGATGATGACGGCTCCGTGAAAGACACTGCAGTTTGGTCCCTGCATCCTGATTCTACTCTTGTATTGCATTGTATTGATTTGATACTAGTTTTATTTCCTTGCAAAAAATACTATTCCCTCTGTCCTGAATTACTTGTTGCAGATTTGTGTAGATATGCATTTATCTAGACATGTTTTAGTATCTAGACACATGCGAATCTAGACAAATCTGCGACATATAATTCGGGATATAAGCATTTCAATTTGAAGTCAATATCTTCATTAAGTATTTAGGAAAAACTATCCACTTCTTATGAACAACAGCTCAAATTCGTTTGATTGAGTGGTTGATTCACGACGGAGGGTTGGACATGCAAACGACATACCATGAAGTTCTATGTGCCCAAGAAATCTGGCACCCTAAGTTTCCAGCATTAATTCAGAGGGAATCTGAACACACGATTCCAGAACTACCTTTTATAGCAGTACTTAATCCTCATCTGTCAAGTTAATATCTTCTTGTCTGATGCAATTTATTTTCCATTTTCTCCTGACCATCAATATAATTAAACATTTTGAAATGTTGTTGCAATTCCTGATTGTAGTTAGATATTCCATTTGAAATATGTCCTGTTAACTGAAATAAATTATTTATTTTACAGAGTCCTGAACTAAGACGGTATCGAGATCAAGTTCAAGTCCTAGAGAGCAGGGTAGGTGGTTTTAGAGATTCTTTTGCTTACTATAAATCTATATTCATGCCTACTCATTTTCTTACTATGTATAGCTGAGAATTTAGTCATTTAGAAGATAAAAGAAACGTGAAACAGGTGCCTCCTCCTCTCGCCCCTGCGAGGCGACGGGAGGGGGAAACCCTAGCCTCCAGCCGCCGCCCCTTCCCACCTCTATCCCCTCCTCCCCCGCTGCCCCAGGGTGCAGCCGGGCAAACACTATCCCCTCCTCCCCCTTTTTCTAGGATACACCCTGGGAGGTGTACCAAACACATAGAAGAAGCTGCCGATGGGAGTTACAACACCGCTAGGCGGCCAGAGGTGCTACCAACAGGGGTGGTAGCTCCCCAGCAACTAAGCCTACTCTCCTTCTATCGACAGGGCCACCGGCTCCGGGAAGCCAAAAACATCAGACCGGAAAAGCCTAGCTAAGCGCCACTGTCCGAAATCATCTCGGATCCTCGTCCCCTCGCATGAGGAAATCAGCACGGGCCGTCTTCTCCGGCTTGGGCGTGGTGCTTCTGCTGGGCACCTCGGCGTGTTGGCTCTCCTGCGTGGTGCCGCCATCGGTCTCTGGCCGTGGCGGCGTGTTGGAGCAGCGGCGGCGTGGCGCACGGCGTGGAGGTCCTTCTCCGGGCAGATCGGCGGCAGGACAGCATGTAAACGGCCCCCTCTCTTGCGGTGGCCCTTGGCTACGGTGCGGGTGAGGCGAGGCGGTTGGCCAGCGAGAGCCGGGCTCTGATGTCGGTTGGAGCCGACGATGGCGGCGTCCTCGGATGCCGTTTCCTTGTTGAAGGTGTCGTTGTTGCGAATCCCGCCTCCTGTCCAAGGCTCTAGGGGAAACCATAGATCTGGGATTTTTCCGGATCAGATGGTGGCGGCACGTCGGTGTCGTTCACCCTCTTGAGGGCATCTTTTTGGAGCCCGATATGACTGGAGGGGATCAACTGGTTGAGCGGTGTTCCATCTACCACATCGATGGCGGCGGGTCTCAGCGGCGTGGTGCAGCGGGGTCTCGGCGGCGGGCGTGATGATGGCCTCGCGCAGGGCGGGGTATGGAGATCTTAACCATGAAGATTGCTCGGCGGTTCGATGGTGGTGATGGCTTCTATGGCGTGTACATGAGGTACTCGCTAAGAGTCTGCTAAATCGGATGAGCGCTCTTGTTTCGCCTAGAGGGTGTCTCGGGGTATGCGATATTCCCGGTTCCTAGCTGATGGATGGTTTTTCGTTGTTTTCCGGGCACAAGGCCCGTTGACATGATTTTCACCCATTGTCGGGTCTGTAGGTGTTGTATGGTGGCTTCGGGTTTTGTGATGTATGATCTTTGTTCGTTCTTTGTTGAACGTTTTATTAATAAAGTAATAAAAGCCATATGCATCTCTTCGATGCAGAGGCCGGAGGTCACACCCTCCATTTCGAAAAAATAGTGAGGGCAGCTATATGGGTGTGCAGCAAACAAGCTGCAGTCTGTTTTGGTTCCTGTACTGTTGCAGTGTGTTTTGAATTCATACATTCACATAAGCACCGCACATATGCAAGCCGGCACTCATGGCTGGCACAGCACGCACACACACACGCGTAAGCAAGCAGCTGCACGTTGCACAAACATTATGCTTATGTTTTTGACTTAGAGAACAAAACTTATGGTTCTCAGTTCCTCTTAACCTTCAAACTGCATCTGTCTGATGGTGATGTTGTTGATGGATAATTGTTATACGCTGACATGCTGTTACTTTTTCAGTTATGTCAGCTTATGGATAAGTTGATACGGAATGCTGACAATGAAGCTTCCTTGTCGGTATTGTTTCATTCAACTCACTCATTGGCAGAGAAACTTCATGCGCAATGAATTACAAACTGGTACTTTTCTCTAGGAAGTAAGCATTGTAAATGGAAGATGCTGCATTAAAGTAACTGGAAATAAGTCTTCGAATTTTGACGGATTACTACTCTCCAGGTGTGCTTTGTAAAAGATTATTTATATTTTATTATTGGTGTAGCTTGTAAGATAAATTTGTTAACAATCTTATATATCTACTTGCTTTTTGCTGACAAATATCCATAAGACAGTGTTTTCGAACTTAGCAATCTTGGATACTAAAGTTATGCTTGAAAGATATGATATTGCCTTTATTTCAGCTGACACGTACTCATGCTTTTGTTGGTACTAACATCACGTAGAAGGGAAGTCTGTTAGGAGAACGAAAATCTTGATGCTCTCATAATTTTAACTCAAGTTTTGAGTTGACCAATGTGTAAAGTAATTTGCATATATATGGAATTTGATTTGGTTGTTTCACAGTGGATATTGATCAAGATTCATATGTATGTAGTGGTTCGGATGCTGGAAGTATGATAGAACCAATTGTTGCTGTTCCGCTAAATGATGAGCTGCAGGGCGCAAGAGCGCTAGTGGCTAGAGCTGAACTTGATGCTTTATCAAAACTGACTGACAAGGTTTGAAAGGTTGATCGATTTGGTTTTGATGTTTGCTGTATTCTTATCCTTACACTCATTTTCCAATTGCAGATTCTTCTCGAGATTGATAATATTCTGATTCTGATGCAGGAAACAATTACACTCGATAAGGTGCTGTTGTTTTTCATTATGTATTTCTCATGGAAAGTAGTTCTCACTGATATTTATTTTGGACAGAGTCTGTATTAGTACTGCAGGGTTAGTACTCTCAAGAGTTCTGACTAGGATTTGTATAAGCATAAAACACATACAATGGATTCTTAACTTAATTGTCAGATAACATAATAAATATCACTTGTCCTGATGTTTTATACTTCCCTCTGTTATATTGATTGTGTGTTGTCGTTTATATCGTGGAACTAACATGCACCACAACACTTGCCATTGTGGGAAGTATATTTATTTAATGGTGCTTCCGTTGATTGACTGCACACGGTTTACAAAAGGTCAGATTATAGGTTTTGTTTCTGTCTTTCCATGACAGTGAAAATATCATCATCAAACACATCCTCCATCTTGTTACATCGCTGTTCATAGCAGATGTAACCAGGAGGTAGGTAGCATCCCGTAGGAGTTTAGTAAGGTCACGAGTGCTGGCCAGGAATCAGAGTTGCTTAGGCTGGCCAGGAGTTAAGTCGAGGGAGAATTGGGAGAAAAGCTTTAGTTTGCGCCATATATAAAAGCAAGCAAGAAATAACACTTTCCAATCTCTAATCATAACCCTGGTAGAGTTGTCTGGCCATCACCGCCTTCCCAGTGGGATTGCGGTGATCTTTCACTGCAGTAACTCATGCCAATAACCTATGCAGTAGCTAAACATTCAACAGTAAGTGAAGCCACGAGACATCTAAACAGTTCTGATACTTATACATTGGTCATGGCGATATCTGGCCATTTGCCATCATTCCCATCCCCAAAATATCTACCGCATAACAATCATATGATGCAGCAGTTTTGTAAGTATGCAGTAACTTTTTATGCATGCTTAGTTGCTTGCTTACCCCAGATCGTTTTACTTAATATGTGTGTGCACTTGCTTTACAGATCACAGCTCGTGCAAAATACAGTATAGCATATGATGGTACACTTCCTGACCTGTATTTGCCAAACTTTGAGCATGGGACTGTCAATACTTCTAAAATCGGGCCTGCCAGTATGACTTCCTCAGCTCAACTCCCTAAGAGGCCATGGAAACTGTTTATTCCAAATGCATACCACCCACTATTGCTCCAGCAGCACCAGGAAAATCTGCGTCGTACCAAAAAGGACGTTGCAAGTGCTACATCGGTTAGTTTCCCAGGCCTATCTTATTCTACTACGTTTACACAATGTTTATTTTTTTGATAGTGAGAGTACATTTTGTTCATACTTCTAATATACTGTATGTAGACTCTAAAATGTAATATCTTGATGTTATACGTTTTTTGTCAACCTGTGGTTATCCAGTTCTCATTTTTCTTCCATGTTATAGGAGATTCGGAGGCGGAGGATATACGGACAAGATATTGCGGAGGAAGATCAGCTGGCGTCAGACCTTGATTCCATGAAAATTAGGGTCAGTCGTCGTTCGAGGAAACAATGTGTATTGTTAGTTCATTGGATAATTTATGTTTCAGTTTGCAGGTTTCCGAGCTGGAGAGGAACCATCCGATCCCAGTAGATTTTATGATTGCTGAAGAAACTACCGTTTTGGTCATAACTGGCCCAAATACAGGGGGCAAAACAATCAGTTTGAAGACGGTTGGACTGGCATCGTTAATGGCTAAGATAGGTAATTGGAACAATGAAGTTCAAATCCTTTTACTCTATGATTGTGATTATAAGCTACGCCCATAAGATTTCTTAGAGTATGCTATTACTGATTTTTCTGTATCCTTATAATCATACACTTTCCGACAGGACTTCTTGGCAGAAAATTGAAGATATTTTTTTTTCCAAAAGAGAAAATCGAAGATATATTACATGCTTTTAACTTACTACTATTGCACACTCTTAGTGAGTAAACAACCAGAATATCTGACATAAGTTTGCCCATTCTGCTGCAGGTCTATACATTTTAGCTTCTGAACCGGTGAAAATTCCATGGTTTGATGCTGTTTATGCTGACATTGGAGATGAGCAATCTTTGACCCAATCACTCTCAACATTTTCTGGGCATTTGAAGCAGATTGGGGTATGTCTTAGTTTTATCACAATTAATGTCCTGTTAGTTCTGAATCCTAACTCGGTCCGTATTTGCACTAAATCTTTATCAGTTCAGACCTGAACCTTCATTTTGTTAGGCCATTCGTGCTCAGTCAACTTCACAATCCTTGGTCCTTTTGGATGAGGTGAGTACTCCTATTCCTTGATGACCATTAGATTAATTTTGGTCAGTGCATATTCATTATTAGTTTAATAATATGATTGGAAACATGGGCTATGTATAGTGTGGTTCCTAACATGTCTTTGGTGCCGATGCCTGATTTTTGTCTGTTTTCCCAACGCACAAACTGTCATACTCGGCAAACAGTTTTAAAAATTAATGTATGTTCCTCTGCCCAGAAAATATCAAACACATGTCACATTTTTGTTTTGTTAAGGTATTCAGTATACATTATTTCTAGTTCAGTAGAAGTACGCAACACACCATATGCCGAACTCATTTACCGAAATATGATGGATGACAAAGGACTATCTCATTATCTACAGCTGAGCCTTTTCTCTGTAAAATGGGTTGGTGATTCCTTATTTTCGTGTTTAGGTTGGTGCTGGGACAAATCCGCTTGAAGGGGCTGCTTTGGGGATGTCTCTCTTGGAGTCTTTTGCTGAAGCTGGTTCCTTTCTAACTCTAGCTACAACTCATCATGGAGAACTTAAAACACTAAAATACAGGTTCCGAACATTTCATGCTGAATTTTTTCTGGGATTATGGTCTTAACTTTTAACTAGAGAGTATTTTTCCTTACATCAGTTTAGTTTCATCGTTTCTTCTTGTTGAAATTACATTGTCGGATACCTTGTCATCAACCATAAGTGTTATTTTACTAAAATTCAATAAAAGCAAGCCAACTCAACATTTTGCAAAACTGGAAGGATAACAACTGTAAAACCCCACCAGGTAGTACAGTGCAGGTTATTTCTGATGATTAAGGTATCATGTTGAACTTATTTTCTTGTATCTGAATAGAGTGCAGTCCTCACTGTAGTAACTGTACTCAGGCATTTCACATTTACTTGATATTTTTTGTTTTTGTTGAGTGGTACTATTAAAAATGTTTTTTTCAGTTAAAAAATTGTTTTTCTTGAAGCAGCACTATTTTCTCCGATTTACACCATGAAGCAAATTTACTTGCATTCATGGAAGTTATGTCCACTAGTTTGTAAACATGCGGTGATGTGGCTTATTATTATGTGCCCTAAAGTACAGAATAGTTCTTATCCAACAAAACACTGCATCGTTATTCATAATTTTAATGCTTTCAGCAATGATTCATTTGAGAATGCATGCGTGGAATTTGATGAAGAGAATCTAAAGCCTACATTCAGGATACTCTGGGGAATACCAGGTTAACTGCTTTATATTCCACATTCCTTTTTATTTTATTTTTGAAGTACATTCCTTTTTCAATCATCGATGGTCATACTTGTTTGAGTGCTCAGTAGTCACTACCCTTATGCTTTCTATTTTAAAAAACACACATTCTTAAACAAGATGACCGTTGAACAACCCCACCTGCTAGTTGGTTGTTGCCTTGTTGGATACTTGGATTGTTGAATGAAGTATGCTATGCCAAACTCATGACATTCATTCTTCAACTTCTCATGGACCATAGTGGGGGCTCCATATGCTTGTTCTCCTCGGAAAGCCAACCTAGATGAATAACCTCATATTAATGACCTTATTTCATTCTAGTTTTTTTGGGTGCTCATGTATGTATGCAAAATTTCCCATACATATAGGGAAAATTGGCTACATGACACCGTTATTTTCCGGCGTTTGCCAAAACACACCACTCATGGATAGCTTTCCTTTTATTTTTGGAATTCTTTTGTACTCATGTTTCATTACATATATAGGGCGTTCAAATGCAATCAACATTGCTGAAAGACTAGGTTTGCCCTTGGATATAATAGGAAGTGCTCGGCAGTTACTTGGAACAGCTGGTGCAGAGATAAATGCGGTAAGTTTCACAAGATCATGTCAACCCTTTCTTTCTGAGATATTAATGGGCCTTTGTATTTATCGAGTTACACGCACTGGACAGTTAACCCAAAATCTTAAGCTAATGCAGAAAGGTGTGCAATGCACTTATTCTTCAACACCACCAGTCATATGTAACTCCCATTGGCCTAAATGTGGACCGAAAGGGGGTTATGATTTTTTTATTTAAATTACACCAGCTGGGTCTTAAACCCAAGACCTCTTGGCTCTGATACCATATTGAGTTGCATGCACTAGCTAGTTCACTTCACCCAAAAGGTTAAGCCAATAGAGAAAGGTGTGCAATGCATTTACTTCAACAGTACTGTGAAGTGATAATTTTGTTTTATAAGAGTTGCTCAGCTGCTATCATATTTCTTCACAATGCATTACCAAGAGAAACGAGATCTTCCCTGGCATTGCAAATACTGTGTATTCCCTGGAACAAGTCAATCTTAAGTGTTTATCATGCAGTTGATTATGGACATGGAAAAATTCAAGCAAGAATACCACGAACAGCTTCAGCAGGCACAACATTATCTTATGTGAGAACTTCCCTGCTTGGTTATATGTACTATTTGAGTATGCTGCAATCTTTCAATAAAACACATCCTTGTTTGCATATCATATATACATTCATTGGTTCATACCTCATACCATCTTTTAATCTTTTAATGAGGATAAGTTAACTGGTTTCGAGGTATGGTGCAGTGACTGCGCTCACTGTACACATTGATCTATCTTTCTTCTAAGTGAATTTGTAGTTCCATTACATAGACCTTCAGATATTTTCTCATGTATTGGTTTGCTTATTAGATGATTATAATGCGCAAACTCACTGAAAAGCTGCTTATCGTGTATGTCCATTGATGTTGTATCAGGCAGTCCAAGGAGCTTCATAATAACTTGGAAGTGGCACAGAAAAACATTGTAGATCACACAACTGCTCAGAGAAAAAGAAAGTCAAGGGTAGTTTCAGAGTATGCTGTTATGGCTCGTTCAATCATTCATAAGAAGTTTCAGCTGTTCAGAGAATCTGCAATAGCTCAGAGAGTGCTAGAAGAAGAGAAGGCTGCGGAGAAGGCCAAACTTGAGCGTGTGAAGGCCCCAGAGCCGTCAAGCACTTCTGCCCTTAAAAAGGCACAGAATACAAATAGCAGCATGGCCGCTGAAGCTAATGATAATATAATAGGTTTGAAATTCATTTTTTTTTTGTATTGTTATTGATCTCCCACTTCGACATGGTATGAAGACAAGTTAATTAGCTGAGATTTCCTTCTGAATTAGATGAAGATGGTGGGATTCCAGAAGTTGGAGATTTAGTTTACGTTCCTAAACTCAAGAATCAAGCTACTATAGTCAAAATAGATGCGTCCAGAAATGAAGTGCAAGTCCAAGCTGGCATGATGAAGCTCAAACTAAAGTTGAAAGACGTCAAGATCCAGAAGCAGAGGACATCCAGATAAAATGGTTGTGCTACCCTGCAATAGCAGAGATAAAATGGTGTTCTATTCAATATATAGGGTTGTACATTTTGACTATATAATCATGCAATTGTAGCTCTCCAGTCTGCATGTAAATGTTGTTCTATTCAATACATAGTGTCTTCCATTTAGGAAACTCCAAACAGGCCGAGTTCCAAGGAATCCTTTATTTTTAAAAATTCAAAAAAATCATATTTACAAGCTGCAAAAAAATCCCGAGACAGTCTAGATGTAGCCAATGATGTACACTACAAGTGTGCAAAATCTCAAGGCGAAATACTATTATATTCTGGGCTACAGAAATGATAAAAGTGAATCTAGTAATAGTGAACAATGCATATTTCCAAAACTCCAAATGGTCTTTGTTGTGTATCCCGGTATATAAAGAATTCCGCATTGAGATTTTGCGCGCTTGTACAGTACATCATTGACTATGTCCAAACTTCTTTTCAGTATATTGTGAAACTTGTAAATATGATTTTTGCAATTTTTGAAACTTCACAGTTGCACTAGGTGGGTGAAGGGCGTACAGCGGTACAGCCATACAGATATTGGGAGAGATGGCCTTCATGAGCTCATCATGGTTCAGTCACTTATAAGAACTGCTTATACTGTGATTTGTTTTGGGCAAACTAGGTTATGGCTCAATATATAAAAAAAGATCGTCCAGAGTACAATTGATCCTACCCGCGTGGGAGTTTTGCACCAGGTCTGGTCTCCCTTTTTGTTTATCTCCTCTGCTGAGGTTATGGATCCGGATAAGGCAAGGCAGGATGTTGTTCTATCCAGTAGCCAGGCATGTGCTTCACTGTTATCTGTCTTCACCGGTAACGTGGTAGTTGTCCGGTTTTGCTGTTGTCGGCACCTTTTTTTTAAGTGTGTAAAGCCATACTCCCTCTGTTTCAAATTACTCCGCGCGCACGCTTACCTAGGTGGCCTAGTATTCTTTCATTTTTCATCAAAAAATTCTTAAAATTTTTAGTATACGTAGTACATATTTCATACTATCTATTTCAAAAATTCTAGGATTTTTTTGAATGAGAAATGAGGAAGTACTAGCCCATCTACATAAGCGCGCCGGCGGAGTAATCTGAAACAGAGGGAGTACGTTGATCATTACTAGTCCAGATTTCGACATAAGCACACCTCACGGGTCTGCCTACCAGGCTACCACCCCGTGCTCGAGGTTACTTCATCAAGAATCAATAATAGTAATTAGCATGATAGACCATCTTTGTCGAAATGGGGTTCCATTTGATTTGGATGGTGGTTTGCCTAAATACAGAACCCAACATGGTGTGGCTGCAGCTGACCCCGTTCAAAATGGGATACACCTCTTTATTCTAATTTGAAGTGAATCTCATATTCCCTCAGTCCCCTATCTGGCTGCAGCTGACCCATCGAGAATCAATAATTGGCATGATAGACCATGATAGACCCTCGTTCTCATGCATCTTGATAAGACGCTTGGAGAACAGTGAAGAACCCGTTGCGTGGGTCGCCTCCTCCAGGGCGACGGGGGAGCCAAACCCTAGCCTGCCACCACCGCTCACCCCCATCTCCCCTGGCCGTCCCTGGAGGCGGCCGCCGACAAAGCTGACACCTCATCGGTGAAGGGGGCGGCGGGGATTTGCGCCTCGCGGCCAAGGCTTGGGGCCTGGAGGGAACAATGCCCGACGGCGAGCAGCGGCGGCGGAGGTCCATGCCGGGAAGGTTGGAGGTGCAAGCTCGCGACACAGAGCCCCGGCGGTTGCCAAGCGATGGCAGGAACCTGGGCGCAGGCCTGCCTTCCTCCTATGGCGGCGAGGACACAACAACACTGCGACGCGTGTGCAAGGAGTAGGCGTTGCTCCACCACGCGAATGTGGGTGCTCCGGTGATGACGCCGGCAACAGCAACGGCGCTGGCGGATGTAGTTGGCGTAGGATGGCACCATGGCGGTGTGGGCTAGATTGCCCAGATCTGGGCTCTTTGGGACTAAACTAGGCCGGACGGCCCTGGCCCGTCTGGCCCATGCACCTGGGTGTGGCCACCCCTCCCCTCGCCCGTCCTTCTCGGCTCTGACCGCAACATGTTGTTGCTGCTATTGCCGGGTTGAGTTGATCCCAATGACATCTTGGCATGGCATCTTGAGGCGCCCGTGCGGTGATGGTGGCGGGGTGGGTGGTGCTAGGTGGCCAGCGATGCACCTTTGAGGTGGCTACGCGTAATCCTACTGGCGACTCCTCACATGAGGGCATCCATTCTACTTGTGGCTCGGTGGTGCCCTGCTCAGGTGGCTTACCCCCTGGTAGGCATGTCCCTCCCCTATCTAGCGCGCAAGACGTGTTGCCAGTGGAGTGGGTAGGGCCAGCAAGGGAACTCGAGGAGAGGAACGTGAAGTGTTCGGTTACAGGGATGAGGTACCATGCTCCGGGCGAAGCCTTGCCTTTCGGGGCCGGTGATGAAGACGCCTAAGGTGTCGTTTCCGCTTAGGCATCATCGAGGAGTTTTGGCACCTCCCTCGCCTAGGATCTCATGTTTTGGGTGAAAACCTCGGATTTGGCTTGCCAGATCGGGCAACAACGACGTCCTTGACGTCGTACACTCCATGGAGGCATCGTCCTGGGGACATGAATCTGGATCGGGTTGTAGTTCTTCCCCATGAATCCCGGTGTTGGCGCATAGGAGGCGTCTTGTCATGATGGTGTGCCGACCTCTTGAGTGGTATCGAGGCTTGCGTGAAGAGGATCTTCCTCAGGTGGCGTGAGCAAGCCTCTGGATGAGTGGTAGTGGGTTGGTCTCTGTGCTTGAAGGCGCGCTCGTGGAGACTGCACACTTGCGTCTATCGAGGTTGCTAGGAGGTGGGCATTGCGCTGACGACGTACCCCGGATTTGGGCTGAGGCCGGAGCAGCGATGCTCCCGGCTGAGCCTTTGTTGGTTCGTGGGATTGAGGCGAAACGTGTCTTGGTTGCGACCGGTAGTTTCTTGGAAATATCGACAATGCACAAGCAGTACGACTTTCATCGGCAATTGTTCTGTTTAGCAGAGGAGTTCACTCGGCGGCGTCTTGGAGAAGCGCTCGATAGATTTCAGCCGTAGTCATAGTCTTGTTTTGAGTATTGAGTGTGTTGGCTTTTTTTTAGGCTTGTAAATATGTGTTCGGGCTTTTCTTAGACTTTTAATTCAAACTCATTTTCTATCAATTTTGTGTTTTCGTAAAAAAATTCCCTTTGTCTAGGTTTGTAAGACCTGCATGCTGCTAAATATAAGAAGTTTTGTCGGTTCAATTTAAGCTACCTAAACATATTACTACCTCTATTCCAAAAAAAAGAAGGCCTATAATTTTTTTCAAAAGTGAAACAATATAAAGTTTGATCAAGTTTATAGAAAAATTATCAATATCTAGAATACAATAATCTACTCCCTCGGTGAAAATATGTGACCTGGATTTGCCTAAATTAACATGTATATATACACATTTTAATATGTAGATACATACGGGTCTAAACAAACTTAAGTTATTTTTTTCTGAATGGAGGGAGCATATCATTAGATAAATCTTACAATATAGTTTCATATTATCTCTATTTTTTCTTGTAACCGTTGATAATTTATTCTATAAGTTTGGTAATACTCTAGACTTGAAAAAAATTATACGGCTCTTTTTTAAATGGATGTATACTATATTAAAAAATGGAGGAAGTACTGTTTATTTATTTATCTATTTATTAGGATACACTGGGCGACTTAGACTTCTCCCAAGGTATATCGACGACCAAATCCTTTCTTTTGTTTCCTGATGTGCGTATTTCATCTAATATGAATGCGCTAGGAGTTAGTTTGGGGTATGAAGGTAGTGAAGTTAATATCTTGGTTAATGCTTTGAGGCGTGTAGAATTTGATAGGAGCAAAGTTTCACCAAAAGTAAATGATTACTCGACTGATGATGAACTTGATGATGAGGAGGATAATGCTACCTATGATGGTAAGCTCCTCTCGCATCTAGTTGGTACGGTGTCGGAGGTGAGATTGGATGATGTGAGGTTGGGATCCATTTGTGATCTTACAGCAACTACTCGCAAATCTACGTTCAAAAGGGCGAGAGCAAATAAATCTCCCAATGTTTCCTTATGAGAGGTAAAATATGGAATGGCAGAGGTCTATGTGACTTGGCTAAACATATTCATATTGCTGACTATATTAAGAATCATGATTTAGACTTTGTCGCAATCCCGGAATCTGGTAAAAGAGATTTTCAGATGCATATTCTAGATCACCTATCAAGTGGCATTGAATTCATCTGGAAATGGATACCTCCACGTGGCAGGTCTGGGAGGATTTTGCTTGGCGTACGGGCTTTTCCCTTGAAATTATTGGACTATTCGGTGGGGAAATTTCATATTAAATTCCATCTACAAAATAAGTCCGATAAATTCATTTGGAGCTTAGTTGCCGTGTATGGAGCGGCCCAAGACAAAGTTGCGTTCCTCCGCGAGCTGGTCAATCTCGCCAAGGATAACCCACACCCTATACACCCTATATTAATAGGAGGGGACTTCAATATCATAAGATTTAGGCAAGATAAGAACAATGACCGCTTTGACGGATATTGACCTTTCTTATTCAATGCCATCATTGACAGCTTAAACTTAAGGAAGGTGAGTATGACCGGAAGGCAATACACCTAGACCAATAACAGATCAGTACCTACATACGAAAAACTGGACCGAGTACTAATGGATGCCGAATGGGAGTAGTACGGGCCATGGAGCGTATTGAAAAACCTTTTGATCATGCCCCACTACTTCTAGACACTGGTTCCGATAAACTAAAAGGAAAGAAACCATCATTCAAATTTGAATTGGGGTGGCTTTTCCGAGATGGTTTTGAGGATATGGTCAAAGAAGTATGAAATAGACCGGTGAATGGCAACTTGGCCATCCTCAGGTGGAATAATAAAATTCGTGCATTATGGAAACACCTAAGAGGATGGGTTATGGAAACACCTAAGAGGATGGGAAAGGCATGTACATGCCTATACAAAAAGTAAAAGAAAAGGCTATCCATAATAATTGATACACTTGAGTCTCTGGCTGAATTGCGGGTGCTATCACAACAGGAGCTTGAAATGAAAAATCAAGCAAATGAAGAAATAGCCCGGCTTCTAAGATAAGAAGAGTTAAAATGGTATCAAAAATCAAAAGCCCAATTCATCCTGGAAGGCGATAGTAATACGAGATACTTTCATATGGTGGCTAATGGTCGTCATAGAAAGAAATGTATACATACGGTTAGCCAAGATGAAGGGGTGATCGAGGGCCAAGATAAATTAAAGAAGTATATCACAAAATACTACAAAACCCTATTTGGGCCACCAGAGGAAGAAATTTTTTCTTTGGATGAGTCACAAATAGGAAATATCTCTCAAGTATCAACCGAAGAGAATGCTTTCTTAAAGGCTCTTTTCTCTATTGAGGAAGTAAGAAATGCAATCTTTAAGATGGAACATAATAAAGCCCCTGACCGGATGGATTCCCAGCGGAGTTTTATCAAACCTTTTGGAAAATTGTTAAGGATGATCTGATGAAATTGTTCAATGATATTCACAAAGGACAACTCGATCTTTTCAAACTTAACTTTGGTGAGATTATTTTGTTACCTAAGATTAAGGATGCGGAACAAATCCAACAATATAGACCGATCTGTCTCCTTAATGTTAGCTTCGAAATATTCACCAAAGTGGCAACTATCAGCCTTAACTTGGTGGCAGATAGTGTGGTTCGTCCAACACAAACTGCCTTTATGCAAGGGCGATACATTGTCGATTCCGGGTGGCACCCACCGGGTTCGGGTCCGGGTCCTGCCCCCCATACCCGCACCCGCCTCATTTCCCCGCCCCACGACCCGCCCCCGATTACATTGGCGGGTACAGATCCCCACCATACCCGCCACCCGCCGGGTAAACGGGGCCCCAACGGGTATTTTAACCCGCCAAAAAATGACAATAATTAGGCATTTTTGACAATAGTTTTATAGCAAAATAGACTATACAACAACAAACAATACATTTAGCAACAATATATTTGGTATTTGCTTGACAACTGACACTTACATGTAGGGTCCACTTATCATATGCGGGTACGCGGGTATGCGGGTTCGGGTTTGGCACCTCCATACCCGCCTCCACTAGACCCGGTGGGTATGATTTCTAACCACTAACTAGCCCCACAGGTATTATTTTTTACCATACCCGCCCCATTTTAAGCGGGGCCCCCTCGGGTACGCGGGTATCGGGTACCCATTGCCATTCATATTCTCGATGGAGTTGTGACCCTTCATGAGACAGTTCATGAGCTACACCATAAAAATATGAGCGGAGTGATTTTTCAGATTGATTTCGAAAAAGCTTACAATAAAGTCAAATGGCCTTTCTATTTCAAGTTCTTAAAATGAAAGGCTTCTCCCTGAAATGGCGAGCTTCAATCAGAAACTTTGTACAAGGAGGTAGTGTTGCCATAAAAGTCAATGATGACACTGGTCACTACTTCCAAACAAAGAAAGGATTACGTCAAGGTGACCCATTATCCCCGATGTTATTTAATATCGTGGTTTATATGTGTTGGAGATATGCCCTAGAGGCAATAATAAATATAGTTATTATTATATCTTTGTGTTTATGATAAATGTTTATATTCATGCTATAATAGTATTAACCAGGAAACATTAATACTTGTGTGAATTGTAAACTTAAATTGAAGTCCCTAGTATAGCCTCTATACTTCACTAGCTTGTTGGTTGATTGATGATTGTGGTTTCCCTATCATGAACATTGAGATGTTATCAACAACAAGATCATATCGTTAGGAGAATGATATGGTGGACATACTCCTATAGACAAGCGTAGCATAAAGATCAAGTCATTTCAATAGTTCAATTGCTATCTGCTTTCTGATACATAGTAACCTAATTCCTTCGACCATGAGATCATGCATATCACCTTTACTGGATGGATGCTTTGATGTCATCAAACACCACACCGTAACAGGGTGGCTATAAAGGTGGCATTGAGTGTTCGGAAAGTATTGGTTGAAACACATGGATCAAGAGTGGGATTTGTCCATCCACATGACGGATAGATATTCTCTGGGCCCTCTCGGTGAAATGTCATCCAATTAGCTTGCAAGCATGTGACTGGGTCACAAGGGATCACATATCACGGGAACGAGAAAAGAGTACTTATCAGTAACGAGGTTGAACTAGGTATGCAGAGATACCGACGATCATAACCTCGGATAAGTAACATATCGTGAGACAAAGGGAAATTGGTATCGTATGTAAATGGTTCATTCGATCGCAAAGTAATCGTAGAAATATGTGGGAGCCATATGAATTTCCAGATTCCTCTATTGGTTATTGTTCGAGAAGTGTCTCGATCATGTCCGCATAATTCACGAACCGTAGGGAGACACACTTAAGGATTCGACGTTGTTTGAGTAGTTATGGTATTATGAGAAAGAGACCGAATGTTGTTCGGAGTCTCGGATGGGATCCGGGATATCACGAGGTGATCCGGAATGGTCCGGAGAATAAGATTCATATAAGGAAAGTTCCGTTTCGGAGTTGGGGAATGGTTCCGTGTTTTCATCGGAACATTCTAGAAGGTCCCGGAATGTCCGCACCGGAGGGGAAGGGTACATGAATGTGTCATTGCATGTTGGAATGATTGCATCATGTACTAAGTATTCTCGCTGTCCAAAATAAAGGGTTTATTTAAATCCTAAATTGAAAAGTCAAACGGCTAGTTTGAAAGTCAAACGGCAATTTTGGGAAGTGGGAAAAGAGGAGGAGGTGGAGACCGACTTGGGGGAGGAGTCCCCTTGGCCGGCGCCTCCCAAGGCCGACTTGGGAGGGACTCCTCCCTTGGCAGCCGCCCTCCCACCTATAAGAGGAGGGCAGGGCCTCCTCCTCTAGACACAAGTTCCTATCCTCTAATCTAAACCCTAGACCTAAACCCCGGTTTAGAGCTATTTCGTTTAGAGCCTTCTAATTGGTTTAGAGCCTTCTAATTGGTGTGTCTAATTACTAGACCACTAATAGCCTCTCTCATAAGCTCCACCATACTACTTGGCTTAAGGCGAAGCCTGGGATTTCCTCTACCTCCGTACGCCACGTTGTCTACCGAATCGCGAGGAGAGTGCTACAACCTCCGCTGCCTGCTGGAACAAGGAGAGGAAGGTCTTCGTCGAAAATCGAACGCAGTGACCGATTGCGGAGCGCTGCGAACGTGGCGCTGGAAGGATCGTCACGCGATCTTGAGATCGGAAAGAGTATCGACTACATCACCCACGAGAATCTGCTCGTTAAACACTTTGGAATCTTCGAGGGTGAGTTATTCCATCGACTCGTTGCTGCAATCTAGTAGATAGATCTTGGCTTGTTTGTTTGTATGCGATAGAAATTTTTGTTTTCCATGCTACGAACCCCTACAAAGGGTATCGAGCGTGTCTATATGTAGATCTGTTGCAGTAGAACACAATGGTCATTGTGGGCGTTGATGCTTTATTGTAGATTGCTTTTGTGTACTTTGCATCTTGCGGTATGTTGGGATGAAGCGGCCGCTAACCTTACATGACATCGTTCATGAGACTTGCTCCACGCTAGACATGCAACTCGTATTGCATAAGTGGCTTTGCGGGTGCCTGTTTCTCCTAGCATAGTAAAGATCCAATTTACAACGGGTGATCAACAATGCTAGTATCAATGTTGTGGTTCTTGTTCGTAAGTTAGAACGACACTTATTGAAAGCCCCAAACCACGTAAAATATGCAAAGAAAGTAGAGGCGTCTAACTTTGTTTTGCAGGGGTGTGCAGTGATGTGATATGGCCATGATTGTGATTATATTTGATGTATGCAATGTTCCTTATTGTAAGTTGGCAACCGCAGAGCCATATGGTTGTCTTTAATTTCTGTTAAGACTGCGTGTCTATTCAAAATAGTTGTAATAGTTGAAGCTGGTGGACTACAACCATGAAGAAGCATCATTGACCTTGATGCTATGCCGGTGATGATGGAGATCATGTTCGTGCTTGAAGATGGAGATCGGAAGCACAAAGAAGAAAGGCCATATCATATCACATATTATGAATTGCATGTGATGTTAATCCTTTATGCATCTTGTATTGCTTAATAGACGACGGTAGCATTATAAGATGATCCTCATGCACATAAATTTCAAGTTCTAAAGTGTTCACCCTTAGTATGCACTGCCAAAGCTTGCTGCTTCAAGCACCACGTGATGATCGGGTGTCTTTGATTCCGCGGGTGAATACAACGTAAGCAAGCCAGATTTGCTTATGCGGTAGCTAAGGTTTGATCTTGACGAGCCTAGCATGTACAAACATGGCCTCAGGAACACGGATCGCCGAAAGGTAAAGCATGAATCATATAGTAGATATGATGAACATGATGATTGTTCGCCATTGAAACTATATCAACTCTCGTGATGATCGGTGTTGATGTAGTGGATTTGGTTCGTGATCACTAAAACAATGTGAGGGATGTTGTTTTGAGTGGAGTTCACCTAGTTTAATTTCATTAATTAATTTGAACTCAATTTGTCATAAACTTAGTCTAAACTATTGCAAATATGTTGTAGATCAATGGCAGCCCCTACCATCAATTTTAATGCTCCTAGAGAAAGAAAAGTTGAAAACAATGGAAGCAACTTCATGGATTGGTTCCGCAATTTGAGGATTGTCCTCACATGGTAATTTGACCTATGTGTCGGATGCACCGCTGGGTGACCCACTGCAAATGATGCTACCGATGAAGTAAAGAATGTTTACCTCGCTCTAAGAATCAGTACTCCATAGTTCAAAGGTGCTATCTTGTATGGTTTAGAATCGAGCTTGTAAAAGGTTTGAAGAGTCGACCCATATGATATTGTCGAGGATCTCAAATTAATTTTTGAGACTCATGCGGCAATTGAAAGTTATGAAGCTTCAAAAGTTCTTTAACCGCAAGATGGAAGAGGTAGTCTCCGTCGGTGAGCATGTGCTTAAAATGTCCGCACGCGAATAAACTTCAAAGCTTGGGTATAGTGATTCCTAATACTTTGGGGTTTACCGATCCTTCAATCACTACCACCAAGTTACAAGAACTTTGTGATGAACTACAACATGCGTAACATGAACAAAGAGTTGCCGTAACTGTTTGCTATGTTAAAATCTAAGTGGAGATCAAGAAAGAGCACCAAGTGTTGATGGTCAATAAGACCACCAAATTCAAGGAAGGCAAGTCTAAGCAAAGGGACACTTCAAGAAGGGTGGTAAGAAAGCTGCCACGCCGATTTAAGAGGACCAAGGCTAGACTCAAGCCCGATCGAGTGCTTTTACTGCAAGGGAGTAGGTCACTGGAAGCGGAATTGCCCAAAGTACTTGGCGGATTTGAAGAACGGCAACATCAAGAAGAAAGGTATATCTGATATACATGTTATTGATGTGTATCTCACTAGTATTCATAGTAGTGCCTGGGTATTTGATACTGGTTCGGTTGCTCATATTTGTAACTCGAAACAGGAGCTGCAGAATAAACGGAAGCTAGTGAAGAACGAGGTGACGATGCGCGTAGGAAACGGATCAAAGGTTGATGTGATCGCGGTCGGCACGCTACCTCTTCATCTACCATCGGGATTAGTTTTATACTTAAATAATTGTTATTTGGTGCTCGTTGAGCATGAACATTATATCGGGATCTTGTTTATTGCGAGACGGTTACTTGTTTAAATCCGAGAATAATGGTTGTTCGATTTATATGAGTAATATGTTTTATGCACATGCACCTTTGATAGATGGTCTATTCATATTGAATCTCGATAGTGGAAATACACATATTAATAACATTGAAGCTAAACGATTGAAATCAAGCGATAACTCGACCTATATGTGGCACTGTCGTCTTGGTCACATTGGAGTGAAGCGTATGAAGAAACTCCATTCCGATGGACTTCTTGAATCACTTGATTTTGAATCACTTGAAAGATGCGAAGCATGTCTGATGGGTAAAATGACTAAGACTCCATTTTCTGGTATGGTGGAGCGAGCTACAGACTTATTGGAAATCATACATACCGATGTGTGTGGTCCAATGAGTGTAGCATCGCAGTGATGGTTATCGTTATGTTCTTACCTTCACGGATGACTTGAGTAGATATGGGTATATCTATTTCATGAAACATAAGTCCGAAACTTTCGAGAAGTTTAAGGAGTTTCAAAGTGAGGTAGAGAATCAACGTAACAAGAAGATTAAATTTCTACGTTCTGATCGTGGAGGTGAATATCTAAGTTACGAGTTTGGCGAGCATTTGAAGAAATGTGGAATACTTTCAAGCTTGACATCGCCGAACACCACAACAAGAATGGTGTGTCTGAACGTCGAATCGAACTCTCTTAGATATGGTTCGTTCTATGATGTCACTTACAGATTTACCGCTATCATTTTGGGGTTATGCATTAGAAACCGCATTCACTTTAAATAGGGCACCGCCTAAACTGCTGAAACGACACCATATGAATTATGGTTTGGGAAGAAACCTAAATTGTCGCTCCTTAAAGTTTGGGGATGCGAAGCCTATGTAAAGAAGTTACAGCCGACAAGCTTGAACCCAAAGCGAAAATGCGTCTTCATAGGATACAAGGAAACTATTGGGTATACCTTCTATCATAGATCCGAAGGCAAGATCTTCGTTGCTAAGAATGGATCCTTTCTAGAGAAGGAATTTCTCTCGAAAGAAGTGACTGGAAGGAAAGTAGAACTCGACGAGGTTGTCGAACCTTCTCTCAAAATTGTGAGTAGCGCAGCACCGGAAGAAGTTCCTGGGGTGCCTGCACCAATAAGAGAGGAAGCTAATGATGGTGATCATGAAACTTCGGTTGAAGTTGCTACAGAGCCTCGGAGGTCAACGAGAAATTGTACCACTCCAGATTGGTATGATTCCGTTATGAATGTCATGTTGGTGGACAACACCGATGACCCCGAGACATATGAGGAAGCAATGATGAGCCCAGATTCCAATAAATGGCAAGAAGCCATGAAATCCGAGATTGGATCCATGTACGAAAACCAAGTATGGACTTTGGTGGACTTACCGGATGGCCGGAAGGCTGTCGAGAACAAATGGATTTTCAAGAAGAAAACAGATGCTGATGGTAATGTTACTGTCTATAAAGCTCGACTTGTCACAAAAGGGTTTCGACAAATTCAAGGAGTTGACTACGATGAGACTTTCTCACCGGTAGCGAAGCTAAAGTCTGTGAGGATTATGTTAGCAATCGCTGCATATTACGATTATGAGATATGGCAGATGGATGTCAAAACAGCATTCCTCAATGGAGACATTGATGAAGAGTTGTATATGATGCAGCCCAAAGGTTTTGTCGATCCTAAAGATGCTAACAAGGTATGCAAGCTTCAACGGTCCATCTATGGATTGAAGCAAGCATCCCGAAGTTGGAATCAACGTTTTGATAAGGTAATCAAAAGTTTTGGTTTTATACAAACTTATGGAGAAGCTTGTATTTACAAGAAAGTGAGTGGGAGCTCTGTAGCATTCCTAATACTGTATGTGGATGACATATTGTTGATTGGGAATGATGTAGACCTTCTTAATAGTGTCAAAGAGTATTTGAATAATAGTTTTTCAATGAAGGATCTTGGGCAAGTTACATATTAGGCATAAAGATTTATAGAGATAGATCGAAACGCCAAATATCATTGTCACAAAATACATATTTGGACAAAGTTCTAAAGAGGTTTGGAATGGAAGATAGCAAGAAAGGGTTCTTGCCCATGTTGCCCAATACGACCTTGAGTAAAACTCAAAGTCCGACATCGGCAGAAGATAGAGAAAGGATGAGTAAGACTCCCTATGCCTCAGCCATAGGATCTCTAATGTATGCCATGCTATGTACTAGACCCGACATCGCATATGTCGTTAGTCTAACTAGCAGATATCAAAGTGATCCAGAGTGGATCATTGGACAATGATCAAAAACATCCTTAAGTACTTGAGAAGAACTAAGGATATGGTTCTTTCTTATGGAGGTGATGAACAGCTCGTTGTTAATGGTTACACCGATGTTAGTTGGAACACCGATCCGGATGATTCTAAATCACAACTGGATAATGATTTATTTTGAATGGTGCAGCAGTTAGCTGGAGGAGTGCAAAGCAAAGCGTTGTGGCGAGATCTTCAACTGAATCGGAATACATGGCTGCTTCGGAGGCTTCACAAGAAGCAATATGGATGAAAGATTTCATTACAGAGCTGGGTGTGGTTCCAAGTGCGCTGGACCCAATGTCTATCTACTGTGATAACATGGGCGCCATAGCCAATGCGCAAGAACCAAGGTCACACAAGAAGTCAAGCATATCAAGCCACGTTTTCACGCTATTCGAGAACATATCCAGATGGGGATATAAAGATTTGCAAAGTACACAGATATGAA
The DNA here is from genome assembly GCA_023614405.1 of Avena insularis. Classification (NCBI taxonomy): domain Eukaryota; kingdom Viridiplantae; phylum Streptophyta; class Magnoliopsida; order Poales; family Poaceae; genus Avena; species Avena insularis. The sequence goes on along the minus strand of CM042685.1, from coordinate 213,556,732 downwards.
TGTGGCGGATCCGTTGACTAAACCTCTCGCGAGGGCAAAACATGACCAACACCAAACTGCCATGGGTGTTCGGTATATTACCATGTAATCTAGATTAGATGACTCTAGTGCAAGTGGGAGACTGTTGGAGATATGCCCTAGAGGCAATAATAAATATAGTTATTATTATATCTTTGTGTTTATGATAAATGTTTATATTCATGCTATAATAGTATTAACCAGGAAACATTAATACTTGTGTGAATTGTAAACTTAAATTGAAGTCCCTAGTATAGCCTCTATACTTCACTAGCTTGTTGGTTGATTGATGATTGTGGTTTCCCTATCATGAACATTGAGATGTTATCAACAACAAGATCATATCGTTAGGAGAATGATATGGTGGACATACTCCTATAGACAAGCGTAGCATAAAGATCAAGTCATTTCAATAGTTCAATTGCTATATGCTTTCTGATACATAGTAACCTAATTCCTTCGACCATGAGATCATGCATATCACCTTTACTGGATGGATGCTTTGATGTCATCAAACACCACACCGTAACAGGGTGGCTATAAAGGTGGCATTGAGTGTTCGGAAAGTATTGGTTGAAACACATGGATCAAGAGTGGATTTGTCCATCCACATGACGGATAGATATTCTCTGGGCCCTCTCGGTGAAATGTCATCCAATTAGCTTGCAAGCATGTGACTGGGTCACAAGGGATCACATATCATGGGAACGAGAAAAGAGTACTTATCAGTAACGAGGTTGAACTAGGTATGCAGAGATACCGACGATCATAACCTCGGATAAGTAACATATCATGAGACAAAGGGAAATTGGTATCGTATGTAAATGGTTCATTCGATCGCAAAGTAATCGTAGAAATATGTGGGAGCCATATGAATTTCCAGATTCCTCTATTGGTTATTGTTCGGAGAAGTGTCTCGATCATGTCCGCATAATTCACGAACCGTAGGGAGACACACTTAAGGATTCGACGTTGTTTGAGTAGTTATGGTATTATGAGAAAGAGACCGAATGTTGTTCGGAGTCTCGGATGGGATCCGGGATATCACGAGGTGATCCGGAATGGTCCGGAGAATAAGATTCATATAAGGAAAGTTCCGTTTCGGAGTTGGGGAATGGTTCCGGTGTTTTCATCGGGAACATTCTAGAAGGTCCTGAATGTCCGCACTGAGGGGAAGGGGTACATGAATGTGTCATTGCATGTTGGAATGATTGCATCATGTACTAAGTATTCTCGCTGTCCAAAATAAAGGGTTTATTTAAATCCTAAATTGAAAAGTCAAACGGCTAGTTTGAAAGTCAAACGGCAATTTTGGGAAGTGGGAAAAGAGGAGGAGTATGAGACCGACTTGGGGGAGGAGTCCCCTTGGCCGGCGCGCCTCCCAAGGCCGACTTGGGGAGGGACTCCTCCCCTTGGCCGCCGGCCCTCCCACCTATAAGAGGAGGGGCAGGGCCTCCTCCTCTAGACACACAAGTTCCTATCCTCTAATCTAAACCCTAGACCTAAACCCCGGTTTAGAGCTATTTCGGTTTAGAGCCTTCTAATTGGTTTAGAGCCTTCTAATTGGTGTGTCTAATTACTAGACCACTAATAGCCTCTCTCATAAGCTCCACCATACTGCACTGCTTAAGGCGAAGCCTCGGGATTTCCTCTACCTCCCAGACCACGCCGTTGTGCTACGGAATCGCGAGGAGAGTGCTACAACCTCCGCTGCCTGGAACAAGGAGAGGAAGGTCTTCGTCGAGTACCGAACGGTGACCGATCATGGAGCGCCGCCGAACGTATACTGGAAGGATCGCTCACGCGATCTTGAGATCGGAAAGAGTACGACTACATCACCCACGAGAATCTGCTCTCGTTAAACACTTTGGAATCTTCGAGGGTGAGTTATTCCATCGACTCGTTGCTGCAATCTAGTAGATAGATCTTGGCTTGTTTGTTTGTATGCGATAGAAATTTTTTGTTTTCCATGCTACGAACCCCTACAATGGTCCAAAAACTGCTTTCCTTTATATGAATCTTATTCTCCGGACCATTCCGGAACCTCCCGTGATGTCCTGGATCTCATCCGAGACTCCGAACAAAAACTCATAAACCAATTATCCATTCTATCCTAGCGTCGATGCACGTTAAGTGTGTGACCCTATGGGTTCGAGAATATGGAGTCATGATCTTCTATCAATAATCAACAGCGGGATCTGGAAACCCATATTGACTCCCACATATTCATCGATGATCATATTGGATGAACCATGATGCCAGGATTCAATTAATCCCATATATGTATTCCCTTCATCACGCGATATTTTACTTGCCCGAGATTCGATCGTTGGTACCGGCATACCTAGTTCAATCTCATTCACAGCAAGTACTTTACTCGTTCCATAATCCGATATCACTTTGTGATTAACTAATTAACCACGTGCTTGCAAGCGGTGTTGATATCGATTACCGAGTGGGCCCCAAGTATATCTCTCTGACTCGGGAGGGACAAATTCCATCTCGATACATACAACCCAACAAGTACTTTCCGATCACCTGAGAGACACCTTTATGATCACCCTCACATAGGATGACGTTTGATGACCTCAAAGATTTCTTCCGATACCAGGGAGTTGTATTATCTCATGGTCTAAGGAATACAATACTTGACATAGGAAAAAGCTTCGCAAAGATGAACACGATGACACGATCTAATTGCTCTGCTTAATTTGGGTCTGTCCATCATATCATTCTCCTAATGACATGATCTCATTATTAATAGACAACTCATGTCTATGGTTAGGAAACCTTAACCATCATTAATCAATGAGCTAGTCCATAGAGGCGCACTAGGGACACAATGTTGTTCATAAACCGCACAAGTATCAAAGTTTCCGCTTAATACAATTCTAGCATGGAATATAAACTTTATCATGAACAAGAATTATAATAATAACATCTTTATTATTGCCTCTAGGGCATAATTTCAATAGTCTCCCACTTGCACTAGAGTCAATAATGTAGTTTACATCTGGCAATAATCTAACACCCATGGCATTAAGGTGCTGATCATGTTTTGCTCGTGGAAGAGGTTTAGTCAACGGATCTGCGACATTTAGATCCGTATGTACTTTGCTAATCTTCAGATCTCCATATGCTATATAATCTCAAATTATATGAAAACGACGGTTGATGTGCTTGGTATTTGGATGATATCTTGGTTCCTTAGCCAGTGCTAAGGCGCCAGTGTTGTCTCACAATATCTCCAGTGGGTCCAAGGCACTTGGAACCACACCAAGCTCAGTGATGAAGTTCCTGATCCAAACTCCTTCACTTGACGCTTCTGAAGCAGCCATGTATTCCGCTTCTGTTGTAGATCCCGCGATCACGCTTTGCTTGCAACTTCTCCAGCTCACAGCTCCACCATTCAAAATATAAACGTATCCTATCTGAGATTTAGAATCATCCGGGTCGGTGTCAAAACTAGCATCGACGTAACCTTTTACGATGAGCTGCTCATCACCTCCATAGACCAAAAACATTTCTTTAATCCTATTTAAATACTTTAGGATGTTCTTTACGGCTGTCAGTGTTCCACTCATGGATCACTTTGGTATCTGCTCGCAAACTAAGAGCATTGGACACATCCGGTCTAGTACATAGCTTGGCATACATGATAGAACCTATGGCCGAGGCATATGGAACTTTGCTCATAGTATCTCTGTCTTTTACCGTAGCTGGACACTGAGCCTTGCTCAATATCTTAGCTGACAACATGGGCAATGAACCTTTCTTTGCTTTATCCATTCTGAACCTTTTCAGAACTTTGTCTAGATATGTACTTTGGCTTAAAGCTATTAGGCGTCTTTGTCTATCTCTATAGATTTTGATGCCTAATATATAAGTAGCTTCTCCTAGGTCTTTCATTGAAAAACATTTATTCAAATAACTCTTCACATCGTTAAGCATACCAATGTAATTTCCAATAATCAATATGTCATCCACATATAGTACTAAAAATGTCACCGAGCTCCCACTCACTTTCTTGTAGATACAAGCTTCGTAGCAATTTGGAACAAATCCAAAACTCTTGATCACTTGATCAAAACGAAGGTTCCAACTCCGAGATGCTTGCTTCAGTCCATAAATGGAACGCTAGAGTTTGCACACCTTATTAGCATCCTTAGGATCAACAAAACCTTCGGGCTACATCATATACAACTCTTCATCAATGTTGCCATTGAGGAACGCAGTCTTGACATCCATCTGCCATATTTCATAATCATGAAATGCAACAATTGCTTATAAAATCCGAATGGACTTAAACATCGCTATGGGAGAGAAAGTCTCATCGTAGTCAACACCTTGAACTTGCCGAAACCCTTTTGCGACAAGCCGAGCTATAGACAGTAACATTACCATCCGCGTCCATTTTCTTCTTGAAAATCCATTTGCACTCAACGGCCTTACGGTCGCTAGGAGGGTCCACCAAAGTCCATACTTGGTTTTCGCTCATGGATCCCAATTCGTATTTCATGGCCTCTAGCCATTTCTCAGAGTCTGGGCTCATCATTGCTTCCTCATAATTCACAGGTTCACTGTTGTCTAACTACAAGACGGTTAGGACAGGGTTGCCGTACCATTCAGGAGTGGCACGTGACCTTGTCGACCTGCGAATTTCAGTAGTAGCATCGTTCGAGGTTTCATGATCCTCGTCATTAGCTTCCTCTCTTGTTGGTGCAGACGGCACTGGAACAATTTCAGGTGCTACGCTACTCTCCAACTCGAGAGAAGGTTCAATAACCTCGTCTAGCTCTACCTTCCTCTCACTCACTTCTTTCGAGAGAAACTCCTTCTCAAGAAAGGATCCGTTCTTTGCAATAAACACTTTGCCTTCGGATCTGTGGTAGAAGGTATACCCAATCGTTTCCTTAGGGTATCCTATGAAGACGCATTTCTTCGCTTTGAGTTCGAGCTTGTCCGGCATCAACTTCTTGATGTAAGCTTCACTTCCCCAAACTTTAAGAAACAACAACTTAGGTTTAGCACCAAATCATAATTCATACGGTGTCGTCTCAACGGATTTAGATGGTGCCCTATTTAAAGTGAATGCAGCGGTTTCTAATGCATAACCCCAAAATGATAACGACAAATCTGTAAGAGACATCATTGATAGCACCATATCTAATAGAGTTCGATTCGAGCTCGGACACACCATTGTCTTTGTGGTGTTCCGGGTGGCGTGAGTTGCGAAACGATTCCGCTTGCTTTAAGATGCGTGAGAAAATCATAACTCAAATATTCACCTCCACGATCGGATCGTAGAAATTTAATTTTCCTGTTACGATGGTTTTCCACTTTGTTCTGAAATTCTTTGAACTTTTCAAATGTTTCAGATTTATGTTTCATTAAATAGATATACCCATATCTACTTAAGTCATCAGTAAAAGTGAGAAAATAGCGATATCCACCGCGCGTCAAAACACTCATTGGTCCGCATACATCGGTATGTATGATTTCCAATAAGTCCGTTGCTCGCTCCATTATTCCGGAGAACGGGGTTTTGATCATCTTGCCCATGAGGCACGACTCGCACGTGTCAAATGATTCAAAATCAAGAGACTCCAAAAGTCCATCAGAATGGAGTTTCTTCATGCGTTTTACACCAATATGACCTAGACGGCGGTGCCACAAATAAGTTGGATTATCACTATCTACTTTGCATCTCTTAGCCTCAATGTTATGGATGTGCGTTTCATTGCTTTCGAGATTCATAAGAAATAAACCATTCACAACAGGTGCATGACCATAAAAGATGTTATTCATATAAATAGAACAACCATTATTCTCTGATTTAAATGAATAACCGTCTTGCAATAAACACGATCCAGATATAATGTTCATGCTCAACGCAGGCACATAATAATACTTATTAAGGTTTAAAACTAATCCCGAAGGTAAAACTAAGGAGAGCGTGCCGACGACCATCACATCAACTTTTGATCCATTGCCAACGCGCATCGTCACCTCATCCCTTGCTAGCCACCTTCTATTCCATAGCTCCTATTTCGAGTTACAAATATTAGCAATCGAACCAAGATTATACCCAGCACTACAACGGCGCTAGTAAGGTAAACATCAATAACATGTATATCAAATATACCTTTAATGGTGCCACCTTCTTGTCCGCTAAGTACTTGGACAGATTCTTGGCTTCCTTGTCCTTGCAATAGAAGCACTCAGTGTCCGGCTTAGGTCCAAACTTGAGCTTCTTCTCAGCAGGGGCAACGCGCTTGCCACTACCTTTCTTGAAGGATTTCTTTGCACCCTTAGCTTTCTTAAAGCTAGTGGTCTTGTTGACCATCAACACATGATTATCTTTCTTGATATCCACCTCCGCAGCTTTCATCTTAGCAAAGAGCTCAGTGATCGTATCAGTGGAACCAATTTGATTGTGAGTAACTACAAAACCTTTGTAGCTAGGAGGGAGTGATTGCATAACTCTTTCAATCTTGAGCTCTTTTGGAATCTTGCAGTCTAGTTGCTCAAGACGTTGAGTGTATCCCGACATCTTAATGGCGGATCTCCCTTCCTCCATCTTGCAGTTAAAGAACTTCTCAGAGATCTCATATCTCTCAGAACGAGCCTGAGTCTAAAACATGGTTTTTAGTTCCTCAAGTATCTCAAAGGTCCCGTTGAACTCCTCAAAACGATTTTGAAGTTCCGGTTCCATAGCAAACAACATGGTACTCTTAATCACTCCATAATCATCTTTGCGTGACTGATAAACAGATTTTTCATCAGCCGATGCATCAGTAGCAGGAGTGTCACCTAGCGCTTTCTCAAGTACATAGTCTTTTTGTCCGCCAGCGAGAATGATTCTCAGATTGCGGAACCAGTTGGTGAAGTTAGACCCATTGTTCTTAAGCTTTTCTTTCTCAGCAAAAATGTTGAAGTTGAAGTTAGACTTAGCCATTTGATCTACAAAATTTGCAAATACAATTTATACTATGTTCATGATAACTAGTTCAACTTAATCAAATTACTAGATGAACTCCCACTAAATTCAACATCCCTCAAGTTGTTTAGTGAATACGATCCAATTCACCACACCTAATCCGATCTTCACGAGAAGAGATGTGGTTTCAATGGTGGACAACAAAGTGTCGATCATATCATTCATATGACTCATGTTTAACCTTTCGGTTCGTTTGTTCCGAGGCCATGTCTGTACATGCTAGGATCGTCAAGTTAAACCCAAGTATTTCCGCGTGTGCAAAACTGGCTTGCACCCGTTATATGTGAACGTAGAGTTTATAGCACCCGATCATCACGAGGTGCTTGAACACGACGAACTTTTGCAACGGTGCATACATGGGGAGAAAACAATTTTATCTTGATCTTTAAGTGAGGAATCATCTTATAATGCTACCGTCGCGATCTAAGCATAATAAGATACATAAAATGATAAACATCACATGCATATAATTTTATGTGACATGGTATAGCCAATCTCCGCGCAATGATCTCCATCTTGTGCGCGCCAGCATGATCTCCATCACTCCACCATGATTGCCTCCACCACGAATAGCAACTATAACTATTGCTAACTACTTAGCGATAAAGTAAAGCTATTATATGGCGTATAAGAAGTTGACACGCATGTCATATACAATTATAAAGACAACCATACGGCTCCTGCCGGTTGTGAACTCATCGACATGCAAGTCTGTGAAATATTACAAAACATGATCATTGCATACATCTCAATTCATACACATCATGTCTTGGGCCATACCATATCACAAAACACTCCCTGCAAAAACACGTTAGACGCCTCTACTTTGTTGTTGCATGTTTTACGTGGCTTATGGGAGTAACAAGCTAAGAACGATTCTTACCTACGGAAAGCCACAACGGTGATATTATGGTTGCTAACATCCGTTGTAAATCCCATGACTACTATAGTGAGAGAAATTGGCATCCACCAGCCGCATGTGTGGAACAAGCCACACATCAAGTGCGGAGCCGGTCTCGCGAACAAGGTCGCGTAAAGTTGGCCTGGACCGCTTCGATCTCACTATGCCGCGCCATAAGAAATACACAACAAGAGGTTTGCAACAGAAAACATCAACTCCCGCAACAAGCATGTTGCGTTCTACTCGTGAAACACATCTACGCATAGATCTAGCTCTGATACCACTGAAGGGTTTCGCAACATAGTAAATAAAAAATTTCTACAAATGCAAACAAGAAAGCCAAGATCTAATCTAGGAGATGTAATAAACAAGAGAGATTGATGAGATCTTCATACCCTTGAAGAAATCGCACAGCGGAAACGTTCAACAGAACGTGGTTGACGTAGTCGTACTCGCCGCCTCCTCCTCGCGATCCGATCCGATCCTACGCCGCAAGTGGCGGCGCCTCCGAGAGATGCACACGTACGGTGCAGCAACGTCTCCTCCTTCCTTGGTCCAGCAAGTATGGTGGAGAGATAGATTGGATCTGCAGCACGACGGCGTGGTGCTTATGGTGAAGAGTTTCTGCGACAGGGCTTCGCCTACGCGCAGTCGGGAGAGAGAGGTGGAGGGGCAACAGTAGGACGTCGGCTAGGGTTGGAGTGGGGAGGGGGGAGGCTGCACCCCTGCCCTACTTATATAGGGGGCTGTCCGACCCCCCTTGACCCATCCTCCAAGCCCTAGGGCGGCGGCCCAAGGGGTGGAGTGGGGGGGGGGGGGGAAGTCATCCCTCCTCTTCTAGAAGGCTCCCTTAGGGTTTCCCCTAGGGCTGGACGGCTGGGCCTTAGGGGCCTTGTTCCCCTGGCCCAAAGTGGCCAGGGCACTTCCCCTTAGGCCCACGCAGGCCTCCGACAAGTGGGCCCACGTTGGTCCCACTCCGAAACCTTCTAGAACCTTCCGGTATAATACCGATAAACTCCGAAATGATTCCGAAATCCAAAAACTGCTTTCCTTTATATGAATTTTATTCTCTGGACCATTTCGGAACCTCTCGTGATGTCCTGGGTCTCATATGAGACTCCAAAAAAAACTCATAAACCAATTATCCATTCTATCCTACCGTCGATGCACATTAAGTGTGTGACCCTACGGGTTCGAGAATATGCAGTCATGTTCTTCTATCAATAATCAACAGTGGGATCTGGAAACCCATATTGACTCCCACATATTCATCGATGATCATATCGGATGAACCACGATGCCAGGATTCAATTAATCCCATATATGTATTCCCTTCGTCACGTGATATTTTACTTGCCCGAGATCCGATCGTTGGTATCGGCATACCTAGTTCAATCTCGTTCGCAGCAAGTACTTTACTCGTTCCGTAATCCGATATCACTTTGTGATTAACTCCTTAACCACGTGCTTGCAAGCAGTGTTGATATCGATTACCGAGTGGGCCCAAAGTATCACTACTAGAAAAACGCCTATTCGTGGCGCACTAGCAGTGCGCCACGGGCCTCGCGCTACGGCTATCTCGTAGCCGTGGCGCACTGCATGGTGCGCCACGGTTATATCGAGATAGGCGTAGCGCACTACCAGGTGCGCCACGGGTAGGGGTACAGGTGCGCCATGGATGTTTTTTTCAAAAATCAAAAAAAATTGCAAAAAACACCCTCGTTTTGAATTGCAAAAGCAATCGGGTCCGTGCATCGCCGCCGCAGTCGTGTCACCTCGCCGGAGCATGGCCGTGGCAGGGAGGTGCGGGAGGGGTCGTGGCCGCTCTAGTCCTCGCCGGTGTTGAGGTGGTAGGAAGGGTGTGGTTGGAGAAAGGAAGGTAGGAAGAGAGGGAGGAAGGAAGAGATGGAGGAAGAGAGGGAGGAAGGAAGAGATGGAAGAAGAGAGGGAGGTAGGAAGAGATGGAGGAAGAGAGGGAGGAAGGGAGGTCGGTGAGGAGAAGGATGCCGCCGTCGCCCGTTGTCACTGCGAGGAGGAGGAGAAGGAGGCCACCGTTGCACCGTCGTCGCTCTTTGTCACTGCGAGGAGGAGGAGAAGGAGGCCGATGTCGCGCCGTCACTGCAAGGAGAGGAGAAGGGGCAGGAGGAGAAGGAAAAGGAGAAGGAGAAGGAGAAGGAAGAAGGGAGAAGGAAGAAGGAGAAGGGAAAGGGAGAGGAAGAGGGAAAAGGGGAAGGGAAAAGGGAGGAGGGCGGGGTGGGGATTCAAATTTGAATCCCGCCCAAGCTTATCCGTGGCGCACTAGGTGGTGGTGCGCTACGGGTAAGTCGCCCTATATTTTTTTCTACAGGAAAAAACGGTCTTTTGACCGTAACTTTTTACTCTTTTCGAATTTTGAAAATCTAAAAAATCGCTAAATGACTGGTCATTGCGAGCGGATGCGAAATCTCGTTCTCGTCATTTTGGTATATTATACGATTTTTTTCGATATCGTATGCAAAAGTTACGGCCTTTTTACCATGGCATGACTTTTTTTTGGAAATAAAGTCGAAACTCATGTTTGTTAATTTTACTAGAAGATATACCACATTACCTACCTAAATATGAAAGGATTTAATTTTTTTGAAGTGTTTATCATTTTCTTTTATTTTTTGTAAACCCTAAAAAGGCGATCCAGGGGGGGTGTGTGGAGTTGGTGCAGGATAGTTAGGCGTAGGGCACTAGGGCAAGGTGCCCTACTACTAAGTTTATACATCCATGGCGCACATGGCATAGTGCGCCACAGAACTTGCCACAACCGTGGCGCACATGGCATAGTGTGCCACAGAACTTGCCACAACCGTAGCGCACCTACCCCATGTGCGCTACGGGTACGTGGCATGCGGCTGGCAGGCCCCTGGCCCATACATATCTGTGGCGCACATAACCCATGTGCACCACGGTTGTTCTAGTTACTAGTAGGGCACTACCCACAGGTGAGTCACGCCTATTTTATCCGTGGGGCACTTCAACCATGTGAGCCACGGATGTGCGGATTACCTATAGCCCTTTTCCTAGTAGTGTATATCTCTCCGACTCGGGAGGGACAAATTCCATCTCGATACATACAACCCAACAAGTACTTTCCGATCACCTGAGAGACACCTTTATGATCACCCTCACATAGGATGACGTTTGATGACCTCAAATATTTCTTTCGATACCAGGGAGTTGTATTATCTCATGGTCTAAGGAATACAATACTTGACATAGGAAAAAGCTTCGCATAGATGAACACGATGACACGATCTAATTGCTCTGCTTAATTTGGGTCTGTCCATCATATCATTCTCCTAATGACATGATATCTTTATTAATCGACAACTCATGTCTATGGTTAGGAAACCTTAACCATCATTAATCAATGAGCTAATCCATAGAGGCGCACTAGGGACACGGTGTTGTTCATAAACCACATAAGTATCAAAGTTTCCGCTTAATACAATTCTAGCATGGAATATAAACTTTATCATGAACAAGAATTATAATAATAACATCTTTATTATTGCCTCTAGGGCATAATTCCAACACCTCATGCGCAGGCTGCGGGAGTGGCTTTGTAAAAGGATCATCAACATTTGAGTCCGTATGTATTTTGCATATCATGACACTACCATCCTCAACGAACTCTCGAATCTGATGGTAACGCATGCGAATATGTTTGTTCTTCTGGTGCTGTCTAGGTTCCTTGGCTTGTGCAATAGCACCATTGTTGTCACAATAAACGTTCATGGGATTTGACGCGCCCTGAACCACACCGAGAGCGATCAGGAAATTCCTAATCCAAACAGCTTCCTTTGCAGCCTCCGAGGCGGCAATATATTCAGCTTATGTTGAAGAGGAGGCCACCGTATCTTGCTTGGAACTTTTCCAACTCACAACACCACCATTCATGACAAACACATAACCAGATTGCAATCTGGAATCATCTCAGTCATTAAGGTAACTCGCATCTGTGTAACCTCTTACACTGAGTTCATCCTCACCTCCATAAACTAGGAACACATCCTTAGTCCTTTTCAAGTACTTAAGGATGTTCTTTACCGCTGTCCAGTGACCTTCACCTAGATCAGCCTGGTATCTGCTCGTAACACTTAGAGCATAGGAAACATCTGGGCGAGTACATATCATTGCATACATGATGGATCCAATAGCCAAAGCATATGGAACCCTGCTCATGCGCTCACGCTCATCAGTAGTCAAAGGACACTGAGTCTTGCTGAGTTTAATGCCATGAGACATGGGCAAGAACCCTTTCTTAGCCTCTTCCATGCTGAACCGTTTCAACACTTTGTCAATGTATGTACTCTGGCTTAATCCAATTAGCCTCCTTGATCTATCTCTATAGATCTTGATGCCCAAAATATATGCCGCTTCTCCTAAGTCCTTCATTGAAAAACTTTTTTTCAATGAGGTCTTAACAGACTCGAGCATAGGAATGTCATTTCCAATCAGCAATATGTCATCTACATATAAGATTAGAAATACCAGCGCTCTCCCACTTTCCTTCTTGTAAACACAAGGTTCTTGTTCGTTTTTGATGAAGCCAAACTCCTTTACAACTTCATCAAATCGAATGTTCCAACTCCGAGATGCTTGCTTCAGCCCATAAATGGAGTTTGCATACCTTTCCAGCATTGTTTGGATCGACAAAACCTTCGGGCTGCATCATATACACGTCCTCAGTTAGGATTCCATTTAGGAAAGCCGTCTTGACATCCATCTGCCATATTTCATAGTCGAAATGTGCAACAATGGCTAGAATTATCCGTATAGATTTAAGCATCGCTACGGGCGAGATTCAACTCCTTGAACTTGTCGAAAACCTTTTGCAACAAGTCGAGCTTTATGGATGTGAACATTTCCATCCATATCAATCTTCTTCTTATAGATCCATTTGCACTCGATGGCTTTAAAACCATCAGGCAGGTCAACCAAGTTCCAAAATTGTCACCCAAGGACTCTATCTCGGATCTCATGGCGATCAGCCATTTCTTAGAGTCTGGGTCCACCATCGCTTCTGCATAGGTCGCAGGCTCATCATTGTCTAACAATAATAATTCCCGCGCTTCGCGGAGCCTCGCCGACCTTCGTGGTTGTGGTGCTTCTGTTGCCACAGGTTCCTCAACTTGTTATGCTACAATAGCATCACTCGTAGAAGCATCCTCAACTGGCTCATCTTGAACTTCTTCAAGTCGCACCGACCTTCCACTTGTTCCCTTTGTGAGAAACTCTTTCTCTAGGAAAACACCGCTATGAGCGACAAACACTTTGCCCTCTTCTCGGTTGTAGAAGTAATAGCCTAAGGTTTCCCTCGGATATCCCACGAAAATGCACTTATCTGATTTGGGTGTTAACTTGTCTGACTGAAGTCGCTTGACAAAAGCATCACAACCCCAAATCTTTAGAAAAGACAAACTGGGATTCTTTCCAGTCCACATCTCATATGGTGTCTTCACTACGGATTTAGATGGTACCCTATTAAGTGTGAAAGCTGCCGTTTCTAGAGCGTAACCCCAAAATGACAATGGCAAATCCGACTGGCTCATCATCGATCAAGCCATGTCCAACAAAGTTCGATTATGCCATTCGGAGACCCCGTTCCTTTGAGGCGTTCCGGGCGGCGTAAGTTGTGGAACAATTCCGCAACCCTTAAGATGATCACTAAACTCGTGACTCAAATATTCACCTCCACGATCAGATCGCAAGGCCTTTATTTTCTTGCCACGTTGATTCTCTACTTCACTCTGAAACCCTTGAACTTTTCAAAAGTTTCAGACTTATGCCTCATCAAGTAGACATAACCATATCAACTGAAATCATCAGTAAAAGTAATGAAGTAGTGATATCCTCCTCTGGCTGTCGTGCTCATTGGTCCACATACATCAGTATGTATGAGTTCCAACAAGTCTGTCGCTCTCTCGGGTAAACCCGAAAAAGGCGACTTGGTCATCTTTCCAAGTAAACAAGCTTGACATGTCTCGTATGATTCAAAATCAAATGAAGTTAGAAGACCATCACCATGGAACTTCTTCATGCGCTTTTCACTTATATGCCCCAAACGACAATGCCATAAATAGGTAGGACTCAAATCATTAGGCTGAAGCCTTTTAGCACTAACATTGTAAACAGATGCATCATCAAGATTTAAAATAAATAACCCATTCACAATGGGAGCATTAGCCATAAACATATCATTCTTAGAGATTACACAACCATTGTTTGCACTCGCGAATGAATAACCATCCCTCATCAAACATGAAGGTGATAAAATGTTTCGACCCATACTAGGAATGTAATAACAATTATTCAACTCCATAATAAATCCTGACGGAAGGTGCAGTTGCATGACACCGACGAACAATGCAGCAACCCTTGCTTTATTTCCGACGCGAAAATCCACTTCGCCTTTCTGCACTTCTCTAGTCCTTATTAGCCCCTGCATCGAATTGCAAATATGAGCAACCGATCCGGTATCAAATACCCAAGAGTTAACATAGGAATCAGCGAGAAGAATGTCCACAACATTTACAACAAGCGTACCTGAGTGGGAAGTACTCTTACTTCCACTCTTCTTCAAAGAAGCCTGGTACTTGCTGTAGTTTCTCTTCCAGTGGCCATGTTCATGACAAAAGAAGAACTCAGTGTCTTCTACAGGTCCAGACTTTTTCTTGGGTGCAAGCTTAGGAATCGTATCCTTAGCCTTGCCCTTCTTCTTCCAAGAAGTACCCTTTTTCTTGAAGCTAGGCTTGTTCTGCACAGCCATCACATGGCTATGCCCTGGACACTTCTTCATGTCACTTTCTGCTATTTTTAGCATCCCGCATAACTCATTAAGGCCCTTCTCCACCCATGCATATGGTAGTTCGAAATGAACTGCCCATAGCTGGATGGAAGAGACGCCAAAATGAAGTCAGTGGCCAACTCTTGGCCTAGTGGAAAACCATGCTTTTCCAAAGTCTGACCGTAACCAACCATTTTGATCACATGGGGGCCTACAGCTGCTCCCTCTGCTAGCTTGCATTCGACAAAGGACTTGGCAACATTGTACCTCTCAGTCCTTGCCTGATCTTGGAACATGTCCTTAAGCGCAACGATCATCTCGTACGCATCCTGATCCTCAAACTTCTTTTGGAGTTCAGGTTCCATGCATGCAAGCATAAGGCAGCTAACCTCAAGAGAATCATCACATGCTCTCTTGTAGGCATTCTTTAGGGCAGCAAATGCATTATCAGCAGGTTCATCGGGGATTGGGGTATCCAGAACCGTTTCCTTTTTATCAGACCTGAGAACAATTCTCAAGTTATGGACCCAGTCCGTATACTTTGTTCCATTAAGTTTATCTTTGTCAAGAATCGAATGCAAAGATAAAGGTGATGTAGTGTTCGTTGCCATTGATCTACAACAGAAAACATGCAAAATACTAAGCCATGTAACCATGAAAGAGTAAAACATATTAAACAATTTAATAGCATATACTCCCACTTAAATCAATATCCCTCTATTGATACTAAGTGATTCAAGATCCACAATTAACAAGTCGACTAGTGAGCTTTAGCATCACTGCTAGAAGACAAGGTAAATCGGTAAGCAACACTTGCTAATCATATCACATATGACTCTTGTTGTTGGGTGACATCTCTATGTCAAAACTAGGCGCCCAACCTTTATGCCCCAAGGTCCTTAACTGTTAAGATGACCTTGTCAAGCTCACCAAACCCTTATGCGTGTAGGTATCCGATACAAACCCATCCAGCCAAGGAAAACCGCGACACCCTAATTTCATAGGCCCACCAACGATTGTACAAGGCATAAGATGGTGCAAGGTTTGGTTGGGAGGGCATGGTTTAACTTAAACTTTGTGAGGGATCGTTCTACTTCTATCATCTAAGCATGCATAGTAGTAAGACACATAAGAATAGCATTCACATAGATGTGACACAGTATGGCCCATTTTCTCATGGTGATCTCCATCGCCATAGAACCTGTCCACCATGATGATCTCCATGTTCATGTTCCATGTGAGCCATCTTCCAAGTGATGAGTCCTCCGAGAACTAATACAAGATATTACTCCTAACATCTAGTAATCAAAATTACATAGTATTGGGAGGATCACAAGTTGGCACATAGGCCATTACAATAAATGACAACACATATGGCTCCAGTCGTGTTGCCCTACTCATGACACGCAGGTCATGCAAAATTTCGTACATGCATCACATACATATATGGGCCATACTGATCACATACATCCTGCAAAAACAAGTTATGCATAGAATCGCATTCTACCAGATCATGTGACATCGCAACACCTAGTTACCTTAACGAGATACAAAAGGGGCTACGATTAAGGGGGGGTCTCCCCCTGCGGGGTTCGAAGGGGCAGCGCCCCTCGCGGTATCTCCGGGCGTCCGGAAAACTGTGAAAAATGAGAGATCGAATCTACATAATTTTCTTTAAGGATTTTGATCGGCAAATCAAATTTACCATAAACCGTCTGTTGTTCCGATCTGATCAAACTCCTTTGATCACGGTACATCAATTTTAGATCTAGGTTCCGATTTGATCAATCATATTGATCTTCGCATGATTCAACAAGATTTATGTGTCACTATATACCCCGATGGTGAAAACCGACCGGTAGGGGTAAGTCGTTCGACTACCTCAGAATCACGATCACGAAAAGCAAGATCATAGATCAATCCTGAACCACCGCAATATAAACGATCACATCATTCATATCAATCTGCATATCACCATATGCAACCATCCCGAACCTATAACTGAACAGCATCGGCTTTGATACCACTGAAGGGATACGGGTAGGCTACACTAGCGCAAATCAAAAATTTTCTACCGCGTAAACCAGGATTACTATTGTCATAGATCATGGGATTACCACTAGACGCGCAGTTGCGGAATTGATGAAGCACGTCGAGGCAGTGCAGACGTTCCGCGTATCCTCCTTGTCCTCGTCCCACGAGAAGCTCCCCTTGTGCGGCTCGTCCAAGTGCTACAGATGCAGCACCTCCGAGGTATCCACACGTGCGAGGTGGAAGCGTCAGACGCCGGACTTCTAGGTCCGCGCGTGCAACACATGCGTGAGGTGTGGCGGCTGGGTGGAATGGCTCAAACCTGGTCAGCTCGCCCCACCCTCTCTTATATAGACGTCCCTAGTAAGATTCTACATTAGCAGTCCATTAGTAGCCTAAGCCTGGTCTAATTCGGATCCAATCCTCATTAGGCTTCCAGCCCCTTAAGTGTGTGACCCTATAGGTTCATATACGTATAGACATGACACGAATACACTTATTCTGTCAATAGTTGATAGCAGCCCCTAGCAAGACGTGCCAACTCCTAAACGCATACAAAGATCATATCGGACGAACCATCACAAGGTTTAGTACATGTCTTTCCCTTTGCCTCACGATATTTGGTCTAGCTCCAAGCTGACCTCTCTTTCTCGATACCGTAACTCGGAATCCCTTTACTAGGTTAACTCTTAACCTTATGTAGCATGACCATGCATTTCTGGATCCGATCACTCGAGGGGCCCAGAGATATCTCTCTCAAGTAGAGAGGGGAGAATCCCATCTTCATTGACCATGCCTTGCAGCATGTTTCAGGACAAACCCGAAAGCTACCTTTATAACTACCCAGTTATGGAGTAGCGTCTGATAGCCCCAAAGTAGGTCGATCCACATCTCAAGTACATGCAACAATCTCAGGTCTAAGGACAAAACATACATGATGTGTAGAGAGAGCTGCAAGTCTAATTACCAGTCTCATGTTGGGTCAGTCCAACCCCATGTTAATAACATGTGTCCACATCATTGGTTTGACATCTCCATGTCTATGACTTGCGAAACATAGTCATCAACCAATCGATGTGCTAGTCTAATATTCACGTGTGTCCTCACATGAACTCTGACTAGGGACAACTATTAAATAACCATACAAGTAAAGAGTTTCACAAACAATTCACATAATTGCCAATCAATACATGTTGCCTGATATGGATATTCAAGGAACATTACAATAACTCATGGATACATAAGAAATATAATCATCTCTATGATTGCCTCTAGGGCATATTTCCTTCAGTATCCCTGTCAGCGCTGACGCAATAAAGCTGATTTTTAAATAAATAAAATTATAGGAAATAGATCTATCTTCTAAAATTCATAGGAAATTCATACTTAGTCCAAAAATTAATTATAATATATCAAATTGAAGCTATGTTAGTGTAATTTAATAATATCTGGTTAGATCTAATACTTACAGTACTTATTTACCATAATGATTTAATTAGTTTTAATGGTCTTTTAGAGTATTAAATCCATAGTAAATTATCTGTCTCCCAAAATATGAATAATATGTCCCTGGATTCAAAATCTTGTGTAGATTAAATATATGTTTTTAGATTTAAATCTTGACTGTACGAACTATTTAAATGAATTAAACTCTATTAAATACAATTAAAATCATAAGAAAATATCTACAACTCAGATTAGGGTGAATCCAATTCCTACTGGTTCATATTAATGCCCTCTATCCACTACACTGCAGATACAATTTCAATTCGACAATGAGGACATAAGTTACAATAGATCTGTTAAGACATCAATAATGGCAATAAATTATTAATAAAAAGTACTCCATTGCATTAATTGGTCTCTTGCATACATCATATACTTCAATATTGTTTAGAGAACTAAATACGACCATTGTGACTTACTAAATTGCTATACATGCATTTGTGCATTGTTTATGATTGTATTGTTGTTTATGTTGTATGCAATTGTTTGATCGATAGATTGCAAGGAGTGCAACGTGTGTGATTGCAACGAGTGCTTGAATGACTTCAGCTGCAACCAAGGCAAGTAGATGCTATTTTGTTCATGTTATTATCCTACTATTTTCTATGCATGTGTAGTGTATTTTGTAGATGCATTTGTAGGAAAGTACTATCGCTATGCTATGTCCTATATACCTTGGTAGGAATTCCTTGTAGTTGAACCAATGTATGCCTAGATGTGCTTAGCCATGCTGTGATAGACGAGGGATGGGTTACATCATATGATAGCTGTTATTGTTAGTGTTGTTTTGAGAAAACTAAAACAACTTAATTAAGAAACCCCTGGGTGTGATGGGATTGACATTTTTTGTTGGTATCATTACGGAAAGGCAACCAGGTATCTAGAGAAAATGATTGGGTCCTTATTTTGTAGCTTACTTGTACAACCATGTGCCAGTAAGAAATGAGTGGCTGGTTGGACTTAGTAGGTTGTGGTAACTCAAGCCCACGTAGCCAGAGATGTAGAATTTTGGTAGGTTGGTACGATGCGTGTCGGTTTTGGGGAGCTACTTCCCGAATAGTCTCATCTTGGACTTCTCCCTATCATCACACAATATGAGAGTGGTGGTACGAGTTGGGCTGGCCAAGTCACATGGGTAGAGTGTACTAACCCCTACAGGGTGTATAATCTAATCAATTATCCGTGTCCCTGGTTATGGACATCTGAGTTGCTTGATATTGAGTTCATGACATGTTTCTTGTTCATTCTAATTTCCTAAAGTAGTTAATATTGTTGGGTTAACTTAATTGGGATTTTTCAAAGAAAATCTAAAATTGCTTATGAAAGTAGGATAAAAGTGTTTATGCTCGCAAAATAGCCAAGCTTCCACCTTGCCCAATAAGCATGTAGTTGCTAGGTGTATTGTCTTCCTACTTAGATCTACTTGCCATATATTCCAAGTATTGACCCTTCGGGGCTTCTACGTTTTATGTTGCAGGATATACTGATTCCGAGTGATCGACTAGGTTGCGATACTCCACTTAATATTTGTTCGCTTGTGAGCAATTGAATATGGAGCCTATTATATACTTATGCTTGCGTTTTCTATTGAACTATTTGAGCTAGCCTGCGTGCTAAGCATTATTGTAATATTTTAATACTCTGGATCATTTCGTTATTTATGATGCATGGATATTTGCTTTGTTATTCATCTTTAAGTTCTATGTAAGCCAATGAACCGATCCAGAGATTGGCGTGTTGCATAGAGCTACGGTCTTTTCAGGCCGTAGTGTTACAGATGGTATCAGAGCCCGTGCGTTGACTGTAGGATCATGACCTAGAACTTGATTAGAATGATTAGACACTTCTATTCTTTCTCATGTTATTCTTTCTAGTACTTCTCAACAATGCTAATCTTGCTCTTTCCCTTACATGTCTAGATGGGAGAGTTCACTCATGTGGAGTATGCTGGAGAGAAGTCCGACAAGATCTTTGGAAATCAATTGGGGAGACTTGCACTCACATTACGCTCGCCTTTGCCCATGTTAAAGGGAAGAAGGGTGAACCCCCAAGATTGCAGGGACGAACGCATGGAGATCCACACCATCATCGCCCGGGATCCATCGGTGGAGGACTCCGAAGAACTATGCTATGGAGGAATCTACCACACCTGGGAAGGAGGGTTGGATATCTGCATGCATGAGGACTTTTCTCGTATGTGCAATATTCACCAAAAAAAGTTGAACGAGCATTCGGTCTTCCTCAAGTTCGGGAAGCGCAATGGAGATGGAGACGCCATGGTGACACTTGCAGACAGGAATGAGATGGGACCCTTTCCAAAGCAAATGGAGGACTTGGAGATACAAGCCGTCCGGATGGAGGAGTCACGACAAAGCATGATGGAGAAGTACTACCAAGCCCAGGCCGTCATTGGGATGAAGGAAGACATCATTAAGAACAAGGACGCCATCGTCGCTGGCCTCCGAGCTCAACTCAACCATTCCAACAATGATGATGGATGCAATGACGAAGGTGGTGATGAAACTGGAGCCAATGCGGTAGAAGAAGAACCCATGGAGATAGAGTTTGAATCCCCAAGTGATGAGGATTCAGAAGAGAAATATATCCCAACTTCTTGCGGGAAGAAGAAGCGCAAGTACACCAAGGCCCCATATCTCTCGCCGCTTTAGTAAGAGGGATTTATGCACCAAGTAGCCTTCGTTAGACTTAGAAATCGATCATATAAAAGCTTGTGTAATAGTTGAGTAATTACTTTTAGGTTCCATATTTTGATACCATAAAGTTCCAGGAGTTTTCAAGAGATGTGATAATGAACTAATAGAAGTTATGTATCAAAATTCGTGGTATTTTTTCGTTGCAGTTTTATGCTTGACAGATTTTACTACGCGATTTTTCATTTTTTAATTGGTAACTCGGATTAAGCTAAAAATTTAGGATCTGGTCCAAAACTTGCTAATCTACCGGCACAAAAATCACTAAGATTCCTGAATAGTTTAAGGTTCCCAAAAAAATTCGTGAACGCAATAGTAGCTGCAGGACGGGTTCTGCTCTTTACTTCTATAATTGTAGGATCACCCCCAAACACATTCTAGATAGTATGTTACCAAAAGAAAGTTTCTAGAACATGAAAACAAAAACTATTTTGGTATTGAGTGTTGTTTGTGTTGATTGTTTGCTTGTGTGTCAATTGTTTGCTTCATGTAGATATGGGTAGTAATACTTCCCTAGTCTTTCTATCTATAACTCATCTATGCTATCCCAACAGATGCCGCCCCGCTGTAAACCAACTGAGATGGAGCAGCTGATAGCAGCGCATGCACAACTAGCATAGGTGATGACCCAATTCATGGCTGTCAAGAACAGGAACAAGAACAAGAACAACAAGAACAAGAACAACAGTAGCAACAACAATAACAACAACAAACAACAATAACAAGCCCCAATGGGAACAACACGCCCCAACAGGAACAACAACAACGGGAACAAAGAACCCAAGGTGATGCTCTCACCAGGTTTCTGAGGTTAAGGCCAGCTAAGTTCTCTACTGCACCTGAACCCATGATCGCTCTTGACTAGCTGTGTTCCATGAACAAAGATCTGGTGACTATTGGATGTATTAATGCTAAAAATGTGAGGTTTGCTACTCACTTACTAGAGGGAGCAGCTGCTTCTTGGTGGGATACCTTTCAGATCACCCACCCTTTGGATACTGTTACCTGGGCCATGTTTGAGGAAGGTTTTAGGACCAACCATGTCTCTTCAGGGGTCTTGAGTCTAAAAAGGAAGGAGTTCCGCAACCTATGTTAAACCAACCGCACGGTGGTAGAATATATAGAGGAATTCAACAATCTGTCATGCTATGCACCCGAGGATGTGGACACTGATGCTAAGAGGAGAGAGAGGTTTCTGGATGGCCTTAGTGATGAGCTCTCACTGCAACTGTTTGTGGTCTACTTCCCCACTTTCCAAGAGCTGATGGAAAAGGCCAGAATTCTAGAGGGGAAGCACAAGCAAGTGGAAAGGCGCAACAGGAAGTACAACGATCACAATAAGGATCACACCATAAGCGTACCCACCATGATGGTAGTGGGAAGTCGGGAAATCACAAGCATGGAGGTAATGGGAACAACCATAACGGAGGCAATGGCCATCACCGCAATGGAAATCGAGATCTCAACAATGTTGAATGCTTCAAGTGTAAGAAGATGGGACATCATGCTAATAATTGTCCGGAAACAAATGATGGAACCAAGACAAATTCAATTGAGAAGGCGAATGTGAACCATGTGCATGCCAAGGAAGTATCCAACAAGCCAGGCTTCGTAACTAGTAAGTCCCTAGTTAATTCGTGCATCGCACTCGTAACTTTTCAATGCTAGTGCATCACATTCATATACACTAAGGCATTCATGGATAGGCAACGTTTCATATGGAGTTACTTAGAGGAATTGTTAAAGTGAACTCACTAGGGAATAACTGGTAACTAGCGTCATGCCACCATTAAACCCCAAAGTTTGGATGCACACAGTTTTCCCCACTAGCTCATCTGTATTGGATACATTGGTTTAAATGAAATTCTAGCATGGATTGGATGGTTCAAGATCAAGGTCTGATAGATGGATATTATGCACACACCTAGAAGAAAGAAGAATCAGATATAGCTCAACGATCTATTGGAAATGCCAAGTTCAATTTTCTTAAGGGGTTAGCCTCGAGCACACCACACACACCTTGCTAGCCATTCCGAATCTCGGGATGAGATTCATATTAAGGGGCTTAGTCTGTCACATCCCAAGATTTTAGAAATTGGTACTAGAAAAGAATTGTGCATTGCATTCCATTCATGATCATTTCTATGCATTTTAGCATCTTGAAATTTCTTAAATCAAAACCGTAAAGAATAAATGCCACTATGTTCCTAACGGGAATTATTTTGGCTTTATAAAATCCACTATTTTTAAGATAGCAATAATTGCTAAATATTAGCCTAGAGTAATCCACTCGAATTTAGAAAAATTTATAAACAAGTTTGAGTTCATTTGGAATTCAATGAGAAAGATATGAGGGAAACAAATAAATGGAAAAAAGAAAAAAAACTAAACCTACCCTGGCCCAGTCCACCTAACCCTGCTGCTACCTTGACATGCAACCGCCAGCTGGGCCGTGTATTCAGCAGACGCTGCAATCGATAGGTGGGGACCATGCCGTCTCCCACCCCTGGCCGGAGTCCGCCTCCGCCATGAACAGCGCCTCCACCGCCTTTTCCGCACCAACCCACCTCTCCTTGTGCCCCTTTCCCTAGGCACAAGGCCTACAAAAGGCGCCGCACCCCGATGCCAAACCTCACCCTCGAAAACCGCCAAAAAACCCTAGCCCGAGCTCGGAATCGAGCTCGATTTTTTCGCCACCGCCGCTCGCCATTATCGCCGCCTCGGTACCTCTCGACCCCGGCCGCAACTCGCCTTTCTACTCCCTCCTTCGCCTTCAACTTGACCCGCCGACTCACCCTGCACTATTTTCCCCATCCCACTTGCAGCCGATCGCCGACAATTCCTTGCCGGAGCTCGGAGAAGTCGTGGAGGTGCAGCCGCCGTTCTCCGAACCTTGGGGAAGAGAAGGCCGCTGCCGAGGACACGATCGTGATCACGAGGAGGAGACGGACCCCGTAGTCAAGACCGCCGCCGCGGTTGAGCCACAGGAGCACCACAGTCGATCGCCCCTGCACCGTCACCGCCATTAGCGTCGCCGACCATGGTGAGTCTCAGAATCTTTCGTTCCTGGCCATCCGATCAAAAACAGCGCTCTAGATTAGATCCCCGGCCAAACCGGTACCACCCACTTAGATCATGCCACGTGGCCAGCCACTTATCCCAGTTAGCGCTGACTTGGCTCTGACACAATAAAGCCGATTTTTAAATAAATAAAATTACAGGAAATAGATCTATCTTCTGAAATTCATAGGAAGTTCATAATTAGTAAAAAAATTAAGTATAATATATCAAATTAAAGATATTTTAGTGTAATTTAATAATATATGGTTAGATCTAATACTTGCAGTACTTATTTACCATAATGATTTAATTAGTTTTAATGGTCTTTTAGTGTATTAAATCTATAGTAAATTATCTGTAACTCCCAAAAATATGAATAATATGTCCCTGGATTCAAAATCTTATGTAGATTAAATATATGTTTTTAGATTTAAATCTTGACTGTACGGACTATTTAAATGAATTAAACTCTATTGAATACTATTAAAATCATAAGAAAAGATCTACAACTCTGATTAGGGTGAATCCAATTCCTACTGGTTCATATTAATGCCCTCTATCCACTACACTCCAGATCCAATTTTAATTCGACAACCAGGACTTGAGTTACAGTAGATCTGTTAAGACATCAATAATGGCAAGCAATTATTAATAACAAGTACTCCATTGCATTAATTGGTATCTTGCATACGTCATATACTTCAGTATTATTTAGAGAACTAAATACGAACATTGTGACTTATTAAATTGTCATGCATGCATTTGTACTTTGTTTATGATTGTATGTTTGTTTATGTTGTATGCAATTGTTTGATCGATAGATTGCGAGGAGTGCAACGTGTGTGATTGCAACGGGTGCTTGAACGACTTCTGTTGCAACCAAGGCAAGTAGATGCTAGTTTGTTCATGTTATTGTCCTACTATTTTCTATACATGTGTAGTGTATTTTGTAGATGCATGTGTAGAAAAGTTCTATCGCTATGCTATGTCCTATATACCCTGGTAGGAATTCCTTGTAGTTGAGCCACCGTATGCCTAGATGTGCTTAGCCATGCTGTGATAGACGAGGGATGGGTTACATCATATGATAGCCGTTGTTGTTAGTGTTGTTTTGAGAAAACTAAAACAACTTAATTAATGAACCCCCGGGTGTGATGGGATTGACATTTTTTGGTGGTATCATTATGAAAAGGCATCCATGTATCTAGAGGAAATGATTGGGTTCCTTACTTTGTATCTTACGTTTATAACCATGTGCCAGTAAGAAATTGGTGGATAGTTGGACTTAGTAGGTTGTGGTAACTCGAGCCCACGTGGCCAGGGATGTAGAATTTTGGTAGGTTGGTACGGTGTGTGTCGGGTTTGGGGAGCTACTTCCCTAACGATCTCATCTTGGACTTCTCCCTATCATCATACAATATGAGAGTGGTGGTACGAGCTGGGCTGACCAATTCATATGGGTAGAGTGTACTAACCCTTGCAGGGTGTATAATCTAATCCATTAGCAATGTCCCCGATTATGGACATCTGAGTTACTTTGTCCTCACTAGTATGCACCCGATACCCACTTCTTGGTCGGTCACCTATCCTCAAATTTCTTTAGGCTAAGCATGCTTAACCTCAGAGTCCTTTTCAGATGATCTTCCGAAAAAGAAGTTGCAACTTGTTGGTATGAGTATCCTATCAATCCTATTAAGCCATGCGCCAGGGTCTGAAAAAACCTAGACGGCACCATGGGCTGAAGGGGACCATGGGCCTATAAGGCATGGAGAGTGCGTGCGGGGGAGGGGTCCGAGTTAGACCCCAACCCCTCCTAGGCCCGTAGTGGGAGAGAGGGAGGGGAGGATTTGGGGTTTGACTCCAACTCCCATCCCTTTTGGTGTTTGAGAGAGAGAGAGAGAGTGAGAGAGAGAGAGAGTGTGTGTGTGTGTGAGAGAGAGAGAGAGAGAGAGAGAGAGAGAGAAAATGAGAGTCCTATTGGGACTCCGAAACCTACTTCTACTCTCGGTGGGCTGTCTTAAACCTATTTAAAGAGGGGTAGGGAAGGGAAAGATACATAACTTTTGAAGGAGACACACCCTAGCCCCAACACCACCAGCCGCCGCCGCTGCTGCTTTCGGACACCGCTACTGGGATATTGCCTCCTCTCGGTTCCCTCCTCCTTCTTCTTCTCCTCGTGTCATCGTCGTCACGCGGAAATCTTCATCGCCATCATGGTAGCGCTTCTGAGTTCTACCACCGGTTAGATCTAATCTTGCTAGGGCTGCGGAAGCGGTGGAAAATCTTCATTGACACATTACCGCTTAATACAGTGCGCTCAATTGCATTTTGACATGGTGTTGCTCATCCCATACGTGTGGATATCATGGAGGTGCTACGCATGTGGCGCTAGATCGTTGGAACCGTCTGTGAGATAATACATCTCCTCACGACTTGATAGGTCTTGTTGAGGGGAGCGACGCATGTCATCATCAACCTCGTCATCGACAAACTTCCACTAGTTTTATCTTCAAGGGGGTATGTTTCATTACCTCTCTCCTCGTATTGGATCTTGGTTATGTGCTAGAATTTTTTTGTTTTGCGTAGCGCGTTCCCCAATAGGTAGAGGTGAAACCTTTGCCACATCATATTTATTTTTCTATACTTAATTGAAAGGGCATTAATCTCTCTATGTGTTTTGGTGTAGATGATAACTATATGTATGGACTGAGTGTGTGCATTAAGTGTGTAGGTTCACTATTATATGAGATCGAGGACTAAGTTTCCTCTCGGGAAGAAGGTTTAAGATGGAGTTCCTAGTACTTTTAGTTTAGCTTTGCATGTGTGTTAGGGACCCCGTACTATCAAGAGGGGGTTCATCTTGGAAGGTACCGAGGGATTAGTCACTTGCACATACCGAGGGAACTCGTACTATCAGTGGTCCCTTCCTGACGGCTTCGTTGATGGCGGCCATCTACAAATAGAGATGAGAAAGAAGATTAGGAGAAGTTTTACGAGATGAAAAGAGACAAGTGTGGAAATTTACACAGAATTTTGCATTTTCCTAGTGGTTTCCTTAGTCTAATCAATCTTAGGGTCATAATCCTATAGGCAACACAGTGCTCTGATACCATCTGTAAGATCTCACCAAATAAGGTAGAGATCCCTGTGATTGCAATGCTAGTCCCTGGATCAAAATGCTAGCATCCACATTTTAAGATGAAGTACACAGATACAAAGGTCATTATTACATCATAATATGAAAGAACATTTTTTAATCCCTAGTGTTTTGTGTGTTAGATAACAATACCAAGGATCATTTAATGTGTGTTGAAGTGTTGCAGCTCTATTTGAGAATAAAGGGAAAAGAACTCTGCCTTTAGGGGCGGATAATCCGGCCCCACCAGGGGCGGATAATCCGCCTCCCTTGCCTGCAGCAAGCCCGGAAGGCGGAATTTTGGCGGATTTTCCGCCCCGGATAATCCGCCCCTCAGGGGGGCCGGATAATCCGCCCCCCTGCTCATTGCCAAGGCGCAAGCCCCAGAGAGGGGGCGGAGTTTTGGCCGGACTTTCTGGCTAGGCTGGACAATCCGCCCCTCAGGGGGGCCGGATTATCCGCCCCCCCAAGATCTTCACCAAGCTTCACCAAGGCGTAAGCCCCAGAGAGGGGGCGGAGTTTCCCCCGGAGAATCCGCCCTTGGGGCGGAGTTTTCCCAGGGGACGGATAATCCGCCCCAAGTGGGGAGCGGATAATCCGCCCCCAAAGTTGTGCAACGGCCAGATCTAGGGAGGGGGTATTTAAGCCAGCCATCCCCCTCCTGCCAGAACTCTTGATTCATCTCGAAAAAGACCAGATCAGATCTGAAAGCTTCATCCAAAAGTGCTCCACCTAGATCCACCCAAAGGCCCCATACCTTGGGGAATCGAAGGAGGAGAACTCGATCTTCATCATCAGTAATCAAGCGCTTCATCTCCTCTCCATTCATTTGGAGAACCTCCGATCTACTTGTTGTCATCTCGGGAGCCCCCAATTCGGTTGTGGGTGTGTGCCCCGATAGTGTTGTAGAAGGCACCGGTTCCCGCCTCAAAGGGATCCAATAGTGGAGAAGGTGGATCAGGCCTCTCGTGGCGAGATCCATCGGAGAATAGGGTGAGGCCTATTGTGGCGTGGTGGTCTTAGAACCGCCCACCCTCCAACAGATGTACTTCCCTTAACAAGGAAGGAACGGTAAAACAAATCCACTGTCTCGCGTGCTCCACTACGGTTTCCTCGCTCCTCTTTTACGTGCTTAGTAGTTAGGGTTACATATAGGGAAATTCTCGTAGTTGCATATCTAGAGAATTTACTTTGTGTCAAGCCTAAAATTGAAAAAGTATTAAAAATTGGTTAGCACCTATTCACCCCCTCTAGGTGCCCATACGATCCATTTCAATTGGTATCGAGCCTCGGCTCTTATTTGGGCTTAACGCCTAAGAGAAGTATGGGTTCCAAGGGAGATGGGAGTGATGTTCTGAGGTAGTCACCATGAGCGATCTCAAGACGTTGGAAACAACCTTGGTGAGTTCAATGGAGGCTAAGATGGAAGAGATCGTCAATTGATAATGCGTCTCTCCACATCCATGACATCACCTCCATCTAACTCGAGGATACCACTCCAATCCAAGGAAGCGGGTAAAACTGTTTCCAAAGATAAGTGGTAGGTGATGATACTAGCAAGAGCTCCTCCTCGAAAAAGGATAGCGGTAAGGATGGATACAATGAGGTTTCTCATGTGTATTCCCCTGATCCGCCTATTCCTCACCCACATATACATAATAGGGGTGATCCACCCAAACTTTCAGCATCTACTTTCTCTCAATGGCAATTTTTGATGAAATCTCATGTGTGCAGTTCCTCCATAGAGTTGTGGAAGATCATCGAAAATGGTCTTCATGTTGGAAATCCTAACAATCTCACAAGAAGATAAGTGGTCGATAGCCAACTCAATGCTACAGCTCTACACATGATACAGCTTGGTGTGGGTGACAAAGACATGCCACACATTCAGCATCTTAGCACAGCTAAAGAAGCTTGGGATGCTCTCACCGAGCTCTTCATTGGAAATGAAAGTATGAGAAGGAATATATATGATGCCTTGAGCAATGAAGCTGAAGGATTTTATATGCTGGATGGAGAAGACCACGAGGACATGTATAGGAGGCTCAATGCAATAGCCACAACCTTCAGAAACCACGGTGCAGCTCATGTTGATGATGCTTGGATCAAGCGCAAGTATGTCAGTGCTCTTATGCCATTTGAGCCCACAGATTTGAAAAGTCTCCAAGGTAGGCATAACTATCACCTCATGTCATCCAATGAGGTAATGCAAGAAATGGCCGCCTTCAAAGTGGCTGCCAAGAATGCCGAAGATGCTCGTGCTCGAGCTATGGGGATGCAAAAGGGGGTCAACATGGCCTTGAAGACTAGTGTGATTGATCATGATGAATATGCGGTAGAAGGTCTGGACTGTCCCGAAGATATAAAAAGGATCCACAGACAATACTTGGCTCTTTATGCAAGAAACTTTTGGAAAGATCCAGCCAAGGCTAAAGCTGAACTAGATCGCAAGAGTGGAGCCTATGGAAGAAAAGAAAATGGTCCCAAGCTGAGAACATGCTTTAATTGTGGTGACCGGATGCTGCACGTAGCTGAGTGTCCATATCAAAGTAGAGAGGATAATGGAGGAAGACTCATTTTCAAGGACAAATCAAAAGCTCCACGTAAGAAACAGTTTGTAAAGAAGAATGATCCTTTCAAGAAGCAACCAAAGATTGTTCTAGTGGCTCAAGAAGAATATTCATCGGGGAGTGAAGATGAGGACGAGGACGATAGCTCTCAAGAGGTGGCTGCTATAGCCACCACATCTACATCAACATCTCTCTTCGACTCTCCGAACGAAAACATCATCGACAAGAATGCTACTTGCCTCATGGCAAGAAGCTCCGAGGTAACTTCTTCTAACTCTTCTTTTCCCAAGGCTATGATAGACATGGATGATCCTGCTAGTCTTAAGGTTAAAGAAGAGATTATTGCTTTGGATTATTTTTATACTAACTTGCAAGGTGAGCACAAAGTTCATTTTGAGGCTCTTATGGATCAGCTGGCCCAAAACGAAGCACTCCTCGAAGAAAAGGGCAGAATTGAAAGGGAGGATGCAATGGAAATTGCATCCCTAAAAAATGCTCTTGAAGAAGAAGAAGCTCGGGTCTCTCTTGAAGAGAGGCTTGAGTCTATGGAAGAGTCACATGAAGAAATTGTGACTAAACTCGTTAAGGAACGTGACAATGCTGTCACCAAGGCAAAGAAGTTAAAGAAGGAAAGGATTGACTTTGGGGCTGCTCATGATAGACTCTCCGAGGAATTGGAGAAACTTGACAATGCTCACAAGGCGTTGAAAAACGAGTTCTCTATTCTCAATGAGTCACATGATCAGCTTCAAAGTCGATTGGCCAAATATGATACTCCTAGCTCGTCCAACTCAACATATAGTAACAAGAAAAATGCTAGTGTGGAAAAAGAAGTGATCAAGGACATCACTACAAAGGACAAAGGTGTGCTTGATGAAGTCCTTGGCAAGCAAAGGTCAAATCATGGTAAAGAGGGACTTGGGTATGTCACCAAGTCCAAGAAGAAGAAAACCAAGAAGAACAAGACCAAGAATGTGCAATTAAAGACAAGCACTGCTGAGAAGGTTGTCACAAAAGACAAGACTAATAATATTGGTTTTGCAGGGTCTCACAATCCGAATTATGAACTCTTTTGTGATGACTATGGCGATGTTTATGCTTATTATGTTGGTCCTTTTGATGAATATATTGCTTGGTCTATTTGGGTCCCAAAGACCCTTGTTACTAACATGAAAGGACCCATTGAAAAATGGGTACCTAAAACCAAGAAGTAATTTTCTTGCGTGGCTATGCTTAGGTGGGTCGAAATGGGTGCTGGATAGTGTCTGCACTAGTAATATGACCGGAAGCAAGGAGATCATCAC
Source organism: Avena insularis (assembly GCA_023614405.1). Classification (NCBI taxonomy): domain Eukaryota; kingdom Viridiplantae; phylum Streptophyta; class Magnoliopsida; order Poales; family Poaceae; genus Avena; species Avena insularis. The sequence goes on along the minus strand of CM042685.1, from coordinate 213,525,675 downwards.
GAAGATGCGTCCAAATCATGATAATATCACAGTCTCCTATGGTGATAAGTCTAAATCTCAGGTATTGGGTCTTGGCAAGGTTGTGGTTGCCCACGATATCTCTCTCGTGGACGTCATGCTTGTTGAGACCCTTGGCTACAACCTTCTTTCTGTTCGTGCCCTTGGCAAGATGGGTTTTGCTGTTTTTATCGATGATGATTTGGTGGTACTCTTATGGAGCAAGTCTCTAAAGGTCGCTTTCGTTGGATACGTCGAAAATGACCTGTATGTGGTGGACTTATCGGGGAAAACCACTTCGGGTCCGATGTGTCTATTAGGAAAGGCCGACATGGGCTGGCTATGGCATCGCCGTTTAGCCCATGTCAACATGAGAACTTTGCAAAGTCTCCAAAAGGGTGGCCACATCCTTGGACTAAAAGACAATGTCTCTTTTGCCAAAGATCGTGTTTGCAGGGCTTGTGTTGAAGGAAAAATGCATGACTCTCCCCACAAGAGGAAGACTATTGTGTCATCAAAGAGGATCTTGGAATTACTTCATGTGGATTTATTTGGTCCTCCTTCTCATGCAAGTCTTGGTGGGAAGAAATATTGCTTGGTCATTGTCGATGACTACTCAAGATATACATGGGTATATTTCTTCAAGCTGAAAAGTGAGACTCAACAAACTGTCATCGACTTTGCCAACGAAGTTCAACGTCAACACAATGTTCCCATCTTGGAAGTGATAACGGCTCAGAATTCAAGAACTACACTTTAAACGAGTTTCTTAGCGAAGAGGGGATTAGACACCAATATTCCGCTGCGTACACCCCTCAACAAAATGGTGTAGCCGAGAGGAAGAACCGGACTTTGATGGATATGGCAAGATCTATGCTAGCTGAATTCAAGTCTCCTTATAATTTTTGGGCTGAAGCCATATCCACTGCTTGTCACTCATCAAACCGGCTCTACCTTGGAAGATCTTGGACAAGACCCATATGAAATACTTACGGTAACAAACCCAACATCTCATACTTGAGGGTATTGGTGTAAGTGTTTCTTTCTTATTAAAGGTGTCCGTTTGTCAAAATTTGAATCCAAGGCTTTAGAAGGTATTTTTGTTGGTTACGGTGCCGAATCCCACACTTATAGAGTCTACAACAAGCTCACTGGGATTGTTGTAGAATCTTGTAGTGTGGAGTTCGATGAAAATAACGGCTCCTTTGTAGGGCAAGTTGATGTTTGTGATCACGGCATGTTGAAATACCCCAAGATGCCATAAGAAGAATGGGCGTGGGATTTTTCCGCCCCATTGAGGAACCCCTTGTGGCGGATCGGGAAGGACAATGCTCCACACATGTGGAGCCCTCATCTACACAAGATCAAAAAGCTCCTACTGTTGGAGACAATCCTGCACCAACACCACAATCTGCTGAAGACCATCTGTCCCCTGGACAAGCTGGTAGTCCCAGGCCGGACTATCCGCCCCCTCCAAGGGGCGGACAATCCGCCCTTGGCACTCCAACTCGTTCCAGAGGATCCGAAGGAGAAGTCAACAACTCTGAAGCTCCCGGGCGGATTCTCCGCCCCGGGCGGAGTATCCGCCCTGGTCTCAACTCGATCAGCTTTCTCAGGAAGATGGTTCTGGTTCTTCACCTCCCAGGCCGGATAGTCCGGCCCCTCCAAGGGGCGGATTATCCGGGCCTGAAGAAATGTTCAGCAACAATCTTCCGCAGATGCGGTGACCAAGATCAAGGGCAGGGCAGTAATCAAGACAAGGATACAACTATTGAATCCACTCCTCCTAGAAACAATAAGGACATTGAGGCTCGTCGCAAGGCTCGTGCTGATCGGAACCTTGAACTAAGAGGTCACACTCTTGACAAGGTTGTGGGAATGACTACGACGAGGATGAGGAGGAGTGATCTCCAGGGGCGTTAGCATCGCTCTTCTTCCTTTTTGGCGTTTCGATGCCAAAGGGGGAGAAGTAGTTCTATTAGGTCTCGTGGATTTGCAAGGGTCGGGCACAAGCTCTTCGATTGCAAGGGTCGGGCACAAGTTCTATTAGTCGTTTTTATTTGCTTGCTTGTGCCTTTTTCTAGGGTGAACTCAGTTGCTATTTGTGGTTGTTTTTGTAAGACTATGTCGTACTCCACTATGTTTGGTATTCTTGGAATTCTGGATTTATCTATTGTGGACCTCATGGATTTCTGGAATTGTGGAGCATATTTGATGGCATATGGATTCATGGATTATCTATGTATGCCTTGGCTATATTCTCATTCCTGTGGTATGACATTATTTCCCAAACCTTAAAATAGTGTTCTCCCTAGTGTGTGTATTTGTATTCAAATGCAAATCTTAAATATGCACACATCTAGGGGGAGCGTCTTTCATTATTTAAGGTGGCATTTGCCGGTTTTATTGCAAATCCTAGTATTGTCATCTAACACCAAAAAGGGGGAGATTGAAAGAACATTTCTTAATCCCTAGTGTTTTGTGTGTTAGATAACAATACCAAGGATCATTTAATGTGTGTTGAAGTGTTGCAGCTCTATTTGAGAATAAAGGGAAACGAACTCTGCCTTTAGGGGCGGATAATCCGGCCCCACCAGGGGCGGATAATCTGCCCCTCCCTTTGCCCAAGCAGGCGCAAGCCCCAGAAGGGGGGCGGAATTTTGGCCGGATTTTCCGGCCCCGCCGGATAATCCGCCCCTCAGGGGGGCCGGATAATCCGCCCCCCTGCTCATCGCCAAGGCACAAGCCCCAGAGAGGGGGCGGAGTTTTGGCCGGACTTTCCGGCTAGGCCGGATAATCCGCCCCTCAGGGGGGCCGGATTATCCGCCCCCCAAGATCTTCACCAAGCTTCACCAAGGCGCAAGCCCCAGAGAGGGGGCGGAGTTTCCCCCGGAGAATCCGCCCTTGGGGCGGAGTTTTCCCAGGGGGCGGATAATCCGCCCCCAAAGTTGTGCAACGGCCAGATCTGGGGAGGGGGTATTTAAGCCAGCCATCCCCCTCCTGCCAGAACTCTTGATTCATCTCGAAAAAGACCAGATCAGATCTGAAAGCTTCATCCAAAAGTGCTCCACCTAGATCCACCCACAGGCCCCATACCTTGGGGAATCGAAGGAGGAGAACTCGATCTTCATCATCAGCAATCAAGCACTTCATCTCCTCTCCATTCATTTGGAGAACCTCCGATCTACTTGTTGTCATCTCGGGAGCCCCCAATTCGGTTGTGGGTGTGTGCCCCGATAGTGTTGTAAAAGGCACCGGTTCCCGCCTCGAAGGGATCCAATAGTGGAGAAGGTGGATTAGGCCTCTCGTGGCGAGATCCATCGGAGAATAGGGTGAGGCCTATTGTGGCGTGGTGGTCTTAGAACCGCCCACCCCTCCAACGCAGATGTACTTCCCTTAACAAGGAAGGAACTACGGTAAAACAAATCCCTGTGTCTCCGCGTGCTCCACTATGGTTTCCTCGCTCCTCTTTTACATGCTTAGTAGTTAGGGTTACATATAGGGAAATTCTCGTAGTTGCATATCTAGAGAATTTACTTTGTGTCAAGCCTAAAATTGAAAAAGTATTAAAAATTGGTTAGCACCTATTCACCCCCCTCTAGGTGCCCATACGATCCATTTCATAATATCCAGATATACAATAGTTCTTACAACTCATTAGCCCAAGGCTAATACATAGAGTTCTCAACATAAAGTAAATAAATAAAGTCTTCATCTTCATGTGACACAGGCAAACATGTTGAGTGTAGACTCATAACCCTACCCATCCTCAGAGTAACCTACAACATAATAAGTTACAGCCACAAGGGGTCAATACATTTGTAATTGTATTGGCAAGTAATAACATTGTTATATAGTAGAGACTGTCATCTACATGAATTTGGCTAAGTGTGGTTTCAGGCTGGCTTTGCATAAATTAGTTTTGTCCTACTAGTTGAAAACACTATGTTTTTTGTACAAAAACTCTAAGGCACCACCAATAGACATTGGTGAACCTTTACCCTTGTTTACCCACCATTTTTAACTTCGAGAAATTGGGATGAGGAGATCCTTGATCATTTCAATGCCTTCGATGCTCGAATTGTCCATTACCAGGGACACGACTAAGTACTTAGGTTTTACCCTCTCGAGAGGTGGTGCACTTTCCCTACAAGACTCAACATGCATCGAGACGAGACCCTTCATAAGCATTCCCTCAGACTACCATGGACGCATTCCATCCTATGAACCCTACCACCAACTGTCCATCTGGCTGAGTTCTTGCAACCTATTTGGTCAAGGCAGAGCCCATATGCCATGTGGTTGCACTAGAAGCTTCTCAACACTAAACATCTCAAATATCTTTGTTCCTGGGTGGCAATCCACAAGTGTGATACACAAGGTAAACCATAGACATGGGCCTTGTGTAACCACTCAACACAAACCATTCTTCCCATTCCACCTAGGTGTTTCATTAACAAGTTGTTTTCTTAGTCAAAAACATATAAACATAATATTTCCATAAGATCATAGCATGAATTTTTCACCCTTGAATTCTAATGGCTAGGCTAAGAATACTAGCATAACATGTCTCTTAACTTAGGAAAATTTCTACCAAGAATCATCTATAGGATCCACCATAGCATAGCATATACTTTGAAAACTATCATGCAAATCCTACTAAAAATAACACCAATGCATTAGGAAAAATAATAGGACAAAAATATGAAGTATCACTTGCCTTGTTAGTTTGGGGAATAGGTACAATGCTCACAATCACACTCTCCACAATCCACAAAATCATGCCACAATATTCACAATCAATATACAAACAAAAATATTTATGAATGCATGCAAAATGCAAAAGGATGATTTGTCACACTTATAAAAACAAAATTTTCAGTACTGAAGACAAAGCACATAATCTAAAGTATAAATAAAACAAAAACCACCTAAAAACAATATTCTAAATAATTTATATAGCCAAAATAAGCATACAAATGTCTCTGCATAAAATCCTAATTTTCCGGAAGGAAATGACCAAATCAAGGCCATAGATGCAAAGGAATCATTTTTCTGAATCCATAGGTATAAAATTTGTAATTTTTGGATAAACATAACAAAAGTTATTGAAAGTTTGAATATCTAATAGATGAAAATCCAGATTTTAAATCTAAAACCTAGCCACACGGCGGCGTCTGATTGGAGCGTACCGGTTCGGGCGGATCGCGCTTGCGAGCCATAGGATATACGTGATGATGCACGGCCCAGATATAAACTTAAGCTTTGCCTAGTGATCTAATCGTGGACACCAGATTCAGATACAACGGATCAGACTTGCCTGACCATAACCTAGCGGCGGCAATGGCTCTATCGACGGTGACGCTAATGGCGGGGACATGCCGGCGAGGTCAGATGGCAAGGGGGTGTGTGTGCTGGCGCTTACCACGGTCGCGAGGAGGCGGGGAATCTCAACATGGATGCGGCTTGCACGGGGGCGCACGAACACAACAGCAAATCCTCGTCGGAGTTCGTCCTGGCGTCGGGTACTCACTGTCGGAGACGAAGACGACGACCTAGGGTGCAATAGGGCAAACGACTGGCATTAGAAAGAGCGCAAGTACACTGCAAACTGAGTCGTGTGAAGCAGAGTCAAGGGGAGCACGAATTTTACCGAGATTGCTCGCCGGAGTTGAACTGTGCCTTGGTTGCTTGCATACGTCGATGGGGACGACGACCTGGGGCACGATTGGACAAGCCAAGGGCATTAGTAGATGCGCAAGAGCAAGGGGAACATGTTTGTGGGAATGAGAGGTAGAGGGGTGCACTTTGCTTACCAGAATAGTTTGCCGGAGTTCTACGGCACTGCGGCGGTGCATGGTGAAATTGGAGGAGCCTGGCGGCGCTCTGTGCTTGCAGTGTTGGGGGAAATGACGCGGAGAGGGTGGGGATTAAGTAGCCGGATCAGGGGCGAGAATTACTCGGCGAATCAATGGGATTTACTCGCGAATTCATCGGCAGTGAAGGGGAGGAAACGACTATGGTGAGCTGGTCTCGCACGGTGTTTGGGGACGACGGGGTTGATGTGGCAGCGGGGCCACTGGCCAGTGAGAGGGGTGTGCGCGAGTGGGTGATAATCAAAGAGAGGGGGAGGGTGATTCCCGAGTGGGCTATGGGCTGCATCTGGGCCTGGGCCAGAAGGGTGGCCGACTGTTATTTTTTTTTCTCTTTTGGTCTTTTCTTTTTCTATTTTGATTTTTCAAATTAGATTTGAATGGCCATTTCAAATCCAAAAGAATTCAAACTTTCACCAATATTTTTTGTGGTTCTCCTAGTGTCCAAAAGTGTGTCAAACACATTTAATCACTCCAAAACATTCTGGGTCAAGAAAATAAAATAAAACCATGCCCCATACATATAATTAAAAGGGATTTAAATATGGTTTTATTTAGGGTTTAAGCTTTGAATTTTTTTATGCAAAGTAGATATTCCATGATTATATGAATGCAACAACATGGTTTTAAATTTGATGAAATTTGGGATGTTACAAATCTAACCCCCTTAAGATGAATCTTGCCCTCGAGATTCAGATTAGCTAGCAAATAGGTGAGAGTGATCTTTCCGAAATTTGGGATGTTACAAATCTAAACCCCTAAGATGAATCTTGCCCTCGAGATTCAGATTGGCTAGCAAATAGGTGAGAGTGATCTTTCCGAAGTTCATCTTCTCTTTCCCAACTTGCTTCATCCTCGGTATGATGATTCCACTGTATTTTGCAGAATTTGATTGTCTTAGTACGAGTAACTCTTTCCGCTGTCTCGGGAATCTTGATAGGTTTCTCCTCATAAGTGAGATCACTCTCCAACTATACCTCTTCCAATGGTATAGTGTCCTTCAACGAAGTTTCTTCCATTTCTGGACGACACTTTTTCAACTGGCTCACATGAAATACATTGTGAACTGCTGATAGTGACTCTGGTAGTTCTAACTCATAAGCCATTTCTCCTTTGCGGCTCCAAATCTTGAATGGTCCAACATATCGAGGTGCCAATTTTCCTTTGAATCCAAATCTATTCACACCACGAAGTGGTGAGACTCTAAGATAGGCTCTATCATCTACATCATAGGTGACTTACCTACGTTTTGGGTCTGCATAGCTCTTTTGTCGGATTGGGCTATCTTCAATCTGTCCTTTACCATTCTGACTTTCTCTTCGGCTTCCTTGATCAGTTCAGGTCCGAATAAATTCCTTTCTCCTACTCCGCTCCATAATAATGGCGTAGTACATTTCCTTCCATAGAGAAATTCAAACGGTGCCATATCAATACTGGCTTGATAGCTGTTATTGTAAGAGAATTCTGCGTAAGGCAGACTTTCATCCCAACTAGCACCATAGTCTAGGGCACATGCCCTCAACATATCCTCCAAAATCTGATTGGTCCTTTCTGTCTGTCCATCAATCTGAGGGTGAAAAGCTGTGCTGAACTCTAATCTTGTTCCCAATGATTCATGTAGTTGTCGCCAAAAATGTGAAGTGAACTGAGTTCCTCTATCAGACACAATACTCTTAGGTACTCCATGCAGACATACAATTCTATTCATATAGATTTTGGCTAACTTGGCACTTATATAGGTAGTCTTCACAGGTATGAAATGAGCCACTTTAGTTAGGCGATCCACAACAACCCATATAGAATCGTATCCAGATCTGGTCCTTGACAGTCCGGTGATAAAATCCATACCAATCTTATCCCACTTCCAATCAGGTATAGGTAGTGGTTGCAATAACCCTACCGGTTTTTGATGTTCCGCCTTCACTCGGCTACACACATCACACAAGGCAATATGTTTCACGATATCCTTCTTGAGATTATTCCACCAAAATCTTTCTTTCACATCCATGTACATCTTGGTGTTTCCCGGATGAATAGAATATGGTGAATTGTGTGCTTCTTGCAGAATCAATTTCTGAAGTTCGGAATCTTGTGGAATGCAGATACGCTTTCCATACCATAAGGTTCCTTGTTCATCTTCATGGAATCCTTTCTCCTTTCCTTTGCTAATTTTACCTTTAATCTCTTCTATTTCCTTGTCCAACTTTTGGGCTTCTTTGATCTTTTCCAACAATGTTGGTTGAACTCCCAAAGACATGAGATAACCTTCAGGCACTATCTCCAATCTTATCTCTTTGAATTGGGCACACAAATCTTTAGGCAATTCTCCTTTTGTAAGGCCATTCACATAGACCTTGCGGCTTAATGCATCAGCTACGGCATTCGCTTTACCGGGATGGTATTGGAAACTCAAGTCGTAATCCTTGATGAGTTCTAGCCTCCTTCTTTGTCTCATATTGAGTTCCTTCTGGGTGAAAATATATTTCAAACTCTTGTGATCCGTGAACACTTCACAACGCTTTCTCAAAAGATAATGTCTCTATGTTTTAAGTGCATGAACAACAGAGGCCAACTCTAAGTCATGTCTAGGATAATTTACTTCATGAGTTTTGAGTTGTCTTGAGGCGTAAGCCACAACTTTCCCTTCTTGCATCAATACTCCACCTAGTCCTTGGTGAGATGCATCACAATAAACCTGAAAGTCTTTCTCTAAATCCGGCAGACATAAAACTGGTGCTGACACTAGTCTCTTCTTCAATTCTTGGAAACTGGTTTCACACCCTTCAGTCCAATAAAACTTCTTCTCTTTCTTAAGCAGCTCTGTCATTGGCTTAGCTACTTTCGAGAAATACTCGATGAACCTTCTATAGTACCTGGCCAAGCCTAGGAAACTACGAACATATTTAACCGACTTGGGAGATTCCCACTCAGTTACAGCTAACACTTTTGCGGGATCGACAGCTATACCATCCCCAGACACAACATATCCGATAAAACCAACTTCATTCAGACAAAACTCACATTTGCTGAACTTGGCATATAACTTATGCTCTTGATACATCGGAAACGTATCTATAATTTTTGATGCTCCATGCTTGTTTAGTATCTACTTTGCTTTGTCCAGACATTGAGGTGCTTTTTACATGTTATTCATGATCTTTGTTTGTAGCCTTTCATGTTCCATGCATAGTTACTTTGTCCTATGTTAGAACTCCATCTTTCATGCACATGCTTAGAGTTCTTTGATCCCATCTTTCAATGCTTGCAAATGGTTAGATCTTTATTGTGAGGGTGCATGTCACCTCAAAAATTATTCTTTTATCACTTACCTACTCGAGGACGAGCAGGAGTTAATGTTAGGGATGCTTGATACGTCGGAAACGTATCTATAATTTTTGATGCTCCATGCTTGTATAGTATCTACTTTGCTTTGCTTTGTCTACACTTTGAGGTGCTTTTTACATGTTTTCTGCTGTTTTTGTTTCTAGAAAAGCTAGTAAGTTAATATTCTCGGAATTGGACGGGACAAACGTCAAAGTCAATAACTTTCCGTGGCGAACAAGAAGTCTAGAGGGGAGACGGAGAAGCGGGCCAGGGCGCCCAAACCCCCCTAGGCGCGGGTGGGCCCTGCCCGCGCCTAGGCAGGGTGTAGGGCCCCTGGCCACCACCTCGGCCTCCTCCTTCGCCTATAAGAATCCCCCGATGCAGAAACCCTAAGAACCCAATCAAATCTCCACGAAACCATCTGTAGCCGCTGCCACCATCATCCCTAGATCGGGGGGGGGGGGGGGGGAGGGGATCTGAAGTTCTTCCCGGTACCCTACCGGAGGGGAGATCATCCCGGAGGCCTTCTCTCTGGTATGATGCGTGAGTAGTTCCACCTTGGACTATGGGTCCATGTAGTAGCTAGATGGTTGTATCTCCTCCTTGTGCTTTCATGTATAGATCTTGTGAGATCCGTTAATGATCAAGATCTAATCTATTTGTAGTCATGCATGTTGTGTTTATGGGGATCCGATGGATATTGAGATTATTATGTTGGTTTGATTAATGGTTTTGTCTTTATGATTCTATCATGTCTATGTTGTTTGTGATCTTGCATGCTCTCCGTTGTTAGTAGATATCTTGGCCAAGTAGTTGCTAGTGACTCCAAGAGGGGGTATTTATGCTCGATAGTGGGTTCATGCCTCTTGTTTCCAAGGGAAGTGGCAGAAATCTCTTCGGTTGTAGATGTGCTGTTGCTACTAGGGAGAAAACAATGGTCTCTTGTTCATGGAACATGTGGACTGTTTACCTTACACATTTTGCTTAAAGCAGTTGTCTGTTACTTGCAACTTAATACTGGAGGGGGTTCGGATGATAACCTGAAGGTGGACTCTAGTCATAGATGCAGTTGGATGGCGGTCTATGTATCTTGTTGTATTGCCCAATCGAATTTCGTAGGATCTTTCTGACTAGTAATTGCATTGTTATGCCTTGCTCAGTTCCTGTCAATTTACCTGCTGTAATTTGTTTACCTTTCATGTCATGTTGTTTATCTAAGGAGAGCACCTCTAGCAAACTATGGACCCCGTTCTAATCTTTACCATTGATACATCTTCCACTGTTACTTGTTTACTTGCTGCAAACCACCATTACCTCCCACACCATACGTTTAATCCTTTGTTATAGCAAACCGGTGAGCTTGACAACATCACTGATTCGTTGAGACAAAGTCTTGAGTTTGTGTTGTGAAGGTCTCCACGTTGTTTGCAACACCTGTGTGACGTTTCCTTCCTCCTTCTGGTTCGATAACCTCGGTCTCAACTGAGGGAAAGCTTGATGCTGTGCTCTTCACACCCTGCGCTTTGGGTTACCAACGAAGTGCCACACCGAGCACCATCAAAGTCTTTTTGGCGCCGTTGCCGAGGAGGCTAAGGACGTCTTCAATAGGGGAGTCCTCCACTTTCTTTCTCTTTACTTTGTTTTTAGTTTGCTTTGTTTCCTTTGTTTGGTTTTGTTTGCCTCTTTCCAAAAAACTCCAAAAGATTAGTCTAGTTTTGTTTGCTTGCTTTATTCAAAAACACAAAAAAATTTAGTTCTTGCTCTAGTTGCTGGTCTATTATTTCCTTTCTTGGTCATGCTTTCTATCAATGGATGGTTTCTTTGAAACTAGTTCTTGTTGGAAAGGTGGGTTCACGGAAGAAAAAATGTATTATTTTAAGGAACACCATTTGTCACAAAAAGGGAAACACTTATGGGAACAAATTGATAAGTTGAATACTATTGCTAGAGACGTGTGCTCTAGTTATAATGTTACTTATTGCTTTGATAAATATTGTTGCTGCAGGAGGTATAAACACCTACCCGTTTAATGTGAGTATAATGATAATGTTACCATATCTTCTTATGTGAAACAAATTGAAGAATTTATTGCCTTCAAGGGTGCATTTGAACTTGCCAATTTGCTTGAAAATCCGGATGATGCACCTTATAAGCATGAGGTTTTTGAGATACTTAAATTTTGCTTTGATAATTACAGGGAAGAAAATAGCTATATTATTGAATATTTTAATAGGCGTTTTCCACAAATAGAAGAGACTAATGCCTTGCAGGAGCCTATGGAAGAAGAAATTGCTAAAACTGAAAGCTCGTTAGATGAAAAAGAGGAGGAGAGTGATGGTCAAGAGGAGGAAGAATGGATCTACCCATGTCTACCTTGTAATGAGAGTAACTCTTTATCCCTTACATTATTTGATTGTCCCCATGCTTAACAAAGGAGGATGAATGTTATGCTCCTGTGGATCCTTCTAAAATTTCTACTTTGGGTAAAACCTGTGAAGGTTTTAATCCGACTATTTTTGAGCTTGATAGAAATTATGTGTGTGTAGATCATAAAAAGCTTGCTTTATGTGATAGTTATATTGTTGAGTTTATTCATGAGGCTACTGAAAATTATTATGAGAGAGGAAAATATGGTTATAGAAGTTTTCATGGTACTGAAACACCTCTCTATGTGCTGAAAGTTTTGAAGTTACTCTTGTTTTATTGTCCTATGCTTGTCATTTTGTTCTTTGTGAATTTATTTGTGTACAAGATTCCGATGCATAGGAAGAGGGTTAGACATAAATGTGTTTTGAATTTGCTTCTTGATGCTCTCTTTTACCTCAATTCATATTCCTTATGTGAGCATCTTCTCAAACTATCATGCCTAACTTAAAGGCGTTAAAGAAAAGTACTTGTTGGGAGATAACCCAAGAGTTTCCTTGAGTCTTGGAAGTTATTACTTCAGTAATGACCTCTCCTTATCCTTTTTGTTTGCTTTTTGTGCCAAGAATGACCTCTAATGAGAGGGAAGTAAGATTTGGGGAGTTGCTGTCGCGAAACAGATTTCTGTCCTCCACCATAAAAATTCGTGAGGAGTCTCTATAACTTGTATTGAGCTGAAAATTTACGAATAAATCCCCCAGTATGTTAGCTAACTTTCGTTAGCTCAACACTCTTTGATTTTAGCAACAAAAGATGTTCGGAAAAATCGGTTTCTATCTGCTGGTCTGTTTTGACAGATTTCTGCCATTATTTGCATTTGCTTCTTATTGATTTCCTTTTTGAGTTCTCTTTTGGGGAATTGAGATTTCTAAAGGATTTGATATAGTAGCTTGTGTTTTTAGTGAAAAGCCTTGCTGTTCCAAAGCTTTGCCAGAGGTCTAGTATATTTTGAATAAACTAATGTTGCTAATGAAGATTGTGTGAAGTTTTGTATGAAGGAAAAAATTCAGGTGTAGAGAGAGAATGATGCAATGAGATGAAGAATGGACAAAAGCTCAAGCTTGGGGATTCCACCATGGTGTCACCCCAAGAAATATCCAAGAGGTACAAGCGTCAAATCTTGGGGATGCCCAAGGCATCCCCTTCTTCATCAATAAAAAGCTCAGGTCTGTTTAGACACTTCGTTTTTATTGTTTCATGCACAAGTTGTGTTGTTCTTGGAGCATCTTAGTTTTAATTTGCTTTGCTTAGGTTGTTTAATTTGCTTGAATAAAGTAGTTTGTACCCCCGTTCTCGCTGTGTTTTTTGCAAATAAGTTTGCTTGGTGTTGGAAAGGAGTAGTAAGTTCTTGCTTGTAAGTGCAAGAGGAGCTTGCATTGAGTATGACTTAGACTTTAGCATGACATGCTAGGTGTTTTTTTGAACTTATGCTTAGTGATTATTGTTGTAGCATGTCTTGTTCCAAATAATTGGGATTGCTTAGTGTGCCTTGAAGAAATTATGCGTTGTTTTAGCATGCAAAAGCGTAGTATTGTGGTATTCTTCTTTGATGCTTTGTTTGGGTTGACTTGGGACATGCTCACGCCATGTTATGAGTATGACAAGTCACCATAGTCTCTATGATCATTTAGTCCTTGACTTGTAGTACCACCCTATGCTTTGATTAGTAATGCTTTGTTGCTCTGCATGATAATGGCCATTATGCTCTCTTAGTTGGTTGCTCCCGGTCTTTTGCTAGCCTCCACTTGTATGAGTAAGATCTAGTCATGCTTCCAACTCCCAAGAAACCAAGTTATTCCAAAGTGTCCAATATAAACTCCTATGCATGGTGTGTTACACCATTCTAAGTATATTCTTGTTTTCAGCTATCTTCCAATTAAAAACTATTTTGTTATGTGAAAACTTAGTGATTAAAGCCCTCACAAACTTGATGGCACACTTTATATTCTTTGCCCCTAATAAACTTGAACCATTGTGACGTCTATGTTGTATATGCTTGCATTTATACATTGGAATTAGCAGAACCATGCTGTCATGGGGAATGTTTTCAACATTGCACTTGTACTTTGTACTCAGTTGATATCATGCTCTTTTGTCTATGGAGGTCACTAGTGTGAAATAAAGAGGGAACTTGTAAGTCCATGGAGTTTGTATTCTATGTTAGAGAAACGCCTAGGCTACTAGCCTAAGCCATGCCTAATCATGGTGGAAACTTGCAGCGTCACCATAGTGAGCTATCTATGAAGCATCCTCAATAAAAAGTTATGGATATAGTAAATAAAAAGATCGCTGAGATGCTCATTGTCTGCTTGCCTTGTCATTTTGGTTATGGGATAGCTCCTATACGATGTGCAAGGGGTACCCCGTTGGCGGCTCTCTATGATATGCAAATACTTACAATGACAAGAACTTACAGGTGACTGAAGTTGAGTAGCATGAGGTGTGGCCCTCGTATTCAAGGGACTTGAGATTGCAAACTTATACTTTGTCAAGCATATACTCCATAGTTAGTTCACTTTAACCTTAATCACTTCAAGATGCTTATGACAGGGGCAATGAGGGCTGAAAGATCTTTTTGAAAGGCTACAAAAAGGCCTTATGACAAGTACCATAATTTTTGGAAGCTCTTTTTGAAACTTGAAATCCCTTCTTCCTTTACAAAAAGGCCTTTCTTCCACCACTATTGAGTCTCCACCTTCTACCTTTAGGCACCATTAAGAGAGCATAGTTCCCATTCTTAGTTTTATGTGCAGTGTCCCAAAGCTTATTGATTGATGCATATTGTGATATTACTTGTTCTTGTGCTATTTGTTTCTAGTCACCCTTGTGAACTTTGAAGGTGTCCTATGCATCTATTTGCTACTCTATGAGGGACAAGCTGATTGCCACTATGCTATGTTTTCTGTATGTGAAACAAACAAACGTTTTTCAATGCATGTTATTCATGATCTTTGTTTGTAGCCTTTCATGTTGCATGCATAGTTACTTTGTCCTATGTTAGAACTCCATCTTTCATGCACATGTTTAGAGTTCTTTGATCTCAGCTTTCAATGCTTGCAAATGGTTAGATCTTTATTGTGAGGGTGCATGTCACCTCAAAAATTATTCTTTTATCACTTACCTACTCGAGGACGAGTAGGAGTTAAGCTTAGGGATGCTTGATACGTCAGAAATGTATCTATAATTTTTGATGCTCCATGCTTGTTTAGTATCTACTTTGCTTTGCTTTGTCTACACTTTGAGGTGCTTTTTACATGTTTTCTGGTACTAACCTATTAACAAGTTACCACAGTGCCAGTTGCCTGTTTTCTGCTGTTTTTGTTTCTAGAAAAGCTAGTAAGTTAATATTCTCGGAATTGGACGGGACAAATGTCAAAGTCAATAACTTTCCGTGGCGAACAAGAAGTCTAGAGGGGAGACGGAGAAGCGGGCTAGGGCGCCCAGACCCCCCTAGGCGCGGGTGGGCCCTGCCCCATGCCTAGGCAGGGTGTAGGGCCCCTGGCCACCGCCTCGGCCTCCCCCTTCGCCTATAAGAATCCCCCGATGCAGAAACCCTAAGCACCCAATCAAATCTCCACGAAACCGTCTGTAGCCGCCGCCACCATCGTCCCTAGATCGGGGAGGGGGGATCTAAAGTTCTTCCTGGCACCCTTCCAGAGGGGAGATCATCCCAGAGGCCTTCTCTCTGGTATGATGAGTGAGTAGTTCCACCTTGGACTATGGGTCCATGTAGTAGCTAGATGGTTGTATCTACTCCTTGTGCTTTCATGTATAGATCTTGTGAGCTCCGTTCATGATCAAGATCTAATCTATTTGTAATCATGCATGTTGTGTTTGTGGGGATCCGATGGATATTGAGATTATTATGTTGGTGTGATTAATGGTTTTGTCTTTATGATTCTATCATGTCTGTGTTGTTTGTGATCTTTCATGCTCTCCGTTGTTAGTAGCTATCTTGGCCAAGTAGTTGCTAGTGACTCCAAGAGGGGGTATTTATGCTCGATAGTGGGTTCATGCCTCTAGTTTCCAAGGGAAGTGACAGAAATCTCTTCGGTTGTAGATGTGCTGTTGCTACTAGGGAGAAAACAACGGTCTCTTGTTCATGGAACATGTGGATTGTTTACCTTACACACTTTGCTTAAAGCAGTTGTCTGTTGCTTGCAACTTAATACTGGAGGGGGTTCAGATGATAACCTGAAGGTGGACTTCTAGTCATAGATGCAGTTGGATGGCGGTCTATGTATCTTGTTGTATTGCCCAATCGAATCTCATAGGATCTTTCTGACTAGTAATTTCATTGTTATGCCTTGCTCAGTTCCTGTCAATTCCCCTGCTGTAATTTGTTTACCCTTCATGCCATGTTGTTTATCTAAGGAGAGCACCTCTAGTGAACTATGGATCCCGGTCCAACCTTTACCATTGATACATCTTCCACTGTTACTTGTTTACTTGCTACAAACCACCATTACCTCCCACCCCATACGTTTAATCCTTTGTTACAGCAAACCGGTGAGCTTGACAACCTCACTGATTCGTTGGGACAAAGTCTTGAGTTTGTGTTATGCAGGTATCCACGTTGTTTGCAACACCTGTGTGATGTTTCCTTCCTCCTTCTGGTTCGATAACCTCGGTCTCAACTAAGGGAAAGCTTGCTGCTGTGCTCTTCACACCCTGCGCATTGGGTTACCAACGAAGTGCCACGTCGAGCACCATCAACTCTTTGAGCTTCTCCAAAATCAGACGCAAATGCCCTTCATGTTCTTCATTTCTCTTGGAATTAATCAATATGTCATCGATGAATACTACAACAAACTTGTCAAGAAACTCCATGAACACCTTGTTCATCATGTTCTTGAAATAAGCTGGTGCATTTGTTAGTCCAAATGGCATCACCGTATACTCATACAATCCATACCTACTGGTAAAAGCTGTCACATCCCAAGATTTTCCAAATCTTGTAATGTGAAAATAAATGAATAAAATAAAACTTTGTTTGGTTTTCAGGGCCAGAAGAAACTTTTTAAATTTAATTGGAACTTCAAACCAATTTGAATCAAATAAATCCTAAAAGGGATTTATAAGGATAAACATTTATTAAAGGAAATTAAAATATTTTGAAATTACTATTTTGGATCTTTTAATAAAAGATTTGGTTTTCAAAAGAAAAGGTGGATTCATAAATAAAGATTACTTTATAAAGCCAAATTAAACCTTGGCCAAGCTTTGGAATTAAAACTTTTGTTTTAAATAAAAATAGCAAAGGTTTATTTAAATAAAGTAATAAGGATTTAATATCCAATTTTTATTTAAATAAAAGGTTTTACCATTTTAATTGAAACATCAAAACTTATTAAATTATTTTGAATAAGTTTTCCAAATATTTTATATTCTCAAATAAAACCTACTGAAGTGTTTTGGCTTATTTTAGATTTCAAAATAAATGTTTTAATGAAACAAATCCTATTTGAATTAATAATGAAAGTCTATTGTATGTAATTAATAATGGACCCTAGAATTAGAATAAAAGGTTATTTTGTTTTAAACAAGTTTCCAAGTATTCATTATTTCCAAATAAAACCTACTGATTTTGTTTTGAAAACATTTGGATTTCAAATGGAGATTTTATTAATTAAATCAAACCCTATTTTATTAAATAACTAAAAATCCATTTTTAATTAAAGAATGGATCCTAAAAAGAATAAAAATTATTAATTTATTTTGGTTTGGAATTTGGTTTATGCTACTGAACAGAACCAAATTCAAAGTTGCAAAGCTTGGTGATTGTTTGAATCAATTTGAATGTGTTTGGTTGTTTGAATTTCAAAACAGGAATTAGATTCAGAAAAATAAAAAGGATTCAGGAAGAAAAAAAAATAGAACCAGACCCAGCCCAGCCGGCCAAGCCCACAAGCCCAGCAAACAGCCCAGCTTCCTTCTCCCCGAAAGAAAACAGTTCACACCAACTTATTGACCCGTAGAGTGACTGACTGGTGGCCCCAAACCCCTCTTTCTTCCCTCACTGCCAGGTAGGCTCCACAAACGCAGTCGTCGTTTCCACCCGCGCGACCTGTTCTTCCTCCCCTCGTTGCCGTTTCCTGCAGTGATTCCGCGGCCTTAATTCGTCTTAACGCGGCCACCATTACTCGCCTTGACCATGCACGTTAAAACGCCAGTGTCTTCTCCTTCTTTCCCCTCTGTCGCCACTCCCTCTCTGCCCCGAGGCTGCCTCAATTTGGCTTGGCACTCCCTCTGTTCCGACGACACTCCGGTGCCGATTCCGGCGACTCAACACCACCCCGTGCCTCCTCGACCTAGCTCACACCTTCCCCACCTCCTGACGCATCTGTCCGTGCCCTTCATTCGATTGCGGGCGCCCCAGAGCGTCGACTACGACAAGCTCCTGAGCGCCGCCACGTTTGCCTTCTTCTCCGGCGAAGCCTACTGGTAAGAACAGACCGCCGCTTCCCCTCTCATTCACGCACACACCTACACCGTGTCCTGCTGCATCTGACCAGACCCTTGTCCTGCCTTAGGGCGATCAGCAGCGTCGCCTCGGCAACAACCAGAGCCGCCAGACACCGTTGCAAACTCCGGCGAAGAATTGCAGACCGGCGCCTTGTCAAGCCCACGCACTTGAGCATCACCACAGCCTGCGAATCTGGTGAGCACCTTCCTCCTCCTCGCTTCCTGTTTCGCCAGCGCCATTATCTGACTGCCGCCGCCGCTTACCGCCGGCCAGCAAATGGTCGAGCACGCTAGCACCATAGGATCTCGATCCGACGCTCCCGATAGATCACTTAACCGCGAAGGGGTATGCCTTCTGGACCGCACGATTTGACTAGATCCAATGGCTGCAACGCGTGATCCAGCCGAACCGGTATCGTCCAATCCAATCGTGACGCGTGGCCAGGTCTGTTTAAAACAGAATTTGGAAATCAGATTTAAGATGCAATTTCAAACCTTTGTAACTTTCGATCCACACGTCCAAAATTTACAAATTTGGTACCGTTGGAATCAGTGGAACAAACCCTAGCCAACCATGCCCTTATTTTAGCAAATAGTATCCATTAGAGAGTTTGTTTTTGTAGAAACTTTTGTATGCTTATTTAGAGTAGAAAAATGTTTCAAAAATGTTTTTAGGTTTAAAACCTTTGCAAATTATTTTGATGTGAACTTACTGACCCTAGGAACCAACCCATGGTCTTGGAAATGGATTTGGTAAAATTTAGGATGAATTATTTGATTTAGCCCATTCCTAGCCAATTGGAAATAAAGATTTTGGTTATGAAAATACTTCTATAAAGAAAACTTTGGGAAAATGTTTTGGACCAAACCTACTGACCCAAAACACCAAGTTTTGCAAATTAGCAACTCATTGGTGAGAAACTTAAAAGTTTTTGCTATTATAAAAATGTTTTCCACCACATAAAATAATGAAGGGTTTTTAAAAATGGTTTTTGGACAAAACCCATTTGCAATGACTTTGCCACTTTGGAAAATGACCAAATTGGAACTTACAAAGTTAGAAGCCTAGTGGAGACCATCTTTACAAATAGAACCATACTTTGCATGCTTACATGCATGACTTAGATCCCATTGTTTTGTGTGTGTGAATTGTTTGATTGATTAATTGGAATGCTAGTTGATACTATGCTTGCTTGATTGATTGTAGTGAAATTAGCAAAGTGTGAGACTAGCAAGATCAAGGAGTGAACCACCATTCCCTTCCAAAAAGGCAAGTTACACTATCATCTAAAGTCCTACTATTTTCTTATACTTAGTGGATTTTGAAAACATGCATGAAAAGAATTTTATACTTATGCTATGCTAAATCCTAATAGGAATCCCTATCCATTCCTTAGAGAAAACAATGTAGTTGTTACATGCTTAGCCATGCTATATTTTGAAAAGAGATACATGTTAAGATTTTACAAAGGTTGAGAAAAGGACTTGTGTTTTACATAATAAAACAAGGACTCAATGAACCACCTAGGTGGAGGATACTTTAAGTTTTGGAGAGGGTGGCAACAAAAGGAACCATGTCTATGGGAATCACTTTGTGTTGTGCTCCAAAAGAAAACCACCTAGGAAACTTAGAGATTGAACATGTTTCTCCAATTGTGGCTTTCGTGTGCAACCACATGCTATTATGGCTCTGGCTTAGTCAACTACATTGGGAAGACTCATGCACTATCCTCAGTTAACTGGACATGGGGACCTGGAATCCTACATGGGTGCTGAAGGTAAGCTAGCAATGGTGTATGGGAGGACCCTTTGGAAAGACTTCGTCACATTCTCAATCTGCCAGTACTCCATCTTGGTGAGCACTAATCCAGTAGGCCACTGGTGGCAAAAGGATGGGATTGTGACATGTGGGTAAAGTGTACTCCTTCTACAAAAGATAATAAAATCTAAGTACTTAGCCGTGTCCCCGGTTATGGACAATACTGAGCAACTAAAGTTTGAAGCTATGGGAGGTCTCGACATTCCAATTTCTAAAAGAAAACTTTTAAGGACTTGATGCACTTAGGGTTACCAAGGAGCTCAAGAGACTTTGACAAAACTTGATGTACTTGGGGTTACCAAGGAACTCAAGAGATTTTGTTGAAAACATGAACACTTGGGGTTAACTCATGAGATTTATATAAAACTTGTTGCACTTGGGGTTACCAAGTAGCTCAAGGGATTTTGACAAGGACTTGAACACTTGAGTTTCTACCAAGGAGTTCAAGGAACTTGGAAAAAGGGAGTTTTGACAAAGGACCAAAACCATTTTGAAAAGTTAGGATAAAATATTGCTCTATGCAAATGAGCCTAAAACTCTACTTAGCCAAATTTGCATGTAATGATAGGATCCACTTATATTATACTTATTAGAGAAACTTGCCAATACAATTCAAATGTATTGACCCTTGTGGCTGTAACTTGTAATGTTGCAGGTTTGATTGTTTTTAGTGAAGATTGATTGATTAGGATTACAAAGTCTACAACCAACATCTGCCTGTGGCACTTTGAAGATGAAGGACCCATGATTTTAGTTATTCCGCTGCAATGTAATGTAATAGCCAAATGAGCTATGTATGATGTAATAAAATTATGTTGTTCCTGGTTATAAAGTTATATTATGACCTTTGTTTCTTGATATTACATCTTAACTGTGGATGCTAGCTATTGATCCAGGGACTAGCATTGCAATCACAGGGATCCTTTTCCTTTACAAAGGAGGGATCTTACAGATGGTATCAGAGCATTGTGTTGCCTGTAGGATTTGTAAACCTAGGATTGGACAAAAACCCTTAGAAGAATAGGAGTTATATTTTGATCCAAAACTTATTTACAAAACCACTTGTAAACTCTTTCTTCAACCAATTTGGTTTCAACTCTACATCTCTTCTATCTCAACTTGATGGAAAAGCCTATCCCATGGCCCAAGACTACACCATGTGCAAAGGACTTTTTCAACACTTTCAACTCTAATGACTTCAACATCTTCAACTCTAATGACTTCAACATATTCAGCATATTCACCAAGGACTTCCAACTTGGAAACCACTAAGGACTACAAGTGAGACAAGGAAATCTTGCCCAAGATTTAGAGACTGAGGGAATGCAAAAGATAGAAGGAGCCTACATCATTTGAAGTATTGCAACCAAGAGTTTTTCTCAAGGAAACCATAATCTCCTACGAGAAGAATCAACCAAGAAGAATAGAAAGATCACAAGTGAACCATATAGATGGACCACCATATTTAGATAAGTCAAAAACACACCAACCTATGTGGTGTAACAAAAATATCTTTGTTGCCTAAGTGTGTGCTTGAACTTTGTTTGAGTGAAATGTTTGGTTTGTGTTTGTATGCACATTGCTAGTGTGAATTGTGATGTGTGTGATTAGAAATATTTCCTTAGAAGTATCTTGCCTATCCTAATTTCCATTAAACCCAAACAGATGACTACTCCAAAAGACTCCAAGGTTGATGACACCAACACCAATCAAGAGGACAGCATGAAAGAGCTCATAGCAACTCAACACCAGTTAAACCAACTGACAACTCAGTTCATAGCCAACACTAGTGATAAAGATCCAGCACTGCAAAAGTTTTTTGAGGAACAAACCCAACTGATGCTTAAGGTGACTAATCAAGTGATCAACATGGAAGAAAGCTATCCCAAAAGAGTCTTTGACAACAAGGATGACAGAAATATTATTCTAGATGGAGCACCAGCTTGCATTATTTGTGGAGACAAGGATCATACTTTCAAGGAGCATGAAGATCAATGCCCTAACTGTGAAGAAAATCATCCTGTTGGACAATGTCCCACCTCTCAAGCTACTTGTTACCTTTGTGAAGGAAACGACCATGTCCCTATCCAATGCCCCATCTACTCCATGGTGGAACAAAGGAAACAAGAAGGGTCCAAGTCAACCAAGAAAGTTGATGGCAAAGGAAAAGGACCACTTATACCTCCAAACAAGACAACCCAATTCAAAGGACTAAAGAAACCCAAGAAACAAAAGCAGGACATGAGCCTTGTACAATGTCGTAAATGTAAGGAAATGGGACACTACTCCAGTGGATGCCCAGAGAACAAGAAGAATAAAGATATTGGTCAAGTGATGTGCAACAACTGCAAAGAGTTAGGCCACTATGTAGCAACTTGTCCACAAGAGCCACGTAAAGAACTCAAGGAAATCCACTGTTTTAACTGCAAAAACCCAGGACATTATGCAAGAAACTGTCCAGAAAAGATGAAGAACAAGTTGAACAAGCCTATGGACAAACTCAACCTTGGCCCATGAGTCAAGAATGGCAGCCAAGGACACAATGCAAAAGTTTGCTTAGAGAAGTTTTCCCAGGATCCCAAGAAGGACAATATGTAATTTTTGTTTGAAAATTTTAAGGGTGGTAGTACCCTAGTTGTTTTGAACCAGCTTGTAACCCCAGCCTTCCCAAATCTCGGGACGAGATTTATTTTAAGGGTGGTAGCCTGTCACATCCCAAGATTTTCCAAATCTTGTAATGTGAAAATAAATGAATAAAATAAAACTTTGTTTGGTTTTCAGGGACAGAAGAAACTTTTTAAATTTAATTGGAACTTCAAACCAATTTGAATCAAATAAATCCTAAAGGGATTTATAAGGATAAACATTTATTAAAGGAAATTAAAATATTTTGAAATTACTATTTTGGATCTTTTAATAAAAGATTTGGTTTTCAAAAGAAAAGATGGATTCATAAATAAAGATTACTTTATAAAGCCAAATTAAACCTTGGCCAAGCTTTGGAATTAAAACTTTTGTTTTAAATAAAAATAGCAAAGGTTTATTTAAATAAAGTAATAAGGATTTAATATCCAATTTTTATTTAAATAAAAGGTTTTACCATTTTAATTGAAACATCAAAACTTATTAAATTATTTTGAATAAGTTTTCCAAATATTTTATATTCTCAAATAAAACCTACTGAAGTGTTTTGGCTTATTTTAGATTTCAAAATAAATGTTTTAATGAAACAAATCCTATTTGATTTAATAATGAAAGTCTATTGTATGTAATTAATAATGGACCCTAGAATTAGAATAAAAGGTTATTTTGTTTTAAACAAGTTTCCAAGTATTCATTATTTCCAAATAAAACCTACTAATTTGGTTTTGAAAACATTTGGATTTCAAATGGAGATTTTATTAATTAAATAAAACCCTATTTTATTAAATAACTAAAAATCCATTTTTAATTAAAGAATGGATCCTAAAAAGAATAAAAATTATTAATTTATGTTGGTTTGGAATTTGGTTTATGCTACTTAACAGAACCAAATTCAAAGTTGCAAATCTTGGTGATTGTTTGAATCAATTTTAATGTGTTTGGTTGTTTGAATTTCAAAACAGGAATTAGATTCAGAAAAAGAAAAAGGATTCAGGAAAAAAAAAAAAATAGAACCAGACCCAGCCCAGCCGGCCAAGCCCACAAGCCCAGCAAACAGCCCAGCTTCCTTCTCCCCGAAAGAAAACGGTTCACACCAACTTACTGACCAGAGGACCGATCGTGGCCCCAAACCCCTCTTTCTTCCCTCACTGCCAGGTAGGCTCCACAAACGCAGTCGTCGTTTCCACCCGCGCGACCTGTTCTTCCTCCCCTCGTCGCCGTTTCCTGCAGTGATTCCGCGGCCTTAATTCGTCTTAACGCGGCCACCATTACTCGCCTTGACCATGCACGTTAAAACGCCAGCGTCTTCTCCTCCTTTCCCCTCTGTCGCCACTCCCTATCTGCCCCGAGGCTGCCTCAATTTGGCTTGGCACTCCCTCTGTTCCGACGACACTCCGGTGCCGATTCCGGCGACTCAACACCACCCCGTGCCTCCTCGACCTAGCTCACACCTTCCCCACCTCCTGATGCATCTGTCCGTGCCCTTCATTCGACTGCGGGCGCCCCAGAGCGTCGACTACGACAAGCTCCCGAACGACGCCGCGTTTGCCTTCTTCTCCGGCGAAGCCTTCTGGTAAGAACAGACCGCCGCTTCCCCTCTCGTTCACGCACACACCTACACCGTGTCCTGCTGCATCTGACCAGACCCTTGTCCTGCCTTAGGGCGATCAACAGCGTCACCTCGGCAACAACCAGAGCCGCCAGACGCCGTTGCAAACTCCGGCGAAGAATTGCAGCAGACCCCGAGCGCCCCTTGTCAAGCCCACAGTACCTTGAGCATCACCACAACCCTGCGAATCTGGTGAGCACCTTCCCCTCCTCCCTCGTTTCCTGTTTCGCCAGCGCCGCCACTATCTGACCGTTGCCGCCGCTAGCCACCGCCGACACCGCTCGCAAATGGTCGAGCATGCTAGCACCGTAGGATCTCGATCCGACGCTCCCGATAGATCACTTAACCGCGAAGGGGTATGCCTTCTGGACCGCACGATTTGACTAGATCCAATGGCTGCAACGCGTGATCCAGCCGAACCGGTACCGTCCAATCCAATCGCGACGCGTGGCCAGGTCTGTTTAAAACAGAATTTGGAAATCAGATTTAAGATGCAATTTCAAACCTTTGTAACTTTTGATCCACACGTCCAAAATTTACAAATTTGGTACCGTTGGAATCAGTGGAACAAACCCTAGCCAACCATGCCCTTAGTTTAGCAAATAGTATCCATTAGAGAGTTTGTTTTTGCAGAAACTTTTGTATGCTTATTTAGAGTAGAAAAATGTTTCAAAAATGTTTTTAGGGTTAAAACCTTTGCAAATTGTTTTGATGTGAACTTACTGACCCTAGGAACCAACCCATGGTCTTGGAAATGGATTTGGTAAAATTTAGGATGAATTATTTGATTTAGCCCATTCCTAGCCAATTGGAAATAAAGATTTTGGTTATGAAAATACTTCTATAAAGAAAACTTTGGGAAAATGTTTTGGACCAAACCTACTGACCCAAAACACCAAGTTTTGCAAATTAGCAACTCATTGGTGAGAAACTTAAAAGTTTTTGCTATTATAAAAATGTTTTCCACCACATAAAATAATGAAGGGTTTTTAAAAATGGTTTTTGGACAAAACCCATTTGCAATGACTTTGCCACTTTGGAAAATGACCAAATTGGAACTTACAAAGTTAGAAGCCTAGTGGAGACCATCTTTACAAATAGAACCATCCTTTGCATGCTTACATGCATGACTTAGATCCCATTGTTTTGTGTGTGTGAATTGTTTGATTGATTAATTGGAATTGTTGGGGAGGTAACCCTGGATAGGGTAAAGACGGGGAAAGATGAAAGGGTGTTCCCCGTCTAGTTTCCGAGTTACACTCTGAGTCGGCCGAATCCTGTAGAGGTTGGCCGAGATAGGAAAGGACGGGACCCTTGTGGTAAGGGCAAGGCATTACCCGGCCGAGATATAGCGTAAGTTGGCCGGGTTAGCCCAAGTAATCTTGATGCAGGTGAAGAACAAGCCGAAGTTACGCGAGGCAGGGCCGAATGATACGAAGCTTGCAGGAGAAGGAGAAGCCTAAAGTCAAACTCTAGTAGCAGACTAGGAAGAATCAGAGCGAAGCCAAGCACTAGGGACAAAGGGGCAGAGCAACAAAGAGACAGAAGGAGGTCACGGAGGTGACAGTCCTGAAGCCCGAGGCACACAGGAGGGCCCCTCAGGAACCTTGCCGTCATTAGGGGAGCAACAGGGAAAGGGGGGCGCCGAACTACTATATCGGGACAAGCATATTCCTCGAATATGCTTGCCACATCAACCCTAAGGGAACTCAAGGTCCTCCTTTATAAGGGCAGGCTTGGACCCTGAGGGAGGGATCGACTAATTCTTGGTACCGTTAGGCTGGTAAAGTTCTCTCTTTCTCCTTGTATACAGCTCAAGGAGCTCTTGTAACTCAAGGAAGGAGAAATACAGATCTTTGCGTTAGCTTTCTGTGTGTAGGATCCACTACATCTTCCCTCCCCAGATCCCACTAGCATCCATTGGCCCCTAACTTTAGCCTACCCATGGCATCTGCCGTGCCACCACCACGCTTGGCGCCATCAGGGCCAGCGGTGCTAGCTGGAGTTATGATCCGGACGGGAAACTTCATCAAGACTGGCGAGCGCGTTGTTTCTAGCTTAGTCTAGAGATTTGGTCTCTGTGATTATGTCAGCGACAATGCAGGGAGCTTCAGGGGAAAGGCTCCCCCGCGTAATGGTGTTCTCATCAACCTGGGCGGGCACCAGGTTTATGTCGGCGTCGACATCTCCGGTGTTTACCCTCATCAAGTTGTTGTTGCAGGAGATCCACCTCTTAACGCTGCAGGCCATCCGCCTGGAGCACATCCTGCAGGTAGCGTCGAGGTAATGGTCGTGGCCGGGGCGCAAGCTGGAGTAGCGGCTGCCGAAGCAGGAAGAGAACCCGCCACCGGTGTACAGGGCGCGCACAGGCAGACAGCGCCAATGCCCACCGAGGTAATCTCACCGGCAACCAACCCGACCGAGGTGCAAGACACCACCCCAAAGGCACCAAGGGTAAGAGGGCCACCTCTGGAAAGGCCAGAAAATATTCTTCAGGCGACCATAGAAAGCTTGACTACACCTGTAGCGCCGATACTTAACCCGGCAAATGCTCAGGCAGAGTTGGAAGAAACCAGGCAAAAGGTGCCGATAGAGGCAAAAGGTGTCGGTTTTATGGGAGTCCTTAAACAGGACCCTGCGAGAGTATGCCAAAGCAAATAAGCTTGACGTCGCGCCCGAACGGGTGGACGAACTAAGATTGAGAGGGAAGAACCTCATGGATGACATCAATAAAGAGCATGAAGCTCATAAAGCAGAATCAGAGTATGTAGGTTTGCCGAGGTACAGCACCCCGGCAAGAAACCTAAGAGCCGCAAATGCCGCAGCTTTAGAGTTAGAAGGGTTAACCGGAGAGGCCCGGCAAAAACAACAAGAAAGAGTAAACGAGCTGGTGCGCATCGCGAACTAGCAGAACGAGGAAATGCTCAGAGCAAACCCGGCGAGGCCGGGGGCCTCGCGAATGGTTCATTCGGCAGGAGCAGCACCAGCTCTGTCTGTGGCAGCAGCATCTTCACCCGGAGATAATGCTCGAAGAGACAGAGCAGTAACCTCGGGAAAGAGGAACAAGTAGATTGTCCCATATGATCCGGCAATGGCCGGAAAGGCAAATGAAAACAGAGGCAATGCAAGTCGAGGTAACAGTGGGGAGAGGAATCACGGCCGTGTGGAGAAAGACGGCGGAAGCCGAGGCGACGGAGACCTCGGCAGAAGAGAGCCCGCGAGAGGCAGTCATGAGAACAACACCCCGGTCGAAGTAAGGAGAGAACGGCCACTCAACCCGCAACCGAGGCATGAACCCCGGCAGGAAATAGAAACAGGGGCAGCTCGCCACAATCAAATTAATGAGAGATACAATGATGGTTATTCCGAAATGGAATATGCAATTCATGGCGGAAACAATCGTTATGGAATACGGTGATGTAGTTCTCAGACAGAGATTTGCCATCAAATGATGCAAGGGTGAAGCTGGATCGGCTATACAGGTCCGAGTTATTGGAAGAACAGGGTCCACCAGGGCCAGCATGCTTTGGACCACGGATCATGAGCGAACCTCCTGTGCCGAACTTTCAGCTGGCAAGGGGCACGAAAACATACAATGGAAGTACCAAACCACAAGACTGGTTGATTGACTATGCCACTGCTGTAAAAATAGCGTGTGGAAACTTACGATGGGCTGTACGATATGTACCACAAATGCTGGAAGGACCAGCTAGAGTTTGGCTGAATAATCTACCAGCAAGCAAGATCAATCGCTATGGCTGGATTTTGAAGAAATGTTTGTCAACAACTTTACCAAGACATACAGAGGCCAAACAGGCCACAACAGTTAGCCATGTGCAAGCGTTTAATGAAACAGATAGAGAATTTTTAACTCGGTGGTGCAACCTGAGAAACTCATGTGAAGGAGTCATAGAATCGCAAGCTATAGCGTGGTTCGCGCAAGGATGCCGTTATGGCAGCGTTTTATGGCAATGTTTGCAGAGAGATATGCCGACCACATTGGCAGAAACTATCAGAATAGCGGACTCCTACGCATTAGGAGATCCTACGCAACCAGAATTAATGTCGGCAGATCACCGCGAGCAACATGATCATTATGCAAGGGATTTCGCCGGGTCATCCAGGCGCGGTGATTTCAGAGGAAGAAGAAGAGAGGAAAGACCGGATTATAGATACAATTCAGCCCAAGTAGCGGCGGTAGCGCAAGATCAGCCGAATCACGGAGCAGCTCAACGGCAAAAGAATGGTCCTCAGCAGTGGACACCAAGGAATGAAGGAAAAGGGCAATGGACCCCCGAACAAAAGAAATGGCGTGAAAGGCGAAATACACATTCGAATCCATGTTAGATCAGCCGTAAATTTCACACGCCAAACCCATCCGGACCAGCTAACCATACAACCCGCCAAAGGTGCATGGATGAAAATGCAATGGTAACCCCAAGAGCGCTCAGGCACCCCACCAAGTACATCAGCAGCGTCAACCGCAATTGACTGGAGCAAATGCACAGCAACTAATGTTACCGCCCCCTCCCCCGAGGTACGATAACTCGGATCAGAGAGACGCGGTGCATCAAGTGATGAACCAAGTCCAGGATGGAAGAACAAACCCGGCAAATACGGGACGTAATGATTACAGAGAACATCATCAGTCTTATTGCGTGTTCACAACGGAACAGCAAGACAAACAGAGTGTGCAACGCCGGCATATGGAAGTAAATGCAGTTATGCCGGCGATACCGAGATATATGCCTTGGTCTGATCAGGAAGTAACTTGGAGCATAAAGGATCATCCCAGAATAATGCCGAATCCTGGGTCATATGCACTCGTGTTGGATCCGACATTTGTCGGACCAAGCATCAATGTGAAATTCTCAAAAGTACTCATTGACAATGGAAGTAGTATCAACATCATGTACAAAGATACCATGCATAAACTTGGAATATCGCAGAATATGTTGCAGTCTACAAGGACCACTTTTCATGGGATAGTGCCAGGGCTTTCATGTGAACCCATTGGTAAGGTCCGAGTCGATGTCTTATTCGGCACAAGGGATAACTGCAGAGCAGAAAACTTAGAGTTTGAGGTGGTGGATCTAGAGAGTTGTTATCATGCTTTACTCGGACGACCAGCATTGGCCAAATTCATGGGCAGCTGTCATGTAAGTTATCTGAAGATGAAGCTACCCGGACCACAAGGAGTGATAACAGTTGCAGGGGATTACAAGAAGTCAATGGAGTGTGCTTCAGCCGGGTCAAATTTGGCCGAGTCATTGGTTATAGCAAGAGAAAAAAGAAGGATTCAGGAGGTAGCAGCCCTCGCTCAGTCGGCGCAGCTGAACATGCCGGCACTAGCCAACCCGCATGGCAGTGTTTCTTTTCAGCCGACTAAAGAAACGAAGAAGTTTCAAATAGATGAGCAATTCCCAGAGCGTACTGTTACTATTGGTGCAGGCCTGGACGCTAAATAGGAAAGCGAGCTCACCAATTTCCTCCGTGAGAATCGGGACATATTTGCGTGGTCAACTCAGGATCTGCAAGGTGTTCCGAGGGAGTTGGCTGAGCACTCTTTGAATGTAAGGCCTGGAGCAAGGCCGGTGAAGCAACCTCTCCGCCGCTTCGCCGAAGACAGGAGAAAAATAATAGGGGATGAAATAGCTCGGCTCCTCGCAGCCGGGTTCATCATGGAGGTCTGCACCGGATTGGTTGTCAAATCCGGTGCTGGTAGAAAAGAAGAAGGATGATCCCAATGTAGCCATTGTATGGCGAATGTGTATCGATTACACGAACCTGAACAAGGTGTGTCCAAAAGATCCTTTTCCATTACCTAGAATAGACCAAGTCATTGATTCGACCGCTGGTTGTGAGTTATTATCATTTGTAGACGCGTACTCTGGTTTCCACCAGATACCGTTAAATCCGGCCGATCAAATAAAGACTGCATTTATTACCCGCAGACGGGCTTATTGCTATCGCACGATGCCATTCGGCCTACGAAATGCAGGAGCAACATATCAGAGATGCATGCAAAAATGTCTACATGATCAAATAGGGAAAAATGTACAAGTATATGTAGATGACATGGTCATCAAAACCAAGGAAAGCAAAACCTTACTGGAGGATATACGCCAAACTTTCGTAAACTTGAGAAGATTCCGAATGAAACATAACCCGGAAAAATGCACGTTTGGCGTACCGGCAGGAAAATTGCTCGGTTTTCTTGTATCTAGCCGAGGTATAGAGGCCAACCCAACGAAGATAAAGGCAGTAGAAAGAATGGAATTTCTGAAATGCTTAAATGACGTACAAAAATTCACAGGTTGTCTAGCCTCGCTCAGCCGGTTTGTGTGTCGGCTGGGAGAAAAGGCACTACCACTATATCAGCTGATGAAGAAATCAGACAAATTCGTTTGGACTCCACAAGCGGACAGCGCGTTTCATGAGTTGAAAAAAATGCTGGTCACAACACCCATCTTGGCTTCTCCATTATCAAAAGAGCCTATGTTACTCTACATAGCGGCCACAAATAGAGTAGTGAGTGCTGTAGTCATAGTAGAACGACTCGAAAATAATAAGTCAAATGAGGCCGGTATATTATTTGAGTGAGGTGTTGTCCACTTCAAAACAGAATTACCCACATTATCAGAAAATGGCTTATGGGGTGTATATGTCGGCGAAAAAGCTTAAACATTATTTCGAAGAGCATCCCATCAGAGTGATTTGTGAAGCACCCATAGCCAACATATTGAGCAACAAAGATGCAAGTGGCCGAATAGCAAAATGGGCAATCGCATTGTCACCTTACGCTCCACAATTTCATAGGAGAGATGCAATCAAATCTCAAGCAGTCGCCGATTTCTTCGTAGATTGGGCCGAAGTGCAATATGAGCCACCATTACCAGATCCAAATTATTGGACGATGCATTTTGATGGTTCCAAACTAAGAAATGGTTTGGGGGCAGGAATAGTATTAACTTCGCCTAAAAGAGATCAGCTAAAATATGTGCTACAGATACATTTTGCTGCATCCAACAACGAAATAATATGAAGCATGGTCCATGGATTGAAAGTAGCAAAAGAAATTGGCATACGCCAATCCTATGCTATGGGGACTCGGACCTAGTGGTACAAAGAAGTCTCTGGCAATTGGGACGCACTAGATGCTAATATGGCCTTATACAGATTTCATGTGCAAAAGATCAGTGGATACTTTGAAGGATGTGAGTTTCACCACATACCTCGGGCAGAAAATGACGCCGCAGACACATTGTCAAAGCTCGGATCAACCCGGCAGTCAATTCCACCGGGTATTGCCCTGGAACACCTCAGAAAACCATCAATAATCCCTTCACCAGAATCCGAATCTATCTTTATCCCGGCTAATTCAGCAGCAGACAATATGCCGATGGAGGTAGATCAGCAATATAACTCGGAATCCCCCAAGAGGAGGATAGCAGAAGTAAGCACAATTATGGAGAAGGCCGAGGTAAATATGTCGGCAGAAAATATGGAAATAGACAGTGAGACCATACCAGAAAAAGTCACACCACCATGGGCGCAACCCATATTCTCTTACCTTAAGGACGCGGTATTACCAAGCAATGAAGTATTAGCAAGACAAACCGTAAGGAAAGCGAAAGCTTACACGATCATAAACAATGAGCTGTATAAAAGAAGTGTCACAAGCGTATTGCAGAAGTGTGTGAGTTCGGCAGAAGGCCGGGAAATCCTCCTAGATATACATCAAGGAGAGTGTGGACATCATGCCTCATCTCGTGCATTGGTAGCCAAAGCATTCAGGCATGGGTTTTATTGGCCGACAGCGTTGAAGGAAGCCAAAGAGTTGGTGGAAAAATGCAATGGTTGCCAGAGATACACAACCAAAATGCATATGCCATCGGCCGAGTTAAAAAAAATACCCATCACTTGGCCATTTGCTGTATGGGGCTTAGATATGGTGGGACCATTTAAGCCGGCCCGAGGGGGAATGACCCACATATTGGTTATGGTGGACAAGTTCACAAAATGGATTGAAGTGAAACCAATAAGAAAATGCGATGGGCCCACAGCAGTGAGATTCCTCAAAGATATTATTTTAAGATATGGGTACCCACACAGTATCATTACAGACAATGGCACAAACTTTGTAGAAGGAGCCTTTGCCAGATTTTGTAGAGAAAAATACATAAGGTTAGATATTGCCTCTGTGGCTCACCCAGCATCTAATGGGCAGGTGGAAAGGTCTAATGGACTAGTATTGTCCGGAATAAAACCACGACTTGTTGAACCATTGCAAAGGTCGGCAGGATGTTGGATTGAGGAACTCCCAGCCGTATTATGGAGCCTCAGAACTACTCCAAATAGGTCAATAGGGTACACACCATTCTTTATAGTATATGGGGCAGAGGCCGTGCTTCCAGCCGACATAATACATGACTCGCCAAGAGTTACTCAGTATACAACCTCTGAAGTGAACGAAATAGCTCGGCAAGATATCAGAGACCTGCTAGAAGAAGCCAGAGAACTGGCACTATCACGATCAGCTATTTATCAGCAGAACCTATGACGATATCACAGCAAAAAGGTGAATCCAAGGGTATTCAAAGAAGGAGATTTAGTCCTCAGACTGGTACAACGCACGGCCGGCATGCACAAGCTGTCACCTCCATGGGAGGGACCATTCATCGTGAGCAAGGCATTACATAACGATGCCTATTATCTAATTGATGCTCAACCCCCCGGAAAGGACAAGGCGCATAAAGTGGCGAAGAAACGAAGCGGCCATGGAACGTAGCCCTGCTTCGTCCATTTTACTCATAGCATAGTATTTCAAGGTCAAGGACCAGTGAAGTATTAAAACTCGGCATCCGGAGCAGTGACTCGGGGACTGCCATATGTTATTTCAATTTCATGTTATGTATTAAACCTCGGCATCCGGAGCAACGACTCGGGGACTGCCATATGTTATTTCAATTTCATGTTATGTATTGAATCTCGGCGTCCGGAGCAGTGACTCGGGGACTGCCATATGTTATTTCAATTTCATGTTATGTATTAAACCTCGGCATCCGGAGCAGTGACTCGGGGACTGCCATATGTTATTTCAATTTCATGTTATGTATTGAATCTCGGCATCCGGAGCAGTGACTCGGGGACTGCCATATGTTATTTCAATTTCATGTTATGTATTGAACCTCGGCATCCAGAGCAGTGACTCGGGGACTGCCATATGTTATTTGAATTTCAGGTTATGTATTAAAACCTCGGCAGTCAAAGCAGCAGCTAGAAGACTGCCATATACCACCCCAGAGCTATGATGAGCACCAAAACTTGACGCCCTGAGCAGCACCTCGGTGGTGGTCTTATATTTTTTTTGAAAGTTAGTTTGCACACTGAACTTCAGCAGAACAGGCAATCACTCAGGGACTGCCATGAATTGTTCCAAAGTGGTAGTCAATCTTTGATACGGAAAGGGTATCACACTTCGGCACTCAGGATAAGAACAGATCAACCCCGTATGAAGCTCACACACAGATTACTCAACTAAAACATGAGACAACAAAGACAAAGATAAATTCTAACACCAAAATATGCAGGATATCAAAGCAAGAATTCGGATGGCAACCAACTTAAGCAAAGTTATAATAACGGCAAACTTATATGTCGCAGCAATGAACGGCAAAAGGAGATTCAAGGTCATACAGGAAGTAAAAGTGTATTCCACGGACATAGTACGCCCGGCATACCAGGGATAGAAAATGACTTAAACGTTTTTCACTGGAGAGACGGCAACCTGGTCAGGGGCTGGGGACTCCGAGGTAGGAGGAACTTCGGCCGAGGTTACCTCGCCCACCACAGACCTAGGTGCAACCTCGGTCGAAGCCTGAGGCTGCTGAGGAGCATCAATTTGTGCAGTGGAATGCCCGGTACCCTTGGAGGAGGATCGCGCGTCGTCGTTGTCATCAGAGCTCGAACTGGAGTCACCAGAAGTGGCCGAGTCATCTTCATCTCCCCCCTGCTCAGCTGAGTCATCTGAGGCATCCTCGACTACAACCTCCTCGTCCGGGTTTGAAAGAAAACTCGGCCCTTCATTCCAGGTGTGCACGTCGGCATACTCGACGAGTTGAAAGGCGAGCTTGTCAAGAGCAACAAAGGTGGGATCCTCAACCCAACGGGAACTCGCGAAAATTCCTCAGATATCAAGAGAAATGTCTTCGCACCATGACATGATAATGGTGAGGGCCATATCCGCGCCACCGCCAAAGCAGATTCCCTCCAAAGACTTAGTTGCTTTTCAGTGGCATTCAATCTAGTCACCAGCAATTCGATCTCGCTGATCTTAGGAGTTCCAGAGGTATTCGGCCAGAGAGCACGGTGGGCTCGAATAGCTGCCAGCACCAAGTCCCTGCCCATAATTTTCACCGGACCAAGGGCAGCGCCGACAGAAACCAAGAAATCTTCTATTGAATATTCAAAGTTCACGTCAACAGGAGACCTCGATACAAGACGAGCAGCAAGGACCGCTTTAGAGCTCACGGGTTTAGCCTCAGAAAATGACTGCGCAAAAAGGGAGGCGCCAGAGGGCAGAAGGAAGAAAGATAATCCTGTGTTAAGATGCTTACGATGAATGAAACTCATCATCAGTGAAGGTCCTTCGCCTGCATAATCTTGTTCTTCTCAAAGCGAGCATTTCCTCGCTCATTCCTCGAAGTTTTCAGCTCGGTAGCCTCTAAGAGCTCTTTATGCTTTTGCAATTCCAAAGCCAGCCGGTTCTTCTCCTCGGAGAACTCCTGATCGACCTTCTCCAGCTTGGATTTCTGAGAAAGCTTAAGGGCCTCCACCTCGGCCAGAGGCGAGCTATCTCGCTATCCTTTTCTTTTAGTCACCCAATGGGTGGCGCCTTGTTCTAACAAATGCAGCATTACATCAGGCGTATGCATAATTTTGGTGAGATGATGCAAATGTTCATATCTCGGCTTGATCAAAGCCAAACAAAGTAAAAGAAACTTAGTGCACGTCTTAGAAAAGGAAAAGTACGAGGTAGATGGAAAACTAACCTTCCAAGCTCTTGACTTTCTTCTCAAGACGAATGTTGAGATTATTGATGTTACCTGTTAACCCACAAAGTAAGCCGGCATCCCGCAGACAAAACAATGACAATAATAGAGATGACAAGGAAAATGATCGCATACCGCTTTTTCACCACAGAATAACTTTTTCATATTTTTTTCCAACTTCTTGTGCGAGAACAGCAGTCTTTGAAATTCAGCAATCCACGGTCATGCGCAACCGAGCAATGGAACAAACAATGAATGGATATTCGAAGCTAAAGCAGATCCGAGCTAAGCGAAAACTTAACCTGGATCTAGGTGGCTGGATATTCGAAGCTAAACCAGATCCGAGTTAAGCAAAAACTTAACCCAGATCTAGGTGGCTGGATATTCAAAGCCAAGACAGATCCGAGTTAAGCGAGAAATTAACCCGGATCTAAGTGGCTGGATATTCGAAGCTAAAGCAGATCCGAGCTAAGCGAAAACTTAACCCGGATCTAGGTGGCTGGATATTCGAAGCAAAAGCAGATCCGAGTTAAGCGAAAACTTAACGCGGATCTAGGTGGCTGGATATTCAAAGCTAAAGCAGATCCGAGTTAAGCAAAAACTTAACCCAGATCTAGGTGGCTGGATATTCAAAGCTAAACCAGATCCGAGTTAAGCAAAAACTTAACCCAGATCTAGGTGGCTGGATATTCAAAGCCAAAACAGATCCGAGTTAAGCGAGAAATTAACCCAGATCTAGGTGGCTGGATATTCAAAGCCAAAAGTAGATTCGAGTCAGGCGAAAGCTTAACCTAGACCTATGTGGCTAGACATTCAAAGAACAGCTAGGGAAAATTTAAGCAAAAGTTTAAGATAGATCTACTCGGATATAGGCTCGAGCCATAAATTAAGTAGAACTAAGTATAGCACTATAAAAACTTCCAAGCGAATAACAAGTTACTCGTTTGCAAGTTTCGGGGACTAATGTATATAATAGCATATGGAGAATCAGTCTAAACCCCGAGAAGTAGCAGTTACCTCGTTCATCTTGTTGCTATCCAGAATGATCTTGGCAGCTTGATCCAAACGGCTGCTGATGTCGGAGAGTTGAAACGGCTGACTGTTTCGATTGCCCTCAAGCTGATCAGCAGCATTCCAGTTATGAGCATATTCCACCAGCGAGCCGAGGCTGTTCCCACTAGCCGTCCGGGTTAAGACTTTACCTCGGACATGTTGTGTAACCACTGCAGCAGCAGGGCTTGTATGAAGAGCAAGCTGGGTGTTGGCAGCAGAGGTAACAGAGGCTTTAGTAGGCGCAGTTCCTTTGCGCAGCACGTCGGCAATACTAGGCTGAGAAGAGCCGGCAGGACCTTTTTGGGAAGTGGAAGTTTTAGTGGGAGCAGCTTTTCTTATTGTGGAGGCACCAGCAGAAGCTGATACCTCGGCAGTGGGAACAGTGCCCTTAGAAGCAGGAGGGATTACAGGCGCTGAGGGCGCCGGGGTATTATCGACCACGGCTGCAGCTGGGGTTACAGTAGGAGCCACCGAGGTAGAAAGAGGCTCGGTGGACAGGCTCGGATTCAGTGGAGGGGCAACGGGTTCAATAGAAATCTCGGAGGCGCGAATATCAGGCGCATCGTGACAAGGGGGTGACATAGGTGGAGCTGGAGGAGACGTAGCACGAGCAGGACTAGGAATCCTAGTATCTTCAACAGGCGGAGGAGACGGCTGCCGAATCGGGCGGCTAGTCATGCTAGGACCGCTAGGCTTAACGGAAAGCAGAGCACTGCAAAAATAAGAAAGAAAAAAGATGGTCAGGAGGAAAAACAGAAATAGGGAAACAAGAGATACGAGCAAAACGAACTTACCCTGCAACCCCAGGCATGGTCTTGCGCCTGGGAGGGTTCGGAGCAGACTTCTTCATTCGTTTCTTGGGGGCCGCCTCTGAAGCACTAGCTGAAGCCCGCTGCTTCGAGGTAACTGGGGGCCGGGATGCAATAGGCTCGGGGTCGTGGACCTGACCGGCCGGATTAGCTGAGAAAGTAGAAGCCGGAAATGCATAAGAAATAGGCATTGCGGCAACTACCTTAAGAGCTTGGACCTTGTCCGAATCACCTTCCTCCTCATGGACCGAAGTTTTGCCACGAACGCGAGCCGTAGCAGGATCCGACTTAGGGACGAATTCTTCGGAGTCCGGCTCCCCAACGTCCGGGGTATTCCGATCCGCAGTCCACGGAAGCGACAAAACCTCGGCGTCCTCGTCCTTTTGCTCCGCGAACCTCTATGAGGCGAAGGAGAAGGAAGGTTAGGGAAAACATCTATGAAAACAAAAGAGAATCAAAGCATTGAGGGTTAAAACTTACTGTGGGAGGAGGACGCTCGCGGGTAAACGGTTTCAATCCCTAGGTCCAATCTTCAGGCATCTCCGTCTTAAATATAGCTCGGACGCGCTTGAAGACAAGGTAATTGTCCAGCTCGACGGTCGAGACTCGGTTGGGATCAAGCGGACCACTCATGTAGCAAAGTTTGTCGCCCTTTCTGAATGGGAAAATTCGCCATCGATGAAGGTAGCCATCAAGTCCTCGCCGCGTAACCCGACCCGGATCAATTCTTTGAGCCGAGTCTCGAAGAGCTCGGCCAAGACGTGGCTCCTCCTTGGATTGTAAGTCCAGTTTACCTTGGAAGGTGGACCAATGGAGAAGGCAGGGAGCCGGATCTTGTCTTCTGCTCTCCGTTTGACGTAAAAGAAAGATTTGTGCCACTTGCACGATTCTAACCCGTGACGCGAGGAAATACAGACTTCTC
Organism: Avena insularis; assembly: GCA_023614405.1. Lineage (NCBI taxonomy): Eukaryota > Viridiplantae > Streptophyta > Magnoliopsida > Poales > Poaceae > Avena > Avena insularis. The sequence goes on along the minus strand of CM042685.1, from coordinate 213,487,683 downwards.
CGAGGTGTAATGGATGCCGCCCCGACCGAGTAAGCGCCGGAAGGTTGCAGAGACTTGTCCGGGACCACATTAGAACGAATGGAAGAACTTCGCCAGACGTGAACGGACGGCCATAGGTCAAGTATCCTCGAGGCGGAGATGAATGCGAAAGAGAAGCGATGGCGTCATAGAAGATGATGCGGTGAAGGTCAAGTAGTCGAGAAACTCTCTTGCGAAATCGCTAAGAGGGAGACCGCCACGCGAGAAATGTGACATAAAACTACATACTCACCCTCCCGAGTTCGAGATAACTCATTGCGGTAAACGACAAGAGACCTCGGCGGAATCCTCCGGTTCGGATGAGCCACTCGATCTCCCGCCGGGTAACGGAGGAGCCTGCCACGAGCCCCGCTCGGGCCCAGAGCCAGCATCATCATCCTCAACCAATGCACCACTAAAGGAACTAGACATGATTTCGCCGGAAAGATCGCCGGAGGAACAGCTCGCGGCGGAGGAAAACTTAGAGCTACGAGGCCCCGTCGCAGTTCTACGCAAAAATGGCGGCGGAACGAAGACAGAACCGCAGCACAAGCAAAGAGGAAACAAAGAGATCTAGAGGGAAGTCTAGGCGGCACGACCAAAAAGAACTCACCGGCGACGACGCCAGAACAGGTGAACGGCGACGAGGCAGGTGGAGCAGCACGGCGGAGTCCCCCTCGTCGCAGAACCAGTTGAGCGCGCGGCGGCGGAACCACGAACAAGCGAAAAAACGCGAGGAAGAAGAAGGGTGCGGGCGAGCGAGAAGGGGAAAAAAGAAACTCCCAGGCGCCGCGCCCCCTTTATAACCAAGCCACAGGCAAGGTAGTGGGATCGTGGGTGTAGCAGTTGGCGGCGCGGATCGTGTGCGCGGCACGACCACACGTCGCTGAGCGGAACCACACCGAAGGTCACACGATTGTCCTGCCTTAGGGCGTTCAGCAGCGTCGCCTCGGCAACAACCAGAGCCGCCAGACACCGTTGCAAACTCCGGCGAAGAATTGCAGCAGACCCCGAGCGCCCCTTGTCAAGCCCACAGTACCTTGAGCATCACCACAGCCCTGCGAATCTGGTGAGCACCTTCCCCTCCTCGTTCTGTTCGCCAGCCAATACTATTCGACCGTCGCTGCCGCTTAGCCACCGCCGGGCGCCGCAAATGGTCGAAAGCACGCTAGCACCATAGGATCTCGATCCGACGCCCCGATAGATCACTTAACCGCAAGGGTATGCCTTCGACCGCATACGATTTGACTAGATCCAATGGCTGCAACGCGTGATCCAAATTAACCGTACCGTCAATCCAATCATGACAGCGTGGCTGTGTCTGTTTAAAACAGAATTTGGAAATCAGATTTAAGATGCAATTTCAAACCTTTGTAACTTTTGATCCACACGTCCAAAATTTACAAATTTGGTACCGTTGGAATCAGTGGAACAAACCCTAGCCAACCATGCCCTTAGTTTAGCAAATAGTATCCATTAGAGAGTTTGTTTTCGTAGAAACTTTTGTATGCTTATTTAGAGTAGAAAAATGTTTCAAAAATGTTTTTAGGGTTAAAACCTTTGCAAATTGTTTTGATGTGAACTTACTGACCCGAGGAACCAACCCATGGTCTTGGAAATGGATTTGGTAAAATTTAGGATGAATTATTTGATTTAGCCCATTCCTAGCCAATTGGAAATAAAGATTTTGGTTATGAAAATACTTCTATAAAGAAAACTTTGGGAAAATGTTTTGGACCAAACCTACTGACCCAAAACACCAAGTTTTGCAAATTAGCAACTCATTGGTGAGAAACTTAAAAGTTTTTGCTATTATAAAAATGTTTTCCACCACATAAAATAATGAAGGGTTTTTAAAAATGGTTTTTGGACAAAACCCATTTGCAATGACTTTGCCACTTTGGAAAATGACCAAATTGGAACTTACAAAGTTAGAAGCCTAGTGGAGACCATCTTTACAAATAGAACCATACTTTGCATGCTTACATGCATGACTTAGATCCCATTATTTTGTGTGTGTGAATTGTTTGATTGATTAATTGGAATGCTAGTTGATACTATGCTTGCTTGATTGATTGTAGTGAAATTAGCAAAGTGTGAGACTAGCAAGATCAAGGAGTGAACCACCATTCCCTTCCAAAAAGGCAAGTTACACTATCATCTAAAGTCCTACTATTTTCTTATACTTAGTGGATTTTGAAAACATGCATGAAAAGAATTTTATACTTATGCTATGCTAAATCCTAATAGGAATCCCTATCCATTCCTTAGAGAAAACAATGTAGTTGTTACATGCTTAGCCATGCTATATTTTGAAAAGAGATACATGTTAAGATTTTACAAAGGTTGAGAAAAGGACTTGTGTTTTACATAATAAAACAAGGACTCAATGAACCACCTAGGTGGAGGATACTTTAAGTTTTGGAGAGGGTGGCAACAAAAGGAACCATGTCTATGGGAATCACTTTGTGTTGTGCTCCAAAAGAAAACCACCTAGGAAACTTAGAGATTGAACATGTTTCTCCAATTGTGGCTTGCGTGTGCCACCACATGCTCTTATGGCTCTGGCTTAGTCAACTACATTGGGAAGACTCATGCACTATCCTCGCTTAATGGACATGGGGACCTGAATCCTACATGGGTGTCAAGGTAAGCTAGCAATGGTGTATGGGAGGACCCTTTGAAAGACTCACACATTCTCAATCTTCCAGTACTCCATCTTGGTGAGCACTAATCCAGTAGGCCACTGGTGGCAAAAGGATGGGATTGTGACATGTGGGTAAAGTGTACTCCTTCTACAGAAGATAATAAAATCTAAGTACTTAGCCGTGTCCCCGGTTATGGACAATACTGAGCAACTAAAGTTTGAAGCTATGGGAGGTCTCGACATTCTAATTTCTAAAAGAAAACTTTTAAGGACTTGATGCACTTAGGGTTACCAAGGAGCTCAAGAGACTTTGACAAAACTTGATGTACTTGGGGTTACCAAGGAACTCAAGAGATTTTGTTGAAAACATGAACACTTGGGGTTAACTCATGAGATTTATATAAAACTTGTTGCACTTGGGGTTACCAAGTAGCTCAAGGGATTTTGACAAGGACTTGAACACTTGAGTTTCTACCAAGGAGTTCAAGGAACTTGGAAAAAGGGAGTTTTGACAAAGGACCAAAACCATTTTGAAAAGTTAGGATAAAATATTGCTTTATGCAAATGAGCCTAAAACTCTACTTAGCCAAATTTGCATGTAATGATAGGATCCACTTATATTATACTTATTAGAGAAACTTGCCAATACAATTCAAATGTATTGACCCTTGTGGCTGTAACTTGTAATGTTGCAGGTTTGATTGTTTTTAGTGAAGATTGATTGATTAGGATTACAAAGTCTATAACCAACATCTGCCTGTGGCACTTTGAAGATGAAGGACCCATGATTTTAGTTATTCCGCTGCAATGTAATGTAATAGCCAAATGAGCTATGTATGCTGTAATAAAATTATGTTGTTCCTGGTTATAAAGTTATATTATGACCTTTGTTTCTTGATATTACATCTTAACTGTGGATGCTATCTATTGATCCAGGGACTAGCATTGCAATCACAGGGATCCTTTTCCTTTACAAAGGAGGGATCTTACAAAAACAGTCTTAGGTGTGTCTTGTTCTCTAATCTTTAGCTGAAATTAGCCTGATCGGAGATCAATTTTTGAGAACACACGAGCTCCTTCTAGCTGATTAAAAAGATCATTGATTCTGGGCAAAGGATACTTGTTCTTTATAGTCACCTCATTGAGTGAATGATAATCTATGCATAGCCTCTGACTTCTGTCTTTCTTCTCAACAAACAGAACTAGTGCACCCCAAGACGAAGAACTTGGTTGGATAAATCCTTTCTTCAACTGTTCTCCGAGCTGTTTCTTGAGTTCCTTCAACTCATCCACATACATCTTGTAAGGTCTCTTGGCTATGGGTCCAGATCCGGGCAGTAAGTCAATCAGAAACTCTACATCCCTATCTGGTGGCATTCCCGGTAATTCTTTTGGAAACACATCCGGATACCCCTTCACTACTGGCACACTGTCTAGGTTAACCCCCTTAAGAGAATTTATCTTACTCCCTTTTGGTTCAAAGTTAGACTTGAACCTAATCCGTTTCTTATCCAGGGTTGTGAGTGTAACAGTACAATTGGCACAATCTATTACTACCTCATACTTAGCCATCCAATCCATACCCAAAATTACATCCAATCCTTCGGATTCTAGGATTATTAGACTAACTGGAAACTTGTTCTTTCCAAATTCTAAGACTAGATCATGGCATCCAATATTTACTATCATCTCTCCTCCTGGGGAGCTTACTTTAATAGGACACCCAATAGTTTCAGTTGGAAGTCCATTTTGGTCTACAAATGCTCTTGAAATGAATGAATGCGATGCGCTGGTATAAAAAAGGATAAGTGCTGGAAAGGAATTAATCTTTAACTTACCAACCACAACATCAACCTCATCATGGATTTCTTCCACATTGATGTGGTTCACATGACCCTTCTAGAATGGGTTTGGCTTGTTGGCTCCATCAGTCTCCTTTAATAGGCATTCATTTGCATAGTGCCCAGTTTTCTTGGACTTCAAGCATTCAACCTGACTGACGTCCCTCTTAGCTGGCTGACTTCCATTGCCATTCCCACCATGGTGACTCTTGTACCCACTCTTGTGGTTCTTATATCCACAATTGTCATGACCATAGTGATTCTTGTTATCATGGTGGTGGCTATTGTTGCGATGGTTGTTATGACTCCCATGCTTGTGGGATCCAGAACTTCCACCTCCTTCACCAGAGGAACTCTTGTGTGATGATCCTGAGCTATGCTTATCAAAGTGACGCTTCCTCTTTCTGTTCTCCACCTGCTTCATCTTACTTTCCAAGATGGTAGCTTTATCACACAGAGACTATAAGTTGGGACATATGCAATAGATAGTTGCATGCACATCTCATCATTCAGCCCCTCAAGGAACTTCTCCTTCCTCTTGGCATCTATGTCAACATCATCTGGTGCATAGCGTGCCAGATTGTTGAACTCCTCAATATATTCTGCAACACTGTGGTGGCGTTGCTTAAGGTTGTGAAATTCCTTCTTCTTCAATCCCATCACTCCTGAAGAGATATGAGCAGTGCGGAATCCAACCTCATATATTGCCCAAGTCACTTCTTCAATAGGAGTAGTTATTTGGAAGTTGCCCCACCAAGTAGCTACTGGTCCTTCTAACAGGTGTGCTGCAAATATGAATTTCTCCTCATTAGTGCAACAAACTGTGACCAAGTCCTTGTTCATAGAACATAGCCAATCATTTGCTACCATAGGATCAGTGGTTCCAGAGAACTTAGCAGGCCTCAATCTTAAAAACCTTGTGAGCATATCAAAAGCTGGTGGGTTGTTGTTGTTGTTGTTGCTGTTGCTGTTGCTGCTGCTGCTGCTGGTGCTGGTGCTGGTGTTGCTGGTGCTGGTGCTGGTGCTGGTGTTGTTGTTGTTGTTGTTGTTGTTGTTGTTGTTGTTGTTGTTGTTGTTGTGGTTCTAGTTCTAATTCGCCATAAACTGGGTCACATTTGCATCAACTGGGTCTAGGCTGTCATCAGCTGTTGCATCTCATTGCCATTGTTGTTGTTATTGTTGGGATTGGCAGGACGGGGAGGCATCTGTGGTTTCAATAAGGACAAGAAAGGATAAATACCCCATATATACTAACATGAACATCACAACACATAACAACAATCACAAAATAAACAAGCACATGATAAACTTTAGGATTCAAAACGAACAAAAGTTTGCAAAGTAAACACACCAGCATAGTCATCCACATATTGGATGATTAATGCGACTCGATAAATAAAATGATAGATAGATTAATAGCCAAGTAGTCAACACTACTCCTCCATGTAGACTTCCTCCTCCACTAGAGTAAGTCCTGCTGCGTCGATTCCTGCCTTGTACTCCTCCACGCTGGTGGTCAAAGCATCGACCTTCGCCTGAAGTTCTATCTTCTGCGAACACAGCCTCTCTATCACCTCCTGCTGTGTCTCTAGCTCAAGATCCTTGAGCTCCATCTCAGCCTTCATCTCATTGATCTTCTTGTTCCTATCTTGCACTCTCTTCTCTTGGTTCTTGAACCTCTTGTCTTACTTCTCGAACCTAGTCTCTATCTCCTTGATGCTCTCCTCCTGCTCCTCGAAGGCCTTGTCCTTCTCCTCAACTGGACGCGTAGCTCGTCATTGCTAAGCATGACGTTGGTCCTATCAGTATCGAGGTGCCTAAGAAGGCTCTCTAGGTCCTGAAGATATAGGCGCACTGGCTCAATAGACTCCCTAGTGGCCTTGTCATACACTATAGCCTCTCCCTCCTCATCACGTCTTCCAAATGGGTGGTAGTAGAGGCCCCTGAGCTTGGCGGAGTGGTGTCCATAGAGGCGTCCAAGCAACTCCTGCATGGCGACGTCGATGCCCTTCTCTTTGTCGTCATGGAGTATCTTGAAGGCGATGTCCTCGGTGGAAGGCTCTGACTGGCGTCTTGGCTGCAAGACTCTAAATCCCCAAAGATCCTTCCTCTCGAACTTCCTGAGCTGGAGTTCCTTAATGTTAGGGAGGGGTAGACTGAGTACACTGGTGAGCTCCATGATACGAGAACCAAAACAAGTTCCCTTGAACTCCTCGGCGGTGCTGAAAACAAAGCTAGGCATCTATTGCATATGATAGAGACAAATATTAGATACAACACAAGTAAAGAAAAGAACACAAAGTAGTGAAACAAAAAACCAAAAACAAATACATAAATTATTTCAAACACACAAGTCATGGCATACAATACTCAATCACAAGCACCAAGATTCACACACCACTTAGACTAAATTTTGCCATACCACATAGATTGGTATGATCAAATTATTAACATGAGAAAAACGACAAGTGTGGTGGTCCAACTATTGGAGTATGTCACAATTCTCACTCTCTAGTCAAGGTAGCTTATCTGAGCATCCTTGGTTGCAATTTGCTTGTCTTGATCACAAGACTCAAATGCTAAGTCTATAACATCTTCCCTTAGACGTTTTATGGTCGCCTCTAAGTCTTGGGTATGCTTCTTCTCCTCTCTAAGGTCATTCTGAGTGTTGAGCATTCTACACTTGAGTATTTCTCCAAGCTCCTTGATGGCATTCCAAGCTGCATTCCTTGCAGAGTCAAAGAATGACAGGTGCATTTCAGAGTTGGTGACCATGCAGAATCCCGACTCATTATGGTTATCCTCCTTGTTTGTATACAAGTGGAGTTGTACCCACCAATATTCTTATCCTTCATCCATCACTGGGAATCCCTTGTACACAGCTTCACCATGTCTTCCCATGGTGACCATAAGGTTCTTGAGTGCCTTGGGAAACTCCGTCTCACATTCTGAAGTCATGGTCATCAGTGGTCCCTTCCTGACAGCTTCGTTGATGGCGGGCATCTACAAATAGAGATGATAAAGAAGATTAGGAGAAGTTTTACGAGATGAAAAGAGACAAGTGTGGAAATTTACATAGAAGTTTGCATTTTCCTAATGGTTTCCTTAGTCTAATCAATCTTAGGGTAATAATCCTACAGGCAACACAGTGCTCTGATACCATTTGTAAGATCTCACCAAATAAGGTAGAGATCCCTGTGATTGCAATGCTAGTCCCTAGATCGAAATGCTAGCATCCACAGTTTAAGATGAAGTACACAGATACAAAGGTCATTATTACATCGTAATATCCAGAGATACAATAGTTCTTACAATTCATTAGCCCAAGGCTAATACATAGAGTTCTCAACATAAAGTAAATAAATAAGTCTTCATCTTCATGTGCCACAGGCAAAGATGTTGAGTGCAGACTCATAACCCTACTCATCCTCAGAGTAACCTGCAACATAATAAGTTACATCCACAAGGGGTCAATACATTTGGAATTGTATTGGAAAGTGGTAACATTGTTATATAGTAGAGACTATCATCTACATGAATGGCTAAGTGTGGTTTCAAGATGGCTTTGCATAAAGTAGTTTTGTCCTATTAGTTGAAAACACTATGTTTTTCTTTACAAAAACTCTAAGGCACCACCAATAGACATTGGTGAACCTCTACCCTTATTTACCCACCATTTTTAACTTCGAGAAATTGGGATGAGGAGATCCTTGATCATTTCAATGCCTTCGATGCTCGAATTGTCCATTACCGGGGACACGACTAAGTACTTAGGTTTTACCCTCTCGAGAGGTGGTGCACTTTCCCTACAAGACTCGACATGCATCGAGACGAGACCCTTCATAAGCATTCCCTCAGACTACCATGGACGTGTTCCATCCTATCAACCCTACCACCAACTGTCCATCTGGCTGAGTTCTTGCAACCTATTTGGTCAAGGCGGACCCCATATGCCATGTGGTTGCACTAGAAGCTTCTCAACACTAAACATCTCAAATCTCTTTGTTCCTGGGTGGCAATCCACAAGTGTGATACACAAGGTAAACCATAGACATGGGCCTTGTGTAACCACTCAACACAAACCATTCTTCCCATTCCACCCAGGTGTTTCATTAACAAGTTGTTTTCTTAGTCAAAAACATATAGGCATAATATTTCCATAAGATCATAGCATGAATTTTTCACCCTTGAATTCTAATGGCTAGGCTAAGCATTCTAGCATAACATGTCTCTTAACTTAGGAAAATTTCTACCAAGAATCATCTATAGGATCCACCATAGCATAGAATATACTTTGAAAACTATCATGCAAATCCTACTAAAAATATCACTAATACATTAGGAAAAATAATAGGACAAAAATATGAAGTATCACTTGCCTTGGTAGTTTAGGGAGTAGGTACAATCCTCACAATCACACTCTCCACAATCCACAAAATCTACACACAAAATCATGCCACAATATTCACAATCAATATACAAACAAAAATATTTATGAATGTATGCAAAATGCAAAGGATGATTTTTCACACTTTAAAAAACAAAATTTTCAGTACTGAAGATAAAGCACATAATCTAAAGTCTAAATAAAACAAAAACCACCTAAAAACAATATTCTAAATAATTTATATAGCCAAAATAAGCATACAAATGTCTCTGCATAAAATCCTAATTTTCTAGATGCAAATGACCAAATCAAGTCCATAGATCTAAAGGGCTCATTTTTATGAATCCATAGATATAAAATTTGTAATTTTGGGATAAACAGAACAAAAGTTATTGAAATTACAAGTTTGAATATCTAATAGATGAAAATCCAGATTTTAAATCTAAAACCTAGCCACGCGGCGGCATCTGATTGGCGCGTACCAGTTCAGGTGGATCATGCTTGGAGCCGTAGGATCTAAGTGATGATGTGCGGCCGAGATCTAAACTTAACAGCCATCCCCTATGGTTGTCCCAATTATTGTCACTTTGGGGCCTTTGGATTCGGACAATGATATGTGTACACAACTTGCAGATAAGATCACAAACAATACTATCATAATGATTCAATAATAAGTTCAGATCTGAGATCATGGCACTCGGGCCCTAGTGACAAGCATTAAGCACAACAAGTTGCAACAAAATCAAATAGCACTAATAGAGATACTAGGCACTATTCCCTAACAGATCTTATTCGATTACATGATAGAACTCATCCAATCCCTACCATCCCCAAGCCTACAGCGGGGGATTACTCACTCATGGATGAGGGAAACATTGGTGGTTGATGGAGATGCGTTGGTGATGACTATGGTGATGATCCTCTCCAAATTCTCTGTCCCGGCAGGGTGCCAGAAAGGAGTTTCTAGATCCGAATCTTGGTTTCTGGTGGCGGCGGTGAAGCGGAACTCTTTCGGGAAAACAATCGAACCCCCCATGGTTTTTAGGTCGAAAGGCAACTTATAGGCGTAGAGGGAGGCTGAGGAGGTGCCTGGGGTGGCCACACCCCTCCTAGGCGCGGTGTTAGGTGGGCCCGCACCTGGGGTGGGTCTGGGACCCACAGGCCTCCCATCCATCTCTTCTTCTGGCTCCGTGGATCTTCTGGTGAAATATAATTTTTGGTATATTTTTCGGGATTTTTCCTGATAGTTCATTTTCTGCACAAAAACAAGACACCAAGGTAATTGTACTGAAAACAGCGTCAGTCCGTGTTAGTTGCATTCAAATCACACAAGTTTAGAGGAGAAACAATAGCAAAGTGTTCGAGAAATTAGATACGTTTTGGACGTATCAAAGATTCAACCCACCAAATTGAAGCATGCTATGATAGTTCAAATACCTGGTTCAACCACCAAAGCTAGACATGCCGTGCCTATCCGAATCCATGACATAGATTTTTATGCTAATCTAATAGTACTCGGAACTAAAGGTTTGGAAGTAGTACTAGGAATGGATTGGATGTCCAAACATAAAGGATTAATCGACTATGCCAAGAAAGCCATAACCATGACCAGTACAGCTAGAATATCAGTCGAGCATGTATCTGAAACCTTGCCCCTTCAATTAAAATGCAACAAGAGTATAGCCCAACCAACCATTGACCAAGTCAGGGTAGTCTGTGAATACCCCGATGTATTCCCAGATGTTTTGCCCGGTATGGCCCCAGATCGAGATATTGAGTTTATGATTGAACTAATCCCTGGAACCGTACCCATAGCCCAGAGACCCTATATTATGAACCCGTCTGAATTAGTGGAGCTAAAGAAGCAACTGGATGCCATGCTGGAAATAAGACTGATTCAACCAAGTGCGTCGCCATGGAGATCACCTGTGTTGTTTGTGGACAAGAAGGATGGAGGTAACCGTTTGTGTAAGGATTATTGGAAATTGAATGATGTCACCATCAAGAACAAGTACCCACTGCCAAAGATAGAAGACCTGTTTGACCAGTTGACTGGTGCCAAAGTGTTTTCTAAGATTGATCTTAGAACTGGTTATCATCAACTCAAGATTCGCGCAGAGGACATTCCAACGACTGCCTTTACCACCAGATATGGACTATATGAGTATACAGTCATGTCTTTTGGATTAACCAATGCCCCCGCTTATTTCATGAACCTCATAAATAAGATTTTTATGGACTTCCTGGATAAGTTTGTCGTTGTTTTCATCGATGACATTCTGATATATTCCAAGTCAGAAGAAGAACATGAGCTACACCTAAGGACCATCCTTGGAACCCTTAGGGAGCATCAATTGTATGCCAAGTTTAGAAAATGTGAATTCTGGTTACAGGAGGTAGGATTCCTCGGACATATCGTATTAGCCGGAGGAATTGCCGTTGACCCTGCAAAGGTGAAGGATGTTGAATATTGGCAAGCCCCGACCACCCAAACCCAAGTTCATGCATTTCTCGGATTAGCGGGATACTACCGCAAGTTCGTAGAAGGATGCTCGAGTATTGCCAGACCCATGACCCAATTGTTGAAGAAATATAAGAAGTTTGAATGGACAGACAAATGTGAAGCGAGTTTTCAAGAACTCAAGAGGAGATCGATTTCCACCCCAATCTTGATCATGCCGGATATCACGAAGCCCTTTGATGTGTATTGTGACGCATCCAAGATTGGTCTCGGATGTGTGTTGATGCAAGAAGGCAAAGTAATATATTATCTATCTCGACAATTGAAGCAGCATGAACAGAACTATCCTACCCATGACCTTGAGCTAGAAGCCGTAGTTCTAGCCCTGAAGACATGGAGGCATTACCTCATGGGAAACCATTGTGAGATTTATTCAGATCACAAGAGCCTGAAGTGTATATTCACTTAGAAGGAGCTGAATATGAGGCAGAGAAGATGGATCGAGCTAATCAAGGACTATGATCTGGGCATCCACATCACCCTGGTAAAGCCAATGTGGTAGCATATGCCCTTAGCAGATTTCCGTGCCGCTTGAACTCCATGGTCCTGATGGAGCAACCAAGTATGCACAAGGAGATGGAAGATTTCAAAATGGAATTAGTAAGTGAAGGAATTTTGGCTAGTATAGAACTTCAACCCACTTTGATCAGTCATATCAAGGAGGCGCAGAAGGAAATGCTAGTATCGACTCAATCAAACATCGCATTGGTACAGGCAAAGTACCCAGATTCACCGAGGATGAAGAAGGAGTTCTGTGGTACAAAGGACGTCTCTGTGTACCAGCAGACTCAGAATTGAAGCAGGATATTTTGAAAGAGGCCCATGATACCCTTTATTCTATCCACCACGGAGGAACGAAGATGTATCAGGATTTGAAGGAGCAATTTTGGTGGCATAAGATGAAGAGAGAAATCGTAAGGTACATCGCCAAGTGTGATATTTTCCAGAGAGTCAAGGCGGGACATCAAAGACCCGCATGACTGTTGCAACCATTACAGATTCCAGAATGGAAGCGGGTTTCTGTTGGAATGGACTTTATCACCGGATTGCCTACTTCTAGTAGGGGAAATGACTCTATTTGGGTAATAGTTGATAGATTGTCCAAAGTCGCCCATTTCTTACCTGTCAAGACCACCTACCAGAGTTCAAAGCTAGGTAAGTTATACATTGCTAGAATCGTCAGTTTGCATGGAGTCCCCAAGAACATCGTGTCGGATCGAGGAACTTAGTTTACCTCGAGATTCTGGAAGAAAGTTCAAGAAGGACTAGGAACCCGACTGGATTTCATCACAGCGTATCCCCCTTAGACCGATGGACAAACGGAGCGAGTAAATCAAATACTCGAAGATATGTTGAGAGCCTGTGTTCTAGAGTATGGATATAAATGGGAAGACTGTCTCCCATTCATAGAATTTTCTTACAACAACAGTTACCAAGCTAGCTTGCAAATGGCCCCATTTGAATTCATGTACGGAAGAAAGTGTCATACCCCTTTGAATTGGTCGGAAGTAGGAGAGAGTCAGATTTTCGGACCCGACATCCTATGAGAAGCAGAAGAGAAGGTTTACAAGATCCGTGAGCACCTCAAGACCGCCCAGTCAAGACAGAAGAGTTATGCCGACAAGAGATGTCGAGACCTCGCTTTCAATATCGGAGATTTTGTGTATCTCAAAGTGTCGCCTTTGAAGGAAATGCAGCGTTTCCAACTCAAGGGAAAGTTAGCCCCTAGATATATCAAACCTTTCAAGATTCTGAATCATCGAGGAGAAGTATCGTATCAACTGGAACTGCCAGAGGAGATGTCAGCAGTGCATAATGTGTTACATATATCGTTACTTCGCAAATGCCTTGAAGTCCCGAAGAAGACTAAAGTTTTCAAGAACATTGATCACCGCATCATAGAGATCAATGATGACCTGACGTACCCTGAAGTGCCCATCCGTATTTTGGAAGAAGCTTTCAGGACCACCAGGACCTGAAGCATCAAGTTTCTCAAGATTCAGTGGAGTAATCACACTGAAGAAGAAGCTACCTAGGAGCGAGAAGATCACATCAAGACGGAGTTTCCCGATCTTTTTAAATCCTAGTTTTCTTCTTTCTTCTTTCTCAAATATCGGGAAGAGATTTTGTTTAAGGAGGGAAGGTTTGTAACATCCCAAAAATATTGAGCAATGATTATCCAATTCCAATCACCAAAATTAGGGTTAACAAAATCTTTTGTTAATTCAAATCAATATGAATGCATGTGTGTATGTGATGATTGGATGAATGCATGAATGGACTTGTGTGATTGATCTAAATATCAAGGAATGGTTTAAATATGAATACAACATCATCTAAAGCAATTCCAAGCAAAAACAAATCAGGAGAAAATAAAAAACAAACCAAATAATGCAAATGGTCATTTTTGCCAACCTTGCTCACTAGACCACTTTGGATGTTTAAAGTCCAAGATTTCAAACAGAAACTTTTCCATTTCTTTTCACCCCTTGCTAGACCAAGTAAAAGTTAATCAAAGCCCACCTTTCAAACTTACAGAAACTTTTGGCAACTTGATTCAATTGACATTTCAAAATTGAATCTTTAACATATGGGAAGATCACCCATTTCTCAAAAACCAACCAAACCAATTCTACTTGAAATTTCCAACTAACCAGAGACTCCCTAGTATGTAACCAAACACCCACCAAGTTTGAATCAAACATTCAAATTTGAATCTCTTTCGGCCATTTCATCAAACACCTTGCAAACACCAAACAAACAAACATCAAACACTATTAGGAGAAGTGATTTTGGCCTAACTTGTTCCCTCTCTGGTTCACAACAAGCTATTAGTATATCATCTAGCCCAATTAACAAGCTCTAGCACCACTGTGAGCTTGCCATTGCCATCAATGGTGAGCATGCCGAGCTCAACTTGCCATTCCTCAGTCGACAGCAAGCTAGGAGAAGCACCAAGCCTAGAAACCATGTCTGGGACACTCTCCACCATCCACCGCCACCCCCTGTCCAATCCTCGAGAACTGCCAGCCCCTGGACCACATAGCCTGAGCGCGCCCAGCTTCTCTGCGAGCATGCCGAGAGCGCGCTAGAGCGTCACCAGCGGCACACGCCCACAGACCGCGCACCGCCCTCGCCACGTGAAAGCAGGATCGCCACCGCCCCAGGAACACCCTAGACACGCCCATTCGTCGCTGCACGACCAGGAGAACCCGTGCGCCATTATAACCACCACCAGACCCGTCCAGAGAGGCGCGACGTTCCGACCGTTTTGCACCGCCCCACGCTGCGTGACCATGCTGTTGAGCTTCGCCAGGGAGCACAGCACCTCCCCTATCGTCGCCCATGCCTTTAGCTCACTGTGCCCTTCTGGCACTATAAATAGAGGCCACCGCCGCTCGATTTCTTCACACCATATCACTCCCCTCTATCTTAGAAGCACCCCACCTCACTCCCGGAGCAAGGTGAGCAGCACATCGCCGGAATTTGGCCGGAGTCTGCCGAAGAGGAGGAAGAAAGGAGAAGTTGATTGGAGCCGCCCCAGGAGGAGCTGCCGGTACCAGGAGGATCATCGTCGTCGACTTCGTCGTTCGCCCCATCGCCGACCCTTGCCTGACCCCCGGTGATCCTCCCACGACCTCCACTGGCCGCGCTAGGGTTCTGTCTCGCCGGCATTGCCCGACGTGGACGATGAACCGCAGCCGTTTAGAGTTTGATCTCACGACCTAGATCCCCCATACCTCTTCGCACCCCCTGTCTCGCTGACTGGTAGGGTCATTCACTTAAACCCACCCGCGCGTGCGCTGTGCCCCGTGGGCCAGCCCAGTTAGCATCCCGCGCGACCCAATAATTCAAATTTAGGTTTATTCTTTTAGTTTCAAACTCAGTTCTGTACCTAGATTCAAAAATCAACCTAGCTTGATTCATTGAACCAAATTACATGAAACCAATTTTATTAGGAAGGTACTGGAATTCTTAATCCAAGCCCATTGGATTCAAACCAATTGGATTTGTAGATCACCCCTGGTAAAAATAACAAGGCATAAGCTTTTCTGCATTCAAACATTTTTCAAATTTAAACATGAAAGCTTTTGAGTTGATTCAACTCTAAAAAATCACATTTAACAAGACCTTTCCGAATGTATAAAAATATCTAGGTTTTCTTGCAGAAATATTGGTCAAGCAATAAAAGAATGCCTCATAGGACATTCTAGTCACTTTATTTAATTAAAATAAAAAGGTTAAACCTTATTAAATTGTGACACCACTTTAAATCACATTCCCATGTACTAAAATATGTGGTGATGACATGTGTCAGCATGATCCCATGTTTTAGTTGGAGAATATTAAATCTTAAGTATTTTTTCAATGAGTAGAAATTACTTTTCCAAAATAAAATAAATAAGACGAATACCTTAATGATTGTAATGTTTGTGATGATGCTAGATCATCTAGTGAAAACCTTGGTGTGATAAATAGAAGTAGTTAAGTATTGTTTGGTGATTGTGTTCCTCGTATTTATTTATAGACGCTAGTACCGACCAAGGATACGAGGAGGAAGGAGGATACTACGAGGAAGAAGCCGAGGAGAACTTCAACCACTGCTCTGCACAAGTCAAGCTATTGACTTTGCTAGTTAACCCTTGCATGACAACATTGCAAACTAGATACCTTAAGCATATGTGATTATACCCCTTGATGATACCAAATCCTAGTTTTACTTGCCAGCTTAGTATTTTATTTCTTTATCAAAGCTTTCTATTAAAGTTACTTAGTGTAAGATCCCTCCCTTTATAAAGGTAAGGATCCCTGTGATTGCAATGCTAGTCCCTGGATCAATTCTAGCATCCACAGTTTAAGATGAAGTACACAGAAACAAAGGTCATTATTACATATCATTCCAGAGACAAACATAGTCTTTTACAACTCCATGGCCACAGGCCTAATACAAGTGTTCAAATATATAATAAGATAAATAAGTATTCATCTTCATGTGCCATAGGCAAGCATGTTGAGTGTAGACTCATAACCCCTAATCATCATCAGAATAACCTGCAACATCACAAGTTACAACCATAGTGGGTCAATACATTGGAATAGTATTGGCAAGTGATACCTTAGTAGAACATTAGCATCTAGATACTACATGCATTTGGCTAAGTGTAGCTTAGCCTTGCTTTGCTCAAAATAGGTTTTTCCTATTAGTTGAAAACACTAAGTTTTCTTTGACAAAACTTTCCCAAGGAACACCAATAGACATTGGTGAACCTTCACCCTTGTTCAACCACAAGTTTTAACTTAGAAATTGGGATGAGGAGATTCTTGATAGCTTCCATGTCTTGTAGCTCAAGTTGTCCAATACCAGGTACATGGCTAAGTACTTAGATTCTTCCATCTGCAGAGGTTGTGTACTTTCCCCACAAGACTTGATTTTCACCAAGACATGACCTTTCAGAAGCCTTCCCTTAGACCAAATGGACGCGTTCCAAACCTATCATCCCACTACCACCAACTGTCCAAATGGCTAAGTTATTGCAACCTATATGATCCAGGCAGAGCCCATAATGCCATGTGGCTGCACTAGAAGCTTCTTAACATTTGGCATCTCAAATCCCTTTGTTCCTGGGTGGCTTTCCACAAGTGAGATACACAAGGTAAACCATATAAATGGGCCTTGTGTAACCACTCAACACAAACCATTCTTTCCATTCCACCCAGGTGTTTCATTCACTTAGTTGTTTTATTAAGCAAAAACACAAGTCAACAGACTTAGGAATATTTCACATAGCATGAATATATAACCACCCTTGGTTGCTACTAGCTAGGATAAGCATGGCAATGGTAAGCATCTTAACTTAGAGAAATTTCTAACAATTCTACAACTACTAGTATTTCCCATGCATAGCATATAGATACTTATCAAAATTTTCATGCAAATCCTATACAAAATATTTCTAGTGCACAGGTGAAAAATATAGGAATAAAATCATGAAGCACCACTTGACTTGGTAGTTTGGGGAGTAGCAACAATATTCACAATCACAATCACTATTTGCACCAAAATCTACACATAAAATAGTGGCACCAAAATCACATATCAAAATATACAAACAAAAATATATGAATGCATGCAAAAGCCATGTGATGATTTTTCTACACCAAACAAGACAAGTAAACAGTACTAAAACATAAACAAGTTCAAGATACTCAAAATAGACTTTATTTGATTTTTAAAACATTTTTCAAATCATTTCTATATCCAAAATAAGCCTACACAAGTTTCTGCAAAAACAACCATTTTTACAGAGGCAAAAACACATTGCATAAGCAGATAGGATTTTCTCTCCTGATTCCAATGATATAAAGTTTTCAAAATTTGAACGTGGGGATCAAAAGTTATGAATTTTACAAGTTTGAATCACTAATAGATCTAAATTCTGTTTTTAAATCTAAACCCTAGCCACGCGGCGTGTGTTCGATTAGTGGTTGATACCCACGGTAATCGATCGATGCGGGCCGTAGGATTTAAGTGACGCTGTGCGGCTCAGGTCTAAAGAAAACGTTTCGTTAAGTGATCTATCGTACACGTTGGATCTGGATCTAACGGCTGTGGACCAAGCGACCAAAGTCTGGCGGCGCTAGCGGCGGCGAGTGGCGGCGGCGGCTCTGCCAGTGAAGTTGCCGATGATTTAGGTCGCGCGGGGAGGAGTGGATATGCTTACTGGGTTCGCGTGGTTACTGCGGTGCTCGAGGTGGTCGAGGGAGGGAGAGGGGCGCATTGTGGAGGTCGCTAGGGCTCGTAGGAGTTGTGCGCGGTGTCGGGTGCTTGCAGTCGTGGACGTTGCCGAAGATTTGAACCGCCTAGCACGAACCAGATGCATTAGGAGGTGCACAAGGTCACTGCGAGCACAGTCGTAAGAACTAGGGGTCAAGGGGCGGTATGGATTTACCGTGATTGTTCGCCGGAGTTGGACGGCGCTTCGGTCGTTCGCGGGCTTCGACGGAGACGACGACCTGGGGCGTTATAGAGCAAACCAAAGGTGTGAGAAGATGCGCACGGGCATGACAAGCAAGCTCGTATGAATGAGAGGTGAAGGGGAGCACGGGGTTCACCGGAATAGGTCGCCGGAGTGCGTCGGCAGCGGTGTTGCAGCTCGAATTGCCGGCAGCCTGGTGGCGGAGTGGGGGTGCTGAGTGAGGGGAAAGACTCATGTGCGTAGGGGTTTAGTAGCGAGGCTCGGCAGGAAACGCCTGCTGAATCAATGGCAATTACGCCGCGCTATCAATGGCAGCAATGGCAGTGGCGACGTGTTCTTGCGCGAGATTTGGGGAAGACACGGTGATGTGGACGGGGTCCATCGGTCAGTGGCTGGGGGGTAGGTTCTGCACGGGTGGAGAAAGGCAGAGAGAGGAGTGGCCCGGGTGGGCTGCTTTGTCTGTTGGGCCGAAAACGTGGCGCCAGGCCTAGTTCTATTTTCTATTCTCTTTTCTTTTTCTGAATCGATTTTCAGGAATCCTTTTCAAACAAATTCAAAAGCATTTGAATTCCAAACTTTTCTGGATTTTTTTAAAGTATAAACTTCATATTTTTGGGCATAAAACCTTGCTGTCTCATTATACTTGCTTGGTCCTTTTGAAAATTCAAAATAAACAGTGCCTCAGCACATGGTTTGATAAAGATTTGAAAATGGTTTTAATACCAAAATTTGTTTTGGACAATTTTTGTCCAAGCTTGGAACTCATCAAACAAACCTTTGAACATACAACAATGGTTTTTAAAACAAATATTCAACAAGCACCCAAATGCTTATGTTTTTGTAATGACTTTGAAATTGAACCCTAAATGATCATGAATGCATGGATGATATGCAAAGCTTTGAAAACATGATTTTAGGGATGTTACACTTAGTGATTTGTAAAGTTTGGAAAGTTTGTTTAAAGGTAGCATAAAGAGCATAAAACTTGACCTAAGTTAGATAAATCTTGATGTCATCCTGAGGCATGAGATTGAACTTAGATATCCACACTTGTTTACCACCCCTCATTAGTGTTTACCTGCACTTGTAGATGCTAGTTCTAAGCATAAAACTTGATCACTTTAGATGGGAATACTTGGTGAAAATGGTTATGAAAACCTTAGAATGATGAGTCATTCTACTAAAATGTTTTGACATGTGTTCTTGAACACCAGATGATTTTGATGATGAAAATGTTAAGGCATGAGCCTTAGCCCTTTATAAAACTGATGGTTGTCTGGATGCGATACCATTCCAATTTTATCGTACAATAGAAATACCCGAAATTTGGGTAGGGCTTGACTAGAAATTTATATACCTTAGTATGGGTTCCCTTGCGGCCAAGGTTTGAGCTGAGGCTACCTTGTGAAGATTGTCCACCTGTGTAGTTCCCAAGATGACAGTTGGTCATGGTTGGGAGACCAAACTCATAGGAGAGGTGCCTATACTAGGGCGTGTAATTGAAAGGTTAGGATTGATTATCCACATACCGAGTATGGTGAATTCGGGATTGTTTCTAACAGATGTATCGAATATTGTGGTGAAAGTGTGCCACCTGTGCAGAGTGTCAAACTATTCGAATAGCCGCGTCCGTGGTTATGGACAGTTGGAATACTGTTCCGTTGTCAGATGTTTTAAAAATGACTTGCGAAATGATTCATGACTTTGACTTGACCACAACAGGGTTGTGATATGAAATTCAAGTTCCCACTTAGGTGTTATAAAACTTTCGACTAGCTTTCTTTGCTTCTGAACTCAGTAGAGATAAATATTGCTTTTTGCAAAACAACCTAGAGCCTAGTACTTCCGATTCAAAACCCCTTCACTTGTTAGTATTAGTTTGCGAGTACTTAAAGAGTACTCATGGCTTTGTCCGTGGCTATTCCCGTGGCCAGACTATGAAGAGGACTATCAGGAGGATGGACAGCAGGAAGGTTACGACAACTAGGATCATCTACCATCGTCAGCATTTCCTGTGACCATGAAGATGGAGTCTCGCCTATGCTATCGTTACTATTACGTTATTCCACTGCTTGATTTGTATTAAGACTGAATCATGAGATACTTTATTTGTTGTAAAACCTTATGTATGGTTTGTATTGGATGATGTATTATGATATCCAATCTGTTATGTCTCGCCAAAATGGTAATTCTGGGATTGCGATGTATGGCATAAAAGGCATCTGGGATTAAAAATCCGAGTGTTGACACCACCCCTCCATATAAGCCCCCTCTTCCGTATTGTTCTTTTTCTTGTTGTTCTTCTGAAACCCTAGCCACCATTGGGGTTCACCGCCGCCGTGCCGCCATTGGAGCTTGGTATGAGCTCGACCCCGACGCCACCGACCGCCTCAGGCTCTCTTTTTCCTTCTATGGTGTTCCCCTCTCAACACCGCATCATCTCACTGCTTTTCCCATCTATAGAGCCGTGTTCTTCCGGGAATTGCTCGCTGTTGTTCTTGCCGGAGCCGAGAAGGAAGCGGCCACTAGGGACCACATGAGCAAGGAGGGAAGGCCATTTTTTCCACAAGAGGAACCGCCGCTCACTGCCGAGCCAAACAAAAACCCTGACAAGCCCTAGGATCACTGGAGCACTATCGTCCGCCGTCACCAAATCACCGTCGCTGCCCTCGTCACCTTGTCGGTGAGCCTCGCCTCGCTCGCCCTGGACCGCACGATCCCCTTAGGATCTGACGACCACAGTCTGTTCCTAGACCGAAGGGGCACTGAAAAACCACGACGCGCCACATCGCCGACCATGTCAGTGCTTACCGGGCAGTCACCGCTGACCCTCCTAGTAAAAAGTAGAAAAGATTTAGAAATTGCAGAAAATGTTTGAATCTTCTAAAATTTATAGAAACTAATCTACAGTCCTAACAATCACATATAATATACCGTTGGATTCGAAATTTTACGTAAAACGTTGTTACGCAATTGTTTTAGACTTTCACTATGAGGTTTTGCAGTAATTATTTAAATGGTTTAGTGTACCTTTTTGAAGTAATAAATTTATAAGAAAATAACCACTCATCAAATTTTTTGAAATAATATGTCCCTGAAATCACAAGAAGATGTAGAATCTATTTCTGCAATAAAATTGCAGGTTTATAGCACATAATATTTTTAGTGTAATAAAATTATTTCTGTAGTATTTTAATTATTAAAAAAGATCTGTAAGTCCTTGGCATGATTCCTGTTGCCCTGACTCTAAATTGGAATATCTACCCAATGGTATTTTGCCCAGATTTTACAAACAATTCAACGATAGAGGCTTAATAAATTGATTAAAGCTCTATTAAATGGACCTTCAAATTGCATATTTTGTTTTCAATGCATTAAAAGTTTTCCATGCATACATCCAGTAGGTATATTGAACAGAGAATATAAAAGTGCTACTGAAACCTTGTTCAACTTGTCATGCATGCATTTTTTGCATAATGGTTGATTCAGATGTGTTGTTGTTTATATGTTTTATCGTTTTCGTGTAGATTGTAAGGAGTGTAATCCGTGTGACTGTCAAGACCGTGGTTTTGATTCCAACTCCTACCAAGGCAAGTGGTTCTTCATAAATGTCCTACTATTTATTTTCTCTATGCATTGTAGCTTGTTTTTGTAGTTATATGTGTAGGAATACTATTGCTATGCTATGTACGATTACTGTCATAGAATTCCTTGTTAGGCGAGCCATTGTATGACATATATGCTTAGTTGAGTTTATTTTAGATGTGGATGGGATACACCATGGCAAAGTACAGTTTTGAAAGGATGTGTTTTGTTGGAAATTGAAAACAACATAATTAATGAACTCTCTGGGTGGAATTGGTAAATGCTTGGGTCGTGAATGTTGGGCCCATGTCTATGGTTTACTCGTGTATCTCACTCGTGGATGGCCACCCAGGTTTCAGATAAATGATTAGTGTCTTTATTTGGTAGCTTCCGTGTGAAACCATATGCCAGTGAATTATGGATGGCTAGATGGACTTAGTAGGTCATGACGAACCGAGCTCTTCGTATCCAGAGATGTAGTGAATTGTGGTAGGTTGGTATGGTGCGTGGATGGGCTTGGGGAACTACTTTCCGAATTGTATCTTTTTGGACTTCTCCCTATCATCACACAATATAAGAGTGGTGGTACGAGCTGGGCTGGCCAAGTCATATGGGTAAAGTGTACAAACTCCTGCAGGGTGTAAATCTAAGTGCTTAGCCGTGTCCCGGTAATGGACGTTTGAGTTGCTGAATTATTGAGGCTATTATACGTTCTCGTTCATTCTAACTTTGCAGTTGCTAAAATATTGTGGTTGAACATAATTGGGTTGATTGATGATGATAAAAATGATTTACAAATGATAGGATGCAATTTATTTTTGCTACTGCCAGGATTCAGAACCGCGTGCAGCAGATGATAAGCCTGAACTCCACAAGCCAGATATGCATGTAGTATTAGACTTGTTTCTTCATAAGTTCCACTTTCTAGTACATTCCAAGTATTGACCCTTCGGGGTTGTTACATTTTATGTTGCAGGTTACTCTTTCAATTACTCTGAGTGATTGTTATTGGTTACGACCCTCCAATCAACATCTTGTTCACCTGTGGCTTATTATGGAGATTAGAGCTATTTAGTTATGGTATTCTATTGCTATTTGAACTATCTGAGCAAGAGTTATGCTTAGAAACTTTGTAATAAATTCAACATTCTGGATCATATCGATGTAATAACGATGCACTGTTAATTCTTTGATGTATATCGATACTATGTATCCCAATGAACCAATCCATGGATTGGCGTTATGCATAGGGTACCTCCCTAATAGGTCATACCGTTTCAAGAGAGGGTTTGAGTCAGCGAACTGACGAAGTCTGAAATCTGCTGCACGCGGTTCTGAATCCTGGCAGCTACATGCATGACGACGCCTTCCGTCCAAGGAGGCGAGCAAGTATGCGACATAGAGGGTACGCGGGAGGTTGGAATCGGGAGAGGGGCATACCATGGGGCCGACTGTGGCCTCAAATGGCTTGGGGAATGTCGAGAACAGCGGTGAAGGTGAGGTCCTGCGACAGTGGTTCTCTCGGTCTCCGGCGGAACATCGAGTGGAAGAAGCGTCTGACTGCTATCGCTGCTCCTGTTGGCTTTTGTGGGTGGACAACACAATGGAGGTGTCACCCCTGGTCTTGGAGACGTCACAGACGAGCTACCACTCCCCGACCATAGCGCTATCTCATGGGAGGTGGGCGCAGAGAGGGGAACAACGAGAAGGCGGTGATAGGGGGAAGGAGGGAGTAGCTAGGGTTCAGGGGCACACATGAGAATAAAAGGAGGCGGTGGGCATAGCTGCGGTCGGAAGGCTCGGTCGGAGCAAAGGTGAAACGCGGAGGGAGCGGTTCCTGCGGTCGGTACTCGCAGTCACGCGCTCGGTGTTGAGTAGCGAGGAAGACAACAACAGTGGCAGCGTCCACCGCGTGAAGAGGTATGGGACGGAATGAGCAGGCAAAAGGCGATCCTAGGAGGAGGAGAAGGGAACCGGAGGTGGCGGTGTGCTGCAGAGGCTGCTGCACTGGTGGGTTGATATGCCGGGGAGGGTTTCTCTTTTATTTTTTACTAGCAAAACTGTTTGCAGTATGTATTTAAAATTTTGGTTGGTTAGTTTTCAAAATTGGAAACAGCTGCTGAATACTTCAAATACAATGGCATAAAACCATCCAGGGTCAAAGAAAGGAAATAAAAGGGGGTAGATCATGATAGAATGAAGCTTGCATGGCCCTTGCATTTAGTGCATGTTTTTAGTTGTGAAAACAACTATAAATTGGTATACGCTATGTTTTGAAACCTTTTCCTTTCCATATGGTGAATTTAGTTCATAGGCATATACGGATAAAGGTGGCTTATCTAGTGTGTGAGTACCATTATTGTTATCATACCACCACCCTAAATTCATATATTACCATAGACCAAGTGGAATCATATGGCAAGGTAAAAAGGTGAAGCAATCACTTGCATATCATGCCAAAGGTTTTCAAGAAGGCTTCCATAACAAATATTGTGAAAACAATATTAGACCCTATATGTAAACAAGTAGAATAGAAAGGAACCATGCCCAATATTTATGTGCTTTAGTTAAATGCCAAAAGAACACCAAAAACTCACAAGTAATGGATGGTGGATTTTGTGGGAAGAACCAAAGGAGGCTGGAAAGGTTGGTGGTGGAGTTGAAAGATACATGCCCACAACTCTATTTGGGCATCAAACATTTTATCAAGAAGAAAATACAGTATATCAAGAGGCAAATACAAGTGATAGAATATATATAATGCATATGGGATAAGAACCAAATAGAGGGGTTTTATATGATGCTCAAATGCAAGGTGGCATGGTGACATGAGCATGATATAATGATGATGCAATGAATGACATATAGGAAGTATCATTTATAGACTAGGCAAGTAGCATTGCAATTGTTAGACAATTTGGATGCTACATATATGTTCTGTGGGTTCCATCATGGACTATTGTGTAATGATATTACCTCGTTTTCAACCCGCACGCAAGTGTGTGGTGGGAACCTTTGAATTGTTTATATGCGAGTTTGGCGGGAATCACTAAAACTTGCATAGGGCCGATCCGAGGGTGTTACACTCGAGAACCACCTCGATGATACCTTCTGTGAGTTCGAATACCACGACCATCAACGTCAAGCGGAGAATCACACTCAATTTAAACCTCTTCACCAAGTCATTTGCAACATAGGAAACCGTTGTGGACATCACTCAAGATTGTCAAGCTTGTCTCGTATGCGTACCTTAAGTCGACATGGCCAATCATCATGAACAAGCTATAGCTGACATGCTCCTCAACCACAACAACAATAAGAGCATGGTCCTCCACCACACCAAGAAATCATAGAAGTGCAACATCAATAAGAGCAAGAACGTCATGGTGAAGACCACCAAAATGATAGGCGTCACCATCCTCCTCATGATCATCGTGCGCCACATTGATGACTGCAAGTGCACAAATCATTTGTAGCTAGTTTTGAAATAAAGATATAGATACCACAGGGAGCAGGAGTCTGAAGTCTAAGAATTCTTGAATTAAATAATAAAATAGAAATGCTAAAATAAAGTTCTAAGTAACAAGATAAAATGCGAGTATTGTGTAAAAAGGTGTTTTTGGGTTTTTGGTATAAGAGAACAATAAGTAAAGTAAAACAAACTGAATACAGAAAGTAAGTATCGTGTGTGTAAAAGATATGTGAAACTGCAATGGGGAAAAGTGTTCTCAGGGATTAGTGGATACACCACTAGCATTATAAAGGGCTAAGGTAAACATTATTATCATGAACATTCTCAACTATGTATGTGTGGGAGGAACTCCGTATTTGGACAAATAGGCATCAATCGCTGCTCACATCATCCTCATAACCACAGCAGACAGCAATCATCATCAATTGAATTACTACGCTATTAAGGGACTTGATCCCGTAGGACTTATCCCATGGCATGGATAGTGTTTCGTGAGTTTCCTTGGTTCCCAAGTTGATACGTAAGGAGTGCCAACACCTTTATAGTTATTATAAGTGCTAACACACCTCTGTCTACCAACAAGTAGTTCCCTCCATCAAGTCCCCACAAGAGGCAAATATTGAGAGGTTGACTTCTCCCAACATCAAGATGAAGACAATCCAACACATGGTCACAGCTATGAATATCATAATAAACTTTATCTTATTTCAATATCATGTTAGGGTTTCTCCATCTCCCCAAGAACTAATGATCTACTCAGACATGGAGGCAATCAACATCATGGCAAAATAAATGGAATCTATCATAGATGAATAGTACTTGTATAAATCCAAAACGAGTACGAAAACATGATCTAGACAAGATATAGATGGGATGGATGGAGATGGTGATGAGGCAACGGTTGATGATGAATATCGATGCCTTAGCCTCCCAGATCTGCGCAGGGCGAAGATGGATCCCCAGTGGATGAGTTCCCCCTCCAGATGCCTTCCAGAGGTGAGGTTTCGGTGATTTCTGGTAGTTTTGTATGTCGTATCCCCGATCTAGTTGCATGGGGTGAAACTATTTGAGGAGGTGTAGGCGGAGCTAACTCTACGATGGGAACTATACGACCAGAAAATTTATTCCCGCTATATAGTTGGCCGTTAAACCTTATGTATACTTTGTTCGCTTCGGGTTTTCTTCTAGTGTTATTGATATTTCCCAAATAAGCGATTTACCTTGTTTTGACTCCTTTTCACTCTAGTACAACTGCTCCAAGAATTGTGTCTACTGTGTCCATCGTCTGTCCTGATCCTGATGAAAATAGACATAAAAGATGCGCGCGAGCGCCGTAAAATACCAAGTTCCTACTACTATATTGCAAAATAATAATATAAAACATAATGCAAATATGCACTCATCAACTTCCCCAATCTTAGAGTCTTGCTCATTCCGAGCAAGTTTAGATTTAATGGATGTGATCCTCATATTCATGAAGCTGAGTCGATAAAATAAGTGAGGCAGTTGCAGCATGTGTTTATCATATATGATACATAGGAACAAGTTCATGAATAGTATCTTACTTGAACCATCCGAATAATATTAGCAGGCTTCCACACCTTAGCATTTAATAGTTCACAAAATATTACTTTCAACATGATTTAGAAGTATTTGGTTCGACTGAATGAGTTAGCAAGGTAGTCCTAAGTGTTTGAGGATTAACACATTCACTTGGGATTCAAAATCTCAAACATTCCTTTGTCTCACCATAAGACAATGGTGAATGCCTATTTGCTCCTTGTACATTCGCTCTTTTTCTTTTCTCTTTCCTTCTTTATTTTTATATATATGCTCACACTTTTGTTTAAGTGATGTGCAAAGGAGCTAGTCATACATTCCACTTCATGTAGGAATTCAAAGTTTAACGATCTCAATTACCAAATTTCAATTGTATATGAATTATTTTTGTGGGTTGAAGACTCTACCTCGATTTTTTCTCACTCTAATTTGATAGCACTTTTTAATTTTCCTTCGTTCAAGGTTTCTTTCTCAACTTGACTGATTATATATAATTTTTATTTCAAACCATGAACTTACAACATATTGACTAAATTATCTTGTATGTTCCATTAGTACCAATGGTGTGGAAGACCCCTATTGCTATCATCAAGTGCAAGTAAAATTATACTCAAGCCATTCATATATCTAATAAGACAAGCACAAACTCAATAATGCTCCATATATAATAATAAACTCAGAATTTAATAAAAGGGATCAACTATTCCTGAAGCGAATTCTAATGATGCAAATTTTATTTATAAACTTGAACTAATGCAAAACTAAAATAATAATGTAAAACTTATAAGATAGATTATGAGGTCTTAAAGATCTCCCCAAGACTGGAATCAAGCCAGGCGGGATCAAATAATCCCTCGCAATTATTTGATACTGTGATTATTGTAGATCACTGTGGTGCCATGGCATGTAGCACCGTGGTGCATAGCTTCTTGTTGGTATCCTCCAGGGCAGTGATGCGGCTGTAGCACCTACGCAAATTAGATTGCAAAGTGTTCACCTTATCCGTGAGTTTAGTCACCAATGGGAGAAGATCATCCTTCTTCTCTATCTCCTTGAGAAGGTGATGGGCTTCAATGCGATGGAGTAACTATTGCTTCTGATATATCTCCAGTGCTCGCACGCGGTCCCTGGTCCTGGGGACAACTTCTCCTTCCTCATCCATAATTGATGGATCGAGGAAGTAGAAACCGTTCCTCCACTCTTCTTGAGGCTTCACCCTCATACGAGCGTCAATGGTAGGCCTCAAGTGTGGCAGCGTCGCTTCCTTGATATCACATGCACCAATATTAGGTAATTACTTATGCTTGTGCCGCCTAGGGTCCGTGGTGATGAACTTGACTGTCTCCACACGCCCTTTTCCATGCTGCTTGTGACCTTATCTCTTGTTAAGGTCTCTTCATCGTCGCCTAGTTG
Organism: Avena insularis; assembly: GCA_023614405.1. Classification (NCBI taxonomy): domain Eukaryota; kingdom Viridiplantae; phylum Streptophyta; class Magnoliopsida; order Poales; family Poaceae; genus Avena; species Avena insularis. The sequence goes on along the minus strand of CM042685.1, from coordinate 213,459,262 downwards.
ATCTCCGAGGGATCATAGACATCATGACTGATTTAGATGTCGCTCCAATCTTCATCGGCATCGCTGTTGTAGAAGCTTGGCTGGACGTACTCCTTGTACCCCGGGATAAACCTCTCCACCTCCTCGTTACCGTCCTCCATAGATGGGATGCGAGAGCGGTCCTTGGAAGGAGCAATGAGACCCAGAGGTTTCCACGGCCTGGGACGGGGTTGAGCATGGCTAGATTGGTTCCTGGTGATTATGATTAGAGAGATACACAAGGGCATCATATAAGAGGGGCCAGACGTCGGTAAAACTCGCGAGAAACATCAAATTCATGCCCAAGAAAAGAATCTTAACGGAATAGGGAAATAAATCAAGGATTAGGAGAAGTCCTGCCGCGTAACGACCAACTATACAGGCGGGACTCGTATAGCTCCGTCCGTATAGTTGGTTGACAAAACCATTTTTTATAAAAACAGAAAAAGCATCGAACCATCCAGAAGGTTTAACGACCAACTATACAGCGAGAGGATTTTTCTTCGGCCGTATAGTTTGGTCGTATAGTTTCCAGAGGCCGAAAATTTATTTTGCGAAGTGGGTACAATACCTTTAACGACCAACTATACGGTGGGAGATTTTTCTCTGGCTGTACAGTTGCGCCCGTATAGTTACTTAAACCCCTAAAAAACTTCAGAAAAATAAGAGGAAATCAAAGGCAAAAATTTTAGAAGTAAAAACTATCAAAGCAAATCACTTATTAGAGTAAGAAAACTTACCTTGCACTTATCGTTAATTTATTCGGGGATGACAATCTCCTCCAACAACAAAGACTTCTTCTCTTTTGGAGGAATTGACCTTAGTTCGTCTAATAATTCCTGTAAACGAAAATCACCAGGAGTAAAGTTTGTCTCAATAAGATTGGTGCCTTACTGGGAAAATATGGACACTTCATCCAACATCTTTATTTCTTGCCTCGACGTAATCTGCAACTCAAATTCATGAAGTAAAAGGATCCAACAGATCAGTCTTGGCCTATGATCTTTTCTCTCAAGTAGTTCCTTTAATCCATCACGATCCGTTTGAACTCTACTTTTGCATCAACTATATAAGAACGAAATTTATCGCAAGAGAAAAGTATAGAAAAAAGTTCTCTTTCTTATTTAGGATAATTCTTTTGAGCACTATTAATAGTTCTACTAGCATGATGTATAATATTAAATCTGCGACCTATATGTTATCCCAGAGTTACTCCTACAACATCATCACTACATTCACATATTAAATCAAAAGTCATATCCCAGATAGGTGGTTTGATGGTAGGAGCATGGGATAGAGCATATTTAAGTTTATCAAAGGCTACAAGGCAATTATCATCAAAATTTAATCTCAGTCCCTTTTGCTATAGGTTAGTCAAAGGTTTAGAGATTCTAGAGAAATTTCTAATGAACCTTCTATAAAAGCCCACATGACCAAGAAAACTTCTTATACATTTTATATCCCTTGGTTGTGGCATTCTATCTATTGCTTAAACCTTAGCTCTCTCTACTTCAATACCCTTACCTGATACCTTATGTCCAAGGACTATGCCTTCTTTGACCATGAAATGGCACTTCTCCCTGTTTAGAAAAAGATTGGTTTCTTCGCAACGCTGCAAAACTCTTTTGAGATTGTCCAAGCAACTAGTAAACGAAGTTCCATCAACAAAAAAGTCATCCATAAATACTTCCATTATCAGTTCTACGAAATTCACAAAAATAACAGTCATGCATCTTTGAGAAGTAGCTGGAGCATTACATAAATGCATGCGTCGGTAAGCATGTAAACCATAATGACTAATGAAAGTTTTTTTAAGTTGGTCATCAGGATGAAAAACTATTTGGAAAAAACCAGAGTATCCATCCAAGTAGCAAAAATGGGTGTGGTTTGCTAACCTTTCTAAAGTTTGATCTATGAATGGTAAAGGATAGTGATCTTTCCTAGTTTCTTAATTCAATTTTCTGAAATAAATTCACATCCTATGTCCAACAATAGTTCTAGTAGGTATCAATTCATTGTTTTCATTAGGAACAACAGTAAAACCGGCCTCTTAGGAACACAATGAACATGACTTACCCATTCACTTTCTTTTACAGGATAGATTATACCTGCATCCAGTAGGCGTACTATTTATTTTCTTACCACTTCCTTCATTTTGGGCTTCAGTCTCCTATTAAATTCTGCAACTGGTTTAGCACCTTCCTCCATAAATATTCGATGGACGGTTATCATGGGACTAATGCCCTTCAAATCATCCATTGAATACCCTAAGGCCTTGTGATGCTCCTTAAGTACTTTCATGAGTTCTTCTTCTTCATCCCCTGAAAGTTTAGCACTGAGAATAATAGGAAATTTATTTGTATTTTCCAAAAATCTATATTTAAGATTATCTGGTAAAGTATTCACTTCTGGGGGTGGTAATTCCTCACCCCCTCTCTTTTCAAGCTCTTCAAAAGCCTCATCAGTTGGAGGTCCTAAAATGGGAAGTGAACCAAATTTGCTTTCTATTTCTTGTAGGGACCTGTCCTCCATAATTATTTCTTCATAATTTGAGTCTTCATTTGTTCCTTCTTCTCGATTACTAAAGAAGAGAGCTGCCATCTCCTCGATAGTTTTTTCTTTCTCTCATTATTGTATTTGTAGAGGTCTGTCTTTAAATTTGGAAAAGTGGAATTATTTTTCTGCTTCCCCAAGCTTAAGAGACACAATCTCCTTTTTGAAATCAACTTGGGCACCTATATCGCTCAAAAAGTTTCTTCCCGATATAATTGGGCAAATAGTGTCATATGGAATATCAACAACTACAAAATCGATAGGAAATTTTTTATTGCCAATTGTGACAGTTGCATCGTCAACCACTCCCATTGGAATTCTAACATTTTATTAGCTAACATGATTGTCATATCATTATTTTCTATTGTAGCAGGTACTATCTCTTCTTTTATTTCTAAATAAAAATCATAAGATATAACATTAACCGTGGTTCCAAGATCACATAAACCATAATGCGAGGTATCTTTAAATATGCAGGGAAGAATAGGCTTATCCACATCTTTTACCTTAGTTTTACCTTCAACCAATACGGAAGTCTCTTAATCAAGTTAAAATATGTTGCAATGTGCATACATAGCCATAATTGCTTTGTTGGTTACCTCTTCATCTTTGGTTTCATCCAGATGTTCTTCAACTTCTGGCACGCTTTCCTCTTCCTTCTTCTCCTGTACTACTTTAACCTGTTCATATTCGAAAATATGATTTCGTGCAGTGTTAGGGAAAGGTATTTCATATGTTGGTTCTAGGGAGGTCACTGTTGCTATAACTTCTCTTTTTTTTCAGGTTTGGATGGTGGATCATACTTGATCAAACCCTCTTTTGGATCTTTGATGTGTTCTGTAAAATCTTTAACAACTTGCAACACAAGATCTAAATCTAAATAAAGTTCTTTAGATAATTCATTGACATGGCCCTTTTTATTATAGTCATGAATACACTCATAATCTATTTCTATGCCTCCTTCGCTTCCTAGACCAAAATTCCATGAAACTCTATGATCACGAATTCTATTAAGTAAAGCCCAAGCTTTAGTTATGGGAAGATTCATAAAAGCTCCTCTCGTGCAAGAGTCTAGTTCAATTTTATTTGGTTCAATTAAACCGCCATAAAAGATATGCAATAAATACCATTCAGGCAAATCATGATGAGGACATTGATTAAGTAAATATTTAAATCTTATATAAGATCTTACTAGTCCTTCATTAGGACGATTTCTCCAAGTCATTATAAGATGCCTGATTCTAGAAGATTTTGATAATGGACAATACTTTGCTAGAAACTCACAAGCTAAGTTATCCCAAGTAGTAGTGGCTTCTAGGGGTAAAGATCTATACCATGAGAGAGTTGTGCTAGTCAAAGTCTGAATAAAAAGTTTAACCCTTACCTCATTAGCGGTATAACCTGGTAGCTGGAAAGTGCCACATATATCTTTGAAGCATGCAATATGCTCATATGGATCAGGATCTTATTCATCTCTTGTAAATTGTTTCTTATGTAGAATACCAAGTAGTAGAGGATTTATTTCAAACCCCCTTGTCTTCTCACTGGAGTTGTCTATTTTATAAATATCATAGGGCTTCCCAAATTGGCTGAGTGAGTTAGAACTAGTCAATACTCAAACTCCATCATGTTGGTGGAAACCTGTAACTCAAAACAAAACTTAGCAAGGCTAAAATAAATAAGCAAAAACTAAAATACCTACAACGCTTAGCTCCCCGACAATGGCGAGAAAATAGATTGATGACTGCAAGTGCACAAATCGTTTTTAGCTAGTTTCGAAATAAAGATAGCGATCCCACTGGGAGCAGGAGTCTGAAGTCTAAGAATTCTTGAATTAAATGTTAAAATATAAATGCTAAAATAAAGTTCTAAGTAACAAGATAAAATGTGAGTATTGTGTAAAAAGGTATTTTGGGGTTTTTGGTATAAGAGAACAATAAGTAAAGTAAAACAAACTGAATACAGAAAGTAAGTATCGCGTGTGTAAAATAGATGTGAAACTGCAATGGGGAAAAGCGTTCTCAGGGATTAGTGGATACACCACTAGCATTATAAAGGGCTAAGGTAAAGATTATTATCATGAACATTCTCAACTATGTATGTGTGGGAAGAACTCCGTATTTGGACAAATAGGCATCAATCGCTGCTCACATCATCCTCATAACCACAACAGACAGCAATCAACATCAATTGAATTACTAAGCTATTAAGGGACTAGATCCAGTAGGAAGTATCCCATGGCATGGATAGTGTTTCATGAGTTTCCTCGGTTCCCAAGTTGATACGTAAGGAGTGCCAACAAATTTATAGTTATTATAAGTGCTAACACACCTCTGTCTACCAACAAGTAGTTCCCTCCATCAAGTCCCCACAAGAGGCAAATATTGAGAGGTTGACTTCTCCCAACATCAAGATGAAGACAATCCAACACATGGTCACAGCGATGAATATCATAATAAACTTTATCTTATTTCAATATCATGTTAGGGTTTCTCCATCTCCCTAAGAACTAATGATCTACTCAGACATGGAGGCAATCAACATCATGGAAAAATAAATGGAATCTATCATAGATGAATAGTACTTGTATAAATCCAAAACGAGTACATAAATTACAACAAGATCTAGACAAGATGTAGATGAGATGGATGGAGATGGTGGTGATGCAGTGGTTGATGATGAAGATCGATGCCTTAGCCTCCCGGATCTGCGCAGGGTGAAGAAGGATCCTTGGTGGATGAGTTCCCCCTCCATATGCCTTCTGGAGGTGAGATTTCTGCGATTTCTGGTAGTTCTGTATGTCGTCTCCCCGATCCAGTTGCACGGGGTGAAACTATTTGAGGAGGCGGCGCCAACTATACGGCGGGAACTATACGGCCGGAAAATTTATTCCTGCCATATAGTTGGTCGTTAAACCTTCTGTATACTTTATTCGCTTCGGGTTTTCTTCTAGTATTATTGATATTTCCCTAATAAGCGATTTGCATTGTTTTTGACTCCTTTTCATACCAATAAAACTGCTCCAAGAATTCTGTCCACTGTGTCCATCATCTGTCCTAGTCCTGATGAAAATAGACATAAAAGATGCGCGCGAGCGCATAAAATACCAAGATCCTACTACTACATTGCAAAATAATAATATATAACATGATGCAAATATGCACTCATAACACATCAACACAATCAAGAACCAAATGGGATCCAAGTTATGATAATGATGAGCGACATGCTAGACGCAACAACCGTCATGCACACGACCACCATCGACACTGACAAGCTATGAATTACAATGATCCCAAGAAAAGGCATAGAAGGGAATTCTAGCATCATCAAGCTCCTCCCCCACCACCTCGAGGCAATCAAGATCCACCTACTCCACCTTATCGACCACCACACACGCCCCAAATGAACAATTCTGCGCCAAGATGCCAAAAAAACTACTGTGAGCGTCATGATGGCAAGTTTTGAATGCTCAAGTTCGTTATGCCCATGTTTAAAGTAGAATAATATGATGATGTATATATTGAATGAGAACTCAAAGTTGATAAGATCTTCTGAGTCCACAACTATTTTGAAGAGACAAATTTTGCAATGGCATCCCTCGAGTTTGAAGACTACACAAATGTTTGATGGGAAGATTATCAAAGCCTTCGCAAGAAGCAAGATGAGCCACCGGTTATAACTTGGACAAAAATGAAGGAAGTAATGCATGCAAGGTTCACCCCCGAGAACTATAGACAAGATCTTTGATAGGCTACAAAACTTGAAGCAAGGTACAAATATAATTGAAGAGTTCTACAAGGACATGGAGATGACTATGATGCAAGCCGATGTGAAAGAGCTCAAGGAGCAAACAATAGCATGGTTTCTCAATGGTTTGAGCCTCCCAATACTGAAAATAGTCGATTTCCAACCTTGCAAAACTCTGGTGGAGCTTCTACACCAAGCCACAGATAGATCCAAATTTCATCACTTTTACTATTGATTTTCCTCTTGTTTATTGCCAGATTCCACTGAATATTACACTTTCCACTAACTTTAATGTTGCAATTAGCGAATCCTTGTTTTCTTGTGATGGTTTTCAGGTAATAAACATTTATTGAAGATCTAATGGCATTTATGAGGTAATTACACCTAAAGAAGCAAATCCCCAAGTGGAGCCTCTTTCATTGGAGGCATACAAAACGCGTAATGACTAGTGGTACGGTCAGGACGCGCCTGTACCGCCCGCTCGTACGACATGCCAGCGGCTCCGCTATATCAATACAAGCAACTTTCATAAAGGGGAGGAGATGAAAAAGAGAACACAACCACCGCAAAACTCATCAGAGAGAAGAGATCGGATCTAGAAGAGGAGAAGAACATCCCCTCATTCCTCAGATATCTCCACCTCTTCAGCACACACTCCATCATCATCCCCATCATCATCTAGAGAGAGAGAGAGCGAGAGAGAGAGAGAGAGAGAGATTGGTAATTGTAAGATTAGGGTTTGATACTTTGATCTACCTTTGGTTTGTATTCGATTTGATCTTCAAGTATTATTGTGGTTTGCTACGATAACTTTGAGATGATTTCTATTTGCAATACAATTATGCCTTTGATTTGTCTCCCTCTCTTGTATGAGTAAATCCCCATAGGCGTGGGAGATGTAGGTAATTGGTGAGATGTGTCGTGCCTCCTTTATATCCATCCATTTGTGATTGTTGTAGTGATTATTAATTTGTGAGAATGATTATCTATGTTTGCCTAATGCTTGTTTTCTAATTTAAGGTCCCAGGTAAAATAATCTAAATATATCATAGGTATGTACTTGTATGCTAGAAAATCGGCGACCCCCGAGTGACACGGACGATATCAATGAGGAGCTAGCATAACTCGAGGACAACAAGGAACCATCAAGATTAAAGCGTTGATCTGGTCGCAAGACCTTAATTGATGTGCTGACCATTGTCACGGTAATAGACAGACGGATCATTGGGACTAGGAAGAATTGTCCATGAGGACTTCTAGTCAGTATATGGGTTTTTTGCCTACTCACTTAAAAATAAGAAATATCACAACTACTTATTCCACTTTATCCATTTGGCACTTTCACTATCACCATGAACAGTTTCTCTCCACGCCTAACTTCTCATCTACAGGAACTCCAAACTCATTTACAGTCCTTACTTTTATGCAATTTGTAGCACCCCGGATTTACGGCCCGAGAATGCCTGTTATGCATGCACCATGAACAGTTTCTCTCCACCCCGGATTAGATCTAAAGCATGAAAAGGAGCCGTCGGAGATTTCTTTATGTGGCCATCCTGCTGACGAGAGGTTTCCTGCTATGGGGTTGCAAGGGTTAGAGCCGGGATACACCAACAAGGTGGTCATACAATAGGATCGAGTGATCCGAGGCAGACAAACAACACATTCCACACATCATACAAACATATGACAAGCAAGTAAGGCATACTCGAGGTACCAAGGAATGACTACGCGCCATAGGGGAATCCTATTTTAGGGGTGCTAATCCTAAGTACGGACATTACGGGGTTCTTTACTTCGGTCTTGCCATTTGTTGTTGTTGGTGCCGTACTTGATCGATTTGGGGGTGATGCAGGACTCTGTTGGTAGGGCGATCTTGTAATGTCTTTCGTCATTGGTAGATCCGTTGGTTTGCTTGTCTCGGTGTCTCTTCATCTCGAGATCTTCGTATCATAGTCTCCAAGTCAGACTTTGTTTTTTGAAAACGGAACTTTTCAAGTAGATGAGATATAGAGTAAACTAGTTTCAAACAGTTTAAGTCAGCAAGGATAAGATAAGAAATCTTTCAAAAAGCTTTTGAGAAAGTAGTTTTCGAAATTTGGTGTTTTCAAAAATAGTGGTTGTCCTGTCTAACGTCCATGCTAACTAAGGTCTCCTACAGTCAGGATGGCTCTGATACCAAGTCTGTAGCACCCAGGATTTATGGTCCAAGAATGCCCATTATGCATGCAATTCATGTTCCCATGATCAGTGAGCCGTGAGCATAACTGACAAGTATCATTACAACATCCATAATGAACGGATACAAGTACTTACATTAACTCCATTATGGCGATACAACATAAATAGCGGAAGTCTTCAAGCGGAGAGCCCATGTCATGCCTTAACCTACATGCGACTGACTGGGAAGACGGCCTAGCTCGTATAGACGCCATCAATCTCCATTGTTCCACTTGCTTCTGAAAAACTGGCCAGGTAAATAGCCAGGGACAATGCCGGTGAGTACTTTGAATGTACTCACAAACCACCAAGATAAGGTAACAAAGCTAATGCATATTGGGCTGTGGCGAGATAACTCTACACTACATTTCTTTCTGAAAAGCCTAACATTGGCATCTCTATAGCTTTGTTGAAGAAGAGCTTTTGGAAAACATGCCACCTTTTAGAAAATTAGGATATCTCCATATCCTTGATAAAAAAAAATTGAATTTTTTTTTGAGTAAAACCCCTTTTAAAACATCTTTGACCATCTCTGGTCAAAACAAAGCTCTTTCTCATACTTCCCTGTGACCAAGTCACATCCTTTTTATTCATCTCAAACATATCCCAAGGGTACTCCTAGCAATCACCTTTCCAACCGTCCTTGACCGAGAACACGGCTATTTGAATAGATTAGACTCTGCAGAGTTTGTGCACTTTACCCAGAAGAATCAATACATCCGCCGGGATACAACCACGGCCCGCTACACACGGTAGACGGGGATTCGGATAATCAAACCTAACCTTTCATTTGTCATCCCTAGCAATGGCACATTTACCTTTTGGGTTTGTTCTCCCCGGCAATGAGTATGTGGCCGCTAGCCATAGTCTTCCCTTCTGCACTTCCGTATACCCAAACCCGCAGCTTGGCAATATACAATAAACTCGGTGACTCCACTTCCTTCTCCACTCCTAAAGCATATCGTCTGCGGGATACCCAATTGTTACACCGGCACTCATACCGAGACAGGCTCACTCTTGCCGAAGCAAGCGATAGGCCCAAAATTCGAAGATTTGTTGTAGAGCCTACCCGTGATTCCCAGGATTTCTCCCCTTCGGCAAATAGAAGCAGCCCCGGCTAAAGACAACAAACTACGAGCTAAGCGCCAGCTCCTGGGGTAGTGTGGTTGTACGGGTAAATTGTTCCGATAAAGGCGTATAACATCCCTTTTCCTTCTCTTGCTCAACTTTCTCTTTATCCTCCTCATGTCTTCTTTAGTAAAACCTCCACTCTGAAACGATGCCTCTTTCCAAGGGTTTTGTTTTGAAAACTTTGTAGTAGGGTAAAACCCAAAATAGTTTTATCATAAAAAACCCATAGTTTCCAAGAGGGAAGATGCTAAGCATCTTAGCCTCGATCTAAAGGGTAGAGATGGGTGTCAACGAGAGTAAGTGTCCTAATGGACAATCCATCATAACTTAGAGGAGCCAAGTTACTCATGCCTTTTATTTGAAACAAACCATGCATTTAATCGTGAAGTTCATAAACGAGATATAAAACAATTGATAAAAGGAGTAGGTCAATATAGGAGTTCAGGAATGGAGGATTGCCTGGGACCACCGAGATGCCCCTTGACGGAGTTAGAAAACTAGAGCAGCAATAATAACAATAATAGAATAACCCGATGCTTCCTTCTTCTCGGCGTCTCATAATTCGCAACTATCGCCATTATCGAGTATACATGCAAACAAACAATACCACATTCAATACAATGCATACAAACATCAAACCATATAGAAAGCAAATGATAATCACATGAATACAACAGTAGGGTGCTGGATGGTTAGTTTTATGAGATTTGTCGAAGGTTTGGAGTCATTAGAAGATGATCCTTTTGGATTTGTAGTCTCGAAACTACCAAAGAGAGGGGTTTTTGACCATGGATATGTTCTGTAGGATACCATTGTATAAATATGATACCATCGGATAGATAAAATGAATCCAACAAAAGTGGTTTCACTATTTTATCAATTTCCATTGATTTATAGTGAATAAAACTCTAGTTTAAGGCAATAATTCACCAGAATTGTTCTGGAGTTCCAAAAATTATTTCCTTAGATGATTAAGTGGAGTTTTATGGACTGATTCAAGAGGAGTTGGAATCATCTCAAATATTTACCAGAATGCCCTCAGGAAATTCCCAAAGGCAGTTCTGGATAATATATGTCTTTTTCACCAGATTTAAATATAAGAGATTTTGATGTCATTCCAAATGCACATGATAGGTACCTGAAATACCTATCTGTAGAAATTGGAATCACGCCTTTTGGATTTCCATAACTACCGGGGTTAATTTATTGGTGAATAAACCATGCATGGAAAGGTTTAATTCACCAGAATTCAAAGAAAGCCCAATAAATACTGGGATCCTGGGGTTTGATAGGTATTAGTATGTAGATGTAGAGAGAGTTGGATTTAGGTCAAAACCATTTTGGTTTTGCCTAGAGAATTTCTTAAAGTCAAAAAGTAGTTATTTTTGTTATTTTTACAAGGGGTATTTTAGGAAGTAAATGAGTATGGGGCCAGGGTGACAATCAAGGTATCTAGGATACCTTTCATTACTAAGTGATTTATTTTTTGCTACACATACATGTTAGTAGATTAATTCTAAGAAAATAAGGAATATTGTTTTAGTCAAGTGGTTTGTACTGCATGTTTGATAAAACCATATAGAACATATAATAATTTATATTTTGATGTTTTGGGTTCTTTTTCATTTTCTTTGTCATTGAAAGCAAACAACCAGATATAGAGTTACTGAAATGGTTAAAAGAAAAAGGGGGAGCAGTGATGGGCTAGATCTGGGGCTAACTGGGCCTCCTCGCTGGATTCCATCCCGCCCGGAATTGACCTGCGTGGGAAGGGGAGAGTCAAATGGGGCTGGCCGAGTCCCGCGTGGAAGGGAGGGGTGTGGGTGAAGGGGTACTAGTGGGCTGGGGCCATCTGATCTAGGGGACATCAACAACCCCCGGCTCTTCTTCTTCCTCTGGCCGGGACAGACATAAAGGGAAACCCTAGCGGGCTCGGGGAGGAGCGGCAGTGCTTACCTGGGGGCTGGGAGACGATGGGAAGGCAACGGGTTTAGAGAGGAGAAGATCGACAGGCGGCTCGGCCCGATTTGGTGAACGATGGCGTCTCACGCGGGGAACCAGTGGCGATGTTCGAGAGTTTTTCGGAGTGGCCCCTGGGATTCATGCATGTTGATGGTGAGCATGCAGGGAGGACACCGGGGTCTGGGGGAGTACCAAGAGGGGTTCCGGTGGTGCAGCAGGTGCTCGAGAAGGTCGGGGTCGCCGGAGGACACCAGGTCGGCCCCGCGTCAGATGGCGGTGGTCTCCGCTTACCTGGAACAAATGAGAGCAAGGGGGAGGTAGGTTAGGTCTAGGGGAGATGTACATGGAGCTGGGAGGGAGCTGAGATAGGTCAGGGGCGACCATATTTACTACTTATCGAAAGAGGCCGGGAGGAAGATCCCCCTTTCTCCAGGGCAAGACAGGTTCTGGGAGTCGCTCAGGGGCTCGAGGTAGGTGTGTGGGTGTGAGAGGAGAGAAATGGGGATTGAAAGAGGCAGTGGGGTGGCCTCTGGCCATTTATTTGGGGAGGGCATGGTGCATGATGGGCATAGTCTATGGAATACTTTGGGTAGGGTGGTCTTTATCCATTGGGCAATAGGGGTGGTGGAGATGGGAGTGTGGGATACTAGGGGCGAGCAGTGAATGGTGGAGGGTGTGGGGTGGCTGATGCCCCTTTTATTCTCAAGATATTTTGTCTCTCTTTTTCTCTCCACTCCAAGTGAGAAAGGGACAAGAGAGGGAGGGCTAGTACTATAGTGATATAGTACCATACGACCAGAGTAGGTGTGTGAGTGCTAGGCAAACTTTCTTGACCATATTGTAATAGGTTTGGTGGGGTGTAAAGAGGTGAGTTTGAAAGATTTCAAATATTGGCCAAATAGAGGCTTATGAAGCATCTTTGGATTTTTGGGTTAGGCATGATGAGACAAGGGTACTAGTTGGATGATATGGTCAATACAACACTCCTGGATTTATTTGAGATTTTTCAAAGGATTTAAAGTCAACTAAAACCATTTATTCAAAAAGTGCAAAATTGGTTTCTAGGATCTCCTTTGATATTTTTACATTGGACAAGGTAGGTTTTTGATGTGAAATGGTCCTAGATACCATATCACACATTGGGGAAATTTCTTGGAATTTATTTATATAGTAAAGTATTATTAAGCAATTATTTCTTGTTTCTGCCATTTAAGAAAAGGGGCAAAAGGAAATAATAAAGAATCTCAGAAATATTTATTTTTGCGTTTGAAAGATAGGGTATGAGCTAGAGAACTCAAATGTGCATTGAGTTGGCAAAGTGGTTTAGTGAAAAACAAACTTGCCTTTATAGGAGAGATTTTGAGAATTTTCCAAGATAATGAATTTAAATGGTTTTGGGTTCCAAATAATTATGGAAGTTATTTGGAAAATTATCATATCCAAGGTAGATGATGTAAACTTGATGTATCCATCATATCCAACCTTGGGTTCTGAAGAATTTTGGTGAAAAATGATGGAAACTAGATTTGGGAGAATCTAGGTTTTTGATAATTTTATACCACCAAAACAGGGTTGGATTTGGGAGCTCAGAGCTCACCTGGGTACAAGGTATAGATGGATAGATAAACAAAGTTTTATAGATGATCATGGAAGTAAGAGTTGGGCTTGGTTCTCTTTGAGGTGGTTTAGGAGTGATGGCAAACTTTGTTGAAAATAAGGCTTCCATAACAGATACATCATGATGGCTCATAAACCATATGGGTTTAAGAAACACAAAGCTCCAATGGAGAAAAGTAAAGTATGAATTCGCAGACCATGGTTAGTAGATCATAACCATGCAAATATTTGGTCAAGGGGAGGTAGCATATAGATGTGCGCTTCTGCCAAAGTAGGAAAGATGATAAGATTTGCAAAAAATATTATTATCTTGACTACAAAACCATCATGGATGGGTGGAAACCAAAATGGATTATCCAAGGGAGAAAGTGGGCTTTCGTAGTACTAATGGTTAACTACAAGATGGTTCAAATACATTCTCAATAATGCACACGGGTTGGAAAAGGTAGAGCTCCAAAGATTGAATCTAGATAAGCATTCCAGACTTAGCCATTTGGCCAGATTTAGGGTTTTAGACTAGATTAGAAGAGGGACACAAATTGAGAGAGTGGCAATGGTTTATCCTTCCCATAAAGTGGTTGATGTTGAGGTATAGATTTAATAGAGGGGATCCAGGCTTGGATTGGGTCTTCACTGAGTAAGATACTATCAAAAGGGATTATCCCTGGATTGATCTGATTAGGAGATGAGATGGCCACTTTAGTGGCTTAGGGTAGATCCAGATTTGGATGCTTGGTTTGAGATTGGGGATCACAAACATAGATTGGGTCCTAAGATATGAGCTACTATATGAGCTCACTCTAGTTCCTAATCAAACAAGGCAATCAGCTGATCAAGGCAATTCATGTTATCAACTTATCCAACTACCACTAAGGTTACCATCTAGCCTAGCTTGAGGTAAGGAGTATATCTTATATTATACCAATAGTTGAATAAGCACAAGCAAACAAGTAGACAAGTATTGCAACACTTAATAATAAAAAGTTTTTGTTCCCCCTGATTTTTGCCTTTTGGACAACAATTCCGGGTTGCTGAAATTGGGATCTTACAGACCTTTCCTCCTTAAGATAATATCGTCCCGAGATTGGGGAGGAGTAGGGTTGGGTGATAACATCCTCTTAACAATTTCAGCGGAGGAAATTATAAGATGTTAGCAGGTTTTGCAACAAACAGGCGTGGTTAGCTACGGGTTGGAGCTAAGTGGCTTCTGATTGAGCGGTTTAGATTTAAATAGATGTAAAAGACGCACTATTTTCCCCTTAGGACGCTTATAGGGAGGCTTAGCATCGATAGGGTCCTTCCTTCTTGAGGAGATATGGCGATTTGAGCCTTCTTCATACCTTTATTGCTAAAATCAGCTTCTCTGCCTTCTTGGTCTTGAAACACTAGAAGTGCTGGCTAGACGGTCGACTCTGCGATGGATAACTTTCCCGAAGTATCTTTTGATGTTGGAGCGGTGTCGATTAGTGTCCTTCAAGCAGGGTCCACGATTTTGATTTAGAGGGTGATTATCACCTAACAACGACTAGGGTTCGACTCCTAGGTTCTATCGGATTTTGGGCAGGAAAGACGCGGACTTCCCCCTTAGATCAACACTAAGGGTGCCTGATGGAGTCGCATACCTTCTTTATTGGAGTCGTATGATGATGTTGGGGGAGGACGTTGCACTATTTATCCGGAGGTGGTTATCTTCTGTCGACCTTGTATAAGCCGCTTTGTGAGAGACGTCGATGCCACTTCTTGAAGTAGTAGTTGTAGTAGTAAAGGCGTTTAACTAGCTTCCTAGTAGTTAGTTCTGGGCTAGTTAGGTGTCCGATACGTTGGAAAATGCCATTTGCGGTTGACGGGATGAGAGGCGGTCTTATATGATGAGGTCATTACGGGTTGAGTCTGATGCAATGTCAGGGGTAAAACACGCAAAGAACGGCATCATGCTTGCATATCATCCAACATGGTTCATCCAGAATTCAGCAGATTTGCGCCGACCAACAGCGAAGGTACTTGACGCCTTACTAAACAGGTTTCGAGACGATCCATCACTTGCTAGATGTTGGAAGAGTGAGTTGGTAGGGTACAAAGGACTATGTCGAGAGTGCACCTTGAATCTTGTAGCCATACTAGGTTTGGGCACTCACTTTGGATACTTCAGTTCCTCAGGGTGTGAGGAATATTCAGAACTCCGGCCGTCAGGAGTGAGGATCGTGCCTTCTCCGATGGCTGCTTTGATGGTAGATCTTCCGGGGTTGGTGACTGAAAGATGGGTTGATACTCATAGAAAGACAGTTCTTCATTCTCCGTCTTGGGGTTTGCAAATTCGGAGTTCTTTTCGGTGGGTCGTTAGCAGCAATAGCAGATAAGGGGGGACTCATGACGTCTTCAGGGAGTCTCGAATCCTTGGGTTGCTTTCTTTGGGGAATAATATTGGTGGCACCGGGTAGTATTGTTGTCTTCATTCTGAGCTTCGCGGTGACTGGGAGGATCTAGAAGACTTCTAAAGATTGTTGATGAGTTCTATTTTTTGTTCCTCTGACGACTCTCGAGATGGTGCTTGGGGCAGGTTCTTGTATTGGAGATCTTCCTGTATTATCTTGTCATAAGCGGTCTTCTGGATTTGAGTGGCAAGACACAGTCTTTCCAACTTAGAGATTTACTTATGGTCGTCGAGGCTGGCATAGATCCTTCGTCTTGGAGCATTGGCGTGACACTTGAATTGAGGGCCTTCGAGTGACGCCTTATTATTGTGACTACCTTGCTATGGTGGTTACCTATCAAAGCCGTAAGGGTTAGCTCGGGTAGTTGTAGAGGTTAGCGACACTTCTTCTGGGTCTTCAGTCTAGATGGAGGCATTTTAGCTTCAGAGGGGTGGTCTTAACTCGAACTCTCTGTGTTGCCTTGAAACAATGATGGAGTAGACTCGTTGTATTCATGCATCCTTATCTTCTGGAGTCTCGGGTCATTGGGGTTATGGAGAGGACTTCCTGTTGATTCGATGGAGGGTTTAATAGGGCCATTGCTCTTTGGGGGCGATTAGATCTAAAGCATGAAAAGGAGCCGTCGGAGGTTTCTTTATGTGGCCATCCTGCTGACGAGAGGTTTCCTGCTATGGGGTTGCAAGGGTTAGAGCCGGGATACACCAACAAGGTGGTCATACAATAGGATCGAGTGATCCGAGGCAGACAAACAACACATTCCACACATCATACAAACATATGACAAGCAAGTAAGGCATACTCGAGGTACCAAGGAATGACTACGCGCCATAGGGGAATCCTATTTTAGGGGTGCTAATCCTAAGTACGGACATTACGGGGTTCTTTACTTCGGTCTTGCCATTTGTTGTTGTTGGTGCCGTACTTGATCGATTTGGGGGTGATGCAGGACTCTGTTGGTAGGGCGATCTTGTAATGTCTTTCGTCATTGGTAGATCCGTTGGTTTGCTTGTCTCGGTGTCTCTTCATCTCGAGATCTTCGTATCATAGTCTCCAAGTCGGACTTTGTTTTTTGAAAACGGAACTTTTCAAGTAGATGAGATATAGAGTAAACTAGTTTCAAACAGTTTAAGTCAGCAAGGATAAGATAAGAAATCTTTCAAAAAGCTTTTGAGAAAGTAGTTTTCGAAATTTGGTGTTTTCAAAAATAGTGGTTGTCCTGTCTAACGTCCATGCTAACTAAGGTCTCCTACAGTCAGGATGGCTCTGATACCAAGTCTGTAGCACCCAGGA
Source organism: Avena insularis (assembly GCA_023614405.1). NCBI lineage: Eukaryota > Viridiplantae > Streptophyta > Magnoliopsida > Poales > Poaceae > Avena > Avena insularis. The sequence goes on along the minus strand of CM042685.1, from coordinate 213,442,289 downwards.
TTTATGGTCCAAGAATGCCCATTATGCATGCAATTCATGTTCCCATGATCAGTGAGCCGTGAGCATAACCGAAAAGTATCATTACAACATCCATAATGAACGAATACAAGTACTTACATTAAGGCCATTATGGTGATACAAAATCAAGAGTGGAAGTCTTCAAGCGCAGATACCATGTCATGCCTTAACCTATAGGCGACTGACTGGGAAGACGGCCTAGCTCATATAGACGTCAGCAATCTCCATCGTTCCTCTTGATTCTGAAAAACTGGCCAGGTAATTAGACAGGGACAATACCGATGCGTACTTTGAATGTACTCGCAAACCACCGAGATAAGGTAACAAAGATAATGCATATTGGGTTGTGGCGAGATAGCTCTACACTACAGTTGTTTCTAAAAAATCCTAACATTGGCATCTCTATAGCTTTGTTGACGAAGAGCTTTTGGAAAACATGCCCCCTTTTAGAAAATCAGGATATCTCCATATCCTTGATAAAAACGTTTTAGAAAACAGTTTTAGAGTAAAACCCTTTTTAAAACATTTTTGGCCATCTCTGGTCAAAACAAAGCTCTTTCTCATACTTCCTCGTGACCTAGTCACATCCTTTTTATTCATCTCAAACATATCACAAGGGTACTCCTAGCAATCAACTTTCCAACCGTCCTTGACCGAGGACATGGCTATTCAAATAGATTAGACTCTGCAGAGTTTGTGCACTTTACCCCCAAGAATCAATACATCCGCCGGGATACAACCACGGACCGCTACACACGGTAGACGAGGGTTCGGATAATCAAACCTAACCTTTCATTTGTCATCCCTAGCAACGGCGGCTTTTCCTTTTGGGTTTGTTCTCCCCCGCAACGAGTATGTGGCCCCCGTCCATAGTCCTCCCTTCTGCACTTCCGTTTACCCAAACCTGCAGCTTGACAATATACAATAAAATTGGTGACTCCACTTCCTTATCCACTCCTAAAGCATACCGCCCACGGGAGACCCAATTTTTGCACTGGCACTCCTGCCGAGACAGGCGCACTCTTGCCCAAGCAAGCTACATGCCCCAAATCCGAAGATTTGTTGTAGACCCTACCCGGGATTCCAGGGATTTCTAACCTTAAGCAAGTAGAAGCATCCCCGGCTAAAGACAACAAACTACAAGCTAAGCCCCAACTCCTGGGGTAGTGTGGTTGCATGGGTAAATTGTTCTGATAAAGGCATAGAACATCCCTTTTCTTTCTCTTGCTCAACTTTCTCTTTATCCTCCTCATATCTTCATTAATAAAACCTCCACTCAGAAACGATGCCTCTTTCCAAGGGTTTTGTTTTGAAAACTTTGTAGTAGGGTAAAACCCAAAATAGATTTATCATAAAAAACCCGTAGTTTCCAATAGGGAAGATGCTAAGCATCTTAGCCTCAATCTAAAGGGTAGAGATGGGTGTCAATGAGGGTAAGTGTCCTAATGGAAAATCCATCATAACTTAGAGGAGCCAAGTTACTCATACCTTTTATTTGAAACAAACCATGAATTTAATCGTGAAGTTCATAAACGAGATCTAAAACAATTGATAAAAGGAGTAGGTCAATATAGGAGTTCAGGAATGGAGGCTTTCCTGTGACCAGTGAGATGCCCCTTGACGGCGTTAGAAAACTAGAGCAGCAATAATAAAAATAATAGAATAACCCGATGCTTCCTTCTTCTCGGCGTCTCATAATTCACAACTATCGTCGTTATCGAGTATACATGCAAACAAAAAATACCACATTCAATACAATGCATACAAACATCAAACCATACAGAAAGCAAAGGATAATCACATGATATACAACAGTAGGGTGCTGGATGGTTAGTTATGAGATTTGTAGAAGGTTTGGAGCCATTGGAAGATGATCCTTTTGGATTTGTAGTCTCGGAACTACCAAAGAGAGGGGTTTTTGACCATGGATATGTTCTATAGGATACCATTGTATAAAAATGATACCATCAGATAGATATTGATAAAATGAATCCAATAAAAGTGGTTTCTAGCCTTTTATTTGGGGAGTGCATGGTGCATGATGGTCATAGTCTATGGAATGCTTTGGGTAGGGTGGTGTTCATCCATTGGGCAACAGGGGTGGTGGAGAGGGGAGTGTGGGACACTAGGGGCGAGCAGTGAGTGGTGGAGGGTTGGGGTGGCTGCTTCCCATTTTATTCTCAAGTGAGAAAGGGACAAGAGAGGGAGGGCTAGTACTGTAGTGATATAGTACCATACGACCAGAGTAGGTGTGTGAGTGCTAGGGAAATTTTCTTGACCATATTGGAATAGATTTAGTGGGGTGTAAAGAGGTGAGTTTGAAAGATTTCAAATATTGGCCAAATAGAGGCTTATGAAGCATCTTTCGATTTTTTGGGTTAGGCATGATGACACAAGGGTACTGGTTGGATGATATGGTCAATACAGCTCTCCTGGATTTATTTGAGTTTTTTCAAAGGATTTGAAGTCAACTAAAAACCATTTATTCAAAAAGTGCAGAATTGGTTTCTAGGAGCTCCTTTGATATTTTTACATTGGACAAGGTAGGTTTTTTATGTGATATGTTCCTAGATACCATATCACACATTGGGGAATTTTCTTGGAATTTATTTAGATAGAAAAGTATTTTTCAGCAATTATTTCTTATTTCTTCCATTTAAGAAAAGGGGCAAAAGGAAATAATAAAGAATCTCAAAAATATTTAGTTTGAAAGATAGGTTATGAGGTGGAGAACTCAAATGTGCATTGAGTTGGCAACGTGGTTTGGAGAAAATCAAACTTGCCTATATATGATAGATTTTGAGAATTTTGCAAGATAATGAATTTAAATGGTTTTGGGTTCCAAATAATTATGGAAATTATTTGGAAAATTATCATATCGTAGGAATATGATGTAAACTTGATGTATCCATCATGTCCAACCTTGGGTTTTGAAGAATTTTGGTGAAAAATGATGGAAACTAGATTTGGGAGAATCTAGGTTTTTGATAATTTTATACCACCAAAACAGGGTTGGATTTGGGAGCTCAGAGCTCACCTGGGTACAAGGTATAGATGGATAGATAAAAAAAAGTTCTATGGATGATCATGGAAGTAAGAGTTGGGCTTGGTTCTCTTTGAGGTGGTTTAGGAGTGATGGCAAACTTTATTGAAAATAAGGCTGCCATAACAGATACATCATGATGCCTCATAAACCATGTGGGTTTAAGAAACACAAAGCTCCAATGGAGAAAAGTGAAGTATGGATTCGTAGACCATGGTTAGTAGATCATAACCATGCAAATATTTGGTCAAGGGGAGGTATCATATAGATGTGCGCTTCTGCCAAAGTAGGAAAGATGATAAGATTTGCAGAAAATATTATTATCGTGACTACAAAACCATCATGGATGGGTGGAAACCAAAATGGATTATCCAAGGGAGAAAGTGGTCTTTCGTAATACTAATGGTTTAATACAAGATGGTTCAAGTACATTCTCAATAATGCACACAGGTTGGAAAAGGTAGAGCTCCAAAGATTGAATCTAGATAAGAATTCCAGACTTAGCCATTTGGCCAGATTTAGGGTTTTAGACTAGATTAGAAGAGGGACACAAATTGAGAGAGTGGCAATGGTTTATCCTTACCATAAAGTGGTTGATGTTGAGGTATAGATTTAATAGAGGGGATCCAGGCTTGGATTGGGTCTTCACTGAGTAAGATACTATCAAAAGGGATTATCCCTGGATTGATCTGATTAGGAGATGAGATGGCCACTTTAGTGGCTTAGGGTAGATCCAGATTTGGATACTTGGTTTGAGATTGGGGATCACAAACATAGATTGGGTCCTAAGGTATGAGCTACTATATGAGGTCACTCTAGTTCCTAAGCAAGCAAGGCACTCAGCAGATCAAGGCAATTCATCTTATCAACTTATCCAACTACCACTAAGGTTACCATGTAGCCTAGCTTGAGGTAAGGAGTATATCTTCTATTATACCAACAATTGCATAAGCACAAGCAAACAAGTAGCAAGTATTTCAACACTTAATAACAAAAAAAATTCCCCTTGATTTTTGCCTTTTGGACAACAATTCAGGGTTCCTGAAATTGGGATGTTACACAATTTACTCCTTATTTACTTACTACGCACGTTTCCTCTATCTTTTACTCATAACCCTCCACCATTATCAATTGCATTCAATTCACTCAATACTTGTGACACCTTGAGTATGACAGAAAAGCGGCCTAAAAGCACTTGCCGAAGCTCCTTGTTGGGATCGATATAAAAAGTAGAATAATACTTTCGCGAAAACATTATCTCATGAACCTGTTGAAAGAGCATATGGGCCCCATGTGTGGTTTTGGTAATTAATGATAATATCTATGGACTAATGCTTGTATTAATTTGCACTTATAGTAATTCTCCATTGGCATCGCTTGGAGCATGTGTTGGATTCAATGTATAAGAAAGTGAAGATCAAGTGTTGATCAAGGAATGATCAGGAGATTGGTTATGTCAGAGTTGAGCCTATGGAAATTGTGTCTTGAAGAATAAGATGGAGTGATATCTCTGGTGTACCTTCAAGGCACCAACATTATGAACAAAAGAATATACGAAGTGGATATTTGAGCCTATGTCAAGTGTGTCTTGAAGAATAAGATGGAGTGATATCTCTGGTGTACCTTCAAGGCACCAACATCATGAAGAAAAGAATAAATGAAGTGCAAGTTCAAGATGAGCCATCTCGAAGTTATCATATACTTGGGGCTTGCCATCATTATGGTGATCATGGATATGTGAAGATATGCCTAAAATAGAGTCTCTCCCATAGTGAGTATGGGGGAGCAATTTGCAAGACTTCACCAAGCTAGCGCAATCAAGAAAGGTGTTCCATATTGAGGTGGACAAGATCGTTATTGTCAAGATAAAGTGGAATATGCTCAAGGCAAAGATATGTTCTTGATAGGGTTTCTTTCTTACCAGTCTCATGGTGTTTTTTGGGGAAACTAGTTTATAGGATAGGTAACCATACTATAAAGAGGGGCTCTCAAGTGAGTAACTTGATCCTATCCCTCGGTGAGAGCTCAAACCTTTGCATACTTGGCATCATCTTTATTGTTTATTATTTGGTTCTTATCCATGAGAGTATGTATAGCTTGTGTTAATCTCCATGACAAGCTCTAGTTCATCGAAAACGGATTTCATATGCATTCTCTAGTGCGTTTTCGATATTGGAGGTTTTACCGGTTCATCTTTTTGAGAGAGGTCAAACCTTTCGTCATTTGGTTCTATCCTTTCTTGATGTACTATTATGTTTTTCTGTATGATCTTTTATATATTATTGTCCTCTTTAAAATGAGCCCAAGATCATCAAAATCAGAGTCCGTATGCAAAAGTTATGGTTGTTTTCGTATTGGTCTTTCTACTAGTTTTTATAAGAGCGGAGACTCTGGACTAAATCTCCGGTCTATGTCCAGACCGCGTACTAAATGGCATCCAGTTTGTCCTTGGTTGGCCTGGGTACACCAGAGACTCTGGTCCCAGTCCAGAGACTCCTGACCGGGCGATTCCTAGGCCTAACGCTTGGATTTCTAGGGACCTATTTAAGGAGCCCTTCTTCCCCAATGCTTCCCTAGCTCTCTTGCAATCCCCCCACCATTGTTGACCTCTTAAAGCTTGCTTCCCCTCAATACCTCCTATTATTCTTGCATATTCTTGAGGGATTTGAAAGAGGAGATCTAGATCTACAACCCCACCAATCAATCTGTCCTATAAGTGAGGAGGATATATTGGGATCTAGTTCTTGGATTCTTTTGTGGATTTCCTACATTGTTCTTCCTCTCTTATTCCCCCATAAGATTTTGTACCTTTGGTACAATTTGGGAGAGAAGTAATTGAGCACTTATTGTGTTCTTTCCATTGCATTTGGTGCATCGGTTGGAGTTCTTGGTGAGGATTCGATTGGGTGAAATTTGAGAAGTTTTTTACTCTTGGGTTCTTGGAACCCTAGATGGTTTAGTTGTTTTGCAGTTCTGTTTATTACTTGGGGCCTGCAATTAAGTGGTGAAGCTTTCCTCAAGCTTGTTTGTTGGGAGCCTCCAATTAAGTTGTGGAGAAATGCCCCAACCTTGTGAGAGGTTCCGGATTGCCACCGACATGTGCAGCAATAGTGGAAGTGTGGATTAATCCCGTTGGGGTGAGATTCACAAGAGAACAATGGAGGCCTTTTGTGGCATTGGTGGTTTTAAACCACCCCCTCTCCAAACGAGATGTACTCTATTGTTGGGAGGAACTCAGTAAAACATCATCGTCTCTACGTGCCTCGGTTATCCCTATACCCGAGCTCTTACTTATGCACCTTACTTTGTGATAGCCTTCGTGCTTGAAGTCTATATATTGCTATCACATAGTTTCTTGTCTTGCTTAGCATAATTTGTTGGTGCACATAGGTGAACCCTAGTTGTTCTAGGTTTTGTGCTTGACAAAGTAAATGCTAGTTTAATTCCGCCTTTGTTGAGCCCCTCTTAGAAAAGTTTTAAACCGTCTATTCAACCCCCCCTCTAGGCGACATCCGCGATCTTTCAATTGGTATTAGAGCCCGGTCTCTCATATTAGGATTCACCGACTTGAGAGTAAAGGTGTTGGCTAGGGGATTAGTGCACACTGACATATTCATATTCGATGGCAAAAATTATGATATATGGAAAACTCATATGCTTATTCATTTTCGGGACATGGACACAAATTTGGAGCGTATTGTAGATATAGGTTTTTATACTCCTATGGATTTCGAAAATCTATCTTGTGAGGATGAGAAAAACTTATATCTAGATGCTCAAGATTCTAATGTGCTTGTTAATGCTTTGAGCTATATAGTTACATCTTCAATCATTCCTTTTTGGAGTGCTCATGAGTTATGGACAAAACTTCAAGATAAATATGTTGTGTCCAATATTTTTGAGGATGATTGTGTTGCTTCCACTTCCGGTCAAGATGAGTTCTCATCTTCTACCACTTCACCAACATGTGATTTTCACTAGGTAATGATATGGTGAGTGGTGATAGAAATTGCAATATGGATAGTGTTCTTACTATTTGTAATCCCTCGTCTCTATCTAGTTGCAATGATCTATATTTAGACTTTAACACTTCTAGCACTACAAACTCCTTACATTCTTGTGTTGATAGTCCTTGAATATCATGTAGAAATGGCTTGAATAAATCTTATGATTATATGCTTGTGTTGTCTTGTTGTCGTGATAAAAATTCTTCTATTTCCTCTAGTGCTTGTGTTGCTAAACATGTAGAGGAAACCGAAGATTCTATGGGCCAAGACAAGGTTTTGAATGGAGCTACAAATGCAATCTCATCTTCACATTCTTTTGGTACCCACCTATGCCTTATGGCTAGGTATTCAAAGGTAACTCCTACTTCAGAACCCAATATATCATGTGATGATGAGGATGTGGATAATGGGGAAGAGGAGCTTGATGTTGATGATTTATATGAAAAGGGTGAGATTGTTTATCGTGCTATTGTTAAGAATAATATTGCTTGCTCTAACTTTGTTGAAATCTTGTACTTTGGTATTAAGAGCAAAGAACATATTGATAAGTTAGAAGCACAAATTGAGGAGCCTGAGAACACCGTTGATAAAATGAGTAGCCTTGAGCATGAGTATGCTAATAAAATTGCAAATCTAAATGAAGCTCTTGAATAGGAACCAACCATTAAGGAGTCTCTTGAGAAGACTTTTTCTCTAGAGCTATCTAGAGTGAAGGAATCTCATGATAGAGATCTTGAGGTGGAAAGTGATCTCAAAAGTAAAAATAATGAGCTTCAAGTTGATTATGCTAAACTCCTTGGGGATTTTTAGCACCTAAAAATGGCTCTAGGGTCATCAAGGGCGAACTCATCAAACTCACCAAGTCACATGAGCAACTTAAAGCCTCTTACGCAAAAGAGCTTTCTAAGTTTCCCTCACCTCTTGCAATTAATTATGATGCTTGTGATACTAACTCTATTTCTTGTGAAGCATCTATTTTTAAGGAGAATGTTGAGTTAAAGGCTCAACTTGCTTTGCTAACTAGCAACTATGGGGAGTTGGAAGAAAATCATGTTAAGATTTCTAGCTCGCATGAGGATCTTCTAATCTTCCATGGTAGGCTAAAGTTGGCTCATGAGGCTAATGTGTCAAAGGTAACATCTAACGAGCCTCATGTGGACATTAGCACTATTTATACTCCAAATGTCATATAGCCATGTGCTAGTCCTTGTAATTTATCCACTCATGCCATTGCTACATCTTATGATGAATTAAATTTTGTTCCTTGTTGCTCTAACAATGTAGCATCCACTTCCTCTGGTATTATTATTGTTCACACTAACCATGTAGAGTGTTGGGTTTCGCTGCATAGAAAACAATACGCCACGATCCATCTATCTAGATACAATCAATGGGTGGATATACATAAAGAATACATAGCCTTGAAGAGTGGCAAAGCTTTACGAGTATGGACTCGTTGGTGATGTAGTCGATCTCTTGCCGATCTCAAGATCGTGTAGAAGTCCGGCAACACCGCAACTCAGTGGAGCATCCGTGATCGCACACACGTCCAGAACCCCTACCACCTCCGCGACCTTGCTCCAGCAATGCAGTGGAAGTAGCAAATCCTCGCTCTAGAAAAAGTCACCGGGAACATGTATCTCGCTAGTCCGACACCATGGGGTAATAATACTAAAGGGGAGAGAGATCCTTCACAAGGAGGTGTGAGTGAGAGGGACAGAGTCCTTTTATAGGAGGAGGGGGCACCCCAAGGGCCATGCCCGGCGTCCAAGGTGGCTGCCCCCACCCCTTCCTCCATTCATGTGAGTGGAGCCCCACTCACAAAATGACTCTCCATTTCCTCCACTCAAAATCCCACTCAAATCTCATTAAATTTCCACCAAATATAATAGAATATATCATTAAATAAAAATCCTTTTATTTATTTATTCAGAATTTTGTCAATTACATTAATTAACAAACATTCACAGATAACCCCTTACTACATTTCAATTTCACATGCAGAACCAGTTTCAGCAATTTCACCCGAAACAATTCCGGTGTCCATTGGAATAATTCCAGCGCTTCGATATTCTTTTTCTCGCAGATCATTTGCTCCAGATGGTGCCGGTATTCCTTAAGTGTGTCACCCTATGGTTCGCGAATAATGCAGACATGCTCGATACCCCTCTCCGATCAATAATCAACAGCGGGACCTGGAGATCTGTACTGACTCCAACACATTCAACGATGACTTCTAGTGATCGTGTGAACCTTTTACACTTGTAACTAAATCCTTTTGTCTCACGATATTTTACATGTCCGAGATTCAACCATTTGTATCCCCATACCTAGTTTTATCTCGTTACCGACATGTACTCTTTTCTTGTTCTCGTGATATACCATTCTAGTGACCCACATCACTTGCTTGCAAGCTATATCAATGTGATATCACCGAGAGGGCCCATAGTATATATCTCCATCACTTGGATGGACAAATTCCACTCTTGATCCATGAGCCTCTACATAACATTATTGTATTGTCTAAACCCACCTTTATAGTCACTCTGTTACGGTGTGACATTTGATGTTATCAAGACACTCTTCATATGTTAGTGATTGACATGATCTCATGGTCTAAGGACTAAAGTTACTTGTAATGATGTTATAGTAATTTAAACATAATGACTTTGATCATATTACTATACTTTGTATGAATGTTCATCACATCATTCCACTAATGTTGTGACATCGTTATTAACAACATCCAATGTCCATGATCAGGAAACCTTGATCATCTTATTAATCAACGAGCTAGTTTATATGAGAGGCATAACTAGGAACTCTTTATTTGTTTATTAAACACACATGTATTAACGTTTCCAAGTAATACAATTATAGCATAAGAAATAAACATTTATCAAAAACAAGGAATAAGATAATAACCACCCTATTATTGCCTGTCGGGCATATTCCCTTCAGTCTCCCACTTGCACTAGAGTCAATAATAATCTAGTTTGAAAAACTTGCACATTCAACACCTATGGCTTTCAGATGTTGTATATACGTGTTTTTTGGTGGTAAACATGATCTCTGGATCTGACACTTTCAGGTCCATGTCTTTGCGTCTCCACGTATCAGTCATTCTCCAATGAGATGGCTCTGTATAAATTTGGTCTTTTGGTGATATCTTTAGTTCCTTGGGGTTAAATCATGTTGATAATATTGTCGTACAATATATCTTTGTAGTTTTAGCCCTTTGTGAACCACACCTTAGTTTGATAAAAAACTACTTGACATAAATGCCCTCCTTTGCTGCTACAATAGCATTCATATACTTAGCCTTTTGTTGTAGTATCCGTCACAATGTATTAACATTGGAATTCATCCAAATCCATCATGGATCTCCTTTCCATTACATGGTGCCACCCATACTTTAAATTGATATAAACTTAATCTTGTAAAAAAACTAGTATCAATGTAACACTTTACAATGAACTATTTGTAACTGTTTGTCACCTCTACATAAATATATTCTTAGTTCTTCTAGAAGATCATAAGAATATCCTTACTATCATCCAATGATCATATTATGAGTCATTGTGGTATATTCTCATAACATTTAGAGCATAGGACATATCTGGATGTGTACATATCATGGTATGATTGATCAAAATATTCTTGTGATTTCACTCATCAAGTGTCAAAGCACTTGATCTTGTTTCACTTACCAAGTGTCAATACACTTGAATCTTGATTCAATACTTTTCCATGCGACAAGAACCTTTATCGTCGTTTCCATATTGAACTCGTTCAATATCTCATTTATGTACATATGGCACAACCATATTAGCGTCTCAATCTATCCATATAGACATTGATGCCTAATATTCGGGTTTTGCCTAAGTCTTTCATCGAAATGTAACCCGTGTCAATAAAAGATACATCATTTCCAATCAACAAGATTTCCTCCACATAATGTATTAGAAATATTTCTCAATGCTCCCACTTAATTTCTTGCAAATACAAGCATATTCATTATCTCCAATGAATTTAAACCTTTTAACAATTTCATCACGGTGAAGATTCCAACTCCATGATGCTTACTTCAACCATTGAAGTTTGCATGCCCTTCTAGCATCCTTTGAATTAACAAAACCCTTTGGATCTTGTAATGTACACGTCCTAGGTAACCATTCTACTAGAAGAACTTTGTTTTATTTGTTCAACTACCATATACCAAAATTATATGTAGTGGTTGCTACATTAATCCGTTGAGACAAAATATCGCTATGAAAGATCAAATCTTGTCTAGTCAACTCCTTGAACATTGTCATAAAATCTTTTATGACATGTCTACTATTTCATAGATGTGAAACATCCATGTCTATTTCTTTATAGATCCAAATACAACCGACAAATTTTACACCTTCCCGGAGGGTCTTCCAAGTTCAAAAACTTGATTTCTCATGTATGGAACTATCATGGATTTTATGGCTTCAAGCCATTTGATGGAGTCAGGGCCCATCATCGCTTCTTTGCATGTAGTCAGTTCATCATTGTCAAACAATAATGATTTACTCTCAAATCTTAGTATTTGATTGTTTACGTGACCTACTCGGTTCAATAGGAACTTAGACCTCTGTGACCATAACCTTTGAGGCACGTAAGCCATGAGCATTATGACTGCCTCTGGAACATTTTCCGATGCTGCGCAATTCAACACATATAGCTAAGGTTCAATAACCTTATCAAAGTTCTATTTTCCTCCCACTTAACTTTTTACTAAAAATTCCTTCTCAAGAAACTTGATGTTCTAAGCGACAAACACTTTTGTCTTCGGTGTTATGGAGGAATACCCAACAGTTATTCAAAATAACCTACAAATACATGCTCATCCGACTTTGGTTGTAAACATTTTACTTATGCCTGGCATACCAAAATTTAGGAAAGGGCAACTTGGGTTTTATCCCAGACCATAACTTATATGGTGTCATTTAAACGGATCACGATGGAGCTATTTTCAGTGTAAAAGCTGTATTCACTAAAGCTTTAATATTTAAAATATAATGGCAATTTTATAAATGGAACCTTTGATCTTACCATGTCAAACAAGGTTTCATTACATATATCGAACACTCCATATTACTATGGTGTTTAGGGAAATGCAAATCTTTAGGTGTTTTGCTAAACTTTTAACTCAAATATCTTCCTTTATGATCAAATCATAAATTCTTTATTTTCTTGTTACAATGATTTTTCACTTCATCTTCAAAGTCGTTGGAAAATTTCAAATATTTCACACTTCTTCCTTATTAAGTAAATATACACATATATTCACTCAAATTTTCGGAGCAAGCATATGAGGTTGAAATCCATCACTCACGACTACACATAATGGACTACATACATCAATATGTATAAATTCCAATAAGTTAGTCAGTCGTTCTTCTTTGGCCTTTGAATGAAATTTCAATTATCTCTAGGAAAGTCTCACAAGTGTCATTTGATCAAAATCAAAAGACTCTAAAATTCCATCAGCATGGAGTTTCGTCATGTTTTTCTTTCCAATATAATTTAAACGGCGATGTCACTTCATAAGTGATCTTCCAATTGTTTGTCTTGCGACATTTTTAGCATTAGTTTTTATGGACGTGATTTCTCCAACTAGACTTGTAAATCATCCATCTTATATGGAATACGGTAATTATTTGAACAACCTTTTGTTCTCATAATACCTAAAAAAATAACAAATCTTGAAGGCAAGCTTTCATGTTAACGAGAAACACATCAACGCTTTGTTAGTTTTAGATGAACATCATCACATATTCTCTTGATGGTTATTTAGTGTCGTGGTATTACCGACGAGTACGCCATGGAGGATTCCTCACAGTGCGTGTTTAGAGATATGGGGTAAGGCGGAAGGTTGGCGGGTACGACGTAACACAACTTACCCAGGTTCAGATCCCATGACGGTGACGGAATCCTACTCCTGCTATAAATCACTATAATGGCAATACCCTGGGTTACAGGGATTGGTTCGTTGTGCGCGATATGAGTTGAGTTATCAGGTTATGCCGTAAAGGCTCCCATAGGCCCAACTTATATAGTCGCCAGGTCCTAGGGTTACAGGCAAAGTCCTAGCCGGATAGGTTACAAAGTCCTACACGGTATACAACTAGTCTAATGTGTCTTGCACTCCAAGTCTCTGGATACGTCGGTGACTCCTTCGTAGCCTTCCTTTATCCGGCATGTGCCTCCCTTCTAGATCCATCTAACTGGGCCGCCCACCAGGCCATGGGCCATGCTACCAACTGTGGGACACCCGGGTTATCCGGATAAGAGACATGCTATGAGGATACCCATATAGCATATCCCCAACATTTAGGCCATTGTAGTTCACGAATTGTGTTGTCATGTATGATATTTTACACCAACCAATTCGGTATCCAATACCTAAGAACCACATTGTTTAACAAGCAAATAATACAACCATAACATGTATATCATCTATATACCTAGCTGGACAATTCCAGTCTTTTCTTTTTTTGCCAAATATTTCTAAGATTCTCTTTCAGCACTCCCTTTCCCTTTTAAAATAATCTATCAACATCAACGGTGGCGCCATACACATGACACATAGTCCAAAGCACGTATAGTGAAATACTAATACCTTTGGACTTGCACTTTAAAGTAGATCACCATCATCAAATTTTTGGCGTTCTTTCAAAATTCATTCTTTAGTAATCTTTTAGTGTAGTAAACATTTTACCTACATATACTATTCATCCTTATCATGACAACTTTCATGATCAAGCTATTATAGCTTATAAAAGCGAATCACGAGTATAATGTTACTTTCCAAAACTCTTTTGGAGGATTAGGACGTCTAGCATCTCCAACCATCGCAAATTCTCATCCAATATGAGAACATATATTTTGCTAAATTATACTCTATCATATTGCAATAGGACTTTTAAACTTTAGATTGACACTCAAAACAATACGATACCAGTTCGTAAAGTAAATATCCAGAATTCTATAGTTCTATTATCTCAATTATAACTACGCTCAAGGTAGTAAACGGATGCCAATGCCTAAACTTATGAAAATTCACTTTGATTTAATATATGATAAATTGAGTTCGACTAATCCAAATTAGAAATAAACTCCCACTCAAAACCAATATCCCTCTCGTTGTTTTGGTGATTACATGAACCAAATCCACTACACCAAGTCCGATTATCACTTGAGTCGTTGTAGTTTCAAAGGCAAGCATCTATATGGTCTCTACATGCTAGGCTCGCCAAGTAAGAACCTAAGTATTTGCATGTGTAAAACTGTCTTACACCCGTTGTATCTGAACATTGAGTCTATCACACCCGATCATCACGTGGTGTCCCAAAAAAACAAACTTTTCAACGGTTCATACTAAGGAGGAACACATTTGTATCTTATTATTTAAATAAGGGATCATCTTATAATGCTACTAAAGCGCCAAACAAGCAATAGATGATGCAAACAAACATCATATGCTAAAAGTGATATGATATGTTTCTTGCACTTGATCATTATATTGTGCATTGTGGTATGATCTTTATCATTCCTATATGTGTGAGGCCAAGGTCTATGGAACTTACACTTTTCCATATTATAATTTCCAATAGTATCAATCCATACTACAAATTATAATTCTACCATATCATAGTACTTGCCGGCAAAACCAAAAAACTAGACTCCTCTAATTTATCTTTTGCATGTTTTATGTGGCTGAGGGCTTTCAGAGATAGAACCATTCTTACCTACGAACATGGAACCACAAAAATGATAATAAAATTATTGGCAACTCTTTGTAAATCAGATATTGACTATAGTAGGAGAGACAGACACCCGTAAGCCACATATGCAAAACTAGTTGCATGCCAAGCGTCGAATAGGTCTCATGTGCGAGGACATGTAAAGTTTATCTGGGCCACTTCATCCCACTATGCCACCAATATCCAAAATACACATAAAAGAAGCAATAACGTGACCATAAACGCCCACATAACCATAAGTGTACTACCTGTGCAAAGCATCTACACATAGATCCGGCTCTAATACCACTGTTGGGTTCGCATCATAGAAAACAAAAAAATCCCTATGATGGGAACTGTATATGCCATGATTCATCTATCTAGATACAATCAACGGGTGGATATACATCTAGAATACATACCCTTGAAGACCGAAAGAGATTTACTGGTATGGACTCATTGGTGATGTAGCCGATCTCTTGCCGATCTCAAGATCGTGTAGAAGTCCGCAGCACCAAAACTCAGCGGAGCATCCGTGATCGCACACACGTCCGGAACCCCGACCACCTCTGTGACATCGCTCTAGCAATGCAGCGAAAGTAGAAAATCCTTGCTCCAGAAAAAGCCACCGGGAACATGTATCTCGCTAGTGCGAGACCATGGGGAATAATACTAGAGGGGAGAGATCCTTCACGAGTAGGTGTGAGTGAGAGGGAGGGAGAGGGTGTCCTTTTATAGGAGGAGGGCACCCCAAGGGCCATGGCCGGAGGCCAAGGTGGCTGCCCCCACCCCTTCATCCATTCATGTGAGTGGAGCTCCCACTCACAAAATGTATTAATTGTATTAATTGGAATCGATGCCTCTGGGGCATCCACGACTGATGAGGACTCCATGCTCAAGGCCATGTGGCGTAAGGCAGAGAGGAACATAGATTCGCCAGGTATAATGAGTTCTTCGAAATCCTTTTTGTCTTTTTCTACTCCTGTTATTTATTCTAAACTAGCCAATGTTGTCATTAGTTTGGGTAGCTCTGTAGATGAAGTATCTTTTTCTTCTAATGTTTTGCGACACATGGAGGTTGACCGGCTAACGGATACTCCTAAGGTCGGTGTATTTCCTGATGCTTCACTAACTGAGGAGGAGGAGGAGGTGCATGCCACAGTAGATGGTCAACTCCTTTCTCACTTAGTCGGTGAAGTGTCTGAGGTGGACTTTGATGAGACTGGGCTTGCCTCTATGTATGATCTGAAAGCTTTTGGTCGAAAATCAAAGAGCCAGCAGTCTCGAAAGAGATCCTGTGTATCCAAATCTCCTATAGTTTCTTAATGAATGGAATGTTTTCAAATAGCAGAGGTCTTCGGGACTTGGCTAAACATTTATTCTTTGCTGATTGTGTGAGAGATCATAATTTGGATTTTTTGGGTATTTCTGAGACTGGTAGACGGGATTTTTCACAAGCTCTACTCAATCGCCTTTCTGGTGGAGTGGACTTTACATGGATATCACGTCCGCCGCGTGGTAGATCTTGGGGGATCCTGTTAGGCGTTCGAGATGAGACCATGGAAGTTTTAGCTAGTTTGGTGGGAGATTTTTTTATAAAACTCCATATCCGTAACAAGACTGACAATTTCACATGGTCTTTAGTCACCATATATGGGGCCGCCCAGGATGTTTATAAGGCTGAATTTTTACGTGAGCTTGTGAATTTGGCAAAGGACAATCCATATCATATTCTTATAGGAGGGGATTTTAATTTGCTCAGATTTCCTCACGAGAAAAGTCGGGGCCGGTTTGATGAACATTGGACTTTTCTGTTCAATGCTGTTATAGACAGTCTAGACTTGAGAGAGGTTACAATGTTAGGAATGAAATTTACATGGTCTAATAGTCTTCCGGAGCCAACATACGAAAAACTAGATAGAGTGCTTATGGATACTGACTGGGAACAAAAGTTCCCTATGGTAACTGTTTGCACTCTAGAGCGTATTGAGGCTTAGTCGGATCATGCTCCTTTACTTTTATGTTTTGGATCACCGCCACGGAAGTCTATGAATGAGTTTAAATTTGAACTTGGTTGGATGATCCGTGATGGTTTTTACGAGATGGTTAAGGCTATTTGGGAGAAACCGACCGGTGGCCAAACGCCTATCCTACGATGGAATAACAAAATGCGTACTTTACGCAAGTTCCTTCGGGGCTAGGCCAGGCATATAGTGGATATCCTTAAAAACAAAAAATTACGCCTAACATCTATAATTGATGACTTAGAGGCTTCCGTGGAGGTTAGGCCATTAACTACACAAGAAATTGAGCTTAAAAGCCAACCGAATGCGGAGATAGCTCGACTTCTGCGCGAGGAGGAACTCAAATGGTAACAACGCTCTAAAGAAAATTCATTCTGGAAGGAGATGCGAATACTAGGTACTTCCATGAAGTTGCCAATGGAAAGCATAAGAAGAAACTTATTGACTCTCTGATTTAGGATGAAGGTATGATTGAGAGGCAGGAGCATCTGAAGTAATATATCACTACCTATTATAAATCCTTGTTTGGGGTCCCAGCGGAAAATTCTTTCTCCATGGATGAGTCCCAAACGTCCGATATCCCCTAGGTTTCTGATAAAGAAAATAGCTTCTGCCTCATATACCGAGGAAGAGGTGAAGAAAGCGGTTTTTCAAATGGAACATAACAAAACACCAGGACCTGATGGCTTCCCAGCGGAATTTTACCAAAAATTCTGGGACGTTATCAAGGAGGACCTGATGAATTTGTTTGGGTTTTTACAAGTCAGACAATTGGATCTATTTAGACTGAACTTTGGAAATATAATTTTACTGCCTAAGGTTAACAATGCAGAACATATATAACAGTATTGTCCAATCTGCTTGCTTAACGTTATCTTTAATTTTTTTTACTAAAGTTGCCACGATTAGACTAAACTCGGTTGCTGACAATGTTGTTAGCCCGTCTCAAACTGCGTTCATGCAAGGAAGAAATATCCTAGATGGTGTTGTAATTCTGCATGAAACAATCCATCAACTACACTCAAAAAAATTAAATGGTGCACTGTTCAAGATTGACTTTGAGAAGGCATACGGCAAAGTTAATTGGTCTTTCCTCCAGCAAACACTCCGCATGAAAGGTTTTTCTGAGGAATGGCGCTCTTATTCAGTCGTTTGTGTCTGGGGGTAGTGTTTCCATTAAAGTAAATGAAGATACTGTCAAATACTTCCAGACCAAGAAAGGACTGAGACAAGGGGATCCATTATCGCCTTTACTATTTAATATAGTGGCTGATATGTTGGCTATCCTTATTGAGAGAGCAAAGGTTGATGGTCAAATTGAAGGAGTAGTTCCACATCTTATTGATGGTGGACTTTCTATTCTTCAATACGCCGATGACACAATTCTTTTTATGGAACATGATCTGGAGAAGGCTAAGAATCTGAAATTAATATTAACAGCATTTGAGCAGCTATCTGGGCTTAAAATGAACTTCCATAAGAGTAATTTGTATTGTTTTGGCGAGGCCCAAAACGAGGCCCACCTATATGCTGAACTTTTCGGCTGTGGTCAGGGTTATTTTCCAATCAATTATTTTGGAATATCGATTCATTATCAGCGTCTCGCAATTGCTGAATGGAAACTTGTTGAGGAAAGGCTACAAAAACGTCTTAATAGTTGGAAAGGTAAATTGTTATCCCTTGGTGGAAGAATGGTACTCATAAATTCAATACTTACTAATATGGTACTGTATATGATCTTGTTTTTCCAATTACCAAAAGGGGTCTTGAACAAAGTGGATTATTTCCGTTCAAGATTCTTTTGGCAAGGGGATAGTGAGAAAAAGAAATATCGACTAGCCAGATGGAATGTGGTTTGCCGCCCGAAGGAGTTTGGTGGACTGGGCATACACGATTTGCAAGTCAAAAACACCACGCTTCTAGGAAAATGGCTTTTTAAACTACTTACAGAAGATGGTGTTTGGCAAACCATGTTATGGATGAAATATGTGGGGTCCAAAGCTGTGTCTCAAGTGGTTTGGAAACCCGGAGATTCACATTTTTGGGCTGGTCTTATGGCCACCAAGAAACATTTCTTTTGTTTAGGTGCTTTTGAGATTAAGGATGGATCACAGATTAGGTTTTGGAAATATAAGTGGCTTAGCCAAACTACTCTTCGCGCATAATATCCATCTCTATATTCGATTGTTAGACACAAAAGGGGATACAATTTTCACAGTGATGGAAGACTATCCTCCTAATGTGTCTTTCAGAAGAAGTCTCATCGGACCTAGACTGTTATCTTGGAACAATCTATTATTACGATTATCCATGATACAATTATCGGACGGTGTTGACGTGTTCAAATGAAATTACTAGAAAGTGGTAAATTTTCTGTTGGCTCACTATATAAAGCTTTGGTCCAACTTGATATCCCGGTCAATGATAATAGTAAAGTTTGGAAAATGAAAATACCCCTTAAGACGAAGATATTTGCATGGTATCTACGGAAAGGGGTAATTCTAACAAAAGATAATCTTGCAAAGATGAATTGGCATGGAAGTACATAATGTGTTTTTTATCATCAAGATGAGACAATGCGCCATTTATTCTTCCATTGCAAATTTTCTCGCTATATATGGTCATTCATCCAAATAGCTTCTGGTTTATCTCCTCCATGTTCTGTAACCAATGTTTTTTGTAATTGGTTGCATGGAATTGTTGATAAGTACAGAACTTTGTTTAGGGTGGGAGCGCTTGCCATTATATGGTCGCTATGGCTTTGTATAAATGAAAAGATTTTTAATAACATTGTGTCTTCTCCTCTGCAGGTTATTTATCGAGACACGACTATCCTCCGATCATGGAATATTCTCCAACGCATGGAGTTTCGCGACTTATTTATGGAGGGATGTACGCGATTGGAGGACACGGCGAGGGATATTTTCTCCCGACATGGATGGCTACGTGATCTGAGGATTGATCTATCTTAGATTCTAGACTTTTATTTCGATAGTGCCTTTTTGTAATGCTTGTCTACTTTTTGCCTTAGTTCTGTCGTTCGTGTGGCTATGTGCATCTTGGTTATGCAGAGGCCAGGTGTAAGCATTAAACAGTTTAGTTAATAAATGTGCCCATTTCCAAAAAAATGTATTAACGTTTCCAATTAATACAATTATAGCATGAGAAATACACATTTATCAAAAACAAGGAATAAGATAATAACCACCGTATTATTGCCTCTCGGGCATATCCCCTTCATAGAGGAAATTAAAGATCTCAGGGCTCAAGTCACTTATTTGAAGAATGACTTGAAAAAGGGTCATAAAGGGAAGACCACACTCAACAACATCTTGAGTGTGC
Organism: Avena insularis; assembly: GCA_023614405.1. Taxonomy (NCBI): domain Eukaryota; kingdom Viridiplantae; phylum Streptophyta; class Magnoliopsida; order Poales; family Poaceae; genus Avena; species Avena insularis. The sequence goes on along the minus strand of CM042685.1, from coordinate 213,422,080 downwards.
AAAAATCCCCCAATTACAAGAGTGGCTTGGATTTAACTCCAATATCAAGAAAAAGTTCACTATCAAGTTGAAGCACAAGGGCAACAAGAAGAATGGCCAAGATCAAGTCAAGAATCCGGCCAACATTGTTTGCTTCAAGTGCAAGGAAGAAGGGAAGCATGTAAAGCATTGCCCATTGAAGAAGAAGCCCCTAGGCAAGAAGCTACAAGGTAAGAGGCCTCAAGCTCTACCTCTTGTTAGAGATGGGACTCCTCCCAAGAAGACTCAAGCTCTTCCTCAAGTTGTTGCTTCATCCAAAAAGAAAGATGGCAAGAGAAGAACTTCCTACATTTGCCGCAAGAAAGGGCATATTTCTTCCTCATGTACCATGGCTAACTCCTTATCCCATCCTATCTTGATTGATGATGCTTATTCACTTCGTAAGGATGTGGTTGGCAATATGTTTTCCAAGTTTTTTGGTGCCCAATATGATGTCAAGAAAATAACCATTTGGGTTTCCAAGCCTATTGTGACTAACTTCTTAGGAACCAACTTGGTTGGGGACCAACAAGACAAAACTTGATCAATAGGTTTGTTTTGGAGAGAATTGGAGTCTTGGCTACATCGTGAAGCATTGAGGGATCTTCACCTATTATATTTGTGAAGTCAATTCAGGTGGATTATATTGCCTCTATCATATTTCCAATGTTCCTCCTTGCGGTAACATGTGTTTAACTCATTACATTGAAAGTTACTTGCCCCCTTGTGCATGTGTGTTATTTTTGTTCCTTGCATACTATTGTACATATTGTGCCTTCCATGTAATTATCTTGAGTTATCAAGTATATTTGTGTATGTTGGGTGGCACACCATGTATGTGTGTTTCTTGAGTTGGATCCCTTCTTGATTATATTTGATATCCTATTTGGCTCTTGTGAGATATTAATGGACTATTCCATTTTGGGGGAGTGTTATGCTTGGGCATTCCACAATCCTAAAAATGTGTGTACATGAGGAATACCACCTAGTATTGATATTGCAATATTATCTAGTCTCTATGTGGTATGTTTCTCATGAGAAATTTAAGTTCTATAATGTCCATTAATTATCTATATTTGGATCTTTTTGCCCCATATTGAGATTTATAGTTTATCACATTATGGGGGGAGTCATATGCTTAGTGCATATTACAAGCCTAGAAAATATGAAAATTCGAGGTAACGTCACTTAGAATTGATATTGATAATTATCTAGATCTTATGTGACACATTTTATCATACAAGATCTAATTCTTTGAATGTTTTATTGCTCATCTTTTGGATCTTGTTTGTGAGAGTGTTTCTTGGTATGTGTTTCCTCATATTTTCATCTCTATATCCTCATGGAAACCATTAGCTTAAAGTTACTCTCATCACTACTGATTGTGTGACTATTGGAAGCTACCAAGAATCTCTTTCGGAGCATCAAGCTTAATTCTTATACTTTTATATGCTTCTTGTGTGAATATAATCTTGGATATCCATGTGAACTACCCCCGGAAGATTATTCTCAATACTTCTTGTCCTTGGACAATGAGTACTAGATTTATGATAGAATTTATTGATCATATCCACTTTGGCCTTTGATTAATTTTGTACAATCTCTTGCCAAGAAAATGTTTTGTTTTGTCTCCCGAGCTTTCCTTGCCTCTTGTGGATCTTCTTATTTTATTGGTATCCTCTTGTGTTTTATTTAATGTAGGTACTAGTGATGATCCCATTTGTGTGCATTTTGTATTCAAAAGGAAAATCCTACATAATTCACTATCCTTGGGGGAGCTCTCTTGTATTATATAGAATACTCATATTTATGTTTCTTATTTTGTTCCATAGAAGGTCTTATGTTCTTGGAAGTTTGATATTTTTGTTTTGGTATTTTGTGCCATCATGGAAAGTGTGGAGAGTTTGGTTTATTTGTTGGAACCTTGCTCTTTTTGGTAGTTGCTCTTGTCGCATTCCTTGTTTCGTGTGTTGATATTTTAGAATGAGATAAACCCTTGAGCATTTGTGTTCATGTCTATCTTTTGCTCTTTGGACTTTGTCTAGTTCATTTGTTGAACTTGTGATCTTTCATGTGTTTAACTGGTTCGTTGATACAATTTGGACACCTTTTGTTGTGTCACAATATTGTGTGTGACATCTCGGTCTACTTGGTGTTTTTGTTTAAATTGTATCTCCTTTTTGGTTCTTGAAAGCCTTTGTGCATGCATATTTACTAAATGTTTATATTATGGCATCCGTGCTTTCTTTGATCTAGAATATAGGGGAAACTCCACCGAATCCCATAGTCTAAGTTGTGCATGAAATTCAATTTCATATCAACATGCACATATTTATGTGGAGTCTCTCCTATGTATTGTAGTTGTCTAACTACTTTGGACCCAATAAGTTTGGGGACCATATTGTACTTGAATTTTATTTTAGGTACATTGTAGATGCATTGGATGCTTGTCTATTTCATAAGGAAGAAGTGATGACTCAATGAAAATTATATACAAGCTAGGATGGTCAACAAACTCCTATCTACTTCATCAAGCCAATGATATCTCGGTAACAAGTATCTCTTACTCATGCATACATATCATCTTGCAACCCATTGTAGGTTGCATCTTGGCATGAATTTCAAGTGTTTGCAATTGTTTTTGTTCTTTATTTGTCCTTAAAAAAACTCTCTATTGCATATGTGAGTAAGTTCATATGAATGCATATAATTGGGACTATACAAAATCATTCTCATTATTCATCAACCCCAAATATTTCAGTATAGAAATTATATTGCCTATCGTTCCCTCAAAGTACTCTCATGTGCAAAATTGATCATCTGCAAAGTTGACTTTCTTTGTGATACTTGTTTCCTTTCTCAATACATCCCAACTATATATTCTTCCCTTAGTGATAGTTGTGATGTGTTTGATATGTTTGTGGGTAAAGTTCATCAATATACAATAGGAGAAAATTGAGCCTTTTGGCCATGCTATCAAGCAAAGATCTTTGTGTTGTATTTTCATGACTTATTTTTGGATATCTTCCTATATTTATCTTAGTATCTATTTTGTGTGTACAAGTTTCTTTGTGGATCAATATCTCTGTAAGATTGTCTACTTAGAAACTTATACACATGAGACATGTTACTCCTCTATTTTGATATCTTTTTTGTTTCGTGTGTGTTGTATGGTCATACTAAGCAATATCATTCAATAAATACTATGTTGATACGCAATGATCATTCTTGTACTAGTCTTATAATATGCTTTGGCATGCCTCTCACACATCCTTGTGGTCGAGCCTGCTATTATGTTGTCTCTTACTTGTCGCTCAGCCATTTGTTTCTTGCAAATTTTATGCCTTGGTATATGCTCGTTTGCACATAGTTGTGTTGTAAGTAATAGAGGAGCTGAGGATTCCATGTTATGCACACTGTATTCACATGTCAACACCCGGATTTTTAATCCCAGATGCCTGTTATGCCATACATCGCAATCCCAGGATTGGTACCATAGTTCATCATCCATTACAAACCATAATAAAGGTCTTACAAATCAAGGATCTCATGATCCAGTCTTAATACAATCAACACAGCGGAATAATAATAATAGTAGCATGGCCGAAACTCCATCTTCAGAGTCACAGGCAATGCTGACGATGGGAGATGATCCTAGTTGTCATAGACTTCCTCTTGTCCATCATCCTGGTAGTCCCCTCATAGTCTGGCCATAGGAATAGCCAGGGACAAAGCCATGAGTACTCTTTAAGTACTCACAAACTATCACTAACAAGTAAAGTGGTTCAAGTAGGAATCCTAGGCTCTAGGTTATTTTGCAAAAAGCCAGGTTTATCTCTAACTGAGTTTAGAAGTAAAGAAAACTAATTTAATGTTTTAAAAACTTAAGTGGGAACTTAAGTTTCATATCACAACCCTATTGTGGTCAAGTCAAGTCATGATTCATTTCACAAGTCATTTTGAAAACATCTGACGACGGAACAGTATGGCCACTCCAACTATCCATAACCGCGGACGCAACTATTCGAATAGTTTGATACTTTGCAGAGATTGTACACTTTCCCCACAACATTCGATACATCTGTCAGGAACAATCCTGATGCACCATACTCAGTATGCGGATAATCAATCCTAAACTTTCAATTACACACCCTAGTATAGGTACCTCCCATGAGTTTGGCCTCCCAACCATGACCATCTGTCATCTTGGGGACTGCACAGGTGGACAATCATAATGAGGTAGCCTCAGCTCAAACCTCTTCCGCAAGGGAACCCATACTAAGATATATAAACTTCCAGTCAAGCCCTACCCAAATTCGGGTATTGTGGTTGTACGGTAAAATTGGAATGGTATCACATCCGAACTCAACCATCAGTTTTATAAAGGGCTAAGGCTCATGCCTCAACATTTTCATCGTCAAATCATCTGGTGTTCATAACACATGTCAAAACATTTCATTAGAATGACTCATCATTCTAAGGTTTTCATAACCATTTTCACCAAGTATTCCCATCTAAAGTGATCAAGTTTTATGCTTAGCAATATCCACTAAAGTTAGGGGTAATCACTAATGAGGGGTCCTAAACAAGTTTGACTTATCCATATCTAGATCTCATGCCTCAGTATGACATCTACTTCTATCTAACTTAGGCCAAGTTTTATGCTCTTTATGCTACCTACAAAATCTTTCCAAAACTCACAAGTCACTAAGTAAAGGTAAACAAATAACTTTGATAAATAAATAAAATAATAAAGCTTGCAACTAAAACTGGGATTTGGTATAATCAAAATTGCATAACCAAAGAATGCCTAATGCATTGCATAGGTTAATTGGTATTGTGGGGCTTGCAAGTATTATCTTGCTAGGTAAGATAACTTGCATGTTTAAGCTTGCATAGTTCAGTTGTAGTATTAAGCTTTCCTTGAGTAGTGTAGTGATTTAAGTTCTTTTCTTATTCTTCCTCGTAGTAGTCTCCTTCCTCTTTGTATCCTTGGTCAGTACTAGCGTCTATAAATAAATACGAGGTACACAATCACCAAACAATACTTAACTACTTATATTTGGCACAAAAAGGTTCACACTAGATGCAGCATCATCACAATCATCACATGAATTAAAGACTTAGTCCTATTTATTTTATTTTAGAAAAGTAATTTCTACTCATTGAAAACTACTTAATATTTAATATTCTCCAATTAAAACATGGGATCATGTTGACACATGTCATCACCACATATTTTAATACTTGGGAATGTGATTTAAAGTGGTGTCACAATTTAATAAAGTTTAACATTATTATTTTAATTAATTAAAGTGACTAGAAATGCCTATGGGGCATTCTTTTAATACTAGTCCATCATTACTGCAAGTAATCCTAGATATTCTTACATATTCATAAAGATGTTGTCAAATGTGATTTTTGAGAGTTGGAATCAACTCAAAATCATTTATGGTTGGTTTTTAAAAAATGTTTGAATGCAGAAAAGTCTCTGCCTTGTTAATTTTACTACAGGTGATCTATAATTTAAAATGGTTTGAATCCAATGGGTTTGGATTAACAATTTAAATACCTTTCTAAAAAAATTGGTATCATGCAATTTGGTTCAGTGAATCTCTCTGAATTGATTTTTGAATCAACAAACAGAACTAGAGTTTGAACTAAATTGAAAAGTTTCTGTTTGAATTAACTGGGTCGCGCGGGAACTAAATGGGCCGGCCCAATCTAAACAGCACGCACGCAGCAGGCTGCTGACAGGGGGTCCAGGCGTCACTGGATCTATCTACGCAAAGCGGTAAGTTTCTATCTGGGCCGTGCGATTAGACTAGATCCTACGGCTATGGTTCGTCATCTCCTTCGGGCAGCGTCGTGTGAGGCTCACCTGGGCTCCAGCTAGGGTCAGCGTTGGGGCTGAACGACGTTGCCGACGACGGTGGTTCGAACGGTGGCTGCGGCAGCTCCTGGGGTGGCTCCAATCAACGGATCATCTTCTCCTCCTCCGCGACCTACTCCGGTGAAATTCCGGTGACCTGGTGCTCGCCTTGCTCCGGGAAAAGGTGTGGGAGGTTCTGTGAGAGGTTGGGAGTGAGATAGTGTGGCGAATTGAGGCTGGGGTGGCCGCCTTCTATAGTCGAGCGAGATAGGCCGAGCGGCATGGGCAGAGCTCATCGGGGTCGGCGTACAGCGAGCTAATGGCATAGCAGAAGGTGTAGGCCGGTGCGTGATCTTCTGGCGATGCTCAAGGTTGGTCAGGAACGGTCGACGCTCTGTACGGCACCGATGGTGGTTTTGAGGATGCACGGGTGCTATGGGTCGCGTGGCGGCGAACGGGGATGTCTGGGAGGTTCCTGGGGTCGTGGTGATTGCAGGCACGGACGACGAAGGTGAGGCGCGGCGTGTGCGAGCGAGTCGGGCACAGTGCTCTGGCATGCTCTCGGCATGGCGTAGAGACAATGGGCGCGGCGCGTTCTCTATGGTCCAGGGCCTGGCTGCGTGCGAGGGCTGGACATGGGGTGGCGGTGGACGTTGGGCTTCCTCCTGGACATGGTGTCTAGGCGTGGAGATGGCTCCTGCTAGCTAGCAATGGTCGGTTGGCAAGGGGAAGCTCGGGTTGCTCAGTGCTGGTGCAAATGTAGGGTTCTAGCTTGTTCAATGCAGGTGTGCTCACTGGGGGGACAAGGGTCAGCAAAGGGAGACAATGGTTTGAATGATCACTGCTCAAAACAGTGAAAGTTTGGCCAATTTGATTTGTGTCTGCCAAGTGTTTGACAAAATGGCCAAAAGAAATTTATATTTGAATTTTTGGATGAAATTTGGTGAGTGTATTGGTCACATACTTGGTAGTATCTAGTTGTTTGGATTTGTCAAGGTGAACTGGTTTGGTTGGGTTTTGAGAAATGGTGATCTTACCATATGAACTAGATTCAATTTCGAATATTACTTGGAATAGATATGTAAATTATTTCTGTTGGTTTGCAATGTGGGCTTGGGTTCACTTTTACTTGGTCTAGCAAGGGGTGAAAATAATTGGATTTGTTTCTGTTAGAAAACTTGGACTAGAAACACTCAAAGTGGTCTATTGGTTAACTTTGGTCAAAATGACCATTAGCTCAAATTGTTTATATTTGAATTTCTATTGATTTGATTCTGCTTGGAAATGATTTAGATGATGTTGTTTTCATCTTTAAACCAATCCTTTCCATTCATACCAATCAAACAAGTCATGGCAAGCATTCATGCATTCATCACATACACACATGCATTCATGTTGATTTTAATAACAAAAGTTTGTGTTAACCCTAAACTTGGGTGATTGGAACTTGATAATATTGATTAATATTTTTGGGATGTTACAAACCTTCCCCCCTTAAACAAAATCTCGTCCCGAGATTTGAGAAAAAGAGAAAACTAGGATTTAAAGATATTTGGAAAATCCGTCCTAATGTAATCTTCTCATTCCTAAGTAGCTTCTTCTACAACATGGTTACTCCACTGGATCTTGAGAAACTTGATGTCAACACCCGGATTTTTAATCCTAGATGCCTGTTATGCAATACATCGCAATCTCAGGATTACCATTTTTGCGAGACATAACAGTTTGGATATCACATTACATCATCCATTACAAACCATACATAAGGTCTTACAACAAATAAAGGATCTCATGATCCAGTCTTAATACAATCATAGCAGCGGAATAACATAATAATAACGGTAGCGTAGGCGAGACTCCATCTTCATGGTCACAGGCAATGCTGATGCTGGGAGATGATCCTAGTTGTCGTAACCTTCCTACTGCCGTCCTCCTAATAGTCCTCTTCATAGTCTGGCCACGAGAATAGCCAGGGACAAAACCATGAGTACTCTTTAAGTACTCGCAAACTAAGACTAACAAGTGAAGTGGTTTTGAGTAGGAAATACTAAGCTCTAGGTTGTTTTGCAAAAATCCAGATTTATCTCTACTGATTTCAGAAGCAAAGAAAACTAGTTGAAAGTTTTATAACACCTAAGTGGGAACTTAAATTTCATATCACAACCCTGTTGTGGTCAAGTCAAAATCATGAATCGTTTCACAAGTCATTTTGAAAACATCTGACGACGGAATAGTATGGCCACTAATCGTCCATAATCATGACGCGGCTATTCGAATAGTTTGACACTCTGCAGAGGTGGTACACTTTCACCACAACATTCGATACATCCGTCAGGAACAATCCTGAATTCACCATACTCAGTATGCGGATAATCAATCCTAACCTTTCAATTACATGCCCTAGTAGAGGCACCTCTCCTGTGAGTTTGGCCTCCCAACCATGACCAACTGTCATCTTGGGAACTGCACAGGTGGACAATCTTCACAAGGTAGCCTCAGTTCGAACCTTGGACGCAAGGGAACCCATACTAAGGTATATAAATATCCAGTCAAGCCCTACCCAAATTTCAGGTATTGTGGTTGTACGGTAAAATTGGAATGGTATCGCGTCTAGACAACCATCAGTTTTATAAAGGGCTAAGGCTCATGCCTCAACATTTTCATCATCAAAATCATCTGGTGTTCAAGAACACATGTCAAAACGTTTCAGTAGAATGACTCATCATTCTAAGGTTTTCATAACCATTTTCACCAAGTATTCCCATCTAAAGTGCTCAAGTTTTATGCTTAGCACTAGCATCTATAAGTGGGAGTAAACACTAATGAGGGGTGGTAAACAAGTGTATCTTATCTAAGTTCAATCTCATGCCTCAGGATGACATCAAGATTATCTATCTTAGGTCAAGTTTTATACTCTTTATGCTACCTTTAAAACCTGTTTCTACAATCTACAAGTCACTAAGTAAACTCAAATAAAAGCTTTGATAAAGAAATAAAATAACTAAGCCTGTAAGTAAAACTGGGATTTGGTATCATCAAGTAGTATAACTAATGCATGCCTAATGCATTGCATAGGTTATCTTGCTTTCATAGTTGCAAGTGTTAGCTTGCTTAGTCAGTAGCTTGCTAAGATATTAGTATAAGCTTGCCTTATGTAGTGGAGTGGTTGAGGTTCTCCTCAGCTTCCTCTTCGTAGTATCCTCCTTCCTCCTCGTATCCTTGGTCGGTACTAGCGTCTATAAATATATACGAGGTACACAATCACCAAACAATACTTAACTATTTTTTTATTTATCACAACAAGGTTTTCACTAGATGATATAGCATCATCCCAAACATTACAAACATCCAAGAACTTGTCTTATTTATTTTATTTTGGAAAAGTAATTTCTACTCATTGAAAAATTATTTAAGATTTAATATTCCCAACCAAAACATGGGATCATGTTGACACATGTCATCACCACATATTTCAGTACATGGGAATGTGATTTAAAGTGGTGTCACAATTTAATAAGGCTTAACCTTTTTATTTTAATTAAATAAAGTGACTAGAAATGCCTATGGGGCATTCTTTTATTACTTGACCATTATTTCTGCAAGTAAACCTAGATATTTTTATATATTCAGAAAGGTCTAGTTAAATGTGATTTTTGAGAGTTGTAATCAACTCAAAAGCTTTTGTGGTTGAATTTGAAAAATGTTTGAATGCAGAAAAGCTTCTGCTTTGTTATTTTTACTATAGGTGATCTACAAATCTAAATGGTTTGAATCCAACGGGCTTGGATTAAGAATTCCAGTACCTTTCTAACAAAACTGGTTTCATGCAATTTGGTTTAGTGAGTCGACCTGGGTTGATTTTTGAATCTAGGTATAGAACTATGTTTGAAACTAAATGGAAAAACCTAAATTCAAACTACTGGGTCACGCGGGAATGTAAATGGGCCAGCCCACGGTGCATAGAGCACGCGCGGGTGGGTTTAAGTGAGTGTCCCCACCAGTCAGCGAGACAGGCGGGTGTGAAGCGGTACAGTGCAATCTAAACCACACGATCAACTTCTAATTGAACGGCTGCGACTTATCATCTCCGTCGGGCAACTCCGGTGAGACAGAATCCTAGCGCGTCCAGTGGGGGTCTACAGGGGCTCACCAGGGCTCAGGCGAGGGTCGGCGACGGGGGCGAAGGACAAAGTCGACGACGGCGATCCTCCTGGTACCGGCGGCTTCTCCTGGGGCGGCTCCAATCGCTGGCTCCTTTCTCCCTCCTCCACGGCAGACTCCGGCCAAATTCTGGCGATGTGTTGCTCGCCTTGCTCCGGGGGTGAGGTGGGGTGGTTCTGAGAGAGAGGGAAGGGTGTTGGTGTGAAGAAATCGAGCGGCGGTGGCCTCTATTTATAGTGCCAAGAGGGGACCGAAGGGCGCGGGTGGAGCTCGTCGTGGTCATCGGCACAACGAGCTACTAGCATGGGTGACGGTAGGGGGCGGTGCTGTGCTCCCTGGCGAAGCTCAACAGCATGGTCGCGAGGTGTGGGGCGGTGCGAGATGGTAGAACGCTGCGGGGCTCTAGGCGGGTCCGACGGGAATTTTTATGGTGCACGGGCTCTCCTGGTCGCGCTGCGACGAACGGGCGTGTCTGCGGGGTTGCTGGGGTGGTGGTGATCACGATTGCGAGCGGCGAGGGCGGCGCGCGGTCTGTGGGCACGTGTTGAGGGCGGTGCTCTGGTGCGCTCTCGGCATGGCACAGAGGCATAGGGCGCGGCGGTTCTAGAGTGGTCCAGTGGCTGGCAGGGCGTTGGCATTGGACAGGGGGTGGCGATGGATGGTGGTCAATGTCCCAGACAAGGTGGCTAGGCTTGGTGCTACTCCTAGCTTGCTATCGACAATGGGGTGGCAAGGTGAGGCTCAGCATGCTCACCATTGATGGCAATGGCAAGCTCACAGTGAGCTAAAGCTGGTTAATTGAGCTATAGCATGATGTGAGCTAGAGAGGGAACAAGGTTGGCCAAATCACTGCTCACTATAGTGTTTTGTGTTTGTTTGTTTCCTGTCTGCAAGGTGTTTGATGAAATGGCCAAAAGAGATTTGAATTTGAATTTTTGGTTCAAACTTGGTGGGTGTACTAGTTATATACTAGGTAGTCTCTGGTTAGTTGGAAAGGTCAAGGTGAATTGGTTTGGTTGGTTTTTGAGAATTGGAGATCTTCACATATATTATGGATTCAATTTTGAATTGTCATTTGAGTCAAGTTGCCAAATGTTTCTGTAAGTTTGAAAGGTGGGCTTTGGTTCACTTTTACTTGGTCTAGCAAGGGGTGAAAAGAAATGGAAATGTTTCTGTTTGAAATCTTGGACTAGAAACACTCAAAGTGGTCTAGTGAGCAAGATTGGCAAAAATGACCATTTGCTTATTTGGTTTGTTTTTGAATTTCTCTTGATTTTTTCTGCTTGGATTTGATTTAGATGTGTTGTTTTCATCTTTAAACCCTTCCTTGCTATTCACAACAATCACACAAGTCCATTCATGCATTCATACAATCATCACATACACACATGCATTCATATGATGTTAATTAACAAAAGTTTTTGTTAACCCTAATTTTGGTGATTGGAATTTGATAATCACTGTTCAATATATTTGGAATGTTACACTTGATACTATGGATCCTTGTGGTTCTGAAGGCTTCTTCCAAAATACGAATGGGTACTTCAGGATATGTCAGGTCATCCTTGATCTCTATGGTTCTGTGATCAATATTCTTGAAAACTTCGGTCTTAGGCATTTGCGAAGTAACGAAATATGGAACACATTATGCACGGCTGACATCTCCTCCGAAAGTTCCAGTTGATATGATACTTCTCCTCGGCGATTCAAAATCTTGAAGCGTCTGATATATCTGGGGGCTAACTTTCCTTTGACTTGAAAATGTTGCATTCCTTTCAAAGGTGATACTTTCAGATATACAAAATCTCCGATATTGAAGGCTAGGTATCGATGTCTCTTGTCAGCATAGCTCTTATGTCTGTATTGGGTGGTCTTGAGGTGCTCATGAATCTTGTGACATTTCTCTTCGGCTTCTCGTAGTATGTCGGGTCCGAAAATCTGATTCTCTCCTACTTCCGACCAATTCAGCGGGGTACGACACTTTCTTCCATACATGAACTCAAATGGGGCCATTTGCAAACTGGCTTGGTAACTATTGTTATATGAAAATTCTACGAAGGGCAGACAGTCTTCCCATTTAGATACATATTCTAGCACACAATCTCTCAACATATCTTTGAGTATTTGATTTACTCGCTCCGTTTGTCCATCAGTCTAAGGGTAATAAGCTATGCTGAAATCCAGTCTTGTTCCTAATCCTTCTTGGACTTTCTTCCAAAATCTCGAGGTAAACCGAGTTCCTCAATCCGACACGATGTTCTTGGGGACTCCATGCAAACTGACGATTCTAGCAATGTACAACTCTGCTAGCTTCGAACTCTAATAAGTGGTCTTGACAGGTAACAAATGAGCGACTTTGGACAGTCTATCCACTATGACCCATATAGAGTCATTTCCCCTACTAGATGTAGGAAAACTGGTGATAAAATCCATTCCTACAGAATCCCATTTCCATTTTGGAATATGCAATGGTTGCAAAAGTCCTGCGGGTCTCTGATGTCCCGCCTTGACTCTCTGGCAGATATCACACTTGGCTATGTAGCTTCCGATTTCTCTCTTCATCTTGTGCCACCAAAATTGCTCCTTCAAATCCTGATACATCTTTGTTCCTCCGGGGTGGATAGAATAAAGAGTATCATGGGCTTCTTTGGAAATAGCTTGCTTTAACTCGGAATCTGCTAGTACACAGATACATCCTTTGTACCACAAAACTCCTTCTTCATCTTCGGTGAATCCGGGTACCTTAGCTGTACCTATACGATGTTTGATTCCGTCGATACTAGCATTTCCTTTCTGTGCCTCCTTGATCTGACTGATCAAAGTGGGTTGAATTTCTATGCTAGCCAAAAATCCTTCACTAACCAGCTCCATTCTAAAATCTTCCAACTTCTTGTGAAAAGTTGGTTGCTCCTTCAGAATCATGGTGTTCAAGCGACACGACAATCTGCTAAGAGCATCTTCTACCACATTGGCTTTGTCGGGGTGATAGTGAATGTCAAGGTCATAGTCCTTGATTAGCTCTATCCATCTCCTTTGCCTCATATTCAGCTCCTTCTAGGTGAAAATATACTTCAGGTTCTTGTGATCCGAATAAATTTCACAACGGTTACCCATTAGGTAATGCCACCATGTCTTCAAGGCTAAAACTACGGCTGCTAGTTCAAAGTCATGGGCAGGGTAATTCTGCTCATGTTGCTTCAGTTGTCGGGATAGATATGATATGACTTTGCCTTCTTGCATCAACACACATCCGAGACCGGTCTTGGATGCATCACAAAACACATCAAAAGGCTTCATGATATCCGGCATAATCAAGATTGGGGCTGAGATCAATCTATTCTTAAGCTCTTGAAAACTTGCTTCACATTTGTTCGTCCATTCAAACTTTTTATCTTTCTTCAACAATTGGGTCATGGGTCTTGCGATGCTCGAGAATCCTTTAACGAACTTGCGGTAATATCTCGCTAATCCGAGAAATGCATGAACTTGGGTTTAAGGGGTTGGGGCTTGACATTCTTCAACATCCTTAACCTTGGCAGGGTCGACAGCAATTCCTCCTACCGGCACGATATGTCCGAGGAATCCCACTTCTTGTAACCAAAACTCACATTTTATAAACTTGGCATACAACTGATGCTCCCTAAGGGTTTCAAGGATGGTACTTAGGTGTAGCTCATGTTCTTCTTCTGATTTGGAATATATCAGAATGTCATCGATGAAAACAACAACAAACTTATCCAGGAAGTTCATAAAAATATTATTCATGAGGTTCATGAAATAAGCGGGGGAATTGGTTAATCCAAAAGACATGACAGTGTACTCATACAGTCCATATCTGGTGGTAAAGGTAGTCTTTGGAATATCCTCTACGAGAATTTGAGTTGATGATAACCAGTTCTAAGATCAATCTTAGAAAACACTTTGGCACCGGTCTACTGATCAAACAGATCTTCTATCTTCGGTAGTGGATACTTGTTCTTAATGGTGACATCATTCAGCTTCCGATAATCCGTGCACAAACGCTTACCTCCATCTTTCTTGTCCACAAACAAAACAGGTGATATCCATGGCGACACACTGGGTTGAATTAGTCCTATATCCAGCATAGCATCTAGTTGCTTCTTCAGCTCCACTAATTCAGACGGGTTCATACTATAAGGTCTCTTGGCTATGGCTCCATATCCAGGGATTAGTGATGAGTGCAGCAGCACTTCGCTGGGAGACCCCAAGCGAAAGGTATGATGTGGTACAGCAGGCATGTTTTCCCTCAGTAAGAAACCGAGGTTATCGAACCTGTAGGAGGAAGGAAACGTCCCAAAGGTGTTGCAAGCAACGTGGAAACCTGCACAACACAAACTCCAGATTTTTCCCCAACTAACAGTGAGGTTATTAATCTCACCGATTGCTGTAACAAAGGATTAACTGTATGGTGTGGAAGGTGATGAAGGTTTGCATCAAGTGAACAGGTAACAGTGAAATATGTATCAATGGTAAAGATTGGACCGGGGTCCATAGTTCACTAGAGGTGTTCTCCTTAGATAAACAAACATGGCATGAAGGGTAAATAAATTATAGTAGTGCAATTGACAGGACTGAGCAAGGCATAACAATGCAATACTAGACACAAAGATCCTATGAGATTCGATTGGGAAATACAACAATATACATAGACTGCCATCCAACATCTATGACTAGAAGTCCACCTTCAGGTTATCATCCGAACCCCCTCCAGTATTAAGTTGCAAGCAACAGACAACTACTTTAAGCAAAGTGTGTAAGGTAAACAATCCACTTGTTCCATGAACAAGAGACCGTTGTTTTCTCCGTCGTGGCAACAGCACATCTACTATCGTAGAGATTTCTATCACTTCCCTTGATAAGTAGAGGCATGAACCCACTATCGAGCATAAATACCCCCTCTTGGAGTCACTAGCAACTACTTGGCCAAGATAGCTACTAACAACGGAGAGCATGCAAGATCACAAATAACACAAACATGATAGAATCAAATATACAAAACCATTAATCAATATGACATAGTAATCTCAATATCCATCGGCTCCCCGCAAACACAACATGCATGATTACAAATAGATTAGATCTTGATCATGAACGGAGCTCACAAGATCTATACATGAAAGCACAAAGGAGGAGATACAACCATCTAGCTACTACATGGACCCGTAGTCCAAGGTGGAACTACTCACGCTTCATACCGGGGGCTGGCATGATGAAGAAGAAGGACTCCGACATGATCTCCCCTCTGGAAGGGTGCCGGGAAGAGCTTTAGATCCCCCCGATCTAGGGACAATGGTGGCGGCGGCTACAGACGGTTTCGTGGAATATTGATCGGCTGTTTAGGGTTTTGGCATCGGGGGACTTTATAGGCAAAGAGGCGAGGCAGGGGGCCACCAGGGCGGCTGCACCCCCCAAGCGCGCCTAGCCCTAGGCCGCACTGCCAGGGGGTGTGGCCCCCTGGTGAGCCTCCTTCGTCTCGTATTCTGGCTTCGTGTTGCCCATGGTAAAATATTGATTTTGGCTTTTGTCCCGTCCAGTTCCGAGAATAGTGATTTTCTGCCTTTCTGGAACCAAAAACAGAAGAAAATAGGCAACTGGCACTGTGGAAACTTGTTAATAGGTTAGTTCTATGAAACATATAAAAATACCTCAATGTGTAGACAAAGAAAAGCAAACTAGATACTAAACAAGCATGGAACATAAAAAATTATAGATACGTTTCGGACGTATCAAGCATCCCCAAGCTGAACTCCTGCTCGTCCTCGAGTAGGTAAGTGATAATAAGAATAATTTTTGAGGTGACATGCACCATCAAAACCAAGATCAAACCATTTGCAAGCATTGAAAGCCAGGATCAAAGAACTCTAAACATGAGCATGAAAGATGGAGTTCTAATAATAAGACAAAGTAACTATGCATGCAATATGAAAGGCTACAAACAAATATCATGAATAACATGCATTGAAAAACGTTTGTTTGTTTCACATATAGAAAACATGGCATAGTGGCATTCAACCTGTCCCTCATAGAGTAGCAAATAGATGCATAGGACACCTTCAAAGTTCATAAGAGTGACTAGATACAAATAGCACAAGAACAAGTAATATCACACTATGCATCAATCAATAATTTTTGGGACACTGCACATAGAACTAAGAATGGCAACTATGCTCTCTTAATGGTGCCTAAAGGTAGAAGGTGGAGACTCAATATAATGGTGGAAGAAAGTCCCTTCATAAAGGGAAGCAGGGATTTCAAGTTTCAAAAAGAGCTTCCAAAAATTATGGTACTTGTTAGCTTTCAGCCCTCATTGCCCCTATCATAAGCATCTTGAAGTGGTTAAGGTTAAAGTGAACAAAGTATGGAGTATATGCTTGACAAAGTATAAGTTGGCAATCTCATGTCCCTTGAATACAAGGGCCGCACCGCATGCTACTCAACTTTGGTCACCTGTAAGTTCTTGTCATAGTAAGTACATGTGCATCATAGAGAACCGACAACGGGGTACCCCTTGCACATGGTACAGGAGCTATCCCATAACCAAAATGACAAGTCAAGCAGACAATGATCATCTCAGCGATCTTTTTATTTACTATTTGCATATATTTTTTATTGAGGATGCTTCACAGATAGCTCATTATGGTGATGCTGCAAGTTTCCACCATGATTAGGCATGGCTTAGGCTAGCGGCCCAGGCGTTTCTCTAACACAAAATACATAACTCCATGGACTTACAAGCTCCCTCTTTATTTCACACCGGCGACATCCATACACAAAAGAGCATGATATCAACTGTGTACAAAGTACAAGTGCAATGTTGAAAGTGTTCCCCATGACAGCATGGTTCTGCTAATTCCAACGTATAAGTGCAAGCATATACAACAAAGATGACACAATAGTTCAAGTTTATTAGAGGCAAGGAATAAAAAGTGTGCCATCAAGTTTGTGAGATCTTTAATCACTAAGTTTTCACATAACAAAATACTTTTTAATTGGAAGATAGCTGAAAACAAGAATATACTTGGAATGGTGTAACACACCATTCATAGGAATTTATAGTGGACACTTTGGAATAACTTTGTTTCTTGGGAGTTGGAAGCATGAGTAGCACTTACTCATACAAGTGGAGGCTAGCAAAAAAACAGGGAGCAACCAACTAAGAGAGCAATAATGGCCATAATCATGCAAAGCGATAAAAAATTACTAATCAAAGCTTAGAGTGGTACTACAAGTCAAGTACTAAATGATCATAGAGGCTATGGTGACTTGTTCACAATCATAACATGGTGTGAGCATGTGCCAAGTCAACCCAAACAAAGCATCAAAGGAGAATACCACAATACTATGTTTTGTATGCTAAAACAACGCATAATTCTTTCAAGGCACACTAAGCAATCCCAATTTTTTGGAACAAGTCATGCTAAAGAAGTAATCACTAAGCATAAGGTCAAAACAACACCTAGCATGACATGTTAAAGTCTAAGTCACAGTCAATGCAAGCTCCTCTTGCACTTTCAAGCAAGAACTTTCTACTCCTTTCCAACACCAATCAACTTATTTGAAACAACACGGCGAGAACGGGAGTCTAAACTACTTTATTCAAGCAAACTAAACAAGCTAATCAAAGCAAACGAAAAATAAGACGCTCCAAGAACAACACAACAGTGCATGAAACAATAAAAAAAAGTGTCTAGAAAGACCTGAGCTTTTTATTGATGAAGAAGGGGATGCCTTGGGAATCCCCAAGCTCTAACGCTTGTATCTCTTGGATATTTCTTGGGGTGACACCGGGGTGGCATCCCCAAGCTTGAGCTTTTGCCAGTCTTCATCTCATTACATCATTCTCTCTCTACACCTAAAGTTTTTCCTTTATACAAAACTTCACACAATTTTCATTAGCAACATTAGTGTATTCAAAATATAATAGACCCTTAGGCTTAGCTTTAGAACAGAAAAAATTTCACTAAAAACACAAGCTACTGAATCAACTTCCTTTAAAAATCTCAATTCCCCAAAAGAGAACTCAAAAAGAAATCGATAAGAAGCAAATGCAAATAATGGCAGAAATCTGTCAAAACAGACCAGCAGGTAGAAACCAATTTGCTTTTCATTCATTCATAGCACACAATACAAACACACACCACAATAAGGAAACAAATGGTTTTAAGAACCATTCTGTGAAGCTACGATACAATGGGACCGAATACAACTCACTAACGCTAGTTCTCAAGTACTACTACTCATCAGAATCAGTAGCTTCATCATCATCTTCAATGAAGGCGGAATCATCATCATTAGTGTGGAAGTCTATGGCTTGGTCCTCCAGGAAGTCATCATCATCACTGAGGTAGGAGTAAGGGTCTCCACAGATATCTTCCCCTACATTCTCCCTCTCCTCAAGCTGCATGTCCCGCTCATGTATGGTCTCCTCCAAACCCATCACCTTGTGACGAAGGCGAGCAATGATGCGCTCCTTCTTGTCAAGCTGATGACAACGTGACTGGCGATCATTCACAAGCATGGCGATGGTATGGTCCTTCTTGACTGCGATGGGATAGTTGTGGTTGGTGTAGGCGCGGGCGTTGTCCAACTCCTTTTGCCTGTCATACATCATGAAACTGAGATGGTCCACTTGATGCTTCAGCTCCTGGTGACTAGGTACCTCCAATGGCTGTCCCATAGCATCACACCTTGGGAAATACTCAAAGCGGATGCCCATGATCTGATTGATGCTTTGCCCACACAGACAGGCAAGAGCTTCCTGCATAGCCCTGGCGAGTCCGTCTAGCCAGTTTCTCTCTCTTAAGGTGAATTGGATTCCCTCTAAGGTGGGTGCTTGCATCTTGCCTCTGAGACTTGCAACTATCAGCCATTGCAATTCTCCTTCTTGCTGATCGTTGAGCTGTTCTCCGAAGAACTCGAGGTGCCGGTGCTCAAGAAGTTCCGAGAGTTGGACCAATTCGCGCTCAAATATGACCTCTACTCCATTGCCCAACTGATAGAACTTGCTATAATTCACGTCCATATATAAGAATGTAGGATAAGTAATTTAGTAGAGTGATCAAGTGTGTCAAATTTTATGTAAGTTTGCAAGAATTTTTGAGGGACATGAATTTTTATGAAAGAATCTAAGTGATAAGAACGAGAATAGGTTTTCATAAATACTCACTTATTTTGATTTGAAACTAATCTTTTGATTCAAGCGTCCATTCTAACTAGGGTCTCCTGTGGTCAGGATGGCTCTGATACCAACTTGTCAACACCCCGAATTTTTAATCCCAGATGCCTGTTATGCCATACATCGCAATCCCAGGATTACCATTTTTGCGAGACATAACAGATTGGTACCATAGTTCATCATCCATTACGAACCATAATAAAGGTCTTACAAAAAAAGGATATCATGATCCAGTCTTAATACAATCAACACAGCGGAATAATAATAATAGTAGCATGGTCGAAGCTCCATCTTCAGAGTCACAGACAATGCTAACAATGGGAGATGATTCTAGTTGTCATAGACTTCCTGTTGTCCATCATCTTGGTAGTCCTCCTCATAGTCTGGCCATAGGAATAGCCAGGAACAAAGCCATGAGTACTCTTTAAGTATTCGCAAACTATCACTAACAAGTAAAGTGGTTCAAGCAGGAATCCTAGGCTCTAGGTTGTTTTGCAAAAAGCCAGGTTTATCTCTAACTAAGTTTAGAAGTAAAGAAAACTAATTTAATGTTTTACAACACCTAAGTGGGAACTTAAGTTTCATATCACAACCCTGCTGTGGTCAAGTCAAGTCATGATTCATTGCACAAGTCATTTTGAAAACATCTGACGACGGAACAGTATGGCCACTCCAACTGTCCATAACCGTGGACGCGGATTTCGAATAGTTTGACACTCTGCAGAGATTGTACACTTTCACCACAACATTCGATACATCCGTCAGGAACAATCCTGGTTCATCATACTCAGTATGCGGATAATCAATCCTAACCTTTCAATTACACACCCTAGTATAGGCACCTCCCCTATGAGTTTGGCCTCCCAACCATGACCATCTGTCATCTTGGGAACTGCGCATGTGGACAATCATAACGAGGTAGCCTCAGCTCAAACCTCTTCCGCAAGGGAACCCATGCTAAGTTATATAAACTTCCATTCAATCCTTACCCAAATTCGGGTATTGTGGTTGTACGGTAAAATTGGAATGGTATCGCATCCGAACTCAACCATCAGTTGTATAAAGGGCTAAGGCTCATGCCTCAACATTTTCATCATCAAATCATCTGGTGTTCATAACATATGTCAAAACATTTCATTAGAATGACTCATCATTCTAAGGTTTTCATAACCATTTTCACCAAGTATTACCATCTAAAGTGATCAAGTTTTATGCTTAGCACTAGCCACTAAAGTTAGGGGTAATCACTAATGAGGGGTGCTAAACAAGTGTGACTTATCCAAATCTAGATGTCATGCCTCGGTATGACATCTAGTTCTATCTAACTTAGGCCATGTTTTATGCTCTTATGCTATATATAAAATCTTTCCAAAACTCACAAGTCACTAAGTAAAGGTAAACAAAGAACTTTGATAAAGAAATAAAATAATAAAGCTTGCAAGTAAAACTGGGATTTGGTATAATCAAAATTGCATAACCAAAGCATGCCTAATGCATTGCATAGGTTAATTGGTATTATGGGGCTTGCAAGTATTATCTTGCTAGGTAAGATAACTTGCAAGTTTTAGCTTGCCTAGTTCACTTGTAGTATTAAGCTTGCCTTGAGTAGTGCAGTGATTGAAGTTATTTTCTCCTTCCTCCTCGTAGTAGTCTCCTTCCTCTTCGTATCCTTCGTTGGTACTAGTGTCTATAAATAAATACGAGGTACATAATCACTAAACAATACTTAATTACTTCTATTTGGCACACAAAGGTTCACACTAGATGATCTAGCATCATCACAATCATCACATGAATTAAAGACTTAGTCTTATTTATTTTATTTTACAAAATTAATTTCTACTCATTGAAAACTACTTAAGATTTAATATTCTCCAATTAAAATATAGGATCATGCTGACACATGTCATCACCACATATTTTAATACTTGGGAATGTGATTTAAAGTGGTGTCACAATTTAATAAAGTTTAACATTATTATTTTAATTAATTAAAGTGACTAGAAATGCCTATGGAGCCTTCAGAAAGATCTTTCTGCAAGTAAACCTAGATATTTTTACATATTCAGAAAGATCATGTCAAATGTGATTTTTTAGAGTTGGAATCAACTCAAAACCACTTATGGTTGATTTTTGAAAAATCTTTGAATGCAGAAAAGTATCTGCCTTGTTATTTTTACTACAGGTGATCTATAATTTTAAATGGTTTGAATCTAACGGGCTTGGATTAACAATTTCAATACCTTTCTAACAAAATTGGTTTCATGCAATTTGGTTAAGTGAATCTCTCTGAATTGATTTTTGAATCAACAGACAAAACTAGAGTTTGAACTAAATTGAAAAGTTTCTATTTTAATTAACCGGGTCGCGCGGGAACTAACTGGGCCGGCCCAATCTGCACAGCATGCGCAGTGGGCTGCTGACAGGGGGTCCAGGCGTTAGTGGCTCTATCTACGCAAAGTGGTAAGTTCTATCTGGGCCGTGCGATTAGACTATATCCTACGGCTGTGGTTCGTCGTCTCCGTCGGGAAGGGCCGGCGAGACTGAACCCTAACGCGGCGGTGGGGGTCGTGTGAGGCTCACCTAGGCCAGCTAGGGTCAACGTTGGGGGCGAATGACGTTGTCAACGACGAAGGTTCGAGCAGTGGCTGCGACAGCTCCTGGGGCGGCTCCAATCAACGGATCATGTTCTCCTCCTCCGCGGCAGACTCCGGTGAAATTCCGGTGACCTGGTGCTCGCCTTGCTCTGGGGAAAGGTGTGGGAGGTTCTATGAGAGGTGGGGAGTGAGATGGTGTGGCAAATTGTGGCTGGGGTGGCCTCCTTTTATAGCCGAGCGAGAGAGGCCGAGCAGCATGGGCAGATCTCGTTGGGGTCGGTGTATAGCGAGCTAATGGCATGGCGGAAGGTGTAGGATGGTGCGTGGTCTCCTGGTAATGCTCAAGGACGTAATGGCGTGTCAAGGGGCGGTCGAGGTTGGTCGGGAACGGTCGACGCTCTACGAGGCATCGATGGTGGTTTTGACGATGCACGGGTGCTAGGGGTCGCGCGGCGGCGAACGGAGATGTCTAGGAGTTTCCTGGGGTCGTGGTGATTGCAGGCACGGGCGGCGAAGATGAGGCGCGGCATGTGCGAGCGTGTCGGGCACGATGCTCTAGAGTGCTCTCGGCATGGCGCAGAGACAATGGGCGCGGCACGTTCTCTGTGGTCTAGGGCCTGGTTGCGTGCGAGGGATGGACAAGGGGTGGCGGTGGACGTTGGGCTGCCTCCTGGACATGGTGGCTAGGCGCAGCATGGCTCCTGCTAGCTAGACATGGTCGACTAGCAAGGGGAAGCTCGGGTTGCTCAGCACTGGTGCAAAGGTAGGGTTCTAGCCTGTTCAATGCAGGTGTGCTCACTAGGGGGACAAGGGTGAGCAAAGGGAGACAATGGTTTGAATGATCACTGCTCAAAACAGTGAAAGTTTGGCCAATTTGATTTGTGTGTACCAAGTGTTTGACAAAATGGCCGAAAGAAAATTATATTTGAATTTTTGGATGAAATTTGGTGAGTGTACTGGGCACATACTTGTTAGTATCTAGTTGTTTGGATTTGTCAAGGTGAACTAGTTTGGTTGGGTTTTGAGAAATGGTGATCTTACCATATGAACTAGATTCAATTTTGAATTGTCCTTGGCATATATTTGTAAATTGTTTATATTGGTTTGCAAGGTGGGCTTGGGTTCACTTTTACTTGGTCTAGCAAGGGATGAAAAGAATTGGATTTGTTTCTGTTAGAAAACTTGGTCTAGAAACACTCAAAGTGTTCTAATGGTTAACTTTGGTCAAAATGACCATTAGCTCATATTGTTTATATTTGAATTTCTATTGATTTGATTTTGCTTGGAAATGATTTATATGATGTTGTTTTCATCTTTAAACCAATCCTTGCCATTCATAGCAATCAAACAAGTCATGGCAAGCATTCATGCATTCATCACATACACACATGCATTCATATTGATTTTAATAACAAAAGTTTTTGTTAACCCTAAACTTGGGTGATTGGAACTTGATAATCTTGATTAATATTTTTGGGATGTTACATCACATATAAAAACATAATTTGTGCATGTACCTTGGGGAGCTTCCTAATTTTATTTATAGTACCACTTTGTGCTTATCATATTTGTTCTCTCATTCCTTGTATTGTAAAATGAATTTGGATGAGTGAGGATTCCATGATTATTCACTTTGTTACCAAATGCAATTATCATAATTGGTGCATTATCTTCAGGGAGCTCCTCTAATTCATTTAATAATGCTCATTTGCCTTCTTTCTCATTTGTTCTGTCTTAAATGTTTATGGGGGGAGTGATGATTAAGTAGTTGTGCATGTTGTATTTAAATACGACTATTCTAATGTGTGCACATATCTTGGGGATATTCTCTATTTTCATTTAAAACACTCTTTTGCTCGTATCATAATATATTTCTTTGGTCTCATTTGTTGTTTTTAATTGGTTTGTCGGATCTTGTGATTGCTTGCATCATTTGTTGATGCTTCTTTCATTTTATTTCTTTGGCAATCTTTGGGTCCTTAATATAGTTCTACTTCCTCCCAAGTATTCATCATTGGGTATGTGCGAATGCACACCTTTGGAGGAATTATCACTATATTGTCCTTCTAGAAATTGTCACCCATTTCGGAAATCAATGCCAATGGGGGAGAAGTTTTAAAGGGTTTAAGGGAAGTTGGTTTATGCTTTGAGTTTGTTCTTAAGCATTTTCGTTTCATGCTCTTGAATCTTTGTTGTTGCCTAGCATGTGGAATATATAGAGGAAACTCCACCAATGATAATGATTGGCAATATATGCAATGAAATTCAAGTTCATCACACATGCATAGAATTGTGGGGGAGTTTGCTCTATATATTGTGGTAGTACCAATATCACATACTTGTTTAGTATTTGATATTGGTGCTACCATTTTATTCGTTAAATTCCTTATATAAACCCTCTCAAGGGATTGTCATCAATTACCAAAATGGGGGAGATTGAAAGAGCATGTGGGCCCCATGTGTGGTTTTGGTAATTAATGACAATCTCTATGGACTAATGCTTATATCAAGTTGCACTTGTAGGAATTGTCCATTGGCATCGCTTGGAGCATGTCTTGGCTTCAAGGTAGAATAAAGTGAAGATCGGGTGTTGATCAAGGAATGATCCGGAGATTGGTCATGGGAGAGTTGAGCCTGTGGAAAGTGTGTCTTGAAGAATAAGATGGAGTGATATCTCTGGTGTACCTTCAAGGCACCAACATAATGAAGAAAATAAGAAATGAAAGTGGATAGTTGAGCCTATGGCAAGTGTGTCTTGAAGAATAAGATGGAGTGATATCTCTGGTGTACCTTCAAGGCACCAACATAATGTAGAAAAGAAATGAAGTGCAAGTTCAAGATGAGCCATATTGAAGAGATCATATGTTTGGGGCTTGCCATCATTATGGTGATCATGGATATGTGAAGATATGCCTAAAAGAGAGGCTCTCCCATATTGAGTATGGGGGAGCAATTTGCAAGACTTCACCAAGCTAGCGCAATCAAGAAAGGTGTTCCATCTTGAGGTGGACAAGATCGTTATTGTCAAGATCAATTGGAATATTCTCAAGGCAAAGGTATGTTCTTGATAGGGCTTCTTTCTTACCGATCTCATGGTGTTTGTTGGGGAGACCGGTTTATAGGATAGGTAACCATACTATCAAGAGGGGCTCTCGAGTGAGTAACTTGATCATATCCCTCGATGAGAGCTCAAAACGTTTACATACTTTGCATCATATTTCTTGATTCTTATTTGGTCCTTATCCATGAGAGGATTTATAGCTTGTGTTAATCTCCATGACAAGCTCTAGTTCATCGAAAACGGATTCCATATGCATTCTCTATTCCATTTTCGATGTTGGAGGTTTTACCGGTTCGTCTTTTTGAGAAAGGTAAAACCTTTTGTCATTTGGTTCTATCCTCCCGTGCTGCACTATGCTTTTTTGTATTATCTTGTAGATCTTATTGTCCTCTTTAAAATGAGCCCAAAATCATCAAAATCAGAGTCCGGATGCAAAAGTTATGGTTGTTTTCGTATTGGTCTTTCTGCTAGTTTTTGTAACACCGGAGACTCCATACTAAATCTCCAGTCTATCTCCGGTCCTCGTACTGAATGGCATCTAGTTTGTCCCCGGTTGTACGGAGACTCCATTCCTAGTCCGGAGACTCCGGACCGGGCGATTCCTGGGTCTAAAAGGTTGGATTTCTAGGGACCTATTTAAGGGGGGCCTTCTTCCCCAATGGTTTCCTAGCTCTCCTCTAAGTGAGGGGAACATAATAGGATCTAAATCTTGGAGTCTTTTGTGGCTTTCCTCCATTATTCTTCCTCTATTATTCCCCCATAAGATTTTGTAACTTTGGTGGAATTTGGGAGAGAAGGACTTGAGAACTTATTGTGTTCTTGCCATTGCATTTGGTGCATCGGTTGGAGGACGACTAGCAGAAGCACGCCCTCTAGGAAGCACGCATTTCAGCCGCTCAGTACCGTGTGTGTTTCCGATCGCACGGCAGCTTGACACGTGGTATGTGGAAGTTCACTCGCGCTGGCTAGTTGCTCATGCATTGCACGCAAGCAACTCTATTTAGCTGGCTAGATAGTGCAAGCTATCTGCTCCCTAACTGCTTGCTCGCGTGTTTTCTTAATCTTTTTCACGTAAAACATGAGTAGAAAATACAATGCAAAAAAGAGAGGAAAAAATGCACCTAAAAAGAAACAGTTTACCACGAGGCAGTGCAACATAGTACCAACAAGGCAGTGCATGGACCGTGCACTACCTGGACACCGTGGACCATAGGCAGTAGTGCAATAAGGCAGTGCAAGAGTGGTGCAACTCGTGCACTACCGACTGAAAGCAGTGCAAATCAAAACAACAAGGTAGTGCAACACAGTACAACAAGGCAGTACACCGCATGCACGGGCAGTGCACTGTGAACTAAGGCAGTGCAACACAGTACAACAAGGCAGTACACCGCCTCGACGGGCAGTCTACTGCCAGGACACCGCGTAGTGCTCTGCGAACTAAGGAAGTGCAACCCAGTTGTGACACCCCCGGGATTAGGGATAGACAAATCCCAGACCTTTGTCTGATATAAGCCTAACCTAAATCTTGAAAGCGTACAGACAGAGAATTGATAACACAATAGTGACCCTACAACATAAAAATTTATTACAGCAAGCTCATAACTGAGCAGAAAACTAAAATATTACAAGTAGAGGTCACTGACCACAAACATCAAACAACAGAAGGCAAATTATGGTATTATGTATAGCAAACTTAACAAATGGCCTAAGAGGCCTGAAGCATAACAATGACGTCCAATCCATAGATCCTAGACTTCCAACTGGGAACTCCAAACTACTCGTC
Source organism: Avena insularis (assembly GCA_023614405.1). NCBI lineage: Eukaryota > Viridiplantae > Streptophyta > Magnoliopsida > Poales > Poaceae > Avena > Avena insularis. The sequence goes on along the minus strand of CM042685.1, from coordinate 213,395,392 downwards.
GATGTCGATGCCGTGAAGAACTCATATTCTTATGGTAACACTTACTCTGCTGCAAAAGTATCAACAAAGAAAGAGTGAGTACAGGGTGTACTCCACAAGACTTATGGATGGTGGAGTTATTTTGCATAAAGCCATTTTTGTTTTGTAAAACAAGAGGGAGAAGAATCTTGACTAAACAGAATATTTTAAAAGGGGATAAGAGAGCGACATCACTAGCTTTGATCATCTTTTGATATCCACCGAATCATCCTCAGCTGAACCTACCTAGGATCACCCCCTCGTACCCATGAGGAAGCATCCTTAAAACACACATTGATCAACTTGCCAAGTTTTATGATTAGGTTAAAGTTCTCTATGATCTTAGAATCTGGTCTCCAAGTTCGTCCATAACCGCGGACACGGCTCGAAAAGATTTAACCCTGCAGGGATGTACAACTTTAACCACACGTACCAATCGATTCTTAATGCCAATGTTATTAGCCCTCTTCCTTGGAAGGCCGACAGAGAGTGGTTGACCATGACCTTTACCTTGCTTCGCCGAGACCATGAGTCACGCACTAGGGATATGACGCTGTAATGGGTCGAGTCCCTAAGCCGGTCCCTAGTGATGTGCGCAGGGTTCAAGATTACGGATGCCGGGCATCTCTTGTTCCCGGCCACGCTTACCTACTTGCTATGAATGCACCTCCTTCACCTCCGTACAAGAACAACCAAGATGCGTATGTCGAAAGGAAAGCCTGAACTATGTGACTCATGGACTCTACTAGGCAAGTTAGTTGGTCGAGGGGGTTTCCAGGCCCCCGTGTGGCTGTACGCTCGTTTTGGACCATAGGCAAGAACTCAGGTCCTAGTAGTGGCAAGTATGGGACTGCAAAAACCACAACCCACTGTGGCCTCCCATACAAGCCTTAGCATGTTTAACTTTCATCTCTGAACATACCACGTCATCCTGTCATACTAAGTTCATTTGTAGCTCTGATTCATCAACCGGATGGACCAGCGTTAACAGCTAAGCATGGCTAAGCACGACATAGATAATAGCTCTAGCAACACCTCACAAGCCAAAGCCTAGTTATGATAAGAGCAGTGGATCAGGGAATATAGGCTTCAAAGGTAACATGCATCAGATAGGATTACTCCATCTATCGATAAAAGACTTGGAATCGTATGCACATGGCAAGAATGAAATACTTTAAAAGGATAGGATTCATATGTATGTGTGGGGCTTCGCTTTCCATTGCCAGTTGATATCCAGAAAGCAGAGTTCCGGACAGCTGGTACTTGACTTGATTATATATAGTTGGTGAAGTATTGGTCTTCGAGATTCGACGGTGTTGATCTCGGTCTTCGATCTTGGTCTCGATATCATATTCTACCGAAGAAGAACTAAACACCGGAAAGAAAGGAAAACAATCAACACATGGCATCGACCCAATGCTCAGTCAAGTATGATGATATGACAAGTTAATTTGTACTGAAATGTAACCCTAAGACATTCTCGACCATTTAATCGGGGTTCTGAGGGGTATAAACCCTAATTCGAGGAAACTCCGGAATCACCTGTGAGGGTTACTATGTTCTTCTAATTATACTTGTCATGAAAGTTGTTGAACAATGCATGATAATAGCTTAGTTAGATAGTTCTCATTTTTCTGAACATTTTGATATATTATTCATATTTTTCTGACTTAAAATGAATTATTTATGAATTTCTCCAATTTAATTCATTTTAAATCATTTTTGGAATATTCAAATTATTTTTCAACTTGGGCCCACATGTCATAAGTTTAAAAATTTCAGAAATTATTTTCCAAAAAGATTAAAACCCTGACAGACTGGGCCCACAGGGTATTTATTAATTCCTTAAATGAATTTACAAAATATTAATAAAAGAAAAGGAGATTATGACCTCATGCTGATGTCAGCATGACATTAGCAATGGAGGTGCTCTTAGATCGAGCAAGCCCCCATCGATCTGCTGCACGCAGGGCCTCGTGGTTGGGATTTCCGGAAAGAGGGGACTGAGTTGGGTCGGGTAGAGGTAACGTTGCCCTGAAATGTTCGCCGGAATAGTGTTCCCGACGAGCATCTGCTGCGGCGCTAGGTGGCACACGGCGGGAGGATGAACTAGGAAGCAAGGGGAGTAGAGGAGGGGTCTGGCGTGACCAGCGGCTCACCACGAGCGCGATGGAGGGGTCGGGGAGGCTCGGGGACGCCAGAATCGACGATGAACATGACGACCGGAGTCGGGGAAGTCGCGGTCGGCCTGCTCGATTTCGGGCTCCCGTGGACGATTCCTTTGGCAGGGATGATCAGCACGGTGAGGCGAAGCCCAACGCAACATCGGCGGGGCTCGGGGAGGCTCCTAGCAGTGGGGATGAACGTCGACAGTAGGAGCTAGAGTTTTAGGAGGTTGCAGAGAAGACGAGATAAGACAGAGCCAGACAGTGGGGAAAGATGAGGATGAGGGCGTCAGCACGGGATCTTATCCCTCTCTAGAGCGGCGGCGGTAATCGCGGAGCAGCCAGCGGCATCGGGCGGCGTCGGGCGTGCCAGTGAGCTGCTTCGGCAGCGGGAGGAAGACGACGACGAGAAAGAGGGGCCGAATCGGTACGGGGCCGAGGCGGGCTGCGGTTGGGCCAGGCTGGGCCGGTTGCGGATGCACGCGAGCGGCAGAGAAAGGAAGGAGAGGGGAGAGGGCGAGCTGGGCTGGGCCTGATTGCGGTTGGCTCTATTTTTATTTTGTAAAAGCTTTTCCCTTTTTCTATTTTTGTTTTCTCCTTTGCAGATTCAAATTCAATCTGTTTTGCATAATTTTCAAATTACCAGAACTTTTACAAATATTCAAAATATTTTAGAGACCCTTGTAATCAATTTGGGTTCCATAATTTTTGTAGTTTTTCAAAATTCAAATCCATTTTGAATAGGTTTCAAAAAGGGAGGGGAGATAGGTTTTAGGGTTTTTGTGATTATTTTATTTCGTGCATTTTAAAATGATGATGCTCGTGAATGCACATTCAAACCCTAATGTCTATTTAGTGAAACTAGGGTTGTTACAATTCTATCCCCCTTAAAAGAATATCGACCCGAGATTCCTAGATAGAAAGATAGAAGGAATAGGGTTATACTAATCTTCGACGATCTTCTCGAAGAGATTGATCCATGCCACCATGACAAATGGACGAAGCGCTTCCTAATCTTCGAGGTGGCTACTCACACTAAGGAAGAGAGGGAATGACATAGAACCACAACAGAGTATCTCATGGTTAACTCATGGATAGATGCTTGACGAACATCTCCAGAGATAACAACACGAAACACGCCAAGGTAAAGGAGGAAACAAGAGGAGATGGTTTCAAGGTGAAAGGTAATTAGTCTGCATAAGGATTGAGACCATGGAGCTTGCAGAACAGTTTTGACTTCAGATGGAAGGAAGAGTTCCAACAGATGAAACATGACCACAGACTTCGAGAGATAAACCTCTTCTAAACAGCTTAATAGAGTTTTACAGGTGGAAGAGATAGATACCAACAAAACCAAGCCGTTGAACTACTTTTGACACAGAAGGGTCATTCTTTCATTCAACGGAAGGCCAAGACAGAAAGGTGTTTTGGTGGAGAGGACTCGTAAGAGTCACAAGGAACATGTAACAAGAGAAACTGTTGATTACCAAAATCATGGTCGCTCTTCGAACATGTGTAGATAGAGAGAAAGGAACTCTTTATTCATCCAGGTCTATCAAAATCTTTGCCAAAGATCATGATATCACTTTACACCACAAATATAAATAGTTAAGAAGATTCCTGATGACACGAGAAGAAAGAAACTTCATTCTTGGTCTCTAAGTACTTGGCATAACAAGACGCTTGCCATCATAAAAAGGTCTGGAGGATTGACCGGAAGACATTTAGCAACACTACTTTAAATGTTCTCCTTGATGTTCGAGATACTGATATCAAACTTTTAACAAGCCTTCAATCAGTCATCAAGTAAAGGTCAGACTTCGGATCCAAAGAAAACCATAAGCACAACTCTTGTAACAAATCATAGAAGAAGCCTTATGAAGAGTGGTTGTTATTGCTGATTCAAGGGATATGGCAATAGGTCTTTCGACTAATTGTGTCAACCATTACATCAATCTTTCCAGAGTTACAATAGACCTACGTCATAACCTGGAGGAACACCAATCATTATTGCTGCTTGAGGTTTGGCTTTGATTAAGTGGAGAGATATTTCAGACTCAACATATCGGAATAGAAAGTGTGCAACATTTACCGCTAAGGTAAAGTTACTAGATTCTCAAGACATGGACTTCAATGTCAAGCTCCAAAAGATGAGCTAGATTGCGAAACAAATGTATTAGCAAGTTGTCAAAGGACAATTGCACCTACATGAGTTATTTGCAATGAATCACAATTGAATCCTTGTTGGGAAGCATTTGGAAGGATATCGAAGTTTTGTTGGACTTCTTATCTTCCGTGAACAAATCAATCAGTGGCTTGGTGTGCTTGGAGGATCTTCTCGAGATGTGAAGGTATCAACCTACCATATCAAGAATTCTTTGCACATTCTTGACTAACTTGAAATGATTCCCCGGGAAACAAGGACAACGCTACTCAGATCGACGACTACATCTTTCAACATTTGCACGTGAACCAGAGAAGGTTACTTCTAACATCCAGAACACATACTTCGAGATAACACGAAGATGGTTCTCAAAAATTTCCAACATTAATGCCAACTATTCCACATGAATCTTTTCTAACCTGGAGAAGGTAAGGATGTCATTGATGGTCTCAATAACAAACTTAACTATACACTCTAAGAAGATGGACTCACATGTTGTATGAACAAGGTATAGACATTGGTCAGACCAGAGGACATGAAGATGTATTTAAGTGAGACATCACAAGTGGATACACCATCAAGATTGTCCTTGGAACTGAGTTTGATTTGACGATTGCCCAGATCAAATCAAAGGAAGGAAGATAACATATCCTCAAAGAACATACTATCCTACTTAAGCACGAACAAAACTAGACATCCCTTCAAGGAGGAACAGAATTGGATAGAACTTTTGTCTTACAACTCTCCAAGTTGTTGTCTTAAGCTCAACCAACTAGCTCAAGGGTATCTAGTACGGATCCTTGGAGAAAGGAGCGGTTTAAAGAAACAGATTACTCAAGAACCTGACAACATGGTCATGGGGCAACAAGGCGATACTTCTAGTAAGACATCCAGAATATCACGAACCACCAATATGTCACTTAGTTCGAGAGGGAAACTTGCTTGGTAAGGCAAGAAGACATAGTCTCAGAGCTTCGGTATGAACCTAACTCTTTAACTGAGGAGAGTGCACCAGAATAACAGACTTGATAGCATAATCAAACTTTGCTTAATGATAGGGTTAACCATCACGTTAAGAATGATACAAATGTCCTTTGAGTTCAAAGCAATAACAATTGCTAATAATCTTAGATGACCACATCAATACGCACATGCATCATTCCTGAGCGCAAAAACTCAGAGGAAGGGTGGGTAATATGTGTAAGAGTATCACTTCATTAAGAGGGTCATGAAACTCAGGACGACCTCTTGATATAAAGGAGTGTGATACATCAAGGTAGAACAGAACATAAACTAATCAATGCTTATTGATCTGCGGATTACAACACTTTGACCTGGTCTTAGAAATGACGAGGTACTGGAGTTTGTTTCTCCAGACAACCCGAAATGGTTTGTCATGATGAACCACAAGAGTATCTTGCATTGGAAGATACCAATGCATTTACTACTTGGCTACCAACTAGTGGACAAAGGTCGGAAAGCAACAAGGGTAAGGAACATGCTCAGGATAGAATTTCGAGATGTAGATGCATAAGTCAACAATCTTCCAAAAACCAATGCAAGAAGACTTAAGGAGTGGCATATTCACGAGCATATATGTGAGACTCTTGAGGAGTACCCTTGTCGTGATCTATTTGGTGTCATTGAAGAAAATCTGCCATAGCAGGTGGTAGGGGAAGTCCTTTATCGTCACTGTTCAATTGCGACAATATCCACAAGCTTGAAGGCTATACTAGAAGGTACTAGCCATCCTGGGGTAATGTCGAAACATTAACAACATGGGTTAACAATGGATCTTGAGTTAAAGGTCAGCTTCATGTACAAGATTCACAACACTAGAATCCAACACAATCGGGGATTTTAGGTTCAAGTCCAAGGGTTAAAACCCAGAGAGAAGAGTAACTCTATCTTTGTTTAGGGTAAAACAGTAGCACAAAGGGTACCACAAGGTAGTAATCACGATGTATCTTGTAGAAGAGGACACAACTTCTGAAGTACCCAAACAAAGTACAAAGGAGGCACACGAGGCGAAAGGAAACCTCGAAACCTAGACCAGATTGCTTTTGAACCATCAATGTGATGTTGTGGGCTCATAAGACAGAGAGATCATGATAGAAAGAAATCTCTCAAAAGAAGCAGAACAAAGGGAAGCAAGGAACACACACAACTGACTCTAGAGAACTTAACACTAGGTCAACTGGTTGAGAACCGACATGCCTGAAAAGGCACCTAAGCTTTGAAAGACGAAACAAGATAGCAAAACTTTTCCAAATCAACACGAGTTAAGATGACCCAGAGCTAGAGCGAAACTGGATAAGGAGAAAAAGAAGCATACCAGAGTTTTCACACATAATTTTCATCTTTGAAAATAGTTTTCACAAGCACTAGACTCAACTTCGACCAATAGAAAGGTTTCCTATAGTCGATCGCTCGATACCAAAACACATGACACCCCGGGATTAGGCTAGACAAATCCGGACCTGCACCGATATAAGCCTAACCTAAATCTCGAAAGCGTACAGACAGAGAATTGATAACACAACAGTGACCCTACGACACAAAAATTTATTACAACAAGCTCATAACTGAGCAGAGAACCAAAATATTACAAGAAGAGGTCACTGAACACAAACATCAAACAACGGAAGGCAAATTATGCTATTAAGTATAGCAAACTTAACAAATGGCCTAAGAGGCTTGAAGCATAACGATGACGTCCAATCCATAGATCCCAGACTGCCGACTAGGAACTCCAAACTACTCGTTGATGTCGATGTCGTGAAGAACTCATCTTCTTATGGTAACACTTACTCTGCTGCAAAAGTATCAATGAAGCAAGGGTGAGTATAGGGTGTACTCCGCAAGACTTATGGCTAGTGGAGTTATTTTTCATAAAGCCATCTTTGATTTGTAAAACAAGAGGGAGAATAATCTCGACTAAACAGAATATTTTAAAAGGGGATAAGAGAGCGACATCACTAGCTTTGATCATCTTTTGATATCCACTGAATCATACTCAGCTGAACCTACCTAGGATCACCCCCTCGTACCCATGAGGAAGCATCCTTAAAACACACATTGATCAACTTTCCAAGTTTTACGATTAGGTTAAAGTTCTCTATGATCTTAGAATCTGGTCTCCATGTTTGTCCATAACCGCGGACATGGCTTTTCGAAAAGATTTAACCCTACAGGGGTGTACAACTTTACCCACACGTACCAATGGATTCTTAATGCCAACGTTATTAGCCCTCTTCCTTGGAAGGCCGACAGAGAGTGGTTGACCACGACCTTTACCTTGCTTCGCCGAGACCATGAGTCACGCACTAGGGAGATGCCACCATAACGGGTCGAGTCACGAAGCCGGTCCCTAATGATGTGCGCAGGGTTCAAGATTACGGATGCCAGGCATCTCTTATTCCCGGCCACGCTTACCTACCTGTTATGAATGCACCTCCTTCACCTCCATCCAAGAACAACCAAGATGCGTATGTCGAATGGGGAAATCCTGAACTATGTGACTCATGGAATCTACTAGGCAAGTTAGTTGGTCGAGGGGGTTTCCAGGCCCCCGTGTGGCTGTACGCTCGTCTTGGACCATAGGCAAGAACTCAGGTCCTAGTAGTGGCAAGTATGGGACTGCAAAAACCATAACCTACTGTGGCCTCCCATACAAGCCTTAGCATGTTTAACTTTCATCTCTGTACATACCACGTCATCCTGGCATACTAAGTTCATTCGCAGCTCTAATTCATCAACCAGATGGACCAGCATTAACAACTAAGCATGGCTAAGCACGACAAAAATAATAGCTCTAGTAACGTTTCACAAGCCAAACCCTATTTATGCTAGGAGCAGTGGATCAGGGAATATAGGCTTCAAAGGTAACATGCATCAGATAGGATTACTCCATCTATCAATAAAAGACTTGGAATCGTGTGCACATGGCAAGAATGAAATACTTTAAAGAATAGGATTCATAAGTATGTGTGGGGCTTCGCTTGCCTTTGCCAGTTGATATCTAGAAAGCAGAGTTCCGGACAGCTGGTACTTGACTTGATTACAGTTGGTCAAGTATTGGTCTTCGAGCTTCGATGGTGTTGATCTCGGTCTTCGATCTTGATCTCGATATCATATTCTACCGGAGAAGAACTAAACACCGGAAACAAAGGAAAACAATCAACACAGGTCATCGACGCAATTCTCAAGCAAGTATGATGATATGACAAGTTAATTTGTACTAAAATGTAACCCTAAGACATGCTCGACCATTTAATCGGGGTTCCGAGGGGTATAAACTCTAATTCGGGGAAACTACAGAATCACCTATGAGGGTTACTATGTTCTTCTAATTATACTTTTCATGAAAGTTGTTGAACAATGCATGATTATAGCTTAGTTAAATAGTTCTCATTTTTCTGAACATTTTGATATAGTATTCATATTTTTCTAACTTAAAATGAATTAGTTATGAATTTCTCTAATTTCAATTCATTTTAAATCATTTCTAGAATATTCAAATTATTTTTCAACTTGGGCCCACATGTCATAAATTTAACAATTTCAGAAATTATTTTCCAAAAAGATTAAAACCCTGACAGACTGGCCCATAGGGTATTTATTAATTCCATAAATGAATTTACAAAATATTAAGAAAAGAAATGGAGATTATTACCTCATGCTGACGTCAGCATGATGTCAGCAATGGAGGTGCTCTCAGATCGAGCAAGCCCCCATCGATCTGCTGCACGCGGGGCCTCATGGTTAGGATTTCCGGAAAGAGGGGACTGAGCTGGGTCGGGTAGAGGTAACGCCACCCTCAAATGGTCGCCAGAATAGTGTTCCCGACGAACATCTGTGGTGGCGCTCGGTGGCGCACGGTGGGAGGATGAACCAGGAAACAAGGGGAGTAGAGGAGGGGTCTGGCGTGACCAGCCGCTCACCAGGAGCGCGATGGAGGAGTCGGGGAGGATCGGGGAGGCTGGATGGCTCCGGAATCGACGATGAACATGACGGCCGGAGTCAGAGAAGGCTCGGTCGGCCTGCTCGATTTCAGGCTCCCATGGACGATTCCTTTGGCAGGGATGATCAGCACGACGAGGCAAAGCCCAATGCAACATCGACGGGGCTCGGGGAGGCTCCTAGCGGTGGGGATGAACATCGGAAGTAGGAGCTAGGGTTTCAGGAGGTTGCAGAGAAGAGGATATAAGACAGAGCCAGAGAGTGGGGAAAGATGAGGATGAGGGCGTCAGCACGGGATCTTATCCCTCTACAGAGCGGCGGCGGTCATCGCGGAGCAGCCAACGGCATCGGGCCGTGTCGGGCACGCCAACGAGCTGCTTCGGCAGCGGGAGGAAGACGACGATGGGAAAGAGGGGCCAAATCGGTATAGGGCTGAGGCGGGCTATGGCTGGGCTGGTTGCGGACACGCGCGAGCGGCAGAGAAAGGAAGGATAGGGGGAAGGGCGAGCTGGGCTGGTCCTGATTGCGGCTGGCTCTGTTTTTATTTTGTAAAATCTTTTCTCTTTTTCTTTTTTTGTTTTCTCCTTTGTAGATTCAAATTCAATCTGTTTTGTATAATTTTCAAATTACCAGAACTTTTACAAATATTCAAAATATTTCGGAGACCCTTGTAATCAATTTGGGTTCCATAATTTTTGTAGTTTTCAAAATTTAAATCCATTTTGAATAGGTTTCAAAAAGGGAGGGGAGATAGGGTTTAGGGTTTTTGTGATTATTTTATTTCATGCATTTTAAAATGATGATGCTCATGAATGCACATTCAAACCCTAATGTATATTTAGTGAAACTAGGGTTGTTACACCAGTATAACGAGGCAGTACACCGCCTGCACGGGCAGTGCACTGCCAGAACACAGTGTAGTGCACTATGAACTAAGGTAGTGCAACATAGTACAACGAGGTAGTATACCGCCTGGACGGGCAAAGCCATCGCCAGACATCAGCTGCAAAGGGCGCAGGCAACATAGTACAACGAGGCACGCAAGGTAATCGTCAGAGACCTAAGGCAAAGGTAAAGCGAGAGAATGAGGCAAGACACCACCTGACGGGCGGTAATCGCCAGGACATCGCGCAGTGCACTACGACCTTAGACAGTGCAACACAGTATAAGGAGGCATTACACCTCCTGCATGGGCAGTGCACTGCCAGGACACCGTGTAGTGCACTGTGACCTAAGGTAGTGCCAAGCAGTAGAACGAGGCAGTACACCGCCTGGACGGGCGGTGCAATCGCCAGACATCGCAGCGGCGCTACAAACCTTAAGCGGTGCAACACAAGACAACAAGGTAAGCAGGCAGGCGTAATCGCCAGGACAATGTACCATGCATTGCAGCCGAAGGCACCGCGCACTAGACCAAAAGGCAGTGCAACCTACGCATCAAAGGCAGTACGAGAAAAAAGTTCATCGAAACATATCAACAATGGATCTAGGTTTAAAGATCTGGACGTGACTAGCAAGACTATGAAAACATATACCGATTTGGACGCTCCTTTTGAAAGATATCGCATTTTTATGTTCAAATCTACAAAAAGAAAGGGAAAAATTACCAGCCACCCTCTCCGCATCCACCACGTGTCGTATGTGAGAATACTGTGAACACCCGGATTTTTAAGTCCAGATGCCTATTATGCCATACATCGCAATCCTAGGATTACCATTTCTGCGAGACATAACAGAATTGATACCACAATACATCATCCATTACAAACCATAATAGTCTTACAAATAGTTGATCTCACGATCAAGTCTTGATACACATCAAAGCAGCGGACAATAACGTAATAGAGGCTCCATCTTCATTGTCACAAGCAATGCTGACGATGCGAGATATCGTAGACATCCTGCTGTCCGTCCTCCGGATACCCCTCTTCATAGTCTGGCCATGGGAATAGACAGGGACAAATCCATGTGTACTTTTAAAGTACTCGCAAACTATCACTAAAGAAAGTAAGACAATTCTAGTAGGAATCCTAAGATCTAGGTTTGTTTGCAATAAGCCAATTTTATTTCATAAGTCCTTAGTAGTGAAGTCCTATTTTAGTTATCTAGATTACTCAAGAGGGAACCTAGTTTAAGGTCCATAGCCCGGTGTGGTCAAGTCCAAGTCATAATTCAAGTCACAAGTCATTTTGAAAACATATAACAACGGAACAGTATGGACATTCAACTGTCCATGATCGCGGACGCGGCTATTCGAATAGCTTAACACTCTGCAGAGGTTGTAAACTTTCACCACAACATTCGATACATCCGTCAGGGATAACCCTGAATCATCATACTTGGTATGCAGAAAATCAATCCTAACCTTTCAATTACACACCCTAGTATAGGCACCTCCCCTATCAGTATGTCCTCCCAGCCATGGCCATCTGCCATCCCGGGAACTGCATAGGTGGGCATTCATATTCACGAGGTAGCCTCATGTAGAGGTCCCAACCTGATAAGGTAGAGATGCCTGTGTTTACAATGCTAGTCCTTGGATCAATAGCTAGCATCCACAGTTTAAGATGTAATATCAAGAAACAAAGGTCATATTACAACTTGATAACCAGGAATAAAATAATTCATTACATCTTACATAGCTCATTTGGCTATCACATTACAATGCAATAGATATAACTATATAGCATGGAGTCCTTCATCTTCAAAGTGCCATAGGCAATCATGTTGGTCGTAGACATGTAATCCTATTCAACACACTTCACTTTCAAACAAACCTGCAACATAATAAGTTACAGCCACAAGGGTCAATACATTTGAATTGTATAGGCAAGTGATACTAGGGTATAATAGTGGTATTTATCATCTATATGCATTTGGCTAAGTGGAGCTTAGGATTGCTTTGCTCAAAATAAGTTTTTCCTTATAAGTTGAAAACTCTAAGTTTTGTTTGTCAAAATCACCCAAGGAACAACCAATAAAATTGGTTAACCTTTACCCTTTTTCAACCACAAGCTTTTAACTTAGAAATTGGGATGAGGAGATTCTTGATAGCTTCCATGTCTTGATGCTCAAATTGTCCATTGCTGGGGACACGGCTAAGTACTTAGATTTTAATCTCTCGAGAGGTGGTGCACTTTCCCCACAAGACTCGACATGCATCGAAACAAGATCTTTCAGAAGCCTTCCCTTAGACCAAAATGGACACGTTCCAAACCTATCACCCCCTACCACCAACTGTCCATCTGGCTAAGTTATTGCAACCTATATGATCCAGGCAGAGCCCATATTGCCATGTGGCAACACTTGAAGCTTCTCAACATTTGGCATCTCAAATATCTTTGTTCCTGGGTGGCTTTCCACAAGTGAGATACACAAGTATTCACCAGTTTTCTGGCCCTGTGTAACCACTCAACATAAATCCATTCACACCATTCCACCCAGGTGATTCATTCACATAGTTGTTTTATTAAACAAAACATAAGTCATAGACTTAGAAATATTTCATAGCATGAATATAATCCACCCTTGTTTTCTATTAGGTAGGCTAAGCATAATAGTAGCATGAATCTTAACTTAGGGAAAATTCTACTAAGGCATCATCTACTAGGATTTCCCATGGCATAGCTTACTTAGTAAAAAATCCATGCAAGTCCTACTCAAAATATCACTAATGCATAGCGAAAATAATGGGACGAAATGTATGAAGCACCAATTGCCTTTTTAGTAGAGAATACTAGATTCACTCCTTGTTTGCAAATGTCACACTCTTCAAAGTTCACTACAATTCAATCAATGCACAAATTCAATCTAGCATTCAAACAATTTCATCACATAAAATAATGAAAACCAAACAATGCATGCAAGCATGCAAAATGATTGTTTTATTTGGAAAAGTGGTTTCTAATAGGTTATAAACATTTTAAAACACCTATTGGTCATTTATAATTGTGGCAAAATCATTTAAATTCAAGTTAGTGAAAATGGGCCACTTAAATCATTTTTGTTTTCCTAGAAATGATTTGAATCAAAGTAATAATTTCTAGTGTTTGCCAAATATATTTTTAAACACAAATGTTAGTGTTTATGGTCAAAGTGTTTAAAACAAATCCATTTCCAAAAGGTTTCACTGAAAAATAATTTTTAAATCAAGCACCATTTCTAGAAAAGCTTTTTATTCAAAGGAATAATTCCTTAGTGTCACAAAATATGTTTTTAAATATAAAAGTTGGTTTTTATGATCAGTAGGTTCAAAAAAAACATTTGAAAAATATTTTACTCAAAAATCATTTCAAGAATAATTTTATACTCTAAATAAGCCTAGAAATGTTTCTTCATAATCAACCAATTTTCCAGTAGCAAAATGTCAAACTAAGGGCATGGTTGCAAATTATTCTTTTTCCTGACTCCAATGATATAAAATTTGCAAAATTTGGACGTGTGGATCTAAAGTTATGAATTTTTCAAATCTAAACATCTAATAGATATGTTTCTGTTTTTACATTAAAACACAGGCCACGTATCTGTTTTCTATTCGCTGGTACCGGTTTAGTGATCTAAAGTAAATCGCACAGATCAGATCATTTCATACCCCTTCGTTTAGTGATTCTATCATGTCCTCACGATCAACATCTAACGGCTCAGATCCACTGGTCACTAACTGGTGGCGCTAGTGACGGTGGACAGCGGTGGCGCGCTCGGGCATGAGTGTTCTGGTGAAAACATGAAGCAAGGGAGAGGGGGAAGTTGCTCACTGGGTTCGCCGCGACGTGTTGAAGATCGAGGTGTTCGTCGTAGTCCAAGGGGCGCACAGGAACGAAGGGGATTACTCGCCAGAGATGTTGCTGACGACGGTGTGCTCGGGTTGTCGTCGTTGGAGACGTTATGGACCACGCTAAGACAAGAAAAAGGTTGCGATAGATGCGCACGGGTCGGTGATCATGCGCATATCAACGAGAGGAAGAGGGGAGGTCAGAAAATACCAGGGGGTATCGCCGGAGTTGTTGCAGGAGGCGGTGGCGCTCTGTTGTCGAAGTTGCTGAGCCTCTAGGGCATGCGCGGCCAAGTGGGATATACTGGCAGATGCGCAACATAATGGGGATCATGCTCGTGAAGGCTAGGGGCAGTGGGGAGGGTCAACGTCGCCGGAATCGGCCGAGGAACCCGTCGGAAACAGTGGGGGTTTCGAGTGAAATCGGAGCAGCCTAGTGGCTCCGGTGGGGCAATGACTAGGGGAAAAGGGAGAGGAGACGTGGGCGCTTAAATGGGCGAGGTTATGGGGAGAGTTACGAGCGCCTTCATAGGAATTTACATTGCGAAATTAGAGAAGAAACGGCGACGGGGTTTGGGGAAGAACGGTCTGCGGGGTGGGGAAGATGACGCTGATGTGGCATGGGTCCACGGGTCAGTGAGCTGAGAGGGTTTGTTTGCGAGTGAAAAACAGTTCGGGGGAGAGAGTGAGAGTGGGCTGCGCTGGGCTGGACTGGGCCTGGTTTGCTGGGCTGGGTTTGTTTCATTTTTTCTGTTTCTTTTCCTTTTTCTTTTCTGATTTTTCTGTTTTGATTTCAAACCTCATTTGAATTCAATTTTCTTTTCAAATATTTTTCTAAATTTTCAGTAGGGTTTTCATTCTGTTTATATAGTGTGGTTTAACAATCTCTTTAGAATATTTCTTATATTCTCATCAGGTTTAAATGTTTATTTCAAATAGACCTTTGTCTTTATTTAAATAGGGTTTAAAATATGTTTTCAAATTCCATTTGAATTCCTACTTTTATCAAACCTTTTCAGTAGGTTTTATTTATTCATTAGGGTGTTAAATAATTCACTTTGAATTATTTAAATTATTTTAATATGATTTAATATTCATTTAAATTGGGCATTTGTCTATATTCAAATAAAAATCAAATATGGTTTTAAACCCATATACTTTTATTTGAATATTCTTTATCCCTTTATTTTATTTGGATTTGGATTATCTTTATTCCATTTGATTGTCGATTTAATTCAAGTTCCAATTTGTCTTCCAAATAATTTTCTTGGGTTTTATTATTTATTTAGGCAATTTGTCTTTATTTAAATAAAATTTAATATGGTTCAAAGCCCATATAGTTTTATTTAAATAATCTTTTATTTATTTTTATTATTTAATATCTTCCATTTTTTTATGGATTTGGCCAAGATTTAATTTGGCTTTTAAATATTCCTTATTTGATTATTTTCTTCCTTTGCCTTATAAAATCCATATCTTTTTATTTATAGATCCAAAATTGGTGATTCCAATTTGTATATTTTTATTTAATATTTGTTTATCTTTTTAAATCCTTTTAGGATTAATTTGCTCATAATTTGGTACGGATTTTTAGGTAGGTTCTTTATTATCTTTGGAAATTAATTCCTTTTATCTTAATAAATTCATAAGTTTTTATCCATGGCTCCAAATTAAGTGAAACCAATTTCGATGGTTTTATAATATTTTTATTTGTCATTCTTGATCATTTAAAAATGTTTTTTGATGAATTTCTATATGGATAAAATCCATAGTCTTAGAGAGATCTTGGAAATGATTTTCTTCCATTAGGGTTTTAGGGTTTTGGTTTGTTTTTCCAAGTGTTTAAATTTCAAGATACATTCATTGATGAATGCATTTCACTTGATTGAAATTTGTTGGATTCCATTTTATTCAAATTTATTCCAGAAGGGCTTTGAAGTTTCATTTAGAAGCAAAAAGTTTCTTTTCACCCTAAATTTCAAGAATTGTTTCATTTGTTTATTTAATTTTTTCACATTTAAAAATTTGGAAAATTTTGGGATGTGACACCTCAGCTCAACCTCTTTCCGTGAGGGAACCCATACTAAGACACATAAACTTCTAGTTAAGCCCTACCCAACTCAGGTATTATGGTTGTACGGTAAAATTGGAATGGTATCGCATATGAACCCAACCATCAGTTTTTATCAAAGTTAGGGCACATGCTTCATTCAGTATATCTTCAACTCATTTTGATCCATGACACATGTCAAAAAAATTCAATAGAATGACTCATCATGCCAAGGTTTTCATAATCATTTTCTCCCAGTGTTCCCATCTACAGTGATTAGGAATAATTTAGCACTAGCATCTATCAATGAGGGTATCACTATTGAGGGGTACTAATCAAGTGTAACTACCGACAACTAGTTATATGCTCTTGATGGCATCATTCCTATTTTTTCACTAATCACCAATTAATTAACTAATGGAGCAACTTTGATAAAAGGAAGAAAAGATAAAGCTTGCAGTAAAAACTTGGGATTGGTATAGTCAAGGTTGCATCACAAAAGCCTGCGTAGTTTTTGCTTGCCTTGGTCAGTGCACTTGTCGAAGTTCTCCTCTTCTTCTTCATAGAATCCTCTTGCTCGTAACCCGGGTTGATACTAGCATCTATAAATAAATACGAGGTACATAATCACCAAACAATACTTAGTTACTTCTATTTAGCACACAAAGATCCACACTAGATGATCTAGCATCATCTTAAGCACTACAAGAAATATTGACAAGGTTTTATTTATCTTATTCTAGAAAAGCAATTTCTACTCATTGAAAAATACTTAAGATTTAATATTCTCCAATTATAAAACATGGGATCACCACATATTCTAATACTTAAGAATGTGATTTAAAGTGGATGGCATAATTTACAAGGTTTAATATTGCTATTTAATAATATTAAAGTGACTAGAAAAGAATATATAGCCTTCTTTTAAGACTAGTCCATGATTATTCAATGTCAATCCAAATATTTTTACATATTCAGATAGATCATGGCAAAAGTGATTTTGAGAGTTGGAATCAACTCAAAAGCATTTATGGTTGATTTTCTAAAAATGTTTGAAGTTTTAAAAGTCTCTGCCTTGTTATTTTTTGTCTAGGTGATCTACAAATTAAAACTATTTGAATCCAACTGGAGTGTTTAGATATTTTCATTTCCTTTCTAACAAAATTGGAATCATGCAATTTGGTTTAGTGAATCTTCTTGAATTGAATTTCAAAGTCACCTACAGAATGGGGTTATGAAATAAAATAAAAATCTACATTTGAATGAGTGGGCTCATGTAGGAATGTTACTGGGTTGGCCCAACTACGCGGCACGTGTCCAGCAGGCTGCACTCAGGTTGGTCCCACACGTCAGCGGCATCTAAGTCGAAACGGTATGCGCTAATCTAGGCCACACGATTAGAGCTTGATCGACGACTCTGCGTCGTCGTCTCTATGGCGGGGGATCCAACCCTCGCTCTATGGAGGGGGTCGACAGGGGCTTACCAGGTCTCGAGCTAGGTTCGGCAAGGTGGGTGAATGAGCTTGTCAACGACAGCGGTTCGAATGGTGGTCATGGCAGCTCCTAGGGTGGCTCCTAGCACTGGCTCCCTTCCATCACATCAGCGGCGGGCTCCGGTGAAATTCCGGAGAGGTGGTGCTCGCCTTGCTCCGGGCATGGGCCAGAGAGGTTTCTGGGTGAGAGGTGAGTCCAGTGGTGTGCGTTTTGAGACGGGGGAGGGGTCTATTTATACCCCAACGAAGGGAGCATCAGGGCATGGCTCGGGATCATCGTCGACATCATTACAGGGCGCTATCGGCATGGCTGAGGGCGTAGACCGACACAGGGATCCTTGGCGATCGTCATGTGCACAGTGGCACGGCAAGGCACGGTCTTATTCGGTCGGGGATGTCCATGCTCTGTTCGGGTAATCCGGGCGTTCATCATGGCGTACGGTGGTCACGGAGCACGCAGGGTCAAACGGGCATGTCTGGGAGGTTGCTGGCGTTGAAGCGAATGCATTGACGCAAGGGAATAGCAAGGCGCGACATGGTTGCACAGGGCGGCTTGGCGCTCTGGTGCTGCACTCGACATGGCAAAGAGATAAATGGGCATGGATGCGCTAGCGTTTCCACGGGTTGGCGTTGGTCGAGGCGTACACAGGCGAGTGCGGTGAGGTCACGGCTAGCTATGAGGCATCATGGCCGAGGGCGGCGACGCTTGTAGCATCGAGTCCATGTCGGGGTGTCATGGGTGATCTTGGGTACGGTTAGCACTAGTCAAATGGGCGAGTGAGAGAGGCTTGACTGCACGGGCTGGTACTGGGGTGAGTGTGAGCGAGTAGTGGAGGCACGGTGAGGTAATAAGATGATCACAAGAATTATCTAAACAGTGGAGAGTACATAGTTCTATATTGTTCCTGCTAGTGTTCGATTAAATGGCCGCAACAACTAAACATTTGAATTTTAAAATTCTTTTTAGTGTGGGTGTTAGACATGTGCTTGGGAGTCTCTGGGTGGAAGGTTTTCCAAGTGGAGAAAGTTTTGGTGGTTTTAAAAAATGGCTATCTTGATGCCTATGATAGATTCAATTTTTAAAAGTCTCTCAAATGAATTTGAAATTGTTTCTGTAAGTTTTGAAAGCTCACTTGTGTTCATTGTCACTTGGTCTAGCAAGGTGAGAAAAGAAATGGAAGTGTTTCTGTTTGAAATCATTTAATAGAGATGCTCAAAGTGAGCTAAGTGTTAAATTTGGCAAAAATGACCATTAGGTCATATGCTTTATATATTGATTTTCTTTTGACTTGTTTTGGTTTGGACTTGACCTAGATCATATGGTTTTGATCTTTAAACCAAACCTCATCATTTACAACAAACAAACATGGCATACCAAGCATTCATACATCATTCATAAACACACATGCATTTATGTTTTAAAATTAAAATCTTTTGTTAACCCTAATTTTGGTTGATTGGAAATTGATATACTCATTATAATATTTTTGAGGTGTTACAAACCTTCCCCCCTTAAATAGAATCTCGTCCGAAGATTCAGGAAAAACTAGGAACTAAAGAGATTTGGAAACTCGGTCCTAATATAATCTTCTCGCTCCAAGGTGGGTTCTTTTTCCGTATGGTTGCTCCACTAGATTTTAAGAAACTTGATACTCCTAGTCCGAGTGGTTATGAAGGCTTATTCCAAAATATGAATGGGTACTTCACGATAGGTTAAATCCTTGTTGATATCCACGGCTCTATGATCGATGTTCTTGAAAACTTCGGTCTTCTCTGGGACTTCTAAGCATTTCCAAAGTAACAAGATATGAAACACATCGTGTACGGCTGACATCTCTTTGGGAAGTTCTATCTAATAGGATACTTCTCCTCGGCGACTTAAAATCTTGAAAGATCTAATATATCTGGGTGCAAGCTTCCCTTTGAGTTGAAAACGTTGCATTCCTTTCAAGGGTGATACTTTGAGATATACAAAGTCTCCGATATTGAAGGTCGGGTCTCGATGCCTCTTGTCAGCATAACTCTTTTATCTAGATTGAGCGGTCTTGAGGTGATCATGGATCTTGTGAACCCTCTCTTCGGCTTCTCGTAGGAAGTCTGGTCCGAATATCTGACTCTCCTACTTGAGACCAATTCAGGGGGGTACGACACTTCCTTCCATACAAAAACTCAAATGGGGCCATTTGCAAACTGTCCTGATAGCTGTTGTTGTATGAGAACTCTACGAAAGGCAGGCAGTCTTCCCATTTAGATCCATATTCTAGTACACATGCTCTCAGCATATCTTCTAGTATCTGGTTTACTCTTTCCGTTTGTCCGTCGATCTGCGGGTGATAAGCTCTGCTGAAGTTCAGTTTGGTTCCTAATCCTTCTTGGACTTTCTTCCAAAACCTTGAGGTAAACTGGGTTCCTCGATCTGACACAATTGTCTTGGGGGTTTCGTGCAGACTGACTATTTTAGAAATATACAACTCTGCCAGCTTCGAGCTTTGATAAGTGGTCTTGATGGGTATGAAATGAGCTATTTTGGACAGTCTATCTACTATGACCCAAATAGAATCATTTCCTCTACTAGATGTAGGAAAACCGGTGATGAAATCCATTCTAGCTGAATCCCATTTCCATTCTGGAATTTGTAGTGGCTACAACAGTCCTGCGGGTCGCTGGTGTTCTGCTTTGACTCTCTGATAGATATCACACTTGGCGATAGAGCTTCCGACTTCTCTCTTCATTCTGTGCCACCAAAATTGCTCCTTCAAATCTTGATACATCTTTGGTCCTCCTGGATGAATATAATAAAGGGTATCATGGGCTTCTTGCAAAATGACTTGCTTCAACTATGAATCTGCTGGCACACAGATGCGTCCCTTATACCACAGAACTCCATCTCATCTTGCGTGAATCCAGGTACCTTCCATGTACCGATATGATGCTTAATTTCGTCGATACTGGCATTTCCTTTCTGAGCTTCCTTTATCTGATTAATCAAGGTGGGTTGAAGTTCAATACTGACTAGAAATCCTTCACTAACTAGCTCCAATCTAAAATTCTCCAACTCCTTATGTAAACTTGGCTGATCTTTCTTAATCATGGTGTTTAATCTACATGTCAGTCTACTAAGAGCAGATGTTACCACATTGGCCTTGCCGGGGTGGTAGTGAATCTCAAGGTCATAATCGTTCATTAAATCTATCCATCTCCGTTGTCTCATATTCAGCTCCTTCTGGGTGAAAATATACTTCACACTCTTGTGATCTAAATAAATATCACAGCGGTTATCCATGAGGTAATGACGCCATGTCTTCAAGGCTAACACTACGGCTGCCAATTCTAAGTCATGGGTGGGATAATTACGCTCATGTTGCTTCAGTTGTCTGGACAGATATGATATTACTTTGCCTTCCTGCATCAACACACATCTGAGACCAATCTTGGATGCATCACAATATATGTCAAAAGGCTTTGTGATATCTGACATGATCAAAATTGGGGCTGAAATCAATCTCTTCTTGAGCTCTTGAAAACTTGCTTCACCTTTTTCTGTCCATTCAAACTTCTTGTCTTTCTTCAATAGCTGGGTCATCGGCCTTGCGATGCTTGAAAATCCTTCAACAAACTTGCGGTAATATCCCGCTAATCCAAGAAATGCGCGGACTTCGGTTTCAGTGGTTGGGGCTGTCCATTCTTCAACATCCTTATTCTTGGCGGGGTCGATGACAACTCCTCCTGCCAACAATATATGTCCTAGGAATCCTACTTCCTTTAACCAGAACTCACATTTGATAAACTTGGCATACAACTGATGCTCTCTAAGGGTTTCAAGGATGGTTCTTAGGTGCTGCTCATGTTCCTCTTCTGACTTGGAATAGATCATAATTTCATCGATAAAAACAACGACAAACTTATCCAAGAAGTTTATAAAAATCTTATTCATGAGATTCATGAAATAGGCGGGGGCATTGGTTAATCCAAATGACATGACATTGTACTCATACAATCCATATCTGGTAGTGAAAGCAGTCTT
Organism: Avena insularis; assembly: GCA_023614405.1. Classification (NCBI taxonomy): domain Eukaryota; kingdom Viridiplantae; phylum Streptophyta; class Magnoliopsida; order Poales; family Poaceae; genus Avena; species Avena insularis. The sequence goes on along the minus strand of CM042685.1, from coordinate 213,373,745 downwards.
TGGGATATCCGTTGCGCGAACCTTTAGTTGATGATAACAGTTCTAAGATCAATCTTAGAAAACAGTCTGGCACCAGTCAGCTGGTCAAACAAATCTTCTATCTTCGGCAGTGGGTACTTGTTCTTGATGGTGACGTCATTCAACTTTCGGTAATCCATACACAAACGTTTGGCACCATATTTCTTATCCACAAATAACACAGGGGATCTCCACGGATATGCACTTGGTTGTATCAAATTTTTGCTCAACATGTCAAGTTGCTTCTTCAATTCCACTAATTATGTTGGGTTCATACTATAGGGTCTCTAAGCTATGGGTCCAGTTCCAGGAACTAGTTCAATGATAAACTCGATATCCTGATCTAGGGGCATACCGGGTAATTCATCCGGGAACACATCGGGGTATTCACAGACTACTCTGACTTAGTCTAAGGTCGGCTGGATTAAACTCTTGTTGCACTTGAATTGATGGGGTAGCGTCTCAGACACATGCTCTACTGATACACCGGTGCTACTGGTCATGCTTATGGATTTCTTGGCACAGTCTATTAATCCTTGATGTTTCTACATCCAATCCATTCCTAGTACTACTTCCAAACCTTTTGTTCCAAGTACTATTAAATTGGCATAGAAATCTATTCCATGTATTCTGATAGGTACGGCCTTGCATATTTTTCTAGCTTTGGTAGTTGAACCAGGTATTTGGACTATCATAACATGCTTCAAGTTTGTTGGTCGAATCTTACTAGTGCATGCAAATTCTTCTATAACAAACGAGTGCGATGCTCCAGAATCAAACAACACTCTTGCAAGTACTGATTTAACAGAAAACATACCCAGCATGACATCTGGCGCTTCCTGGGCTTCTTCCGCATTCATGTGGAACAGACGGCGGTACGGTTGTGCGGGTTACCTGGGGAAAACCTCTTTCCAGGTTGGACATGGCGCTGATGCTAGGCAGGTGTAGTGGCATTGGGTATTGCAGCAAGCTTCTTGGGGGACTCATTGGAGTAGTGACCAGTGATTCCACATTCAAAGCAGGTTATCATTGACTTGTCCTTCCCGGCAATAGGCACAACATTGCTTCTAGTCCTTGGGGTAGTATTGTTGTTTTTGTTGGTGGACCTTGGCGGTGCACGGTTGAAGTTATTGGGGTTGTCGTGGTTGTTATTGTGGCCTCCGGGCCTCGGGTTTCCTCCACCAAGATTGGGAAAATTTAGACTGGACATAGGTGTCCTATTGTTCCTTGGTGCAAATCCTGCAGACGAGCTGGGGCGGTACTTCGGGGTATGGTGTGGTCCAGTCTGGTGCATCATACGACGCCTGCGGTTCTCATTGGCTTGATTGATCTTTCCTTCCATTTGGATAGCAGAATCCACTAGAGCTTCTAGATCGGCAAAAGGAATATTGACTAATACTGTCTGCATCTCATCATGAAGACCATTTAGGAATCTTTCCTACTTCTTTGCTTCAGTGTTGATCTCATCAGGGGCATACCTAGACAGAGACAGAAATTTTTCACGGTATTCCACCATAGTCATTCTGCCCTGCTTCAACTCCTAGAATTCATCCCTCATCCTCACGATCAAACCTGGGGGCACATGAGTCCTGCTGAACTTGAGCTTGAATTCCTCCCAAGTCATCATTTGTCCTCCGTTCATTGTACGAGTGCTATTCCACCATGGTCTTGCAGAACCTGCCAGAGAGTGGGTGGTAAACAGTACTTTCTCCGCAGCATCTACTCCTGCAACTTCTAAGTTGTTCTCCATTGATTGCAGCCAGCCATCAGATTCTAAGGGCTCTTCAGATTTGCTAAACATAGGAGGATTGGTGTTTTGGAAGTTCTTGAGCTTAGATCTTGGCTTGATGCTCGGTTCTACCAACTTCTCGATCGGCTACTGGCATTTGCAAAATCTAAACCATCGGGTCCTGGGATGAGTTTCCTCCACCAGGGTTGCCACGAGTCATCTGAAGATTGAGATAGATCATAAGGCAAGAGGTAAATTTCTATGGATTATGGGTATGGTTCAAAAGCTTTAAACTTTGAGCAAGGCTAAGGTTGGAAAACCAACAACTCTTTTTCATTCATTCCAAACAACACATACAAATCACACATTCCAAACAACACATCACAACTACCAAGCAGATGGTTTTAAGAACCATTCTGTCACTCTACGATATAGTGGGACCGGATACAAACTCACACCTACGACAGTGCCTAGTGCTACTACTCATCATCAGAACTAGTGGGCTCTTTGTCATCCAAGAAATTGCGGTCCTCCTCTTCAGTTGGAACTCCATGTTGATGTCCTCAAAATATTCGTCATCATCACTGAGGTACGACCTGATATCCCCACGAATATCTTCACCTTCGGGTTCCTTGTCCTCGAGCTGCATCTCTTGGTCACGGATGGTTTCTTCAAGTGTTGCCACCTTCGGGTGGAGGCGAGCAATGATGCGGTCCTTCTTGTTATGCTGGCGACGAAGTGTCTTACGTTCTTTAGCAAGGATGGCGAGGGTCTAGTTATTCTCGGTTGCAACAAGGTGCTTCTGGTTGGCGTAGGCACCAGAGTTGTCTAACTCCTTCTGGTTCTCGTGCAGCATGAAGGCGAGGTGATCCACATGGTGCTTCAGCTCTGGGTGTCCTGGCATGGACAAGGGCTGTCCATTGGAGTCACGTCTTGCATAGTGAGTGAAGGGAGTGCCCATGATCTGGTTGATGTTTTGCCCACACAGACGGGCAAGCACCTCCTGTGTGGCTCTAGCTAGTTCATCCAGCCAATTGTTCTCCCTCAAACTGAATTGTATCTTCTCCAAGGTGGGTGGCTCCATCTTGCCTCTCAGATCGGTAACGATCAACCACTGCAGTTCTCCTCCTGACTGGTCATTGAGCTGCGCTCCAAAGAACTCCGGGTACAGGCGTCCAAGAAACTCCGCAAGCTGACCCAAGTCTCTCTCGAAGATGAGTTCCCCTTCATTGTCAAGCTCGTAGAACTTGTTGTACTTGACTTCCATCTATAAGCAATTAGGATGAGTAAGTTAGTGAGGTGATCAAGTGTGTTAAATTTTATGTAGGATTGCAAAAACTTCGAGGGGGAACGTATGACTCTCTTTTGGAAAGAATCTGAAGGATAAGAGTGAGAATAGGTTTTCATAAATACTCACTTTATTTTTTTTGAAACTAAGTTTTTTAGACGTCCATTCTAACTAGGGTCTCCTATGGTCAGGATGGCTCTGATACCAACTTGTGAACACCCGGATTTTTAAGTCCAGATGCTTGTTATGCCATACATAGCAATCCCAGGATTACCATTTTTGCGATACATAACAGAATTGATAGCACAGTACATCATCCATTACAAACCATAATAGTCTTACAAATAGTTGATATCATGATCAAGTCTTAATACACATCAAAGCAGCGGAAAACAACATAGTAGAGGCTCCATCTTCATTGTCACAGGCAATGCTGACGATGGGATATGATCCTAGTTATCATAGACATCCTGCTATCCGTCCTCCGGATACTCCTTTTCATAGTCTGGCCACGGGAATAGCCAGGGACAAAGCCATGAGTACTTTTAAAGTACTCGCAAACTATCACTAAAGCAAGTAAGACAATTCTAGTAGGAATCCTAAGCTCTAGGTTTGTTTGCAATAAGCCAATTTTATTTCATAATTCCTTAGTAGTAAAGACCTATTTTAGTTGTCTAGATTACTCAAGAGGGAACCTAGTTTCAGGTCCGCAACCCGGTGTGGTCAAGTCCAAGTCATAATTCAAGTCACAAGTCATTTTGAAAACATCTGACAATGGAATAGTATGGCCATCCAACTGTCCATGACCGCGGACGCGACTTTTCAAATAGTTTGACACTCTGCAGAGGTGGTACACTTTCACCACAACATTCAATACATCCATCAGGGATAACCCTGAATCATGATACTTAGTATGCGGATAATCAATCCTAACCTTTCAATTACACACCCTAGTATAGGCACCTCCCCTATGAGTTTGGCCTCCTAGCCATGGCCATCTGCCATCCAGGGAACTGCATAGGTGGGCATTCATATTCACGAGGTAGCCTCAGCTCAACCTATTTCCACGAGGTAACCCATACTAAGACACATAAACTTCTAGTTAATCCCTACCCAACTTAGGTATTGTGGTTGTAGGGTAAAATTGGAATGGTATCGCATCTGAACCCAACCATCAGTTTTTACCAAAGTCAGGGCACATGCTTCATTCAGTATCATCTTCAACTCATTGTGTTCCATGACACATGTCAAAACATTTCAATAGAATGACTCATCATCCCAAGGTTTCATAATCATTTTCTCCTAGTGTTCCCATCTACGGTGATCAGGATTAGTTTAGCACTAACATTTATGAATGAAGGTATCACTATTGAGGGGTATTAATCAAGTGTAACTGCCAACAACTAGTTATATGCTCTTGATGGCATCATTCCTATTTTTCCACTAATCACCAATTAATTAACTAATGGGGAAACTTTGATAAAAGGAAGAAAAGATAAAGCTTGCAGTAAAAACTTGGTATTGGTATAGTCAAGGTTGCAACACAAAAGCCTGTATAGTTTTAGCTTGCCTTGGTCGGTGCAGTTGTAGAAGTTTTCCTCTTCTTTGTCGTAGAACTCATCTTCCTCGTACCCCAGGTTGATACTAGCGTCTATAAATAAATACGATACACAATCACCAAACAATACTTAGCTACTTCTATTTAGCACAAAAAAATCCACACTAGATGATCTAACATCATCTCAAGCACTACAAGAAATATTGACAAGGTTTTATTTATCTTATTATAGAAAAGAAATTTCTACTCATTGAAAAATACTTAAGATTTAGTATTCTCCAATTATAAAACATGGGATCATGTTCACACATGTCATCACCACATATTCTAATACTTGGGAATGCGATTTAAAGTGGATTTCATAATTTATAGGGTTTAATATTGCTATTTAATAATATTAAAGTCACTAGAAAAGACTATATAGCCTTCTTTTAAGACTAGTCCATTATTACTCAATGTCAACCAAAATATTTTTACATATTCAGATAGATCATGGAAAAAGTGATTTTTGAGAGTTGGAATCAACTCAAAAGAATTTATGGTTGATTTTCTAAAAATGTTTGAAGTTTTAAAAGTCTCTTCTTGTTATTTTTACTCTGGGTGATCTATAAATTCAAACTGTTTGAATCCAACTAGAGTGTTGAGATATTTTCATTTCCTTTCTAACAAAATTGGAATCATGCAATTTGTTTCAATGAATCTTCTTAAATTGAATTTCAAAGTCACCTACAAAATGGGGTTTTGAAATAAAAGAAAAATCTACATTTGAATGAGTGGGCTCACGCGGGAATGTTATTGGGCTGGCCCAACTACGTGGCGCGCGTGCAGCGGGCTGCACTTAGGTTGGTCCCACACATTAGCGGCTGATCTAACTCGAAACGGTATGCGCTAATCTAGGTTGCACGATTAGAGCTCGATCGACGGCTTCGCGTCGTTCGACCCCATTGCACAGCGCGCGCGGGATTCAACCGTAGCTCTATGGCGGGGGTCAATGGGGGCTTACCAGGGCTCCAGCTAGGTCCGACGAGGTGGGAGAACGAGCTTGTTGATGACAGCTATTCGAATGGTGGTCGTGGCAGCTCCTGGGGCAGCTCCTAGTGCTGGCTCCCTTCCATTATAGCAGCGGCGGGCTCCGTTGAAATCCCGACGAGGTGGTGCTTGCCTTGCTTCAGGGATGGGTTAGAGAGGTTTCTGGGTGAGAGGTGAGTCAAGTGGTGTGTGTTTTGAGGCAGGGGGAGGGGTATATTTATACCCCAGCGAAGGGAGCATCGGGGCATGGATCGGCCTCGTCGGCGTGTCGTTACAGGGTGCTATTGGCATGGCTAAGGGCGTAGGCCGACGCAGGGTTCCTTGGCGATTGTCATGCGCACAATGGCACAATGAGGCACGGTCTTAATCGTTCGGGGATGTCCATGCTCTGTTTGGGTACCACGGGCGTTCGTTAGGGCGTACGGTGGTCACGGAGCGCGCGGGGTCAAACGGGCATGTCTGGGAGGTCGGTGGCGTCGTGGCGAATGCATTGACGCAAGGGGAGAGCGAGGCGCGACATGGTTGTACGGGGCGGCTCGGCGCTCTGGCGCTGCGCTCGGCATGGCAGAGAGATAAATGGGCGTGGCTGCGCTAGTGTTTCCACGGGCTGGCGTTGGTCGAGGCGTACACAGGCGAGTGCGGTGATGTCACGGCTAGCTGCGAGACATCGTAGGCGAGGGCGGTGAGGCTTGTAGCATCGAGTCCACGTCGGGGTGGCATGGATGAGCTCGGGTACGGTTAGCAATAGTCAAATGGGCGATTGAGAGAGGCTCTACTGCACGGGCTGGTACTGGGGTGAGTGTGGGCGAGTAGTGGAGGCTCGGTGAGATACTAAGATGATCACAAGAATCATCTAAACAGTGGAGAGTAGGTAGTTCTGTACTGTTCCTGCTAAGTGTTCGATTAAATGGCTGTAAGAACTAAAAATTATAATTTTCAAATTCTTTTTGGTGTGGGTGTTGGTCATGTGCTTGGGAGTCTTTGGGTGCAAGGGTTTTCCAAGTGGATAAAGTTTTGGTGGTTTTCCAAAAAAGGCTATCTTGATGCCTATGATAGATTCAATTTTTAAAAGTCTCTCAAATGAATTTGAAATTGTTTCTGTAAGTTTTGAAAGATCACTTGTGTTCATTGTCACACTTGGTCTAGCATGGTGAGAAAATAAATGGAAATTGTTTCTGTTTGAAATCATTTAATAGAGATGCTCAAAGTGAGCTAAGTGTTAACTTTGGCAAAAATGACCATTAGGTCATATGCTTTATATATTGATTTTATTTGACTTGCTTTGGTTTGGACTTGACCTAGATGATATGGTTTTGATCTTTAATCCAAACCTCATCATTTACAACAAACAAACATGGCATACCAAGCATTCATACATCATTCATAAACACACATGCATTTATAGTTTTAAAATTAAAAGCTTTTGTTTTGTTGATTGGAAATTGATATACTCATTATAATATTTTTTAGGTGTTACAAATACTGGGATAGTGCGTGAGGCATTCCATGCCCGCCACATGCAAGCAACAGCAGCGACGCAGCGCGACCTCCCAGGAGCGCGCCCTTTTTCTAGAATTTTTGCATCGGTTGGAGTTCTCGGTGAGGATTCGATTGGGTGAAAGTTGAGAATATTTTTACTCTTGGGTTCTTGGAACCCTAGATGGTTCAGTTGTTTTGCAGGTTTGTGGATTACTTGGGGCCTCCAATTAAGTTCTGGAGCTATCCCCAAGCTTGTTTCTTTGGAGCCTCCAATTGAGTTGTGGAGAAGTGCCCCAACCTTGTGAGAGGTTCTGGATTGCCACCGAAAAGTGCACTGACAATGGAAGTGTGGATCGATCCTATTGGGGTGAGATTCACAGGAGAACAAGGGAGGCATTTTATGGCATTGGTGGTTTGGAACCACCCCCTCTCCAAACAAGATGTACTCCAATGTTGGGAGGAACTCGGTTAAACATCGTCGTCTCCGCGTGCCTCGGCTATCTCTATACCCGAGCTCTTACTTATGCACCTTAATTTGTGATAGCCTTCGTGCTTGAAGTCTATATATTGCTATCACATAGTTGCTTATCTTGCTTAGCATATGTTGTTGGTGCACATAGGTGAACCCTAGTTGTTATAGGTTTTGTGCTTGAAAAAGTAAATGCTAGTTTAATTCTGCCTTTGTTGAGCCCCTCTCGGAAAAGTTTTAAACCGCCTATTGACCCCCCTCTAGGCGACATCCGCGATATTTTACCTATGCACTTGTAGGCCATCAAGATATTTTCTGGCGCCGTTGCCGGGGAAGACAAGCGCTAAGTGTTTTTCTTGACAACGCAGTTATTGACACCATTCATGATCTCCGTTGAAGAAAGAGGTATGATGTCTTCTATTCTTGTAGACAGTTGTTGGGCCTCCAAGTGTAGAGGTTTGTAGAACAGCAGCAAGTTTCCCTTAAGTGGATTACCCAAGGTTTATCGAACTCAGGGAGGAAGTGGTCAAAGGTATCCCTCTCAAGCAACCTTGCAATCAAGATACAAGAAGTCTCTTGTGTCCCCAACAGATCCAATACACTTGTCAGGTGTATAGGTGCACTAGTTCGGCGAAGAGATAGTGAAATACAAGTAGTATGGATGATTATAAGTGGTAACGGTGCCAGAAAAGACTTTGATGGCGTGGAAGAGACTAACAGAAATCTGACATAAAGATGGAAGCAAGCAAACATGTAACATATCTAGTTGAAATGGTGTTTCAATGCTTAGAAACAAGGCCTAGGGATCATACTTTCACTAGTGAACACTCTCGTATAAATATATTCTCTTCATTATGCTACTCTAAACTACTCTCCGGTTGGATAACTCTAATCCACGGTAGGGCTACAAAAGAACTCCTTAAAGTTTGTAATCCCCATCTAGATAACCCCACACTGTCACCTTGAGCGCTAGATGGTTCCTTCAAACACCACAATTTCATAAAGACATCCAACTCCAAATATAACTTATGACAAGTATTTATGTGATATTTAGCCTAAGTGCCACACGGTGTGCACGCTGTCACTTTCACACATGTGGGGAGAGCCAGATATTGGTTTAAGCACCTGAGTAGCAGAGTAGATCTACTTGATTACAAAGCTCGTGATGACATAAAGATCATGCATAGAGAGAGAGATGAACACATAGCTACCTGTAGAGCCCTTAGCCTTGAGGAAGAACTACTCTCTCCTCATCATGGGAATCAGCAACGGCGATGGAGATAGTGGTGGATATCGATGGAGATGGCTCCAGGGGCAATTCCCCGTCCCAGCAGGATGCCGGAACAAAGAGTTTTTGTCCCCTGAATCTCCCCTTTGGTGGCAACGGCGCAGCGGAACTTTTCGTGGATTTTTGCTGGATGATTTAGGGTTTTATCATCGGGGGCTTCTTATAGGCGAAGGGGGCAAGGTCGATGGAGACCCAGGGGGACCACACCCCCTGGTGGCGCACCCAGGGTGGGCCCGCGCCACCATAGGGTGTGGCCACCCTGGTGCCCTACTTTGTCTCTGCTTCGCGTTTCCGTATTGCTCCAGGAAAAATAGTAACTTTGGCTTTTGTCCCGTCCAATTCCAAGAATATTCATTTTTTAGCTTTTCAGAAACCAAAAACAGCAGAAAACGGGTAACTAGCACTGTGGCATCTTTTCTATAGGTTAGTTCTAGAAAGTGTATAAAAATACCTCAAAGTGTAGACAAAACATAAGACAAATGATATAAAACAAGCATGGAGCATCAAAAATTATAGATACGTCACGACGTATCAAGCATACCCAAGCTTAACTCTTGCTCATCCTCGAGTAGGTAAGTGATAAAAACAAAAAAATTTGAGGTGACATGCACCATCACAATCTTGATCAAACCATTTTCAAGCATTGAAAGCTGGCATCAAAGTACTCTAAGATGAGCATGAAAGATGAAGTTCTAACAATAAGACATAGTAACTATGTTGCAACATGAAAAGATACACACAAAGATGAGGAATAACAATGCATTGAAAGACGTTCGATTGTTTCACATATAGAAAACATAGCATAGTGGCAATCAGCTTGTCCCTCATGGAGTAGCAAAACAAAAATGCATAGGACAACTTCAAAGTTCATAAGGGTGACTAGATACAAATAGTTCAAGAACAAGCAATATCAACAACATGAATCAATCAATAAGTTTTGGGACAATGCACATAGAACTAAGAATGACAACTATGCTCTCTTAATTGGTGCCTAAGGATAGAAGGTGGAGACTCAGGATAAATGTGGAAAAAAGGCCCTTCAAAGGGAAGCAGGGATTTCAAGTTTCATAAAGAGCTTCCAAAAATTATGGTACTTGTTAGCTTTCAGCTCTCATTGCCCCTATCATAAGCATCTTGAAGTGATTAAGGTTAAAGTGAACAAAGTATGGAGTATATGCTTCACAAAGTACAAGTTGGCAATCTCATGTCCCTTGAGTACGAGGGCCGCTCCTCATGCTACTCAACTTTAGTTAGCGGTAAGTTCTTGTCATAGTAAGTACATGTATATTATCGAGAACTGCCAACGGGGTACCCCTTGCCCCATGATACAGAAGCTATCACATATCAAAATGACAAGGCAAGCAGACAATGAGCATCTCAGCAATCTTCTTATTTACCATGGGAAAATGGTGCTTTTTTCTCTCTTTCCTCTTTTTTTGTGTCTCTTTTTTTATAAGAATAAAGATTCATAGATTGCTCACTATGGTGATGCTGCAAGTTTCCACCATGATTAGGCATGGCTTAGGCTAGCGGCCTAGGCATTTCTCTAACACATATACAAAACTCCATGGACTTACAAGCTCCCCTTTTATTTCACATCGACGACATCCATAAACAAAAGATCATGATATCAACTGGGTAAATATTTACAAGTGTTGAAAGCGTTCCCCATGACAGCATGGTTCTGATAATTCCAACTTATAAGTGCAAGCATATACAAGATGGGCACAATGGTTCAAGTTTATTATGGGCAAGAAAAATAAAGTGTGTCATCAAGTTTGTGAGAGCTTTAATCACTAATTTTTCACATAACAAAGTGAATTTTTAATTGGAAGGTAGATAAACAAGAATTTACTTGAAATGGTGTAACACACCATGCATAGGAATTTATAGTGGACACTTTGGAATAACTTGGTTTCTTGGGAGTTGGATGCATTAGTAGAGCTTACTCAATACAAGTGAAAGCTAGCAAAAGACTAGGAGGGACCAACTAAGAGAGCAATAATGGCCATAATCATGCAGAGCGACAAAACATTATTAATCAAAGCATAAAGTGATATCACAAGTCAAAAACTAAATGATCATAGAGGCTAAGGTGACTGGTTCATAGTCATAACATGGTGTAAGCATGCGCCAAGTCAACCCAAATAAAGCATCAAAGGAGAATACCACAATATTATGCTTTTCTATGCTAAAACAACACATGATTCTTTCAAGGCACATTAAGAAATCCCAATTGTTTGGAACAAGTCACGCTACATAAATAATCACTAAGCATAAGGTAAAAACAACATATAGCATGACATGATAAAGCTTAAGCCATAATCAAAACAAGCTCTCTTTTGTACCACTATAAGCTTGAAATTTTCTACTCTTTTCCAACACCAATCAACTTAGTTGAAAACATCACAGCAAAAATGGTGGTCCAACTACTTTATTCAAGAAAAATAAACAAATGAAAACCAAAAACTAAAACTAAGACGCTCCAATAACAACACAATAGTGCATGAAACAATAAAAACAAAGTGTTTGGAAAGAGACCTGGGATTTTTATTGATGAAGAAGGGGATGCCTTGGGCATACCCAAGCTTTGACGCTTGTACCTCTTGAATATTTCTTGGGGTGACATGGGGTGGCATCCCCAATCTTGAGCTTTTGTCCATTCTTCATCTCATTACATCATTCTTCCCCTACACTTGAAAATTTCCTTCATACAAAACTTCACACAATCTTCATTAGCAACATTAGTGCATTCAAAAGTAATAAACCTTTGGGTTTTTGTTTTAACACAGCAAAACTTCCATTGAGAACACAAGATTCTGAAGCAATTCCCTTTAAAAATCTCAATTTACCAAAAAGAACTCAAAAAGAAATCGATAAGAAGCAAATGCAAATAAAGGTCTATCAAAACAGACCAGTAGGTAAAAATCGATTTTTTCAAAAACCTTATGTTGCTCAAATCAAAAAGTGTTGAACTAATGAAAGTTAGATAACAACCTGGGGCATAAGCACACGAAATTACAGCTCAATCCGACATACCAAGATTTTTCACGAATTTTTAAGTGAAGCACAGAAATCTTTTATGGGACAACAACTTCCCCAAATCTTACTTCTCTCTCATTAGAGGTTAGTCTTGGCACCAAAATCAAACAAAAAGGATAAGGAGATGTTATTATAGAGGTAATAACTTCCATGACTCAACTAAATTTTTTGGGTTATCTCCCAATAAGTACTTTTCTTTAACGCCTTTAAGTTAGGCATAATAGTTTGAGAAGATGCTCACATAAGAAATATCAATTTAAGTAAAAGAGAGCATCAAGAAGCAAATTCAAAACACATTTAAGTCTAACCCACTTCCTATGCATAGAATCTTGTACGCAAATAAATTCACAAAGAACAAAGTGACAAGCATAGGAAGATAAAACAAGTGCAACTTCAAAATTTTCAACATAAAGAGGGGAAACTTAATATTGTTGAGTTGCATAAAACCATGTTTCCCTCTCTCATAATAACTTTCAATAGCATCATGAATTAAATTAACAATATAACTATCACATAAAACATTCTTATCATGAGCCACATTCATAAAATGATTATTACTCTCCACATAAGCATAGTCATTCTTATTAATTGCAGTGGGAGCAAATTCAACAAAATAGCTATCATTATCATTCTCATCACCATAGTCAAATATAGGAGGCATATTGTAACTAGAATTAATTTTGTCCTCAATAGTAGGTGGACTGAAAAATCATATTCATCATTGTAATCATCATAAATTGGAGGTATAGTATCATCATAGCAACTTTTCTCCTCTAAAGCTGGGGAACTAAAAAGATCGGCTTCCCCAAGCTTAGACTTTTCCATAGCATTAGCAATAATGATGTTCAAACAGATCAAATGCATTCATGCATAGGATGTATCATGATTTTGAGCACTTGGAAAAGATAAACCTAAAACCTAAACCGTAATAAGAGGAATGATCATCAAGTTAAATACAAGACTATGGCTTTGTTCCATACAAAAATTTAGCAACATCACTCCTAAATAATCAATAATGGTAAAAATCAAAATTACAAAACCATGGGAATTGGTTTCACTCTTTTTGGAGCCGTGGGTAAAAAGATATGAATTATATAAGACAAGAAGAAAAAATAAATAAGAATTATTGCAAAGTCAATTTAAACCATAGATAAAATCCATGAGTAAATGGAATAAAAGTATATTTAAATAATATAAAATCATAAATTTTTATTAAATAAAATTATATGGGCTTAAGTACCATATTCAAATTTTATTAAATAATGCCAATGTGCCACACTCAAATTTTAAATGAATAATAATTTATAAAAATATTTGAAGTTCTCTAATTGGACTAAATAACCAACTTATATTTTGTATAAAATATTCTGAAAATATTTGGTGAAGTTTTGAAATCAAATTGAAGTTTAAATCATTTGGTTTGAATAAAAACTAAAAATAGAAATAGAAAAATAAAAGGAATTAAAAGAAAAAACTACCAACTAAACTAACTAGGCCCAACAACCCCGGCCCATCCAGCCCACCCGACCACTCCCTCTCTCCCCCCCGCAGTTTTCTTTTCTCACCGAGCCTCCCCCGCACCCTCTGACTGACAGCACGGCCCAACTGCCTCTTCATCATCTTCAACCCAGCGACCAAGCCCGCGTTCCCCTCCCTGCCGTTTCTGGTCGAAAATGATTCGCGTAAATTCGCATAACTGTGCGAGTGATTCTCTCCCCCGCCCTCTTAACCCCCACTCCCTCCTCTCCGTTTCCCCTCAAACAGCGCCACCAGAGAGCCCCCCTAGGCCGCTCGCATTTGACCTTGCACCACCGCAGTCCCGACAAGCTCTGACAATGATTCCGGCGAAGTCTGGCCACCCCTTGCCCTCTGCCTTTCTCTATGGTGTTTGTCGTCCTTAGGCGCATCCACTGACTCCCTCCTTTTGATTTATTATGCCTTGTAGGCTGGACTTTGTTTTTGTTTGTGAGCAACCGACGACGAGCATAGCTCCGGTGAGAAATTTCCAGTGAGCCCCGACCACGCCTTTCCCTCTGCCTCGCACTACTGTGACCGCTACCCTTGGGCGCACTCACTGATGCCTTTCTTTTGCTTGCTTGTGCCCCAGACGCTCGGCAACGTCTCCATCTTCAAGCCACCGACAGCGAACGAACTCCTGCGACGAATTGCGACTCAATCCGTGCACCCCTTCCTCTACTACGACCACCCCTGAGCTCGCCTCGACCCCATCACCTCGGTAACGTTTGGCTCCCTCCCCCTTACCCCTCTGAACAACCGATACGCCGCCACCAGGCCCATCGTCGTCGCGCATCACCAGCACCGCCGCTAGTCCTTGGCCAAAGCGCTCAGGTCCATCGGATGCGTATCCTAGGGCCTAGATTAGACCACTTACCGAAAATGTATCAACCCATCTGATCCGTACGATTTCACTTAGATCCAGCGGCTCACATTGCTGATCCTACCGAAATGGTACCAGCCAATTAGAACAAGCCACGTGGCTAGGTTTTCAGTTCAAAAACCAGAAATGGTTTATTAGATGTTTAAACTTGTAAAATTCATAACTTGTGATCTATAGTTCATAAAAATGCAAATTTGGTGTCTATGGATTCATAAAAATATGTACTACACTACTGTGACCTCTTTTTGTCCAAAATCTTTTGTGAAAACTGAATTTTAGGCAGAACCTTTTGTGGATTATTTTGAGTATAAAAATTGTGTGAAAATTATTTTTGAGTGAATCCTTTTGCAAATGGTTGTGTTTTGAACCCTCTGACCATAAACACTAACATTTGAAATAAAAAATATAAATTTTGAGCACTAGAAATTATACCATTGAATAAAGTTTTTCTAGCAAAAGAAAAATAATTTAAATAACTTATTTGCACTAACTTGGTTCCAATTGGAATTCCACTTTTATAAAAGGGACCATTAGGTGTTTGTAGTGTTCTGAACCTTGCTATAACAATTTCTAAACTAAAAACATCTTGTTCCATTCTTGCATGCATTTCTATGTATTCTTGTGATTGTTTTGAGTTGTAGTTTTGAGTGTGTGCTTTTGCTTGATTGTATTGTAGTGAACTTTGAGGATTGTGACATAGGCAAGATCAAGGAGAGTACCTAAATATTCTACTATAAAGGCAAGTTATACTTTGGTCATCAAAAGTCCTATCTTTTCTATATTGCATTAGTGATATTTTTGTAGTATGCATGATAGGACTTTTATTTATATTACTATGCTATGCAAATCCTATAGTATCTACCTTAGTAGTATTTCCTAAAGATAGACATCGTAATATTAGAATGCTTAGTCTTGCTATATAGATTCGTGGGTGGAAATCATGATATGATGTCTTATGAAAATATGAGTATTTTTGGACTAATGAAAACAACTAAGGTTAATGAAACACCTGGGTGGAAATGGGACTTGTTGGATTTATGTTGAGTGGTTACCCAGGGACCATTTCTATGGTTTACCCTGGTGTATCTCATTTGTGGATGGCCACCCAGGAACAAAGAGATTGGAGCCACATGGCATATGGGCTCTACCTTTACCAACTAAGTTGCAAGAACTCAGTCAGACAGACAGAAGGTGGTAGTGATGATAGGATGGAACGCGTCTGTGGTGATCTGATGGATTGTTTCTGAAAAGTCTTGTCTCGATGCATGTCGAGTCTTGTGGGGAAAGTGCACCACCTCTCGAGAGGGTAAAACTAAGTACTTAGCCGTGTCCCCGATTATGGACAATTTTGAGCATCAAGACAATGAAGCAGTTCAAGAAACTCATCATTCTAATTTCTCTAAGTTAAAACTTGTTGGGTGAACAAGGGAAGCACCTGGAGAGTATCCAGTGTGCCATGTTTGATGAAGTGTTGTTGAAAAAGAGAAAAACTATTTTACAAAGGATAGGGGAAAACTTATTTTATGCAAAGGCCAGCCAAAACTCCACTTAGCCATATATTCGTGTAGATGCTAGGTTCTCTATATCAATATGGTATCACTTGCTAATACAATTCAAATGTATTGACCCTTGTGGCTGTAACTTATCATGTTGCAGGATTACTTGTTGATAGTGAAGTTTGATGAGTAGGGATTACAAGTCTGCAACCAACATGTCTGCCTGTGGCACATGAAGATGAAGGACTCCATGCTTTATAATTATATCTGCTGCTGTGTAATAATATATTCATATGAGCTATGTAAGTTGTAATGAACTATTTTATTTCTGGATATGCAATGTAATATGACCTTTGTTTCCTGATATTACATCTTAATTGTGGGTGCTAGCTATTCGATCCAGGTACTAGCACTATAAACACAGGGACTTGTACCTTATTGGGTTCGGTCCTCTACATCGAGAAAGTGATTTTTTCAAACTTTTTAAAAGAAATATTCAAGACCATGGGGTTGTATCCCTCGTCAATACGAATCCAACGAGCCAAAGAACAACCAAAACGGAGTTCGTATGAAGAAATGGCGACCAAAATACGAAAGGGTATGGCAAGTATGACGACCAACTATACGGTCAGAGGCCATATAGCTCCAGTCGTATAGTTGCCAAAAAGGTCGGGAAAGACAGGAATTGGCCCTAGAAAAGCTTTAGAAGCATCCCAAAGTCATATGACGTTATTAGGGGTACCCTAGGGCACCCCCAAGGCCTATATAAGGAGGGGAGGAGCCAAGAGAGAGCCACCAAGCCATACCCTCCACCATGGCAGTGCCCTGCAGCCGTGCTACCACCATAGACGCTTCCAATCAGATCTACACCATCACCATCACACAAGAGGAGAAGAGACTAGAATCTTGAAGGCCTTCACACCGATCTACATCGTCATCTCAATCAACAACATCTCCATCACCTGTATCATCATACTTCATCCATATCATATAGATTGAATCTTGGATTTGCACTTGTTCTCAATTGTATCATCATACTTCATACATATTTAATCCATGATGTTGATTGCCTTCATGTGTGAGTAGTTTCCTTTGTTCTTGGGGAGATGGAGAAACCCTAGTATGTGATTGAATTGAGATAAATATTATTATGTGTTATTGTTCATTTTGTGTATGTGTTAATTGTCTTTATCTTGATGTTGGGAGTTGTGCACCTCCTTAATATTTGCCTCTTGCGGGACTTGATGAAGGGGATTACTTGTTGGTAGAGGGAAGGATGATAGCACTTACTGTGACTATAAAGTAGTTGCCATTCTTTACGTACTAACTTGGGAATCAAGGAGAACTCATCAAGACATGTCTATGCCACGGGAGAAATCCCATAATAGCGCAGTAATTCGATTGATGTCGATTGCTGTCTGTTGTGGTTATGACGGATGATGTGAGAAGTGGTTGCTGCCTATTCATCCATATATGGAGCTCCTCACACACATATCATAACTGGTCTTATTCATTATAATGATTTTGATCACTCTTTCTAATTACTAGCGGTGGATCCACTACTCCCTGAGAACTCTTTCCATCATCTTGCAAACCTTCATAATCACACTCGCATGCTCTTGTTTACTTATAGCTTTAGTTTACTTATTGTTCTCTTATTTGAAAACCCAAAAATATCTTTTTATACAACAATTACATTTTATCTTATTACTTAGAACTTTATTTAGCATTTCTATTTCAGTATTTAGCTCAAGAGTTATTGAGACTTCAGACTCCTCCTCCCTGTGGGATCGATATCTTTATTTCAAAACTAGCTACAAACAATTTGTGCACTTGCAGTCATCAAGATCCTACCCTAGATAAGTTAAATAAACAAGAGAAAAGTGAAGGAGAATGCTAAAATAGGGTGCAGGCTCGGTAACAAGCAACGGTACTGGCAGACGCACCCGTACCGCGCGCCGATACCAAAACCGCGATGAAACCGACTCTCTTCACTGTACTGGTAACTAGCAACGGTACGGGCCGACACGCCCATATCGCTTGCCTGTACTAAGCTTCGACAAAATCGATGACATCCACGGTGCTGATAACGAGCAACGGTACGGGCGGTGCGGTGATCCAACATACCACTGCATGTGTAGTATACTATAGTCGTTGACATGACACTCACAGAACACTGTTCCGCAAATATCACATCCCTCGGAGTGGTAGAACAGAAACATTGCAGGTCCATACTACAAACATACACACATTATTATTATTACAATACCAGAAGATCAGTACTTAAAGCGATTCAAACTTAAAAAGTTTTAGCGAAAGATCAAAGTTTCAAACTCATAGCCAGAATTGAGCTCAACAACTTATTATATTAAGTTTATGCTGCTCAGCTCATTTGGTTTACTACTATCTAAGGCAGCTGCTCAGACTCGTTGCCCTCCACTCCATATCGTATTTCGTAGTCCACCCCTTCCACTCCTTTGAACAGGTCTGGTTCCTCATAGTAGACATCATCTTGTCCTTTAGCAGCATACATTGGAGTGTCTTCTGGATCCTCAGATTCTAAGCAGGGGATCAAAGGAAAGAGTGAGTAATAGCGTTACCTAGCAAGTTCATTATCTGCAAGGTGGGAAGTTTGATGCTATATCTACCACCTTGGACTAACAGTCCTTAACACTATACATTTTTCGTAAACATTTCTTCAAAGATTTATGTTAATATCAAAAACTATGCCCATAAGCCTTCACAGGTTGACCAGAACTTCATGGAGTTCATTTCCTGCCGTGTTCGCAGTTCCTTCCTGGAACAGGGAGTAACAAGTTATAGTTTTTACACTCTACAGAGGTGTGTTGCTTTACCCATGAGAGATCAAATCCTTGTTGCACAACCGAGCATACTTTCCCGTCCACAATTCCGTGATGTGGGGCCTAGTAGATGATCCAACCCAATCGCAGTCCATCTCCACACCCCATATGTCTACACGATCCTTTGGGCCGAGCTACATCTCCGTTAAGCCCCCTTCCGGGCTAGCTATAACCCTAATGAGTTCCTGAATACTCTATGAACCGGTTATGCCCCTGGCAAGCTCCATAAAGGTCTGACTATACCTCCGGCAGCCGCTCAAAGATAATCTAGACACCAAAATCATGGGGCCTAAGGGTGCCCACCCATATGTTGGATCCGCACATGGAATCACATCGTCACTTTAATGTCGTCTTGCCTCCATATTGAAGGAGGAAGATCCAGTTGACTTCTACGTCCCATTCCAAATCTCATGGTTAATGGATGATATATGGTGCTAGAATCACTGATGTCATGGGTTATTAAATCCTATGTGACGAAACTCACCATAGACAGAAACCTAAGTTCCATTGCCAACCTTATATTTATCATCACTTAGAATGATAACAACATTATATTTGTTTGAGAAAATAGTATTTTCTTTCTTCTTTTGATCAGAACATAGATGATAACACACAATTTGCAATTACTTTGATAAAACTCATCAAAGGACATGAGCAAGTGATGAACTTGCCTTGTGACTGCAAGGTAGTGAAGTCGGATGCTTGCACTCGACCTTGAGATGATATTCCTACAAAACACCATTATTGCCTGGTAAGGACAATATTTAAATGGGATTTCTATTTTCGTGCCCCTGGTTCTTTAGTTGTACTCAGTTTTCCCCAGCCGCTAACTTTTTCCTCACTTTTGTCCAGCTCGTATTATGGAACTCTCGCATGGTCTGAAACTCGCTCTTCATCAGCCTTGCCGTTAGATGCTGACAAGTGGGGCTGCATTTAGTCAGGTCCCGTAGTGGACCCTTGCCGATACGTGCTGACAAGTGGAGCTGTGGTCTGTCAGGTCCCGTAGTGGACCCTTTCCGTTACATGCTGACAAGTGGGGCCGCGTTTAGTTGGTTCCCGTAGTGGACACCTCTCTCCATTTATCCAGATCAGCATGGGACCCACAGCTTATCCACGTGAGCGTCGGACCCACAGCTTATCCACTTGAGCCATCCCCGTTCCCGCGCCCATGCCATTCCCTCCCATTTCTTCTTCTTCTTCTTCTCCGGTGATGGTGGCCCTTCTTAGGTGACGGCAGCCCTTCTCCGGTGATGGCGACCCTTTGTCGAGCTTCACTTCGGCCTCGCGTTCGTCCTGGCCACAGTATGGTGTCGTCTCGTTGACCTGTACGAAGGATGACAATGGCAACCGTGCGCAGAGAAGGTTAGATCTCGCACCAAAATGCACCAAAATGGCAACTGGGGCGCTTTCCGTGGAGAATGCGGTCGGCGAGCCGTTCCGATGATTTAATTGGTTTATCGACTTAATGTCTCGGCTCCAATCAAGTGAAAGAGTGTTTAAAATTAAAAATTAGGGACATGGATGTATAATAAATAAGAAAATGACACAACTCTTGAACACTTTCAAATTAAAATAATTATACAACTCTTAATGTACAAAAGTGTTTATAAATGACACAACTCTTGAACACTTCCAAATTAAAAAATATATACTTGACACAACTCTTGAACACTTTCAAATTGAAAAAATCATACAACTCTTAATGTAAAAGAGTGTTTATAATTGACACAACTCTTGAACACTTTCAAATTTAAAAAATTAATACAACTCTTAATGTAAAAGAGTGTTTATAATTGACACAACTCTTGAACACTTTCAAATTAAAAAAATCATACAACTTTTAATGTAAAAGAGTGTTTATAATTGACACAACTCTTCAACACTTTCACATTAAAAAAATCATACAACTCTTAATTTAAAAGAGTGTTTATAATTGACACAACTCTTAAACACTTTCAAATTGAAAAAATTATACAACTCTTAATGTAAAAGAGTTTTTATAATTGACACTACTCTTGAACACTTTCAAATTAAAAAAATTATACAACTCTTAATGTAAAAGAGTGTTTATAATTGACACAACTCTTGAACACTTTCAAATTGAAAAAATTATACAACTCTTAATGTAAAAGAGTGTTATAATTGACACTACTCTTGAACACTTTCAAATTAAAACAATATACCACTGTTAATGTAAAAGAGTTTTTGTAATTGACACAACTCTTGAACACTTTCAAATTAAAAAAATCATACAACTCTTAATGTAAAAGAGTGTTTATAATTGACACAACTCTTGAACACTTTCAAATTGAAAAATTATACAACTCTTAATGTAAAAGGGTGTTTACCATTTTTTTATAGTGTGAAAAGTGATCCCTAAACTTGCGTATACGAAAATTATAAACCTTTGAACACTGTGAAATCGCACTTAATACGTGATAATGATGTGCTAAGGAAATCTTGAGAGATACAGGGGTGCCAAACACTGTGAAATCGCACTTAGGACATGGAGTGAAATATAATGCAAAAATTATACACCTTTGAACACTTTCCCTTCAAATTATATTCAAAATCATTTGTTTATGGAGTTAAAGCATCGGTGGCAAACTCGTTATTTTGCATGGATAGAGGGTGCCCCCGACAGATACAGGGGTTATCATGTCCGCTAGATCACAGAGGATCAATCAGAGGATCAACGGTTGGTGGATACGATCCACGTGACAACTGTCTCGACCAATTAGAGCGTAGCAGCCAAGATGAGCACATGTGTGAGAGTTTGTCACTAAGAGGGAGGGTAAAACTGAGTAGAACTTAAAAACCAAGGGAAAACTGAGTAGAACTTTAAAACCAAGGGCAAAACTGACAAGGGGTTCAAATAGAAAACAAAACGAGATTTAAAAAATGTAAAATGCTTCTTTTATACAATAAAATACATATTGGCATACATCAAACAATTTGCAATTCAAATATATATTAGTTTGACAATTATTGCCTCATTCAGACAAATTATGTTTTGGGGAGAGGCTTGAGTAGAAAGCCATGAACCTTCATAGATAGTAGGTGATTTGAGAAGTGGTGATTTAGGTTAAAACTTGGTTTATGTACATTTCTTATGGTGGCAGGTCACATAATAAGACTCCCTAGGTAGATGCCACTATGTTTTGATCTTTTTGAATTTGTTGTGCATAAAATGACTCAATTGGCTAGCTAAAACCCATTCATTGACTCTCTGTTGACCAGCCAACGGAGGGTAAAAGTGAGTATATTGCACATGGCAGTGTTAGTACTGGAGGGCAAAACTGAGAACAACCAAACTTCTAGTGCTACACTCGACGGTATAATAGAGCACAACTAAGTGGCCAAGGTTAGACACGAGAAGCGTTACGCCGAAACGTTACGCGTGTCAGACGCTGCGTGCAGCGATGGGCGCGCGACGCGTCACGAGTGGTTACGTGGTGCACATTGGTGCAATGAAACGTCTCCTCCCTTCACCTTTATAGAGGCCTCATCACTCTCACTCATCACTCACTCGCTCACTAACTCACGCAACCATCTCTACTGTCCCATCACCTTCTGCAAACCCCCAAGAAAACCCCAACCACGCCGGCGATGGAGAAGAATGGCGCGGTGGCCATCGTCGCCTCCAAGGCGGCCGACGAGGAGGCCCCCGTCCCCGTACAGGCCCCCGTCGAGGCATTGAAGGCAGCCACCATCCCCGTCTAGTCCCCCGTCCTTGCTTCCGCTGTAGCCGCCGGCGAGGAGGCCCCGTCCCCGTATAGGCCCCCGCCGTTCTCCTGCAGATCCCGCACGGCTAGGACCCCTACAAGGACAACGATTACATTAGGCCGGTGTAACACCCTCAAATCGGCCCTATGCAAGTTTTAGCGCTTCCCGCCAAACTCGCATAGAAACGATTCAAGGACGCCCACCAGGCACTTTCGTGCGGGTGGAGAACAAAGTAATAACATTACACAATAGTCCTCGATGGGACCCACAGAACAGATATATACCACAGCGACTCAAAGAGTCAAGAATACAGATATACAATTCAAAGATCCAAATCACCTGGAAAACGATAGAGCGTCCGACTATGGACAAGATGCAAATGGGGCTAAGAGCCCTGAAGAATAACCAATGGCGTCCATAACCCTGCCCAGGCCAAGCCGGAAGGGTAACCCTGCTAACGACGTCGATCTCAAAACCTGCTTAAACAAAAGGGGTGCCGACAAAGGGCAAAGGAAAAAGAGAGCGGTCGATCGAGGCCAAGACACGGCGAGACTAGAATTGCGGTCCTCGCCTACATAGGTATGGTGGATCAGCGGCAAAGCATGCACTAAACAACCTATAGAGACTCGATATAATGGCGGCTATCGAGAGGGATAAGAAAGACCTATTCGAACCAACCGATACTACCACCAAACATACCCATCCTGGTATTTCCCCTCGAGACCAAACGAGGAAGTCAACCGAGGAACTCACAGGTTGGCGCTTTATTCATTCCGTTATAGTTGCGGCAATTACTAGTCAAATATAGATAGCATGAGTCATCCTGATATAATAAGCAGTGGGCACTTTTAGTTAATCATTCCGTTGTAGTTGCAACACTTACTAGTCAGATACGATTAGCATGAGATATCCCAAACCCAGCAGTTGTTGGTACTTTTATTTAGCCATTCCGTTGTAGTGGAGCTGATTACTAGTCATACCGGATACAAGTCAATTTATAACAGTAAACTTTAGTTATAGTTGTCTATGATCGAGAACTGTGCTCCAAGTCGTCCGTAACCGCGGACACGGCTTTTCGAAAAGATTTAACCCTGCAGGGGTGCACCAAAGTATCCACACGCACTTCGACCCTTTTTGCCAGATCAGTTAACATACACCCATCGGTATGTCGGCGGGGCCTAAGTCATGATGTTTCCCAGACCCAAAGCAAGTACATGGGGGCCACCCCACTAAGCCACCCGCAACAAAGTCGGCCGGTCTCCGAGACGGACTCAGGGTTTGTGGAGCCATTTATGTAACGATCGGGAACCCAAAAGTGTGACTGGGCTTGTCGATACAAATAACAGGTCACGGTCCTAACAAGACAGGCGACCTCGCACAATTTAAATAAAGCAGTAAAGCATGGCATAAGTACAGGATAGTAAATAAAACCTCAAACTAGTTGTGGCCCCCAGTACAATACTTTGAAATCAGGTACTAATCGATGGGGGTGCCCATACACCCCACCTGTGGTTAGCGCGCTCGATCTCGGAACAGGTGTCAAGAACTCGGGGTCCTACGGGACACAAGTGGACGGTTAACAACCAAATAATATCTATTGCCCACCTGTGCCTCTGCATTTACCTACTTTCAATTTTAGTTATTAGACAGTAATTAAAGCCTTGATCATCTCCAACATTAAACACGCGGCAGTACTCCAACAACTGTGGTACTTAACGACACGCAACAGCACTTGAGCAAGCGACTACGACGCGCAAGTCCATCTATCTACCAAACAACCGGTATTAGGATGTGTCCAAGGCAATATAAGGCTGCAAGGGATATCACGGGCACGAAAACTAGACCATCGCAACACCGATAGCAATAGATCAAAAGGAGGGAATAAATGCTATAAAAGTAAGATAGGTAGAAAGGGGGAGATGCTCGCCTGAAAACATTGCCGAAGGTTTATCCGAAGATCGGATCGACACTCGCATCAACTCATCGGCCTAGTCCGTGAAGAAGCAAAACACTGGCACAAACACCGGATGCACTATTTAATACTACGATATAACACCGGGCATGATGCATGTATGATGTATGACAAGGCCAGATGCGATGCAATTAGGTCATATTAAGCGGAACTAGGGTCCCGACATTTATTTAGAAGGTTCATGTTATTTATCTACCCCGCAAATTAAATGTTGGATTAGCAAGACAAAACATGGCTTCGGTTCGCTATGCCAATTTAAATGGAGTCCGGAATAAGACAAAGATATCCCGCATATAGACTCCATATTTAATTATGAGGTGAATTTGCATAATGCCCCCAAACCACAGACAAGTATGCATGCATGAACAATTTAATATGCATCAGTTGATAATGTCATATTATAAAAAATAATGGGGTCTCGGATAGGGAATCACATTAGGGTTCGGCGAACTTGGGCTCCGAGGGGTTCGGGGTCGGGTCTCAGGGTCCGGATCTGGGGTTCGGCAGGGGAAACGATGAAGTTCGGACTCGCGATGGCGAACTTGAGTAGATCGGGTACTGGGGTCTTTGGATCTGGGAAGAAGTACTTGTCGCATCTGTGGACTGGTTCTCGGGGTCGAAGAACTTGGCGTCCGAGAGACGATCCTGTCGCATCCGCGGTCGTCGGGCCATGTCGTTGGTCTTGTCGTCTCACGGCGGATATCTTGGCGTCCGGGTCTCGGCGTCTTCGGGTACGAGAGGA
Organism: Avena insularis; assembly: GCA_023614405.1. NCBI lineage: Eukaryota > Viridiplantae > Streptophyta > Magnoliopsida > Poales > Poaceae > Avena > Avena insularis. The sequence goes on along the minus strand of CM042685.1, from coordinate 213,348,650 downwards.
AGAACTTGGCGTGTCGGGTTCGGTCTCAGCGGTCTTCGGGTCCGTGTAGCCGGTCATGGCGTTCCGAGGAGAAGATCTTGGCGTGCCGAGGGTTCGGTCTCGGGGATCGGTCTTCGGGTCCAGGATCAGATTCGGACCCATGAAGGAGAACTTGGCGTCTTCGGGTTCCGTGGAAGGGATCTCGGCCATCGGATCTGGTTTACACGGTGAGCTTGCGTCGGTGTGGCCTCCGTGTGGCTTCACAGATCCAAGCATGACCTAGCAGAAGGTTCCTACATGGCATCGATAGATGTGTTCCTGATGGAAACGAGCTCGAATGCTGCTACTAGCACCTACAGGAAAACAACCACATGTCCTTGGGCCCTAGGACAAACAGGCCTCGACATGACCAGGAGCTGCAGAAGCGACGGTCCTGGCCAGCAGAGGGTTCGTCGGAGGGGTGGAGGACCGGCAAGGAAGGCACGACGGCGAGCTTGAGCGGCCCATGGACGGGCAAGCGCGCGAGGGTAGCAGCGGGGCAGACGTCGGCGCGTTGACCTCGCTGGGGCACCCGTCGCTGGCTGCAGGCGGGCTGGCTCGCCACAGCGGGCTACCTGGCCTTTCGGAGCAAGCGCGAGGGAGATCCGCCGGAGGTCAAGGACGGGCAAGCGGCGGAAGCAGGGCTCGTGGCGGCGGGACGCCCAGCGAGGGCTCGAGGAGGGGTGGAGGACCGGCGAGGCTCATGGGCCAGAGGCTGGGCCACGGAGAGCCTCGGCCAGCGGCGGAGGAAGCTAGGGGCGGCGGAGGCGGGAACGAGCAGGCCAGGGAGGAGAGAGGGGCACCATGACCTGGCGGGCCCTCTGACAGGCGGAGCGGGCGGGACGATGAGGCGGAGTGGAGGAGGCCGAGGAGGAGGGAGAGAGGCGGGGAGGCGGTGGCACAGAGAGAGGCCACCGGCGTGGCCAGCGATTGGGGAAGCGGAGGCGAGGAGGGCGCGCAGAGAGAGAGAGGGGGGTGCGGGTTGCGCTCCCACGCGGGACGGTGGTCGGGCAGGGGCAGGTTGCAGTTGGTCCAGGTGGTGGGAGGCGCAGGGTGGTTGGTGGGGTGGGGCCAGACGGGAGGCAGGTGGAGTGGGAGGGTCGGGGCGCGTGCCCAGGGGGCGGCCGGTCGGCGTGGGCCACGCGGGGTGGGCGGGAAAAAAACAGGAGGTGGGCCTGAGGGGATAGGTGGCAGGCTAGGATTGGAGGGGGGTGGAGGAAGAGGTGAGGTGGCGGCAGGCTATTGGAGGGAGTGATGTGGCTGGGGACTGGGTAGGTTAGGGTTAGGTAGGAAAAGGGTTTAGGTAGACCGGTTTTGCACTGGGGGTGGCCGACTGGGTCGGATCGGCCCGGTACGGCTGCCCCTAAAAATAAAACAAATATTTTAATATTTAAAACTGGGCTTTTGAAATCTATTGGTAGACGAAACAAAATAATCCGGAGACCCGGGTTTTGGATTTGAAATAAAGGCGGAGTATTTAGAAAACAAAATATGTTTTTCGAAAATAGTTTCAGACAAACAAATGCATGACGATGACGATGCTCAAATGCAAGGTGGCATGATGACATGAGCATGCGGTCATGATGATGCAATGCACAAAAACAACGCGATTTTCTAGTAGTGGTTTTTGCGGGGCGCCATAATTCGACACCACTAACAATGGATCTCGCCCTCGAGATCCGCCTCATGGTACCGGAAAAAAGGCCGGCGATCTGAATCTTCTCGCATCGTGTAGATCTTTGCGACACCACTAACAAGAGGTCATTGTCCGTGATCGTCGAGAGAACACTCCGGGAACAAAAGGTTGAAGGTAGAGGTACCAACAAATAAAGCCACCTATAACTTCGATAGAAAGAGAGAACCGATGCATTCTCATCCACTTCAATGTACAAAAGCGAATAGAAGGGGTAGTCGGCATGGGGGCCAATCCATCACGCACCCAAACTATTACTCCGCACAATCAGTAGAAAAGCGTGCAGCCATTCTTGGAATCAGACTGAAGATCTTGACAATCGAGGTTCGGAACAAAGGAGTGATGCCGGCTCTGCATCGGACCTGGCGTAGATGATGTCGTCGCGTCGGAAAACACCGGAAGGCACGAGAAGGAACAAAGAGAAGTCCACCAGACGAAGGATTCCTCGGATAGCATGAAGACCAGATGTAGCAACACCGTTACCAAAGGAGGAAGCGAAACTCTGAAGGTACGATGGAACCCAACCACGAGAAATCCTGGACTCGAAGAAAGAGAAGAGAGCGGATTCAAAACACGCAGAGGTGAGAGGAGAGCAGCAGAGGGGTAAGGAGTAAAATTAGACCTAATCAGAACTATCCAACCGATTTTGCAAAAATAGTTTTGACACTCTACTTCGGCCGTTAGCTAGATTATCCTACAGGCTGGACTTGTGGGGTATCGTAACTGCTGGGATCTGATACCACTCTGTAACACCCTCAAATCGGCCCTATGCAAGTTTTAGCGCTTCCCGCCAAACTCGCATAGAAACGATTCAAGGACGCCCACCAGGCACTTTTGTGCGGGTGGAGAACAAAGTAATAACATTACACAACAGTCCTCGATGGGACCCACAGAACAGATATATACCACAGCGACTCAAAGAGTCAAGAATACAGATATACAATTCAAAGATCCAAATCACCTGGAAAACGATAGAGCGTCCGACTACGGACAACATGCAAATGGGGCTAAGAGCCCTGAAGAATAACCAATGGCGTCCATAACCCTGCCCAGGCCAAGCCGGAAGGGTAACCCAGCTAACGACGTCGATCTCAAAACCTGCTTAAACAAAAGGGGTGCCGACAAAGGGCAAAGGCAAAAGAGCGGTCGATCGAGGCCAGTACACGGCGAGACTAGAATTCGGCGGTCCTCGCCTACATAGGTATGGTGGACTGAAGCGGCAGTGCAGCATGCACTAAACAACCTATAGAGACTCGATATAACTGGCGGCTATCAGAGAGGGATAAGAAAGACCTATTCAGAACCAACCTGATACTACCACCAAACATACCCATCCTGGTATTTCCCCCTCGAGACCAAACGAGGAAGTCAACCGAGGAACTCACACAGTTGGCAGTTTTATTCATTCCGTTATAGTTGCGGCAATTACTAGTCAAATATAGATAGCATGAGTCATCCTGATATAATAAGCAGTGGGCACTTTTAGTTAATCATTCCGTTGTAGTTGCAACACTTACTAGTCAGATACGATTAGCATGAGATATCCCAAACCCAGCAGTTGTTGGTACTTTTATTTAGCCATTCCGTTGTAGTGGAGCTGATTACTAGTCATACCGGATACAAGTCAATTTATAACAGTAAACTTTAGTTATAGTTGTCTATGATCGAGAACTGTGCTCCAAGTCGTCCGTAACCGCGGACACGGCTTTTCGAAAAGATTTAACCCTGCAGGGGTGCACCAAAGTATCCACACGCACTTCGACCCTTTTTGCCAGATCAGTTAACATACACCCATCGGTATGTCGGCGGGGCCTAAGTCATGATGTTTCCCAGACCCAAAGCAAGTACATGGGGCCACCCACTAAGCCACCGCAACAAAGTCGGCCGGTCTCAGACGGACTCGGGGTTTGTGGAGCCGCTGTAAACGATCGGGATCCCGAAGTGTGACAGGCTTGTCGATACAATAAAACGGGTCACGGTCCTAAATAAGACAGTAAAGACTCGCACAATTTAAATAAAGCAGTAAAGCATGGCATAAGTACAGGATAGTAAATAAAACCTCAAACTAGTTGTGGCCCCCAGTACAATACTTTGAAATCAGGTACTAATCGATGGGGGTGCCCATACACCCCACAATGGTTAGCGCTCGATCTCTAACAGTGTCAAGAACTTCGGGTCCTCGGGACACAAGTGGACGATTAACAACCAAATAATATCTATTGCCCACCGTGCCTCTGCATTTACCTACTTTCAATTTTAGTTATTAGACAGTAATTAAAGCCTTGATCATCTCCAACATTAAACACGCGGCAGTACTCCAACAACTGTGGTACTTAACGACACGCAACAGCACTTGAGCAAGCGACTACGACACGCAAGTCCATCTATCTACCAAACAACCGGTATTAGGATGTGTCCAAGGCAATATAAGGCTGCAAGGGATATCACGGGCACGAAAACTAGACCATCGCAACCGATAGCAATAGATCAAAAGGAGGAATAAATGCTATAAAAGTAAGATAGGTAGAAAGGGAGATGCTCTTTGAAAACATTGTCAAGGTTTATCCGAAGATCGGATCGACACTCGCATCAACTCATCGGCCTAGTCCGTGAAGAAGCAAAACACTGGCACAAACACCGGATGCACTATTTAATACTACGATATAACACCGGGCATGATGCATGTATGATGTATGACAAGGCCAGATGCGATGCAATTAGGTCATATTAAGCGGAACTAGGGTCCCGACATTTATTTAGAAGGTTCATGTTATTTATCTACCCCGCAAATTAAATGTTGGATTAGCAAGACAAAACATGGCTTCGGTTCGCTATGCCAATTTAAATGGAGTCCGGAATAAGACAAAGATATCCCGCATATAGACTCCATATTTAACTATGAGGTGAATTTGCATAATGCCCCCAAACCACAGACAAGTATGCATGCATGAACAATTTAATATGCATCAGTTGATAATGTCATATTATAAAAAATAATGGGGTCTCGGATAGGGAATCACATTAGGGTTCGGCGAACTTGGGCTCCGAGGGGTTCGGGGTCGGGTCTCAGGGTCCGGATCTGGGGTTCGGCAGGGGAAACGATGAAGTTCGGACTCGCGATGGCGAACTTGAGTAGATCGGGTACCGGGGTCTTCGGATCTGGGAAGAAGTACTTGTCGCATCTGTGGACCGGTTCTCGGGGTCGAAGAACTTGGCGTCCGAGAGACGATCCTGTCGCATCCGCGGTCGTCGGGCCATGTCGTCGGTCTTGTCGTCTCACGGCGGAGATCTTGGCGTCCGGGTCTCGGCGTCTTCGGGTACGAGAGGAAGAACTTGGCGTGCCGGGTTCGGTCTCAGCGGTCTTCGGGTCCGTGTAGCCGGTCATGGCGTTCCGAGGAGAAGATCTTGGCGTGCCGAGGGTTCGGTCTCGGGGATCGGTCTTCGGGTCCAGGATCGGATTCGGACCCATGAAGGAGAACTTGGCGTCTTCGGGTTCCGTGGAAGGGATCTCGGCCGTCGGATCTGGTTTACACGGTGAGCTTGCGTCGGTGTGGCCTCCGTGTGGCTTCACAGATCCAAGCATGACCTAGCAGAAGGTTCCTACATGGCATCGATAGATGTGTTCCTGATGGAAACGAGCTCGAATGCTGCTACTAGCACCTACAGGAAAACAACCACATGTCCTTGGGCCCTAGGACAAACAGGCCTCGACACGACCAGGCGCTGCAGAAGCGACGGTCCTGGCCAGCAGAGGGTTCGTCGGAGGGGTGGAGGACCGGCGAGGAAGGCACGACGGCGAGCTCGAGCGGCCCGCGGACGGCGGACGGCGGGCGCAGAGGGTAGCGGCGGGGACAGGACGTCGGCGCGTTGACCTCGCAGGGGCACCCGTCGCTGGCTGCAGAGGCGGGGCTCGCGGGCCTGCCCACGGCAGCGGGGCTGCACGGCGCTCGGAGCGGGGCGACGCGGGGGGGAATCCGGCCGGAGGTCGAGGACGGGCCGGGGCGAGCGGAAACGGGGCTCGGTGGCGGCGGGGACGCCGGCGGCGGGGGCTCGAGGAGGGGTGGAGGACCGGCGAGGCTCGCGGACGGGGGAGGCGCTCGGGGCCACGGAGAGCTCGACGGCGGCCGGAGGAAGCTAGGGGCAGCGCGGAGGCGGAGAAACAGCTGTGGCGCTGAAGGAGAGGGGCACAGCGACACGGCGGGCCTCAGAGTGAGCGCCGGCGAGGCGGACGATGGGGGCGGAGCGGCCGGAGTGGAGGAGGCCCGAGGAGGAGGGGAGAGGGCGGGGAGAGGCGGTGGCACAGAGAGGCCACCGTGGCAAAGTGTTGGGGAAGCGAAGGGGCCGAGGAGGCGGCGCGGGGAGAGAGAGGGGGTGCGGGGTTGCATCGCTCCCACCTGGGGACGAGGTGGGGTCAGTGGTGGGGCCTGTGGGGAGGCGGTGGTTGGTGGGGTGGGGCCAGACGGGAGGCAGGTGGAGTGGGAGGGTCGGGGCGCGTGCCCAGGGGGCGGCCGGTCGGCGTGGGCCACGCGGGGTGGGCGGGAAAAAAACAGGAGGTGGGCCTGAGGGGATAGGTGGCAGGCTAGGATTGGAGGGGGGTGGAGGAAGAGGTGAGGTGGCGGCAGGCTATTGGAGAGGGTGATGTGGCTGGGGACTGGGTAGGTTAGGGTTAGGTAGGAAAAGGGTTTAGGTAGACCGGTTTTGCACTGGGGGTGGCCGACTGGGTCGGATCGGCCCGGTACGGCTGCCCCTAAAAATAAAACAAATATTTTAATATTTAAAACTGGGCTTTTGAAATCTATTGGTAGACGAAACAAAATAATCCGGAGACCCGGGTTTTGGATTTGAAATAAAGGCGGAGTATTTAGAAAACAAAATATGTTTTTCGAAAATAGTTTCAGACAAACAAATGCATGACGATGCTCAAATGCAAGGTGGCATGATGACATGAGCATGCGGTCATGATGATGCAATGCACAAAAACAACGCGATTTTCTAGTAGTGGTTTTTGCGGGGCGCCACAGCCGGAGAACCCCTTCGACACCAGCTTAGCCGACACATGGTCGGAGGTAACTAGGGTTTTCTCCCCTTCCTTTGTTCTTCCCCCATTCCCATCGTTGGATGCTAGATCGTGTGTTATTAGGGCTTGGCTGTTCGTATTTTCAATCGTTGGATGCTAGGTATTTTTTACAGTAGCTAATCCTCTTGTGTTAGATCTCATATTTCTATTTTGTTTTCTAGATACCCTGCCTTTTATTTCAAATCAAAACCTCGGGCTTGTCCGGAGTACTTTGTTCGTCTAATAACCTATTTGAAAATGTTTTATTTTAAAAGAAAATAAATATTTAAAATAAAAACATTTTATCGGGGGAGGCCGCCATCCTGCTGGGCCAACAACCTAGCAAACCAGCAGCCTACCACCCCGATTAAATCCTGCGCCCCTAGATCCCCAAGACCCAAACCCTAACCTACCAGCTACACCCCACTACCCATCCCAGCCGCTGCCGCCACTCAGCAGCACACACACGCGTTGGTTGCACACCACACATGCACACCCCACGCGACACGCGAGCACGCTACACTGCCTCTCACTCCACGGTACCCCGGCCCTACCCCTCCTGGCTCCGCTCGATCCCCACCCCTCGAGCCCCTCCTTCCTCCCGAACGCAACCATCCCACCACGTCTCCTTCATCTCCGCTCAAAGTCCCCTCCATCGCCAGGGACCTCCTCTTCCCTCCCCGCTCTCTGCCGCCATCAAGATCCGCCCACACGGGAACCCGCCTCCTTGTTCCTCGTGCTCGTCTCGAGTAGCCGCCGTTCTCCCCTTCCTCATGGGCGCTATGCCGCGCACCAACCCCTGATGGCTGTAGCACTGCCCTCGCCGTCTCGCAGAGGTGATGCAACGCCACCCCTCTCCGGTCGTCGTCGTTCAGAGCTGCCAGGCGTCTCACCTCTGCGCCGCTTGTTTTCCGTGAGGCCATCACGATTGTTTTTCTGCTCCTCTACAGCGACCGCGAGTCACAGCTACCTTTCATCTCAGATGTTTTATTTGTCTTCTCTCGTGTATCACATCTTTGCCCAGGAACTCAGGTAGTCAAGTTTGCCTTGTAGCATCGATTCCCTCCCGGGCCATGTATCGTGTCACTCTTAATCTCAAGATCTCCAAACATGGACACACGCCGACAAGACGCGTTAAGATCCCCTCGCCGACAAGACCGGCTTGATGCCGATGATATCGAAGGGTGTATATGGAGCCACCCGAGGAACCACCGGCGCTTGAACCCGAGGGAACCACACCGAGAACCCATGGTACCCGACGACCGACACCATACTGGAATGCCAAGACCCCGGATCTGAAGACCAATTCCGGCGCGCCCGAACCCCATTGAACCCCTCGGAACCAATATCGCTGATATAGAGATGCGTGACCCCTTTCCGAGACCGCTATTTTTATAATATTTGATATCTACATGTTGCATATAATTATACATGATTGCACTCATATTGTGTGGTTTGGGGAACCTATGTCGATTCACCTCATAATCAAATATGGATACCATATGCGGGTGAATCTATTCTAATATTGGCCCCATTTAAATTTGTGTAGCGAACCGATGACATAATTTGCCTTGTTAAGACAACATTTAAATTGTGGGGTATCTAAACAACTAGAACCATATATTTAGATGTCGGATCCCCGGTTCCATTTAATATTGCCTAATCACATCTCATCTTTTCCATGTCACGCATCATACATGCATCATGCCCGATCTTCTGCCGTAGTATTAAATAGTGCATCCAGTGTTTCTTCTAGTGCTTTGCTTCTTCACGGATTAGGCTGATGCGTTGATGTGAGAGTCGACCCGATCTTCGGATGAACCTTCGGCAAATTTTTTAGGCGATCATTCTCCCCCTTTCTACCTATTTTACATTTATAGTCTTTACTTCCTCCTGTTGATCTATTGCTATCTGTGTTGCGATGCTACAGATTTCGTACCCTTTATATTTCCCTACAACCCCTATATTGCCACGGACACATCCTATTACCTGTTGTTTGGTAGATAGTCAGCCTTGCGAGTCATACTTGCTTGTGCATGTGTTGTTTCGCGCCGTCGATGTTCCATAGTTGTTGGAGAAATGCCTCATGCTTAATGTTGAAGATGAGCATGGCTTTCATTATTGTTTAATAACTAAAATTGAAAGTAGGTAAATAATGCAGAGGCACTGGTGGGCAATAGATGTTATTTGGTTTCTAACCGTCCACTTGTGTCCCGTAGGACCCCAAGTACTTGATACGTGTTCCTTGAATATTCGCACTATCCGCATGTGGGACCATCCCCTTAACATGAGCTGGAGTCATATCTTATTTCTTGGGGCCACAAAGTAGTTTGGGGCTTTATTACTACCATGTACTTATGCCATGATTATGCATGTTTTACTGCTGTATTTACTATTGCGCGTGGAGCGTCTGTACTGTTTAGGTAAGCAGAGTGTTTTCGCGGTATCGACAAGCCTAGTCACACTTCCGGGTTCCTAGTCGTTTACAGCCATTGACGCAAACCTCTGGGGTCCATTCCGGAGCCGCCCAACTTCGTCGCGGGTAGCTTGGTGGGGTGGCCCCCTGAAATATTATACGAAACTTGCGATTTCTTTGTCGTGATTCCTCGTTGGGTTTTCATTTTGTTTTTCTGAGGTTGATCGTGCGTGTGTTGCTATTTGTGCCCCCTGCAGGGTAAAACTTTCTGAAAGTCGTGTCTACGGTTATGGAGGACTTGGAGCACGGTATCTCGATCATAGACAACTATAACTAAAGTAGTGATATAAATTTAACTTTGAAATGACTAGTAATTAGCTTTACTACAATGGAATGGCTAAATAAAAGTACCAACAACTGCTGGGTTTGGAATGTCTCATGCTATTTATATCTGACTAGTTAGTATTGCAACTATAACGGAATGGTTAATTAAAAGGGCCCATTGCTTATTATATCAGGATGAATCATACTATTTATATCTAACTAGTAGTTGCCACAACTATAACGGAATGAATAAAACTGCCAACTGTGTGAGTTCCTTGATTGACTTCCTCGTTTGGTCTCGAGGAGGAAGTACCAGGATGGGTATGATTGGTGTTAGATTCAGGATGGATCCGAATAGGTCTTTCTTATCCCTCTCTGATAGCCTTCAATTGTATCGAGTCTCTATAGGTTGTATAATGCATGCTTCGCTGCCGCTTTGTCCACCATACCTATGTAGGCGAGGACCGCCGAATTCTAAGACTCGCCATGTACTGTCCTCAGTACTGACCGCTCTCTTTTCCTTTTCCCTTTGTTGGCACCCCTTTTGTTTAAGGAGGTTTTGAGATCGACGTCGTTAGTAGGGTTACCCTTCCGGCTTGGCCTCGGCAGGGTTATGGATGCCATTGGTTATTCTTTAGGGCTCTTAGCTCAATTTGCATCTTGTCCGTACTCGGAAGTTGTATCGTTTTCAAGGTGATTTGGATCTTTCTACTATATATCTGTATTCTTGACTCATGGAATCGTTGTTGTATATATATATGTTCTATGGGTTTCATCATGGAATATTGTGTAATGATATTATTTCGTCTTCCACCCGCACGCAAGTGCCTGGTGGGCACCTTTGAATCGTTCTATGTGGGTTTGGCGAGAATCGCTAAAACTTGCATAGGGCCAATCTGATGGTGTTATAGAGTGGTATCATAGCTCAGCAGTTGCGATACCCCACTGGTCCAGCCTATAGGATAACCTAGCTAACGGACGTCATAGAGTGTGAAAACTATTTTGGAAAATCAATTGGATAGATTTGATTAGGTCTACTTTTATTACTTACCCCTTTGCTATTCTCGTCTTACCAATGCGTGTTTTCAGTCGGCTCTCTTATCTTCTCTTCGAGTCCAGGAATTCTCGTGGTTGGGTTTCTGTCGTACCTTCAGGGTTTCGCTTCCATCCTCTTGTAACGGTGCTTCAACATCCGGTCTTCATGCTATCTGATGGATCCTTCATCTGTTGTACCTTTCAGTGGACCAAAAGTTCACTAAAATTTTCTTTGTATCCTCCTGTGTTTTCCGGCATGACGACATCATCTGCATCAGATCCAATAAAGACTCTGCATCACTTATTTGCTTCAGAACATCGTTGTCAAGATTTTAGTCTAAACTCTAAGGGTTGGTTGCATAATCCGTTTGTTCGTGTATACAGTAATGCTTTGAGTGCGGGATAGAGTCGCGACCATACCACTACTCTTATCATTTGCTTTTGTACATTTAATGGTGTATCGATGCAAATCAACTCGTTCTACGAAAGATATAGGTGGCCTTATCTTTTGATACCTCTATCTTCGTCTTTTGTTTATCTGGAGTGCTCTCACGACTAACGTGAGCACTGATCCTTGTTGGTGGTGTCGCCGATTTCAAAATGGAACAAGAACCCTTGTTAGTGGTGTCGCGAGAATCTACACGAAGCGACAAGATTCAGACCATTAGCCTTCTTCCCCATACCAGGAGGCGGATCTCGGGGGAGAGATCCATTGTTAGTGGTGTCGAATTGTAGCACCTTGGGTAAAACCACTAATAGAAAATTGCATGTCTTTATCTTTGCGCATCATCATGACATCATGTATATTATTTTCACCTAAATCTATTTTACAGAGTCTATTTTTTTCTAGATACCCCGCCTTTTATTTCAAATCAAAACCTCGGGCTTGTCCGGAGTACTTTGTTCGTCTAATAACCTATTTTAAAATGTTTTAAAAGAAAATAAATATTTAAAATAAAAATGTTTTATCGGGGGAGGCCACCAGCCTGCTGGGAAAAAACCCAGCAAACCAGCAGCCTACCACCCCGGTTAAATCCTAGCCCTAGATACCTAAGACCCAAACCCTAACCTACCAGCTACACCCCACCACCCATCCCAGCTGCCGCCGCCACTCAGCATCACGCGCACGCGCTGGTTGCACACCACACACGCACACCCCACGCGACACGCACGCACGCTACACTACCTCACCGACCCAGCCCAACACTCTAGTGCGCACACGCCCACACTTCCCCGTGTCACCCGCAAACCTCCTTGGCGCGCCTCTCACCCCGCGGTACCCTGGCCCCCATCCCTCATGGATCCGCTTGATCCCCACCCCTCGAGCCCCTCCTTCCTCCCGAACGCAACCACCCCACCACGTCTCCTTCATCTCCGCTCAGAGTCTCCTCAGCGGCCAGGGACCTCCTCTTCCCTCCCCGCTCCCCGCGCCATCAAGCTTCGCCCACACAGGAACCCGCCTCCTCGTGCCTCGTGCCCGTCGCGAGCAGCCACCGTTCTCCCCTTCCCCGCGGGTGCCATGCCACGCAACAACCCCTGCAGGCTGTAGCGCCGCCCTCGCCGTCTCACAGAGGTGCTGTAGCGCCACCCCTCTCCAGTCATCGTCGTTCGGAGCCGCGAGGCGTCTCCGCTCCGTGCCGCTTGTTTTCCATGACACTACTAGGAAAAGGGTTATAGGTAATCCGCACATCCATGGCTCACATGGTTGAAGTGCCCCACGGGTAAAACAGACGTGGCTCACCTATGGGCAGTGCCCTACTAGTAACTAGAATAACCGTGGCACACATGGTGATAGTGCGCCACAGATATGAGTAGGCCAGGGGCCTACCGGCCGCATGCCACATACCCGTAGCGCACATGGTGTATGTGCTCTACAGTTGTTAGGGGTATCCGTGGCGCACATGAGGCCTGTGTTCTATGCCTAAGTTAAGGCCCCTCTGCTCTATAAATGGGCAAACACATCTGTGGCGCACTCCTAGCATGTGCGTCACGGTTATGATTAGTTCCTATGGCGCACTAGGGCCATGTGCGCCACGGATGTGTCGACCATTTTTTGGCAGCTCCACTTTGCACATGTGACTATCCACTACCACACCCACACTTCACTTTCCCCTCCTTCTTCCTCCTTATATCTAGTCGGGATCCTCCTCCTTCCCACCTCAATTTCTCCACTCATTCACCATTTTTAGCATGTAGAACTTACCTTGGATGTTACATACATAATAGAGGAAGCTCTCCTTCCGGACACGCCATCCTCTCGGTCTTGCGTGGACCTCTCCTTTCCATCTTCTCGACCGGTCTCTCATCTCGGTAAGTTGTCCATGTAAGGATGTGTTCATGTGTATATGGATGATATGCTCATATGTATGTAGAGGATCGATGCCCATGTGTGTATGGAGAGGATCGATGCTCACGTGTGTGTATATGGAGAGGATCGATGCTCATGTGTGTATGGAGAGGATGATGTGTTCATGTGTATGGATTGGTATCTCTCTTGTGTTTGTGTGTGAATGAGTTACCATTTGTTTTGCCAAAATGTTGATTAATTTCCATTTTGGCAAGACTTTGGAATTTCAAAAAGGTCCTTATTTTAGGATAGGTCATGCCGAAATTTTCTATCGACCATTACATGCATGCATTGATTATGTGGTTCTAATAAACTTCTGATTGTATCGTGTACACCGCGCAGTCAACCATGGTCCACATAATGAGCGAAGGCATTGTGGCTAGATTTTTGAAATGCGTGACGGCCGACATGATACGAAATAACAAGATGGAGATAAGATGTTTGTCCAGAAGATGCAAACTCAACTGGTTGATCGACCTAGATTCCGGGCATCTGCAGGCGCACCTGCTCCGCCATGGTTTCATGGATGGATACAGTCGTTGGATAAGCGATGACGAAGACGATGGAGACGATGAAGGTGGGCAATATGACGATGATCATCACGGCGAGGATAGGTGAGATGATCAAGAGTCTCCTGGAGATGGTGAAGGTGCGGAAGCAAACCGGGATGATGATGATCTAGATGGCGGAGGAGCAGACAACGATAGAACAACGTCGGGTTGGGTGCAGGCCCCTTATGTGCAAGAGTTTCTTCTCAAGCAGACGAGTAACGCCAGGGCTGCCGCTAGAGAAAAAGCCAAGCTTGTGCAACTTGAGAAAGACGCGGTTACTCCATTGTATGAAGGATGCAGACCCGATGATACCGGTTTAATGTAACGCTCAAGGCTATGGAGATGAAAGCAAAACACAAATTGACCGACACAACCTTCGATGATATGATGGCATTCTGGCACGATCGTCTCCCGGAGGGGAACACGTGTCCAACTAGTATCGAGGACACCAAGAAAATCGTCTGTCCTCTCGATCTACCACATGTTAGATACCACGTATGCATCAACGATTGCATCATTTATCAGGGCGAGGACACGGAGAAAACCACATGTCCGGTGTGCGGCGTGAGTCGATACAAGAAAGGGAAGAAAGCACCTCAATGGTATTGGTACTTTCCTATCACTCCTCGTCTGCGGCGCTATTTCGTGGACCCTAAGGAAGCGAAGCTCATGCGATGGCATGCGGAAAGAAAGAAGCCAGGAGATGACGATGACCCCGAAAAGGACGAGCTGCTGACGCACCCTTCAGATGCTAGCTAGTGGAAAGCATTGGACCTCAAATTCCCAGAATTCGGTGGAGATTCGAGGGACATCGGGCTTGGTGCGAGCACCGATGGACTCAATCCGTTCGGTAGCTAGAGCAGCACGCACGGCACTTGGCCCATGTTTGTATGGATGTACAACCTCCCTCCATGGTTGTGCATGAAGAAGAAGTACATACAAATGAGTATGCTAATTCAAGGGCCGAAACAACCTGGTATCGACATCAATCTGTATCTCGGGCTATTAAAAGATGAGCTAGCCACATTATGGGAATCTGGATCCAATACGTACGACGCTGTCTCACAAGATTATTTCACTATGAGAGCCGCGTTGGTCACTACGGTGCAAGACTATCCAGGTTGCGGGTGTATCTCGGGGGAGGTTATCTAAGGATTCTCCGCATGCGTTAGGTGCATGGATAACACAAGCTATCTCCAACTAGAGAAATATTCAGGGTCTTCAAAAACCGTGTTCATGGCGCACCGGAGGTGGCTCGGCAAGAATGATCCATGGAGAAAACATGGAGATCTGTTCGATGGCAAATCCCGAGGAATCCTAGAGCGGAGGAGTAGCGAAGAAGTGGAAGAATTGCTGAAAAACTGGAAAGATTGTCATATGCCTAGAAAGAAGCGAATGAGGCAGCAATACAAGCCGCTGCTGAAGGTATGGAAAACAAGGTCTATTTTTTGGGAGTTGCCATACTGGAAGTTTCTCCGCACGCCTCATAGCCTTGACATCATGCATATCACGAAAAATGTGTGCGAGAGTCTGGCCGCCACCATAATCAACATGCCAGATAGGACGAAAGATGGTCCGAAAGCAAGGCACAACCTGATATTCATGGGCATCTGGAAGGAGCTTCACAGAGGACGCACTACTCCTGATGATCGGGAAGATGACGATGATCATGAGTCGGAGGCGACACAAGGTCGTTGGAAGGATAAAAAAGGTCAAGAAGAATGAATATTACTGCCCTCCTTCTTGCTTCACTCTAAGCCAGGATGAGATCAAACAGTTTTTCAAGTGCCTTCTAGGAGTCAAATTTCCTTACGGCTACGCGGGCAAGATAAGCGGATACCTAGACGAGGCGAAGCAGAGGTTTAGTGGCATGAATTCTTATGACTGTGCCGTGCTAATGACGCAGGTACTTCCGGTTGCACTAAGAGGGATAATGGACAAGCACGTTCGTGAAACGTTGTTTGGCCTCTACAAGTTTTTCGATGTCATCTCTCAAAAGTCGATTGGCATGAATTAGTTCGGGAGGCTACAGGAGGAGATCGTGGTGATACTGTGCAAGCTTGAGGTCTACTTCCCGCCTGCATTCTTTGACATTATGGTGCATCTGCTGGTCCATGTCGTGGAGGAAATCGTCCAAATCGGGCTGATGTTCCTCCGCAGCATGATGGCGTTCGAAAGGATGAACGGACACATCAAAGGATACGTTCGCAGTAGGTCCCATCCAGATGGAAGCATAGCCAAGGGCTTTCTGGCCGAAGAGTGCATCTCTTTCTGCATGAATTATCTAGACATCGAGAACCCTGTCGGTCTTCCCGTCAACAGGCACCTTGGAAAGCTCGACGGATCTGGTCACCGAGAGGGTCGTCGCGTACTGCATGCAGACTTCGATTGTCGATGCGCAGACTTTGATCGAGCAAAACTTGTCGCGCTACAGCATTTAGAACTGGTCGATCCTTGGGTACAGAAGCAAAAAAGGTTAATTGAGAAGAAGTACAGTGACCGGGTCATAGAAAGGATGCAGAGAGAAATAATCAAAGAGCACAACTCAGATTTCATGCGTTGGTTTAGGCACACGCTCCATGATAATCCCCCGCGATCACATTCTTCTGACATGGAAAAGATCATATTCACCTTGTCGCAGGGACCCATGCAAAACCTAGTGACCTATCAGGCGTATGATATCAACGGCTACACATTCTACACGGAGGAAAAGGACAACAAGTGTGATTATCAGAACTCAGGCGTAACATCGGAATTCTACATCGATGACAATATGAAGGAAAGATTCTACGGAAGGATCGAGGAGATCTGGCAGCTCGACTACTGTGGAGAAAAGGTCCCGATGTTTCGTGTCATATGGGCAAAGAGCGTCGAAATAGAAGACCGGTATTTCACAACCATGATTATACCCGAAGCAGCCAAATCCAAGGCCGCCGGTGAAAACGTGGCTGCGAAAAATGTACCGTGGGTACTGGCTAGCAAAGTGGATCAATGTTTTTTCATTACCAACCCAAAAAAGCCTAGCCGTGTTGTCGTGAGGAGAGGAAAAAAAACATCATCGAAATAGATGGAGTCGCCAACGAGCAAGACTTCGACCAGTACATCGATCCAAAGATTGAAGATGACGACGACTACGATGCAACAACATACACCACAGGAAGAAAAAGGACAACCCTATCCAAAAAAGATAGCCCGTTTGAAAGAAGAAACATTAAAGTGCCGGGGCTAAATTATTCAAACCGCGACAAAGAAGAAAAAAAAATTATAAACGCTAGCTCAAATAATATTGTAAAACGCGTGGTTAAAAAATATTGTAATATTCATGGACACTAGCTGAATGTCTGTGCTTTGCTACAGAATAGAAGATATACAAATCAAACAATTTCTCCCATCAGGGAAATTTGTGCGGAACATATAGCATCAAACAGCAATAAATGGCAATTCTACCTCGCTCCCTCTTTCCCCGCCCTTTGTCATCGCTTAAAAAGTCTGCCGTCTCATCCTACCCATTGCTTGGACATTTTTTTTCAAAATTTAGCAAATCAATCAAATGATCCTTCTGTAGCGCAACAAATGGTGAGGTATTATATGTCAAATTTTAAAATTAGGTACCAAAATACACCAGTTATATATTTAGGACCCAACTATATAGGAACCCCTTTAAGAGATTCCTATATAGCTATACAGGAACCCAAACTAACTACCTACGAAGCATCGATACGGCAACATGAGGCATATCCACGTACCGTACGTTCTCAATACGTGTGTCCGGTCGATACCCGTTCGATACGCATGTCCGGCCGTGTCCCCTTTTTCCGATTTAAAAAAAATAAAACAACTCCGATACGACGGAGACACGGCGGGACACGGGAGGAGCCCAGTCCGGTGGAATCGATCGTTAGAAACCCTAACCCCCACCCAGCGCTCTCTCTCTCTGTCCATCTTGGTCAGGAAACTGGATCGAGCCGCCACTGCTCTCGCGTGCCGCCGCCGCCCGGAATCGCACCGCTAGCGCTCAGAATCGCGCCGCCCCTGCCCTGAATCGCGCCGTCGCCGCCTGGAATCGAGCCTCCGCCGCCTGGATTCACCTCTCTCTCCTCCTGGATTCAGCTCTCCACGCCCGAATTCGGCAGAAAGGTAACTCCTCCCGCCGTTCTTGCTGCCTGTTGGTGCGTTTCCTTTACGTTGTGCTTGGCTGCTGACTGCTGATGGCCTGATGCTGCTGCTACTGTGTTGGTACTTGTAGTGTAGGAGTGAGATACCAGCATGTCATCTGCGAGCAATGCCATGCCACGCAGCTAGTCTTCAGCTCCAACGAGTTCAAGCAACAACGTTAGAGCTGCTGCTGATGGTGGAGAGGCTGGGGATCAGGTTGTCAATCAAAAGTATCCCCTGTGGGCTCATGTTCAGAAGGATTCAGTCACCAAGAAAGGCAACAAATGGGGCAGTTTTTAATCTATCTCATGCATTGAATCATTCCATCTTTCTGACCTATCATTTATTTTATTTTTATACATATACTCGCCGTATCGCCATATTGCTGTTGTTGAAAACCATATGATTCCTGTTTACCCGTGCAAGTGATTCTGCTAGTAGAGATGATGTTTTTCATGAAGTTCACGGGCATTAAAAATAAAGTTCACTCTGCGGAAAAACATAGTTCACTTTCACCGTGAAAAAAAGACAGTTAGCAAAAAAAGTCCACAGGCATTGGAAAAAAGACAGTTCACACAGTTGTCCGAAAAAAAGTTCGTGAAAAATAAAATTCACAAGCGTTGAAAAATTACATTTCACTCAATTGTCCAAAAAAAAAGGAAGTTCACATACGCCAAAAAGAAAGTTCACTCTACGGAAAAACATAGTTCAGCTCAAACGTGGCTGGGTTCTCGTTATATTTGACACTAAAAATTCTAGAGGAGTGTTTACTAAAAATAAAGTTCACGTTCATTAAAAAGAAAGTTCACCCTGTGGGAAAACAAAGTTCACTTCAGCGCCATAGGGATTCTCATTATATTTGGTAGTTCAGGTTAGAGAGAAAAAAGGATTCACTCATTTTGTCCAATAAAAAGTTCAAATGCCGTTAAAAAAAGTTCACTCTGCGGGAAAACAAAGTTCACTTCAAACATATTTGAAAGTTCACTTCGAGCGTGGCTATAAATTCTTAAAGTTCACTCTGAACATAGTGGACATTCGTTAAAAAAGAAAGTTCAGATGCATTGAAAAAAGAAGTTCACTTTGTTTCTTGGCAAAGTTCAGAAGGTTTATATAGATATATATAGAGAGAGAATATGTCGTAAAATGTCTGAATTACAAATTAATGGAAATTGCACGTAGTGCAACGACAATGTTTCTCTCTTCTTATCTTTTGAAAAAAAAAATTCTGAAGGCAATGTTTGCATGGATGGCATGCTGAAATCAATTTGAATTATATTTTGTTGTCTTTCCTGAATTTTCACATATTCAATATTGACAATAGCCATGCAAAGTACAGACCTGCGTGAGGCCATACCCTACCGAAATATCATGAAAACGCCTAGTTCCCATGTTGTGAACTCAGTTCAGGATCATGGTGGCCGTACAGTGCGCGTGACATACGGCGAGGCGAGATACCGTGCGAGCGATTGACTTCCCTGCTCCGCTCTCCCACGTGTTCATTAATTCGGGCCAGTGGTAGACGAGCTCCGCTTGTGTGTTCGTACCTTCTCGAGAGATCCCCTATCCTCCATGGAATGGAAAACGCAGCTCAGCTGTTTTTGGATGCAAATGATTGTGTGCGTGGCTTTTTTTTGGGACGGGAGCGAAGGACGAACCAAGAGGCGGAACGGGACTCTTGCAGACCTGAGATTTTTATTTCCGTGATTGTGGGGCATTCCTAATCGCTTGATTGCATTTTTCGTGAACCATTCTGTACGGTACACATTTATTACCCTGATTGATTTTCCTTCGATGTTGTTTTTCCTTTCCATATATTGACTTGGTAGACAATTGTTTAGTGGACGTTCCAGATGGATCCAATGTTTAATGTTGGTGTTAGATGACATGGATGTTCTCAATGTTTGACCCCAAAGTGAGCCACCAACTCAATTTTAATATTCATGGACAAATTATTATTTAATTTAGTTATACTTTTAATCATATTTGTACCACTTTTATGACATATATTATCGCTTTTGGGCATTTTTGGAATATTTAAAAGTATTTTAAAAATCAAAACAAAACTTCTATGGCATATATCACCACTTTAGGCATTTTTTGAAACATTTAAAAGTATTTTTGATATAAGAAACAAAAACGGTGGGCACCAAGATTCGAACATGGGTGTTCATAGGTTTAGAATAGAGCTAAGGGCGGAACATAGTGGGGTGGCTGTTTTCTTATACAGGTGCTAGAGGTAGGCGTAGCGCACTAGACCGGAGTGCGTTACGGATATCTGTAGCGCACTATGCCAGAGTGCGCTACGCCTATCTATGCTTTATCCACGTGCACAGGCATGTCCCTCATCCCCATCTCAGACGTGCCCACCATCTCGAGCCCGAGCCCTCGCTGTCGCTGTCGATACGCCGCCTCGCCAGCCCTGCCAGCCGCCGCCGCTCGAGGAGGAGACCATGGAGGATGAGGCTCGCGCCGCTGCCGATCCGTGGAGGAGGAGGTTGCCGCTGCCGATCCGTGGAGGAGGAGGTCGCCGTCGCTGCCGATCTATGGAGGAGGAGGTCGCCGTCGCTCAAGGAGGAGGAGGCCGATGCCGCTCGAGGAGGAGGAGGAGGAGGCCATGGAGGAACCCGCTATCGTCCACCCGATGTCTTCGTCTTTGTCTTAGAGGTGAGAGTCGCCCCTACCCTCTCTCCCTATCTCCCCTCTCACATTAGGGTTCAGAGTAGGGTAGTGACAAATTTAGCTCTGTTTTAGGGTTCAAATTGTTGACACATTAGCTCTGTTTAGGTTTCAGACTAGGGTTCAAATTTAGGGTTCAGATTGTTGACACATGAGGTTGTTGATAGTATAGAAATTTAGCTCTATGAGGTTTTTGATAGTGAGGTTGACAGTATTGACACATTAGGGTTCGGATGAATTTTTGGTTGCTCCATTATGCCCATAGATGTGGTAGCTGTTCTGGTGTTTGTGTCCCTTGCAAACCTGCCAATGAACTGATTTTGTAAATAATTGCACACAAAAATATGGTGCTTGTTTTGTTCTAGTAAATAATTGCACACAAAAACCTGCCACTGAACTGATTTTATTCTGGTGTTGGTGTCCCTTGCATATCTGGTAGGGTTCAGAGTATGGTGCTTGCTTGTAAAAGCACTCTAGTTATGCCACTGCTCCTAATACATGTTGATTGTAAATATTGCAAAAGCATATCTGGTAGTTGCTTGTAATATTTTAAAAGCATATCTGGTAGTTATGCCACTACTCCTAATATTGCAAAAGCATATCTGGTAGTTGCTTGTAAAAGCACTCTAGTTATGCCACTGCTCCTAATACATGTTGATATTAAATATTAAAAAAGCATATCTGGTAGTTGCTTGTAATATTGCAAAAGCATATCCGGTAGTTATGCCCTGCTCCTAATATTGCAAAAGCATGTCTGGTAGTTGCTTGTAAAAGCACTCTAGTTATATCTGGTAAATATTGCACACAAACACTGCTCCTAATAACATCGAATACATGTTGATTGTAAAAGCACTCAAATGCTGAATACATGTTGTGATTCAGAGATTGTAAAACCACTCTAGTTATGCCAAACAAATGTTGAATACATGTTGATATAGATACATTTGTAAGTCAAGCACTCTAGTTCATCTACTATGACTCCTAAGTCAATCCTTTATGTACTATCCAGATTATGTACTCTAGTCAAGCACTCTAGATACATTTATGTACTATCCAGATTATGTACTATCCTATGTGACCAGATTGTAAAATAAAAGCACTATTACTCATTTTAATCCTATGTGACCAGATTATGTCCTATCCAGATTATGTACTATCCTATGTGACCAGATTATGTGATGGATGTGTTGGCCATTCATTGTGTGTTGGTTGTGCTGGCCATATATATGCAGGTTCTTGTATGAAATGAGTCCTTATTTTTGCCAGAATGTTGATTAACTTCTGTTTCGGCAGAAATCGGGCACTCCTAGTTTAAGAAAATTAGCAAAGGTCATGCCGGATTTTTCCGGGCACTTTATTATTAACCATTATTTGATTTTTATTAGTGCTAACATGTGTGACAACGACGAGGCTGGCTATTCTAAGCGCATCAGCACTAAAGGAGAAGTCATACCTCCGAATAAACAATTGACATTCTGGGAGGCGGCCCAGCGGCTAGAAGACGATGAAGAATACCATCCTTCGGAGAGCAAGGACGATGAGATGGAAGACGCGGAGGAAGAAGATGAAGGAACGGCGGATGATGAAACCACTGATGGCGGCGAGGACACAGGGAGCGGTATCAATCCTCCTAATAAGAAGAAGAAGCCGAAGGAACGGCGCCTGAACACGGTCGGCATCGTCAGAGAGGAAATTACCGAAGTGAGCCCAACAGGTGTTCCTTTGGCACCCGACCTTGTCGTCAGAGGGTACGGTGGGCAAGTGGCGGCGATCACCCGGACCACCATCTCGATCAACACCGAGAATCTTCGGAATATGGTGAGTTGTGTGCTTCTTGTAAAATCAGTTTCCGAAGCTCCGAATCTTGTGGAACACAGATACGTTTTCCATGCCATAAAGTACCTTGTTCGTCTTCATGGAATCCTTTGGATTTTCCCTTGCCAATCTTTTCCTTAATCTCTTCAATTTCCTTATCTGCTTTTTGGGCTTCTTTGATCTTGTCCAACAAGGTGGGTTGAACATCCAAAGACATGAGATGTCCCTCTGGCACAATCTCAATCTGAGATCTCTAAATTGGGCACACAGATCATCTGGCAATTCTCCCTTAGTAAGGCCATTCACAAAAACCTTACGGCTTAGAGCATCCGCTACAACATTTGCTTTACCAGGGTGGTATTGCAAACTCAAGTCATAATCTTTGATGAGTTCTAACCATCTTCTTTGTCTCATGTTAATTTCTTTCTGGGTGAAGATATACTTCAAACTCTTGTGATCTGTGAACACTTCACAACGCTTTCCCAAAAGATAATGTCTCCATGTTTTGAGTGCATGGACAACAGAGGCTAACTCTAAATCATGAGTAGGGTAGTTTACTTCATGAGTTTTGATTTGTCTCGAGGCATAAGCCACAACTTTCCCTTCTTGCATTAGTACTGCACCTAATCCATGATGAGATGCATCACAATATACTTGGAAATCTTTCTCCAAATCTGGCAAACATAAGACTGGTGCTGTCACTAGTCTCTTCTTTAATTCTCTAAAGCTGAGTCACAACCTTCAGACCAAGCAAACTTCTTGTCTTTCTTTATCAATTCTGTGATAGGTTTAGCTACCTTGGAGAAATTCTCAATAAATCTTCTGTAGTATCCTGCCAAGCCAAGGAAACTACGAACCTCTTTTACTGACTTAGGAGATTCCCATTCGATTCTAATGAAACTTTAGCGAGGTCTCTTGCTACACCATCTCCTGACACAACGTGTCCAAGAAAACCAACTTCATTTAACCAAAATTCACACTTCCTGAATTTGGCATACAGCTTATGCTCTCTAAGCTTCTCAAATATCAAACGTAAATGTCCTTCATGCTCTTCTTTGCTCTTGGAGTGAATCAAAATGTCATCGATGAAAATAACAACAAACTTATCAAGAAATTCCATGAACACCTTGTTCATCATATTCATGAAGTATGCTGGTGCATTGGTTAAACCAAATGGCATCACGGTATACTCATACAATCCATACCTTGTGGTAAAAGCTGTCTTAGGTATGTCTTGTTCCCTTATCTTGAGCTGGAAATAACCTGACCGGAGATCAATATTTGAGAACACACAAGCTCCTTCTAACTGATCAAACAAGTCATTGATTCTAGGCAAAGGGTATTTGTTCTTGATAGTCACCTCATTGAGTGAACGATAATCTATGCATAACCTTTGACTTCTATCTTTCTTTTCCACAAACAAAACTTGTGCTCCCCAAGATGAAGAACTTGGTTGGATAAATCCTTTCTATAACTGTTCTCCAAGTTGTTTCTTGAGTTCTTTCAACTCATCCACTGACATCTTGTACGGTCTCTTTGCTATTGGTCCAGATCCTGGTAGCAAATCAATAAGAAATTCCACATCTCTATCTAGTGGCATTCCTGGCAATTCTTCTGGAAACACATCTGGATATTCACTCACAATTGGCACACTATCTATGCTAACCCCCTTAAGAGAATTTAGCTTACTCCTTTTTGCTTCAAAGTTGGTCTTGAATCTGATTCTTCTGTTTTCTGGAGTTGTGAGTGAGACAGTATGGTTTGCACAATCTATCACTCCCTTGTGCTTAGTCATCTAGTCCATTCCCAAAATAACATCCAATCCTTGGGAGTTTAGGATTATCAAGTTAACGGGAAACTTATACTTCCCAAACTCTATGACTAGATCATGACATCCTGAATTCACTATCATTTCTCCGCCAGGAGAACTTACTTTTATAGGACACCCAATAGTTTCTACCGGTAGTTCGTTTCTTTCAACAAATACTCTTGATATGAATGAATGATATGCACCAGTATCAAAGAGAACAAATGCTGGAACAGAATTGAGTTTGAACTTACCAGCAACAGCATCAGGTTCCTCATAGATTTCTTCCACATTGATGTGGTTCACTTGTCCCTTTTGAAAAAGGTTGGGCTTGTTGGGTCCTTCAACTTTCTTTTCTGGGCATTCATTTGCATAATGCCCCATCTTATTGCACTTGAAACATTCAACCTGACTAAGATCCTTCTTGACAGGCTGGCTTCCACTGCCACTTCCACTTCCATTGTGGTGGCTCTTATATCCACCCTTGTGATTCTTGTACTTATCATTGTCATGAGTACGATTGTGCTTGTTGTCATGATAACGGTTGTGGTTGTGGTGCTTGTTGAATTTCCCATGCTTGTGGGATCCAGAACTCCCACTGTCATCATAATGGGAACGCTTGTGAGACGATCCTGAGCTGTGCTTGTTAGAGTGCTTTCTCTTCCTGCTTTCCACTTGTTTCATTTTGCTCTCCAAAATAGCAGCCTTGCCACAAAGAGACTGGTATGTGGGAACATAGGCCATAGCTAACTGCAGGTTCAGTTCATCATTCAACCCTTCAAGGAACTTTTCCTTCCTCTTAGCATCAGTGTCAACTTCATCTGGTGCATAACGCGCCAGATTGTTGAACTCTTCAATATATTCAGCCACGCTATGGTGGCCGCTTGAGTTATGGAACTCTTTATTCTTCAAACTCATCACTCCGGATGAGATGTGAGAAGTACGGAAACCATCTTCAAAGATAGCCCATGTCACATCTGCAATGGGAGTGGTGATCTAGAAGTTATCCCACCAAGTGGCTGCTGGTCCTTCCAACAAGTGAGCTGCAAATCTGACTTTCTCTTCATCAGTACAGCCAACTGTTACCAAGTCCTTGTTCACAGAGCATAGCCAATCATTGGCCACCATAGGATCAGTAGTTCCTGAGAACTTCGCTGGCCTCAGTCTGAAGAACCTGGTAAGCATGTCAAAACCCGGTGGGTTGTTCTGATTGTTGTTGTTGTTATTGTTGTTATTATTGTTGTTATTGTTGTTGTTCTGATTTTGCATGAACGTAGTCATCATTTGCATCAGCTGAGTCTGAGTTGTCATCATTTGCTGCATCTCAGGGGTGATGTTGTTGTTGTTGGGGTTGGGATTGGCACGTCGGGGAGGCATCTGTGGTTTGTTCAATAGAGATAAGAATGAGATAACCATAGATGCTAACGTGCACAATACATCACATAAACAATCACCAAACATGCATCATAATAATAATAGTTCAACAACATAGACAACAAGTTTGCAAAGTAAACACACCAATAGCAAGCCACCCACATGTTGGATGGTCATTGCAACTCAATAATCAAAGACATGATAAATAAAGGTAAATGAGTAGTCATCACTACTCCTCGGCATCAACCTCCTCCTCAACAAATGTAAGACCTACATTCTCCATTGCGGTCTTGTATTCCTCGACATTGGTGTTCAAGGTCTCTACTTTGGCTTTGAGAGACCTCTTCTGTGAACAAAGCCTCTCAATCACAGTCTGCTGATGCTCGAGCTCGAAGTCCTTGGCCTCCAGTTCTGTAGTCATGTCTTGAATCCTCTTGTTCCTATCTTGGACTCGCTTCTCTTGACTCTTGAACTTTCTGTCCTGACTCTCAAACTTGGCCTCCATCTCTTTGACTATCTCATCTTGCTCCGCGAAGAGCTTGTCCTTCTCACGAAGTTGCACCTGGAGTTCGTCATTGCTGAGCATGACGTTGGTCCTATCAGTGTCTATGTGCCTAAGAAGAACCTCTAAGTCCTGGAGGTATAGACGAATCGGCTCTGCTGTCTCCCTCGAAGTATCCTCGAAGTCAATGGCCTCACCATCCTCATCACGTCTACCGAAGGTGTGGAAGTGAGTACCTCTAACCTGTCGAGAGTGTCTCCCTAACAGGCGTCCAATCAAGTCCTGCATGACTACCTCTAGGCCTCTCTCCTTGTCATCATGCATGAGCTTGAAGATGATGGCCTCCGTGGTAGGCTCAGTCTGGCGTCCGGGCTGATTAACCTTGAAGCCCTAAAGGTCTTTCCTCTCAAACTTGGTGAGGGGAAGCACCATGATGGTAGGAAGAGGGAGATTGAGCAAACTAGTGAGCTCAATAATACGAGGGCCAAAACTAGTTCCCTTGAACTCTTCAGCCGTGCTGATAGTAACATTAGGCATCTATTTAATAAGATAGAAAAAGTTAGAATCAACACAATTTAAGACAAATCACAAGACAAGGCATCACATGCATAACTTTGGAAATCAAAACACATAAGTCATGGCATACATGGATCCATTACAAACAATCAAGGTTCAACTTATTTTAAACAACATTTGGAAAATAAAATGATAAGTGTGGTGGTCCAACTAATGTGGTACATTACAATCCCATCTCACTTGCCAAGTTGGCTAACAGGGCATCCCTAGAGGCAATCTGTTTGTCTAGATCACAAGACTCCATTGCTAAGTCTATGATGTCCTTCCTTAGGCTTTGGTTGGTAGCCTCTAACTCTTGGGTATGCTTCTTTTCTTCCCTAAGGTCATTCTGGGTGTTAAGCATTCTGCACTTGATTCTATCACCAAGTTCTTTATGGCCCTCCAAGCTGCATCCCTTGCTGAATCAAAGAATGTGGTTTGCATCATTGTGTTGGTGACCATGCAGAATCCTGAGTCCTTGTGGTTGTCTTCCTTGTTTTTATACAAGTGAAGTTGCACCCACCAGTACTCATCTCCTTCATCCATCACAGGAAAACCTTTGTACACAGCTACACCATGTATTCCCATGGCAACCATGAGGTCCTTGAGAGCCTTGGGGAACTCTGTCTCACATTCCAAAGTCATAGTCATGAGTGGTCCCTTCTTCACGGCTTCGTTGATGGAGTTCATCTACAAATAGAGATGAGAAATAAGATTAGAAAAGTTTATGAGAAGAAAATACAAGTGTGGAAGTAGTTGAATTTTTTTCCTTAGTGGTTTCCAATCCTAAGGTCATAATCCTACAGTCAACACAGTGCTCTGATACCATCTGTAAGATCCCTCCTTTGTAAAGGAAAGGATCCCTGTGATTGCAACGCTAGTCCCTGGATCAATGCTAGCATCCATAGTTTAAGATGAAGTACACAGAAACAAAGGTCATTATTACATATCATTCCAGAGACAAACATAGTCTTTTACAACTCCATGGCCACAGTCCTAATACAAGAGTTCAAATATATAATAAGATAAATAAGTCTTCATCTTCATGTGCCACAGGCAAGCATGTTGAGTGTAGACTCATGACTCCTAATCATCATCATAATATCATGCAACATCACAAGTTACAGCCACAGTGGGTCAATACATTGGAATAGTATTGGCAAGTGATACCTTAGTAGAATATTGGTGGACTAAATACTATATGCATTTTGGCTAAGTGTAGCTTAGGCTTGTTTTGCTCAAAATAGGTTTTGCCTATCAGTTGAAAACACTAAGTTTTTCTTTGTCAAAAACTTTTCCCAAGGAACCACCAATAGACATTGGGGTCCTTCACCCTTGTTCAACCACAAGTTTTTACTTAGAAATTGGTATGAGGAGATTCTTGATAGCTTCCATGTCTTGATGCTCAAGTTTTCCAATACCAGGGACATGGCTAAGTACTTAGATTCTTCCATCTGTAGAGGTTGTGCACTTTCCCCACAAGACTTGATTTTCACCAAGACAGGACCTTTCAGAAGCCTTCCCTTAGACCAAATGGACGCGTTCCAACCTATCATCCCACTACCACCAACTGTCCAAATGGATAAGTTATTGCAACCTATGTGATCCAGGCAGAGCCCATATTGCCAAGTGGCTGCACTACAAGGTTCTTAACATTTGGCCTCTCAAATCCCTTTGTTCCTGGGTGGCTTTCCACAAGTGAGTTACACAAGGTAAACCATAGAAATGGGCCTTGTGTAACCACTCAACATAAACCATTCCTTCCATTCCACCCAGGTGTTTCATTCACTTAGTTGTTTTATTAAGCAAAAACATAGTCCAAAGACTTAGAAATATTTTATCATAGCATGAATATTTAACCACCTTTGGTTGTTACTAGCTAGGCTAAGCATGGCATAGATAAGCATCTCAACTTAGAAATTTCTAGCAATTCTACAACTACTAGGATTTCCCAAGCATAGCATATAAATCAAAATATATCCATGTAAGACTAGCAAAATATTTCTAATGCATAGTTGAAAAACATAGGAATAAAATCATGAAGCACCACTTTCCTTGGTAGTTTGGAGAGTAGCTACAATCCTCACAATCACAATCACTATTTGCACCAAAATCTACACATAAAATGATAGCACCAAATCACATACAAAAATAAATACAAGCAAAAATATATGGATGCATGCAATATGATATGTGATGATTTTCTATATTCAACAAGACAAGTGCATAGTACTGATTCATAAACAAGTTCAAAACTTGCCCAAACAACCTTTATTTGAATAACAAAACATTTCCTAAATATTTGTTACACACAAAATAGGCCTACACATGTTTCTGTAAAAATAACCATTTTAACAGAAACAAAACATTAAACACATTGAATATATGGAAAGGGATTTCTCTCTTGATTCCATTGATATAAAATTTGTCAAATTTGGACGTGGGAATCAAAAGTTATGAATTAAACAAGTTTAAACATCTAATAGATATAAAATCTGGTTTTAAATCAAAGGGCTGGCCATGCGGCAGCGTCTGATTGGCTAGTACCGTTTCGCGCTGGATCGCGTCTGCGAACCGTTGGATCTAACTAGATCGTGTGGCACAGATCTAAACTTACCCCTTCGTTAAGTGATCTATCCTATGCGTTAGATCTAGATCATACGGTGTTCGATCAACCTACCAAGAACTGGCATGTGGCGGCCAGCGGTGGCTATGTGGCCTGCTTACGGACTTGCGACGATGTGCTGAATCTCAACGTGGCAGTGGCTTGACAAGGGGCGCGCGGACACGGCGAGGATTCCTCGTCAGAGTAGAGGCAGACGTCGGGCAAACCTTGGCGTCGTCGGAGACGAGGTTCTCGTGCGCGCTAAGACGAACCAGTGAGGCTGTTAGATGCGTACAAACCAGGCGAACATGTACGTATCGAAAAGGAGAGAAGGGGTGGTCGGGAACTACCAAGAAGGGTCGCCGGAGTTGCGCCGAGCTTCGGTTGCTTTAAGTGGGGGACGGTGACGACGTTCTAGGATGATACAGAGAGAAATAAATGCATGAGAAGATGCGCAGGGTCATGTAGAACATGCTCGCATGAAGCAGATACAAAGGGGTGGACGAGGCTCACCGGAATTGGTCGCCGGAGGTCGTCGATGCTGCGGCGGTGTGGGCACGATTACGGGCAGCCTGGTGGCGTGGAGTCTGTGCTGAGTGAGGGGAAATGAGAGGCGAGGGGAGGGGTTTAAGTAGGCAGCAGCGCGACAGGAAACATTCGCGGAATCAAGGCTAATTACGCCGTGCCATTATCAGCATCAACGGCAGCGGCGACGTGGTCTGCGGGCGGGATTTTGGGGACGACGGGGTGATGTGGCCGCAGGGTCCACTTGTCAGCAAGAGGGTATGCGCGAACGCGGTGAGAAACAGAGGGAGAGGGGGAAACCCGGGTGGGCTGGTTTCGCTGTGGGCCAAAAGCCTGGCGCCGGCCTTTTTCCTTTTCTCTATTCTTTTTTCCATTTCTGTTTTAATTTTCTGAATCCATTTTCAAACGAATTCAAATGCCATTTGAATTCAAATTTGTTTTGGATTTTTGTAGAGTGTAACACTCATATTTCTGGGTATAAAAACATGTGGTCTCACTGTATTTAGCTTGGTCCTTTTGTTCAAACAAAATAAGCAGTGACATGGCACTTGATTTGATCAAGTTTTGAAATTGGTTTTAAATCCATATTTATATTGTAAATTTTGGTTTAAGCACTAGCAATCAAGCAAAACAATCCGAGAGCAACAAGGTTTGGTTTTTGAACAAATAACCCCTCCTTGGAAAGTAGCATTTGATTTAATGTTGATCACATAAAATCATAGCTCTCAAATTCTGTTTTCTTTCAAATGAGTTTGAGTTTTGATCCCTAAATGATATGCATGCATGCATGATATAAAATCTTTGAAAACATGATTTTAGGGATGTTACACTTCTAGTCTTCACTTGAACTTCAGAGGTGCCTTAGCATCTATTTTGTGCTCTACAAACAAAGGCAAGCGAGATACCACTCTATCATACCCTTTTATGAGCATTGCAATGTTGCTTATGTTTATGTTTCATGCTACTTATTATTATTGAGTTGGAATCTCTTCATAACTTGCAATGACTATTGAGTAGACTTAGTTGCATACTTTTTATTATGAATGGTTTAAGTATCTACTCATGTGCTAAGAATATATACATCATATGAAGCAAATGTGTTCGTGAAAGTTCTTTTATCGCACTCAGTTTTCAACTGAATTGCTTGAGGACAAGCAATAAGCTATGCTTGGGGGGACCTGATACGTCCAAAACGTATCTACTTTCCCAAACATTTTTTCTATTGTTTCTCCTCTAAACTTGTGTGATTTGGATACAACTAACACAGACTAACGTTGTTTTCAGCAGAATTACCTTGGTGTCTAGTTTTTGTGCAGAAAATAAAATATCAAGAAAAATCCTGGAAAATATGCCAAAAATACTATTTCACCAGAAGACTCATGGAGCCAGAGTACGAGACAGAGTAGGGCCCTAGGGTCCCACACCCCAGCCGTGCAGGCCAGGCATGGCCGCGCCTGGAGGGGGTGTGGCTGCCCCAGGCACCCCCTCGGCCTCCATCTTCGCCTATAATATGCCTCTTGACCTAAAAACCAGGGGAGGTCGATGTTTTTCCAGAAAGAGTTCCGCTGCACCGCCACAACTAGAAACCGCGATTCGGAACTAGAAACTCTGTTCTGGCACCCTGCCAGGATGGGGAATTTGGAGAGGATCATCGCCATCGTCATCACCAATGCCTCTCCAATAACCTTCCATGTTTCCATCATCCATGAGTGAGTAATACCCCGCTATAGGCTATGGGGATGGTAGGGATTGTATGAGTTCTATCATATAATCGAATAAGATTGTTAGGGCATGGTGCCTAGTATCTCTATTAGTGCTATTTGACTTTGTCGCAACTTGTTGTGCTTAATGATTGTAACTAGGGCCCGAGTGCCATGATCTCAGATCTGAACTTATTATTGATTCATTATGATAGTATTGTTTGTGATCTTATCTACAAGTTGTGTACACATATCATTGTCTGGATCCAAAGGCCCCGAAGTGACAGAAATTGGGACAACCTGAGGGGATGGCTGTGATGTGAGGATCACATGTGTTCATGGAGTGTTAATGCTTTACTCCGGTGCTCTATTAAAAGGAGCACCTTAATTCCTAGTAGTTCCCTTTAGGCCCCGCTGCAACGGGCTGGCAGAAAAAAAGATGTTGTGTAAGTTCTCATTGCGATCACGCATGACTATATATGGAGCACATGCCTATGATTGTTTAGTACTTGCATGTTTTATCTTATTTATCTGCAATTTCCCTAGATCTTGAAGTTACATGTTTAGACTTGTCCATGCAACGCCCGTCCATCCATCCCTATGCCTACCGCGCTCATATCCTACTGTTTTGTACTACTGTTACTATTGCTCTTGTTCTACTGATGTTGTTACTTTTCTTTTGCTACTAAAAAATTGTTGCTACTGATAAACTTCTGTGAGCAAGAACTATTTCTAGGTGCAGCTGAATTGACAACTCAGTTGTTAAGGCTTGCAAGTATTCTTTGGATCCCCTTGTGTCAAATTAATAAATTGGGTAATACTACCCTCGAAGACTGTTGCGATCCCCTATACTTGTGGGTCATCACCCAGATCAATCCCAAGGCACCCAAGGTCAAGGGATTGGGAAGCAAGAAATGGAGTAAGCGCCAAAGGAAGGAGGCAGAGGCCCTACTAGTGGAAGCCTGGAGGGGCCACTGATCTTGTGATGATGCTGCTGTAAAGTAGCTTCTTTTGTTTCGTTGTCTGTGTTGAACTTATAAGTTGTTGCTGTTGAGGAGCCTAATTGTCGAACCTGGTTTAAGTATCGTACTATATAATCCTTTATTAGCTAATTTATCTACATCTGCTCTGTTTATCTACATATATATGGTGCTGGTTAGATTTGCTTCCAGATTGGGAAAATACGAGGGCCAAAAGGAACCATGAATGAAGAGAGAAGCTGCTCTAGATTCTCTGCTTTTTTGGGCAAAAATAACAACTGTTAGTGACATAAAGGGGAAAAGACGCTCTTAAAAAGGCCAATCATAAAACTAAAAAAAAATCTTCCAATTTAGGTGATAGGGCGCACGTAGCTACCATACGTACCCCACGTGGTCCCACACCACATCCCCCAAAACGCGTTCCCAACAAGCCGGCCCCACAACATGGGGGGTCCTACTATGGGACCCGACTGAACGTGGTCCCACATGTCATCACGTAACGGGGGTTCTACTTATCAGCACGTAATGGCAAGGGTCCACTATGGGACCCACCTGAATGCGGCCCCACTTGTGAGCACGTAATGGCGAGGGTCCACTAACGGGACCCAATGGAGAGCGAGTTTCAGATCGATGTGAGAGTTCCATAATAGGAGCTGGACAAAAGTGAGGAATAACTAAGCGGCTGGGGAAAAGTGAGTACAACTAAAGAATCAGGGGCATAAAAATAGAAATCCCTATTTAAATAAGCAATAATGAAAATGCATAGTAATGTAATGCATCATTTCTTTCTTCTTTGCGTGTTTTACCCACATTATTAAAGTTCTAAATTTCTTTATTAATAAAAGAAAGTTGTTAGTGGATAATTCCTAAAATCTGGTAAATATTATATTTAATATTTTGTGGTATAATACATTAATATAAGAATTTAAAACTAATTTCTATTTAATTTTAACTCTTACTATTATTTTCTTAAAATTATATTTAAGAATAAATGTTTTCAATTTAGAGAAATTTCTTGTATTACTCTAATTAACAATTTAGTATTTTTTATAAAATACTTTACCTATTTAGAACTGTAAAAGTGAATTTTATTTATTTATAGGTATTTCATTTATTTGTATAAAATTCCATAAGGAATATATATTATAAAAATAATTATATTAAATTTATTCTATTAAAATAGAATTCTTAATTTCATTTGGTAGTTTATATTTTTATGAACTCATGGATATATTATTTGTATTTTTGGGATTTTTCTTCAATTTAGTAGAGCTCATTTGGTTTTGGGGGTATTTTGGTATTTAAACAAAATGTTTCAATTCTTTACTTAAAACCTGGACCTAGCCCACTAGGCTAGCCCAGCCTTGACCCGGCCCATCTGGGTTGGGTCAAATCCCTTGGCTCACTCGGGACTAGCCCAGTACCCCTCTCTCTCCCACGCGCTCTCGTGTTTTCCTCTCTCGTTCCTCTTCATGGTGATGTGGTGCCGCCGCCGTCGTCGTGCGATTCCGGCCACCTCTGTCCTTCTCGACTACCGCCGTGAAGCGAGATGAGTCAGTCAACAATGCGCCATCGACTGGTCCAACGCGATTTGGTGCTAGAGATCTCTCCTGACCATGCCGCCTCCATCCCGAAACCTATGGTTCGGTGTGTCGTGGGAATGGCCACGGCAGATGCTGCAATCGGCAGCGAGTAGTAGAACATGGGGCAAGGGCGGCCAGCCATCTGCGGTGCGAGATGAGGGCGGAGACACAAGGATTTACCCAGGTTCGGCCCCCGGAGGGTAAAGACCTACTCCTGCTAGATTGTATTATGGTGGAAGTACAATGAGGCGAGCTCGGCGGCTAGGCAGCGAGTCGCTTGGGTGGATGATGGAACGTATCCTCTACACGCCCTCTAGGGAGGTTTATATAGACTCACCCCCTAGGGTTTACAGATCTCAACCGAATCAGTTAAGGTTTCAGCAATCGTTTAACCTAATCTGACTGGGCCTATCTACGCTTCTGGGCCTTCAGCTTCCAGTCACTTGAGTCCACGCCAGGTCGTGATCCAGTCGCCGTTACTGTAGGCCCACTCGCAGGTGCCTGGGCCAGTCGGAATCGTCCTGCTGGGTATACCCCGATAGGCATATCCCCATCAGTAGTCCCCGAGGCCGTCGTTGATTGGTCGCAGGCGGTCGCTGGCAGTCAGTGTATACGGCTCCAATGCGGACGCCCAGTCGAATTGGCGGCGGACTCCTGAATAAAGGAAAAACGAGTTATTCTAGTCGCACTAACGGCGACTGATTTAGTCGCAGCTCGGCGAACGGGTCGGCGAATATTCAGTCACTGTTGTAGTGATCAGGTCAGTGGATAATCAAGTCGCGCGGAGCGACGAGTCGAGTGGATGAAGTTGGACCGTCAAGTGGGGTCAAACTAGCCGTTGGGGTAATCCAACGGTAACTGTTGGCTTAATCACCGCGTAGTAACGACTCCCGAAATTGGCGGGTAACAACCGCTATATAAGGGGAATGACGGGCGAGCGGGGAAACACTCCTTCATCTTTCCTCCGACCTTGCCCATCTCCGTTTCCACTCCACATCGCGATCCAACCGATCCAGAGAACCCCGACCTCCACAAATCTTCCAACCAATGGCCCCCTCCACCAAACCATGGGGCCGATCCAAGTGCACCAGGGCACTATTGGCGTCGTTCGAGGAGGCCGGGATCCTGCGCGCCGGCAGGTGGTGCATCCCCGCGGTCGGAGAGGTGACTCCGGACCCGCGCAAGGGAGAATTCGTTTGCTTCCCCAGCCACCTGGAGCGGGGGCTGGGGTTTCCCACTTCTCTTTTCTTCTGGTGCTTCTGCGCCTTCTACGGGATCCAGCCGTCAGACCTGGGCCCGCATAGCATCGAGCAGCTCGCCATTTTCGTGGCGTTCTGCGAGTGCTATCTGTGCTGCAGGCCCTACTTCCCCCTATGGCAAGATCTATTCCATGGGAGGATTAGTCGCGAAGAATCAGGCGGCCCGATGCTGGCTGCGGGTGGCCTGACGTTTCAGCTGAAGTCGAAGGCGTCGTTCTTCGACCTGATGCTGCCGGCCAAGGCGGCAAACGAGTGGAATAAATCCTGGTTCTACATCACTGAGGCGACTCCAGATGGCGAGGTGGTGCTTCCAAGGTACTCCGCCAACCGACCCGAACCGCGTCGGCTCCAGGTCGGCAAGCTCCCGCTGGATCAGCGGATGGTTGTCGACGAAATGTTGCAAACCATCCACGGCCTAAAGAAGAAGGGCCTCCAAACCATCAATCTTTACAACTGCTGGCTCAGGCGGCGGCTCGTGCCCTTGGCCCGCCGCGACAATTATATGTAAGAGTACGCGGGTAGGGACGACCCGACAAAATCCTGCCTCGTCGAGTGGAAGCTCGAGGACTACATCCTAGCTGTGAAGAAGATCACCCAGGCGGCGTACCTAGACGCGAAGGCCGGGGTCGCCCCCTATACCGCAAGGCGCCCAGCTCCGACGGTAAGTCGCCATTTTCGTCACCATTCGCGATGAGATGATGCGATCGTGGTTATGCTGACGTTGTTTCATTTTATTGTAGTTGTTCCAAGTGGTGGAAGGATGGCTCCCACCGCGAGCATTTAAAACTCGAGCTCGTCCGTTCGGGACGGGAGCGAGTCGCCACCCGCCAAAGGCGACGTCGGGAGCGACGCGGGTGATGACGACGATGATGACGAAGACGAGCCTGTGGAGGACGCCGCCCCGATGGTTCGCAAAACTCGCGGGCAGCATCAGCGCGAGCTCGAGGCGAGTAAGAGCCTCGAACGTCACGACGATGATGACGATGAGCTCCCCGAGCAAACCTCGTGTCGTGAAGCTACGCCATCAAAGAAGAAGAAGAAGGAGGAGGTGAAGGCTCCGCCAAGGAGAAAGACGAAGCCAGCGAAGCAGGCGTCTCCGCCTCGCTCTGCGACTAGTTCTGACGCCAGTAGCTCGGCTAAGGGTGAAGCAGCGCACACGACGGCAGCACCGGAAGCCGCTACCCTCCTGGATGAGGTACCTCTGGCCTCGCTTCCACCCCCATTCGCCCCGGTCTCTGGGTTGGGGGCTACTCCAGCCGCAGCAGCTTCGCCTCCCAGGAGAGCTCCTGCAAACATCATCACGGAAGCTCCTGTCGCGGCCTCGTCTTCGAAGAGGCCCTCCGTGTCTTGGGCACATGATGTGTTCGAGATGGGCCTCAGTCAGAAACTGGGCCCCGAACTGGAGAAGCCGGCCAGCATTCGAACGGGACTGCGGTTCATACCAGTCGCCAAGTAAGTCTTGTTCGTCTGCTTGCCTCCCTTTGTAATCGGACAATTTTGCTCATATCGTTGTTTCACAGGACTGGAGTTAAAAAGATCGGCCACCCTTCTGTGGCCAAGGTTCCGCCAGTCGTCGCCGAGGAGGACCCCTCACGAAAGAGGAAAGCTGATGAAGTCGCTGCCCCCACATACAGTGCTAAGAAGGTGAAGGGCGACGATGTCGTCACGGTCTCTGACGACACGACGGTTGCTTCGAGTGATCCTCCGACTACGGCGGAGGTGGCGTTGAAGACCAAGGAGGCTGTTTCCTTCCCTGGAATGGCCATGCCGGCTCCTAGTGGCGCTGGAGCATCCGCCGCGACCTTCCCCCGCTTTATGGCCAAAGCGGCTACAGCGAGTGGTACAGCGCCATCGAGCCACATGCCTAGGGTCGCCAAAACGGAGGTCGAGCAGCGTCGCGGACACACTCCGGCTCTTCTCGCATCTGTGGACGCGCTACAGCTCCACGGCATGCTGGGCGTGGCCATCCAGGTATGTCCAGTCTCCGAGGATCGGGCCACTGAATTTCAGTGGTCGAATTCTTTTAGTGTTTGTTTTTATTTGTAGCACCCACTCCCCGAGTGCCTAGTCGCTGAATTTCAGCGGGTGGGCACTTAGGATTTTTGGATCTCCAGTCCCCGAGTGTCTAGTCGCTGAATTTCAGCGGGTGGGCACTTAGGATTTTTTGATCTCCAGTCCCCGAGTGTCTAGTCGCTGAATTTCAGCGGGTGGGCACTTAGGATTCCATTGTTGTTGACTGTTTGATTCGTGCGTAGGGCTTGCAGCGTGAATCGACCGATCGGCTTGCTGCGAAGTGTCGCATGGAGAAGGAACTTGTTGCCGTCCAAGAAACGAACAAGGGACTCCAAGCAATCGCTGCCAAGGCAGAGGAGGTCCGCCAGGGCCTTGTCCCGCCGGGTGAGCTGACGGCGGCTCAGTCTGCGTTGAGTACGGCTGAGAAGCGGATCGCTGATCTGGAGCGCGAGCTCAAGGAAGCGAAGGGGGAGGCGAGCTCAGCGGATGGGCGAGCAACAGCTGCTGTTACGGCTGCCGCTGAAGAGCGAAAGGTCTCTAACGCCCTCGTTGTTGGGCTGCAGAACGACTTCTCCTTGCTTCAAAGCTTAATCACGGGCCTCTGCCGTCCTTTAATTGGTAAACTTTCTGCCTCTGCCTGTAGTAGATGCATTATGTAATCGTTGTTATACTCACTGCCGCCCTCTGTCCACAGGTCGGATTATCGACAGCTCGGAGGCGCAGCGCGATCGTCTGACAACGGCAATGTGTGTCCACTCTGGTCGACTCGGCCATGTTGTCCGTGGCTTGCATTCGGGCATATCTTCAGGAGATATCGCCTACGGAAGTGATTCCCAGCGACCTCGTCGAAGTATGGCGGTATCTGGAGAAGGCGCCGTCAGTCGTCGAGTTCATGACGCGGTCGGCGTTCTGGCGCGGGGCAGCGACGGCTCTCAGCCTTGGGCTTGCCCACTTCCCGGAGGACTTCGATCTTGACAACGTGACGAGTGGCTACCCCTCGTCGACGGACTCGGTGGAGATCGCCGAGGTGCTGAAGCTGACGGACCGGGCCGTGGTGTACTCCGATCGCGTCTGGGCGATGGGCGACCTCCTCCCCTATCAGGAGACGACTGTTGCCCCCAACGATCCTGAGCCACCGCATCAGGACTTCAAGGTCGAGCAGCCCTTCCGTGCGGCGATGGCGGGTGAGTTGACGACGTACCCGTCGAACCCGTACACGCCCTTCATTCGCAACCGCAGGGGTGGCGGCGAGTCGCCGTCGAAACCTACAGAGTAGAAACACTGCGCCCTGGGGCGTTAGTAGCGATTGGCCATTGGACTCAACTTGTATTTTGGAACGATGTTGTTCTGCTGTAATGAAACTTCGTGTTATTTTGTGAATTGTTTCGTAATTTTGATTGCTTATTGGACGAGTCCCCGAGCGCGTCCGCCCTTTTTATGGGGTTTACCTCATTTGTTATGTGTTTGTGGTTTGGAATGTTTTGTCAGTTGTTTTGCTATTGAGGTCGACTCGCTCGAGCTCGGAGAGCCAGTCACATGGCGACTCCCGTGAGTGCTCTTTACTTGACCGTTTTCCCTTGCGCGAACGAGGTCGGGTGGCCGAGTCCCCGAGCGTGGTACTTGGTGGTTTTAGTCGCAGATCCAGGGTGGGTGAGGACTGAGCGCGTTAGAGTAAGCGCGTCCCTCCTGCCTGACCCATAGGGGCAGTCGCATGGCGAGTCCTGGGCACGCTCTCATACTTGGCGTTTTCCCTAGTCGCTCGTGCTCGACTGGTCATCAGTCCCCGAGCGTGGTACTTGGCCGTTCGAGTCGCTGTGCCGAGGATGCGGAGGACCTTGGTCGCTGTGAGGAGCGAGGGCAGTTGTCTTGGCTCGTTAAGCCAGTCGAGCTAGGCGACTCCAATGGGGCTCCGGGTTGGCGTTTTTCGTGGACGTTACGAGTCCTGGGGTAACCCAGTGCCCTCGGAACGCACTACTTGGCCGTGCCGGTCGCTGTACCAGAGGTTGACTTCTGCGGTTAGCTTGACGCTGTTATTACGAGTGCGAGTGGCACAAGGCACGAAGAGTAGACGCAATTTGCGGTAACAAATCTATTTTATTTCATAGCAGGTGGAGAGTACATGTATGGAATTCTAGGAGTAGAATTTCTGTAGGAGGTTTACATTCCACAGTCGCTTGACGTCGAGTTTCCCGTCTCCTCGGACATCGATGAGGTAGTAGTTATCGTTGCCGAGGACTCGCCCGATGGCGAATGGTCCCTCCCAAGGAGGGGGATAGCTTGTGCATGCCCTTCTTGTCCTGGATGAGGCGTAACACCAGATTGCCTTCCTGGAACGTGCGGGTCCTTACTCGCCGACTATGGTAGCGGTGGAGCCCTTGTTGGTAGATGGCGATGCGGGAGCGAGCTAGGTCGTGTGCCTCGTTGTAACACCCTCAGAATCGGCCCTATGCAAGTTTCAGCGCTTCCCGCCAAACCCGCATAGAAACGATTCAAAGGTGCCCACCAGGCACTTGCGTGCGGGTGGAAAACGAAGTAATATCATTACACAATAGTCCTCGATGGAACCCACAGAACATATATATACAACAACGACTCAAAGAGTCAAGAAAACAGATATACAATACAAAGATCCAAATCACCTTTAAAACGATATAGCGTCCGAGTACGGACAAGAGGCAAATTGAGCTAAGAGCCCTGAAGAATAACCAATGGCATCCATAACCCTGCCCAGGCCAAGCCGGAAGGGTAACCCTGCTAACGACGTCGATCTCCAAACCTGCTTAAACAAAAGGGGTGCCGACAAAGGGCAAAGGAAAAAGAGGAGCGTCGATCGAGGCCAAGACAGCGAGACTAGAATTCGGTCCTCGCCTACATAGGTATGGTGGATCAAGCGGCAAGCAGCATGTACTAAACAACCTATAGAGACTCGATATAACTGTCGGCTATCAGAGAGGGATAAGAAAGACCTATTCGGAACCATCCTGATACTACCACCAAACATACCCATCCTGGTATTTCCCCCTCGACACCAAACGAGGAAGTCAACCGAGGAACTCACACAGTTGGCAGTTTTATTTATTCAGTTATCGTTGCAGCAATTACTAGTCAAGTATAGATAGTCATCCTGATAAAATAAGCAGTGGGCAGTTTTATTTAACCATTCCGTTGTAGTTGCGACACTTACTAGTCAAATATAATTAGCATGAGATATCCCAAAACCCCGCAGTTGTTGGTACTTTTATTTAGCCATTCCGTTGTAGTTGAGCTGATTACTAGTCACATCGGATACAAGTCAAATTATAACAGTAAACTTTAGTTATAGTTGTCTATGATCGAGAACTGTGCTCCAAGTCGTCCATAACCGCGGACACGGGTTTTCGAAAAGATTTAACCCTGCAGGGGTGCACCAAAGTATCCACATGCACTTCGACCCTTTTTGCCAGATCAATTAACATACACCCATCGGTATGTCGGCAGGGCCTAAGTCATGACGTTTCCCAGACCCAAAGCAAGTACATGGGGGCCACCCCACTAAGTCTACCCGCAACGAAGTCGGACGGTCTCCGAGACGGACTCAGGGTTTGGGTGGACGGCTGTAAACGACTGGGAACCCGAAAAGATGACTGGGCTTGTCGATACAGCGAAAACGTGTCCCGATCCTAAACAGTACAGGTGCAGTACATCGCATAATTTAAATAAAGCAGTAAAGCATGGCATAAGTACAGAATAGTAAATAAAACCTCAAACTAGTTGTCGCCCCTAGTACAATACTTTGAAATCAGGTACTAATCGATGGGGTGCCCACACATCCCACATGTGGTTAGCGCACTCGATCTCGGAACAGGTGTCAAGAACTCGGGGTCCTACGGGACACCAGTGAGCGGTCGGAAACCAAATATTGTCTATCACCCACCGGTGCCTCTACATTACCTACTTCAATTTTAGTTATTAAACAGTAATTAAAGCCATGATCATCTCCAACATTAAACATGCGGCAATACTCCAACAACTGTGGTACTTGACGACACGCAAAAGCACTTGAGCAAGCGACTACGACGCGCAAGTCCAACTATCTACCAATCAACAGGTAATAGGATGTGTCCAAGGCAATATAAGGCTGCAAGGGATATCACGGGCACGAAATCTAGAGCATCGCAACTCAGATAGCAATAGATCCACAGGAGGGAATAAATACTATAAAAGTAAGATAGGTAGAAAGGGGGAGAATGCTCGCCTGAAAACATTGCCGAAGGTTCATCCGAAGATCGGGTCGACATCAAGATCAACTCAACGGCCTAGTCCGTGAAGAAGCAAAACACTAGCACAAACACCGGATGCACTATTTAATACTATGACAGAAGATCGGGCATGATGCATGTATGATGTATGACATGGCAAGATGCGATGCAATTAGGCAATATTAAGCGGAACCCCCGGTCCTGACATTTAATTAGGTGGTTCATGTTGTTTAGATACCCCGCAATTTAAATGTTGTCTTAACATGGCAAAAGATAGCACCGGTTCGCTACACAAATTTAAATGGGACCAATATAAGACTAGATTTGCCCGCATATGGATCCCATATTAATTTAGGTGAATCGCCTAAATACCCCCAACAACCACAATATGTATGCGAGCATGGCAATTTTTTTTATGCAACAAGTAATATTATTTATAAAAATATAGGTCACGGAAAAGAGGGTCACACTTTAGAGGAGGCTCGACGATCTTGGTTCGATGTGGTTCGGGGGGGATCGGTCTTCGGACTTCGATAAGGAGAACTTGGTGTTCGGCGCCCTCGGTTCCATGTAAACGTTCATGGCGTCCAAGAAGGTGATCTTGTTGGGGGGTCGGGGTTTGGGTTCGGTCTCCGAGGTCTCGGCTCGGCTTCGGTTCCGAGAACGGGCTTCAAATCCAGGAGCGAGGGTATTCGGTTCCCGTGAGGAAGATCTTGATGCACCGAGGGTTGCGAGTCCTTGACGGCAACAGTCTCGCGGACGAGCTTGGTTAGACATCGGCACATGGTACATGGCTTCTCGGCAGGACTTGGCGTTACGGACTTGGTCTTCGTTTGGACACTTCAACGAGAGATCGAGTGGCGAACTCGAACGGCTTCGGTGTCGTGCAATTGTCGGTGTCATGGCCACATGGGGACGGAGAGCCTCGAGACCTGGTCCACCAAACACCACAGATGGAACACCTAAACCTGTAGGTGGAGACATGCCGATGCGCTGCAAGGGTATCTCCCTGTCGGTCATATGGTCGAACACCATCTGGGCCTGCAGGACGGAGGTGGCTTCCCACATGGCGCAGACACGGACAGAGGCTAGGTGGAGGAGGCGCATGTCGGCACGGCTTCCAAGGTGCTGGCGGCGGATGAAGACAGGGCGGCCGGGAAGAGCTACGGCGGGCCGACGTCGCCTCTGCGGCTGCCGAGGCAGAAGAGAAAGGGGCGGCGAACTTGGGAAGGGCGACGGAGCCACACGGGTGCGAGCAGCGGCCGGCGAGGGGAGCTCGAGGCCGAGCTTGACGCGGAGGAGAGGGGAGTCCGCGGCGACGGCGACCAACGCGGGTGAGGTGGATGGAGAAGGACGGCGCTGCCGCGGCGCTGCGGGAGAAGGCAGAGAGGAGGCCGGCGCGCGGGACGGCGGCGAGGGAGGAGGCGACCGGCGGCTTGCAGGAGCTCTGCGAGGGGAGGCGCGGGGTCGGCGTTGGGGCGCGCGGGCGGCAGGGTCGTGGTCGGGCTCGGGCCGCGGCCGCGCGGAGGAGGGGGCCGGGCTCGGCCGGAGGACGTGGTCGGCGAGCGGGGCCGAGGGAGGACGGGCGGCGGTGGTTGAGGCCGACGGGGCCACATCTGCGGTGGCTCGCGGGAGGGGCGGAGAGGCGGCGAGGAGGGCGGCCGGAGCGGGCAACGGCAGGGCGGAGGAGGACGACCGCGGCGACGGGGGGGAGGCTCTGCCGGTGGGCGGCGTGAGGAGGAGCGGAGGTTGGTGGGGGACTGGGGCGCGGGGTCGTGGGGAGGGGCGAGCGAGGAGGTGGGCCAGGCGGTGGCGTGGCGTCGCGTTGGTGGGGCCACGCGGGGGGGAGATCCCGAGGCGGTCGGGCGGTTTGGGTGGGTGTCGGTCTGGCTGGCTATGTGGGTGAGTGGGGTTGGCCAGGTGGCGGCGGGGGATGAGGTGGCACTGGGGCAGTGGGGTGGGGCGAGGTGGCAGAAGGTGGTTGGTGGGGATTTGGGGTAGGCTGATGTGGCGAGCTGCGATTGGGTGGGATGATGTGGAGGGGCTGGGTAGAAGACTAGGGTAGGGTTTTTGGTAGAAAAGATTTGGATTAGGTTTAGTTTAGGTGGACCGGATTGTAGGTCTGACCGATTGGCCTCGTGACGGTCGGACTGCCTCTCCGGACAAAACATTTTATTGTTTTATTTATTTTAACACAAAACTATTTTGCAATTATCTTATAGGTAAATAAAATATCCGATACGAACAGGGTTTTGCATTTGAAATAAAGAGGGATATTTGTAGAAAGCAAAACCAGGCTTTTAGCAAAAATACTTTTAGGCAAACAGATGCATGCTGAGGTCATGATGATGCACATAATAAAAACAACAACGATTTTCTAGTAGTGGTTTTTGCGGGGCGCCACAATTCGACACCACTAACAATGGATCTCGCCCTCGAGATCCGCCTCATGGTACCGGGAAGAAGGTCGGCGATCTGAAACTTCGTGCTTCGGGTAGATCCTCGCGACACCACTAACAAGAGGTCGTTATCTGTGATCGTCGAGAGAACACTCCGGGAAAACAAAGGCGAAGGTAGAGGTATCAACCAATAAAGCCACCTCTAGCTTTGATAGAAAGAGGGAACTGATGCATTCTCATCCACTTCAATGTACAAAAGCGAATAGAAGGGGTAGTCGGCATGGGGGCCAATCCATCACGCACCCAAACTATTACTCCGCACCATCAGTAGAAAAGCGTGCAACCATTCTCGGAAACAGACTGAAGATCCCGACAATCGAGGTTCAGAAACAAAGGAGTGATGCAGACTCTGCATCGGATCTGGCGTAGATGATATCGTCGCGTCGGAAAACTCCGGAAGGCACGAGAAAGAACAAAGGGAAGTCCACCCGACGAAGGATTCCTCGGATGGCATGAAGACCAGATGTAGCAACACCGTTACCAAAGGAGGAAGCGAAACCCTGAAGGTACGATGGAACCCAACCTCGAGAAATCCTGGACTCGAAGAGAGAGAAGAGAGCGGATTGAAAACACGCAGAGGTGAGCGGAGAGCAGCAGAGGGGTAAGGAGTAAAATCAGACCTAATCAGAACTATCCAACCGATTTTGCAAAAATAGTTTTGACACTCTACTTCGGCCGTTAGCTAGGTTATCCTACATTTGGACTTGTGGGGTATCGCAATCTGGGCTCGATACCACTCAGAACACCTCGAATCGGCCCTATGCAAGTTTCAGCGCTTCCCGCCAAACCCGCATAGAAACGATTCAAAGGTGCCCACCAGGCACTTGCGTGCGGGTGGAAAACGAAGTAATATCATTACACAATAGTCCTCGATGGAACCCACAGAACATATATATACAAAAACGACTCAAAGAGTCAAGAAAACAGATATACAATACAAAGATCCAAATCACCTTTAAAACGATATAGCGTCCGAGTACGGACAAGAGGCAAATTGAGCTAAGAGCCCTGAAGAATAACCAATGGCATCCATAACTCGCCTGTGCCAAGCCGGAAGGGTAACCTCGCTAACGACGCCGATCTCAAAACCTGCTTAAACAAAAGGTGCCGACAAAGGGCAAAGGAAAAAGAGGAGCGTCGATCGAGGCCAAGACACTACGAGACTAGAATTCGGTCCTCGCCTACATAGGTATGGTGGACTGAAGCGGCAGCGCAGCATGTACTAAACAACCTATAGAGGCTCGATATAACTGTCG
This sequence comes from Avena insularis, assembly GCA_023614405.1. NCBI lineage: Eukaryota > Viridiplantae > Streptophyta > Magnoliopsida > Poales > Poaceae > Avena > Avena insularis. The sequence goes on along the minus strand of CM042685.1, from coordinate 213,303,708 downwards.
GCTATCAGAGAGGGATAAGAAAGACCTATTCGGAACCATCCTGATACTACCACCAAACATACCCATCCTGGTATTTCCCCCTCGACACCAAACGAGGAAGTCAACCGAGGAACTCACATTGGCGTTTTATTTATTCATTATCGCAGCAATTACTAGTCAAGTATAGATAGTCATCCCGATAAAATAAGCAAAGGCAGTTTTATTTAACCATTCCGCTAGAAGTTGCGACACTTACTAGTCAAATATAATTAGCATGAGATATCCCAAAACCCCAAGCTTGTTGGTACTTTTATTTAGCCATTCCGTTGTAGTTGAGCTGATTACTAGTCACATCGGATACAAGTCAAATTATAACAGTAAACTTTAGTTATAGTTGTCTATGATCGAGAACTGCTCCAAGTCGTCCATAACCGCGGACACGGTTTTGAAAGATTTAACCCTGCAGGTGCACCAAAGTATCCACACGCACTTCACCCTTTTGCCGATCAATTAACATACACCCATCGGTATGTTTACGGGCCTAAGTCATGACGCTTCCCGCACCCAAAGCAAGTACATGGGGCCACCCCACTAAGTCTACTCAACGAAGTCGGCCGGTCTCCGAGACGGACTCGGGGTTTGGGTGGACGGTCAGAACCATCGGGAACCCGAAAGATGACTGGCTTGTCGATACAAAAAAACGTGTCCCGATCCTAAATAAAGGTGCAAAGACATCGCACAATTTAAATAAAGCAGAAGCATGGCATAAGTACAGAATAGTAAATAAAACCTCAAACTAGTTGTGGCCCCCAGTACAATACTTTGAAATCAGGTACTAATCGATGGGGTGCCCACACATCCCACATGTGGTTAGCGCGCTCGATCTCGGAACAGGTGTCAAGAACTCGGGTCCTCACGGACACCAAAGGAGCTGTCGGAAACCAAATATTGTCTATCACCCACCGGTGCCTCTACATTACCTACTTCAATTTTAGTTATTAAACAGTAATTAAAGCCATGATCATCTCCAACATTAAACATGCGGCAATACTCCAACAACTGTGGTACTTGACGACACGCAAAAGCACTTGAGCAAGCTTATCACGACGCTAAGTCCAACTATCTACCAATCAACAGGTAATAGGATGTGTCGAAGGCAATATAAGGCTGCAAGGGATATCACGGGCACGAAATCTAGAGCATCGCAACTCAGATAGCAATAGATCCACAGGAGGGAATAAATACTATAAAAGTAAGATAGGTAGAAAGGGGGAGAATGCTCGCCTGAAAACATTGCCGAAGGTTCATCCGAAGATCGGGTCGACACTCGCATCAACTCAACGGCCTAGTCCGTGAAGAAGCAAAACACTAGCACAAACACCGGATGCACTATTTAATACTATGACAGAAGATCGGGCATGATGCATGTATGATGTATGACATGGCAAGATGCGATGCAATTAGGCAATATTAAGCGGAACCCCCGGTCTCGACATTTAATTAGGTGGTTCATGTTGTTTAGATACCCTGCAATTTAAATGTTGTCTTAACATGGCAAAAGATAGCACCGGTTCGCTACACAAATTTAAATGGGACCAATATAAGACTAGATTTGCCCGCATATGGATCCCATATTAATTTAGGTGAATCGCCTAAATACCCCCAACAACCACAATATGTATGCGAGCATGGCAATTTTTTTTATGCAACAAGTAATATTATTTATAAAAATATAGGTCACGGAAAAGAGGGTCACACTTTAGAGGAGGCTCGACGATCTTGGTTCGATGTGGTTCGGGGGGATCGGTCTTCGAACTTTGAGAAGGAGAACTTGGTGTTCGGCGCCCTCGGTTCCATGTAAACGGTCATGGCGTCCGAGAAGGTGATCTTGTTGGGGGGTCGGGGTTCGGGTTCGGTCTCCGAGGTCTCGGCTCGGCTTCGGTTCCGGGAACGGGCTTCAAATCCAGGAGCGAGGGTCTTCGGTTCTCGTGAGGAAGATCTTGATGCACCGAGGGTTGCGAGTCCTTGACGGCAACAGTCTCGCGGACGAGCTTGGTTAGACATCGGCACAGGGTACATGGCTTCTCGGCAGGACTTGGCGTTACGGACTTGGTCTTCGTTTGGACGCTTCAACGAGTGATCGAGTGGCGAACTCGAACGGCTTCGGTGTCGTGCAATTGTCGGTGTCATGGCCACATGGGGACGGAGAGCCTCGAGACCTGGTCCGCCAAACACCACAGATGGAACACCTAAACCTGCAGGTGGAGACATGCCGATGCGCTGCAAGGGTATCTCCCTGTCGGTCATATGGTCGAACACCATCTGGGCCTGCAGGACGGAGGTGGCTTCCCACATGGCGCAGACACGGACAGAGGCTTGGTGGAGGAGGCGCATGTCGGCACGGCTTCCAAGGTGCTGGCGGCGGATGAAGACAGGGCGGCCGGGAAGAGCTACGACGGGCCGACGTCGCCTCTGCGGCTGCCGAGGCAGAAGAGAAAGGGGCGGCGAACTTGGGAAGGGCGACGGAGCCACACGGGTGCGAGCAGCGGCCGGCGAGGGGAGCTCGAGGCCGAGCTTGACGCGGAGGAGAGGGGAGTCCGCGGCGACGGCGACCAACGCGGGTGAGGTGGATGGAGAAGGACGGCGCTGCCGCGGCGCTGCGGGAGAAGGCAGAGAGGAGGCCGGCGCGCGGGACGGCGGCGAGGGAGGAGGCGACCGGCGGTGGGAGCTCTGAGGGAGGCGCGGGTCGGCGTTAGGCGTGGCGCAGGTCGTGGTCGGGCTCGGCCTGGCCACTGGAGGAGGGGGCCGGGCTCGGCCGGAGGACGTGGTCGGCGAGCGGGGCCGAGGGAGGACGGGCGGCGGTGGTTGAGGCCGACGGGGCCACATCTGCGGTGGCTCCCGGGAGGGGCGGAGAGGCGGCGAGGGAGCCTGGCGGCGAGAGGAGGAGCGAGGCCATGGGAGGGTTGGTGGGGAGGGGCGAGCGAGGAGGTGGGCCAGGCGGTGGCGTGGCATCGCGTTGGTGGGGCCGCGCGGGGGGGGGGAGATCCCAAGGCGGTCGGGCGGTTTGGGTGGGTGTCGGTGTGGCTGGCTGTGTGGGTGAGTGGGGTTGGCCAGGTGGCGGCGAGGGATGAGGTGGCACTGGGGCAGTGGGGTGGGGCGAGGTGGCAGAAGGTGGTTGGTGGGGATTTGGGGTAGGCTGATGTGGCGAGCTACGATTGGGTGGGATGATGTGGAGGGGCTAGGTAGAAGACTAGGGTAGGGTTTTTGGTAGAAAAGATTTGGATTAGGTTTAGTTTAGGTGGACCGGATTGTAGGTAGTCTGGACCGATTGGCCTCTGGCCTGACCGGTCGGACTGCCTCTCCGGACAAAACATTTTATTGTTTTATTTATTTTAACACAAAACTATTTTGCAATTATCTTACAGGTAAATAAAATATCCGATACGAACATGGTTTTGCATTTGAAATAAAGAGGTATATTTGTAGAAAGCAAAACCAGGCTTTTAGCAAAAATACTTTTAGGCAAACAGATGCATGCTGAGGTCATGATGATGCACATAATAAAAACAACAGCGATTTTCTAGTAGTGGTTTTTGCGGGGCGCCACACTCGTCGAGTTGGTCGACTCCATCCTGTCATGCGAGTTCGTTTGCGGTCTCCGTGTAGTTGACAACCCTGGGCGAGTCGTGCTCTAGGTCGGTGGGCATGACTGCCTCGACGCCATACACCATGAAGAAGGGGGTGAACCCTGTCGACCTGTTGAGGGAGGTGCGGATGCCCCAGATGACGGAGGGTAGCTCCTCGACCCAGCACCTGGCGGTGCGCTCGAGTGGTACTTGGAGCCGTGGCTTCAGGCCGTGGAGGATGCTCTGGTTGGCTCGCTCCGCCTGGCCGTTGGACTCCGGGTGAGCGACTGAGGCGAGGTCGAGTCAGATGTGGTGTTCCTCGCAGAACTCGGCCATGGCTCCTTTGGCGAAGTTGGTACCGTTGTCCGTGATGATGCTGTTTGGAAACCCGTAGCGATAAATGAGCTCGCGTAGGAACTTGGTGGCGGTCTTCCCGTCGCATTTCCGGATTGGCTTGTCCTCCACCCATTTTGTGAATTTGTCGACTGTGACCAGGAGGTGGGTGAAGCCGGAGGGGGCCTTTTTGAAGGGGCCTACCATGTCCATACCCCACACGGCGAACGGCCAGGTGATTGGGATTGTCTTGAGCGCCGAGCTCAGCACGTGGGTCTGGTTGGCGTACTTCTGGCACCCGACGCACCGCTGGACAATGTCGACAGCGTCTGCGTGTGCGGTGGGCCAGTAGAAACCGTGTCGCATAGCCTTTGCAACCAGAGAGCGGGCGCCGGCGTGGTGGCCGCAGTCGCCAGAGTGGATGTCGTGGAGGATTTTGCGTCCTTCAGCGGGTTGGACGCAGCGTTGGAACACGCTGGTCACGCTGCGCTTGTGGAGCTCGCCGTCGATGATGACGAAGGATTTTCAGCGGCGTGCTATCATCCGGGCGTCTGCTTGCTCTGGCAAGGTGCCTCCTCCGTAGGCGGCGTACGGCGAGTCCGATCCTGCTCGGCGATGAGTGCGACCAATGCTGCCTCTGGTTGCAGCGGGACTCCGATGTCGATCTCCCTTGGGGGAGAGACGGAAGGCTTGGTGATGGTGTTGAGGAAGACGCCGGCGGGTGGTGCGAGTCGAGCCAAGCCGATGCAAGAGAGTGCGTCGGCTTCCTCGTTCTTCCTCCTATCGATCCACTCGACGGAATAGCCTGCGAAGTGTCCGCCCAGCTTGTCCACTGCTTGGCGGTATGCCGCCATGGTGGGGGAGACGGCGTCGCAGGTGCCAGCGACTTGCCCAGCTACGAGGTCGGAGTCTCCATAGCAGCGTAGGCGGTTGACATTCATCTCCTTGGCGGCTCGCATGCCGTGGAGTAGTGCCTCGTACTCGGCCATGTTGTTGGTGGAGGGGGTGAAGTCGAGGCAGAGGACGTAGCGTAGCTTGTCACCCTTCGGAGAGGTTAGCACGATCCCTGCTCCTGCACCGTCCGCATTCTTGGAGCCGTCGAAGTGTAAACTCTAGTAGTGGAGGTATGGAGCTTTTCTGGCTGCTGGGCCTCCTCCCAGTCGGCGATGAAGTCCGCGAGAGCCTGCGACTTGATCGCTTTGCGCGGCTCGTACTTGATGTTGTGGACGCTGATTTTGACGGCCCACTTAGCGACTCGCCTGGTCGCCTCGCGGTTGCGGATGATGTCCTGCAACGGTGCTGAGGAGACGACCGTTATCGGGTGCTCCTGAAAGTAGTGCGGCAGTCGCCGCTGTGCTCTAAAGACCGCATATACCAGTTTCTGGTATTGCGGGTATCGCTGGCGCGACTCGGTGAGGACCTCGCTGATATAGTACACTGGTCGCTGCACTGGACGCTCCTTTCCTTCCTCTGGTCGCTCGAAGACCATGACGGTGCTGACGACGTGCTCGGAAGCCGCGACGTAGACCAACATGGGTTCCTTGTCGACGGGGGCGGCGAGTAGCGGTGCTGCGAGTAGCACCTTCTTGAGGTTGCGGAGCGCCTCGTCCGCCTCCTTGTCCCACTGGAAGGTGGGGTTCTTGCGCATCAGGCGGTATAGGGGCATCGCCTTTTCGCCCAATCGGGGGATGAAGCGACTGAGAGTCGCGACTCGCCCGACCAGCTTCTGGACATCGTGCAGGCACTCGGGTTTGCCGAGTCGAGCGATCGTGTCGATCTTGGTGGGATTCGCCTCGATCCCGCACTTGGAGACGACGTATCCTAGTAGCTGCCCTGTTGGTACACCGAAGGTGCATTTGCCTGGGTTTAGTTTTATCTTGTATTTCCGCAGGTTGGCGAATGTTTTCGCCAGGTCGGCGAGTAGTTCGCCCTGGCGAGCGGACTTCACTACCACGTCGTCGATGTAGACGTGGATATTGCGGCCAATTTGGCTCGCAAGGCACTCCTGCATACACCGCTGGTAGGTCGCCCCGGCGTTCTTGAGGCCGAAGGTCATGGCAGTGTAGCAAAAGGCTCCGAATGGCGTGATGAACGCCGTCTTCTCTTCGTCCTCAACGGCCATTTTGATCTGGTTGTACCCAGAGTGGGCGTCAAGGAAGCATAGCGACTCCGAGCCCGCGGTGGAATCGATTATTTGGTCGATCCGCGGGAGGACAAATTGCTCCTTCGGGCAGACGCTGTTTAAGTTTGTGTAATCGATACACATACTCCAGGTCCCATTTTTCTTCTCGACCAGGACTGGGTTTGCCAGTCACTTGGAGTATTTGATTGGCCGGATGAAGCCTGCAGTGAGTAGACGCTGCACCTCCTCGGCGATGGCTCGACGGCGCTCCTCATTGAAGGGCCGCAGCGACTGCTTGACAGGTCGCACTTTGGGGTCGGCGTTGAGTTTGTGCTCAGCGAGTTCCCTAGGGACACCAGGCATGTCAGAGGGCTTCCATGCGAAGATGTCCCTGTTCTCACGGAGGAACTCGATGAGCACGCCTTCCTATGCTGGGATCATGCCCGTCCTGATCGTCACCGTCTGGCTGGAGTCGCCTGGGACCAGCTCGATGGTGCGGGTATGCGTCGTTGCCTCGAAGGCTGAGGTGTTGCCGCCCTCCGAGTTGGGCTTCTTGAGTATAGTGGGGTCGTCGTTGTTGACCCCGCTCGCGTATTTGGCGAGCTTGTCGGCGTGGTTGGCGTCTGCCACGATGACGGCGTCGGCGAGTTCGGCTCCTTTGGCCTCGCACTCGGCGGCCATGTCGGGGTCGCCGTGGATGGTGATGACGCCACGCGGTCCGGGGAGCTTCATCGCTAGACGCAGAGTGGGCGCCGCCATGAACTTGGCGAACGCCTGGCGCCCCAGGACGCAGTGGTAGGGGTTGTCGAAGGGCACCAGCTCGAAGACGATCCGCTCGGTGCGGAAGTTTGCCGGTGTGCCGAAGGTGACTGGCAGCGTGACCTTGCCGATCGGATACGCCTTCCGACCGGGGACGATGCCGTGGAACGTGGTGTAGGTCGTCTCGACCATCGACTGCGGGAGCCGTAGTCGCCTGAAGGTGTCCAGGTACAGGATATTGATGGAGCTGCCGCCGTCCATCAATGTCTTGGGGAGCCAGTAGTCTCCCACCTTGGGCTTGACTACCAGGGCGACTCGGCCTGGGTACTCGATGCGTGGCGAGTGGTCCTGGCGGCTCCAGGTGATGGGTTGCTCCGACCAGTTGAGGAACTGGGGAATGTCCACCTCGGCCACCGCGTTGACGGCGACGGCGCGGGCGATGACCTTCTTCTCGCGCTTCGTGTTGAAGCCTGTGAAGGTGTGGAGCGAGCCAGCCACGCTGCCGAATTTTCCGCCCTTTGGCGGGTTATTGTCGGGGTCTTCCCGCGCTCGCCGTGCCTTCTTGATCTCCTTGAGAGAGTGGCAGTCGGCGGTCGTGTGCGTGGCGGGCTTTCCTTCCCTGCTGTGAAATGCACAAGGTTGGTTAAGGAGGGCCGCGCGGTCGAACCTTGGTTTTGCCTTGTAGTTGCCGCCGTCGCGGCGTTGCCCCCCGTCGCGGTGGAAGCTCTTGGGCTCGCGCTGCCGTGCCTAGTGTTGGCGACAAAGTCGACTCGCCCGTCACTGCGGCGCTTGCCGGTGAGGCGAGTGTTGCTGTAGCGTAGATCGGATCGTCGTCCATTGTCGTTGCCTCTCATGCGGCGTTGTCCTCCCGACTCGTCGTCGGTTTCTTGGTTTGGGTCTTCCTCCGCGTATCTTTTGGCGATCTCAAGGAGGTCCGGTATGTTGTCGAGTGTGCGGTATGCTCGTTTGAGCTTGGCGACCAGGGGCTCGTAACGGCACGAGGTCTTGAAGCAGTGGATTGCGGTGTCTGGGTGGATACCGACCGCGTTGTACCACAGTTCTTGCCACCATTGGACCCAGCTGCGGGTCGACTCGCGAGGTCCCTGGACGCATCGTTCCAGGTCCTCGATGGTGGTGGCGCGGGTGTATGAACCCTCGAAGTGCCTGACGAAGGCGTTGCACATATCTTCACAGTAGTCGATGCTATCCGCAGGGAGAGTGTTGACCCACTGCCTGCACGCCCCCTCCATCATCAGGGGGAGGTAGCGGGCGGCGAGTAGATCGATGTGGTCGACGATCCCCATTGCCATGAGGTAAGTATCCAGCCACACGGAGGGATCGTACGAGGGGCCGTACTTCTCTATTTCCTTCGGCGCTTTGAAGTTCGCCGGGTATCTTTCGCCTCGGATCATCGGTCCGAAGCACCGGGGCCCAAGTCGGCTTAGCGACCCCCTCGGCTCGCCGTCGCAGTGGTTGGTTAGGGTATGTCGCAGGTCGTCGGGCTGGCGTGCGCGCCAGCTCTGGTTGTTGATGATGTGGGTGCGGGCGTCGACGGGCTCACCGTTGGCTGCGACGAAGTTGGTCGCCGGCCGGGGGTCGTTGGTGGAGAGTGTCGTGTTCGCGGGTCGGTGTTGGAGCTGGAGTGGTTCGGGTGGCGGGGAGTTGAGGGTGTTTACCGCCAAGGGACGGCCGCTTGAGGCCGCTCTGCTGCCCGATGAACGCGAGTACATCCGACCCTGTGAGTCGACGCCTGCGTTTTGTTGCTCGACGGCCTTTGCAAGCAAGGCCTTGATGTACTGGATCTGTAGGGCGCCGTCACCGGTGGCCGTGATGTTGTCGGCTACTGCTCGGCCCACGACGAGGTTATCCATCGGGGTGGAGAACAGTGGTAGGCCGTTCGCGTCTCGCTCTCGTGAGGAGACCACGATCCGCGGCTGGTCCCTGGGGGGTGCGCGGTTGGTTGGTGGTGGGGCGCCATTCGCCGACCGCTGGGGGGCCGGGCTGGTCGCTCTCGTCGTCGAAATTCAGGGCGCGCCCCTGGACGGTGGGGTTCAGGCGCGACCTGATTCGTTGCTCGTGGTAGCGCGACAGCTCCTGCGCCGTCACCTGCTCGAGGCGAAATTTTTCGCGCTCGGCTTGTTCCTTGCTGGCTGCTTCCACTAGCTTTAGGCGGAGTTCCTCGACCTCCGTTGCCATTGTGTTGGGAGGTATCGGGGTGGAGAATGGATCCTCCGGTGGGTCGGCGCCAGTCGCCATGTAGGTCGCGGCGTGGCGACCGGTCCTGTCGCGGAGATCGGCAGAGTTCTCCGACCCGGAGTCGAAGTCGAAGATCCCAAGGATGGAGGGATCCTCGAAGTCTTCGATGTTGGAGACCTGGGTGATGGAGCCCGCGGGCGACGCGGCGACGATGGATCCGGCGAGTGACGCCGGGGTCGCCGAGTCGACGTCGTCGTTGAGGGCCGCTTCTTCCGCGGCCGTGGTGGTTTCAGCCACGTCGCTATGGGCTGAGTCGTACTCGGAGGCGAGGCGGTGGATCGTGAGAACCTGACTCTCAGAGAGCAGGTCGCGTGGCAGTGACTCGCGGATGCGAGCCGAGTCCTCCGAGACGATGACGTCGGTGAGGCCGACGAAGATACTGATCGTGCCGACAGGCAGGATCATGCTGTGCGTGACGGGTCATGCCGCCGGGACGTAGCTGCTCGGCAAGATTTGGAGCATCTCGCCAATCGCTATCATGCGGCCGGTGGCGATCGACTCGTTGATAGGCAGATTGGATCTCGCCGCAGAACACCGGCCAGACCGACCAGGCCCCACGGTGGGCGCCACTGTCGTGGGAATGACCACGGCAGATGCTGCAATCGGCAGCGAGTAGTAGAACATGGGGCAAGGGCGGCCATCCATCTGCGGTGCGAGATGAGGTCGGAGACACAAGGATTTACCCAGGTTCGGACCCCCGGAGGGTAAAGACCTACTCCTGCTAGATTGTATTATGGTGGAAATACAATGGGGCGAGCTCGGCGGCTAGCAGCGAGTCGCTTGGGTGGATGATGGAACGTATCCTCTACACGCCCTCTAGGGAGGTTTATATAGACTCACCCCACTAGGGTTTACAGATCTCAACCGAATCAGTTAAGGTTTCAGCAATCGTTTAACCTAATCCGACTGGGCCTATCTACGCTTATGGGCCTTCAGCTTCCAGTCGCTTGAGTCCACGCCAGGTCGTGATCCGCCGCATCGTAGGGCCCACTCGCAGTGCACAGGCCGGAATCGCCTTCTTGGGTATACCGAGGCATATCCCCATCACGGTGTCATTCGATACTCCTCCGCTCTTGTGGTGTCGCTCTGGTGCTATGGCGGCTGTGTGGTGCCGCCAGAGCCGCTCGTTCTCATGTGTCCGCCGTGTTTGCGGCTTCGCATGGGTCGCATCACCTTTGGGTGCTCCCCGTGCCGCCGTGTACACCCTCGTCGGATGTACTACTTCCTCTACTAAATCTCAGCGAGGAGCACGGGTGAGTTCCTCCTTTCCCCCTCTTGTTCTATGTTTTAATTTGCTACCCTCTATGTACTTGCTGATTATGAACCCTAATTAGGGTTGTCCACTTCACTAGCGTTCATCCATCGGTGCTAGTGTTCTTCCCTTGGTACTATGCTTATTCAAGCTGATGAAATTGCTCTATGTGATTACCTATTGAATCTAGGTTGTGTAGAATTGACTGCTATACTGTGATTTTGAATGTTGATAGTAGCTTATGTTAGTGAGCGGTTATCTATATTTTTCTTGCTGCCATGTATTGAATTGGTAATGTTATGCCTATAATCTAGATTGAGATTAGTTCACTGGTCCTAGTTGATATACTTTGGCATGAAAGTATCAGAGTTAGATATCTAATCTAATTGTGCTCTGATGAATTCTGATGATAGTCTTTGTAGATGACTAGAATGATTCCTAACTATTGTTTTAGGAAAATGATTAAGCAATTTGTTGAGAAGAATTGGCTATAAAGCATGTATATATGGATTGCTTAATAAGTATGGTTTATTGTGACACCTTCTACTGAATGGTACACAATTCCTGTTTATTGTTAGGCTTTTCATGAACTATACTTTCGATTGGCTTATATTGTAAGCATTGAAGAGCTTCTATCAAATACAGTGCTATACTTGATAAATATTTTGGCCTATGATGCTGGTATGAGGCACTTCTAGGTAAAAAAATGTTCTTAAATGATGTCTCCCTTTCCATGTGTTCCATGATAGATAGTTCTGAACAATGATTCCAATAGATTTTACGAAAATGATTGGATAAACTCTGTAAGAATGTTATGATTGGTTCTTACTTTATAAGATAAATTTATAAGATGAAATCATTACTAAGGTGCTACTATTCATAGAATGTGTCTAGTAGTGGTTAATCATTGAATTCCTTTGTATCTGGTTATAAAACTAGAGAGTACCATCCAAGATCAATGATGCATAGGATGAGATCCTGGCTATGGTTTTGTAAAGATTTATTCTTGGCTATTTAACTTTCTTCAAGGATGAATATACACCTCACTTGGATGTTTTTCTGAGAAGAACCTTGATAGAACAAATCATGTTCTTATGGAATGGATAAGATCAATAGAGGTAAGGATCTTGTTTAAAACAAGCCAATCAGGTGTTGTTGTTGATGTTGTTGTGGTGGTTGATGTGCTGACTTGCTCCTGGAACAATGAACTCTCCTTTGGCCTTGCTCTGCACTTCCTGGTATTTTCCTTGCCCCTCCTAGCTCCTGCTTGACCTTGCTGTCCTCCTAAACCACCCCCTCCATTAGGTCACCATCTTGTTGATGATTTGGTTGGTTTTCAGTGTTGATGGTTTCGTTGATCTGTTGGCTATCTAGCAAGATCTGCTGTGGTTTTGGTTGTGTTCTTGAGATCTTGGTGGCGATATGAGATAGATAGAAGCTAGTGCAGTAGCTAGGAGCTGTGTTGCGGCTGTGTGATATCTTTTATGTGTATGGGACTGCTACTACTGTGTTGACAACACACAGCATGCATGTAGTGACCAAGCTGCTTACAGGTGGGTTCCACTTGACTCAAGTTTCAAAGATTAAGATATTTTCCTATGGATTGGTTCGAATGGCCATTGATATTATCCTGTGATGACCATTTTACTTTGTTGTAAAGGTGAAACTTGCCCCAGGTCAATGATGTGGTTTTGAGGCCAATATTTTGATAAGAATAGATTATACATTGGTGAAATTTGCCCCTGTTACATTCACTTGCTCAATGATGCAAATTAAATAGTGCATTTCACTGTTCATGACTGAGAGCATTCTATTTAACAGTAACCCCTTATTACTTTCTTTTTTTTGCTTCTGTGTTCACAGGTACAAGATCATGTATTGGAGATTAAGAAGATTAGACTAGAATTTAGTTAGGAACTAGTTTAGTTTTCTTTATTAAATTTCTTTGTAATCTTTTATTTTTTCACTTGTAAAGAATCTTTGTAATAACATTCCTTTATTCAATAAAGTTTCCTGTTTATTTTAACTTGTTCCTATAATAAATATGTTTGATATATATATATATATATATATTTGTATCTGTATTGTTGTGATTGAATAAAGAAAATAAATAAGAGATAGTTTCTTATTTAAATTATTCTGTTTCTATTCTTTTCAATTCTCATTATTTCTTATAAATATCATATATTCAAACAATATTAACTAAATCATTTTGGAAAACAATTAAATACCAATTACTTCTAATTTTCAAATCTTTACCAAATGATTTAATTTAAAATTTGAATTCAAATTACTTCCCCAAAATCCTTTCAATTCCTAAAGATCATGTCAAAAATTGTAGAAATCACTATAAAGAGCTAAACATACCTCTAGATAGTGAAAGAAACTCTAATATCTTTAGATTTTTGTTTGGCAAAAAATTTACCCTGATTTTACAGATGAATGCATGCAAATGCTCAGATTCCTATTTCTACCTTTCGTTGGTTCCTAAATGTTGGGATGTTATAGGCGGCACCCGCCCATACCTTCCGCCCTAATGTTGATCCAACAATGGCGACCACCGGTACAGGAGGGACGCGCCTGCATCGCCGCCTGCACTATCACGTAGGCCGCTGTAAATCAAGCGGTGGCTCCCAGCCAGCCTCCTCTTCCTTCTTCCTCTTTCTCCCTATTTCTTTCTCTCTCCACCTCAAACCCTAATCACCTAGAACCCTTGATTCTTCATCAATTTCGTGTTTTTGAGTGGGGAATCTTCACATCTGTATGTTTCTCATCTGATCCATGCTTTATTTTCGGAAATCCATGTTCCCCTCACATTAACTATCTAGATGAGTTCATCATATTTTGAGATAATTTTTTATTCCTCATGCTAGGATTAGTAAATACTGCATGTAATCGTTTGTTTATGTGATAGAAACTTGATACCCCTGTTTTCCTCTGCAAATTTTGTAGCACAATGCATAACATCGGAAGAATCCTCCACAAGGGCAAGGGTGTGGAAGGGGCCTCGGGCTCCTCTATGCCGCCGAGCTCAAAGAATAGATGTTCGGAGGCGGATAACTTGAGGGCCGACATGACCCGAGACTTTGAAAGGGTGAGCAAACACGATGTTGTACCTACCAAGTGGGCAAACCGCGAGTTTCTCTCCCACCAAGGGCTCTTGGAGGACTTCGATCGGATGACTGAGCATGCAGGCATGGTCCCTTTCTCCTACCTCTTCGTAAACACCTACAAACTCGCGATATTCGAGTTCTTTTCATCATTCCATGATGATATCGAAGCCCATGAGAAAAATTGCACTGTAAGTTTTGTGCTCAATGGGCAACTCAGTAGCCTTTTATTTTATGAATTTTGCGATTTTTTGGGTTCTCCTATGAGGGAGCACTTGTAATTAATGACAATGTGCAAGTGGAGGCAATGCAATCTTGGGAGAAGATTTCTATCCACAGGAACACTGACTTCTTGTTTAAAAAGAGTGCAACCATCCAGAATCCCACTATCCATTATTTTCACACTTTCTTAGTGAATTCTATTTTTTGTAAAGGAGATGTTGGGTCAATGGCAAGCCCCGAAATGAGCATAATCCATGTGGCCCTACACCCCGAGATGGAGCACAAGGTAAACTTGGGTGCTCTGCTCATCCAGCACTTTCGCCGCCAACGGGCAGCCTCCTTTGGGGACATCCGATGTGGAGGCTTGGTCACACAGATCGCCTACACAAGTGGTTTTGTCATGCCACGGGAAAGAGCCATGGCTGGCAGTACGCTGGATGATATTCACATGGCTAGCACCGGATTCATGAGGGTCTATAGACCCCAACGCTCCCTCGTGGTTATCAATTTTATTTTGAGCCTAACCGTGATCTCCACAAAGTTTTGCTTCCTCTTGTCCAAGCTTTTGGTTTGCCAGGTAAAAAAAGTTGGGTCCTCACAGAGGAGGAGTTCTAGCAGGCATTGATCCTCTCAGGGAGGATTCCATCACTAGGAGGTCATCCCAACTTGGAAAAAGCAGCAGGTGGCCAACAACAACAAGGGAAAGAAGGAGAGGATTGGACGCATGAGGCTGGAACGACTATGGCTAGCAGCACCACCACAATCAGCTTTTTCCTCAGCACCAGCAAGGTGTTCCTCCATCACAGCCAGTATTCGACTATGTCCCGAGGATGATTTTGACCAGGTGGTACATCACATCGACAACATTAAAAATACATTGCAAGATGTGAATGCCAACATAGTTGATCTCACTCAGAACTTCACATTATTTATGATTGGTTTTTCAAGCCACTATGTAAACTTCTCGTACCAACAGCCACCACTTGGTGGTGGTGGCAACTATTGATTCAGATAGTCCAAGAGCCTAAGCTTGGGGAGGATGAACTCCTCCCACATTTTGCATTCATATTTTTCATTTTCATTTTTGGTTTATTTTATTTTCCATCTCGGTGCATGTTTACTTTCAGTTTTCCATTGATAAAAAGAAAATAAAAAATAGACTAGCTTTTATCTTCACTTGTGCAAATTTTTCTCTCTACTCTTGTTGATTTTTCTGCGGGTTACTCATTTCTAGTGACTCAGCTATGAGTCGGCTTAAGCAAGGGGCAACCAAGCAAGAGGAGGTATCACATTTTTGTTTTCTCTCTTCCTGTATGTTTGTTCATAAACATTTTATGTTTGTTCGGTTGCACTTGAGTCCTACTTCGCGCGTAACTAGTTATCTTTTAAGGCTTGAGCTCAAAAGTTTTTCTAACTACTTTGGTTAAGACTTGCGACAATTGGTATCAGTTTAAAAAACAACCATTTGGATTAAGATCCAAAAAATTTGAGAACAATAAGAAGTGTCTATCAACAACTTTGGTGCCATGTTTTTTTCTTAAGGGTTTAATCTTAGTAGTACTCCACCCCACATACTGATCGTTGACTTGATGACACCTTCCGAAAAAGAATTGTTTTATGGAATGAACTTTTTATGGTGGGAGACGGAGATGCTAAAACATGTTTTACCCTGCTAAAAAATAGATAGAGGAAACAATTCTATGTTTCTCTTACACACCTTTGGGATGCTGTCACATCCCAAAATTTTCTAAATTTTGAAATGTGAAAAAAATAAATAAACGAATAAACAATTGTTGATTTTTAGGGTGAGAAGAAACTTTTTGATCCCAATTGGAAACATCAAAACCTATTTTGATCAAATAAAATCCTAAAGGGATTTAAAAAGATAATCAATTAATAAATAAAGTTACAATAGTTGGAATCACTATTTTTGGATCTTTAAATAGAAAGATATGGTTTTTATAAAGCAAAGGTAGAATTATAAATAAGGATTATTTTAAAGAGACAAATTAATCTTGGCCAAGTTTGTAAAATAAAATATTCATGTTTGATAAAAGAGTAAAGGTTTAATTAAATAAAATAATAAGGATTTATTAATATCCAATTTTATTTAAGTAAAGGCTTTTCCATTTTAAATAAACACTAAAACTTGTTAATGTATTTTAAATAAGATTTCCAAGTGTTTTTGTTTTTCAAATGAAACCTACTGAAAAGGTTTTGGTTTGGTTTAGATTTCAAATAGAGTTTTTAAATAAATTAAATCTTATTTGAATAAAAACTAAGGTCTATTTATTTAATTATTAAATAGATCCTAAAAGAATAAAAGAATTATTTTATTTTGGACTTTGAAATGTGTTGTTAAATAGAATTAAAATCAATACAAAGTTTGGTGGTGGTTTGAATTGATTTGTTTTTTGAATTATTTGAATGAAAATCAAATCAGGAATTCAAAACTGAAAAGGAAAAACATTTGGTATAAAAAATGAAACAAAACAGACCCAACCCATCTGGCCCAACTAAGCCCAGTCCAGCCCAACTAAACTCCCCGCGGTGAAATGTTTTCTCACTCGCGTCTGCACCCGCTGAGTCACTGACGATTGGACCCCACAACCACTCCCTCACTCTCGCTGACAACTGACCCCATGCCACCTCATCGTCGTCTTCAACCCTGCGACCACATCCCCTCGCCGTTTCTACCATTAACTCCGGCGATCAATTCACGTTATTGCAGCCATCACTCTCCCTGCAACCACGCATACTTAATCGCCCTTGTCTCCTCTCTCTTTTTCCCCAAACATCGCCTCCCCATTGCCACCGGGCTGCTCCAATTTCGAGCCCAAGCATCGCCGTCTCCGACGAGCCTCTACACTGATTCCGGCCACACCTCACCGCACCTCGCCTCCCACTGCACGCAGCCTTGCTCGCCAGCACCAGATGCACCTGCCAGTACCTCGCACTCGCCCGCGCGTGCCCCGCAGCCTCGGCTTCGTCATCACCCGAGCGCCACCGCCGTCTGTCTCGTCTCCGTCGAGCTCCCCCGGTAAGCTCCGACCACCCCGAGCCCTCCCGATGATGCTCCTATACTCCCCACGCTCGCCTGCGTCTAACCATGCCTATATTTTGCCTCGGCACGACCTGCAGCCTCGCCCCCGACAACGAACAGAGCCGTCCGACGCCGCAGTAACTCCGGTGAGCAATTATCTTCGTCTCCGTACGCCCCTTGCCTCCTCGCGACCATGTTGAGCACCGCCACGATCCCCTGAACACGGTGAGCTACTTCCCTCCTTCACTTTCTTCCTGTAGTTGCCGCGACGCCGCCGCCGCGCCAGCGCCGCCAGTCCTTGACCAAAGCAACCTCATCCGTTGGATGTAGATCCAGTGGTTAGGATAGATCGTTTAACGAACCGTTATCGAGTGATCTGAGCCATGCGTTTTAAATAAGATCCAATGACTCGTAGAGGCTGATCCGCACGAAGCGGTATCGACCAGTAGGGAAGCGCCACGTGGACATGGTTTGGTTTAAAAACAGAAAATAGAATCTATTAGATATGCAAACTTGTAAAATTCATAACTTTAGTTCTACACGTCCAAAATTTGCAAATTTTATATCAATGGAAACAGCAAGACAAATCCTACCCAACCATGCACTTTGTTTAATGTTTTGCTTCTGAAAAATTGGTTTAAATTGCAGAGACTTGTGTAGGCATATTTTGAATATAAAAATTGTTCTAGATATATTTTTAAGGTGAAATCTTTGCAAAATGGTTTGTTGTGAACCTACTGACCATAGGAACCAACTTATGGATTTAAAAATGTATTTTGTGAAGTTAAGGGATAAATATTTGAATTAGCTCATTTCTAGTCAAATAAAAATATTATTTTTGGTTTAGAAATGAATTTTGAGTAAAACCTTTGGGAAATGATTTGATTCAAACCTTCTGACCCTAAACACCAAGTTTTGTGAATTAACAACTTATTTGATGAACCATATAAAATCATTACTTTGCTAAAAGATATTTCAACAACATAAAATATCACCTTAGCATTATATTTCGTTTATGAGATGAAACCTTTTACAAATGGTTTTACCACTTTAGTAAATGACCACTTTGAACTTTATAATGTTTAGAGCCTAGTAGAAACCACTTTTGCAAATAAAACTATCTTTTGCATGCTTACATGCATGACCTTGTTTCTATTATTTTATGTGTGGTAAATTAGTTGGAATGCTAGTTGAATTTGTGTTTGCTTGATTGAATTGTAGTGGAATTAGAAGAGTGTGATATTTGCAAGATCAAGAAGTGAACCAACATTCTCTACTAAAAAGGCAAGTGACACTATCATCCAAGTCCTACTATTTTCATTACACTTAGTGGATTTTTTTTTGAAACATGCATGGAAAGGACTACTATATTTTATGCTATGCTAAATCATAATAGGATACCCCTATATATTCCTTAGTGGAAACATTGTAGTTGTAGTATGCTTAGCCCTCTATATATATTTGGGATGGGATACATGATAGGATTATATGAAGAGTTGAAAAGACATATGTTTTATATAATAAAACAAGTACTCAATGAACCACCTGGGTGGACAAGGATACTCAAGATTGGACAAGGTGGCAACAAAATGAGCCATGTTTATATGGCTATCTCTTTTTGTATGTGCACTAGAAGAAAACCACCCAGGGACTTAGAGATTGAACATGTTTCTCGTACAGTGGCTTCCGTGTACAGCCACATGCTAAATGGTCTCTGGCTTAGTCAACTACATAGTGGAAGACCCATGCATTGGCATCTTCAGGTTAACTAGAATTTTGTAAGGGAAATGTATCCCTACATTGGTGCCTGGTTGACAAGCTAGCATTGTGTATTGGGAGGACTTATATGGAAAGACTTTGTCACATTCTCGCTCTGCTAGTACTCCATTTTGGTGAGTACTTATCCAGTGGCCACTGGTGGCATCAAGACGAGATTGTGTCATGTGGGTAAAGTGTACAACTTCTGTAGAAGATCAAAATTCTAAGTACTTAGCCATGTACCCGGTTATGGACAAATACTGAGCAACTAAGGCCTGAAGCTATGGAAGATCTCAACATTCCAATTTCTCAAAGTTAAGACTTGATGGTGACAACAAGGGATTTGAAGCACTTGGAGTTTTCCAAGGAGTTCAGAAATATTTGACAAAAGATCAAAACTATTTTGAAAAGATAGGATAAAACTATACTGCTTTCTGCAAAGAGCCTAAACCCTACTTAGCCAAATATGCATGTAATGATAGGTTCCACTTACTTCTACATAATAGTGAAACTTGCCAATACAATTCAAATGTATTGACCCTTGTGGCTGCAACTTATTATGTTGCAGGTTTGTTTGATGTTAGTGAAGTGTGTTGAATAGGATTACAAGTCTACAACCAACATGATTGCCTGTGGCACTTTGAAGATGAAGGACTCCATGCTATATAGATATTCTGCTGCATTGTAATGTGATAGCCAAATGAACTATGTAAGATGTAAAGAATTACTTTATTCCTGGTTATAAGTTGTATTATGACCTTTGTTTCTTGATATTACATCTTAACTATGGAAGCTAGCTATTGATCCAGGGACTAGCATTGTAAACACAGGGATCTCTACCTTATTTAAGGTTGGGAACCTTACAGATGGTATCAGAGCACTGTGTTGCCTGTAGGATTGTAACCCTAGGATTGGACAAAACCCCTTAGAAAGATAGAAGTTGTATTTGTTCAAAAAAAACTTATTTACAAACAATCTTGTAAACTCTTTCCTCAACCTTTTGGTTTTGATTCTACATCTCTTCCTTTTCAACTTGATGGACAAAGCCTTCACCATGACCAATGACTTCCACTTTTGTTTCACTAAGGACTTCAACTTAGACATCACTAAGGACTACAAGTGAGAACCAAGAGACATTAGGTTGCCTACCAAAGACATTGATGTCAAGTTAGAGTATGGATCATATTGACCTATGAGGTATGACTATACTAAGTTGATTATTTCAAGAAAACTTGTTGTTTCCTTCAACTCATGAGTTAAGCTCATAAGTTGTTAAGTGGATAGTTGCTTGTTGATTGATTGATTGTTGGATTGAACTTGGATGTTTTGAGTTGTGTGTTAGAACTTCTTAAAAACCTATCCATCATTACTTATCCCTATCAAACCAACAGATGCCTCCCCGTCGTGCCAACCCCAACTAAAACAACAACAACAACATCACTCCTGATATGCAGCAGATTATGACAGCTCAGACACAACTGATGCAGGAGATGACCACATTCATATAGAATCACAACAACAACAACAATAACAACCGGTAGCTATGTGTTCATCTCTCTCTCTCTCTATGCATGATCTTGTGATCATGAGCTTTCTAATCAAGTAGATCTGCTCTGCTACTCAATTGCTTTAATAGATCTATGCTTTTCCCCATGTGTGTGAAAGTGACAGTGTACACGCCGTGTGTGGCACTTAAGCTAGATTATATATATATATATCATGAGTTATATTTGGAGTTGGATGTCTCTATGAAATTGTGGTGTTTGTTGGAACCATCTAGCGCTCAAGGTGACAGTGTGGGGTTATCTAGATGGGGAAGGCAACCTTTGAGGTGTTCTTTTGTAGCCCTATAATGGATTAGAGTGTCCAACCGGAGAGTAGTTCAGGGTAGTTTCATGAAGAGAATATATTTATTGAGAGTGTTCACTAGTGAAAGTATGATCCCTAGGCCTTGTTTCTAAACATTGAAACACCGTTTGCATCTAGATCTGTTGCATGTTTGCTTGATTCCATCTTTATTTCAATTTGCCTTTAGGCCCTTCCTCCCCGTCAAAAGCTCTTTTCTGGCACCGTTACCACTTATAATCATCCATACCACTTGTATTTCACTATCTCTTCTCCGAACTAGTGCACCTATACACCTGACAAGTGTATTGGGTGTGTTGGGGACACAAGAGACTTATTTTATCTTGATGCAGGGTTGCTTGAGAGGGATACCTTTGACCACTTCCTCCCGGAGTTCGATAAACCTTGGGTAATCAACTTAAGGGAAACTTGTTTCTGTTCTACAAACCTCTGCACTTGGAGGCCCAACACATGTCTACAAGAATAGAAGTGTGTAGACATCAAGCTATTTTCTAGCGTTGTTGCCGGGGAGGTAAGGTAAAAGGTACTCACATCCTCCGGTGTGAGTGCTCGAAGTTATTTCCTTTAGACTCTTCATTTTTGTCTTTTTGTTTCTTGTTTTTATTTTCACTAGTTAGGCTTAATGGAAAAAATAACAAAATTAGAGAGCTTTATAGTATTTATCTTGAGTTATGACATGAAGTGTTTGAAGAGAAAATTAAAAAACCTATGGAACTTTATTTGCATACTAATAGAAATGTTATTAGTATGAATTCTTTGGACACCATTGTTGCTAATGCTATGGAAAATTCTAAGCTTGGGGAAGCTGGTTTTAATGAGCATGATATTTTTAGTCCCCCAAGCATAGAGGAGAAAATTTTCTTTGATGATAGTTTACCTCCAATTATGATGATTACAATGATGAACATGATATTTTCAGTCCACCTACTATTGAGGAGGAAATTAATTGTGATTACAATATGCCTCCTATATTTGATCATTATGGTGATGAGAATAGTAATGATAGCTATTTTGTTGAATTTTCTCCCACTACAATTAATAAGAATGACAATGCTTATGTGGAGAGTAATAATTATTATATGCATGTGGCTCATGGCAAGAATGTTTTATGTGATAGTTATATTGTTAATTTTATTCATGTTGCTACTGAAAGTTATTATGAGAGGGAAACATAGTTTTATGCATCTCAATAATATTAAGTTTCCCCTCTTTATGTTGAAAATTTTGAAGTTGCACTTGTTTTATCTTCAAATGCTTGTCATTTTGTTCTTTGTGAATTTATTTGCATACAATATTCCTATGCATAGGAAGTGGGTTAGACTTAAATGTGTTTTGAATTTCCTTCTTGATGCTCTCTTTTACTTTAATTGATATTTCTTATGTGAGCATCTTCTCAAACTTTCATGCCTAACTTAAAGGCGTTAAAGAAAATTACTTATTCGGAGATAACCCAAAAGTTTTCTTGAGTCTTGGAAGTTATTACCTCTGTAATAACCTCTCCTTATCCTTTTTATTTGCATTTGCTTCTTATCGGTTTCTTTTTGAATTCTTTTTGGTAAATTGAGCTTTTTAAAGGAAGTGCTTCAGTAGCTTGTGTTATTATTGGAAGTTTTGATGTTTTAAACTAAAACCCAAAGGTCTATTATCTTTTGAATGCACTAATGTTGCTAATGAAGAATTGTGTGAAGTTTTGTATGAAGGAAATTTCAAGTGTAGGGGAAGAATGATGTAATGAGATGAAGAATGGAAAAAATCTCAAGCTTGGGATGCCACCCCGTGTCACCCCAATAAATATTCAGAGGTACAAGCAAAGCTTGGGGATGCCCAAGGCATCCCCTTCTTCATCAATAAAAATCTCAGGTCTCTTTCCAGACATTTCGTTTTTATTGTTTCATACACTGTTGTGTTGTTCTTGGAGCGTGTTAGTTTTTGTTTTTGTTTTATTTTTCTTGGTTTGCTGCAATAAGTTGGTTGGATCACAGCACACTTCTTTTGGAGAGAGACACACTCTGTTTTCATTGCCTAGAACACTCTAGTTTTCATTCTTATTGTTTTGTGAGTGTTCACTTTTGCTAGCACTATGTTTAGCCTTAGTTTTCTTATGCTTTTTGCTTAGAACTTTTTAGTTCTTCTTTGTGGATTTGTGATACATGCTCACTGATCTTTATTGATTATTATCTTTGTGAGTTGTTTCAAATAAGTCGATTGGTGTTGGAAAAGAGTAGAAAGTTTCATGCTTAAGTGGTACAAAAGGGAGCTTGTTTTGACTGTGGCTTAGACTTTATCATGTCATGCTAGATGTTGCTTTGACCTTATGCTTGGTGATTATTTCTATAGCATTTCCAAACCATTGAGATTGCTTAATGTTCCTTGAAAGAATCATGCGTTGTTTTAGCATACAAAAGCATAGTATTGTGGTATTATCCTTTGATGCTTTGTTTGGGTTGAGTTGGCACATGCCCACACCATGTTATGACTCTTACAAGTCATCATAGAATTTATGATCATTTAGTTTTTTACTTGTAGTACCACTTTATGCTTTGATTAGTAATGTTTTGTCGCTCTGCATGATTATGGCCATTATTGCTCTCTTAGTTGGTAGCTCCCAGTCTTTTACTAGCCTTCACTTTTGCTGAGTAAGCTCTACTCGTGCATCCAACTCCCAAGAAACCAAGTTATTCCAATGTGTCCACTATAAATTCCTATGCATGGTGTGTTACACCATTCAAAGTATATTCTTGTTTTCATCTATCTTCCAATTAAAAAGTATTTTGTTATGTGAAAACTTAGTGAATAAAGCTCTCACGAACTTGATGGCACACTTTATTTTTCTTGCCTCTAATAAACTTGAACCATTGTGTCATCTATGTTGTATATGCTTGCACTTATACGTTGGGATTAGTAGAACCGTGCTGTCACGGGGAACGCTTTCAACACTTTTGGATATCCATCCAGTTGATATCATGCTCTTTTGTTTATGGATGTCGTCGGTGTGAAAATAAAAGGGGAGCTTGTAAGTCCATGGAGTTATGTATATGTGTTAGAGAAACGCCTGGGCCGCTAGCCTAAGCCATGCCTAATCATGGTGGAAACTTGCATCATCACCATAGTGATCAATTTATGAAGCATTCTTCTTATAAAAAAGAGATACGAGATATAAAAAAAAGAAAAAGAGGAAAGAGAGAAAAAAGCACCATATTCCCATGGTAAATAAGAAGATTGCTGAGATGCTCATTGTCTGCTTGCCTTGTCATTTTGTTATGGGACAGCTCCTGTAGCATGTGCAAGGGGTACCCCGTTGGCGGTTCTCTATGATACGCATGTACTTACTATGACAAGAACTTGCAAGTAACTAAAGTTGAGTAGCATGAGGAACGGCCTTCGTACTCAAGGGACATGAGATTTCCAACTTATACTTTGTCAAGAATATACTCCATATTTTGTTCACTTTAACCTTAATCACTTCAAGATGCTTATGATAGGGGCAATGAGAGCTGAAAGCTAACAAGTACCATAATTTTTGGAAGCTCTTTTTGAAACTTGAAATCCATGCTTCCCTTTGAAGGGCCTTTCTTCCACTTTTATATTGAGTCTCCACCTTCTATTCTTAGGCACCAATTAAGAGAGCATAGTTGTCATTCTTAGTTGTATGTGCATTGTCCCAAAACTTATTGATTGATTCATAATGTTTATATTGCTTGTTATTAAACTATTTGTATCTAGTCACCCTTATAAACTTTTAAGGTGTCCTATGCATTTATGTTTTGATACTCCATGAGGGACAAGCTGAATACCATTATGCTATGTTTTCTATATGTGAAACAAACAAACGTCTTTCAATGCATTGTTATTCATGATATTTGTTTGTATCCTTTCATGTTGCAACATAGTTACTATGTCTTATTGTTAGAACTTCATCTTTCATTCTCATGTTTAGAGTACTTTGATCCCAGCTTTCAATGCTTGCAAATAGTTTGATCATGATTGTGATGGTGCATGTCACCTCAAAAATTATTCTTTTTATCACTTACCTTCTCGAGGACGAGCAGGAGTTAAGATTGGGGATGCATGATACGTCGCAAACGTACCTATAATTTTTGATGCTCCATGCTGGTTTTATATCATTTGTCTTATGCTTTGTCTACACTTTGAGGTATTTTTATACATTTTTTGGAACTAACATATTGACAAGATGCCACAGTGTCAATTGCATGTTTACTGCTGTTTTTGTTTTCAGAAAAGCTAAAAAATGAATATTGTCGGAATTGGACGGGACAAAAGCCAATCTTCGTATTTTTCCCAGAACGATACGGAAAATCGAAGAAGATACCAAGTAGGACACCTGGGTGGGCATAACCTAGGGTGGAGCGGGCCCACCTAGGTCGCTCCACTAGGGGGTGTGGCCCCCCTGGCTGCCTCCTCGCCTTGCCCCTTGATACGCCCAATTTGCATCACCATTCTATATCATAATTTACCTCTATTCATTGATGTATGTATTATTATGAGGTATTACTTATGTCTTTTTCATATGTTTATGCATGTTGGATGATTCTTAGAGGATGGACTGCCAGAGTCTTGATTCTGATGGAAAATAAGGCTCTTTGGTGCAATTTCACGAAGATCGGAAAATACCAGAAAAACATGGGAAAATATTATTTTTCCAGAAGATTGAGGAAGCCAGAAGGAGGAGCCAAGAGGGGCCGCAGGGGGCCCACACCCCCCTAGGCGCGGGTCCCCCTGGGCCGCGCCTAGGGCAGGTGTGGCCCACCTGCCCGGCTCCCGACTCCGCCCCTTCGCCTATATCTTCCCTACGGAACCCTAAGGCCAAGGGAGCGACCACAGATAGATTTCCGCCGCCTTTGGGGGCGGAAAACACCGAGAGATAAAGATCTCTCTGGCAGACAGATTTCTTCCAGGGGAATTCCTTACTGGAGAGGGGAGACCGTCGCCATCAACACCATCATCAAGCTAGGCTTCATCGGGATCATCATCATCATCCACACCATCATCTCCACCAGCACCATCATCACCACTCCTTCCCGCTGTAACAATTGTGTTGGATATTGCTTTAGTTCTCATGGGAAACTTTCCCGGTGTTGATTGCTATTGTAGTTGATGCTTGTGAGTTGAACCATTGGATTATTTTTTATGTTCAGATTGTTATCCATTACCATATCATCTTTGATCTTGATCCATATGATGTTTGGTGAGTAGTTCGTTGTGTTCTTGAGAACATGGGAGAAGTCATGTTGTTATTAGTGGATTTGTGTTGAGTTATTATTCAATGGTTTAGTATTTAATTTGTGGTTCTATTCTTCTAGTGGTGTCATGTGAACGTCGACTACATTATACTTCACCAGTTATGGGCCTAGGGGAATGCATTGTGTATTTGGCTACTAATTGTGGGGTTACCTGAGTGACAGAAACCTGAACCCCCGTTAGGACACCTTTGCACAAGGGAGTGTAGGATCTCAGAGTTTAAGGCTGTGGTTAGATTTATATATTAATTACTTTCCTATAGTTACGGATGTTTGCAAGGGTTTAATCACAAGTATGTATTAGTCCAAGTAAGGTCGGTATGTTAGCACAGGTTCACCCACACAACACTTACAACACCAGAGAAGAGTACTCAGCTATATGAAGCGAAAGCACTTGACAGAATTCCCATGTGTCCTAGAGAACGTTTGGTACTTATAAGTATTTCCACCGGCTTGTCCTTTGATAAGAAAGGATTGGGCCAGTTGCTGTGTTTGTTCTTTGTTACTTGTACTTTGTTTTGTTGTCTTATCAGAAAACCACTAAAAATCCGTTTGCTAAGTATTTACAGAGATTTCCTTCTCCATACCACTGTTCAGCACCTTCTGATCCTCGTTGGGATTGACACTCCTATTTATCGAAAGTACTACAATACACCTCCTATACTTGTGGGTCATCAAGACTATTTTCTGGCGCCGTTGTCGGGGAGTGAAGCGCTATTGAAGAGTGGAACTGGTAAGGGAAACTTCTACTGTGAGTATTGCTTTTGTTACTGCTTGTTACTTTGTTTCCAATATGGATAACCCACTTGGTTTTCTGTTTGGGAAAACTACTACAACTACTAGGGTAGTAGATGAACCACCACCTGTTGAGATAGATCCTTTTAAGATACCTACAAGTATTGGTAATCGTGTTATTGATAATTATTATTTAGGGGATGAAATAGTCCATCCTGGTGATCACTTGCTTTTTATCCATGAATTATGCAGGTTGTTTAACTGTGCAGGTATCACAACCGAACAGGTGAAGAAGAAGTTACTCTCCATATCCTTGAAAGGGAGAGTTGAAGAATGGTATAAGCTGCCGAAGAATGGACAATCCTTGGAATGGGAGGAGATGGCATCTCTCTTTTACTCTAAATTTTATCCTCTCAGTGAGATTCATAAGGATAGAAATCTTATATATAACTTTTGGCCCCTTGATGGCGAGAGTACAGCTCAAGCTTGGGGGAGATTGAAGTTACTAATGCTTAAATGTCCTATTCATGACCTCCCTAACAATATTATTCTCAATAACTTTTATGCTAGGCTTTCTCTTCATGATAAAGATTTACTAGATGCTTCATGTGCTGGATCATTCACACGTATGAAGGAAGAAGCTAAATGGGATCTCCTAGACAGTATTCAAGATAACACTGAAGCTTGGGAGAATGACAAAGGAAGAAAGTCAGGTATAAACTATGATTATGAATGCATTAAATCCTTTATGGGAACTGATGACTTCCGTGATATTAGAAATGAGTTTGGTCTTGATCCTCAAGTTCTTGCAAAATGTTTTAAGGCATTTGCCTCTTATATTGAAATTCCCAAGAAAGAGTGGGACAAGTACCATGCACCTTATAAATACATTGTTACCCATGTTCCTGCCAGCGTAGAGGTTTGTACTGTTGATCCTATTTTGCCTAAACCTTATGTTGAGAAAATCCCTTTTCCATCCAAGGTAAGGTAACATTCTCTTATATCTAATGTGGTTAGCAAAAGCACAAAGAAAACTGTGGGGTCCGATGAGCTTATTGATATTGAGCCTGTGGTAGCTATTGTGAAAGATCTTGTCACTAGAAATATAGAGGATGAGCATATTGTGTTCTGTGAAGACGCTACTAATATTGTTTCTCATCCTAAGAAAGTTAGAAAAGCTAGTGTCCATGTGCTTTTTGTTAGAATTGGTAGTCATAGCTATTATGGTTTATGTGATATTGGTGCTAGTTCTAGTGTTATTCCTTATGAGCTTTACAGGGAAATTATGCATGAGATTGGTCCTTGTGAGCTTGAGGACATTGATGTGGTTATTCACCTTGCTAATAGAGAGCTAGTTTGCCCCATTGGCATTGTAAGAGATGTGGAGGTCCTTTGTGGTATGATTAAATATCCTGCTGATTTTCTAGTACTTGGTAAAGAAGCTAGTAAAACCTATCCTATTATCTTTGGTAGACCCTTCCTGAATACTTGTGGGGCTATCATAGACTGTAGGAAGGAAAAAGTTTTGACTAAGTTTGCTGGAGAGTCTTATGAGTTTAATTTTTCCAAATTTGCAAAAACTCCTTATGAAAATGAACTGCCTGATGAGGATTTCAGGGTTGAGCAACTTTCTGCTATTTTTCTTGCTCCTAATAATGCCTTATAGAAGTTTATGGAAGATCATGAAAGTGATGTCTTCATGAAGGAAAGAAATGAGATTGACGAGGCTTTCCTTCGTCAGCCTGAGTTACTCAAGCATAATCTACCTGTGGAAGATTTGGGTACCACACTACCACCTAAAGGGGATCCTGTTTTATAATTAAAGCATTTACCTGATGATCTTAGATATGCTTATCTTGATGATAAGAAAGTATATCATGTTATTATTAGTTCTAAACTTTCAGGAAAGGAAGAAGAGAGGTTATTGGAGATATTGAAGAAACACCGAGGAGCTATGGGCTATACTCTTGATGATTTAAAGGGGATTTCTCCTACTATATGTCAGCATACTATTAATATAGAACCTGATACAAAACCAGTTGTTGAGCACCAACACCATCTAAATCCTAAGATGAAGGATGTGGTAAGAAATGAGGTCTTAAAACTCCTTGATGTTGGTATTATTTATCCTATTGCTGATAGTAAATGGGTTAGCCCTGTTCATTATGTTCCCAAGAAAGGGGAATAACTGTTGTGCCTAATGAGGATAATGAGCTTATACCCCAAAGAGTAGTGGTTGGGTATAGAATGTGCATTGATTTCAGAAATATTAATAAAGTTACTAAGAAAGATCATTATCCTTTGCCCTTTATTGATCAAATGCTTGAGAGGTTGTCCAAAAAGACTCACTTTTGCTTTCTTGATGGTTATTCTGGGTTTTCTCAAATTGATGTGAAAGCACAAGACCAAGAGAGGACTACTTTCACTTGTCCTTATGGTACTTATGCTTATAGGCGTATGCCTTTTGGTTTATGTAATGCTCCTGCTACCTTTCAGAGATGTATGTCTGCTATATTTCATGGTTTTTGTGAAGAAATTCTAGAGGTTTTCATGGACGATTTTTCCTTCTATGGAACTTCTTTTGATAACTGTTTGCACAACCTTGATAAAGTTTTGCAGAGATGTGAAGAAACCAACCTTGTTCTTAATTTTGAGAAATGCCATTTCATGGCTAATGAAGGGATTGTTCTTGGACACAAGATCTTTGAAAGAGGCATTGAAGTTGACAGAGCAAAAATTGAAGCAATTGAGAAGATTCCTTGTCCTAGAGATATCAAAGGTAATCGTAGTATCCTTGGTCATGCTGGTTTCTATAGGAGGTTTATTAAAGATTTCTCCAAAATTTCAAAGCCCCTTACTAATCTTCTTCAAAAAGATGTACCTTTTGTTTTTGATGATGATTATAAGGAAGCTTTTGAAACTTTGAAGAAAGCTTTGACTACTTATCCTATTGTTCAACCACCTGATTGGAGTTTACCCTTCAAAATCATGTGTGATTCTAGTGACTTTGTTGTCGGTGTTGTCCTTGGATAACATGTTGACAAGAAGCTGAATGTTATTCATTATGCTAGCAAGACTCTGGATGCTGCTCAAAAGAATTATGCTACTACTGAAAAAGAGTTCTTAGCTATAATCTTTTCTTGTGATAAGTTTAGACCTTATATTATCGATACTAAGGTTACTATTCATACTGATCATGCTGCTATTAAGTACCTTATGACAAAGAAGGACGCCAAGCCTAGGCTTATTAGGTGGGTGTTACTTTTGCAAGAGTTTGATTTGCATATTGTGGATAGGAAAGGTGTTGATAATCCAGTTGCTGATAATTGATCTTGTTTGGAAAACATTTCATTTTACCCATTGCCTGTTAATGATAGTTTTCCAAATAAGTAGTTAGCTGCAATAAGGGTAAGTCCGCATGAGAGTCCTTGGTATGCTGATTATGCTAACTTTATTGTTTCCAAGTATTTGCCTCCAACCTTTACAGCTCAGCAAAGAAGGAAATTCTTTTATGATCTAAGGCATTACTTTTGGGATGACCCACACTTATATAAAGAAGGAGTAGATGGCATTATGCGAAGATGTGTTCCAGAATTTGAACAACAAGAGATATCGAGAAAATGTCATGGCAGTGCTTATGGAGGACATCATGCTGGGGATAGGATTGCACAAAAGGTTTTACAATCTAGATTTTATTGGCCTACCCTTTTCAAAGATGAAAGGAAGTTTGTCTTATCATGTGATGAATGTCAACGAGTAGGTAACATCTCTAGACGCAATGCAATGCCTATGAATTATTCTCTTGTTATTGAACCTTTTTATTGTTGGGGATTTGACTTTATGGGGCCTTTTCCTCCTTCAAAAGGGTATACACATATTCTTGTTGTTGTTGACTATGTTACAAAGTGGGTAGAAGCCATACCTACAAACAGTGTTGATGGTAAGACCTCTTTGAAAATGCTTAAAGATGTCATTTTTCCTAGGTTCGGTGTGCCTAGATATCTCATGGCTGATGGAGGCTCTCATTTTATTCATGGGGGTTTTAGAAAAACTCTTGATAAGTATGTTGTAAACCACATAATTTCTTCAGCTTATCACCCCCAAACTAGTGGGCAAGTAGAACTTTCCAATAGGGAAATTAAATCTATCTTGCAGAAGACTTTCAATAGATCTAGAAAAAATTGGGCTAAAAAGTTGAATGACGCTTTGTGGGCTTATAGAACTGCTTATAAAAATCCTATGGGGATGTCTCCTTACAAAATGGTCTATGGGAAAGTTTGTCACTTGCCTTTAGAATTAGAACACAAAGCTTATTGGGCAGTGAAAGAGTTGAATAGAGATATTAGACTTGCTGGTGAGAAAATACTGCTTGACTTAAGTAATCTAGATGAGTGGAGAGGTGAAGCTTATGAAAATGCTAGGCTCTTTAAGGAAAAAGTAAAAAGATGGCATGATAGGAGAATTCTCAAAAGGGAGTTCCATGTTGGTGAGAAAGTTCTTTTGTATAGGTCTTGTCTCAGATTTTTTGCAGGGAAACTACTCTAAAAATGGGAAGGACCTTTTGTTATCAAGGAAGTATACCGTTCAGGTGCCATCAAAATATCTTCTTTGAAGGATGACACAACATAGGTGGTGAATGGTCAAAGACTAAAACATTATATTTTTGTAGATTCATATAATGAAGATGTTGACACAATTCAACTTGTGACTCTAGAAGAATTTATTAGAAGCCAAACACCAGATTCTGCAGAGTTTGACTTTGAATAGGTAAAAGTGGTGAAAATAGAAGGTTCGTGAAACCCCAATCTTTTTATATTTTTGATGTTTTTACTACATAAGGCAAGTTATGATACGGAACATAGGAGGAACCGGAGGCCGGGGTGGCCAAACCCACCCCAGGCGCGGGCCCCAGCTGGCCGCGCCTGGAGGGGGTTTGACTGTCCCGAGCTCCGACTCCACCTCGTTTTCCTATCAGAACCTTCCTTATGCCTTGAAACTTCGTAATATATAACCCCCCGGGTTCCTCGAGGTTCTTGTATCGAGTTCTCGTCGTGTTTCTGTTTCGATCTGTTTCTGTCAGGCAAATTCTTAGATCTAGAGCCTCAATGTCTTCCTCTGGATCACCCACGAAGGATTCCTCTACGGACGTTCTCAACCCGTACATGTATGAGTTGAGGATTCATCCCAAGGAGTTGATTCTCAAAGAGGTGAAGGTACAGATGAAAGAAATTCAAGGCCCTAAAGGAGAAGGCAGTCTCGAAGACAGGATGGAAGCATTGGAGCAGGAAGTTTTCAGCTCCAAGAAGATGGCAGAACGCGAAGTGGATGTTATTCACAAGATAAGTTCGGAACTCATCACCAAGCACGAGGGAGAAGTTGCTGAGCTCCGAGAAGAGATCTTCTCACTCTGTCATACCACCAACAAATTGCAAGCACGGCTCTATGACGTATAGAACCAAAACTATGAGTATGAGGCTAGATTTGATCGCAACAGCTCTGCTGCTAGTTTCAGGATCGCGGAGGCAAGGACATCCTTTCTGGATGGGGAACCATTGCCTTGGAAGTTTTATGACGACAAGAGAACACTACCACCACCGAAGGAGTAATTCATCATCAGGTCTGCCATCCCCTTGGCTTGTTCCAAGCTTGGGGGAGTGCCACGGTATCACCAACATTATCTTTTATCTTTTAACCTTTTAGTGGATTCATATCTTTGGTAGAGAAGTTATCTTATAGTTTGGTTTGCATGTGGAAGTATATCTCCTTTAGTCGATTATCTATGTATCCCTTGGTGTGAGTGCCTTTATTAAATATTAATGAGAAGTCTCATCTTTTACTTTTTGCACTTCTTATTTTAGTTTGCAATCTCTATTATATGATGGATCTTGTTGATCAGTATTGGCATCACTTTGGGGATCATCAAGTGGATCTAAATTGGTTTTGGCAAACCGAGTTCTGGTCAGTAACATTATTTTGAAAGAGAAAAAGAGAAATATCTTACAGGTATTTTGTATCATTTGTTTTCTTTCTTGTTGGCTCATAAGATTAGTATTCTTTATTTAAGATCTTTTGTGTCTTCAAGGACAATTGCATGTTTGGCTTTATTACTTGTATGTTTGCTTGTTTTCTTTCAACTCTCTTGCTTGCTACCCAACATTGCTAGCCAAAAACCTGTTTTGAGAAGGCATACTTCTCATGTTTCCTAATCCCTTTGAACCAAAACCTATGCCATTTGTGTCCAAAATATCTACCTAGTAGCATTTTTGCTATTCCAAGCAAATTCTCAAGCTTCATCTATCTTTCGAATTAAAAAAAGGTATTTTGTTATGTGAAAACTAGTTAGTAAAGCTCTCATGAACTTGAGGGCACACTTTATTTCTAGCCCCTAATAGACTTGAACCATTGTGCCATCAAATTTGTATATGCTTGCGCCTATACGTTGGAATTAGCAGAACCATGCTATCACGGGGAACATTTTCAACATTGCACCCATACTTTATACACAGTTGATATTGTGCTCTTTTGTCTATGGATGTCAATGGTGTGAAATAAAGAGGGAACTTGTAAGTCCATGGAGTCTGTATTTTGTGTTAGAGAAACGCCTGGACGCTAGCCTAAGCCATGCCTAATCATGGTGGAAACTTGCAGCATCACCATAGTGAGCTATCCATGAAGCATCCTCAATAAAAAGCTATGCACATAATAAATCAAAAGATCGCTAAGATTCTCATTGTCTACTTGCCTTGTCACTTTGGTTATGGAAAGCTCATGTACCATGTGCAAGGGGTACCCCGTTGGTGGTTCTCTATGATATGCATGTACTTACAATGACAAGAACTTACCGGTAACCAAAGTTGAGTAGCATGAGGAGTGGCCCTCATATTCAAGGGACATGAGATTGCCAACTTATATTTCGTCAAGCATATACTCCATATTTGTGCACTTTAACCTTAATCATCTCAATATGCCTATGATAGGGGCAATGAGGGCTCAAAGCTAGTAAGTACCATAATCTTTTGGAAGCTCTTTATGACTTGTAATCCCTGCTTCCCTCTATAAAGGGACCTTTCTCCCACTTCCAAGTTGAGTCAGTAAACCTACTTCCTCTCTATCTCCAGCAAGCATTTGAGTTGTTGTGTTTCAAGCATTCATATGGTGATTTATTCAATCATGTTCTTTATCTTCCTTGTTTGCACAAAACTCTTATCTATTGAGTATTACATTGAAATCCTTCACTTGTGAAAGACCTTTTTGAGCAAAGAGTGCTCTTGTTTTGAAAACTTCTACAAAGCTTTATTTGTGAAACTGTTTGCCAGCTGTTCTTTAACTAGGAACAAAGTTTGCCAATTCCAATTATGATTTATCTTTATGCATCTCTATTGTGACTGTTGTACTTGGTTGCAAGTTAAGTTATATAATGGTGAGTTGTTTTCTTCTATGAGTTGTGCCATGGTAAGTGTGATGCTTCTTGTTTGTATTATTTTATCGACACTTCACTCCATAAACCTATGGACATGTTTACTGAGCTCAGTTTTCGCTTGGGGACAAGCGAAGGTCTAAGCTTGTGGGAGTTGATACGCCCAATTTTCATCACCATTCTATATCATATTTTACCTCCATTCATTGATATATGTCTTATTATGAGGTATTACTTATGTATTTTTCATTTGTTTATGCATGTTGGATGATTCTTGGAGGATGGACTGCCGGAGTCTGGATTCTGATGGAAAAGAAGGCGTTTCGGTGCAATTTCGCGAAGATCAAAAAATACCAGAAAAATATGGGAAAATATTATTTGTATCACCTTTCTTTATCATAATTTACCTCTATTCATTGATATTTGTCTTATTATGAGGTATTACTTATGGCTTTTCATTTGTTTATGCATGTTGGATGATTCTTGTAGGATGCACTGTCGGAGTCCGGATTCTGATGGAAAAGAAGGCGTTTCGGTGCAATTTCGCGAAGATCGGAAAATACCAGAAAAAAATGGAAAAATATTATTTTCCCAGATGACGAAGGAAGCCAGAAGGAGGTGTGAAGAGGGGCCGCAGGGGCCCACTCAGGCGCGGCCCACTGACCTCGCCTAGGGCAGGTGTGGCCCACCTGCCCGGCCTCCGACTCCGCACCTTCGCCTATATCTTCCCTATGGAACCCTAAGCCTAGGAGAGCGACCACAGATAGATTTCTGCCGCCTCTCGGGGGCGGAAAACACCGAGAGAGAAAGATATCTCTGGCAGAAAGATTTCTATCGTGAGAATTCCTTCCCGAAGAGGGGAGACCATCGCCATCAACACCATAATCAAGCTAGGCTTCATCGGGATCATCATCATCACCCACACCATCATCTCCACCAGCACTATCCCCATCACCACTTTGTCTCGCTGTAACAATTGTTTTGGATATTGCTTTAGTTCTCAGGGGAAACTTTCCCGGTGTTGATTACTATTGTAGTTGATGCTTGTGAGTGGAACCATTGGATTATTGTTTATGTTCAGATTGTTATCCATTACCATATCATCTTTGATCTTGATCCATATGATGTCTTGTGAGTAGTTCCTTGTGTTCTTGAGGACATGGGAGAAGTCATGTTGTTAGTAGTGAATCTGTGATGAGTTATTATTCAATGGTTTAGTATTTAAGTTGTGGTGCTATTCTTCTAGTGGTGTCATGTGAACGTAGACTACATGATAATTCACCATTTATGGGCCTAGGGGAATGCATTGTGTATTTGGCTACTAATTGTGGGGTTGCCGGAGTGACAGAAACCTGAACCCCCGTTAGGACATCTTTGCACAAGGGAGCGTAGGATCTCAGAGTTTAAGGCTATGGTTAGACTTATATCTTAATTACTTTCTTGTAGTTACGGATGTTTGCAAGGGGTTTAATCACAAGTATGTATTAGTCCAAGTAAGTTCGATACATTAGCACAGGTTCACCCACACAACACTTACAACACCAGAGAAGAGTACTCAGCTATTTGAAGCAAAGCACTTGACAGAATTCTCATGTGTCCTCGAGGACGTTTGGTACTTATAAGTATTTCCACCGGCTTTTCCTTTGCTAAGAAAGGATTGGGCCACTTGTTGTGTTTGTTATTTGTTACTTGCATTTTGTTTTGTTGTATTATAAGAAAACCACTAAAAATCCGTTTGCTAAGTATTTGCAGAGAGTTCCTGCTCCATACCACTATTCAGCACCTTCTGCTCCTCGTTGGGATCGACACTCCTATTTATAGAAAGTACTACGATACACCCCCTATACTTGTGGGTCATCAAGACTATTTCTGGCGCCGTTGCCGGGGAGTGAAGCGCTATTGAAGAGTGGAACTGGTAAGGGAAACTTCTACTGTGAGTATCGCTTTTGTTACTGCTTGTTACTTTGTTTCCAATATGGATAACCCACTTGGTTTTATGTTTGGGAAAACTACTACCACTGCTAGGGTAGTAGATGAACCACCACATGTTGAGATAGATCCTTTTAAGATACCTACAAGCATTGTTAATCGTGTTATGGATAATTATTATTTTGGGGATGGAACTGTCGATCCTAGTGATCACTTGCTTTTTATCCATGAATTATGCGGGTTGTTTAAGTGTGCAGGTATCACAACTGAACAAGTGAAGAAGAAGTTACTCTCCGTATCCTTGAAAGGGAGAGCTGAAGAATGGTATAAGCTGCTGAAGAATGGACAATCCATGGAATGGGAGGAGATGGCATCTCTCTTTTACTCTAAATTTTATCCTCCTAGTGAAATTCGTTAGGATAGAAATCTTATATATAACTTTTGGCCTCTTGATGGAGAGAGTACAACTCAAGCTTGGGGGAGATTGAAGTTACTAATGCTTAAATGTCCTATTCATGAACTCCCTAACAATATTATTCTCAATAATTTTCATGCTAGGCTTTATCTTCATGATAAAGATTTACTAGATGCTTCTTGTGATGGATCATTCACACGTATGAAGGAAGAAGCTAAATGGGATCTCTTAGACTGTATTCAAGATAACGCTGAAGCTTGGGAGAATAACAAAGGAAGAAAGTTAGGTATAAACTATGATTATGAATGCATTAAATATTTTATGGGAACTGATGACTTTCGTGATATTAGCGATGAGTTTGGTCTTGATTCCTAAAGTATTGTCAACTGTTTTAAGGCCTTTTCCTCTTACATAGAAATTCGCAAGAAGAAGTGGAATAAGTACCATGCTCCTTATAAAGATGTTGTTAATCATGTTCCAGTTAGAAGTACTCAAGTTTGTACTACTAATCATATTGTGCCTAAACTTCATGTTGAGAAAATGCCTTTCCCAGCTAAGGTAAAGGAGTATTCTATGATTATTAGTGCAAATAACAAAGGTACAATGAAAACTGTGGAGCCTGGTAAGCAATTGAATGTTGAACCTGTGGTAGCTATTGTGAAAGACACTATCACTAGAAATATAGAGGGTGAGCATATTGCCTTCTGTGAAGATGCTTCTAATATTATCTCTCATCCTAGTAAGGCTAGAAAAGCTAGTGTTCATGTGCTTTCTGTTAAAATTAGTGATCATTGCTACTATGGTTTATGTGATATTGGTGCTAGTTCTAGTGCTATTCCTTATGAGCTTTACAGGGAAATTATGCATGATATTGGTCCTTGTGAGCTTGAGGACATTGATGTGGTTATTCACATTTCTAATAACTAAACCATTTGCCCCATTGGCATTGTAAGATATGTGGAGGTTCTCTGCGGTAAGATTAAGTATCCTGCTGATTTTCTAGTGCTTAATTCAGCAGCTAGCAAAACATGTCCTATCAATTTTGGTAGACCTTTCTTGAACACTTGTGGAGCTATTATTTATTATAAGAAGGAAAAAGTTTTAACTAAGTTTTGTGGATATTCTTATGAGTTTAACTTTTCCAAATTTGCTAAAGCTCCTTGTGAAAACAGCTTGCCTAATAAAGATTTCAGGATGGAACAACTTGCTTCTATTGACCCAATCTATGACCTTGGACCTCTTTTTGGTGACTGTAAGTATTCTTACTCAGATGATAAAGTTGTTGCCAATGACAGTTATATTGTCAACTTTATTCAAAGTGCTACTGAAAGTTATTTTGAGAGAGGGAAACATGGTTTTATGCATCTCAATAATGTTAAGTTTCCCCATTTTATGTTGAAAGCTTTGAAGTTGCATCTGTTTTGTCTTCCTATGCTTGTTACTTTTTGTTTCAACATTTTTTTTTCTCATGATACCCCCATTCATAGGAAGTGGGTTAGACTCAAGTGTGTTGGTTATTTGCTTCTTTATGCACTCTTTCACTTCAAATATATATATCCTATGTAAGCATCTTTGAAAGTTTCAAGCCTAACTTAAAGGCATTAAAGAAAAGTACTTGTTGGGAGATAACCCAAGAGTTTTGTCGAGTCTTGGAAGTTATTACTTCAGTAATAACTGCTCCTTATCCTTTTTGTTTTGGTTTTTGTGTCAAGTTCAACTACTTTTGTGAAGTAGAGGAGTTGTGAAAAGTGGCTGTCCTGGGACAGATTTCTTTGCTGTATTGTAAAAATTAGTGAGGGAGCTCCGTACTTCGGATGGAGCTGAATTTTCCTGTGATTGTTCTACAAGTTGTTACCCAACTTTCATCAGTTTTGAACTTTTTTATTTGAGCAACAGAAGGTCTTAGAAAAAATCAATCTTTACCTGATGGTCTGTTTTGACAGATTTCTGACATCATTTGCATTTGCCTCTTACAGAAGCTTTTGTTTTGATGGGTTTTTAGTTGAATTGTGTACCCAAAGGTTTATTGTTTTTGCTTACACTAATGTTGTCATTGAGTTTGTGTATTGGCTTGTGAGGAAAGGAAATTCCAGGAGACGGAGAAAAGGAGTCTGCAGAGTTCGTCTTTGAATAGGTAAAAGTGGTGAAAACAAAAGGTTCGTGAAACCCCAATCTTTTATATTTTTGATGTTTTTAATACATAAGGAAGAATACGAGATGGAACTGAAGAGGAAACAGAGTCCGGGGTGGACAAAACCACCCTAGGCACGGGCCCGGCCTGGCTACGCCTGGAGGGGGTGTGCCACCCTCGAACTCCGTCTCCGCCTCATTTCCGTGTCAGTACCTTCCTTATGCCTTGAAACTTCATAATATATAACCCCCCGGATCCCCCGAGGTTCTTGCATCGTGTTACGATCTGTTTCTGTCAGGAAATCTTCTCAAGTTTAGAGCACCATGGCCTCTGCCAACGACAAAGGCAAGAAGCCCGTGGAGATAAAGTTGGAAGAACAAACCGCCGTAGGAACAAGGGGATGGATACTTACTTTTGTAGGAGCAATTAACACTGCGGATGCTTTTTCTCTTCACATGCAGGAAATCATAGCCTTTGGTCCAGACTTCAGATACTGCCCCGAGTCAGCGGATGCACTTCGAACCACTGATGAGTTTTGTGAAAGATACCGTGCTTTGAGGATAAAGGTGGATGAACTTCAAGAGGGGAACAACAAGCTTCGTAAGATGCTAGAGGGTTTTATTATCCTAAACAAGGGGGAAACACCACCACCACCACCGAAGGAGTAATTCATCATCAGGTTTGGCATCCCCTTGGCTTGTTCCAAGCTTGGGGGAGTGCCGCGGTATCACCACCATTATCTTTTATCTTTTACCTTTTTAGTGGATTCATATCTGTGGTAGAGAGGTTATCTTATAGTTTGGTTTGCATGTGGAAGTATCTCTCCTTTAGTTGATTATCTATGTATCCCCTGGTGTGAGTGCCTTTATTGAATATTAATGAGAAGTCTCATCTCTTACTTTTTGCACTTCTTATTTTAGTTTGCAATCTCTATTATATGATGGATCTTGTTGATTAGTATTAGCACCACTTTGGGAGCATCAAGTGGATCTAAATTGGTTTTGGCAAACCGAGTTCTGGTTAGTAGCAATACTTTTTGAGGTTTGAAAGAGAAAAGAGAAAAAGCTTACAGGTATTTTGTATCATTTGTTTTCTTTCTAGTTGGATCATAAGCTTAGTATTTTTTATTTAAAATCTTTTGTGTCTTCAAGGAAGATTGCATGTTTGGCTTTATTACTTGTATGTTTGATTGTTTCTTTCAACTCTCTTGCTTGGTACCCAGCCTTGCTAACCAAAAACCTGTTTTGAGAAGGCATACTTCTCATGTTTCCAAAACCCTTTGAACCAAAACTTTTGCCACTTGTGTCCACCATATCTACCTAGTAGCATTGTTGCTATTCCAAGCAAATTCTCAAGCTTCATCTACCTTTCAAATTAAAAAGTATTTTGTTATGTGAAAACTAGTTAGTAAAGCTCTCATGAACTTGATGGCACACTTTATTTCTTTGCCCCTAATAGACATGAACCATTGTGCCATCGAAGTTGTATATGCTTGCATCTATACGTTGTAATTAGCAGAACTGTGTTGTCACGGGGAACGTTTTGAACATTGCACTTGTACTCTATACACAGTTGATATCGTGCTCTTTTGTCTATGGATGTCAACGGTGTGAAATAAAGAGGGAACTTGTAAGTCCATGGAGTTTGTATCCTGTGTTAGAGAAACGCATGGGCCGCTAGCCTAAGTGATACAGCGTTGGGTTGGTGTAGGAGCGCTTCGTTGGGAACCCCAAGAGCAAGGTGTGAAGCAGCACAACAGCAAGTTTTCCCTCAGTAAGAAACCGAGGTTATCGAACCAGTAGGATGAAGGAAACATCACACAGGTGTTGCAAGCAACGCAGTGACCTGCACAACACAAACTCAAGACTTTGACCCAACAAATCAGTGAGCTTGTCAAGCTCACTGGTTTGTTGTAACAAAGGATTAAACGTATGGTGTGCAAGGTAATGGTTTGTAGCAATTAAACAAGTAACAGTGGAAGATGTATCAATGGTAAAGATTGGACCGGGGTCCATAGTTCACTAGAGGTGCTCTCCTTAGATAAACAACATGGCATGAAGGGTAAACAAATTACAGCAGGGCAATTGACAGGAATTGAGCAAGGCATAACAATGAAATTACTAGCAGAAAGATCCTATGAGATTCGATTGGGCAATACAACAAGATACATAGACCGCCATCCAACTGCATCTATGACTAGAAGTCCACCTTTAGGTTATCATCCGACCCCCCTCCAGTATTAAGTTGCTAGCAACAGACAACTGCTTTAAGCAAAGTGTGTAAGGTAAACAGTCCACATGTTTCATGAACAAGATACCGTTGTTTTCTCCCTAGTGGCAACAGCACATCTACAACCGAAAAGATTTCTGTCACTTCCCTTGGAAACTAGAGGCATGAATCCACTATCGAGCATAAATACCCCCTCTTGGAGTCACTAGCAACTACTTGGCCAAGATAGCTACTAAAAACAAAGAGGATGCAAGATCACAAACAACACAGACATGATAGAATCATAAACACAAAACCATTAATCAAACCAACATAATAATCTCAATATCCATCAGATCCCCACAAACACAACATGCATGATTACAAATTGATTAGATCTTGATCATGAACGGAGCTCACAAGATCTATACATGAAAGCACAAAGGAGTAGATACAACCATCTAGCTACTACATGGACCCAGAGTCCAAGGTGGAACTACTCACGTATCATACCGGAGAGAAGGCCTCCGGGATGATCTCCCCTCCGGCAGGGTGCCGGGAAGAACTTCAGATCCCCCCTATCTAGGGACGATGCTAGCGGCGACTATAGACGGTTTCGTGGAGATTTGATCGGGTACTCAGGGTTTCTACATCGGGGGCTTCTTATAGTCGAAGGGGGAGGCCGAGGCGGCGGCCAGGGGCGCCAAACCCTAGCTAGGCGCGGGCCCACCTGTGGCCGCGCCTGGGGGGTGTGGCCTGTCTGGCTCGCCCCTCCGGCTCCCCTCTGGACTCCTTGTTCCCCACGGAAAGTAACTGACTTTGTCGTTTGTCCCGTACAATTCCGAGAATATTTCTTTACTAACTTTTCTGAAACCAAAAACAGCAGAAAACAGGCATCTGACACTGTTGCAACTTGTTAGTAGATTAGGACCAGAAAACATGTAAAAAGAACCTCAAAGTGTGGACAAGTAAAGCAAAGTAGATACTAAACAAGCATGGAGAATCAAAAATTATAGATACGTTTCCAACGTATCAACATCCCCAAGCTTAACTACTGCTCGTCCTCGAGTAGATAAGTGATAAACAGAATAATTTTTGAGGTGACATGCACCCTCACAATAAAGATCCAACCATTTGCAAACATTGAAAGTTGGGATCACAGAACTCTAAACATGTGCATGAAAGATGGAGTTCTAACAATAGGACATAGTGACTATGCATGCAACATGAAAGGCTACAACAAAGATCATGAATAACATGCATTGAAAAACGTTTGTTTGTTTCACATGCAGAAAACATAGCATAGTGGCAATCAGCTTATACCTCATAGAGTAGCAAATAGATGCATAGGACACCTGCAAAGTTCACAAGGGTGACTAGAAACAAATAGCACAAGAACAAGTAATATCACAATATGCATCAATTAATAAGCTTTGGAACACTGCACACAGAATGACAACTATGCTCTCTTAATGGTGCCTAAAGGTAGAAGGTAGAGACTCAATAGTGGTGGAATAAAGGCCTTTTTGTAAAGGAAGCAGGGATTACAAGTTTCAAAAAAGAGCTTCCAAAAATTATGGTACTTGTTAGCTTTCAGCCCTCATTGCCCCTATCATAAGCATCTTGAAGTGGTTAAGGTTAAAGTGGCAAAGCTGGAGTATATGCTTGACGAAGTATAAGTTGGCAATCTCAAGTCCCTTGAATACGAGGGACACACCTCATGCATACTCAACTTTGGGTCCAGGTAAGTTCTTCTTATTTTAAGTATTTGCATATCATTGAGAACCGCCAACGAGTACCCCTTGCACATGGTATAGGAGCTTTCCCATAACCAAAATGACAAGGCAAGCAGACAATGAGCATCTCAGCAATCTTCTTATTTACCATATGCATAGCTTTTTATTAAGGATGCTTCATAGATAGCTCATGATGGTGATGCTGCAAGTTTCCACCATGATTAGGCATGGCTTAGGCTAGCGGCCTAGGCGTTTCTCTAACACAAGATACAAACTCGATGGACTTACAAGTTCCCTCTTTATTTCACACCGGTGACATCCATAGACAAAAGAACATGATATCAACTGAGTACAAAGTACAAGTGCAATGTTGAAAACTTTCCCCGTGACAGCACGGTTCAGCTAATTCCAACTTATAAGTGCAAGCATATACAACAAAGTTGTCACAGTGGTTCAAGTTTATTAGGGGCAAGGAATAAAGTGTGCCATCAAGTTCGTGAGGGATTTAATCACTAATTTTTCACATAACAAAATAGTTTTTAATTGGAAGATAGTTGAAAACAAGAATATACTTGGAATGGTGTAACACACCATGCATAGGAGTTTATAGTGGACACTTTGGAATAACTTGGTTTCTTGGGATTTGGAGGCATGAGTAGAACTTACTCATACAAGTGGAGGCTAGCAAAAGACTGGGAGCAACCAACTAAGAGAGCAATAATGGCCATAATCATGCAGTGCAACAAAGCATACTAATCAAAGCAAAGAGTGGTACTACAAGTCAAGGACTAAATGATCATAGAGGCTAATGGTGACTTGTCGTAGTCATAACATGGTGTGAGCATGTGCCAAGTCAACCCAAGCAAAGCATCAAAGGAGAATACCACAATACTATGCTTTTGCATGCTAAAACAACACATGATTTCTTCAAGGCACACTAAACAATCCCAATTGTTTGGAACAAGACATGCTACAGCAATAATCACTAAGCATAATGCTAAAACAACACCTAGCATGTCATGCTAAAGTCTAAGTCACAGTCAATGCAAGCTCCTCTTGCACTTACAAGCAAGAACTTACTACTCCTTTCCAACACCAAGCAAACTTATTTGCAAAACAACACAGCGAGAATGGGGGTCTAAACTACTTTATTCAATCAAACTAAACAACCTAAGCAAAGCAAACAAAAACTAAGACGCTCCAAGAACAACACAACTATGCATGAAACAATAAAAACGAAGTGTCTAGACAGACCTGAACTTTTTATTGATGAAGAAGGGGATGCCTTGGGCATCCCCAAGCTTTGATGCGTGTACCTCTTGGATATTTCTTGGGGTGGTACCATGGTGGAATCCCCAAGCTTGAGCTTTTGTCCGTTCTTCATCTCATTGCATCATTCTCTCTTTACACCTGAAAATTTTCCTTCATACAAAACTTCACACAATCTTCATTAGCAACATTAGTGTATTCAAAAGATATTAGACCTCTGGCAAAGCTTTGGAACAGCAAGGCTTTTCACTTAAAACACAAGCTACTGTAGTAACTCCTTCAAAAATCTCAATTCACCTAAAGAGAACTCAAAAAGGAACCAATAAGAAGCAAATGCAAATAATGGCAGAAATCTATCAAAACAGACCAGTAGGTAGAAACCATTTTTTTCGAACATCTTATGTTGCTCAAATCAAAAAGTTCTGAACGAACGAAAGTTAGCTAACATACTGGGGGATTTATTCGTAAATTTGGAGCTCAACCCGAGTTACAGAGCCTCCTCATGATTTTTTTTAGTGGAGGATAGAAATCTGTTTCGGGACAACAACTCCCCAAATCTTACTTCCCTCTCATTAGAGGTCATTCTTGGCACAAAAAGCAAACAAAAAGGATAAGGAGAGGTCATTACTGAAGTAACAACTTCCAAGACTCAAGGAAACTCTTGGGTTATCTCCCAACAACTACTTTTCTTTAACGCCTTTAAGTTAGGCACAAGAAGCAAGAAGAATCAAGTATTTTCAAATAAAGAAGCATTAACATCAAACATTGCTTTCAAAGGGGGAGCAAAGAGCAACTTCTCTCTTCTCATTGGGAAGTGTTCAATACCTTTCTTGAATGGAAAATGATATTTAATGGTGCCTTATTTCATATCAATGATGGCACCAACTGTTCTAAGAAAAGGTCTTACCAAAGTAATAGGACAAGAAG
Organism: Avena insularis; assembly: GCA_023614405.1. Classification (NCBI taxonomy): domain Eukaryota; kingdom Viridiplantae; phylum Streptophyta; class Magnoliopsida; order Poales; family Poaceae; genus Avena; species Avena insularis. The sequence goes on along the minus strand of CM042685.1, from coordinate 213,259,357 downwards.
CATTGTATTCAACATCCAGAACATAGAAATCCACAGGGACATAATCATTATTAACCATAATGAGAACATCATTAATACTCCCCATGAATTTCTTCTTAGAATTATCATTGAGTGGGACATCCAAATAACAATCTTCCAAAGGTGGTAAATGAAGCATTTCATAAATCTTCCTAGGCATAATAGAGACACTAGAACCAAGATCACATGAAGCTTTGAGATCAAAGTCATTCACTTGCATATTAATAATGAGTTCCCAACTATCTTCTACTTTCCTAGGAATAGAAGCTTTGTGTTTTAGCTTCTCTTACTTAATCTTAACAAGAGCATCTGTAATGTGTTTGGTAAAGGCAACATGCATATCACTAGCATCAGAACTTCTAGCAAGCTTTTGCAAGAACATAATCACTTCAGAAATATTGCAACCATCAATATCAAAGTCAAACTTAGCATCACTAGTAGTAGGCTCAATAGGCTTAGGCATAGTAGGAGGAGGAATAGGGACTACTTGTGGTTTAATGGTGATAGTGCACACACTATTGTTTCTATCAATTTCAGCTTCCCTTTCCCACCTAGCATGAAGTTGAGCTAACAGCCTAACATTCTCATCGATAGTAACTTGTATGGCATGAGCAGTAGCAAAGGTATTTTCCATAGCTTCAGGTTTAGCAGCCGTTTTATTAATCAAGGAGGACTGAGCTTCAGACAAAGAGGATATATTTTCCTCAACAGTTAAAATTTTTCCTCTATAATCTTATTGAAAGTGGTTTGCTTGCTAATAAAGTCTTTGAGCATGACTTCAAGTTCAGAGGGGGCACTTCTAGAATTATTGTAAGAGCTTCCATAGGAATTGCCATTATTAGGAGGATAAGGCCTATAATTGTTGTTGCTACCAAAATTATTCCTATAGGCATTGTTGTTGAAATTGTTGTTTCAAATGAAGTTCACATCACCTTGCTATTCTTGAGCAACCAAGGAGGCTAAGGGAACACTATTAGGATCTAAAGTAGCTTTCCCATTAACAAGCATAGCCATAATAACATCAATCTTTTCACTCAAAGAGGAAGTTTCCTCAACAGAATTTACCATCTTACCATGTGGAGCTCTCTCAACATGCCATTCAGAGTAGTTAACCATCATATTATCAAGGAGCCTTGTTGCAACACCCAAAGTGAGGCCCATAAAAGTACCACCAGCAGCTAAATCCAACAGGTTTATTGAGGAGAAGTTCAAACCTGCATAAAAAGTCTGGATAATCATCCAAGCAGTGAGTCCATGAGTAGGGCAATTTTTAAACAAAGATTTCATTCTTTCCCAAGCTGGAGCAACATGTTCACTATCAAGATGTTTAAATTTCATAATGTCACTTCTCATAGATATAATCTTAGCAGGAGGATAGTACTTTCCAATAAAAGCATCTTTGCACTTGGTCCAAGAATCAATACTTTTTTTAGGCAAAGAAAGCAACCATTCTTTAGCTTTTCCTCTCAAGGAGAAAGGAAAAAGCTTGAGCTTAATAATATCTCCATCTACATCCTTATACTTTTGCATCTCACAAATTTCAACAAAGCTATTAAGATGGGCAGCAGGATCGTAACCAAAGACTTAAAATTGCTCTCTCATCACAAGATTCAACAAAGCAGGCTTAATTTCATAAAAGGTAGCATCAGGAGCATGTGGAGCAATGGGTGGGCTTAGGAAATCATTGTTGTTGGTGCTAGTGAAGTCACACAACTTGGTGTTCTCAGCAGAGTTCATTTTGGCAAAGGTGGGCAAGCCAAAAATAGCAGCAGCAGCTAGAGCAGGAACTAATTTTTTTGGGGGTTTTAAATAAAGCAAGCAAACCAAACTAGACTAATTTTTTTGGGTTTTTTGGAAAGAGGCAAACAAAATAAACAAAGCATACTAAATACAAAGTAAAGAGAAAGGAAGTGAAGGACTCCCCTAGTGAAGACGTCCTTAGCCTGCCCGGCAACGGCGCCAGAAAAGCTTGATGCAGCGCTGAGTTGGTGTAGGAGCGCTTTGTTGGGAACCCCAAGAGCAAGGTGTGGAGCAGCATAGCAGCAAGTTTTCCCTCATTAAGAAACCGAGGTTATCAAACCAGTAGGAGGAAGGAAACGTCACACAGGTGTTGCAAGCAACGCGGAGACCTGCACAACACAAACTCAAGACTTTGCCCCAACGAATCAGTGAGGTTGTCAAGCTCACCGGTTTGCTGTAACAAAGGATTAAACATATGGTGTGGAAGGTAATGGTTTGCAGCAAGTAAACAAGTAACAGTGGAAGATGTATCAATGGTAAAGATTGTACCGGGGTCCATAGTTCACTAGAGGTGCTCTCCTTAGATAAACAGCATGGCATGAAGGGTAAACAAATTACAGCAGGGCAATTGACAAGAACTGAGCAAGGCATAACAATGCAATTACTATTCAGAAAGATCCTATGAGATTCGATTGGGCAATACAACAAGATACATAGACCGCCATCCAACTGCATATATGACTAGAAGTCCACCTTTAGGTTATCATCCGAACACCCTCCAGTATTAATTTACAAGCAACAGACAACTGCTTTAAGCAAAGTGTTTAAGGTAAACAGTCCACATGTTTCATGAACAAGAGACCATTGTTTTCTCCCTAGTGGCAACAGCACATCTACAACCGAAGAGATTTCTGTCACTTCCCTTGGAAACAAGAGGCATGAACCCACTATCGAGCATAAATACCCCCCTCTTGGAGTCACTGGCAACTACTTGGCCAAGATAGCTACTAACAACGGAGAACATGCAAGATCACAAACAACACAGACATGATAGATCATAAAGACAAAACCATTAATCAAACCAACATAATAATCTCAATATCCATCGGATCCCCGCAAACACAACATGCATGATTACAAATAGATTAGATCTTGATCATGAACGGAGCTCACAAGATCTATACATGAAAGCACAAAGGAGGAGATACAACCATCTAGCTACTACATGGACCCATAGTCCAAGGTGGAACTACTCACGCATCATACTGGAGAGAAGGCCTCCGGGATGATCTCCCCCCCGGCAGGGTGCCGGGAAGAACTTTAGATCCCCCCCCCCCCGATATAGGGACGATGGTGGCGGCGGCTATAGACGGTTTCATGGAGATTTGATCGGGTACTCAGGGTTTCTGCATCGGGGGCTTCTTATAGGCGAAGGGGAGGCCGAGGCGGCGGCCAGGGGCGCCAAACCCTAGCCAGGCGCAGGCCCACCTGTGGCCGCGCCTGGGGGGTGTGGCCCCTCTAGCTCGCCCCTCCGGCTCCCCTCTGAACTCCTTGTTCCCCACGGAAAGTAATTGACTTTGTCGTTTGTCCCATCCAATTCCGATAATATTTCTTTACTAACTTTTCTGAAACCAAAAACAGCAGAAAAAGGCATCTGGCACTGTTGCAACTTGTTAGTAGGTTAGTACCAGAAAACATGTAAAAAGGACCTCGAAGTGTGGACAACTAAAGCAAAGTAGATACTAAACAAGCATGGAGCATCAAAAATTATAGATATGTTTCCAACGTATCACTAAGCCATGCCTAATCATGGTGGAAACTTTCAGCATCACCATAGTGAGCTATCTATGAAGCATCCTCAATAAAAAGCTATGCACATAGTAAATAAAAAGATCGCTGAGATGCTCATTGTCTGCTTGCCTTGTCATTTTGGTTATGGGAAAGCTCCTGTACCATGTGAAAGGGGTACCCCGTTGGCGGTTCTCAATGATATGCAAATACTTGAAATGCCAAGAACTTACATGTGACCAAAGTTGAGTAGCATGAGAAGTGACCCTCATATTCAATGAACATGAGATTGCCAACTTATATTTCGTCAAGCATATACTCCATCTTTGTTCACTTTAACCTTAATCATCTCAAGATGCCTATGATAGGGGCAATGAGGGCTCAAAGCTAGTAAGTACCATAATCTTTTGGAAGCTCTTTATGACTTGTAATTCATGCTTCCCTCTAAGAAGGGACCTTTCTCCCACTTCCAACTTGAGTCAGTAAACCTACTTCCTCTCTTTCTCCAGCAAGCATTTGAGTTGTTGTGTTTCAAGCATTCATATGGTGATTTATTCAATCATGTTCTTTATCTTCCTTGTTTGCACAAAACTCTTATCTATTGAGTATTACTTTGAAAGCCTTCACTTGTGAAAAATCTTTTTGAGCAAAGAGTACTCAACTTCTACAAAATCTTTTGTGAAACTGTTTGCCAGGTGTTCTCTGACCAAGAACAAGTTTTCCAATTCCAATTATGATTTATCTTTAGGCATCTCTATTTGACTGCTGTACTTGGTTGCAAGCTAAGTTATATAATGGTGAGTTGCTTTCTTCTATGAGTTGTGCAATGGTAAGTGTGATGCTTCTTGTTCGTATTCTTTTATCGACACTTCACTCCATAAACCTGTGGACATGTTTACTGAGCTTAGTTTTCGCTTGGGGACAAGCAAAGTCTAAGCACGGGGGAGTTGATACGCCCGATTTGCAACACATTTCTATATCATAATTTACCTCTAGTCATTGATATTTGTCTTATTATGAGGTATTACTAATGGCTTTTCATCTGTTTATGCATGTTGGATGATTCTTGGAGGATGGACTGCCGGAGTCTGGATTTTGATGGAAAAGAAGGCGTTTCGGTGCAATTTCGCGAAGATCAGAAAAATACCAAAAAAATATGGAAACATATTATTTTCCCAGATGACGAAGGAAGCTAGAAGGAGGAGCGAAGAGGGGCTGCAGGGGGCCCACACCCCCTATGCGTGGGCCCACCTGACCCCGTGCCTAGGGCAGGTGTGGCCCACCTGCCCAGCCTCCGACTCCGCCCCTTCGCCTATATCTTCCCTATGGAACCCTAAGCCTGGGAGAGCAACCACAGATAGATTTCCACCGCCTCTAGGGGCGGAAAACACCGAGAGAGAAAGATCTCTTAGGCAAATAGATTTTTGCCTGGGGAATTCCTTCACGGAGAGAGGAGACCGTCGCCATCAACACCATCATCAAGCTAGGCTTCATCGGGATCATCATCATCACACCATCATCTCCACCAGCACCATCATCATCACCACTCCATCTCGTTGTAACAATTGTGTTAGATATTGCTTTAGTTCTAAGGGGAAACTTTCCCGGTGTTGATTACTATTGTAGTTGATGCTTGTGACTGGAACCATTGGATTATTGTTTATGTTCAGATTGTTATCCATTACCATATCATCTTTGATCTTGATCCATATGTTGTCTTGTGAGTAGTTCGTTGTGTTCTTGAGGACATGGGAGAAGTCATGTTGTTAGTAGTGAATCTGTGATGAGTTATTATTCAGTGGTTTAGTATTTAAGTTGTAGTTTTATTCTTCTAGTGGTGTCTTGTGAACGTCGACTACATGATACTTCACCATTTATGGGCCTAGGGGAATGCATTGTGTATTTGGCTACTAATTGTGGGGTTGTCGGAGTGATAGAAACCTGAACCCCCGTTAGGACACCTTTGCATAAGGGAGCGTAGGATCTTAGAGTTTAAGGATGTGGTTAGATTTATATCTTAATTACTTTCCTGTAGTTACATATGTTTGCAGGGGGTTTAATCACAAGTATGTATTAGTCCAAGTAAGGTCGGTACATTAGCATAGGTTCACCCACACAACACTTACAACACTAGAGAAGAGTACTCAGCTATTTGAAGCGAAAGCACTTGACAGAATTCCCATGTGTCCTCGAGAACATTTGGTCCTTATAAGTATTTCCACCGGCTTGTCCTTTGCTAAGAAAGGATTGGGCCACTCGCTTCGTTCGTTGTTTTTATTACTTGCTCCTTGTTTTGTTACCTTATCAGAAAACCACTAAAAATCCGTTTGCTAAGTATTCACAGGAATTTCCTGCTCCATACCACTGTTCAGCACCTTCTTCTCCTCATTGGGATCGACACTCCTATTTATCGAAAGTACTACGATACACCCCCTATACTTTTGGGTCATCGGTGTGGCCCACCTGCCTGGCTCCCGACTCCGCCCCTTCGCCTATATCTTCCCTACGGAACCCTAAGGCCAAGGGAGTGACCACAGATAGATTTCCGCCGCCTCTGGGGGCGGAAAACACCGAGAGAGAAAGATCTCTCTGGCAGACAGATTTCTGCCAGGGGAATTCCTTCCCGGAGAGGGGAGACCATCGCCATCAACACCATCATCAAGCTAGGCTTCATCGGGATCATCATCATCATCCACACCATCATCTCCACCAGCACCATCATCACCACCCCGTCCCGATGTAACAATTGTGTTGGATATTGCTTTAGTTCTCAGGGGAACTTTCTCGGTGTTGATTACTATTGTAGTTGATGCTTGTGAGTGGAACCATTGGATTATTGTTTATGTTTAGATTGTTATCCATTAGCATATCATATTTGATCTTGATCCATATGATGTCTTGTGAGTAGTTAGTTGTGTTCTTGAGGACATGGGAGAAGTCATGTTGTTATTAGTGGATTTGTGTTGAGTTATTATTCAATGGTTTAGTATTTAAGTTGTGGTGCTATTCTTCTAGTGGTGTCATGTGAACGTCGACTACATGATACTTCACCATTTATGGGCCTAGGGGAATGCATTGTCTATTTGGATACCAATTGTGGGGTTCCAGAGTGACAGAAACTTGAACCCCTGTTAGGACACCTTTGCACAAGGGAGTGTATGATCTCAGATTTTAAGGCCGTGGTTAGATTTATATCTTAATTATTTTCCTGTAGTTACAGATGTTTGCAGGGGGTTTAATCACAAGTATGTATTAGTCCAAGTAAGGTCGGTATGTTAGCACAGGTTCACCCACACAACACTTACAACACCAGAGAAGAGTACTCAGCTATATGAAGCGAAAGCACTTGACAGAATTACCATGTGTCCTCGAGAACGTTTGGTCCTTATAAGTATTTCCACCGGCTTGTACTTTGCTAAGAAAGGATTGGGCCACTTGCTGTGTTTGTTCTTTGTTACTTGCACTTTGTTTGTTGTCTTATCAGAAAACCACAAAAAATCCGTTTGCTAAGTATTTGCAGAGAGTTCCTGCTCCATACCACTGTTCAGCACCTTCTGCTCCTCGTTGGGATCGACACTCCTATTTATCGAAAGTACTACGATACACCCCCTATACTTGTGGGTCATCATCCCTTCGCCTATAAGAATCCTACGAGGATAAAACCCTAAATCATCCAGCAAAAATCCACGAAAAGTTTCGCTGCACCGCCGCCACCGAAGGGGAGATTCGGGGGACAGAAAGTCTCTGTTCCGCCACCCTGCCGGGACGGGGAAGTGCCACCAGAGCCACCTCCATCGATCTCCATCACCATCTCCATCACCGTTGCTGATTCCCATGATGAGGAGGGAGTATTTCTTCCCCGAGTCTAAGGGCTCTACCGGTAGCTATGTGTTCATCTCTCTCTTTCTCTCTCTATGCATGATCTTGTGACCATGAGCTTTCTAACCATGTAGATCTGCTCTGCTACTCAATTGCTTTAATAGATCTATGATTTTCCCCACGTGTCTGAAAGTGACAGCATGCACGCCGTGTGTGGCACTTAAGCTAGATTATATATATTTATCATGAGTTATATTTGGAGTTGGATGTCTCTATGAAATTGTGGTGTTTGTTGGAACCATCTAGAGCTCAAGGTGACAGTGTGGGGTTATCTAGATGGGGAAGGCAACCTTTGAGGTGTTATTTTGTAGCCCTACCATGGATTAGAGTGTCCAACCGGAGAGTAGTTCAGGGTAGTTTCATGAAGAGAATATATTTATTGAGAGTGTTCACTTGTGAAAGTATGGTCCCTAGGCCTTGTTTCTAAACATTGAAACACCGTTTGCATCTAGATCTGTTGCATGTTTGCTTGCTACCATCTTTATTTTAGTTTGACTTTAGTCCCTTCCTCCCCATCAAAAGCTCTTTTCTGGCACCGTTACCACTTATAATCATCCATACCACTTGTATTTCACTATCTCTTCGCTGAACTAGTGCACCTATACACCTGAAAAGTTTATTGGGTGTGTTGGGGACACAAGAGACTTCTTGTATCTTGATTGCAGGGTTGCTTGAGAGGGATACCTTTGACCACTTCCTCCCTGAGTTCGATAAACCTTGGGTAATCCACTTAAGGGAAACTTGTTTCTGTTCTACAAACCTCTACACTTAGAGGCCCAACAACTGTCTACAAGAATATATAAGTGTGTAGACATCAAGGTGTCCGCACTGTAGGAGTCCTTTAACCAGATCTTGCGTGAATATGCTAGGGCAAACAAGTTAGACACCAGTCCAACTCGACTAGAAGGTGTTAGAATTAAAGGAAAAAACCTCCTTAGTGATATTATCAAGGAGCATGAGTCCCAACACGTTGATTTGGCTAACCTAGGGCTGCCGAGGTATAGTACCCCGACGAAGAACCTCAAAGCGGCAAATGCCGCAACCTCGAAATTGGAGGGTTTGACCGGCGAAGCCCGGCAAAAGTAGCAGGAAAGAGTAAATGAGCTGGTGCACATCGCGCAGCAAAATGAGGAGATATTCAGGGCTAACCCGGCAAAGCCTAGAGCTTCGCATTTGGTTCATTCGGCTGGAGCTGCACCGGCATTATCAACTGTCGCGACATCTTCACCCGGAAACGGGTCACGAAAAGATAAGGCCGTAACCTCGGGAAAAGGAACAAACAGATGGTTCCATATGATCCGGTCTAGAAAAGCAAATGAAAACCGAGGCAATGGTAGCCGAGGTAACAGTAGGGAGAGAAATCTGGATCGCGGTAACAAAGGACTAGGAAACCTCGGAGGAGGAAATCCCGAAGATAATAACCCGGTCGGAGGGAGGCATTATCCCCCGTAAGATCATCGGCCGAGGTATGAACCTCAGCAAGGAAGGGATGCAGGACATGTTCCGCATAACCCGGCACAAAATAGGTACAATGATGGTTATTCGGAAATGGAGAATGCCGGATTTGCTAGGCACAATCACCATACGGTGGAAGAAAGAGCTGCATATACAGATTTGCAGCCGAATGATGTGAGGATAAAGCTTGACAGGCTATACAGGTCCGAGTTACTAGAGGAGCAAGGCCCCCCTGGTCCGGCGTATTTTGGACCCTGAATCATGAGGGAACCGCCTGTACCAAACTTTCAATTGCCTAGAGGCACGAAAACATATAACGTAAGTACCAAGCCACAAGATTGGTTGATTGACTATGCCACAGCAGTGAAAATCATTGAGGGTAACTTGAGATGGGCTGTAAGATATGTAACCCAAATTTTGGAAGGGCCGGCCAGGGTATGGTTGAATAACTTACTAGCAGGAAGTATCAACTGTTGGTTGGATTTCGAGGAAATGTTTGTCAGCAACTTCACTAGCACGTATAACAGGCCTAATAGACCTACAGCTTGCAATGTGCAAGAAAAGGCCGAATGAGATCGACAGAGAGTTTCTGACCCAGTGGTGCAACCTCAGAAACTCATGTGAAGGACTGATCGAATCACGGGCGATTGCTTGGTTTACACAAGGTTGTAAATATGCAAGTGTGTTATGGCAAAGGCTACAAAGAGATATGCTGACTATGTTGGCCGAGACAATTAGAATAGCCGACTCATATGCTCTAGGTGATCTGACCTAGCCCGAGCTTATGTTGGCGGAGCAACATGAGCAACATGACCATTATGCTCATGATGGTGTCGGCTCCTCCAGGAGGAATGAGTTCCGGAGTAGAAGATGAGAGGACATGCCGGATTACAGGTACAACTCAAATTAGGTAGCGGTGGTGACTCAAGATCAGCCAGGTGTAGGAAGCAACCAGCGTCAGAAAAACAGTTCGCAGCAATGGACACCGAGGAATGATGGTAAAAGGAAGTGGACTCCAGAGCAAAACAAGCAATGGAAAGAGAGGCTGAAGTACACATTCGATTCAATGCTGGATCAACCATGCAAGTTTCGCACTCCAAACCCGGCGAAGCCTGCTAACCACACTACTCGTCAGTGTGCATGAATGAAGAATGCGATGGGAAGCTCGACAATACCACAAGCACCACAGCACCACCCAAAGCAACCATAGCTTACAGGAGGAAATGCGCAACAATTGATGTTACCTCCACCACCTCCGAGGTATGAGAATTATGATCGAAGGGATACGGTTCACCATGTGGCTAATCAAGGTCAAGATGGCAGAGGAAACTCTGGCAACAATGGGCGCAATGAGTATAGAGAGAACCATCAGTCGTATTGTGTATTCACCACGGAGCAGAAAGACAGACAGAGCGTCCAGCGCTGGCATAAGGAAGTGAATGCGGTTATGCCGGCAGTTCCGAGGTATATGGACTGGTCAGATCAAGAAATAACTTGGAGCATCAAGGATCATCCTAAGATCATGCCGAATCTAGGGTCATACGCTTTGGTGCTTGATCCGACATTTGTTGGGCCAATCATTAACGTAAATATCTCAAAGGTACTGATAGATAATGGAAGCAGCATTAACATCATGTACAAAGACACGATGCATAAGCTAGGAATCTCTCAGAATATGCTTCAGTCGACCAAGACAACTTTCCATGGCATCGTGTCGGCTTTGTCCTGTGAGCCAATTAGAAAGGTTAGGGTAGATGTGTTATTTGGCACGAGGGAGAATTGCAGGGTAGAAAATTTGGAGTTTGAGGTGGTGGACCTAGAAAGTCGTTAACACGCATTACTCAGACGACCAGCTTTGTCGAAATTCATGACTAGTTGTCATATTGGCTACTTGAAGATGAAGATGCTTGGACCACAGGGGGTTATCACAGTGGCAGGGGACTACAGAAAGTCCATGGAATGTGCGTCGGCCAGATCAAATCTGGCTGAGTCTTTGGTAATTGCAAGGGGAAAAAGGAGAATCCAGGAGGTTGCAGCTCTAGCTCAGTTAGCACAGCTCAATATACCGGCACTTGCTAACCCACATGGAAGTGTGTCTTTCCAACCTCTAAAGAGATAAATAAAATCCAGATTGATGACCAGTTCCCAGAGCGCACCATTACCATTGGTGTCGGCCTGAATGATAAATAGGAAAGCGAGCTCACCAACTTCCTCCGTGAGAAACGGGATATCTTTGCATGGTCTACTCAAGATCTGCAAGGTGTACCGAGGGAGTTGGCTAAGCACTCTTTGCATGTAAGGCCAGGAGCAAGGCCGGTGAAGCAACCTCTCCGCTACTTCGCTGAAGACAGGAGAAAAAGAAATTGGTGATGAAATAGCTCAGCTCCTTGCAGCCGGGTTTATTATGGAAGTGCTTCATCCGGATTAGCTATCTAATCCGGTGTTGGTTGAGAAGAAGAAAGATGATCCTAATGTAGCTGTAGTTTGGCGAATGTGCATTGATTACACGAACCTGAACAAGGCGTGTCCCAAAGATCCATTTTCTTTGCCTAGGATAGACCAGGTCATTGATTCGACCGCAGGGTGTGAACTGCTATCATTTGTAGACTCGTACTCTGGTTTCCACCAGATAACATTAAACCCGGCTGATCAAATAAATAATGCGTTTATCACCCCGTATGGGCTTATTGCTATCGCACCATGCCATTCGGCCCGTGTAATGCAGGGGTCACGTATCAAAGGTGCATGCAAAAATGTTTGCATGATAAAATTGGAAAAAATGTTCAAGTATATGTTGATGATGTGGTGATAAAAACCAAAGAGACCCACATGCTCCTAGATGATATCCAGCAAACATTCACGAATCTAAGGAGATTCCGAATGAAACTTAATCCAAAAAAGTGTACCTTTGGTGTACTAGCCGGCAAGTTACTCGGTTTTCTCATGTCTAGCCGAGGTATAGAGGAAAATACCACTAAGATTCGGGCAGTGGAAAGAATAGAGCTGCCGAAGTGTCTTAATGATGTACAAAAATTTACAGGGTGTTTGGCATCCCTAAGTAAATTCGTGGGTAGGCTGGGAGAAAAGGCGTTACCCTTATATCAATTGATGAAAAAGTCTGGTAAATTTATCTGGACCCACCAGGCTAATAATGCATTTCATGAATTAAAGAAAATGTTAGCATCTACACCAGTCTTAGCCTCACCATTGTCAAAAGAGCCGATGTTGATCTACGTAGCAGCAACTAATTGAGTTGTGAGTGCAGTAATAGTGGTTGAGCGTAACGAGGAGAGTAAGTAGGTATAGAGGCCAGTATATTACCTAAGTGAGGTATTATCTGCCTCAAAGCAGAATTATCCCCATTACCAAAAATGGCCTATGGTGTGTACATGTCGGCTAACACTATTTTGAAAAACATCCCATCAAGGTGATCTGTGAGGCACCAATAGCCGAGATAATGAGCAATAAAGACGCGAGTGGTCGAATAGAAAAATGGGCGATTGACTTATCCCCTTATGCGCCACAATTTGATAGACGAGATGCAATCAAATCTCAAGCAGTGACCGACTTTTTGGTCGATTGGTCCGAAATGCAATATGAACCCCCACTGCCAGATCCGAACTATTGGACGATGCATTTTTATGGATCCAAACTGAGAAATGGGTTAGGAGCTGGGATAGTGCTAACCTCACCCAAGAAAGACCAACTAAAATACGTGTTGCAGATACACTTTGCGGCATCGAATAATGTAGCCAAATATGAGGCACTTGTCCATGGCCTCAAAATGGCGAAAGAAATTGGCATACGTCGGATCTTATGTTTCAGTGATTCGAATCTCGTGGTCTAGCAAGTATCAGGCAACTGATATGCATTGGATGCAAACATGGCCTTATATAGGTTTCATGTACAAAAGATTAGTGGCTATTTTGATGGATGCGAATTTCATCATATACCTCGTGCAGAGAACGATGTTATAGACACCTTGTCAAAGTTCGGATCAACCAGACAGTCGATTCCATCGGATATCGCTTTAGAGCACCTAAGAAAGCCATCAATTATACCTTTCCCAGAGTCCGAATCAATCCGTCTCTCGGCAGATCAAAGGGTCGAGCTAGTCCTAATGGAAATTGATAAGATAAATGAGCCGAATAACCCGGGACTGACTCGGCAGGCCCGGGGACTGATTTGCAGAACTCGGGGACTGGTCGAAGTAATTCGGCAAAAAATATGACGGGAGAAGCAATGAAAACTGATGAAACAGTTACCCCGACACACGAGGTGCCAGAATGGGAACAACCAATATTTATATTCCTCAAAGATGAGATCTTGACGACTGACGAATTCCTTGCTAGACAAATAGTGAGAAGGTCAAAGGATTACATGATAATAAACAGGTAACTCTATAAAAGAAGTGTAACAAATGTACTGCAAAGGTGTGTTGCCCCGACAGAAGGACAAAAAATCCTTTTGGACATACATCAAGGGGAGTGTGGACATCATGCTTCATCCAGAGCCCTAGTGTCCAAAGCATTCAGACACGGGTTTTATTGGCCAAGTGCGCTAAAAGAAGCAAAAGAATTGGTAGCAAGATGCAACAGTTGCCAAAGATATGCTAGCAAGATTCATATGCCTTCCTCCGAATTAAAAACAATTCCCATCACTTGGACATTATCCGTATGGTTCCTGGATATGGTAGGCTCGTTTAAGCCGGCTCGCGGTGGCATGACTCATATCCTGGTCATTGTTGACAAATTCACAAAATGGATAGAGGTAAAGCCTATAAGAAAATGTGATGGGCCCACAGCTATGAAGTTCCTTAAGGATATCATTCTGAGGTATGGATACCCACAGTTTCATTACAAATAATGGCACAAACTTTGCCGAGGGAGATTTTGCTTGCTTTTGTTGGGATAAGCACATAAGGCTTGATGTTGCATCGGTACCGCACCCCGTGTCAAATGGACAAGTGGAAAGGTCAAACGGGACTTGTATTATCCGTGATAAAACCTCCGCTCATAGAGCCACTGCAAAGATCGGCGGGGTGTTGGATTGAGGAACTCCTAGCCATATTATGGAGCTTAAGAACCACTCCGATAGATCAACAGGGTACATGCCATTCTTTCTTGTATATGGGAAGAAGCTGTATTACCAGCCGACATAGTGCATGACTCGCCTAGAGTCACCCAATACACAAACGCCGAGGTAAACGAAATATCTCAGCAAGATGACGTCGATTTTTTAGAAGAAGCAAGAGAATTGGCATTGTCCAGATCAGCTGTATATCAACAAGATCCCAGACGCTATCATAGCAAGAAAGTGAACCCCCGAGTCTTTCTGGAGGGAGATTTGGTGCTTTGGCTCGTGCAACGCACAACCGGCATGCATAAATTGTCACCTCCATGGGAGGACCCGTTCATTGTGAGCAAAGCACTGCATAATGATGCATACTATCTCATAGATGCTCAAGCACTAGAGAATAATAAGGCGGACAAATCAGTAGATGAAACAAAAAGGCCATGGAATGTAGCTTTACTTCGTCCTTTTTACACTTAAAAGAAGTGTATTGTATCTCGTACTATCATATGTCGGTATTGTATGTCGGAAATGAATTAATGAATGAAACTTTGGCGACTCGAGCAGTGACTCGGGGATTGCCTCATGTTATCTGTCCTTATTTGTCATATCTTTGATAGGTTGGCTGGCTTATATGTCTAATCCTTAAACCGAGTTAGTAATGTGTTGACAGCAAAGGCCAAATCTCTGACTTATCATTGTCTAGAAAAGGACTTCATGGTAAGCAAGATGAGAGACGGCAGAAATCAAACACACAAAAATCGACTAAGGAATGGCTGGTACGCAAGCCGACTCATGTTTTACAATTTTTTATTACCCATATGATTATCGTAGTATATTGATCCACACGCTCATATTACACAATTATTCATAATTGCTAAACATATATAAGTCGAAACCCACAAGTGCTGAACTGAAGCCGACTCGTTAATTTAGAGTAGTAAACAACATAACATTAAGCGCAACATCTAAAAACTTACGAATAATACAGACCGCATAGCATCAAAAGGAACAAATTGTCATATACATCATACGCCCGGCATACCGGGGACTTAGAAAACATGAAGTTTTTTCAAACATTGATGGCCGCCGGATCATTGGCAGATGAAGGGAGAGTAACTGCGGGAGCAGGGGCTTCTGAGGTGGGTGCTTCGGTCGCCACCGGAGGAATCCCGGCCTCGATAGAAGCTGCAATCACAGGAGCTGGGGTGCCTGACGCCACCTGGACCTCCACAGAGGTTACCTCAGCCTCAACTGAGGCTGCCTTAGCATCTTGAACATCGGTAGTTTTGCGTGAAGCTTCGGCCTAAGCTTGAGAATCCTTGGTCCCCTTGGAGAAATACCGGGCCTCAGCCTCTTGATCCGAATCATCTCCTGTTTCATCGAAGATTTTGAACCCCTCGTCAGTATCCTCCTCATCTCCAGAATCATCTTCAGATTCATCATCCTCTGCTGCCTCAGCAATCTCTTCGGACTCATCTTGAAGAAAACTCAGCCCTTCATTCCAGTGGTCACATCGGCATATTCAATAAGCTGGTAAGCACGGGCTTGACAGAGAGAGATATGATCCGGATCAGTAATCGAAGGAGAGTCGGCACGCAAATTCATCAGGATATCGAGAGAAATGTTCTCATACCACGACATAACAATCGTGAGTGACATATCAACCCGGCTCGACCTGCGGACTCTCTCCAAAGATTCAAGTGAGTTTGGGAATCCATCAGTTTTTCCACAAGCAATTCAACCTTGGTAATCTTCGGCTCATTCGGCAGAGCACATTGAAGGCTCGGATGGATGCTTTCACTAAGTCTTTGCCCATGATCTTCATCGGTTCAATGGCGGAAGCAACAACGATCAGGAAATCCTCAATGGAGTACTCTTGACCTGGATTATTGGGGACACCTCGGCGGTCCCGGGCGTTGATCACGGCCTTGTTACTCACGGGTTCAGATTTCGGAAAATGGTCTGTAATACAAAGCATGACATAAATCAAGACAAGCAATGAGCAAGAAATAATTCGTCCAATGGCCACAAGAGAAATAACTCGGCCAATGGACCTATGATGGATATATCGAAACATATTTTGAAGATCCTCGGACCAGCTGACTCTTTTCTTCTCAAACCGAGTAATCTCATCCGTAATGGACTTATTTTTTAACTCGGTCGCGTCGAGGAGTTATTTGTTCTTCTGAAGCTGGAGAGTTAGCCGATCCTTCTCCTTGGAGAATTCTTGATCAATTTTCTCCATTTTAGATTTATGGGCCAATTTAAAAGACTTAACCTTGGTGCTAAGCCGAGTTATCTCATCATCCTTATCCTTCACTTGCGCCGAATGAGTCCCTGCTTGCTCTAAAAAATGCAGCATCATATCAAGCATGGATATGCACTCTTGATGCGATGTTGCAAAGCTTTGTAATTTGGCTGAGCCGAGGGCAGAGTACTATAAGATACTCGGCAATAATTCAGGAGAGAAAAGAAATGAGTAAGTAGAAGTTCGCCGACTCGCCTTCAAGACTGAAAATTTTATTCTTCAGTGCAATATTCTGAGTATCAACGTTGGCTAAACAAATACAAATTAGAGGTCAATTTGGAAACAAAAATCCCGACCAAATTTTTTCAAGATACACATAAATTAACTAACTTGTTTTCTTCAAAATAGGCACTAGTTTATCATATTTGACCTGCAGTTTCCTGTGAGCGAAGAGCAACTTTTGGAACTCGGCAGTGCGCCGATTATGAGCAACCTGAAATCACAGAGCGTTATACAGGAGAGAAATATTCAAAGTTAAACCTAAAAGATCCGAATCAAGTAGAACTTGGCTCGGATTTAGGTGGCTGGATATTCGAAGCTAAACCTAAAATACCTGAATCAACTAAACTTGACTCGGATCTAGGTGGCTGGATATTCAAAGCTAAAACTAAAATATCTGAATCAAGTAAAACTTTACTCGGATCTAGGTGGCAGGATATTCGAAGCTAAACCTAAAAGACCCAAATCAAGTAAGAACTTGACTCGGATCTTGGTGGCTGGATATTCAAAGCTAAACCTAAAAGATCTGAATCAAGTAGAACTTGGCTTAGATCTAGGTGGCTGAATATTTGAAGATAAAACTAAAATATCTGAATCAAGTAAAACTTGACTCGGATCTAGGTGGCTGGATATTCGAAGCTAAACCTAAAAGATCTAAATCAAGTAAAACTTGACTCGGATCTAGGTGCCTAGATATTCGAAGCTAAACCTAGAAGACCCGAATCAAGTAAGAACTTGACTCGGATCTAGGTGGCTGGATAATCAAAGTTAAATTTAAAAAGATCTGAATCAAGTAAGAACTTGACTCGGATCTAAGTGGCTAGACATTCCAAACTGAATCTAAGAAGTAAGGAAAGATGCCTAAATATTACAGATCGTTTACTATACGCGTAAGTGACTATGTTTTACCAGTAGAAGCTTCTGCCGAATGACAAGTCATTCGGTCGCAAGCTCGGGGACTAGTGGGCATACAATATATGATGCAATAAGTATAGACTGAAGCATTTACCTCGTTCATCTTATCACTTTCAAGAACAACTTTAGCGGCCAAATGCAAGCGGCTACTGATGTCGAAGAGCTGGAAAGGTTGATTACCCGGATTACCCTTGATCTGATCGGCGACATTTCAATTGTTGGCATATTCTACCAAAGACCCGAGGCTTCCTCCGCTCTCCATGCATGTTAGCACCTTGCCTTTGGACTCTCGCGCTTGCTGGGCAGCTACCCCGGCCACCGGGCTCATCTGAAGCACAATTTGTGTGCCGGCGGCAGGATCAGACCCATATTTAGCAACAGAGGCTCCCTTGTGAAGCATGTCGACTATACTCGGTTGAGAAGAACTTGGTTTAACTTTTTTGGCCGGCTTGGGCTTGGCAGTGAAGGAAATATGCCCTAGAGGCAATCATAGAGATGATTATATTTCTTATGTATCCATGAGTTTTTGTAATGTTCTTTGAATATCTATACCAGGCAACTTGTATTGATTGTCAATTATGTAAATTGTTTGTGAAACTCTTTACTTGTATGGTTATTTAATAATTGTCCCTAGTTGGAGTTCATGTGAGGACACACGTGAATATTAGACTAGAACATAGATTGGTTGATGACTATGTTTCGCAAGTCATAGACATGGAGAGGTCAAACCAACGATGTGGACACATGTTATGAACATGGGGTTGGACTGACCCAACTTGAGACTGGCAATTAGACTTGCAGCTCTCTCTACATATCGTGTACGTTTTGTCCTTAGACCTGAGATTGTCGCATGTACTTAAGATGTGCATCGACCTACTTTGGGGCTATCATACGCTACTCCGTAACTGGGTAGTTATAAAGGTAGCTTTCGGGTTTGTCCTGAAGCATGCTGCAAGGCATGGTAAATCAAGATGGGATTTGCCCCTCTCTACTTGAGAGAGATATCTCTGGGCCCCTCGAGTGATCGGATCCAGAAATGCATGGTCATGCTACATATGGTTAAGAGTTAACCTAGTAAGGGATTCCGAATCACAGTATCGAGAACGGGAGGTCAGCTTGGAGCTAGACCAAATATCGTGAGGCAAAGGGAAAGACATGTACTAAACCTTGTGATGGTCCGTCTGATATGATCTTTGTATACGTTTAGGAGTTGGCACGTCTTGCTAGAGGCTGCTACCAACTATTGACAGAATAAGTGTATTCGTGTCATGTCTATACGTATATGAACCTATAGGGTCACACACTTAAGGGGCAGGAACCCTAATGAGGATTGGATCCAAATTAGACCAGGCTTAGGCTACTAATGGGATGCTAATGTAGAAGCTCACTAGGGACGCCTATATAAGGGAGGGTAGGTTGATCTGACCAGGGTTAGACCATTCCACCCAGCCGCCACTCCTCATGCCTATGTTGCACACGCGAACCTAGCATTCCGGCGTCTGACGCTTCCACCCCGCACGTGTGGATACCTCGGAGGTGCTGCATCTGTGGCACTTGGACGAGCCGCGCAAGAGGAGCTGCTCGTGGGACGAGGACGAGGAGGAGACGTAGAACATCTACACTGCCTCGACTCGCTTCATCAAGTTCCACAACTGCACATCTAGAGGTAATCCCGTGATCTATGACAACAGTATTCCTGGTTTACGCGGTAGAAAATTTTGATTTGCGCTAGTGTAGCCTACCCGTATCCCTTCAGGTAGCACCGTCTTTCTTGGTCTTGATGGAAACCTTGGCGGCGGGTTGTGACTTGGCGGGCTGAGCCGAGCTCGGGGAAACTACCTCCGAAACCGAGGTAGTAGCAGCTTCAGCAGGAGCCGAGGTAGTAGGAACCTTGGCAGGAGTTGGTTCGGCGGATATTACCTTGGAAACCTCGGTGGAAATTACAGGATCAATCGGCTGATCTGGCATAGCAACATGAGCACCATCACCAGGGGCGACCTCGACCTCCTCCCGCCGAGATGGACTATTTGTCGACATGGAAGGAGGATTGTTATGAGCAGGGCAGGTAACCTTGACATCAACTTGAGCTGCTGGTGAGGTAGGACGAATGACATGAGAGGTCATACTCGGGCCACTAGGGTTGGTAAAAAGTGGGACGCTGCCGAGATTAAAAAAAGAAAGCAAAGTCAAAAACAGAAAGAAGAAACAAGAAATACAAATCTAACGTGAGCAGGGCAACTCACGCAGAAACTCCCGGCATCACTTTTCGCTTCGGAGGCTTCTAAGCAGACCTCTTGGTCCGTTTCTTCGGAACCCCCTCTATAGGATCTGTTGATGCAGGCCGCTTCTTAGATGGAATCGGGGCTTCAGTAGCCAAGGGCTCCGCCTCATGCACCTTACCAGTCGGGTTAGCTGGGAAAACATAAGCCAGATATGCGTAAGAGATAGGCACCGTGGCAACTACCTCAAGGATTTGGATGTCGTCTGAGTCACCTTCGTCGGTATGGGTAGAGACTTTTCCTCGAGTACGAGTGGGAGCAGATTCGTGTTTTGGGATAAACTCCTCTGAATCTGGTTCCCCGTTGTCCGGGGTACTACGATCTTCACTCCAAGGAAGAGCGAGCACCTCGACATCCTCTGAAGCTTGTTTATCAAATTTCTGTAAAAGGGACAAACTAAAGTTAACAAAACGAACAACTGGGCAAAGGAAAATAACTTGGATAGAACGACTTAAATTTAAGTTACCCGAGGAGGGGGATTATCACGGGAAAAGGGCTTCATGCCCCACGCCCAATCCTCAACCATATCAGTCTTGAAGATAGCTCAGACACGTTTCCGAATCTGGTAATCTTCAAGTTCGACCGTAGAAACTCGGTTGGGATCGAGAGGCCCGCTCATGTAGCAAAGCTTATGAGACCGCTGCTGGAAGGGGAGATTCGGCTACATATAAAAGCGACCATCAAGTCTTCTCCATAAAGCCCTACCCAAATCAACTCTTTGAGTCGGACTCAAATGCCTTGGTAAGAGCATCGGTCTTCTTCAGATTATAGTTCCAATTCTGCCTAGAAGGAGTACCGACTGAGAAGGCAGGAAGTCGGATCTTGTCCTCCTTGCCGGTGTTTTTCACATAGAAGAACGATCTATGCCATATTTTGCAGGATTCTAGGCCTGTGACTCGGGGAAACAAAGAGTTTTTCTGGGGTGTGATGGAGGCAGCCTCACATTGGGTCAGGGATTTCTCTAAAGGGTGCGGAGATTTATCCGGCACAACGTTAGCTCGGATTTGGAAGAATTTAGACCAAACTACTACGGAAGTCCAAAGGCCGAAGTATCCTTCAGATGCCGAAATGAAAGCCGAGAGAGAAGCAATTGCGTTAGCCGGCAAGTGATGAGGCTGAAGGCCAAAGAACTCTAGAAAACCTTTGGCAAAATCGCTAAGGGGAAGGCCGAATCCTCTAGCAAAGTGTGACATAAAAACTACGTATTCATCGGCCTCAACTATGGGGGTAGCCTCCTTGCCGGTAAGCGACACTTTACCTCGGCGGGAATTCGGCGGGTTTTGCGAAGCCACTCGATTTCTTGGTGAGTGACCATAGAACCCTGCCAAGAACCACGCTCTGGGCCTGCAGCGAGATCTTCTTCCCCGATGATAGCACCGCTATGCAAGCTCGACATAGGCTCGTCGGAAGAATCAACGGAGGAAGAAACGCTAGCGGCGGGAAGAGGCCTAGAGGTGCATGGCCCCGTCGCGGAGAGAAAGAGCGCAGTGGCGGTGGATAAAAGGGAGCGGACCAGAAGCTATATGCAGGCGTACGACACGGCAAGAGGAGACCAAGTAGCGGCGGCACGGTCGCATGGACTAGGGCACTTTGATGGCGACGCGAGAAGGAAGACGAAGGGGACGGAAATGGGGAAAGTGAATGAACGATTTCCCCACTCCCTCCATTTATAACCGCGCACCGCAAGCGATAGTGGGATAGCCGGTGCGCCACGGTTACCGCGTAAGCACGTGTATCATGTGCTAGCAACCAGAGATTGGTGCCACAGGAGGGGTCACACGGCGCAGGAGGAGATCTGGCAGCCATGACCGTTGCAGCGATCGAAGAGTCTCTGCGTCGATATGACCGCCCATAGTAATCACTGTAGCGATGTCAGTGAACACTGTAGCGGTATAAAAAATGAGGCAAAAATGCAATGATTGAAACACGTAGGATGAAACTTCCAAGAGAAGCTAAAGGGATGACTCAAATGAACGAAATGGACAGAAGAGAATGAATCATACCTCGAAACAAATCAAAGTCAGTTGGACGCATGACGGGGCATAATGTGGGTTGCACCGCAAGAAAAGAACAGGGTAAAGATCATCTCGGCAAACATACACACATAAACCGAGTAACTAGAACCTGTTGTAGCCTTGCCCACTAAAAGTCGCCAAGACCGCACCAGCTTCGGGGACTAATGTTGGGGGGATGACCCCAGGTAGGGTCAAGATAAGGTAAAAGGGAAAAGCCCTAAACGGTCTACACCGACTTAAGGGATGACCCGACCGAGTTATTGAGATATTGGTCGGGTAAGACATGGCATAATCCGAGTCAAGAGGCTAAGAACTGACTCAACCGATATGCGAGCTATGTCGGCCTACACATATCACTCTTTGTGTATGCAGGTTAAAGCTTGGCCGAGTCATATAAGGTGAGGCCGAATCATAAGGAACCTTGCTCGAGAAGGAGAGATGGGACCTCGAGGTCAACGTTGTGCACTGTCTCTCCCTCAGGAATCTATACAGTGCCAAGCACTACGGATAAGAGTCAGAGCGACAGAGAAGCAGAAGAAGGTCACGGATGTGATAGTCCCCGAGCCTGAGGATCACATGTCATGGGCTCTGGGTTATTGCCACCGATAGAAGGGAGACACGAAAAGGCTCCCGCCGAGTTACCATTTTAGGACAACCATATTCCATCGAATATGTTGTCCATGTCAGCCCTAGCTGTAACCTAGACACCCCTTTATAGGGCCTCCAGGGGAGGGGATCGATTCCTTTTTCTTACTTAGCATTAGAAGTAGCTTCTTCTTCTTCTCGCTCAAACAGCTCAAGGAGCAAGTGTAACTTCACCTGTGTTGAGTAAAGATCTAGTTTTTGAGTTCTGTGTGTAGAAACCACTACATCTTCCCTCCCTGGATCCCTCAAGCACACATTGGCCCCCCAACTTAAGCCTACCCATGGCATCTGTTGTGCCACCACCATGACACAATGGAATATGATACAACCTCGAACTTGTAAGCCTTTTTGCCTTGATTCAATTCCTCGCTATTATTCATTATAGCTTTGTCACTCGAGGGCGAGTAACAGCTAAGCTTGGGGAAGTTGATAGATCCAAATTTCATCACTTTTTACTATTGATTTTCCTCTTGTTTATTGTCAGACTCCATTGAAGATTTCACTTTCCACTAACATTAACGTCGCAATTAGAGAATCCTTGGTTTCTTGTGATGGTTTTCAGGTAATAAACATTTATTGAAGATCTAATGGCATTTATGAGCTAATTACACCTAAAGAAGCAAATCCCCAATTGGAGCCTATTTCATTGGAGGCGTACAGAATGTGTAACAACCAGTGGTATGGTCGGGACGCGCCCGTACCGCCCGCCCGTATTACATGCCAGCGGCTCCTCTATATTAATACAAGCAACTTTCATAAAGGGGAGGAGACGAAAAAGAGAACACAACCACCGCAAAACTCATCAGAGAGAAGAGATCGGATCTGGAAGAGGAGAAGAACATCCCCTCATTCCTCGACGATCTCCACCTCTTCAACACACACTCCATCATCATCCCCATCATCATCTAGATAGAGAGATCGGCAATTATAAGATTAGGGTTTAATACTTTGATCTACCTTTGGTTTGTATTCGATTTGACCTTCAAGTATTATTGTGGTTTGCTACGATAACTTTGAGATGATTTCCATTTGCAATACAATTATGCCTTTGATTTGTCTCCCTCTCATGTATGAGTAAATCCCCACAGGTGTGGGAGATGTAGGGAATTGGTGAGATGTGTCGTGCCTCCTTTATATCCATCCATTTGTGATTATTGTAGTGATTATTAATTTGTGAGAATGATTATCTATGTTTGCCTAATGCTTATTATATAATTTAAGGGCCCAGGTAACATGATCTAAAGATATCATAGGTATGAATTTGTGTTCTAGTGAATTGGCGACCCCTCGAGTGACATGACCGATATAAATGAGGAGCTAGCATCACTCGAGGACAATAAGGAACCATCAAGATTAAAGACTTGATCTGGTCGCAAGACCTTAATTGATGTGCTGACCATTGTTGTGGTAACAGACAGATGGATCATTGGGACTAGGAAGAATTGGCCATGAGGACTTCTAGTAAATATATGGGTTGCTTGCCTAATCACTTACAAATAAGAAATATCACAATTACTTATTCAACTTTATCCATTTGGCACTTTCACTATCACCATGAACCATTTCTCTCTGCGCCTAACTTCTCATCTGCAGGAACTCCAAACTCATTTCCAGTCTTTACTTTTATGCAATTTACTTCCTACACAAGTTTCCTCTATCTTTTAATCACAACCCTCCACCATAAGCAATTGCAGTCAATTCACTCAAGACGTGTGACACCTTGAGTGTGATAGAAACGCCGCCTAAAAGCACTTGACAAAGATCCTTGTTGGGATCGGTATAAAAACTGGAATTAATACTTCCGCGAAAACATTCTTTGACGAACATGTGAACTTGCAGGCCATTAGCCACCAAAGCCGAGCGCCACTTTGCAAAAGGAAAATGCTTATGAGAATTTCATCAATGAAAATGCCCCCAACAAGTCAACAAATCAAGCACCAAGCTCATACAAGCAAGCAAACTCTCCAATGGCATCCTCCTCCAATACAACAACGGATAATCAAGTCATTTTCTACAAGTGTGGAGGAAAGGGCCACAAATCATATGAATGCATCAACACAAGAGTTATGCTTACAGTTGAAAATGGCGCAACCTATTTCGTGAGTGAAGAAGAATACGAAGCTTTAACACAAGTTGCTCTTGCAAAGGATGCTGCAATGAAAGAGGATGACACACTTCTATGTGAGCATGATCTAATTCCTTCACTAGTCATAGTGCAAGTCTTGACAACACACTTCATGCCACAAGAGGATCAACACCTCAATATTTTCCAAACTAGAGCTAGAATTGATGGCAAGTCCACAAAGGTAACCATCGATGGAGGAAGTTGTCACAACCTTGCGAGCATCGAACTTTGTGAGAAACTCAAGTTTCCATACATGGAGCACACTCATCCATATCATGTCAAATGGCTTGATGATAATGGATCATGAAGATAAAACACAAAGTCAATGTCTCCTTCAAGATTGTCCCCTATGAACACACTTTCGATTGTGATGTCGTGCCTATGACAGTGTGTCACATGTTTGTTGGGAGATCATGGCAATACGATGGAGGGACTATACATGTTGGTAGCAATAACCAATACTCCTTCAAGTGGAACGATAATATGTATGTGCTAAACCTATGATGCCAAGCCAAGTTATTGCTTCCAACATGAAGACTTTACCCAAGATACAATAAGCTAAGGATCCTTGTGATATGAGTGGTGAGAGAGTGAACTACTTTCACGTGAGTGAGTTCCACCAGCCTCAAATGAGTGCAAAAATCATGAGTACCATGTTGCATGCCACCAAAAGCGAGAAAAGTGATTTGAGTGTGACCCATACTAACAATCCATCATACAATTCTCTCTCCTTGTTGTTGGTTTTGCAAGGTATCCAAGATGGACCACCGCCTCCAAGGAACATGCGACCAGATATCCAACCACAGCTGAAGACAAACAAAACTAGAAGCTCTTCGACAACTTTGAACAAGGCTTTAACACTAGAGATTCGACCGCATACAAGTGATGACTGGGTTCTTGCACAATAACAGGGTTATTGTAGTACTTGTAGCAGCAAATATTTAAAGAGTTTGTCCCGATGGGAGCTCGTCGAACACGACCCCGCAACCACGTTGTCAATGCGTCCATGTTGGCACCCAAACCATGGTTCTATAAGTTGCTAGGATAAATGAATTTAAGATGATTTGTAATAACTACTACTAGGATTGGAAGAAAACTAGAACAAAAGTAAAACTGAAAAGAAGTGAATGCAATGAGATAAAATATTAATGCTACGATTCCTCAAGTAATGTTGTGTATACCGGTGTGTATGATAAGTTCTTATGGAATAGCTATAAACTGTACTTGTGGCGGTCCCTCAAATACTTTTGTCTCCCACCATTGGTAATTAGCAACTAGACAACTCAATTGTCCACACCCTCTTCGTACATGGGTCATCTCGTAAGAGAATAGTGTATTAAGGTAAGAAGACCAATCAAGGTAAACCAGAGTAAAGGCATTAAGTTCTATGGACAACCGTTCTCCTAAGCAAGTGTGCTCGTCACAAGATATCCCATCTGTCACTTTGGGGTCAAGCAATTCGCAACACTATACCTATCTATATCATGAGTGATCTTGGGGGAACTCTGGGTGATGCATCCTAAGCTGCTATTGCCTCCGCAAACCACTTATAGCAAATAGCCTATTAGTTCTACCCATGGAAGAGCAGATACTAATGATAAGTTTTGTGACAGACCGTGAATCCCTAGTAAATTCCTCAACAATGGATTGGACGTCTCCAATCATTAGAATAATATCATGAATAGAACAATGTAAAGAGAAAGCACAAACATATTATTTAACAAGAACACACCACACTTCAATTCCTCAAATCATCATAACATTAATAAAAGGGGGTTCAAGCCATATTACAACCCATCACGGAGACCATGATGGGGATGGATGAAGGAGTAGCAGCGATGGAGATGGTGATGATGGCGCGGTGATGGTGGCGTCGGCGTGGTGATGGCGGCGTGCTCCTTCTCCTCCTCTTCTTGCTTGGATGGCTTGATGGTGTTAATGGAGATCTGGATTTTGGTGGAGCTGTAGAGGCTATGGAGGCGGCACGGTGGCAGGGTGCCGCCGTGGAGGCGGTAGATGGGATCTAGATCTTGTATATGGTGTATTGATGGGTTGCTTCCTCTCTCTCGACTTATCCCTCCTTTATATAGGCCTTGGGGGTGCCCTAGGGTTCCCCCAATACTATCATATGACTTAGGGAAGGTTCTGGAGCTTCCGGAGGGAGAAATCCCGTCGTTTTCAACCTTTTTACCAACTATACGGCGGGAATTTTTTGCTCTGGCCTTATATTTGGTCGTTGAACCTTCGGGTTCCGCAGTGTTTTGGCCGCCATTTCTTCATACAAACTCCATTTTGGGTGTTCTTGGTCTCGTTGGATTCGTCTCGACGAGGTATACAACCCAGTGGTCTTGGATATTTATTTTGATAAGTTGAAAAAATTCACTTTTTTCAATACCTCAAATGGCTAAGTCTGCTCCTGCGGCTCCTCCATACTATGCTATCGCTGTTCCTTTTGCCTTTGTTTTATCCATAATCATCATCAACACCAACACACATGTCAAATACAAGGAAGAGGGATAAAATTCTACCTAAACTACTAAATGTGCCAAACTCATATTGAATTTAATGAAAACAAGTAATCATGCATAGCAATAGTTAGATGGAGCATGATATGATAGACAAATGACACAATTTATATAGCTAAAAAGTGTTGTATTATCACAACCATCAACAAGCTCAAGATCACGAGCATATCTTTTTACTTGCATGATGATGTGAAAGGGCATTTATTGCCATAATCACTTTTGGTGTTTGTTAACAACAAGTAGATCATTTTACAGTTTGTCACTGTCCACAGGTTGATATTATGATAAGTGAAAAGCTCCCTCACACTTGGGAAAAGTCCACATTCATGTGGCACTGTTCTGGAAACTCCAGACCGGAGTCTCCGGTCTGCCAAGACCGAAGTCTCCGGTGTGGTCCGGAGTTTCCGCTTCTGGCTCTGGTGGTGCCTCCCAAGATCTGGCTGGGACATTCTATCTGGGGGTCCGGAGCCTGCTCCGGAGGATACTCCGGAGTCTCCGGGGTTGGATAAGTCCGGAGTCTCCGGTGTTGATAGACCGGAGTCTCCGGTCTTGTTGCGTCATGAAAGGGTTGGGTCATTCAGATGGGCGTTCCGGAGGCTGGTCCGAAGATTGGCCGGAGTCTCCGATGTAGACCGGAGTCTCCGGTCTGACTTTTCTACAACGGTCAAAAAACGGTTCGTGGAGGGGGATGCCTATAAAAGGGGACCCTTATCTTCTTCCTCCAGTCGCTCGAGCTGCTAAAGAACACCAACCCCATTAGAGCCACCAAATCTACAAGATCTCTTCATCCAACCATCCAAAGTCATTGATCTTTGGAGAATCGAAGGAGGAGGCCTTGATTTACATCTTCACCAATAGAGATCTTCATTTCCCCCTCATTCACTTGAGGGCCCCCAAGCTCTAGTGTTTCATTGGAAACCCTAACTTTGATTTGGTTCTTACAAGCTTGTCTTTGATTTGTCTTGACAGCTTGCTTGTATTTGGGAGCCTCCAATTCAGTTGTGGATGTGTGCCCCGAACTTGTTGTGAATGTGCCGGCTTCCACCTCGAAGGTTGCCGATATAGTGGATGGTGAATCGAGCCCGTTGGGGTGAGATTCATCGGAGAACAAGGGAGGCCTCTCGTGGCGTTGGTGGTTTGAAACCACCCCCTCTCCAAACGTAGACGTACTTCCCCACAAAAGTAAGGAACTACGGGAAACAAATCCTTGTGTCTCCGCGTCCACTCCTTTGGTTACTTCTATCCTTTATCGCACTTTACTTACTTGTTCTTGCTTAGTGTTGTGTTAGCTTCTGCTTGGTTGACATATAGGTAAATTCACCATAGTTGCATATTCTAGAGAATTTACCTTTCTTGTTAAACCCTAACTTGAAAAAGAGTAAAATTTGAAGTAGCACCTATTCACCCTCCCCCTCTAGGTGCCCATACGATCCTTTCAATTGGTATCAGAGCATCGGCTCTTTATTTGGGCTTTACCGCCTAAGAGAATATGGGTAGCCAAGAAGGGGATGGTGGTAGTGAGCCGACCACGGTGACCATGGAAGATCTCAGAAACTTGGAAACAAGATTGAGCTCTTCCCTGGTCAATGAAGTCAAGAAGATGCTAGAGCAACTTCTTAAAGACGAAGATGGCTCATCACCCCCATCTCCTCAAGAGGATCTACCATCCGTTGTACCTAAAGGGAATACTTAGGTATCCCCCGAGGGTATGGTGGTGGGGGGTAAACAAGACAACGCTAATTCCTCCACACAACTTGATGGGGGGGAAGGGTGAGCACTGTGATTCTTGGTAGTCTCCCGATCCTCCCGTCCCTTACCCTCATGTGTACAATAGAGGTGACCCACCTAAGCTAGAAGAGTCTGCTACGTTTTCTCAATGGCAATCACTAATGAGAACTCATGCGCGCAGCTCTTGCATTGAACTATGGAACATCATCGAGCATGGACTCTTTATTGGGGATCCAAACAACTTGACAAGAAGAGAGGTTGTAAATAGTCAACTCAATGCCACTGCTTTGCATATGATTCAACAAGGATTGGGGACAAAGGATTATCCACACATTGAGCACTTTAGCATTGCCAAGGAAGCTTGGGATGCCCTCACCGTATTATTTGTTGGAAATAAGAGTATGAGGAGGAACCGATATGATTCTCTAAGCAATGAAGCCGAAGGCTTGTACATGAAAGAAGGTGAAGATCACGAAGACATGTACCGAAGGCTCAAGACCACCGCCACCGCTTTTAGAAATGTGGGTGCCTCACATGTGGATGATGCATGGATAAAAAGGAAATATGTGAGTGCACTCATGCCTTTTGAGCCCACCGACTTGAAGAGCCTACAAGGAAGACACAACTACCATCTCATGACCTCAAATTAAGTTATGCAAGAGATGGCCGCATTCAAAGTAGCCGCTAAGAATGCCAAAGATGCTCGTGCTCGTGCCCTTGGGATGAGCAATGTTGTCAATGTTGCATTGAAGGCCAAAGTTGTGGACCATGGGGATGAAGATGATAGTGATGAAGGCCTCTCCATGGACCATCCCGATGAAGTCAAGATTGCTCATGGTCAATATATGGCCTTCTATGCAAAGAACTTTTGGAAGAACCCCGCCAAGGCCAAGATGGAAATGCAACGGAGAAGCAACCCAAATGGGAAAAGAGAGAATACCACTAGGTTGAGAACTTGCTTCAATTGTGGTGACCGCTATCACTTTGTGGCAAGTTGCCCCTATGAGAAGAGAGAAGATCATGGTGGTAAACTTGTGTTGAAAAAGACTCTCAAGGCACCTTACAAGAAACCTTTCATCAAGAAGAATCCCATCAATAAGAAGTCGGGAGAAATTGTCTTGATCACTCATGAAGAATACTCCTCCGACAATGAAGATGATGAAGATGAGGAAGAGGAAACTTCTAATGGTGTGGCTGCTTTAGCCACCACTTCTACTCTGACATTCTCACTCTTTGATTCTCCAAATGAGAACTCTCCCACCAAGAACGTGACTTGCCTTATGGCAAGAGGAACGGAGGTATCCTCATCATCCCGCTCTACTCCCTTAGATAATGATGAAATGATGATGATATATCTCTTGATGTTAAAAAGGAATTAATTGACTTTGATGAATTTATGACCAACCTAGAAGGAGATGCTAAGTTACATTTTGGAAACATATTAGATCAAATTTCACATACTCAAGAGCTTCTAGATGTAAGATGTAAACTTGGGCATGAACACTTGATTGAGCTAGAGGCTTTAAACAATGCTCTAGAAGAAGAACAAGAAACTAGGTTGTCACTTGAATTAAAACTTGAAGGGCTTGATGAGGCCAATGACATTATTGTTAACAAACTCATCAAAGAGCGTGATCATGCTATTGCTAAATACAAAATGGCTAAAAAGGACAAGATTGAGTTTGGTGTGGTTCATGAAAAACTTGCTGAGGACTTTAGGTTGCTTAACAAGGCCCACAAGGCTTTGGAGAGTGAACTCTTGTCACCCACAAAGTCCCATGAAACGCTTCAAACTCAATTGGCCAACATTCCTTCACCGAGTAACTTCATTCCATCTAGTAGCTGTAACATCCCTAAAATCATGTTTCAAACTCATGCATATCATCCATGCATCCATGATCATATGAATTTCATTTCAAACAAAACATTTCAAACAGAGGCATTTATGCTTAATATTTCATGTAAGTTTGCTCTAGCCTTAATGTTGTCTTCCAAGGAGAAGAATACTTGTTTTGGTTCAGTAGGGTTTGAAATTCAAACTTAGACATTTTCAAAAGTTTGAACAAGTTTCAAAACAAAATGAGTAATAAAACCAATATTATGCCTATTGAATATATATCATAAAGGCTTGGTTTTATTTTTATTTTCACTTGATCAAAGTGTTTGGAATGGACAGTAGTGTTTGACACACATTTGAATGCAAGTTTGCAGTATAAAAACCTAGAGAAGATTTGAATTCAAACTCATTTGATTTGGATTTGAAAATCATTCCAGAAAATCAAAACAGAAAAAGAAAAAGAGAAAAGAAATAGAAAAGGGCCAGTGCTACCTATCTGGCCCAACTGCTAATCCAGCCCACTAAGCCCACCCGGGGTCTCCCTCTCTCTCACTCACCCGCAGACACCCCCCCAGGTCACTGACTGCACGACCCCACCCCCTCGCTGTTTAACTCGCTGACGAGTGGACCCTGCGACCACGTCACCTTCGTCGTCAATCACGCACACCTGTGACGCTCGCTCCATCGTTACCTCGCCGCTGTTACTGCGCGCTTAATTTCCATTGATACACCGCGCAATCCTCGCCCCCGCTCTGGCTATAAGACCCCCTCTGCACCGCGGCCATTTCCCCTCACCTAGCGCCACCTCTACGCCCCCAGGCAGCCCGCAATTGCTCTTGCACCGCCGTAGATAGAGCAACTCCGGCAGGCGATTCCGGTAAGCTCCGACCGCCCCTCTGTCTCTGGTTCAAATGAGCGTGACCGCCATGTCCTTGTGCATCTGCTAATGCCCTCCGTTTGCTTTCTCGTGACCCAGAGCGATGTCCTCGTTCTCACCCGCGAGCACCTGAGCCGCCGCTCGACTCCGACGTGCGATTAAGGTAAGATGAGACCGCCCCTTGCCTCCCCTTTGGTACTGTCGTGTTCGCCAGGCCCTTGCGCATCTCCTAAACCCTCTGGCTTGTGCTAGGACGACGCAGAGCCTCGGCAACGTCTTCGACAACAAGCAACAGACGCCGCCCGCAACTCCGACGAGCTCCAGCGACCGTGTCCGTGCGCCCCTTGCCAAGCCGTCGCCAGGTTGAGCATCAGTGCTTCGTCGCGATCCTGGTAAGCATCTCCGACGACCCCCTAGCCACCTGTAGCGCCACGCCACCATAGGCAGAGCTCGCCGCCGCCAGTAGCCACCGCCAGCGCCTCCCAGCTTTGGTCGTTTGATCCAGAGCCATTGGATCTGGATCCAGCGTGCGAGATTAGTTCACTTAACGAACCGTTACGAGATCTGGACCGTGCAGAATATGTTGATCTAACGGCTCACAAGTGCGATCCTGAGCGAAGCGGTACGGGCCAATTAGATTAAGACGCGTGGTAGCTGTTTAGGTTTAAAAACAGAATTTGAATCTATTAGATGTTTAAATTTGTTTTGGCTATAACTTTTGATCCCCACGTTACAATTTGACAAATTTTATATTGTTGGAATCGGGAGAGCAAGCCCTTTCTAAATATGCAATGTGTTTAATGTTTTTCTTCTGTTAAAATAGTTTTATTTGCAGAAACTTGTGTAGGGATAATTTGAGTATATAAATTATTTAAGTTTTGTTTTAGGGTTTAATTAAATGTTGTTTGGCAAGTTTTTAACTTGTTTTTGAACCAGTACTGTACACTTGATTTGTTGAGTTTTAAAAAATCATCACATATCATATTGCATGCATGCATATATTTTTGTTTGTATATGTTTTGTATGTGATTTGTGGCTATGATTTTTTGTGTAGATTTTGGTGCTAGTGATTGTGATTGTGAGGAGTGTACCTACTCTCCAAACTACCAAGGCAAGTGGTACTTCATGAATATTTTTATCCCTATGTTTCTACTAAGCATTAGAAATATTTTATTAGACTTGAATGTTATATTTTGCTTATATGCCATGTTGGGAAATCCTAGTAGTTGTAGAATTGCTAGGAAATTTCTAAGTTAAGATACTATCTATGCCATGCTTAGCCTAGCTAGTAGCAACCAAGGGTTGGTGAAAAATATACATGCTATGATGAAAATATTTCTAAGTCCTTTGGACTTGTGTTTTGCCTAATAAAACAACTAAATAAATGAAACACCTAGGTGGAATGGAAGGATTGGTTTATGTTGAGTGGTTACACAAGGCCCATTTCTATGGTTTACCTTGTGTATCTCACTTGTGGAAAGCCACCCAGGAACAAAGAGATTTTAGAGGCCAAGTGTTGAGAAGCTTCTAGTGCAGCCACTTGGCAATATGGGCTCTGCCTGGATCACATAGGTTGCTAGAACTTAGCCATTTGGACAGTTGGTGGTAGTGGGATGATAGGTTGGAACGCGTCCATTTGGTCTAAGGGAAGGCTTCTGAAAGGTCCTGTCTTGGTGAAAATCAAGTCTGGTGGGGAAAGTGCACAACCTCTGCAGATGGAAGAATCTAAGTACTTAGCCATGTACCTGGAAAAGGACAACTTGAGCATCAAGACATGGAAGCTAACAAGAATCTCCTCATCCCAATTTCTAAGTAAAACTTGTGGGTGAACAAGGGTGAAGGACCTCAATGTCTATTGGTGGTTCCTTGGGAAAAGTTTTGACAAAGAAAAACTTAGTGATTTCAACTAATAGGCAAAACCTATTTTGAGCAAAGCAAGCCAAGCTACACTTAGCCAAATTTGCATATAGTATCTAGTCCACTTAAATTATACTAAGGTATCACTTGCCAATACTATTTCAATGTATTGACCCACGGTGGCTGTAACTTGTGATGTTGCAGGTTACTCTGATGAGGATTAGGAGTCATGAGTCTACATTCAACATGTTTGCCTGTGGCACATGAAGATGAAGACTTTTATTTATTTACTTATTCAAACTCTTGTACTGGGCCTGTGGCCTTGGAGTTGTAAAGACTATGTTTGTCTCTGGAATGACTGTAATAATGACCTTTGTATCTGTGTACTTCATCTTAAACTGTGGATGCTAGCATTGATCCAGGGACTAGCATTGCAATCACAGGGATCCTTTTTCCTTTATAAAGGAGGGATCTTACAGATGGTATCAGAGCACTGTGTTACCTGTAGGATTATGACCCTAGGATTGGAAACCACTAAGGAAAAAAATTCAACAACTTCTACACTTGTCTATTCTTCTCGTAAACTTTTCTAATCTTCTTTCTCATCTCTAATTGTAGATGAACTCCATCAACGAAGCCGTGAGGAAAGGACCACTCATGACAATGACTTTGGAGTGTGAAACAGAATTCCCCAAGGCTCTCAAGGACCTCATGGTTGCAATGGAAATACATGGTGCAGCTGTGTTACAAAGGTTTTCCTGTGATGGATGAAGGAGTTGAGTATTGGTGGGTGCAACTTCACTTGTATAAAAACAAGGAAGACAACCACAAAGACTCAGGATTCTGCATGTTCACCAATTTAGTGATGCACCCTACATTCTTTGACTCAGCAAGGGATGCAGCTTGGAAGACCATCAAGGAACTTGGTGAAAGAGTCAAGTGCAGAATGTTCAACATCCAAAATAACCTAAAAGAAGAGAAGAAACATACCCTAGAGTTGGAGGCTACCAACCAAACCTTAAGAGGAGACATTATAGACTTAGTGATGGAGTCATGTGAGCAAGATATACTGATTGCTTCTAGAAACATTATGTTAGCCAACAGATCCAGTGAGATAGGATTGTAAACGTACTTCGTTAGTTGGACCACCACTTATCACCTTATTTTCCAAATGTTGCTTTAAAATAAGATGAACCTTGGTTGTTGTAATGGATCTATGTATGCTATGACTTGTGTGTTTTGATTTCCAAGGATTTGTGTGTGATGTTTTGCCTTGTGTTCTATCTTGAATTGTGTTGTTCTAACTTTTTCTATCTTATAAATAGATGCCTACCGTTACCATCAGCACTGTTGAGGAGTTCCAGGGAACTCGCTTTGGCCCTCGTATTGTTGAGCTTACTACTTTGCTCAATCTCCCTCTTCCTACCATCATGGTGCTTCCCCTCACCAAGTTTGAGAGGAAAGACCTCTGGGGTTTCAAGGTCAACCAGCCCGGACGTCAGACTGAGCTTACCACGGAGGCCATCGTCTTCAAGCTCATGCACGATGACAAGGAGAGAGGCCTTGAGGTAGTCAAACAGGATCTGATAGGACGTCTGCTGGGGAGACACTCCCGACAGGTTAGAGGTACTCACTTCCACGTCTTCGGTAGACGTGATGAGGATGGAGAGTCCATCGACTTCGAGGACACTGCGAGGGATACAGCCGACCCGATTCGTCTATACCTCCAGGACTTAGAGGCTCTCATTAGACACGTGGACTCTGATAGGACCAATGTCATGCTCAGCAATGACGAACTCCAGGTGCAGCTTCGCGAGAAGGACAAGCTCTTCGCGGAGCAAGACGAGATAGTCAAGGAGATGGAGGCGAAGTTCGAGAGCCAGGACAAAAAGTTCAAGAGTCAGGAGAAGCGAGTCCAGGATAGGAACAAGAAGATCCGGGACATGACTGAAGAACTGCAGGCCAAGGACTTCGAGCTCGAGCATCAGCAGACGGTGATTGAGAGCCTTCGTTCTTAGAAGAGGGCTCTCAAAGCCAAGATAGAGACCTTGACCACCAGCGTCGAGGAATACAAGACCGCGATGGAGAACGCGGGTCTTACCTTTGTCGAGGAGGAGGTTTATGCCAAGGAGTAGATTTGACTACTCATTTATCATTTATTATCATACTTGTCGTTGAGAACTTGTTATTTGACCATCCAACATGTGGATGGCTTGTTATTTGTGTGCGTTTTACTTTGCGAACTTGTTATCTGGTTGTTGAACCTTTATCATTATGTTGCATGCTTTGTGATTGTTTATGTGATGTATTGTGCATGAAAGCATCTATGGGTATCTCATTCTTATCTCTATTGAACAACCACAGATGCCTCCCCGTCGTGCAAATCCCAACCCCAACAACAACATCACTCCAGAAATGCAGCAAATGATGACAGCGCAGACTCAGCTGATGCAAATGATGACGACGTTCATCCAGAACCAAAACAACAACAACAACAACAACAACAACAAAAATAACAACAATAACAACAACAACAACAACCCACCGGGTTTTGACATGCTTACCAGGTTCTTGAGATTGAGGCCAGCAAAGTTCTCAGGAACAACTGATCCCATGGTGGCCAATGATTGGCTATGCTCTATGAACAAGGACTTGGTAACTGTGGGCTGTACTGATGCAGAAAAGCTCAGATTTGCAGCACACCTACTGGAAGGACCAGCCGCCACTTGGTGGGATAATTTCCAGATCACCACTCCCATAGAAGATGTGACATGGGCTATCTTTGAGGATGACTTTCGTACTGCTCATATCTCATCTGTAGTGATGAGTCTGAAAAAGAAAGAGTTCCATAATCTGAGCGAGCGCCACGGCGTGGCTGAATATATTGAGGAGTTCAACAATCTGGCGTGTTATGCACCGGATGAAGTTGACACCGATGCTAAGAGAAAGGAAAAATTTCATGAAGGCTTGAATGATGAACTGAACTTGCAGTTGGCTGTGGCATATGTTCCCACATACCAGTCTCTTTGTGATAAGGCTGCTATTTTGGAGAACAAAATGAAGCAAGTTGAAAGCAGGAAGAGAAAGCACTCAGACAAGCACAGCTCGGGATTGTCTCAAAAACGTTCCCATTATGATGACAGTGGAAGCTCAGGATCCCACAAGCATGGGAAATTCAACAAGCACCACAACCACAACCGTCATGACAACAAGCATCACCGTAGTCATGACAATGACAAGTACAAGAACCACAAGGGTGGATATAAGAGACACCACAGTGGAAATGGAAGTGGCAGTGGAAGCCAGCCTGTCAAGAAGGACATTAGTCAGGTTGAATGCTTCAAGTGCAAGAAGATGGGGCATTATGAAAATGAATGCCCAGAAAAGAAAGTTGAAGGACCTAACAAGCCCAACCCTTTTCAGAAGGGACAAGTGAACCACATCAATGTGGAGGAAATTTATGAGGAGCCTGATGCTATTG
This sequence comes from Avena insularis, assembly GCA_023614405.1. Taxonomy (NCBI): domain Eukaryota; kingdom Viridiplantae; phylum Streptophyta; class Magnoliopsida; order Poales; family Poaceae; genus Avena; species Avena insularis. The sequence goes on along the minus strand of CM042685.1, from coordinate 213,222,590 downwards.
CTGGTAAGTTCAAACTCAATTCTGTTCCAGCATTTGTTCTCTTTGATACTGGTGCATCTCATTCATTCATATCAAGAGCATTTGTTGAAAGAAATGAACTGCCGGTAGAAACTATTGGGTGTCCTATAAAAGTAAGTTCTCCTGGCGGAGAAATGATAGTGAATTCAGGATGTCATGATCTAGTCATAGAGTTTGGAAAGTATAAGTTTCCCGTTAACTTGATAATCCTAAATTCCCAAGGATTGGACGTCATTTTGGGAATGGACTGGATGACTAAGCACAAGGGAGTGATAGATTGTGCCAACCATACTGTCTCACTCACAACTCCATAAAATAAAAGGATCAGATTCAAGACCAACTTTAAAGCAAGAAGGAGTATGCTAAATTCTCTTAAGGGGATTAGCATAGACAGTGTGCCAATTGTGAGTGAATATCCGGATGTGTTTCCGGAAGAATTGCCAGGAATGCCACCAGATAGAGATGTGGAGTTCCTTATTGATTTGCTACCAAGATCTGGACCAATAGCAAAGAGACCTTACAAGATGTCAGTTGACGAACTAAAAGAGCTCAAGAAACAACTTGGAGAACAGTTGCAGAAAGGATTTATTCAACCAAGTTCTTCATCTTGGGGAGCCCCAGTTTTGTTCGTGGAGAAGAAAGATAGAAGTCAAAGGTTATGCATTGATTACCGTTTACTCAATGAGGTGACCATCAAGAACAAATACCCTTTGCCTAGAATCAATGACTTGTTTGATCAGCTGGAAGGAGCTTGTGTGTTCTCAAAGATTGATCTCCGATCAGGCTATTTCCAACTCAAGATAAGGAAGCAAGACATACCTAAGACAGCTTTCACCACAAGGTATGGATTGTATGAGTATACCGTGATGCCATTTGGATTGACCAATGCTCCAGCATACTTTATGAATATGATGAACAAGGTGTTCATGGAATTTCTTGATAAGTTTGTTGTCGTTTTTATCGACGACATTTTGATCTACTCCAAGAGCAAGGAAGAACATGAAGGACATTTGCGTTTGATACTTGAGAAGCTTAGAAGCATAAATTGTATGCCAAATTCAGCAAGTGTGAATTCTGGTTGAATGAAGTTGGATTTCTTGGACATGTTATGACAAAGGATGGCGTAGCAGTTGATCCTGCTAAAGTTTCAGCTGTAACTGAATGGGAATCTCCCAAGTCAGTGAAAGAAGTTCGTAGTTTCCTTGGCTTAGCAGGTTACTACAGAAGGTTCATTGAGAATTTCTCTAAGGTAGCTAAGCCTATGACAGAATTGCTAAAGAAAGACAAGAAATTTACTTGGTCTGAAGGTTGTGAACTCAGTTTTCAGGAATTGAAGAAGAGACTTGTGACAGCACCAGTCTTGTGTTTGCCAGACTTGGAAAAAGATTTCCAAGTATATTGTGATGCATCTCATCATGGTTTGGGTGCAGTACTTATGCAAGAAGGAAAAGTTGTGGCTTATGCCTCAAGACAACTCAAAACTCATGAAGTGAACTACCCTACTCATGATTTAGAGTTAGCTTCTGTTGTCCATGCCCTCAAAACATGGAGACACTACCTTTTGGGAAAGCGTTGTGAAGTTTTCACGGATCACAAAAGTTTGAAGTATATCTTCACCCAGAAGGAAATTAATATGAGACAAAGAAGATGGCTAGAACTCATCAAGGACTATGAATTAAGTTTGCAATACCATCCCGGTAAAGCAAATGTTGTAGCGGATCTTTATGTGATAAGGTTTTGTGAATGGCCTTACCAAGGGAGAATTTCCCGATGATTTGTGTGCCCAATTCAGAGATCTCAGATTGGAGATTGTGCCTGAAGGACATCTCATGTCTTTGGATGTTCAACCCACTTTGTTGGACAAGATCAAAGAAGCCCAGAAGATTGATAAGGAAATTGAAGAGATTAAGGAAAAGATTGGTAAGGGAAAAGCCAAAGGATTCCATGAAGATGAACAGGGTACTTTATGGCATGGGAAACGTATCTGTGTTCCACAAGATCCGGAGCTTCGGAAACTGATTTTGCAAGAAGCACACAACTCACCGTATTCCATTCATCCGGGTAACACCAAGATGTACATGGATATGAAAGAAAGATTTTGGTGGAATAATCTCATGGAGGACATCGCTGAACATATTGCTTTATGTGATGTGTGTAGTAGAGTGAAGGCGGAACATCAGAAACCAGCAGGTTTACTTCAACCACTACCTATTCCTGATTGGAAGTGGGACAAGATTGGTATGGATTTCATTACCGGATTACCAAGGACCATGTCAGTATATGATTCCATTTGGGTAGTAGTGGATCGCCTAACCAAAGTGGCTCATTTCATACCCGTGAAGACAACTTATACAAGTGCTAAGTTGGCCAAAATCTATATGAGTAGAATTGTATGTCTACATGGAGTGCCCAAGAGCATTGTGTCTGATAGGGGAACTCAATTCACTTCCCATTTTTGGAGACAACTACATGAGTCATTGGGAACGAGGTTGGATTCAGCACTGCTTTTCATCCTCAAACTGATGGATGCATGTAAAGAACCAATCAGATTCTTGAAGACATGTTGAGGGCATGTGCCCTAGACTATGGAGCCAGTTGGGATGAAAGTCTGCCTTACGCAGAATTTTCTTATAACAACAGCTATCAAGCCAGCATTGAGATGGCACCATTTGAGTTTCTCTACGGGAGAAAGTGTACCACCCCATTGTTATGGAATGGTGTGGGAGAAAGAAGTTTGTTCGGACCAGAACTTATCAAAGAAGCCGAAGAGAAGGTCAAGTTGGTTAAGGACAGATTGAAGATAGCACAGTCCTGAAAGAAAAGCTACGCAGATCCTAAGCGTAGAGAAGTCACCTACGAAGTTGGTGATAGAGCTTACCTTAGAGTGTCACCACTTCGTGGAGTAAAGAGGTTTGGAGTCAAAGGAAAGTTGGCCCCAAGATATGTTGGACCATTCAAGATTCTGAGTCGCAAAGGGGAAGTTGCTTATGAAATTGAATTATCGGAGTCTTTGTCAGCTGTTCATAATGTGTTCCATGTGAGTCAGCTTAAGAAATGTCACCCAGAAATGGAAGAAACTTCTTTGAAGGATACTATACCTTTGGAGGAAGTCCAATTGGAAAGTGACCTCACTTACGAAGAGAAACCTATCAAGATTCTGGAGACTGCAGAAAGAGTCACACGGACTAAGACTATCAAGTTTTGCAAAGTTCAGTGGAACCATCATTCCGAAGAGGAAGCAACATGGGAAAGAGAAGATGATCTTCGGAAAGACCACCCTCACCTATTTGCTAGCCAATCCGAATCTCGAGGGCGAGATTCACATTAAGGGGGTTAGATTTGTAACATCCCTAAAATCATGTTTCAAACTCATGCATATCATCCATGCATCCATGATCATATGAATTTCATTTCAAACAAAACATTTCAAAACAGAGGCATTTATGCTTAATATTTTATGTAAGTTTACTCTAGCCTTAATGCTGTCTTCCAAGGAGAAGAATACTTGTTTTGGTTCAGTAGGGTTTGAAATTCAAACTTAGACATTTTCAAAAGTTTGAACAAGTTTCAAAACAAAATGAGTAATAAAACCAATATTATGCCTATTGAATATATATCATAAAGGCTTGGTTTTATTTTTATTTTCACTTGATCAAAGTGTTTGGAATGGACAGTAGTGTTTGACACACATTTGAATGCAAGTTTGCAGTATAAAAACCTAGAGAAGATTTGAATTCAAACTCATTTGATTTGGATTTGAAAATCATTCCAGAAAATCAAAACAGAAAAAGAAAAAGAGAAAAGAAATAGAAAAGGGCCAGCGCTACCTATCTGGTCCAACTGCTAATTCAGCCCACTAAGCCCACCCGGGGTCTCCCTCTCTCTCACTCACCCGCAGACACCCCAGTCCTTGTTGCCACGACCCCACCCCTCATGTTTAACTCAGACGAGTGGACCTTGCGACCACGTCGCCTTCGTCGTCAATCACGCGCTGCGGCTTCGCTCCGCCGTTACCTACTTGGCTATTCTGCTGGCGCAATTGCCATTGATACGCCACGCTTCCCGCTCTGGCTATAAGACCCCCTCTGCACCGCGGCCATTTCCCCTCACCTAGCGCCACCTCTACGCCCCCAGGCTGCCCGCAATTGCTCTTGCACCGCCGCAGACAGAGCAACTCCGGCAGGCGATTCCGGTAAGCTCCGACCACCCCTCTGTCTCTGGTTCAAACGAGCATGACCGCCCTGTCCTTGTGCATCTGCTAATGCCCTCCATTTGCTTTCGTGTGACCCAGAGCGACGTCCTCGTTCTCACCCGCGAGCACCTGAGCTGCCGCTCGACTCCGACGTGCGATTAAGGTAAGATGAGACCGCCCCTTGCCTCCCCTTTGGTACTGTCGTGTTTGCCAGGCCCTTGTGCATCTCCTAAACCCTCTGGCTTGTGCTAGGACAATGCAGAGCCTCGGCAACGTCTTCGACAACAAGCAACAGACGCCGCCTGCAACTCCGACGAGCTCCAGCGACCGTGTCCGTGCGCCCCTTGCCAAGCCGTCGCCAGGTTGAGCATCAGTGCTTCATCGCGATCCTGGTAAGCATCTCCGACGACCCCCTAGCCACCTGTAGCACCGCGCCGCCGTAGGCAGAGCTCGCCGCCGCCAGTAGCCACCGCCAGCGCCGCCCAGCTTTGGTCGTTTGATCCAGAGCCATTGGATCTGGATCCAGCGTGCGAGATTAGTTCACTTAACGAACCGTTACGAGTAGATCTGGACCGTGCAGAATATGTTGATCTAACGGCTCACAAGCGCGATCCTGAGCGAAGCGGTACGGGCCAATTAGATTAAGATGCGTGGCAGCTGTTTAGGTTTAAAAACAGAATTTGAATCTATTAGATGTTTAAATTTGTTTTGGCTATAACTTTTGATCCCCACGTTACAATTTGACAAATTTTATATCGTTGGAATCAAGAGAGCAAGCCCTTTCTAAATATGCAATGTGTTTAATGTTTTGCTTCTGTTAAAATAGTTTTATTTGCAGAAACTTGTGTAGGGATAATTTGAGTATATAAATTATTTAAGTTTTGTTTTAGGGTTTAATTAAATGTTGTTTGGCAAGTTTTTAACTTGTTTTTGAACCAGTACTGTACACTTGCTTTGTTGAGTTTTAAAAAATCATCACATATCATATTGCATGCATGCATATATTTTTGTTTGTATATGTTTTGTATGTGATTTGTGGCTATGATTCTTTGTGTAGATTTTGGTGCTAGTGATTGTGATTGTGAGGAGTGTAGATACTCTCCAAACTACCAAGGCAAGTGGTACTTCATGAATATTTTTATCCCTATGTTTCTACTAAGCATTAGAAATATTTTGTTAGACTTGAATGTTATATTTTGCTTATATGCCATGTTGGGAAATCCTAGTAGTTGTAGAATTGCTAGGAAATTTCTAAGTTAAGATATTATCTATGCCATGCTTAGCCTAGCTAGTAGCAACCAAGGGTTGGTGAAAAATATACATGCTATGATGAAAATATTTTTAAGTCCTTTGGACTTGTGTTTTGCCTAATAAAACAACTAAATAAATGAAACACCTAGGTGGAATGGAAGGATTGGTTTATGTTGAGTGGTTACACAAGGCCTATTTCTATGGTTTACCTTGTGTATCTCACTTGTGGAAAGCCACCCAGGAACAAAGAGATTTTAGAGGCCAAGTGTTGAGAAGCTTCTAGTGCAGCCACTTGGCAATATGGGCTCTGCCTGGATCACATAGGTTGCTAGAACTTAGCCATTTGGACAGTTGGTGGTAGTGGGATGATAGGTTGGAACGCGTCCATTTGGTCTAAGGGAAGGCTTCTGAAAGGTCCTGTCTTGGTGAAAATCAAGTCTGGTGGGGAAAGTGCACAACCTCTGCAGATGGAAGAATCTAAGTACTTAGCCATGTCCCTGGAAAAGGACAACTTGAGCATCAAGACATGGAAGCTAACAAGAATCTACTCATCCCAATTTCTAAGTAAAACTTGTGGGTGAACAAGGGTGAAGGACCTCAATGTCTATTGGTGGTTCCTTGGGAAAAGTTTTAACAAAGAAAAACTTAGTGATTTCAACTAATAGGCAAAACCTATTTTGAGCAAAGCAAGCCAAGCTACACTTAGCCAAATTTGCATATAGTATCTAGTCCACTTAAATTATACTAAGGTATCACTTGCCAATACTATTCCAATGTATTGACCCACTGTGGCTGTAACTTGTGATGTTGCAGGTTACTCTGATGAGGATTAGGAGTCATGAGTATACACTCAACATGTTTGCCTGTGGCACATGAAGATGAAGACTTTTATTTATTTACTTATTCAAACTCTTGTACTGGGCCTGTGGCCTTGGAGTTGTAAAGACTATGTTTGTCTCTGGAATGACTGTAATAATGACCTTTGTATCTGTGTACTTCATCTTAAACTGTGGATGCTAGCATTGATCCAGGGACTAGCATTGCAATCACAGGGATCCTTTTTCCTTTATAAAGGAGGGATCCTACAGTAGCACAACTATTCTTGAAGAGAATGCTAGGTTGAAGGGGGAGCTTGCTAAGGCCACATACCCACAAGGCAACAAGTCCATTGATGATCTTTTGAGCAAGCAAAGGCTTAGTGGTGATAAAGGGGGCATTGGTTTTGTCTCCAATACTAAGAAGAATAAGAAAAACAAGAAGAAGAAGGCCAAGCCCGCACAAGATACCAACAAGACCATTGTGGATAGTAAGACCACAAGTGGTAAAACTATGTCTCATGATGACTTTGCGGGAAGTTCTAACCCTCACTATGTTCTAATGCGTGATTATTATGGTGATGTGTATGCGCAATATGTTGGCCCTTATGATGGGTATATTGCTTGGTCTATTTGGGTTCCTAAGACCCTTGTTGCTAACAAAAGAGGACCCATTGAAAAATGGGTACCTAAAAATTAGCTTGATCTTTTGTAGACTTATGCTTCCGGAGGGTCAAAGTGGGTGCTTAATAGTGGTTGCACAAGTCATATGACCGGAAGCTCGTCTATTGTCAAGGAGTTAAAGCCAAATGATGATCAAATCACCGTGACATATGCTGACAAATCAAAGTCTAAGGTAATGGGTTTCGGCAAGGTTGTGGTTGCTCACGACATTACACTCGTGAACGTCATGCTTGTTGAGACCCTTGGATACAATTTACTTTCAGTCCGTGCTCTTGGAAAGATCGGCTTTGCCGTCTTTATTGATGTTGATATTGTGGTCCTCTTGTGGAGCAAGTCTCTCAAGGTCGCTTTCATTGGGTATGTCGAACATGACTTGTATGTGGTTGACTTCTCGGAGCAAACCACTACAGGTCTGATGTGCTTATTCGGAAAGACCGATGTGGGTTGGCTATGGCATCGCCGACTAGCCCATGTTAATATGAGAACTTTGCAAAGTCTCCATAAGGAGGGCCATATTGTTGGACTAAAAGAAAATGTTTCCTTTGCCAAAGATCATGTTTGCAGGGCATGTGTTCTAGGAAAAATGCATGACGCTCCTCACAAGCCTAAGAACTGTATCAAGTCTACCAAGATCTTGGAACTCCTCCATGTGGATCTCTTTGGTCCTCCATCTCATGCAAGTCTTGGTGGGAAGAAAAATATTGTTTGGTGATTGTTGATGATTTTTCAAGATACTCATGGGTATACTTCTTCAAGTTGAAAAGTGAGACCCAAAAGACCTTCATCGACTTCATCAACATCGTCCAACGACAATACAATCTTCCCGTGTTGATCATAAGGAGTGACAACGGCACCGAGTTCAAGAACTACACCTTGAATGATTTTCTTAGTGATGAGGGGATAAAACATCAATATTCCGCTGCATACACCCCTCAACAAAATGGTGTGGCCGAAAGGAAGAACCGGACTCTTATTGAGATGGCTAGGACCATGTTGGCGGAGTTTAAATCTCCATACAACTTTTGGGCCAAAGCCATCTCCGCCGCTTGCCATGCTTCAAACCGGCTCTACCTCCGCAAAGAAATCAACAAGACTCCATATGAAATTCTTACCGGTAACAAGCCCAACATATCTTACTTCCGGGTGTTCGGTTGTAAGTGTTTCTATCTCATAAAAGGTGTTCGTTTGTCTAAATTCGAGTCTAAAGCATTAGAGGGTATTTTTGTTGGATATGGTCTCGAATCTCACACTTATAGAATCTATGATAAGCTCTTCGGAGCCGTCATAAAATCTTGTAGTGTGACCTTCGAAGAATATGATGGTCCCCAAGGGGGGCGTGTTGATGCTTGTGATGTAGATGATGAAATGCCTCAGGATGCCATAGGAAGAATGGGTGTGGGATATATCCGCCCTGTTGAGGAATCCCTTATGGCAGATCGAGAAGAACTATGCTCCACTCAAGTGGATCCCTCATCTTCACAACCTCAACATGCTCCATCCACCGAAGAGGACATTGACTCAAGCCAAAGACAAGACGTGGACCCTCAACATTGTGATCAAAGTGACAACTCTAGTCAAGGGGAGCTTGATCCATTCGCCAGGTTGTCAAGTGGTGCCAAGTCAATTTCTCAAGGAAGATCCATACAAACTGCTTTAAGACAAGCTCAAATTGATGCTAGAAGAGCACTTGATCAAGACCAAGGTCAATCTTTGCCTCCCAATGTAGAGGATGATTCCAATGATGATCAAGGTCAAGATGATGGTCAAGACGAGGATCAAAATGAAGAAGAGGGTCCCCCAAGAAACAACACGGAGATCCACGCTCGTCGCGAAGCTAGAAAGGAAAGAATGTTGGAATTAAGAGACCACTCTCTACAAAATGTAGTTGGTGATCTTAGGAAAGGTATTTCCACAAGATCACAATTGAAGAGGTTCAGTGAACACCAAGCACACATCTCCATGATTGAACCAAAGAAAGTGTGGGAAGCTCTTGAATATTCGGATTGGTTAGAAGCTATGCACAAAGAACTCAACAACTTTGAGAGAAACAAAGTATGTAAGTTAGTAGAGAAGCCAAAGGATTGCCGCAATGTTATTGGAACAAAGTGGATATTCAATAACAAGCAAGATGGGCATGGAATCATAGTAAGAAACAAGGCTAGATTGGTTGCACAAGGGTTCTCTCAAATTGAAGGCATTGACTATGGAGAGACATATGCACCCGTGGCTCGCCTTGAGTCCATTCGTATCCTTGTTGCTTATGCGGCACATCATAACTTCAAGTTGCAACAAATGGATGTAGAAAGTGCATTTCTTTATGGCCCATTAAATGAATTGGTATATGTTAAGCAATCCCCGGGATTTGAGGACCCCAACTTCCCAAACCATGTCTACAAACTTGATAAGGCGCTCTATGGGCTCAAGCAAGCCCCACGCACGTGGTATGAGCACCTTAGAGAGTTATTGTTTGACCGTGGATTTGAGGTTGGGAAATTTGATCCCACTCTTTTTCTAAGAAGGTAAATGGGAAGCTTTTTGTATGCCAAATATATGTTGATGATATTATCTTTGGCTCATCTAACAAAGCTTTTAATGATGAATTCTCAAAGCTTATGACTAGTAGGTTCCGGATGTCTTTGATGGGAGAGTTGAGAGTATTTCTTGGCTTTGATATCAAGCAAGTTAGAGGAGGGACACTCTTCAATCAAGCCAAGAATACTCAAGATATGCTCAAGATATTCAAAATGCAAGATTTACATGGAGATCCTACTCCCATGGCTACAAAGACTCATCTAGAACAAAATTCAAATGGTAAAGATGTGGATCAAAAGGTATACCGGTCCATGATTGGTTCTTTGCTTTACCTTTGTGCATCTAGACCCGATATTGTGTTGAGTGTAGGTGTGTGTGCAAGATATCAAGAGGCTCCTAAGGAAAGCCATTTAATGGCGGTCAAGAGAATCTTTCGATATTTAGTTCATACCCCATTTTATGGTCTTTGGTATCCTCGACGCTCAACATTTGCTCTTTGTGGATACACGGATTCGGATTGGGCGGCGGACAAGGATGATAGAAAATCAACATCCGGGGCTTGCCAATTCCTTGGTAGGTCCTTGGTATGTTGGTATTCCAAGAAGCAAAATTGTATATCTCTCTCCACCGCCGAAGCCGAGTATGTGGCAGCTGCTAGTGCTTGCACCCAATTGCTATGGATGAGGCAAACTTTAAAGGAATACGGTGTCCATTGTGACAAAGTGCCTCTTCTATGTGATAATGAAAGTGCCATCAAGATTGCTTACAACCCGGTGGATCACACAAGGACAAATCATATTGAGATTCGATATCACTTCATTAGAGATCATGTTGCTCGAGGTGATATTGATCTATCATATGTATCAACCAAAGATCAACTTGCCGATATCTTCACAAAGCCACTTGATGAAGCAAGGTTTTGCTACTTGAGGAATGAACTAAATGTCGTAGATTCAAGGAGCTTGACTTCATTTTCTTGCACTCTCACCTATATTTCAACTCATATTTGGTTTAGGTGTAGGCATGGATATAGGGGGAGTGCAGTCCTAATTGATTGGACCATCCCTCCCCCCATTATGCCCAAAGCAATCAAAATCATTCCTCTTAATATCATTTAGTGATATGTGAGCTTAATGATGAGTTTTGGTAATGGACCCAAGATATATCTTCGTGGTGCCAAGCCAAGTATACTCAAATATGGTGGCCTAGGCCACCGCCCTCTCTCATTTGAGAGGTTGGTACTTACTCATGTTTGTCATTTGCTTGATTCTAGTCTCTTGGAGCTTTTTCTGAATATTTTTGTGAATTCCTATGGCTCTTATTGGTTCTTCACAGTTTGATGTCTCAACCCAAGCCCTATCCCTATCTTAAAAACCATCTATCTCTCATATATGTCCCCAAACACTTTTCCTAGAACTTTTGGTCGAGGAGGACCGGAGTCTCCGGTGTACATACACCGGAGTCTCCGGTCCAGACGGTTTTTGTCACTTAAAGAAAGGGGTGCGGGGTGAACTGGTACAACAGTTCCTCATTCTTCACCCCGTCCCCTACCTCCAAACCCGTCGCCTCCCCTTCCAAAACTCCTCCCCGGAGGTCAAGAAGCCCCCGGGATCCACCGTGCCGCCGACCAACCTTCCCCTCTCCTCCATTGGGTCATTCCCACTGGAGGAATTGATCCCATGGATAGATCTGGTACCTCTCCTCTATTTTTTCTCCTAGGGTTCATCTCTAGATGTGTTTTTGAGGATTGTTGCTGATTTGTCCATTGTAATCACTTGTTTGCGTGCACTCTAGTACTTTAGCCTTGTTGCATTGCCCGATCTACTAGATTCACCCTCACCAGCATCTTCCCATCTCAGGCCCGAGCCTCCCGACTGGAAACTCCGGACTTAGGTCCGGAGACTCCGGTCCCTAGGACCGGAGACTCGATCTGGCGGAGACTCTCCGTATAAGGTCAGACTCCGGTGTTGGGTGAATCAAATTGGTCCAGAAATGCATCAAAGCTCTTGTACTACATTATTGGGGCATATATACTCATCTCCATGCTATCTCCCTCACTGTTGTTCACAGGTGATGGTTCTAGTCGTCCTCGTCGTACCAAGGCCAAGTCCCAAAGGGGCAATCCTCGCTATGATGAAGCTAGGGGTCAATTCATCGTGCCTCCGTCCAACCGGAAACAGTAGGCACGTGACGCAGCTTACTTGAAGAGGGATCAGGAGAGGGCTGAACGGGAGGATCGTGCCAAGAGGGCCAAGTATGACAACCTTCAGTCCTTAGCCAAAATGTCTAAAGAGGAGTACCGTGAGCTGAGAAAGACGGATTTCTATGCGCTGCCTCGTACTAGTGAGGACCCTCATTACTGGAGGAAAGAACAGGCTGTGTTCATGAAGGATGTGTATGGTGTACTCACCAAATCACATGTCTTCCCTCAGAAGTTCATGAGTGTTGAGCATATGCGCTAGAGCCCTTACTTCAATGATGTCGTGTGGATCTGTGAGAAGCTGGGTCTCTACAACTTGATGGAGCTGCGTGAAGACTACAATGTCCACCTTGTACACAGTTCTATGCCACAGTTGTGTTTGGGTCTGATCTTGACCGGACCATGGTGTGTATGTCTGGCACCACTCGTTGCACGGCTACATTTCATGACTTTGCCAACGTCATCTTTGAGACCTTTCATGGAGTATCCACTCTTGTGGGGTTGTGCATGCACTCAGCAGCTTTGGGTGAGAACAAGTTGAAGCTGGCACCTCTGTATGATGATGGTGTTGTGGGGGGTTCCAAGGGACTCAAGACCCTCTACAACCTTATGTTGAGGATCTTCCGTCACACTATTGCACCAAGTGCTGGAAATGATGATGCAATTAGGGGTGGGCTTGTAAACCTCCTGTACCATACTCACCGGATCTTCAATGATGGACCTGAGGCAGATGCTGCACCTATTGACGTGATGGACTTTATTTTCGAGGAGATGTTCCATGCCATTCTCTACAAGAAGTCTCCTCCATATGCACCCTTGATTATGAGGCTCATCAACTCCCAGGAGCATGATTCTCCACTTGGCATACCACCACACCTCACTGTGCACACTCTGGTCACTCTGCAGCAGAAGGGGCGTATGGGGCCTGCTCCAAGGCGCCTCTATGGGGATGATGATGAGGAGATTGAGACGGAGAGGGCTCCTTTCCCACCTAGAGTTCAGAGGAAGAATGCCTCCAATGCCCCTATGCCTACTATGACTCGAGGCTATGTTCATGAGCGGGTCAAGAAGGCCAGCTTTTGGGAGAGGACCCTTTGTTGCATGAACGTCGACATCCGTAAGCAGCAGCATGCATCCTACCAAAGCAACCGCCGCATTGAGAAGCTCCTCAAAGAGATCAAGGAATAAGGTGTTGAGGATAATGAGGAAGGTGAGGATGAATACAATGATGAGCATGGGGCTCAGCAGTCCATAGAGTATGATCATACACTCTCATTTGGGGCATGGAATGCCCAATAGGATAGTCTGGTGGATTGGAAGACGTTTGCTGATGTCACCTCCGGGTTCGGGTACCAGGGTTCTTCCTCTTCTCGCCCTCACGGCAAAGGGCCTGCTGTCCCTGAAGATGATGATGATGACTATGATCAGGATGATGATGACCAAGAGGAGGATGAGGATGTCGAGGATGACGATGACTACTGAGCTGTTGGGGTGCTAGTGTAGGTCTTTTCCCTTTTCGGCGTTTCGATGCCAAAGGGGGAGAAGACATTCTCATCGGTTTGCATTGGGGCTTTGGGATTTGCGACGACTATTTGCCTTTATTTCTTTGCCCTTGATTTGCCATATTCGAACTTGAACTTTATGTGTGTTATTTGCTGTTTATGTGTGACTATGTGCTTGTGTGCACCATCTATTGTAACTCATGTGATATTTATGTGTTTTATGTGTCATACTATCTATCTTGCATGATTTACTTAATTATCTTGTTGCACATAGTCAGGGGGAGTCCCATATATACTTTATTCCATGCAAATCACTTGTTGTCATCGAACACCAAAAAGGGGGAGATTGAAAGGGCATTTATTGCCATAATCACTTTTGGTGTTCGTTAACAACAAGTAGATCATTTTACAGTTTGTCACTGTCCACAGGTTGATATTATGATAAGTGAAAAGCTCCCTCACACTTGGGAAAAGTCCACATTCATGTGGCATGTTCGAAACTCTGCATCGGAGTCTCCGGCCGCCAAGACCGAGTCTCCGGTGGTCTGGAGTTTCGGCCTGCTCGGTGGTGCCTCCCAGGATCTGGCTGGGACATTCTGTCTGGGGGTCCGGAGCCTGCTCCGGAGGATACTCCGGAGTCTCCGGGGTTGGATAAGTCCGGAGTCTCTGGTGTTGATAGACCGGAGTCTCCGGTCTTGCTGAGTCATGAAAGGGCTGGGTCATTCAGATGGGCGGTCCGGAGGCTGGTCCGGAGATTGGCCGGAGTCTCCGGTGTAGACCGGAGTCTCCGGTCTGACTTTTCTACAACGGTCAGAAAACGGTTCGTGGAGGGGGCTGCCTATAAAAGGGGACCCTTATCTTCTTCCTCCAGCTTCGAGCTCAAGAACACCAACCCCATTAGAGCCACCAAATCTACAAGATCTCTTCATCCAACCATCCAAAGTCATTGATCTTTGGAGAATCGAAGGAGAAGGCCTTGATTTACATCTTCACCAAGAGAGATCTTCATTTCACCCTCATTCACTTGAGGGCCCCCAAGCTCTAGTGTTTCATTGGAAACCCTAACTTTGATTTGGTTCTTACAAGCTTGTCTTTGATTTGTCTTGACAGCTTGCTTGTATTTGGGAGCCTCCAATTCAGTTGTGGATGTGTGCCTCGAACTCGTTGTAAAGGTGCCGGCTTCCACCTCGAAGGTTGCCGATATAGTGGAAGGTGAATCGATCCCGTTGGGGTGAGATTCATCGGAGAACAAGGGAGGCCTCTCGTGGCGTTGGTGGTTTGAAACCACCCCCTCTCCAAACGTAGACGTACTTCCCCTCAAAAGGAAGGAACTACGGGAAATAAATCCTTGTGTCTCCGCGTCCACTCCTTTGGTTACTTCTATCCTTTACCGCACTTTACTTACTTGTTCTTGCTTAGTGTTGTGTTAGCTTATGCTTGGTTGACATATAGGTAAATTCACCATAGTTGCATATTCTAGAGAATTTACCTTTCTTGTCAAACCCTAACTTGAAAAGGAGTAAAATTTGAAGTAGCACCTATTCACCCCCCCTCTAGGTACCCATACGATCCTTTCATGAGGGAACATCGTCGAGGTTAACTCGTTTTCAAGTGGTGGGAGATGATGCAACCCAACACATGGCAATCACCATTGGTCCACATCATGTCACACTAACCATTACTACAAACGTGAATTCCTTCCATATCTTCCCTTTCCTTGGTTATCATGTGAATGGGATCCTACTTGAGACGGATTCCTATTGTATGATTAGGACCAGGACCATGACGCTAAGAGGAGGAGACAAGGATGCCCCAGGAGCCAAGACCATCCCCCGAGCAAGAGGCCTGGAAGAGGAGAAGGAAGAAGCAGCCAAAGCAACCTCAGACTCTCTGGCATGCGAACCCCAGCGTTTCTGGTTCGTGAGCCCCAGAGACTCCGCCCAAGGACTCCGTCCATGCCTCCGTCCCAAGTTCCAGAAGCTACAGACATGACCCGGAGTCTCCACCCCCACACCTCGGAGTCTCCGGCCTTAGTGATATAGGCCCGCGAGCCTTAAGATTGGCCTAGCCCATGTAACGCCCCATCTCGCCCAGAAGTTCATGTTTA
The DNA here is from genome assembly GCA_023614405.1 of Avena insularis. Taxonomy (NCBI): domain Eukaryota; kingdom Viridiplantae; phylum Streptophyta; class Magnoliopsida; order Poales; family Poaceae; genus Avena; species Avena insularis. The sequence goes on along the minus strand of CM042685.1, from coordinate 213,207,289 downwards.
TGCCTAAACTACCCCTAACTTGTGGCTGGCCTATAAATAAGCCCCCACCCCCTCCTTGAAACCCTAGAGATGATATAAGTTGAGTTGAGACTCTTGGCATGAGCCTAAGGACCCTAGAATTGGGGAACCTCTCTAGATTGAATCTATGAGTTGTATAAAGGCCGTCCTCAAGTACTTGGTCTCTTCTTGGTAAAGGTTCTAGTAGTGCAAGGTCTCTTCCTTTGGGATTCTACTTGGTTGCTACTCTCTTTTTTATGGGATTCTATCATTTTCCTGCCAATCTCTTTTCGGGTGATTCTACCTCAAGTAATGATTGGTTTTCGAACCAACGGGAGCAAATCGGGTTGTCTATGTATTCGCTTGCGTTTGTATTTTTACCTTGCATTCAAGTTCAGTTCATCGCGTTCATCCTGTTTTCCCTTCACCTCGACCCCAAACTCCATAAAGATTGGGCCACCCAATGGTCAATCCTCCAAGGAACCCGCAACATTGAGAGTTAATGGTTTTAATCTTAGTCGGCGCGCATTTTTATTTACTTAAATTCCTTCTTTCTCCTACAAGTGAACCATGTGAGCAAGGCAATAGTGAGGTTTCACGTGCTAGAAAAAAAATGGTTATTTTTGCAAAAGGTACTCCTCCACGTGTCCGCTCTAAGACTATTGGGACTAACTTTGCACCGGGTTACTATCTTTGGGACTGCTTGACTGTATTTTATAAGTAATGGGACTAATTTGCATGTTATGAACAACTTAAGTAATGGGACTAATTTGCATGTTATGAACACCTTTTGAGACCGTGGATGTATTTAGCTCAATACGTATCGATTTGGAAGGGTATAGTACCATCTTCTGGGTAACTAAAAGGGTCGAATAGTACATTAGCACGAAATGGCATGTGATTAGAAATGATAACGTGAGTAGGTTAGCTGGTTTACCCGGGGAGACAAAACCAAGCCGATGCCCGAGCCGGGCCGATCCGCGGAAGTAGGGAGCAACCCCCTCCGTGTCGACGTCCGAGATATCCATGGGCAATTTTGTCATTCTGAGAAGACCATGATCCTATAAATAGGCACCCACCCCTCCCCGTCCCCTCTTCGTCCGTGCCGTTGCTCTTGACTCTGCAGAGAGGTTCCTGTTTCCTGGCGGAGAGAGAGGGAGAGGACGAAGCCCTCCGTGTTTCTACCCCTTTCCCCGCCGTCGAGCTTTACTGGTATGTTTCCTCGCCTCTACCCGGTATTATGTTGTTCCTGTGAGGTTTTCGCTTCAGATTCTGAGGGTGTTCCCACGTCGAGAAAGGGGAAGAGCGTGTGAGGAGGCGTTTTGACGCGATTTGTCGGTCTAAATCCCGAATTGCAGTTGATTTTGGCCTGTGGTGCCGTCGTTTGCGATTTTACTGCGAATTTATCGTGGTTGGTTCGGTAGGTGGGGTTCTCACTCTTTAGATCTGGTAAAATCGTGAAAAGGGGAGGTAGGTTTCTTGTTTGGTTTGCCTGCGGAGTTAAACGTGGTGGGTGCTGACTTGTGAGTTAGGTTTTGTTTGTATCCGAGAATTTTTTATATAGGGGGACTGCAGGTCTTTTTGGATTTGCCCGTGGCTTGATGATGCCAGGTGGACTATCCAAATGATTAACTAGGGTCTGACGTGGAATTTTACTGGTCGTGGTGTGCGGAAACAAAAGGATATTAGTGGATCTTGTCAGAATTCAGAAATCATACAAGTATCCCAAGATTTATAATGCAGAAAATAGTGGTGGATATGTTGCAAATCTGTGATAAATCTTGTATTCTAGCTTACTGGATGAACCTATTTAGTGGCAATTCCGTGGGGTTGCATCACTTTTAATAGTAGTTTTTTCTCATGTCAGTGCAAAATCCTCTCTGTCTTGCTGTAATTTATTCGATGAATTAGCTCAATAGTAGCAGCAATATGACCCTGTGGGTCATATGCAATGCTTCAAAACAAAATTCTGAAGCAAATTCTTGTTCTGGGTTGCAGAAACTCCGATCTCAGAAACCGAGAAAGAAGGGGTCTGTGAAGAGGTTTCTTGCGGCAGAACAATGGAGGTACTTGGCAAATCTGTGATTGCTGAGCCCAGCAATGTGATTTTCATGTCCACTATTCTTAACACAGAGGGGCAAATTCCCAGTCACAAGTGTGACAAGAGGTGCCAGAATGAGCACATCTTTGGAAACATGTACCGTTGCAAACTGACTGGTTTGACACACATCTGTGACAAAAACTGTAACCAGAGGATCCTCTATGACAACCACAACTCGCTCTGCCGAGTGAGTGGGCAGTTGTTCCCACTCTCGCCACTGGAGCTGCAGGCAGTGAGGGGGATCCGGAGGAAGCATGAAGTTGACAGCCATGAAGGGTGCTCTTTTAAGCGCAGGCGTGGTGCACAGATGCATCCTTCCCCTTTCGAGCGGTCCTACTCTGCCGCGTCTCCCATACCAAGCCAAGCTGGAGATGGCATGGACCTGAGCTAGAGCTGACGAGACTTCCGTCTCTTCTTTCCCCAGCCACCTTATGCGGATCTTTCTACTCCATTTTCCCTTCTTTGACAGGACGGAACTATAAGAGCTTCCATCTTTGTAGACTGATGAAGGGACGACTCCTTAGAGGGACTAATAAATGTCTGTAGTATTAATTCAGTTTCATGGGACCTTGTTGTAATCGTAACTTCGATGGAACATCCTATTCTGAATTACGTAGTATTTTCATATGATCCCTTTCTCCGTTTAGATTATTTAGTGCAGTAATCTTGTTTGCTCTAACTTTATACTCCTATTATTGTAGGTCGCGATTCCTTTTCTATGTTATGTTCTCTTAAGGTTATTCATAGTTATGTCATTACATTCAGTGCAGTCAAGCTGTGCAAATTTGCTTGACATAGTCGATGATGTAAATTTATTGAAGATTACCTGATCCTATTTCGTGGGTTGTGAACTTCTACCTGAATTTCCTTCATAGTTAGTGCTGTGCATGGCAGGTTGCTGATCAAGCCTGAGTTATTTATGGTTTGCTCTCATATAGCGCTTATATTAAATGATTTCTTCTTTGCAGGTTATGCTTCTAACATTTATATTTTGCTTCATCCTGTTCTATTTTGATTCACTTCTTTCCAATAACTTTTTTTTCCTGTTTTGTAGGGTCACCAGGTGCTAACTTTTTTTAAAGTTGGTCTTTATATAATTTTCCATTTGTGAAGTTGATTTCTGTTCATACGTTCGCTGACTTGTTTCTTTGCTCATGTAGGTAACTGTTGGTCTGTTCTTTCAATCCATGGGAGGCAGGAGATACTGAAGATCATTGAAATCCTTTGCAGCAGAGGAGTAGCAAAGTACCATTGAAGTCTTCTGCCACATTATGCTTTTCAGGTAACTGCTGGAGATCTGGTCAGTTCATTTTGAAGAGATCCCAAAATTGTTTGTTGCTATACTTACAATTAGCCTTATACAATCATTACGCAGAACAAAAATCAGCAGAAGAGAGGTTTGAAACTATGCAAACAAGAGCTAGCCTAAAGGCACTGAAACTTCAAAACTCCTAGTATCAAAGAAGAGCCTTGAGCAGCTACTGATTCTTGACATCGTGTTGTTGCTACGTTTGGAGAAATCTACAAGTGAGGGCCAGCTTGAAGCCGCTAAAACTTCAAAATTCACACCAAGAGCTCGCAGCAACTACCGACTCTTGACATCGCATTGCTGCTTTGTTGAGAGAAATGTACTCGAGCATGTAGCATCTGCAATCCGAAGCAATCTTTCAGAAGATCTCCAGAGATTCTCACTGTCCCTAATCCTACAAAGCTTGTTTTCACCACAAACTTATATTGCCGTGAATTTCTTTTTTTCGTTCTAAAAGAGCTTGGGCCATGATTGTACATTGTAAGGCAATTATATCCAGAGTAAAGGCAGGTTTTCTTTTGTGTCAAGTTCAGTTGATACTCATATTTGAATGCCTACAGGTCTCCCCTATGAGTGCTTAGTAGGACAAGTTTGTTCAGCTTGTGCTGGGCAATTATAGTGCCTTTGCTTCTTATTACTTCCTCTGTTCCATAATTTTTGTCATGATTTCAGTTTTCAACAATCATGACAAGAATTATGGAACAGAGCAAGTAGTTAGTCCTATAAGCAGTTTAGTTCTTTCAACAGTATGTTTTGCTGTGAAATTTCTGCGGAAAGGAGTGCACGAGTGATGGCAGAAGTCTCCGTTAGCCATCCGCTCACAGATGAACGGCTGGGATTTGAAGCTTTGGGCGACAAGATCAGACTCGACAGACCAGGCCTACTCAACTGGGCACAACAATTGCAAGGCTAGGGACAATCTCCTTTTTTCCTTCTTTCTTACCTCTTTTTGGCTTTTCTGGGGTTACCACACCAAGGCCTAGCCTGGTTGTAAATTTGACTACTGTTCCTTAACGTAAACTTTTCTACTCTCTGTCTGGAAATAAGTTATTTTGATTTGTTTAGATTCGTATGTATCTATTAAACTAAATCCAAGACACTTATTTTCATATAGAGGGAGTAGCAGTTTTAAATGAACTACTAAATGATGTTTTTTTAGCAGTTTTATTTGAACTTGTCTCTCTTATCCAAATTATGGACTCAGATTTAACTAGATTTAGATGTATCAGTCATGTTTTAGTGCTATAATGGAGGATGGACTAAAATGTCTTACATTTCGATATAATGTAGAGGAAACTCTATCATTTTAGGCCTTTTTTGACTCAAAGGACATGAAAATCACAGGAATACCATAGGCATAGGAATAGGAAAGAATGCTCCTTATGCATAGGAACCGAAGCATGAGGTCTAAGTTCATTTTCTTTTTCCGTACGTTCTAGGTTGAAACTGAGGGTCTGTTTGATAGGCAGGATAGGAAAATGTAGAAATAGAAAAAAATATAAGACTACAATGTCATGCTCACTCCAATTATACAGAAATTTCTATGAACCAAAATTTGCTTGACTTCAACATAGAGAAAACAAAGGATTCTGAAAAAAAGGTAGAAGCGTATATTTGATTTTCTATGAAATATAGTGCAAAGGAATCCATAGGAATAATTCCTATGAAAATTAATTCTACAAATCAAACAACAATCATAAAAAAACCGCTATAGAATTTAATACTATAAATTTTCTATGCAAATCTTTTGAATCAAATAGGCCTTGAGATCTAAAGGGGAAAATTTGTTTTCCTTCCATCATTTCTATATACTCCTCTGTTTGTAAATATAAGATGTTTTAGGTTTGTGAATAAGATGTATCTAGACATCTTTTAGTGTCTAGATTCATTCGAACTTATACACTAAAAGGTGTCTAGATACAACTCCTTCATAAAATTAAAGCATCTTATATTTCTAAACGGAGGGAGTATATAAATTAAAGTAGTGAACATTACTATCTCTGGAAAATTTTCTAACCCTCAACTTTTCCTTTGTATTTTTCTCCAAATAAAAGGAGCCCTTGCCAAAAAAAACAAAACGGCAACGACAGCCGGCGAGGAGAAGTAGGCATCTCTGGCCAACGGCAACACAAGCCGATGCGTGGCAGTGGAACTGACCAGGACCTCGGCGCTTTCGTCCACTCGAGCCACAGAAAAATGGCGCTCGCCGCCGCTCCCCTCCGCCGGTTCCCGACCGCTTCTCCCCGACCACCGCCGTCTCCGCCTTCCCAGAGATATACCCTCCTCCGCTCGCGGCACTCGTGTCGCATGCCCCCTCTACTCCTCGCGGCCGCGGCCGCTGCCCCGCTCACCGCAGTACGGACCGTCGGACCCCAACCCCCCTCGTTAGTTACGCGCACGATCTGACGCTCTGCTCGCTGGCAGGCGGACACGGAGGGGCGGAAGCACGAGCTGCTGCGGGCGGTGCAGGAGACGCAGCGCGGCTCCGTGGCCAGCTCCGACCAGCGCGCGGCCATCGAGGAGGCCATCGTACGGGACCCGCCCTAGCTCCTTCCTCGAACCGTGTTTACACCCGCGCGCCGCGCTCGTTGCGGAAGGACGGCGAGGGGTTTCGATTTGATGTCCGTGCGTGCTGCTTAGGTGTGCGTGGAGGAGCTCGGCGCCGGGGAGGGGGTGCCGCTGGACCTCGCGGCACTGGACGGCACCTGGAGGCTGTGCTACACATCGGCATCGGACGTGCTCATGCTGTTCGAGGCGGCCGAGAGGCTCCCTCTCCTGCAGGTGTCCCCGCGTGTACCCCATTTTTATCTAAATTCATTTTGGGAATCCCATTGCACCTAGTAACAAACAGAGCAAATGCCAATTTGCCATGCCTTAGCAAACTCTGTTAAGTTCCGTCGTCATAACCTTAGCACTTTTGGCTTGTCTAAATGTTCGATACTGTGCAAACTCTGTTAAGTTCCGTCGTCTGTACTTTAACGTTCTATGGGAAACTTTAGTTATTACAGGTCTGTGATGAGTTCACTTGTGAGTTGTGACAACAAATTGCTTTCGATGGTACTGTAGTTGATATTTTACTATTGTGCTTTTGGGTATGTGCAGGTAGGGCAAATTTACCAGAAATTCGAGTGCAAGGATCGGTCAGATGGTGGAATTATCCGGAATGTTGTGCGATGGAGCATCGAGAACTTGCTGGAGGTAAACTGTTACATGGTCAAACTTGCAAAAACTGAAGGATGGTACCCATGTTAACTTGTACTCCCTCCGTTCGGAAATATAAGACATTCTAGCTTTGTGAAACGAATGTATCTAGACACCTTTTAGGGTATAGGTTCACTCCGAACCTCTACGAACCTATACACTAAAAGACGTCTAGATACATTCGATTCACAAAGCTAAAATGTCTTATATTTCCGAACAGAGGGAGTAGTCTCCAGAAGGATTTACTTTAGTATTTAATGAAACAGTGAGAGGAAAGTAGTGCTCCTCTACATATAGCATGGTATGTATCATTATCATAATGATGGCAATTCATATCTACAAGTTAGCTGATATACTTAAGTACAGACTTCAGCTTATCATATGCATCAGTAGGACTGTGTTATAGTGGAACACATAAAAAATATGGTAATTTAACTTTCTGTAGCAACTCTGAATTCATTGCAATTCGCTCATTTATTTCCCTTTTCCTGAAATAGGCTATTTGTCCTTCACAAAATTGTGTTATTTCTGCGAACACTGTACTGATTTGTTGGACTTCAGAAACAATCTTTTCGTTTGATGTATTTTGCATGATCTAGTCCGCATATGTGCAAATCACTATGAAGTACCGTTTATATTTAGGCTTTAACTTCATTTTGTTCAAGTCTTTTATATTTGATTCTTTTAGTGGTCTCTGTAGGAGCAAGAAGGTGCAACGCTGATGGTCTCTGCAAAATTTGATCTTCTGTCTAAACGCAACATATTTCTTCAGTTTGAGGAGGTAGTTTCCTACTAAAAAGTATTTTCGTCTGCTTATGTGAGAAAGTATTACAGTAAAGAATGCTGCAGTAATAATGATAGAAAAGTAGTATCGATATGACAAGATGTTTTGGTGTGTAATAGTAGGTTACTGGCATGAGGTATCTGCAGGCTGCAGCTAAGAAGCATATACAGCACATTAGCATTTAGTAGTTAGCATTCTCTGTGATTTATTTCTCATCAAACATAACACTGGAATATAACAAGATGGAGTATCTCTGACAAAATGCTATAATTATATTTCTGATCTGACTGCTCATGGATACAAGATGTTTGTTGTACTGAAGTCCTTTACTGTCTACATTTTCATGCACCAGCTTATGCTGACCTTTCTTGAGGGAAGTTTGTGCTTGGGCTACCATTTGATCTCTTTCTTTGGTTTATTTTAGTGCGTGTTTTACATTTTTCTTTGTGGCTTTGTTTATAGTATTGTTGTCATTTATGATAATTGCTTAACAGGTTGCTGTAGAAAATATCAAAATTAGTGAGCAGCTGCAAGCACTAATAGCTCCTGCTATACTTCCTCGGTCATTTTTGACACTTCAGGTATGCTGGGATGTATGAATGTTGCTATATTTTTTATTTGCACATGACACTTGTTGTCATTGTTGCAATCCTTTTTCCATTACTGACTTTCATTGTAGTTCATATGTGTTGAAAGTGTTATTGCTTTTCTTTATGTCCCAAGAAGTAAAATTTGGGGTCAGCATTTCACTCTCAGTTTTTTGGTTGTAATTCTGATTCATCAACCATGACCAAGCGTTTCATCACAGTGAATCTGTTCATGCAGATATTGCAGTTCCTCAGAACTTTTCGAGCTCAAGTTCCTCTCAGTGGACCTGAAAGGTAATTTTTCCAGTTTACTCTATTTCCTTTCTTGATCCCTCCGTTTTAAAAGTTTCAGAGTTAATTTGATGTCAGACGATCACCTGGAGGATTATACTATCTTTCTTACCTTGACCGTGATATGCTCCTGGGACGTTCAGTTGGCGGTGGTGGAGTTTTTGTTTTCACAAGAGCCCAGCCTCTTTTGTGAGAGTCGTCCAATTGTCAGGAGTGAGTCATATGAGAACATGCCACTTATAGTTGGGATTAACAACATAGAGTAGGTATATTTAAACCTTTCAAGGCAACACTCGATGTGTCCCTATGGCGCAACCCTTTCTGCTTGGGTGTTCAAAATAAATCTTTTTGTTATTCCTTGGATTGTCGAGTTAATAACACTTGGTTGCCTTTAATCATGTGCATTAGGTTGTGTTTTGTTTCTAGTACTATCATATCTGCAGTACTCGGAAGGTATTTATCTCACTTGGTACCACTGGCACTATGCCTTTGTTCGTTACCTATTAGGCCATGTACAATGCAAGGTGCTTATATGAGTCCTAGAAAAATAAACCAACCATTTTCTTAAGCAGCAGTGCTTATTTATACAGGAGAGGTGCCTGGTTAGGCATGTGCCTAGTACAAATAAGCACAGTGCTTAATCAAAAAACGGTTTATTTATTTAAGCACCTCTCTAAGCATCTAGCATTGTACATGCCCTTAGTGTACAGTCTTGTCCCAAGAAATTACTGATCTCTACAACATTAATCAACAAGTATTCAACGACTATAATCGCTGTTTGTTCAAAGTTAAATGCAACTAACCCCAATTGTTTGAGTTGATGTTGTGGAGATTTCTTCAGTGTAATGATTGTTCGTTGATTAGATATTTTATTGCCACAGATACTATCTTCCTACCATTTCCAGAAACACAATAATTCATTCTTTCTATACAAAAGCAGGCCATCCTTTTATAAGCTGCGAGCGTGTGACAAATGATATTACAACTACTCTCTTATAATAGTTATAAGCTTGTTATTTTATTGATATCACATATGGTTATTCTGAGACGTTCACTAAATAAACTATCAACTTGGTTTGAAACTTTAATTTGTCTCCATGCAACGCAAGTCAGGTCTTTTGACATGTTAGTGGATGTAAGTAGCTACTCAAGTCCCTTTGCCTTCAGTAGGAATACTTGAACTGTATCCACTAAAATTTGCAATTTTAGAATCAATTTAACATTTCGAACATTGTATAATTATTGGGTTCTAACTGCTATTATACTAGTGAACAACAGTTTTGCAGCTCTAGTTTAGTGAACAACAGTTTTGCAGCTCTAGTTTAGTGAACAACAGTTTTGCAGCTTGACATCATTTCGGTTACTGTTGAATCTAGTGGAGTGTTGTCAGCTGCAAACAGTAGTGGGCCTCTGAAACATCAAGATCTAAAATCAATAGTTTTGAAAGGACCAATAATGGGTACTCCCTCCGTTTCAAATTATAAGATGCTTTAGCCTTTTTCTGAAACACATGTATCTAAACACCTTTTAGTAACCTACACACTAAAAAGTGTCTAGATACCTGTGTTTCAGAAAAAAAGGCTAAAACATCTTATATTTTGGAATGGAGGGAGTAGTAAATTGTATCCTAATACGCAATAGAAGACACTTTGATGAATACTGGTAGCACTTCCCTTTTGCCTAGGCTCTGTAGGAAAGTCCTTGTCTCGATGAGGAATATCTCATGGAGTCATGCATCATACCATATATACCATCAGAGCAGACATCATTCCTATCCCAGCACCAAGCATTTGCGATATAATTGTGGCTCTTCCTATTCTCCTTTAGACTAAATTCATGGTACTGATCATATTGGTTATAGTGGAAAGTAGGGTGTCATTTTGCCCGGTGTTGTTCATGACTGGAAGTACCCATAACTGCACTTCTCGCCGAAAAAATTCACAAACTTGTCGGCGCCTCTGTTATACATATCCAGTTGTCCTATGAAGTTCAGGAGTGGGCTGCGGGTTTACTGCTTAAGCACTAGTAAACCAAAAGGGCTGACCATGGTCACCATGCTGCTACTACGAATTCTGATGTGAGCACCATGTTGCTACATTTATTTGAGTTAGAAGTCGTTGAACAAAAAGGTCAGGTTTTTGTTTTGAAGCCATAGCCAAATATCAACATTGTGTTTAGTCATGCCAATATGCTACGGATCGGAGAATATTCTTCTCTTGATGCCTGGCTATTCTTTCTGTGATGATTGTCCAGATCCACTTGTGTTATGGCATCTTTATATATTCTTTGCTGGTGGGGTGCATGTAGCAGCCCCTACACCACAAGTTCATTTCCTTTGTGTTTATGGTGGGATCGCAGACTCTCTGTGTCATGCTTTAGATTCGACGCTACTAGGCCATAGCTAATTTGGTGCTTCTAGCCTTTTGTCCAGAGGAAATCTTGTAGTACTACCTCCTAAACTCGGAGAGGAATTCAGATCTGTTGATCTTTTTGTTCTGTGGAATTGGGTGTTGGTGAATTATCAGTATTTGTCCGAGGATGATTTTAGAGGTCATCTAGAAGATCCGCTGATTGATTTTTCTTTCTCCAATTTTTCTGGAGAGTATAGACACGACGTTTCCCTGCTTCAGCTCTGTATCTGAATGTACTCCTATTCTTGGTTAAAGATCAAGTCAGCCTGTTCCGGAACAAGTCCGGTCGTAAGCTATAGCTCTTGTGTGTACATAGTAACAGTTGACGGTATCATGTTTAATTCTTTGAGAAATGTCCTGGTTCTGGTCTTCTGGAAAGTATGACCAATTTCACAACCAGTCAGTTACCTGGGTATTGATAATTTTCAGGATGAAAATGTCCACGGTTCAGCAAAGGGAAATAAGTACATCTCTGTGTTTATTTCATGGTTCTGGCAAATTCTTAGGTCTCTGATTCGCCACTACTATTTCCGATTGCGTACATTAAATCAGTCAACCTTCGGATGGATGGTGTTGCTCCGCACTTTCCTTACCTGGAGCAGCCGGTTCAGTCGTTTCCGGGGCCGTTCGCCATCTGTTTCTAGTAGTAATGTCGTGGAACCCAGCCAAATTATTGAGCACTTTCAAAAATCAAGTTCTGTCCTTAATTTCAAGGACGTGACTCGATTTTTGGCCGAATTTTTAAGATGAAGCCAGTGGTTTCGGCGTTATTAACCCGCCGAGCTAATTCTCAGTTTCACACCCTTGCGACTTGTTGAAAAGTTCATTCCACTAGTAAGTCTGATGGTTTGCTTGTGGTGTGAGATTAACTGATTTAAGATGTAGGAGTAGTAGTAGTGACTACTTTCCTGGAGTCGTACATACGTAAGAAAAGCTCGCTTTCATTGTTAATGTCAAGGCTGTGGATCGAACAAAGCCAATAGTACCAAACTGCAGCATCACCTCGTGCCTTGTGCCTCGTGCCTCGTGGAGAAATATTTACTCTATATGCAAGTTCGATCGTAATCAAGGAATCCATTGCGTGTGAGGTTCGCCAAATGCATACGCGCGCGTACGTCAGCACATATTTAAACAGGACCAATGAAAATTCAGATGATCTCCAAAGGGAAGATTGGGCTACACAAATGGCACTATATACTACTATCTCAAGTAAAAATGTACATCCACAACACGCCACGCACATGTCGCATGAAGAAAAACAAATCCGTACGTGCAGTCTCGCCTGCGCCTTAGCATAATAATACAACTAAGGTCATAAGCAAACGTGTTTAGTCCATGCCGCCGGCGACGACGCCGCTCTGGAGGCCGGAGGACCGGAGCACACCGTCCATGAAGGCGAGCCTCTCGGAGAGCGCCCTGACGCGCTGCTGGTACTCGAGAGCCTGCTCCATGGCCTCCGCCTCCAGCTCGCCGAGCTGCACGCACAGCCGCTCCTCGGCCTCCTCCGCCACGGCCACCCGCGCCAGCGCCGCCTCCAGCTCCCGCCGCAGCCGCTCCTCCCTCGCCTCCGCCTCGGCTATCGCCCTGGCGAGCTCGGAGCTCTTGCCGTCCATGGCCGCGGCTGCTGCCTTCCTCGCCATATATATTACGCGCTTCCTAACTTCTCGGGTAGTACAAAGGTGATCTGTGAGTGCTACAATGTACTGTATTTTGCAAGAGACTGCAAGCTGGCTTTGGATCTCCCTCGATCGGGTCGTTGCGCCTTTTATATATAGGCCGGACCGCTGGGGTGGGCTGCAGGCTTGCAGCTGCGAAAGGAGAAACGGGAAATGTGTCCAGGTTCAATGAATCGATCGCGCAACTACGCAGCGCGTCGGTGTATAGTTGCGCTACATGGAGGGTGAGGTCAGCATCGCCCATACTTTGCCCACACGCCTCTCTCTCCTCCTCCTGCTTCTCCGGGTTCAGATGTGCAGTGCGACTGCTCGAACTGGATAGTCAAAGTCTGGGAATCATATTCCTTGCGTACCGCATTCTGGCCGTTGGATTCAAAAAGGTGGAGAGGTGATTGATCTCAGTTCTCAGGTTAAGTTTCCAAACCCAATTATATCTTGCTTTGATCAAGATGGATGCAAAACAATGGAGCATAGCAAGCAGAGGTCCTCTAATTCTAACTGATGAGTAGCTCTACTTGGCCGATGTGGTATCTGACATGGGTTTTATAGAGTCTTCTTGGACAGGTTTTAGACATTTTGGTTAAGAGAGATTGGGGATCGTTTTGGGGCCGTAGCGCGGGCGTTTTTTAGTAAGTTTTGTACTCCCTCCGTCCTAAAATAGATATCTCAGATTTATCAAAATTTAAAATTTGGATGAATCTAGACACTATTTAGTATATAGATTCATCTAAATTTTAGGAAATCTGAGACATCTATTTCAGGACGGAGGGAGTACTCGTATCCTGTTACCTTGTGTTGGGTTATGTCCAGTTTTTTTTTCTACTCTCTCCGATCCATATTAGTTGACTCTACTATGTTTATATTTTAATCTGACTGCAGCAACAGTTGATCGATCACTCTTCTTCTTTTGCCCTCCTGCACCCTCCATGGCGACAGAACCCCTACCACGCACCGTGGGCCTCCTCCCGCTTCCTCCTCCTCTCTCGCTGCCGCCGGGACGCGCCGACGGCAAAGACGCCCGGTGTCGGTGGCGGCGGGCCCCCCTTCTCCCCCTAGTTCGCCAGATCTAGGCGCAGGCCAAGATCGACGACCCGGCAATGGCGGCAGCGTCTTGTGGCGCAGCAGCGTCCGGCTGGAAATGGCGGTGGCGTCACCTAACGTGGCAAGGAAGACTGCGTGGAGCGGTGGTTTCGTGCTCGGGGCGGCTGTGGGGACGGCGGCAAAGCCGTGGCGGCGTTGACCGAATCAGGAAGCGGCGAGCGTGGTGTGCTGCCGGGATGGGCGATGGTGCGCCCTTAGTGGTGGGGTGCTAAGCCTACGTGCTCATCGGCACCGATGGTCGGCCTGCTCGAACCGTTCTCCGGAAACCGGCCGGCGGTGTGGGGATCGCTGTGTCGGATCTAATAAAGGAGGTGGTCCTTTGGTTTCTTTCGCACGAAGACGAAGATCTGCTTGATGTCTGTTCTCGTTGATCTGGTCTGGAGAGGCAGGTTCCGGAATGCTCCGCCGACGAACTCCCATGGGCGTATCATGCCTGGAGATTGCTGGGTCGAAAGGTATTCGGTCATGCGCACCTTGTTTTTATGGCCGTTTGGTTTCAACGGGAACGTTTGCGAGGCTTTGTGGTTTGTTCCCACCAAGTGCCATTCTTAAAGCCATGGTGAAGTCAGATGCGGAGAATGTCAGGAAAGCGGAAATATGAGGGTAGCGATGGTGATTTTTGTTCTTATGGCGATGGAGAACTGGCTGCGTGATCTGGTACTCGTTGCAACGACTGTTTGTGCGAGAAGACAACACAGGGGGAGTTCCTAGTCTTACCTTGCAGGGTGAAAATACAAGGTCTAGCCTTAACTGGTTGTGCCTGGCAATGACCTTGTTGAAGGCATTGTTTTGTGATCGAGGACTTTCTCCAGGGTGAAAACATATGATCTTTGATAAGGCAATGACGGCATTTGTGCACTGTTTCTTTATTGAAGACGTTGTTATTGGAGTGGAGGACTACTGGTGTTGTTCTGATGGTGTCAGTGTCGTTGCTTCGAGGATTAGTTCTCTGTAGCGGGACTTTTCTTTTTTGTAATTCTTCTTCCTTTTTTTCTGGTTTGTGTGCATCCGTAGGACCGCTAGGGCATGTGTTGTTGCAGATGCTAGGTGTAATTGGTATCCCTGTAATATTAATATATACTCTTTTAAAAAAAAAAAAAAGATTTATATAAATATAGTTAAATATCTAGTCTAGATATATCCGTATCTAGATAAAGTAGAGTCAACTAATATGTGTCGGAGAGAGTATTAATAGTAGTATAACACATACAGTCCTCATACATGGTTCCAAAAAAAAGAGTTCTTGCTTTGATCTCAAGCAACAGGCGTCTCCTCATTTGGAACTTTGTACAGCTGATATTGATTTCGTTAACCAAATCGGGGGTCTAGTCTACCCCTTGCTAAAAAAGCAAGCATCTCTTCCTGGTTATAGAGTATCCCAATCCTTTAGCTGGAATTGGTGAAATCAGATCAAGTGGAGGGTCCAGAATGTTTGGGAAAAAACCCTACAAAATTGACACTGTTGACACGGGAAGCATCTCTCGTGCATACACGTTGCAATTTTCAAATCCAAGATATGAGAGCACACACCATGTAAAAATATAGTACATATTGTGTCGCTGGCTGCATGCATCACATCAGAACACGGGTAACGCGTGGTTAGAGAGAGAAGAGAGTGACCTTGGTTAGGAAATTGAAGCTTGCACTCCAAAGGCTTCAATTGATTATTCATCTCAGTTCCTACGAAATTCACTCCAAAACCTAGGTCCTTTTCACCCCATGTCTCGCAGATTACTACTCCGATTCTGTCAAACTTCAAACTCCACAGTAAGTTCACCCGGCTGAGCCAGTTCGAACACATGATGTGTCTAGATTGGTCTGTTTAGGTCGGCCTGCGAATACAAAACTAGGTTATTTTGGTCTCTTTTCGTTTGGGTCGGGGTTGCCTCCAATAGGCTTGGCCCTTTTTTTCGCGAAATACAAAACATTAAAAAATAAATAAAATAACCTAGTCATCGGGCTCGTTGGAGAGCTCGATGAACACCAGTGGCGACCATGGCCTCGGTAGATAATACGCCGGTGGTGGTGGTGGCGACGTCATGGGCACGTGGTGGTGATTCCCACATCGTGCCCTCATCCTGAGGCGGCACCTGATAGAACTGGCCAGGCCATGCCTTCGGCAGTGGCGATTGGGACAACTGGTTGACATTCTCCACCAGGTGGGCAGAGAGCTTGACGACATCCTCCAGTCCCTCCCATCGCCACTTGACATCCTCCTCCTCATTGGATTCTTTCATGGCGGCGCGAGTGACTTTGCCTTCGTCGTACCCCGGCGGTAGGACCACGATGGGTGGCATGGGATCCTCCTCCTCCTTGACGTCTGCTAGCTCCTACCCCAGCCTTCGTCTTCATCGTCGATGGCCGAGAAGTCGACTTCACCCATGTAGGACAAGCGGCGCCTCACCTCGTGCTCCCAATCAAGGAATTTTACCCAGAAATCGCGATTAAATGTCGAAGTCGTTGTGGAGGTGCGCTGGCACCGGTGCTAGTCAGCGGTGCTTGTCCGTTGGCACCGATGTACGGATGCACACTCGGTTTAGGTGCCACCCCGGTGGCAGAGACACATCGTGGTGCTCACATGGGTGGCATTAATACCGACACGTCGTGGCCAAGAAGCCATCGTTTCGGTTCATCAACAATGTCCATAAGCTTTTGGATGGCTTTGACCATCAATGACGCGCTGATCGAGGCAGCAGGCGAAGCGCCCGGTCACTGCTAGGCGGGTATGTGCGTGGACGCGAGGGCACGAGGGAGGACATGTGTGTTGTATGCGACGACGCATTCCGAGCGCATGTTTGGCCCAAGAATGGATCGGCACCGACACGCGTGGTCATCTAGGTTGAACTGCTGGAATAGGTTTTCATGCGTCCACGTGGACCGATTCCAGTAGTCGAATGGATCAACCTGGTGAAGGTGACCTAACATCCTTTGCTTGACTAGACGTGTGAATAGTGGGTTCTTGTGTGTATGTGCATCTATATGCTGTCCCAAGCGCAGGGCCCGTTAGCTGAAATCACAGGGAGAGATTCGGCTAGTCGGTGGACGTGCACAGCTCAAGGGCTAGTCGGAGTAGGACAGCAGGGGAAAAAAGCACATGGACAGGATGTATGCGGCCACTCCCCAGCCTCCTCGTCCCACCCGTCAAGTCTAACGATGGGTGGAACACCAAAAGAAATAGGACAGTGCTACGCGTCTTCCGGAAGATAAAAACTTCTGATCCTCGGTCCCCATGCTGACACGTGCCCATCCAAATCCCGTTTTTGCTACACTCATGCCGCTTCTTCATACGCCTTTTGCTTCTGTTATGGCGAGAAGCAGTTGGCCCAGAAATAGAAAAACAGATTGGATCTCGTCGGAGATTTCGCCGGAATCCTCGTCGGAGACCGTGTAGCAAAAAAGTTGGGCTAACGTAGCATATTTGACCTCGCCGGAGGCTTTCGCCGGTAAACCTCGCCGGAGATCGTGTAGCAAAAACTCAACGCTATTGTAGCAAAAACTCAACGCTATTGTAGCAAAATATTTTTTCTAATATAGCAAAACAGACTTTGCCGAAAATATCACCGGAGACTCTCACTGGAGACCTCGTAGCAAAACCATAGAAATAGGATGTAGCAAACCAACTGTGTGAAAGTAGCAAAATATATATGAATAATTAGCAAAGTTAATATGCTAAAGTAGCAAAATGTTTTTTTACACGAAGTAGCAAAACGTTAGTAGCACTTTGAGACACCAAAAATAGCAGAGCGCCGATGTAGCAGAGCGTTGCGTCTCTGTAGCAAACAAAATATGTGTATGTAGCAAAGCATATACACATAAGTAGCAAAAAAATACAAGTAGCACTCATGATAGCTCACCCCCATCCTTCACACTCTAAGCAATGCAACCGACGGATGGTACACCACCATAGACCTACGTTAGCATCACCGTCGACTTACAGTAGCACCGCCGCTCTTCATATGCAGCATCGTCGGAGTCAGCAGCAGCTCATTGGTCACCGCGTTGCCATGATTTGGTAGCACTTCGCGTCTAGATCGGAGCTTCGTTGTAGGGACGAACGAGGACGTGGTGTGCCGGCCTTTGTCCTTGCGACGTCGGTCCTTGCTGCAGGCGAAGCCTGTTGAGGACGCTGGTGAAGGAGATTGACTGGACAAACAAGGTCGTGGAGGAGCTTGAGGGGGCCGAGCGAGGTCGTTACGGCGGATGCCAGCGGACGAGCTTGATGGTGGCGGGTGAGGTCGTGGCGGCAGGCGCCAGTGGAGGAGCTTGACGGGGACGGGCCAGATCGCGCCGGCGGAGGAGCTTGACGGGGACGAGAAGGTCGCGAGGGTAGTTCCAAGGCACGTAGCAGCCGGGGGAGGGAGGGGTGTCGGCGGCCTGGTCCGGCTGCGCTGGCGGCTGCCTTGACCAGTTGCGGCGGCCGGCGGGTGCTCGACTCCAGAGCAGCAATCTTTAGCAATTTTTTCCCGGACGTGTGCGTCGTGGGCTCTGTTGCCTATTGGCTTTTTTTTGCGGTAGGTTGTTGGTTGTTGGGAAGAGGCACGCGAGGGATGCTGACCCGGGGGATCGTTTCGTACGATCCCCGGAGGATACGTATCATTTTCCAAAGAAATATCTCCGAAGATCATGATCAAAAACTCACAACTCTACGACGCTGTGTCCCCACCGAAACCATATCTCGCGTCTGAGGGCTACCAAACGGCAGATCCAAACGATCTGTTTCTGTTAGTTTAATTTGAACCACGGTCGCTTTTGAGTCGAGCTCCAGTCTGTCTAACCAGCCGTGTACAGTGGCATGACCCATTTGTCCGTGCCTGGCAAAACAAGACGAGACCATTTCTTTTTTCAAATTTAAACATAGATTGTTTGCGCTAAAAACTGGCAAAGTTTATACATTTCATACTTAATTTATATTTATAATTCAAAACAAAATTAAATTAGTCTAACCCTAGCTACCGATCTTCCCGCCTCGGTGCCTCCATGTCCATCTATGGGTCGATATCGATGTACTCCGGCGGCGTCCAGAGGTTGGGTGGTGCCAGGGTGGGAGCGAACGCGGGTGGGTCGATCACCTGCCCATGCCACGCCGCCGGCGGCCCAGTGTGGTGGTGGTGGTGCGCCAACTCCATCCCCACCTCCGGAGCGATGCGCGGCGCCCACCCGGCAACGGAGACGGTGGAGGCAGCATGGTGTCGCCACGAGGCCGGTGACTTGGACGGCCTTTTGGTAGCCACCCCATAAGGCGTCCTCGTCCCGTGCGCTGGTCGCAATGGCCTGCTCGGTGAAAGCTTTATCGTAGCCCCTTCCCTACCGTTTTGCCGGTGGGATGTTGTTGATGCGGCGGTGGATCTTCTCCTCCGGCCCTTTGCCCTTCTTGGCACGGGCGGCACCGAGACCCGGTACCGGTTGAGGTGTCAGTCAGCGTCGTATTCTGTCGCTATTAATGTCGCAAGCTGCCGTCGGTCAGCCTTCCGCCCGTGTATCTGAATCACTCGTGGTTAAGTCTGAATCAGTACTGTTACACGTGTCTAAATCAATACCACGTTAAGCTGTAACTAACGGATGGACCAATATCACGCGTGAGACACCCCTTCCATCCGTCCGCGTCCGAGCCGGTCGGCACATCCGTCCGGATGGTTCGTGCCAGTGCATCCACGCGGACGCGTCGAGGATGGCAAAAGTTCATTTCAAACCCTGAACTCGTAGGGGTTCGACGTTTTAAACCCTGATATCGAAATCCCTGTCGTTTGCACCCTGAACTTTAAAATCCCGGTCTAAATTGAACCTTAGACCTGTTTGGCGCACCCGGAAAAGAAGGATCCCGGCCGGGAATTCCCGTTGTCTCACTGACCACAAGGGCCCACCTGTCATATTCATCTCCTATCTCCCCCCGTCTGAAAAAAGACAGGGACCATATCGTATCGTCGAGAACAACCAGGATAGGGAAGAGCGGGGGGTGCTGGCCCACTGCAGCTTGTAGAGGAGGTGTTGAACCTGTCGCCGATGGCTAGGGCCACGGAGCTCATCCAGCCCACCGCGCTTGGAGCGGGCGCAATCAAAGGGCTCGCGTGGCGTGCTGGTCGCCGGTCACCGCGGGAAAATTCTAGGCAGACTCCGCAACGTGTGCTCGGAGGTGTAGCTGCAGCGCTGCTGTGGTTGTGGCGATGCGCGCACCAGAGCCTATGCGAGCATGAGTCGTATCAATCTGAGAGTCTTAACAATGGATTAATCCAATTTTGCTCTCCTGGTTGTTCTCATTTATGGGATAATCTAGTTGGCTACGTAGAGAGCACAGAATAATGGATTTAGTACTCCATTAGTAGCAAAATTATTGACTAATCTGAGATTTCTATTGCTACTTGCTGCTGTCGACCGACGAGGTAGAAGAAGTGTGCAGCGAGGATTCCAAGCTCCCTGGCTCGATTCCCTCCACGTAGACGACGATGGCTATACGGCGTAGCGTCTAGACACGAAGGAGGAGCGTGGGGATTCCCATGGCCGCGCTGTTCAATGGAATCAAGGGCCATGTGGTGGTTTGAGTTCAGAGAACAAAGTGATACTGTCAGGTACCGTGCAATTAGAGTATATAATTATGGAGGGGCTCTTTTGTAAAAGTTTCCCTACGTGGCATCTATCAGCTTGGTCAACCAGATCCAGGTCCAATTTAGACCAGGATTACATTGTTCAGGGGATTTCGATTTTAGGGTTTAAACCGCCAAACCGCTACAAATTCACGGTTTGAAATGGACTTTTTCCTCGAGGATTGGGTCGAACGGAAGACACACCCACCGCACTGCACTACTGGGTGGGGTGAAGGCGCGATCATGGACGTCAGCTGATCCGGTCGCCGCGTCCCGATCCCGTGGCTCTTTCGGCGCCGCGAAGAGGCGATGCGTGTGTGTGTGATGCGGCGGGTCCCGGACCGGACGGCCTCCCGATATCGGGGCTGCACGCGATTGCAGGTTGCCGCTGCCGGTGCCGGCCTCTTGGCCTGCTGCGTGCGTGCGTGCCCCCCGCAACGTGTGGCGCTCGAGAGCTCCGCCATCCCTATCGTCGAGGCCACGAGCTCTTGTCCGCGGCACATCACAGGTCACAGGATCCGCTGCTGAGTGTCGTGATGATATCATCGCCTCGGCCGGCACGGGGAATATGACCGTGTGCTTCGTACGAAAGTCTGAAACTCTGAAAGGATTCGTCGATGTGATGATGCCCGGATTCGAGATGTCGCCGGGGAGAAATACCGTGGCCAAGCAATCCTCACCGACAGTTGCACAAAATCAGCTCCTGCATGGCGCTAAAGTGAGTATGAGGACGTAGGAGAGAGAGAGAGCAGGTGGGACAAAGCAATGGTTCGGAGTGAAATGAATCTCTCAATCTTCCTTACACTTTTTTAGTTTTTTTAAAGGAGCGTATATTAATATCAATGAAGATATCAATTCCGCTATAGCAATGCCCTAGCAGCGTTACGGATGCACACAGCCAGAAAAGAAAAAGAGAAATGACAAAAAAAAAATTCCGCTATAGCAATGCATTACTTGTAACAACAATACTAACATCACCAGAACAGCATCAAAAGTCCAGCTTTTCCAAAAGCGACGCCTCCAATAAGGGAACAATGTACAAGCGCCGTTGTCTCCCGATCATAGATCTTAGGTTTTCACCCTGAAGAAAGTCCTTGCTCGCAAAACAATGCTTTCAACAAGGTTATTGCCAGACAATCAATTAAGGCCAGACATTGGATTTTCACCATAGAAGATCAGATACTGAACGTCTCCTGTGCTGCCGCCCCACTAACAAGCCGCTGCTACAAATCACGGATCACCAAGCCAGTTACTCAGCACCGAAGACTCGAACCAACTATGCTAGCCCTCAAATATCTGCTTTCATGACATTCTCCACCATTGACTTCACCATGGACCGACAAAGAAAATATTCAATGATGGTAACAGGCAGCAGAGCTTCGCAATGCTCCCTCTGAAACCAAACGGTTAGAAAATACACGGGTACGCACGACCGAATCCCATCCGACCAGCATTCTCCAGGCATGAGCATCCATGGGAGATCGCCAGCGGAGCATTCCGAAACTTAACAATCCTCACAGATCAGCAACGGCACGCAACCAGCAGTTCTTTGTCTTTGCGCATGAGAAACCAAGGGCCACCGCCATTATTCTCGAGACTCGCAAGCCCCCACGCCGCCAGCCTCCTCCAGCACGACGGCAACACAAAGAAGCAACAAGAAAGCTAAGTCGAAGGGGATGAACCCCCCGCAACAGCAACCCTACTAGGATCCAACAGCGTCGAACATGGCCCAAGGCCTAGATATCAGTCCGCCGAAAACCCAGATCGCCGTTGCCAGTGACCATCGCTGCTACCGGCAACCACCATGGCGGCGCCTTGCCATCTCTACGCTGCCGCCCCGCCGGAGAACTCAAGCCTCAGCCGACAAGCCACACCGCGCAGTGTACTCCGCCGCTGCCACGTAACTCCCCATGCGACATGGCCGAGGCCACCTCTCTAGCCCACCGTCGTTTGACGGGGTGGGCGCCGCCACCACCGCCATCGGCGGCGGCAGCGGTGGCCGCTGCTTGCAGATCAGCCTCGAGAGGAGGGATTGGAGGGAGGGTCCTCCGGAGTCGCCAGGGAGGGAAGCGGCCCGAGAGGAGGGTTTCCGTGAGGTTGGAAAAGCAGTCCAAAATCTACTTTGGGCTATATACTCTGAGCAGTCAAATTTGCCTCAGAGCGATGGTTGCAGCTATTTTTAAGTGCGGACAATCTTTTTGGTGGACCTCACTTGAGTGTTTTCACTTGTCTTTTCTTTAACGACTTTTTTTGCGTTTCACTTTTTGTTGTTATACTTATAGTTGTCGGCGTCCCTAGTTGGGCGTAGAGGCAAACATTGTACCTCATCGGTCTCGTATGAGCTTTTGTTCAACCACTCGTGAGTCATAGTCACTTGGGTGGCCGGCAATGGGGAGGAGTTGATATCATTTCTCTCCGACGGTTTTCGATTCGATGATATTCTAGTGTAGGATCCATGATGCAACAAGATCTACACATGTATTTTCTCATGATTTGACAGAAAACAATACAATATATGTTAGTGTTTTGGTCACATGATGCGTTGAAAATAAATTCCACTTATGCAACAAATCTCTATTTGTTGTGGAAATCTGTTAAAAAGGTTACAACACAATAAGCATGAAAATCCCACGGTATGCAATATAGAAAAAGGAATACATGTAGCAATAAGAAAACACCTTTGCAATATACAACCGATGATGCTAGTTATGAGTGCTTCGAAGAACCTTGGGTGGCTACTAACAAGTTGGGATACTCGAAATGTCGATGGATCATTCATGGCTACATTTAGTTAGGGTTCTCTCCATGACCATATATGCGAAACTTTTTTGCTCGATGACCATACAATCATAGACTTGTGCAAATGCTATAGAGGCGGAAACCATGTCATCCTGGGAATGACTAAATCTATCTCCCAAATAGAATTCATTGCTTCCGATCATTGAGCTGGATTAATTTTCTAGAGCTAGTGTCACTAGGGCCAGTCATTGATTGCAATAAATTGTTGTGCGCATACAACATAGAATGAAGCTGATGCCCCAAAGAGATAGGGGAGTGCACTTTCACGAGATTAGTAAATGCTCAATTATATGTGTCATGAACTTGCATATTATGCTCAAGTAAATGATTGAACTACCTATTGGATTGGAGCCCTTTCTCTCCTTCCCTCCCCTCTCCCTCGGCTACGGTAACCGAGAGCCTCCTTTCTCTTCTCTGGCCGAGCCAAGGCCCTCTCCGGTGGCGCCGCCACTGGAGAATGGCGGAGGTGAGGCTCGCCCTCCTATAGAGTAGATGGTTTAGGTCTTTGGCTCCTCGCCGTAGGTGTCGTAGGTCTAGGTTTAGGTTTTCCCATGTCTGCCCTTGTGGCGTTTGGCGAGTAGCCGTTCGGCAATGTCCCCTCTGGCGTTCTTGCATGACGTCGGGTGGCCAACTTCGCACTGGCCTAGCGAGATCATGTGGTTGGAGAGAGCTGGGGCTACTGCTGTGGGAGGAGGCCCTTTCAATATGTGTGTCTGCTGCATCTGGATTTGGTAGCCTTACGGCGCCCTACTCCCCTCGGCCGGCCATGTGTAATCCCTCGGACACTACGCTCTAAACACAAGACGGTATAACCCAAAAGTGGAAAAGACATATGTAACATCCCAACGTTTAGGAACCAGCGAGGGGTAGTCTCAATTCCGAAGAGTATGCGACTCAGATGTCTCAATCTTACGTGCACGCGTGTGCTTTATTACGCACGCGCATGCGTATGTGTTCTATCCCGCACACGCTTATGTACGGGTATATCCATATATATATATATATATATATATATATATATATTTACGCAGGCGTGCATACATGTGCGTGCGCGCGAGGAGGGGCCTCCTCTTATGCTAATCCTGGA
The DNA here is from genome assembly GCA_023614405.1 of Avena insularis. Classification (NCBI taxonomy): domain Eukaryota; kingdom Viridiplantae; phylum Streptophyta; class Magnoliopsida; order Poales; family Poaceae; genus Avena; species Avena insularis. The sequence goes on along the minus strand of CM042685.1, from coordinate 213,183,367 downwards.
GCACGTGTATGTACACACATGCGCAAGCCGAACCTGTATTACTGAACACTTCGCTGAAAAATATGTGCATTTGCATGCATTCATCTACAAAAGTAGGGTAATTTTTTTGCCAAACAAAGCCCTGAAGTGATCATAGTTTCCTTCACTAATTTGAGTTAGGAATTAGCTCTTTCTAGTGATTGTTATAAATCTTGACATGATCTCTAGGAAATTAAATGATTTTGGGTGAACAGTTCAAATTCATATTTAAATTTGAATAACCGCTGAATATATTTGAAAATTAGAAGTACTTAGTATTTTACTATTTTCAAAATGATCTATATATAGAAAGTATGAACCATTGAATGATATATTCAATATTATACAAGAAAAAAGAATTGGAAACAATATAAATAGAATAATTCATACAAGAAAGTTTATTTATTATTATTTCCTTTATTCAATAAAAATAATTCAAACGCAATTGAATAAATAAGAAATAACGTTATAGAGACACTTGTAAAAAAGGAACTTCATTGAATGATGAAGTGATATTACATTATTCCTTACAAACAAAAGAAATGAAAATTCTAAACTACAATCTATCTATTTCCTAATCTAATCTTTTTGATCATTCATCAGTGACTTTGTACCTGCAAAACAAAGAAACAAACTAAAATGAAAAGAAATGGTTATGGTTAGTTTTTGCTCTCAATTTGAACAATGAGGCGCATTGTTTGGTCACATCATTGAGCTAATCAAAAGGGGCAAATTTCACCAAAGTGAAGTATATGTTTTTATTCAAAAGGGCTTCAGAACACCATCATAAGCCAAAGAGGGGCAAGTTTCACCAGATAAGCATAGTAAAAGGAAGGGACATCACATCTTTTCTTCTTGAGCTGATCCATAGGAAAAGCAAACAGTCAAGCAGCTTACACACTCTCATGCATGGAGTGTGCTATCAACAGCAGGAGAGAAGAGAGGTGAATAAGGTCACAACTCGCACACACACACACAACAAAGCAAGCTTTGCTAACCAGTTCACATCCAGAGCCACTTTTCCATCTCAAGCACACAAGGAACCACCCATAGTACTTGAAAGATTTCCATTAGACCAACCCAAAAAATACCTCTAAAAACAAACAACAAACCATACAAGATGGTCACTTAAAGGAGGGGGTGGATTATGAGGACAACAAGGTCAGGCATGAGCTAGGAGGAGAAGGCAATCAAGCAAGCAGAGGAAGTTCTTCATCAACAAGAACAAACTTTGAATCATCAGTACAACCAAGTTCATAGCAGTGACACCAACATCATCTAGTTGGTAAGCACACGCAAATATGCTTTGTATTTACCATTCCAACTATAAGAGCATGATTTGTTGGGTATTTGTAATCTCATAGATACACCCAAGTGAGAAGTGTATTCATCATAGAAAAACTAAAAGGATCAAATGAACATCTGTTCAAAATTGACAGCTAGGTCTCAGCCTATGCATCACTGACCTAGATGACACTCTCTAGTTTTACAACTGGATGCAATCAAACATATGTATTTTCTTTTATTGGGAACATCCCAAATTTTGGGTAGCACCTCAATAAAATCCAAGGAAACAACCATTCATTTATCATAAAGACAACATCTGCAAGCCTTCATAGACTAGATAATCTAATCTTTTTCCTAAAAATCATTTAGGAATTATTTATTTTCTTCTAAAAGAATCATTCAGAGAGTTCATATACATAAGAAAAAGTAGTATCATCATCTAAAGGAGTAACCCTTATCTGATACATGAATGGATCATCTCACTAGATAAGCACAGAGAGTAGTTCATATAATATTTGTATATCATCAGAAGCAAGATCTAGAGTAAAAACCACTATGATTCCTCTTAAACAAGCCATCAGAACAATTGGATAGATAGTCAGCTATAATTCTTCACTACATAAGCATTTCAATTGCAAACCAATAAGCATCTGTCAATCCTAGATCATCACCATAGCATCTATTTATATCTCCATCTAGATAACAGTAGGTTTGGATTTAGGCAATATCCTACTTGAGAGAAACAACTGTCAATAATGCCAAATCAAACATGGCATCAGAATCTTCAGAGTACACCCACATAAGAATTACACAGGAAATAATTCAAACTATCACCGTTATCCACAACTAAAGGGTGGGACCCTAGAATAGGAGATAGACCCTAATTAGGAGTCCACCACCGCAATCAAGCAGAGAGTAGCAAGGGAGACAAAGAGCAGAGGGGGAAAGGAAGAAAACTCACCGTAGGTCCTCGCTAGGTTTATAAGAGGAAGTAGAACAGCCGACGACGATGTCCATGGAGGCACAGGGAGCACCCGAAGGCGCTGCAACCCACGCCAGGTCGCAGACATGGCGGCCACGGAAGAACCACGTCGTCGCCATAGCACCAGAGCACTAGAGCACCGCCAGGGAACCATGCTAGCGCTAGGTGAACTGAGAGATCCTTCTCGCCGTAACCTCCTGGCCTTTATATAAATAGGCAGGTCCCGGGTTAGGTCGAGTCGGTTACAAACTAGGGTTGGTACCCTTTGAAATTATATCTAATCTAGACTTGTCCTCCAAGGAGTCGAAAACGTCATGGGCTTGGGCCACCCAAAGTCTTCATGGGCTGCGTGTCCTGACGTGGGCCTTCCTTGGGCTGGACCAGGTATACCAATGTCATGTACCCGTGGGTTATATCCATGTCAGTAGCCCCCGAGTGTTCAGTCGAATCGTAGATTCGGTTAAGGACTCTTTCAATCTTTCAGGTGCAATTGAGCCTGCTATTTCAAGGAGAAATGTTTTAGTTCATAGGGATTTGTTGATGCGTGTGCCTCGCTCACCTGACAGATCAGGGCCAGTTAACTGTCATTGGATAAAACAACATGATCTTCATCAAACTCGAGTCCCTGGACTCGAATTCGAAACAATTGCTGGTGTGATTCGACTCGAATCCCAATGATTTTTCAAGTGATGTACCCAACGCGTCCGTCGGTATTTTCATCGTGCCTGTTGACACGAAAATTTACTGGCAGAGCGCAGTCAGGTGCTTTACCAGGCCATCAGATGATATCTGTAGGTCTTATCTTTGCGTCGCAGACACAACATCCGAAGTTTTATCACCGCGGAGGTGTTTTGGGTGGCCAAGGAGACTGCTCTCACTTACCATTGGTTTGGACAAAGTTGCCAAAAAAGATTTTGTTGTATTTAGATCCGAAGTATCACAATCGAAGAATTTATAGGGTGCGGGGCCAGCGCTCCCTATGGGAGTATCCCCGAGTGTCTATTTGAGTCGTAGACTCGAGCAGAGACTTTAGTTCAGTCATTTTCAATGTAAGTCCAAAGGACACAATTTTTTCGGATGCTCAACCAACGCTCCCTATGGGAGTAGTCCCCGAGTCCGTAGTGGAGTCGCAGACTCGATGTAGGACTCGAAGATAATGTCGAGATGATGTTACCTTAGTAATTTCTTGGGTGCGCGGCCAACGCTCCTGATAGGAGTAGCCCCCGAGCAGTTTCTCGAATCATAGTTTCGAGTAAGTAATTAAATGATCAGTCGAAATCTTTGAGCCGTTGCTGGCTTTGCTTTGGTGATGTTAGTGCCGATGATAGGTGATCTCAACCGTCTGCGGCAGCAGAGTTGTTGTGACGAGAAGATCGTGGGTCCCACCCCTTGACTTGACGTTGACTAGTCACGCGTAAAGGTGGATCTCATTCCGAGGGAAGAGAAGGAGCGCGTCGCAATTCGGATGAACTACCTGACGCAACAAGAGCTGGAGGCTGGTGGCTTCTTTTGGATGGACCGTGATTGAGCCATCGTCCTTGCGATGGTGCAAGATCACGTACACGAGGTTCTTCGGGTGCTGAGGCAGGCGAGGTCTTCTTGGCAAATTTCGAAATGTAGGACATGTAAAGGAGTTGGTGCGTCATCAGCTGATTGCAGGGGTCAAGGCTGCCTTGTCTCTTGTTCGATTGCATCGTCGTGATGTTAATCTTGCAGAGGTGGTGACTGGACCGCCCCTTTGACCAGATGGCAGCTTATGGGACATGCGCCCTCATTACGCAGCCGTGGCGCAGCACGCCAAAGAGATTGTATATTTGTTCGAGCAGCGGGTGAATGTAATGCTCCAGAATAATTAGGTCCTGTAAAGAAAATAAAATGATCTAAAATTTGTATTTATTCGAGTGGGCTTGTAACGCCCTTTGTAAAGTTTATATGTATTGGCACGTGGTGCTTTGTAATGTGCATGTCCCTTTTATTAGCCTGACATGGTCAACTACTCGGATTGTATGCGTTGTTTGCAGTCGATGAAGTCGTGAGGTGAGGCGTATCCCCCGAGCGTGTGTAGCGAGAAATAATGTAAGGAGAAAAATATATTTGATCCAAGGAACTTAGCTTTTATTCATAGCAAACGAGGAGGTGCATTGTTCGGCTTAGTAGCCTTGGCTGAATAGCTTTATTGAAAGTAAAGGATAACTAGGGGTAGAAGCGTCGCAATCATGCGATGTTCCAGGAGTTGGAGTGTTCGACTTCTGATGCGACGTCCATGATTCGGTAGGCGCCACCTGGGAGGACTTCGATGATGATGTAGGGTCCTTCCTAGGGTGACTCGAGCTTCTTGTGCCTTTCTTGCTTGAGTCGCAGGACGAGGTCACCTTCGACGAAGGACCTTGGGCGCAACCGTCGGTTGTGGTAGTTGCGGAGGCTCTGCTGATAGACCACTGGGTGAGCCGCAGCGATGTCGCGTGCTTCGTCGAATGTGTCGACGGCGTCTTCGAGTGCTGCCGATGATTCGGCTTCGCTGTAAGGGACGACCCGTGGGGCCTTGTGGCGTACCTCGACGGGTAGCACGGCTTCGGATCCGTGCATCATGAAGAACGACATGTAGCCAGTTGAGCTGTTTGGAGTTGTGCGAAGGCTCCAGAGAACCGAAGGTAGCTCGCCTGCTCAGGCCCCCTCAAGCCTTTCGAGTGGGCATATCAGGCGCTTCTTAATGTCGTTGCCTATGAGGCCATTGGCCTTTTTGACCTGACCGTTGGTCTGCAGGTGCGCCATAGAAGCGTATGATATTTTGATGCCTAGGTTCCTGCAAAAGTCTCGAAAGTCCTTCGAGATGAAATTCGAGTCGTTTTCCGTTATGATGCTATGAGGCACGCCGAACCTGTAGACAATGGACTCAAAAAATTTGACGACAGTTTTGCCGCTTTGGTTGGTGACGGGCATGGCCTCGATCCACTTGGTGAATTTGTCGACTACGACCAGGAGGAAGACATGACCTCCTGGTGAGGACTTTGGCAGTTTGCCGATCATGTTGAGGCCCCACTGGGCGAAGGGCTAGGCCAGCGGTATGGGCCTCAGTTCGGATCCTAGCGCGTGTGGCTTGTCCGCGTACCTCTGGCAAGCGTTGCACCTCTGGACGATGTCCTTGGCATCGCTCATTGCGGTTGGATAGTAGAACCCATCTCGTAGAGCTTCGGCGACAAGGGCGTGGCTGCCTGCGTGATGGCCGCAGATACCCTCATGGATGTCTTGGAGGATGCTTTTTCCGTCACCGATGGTGACGCACCATTGGAACACACCCAAAATGCTGCGCTTGTACAGCTCGCCATTGATGATGGTGAATGCTTTGGACCGGCGAGATATGCGCCGGGCATCTGTCGGATCATCGGGCAGTTGATTGTTTATCAGGTACCGAAGGTACAACTGCGTCCACGTTTCTTCAACCGCCATGACCTGCATCAGGCTGACCAGCTCGGTGTTTGTGTCCAGCTTTTCAGGTCCTTCCTGGCCGTCGGGTAGCGCATCCCCCGAGTGCTCTGCTTCTTCGGCTGAGCCTTTTGGGAATTTTCTCTTGATAGAGGGTACGCAGATTTGTTCGAGGAACACACCTGGTGGCACCCGTGCGCAGGTGGAGCCGATGTTGGCGAGCCTGTCAGCCTCTTTGTTGCTTTCCCTTCCAACGTGCCGAAGCTCGCAGCCGTCAAAGTCCCCTTCGAGTGAGTTGTAGAGTGCACGGTACGCGATCATGTTGGCGCTATGGACGTCACACTCGTTCATCGTTTGCTGCACGACGAGGTTCGAGTTGCCATAGATGACTAGGCGTGTTGTGTCGTATACCTTGGCCATCCTCATGCCATGGATGAGGGCCTCGTATTCGGCCTCGTTGTTAGAGGCGCGAAATTTCATCTGAAGAACGTACTTCATCTTGTTGCCTTGAGGGGACGTCAGTATGACGCCAGCCCCGACTCCGACCTCGCGCTTGGAGCCGTCGAAGTGCATCGTACAGGACTGCGACATGTCCGGTGTATCCGACAACTGGAGTTCCATCCAGTGGACGTGGAAGTTAGGTAGGACCTGCGACTTGATGGCGGTGCTGTTGGAGATATGCCCAAGAGGCAATAATAAAGTGGTTATTATCATATCTTCATGCTTATGATAAATGTTTACATACCATGCTATAATTGTATTAACCGGAAACATTAATACTTGTGTGATTTGTAAACATAAAAGTTTCCCTAGTAAAGCCTCTTGTTAAACTAGCTTGTTGGTTAATATATGATCATGAACATAGAAGATGTTATTAACAACAGGGTCATATCATTAGGAGAATGATGTGATGGACATACTCCTATAGTTAAGCGTATCATAAAGATCAAGTCATTTAATATAGTTCATTTGCTATATGCTTTCTGATACATAGTAACCTAATTCCTTCGACCATGAGATCATGCTAATCACCATCACCGGAAGGATGCTTTGATGACATCAAACACCACACCGTGGCGGGTGGCTATAAAGGTGGCATTGAGTGTTCGGAAAGTATGTGTTGAGGCACATGGATCAATAGTGGGATTTGTCCATCCATATGACGGATAGATATACTCTGGGCCCTCTCGGTGGAATATCATCCAATTAGCTTGCAAGCATGTGACTGGCTCAAAAGGGATCACATATCACGGGAATGAGAAAAGAGTACTTATCAGTAACGAGGTTGAACTAGGTATGCAGAGATACCGACGATCAAAACCTCGGATAAGTAAACTATCGTGAGACAAAGGGAAATTGGTATCGTATGTAAGTGGTTCATTCGATCGCAAAGTAATCGTAGAAATATGTGGGAGCCATATGAATTTCCAGATTCCTCTATTGGTTATTGATCGGAGAAGTGTCTCGGTCATGTCCGCATAATTCATGAACCGTAGGGAGACACACTTAAGGATTCGATGTTGTTGAGTAGTTATGGAATGATGAGTAAGAGACCGAATGTTGTTCGGAGTCTCAGATGGGATTCGGGATATCACGAGGAGATCTGGAATGGTCCGGAGAATAAGATTCATATAAGGAAAGTACTGTTTTGGAGTTTGGAAATGATTCCGGTGTTTTCACCAGGAATGTTCTAGAAGGATCTGGAAGGTCCGACACTCCGGAGGGGGAAGGGTACATGGATGTGTCATGACAATGTGGAATGGTTGCATCATGTACTAGGTCACTTGGCTGGGCAATATGATGAGAGAAATCAAATCCAAGTTTGAAAGTCAAACACTTGAAAAGTCAAATCTGAAGTTTGCTTGGTGGAGAGAGAGTAGGAAACCTACTTAGGGAGGAAGTCCTACTCCCTCCACCCGCCGGCCATGAGGAGGAGTTGGAGGAGGACTCCCTCCTCCCAAACCACCTCTCCCCTCCTATATAAGGAGGGGTAGGGCGCCCCCTCTCCCTACACCTCCAAACCCTAGCCTAAGGCGCCACCACCACCAAGTGCTGCTGCCGCCACCACCTAGGGATCTCCTCCCAAGTCGCCGAGTTGGGGTATCCCAAACCCTAGCCGCCGGCTACACCCTCCCCTTGGTGCGCTCTAAACCGTAGATCGCCAAGGCCTCTCTCATACTCCACCATACTCGCTCCGGCTTAAGGCGAAGCCCTGCGAGATCTCCCTCTGCTACTTACACCACCGTCGTCTTGCGGAATCGCAGGAGAGTGCTACAACCTCCATCTGTTCTTTGGAACAAGGGAGAGCAAGGTCTTCATCGAGTACCGAACGTGTGACCGACTGCGGAAGAGCTGCCGGAACGCAGCGCCGGAAGAATCGTCTACACGATCTTGAGATCGGAAGTGTACGACTACATCATCCATGAGAATCTGCTCTCGTTAACCGCTTTGGATCTTCGAGGGTTAGTACTCTATCGACTCGTTGCTGCAATCTAGTAGATAGATCTTGGCTTATGTGTGTTCATGCGATAGAATTTTTTTGTTTTCCATGCTACGAACCCCTACAGGCGCGCCGCTCGTAGATTATGTCTAGAGGGGACAATTCGATGCCCCACAAGGATACGCGCCCCGTGGCTTCGGGGTTGTTCAGGATGTTCGATAGCGGGGCGTCGTTGACGAACATGATCTGATGTTCTTGGAAGTAGTGGCTCAGCCAAACGAAATCATGAATACGCCGTGGCGAAACCGTAGTGAGGGTACCTCTGCTTTGTCGCGGTTAGTACCTCGCTGAGGTAGTAGATTGAGCGTTGGACCCCGTGGGTCTTGCCATCTTCGGGTCATTCGACCACGAGTACGGTGCTGACCACCTGATGTGTGGCTGCGATGTATAGCAGCAGAGGTTCCCGTTCCCTCGGTGTGACCAGGACATGCGAGGTGGAGAGCAGCCGCTTGAGGTCCTCCAGCGCGTCATCTACTTCTGGTGTCCACTCGAACTTGTCCGTCTTGCGCAGCAGCTGATAAAAGGGTAGGGCCTTCTCGCCCATTCGGCTGGTGAATCGGCTCAGCGCCGTGATCTGCCCAGCTAGCTGTTGGACGCCTTTGAGATTCTTTGGCTTCTCCATGGCCAGTATGGCCCTGATTTTCTTTGGATTCGCCTCGATCCTCCGTTGGGAGATGAAGTAGCCGAGTAGCTGGCCATACGGGATGCCGTAGGCGTACTTGTCTGGGTTTAGCTTGATCTTGTAGCAATCAAGGTTATCGAACGTATCGCGGAGATCATCGATCAGCGTCTTAGCCTCCCTGGTCTTGATTACTATGTCATCAACATACACTTGGATGTTGCGAATGATCTGGTTTTTCAGGCACGCTTGCATGCACCTCTGGTATGTGGCGCCTGCGTTCTTCAGCCCGAAGGGCATGGTGTTATAGCAGAATACTCCGAACAGCGTGATGAACGCCGTTTTCTCCCGATCTTCGACCTTGAGCCGAATCTGGTTATAGCCTGAGTAGGCGTCGAGGAAGGAGAGTTTCTTGCATCCTACAGTCGAATCAATGATTTGATCGATCCACGGTAGAGGGAAGTGGTCCTTGGGACAGTGCTTGTTGAGTGATGTGAAGTCCACACACATCCGCAGGATGTCCATGTCCTTTTTGGGGACCAGCACGGTGTTGGCCAGCCACTCGCTCTCCTTGATTTCCCTAACGAAGTTGGCATCGAGCAATCTGTTGACTTTGATTCCAATGGCTTCGGCTCTTGGTTTGAACAGTCACCGGATCGACTGCTTGACTGCTTGGCGAATTCCCTGGGAACTCCTGGCATGTCCGTAGGACACCAGGTGAAAATTTCCTAGCGCTCATGGAGGAATTCAACGAGCGTGCTTTCCTATGCGGGACTGAGGTCGTTGGCGATCAACGCCATCTTGGAGGCGTCCTTTGGGTGGACCTACACCTTTTTCGTATTGACTGTGGAGTCGAATGACATACCGGGTGCGTTTTTCCTGGTAACTGGGGGTTCCCCGTTGTCTGTCACCTCTCTGAGCCTCGTGAGCTCCTCCTGCATGCCGAACGACTGGGAGATTCTGTTAAAGTCACTATCGCGGTGATCGGACTTGGTGAAGCTTCCTTGGATGGTGATGATGCCCCTAGGTTCGGGCATCTTTATCAGCAGGCACGTGTAGCGCGGTACTGCCAAGAATCTTACAAATGCCACACGCCCGAGGATGGCATGGTACTGTGATGGCCAATCCACCACTTTGAACTCTAGCCGCTCGCTGATGGCGCCCAGTACTGTTGTGGGACGCTTCGTTGGAAACCCCAAGAGCAAGGTGTGATGAGCACAACAACAAGTCTTCCCTCAGTAAGAAACCGAGGTTATCGAACCAGTAGGAGGAAGTAAATGTCTCAAAGGTGTTGCAAGCAACGTGGAAACCTGCACAACACAAACTCAAGACTTTTCCCCAATGAATCCGTGAGGTTGTCAAGATCACCGGTTTGCTATAACAAAGGATTAAATGTATGGTGTGGAAGGTGATGATGGTTTGAAGCAAGTAAACAGGTAACTATGGAAGATGTATCAATGGTAAAGATTGGACCGGGGTCCATAGTTCACTAGAGGTGCTCTCCTTAGATAAACAACATGGCATGAAGGGTAAACAAATTACAGCAGAACAATTGACAGGAACTGAGCAAGGCATAACAATGCTATACTAGACAAAAAGATCCTGTGAGGTTCGATTGGAAAATACAACAATATACATAGACCGCCATCGAACTGCATCTATGACTAGAAGTCCACCTTCAGGTTATCATCCGACCCCCCTCCAGTATTAAGTTGCAAGCAACAGACAACTGCTTTAAGCAAAGTGTGTAAGGTAAACAATCCACTTGTTCCATGAACAAGAGACCGTTGTTTTCCCCTAGTGGCAACAACACATCTACAACCGAAGAGATTTCTATCACTTCCCTTGGAAAATAGAGGCATGAACCCACTATCGAGCATAAATACCCCCTCTTGGAGTCACTAGCAACTACTTGGCCAAGATAGCTACTAACAACGGAGAGCATGCAAGATCACAAACAACACAGACATGATGGAATCAAATAGACAAAACCATTAATAAATCTGACATAGTAATCTCAGTATCCTCGGATCCTCGCAAACACAACATGCATGATTACAAATATATTAGATCTTGATCATGAACGGAGCTCACAAGATCTATACATGAAAGCACAAGGAGGAGATACAACCATCTAGCTACTACATGGACCTGTAGTCCAAGGTGGAACTACTCACGCTTCATACCGGAGGCTAGCATGATGAAGAAGAAGGCCTCTAGGATGATCTCCCCTCCGGCAGGTTGCTGGGAAGAACTTCAGATCCCCCCGATCTAGGGACGATGGTGGCGGCGGCTACAGAAGGTTTCGTGGAGTTTTGATCGGGTGCCTAGGGTTTCTGCATCGGGGGCTTCTTATAGGAGAATGGGCGAGCCAGGGGGCCACCAGGGGGGCCACACTCTGCCCAGGCGCGGTCCAGCCCTAGCCACGCCTAGGGGGGGGGGTCTGGCTGCCCTGTGTCGCCCCTCCGTCTCGTCTTCTGGCTTCGAGTTGCCCACGGTAAAATATTGACTTTGGGTTTTGTCCCGTCCAATTATGAGAATATTGATTTTCTGCCTTTGTGGAACCAAAAACAGAAGAAAACAGGAAACTGGCACTGTGGCAACTTGTTAATAGGTTAGTTCCAGAAAAGATATAAAAATACCTCAAAGTGTAGACAAAGCAAAGCAAAGTAGATACTAAGCAAGCATGGAGCATAAAAAATTATAGATACGTTTCCGATGTATCAATCATCCCCAAGATTAACTCCTGCTCTTCCTCGAGTAGGTAAGTGATAAAAAGAATAATTTTTGCGGTGACATGCACCATCAAAACCAAGATCAAACCATTTGCAAGCATTGAAAGCTAGGATCAAAGAACTCTAAACATGTGCATGAAAGATGGAGTTGGTTTTTTTAGGAGGATTGATCCTATGAATCAATTCTCCTGGAGTTGGTTGCCTTCTGTGGGAAAGTCTAGAGGCATTTTGGGGGGCCTACGTTCCTCCAAATTGACTCAGATGGGTGTGTCTGTGGGCAAATTTCATGTTAAGATGAAGGTGTTTGATGTTTTGAAACAGATTCAGTGGCATTTGGTGATTGTGTATGGGGTTGCACAAGAGGAGAATAAAGAGGAGTTTTTGGTTGAGTTAGCTGAGGTTTGTCAGGACCAAACTATTCCGTTGTTGGTGGGTGGCGATTTTAATGTGATCAGATGTGTTTCTGAAAAAAATAAGGGTCATGTTTTGAACAAGTGGGGGCACATGTTTAATTCGATTATCAATGCTCATGGGTTAAGAGAGATCATCATGTATGGAGGGCAGTTTACTTGGTCCAACAACCAGAAAAATCCAACTTTGGAGAAATTGGATAGAATCTTAGTCTGTAAAGAATGGGAGAAGTTGTTTCCTCTTACTACTGTACACAAGTTGTCTAGAGAGGTCTCTGATCATAGTACTTTGATTCTGGATATTATGGAAGGGCAGGAAACAGGGGGAAGAAAATTCAGATTTGAGAAAAGCTGGTTACAGTGTGATGACTTTTTGACCAGGGTGGAAAAAGTTTGGAAAAAACGGGTGAATGGCAAGAACAGTCTTGATAGGTTGCAGAAAAAACTTAAAAATGTCAGAAATGATTTGAAAGGATGGGGTGTTCATTTAAGGGGGGAGGATAAAAAGAGGAAGAAAAGGTTGGTGGAGGAGTTGCAGGAACTTGAAAACATTGAGGAGCTGATTTTGCTTACTGCTGAACAACTTAAAAGAAAAGCAGTTATTCAGAAAGAGTTGCTGGAGGTGTATGAAAATGAGGAGAGATTTTAGCAGCAAAGGTCGAGGGACAATTGGTTGCTTAGAGGGGATAATAATACTGAATATTTTCATAGGATTGCTAATGGGGTGAGGAGAAAGAAGATGATTTTTTCAATGAAAGATGGGGAGAATGAGATTCAGGGGACCTGTGATATCCTGAAGCATGCTACTAGTTATTATAAATCTTTGTTTGGGCCTGCTGGTGGGTTTTCTATTAGGCTTGCAGATGACAATTGGCAGGACTGGGAGAAACTTAATGATGAAGACAGGGAGAAAATGGGGATGCCCTTTACTGAGAAATAGGTTAAAGGGGTTATTGATGAGATGGAGAAAAATAAAGCTGCTGGTCCTGATGGGTTGCCTATTGAATTCTATCAACACTGTTGGGCAGTTATAAAAACAGATGTTATGGCTGTGTTTGATGATTTTTTTGCTCATAAGATTGATTTGAGGAGCATTAACTATGGTGTGATTACTCTGCTGCCAAAAGGTGATGATGCTGATAGGATTCAGAAGTATAGACCTATTTGTCTGCTCCAGGTGTTGTTTAAGATTTTTACCAAAACTCGTGATTAGGCTGAGCTGTGATGGAAACTAATTGATACTTGTCAGACTACTTTTATTAAAGGGAGGTTTATTGCAGATGGGGTGACTATTACATGAGATTTTGAAAGAGTCGAAAAGTCAGAAGCAGCAGGGTGTGGTTTTAAAAATTGACTTTGAGAAAGCTTATGACAAGGTTAAGCGGGACTTTACATTTCTTGTTGTGGCGTAAAGGTTTTAGTGATGATTGGATGATTTGGTTAAAATGTGCTGTGACTCAGGGTACTCTCAGTGTTAAGGTCAATGGGGAAACTGGTCCTTACTTTGGCAGCTTTAAGGGGGTTAGGCAAGGGGACCCCTTTTCTCCTTTTCTGTTCAATTTGGCAGGGGAATGTTTGGCTAAGATGGTGCTTAATGCTCAGGCTGGTGGGTTGTTTACAGGTTTGGTTGATAATATGTTTGATAAAGGGATTGCCATTTTACAATATGCTGATGATACCATTTTGTTTATTAAGGATGATCTTGAGGGGGCTAGAAACTTGAAATTGCTGTCCTATTTGTTTGAATCCATGTCTGATCTCAAGATTAACTTTGAGAAGAGTGAGGTGATGATGGTGTTAGAGGATGAGGAGAAACTGTCCAATTATGCTGAGATGTTTAACTGTCAGAAGGGCAGTTGGCCTATTAAATATTTGGGTTTGCCGGTTTGTAGCAGGAGATGTCTGATGGCTGAAATGAGCTTTATTGGTGAGAGGTTGAAGAAAAAGTTAGATGGCTGGATGGGGGGAGCTTTGTCCCTGGGAGGGAGGCATGTTAAAATCACTGCTTGTGTATCCAGTGTGGCTGTTTATCCTATGACTATGTTTCTCCTACATAAGTCAAATGTGGAAGAAATTGAGAAACAGACTAGAGCCTTCTTTTGGTATGGGAAAGTGGGGAAGAAGAAATATCATCTGGTTAAATGGAAGTATGTGTGTAGGCCCAGGAAAAAAGGTGGACTGGGGATTAAAAACATTAGGCTTTTTAACATTTGCTTGTTGTGTAAGTGGTGGTGGCGCCTCGAAGCTGAGGAGGGTCCCTGGCAAGTTTTTGTGAGGAAAAAATATCTGAAGAAAGGTGGAATCAGTAATGTGAAACACAGGCAGAGTGATTCTCCATGTTGGCATGATTTGATTAAGATTAGGGATCTCTATTTGGCTGGTAGGAGAATGAGAATTGGTAATGGAGAATTGACTGATTTCTGGCATGATGCTTGGTGTTTGGACTTGCCCGTGAAAGATAAGTTCCTGGATTTATTTGATATTTGTCAGAATCAAAGGATTACGGTGGCAGACATGGCAAAAAAAGGGTGGAGACTTTCTTTTAGGAGATGGCTGGATACTGATGGGTTGAATCATCAGGAGCAGATGAGAAAGTTGCTGTCTGGGGTGAGTTTGAATCAGGAAAAGGACAGGCCAGTGTGGATGTGGAGTAAATCTGGCAAGTTCTCTGTTAAGTCAATGTATACACGCTTGTCGAATGTTGGGATTGATAGAAGTTTTAAACATATGTGGAAAGCAAAAATTCCCTTGAAGATTAAGATTTGGCTGTGGCTTATCTGGCACAATGCTATTCTCACCAAAGACAACATGAGAAGAAAGAATTGGGTTGGAGATTTTACTTGTAGGTTTTGTAGGAAGGATGAGAGCATTGGACACTTGTTCTTTTCGTGTGTGGCTGCTAAATATGTTTGGGGGGTGGTTGCCAGAGCTGTTGGTGCCGCGAATAGACCTGGATCTTTTTCCCAATATTTTTGGTGGGCTTCTCAGTATGTGGGGGTTAGTAGGAATGTGCAGATTACGGTGGTGGCGGCAATATGCTGGGATATTTGGAAGCTTAGGAATAGAGCTTGCTTTGAAAAAAAACTCATTAACTCGCCTGTTGATTTGGTCATATATGCTTGTGTGTTCATTCGTTATTGGGCAGGGTTGCATGGGGAGGACGACCGGGCGGTCTTTGCAAGCTGGGCGAGATACTCTTCAACGAATCGTTGGCGATCGCAGCTATGGATGTGGCCCCTGTTCCTTTCCTGGGACTGCCTGCAATTCCTGGAGATCGTGGTCATGAAGCTCCGGAACTGGAAAGAGGGAGGGAGAAAAGAAGGAAAACTGGAAGATAAAAAGGACTGGCTGCGTGAAGAGGGTGTTGGCTTTCAGTATTTTAGTTCCTTGGTGGTGTTTTGATTTGGATGGTTCCCCACTAGCCTGAGGGCGGTGTTCTTGCGTCTCCAGCCTCCTTCTTTATTTCTGTCTAGTTTGTTTAGTGTGTAAAGTTGAACCTCTTGCTTTTCCTGTTTTGACCCCCTAGGTGGGTCAGTACTATGCCGTTATGTGTGGTTGTTGTTCCGTTGTCTGATGATAATGGAACCCGATCCCTCTTCCTGGGGGATTGTATGAAAAAAAAATGAAAGATGGAGTTCTAACAATAAGACAAAGTAACTAAGCATGCAACATGAAAGGCTAGAAATAAGATCATGAACAACATGCATTGAAAAACGTTTGTTTGTTTTACATACAGAAAACATGGCATAGTGGCATTCAGCTTGTCCCTCATAGAGTAGCAAATAGATGGATAGGACACCTGTAGCACCCCGGGTAAAACCACTACTAGAAAATCGCTTCATGTTTTTGTTTTATGCATCATTATGGTATCATACTCATGTCATCATGCCACATTGCATTTGAGCATTATACCAAACATTGCATATGATTGTCTTTCTTGTGATGTTGCTATCAACCAAATCTACCCCTCTTTGATATCTCTAATTTGTTTTCAACAACATGGGGATCTATTGCTAGGGTTCCATATTTATAATTTTTTTGTTCTTTTATCAAAACCCTAATCCTTATCATTTAAATGCCTGAGGAATATGTATGTGGGCATCTCCTCCCCTTTGTGCTATGTCCTATCTGTTTCTATTTGCATACCACAATCCCCTATTCAAATGCTCCTACAAAGTTCAAAAGGTTTTGAATGAGTAACTTGTTTGGATTTGAAACAAACAAAAAAAATAAAAATAAAAAGAAGAAGATATATAAGAGGGAGAGAGAAGCCCGCACTCGCAACAGCCCATACCACCCCAGCGCCCTCCCCTTCCTCTTCTAGGCCAGCCCATCTTTCCCAACCCCCCGCTCGGGTCGTACCTCTTCACCAATAGAATAGAGACGGCGTCTCTGTTCATCGTCTCTGTCCTCGGTCCTCTCCTCTCTGCTTTGTTAACGGAAGGAAGCATGTGGCCGTCACCCTCCCGTCAGCCGCGTCACCACCTTCCCCTTCTTATCCACCCTAGGCCGGTCCCCAGTGAACCCTAGCCTTCTTCCTCCCCCCGCGCCGCAGCTTCCCCTGTCCCTCCTCTGTTTTTTCCTGTGCGCCGCCGCCGCTGAACCGCTATGGTCCCGCTGCTCTGAGCAGTCCCCGTTCGAGCCGACGCCACCGGCGGAAGCGCCTCAACCTCCGGGTGAGTCCAATCTTCCCAGCGTCTCGCCACGTTTCATCTGCCCTCTTTTTCGCGTGCGCGCCACTCGCCTGAACGCCACCTCCACAGGTACCTCCCTGTCGACGACCTCCCGACGCTCCCCCCTGGTCTAGCGCCCCCGGAATCGATTCACTGCAGGCGCCCCACTCGGCAGAGCCCTCCCAGCGGCCTCCTCTCCCCTCGACGGTGAGGAATTCCTTCCCCGAACTCGCCCCCTACCCCCCGCTCGCTGTAGTCTGACGGTTTTCTTCAGTCCAGCACGTCCCTGTCTCTGTTCAGTTTGGCGTCGCAACGACCTCTGCGGTACCTCTGTTCCTCACCCGTTTCCGGCGCACACAGTTCTTGTCCGGAGATACTTGCTGAACCAAACTTGTATCCTGTAGACCCCTCTTCAATTTTTGTTCTTATGGTTTGCTTAGATTCGCCCTAGTTTCTTCGCCATCATCAACGAAAGGTCGAACTTTCCTCTCGTCTTGGCTAAAAACTTCGGCGATTTCGTCAGCGTGGCTCCAGTTTTCCCCTCTGTTCAACACAGTTTACCGGCCTCTACAGAACTCCTTTCGATAAACCGTGAATACAAGTGTTGTACATCTAAGTGAGATCTACACTTTTTTTACACCATCCCCAAATACTGCCTAGATCCATCGCCATCATCACCCAAAAATTAAACCAGCTAGCTGTTTTCGCGAAACTCGAGTTCAGTCTGGATCGAACCACTCCTAGCAGTTTTGCACGCAAGCCGCGCATGGTAGCCCAGTCAAACCCCATCAACCCACGCTCCCAGCAGTCCCACGTGTCAGCCCGCGCATGGTAGCCCAGTCAAACCCCTCGGGTCCCACCTGTCTGTGACCATGGGTAGGTTTGCCCGTGTGAGAAAAGATTCAAGAACATTAAAGATTAATAAATTTTTCCAGAAAATAGATAAATACAAACAAATTCATATCTTTTAAATTGTTTGGAATTTGTAAAAACTTGCAACATGAAATATGAATGTTTTTCAAATATAAATCCAAATATGTTTTCAAATTTGACCTGAGTTGACTCTATCTAGTCAAACCTTTGACATTTGACCATATTTAATATAATTTGATTTAAATTCATAATCCTAAATAATATAAATAATATATGTTTTTGAATCAGAAAAACATGATGAATCTGTTTATGCTATTTATAATATCAAATGAGTAATATAAAATTTCGAAATAATTTAATTGATAATAAATGCCTTTTCTTAATAAATTCATAACTTTAAATCCGTAAATCCGAATTCGGTAAATGATATGTCTAAATTGACCAGAGCGACGAGACCTCTCCAAACATGATATCCATGTTATAATTTGCATCATGCATTAAGAGCAGTTTTATAATCAGTAATGTTTATGCAGGTAAAACATGATAAATAAAATTGGGAACTAATTATTTCTTATTAATAATGCCTCACGAATGCTATATCATCAATGTGATATGCCCCTAATACCTTTTCAACATAGTTTGCATCATTAACTTGCCGTGTCATACTTTATATCATGATCATCCCGATTCTTCCGCATTAGTTATAATTGCTGCATCGCTTGTTCCTTTTAGTGTTTAGCTTCTTTCCGGATAGGACGATGAGATGTTGTGAGCTTCGCCAAGTTCTTCGGTTATAAAACTTCGGCAATGTTTTCAGGCGAGCATTATCCCCCTTTCTACCTATCTTACTTTTATAGACTTTATTTCCTCCTGTTGATCTATTGCTATTTGTGATGCGATGCTCTAGTTTTCGTACCCGTGATATCCCTTGCAGCCATTATATTTCCTTGGACACATCCTATTACCTGTTGTTTGGTAGATAGTCAGCCTTGCGAGCCATAGTTGCTTGCACAGGTGTTGCGTCGCGCCGTCGATGTTCCATAGTTGTTGGAGTAATGCCTCATGTTTAATGTTGGAGATGATCATAACTTTAATTATTGTTTAATAACTAAAATTGAAAGTAGGTAAATAATGCAGAGGCACAGGTGGGCAATAGATGTTATTTGGTTTTTAACCGTCCACTTGTGTCCCATAGGACCCCGAGTAGTTGATACCTATTCTTTGAATATTCGCACTATCCGCATGTGGGACCATGAATCCCCTTAGCATGAGCTTGAGTCATATCTTATTTCTTGGGGACACAAAGTAGTTTGGGGCTTTATTACTATCCTGTACTTATGCCATGATTATGCCATGCTTTACTGCTTTATTTACTATTGCGCGTGGAGCGCCTATACTATTTTGGATCGCGGCACGATTTTGTTGTATCGACAAGCCTAGTCACACTTTTGGGTTCCCAGTGGTTTACATCCATTTTTGCAAACCTCTGGGTCCGTCTTGGAGCCAGCCAACTTCGTAGCGACTAGCTTGGTGGGGTGCCCCCCAGAAATATTATATGAATCTTGCGATTTCTTTGTCGTGATCCTCGTTGGGTTTTCATTTGGTTTTTCCGAAGTTGATCATGCTTGTGTTGCTATTTGTGCCCCCCTGCAGGGTAAAAAACTTTCTGAAAGCCGTGTCCACGATTATGGATGACTTGGAGCACAGTATCTCGATCATAGACAACTATAACTAAAGTAGTGCTATAAATTTGACTTTATAATGACTAGTAATCAGCTTCACTACAACGGAATGGCTAAATAAAAGTACCAACAACTGCTTGTTTTGGGATGCCTCATGCTACATGTATCTGACTAGTAAGTATTGCAACTACAACGGAATGGTTAAGTAAAACTGCCCACTGTTTATCATATCAGGATGACTCATGCTATCTATATCTGACTAGTAATTGCCGCAACTATAACAGAATGAATAAAACTGCCAAATGTGTGAGTTCCTCGGTTGACTTCCTTGTTTGGTCTCGAGGGGGAAATACCAGGATGGGTATGCTTGGTGATAGTTTCAGGTTGGATCCGAATAGGTCTTTCTTATCCCTATCTGATAGCCGCCAGTTGTATCGAGTCTCTATAGGTTATTTAGTGTCTGCTGCGCTGCCACTTCAGTCCATCATACCTATGTAGGCGAGGACCGCCAAATTATAAGACTCGCCGTGTACTGGCCTCAGTACTGACCGCTCTCTTTTTCCTTTGCCCTTTGCCGGCACCTCTTTTGTTGAATCAGGTTTGAGATCGACGTTGTTAGCAGTGTTGCCCTTCCGGCTTGGCCTGGGCAGGGTTATGGACGACATTGGTTATTCTTCAGGGCTCTTAGCCCCATTTTCATCTTGTCCATAGTCGGACGTTGTATCGTTTTCAAGGTGATTTGGATCTTTGTATTGTATATCGGTATTCTTGACTCATGGAGTCGTTGTTGTATATATCTATTCTGCGGGTTCCATCGTGGACTATTGTGTAATGATATTACTTCGTTTTCCACCCGCACGCAAGTGCCTGGTGGGCACCTCTGAATCGTTTCTATGCGGGTTTGGCAAGAATCGCTAAAACTTGCATAAGGTCGATCCGAGGGTGTTTCAGAGTGGTATCAGAGCTCAGCAGTTGCGATATCCACTGGTCTAGCCTGTAGAATAACCTAGCTAATGGACGTTCTAGAGAGTCTAAAAATTATTTTGGAAAATCGGTTGGATAGATCTGATTAGTTATGTTTTTACTCCTTACCCCTCTACTATTCTCCTCTTATCTTTGCGTGTTTTGAATCTACCCCCTTATCTTTTCTCCGAGTCCAGGATTTCTCGTGGTTGGGTTTCCGTCATACCTTCAGGGTTTCACTTCCTTCCTCTAGTAACGGTGCTTTGACATCCGGTCTTCATGCTGTTTGATGAAGTTTTCATCTGTTGTACCTTTCAGTGGACCAAAATTCACTAATTTTTTTATTTATATCTTTCGATGTTTTCCAACACAACGACATCATCTGTAATCCGATCTGATGTAGAGGCTGCATCACTCCTTTGTTTACGAATATTGCTCATGAAGATCTTCAGTCTAAATTTCGAGAGTTGGTTGCATATCCGTCTATTCGAGTACAGAGTAATGCTTTGACTGCGGGATGGAGTCACGACCATACCACTACTTTTATCATTAGCTTTTGTATATTGAATCAGTGGGTCTTCAATTTACTCTTTCCACTGAAGTTAGAGGTGGCTTTATCTTTTGATACCTCTTCCTTCGTCTGTGTTTTGTCGGCGTGTTCCCTCGACGAACGTGAGCTCCATTGTTGGTGGTGTCGCCGATCTCAAGATGGAGAAAGAACCCTTGTTAGTGGTGTCGCGAGTATCTACATGAAGCGAGGAGATTTCGGCCGTCGACCTTCTTCCCCGTACCATGAGGCGGATCTCGAGGGTGAGATCCATTGTTAGTGGTGCCGAATTGTAGCACCCCGGGTAAAACCACTACTAGAAAATCACTTGGTGTTTTTGTTTTGTGCATCATCATGGTATCATACTCATGTCATCATGCCACATTGCATTTGAGCATTATACAAAACATTGCATATGATGTCTTGCCTGTGATGTTGCTATCAACCAAATCTACCCCTCTTTGATATCTCTAATTTGTTTTCAACAACATGGGGATCTATTGCTAGGGTTCCATATTTATAAATGTTTTTGTTCTTTTATCAAAACCCTAATCCTTATCATTTAAATGCCTGAGGAATATGTATGTGGGCATCTCCTCCCCTTTGTGCTATGTCCTCTCTGTTTCTATTTGCATACCACAATCCCCTATTCAAATGCTCCTACAAAGTTCAAAAGGTTTTGAATGAGTAACTTCTTTGGATTTGAAACAAACAAAGCAAATAAAAATAAAAGAAGAAGATATATAAGAGGGAGAGAGAAGCCTGCACTTGCAGCAGCCCATACCACCCCAGCGCCCCCCCTTCCTCTTTTGGGCCAACCCATCTTTTCCACCCCCCGCTCAGGCCGTACCTCTTCACCAATAGAACAGAGAAGGCGTCTCTGTTCATCGTCTCTGTCCCCGATCCTCTCCTCTCTGCTTTGCTAACGGAAGGAAGTAGGTGGCCGTCGCCCTCCCGCCAGCCACGTCACCACCTGCCCCTTCTTATCCACCCCAGGCTGGTCCCCAGCGAACCCTAGCCTTCTTCCCCCCTGCACCACAGCTTCCCCTATCCCTCCTTTGTTTTTCCCTGTGCGCCGCCGCCGCTGAACCGCTATGGTCCCGTCGCTCTGAGCAGTCCCGGTTTGAGCCGACGCCACCGGCGGAAGCGCCTAAACCTCCGGGTGAGTCCAATCTTACCAGAGTCTCGCCACGTTTCACCTGCCCTCTTTTTTGCGTGCGCGCCACTCGCCTGAACGCCACCGCCGCAGGTACCTCCCCGTCGGTGACCTCTCGACGCCCCCCTGGTCCAGCTCCCCCGGAATCGATTCACATGAGCGCCCACTCGGCGAGCCTCCTGCGCCTCCTCTCCCCTCGACGGTGAGGAATTCCTTCCCCGAACTCGCCCCTCCCCCTGCTCGCTGTAGTCTGACGGTGTTCTTCAGTCCAGCACGTCCGTGTCTTTGTTCAGTTCGGTGTCGCAACGACCTCTGGGGTAACTCTGTTCCTCACCCATTTCCGGCGCACATAGTTCTTGTCCGGCGATACTTGCTGAACCAAACTTGTATCCTGTAAACCCCTCTTCAATTTTTGTCCTTATGGTTTACTTAGATTCGCCCTAGTTTCTTCGCCATCATCAACGAAAGGTCGAACTTTCCTCTGTCCGGTGCGGCTAAAAACTCGAGCAGTTTCGTCAGCGTGGCTCCAGTTTTCCCCTATGTTCATCACAGTTTACCGGCCTCTACAGACCTCCTTTCGATAAACCGTGAATTCAAGAGTTGTAGATCTAAGTGAGATCTACACTTTTTTTGTTTTTACACCATCCCCAATACTGCCTAGATCCATCGCCATCGTCACCCGAAAATTGAACCAGCTAGCTGTTTTCGCGAAACTCGAGTTCAGTCTAGATCGAACCACTCTTAGCAGTTTTGCACCCAGGCCCCTACCCTTTTCTACCCATCAACCCACGCTCCCAGCAGTCCCACGTGTCAGCCCGCGCATGGTAGCCCAGTCAAACCCCTCGGGTCCCACCTGTCTATGACCATGGGTAGGTTTGCTCGTGTGAGAAAAGAATCAAGAACATTAAAGATTAATAAGTTTTTCCAGAAAATAGATAAATACAAACAAATTCATATATTTTAAATTGTTTGGAATTTGCAGAAACTTGCAATATGAAATATGAATGTTTTTCAAATATAAATTCAACTATGTTTTCAAATTTGACCTGAGTTGACTCTATCTAGTCAAACCTTTGACATTTGACCACATTTATAATTTAAATAATGTTTTAAATTCATAACCATAGATAATATAATTAATATATGTTTTTGAATCAGAAAAACATGATGAATCTTTTTATGCTATTTATAATATCAAATGAGTAATATAAAATTTTGAAATAATTTAATTGTTAATAAATGCCTTTTCTTAATAAATTCATAACTTTAAATCTGTAAATCCAAATTTGGTAAATTATATGTCTAAATTGACCAGCGCGACGAGACCTCTCCAACCATGATATCCATGTTATCATTTGCATCATGCATTAAGAGCAGTTTTATAATCAGTACTGTTTATGCAGGGAAAATATGATAAATAAAATTGGGAACTAATTATTTCTTATTAATAATGCCTCACGAATGCTATATCATCAATGTGATATGCCCCTAATACCTTTTCAACATAGTTTGCATCATTAAATTGCCATGTCATACATCATATCATGATCATGCCGATTCTTCCGCATTATTTGTAATTGCTACATCGCTTGTTCCTTTTAGTGTTTAGCTTCTTCCCGGATAGGACGATGAGATGTTGTGAGCTTTGACAAGTTCTTCAGTTATGAAACTTCGGCAATGTTTTCAGGCGAGCATTCTCCCCCTTTCTATCTATCTTACTTTTATAGTCTTTATTTCCTCGTGTTGATCTATTGATATCTGTGATGCGATGCCCTAGTTTTCGTACCCGTGATATCCCTTGCAGCCATTATATTGCCTTGGACACATCATATTACCTGTTGTTTGGTAGATAGTCAGCCTTGCGAGTCGTAGTTGCTTCACAGGTGTTGCGTCGCGCCATCGATGTTCAACAGTTGTTGGAGTAATGCCTCATGTTTAATGTTGGAGATGATCATGGCTTTAATTACCGTTTAATAACTAAAATTAAAAGTAGGTAAATAATGCAGAGGCATAGGTGGGCAATAGATGTTATTTGGTTTTGAACTGTCCACTTGTATCCCGTAGGACCCCGAGTACTTGATACATGTTCTTTGACTATTCACACTATCCGCATGTGGGACCCTGAATCCCCTTAGCATGAGGTTGAGTCATATCTTATTTCTTGGAGCCACAAAGTAGTTTGGGGATTTATCACTATCCTATACTTATGCAATGATTATGCCATGCTTTACTACTTTATTTACTATTGCCCGTGGAGCGCCTGTACTGTTTTGGATCATGGCACGATTTCGCGGTATCGACAAGCCTAGTCACACTTTCGGGTTCCTAGTCGTTTACAGCCGTTCTCGCAAACTTTTTTTGGTCCGTATCGGAGCCGACCAACTTTGTAGCGGGTAGCTTTGTGGGGTGGCCCCCTGAAATATTATATCTTGCGATTTCTTTGTCGTGATGCCTCGTTGGGTTTTCATTTGGTTTGTCCAAATTTGATCGTACTTGTGTTGCTATTTGTGCCCCCTGCAGGGTAAAACTTTCTGAAAGCCGTGTCCGCGGTTAGGGACGACTTGGAGCACAGTTTCTCGATCATAGACAACTATAACTAAAGTAGTGCTATAAATTTGACTTTATAATGACTAGTAATCAGCTTCACTACAACAGAATGGCTAAATAAAAGTACCAACAACTGCTGGTTTTGGGATGCCTGATGCTATATTCATCTGACTAGTAAGTATTGCAACTACAACGGAATGGTTAACTAAAACTACCCACTGTTTATCATATCAGGATGACTCATGCTATCTATATGTGAATAGTAATTGCCGCAACTATAACGGAATGAATAAAATTGCCAACTGTGTGAGTTCCTCGGTTGACTTCCTCGTTTGGTCTCGAGGGGGAAATACCAAGATGGGTATGCTTGGTGATAGTTTCAGGTTGGATCCGAATAGGTCTTGATTATCCCTATCTGATAGCCACTAGTTGTATCGAGTCTCTATAGGTTATTTAGTGTCTGTTGCGCTGCCGCTTCAGTCCATCATACCTATGTAGGCGAGGACCGCCGAATTCTAAGACTCGCCGTGTACTGGCCTCAGTACTAACCGCTCTCTTTTTCCTTTTCCCTTTGCCGACACCCCTTTTGTTGAAGCAGGTTTGAGATTGATGTCGTTAGCAGGGTTACCCTTCCGGCTTGGCCTGGGCAGGGTTATGGATGCCATTGGTTATTCTTTAGGGCTCTTAGCCCCATTTGCATCTTGTTTGTAATCGGACGTTGTATCGTTTTCAAGGTGATTTGGATCTTTGTATTGTGTATCGGTATTCTTGACTCATGGAGTCGTTGTTGTATATATATATTCTGTGGGTTCCATCGTGGACTATTGTGTAATGATATTACTTCGTTTTCCACCCACACGCAAGTGCCTGGTGGGCACCTCTGAATCGTTTCTATGCGGGTTTGGCAGGAATCGCTAAAACTTGCATAGGGCCGATCCGAGGGTGTTTCAACACCTTCAAAGTTCATAAGCGTGACTAGATACAAATAGCACAACAACAAGTAATATCACAATATGCATCAATCAATAAGTTTTGGGATACTGCACATAGAACTAAGAATGAAAACTATGCTCTCTTAATGGTGCCTAAGGGTAGAAGGTGGAGACTCAATATAATAGTGGAAGAAAGTCCCTTCATAAGGGAAGCAGGGATTTGAAGTTTCAAAAAGAGCTTCCAAAAATTATGGTACTTGTTAGCTTTCAGCCCTCATTGCCCCTATCATAAGCATCTTGAAGTGATTAAGGTTAAAGTGAACAAAGTTGGAGTATATGCTTGACAAAGTATAAGTTGGCAATCTCAAGTCCCTTGAATATGAGGGCCACACCTCATGCTACTCAACTTCAGTCACCCGTAAGTTCTTGTCATAGTAAGTATATGCGTATCATAGAGAACCGCCAATGGGTTACTCCTTGCACATGGTACAGGAGCTATCCCATAACCAAAATGACAAGGCAAGCAGACAATGAGCATCTCAGCGATCTTTTTATTTACTATGTGCATAGCTTTTTATTGAGGATGCTTCACAGATAGCTCATTATGGTGATGCTGCAAGTTTCCACCATGATTAGGCATGGCTTAGGCTAGCGGCCTAGGTGTTTCTCTAACACACAGTACAAACTCCATGGTCTTACAAGTTTCCTCTTTATTTTACACCGGTGACCTCCATAGACAAAAGAGCATGATATCAACTATGTACAAAGTACAAGTGCAATGTTGAAAACGTTCCCCATGACAACATGGTTCTGCTAATTCCAACGTACAAGTGCAAGCATATACAACATATATGACACAATGTTTCAAGTTTATTAGGGGCAAAGAATAAAAAGTGTGCCATCAAGTTCGTGAGGGCTTTAATCACTAAGTTTTCACATAACAAAATACTTTTAATTGGAAGATAGCTGAAAACAAGAATATGCATGGAATGGTGTAACACACCATGCATAGTAGTTTATAGTGGACACTTTGGAATAACTTGGTTTCTTGGGGGTTGGAAGCATTAGTAGAACTTACTCATACAAGTGGAGGCTCACAAAAGACTGGGAGCAACCAACTAAGAGAGCAATAGTGGCCATAATCATGCAGAGCAACAAAACATTACTAATCAAAGCATAGAGTGGTACTACAAGTCAAGGACTAAAAGATCATAGAGGCTATGGTGACTTGTTCATAGTCATAACATGGTGTGAGCATGTGCCAAGTCAACCCAAACAAAGCATCAAAGGAGAATACCACAATACTATGCTTTTGCAAGCTAAAACAACGCATATATCTTTCAAGGCACACTAAGTGTAGGGGTTCGTAGCATGGAAAACAAAAAATTTCTACCACATGCACACAAACAAGCCAAGATCTATCTACTAGATTGTAGCAACGAGTCGATAGAAGCACTCACCCTCGAAGATTCCAAAGCGGTTAACGAGAGCAGATTCTCGTGGGTGATGTAGTCGTACACTTGTCGATCTCAAGATCGCTTAGACGATCCTTCCGGCGCTGCATTCTGACAGCGCTTCCGCAGTCGGTCACATGTTCGGTACCCGATGAAGACCTTCCTCTCCCTTGTTCCAGCAGGCAACGGAGGTTGTAGTTCTCCCCTCGTGATTCCGGCAGCACGACGGCGTGGTGTCGGAAGTAGATGGAAGATCCCGCACGGCTTCGCCTAAGCCAGTGCGAGTTATGGTGGATCTAGGGTTTCCCGATGATCTAGGGTTTAGAAGACCGGGATGAGGAGGAGGTGTCAGTGGCGGCTAGAGCGGCGGCGATGAAACGGCGGCGGCGGCTGGCGGCGGTGGCGGTGGCTTGGGTGTGGGAGGGCTAGGGCTTGTGTGTTTGGGGCAGCCATCCCCTTCTATTTATGAGAGGGGGGCAGCCTTGAGAGAGGGGAGTTTTAATCCACTTCCAAACCCAAGTTAGAAAGACTCTTTCCAACTTCCACTAGGAAACCATTGTTCTAGTTTGACTTTTCAAACCTCCCGTTTGACTTTCAATTTAGAGCTTTAATTTTCTCTCACAAATGTCCACACCAAGTGACCTAGGATATGATCCAATCATTTCTCTTACCCATGACACATTCATGGACCATTCCCATTCCGGACCGGTGAACCTTCTAGAACCTCTCCGATGAAAACATCGGAATCTTTCCCGAACTCCGAAATCGGACTTTCTTTAAATGAATCTTATTCTCCGGACCATTCCGGATCTCCTCCTGATATCCCGGATCCCATCCGAGACTCCGAACAAATTCGGTATCCCTACTAACTTTGCATATCTACTAAACAACATCGAATCCTTAAGTGTGTCTCCCTACGGTTCGTGAATTATGCGGACATGACCGAGACACTTCTCCGATCAATAACCAATAGAGGAATCTGGAAATTCATATGGCTCCCACATATTTCTACAATTACTTTGCGATCGAATGAACCACTTACATATGATACCAATTTCCCTTTGTCTCACAATAGTTTACTTACCCGATGTTTTGATCGTCGGTATCTCTGCATACCTAGTTCAACCTCGTTACCGGTAAGTACTCTTTTCTTGTTCCCGTGATATGTGATCCCTTGTGAGCCAGTCACATCCTTGCAAGCTAATTGGATGACATTCCACCGAGAGGGCCTAGAGTATATCTATCCGTCATATGGATGGACAAATCCCACTCTTGATCCATGTGCCTCAACCCATACTTTCCAAACACTCAATGCCACCTTTATAGCCACCTAGTTACGGTGTGGTGTTTGATGTCATCAAAGCATCCTTCCGGTGATGGTGATTAACATGATCTCATGGTCGAAGGAATTAGGCTACTATGTATCAGAAAGCTTATAGCAAACAAACTATTGGAATGACTTGATCTTTATGCTACGCTTATCTATAGGAGTATGTCCATCATACCATTCTCCTAATGATATGATCTTGTTATTAATAACATCTCAATGTTCATGATCGAGAAACCACGATCATCTATTAACCAACAAGCTAGTATTACAAAGAGGCTTTACCAGGGACTCTAATTTAGTTTACAAATCACACAAGTATTCATGTTTCCGGTTAATACTGTTATAGCATGAATGTAAACATTTATCATAAACACAAAGGTATAATAATAACCACTTTTATTATTGCCTCTAGGGCATATCTCCAACAGTCTCCCACTTGCACTAGAGTCAACTAATCTAGATTACATGGTAATATACCGAACACCCATGGCGGTTTGGTGCTGGTCATGTTTTGCCCTCGGGAGAGGTTTAGTCAACGGATCTGCCACATTCAGATTTGTGTGTACTTTGCAAATATTTATGTCACCATCTTGGACATGCTCTCGAATTGCGTGAAAATGTAGCTTGATATGCTTCAGCTTCTTGTGTGACCTTGGTTCTTGTGCATTAGCTATGGTGCCCATGTTATCACAATAGATAGACATTGGGTCCAGTGCACTTGGAACCACACCGAGCTCTGTAATGAACTCCTTCGTCCATATCGCCTATTGTGAAGCCTCCGAAGCAGCTATGTATTCTGATTCAGTTGAAGATCTCGCCACAACGCTTTGCTTTGCACTTCTCCAGCTAACTGCTGCACCATTCAAAGTAAATATGTATCCATATTGAGATTTAGAATCATCCGGATTGGTGTAACCATTAACAACAAGCTGTTCATCGCCTCCATAAGAAAGAACCATATCCTTAGTTCTTCTCAAGTACTTAAGGATGTTTTTGACCGCTGTCCAATGATCCACTCCTAGATCACTCTGATATCTGCTAGTCAAAGTAACATCATATGCAATGTCGGGTCTAGTACATAGCATGGCATACATAAGAGATCCTATGGCTGAGGCATAGGGAGTCTTACTCATCCTTTCTCTATCTTCTGCCGTTGCAGGACTTTGAGTTTTACTCAAGGTCGTATTGGGCAACATGGGCAAGAACCCTTTCTTGGTATCTTCCATTCCAAACCTCTTTAGATTTTTTTCCAAATATGTACTCCGTGACAATGATATTAGGCGTCTCGATCTATCTCTATAAATCTTTATGCCTAATATGTAAGCTACTTCGCCAAGATCTTTCATTGAAAAACTTTTATTGAAATAATCCTTGACACTATTAAGAAGGTCTACATCATTCCCAATCAACAATATGTCATCTACATATAGTATTAAGAATGCTACAGAGCTCCCACTCACTTTCTTGTAAATACAAGCTTCTCCATAAGTTTGTATAAAACCAAAGCTTTTGATCACCTTATCAAAATGTTGATTCCAACTCCGGGATGCTTGCTTCAATCCATAAATGGACCGTTGAAGTTTGCATACCTTGTTAGCATCTTTAGGATCGACAAAACCTTTGGGTTGTACCATATACAACTCTTCATCAATGTCTCCATTGAGGAACGCTGTTTTGACATCCATCTGCCATATATCATAATCATAATATGCAGCGATTGCTATCAACCCGGTGTGAATCCTGGGTTCACCGTCTGGCGTCGCATCTGGGTGAGGCCCTCGCTGAGTTTATGGAACTCCTAGCAGTCCTTGAGAATGTGTCTGGACTTCTTCTTACCATATTGCTTGTTGATGTAGAAGTGGATGGTGAAGGGACCTGATAGTTCGTCATATGCCAAAGGTTCGTCGTCATGGTTGCGACGTTGCCACGTTTGGGTGGGCCACCCACCGTCGTGGTAGTTACTGTTGCAGTACCCGCTGTTGCGCTTGCCATCATCGCGGTGATCGGCGTAGCCAGTCGCAACCATGTAGACTTCTTTGCAATCATCATAGACGCGTGATCTCCTCTTTCCACGACAATCGCGCTTGCGGCCTAAGTCGTCCTCATCATCTGAACGTACTCGGTTGACGACATCTTTGCCATCTGGCCAATGATTGGCGATATCCATCAGGTGATCGATGGTTTTGGGCTTGATATGCCCGAGCTCCTCCTTGAATTCACGACATATGACACCGTCGTTGAAGGCATCGACTGCCCTCTCCTCAGAGATGTTTGTTGCAAAGTTCTTGATGATAAACCAACACAGTATGTACGAGCGGATGGACTCGTTGGACCACTGGCAGCAGGCCTATAGCTCTTCAATTGAGGTTGGTCTCTTCCTGGTGCCCTTGAAGTTGCGGATGAAGTTGTACACCATCTCTTCCCAGCTGCGGATGGAGCCAGAGGGGAGGCTGCTGAGCTAGGCCCTGACTGCGCCTGTCAGGTGTAGTTGGAGGCACTGCATGGCTGTACTTTTGGTTCCACCGTGGAGCTTGACCGAAGACAGGTGGTCGTCAAGCCAAGTTTTCGTCTCTCTTGCACCATCAAACTTCGGGTTATCCGAAGGGAGCTTGAAGTTCTTTGGCATCCTTAACTGCCGAACAGATCTGCTGAAGCATCTGGCGCCGCACAGTTTCCCGTCGTCCTCTTCGGACTCAGTTGAGCACACTCACTTAGCGCGTGATTTGTCGATCTTGCGTTGTGTGATCCTGCTAAGAGTATTGTAGTTTCTGCTCATGTGCCGTGGGCTCCGGCGGCGTCGAAACAGGTCATGCTTTTCCTTTCCCGGATGAGGGCATGCGACTTTGAGTGAACCTTACCGCGGCCTTCTTCTTTGGCTCCGCGGGTGTTTCGTCGTGGAGCGTAGCTCCGACGAGTCTGAGGCCTACAAGCGTAGACTTATGGATCGCGTTCCTTGGGTCCCCCGCCGGTGGCGGGTTGGATGCGAGGTATGTGGTGGCCGCCATGACCGTGGCCTGTGGCATTTTGGGCATGACGTTGCCCTGGGAGTCCATTGTCATGAAGGACATGTCGAGTGCCTTGGTGGCCCCACGTCGTGCGGCAGGGTCTATGCCTCGTCGTTGAGGTGGATTTCATTGCGGACGCGGTTTATGCCATCATTGCCTTGAGGTGCCCTATTCCCATTAGGATTTTGCAGGGGTGCCCCGTTTCCTCAGTTTTAGGCCTGAGGGTTGGGCGGGGAATCTAGTGGCAGATCTGTGCCATCGTTGACGTCACCGTTATGGATGGCGGCGCACAAGTAGTGTGGGGAGAGATCGTTGCTCCCGCAGCTCTCAAATCTAGAACTGTAGGTTCCTTCCTCCGTAGGAGGGTCGCAGAGATCGGAGTTACAACTGCTGCTGTCATCCGAATCGCCCGTCAGTGATGACGTGCGCGGGGCGTCAATAAGTGGGTGTCAACACCCGGATTTTTAATCTCAGATGCCTGTTATGCCATACATCACAATCCCAGGATTACCATTTTTGCGAGACATAACAGATTTGGTACCATAGTTCGGCATCCATTACAAACCATAATAAAGGTCTGACAAATAAACGATCTCATGATCCAGTCTTAATACAATCAACACAACGGAATAATATAATAACGGTAGCGTGGTCGAAGCTCCATCTTCGGGGTCACAGGCAATGCTGATGATGGGAGATGATCCTAGTTATCGTAGACTTCCTGTTGTCCATCATCCTGGTAGTCCTCCTCATAGTCTGGCCACGGGAATAGCCAGGGACAAAGCCATGAGTACTCTTTAAGTACTCGCAATTTATCACTAACAAGTAAAGTGGTTCAAGTAGGAATACTAAGCTCTAGGTTGTTTTGCAAAAAGCCAGGTTTATCTCTAACTGAGTTCAGAAGTAAAGAAAACTAGTTTAAGGTTTTTATAACACCTAAGTGAGATCTTAGCTTTCATTTTCACAACCCTGTTGTGGTCAAGTCAAAGTCATGATTCATTTCACAAGTCATTTTTAAAACATCTGATGATGGAACAGTATGACCACTCCAACTGTCCATAACCGCGGACCTGGCTATTCGAATAGTTTGACACTCTGCAGAGGTGGTACACTTTCACCACAACATTCGATACATCCGTCAGGAACAATCCTGAATCACCATACTCAGTATGTGGATAATTAATCCTTACCTTTCAATTACACACCCTAGTATAGGAACCTCCCCTATGAGTTTGGCCTCCCAACCATGACCAATTGTCATCTTGGGAACTGCACAGGTGGTCAATCATCACGAGGCAGCCTCAGCTCAAACCTCGACCGCAAGGGAACCCATACTAAGATATATAAACTTCTAGTCAAGCCCTACCAAAATTCGGGTATTGTGGTAGTACGGTAAAATTGGAATGGTATCGCATTCGAACATAACCATCAGTTTTATAAAGGGCTAAGGCTCATGCCTCAACATTTTCATCGTCAAATCATCTGGTGTTCACAACACATGTCAAAACACTTCAATAGAATGACTCATCATTCTAAGGATTTCATAATCCTTTTCACCAAGTATTCCCATCTAAAGTGATCAAGTTTTATGCTTAGCACTAGCCACTAAGGTTGGGGGTAAACACTAAGAAGGGGTGATAATCAAGTGTGACTTATCTAAGTCTAATCTCATGCCTTAGGATGACATCTAGTTATACCTAACTTAGGCCAAGTTTTATGCTCTTTATGCTACCTCTAATATCTTTCCAAAATATCACAAACACTACCTAAAAGTAAACAAAGATTTTTTATAAAGAAATAAACTAATAAAGCTTGCAAGTAAAACTGGGATTTGGTATAATCAAGTGGTATAACCAAAGCATGCCTAATGCATTGCATAGGTTCATTGGTATTGTGGGGTTTGCAAGGATTAGCTTGCATGGTTTTATCTTAGCCTGCCTTGTGCAGTGCAGTGGTTGAAGTTCTCCTCTGCTTCTCTTCGTAGTAGTCTCCTTCCTCTTCGTATCCTTGGTCGGTACCAGCGTCTATAAATAAATACGAAGTACACAATCACCAAACAATACTTAACTACTTCTATTTAGCACACAAGGTTCACACTAGATGATCTAGCATCATCACAATCATCACAAGGATTAAGGCAATAGTCTTATTTATTTTATTTTAGAAAATTAATTTCTACTCATTGAAAAACTACTTAAGATTTAATATTCTCCAATTAAAACATGGGATCATGTTGACACATGTCATCACCACATATTCTAATACTTGGGAATGTGATTTAAAGTGCTATCACAATTTAATAATGTTTAACCTTATTACTTTAATTAATTAAAGTGACTAGAAATGCCTTTGGGCATTCTTTTATTACTTTTCCATTATTACTACAAGTAAACCTAGATATTTTTATATATTTAGAAAGGTCTTATCAAATGTGATTTTTTAAGAGTTGGAATCAACTCAAAAGCATTTATGGTTGAATTTTGAAAAATGTTTGAATGCAGAAAAGTCTTTGCCTTGTTATTTTTACTATAGGTGATCTATAAATCCAAATGATTTGAATCCAACTAGCCTGGATTAAGGATTTCCATATCTTTCTAACAAAATTGGTTTCATGCAATTTGGTTCAGTGAAACTCTCTGAATTGATTTTTGAATCCACAAACAGAACTAGGGTTTGAACTAAATTAAGAAATTCTAATTTCAACTAACTGGGTCACGTGGGAAATCTAACTGGGCCGGCCCACTGTGCACAGCGCGTGCGCGGGCTGGTTAAGTGGTGTACCCACACGTCAGTGAGACAGAGGGGTGCGAAGGGATACGGGGCGATTACGACCGTAGGATAGATCAAGGATCAATGGCTCACAACCATTGTCCTCGTCTGAACAGAACACGATGGGCTCGAACCCTAGCACGGACAATGGGGGTCTAGGGCGGCTGACCGGGGCTCAGGCGATGGTCGGCGATGGGGTCGAATGACAAAGTCGACGACGAGGTTCTCCTGGTACTGGCGGCTCCTCCTGGGGTGGATCCAATCAACGGCGCCCTTGTCCTCTAGCAGCGGCAAGCTCCGGCGAAATTCCGGCGAGGGAGAGCTCGCCTTGCTCCGGGAAGAAGTGGGAAGGATCAGTGAGCGGTGGGAAGTGAACTCGTGTGAAGAAATGGTGCGGGGAAGGCCTTCTTTTATAGGCAAGCGAGAGAGGCCGAGCGGCATGGGCAGTGCTCGTCGGGGTCGATGTTACAGCGAGCTATGGGCATGGATGAGGCTAGAGGACGGTGCGTGGTCTCCTCGACGGTGTTTTTGATGATGCACAGGCGCTCCTGGTCGCGCGGCGGTGAATGGGCATGTCTGGTGGTCTCCTGGGACGGTGGTGATCGCATGCACGGGCAGCGAAGGCGAGGCGTGGTCTGTGCGAGGCGGTCGACTACGGCGAGCTGGTGCGCTCTAGACATGGCAGGGACGAACTGGGCGCGGCATGTTCTTTGTGGTCCACGACTTGGCAAGGCTCAAGGGCTGGACATGGGGTGGCGATGGACGGTGGCATGCCTACTGGACATGGTGGCTAGGCACGACACTTGCTCCTGCTAGCTAGCCATGGTCGGCTAGCAAGGGGTGGCTCGGGGCATGCATGGCATGGTGCAATGGTAGGGTTCTAGGCTGGTTTAATGCACTGGTTGTCACTGGGGGAGACAATGATGATCAATGGGGAATAAAGTTTGGAAATATTACTGCTCAAAACAGTGCAGTTTGGTAGAATTTGGTTTGTGTCTCCAGGTGTTTGATGAAATGGCCGCAAGAAATTCATATTTTAATTTTTGGATGAAACTTGGTGGGTGCAATGTTCACATACTAGGGAGTATCTGGTTGATTGGATTTGTCAAGGTGAACTGGTTTGGTTGGGTTTTGAGAAATAGTGATCTTTCCATATGAAAATGTCATTTGAATAGGGTTGCCAAATGTTTCTATGGGTTTGCAAGGTGGGCTTGGGTTCACTTTTACTTGGTCTAGCAAGCGATGAAAATAATTGGATTTGTTTCTGTTTGAAATCTTGGACTAGAAACACTCAAAGTGGTCTAGTGAACAAGATTGGCAAAAATGACCATTTGCTTCTATTGTTTGTTTTCGAATTTCTATGGATTTGATTCTTCTTGGAAATGATTTAGATGATGTTGTTTTCATCTTTAAACCAATCCTTGCTATTCACAACAATCAAACAAGTCCATACAAGCATTCATGCATTCACCACATACAGACATGCATTCATATTAATAAAAGTTTTTGTTAACCCTAAATTTGGGTGATTGGAATTTGATAACCTTGGTTAATATTTTTGGGATGTTATTGTGGGACCCACGAGGTGGGCCTGATTGATGGAAGTGGCACCCGCTTTGGGAGGCGAAGGGTTCCAGTCTTGCCCACATGGAAGCATAAGCTTCCGAACAGCATCTCGAATCCGTCGCCTACGGACTCGAAATCTTTGCCGGTGGCTGGCGAGTGGGTGGTGAAGTCAAAGGCGCCGAAGAGGAGGTGCTTCTCCGTTGCCGAGGAATCATAGATCGCTCCAGATGGAACCTTTACGACCGCACTATCAGCATCCCCAGTTCCCACAAATGGTGCCAATTGACAAGGGTTCGACTCGTCAATGCCCATTGTTATGGACTTGGGTTTTGGAGAATATGGGGATGCTGTAAGTCTCGAGACGGTTAACAGGCAAGCAACAAGGGGACATGAGGTTTACCTAGGTTCAGGCCCCGGAGGGAAAACCCTACTCCTGCTTGTGTGTTTTTGATTACGGCGAAACCAAAAGTTACGGGGGTGCGCAGATACGATCTGGCGTGAGGTGTGTGTATGATTTGGATGATCCTCCTCGTCGTGCCCTCCTGGACCCTATATAGATAGGCCAGGTCCCAGGGGTAGGTAGAGTCGGTTACAAGCTAGGGCTGAACCCTTTGAAATTCTATCTACAACTAGTCGTGTACTACAAGGAGTCAAACTTGTAATGGGCTTGGGCCACCCGGAATCTTCTTGGATAGCAAGTCTTCACGTGGGCCTTCCCTGGGCTAGACCGGGTATATCAATGTGAGGCACCCATAGGGTATATCCATGTATGGAAGGACCTATGATGTGTTGTTTGTTTGTAGCGCATAATCCCTCCTGGCTTCTAGAGCCAGTCGCTAGGTGACCCTAGGGCAAGCTCTGTACTTGGTGTTTTCGCAAGGCGCGTGCGGGCCCGTGTCGTTATGAGTCCCCGAGCGTGCTATCTAACCATTCGAGTCACTGCATCCGAGGAGGGATACGGGGCGCTATGATAAGCACAGCCAGTCGTCTTGGTCCAGTGGGCCAGTCGACCGAGCCGACTCCGGTGGGGGCTCTCGCTCGGTGTTTTTCATGGACAGTTCAAGGCTCGGGGTTCCCTGATGCCCTTGTACTACACTACTTGGCCTTGTCGAGTCGCGCTTCCAAGGGTTGACGACCGGTATTGTATTCATACAGTTTATGAGTGTGAATCGCACAAGATGTGGAGAGTAGACACGATTGGTGGAATAGTTGCTTTATTCATTGGAGAGGGTGGGTGTTACACAATTTGTGTTACAATGTGGGGAGCGAAATGTAATAATTGTGCCGGTTATGGAGCGTGTCGGGGGTTTCTACCTCCGGACGTGCATTTTTTCCAACAAGTGGACCCTAGCTGTAGGTCGCGGGCGAGTTGTAGTCAATGCACATTCTCCAAGCGCCATTTCCCTTCAGCACTAGTAATGGCTTCGTCAGCCAATCAGAGTAGTTGTTGGGGTATATGAGCCCCGCAACAAAGAATAGCCGTATTCTCTCGTCAAATGATTGTCTATGCCCCGCATTGCAGGGTAGCAGTAGTTGCTTGTCATGCCGACCCATTGGTTCGGTGCTTTGTATGTGCTCAGTGAGATCCTCCATGACGCCTGTCTTGCCGGGTTTGTTCCGGGTGGTGTCGTCGTTCTCACGCCGGGGCTCGCTGAGCGCATTTTCCTATGCATGGACGAGGTTCGCATGAGGCACTGCCTGTTGCTCCGACTTGCCGTTGGCGAGGTCATCTGTGGTGCACGGTGCTGGGTGGCAGAGGTTGATGACCCACAAGTATAGGGGATCGCAACAGTCTTCGCGGGTAGTATTACCCAATTTATTGATTCGACACAAGGGGAGCCAAAGAATACTTGCAAGCCTTAACAACTGAGTTGTCAGTTCAGCTGCACTTGGAAATAGTTCTTGCTCACAGAAGTTTATTAGTAGCAACAACAAAGCAACAACAGTAGTAATAGCAACAGTAAAACAATAGCAATAATGATACTTGCAATGATGGGATTCGGTGTAGGCATAGGGATGGATGGACGGGCGTTGCATGGACGAGTCTAAACATGTAACTTCAAGATCTAGGGCATTGCAGATAAATAATAACAAGATCCAAGTACTAAACAATCCTAGGCATGTGCTCCAAATATAGTCATACGTGCTCACAATGAGAACTTGCACAACATCTTCTGTCCAGCCATCCCATGGCAGCGGGGCCTCTAGGGAACTACTGGCAATTATGGTGCTCCTTTTAATAGAGCACCGGAGCAAAGCATTAACACTCCATGAACACATGTGATCCTCACACCACAGCCATCCCCTCCAGTTATCCCAATTATTGTCACTTTGGGGCCTTTGTATCCGGACAATTATATGTGTACACAACTTGCAGATAAGATCACAAACAATACTATCATGATGATTCAATAATAAGTTCAGATCTGAGATCATGGCACTCGGGCCCTAGTGACAAGCATTAAGCACAACAAGTTGCAACAAAGTCAAATAGCACTAATAGAGATACTAGGCACTATGCCCTAACAGATCTTATTTGATTAAATGATAGAACTCATCCAATCCCTACCATCCCCAAGCCTACAGTGGGGGATTACTCACTCATGGATGAGGGAAACATCGGTGGTTGATGGAGATTCGTTGGTGATGACGATGATCCTCTCCAAATCCCCCGTCCCGGAAGGGTGCCAGAACGGAGTTTCTGGATCCGAATCTTGGTTTTTGATGGTGGCGGCAGAGCGGAACTCTTTCTAGAAAACTATCGAACCCCCCTCGGTTTTTAGGTTGAAAGGCAACTTATAGGCGCATAGGGAGGCCGAGGGGGTGCCTGGGGTGGCTGCACCCCCTCC
The DNA here is from genome assembly GCA_023614405.1 of Avena insularis. Lineage (NCBI taxonomy): Eukaryota > Viridiplantae > Streptophyta > Magnoliopsida > Poales > Poaceae > Avena > Avena insularis. The sequence continues at coordinate 213,145,047 of CM042685.1, read as the reverse complement.
AGGCGCGACCAGTGGTGGGCCCGTGCCTGGGGTGGGTGTGGGCCCCCCAGGCCTCCTCTCTGTCTCGTCTTCTGGATCCGTGGATCTTCCGGTGAAATATAATTTTTGGCATATTTTCCGGGATTTTTCCTGATAGTTCATTTTCTGCACAAAAACAAGACACCAAGGTAATTCTGCTGAAAACAGCGTTAGTCCGTGTTAGGTGTATCCAAATCACACAAGTTTAGAGGAGAAACAATAGCAAAGTGTTCGAGAAAGTAGATATGTTTTGGACGCCGACTCCCTCCAAGCTTAGCTTATTGCTTGTCCTCAAGCAATTCAGTTGAAAACTGAGTGGGATAAAGGAACTTTCACGAACACTTTGCTTCATATGATGCATATATTCTCAGAACAGGAGTAGATGCTTAGACAATTCATAATAAGGAGTATGCAACTAAGTCTACTCAATAGTCATTGCAAGCTATGAAGAGAAACCAACTCAATAATAATAAGTAGAATGAAACATAAACATAAGCAACATTGCAATGCTCATAATAAGGTATGATAGAGTGGTATCTTGCTTGCCTTTGTTTGTAGAGCACAACAAAAATGCCAAGGCACCTCTGAAGTTCACATGAAGACTATAAGTAAAGATATCAGAGATACAAGCATCAAAGTCATGACATAATTAACCAAGTTTTGGAACAAACACAAGAATGACAACTATGCTCTCAAGAAGGTGCTCATAGAATAAGTGGTGACTTAACAAAATTGTGAACACGGTTTTGTGAAGGTTTGAAAGGCTTCTAAATGCTGAAAGGAAGTTACTCATTAGCTCTGAGCTCTCATTGCCCCTATCGTAAGCATCTTCATGTGGTTAAGGTGAAAGTGAGGTCCACTCTGAATCATATGCTTGGCATACCATAAACTGGAAATCCCAAGTCCCTTGAGTACGAGGGTCACTCTGCATGTTATTCAACTTTGGTCACCTGAAAGTTCTTGTCATTGTAAATACATGTGTATCATCGAGAACCGCCAATGGGGTACCCCTTGCACATGGTACATGAGCTTTCCCATAACCAAAATGACAAGGCAAGCAGACAATGAGCATCCCAGCAATCTTTTTATTTACCATATGCATAGCTTTTTATTGAGGACGCTTCATAGATGCTCAGTATGGTGTTGCTGCAAGTTTCCACCATGATTAGGCATGGCTTAGGCTAGCGGCCCAGGCGTTTCTCTAACACAATGTATAAACTCCATGAGCTCACAACCTCCCCTTTTATTTCACATTGTCGACATCCGTAAACAAAAGATCAAGGAATCAACTGGATGAGATATCCAAAAAGTGTTGAAAGCGTTCCCCGTGACAGCACGGTTCTGCTGACTCCCAGCATATAATTAGGAAGCATATAACTTTCATGGACAGGTCACAATGGTTCAGAATTATTAAGCGCAAAGAATAAAGCGTTCCATCAAGTTTGTGAGAGCTTTACTAACTAACTTTCTCAAAACAGACAAACATTTTATTTTGGAAGAAAACACGGCATATGGAATATGCACTGAAATAGCAAATGATGCTAATAGGTAGGTATGGTGGACATAGCTGGCAATATTAGTTTTGGGGAGTTGGAAGCACAGGTAGAGCACATGATCAGTGCAAGTGAAGGCTAGCAAAAGAGAGGGAGCGACAAACGAGAGAGTAATAACTGTCATAATCATGCTTGCAACAAAACAGGACTAATTATGGCATGAAAGTGATACAAGAACTCTGAGGCAAAATAAATCATCGAGGCTTACTGACTATTGATTAGTCATATGCATGCGTGAGCATGTGCCAAGTCGATTCACATGAACAGTCAGGGGAGGATACCACAATATCATACCAAAGTATGAATAAAACAATGCAAGCAAACATTCATATGACATGCTACAAACTATTAGCAAGCTGGAGCTAATCATAGACAAGCAAGAACTACTAAGCATCCATTAGTAACATACACCTTATAATGAACAGACTAAGAATGCTCACAATGATGAGTATATGTACAAAAATGAAAACAAATAGAGTTCGTTACCAACCTATTACCACACCTCGAGTTGTCTTAATCTTCATTATTGCCCTTCACTTGTGTGACTTGAATAATAACATGAAACCAAAATCCACTGAGGACGGCTGAACCCTGCAAAGAACTCACAAAACCAAAGAAGAACAACAAATATTTTTGGTGTTTTTGATTTTTTTTAAACAAGCAAACAAAGCAAAAACAAACGAATCAAAATAAAACCAAAAACAAAAATTAAGACGCTCCAAGAACAACACAACAGTGCATGAAACAATAAAAACGAAGTGTCTAGAAAGATCTGAGATTTTTATTGATGAAGAAGGGGATGCCTTGGGCACCCCCAAGTTTTGACGCTTGTACCTCTTAAATATTTCTTGGGGTGACACGGGGTGCCCCCCCAAGCTTGAGCTTTTGTCCATTCTTCATCTCATTACATCATTCTCTCTCTACACCTGGATTTTTTTTCTTCATACAAAACTTCACACGATCTTCGTTAGCAACATTAGTGTATTCAAAAGATAATAGACCTTTTGGTTTAGCTTTGAAACAACAAAAATTTTCACTAAAAACACAAGCTACTGTAGCAACTCCTTCAATAAGCTCAATTCCCCAAAAGAGAACTCAAAAAGGAATCAATAAGAAGCAAATGCAAATAATGGCAGAAATCTGTCAAAACAGACTAGCAGGTAGAAACCGATTTTTTCGAAAATCTTCTATTGCTCAAATCAAAAAGTGCTGAACTAACGAAAGTATCTAGCATACTGGGGGATTTATTCGTAAATCTTCAGCTCAATCTGACTTACAGATACTCCTCATGAATTTTTATGGTGGAGGACAGAATCTGTTTCGGGACAACAACTCCCCAAATCTTACTTCCCTCTCATTAGAGGTCATTCTTGGCACAAAAAGCAAACAAAAAGGATAAAGAGAGGTCATTACTAAAGTAATAACTTCCAAGACTCAAGGAAACTCTTGGGTTATCTCCCAACAAGTACTTTTCTTTAACGCCTTTAAGTTAGGCACGACGAAGAGCAAAGATTGGAAATGAGAAGAATAAAAGTGAGCAAGTATAACCACAATGAAATCATTATTTTGTTCTTTAAAATCCTTTTGTTAACAAGGTTGATCAAGTCTTTTTACCAAAACCATCTTATATGAAACAAAACTTTGCAATTCACAAGGTGATTATGTTATCTCATACTTGATAGCAATGGTCCCAATCATAATAGTTTCAAAATTTTCTTGTGGAATGGGACAATATATTTCTCCAACCTTGATGCTCACAATATTTTCAATGGAATTCAGGCCATAGCTCTTAGCAACCTTCTTGGGGAAATAGACAATATGCTTTTTGTCATTAATATTAAATGTTACTTTTCCTTGATTACAATTAATGATAGCACCTGCAGTATTAAGAAAAGGTCTCCCGAGAATAATAGACATATTATCATCTTCAGGCATTTCAAGCACAACAAAATCAGTCAGAACAAAACAATTATGAGCTACTTGAACAGGAACATCCTCACATATAACAACAGGAATAATAGTTGACTTATCAGCCATTTGCCAAAATATATCAGTTGGTATCAACTTTTCTAGCTGGAGTCTCTTGTAGAGAGAAAAAGGCATAACAGTAACTCCAGATCGCAAATCACATAAAGCAGTTCTAACATAATTATTCTTAAATGGAGCAAGGAATAGTTGGTATACCTGGATCTCCAAGTTTCTTTGGAGCCTTACCATTGAAGGAGTAATTAGCAAGCAGAAGAGAAATCTTCCTTTTATTAGAAACAATATCCTTCATATACTTTGAATAAGGGGGAAACTTAATAGCATCGGTCAAAGTAATTTGCAAAAATAAAGGTTTCATCCACTCACAAAACTTGTTGTAGTGTTCTTCCTCCTTTGGCTTGTGTTTCTTACCTGGAAAAGGCATAGTTTTCTGCACCCAAGGTTCTCTCTCTTTACCATGTTTATTAGAAATAAAATCTTCCTTTGTGTACCTAGTGTTTTAGTGTGCTTCTTAGGTTCTTCCTTACCTTCCTCCTTATCAGGAGACTCGTTTTTATCATTACCACTCTCAGTTTTAGCATCAGAGACAGATATACTATTAGGATCTACAGCAGGTTCAAGTGGTTCCTCAACTATCTTATGTTTTTTTCTTCCTCTTACGAGGACTACCACTATCTTCACCTTGTTTGGAATCCTTCTCTATTCTTTTAGGGTGTCCTTCAGGATATAAAGGATCTTGAGTAGCTATACCACTCCTAGTTCTAATTCCATAAGCATGTTTATCTCCTGAAGCATTAACTAGCATATCCTTTTGCACCTTAGCAAGTTGATCAAGTTGAGTTTGAACCATTTTAAAGTGTTTACAAAGAATTTTAATATCATTAGAAGTTCTTTCCACAATATCTTTCAACTCATGGATAGCTCTAGAGATTTCCAATAAATTATTCTGAACTTGTTTATAAAATACCCTTGCTTAACAATAAATGTGTCAAGTTCCTCTAAACATTGATCAGGAGGCTTACCATAAGGAATATCACCTTCATCAAAGTGTTGGAGAGAGTGTACCTCAATAGTAGATGAGTGGGGAATTGGCTTACATAATTCTTCTATAGGAGGTAGATTCTTCACATCTTACACTCTAATACCTTCCTCCTTTAGACACTTAGCTTCCTTCATCACTTCATCATTTAATGCAATAACTCCACTCTTCTTTGTTGTTGGTGCTGGAATTGGTTCAGAAACAACTGGTTCAGGAGTAATAGGCTCAGGTGTATTTAGCTCAGTTGAAGTCCAATCATCATAATTCTTGCTTATTTTAGTCATTAATTCTTCAGCATCTGCAGGAGTCCTTTTCCTAAAAACACAATCAGCAAAGCTATCTAGGTAGGTCCTAGAATCATCAGTTAGTACATTATAATAAGAAGCTCATTATTTGGCAATGGACATCCAGGATGTGCAAGAATCAAGGCACAGAACCTTGTCCATGTCTCGGGCAATTTATCTTCTTCTCCCTGTTTAAAATAAAAAAGTCTCTGCAAAGCAGCATGTCTAGCACTAGGAGAAAAATATTTCTAGAAGAAAGACGCAATCAAGCAATTAGGGCTATCAATGGAACCAGGAGGTAATCTATTAAACCAAGCCCTAACTTCTCCTTTTAGTGAAAAAGGGAATATCGTAGTAACAAAGTACTTGCGCATTTTAAAATCATCAGAGAACAAAGCACTCAAAGTAGAAAGCTCATTCATATGAGCCACAACACTCTCATTTTCAGTCCCACAAAAAGGTTCTTTCTCAACAATATCTAAATAAGATAAATCAAGAGAGAAATCATAATATTTATCTTTAATATCTATGGGAGAAGTGGCAAACTTAGGATCAGAGGACAACTTAGGCATAATAGTACTTCTAGCAAGGAGACTCTTAATAGCACTAGTACCATGTGTGTTTTGGCACTCTTCAACAAAATCATCAGTGAACTCAATGTAACCATCATTAATATCATAACTCTCACTAGCCTCAGGTGAGCTAACAGGTGTAAAAGTGTATTCACTAGGAGTTTTGGTATTTCCTAGACTAGCCATAGTAGCATCTAGAAAAGGACCTAATGAACCAGTCGCATCAAGCACAGTAGAAGTAACATCATGAGCATCAAAAGAAGTTTCAAACTCAGCAGTAGTAGCAGTGTGTGTAGCATGTGTATGTGGTGGTGTTGTAACAAGCTTACTTATAACAGACGGTGAATCAAGAGCAGCAGAGGTGTTTAGGATTGTACCTCTTCTTGTTGTGGATGGTAAAATAGGGAATTTTCCACCACGAGACTTCCCCATGATGAAAGGATTAGCAGTGAACAATAATAGATCCAACTGAACTTACAAATAAATCTATGTTCCTCGGCAATGGCGCCAGAAAATAGTCTTGACCCACAAGTATAAGGGATCGCAACAGTCTTCGCGGGTAGTATTAGCCAATTTATTGATTCGACACAAGGGGAGCCAAAGAACACTTGCAAGCCTTAACAACTGAGTTGTCAGTTCAGATGCACCTAGAAATAGTTCTTGCTCACATAAGTTTATCAGTAGCAATAGTTTGTAGTAGCAACAGCAAAGCAATATAGCGATGATAACGATAAAGCAGTAGCAATAATGTGATAGCGTTAACAGTAGGATTCAAGTGCGGTAGGCATATGGATGGATGGATGGGCGTTGCATGGACGAGTCTAAACATGTAACTTCAAGATCTAGGGCATTGCAGATAAATAATAACAAGCATCCAAGTACTAAACAATCCTAGGCATGTGCTCCAAATATAGTCATACGTGCTCACAATGAGAACTTGCACAACATCTTATGTCCAGCCATCCCGTGGTAGCGGGGTCTCCAGGGAACTACTGGCAATTAAGGTTCTCCTTTTAATAGAGCAACGGAGCAAAGCATTAACACTCCGTGAACACATGTGATCCTCACACCATAGCCATCCCCTTCGGTTGTCCCAATTATTGTCACTTTCGGGCCTTTGGATCTGGAAAATGATATGTGTACACAACTTGCAGATAAGATCACGAACAATACTATCATAATGATTCAATAATAAGTTCATATCTAAGATCATGGCACTCGGGCCCTAGTGACAAGCATTAAGCACAACAAGTTGCAACAAAGTCAAATAGCACTAATTGAGATACCAGGCACTATGCCCTAACAGATCTTATTCGATTACATGATAGAACTCATCCAATCCCTACCATCCCCAAGCCTACAGTGGGGGATTACTCACTCATGGATGAGGGAAACATCGGTGGTTGATGGAGATGCGTTGGTGATGACGATGGCGATGATCCTCTCCAAATCCCCTGTCCTGGCAGGGTGCCAGAACGGAGTTTCTGGATCCGAATCTTGGTTTCTGATGGTGACGGTGGAGTGGAACTCTTTCTGGAAAACTATCGAACCCCCCTCGGTTTTTAGGTCGAAAGGCAACTTATAGGCGCAGAGGGAGGCCGAGGGGTGGCTTGGGGTGGCTGCACCCCCTCTAGGCGTGGCCAGTGGTGGGCCCGCGCCTAGGGTGGGTGTGGGCCCCCAGGCCTCCTCTCCGTCTCGTCTTCTGGCTCTGTGGATCTTCTGGTGAAATATAATTTTTGGCATATTTTTCGGGATTTTTCCTGATAGTTCATTTTCTACACAAAAACAAGACACCAAGGTAATTCTGCTGAAAACAGCGTCAGTCCGTGTTAGTTGTATCCAAATCACACAAGTTTAGAGGAGAAACAATAGCAAAGTGTTCAATAAAGTAGATATGTTTTGGACGTATTAGAGGTACCGGGGGAGAAGCGAGTGGTTGCTTGTTTCTTCAGGGTCGTTGTATGCTCCACTCGCCAATCTAGCTAGTCTATCGGAGTCTTGCGCCTCTTCGGCGATGTCTGTGTCAGCCATCTTTGCACTCTTGTCCTTGCATTCGACAACCATGTCTGGGTCTCCGCGCACAGTGATGATGCCTTGGGGGGCCGGGAGCTTCTTCATGTTATATGCGTAATGTGGGGTTGCCATAAACTTGGCGAACGCCTGCCTACCGAGTATGCAATGGTATGGGCTTCTGAAGTTGACCAGCTCATAGACGGCCCGCTCTGTGCGGAAGTTGGCTGGTGTTCTGAAGGTGACTCATAGCGTCACCTTTCCGATTGGGTATGGCTTCCGACCCAGAACTATGTCATGGAAGGTGCAGAGGGTGGATTCCACCATGGACTGTGGTAGTTGCAGTCGCGTGAATGTGTCCATGTAGATGATGTTTATAGAGCTGCCCCTGTCTATGAGGGTTTTGGGCAGCCAGTAATCATCCACTTTGAGCCTGAAGACTAGGGTGGCTCGTCCTGGGTACTCGATCCTGGGTACGTGATCCTCGCGACTCCAGGTGATGCTCTGCTCTGACCAGTTTAGCCAGCGTGGGATGTCGACTTGTTGCACCACATTAACGGTGACAACACGGGCCAACACCTTATTTTTGCAGCACGTTTCCACGCTGGTGAATGTGAGGAGGGAGCCGACGGAGTGTCCGAACGCACCATCTTTGCTGTTGTCACATGGATGATCGGGGTTCGGGTCCTCCCTAGCACGCCTTGCCTTCTCAATCTCCTTGAGAGAGTGGCACTCAGCGGTGGTGTGGGTTGCAGGCTTTCCCTCCTTGCTATGGTAGGTACAAGGTTAGCTCAGTATGGCGACAGGGTCAAATATTGGCCGGGCCATGGTGTTGCCACGTGGGTTATTCCACTCATGGCGGTAGTTATTGGGATCGCGTGGGCTGTAGGGGATGAAGTCAGCTCGTCCGTCGTTGTAGCGCTTGGTCGCCTATCGGGTGTTGCTGTAGTGAAGGGCGTGGTTATGGCCGCTGCTTGGGCCGCCTGTGCGGTGTCTTCCACCCGACTCGTCATTGGATTCCTAGATTGGATCTTCCTCCGAGTAGAGTTTGGCGAGCTCAAGGAGCTCGAGAATTTTGTCGAGTGTTTGGTAAACCCTCTTGATCTTGGCAACCAGGGGCTCGTATAGGCAGTCGTTCTTGAAACAGTGGATGGTTGTGTCCGGGTGAATACCCGTGGCATTTATCCATAGCTCCTGCCAGCGTTGGACCCAATGTCGGGCCGACTCGCTAGGTCCTTAGACGCATCGCTCCAGGTATTTTATTGTTGTGGCGCATGAGTAGGAGCCTTTGAAGTGTTTGATGAAGGTCGCGTGCATCTCTTCCTAGGAGTCGATGCCATTCTCTGGGAGGGTGTTGATCCACTGGCAGGTCACGCCTTCCATCATCAGAGGGATGTAGCGAGTGGCCAGCAACTTATTGTGGCCGACAATCCCCATTTCCATGAGGTATGTGTTGATCCATACTTTGGGATCGAGTGTAGGGTCCTACTTCTCCATGTCCTTTGGACCTCAGAAATTTGGAGGGTAGTTCTCGCACCAGACAATTGGTCCAAAGCATGGAGGTCTGACTCGGCTGAGGCGCCGCGACTGGAGAGCATGTGGCGGAGGTCGTATGGTTCGCGGGCTTGCCACGCTTGTATGGTTATGATATGCCTCGCGCATCAACGGGCTGGACATTGTCCGCCACCGTGTTATATTCCGGTCGTGGGTCGTTGTTTAGAGATGGCGGGGTTGGTGACCACTAGTTTTCTTGGCTCTGGGGGCAGGCAGTTTGCCACATTGGAGACTGTCCGTTCGCCTTGGTGATCGGACGACGCCGCTCTGCTAATGGTGGACTGAGAGTATACCCTCCCCTGGGAGTCTCTGCCCGCGTTCTGCTGCTCGACCGCTTTGGCAAGTAGGGCTTGGGCGTACTTGATCTGGAGCGCATCTTCTCCTGTAGGGTTTAGGTTGGCGACCGCCACTTGACTCGCGATGACGTTATCCATTGGAGTTGAGTAGAGGGGGAGGCCATTGGCGTCGTATTATCGTGGCATGATGATGACCCTAGGTTGTTCCGGAGGAGGTGCACGATTGGGTGGTGGCACTATATTAGCAGTCGACCTGGCCGGCGGGCGACTGTCTCCTGGTGGCGTGTTGTTGTAGACCTCGCGGTTGGCTGCTCGCGCAGGGTCGCTCTCATCGTTGAAGTTGAGAACTCACCCCTGTGAGGTGAGATTGAGTCTCCGCATAACTCGGTTGAGGTGATACACCGAGAGTTGTTGTGCGGTTTCTTGCTCAAGGTGATTTTTTGCGATCATCCTTTTCTTTCTCCCTGGCCTTGTTCAAGGCCATGCGATGCTGCTCGATATTGGTGGCAGTTGCGGTGGGTGGGAGGGGAATGGTGAAAGGATCCATCGGTGGTTCGGTGTCGTTTTCCATGTAGATGGCGTGATGGACAATGGGGCAGGTCTTGTCTAGAGACTCCAACCCAAAATCGTAGTCAATGAGTTGGAGGATCAAATCGTCCTCATAATCCCCAGCGTTGGAGACTTTGGTGATGGAGCTGGCCTTGGACGCGGGGGCGTTGGGCTCTGCGACGAGCGTGGGTGATGACGATTCGGCATTGTCATAGAGGGTGTCGCTGCTCTCGACCGAGCCTTCATCGGTCGAGTCATACTTGGAGGCGAGCAGGGAGATCGACTAGATCTTCTCCAACGAGAGTAGATCGTGTGGGGGCGATCCGGTGCTATTGGATGCGGCAGGATCCGCCGGATCGATGGAGTCGGTGAATCTAACGAAGAGGTTTATGGAGCCAACGGGTATCACGACGGCGTGCGTGACTGGTCGCAAGGCTGACACGTAGCTGCTCGGCAGGATCTGGAGAAATCCACCGGTGGAGATCATGTGGCCGGTGGCGAAGGGTCGGCGAGTCGGAATTAAGGGTCTCGCCACAGATCTAAGGCTTGACTCGCCAAGCCCCACTGTTGGCACCACTGTCGTGGGAATGGACACGGCAGTCGCTACCGAGGGTAGCAATTGATTTGAAGTAGGGCAAGAGCGAGTCGCCATCTGCGGATCAAGACTGGGAGCGAGACACGTGGTTTACCCAGGTTCGCCCCCATAGGGTAAATACCTACTTCCTGCTTGCTTGTATTGATGGTGGATGAATTACAAGGGCGGCAACCTCGGCGTAAGGGCGGAGGGTCGCTTGGATGGGGTAGCTAATAGCTCGTGAGTACAGAAGGAACCCTAGGGAGGCTTATATAGGGGTGCCTCGCTAGGGTTTTACAGGATCTCAACTGAATCAGTAATGGTTTTGGGAGTTTGACCTAATCCGACTGCGCCTAGATACAGTCTTGGGCCTCTGCGTCCAGTCATCGATCTTCTTTGAAGCCTTATCTTCAATAGCCATCATCACTGGCCCACTCGGCATTGTCCTAGGCCAGTCGCTTCCTACCTTCATGGATACCCTAATTGGTATATCCCCATCACTTTCTCTGGATATCGCTCTGCGGTAGACTCCACCGCTGCTCAAGCTTGGTACAAGGGACATCTACCTAAGCATGCATGCTTATATATTGGTAATTGCGGCCTCTAGTAGGGTACCCAAATTCACACTTCTACTCATTGATAGTAGTAGTACTCCTAATTACTACTCCGTCTGTTTACGTCCATTTTGTTGGTATCAAGACCTGGCCTAGAAAACAGGTGAGAAAATATTGGGAACGTTTGAGCTAGCCTCTTAACTGCATCGTAATTCTCCCTCCTTTGTTTCTTTCCTACGCTTGTTGTAGCTCATGCACATGTTGTTTTTTAGGGGAATCTTGGTCAAAGAAAGAACACCAAAAACGAGGTCCCCTTATTTATTCATTGTAACAGAGGGAGTAGGAACACTAGTACTAGTACTGGAGTAGTACTTCTCCTTCGCAAAAATAAGTTCAACTTCTCCTTCGTGATACTCTCCGGTGAAATTTACTTATTCCTCAAAAGGTATGTTGCCCTCACAAATACTTGAAGGAATCCAGGTGGATTGGCTGTGTCGTCCTCGGAGGTCTGCTTCGGCTCGAGGCTAGGCCTAGGAACAGTTCATCCACCGGGAACATGCCGCCGTTGGAGCCGCCTCTGTAGGGCGGCTAGACGCCCGCGGTAAATGTGTGATGGCCGTGCTAGCTAATGACGCAATTTTGGCCCCCCTCGAGACTACTGATCCTGCGCTGGCCGCGTCATGGAGGCGTCAACATGGCAGATGAAGAAAAGTGGACCTCTACAACAAAGCATCGGTGTGCTTCCACTTTGACTATGACAGAGCTGTGTCCGGGGGGGGCACTCTGGATGGACATCAACCGTGGCCAAGTTAAGCCCATGCGAGACAACAACCAATCCTTCTGCAGCCAACGAGCATGCGGCCAGGGCAGACAACTCGGGTGGGTGCCAGGTCACCCTGGCCGTGGCATACGACCTGGTCCTAGGTCCCCTCGAACCTATCGATCCTATGTTGGCCCTTGCTTACGATCAGGACATGCTCGAGTTCGATATCGAGCGTGAGGAACCTGCGACGCTAGAGGTGCAATTGGGGGAATCAACTCGGTAGGGGGTAGTTCGACCTCTTCGGACCTTCGCTTGACATTAACCACGTACAACATTGACTTCAATCCTTGTAATTGCTTATTACCACATACTTGTGTCCTCCTCTACTCCTTCCGAGCAATCTTGTCCCTTCAACCATGATCAACAGTAATGAGTGTGCTGTTTATTGTGTGGCAAGAAGTTGTAGGAAGAGTATGGCTCAGCTGCTCGGTTGAAATTGAGCCGGACCCGACTACTCTTCCAAGCTAAAGTTTAGGCCCTTTGTGACAATTGTATGGAATTGGATGTAATTTTCTATTTTTCATGTCCTTGATGTAACCTTTAATTCCACTGACCATGTTGATTGAAGAATGTTGCTCTTTGGATACCTACCCTGGTTCAAAAATAAAAAGAATGCTACAACCAAAATTTTCAGATGAAGTGTACCATGCCAAATTTTAGGATTTTTCAAGCTTTATAACTAAAACTTTGCACTCTTAAATGATTATATGTCAATAATACGATAGTAGGCAAAACTTGAATACATGTGAGTATGATAGACTATTACTCTTGAAAATTTCCAAAATTCAACCTCTATTAATAATCATAAACACCAGTTTCAAAAATGCTCAAAAGTAACAGTAATTACATAAATGTCCCCAAACCAACTTGCGGTGACTACATACCCTAGCGCGATAATTGAAGCGCCTTGTTCCTCTAGGACCTACGGTACCCCGGTTCCAAAAAATAAATAAAGAATGCCACCACCCCAATTTTCAGACAAAGTGTACCATTCTCTCTTACAATTCCCAAGTTTTAGGATATTTCAAGCGGGCATATAAAGGTTTTTCATTTTATTCATGTTTAATCTTATTGCTTTTTGACGAGGTTGCTACATCATGATGCTAACTATTGTATAGTTTAATCGCTAGGTATTGTATATGCTAGTATAAGGCCGCCAGTAGATGATGTGTCACTTTTTTGTACCTAAGACTCGGTTATACTATTGAGCTTGCTCTCGTGCACTTCTTGTAGGTATTGTATATGCTAGTATAAGGTCGGAAGTAGATGACATGTCACTTTTTTATACCTAAGACTTGGTTATTCTATTGAACTTTCTCTCTTGAACTTCTTGTAGATTATTAAATTAGACCTAATTTGACATATCAACATAAAGTTATCTGAGTGGGTGAAATTAGGTAGAAAATTAAGCTTGAAAAATATAACATGTAATTTATCCAATCACTTTATGTACTAGTATATAAATGGCACCTATGAACTCTAATTTATCCATATTAACCATACTTCCTTCTTAAAAAACTTTTACTTCTTCACCATGCTAACTTTTACTTGAGAGGGCAGCTCTATTTCTCTGGCGTGTTCGGCAACCGTGTTGGTGTGGAGTAGGAGTAGTAGTAGATGTAGACATGAAACCACTTTGGTCCTTGGCGGAAAAAAGATTCAAACTTTTCAGGTTTCAAAATTTTCACTTTCTTCCCAAACATCAGGACAGAAAGGTTATTCAAAAGACCGGCCATTCACGGTAGTACTTCTTATCTTATGTTTTTCATCAAAAAAACTATATAGTGTATGGATATCTTTGAACATGGACCGGTTGATCAAGACTGGCAAATCCAAACATGGCTAACCGTTGGATCTTCTTTTCCATTCTTAACATCTAGAAGATTCGATTGATAGTCTTTAGCACAATGAACACTAGTATGCACAAACCTCAAAACACACTTCACTTCATAATTTTAGGGACCTTGTGCTAAGTGCATGGACTTGGATGTAATTTTCATTTTTATGAGGTCCTTGATGTAACTTGTACTACCACCAACCATGTTAACTGAAGCACCTCGCTCCTACGGGACCTACCACAGTTAGAAGAAAATGCAACCGCCCCAATTATCACACCAAGTGGACCATGATTTCTTATAGTTCCATTTTTCAAGCTTTCTAGCTAACTTCGCACACTTCACTGACTTATTGCTGATTTAACGAAATTAGGCCATACTTGAGCTACAAGTTAGCAGGGTACATTGCTCTTGAATTAAATGTCTTTTTTGAGGTAGATGGGTGCATCTTCTTGTAGTAAACAATGTCGTCGGTGTGAGTTTCCAACTATCTGGAAAGAACATTCTCAATTTCCCGAGTGATGACGAGATTGTTCTTTTCCGAAAGAAGGTCCGAAGAATATGGATCTGAATGCCACAAGCCAAGCTTCCTGACATATTAAGTGGACCAACATGTTTTACTTATGATTCCCATGTTTAATGTTACGAGTTTTCAAACTTTGTCCTAGCAAACTATGCACACTTCAATAAATTTATGCCGATTTATCAAAATTATGTCAAATTTGAACTAAAAGTAAATTGTAGGTTGCTTTGAAAGTTTTGTAAATTTTTTTGGAGGTAACCATCGGGTGGTCATTTAATATATCAAAAACCACCACCAAGAATTTTGACAACGGGTTCAACTTCTTGATAAGATTTTGCATCTTGACAATTTAACAAAATTAGGTTAAACTTGAGCTACAAGTAAGCACGATAGATTGTTCTCGAATTAAATGGCAGTACATGGGTAGATGAGTGCATCTTATCACAGTAAACAACACCGTCGGTGTGTGTTTCCAACTATCAGGAAATAACATTTTAAATTTCCATAGTGATGATAAGAATATTCCTTTCCGAAAATAAAGTCTGAAGAATATGGATCTGAATGTCACAAGCCAAGCTTTCAGACATATATAGTGGACTAACATGTTGTAATTATGATTCCCATGTTTTATGAGTTTTCAAACTTTGTATTAGCTAACTCTGTCTACTTGAATGATTTTTTGTTGATTTATCGAAATTAGGTCAAATTTCAACTGCAAGTAAATTGTAGTTTGAATTTAAAGTTTTACGAATATTTTTTGGAGGTAACCATCGGGGGGTCATTTAATATACGTATCACAAACCACCACCGAAAGTTTTGACAATAGGTTCAACTTATTGCTAAGATTTTGTATCTTGACAACTTAACGAAATTAGGTCAAACTTGAGTTACTAGTAAGCACGATAGATTGCTCTTTAATTAATTATATTTTTAAAGGTAGATGGGTGCATCTTCTTTTAGTAAACAATGACGTCGGTGTGAGTTTCCAACTATCAGGAGAAAACATTATCTATTTTCCAAGTGATGACAAGATTGTTCCTTTCTGTAAAGAAAGTCTGAAGAATACAGATCTGAATGCCACAAGCCAAGCTTTTCAGACATATATAGTCGATCGACATGTTATGTAATACTTATATGATTCCCATGTTTCACGAGTTTTGAAACTTCGTCCTAGCTAACTCTGCCCACTTGAATGGATTTATGTCGATTTATTGAAATTATGTCAAATTTGAGCTACGAGTAAATTGTAGGTTGCGTTGAAAGTTTTACAAATTTTTTTGGAGGTAATCATCAAGGGGGCATTTAATATATCAAAAACCACACCGTAGAGCTACACAAGTAAGCGCGATAGATTTCTCTTGAATTAAATGTATTTTCAGAGGTAAATGGGTGCATCTTCTTGCATTAAACAATTTCATCGGCGTGAGTTTCAAACTATGAGGAAAGAACATTCAATTCTCAATTTTTTCGATTGATGAGAACATAGTTCTTTTCCATAAAGAAAAGTTCGAAGAATATTGGATCTCGATGCCACAAGCCAAATTTACATACATATATATTGGACCAATATGTTGTACTTACTATTCCCATGTTTTATGAGTTTTTAAACTTCCTAGCTAACTGATCCCACATGAATGAATTTATGTTGATTTATCGAAATTAGGTCAAATTTGACTACTGCTAGTAAATCGTGGGCTGCTGTGTGAGTTTTTTGAAAAAGCGTTTGGAGGTACCCACATCGGGCGGTCAATTAATATATCCGAACCACCGAGAGTTTTGACGACTGGTTTGACTTCTTGCTAATATTTTGCATCTTGCCAACTTTGAACCTCTTTTGAAAACGACCACATGAAATAAAGAAAAAGAAGAAATAAATTAAAAGACTTACGCATGACACGCCCTATAATGTCATGTGCGCTATGTGCCATGAAAACGTTAACCATGGGATTTGAATAGTTTTGGAAAAACAGCTTCGCAGTATTGTCCTACCATGTATATAGACATTATTGGGTTTCAACCCGAACGACAAAGGTTTATAGATGTGCAAAGAACCAAATATACATCCATACTTTATAGATATGGCTCAGTTTTATAAATGTTTTGAGCTTTACCTACTATAATTAAATATAGTAATGATATGTCATACTTTTGTATATTATGCATGTCTCACATACAAGGCACATGCAACAAACTGGTAGTACTAGGAAGATCATGGCTTAGCCACCGAATTGTAAAACTGAGTATATTGTATGCGACAGTGTTAGTACTCGAGGGCAAAACTGAGTACAACTAAATTGCTAGTGTTACTATCGAGGGTATAACCGAGTACACCTACCTCGCCATAGTTTTAAACACGAGGAAAAAACGTGACCAAAGAACGCGTGTCGAGGTGCACGGGGCATTATTAGCGGACGCGTGTGGCTATGCACAGTGTAGTAGCGTACATAGGTTACACGGTGCACAGTGGTGCAACAAAACGTCCCTTCACATTTATTATAGAAGCCCTCTCCCTCTCAGCCTCCCCACTCTCACTTACTCAGCAACCGTCTCTATTGTCCCATCACCTTCTACAAACCCGCAGGAAAACCCCAACCGTGCTGGCGATGGAGAAGAAAGGGGTGTTGTCCATCGTCGCCTCCAAGGCCGCAGACGAGGAGGTCCTCATCCTCGTCGAGGCCCCCGTCGAGGCATCGCAGTTAGCCGCCGTCCTCGTCTTGGCCCCCATCCTCGCTAACCGCGTAGCCGCCAACGAGGAGGCCCCCGCCGGTCGCAGGAAAATCCCGCTCGATTGGGACCCCTACGAGGAGCATGAGTACATACGCCCAGAGAACCCCTACGACACCAGCATCGTCGACCCATGTCGGATGTAACTAGGATTTTCTCCCCTTCCCTTGTTCTTCCCCCATTTCCATCGTTGGATGCTAGATCGTTATATTATTAGGGTTCGGCTGTTCGCATTTTCAATCATTGGATGCTTGATCTTTTTACAGAAGCTAATGCTCTTGTGTTTCAATGAATCCCCTTATTCGTATTTCAATCCTATTTTATTTGTCCTCCGAGTTATAGTTAAGGTATTCCCTAGTTGGTACTAGCGTCGATCTATAGTTGGGATCAGTATTTGATTTTGTTTGAGATTTGGGGATTGGGGAATTTAACCCACCCGCTTAATTTATGCAAATAATCATGGGATCTCAACCGGTTAATTTATAAAAATAATCAATCACAATAAAAAAAGTATCTCAATAATGTCCTTATTGCATGCTACTATTTTTTCCAACATGTGGATAGCAGGGACGTCTACAGCGATGATGAGTCCAAGCCACCAAGACTCGTCAGGTGCTGAGGAGGCTGAAGTCTAGCCAGTACGACCACTACTTCGCCGGCGACGTGGTGCCCCTTCTGCGAGGGGAGACTACACGCCACCGACTTCAACTGTCTCGTGAAGCATGCCGAGGACGTGACCACCTGCAGCCACAACATGAACATCCAAGCCTTCAGAGCCAAGCACAAGGCGGTCGGCGCTTTCACCTCCGCAACCTTCAGAAGGTGGCCATCGAAGAGGGTCGCATGCCCCCGATCAAGCCCAAGGATCAAAATGTCAAGGGAATGGGTAGCAAGAAGTGGAGGAAGCGCTAGAGAAAGGAGGCAGAGGCCAGGAGTTGCCGCTGATCTTGTGTGCTGTTGCTGCTATAAAGCAGCTTATTTTGTATTTCCGTGTTGAACTTGTACGCTGTTGCTGCTGAGTAGCCTAATTGTCAAATCTTGTTTAGTGTTGTACTACATATCCTATGTTAGCTGTGCCTACATCAGCTTTGTTTACTGAATGTGCTAGTTAGATTTGCTACCAGATTGGGCAAAAAAGAGGGCCAAAATGAACAATGAATGATGAAGAGAGAAGCTTCTCTAGAAGAAGGATACGAGATAAGAGAGAGAGAGGAGGGGAAGAAAATGAGAGGGATGACAGGTGGGCCCTAGTTCTATGTCATTCCTTAATTGTGGGCCCATCATGTTCGTTTAGATGTTAAAACATGATTAGATAAAAAATATTTACCTATTTTTAACAGCTCGCCCCAGAAGCGGTACGTATCCGCAAAAAATTACAGGTCACTAACCGGTTACCTTGGCCCCAATTGTGGTACTAAATATAATTTACATGAGAAATGTGTGTTCACATCCTTTTCTGAAACACAATAAAACTTATTTATGATATTGTATTATTTATAGCTAGTCTATGTGATGATATAATACAATACTGAACTAGGACATGACCTCTTGCTAGTCTAGATATAACTCCACCTGGCGCCCTCGATACAGTTGTGCACTGCAGAAGACTGACGGGGCAACACACAAACACCCCTTATTCAAAGAGCCTTCCATCTTCTCCATCTCCGATTTGGACAGTGTTGGCTAGCCACATTTTAGATCCTCTCGAGCTAGCACGCACTCTGCAAATTTTCCTAGCCATTTTTCGCCAGCAGAATCGGTTCTTGTAGGCCGCCATCACTCTTCCCCAAGAAACCCCAACAATAATATTTGAATCCGCCCTCGCCCCCCAGTCCATCCGGACTAATTGGCGGATTTGATGCACAAGATTCTGTACGGTGGCAGGAGCAAGTTCGGCGACGAAGCTTTCAGAGAAATCGCTATGCGTCTGGACACTACCAATGATGTCTGGCTGGCCGCATGCTCCAAGGAGTTACGCTGCCAAGTCGCTGGCGAAAAAGGTAGCAGATGCCCCAACGACGGCTGCGGGACATTCGTCGCCTTCCACGACTTCCTCAACCACAAGATGACGTGCACACACGGCCCGTGCAACTTACCTGAGCCTGGCTACGAGTTCATCTCCCCTCCCACAGCGCTCCTCGTCCACCTTGAAAAATCCCACTCGATCGAAGTTCACATATTCCACTACGGCGTTGAACACATGTACATCTCTCGGCCTTTGTTGGCACCTAGATCATGGAGAGTAGAGACTATTGTATCTGGGGATGATGGTATAGTGTTCGCCATGCGATTTGACATGCTCCACTATGGCCTCGTCATATCCATCCAGTGCGTCAGGTCGGCAGCGTGCAAGTTTCCGCGGTACATGGTGGAGTTGCACTTATATAAACCTACAGTGATGGGAGGGGACCTAGAAGAGTTTGCCGAATATAGCATGTTTTTCAAGTTGAAGAGCAGCGCGTCGCTGGCCACCACCAGGATGACTAAAGATTTCTGGAATTTTCTGATTAATAAACATGATAGGTTTATCCTGGATTACTCATTCTGCATCCACAAGGCGGTAGATGATAGATATGACCGTATTGATTCTGATAATGATCTGCCGTTCAAATTTGGTATTAAGTATTGATGTTGATTCTAGTCGAGCGGTTTCATTGTGTCGAAAATATGGATTTTGGGTGCAAACTAGTACAGTACTATTGTACTAGTTCTTATACTTGGGAGTATATTGTTTCTAGTTTTGCTTGTGTTATTGTATTTGCAGTATGTAATGATAGTACTTGTTTGGATAAAACTGCTGGAGATGATCTAGAATTTCCTTTCAAACATGGCTCTATACTGGGAGCTAGCACTACTTGCTTAGATCAAGTAGCTTTTCCTTTCAAACAATGGCCTTGCACATGTAGTCCGTAGGTACTCCCTCCATTTGAAATTAGATTCAAAGGATTTGTGCAACACATGAATAGGGAAAATGCAGGAATAGAATAGCATGACACTTTATATCCTATTGGAATAAAAACTGTAGGGATCAGTAAAATTAGATGTTTGCTTGCACCATGGGAAAAACATAGCAAATTTGTAAGGTTTAAGTACATGGCATATAGGGATTTTTCCAATACGTCCCACCTCTTCTTAGAAATCCTATAGAATTGTAGTGTACGAAACCAATGTATAGGAATTTTGTAGGATTCATTCCTTTCAAACAAACGATAAATTCCTATAGATATATGATTCCTTTAAAAATCCTTTGAATCAAACAGGCCCTAAGATGTTTTAGCTTTTGTAAAATGAGTGTATCTAAACTCTCTAATAGTGTGTAGTTCGGAGTGAACACATTCTATATACGGGTCAAGATACACTTCGTAAAAGCTAAACCATCTTATATTTTGAAACGGAGGAAGTAATACGTATGTTTTATCGCAGTCAGGTTACTCATATTTACTTTATCATTTTTTTCTTATAATATTTCGCATTCTGCAATTTAGTCCGCCGATTCTTAGTTACTTTAGTAACTCCAGGTACATCTCTCAGCCGCTGTTGATACCGCGCTCATCAAGAGTACAGAACATCGGATCAGGGGACGATGGTACGGTGTTTGCTGTGCTATTTTACATACACGAGTCGGGCGACATCGCCGTATCCGTCATGTGCGTCAGGCAGGACGCGTGCTCGTCGCCCTTGTACAATGTGAACCTCACTACCTATACCCCTTCAATAAATCTGGGGGTTTGGGATATAATCTGCAATTCCTACATACCTAGGATCAGGGCGATGCCGGCCATCATATAGAAGAAAAATCTTTCCCTGTTTTTGTACCATCAAACATCTTATATTATCCAGGGCGTGCATTACTCAATATGCATCAATCGAGGGGTAGAATTCCCAATTGACAAAGAATTGGAAGAAAGTGAGACTAGACATGAAGCAGTACTAGTATAGTACCAGTTCTTGTACTTCGGAGTATTTTGTACTATATACTACTAGTACTTGTTTAGGTTAAGGGCATGAGATGGCATTACTTTGCCTTTGTTCTGTCGTTTGGTATTACCAAAGTATTTTGTTGAACTAATAGTGATGTATTGTTACCTATTTAGATCCAGTGCAGCAGATTATCTTTCTTTTATTTATAAACCTAGCATTGTCACAATTATATAGATGAGTCTTGGGAATTTTTTCACACAGGCATTGAAAAAATGAGGAGGTATTCGCACATAAGAAGACTTGATCCTTAGTTTTGCTTGCTCCAATGATCAAGTCTGTTAAGAGAATAGGGCAAACTGATCGTGCGCCAAGGATTTTGAGCTAGAACAAGAACTTATGCTCTTTGTACTACTATTGAATTTCAAGAAGGAAAGCTATTGAATCTCTCAAATGTTCTGCCCTTGCTATTACTAAAGCATTTTGTGGAACTAATACTGATGTACTGGTACTTGTATAAATCAAGGGCAGTCGAAAGTCTAGCTTTTCTTTTGAAACATGTCCTTGTCACAATCTTGATGAGACTTGGGCATTTTAGGTTGCATCGTGGGTCACACAGACATTGATGTGAGAAGAAGGTACTCAAAGAAGACTCGGTCGTTAGTTTTTCATGCTCCAACGGTCGAGTGTGTTTGGATAAAAGGGAAAACTGATCGGGAGACAAGGTTTTAAGATTTGAAACAAGAGCTGGTTCTCTCTATACTGCTATTGTGTTTCAGTGTCTGTATTGCTGAATCGCTCACTTTGAAATGCCGCTGAATTGGTCAAGTTCTGCTGAATGTGAACTATGAATCTGTCGATAATTTTTCTATCTTATTCTGTACTGCAGAGTTTATATAAATATCTGCCAAAAAGAGTTATCGATTTCTTTCCCTCCCTCTCTGAGTTCTTTGTTTTGAATCCGGCTGAGCCACAGCAAAATGCATTTGTTTTTGAGAATCCTGCAATTTTTATATACTAGGAAAACAAATCTAGCTCATTCGGTCCCAATTTATCCCAGAATATTTTAATTCAGCCTTTTAGAGGTAATAAGGGGACTGCTGACCACAACCCAGGGGAATTTGAGAAAGGATCCCATGGAGAATAGCCTATGGAGTATGATAGCTGTGAGATTCGACACATTTTTGATGGTTTTCATTTGGATTTGAAGGTTTTCTAGCTTTACCTCACGCTAATACTTCGGTAGCAAAGAAAACTTGGTTTTTAATGTGTGTTTCAGGTTCTGAACATCAACAGAGGGTTTCAATAGCAAAAACACAATATTCAGTCAAAAACAAGCATGTCTCTTTTTGGAAGAAATCGAGGGAGGCATACATTAGCGTTAACGAGCAACTATACAGCGGGAATATTTTCTCAGGCCGTATAGTTCCATCAGCTTCGTCTTGCTAAAAGGGACAACTTTTATGAAGATGCCGAGAACGAAAACAGAACACAGGAGCCACCATTCCATCTAGAAGGGAGAAAGAAGAGATCCGGAGAAGAAGGAGAAGACGTTCTTCATCTCGCTCCATGATCTTTGACCTCCTAGCCACCACATCTCCATAGCCAATACTTGTACTTCAGAGAGAGAGATAGAGATCTCCACCTTGCAAGACTAGGGTTTGAGATTGTTCTTCCCATCTTGAATTATGTTGGATTTATTTCTATTCTTATTGTCGATCTCCACGGTAATATCAAGAAGAACTCCCTTTATATAATTATATCGATGTTGCTTTCTTCTCTCATGTGTGAGTAAGTTCCCTTGGGAGTGGGAGATGTAAGGGATTGGTGAGATGTGATGTGCCTATATAATTTCCATTAAGTTTGTGGTTTATTTTAATTACTATATTATGTGTGCTTGACTATCTATGGGATGACTAATGCTAGTTGTCCAATTAAGGGCCCATACAACATGATGCTTTGTTCTACATAGATAGAATCTTGATCGCTAGCAGACCGGCGACCCCCGAGTGACACGGGGATATCAATGGGAAACTAGTTAGACTCAAGGATCATGGGGAACCACTGTGCTAAGCAACCTAAAGGATCTTAATCGTCTAGTGACCGATCATGGTTGTGGTAACAGGCTAGTAGGATTATTGAAGTTGGGATGAAATCTACAAAGAGGAGTTCCGGCTAATTATGGGTTGCTCGCCTACACACATACTTATAAGATTATAATTGTTACACTTATCACTCATCCACCTGGCACATTCACTATCACCATGAAGTAAATCTCCCCGTGCCCATTTTTTCATCTACAAAAAACAACAAACAAATCGTTCTTTACTTTTATGCATTTTATTTCTGAAGTTTACATTTTAGTTTTATTTAAATACCTTCCTTTAATCCAAATTCTATTCTTATTTTAGCACTTGCAGTCAATTCACTCGAAGACTTGTGACAACTTTGAGTGTGACAGAGACTTCACATATAAACACTTACCTTTAGGCTCCCTGTGGGATCAACATCATAACTTCGAAACTAGCTACAAACGATTTGTGCACTTGCAGCCATCAAGCTATTTTCTGGCACCGTTGTCAGGGAGCTAAGCGCTAAGTGTTTGTCTCTTGACTTTTCAGGTGTTACGATTACAAGATAGTCTCCCTAGGAGACAAAGGGTCTACACGCTCTGGTAGGACCTATCTACCAGATTACTTTGAGCGCGTGCCTGTTCATAGACGCGAAGAAATTATTGAAAAACTTTTGAGATCAAATAGAGTTGAAGTTGAAAATCTTAGTGATCTCTTGGAAATCATGTCCATCCACAGGACAACTCCCAAGAAACCTGATAAAACTCTCAGAGAATATAGTCCTCCAAATTCTGCTTTTCTTAAAAAACCAATAGAATTTCCTAATCCTGGAGTTAGAGAATATCGATTTGATTGTGAGATTGTTAAAATTTTGCAAGAAAAAGCTTTTAGCGGAAGGGAAGATGAAGACCCAGGAAGACATCTTAGAGAGTTCGACAATGTGATAACACTTGGACCAAAAGGTTTGCCAAGAGATTTTTCCTATTTAAATTATTTCGTTGGTCTCTTAAAGGTAAGGCTCTAGACTGGTTATATTCTCTCCCTCGTCATTATATTAAATTTTGGTAAAACTGCATTGTTAAATTCATAAATGGTATAATACTTTTACAAAGGTAACATAAATTAGAAAAATATATAGGAAACTTTAGTCAGAATGTGGGAGAAAACTACCCACAAGCCTGGGATAGATTCTTTGGAATGATCACTAGTATTCCTAATCATGGCTATTCTGAATCAACTATTTGCCATTTATTTTACCACGGTCTTAATACTCAATGCAGAGAGTTGCTTGATTTATTAGTTGGAGGATCGATAAATACTTTAACTGTTAAGGCATGTTTGGAATTGATGTCTACTATGGCTAAGAATGATTCTTTATATAATACTGATTTTGGCACTAAGCCGAAAAAGGTAATACTTTGTATAATTCCTTATCTTATGCCTGAAGTACGCAAAACCATGAAAGAAAAAGGTATACCTTCTGAACTTGTTAAGGAAAACAAAGTAATTTGTTACAAGTTTTTACTAAAGAGGATGAAATTAGAAATTTTTTTCAAGAATTGAAACATCGACAGGCCAAATATCATAATAACTTGCATAAGCAATTTCAAAGATAGTAGAATATTTTGGCTAAACTAACAGAAAATTATGACGAGATTGGCCAAGAAATAAATTTTTTTCACAAGTACCTTAGTATGATTGAAACCCAATGTGAACAAATAGCATCTGGTTATCAAATTTTTCTTCAAGATCATATGAATATTCATTTTTCTACTAATGTTGTTACAAGGAGAGGTGAAGTTGTTAAAGGACCATTAGGACCACCAGAATATGAAGCTGAAAAATATCGAAGGGAAAAAGCCTTGCTCAAAGCAAGCCAAGAAGATGATACACTGGTGGATCCTCAAGATGAGACTGCTCAAGGAACACAAGATCAAACCTTGGAGGAGCAGAATGATGCACATGATGACAATTATGACTCTGATGCAGAGACTATTGATCCAAGAGAAGAAAAAGAAATAAGCAAAGAAGATGAAGTAGTTGCAGTAGAAAAGAAGAAAAGTGATAATCAACAATAAAAGAAAGTAACTAAAGAAGCTAATCCCCCACAAAAGGTAAAAGATAAGAATAAGAAAGGTGAGCAAAAGCTTCCTTATCCAGATCAAAAAAATAAAGCACCGGATCAGGTAATCTATGAATCTTTTACAAAAGCATTAGGTGATCTTCGTCTAGAAAATCCATTTTCGGATGCAATAAAAGTGCCTACCTATTCTAAATTTCTCCATGATATTCTTAATAGAAAGAAAGAGGTAACTAAAACCGTTGCCATGGTGACTAGTTACCCTGCTAATGGGAAGCTATTGTCTAAATCAGGGGATCCCGGAATACCAACTATTTCATGTTCAATAGGAAAAACTGATATTCATAATGCCTTATGTGATTTATGTGCAGGAGTTAGTGTAATGCCATATTCCCTCTATAAAAGTTTAGTATTAGGGGAGTAGTCCCCCACTTACATCACTTACAGATGGCTGAAAAATCCACTAAACAACCTATTGGTATGATTGGGGATGTTCTACTTAGAATAGATGGGCATGTTATTCCGACTGACTTTATTATTCTTGAAATGACAGAAGATGAAAAATTATCTATAATACTTGGAACACCTTTTCTTAGCACTGCAGGAGCATCAGTTTATTGTGCTGAAGGGAAAATAATCTTCAATGTTTATGATGCTAAAATCATCTGGTATTTTCCAAAGAAACTAGAAGCAGGAGAAAGGTATATTCCACCGGCAAAACGAGTTCATGTGGTAATTTTAACAACCCTAGTTTTATTAAATTGTAATTAGGATTTTATTGTGCATTCATAAGCATCATCATCATTTAAAATGTATTCAACAAATAAAGAAAAACCCTAAACCCTAATTTTCCCTCTCTCTATTTGAAACCTTTCAAATGGTTTTGAAATAGTTTGAAAACCCCAAAACCTATGGAGCCCAAATGGATTAAAAAGGGCCCCTCTAATATTCTAATATGTTTGCAAAGTCTTGGTATTTTTGAAATACTCAAAAAACAGACTAACAATTGAAAATACCAAAGAGAAACAGAAAAACGGAAATAGAAAAAGATTTCAGAAAGAAAAACATTTCCATAGCATTCTGGGTCGCAACCCAATTTCTCTCCTCTCCTCTCTACTCTCGCCACTCCAGAATCGCCCAAAGATGGCCCAAATTGCAA
Source organism: Avena insularis (assembly GCA_023614405.1). Lineage (NCBI taxonomy): Eukaryota > Viridiplantae > Streptophyta > Magnoliopsida > Poales > Poaceae > Avena > Avena insularis. The sequence continues at coordinate 213,118,924 of CM042685.1, read as the reverse complement.
GCCACCCTTGGCCCCATATCCCTTTGCCCCTGTTCGTCGTCTTCCTCAGGACGTCATCGATCTCTCGATCGGCGAAGCAGCTCGCTGGCCGTGCCCCCGCCGTCGGCGTGCTCCAATATTCGCATTGCCACCCCCGGTCGTCTATAAGAGCGCAACGTCTATGTCGGAGAATCCTAGCTTCCCAGTTTCCCTCTCTCCTCTTCTCCCGCGCGCAAACCCTAACCCTAGACCATGTAGTCGCCGACGAGCTCCGACGTTTCCAGCCACCCCATGTCTTGCTAAGGGCACCATTGGAAGCACCTCACCGCCCTATTCATCCATGTTTAAGCATGCAAGCAGGAGGGCTTACTCCCTCGCCGGAATCAACCTCGACACACTGTGAGCCACCAATGTTACCGTCGTCGATTCGCCACCATCCGGCCTCACCTCGCATCCCCGACCCCTCCATCGCGTTCATGGTGAGATGCCGGTGTTCCAGCACCTCCCAAACGTCTCCCTCCCTCTTTGTAGCTCGCTCCTGATGACAACCCGTCGCCGCTGCAGTTTGTCATTGTGCTGCCGTCTCCAGTGACCATTTCTTAGTGTTGCACCACCAATCGACTAACTACGCTCACACGCGTCTAATGAGCCCCTCCTTGCTGCCCCGTGCACGCTCAATCACTTCTTCCATCATCGATCTGAGAGCAAGGCCATGGATGATGTTAGCATGACATCATCATGATGTCATTAAGCCTTTTCCTTTTTCTTTAATAATCTCAGTAAATCATTTCTGTAATTAATAAATATATGACATGTGGGTCCCTGCTGTAAGTGATATTAACATTTTTAGAAATGTTTTCTGATTAAATAAAATGTTAAAGTAATTCCAAAAATGTAATTCTTTTTATAATATTTCAAAAATGATTTAAAATGAATTAAAATTGGAGAAATTCATAACTAATTCATTTTAAATCAGAAAAATGCAAATGATATATCAAAATGTTTAGGAAAATAAGATCTACCACTTTAAGCTATAATCATGCATTGTTAAGCAACTTCCATTACAAGTATACTTAGAACAACAATATAACCCCTCTCATATGCCTCCGAGGTTTTCCCGAATTAGGGTTTGTACCCCTCAGGACCCCGATTAAATTGCCAAGCATACCTTAGGGGTTTATTTCAATGCAATTTCACCTGCCATATCATCATCCTTGTTTGATCATTGCATTGATGCTATGTGTTGATTGTTTCCCTTCCTTTCTGGTGTTTGCTTCTCTCGGTAGAATATGATATCGAGATCGAGATCGAAGACCGAGATCAACACCATCGAAGGTTATCGACGAATAAGTCCAGATGATGTACCTGAAGATCTATAGCTAGGTATCAACTGGCAAAGGCAAGCAAAGCCCCACACATAATATAATCCTATGTTTTCAAGCATTTCAATTCTTGCCATGTGCATGTGATTCTAAAGTCTTTTATCGATAGATAGAGAAATCCTATCTGATGCATGTTACCTTTGTATCCCATAAACCCCAATTCACGTCTCCTAGCATAACTAGGGTTTGGCTTATGACCTTTGCTAGAGATGTTACATTTGTTGTGTTTAGCCATGCTTAGTTGTTACCACTGGTACATCCGATTGATGAATCGGAGCTACGAATGATCCTAGTTTGACAGGATGACGTGATATGATAGAGATGGAAGTTAAACATGCTAAGGCTTGTATGGGAGGCCAGAGTGGATTGTGGTTTTTGCAGTCCCATACTTGCCACTACTAGGACCTAAGTTCTTGCCTCTTGAACCAAGATGAGTGTACAGCCACACGGGGGCCTGAAAACCCCCTCAGCCAACTAACTTTCCTAGTAGATTCCATGAGTCACATTGTTTGGGCGTTCCATTCGACATACGCATTCTGGTTCTTCTCTAAGGAGGTGAAGGAGGTGCATTCATACAGGTAGGTAAGCGTGGCAGGGAATGGGAGAGGCCCGGCCTCCATAATATCAAACCCTGACATCATTATGGACCGGTGCGGTGACCCAGCATACCACTTCATGATGTAGTATACTATAGTCGTTGACATAACATCAATGAAACACCGTTCACTAGTATTACATCCCTCAGAGTGGTACAACAGAAACAAATTAAGTCCAAGACATGGCTAAAGGTTACAACTCGACTCTTTACATAATATCCAAAGAACACTCTAGGTTAAAGAGAAAAAAAATAAAAACAAAGAAGAATCAGAAATAATCAACTCATAACTATTATGCTAATAAGATTAGCATCTAACTATTTGGGTTGTATTGCTACTATTGAAATACGCTACAAAAGTAGGTTCTATGGCTAGAAAATGTATTTTCTATCTAATCAGCAACTTTGTCTTCACTTGAGTAGATGTATATGTTGACTTTCTTGACTTCATTGAAGAGCTTTAGCTTTTGATGATGATTCCTGGAGCATAAGTTGATGTAGACGTCGTCTGTATTGGCTTCAGAATCTAGCAAGGGTTAAGAAGATACGTTGAGTACGAGCGTACTCAGCAAGTTCACTAAAAAGGAGTGTTTGATGCACTATATCTACAGCCACAGACCATAGGTCGTAGGCAATGCAAGTTTTCATAAACATTTCTTCAAAGGTTACTTTTATTCTAAAAAGCTATGTCCGTCAGCCTTCACAGGTTTACCAGAACTTTCGTGGAGTTCCTTTCCTGCCGTGTTCATAGCTCCTTCCCGAAACAGGGAGTAACAAGTTACAGTTCTTACACTCTGCAGAGGTGCGTTACTTTTCCCATGAGAGATCAACTCCTTGTTGCTCAACGGGGCAGCTTACCCGTCCACAATTCCATGTTGTGGGGCCCAGTAGATGATCCAAGCCAATCACTGCCCTTTTCGCGACCCCATATGTCTGCACGATCCTTCAGGGCTGGCTCACCTCCGTTAAGCCCCCTTTCGGGCAGGCTAAAACCCTGATGAGTTCCCGAAGACTCTATGAGCTGGTGATTCCCCTGGCAAGTAACAAATAGGTCCGGCTAAACCTCCGGCAGCCACTCATAGATAATCCAAACACCAAAATCGTGGGACCTAAGGGTTCCCACCCATATGTTGGATCCGCACAAGGAATCACAACGTCACGTTAAGGTCGTCTTACCTCAATACGAAAGGAAAAGGATACAGCTGACTTCTTCGTCCCATTCCAAATCTCATGGTTAACGCGTGATATACGTCTCAAGAATCACTGGCGACATTGGTTGTTAAGTCCTAGATAATATGTTTCTTTACCACCAGAACTTTCATAGTAGGTTATTACGTCATGGTAAATAACCTATAATCATATTATTATGAAAATACTATTTTCTGACCTTTTTCAAATACAGGTGATGACAACACTGGATTTGCAAAATACTTTACAGAAAATAATCAAAGGACATGAGCAAGTGTGAACTTTCCTTTTCTGATTGCAAGATTATGCACTCACGGTCGTCGAGTCAATATAAGATCCAATATCTAAAATACCGGTAAGGACAAATGTTTAAAGAAACAAAATGCTTTTGTGCATAAGTAATGTTATGCATTTTGGAAAACTCCCAAAGTGAATCCCCAATACTTTGAGTGAAGTGAGTTTAGGTAATTCTTTCAAGAGTTGGTTTATCTTCAAGTTTTACTTTACAAATAATGGCATTTATAAGGAGCTTAAGTGTTAATAATCCAAAATATACAAGTAAAGGATAAAATAATGTGATTATGATTGATTGTTATCTGGTGATTATGATAAAAGTCCTTGGGTGGAGTTGTTAAGAGTTGAAGAACTTATTATGAGATTATTGTTTGAAGTGGCAAAAATAATAGTAGTTGAAGAAAAGATTTCCTTTCTAAGGTTTAAACAATCTTTATTGTTAATAGAACATAATCAATGTCTTTTGGTGTTTGATTGATTAGTTTGGACTTGAGATGCTTTATGTCTAAATTGAAATAGACCAAAGTTAACTATAAAAACATAAGCAGTTTATTAGACATGATGTTTATAAGACTAAAGTTAACTTTTAAAAAGGTAAGTAAACTTAAGGTGTAATATGTTTTAATTATTCCCAAGTTTTAAATTTATGATAGGTATAACTAAGGTGTGGAATTATTCACTTTATATTTAAGTGAAGGGTTAGATTAAATTTGTTTTGCTATCATGAAAATAATATGTATTTATTTAATGGAAGCATAATTAGATGATCTTAGTAATTTGTTAGGATTTGAAGTTATGTTAAGAATGATTAAGATATAATGTTTATTCACCATATTATATATGAGTGATACACAATGCTTATTTAAAAGGGTTTTTAATTAAAAATTTAAGATCTTTAAAAGAATAATTTAAAGTTAAAAGTTATACTTAAGATTAATTATGAATCCAAGTTATGGTTTTGAAATTAGTACTTAGATATTAAATGTTTAAGGTTTTATATAAAATTGTGATTATTTCTTACTTAAGAATTGTTTTTAAAGAATTTACCAAAATAGGTAATAGAGAAGGATTTATTGATTTAAAACATTA